>CM076909.1:15145260-17764316 GCA_039519145.1 Kokia cookei
CCTTTGCACTAAATTTCATTTAATCACACCTAATCACCATATTTATAACTAAACATATCATCTTACTCATTTTTATCACAATTAATCATATAATTTAAAGAGAATAAATTTTCAATTTAAAATCTTGTAGTACTTACAACTCTAGTAGAAAACTTCCTTTCCCTCTTTGATCTTCTCTTTTCCTTTCTCTTCAATTGAATCATTCTCCTTCTTTTCTTTCTCTTCAATTCCATACAAAACACATATATTCACATTAAAATCATTCAACATATCATAATCTATGTTTCTAAACCAAAACTAACATGTATTTAAAGAGGAGTTTAGCTTTCTTACCTTAATCACTTGTATTCAACACTAATTCCCATCTTCTTTCTCCTCCAAGACAAGTATGAATGCATTTCTTTTAACAATTGGATAGCTACTACACTTCTCTATCAATTTTATTCACTAATCTTGAAGAAATTTGGAAGAAACTAGCTTAATTGGTTTGTATTTGGTGAAAAAGGACTAATTTGTAAGAAAAGAAAAAGTTGAAATGGTGGAAAAATGGTGGCCAACGTGAAGCACCATGGCTGATGGCTTTTATAGCCTTTTCATCATTTCTTTTCTTCATTTCTCTAGACTTTTCTATCAATTTCTCTTTATAAAAATATCTTTCTTTAATAATGGCAAAATTGCACTTTTAGTCCTTGGACCTTCCACCTTTACACTTTGGCCCAAAACATTGCCTCCAAAAATATCTTCCACCAAATTACTCTTTTGACCCTCCTTAATCAATCTAATTCCCATAATTACTCATAATTCAATTTGGAAAAATTACTATTTAGTCATTCTTCCTTTCTCACACTTACTAATTAATCCTTAATTTTCTAACTATTTTCTTATTTTAGCTATATAGTCTAATTCTCAATTCTACTCTATTACTATTCCAAATCCGATTCAAGAACGCGGATGTTACAAGCTCTAATTTTGACAGAAATGGATGGCAAAGAGCTATACAACCTAGTAAATTCAGACTCGATGAAGAAATATTTTACCTAAAAAAAAACGGAGAGGTTAGGATGAAAACGCATGAAAGGGCATCCTGAAACCAAATGGGCTTTGAGTTGAAAACCCGAAACGAGTAGCTCAAATGGAAAACGAGGGCGACAATTGTTCCGTCAAATGTGACAAGATAGAGAAATTTTACATCTTGGGGCATCGACGAAGTATTCTAGGATCTCCAGATACATATCAAACAGAAAGATGATCCTCAGATCAGAGAAACTCATATTTGATATCTAGGCATCTAATACTGTTCCTTGTAATTATTTTGTTCCTTGTAAATATTCGGCAATTTGTATTTAGCCAACAAGTTCTTCAAGATCTAACTCTAATACAATCTCATTCCTTCCCACACTGCCCAAGTATTTTCATACCAAGATAATGGATAATAGACCAAAACCGCATGAAAAAGCAAGGATCCGCGAGTATTATTTTAGAAATTTCCTAAATGATATGAGGACCCTAAACAAAACCACCGGTTAAAAGAATCAAACCTGAAAAGAACGTTTTGAGAATCTGCCAAGTCATAGATTTGAGAAGACGTAAGGAGATAATCCTAAGGCCGAAGAAACTAATCTTTGAAAAATTAACAATAATCATGCACATCCATCTAATTAGGAGCATTTTGACTCATTTTGAGCATGACATCCTAAACAATCTGGCCTACCTAGAGGCCCATTTGAGCATATTCTATAGGTCTTAGTACCACGAAACATGAAGGGAAAGATTTAAGCCGCAATGACGAATCCAATACCAAGAAGATATAAAGGGAAATGTTTAAATCGCAGCGGCAAACCGTGTACCTCAGAAGCATGAAGGGAAAGATTTAAGCCGCAACGGCGAATCCAGTACCACAAAGACACAAAGGGAAGGGTTTAAGTCACAACGGCGAACTTTATACCTGAGAGACATGAAGGGAAATATTTAAGCTGAAACGGCGAATCCAGTACCACGAAGACACAAGGGAAAGGTCTAAGTCACAATGACGAACCTAGTACCTCAGAGACATGAAGGGAAAGATCTAAGCCGCAACGGCGGATCTAGTACCGCAAAGATACAAAAGGGAAAGGCTTAAGTCGTAATGACGAACCTAGCACCTCAAAGAGATGAAGGGAAAGATTTAAGCCGCAACGGTAAATCCAGTACCACGAAGGCACAAAGGGAAAGATTTAAGTCGCAATGGTAACCTTGTACCTTAGAAACATAAAAGATCGAACCCACGACGGTGAAACTTCTACCTCGAAGTCATAGTGGATCAGATCTAAACTACAATAGCAAGTCTTTATCTCTCTAAAGTCGTAATAAGAGCAAGATGAAGCTTCGACATCGAATCTTACCTTCCTGAAGTTGCAGTGAAGCTAGATTAAAACTACAGTAGTGTATCTCAATCTCCATGAAGTTGCAGTGGAATGGAGTGAAGTTACATCACTGATCTTTTACCCCGAGCCTAGGGCAGATCATCATCAACCAATCTCCTACCCTGAGTCTGGGGCAAATTGCAGTTATCCAAAACAACAAGGTGGTCATACTCCTGATACTGAGAAGAAGGCCAAGTCAATGAAACCAGACTCAAAGGCTACGGTGACAAATTCCAATCTTCTGAAATTACAGTAGCAAGTTTTGTCTTTTTGAAATTGCTTCTAGGCAACATGGAATCATAATGCCAAAGATAGGAAAGCAGATGCAGTGAAATCGAACGGTCAATAAAGCGAAGGGTGGGCCAGTTGAAGAAAGAGCGTCGAAGAGATGAGACCCGACAAATTGGGCATTCTTTTGGTCTTTGCTCCATTCATGTTACACAGCAACGAGCAAAGAGGGGCAACTGTTGGAGCCCAATTTGTCCGGACCCAATCTTGAAACCAACGTGAATCCAATTGTGGATTGTTTTTAAATTTTAAGTTATTTTAAGTTTAAATTTATTTTAAATTTAAACTTACTTTGGGTTTAAATTTATTTTAAAATTTAAATTTACTTTAAATTAAAATTTAAAAGTCCAAAATACAAGCCCAATTGGCCCAATTGAATGTCTAATTACACACACTTAAAAGTCCAACTAAAGGCCCAAACCTAAATGACCCAAACTTTTACAACCCGAAATGACCTTCCTAAACAAAAGCCTAAATCTGCTACCAATTTGCACTGCAGTTGCTCTCATTTCAACCACTCAGGGCACGCCACGTCAGCACCAAATTGCACCACCTCCAGCTTCAACTTGCTTCTACCACCGCCACTGCTACAGCCTCCACAGTTGACCTGCAAAAAAAGGAGAGAAGACAAGCATTTAATTAGAAGAAACAAAATAAAGTCATTGTAAATATTGGCTATAAAGCCAAAATTGAAAATCATTGTAAGGGTACTGACTTTGATTTGTTTGAACATTGCAAACTGGTATAAGAGAATAAACTTTCAAAACATTTGAGAAAAAAGATAAGAAGCAATTAATTCCAGCAGAGGCATCCGAATAGCATCAAAATACAGAAGCAAACATAAGTCAGATTCACAACACTTGAACACTAAGATATTCATTTACTTTTCGATATATGTTATTATCATTTATGATTGCAAATTCATAATCACATCAGCTCCCAGATATACATTAATCTCTATATTAAATACTTCTGTTACTATTTGTTATTAGTATTTTTAGTGGTTTCAAAAATGTAATGAATATACGTATTAAATGGTTTTGATAACATTAATAATAATAATAATAATAATAATAATAATAATAAAAATAATACTAATAATATTGATAACATTAATAGCTGTAATAATAATAATTATTAATAATAAATATTAATTTTTAATAATAAAAAAGAAAAAACGAAAAGGCATAAAACATTCCCTTGGTCGCACCACAACCGGAGTCGCCATCGGAGTCCTCCAAACTATCGCTGTCGCAAACCCCGAACGTCGCCCATGCTCCGACGCGTATGGATCTGCAAAGAACACAAAGATGAATTAAACATGAAAAATGAAAATCAAATTTATGTTATAAAAAAGAAACAGATTTGATAATGAACCGAAGGTGCAAAATAGATTTGAAACAAGGACTTGAACAATGAAATAAATTTAGGAAAACAAAAGGATCAATGAGTCGAAGCCTTTGTTAAAAGAAAGAAAAAGAGAACAGATTTGGTTTTTTTTTTAAATAATTTTTTTAAAAAGAAATTCTTTTAGATCTAGGCTAGATCGGGTTCGATCTAGAGCTAGATCTGTTTAAAAAAAAAAGAAAATAGAATGAAAAAGGATGATTTTCTTACCTAAAACCATTGGAGACGGCGGAGTACAGCGGACGGTGACGGCGCGTGGCGGCTACGCGCGACAGACGGCCGCCGGACATTGGTTTCAGACGGTCGACCATGGAGAGGGGAGAGCCCCATTTTGAGAGAATTTCTGAAGTTTTTTTTTTAAAAGCAAAGAAGGAAATGATAAAAAGGCTTGAATTTGGTTTATATATAGGATCTAAACGGTAGAGTTTTGGTGTTGGCTTAAAGCCCCAAAACGGTGTCGTTTCAAGCTAGGACCCAAGCTCCAGCCTGACTCGATCCTACCCGCTCCAGAGGATCCGCGTGTTTTTTGAGAAAGGGGTTATTTATGTGATTGGTCCTTCCGCTTTATTTTCAATTTTCAATGAGGTCCTTTTTTTTAATTAATTGTAAATTTGCCCAATAATTTTCATTCTTTTTCAATTTGATCCTTCATTTTTTTGAAGACCTGAGAGGCTGCCATGTGTCATGATTTTGGTTTAAATGTGCAAATGGTCCCTTTTATTTTTAATTTGTTTCAATTTCATCCCTAAATCAAGTTCTGTTTAATTACAAAATTGGCCTAGAAATTTTTCATGATTTTCAAATTAGTCCTTTGACTTCAAGATGCCTGAGAGGTTGCCACGTGTCACTTGTTTTTGTTTCTATTGCCTTAAAGGTCCCTAAATTGTCCATAAATTACATTTTTATTCCGAACTTTCCAAAATTTCATTTTTTACCCTAATTTTCCAAAAATTACTTTTTTAGCCCCGAACTTTCCAAAATACAATTTTTGACCTGGATTTTTCTAAAAATTACATTTTTACCCTCGAACTTCCAAAATACCATTTTGACCCAGATTCTTTCAAAAATTACCATTTTCCCCCGAATGTCTAAAAATCCCGTTTTTGACCCCGAATTTGCCCAAATTACTATTTTGCCCCTCAAGTGTCCAAAATTACTATTTTGCCCTCGAGCATCCAAAAATCTCGTTTTCAACCTCGATTGTTTTATTTTTCTTCATCTTCAATATTTGTATTTAAATTTTAATTATTATGTCTTCGTATTTCATATTTTTTATTTTTGTATATCATTCATCTGCCTAATTATTTTGCTTCGTATTATCTAATATCCATTATTAATTGCTCATTCATATTAAACTCATATATTTGTTTTCAAAATTATCTTCATAAAACCTTTAAAATCAAAGCAACATTCTTTTATTTCGAGTTTTGAAAATTTACGCCTTAACTTACTAGGCGCGATTCTTCTTCAAATCGAAATAATCGAATACCCTTAAATCGAGGCTATGTTTCTGAAAATTTGTGTCTTAACTTACTAGGTGCGACTTTTCTTCAAATCGAGATAATCGAACATCCTTCTCCAAAGTTTAAAAAAGTTTACAACAAAGGAAAGCTCGTTATTTCTGGATCTCGAAATGTTATGTCCTAACTCACTGGACGTAACTTTCTTTCTCGATCACCTTGAAATAGTGGGACTTCCAAACAAAAATCGGTTTCTTTTAAACATAACTCATGCATGTAAGGATCGTATTTTAAACTTTATTCTAACGTTCAAAATTTTACAAACAAGACCCTAAGATAATCAACGTTGTACCAATTTTGGGCGTATGAGGGTGCTAACCCTTCCTCATGCGTAACCGACTCCCGAACTTGTTTTCTGGATTGCGAAGACCAAAATATTTTTCAAAACGGATTTTTAATGTTTTGTGGTGATCCAATCACACCGTATAAAAAGATTGGTGGCGACTCCTATTTTCCAATTTTAGAGTAATTTTCGAAACATGTTTTAAAAAAATAGGTTTCGACAATAATCATGACACGTGGAAAATAAATTAGTGAAAATTCTAATGGGGGTTTGCAGTTAAGTTAAGAAATTTATTTTCAAATGACTTTTTCCTATTCTCAAAAAAGAAAAGAATCTTGTGACAATACTTATTTATAACAAAAATCACATCTGCAGTAAAATATTAATGAAGAAGAGAACCAATAAAAAACCCTATTGCTCATGATTAAAAAAAAAAATCAATACTTGCCGACAAATAAAACAATCAATAAAAAGCATGGTTTATTAAGGGTTATCTTCATTACTTTTACTTATTCTTCTTTATAATCACGGTCAAAAACCTAAAAACTAATAAGTAATTGAGTGCGATGTACATTTCAAAAAAGAAAAAAATTAATTGAATGCAATAGTAAGATACATTGTATTTTTAAGAGGGGAGTCTAGATTCGGATCGGACAGTCACGAATCTCAAATATAAACAATAAAATGAACATGAAATTTAAAAAAAAAAAATCAAAGAGCCAAAAAGTTGTTCCCTTGTGACTTTTTTTTCATTCCTTTTTTACTTTCATTCATTATTTCCCCATCAACTTCAATGAATTGTTGTATTTGAAATTGCAATTTTATTTGAGCTCTTTTGGATGCGCAGTGAGTTTACCTGTGATTAGTATAAAAACAATGGTGATGGTGAGAATAAATATTGAAATGATACTATAACGTGAAACAAAAAAAATTAAATGCATAGCACTAGAGGTAAACGCCCATCCAAAAAGACCCTTAATCAATTTGAAATATGGTTTAATTTAATAAATTTGTATGATACTTTTATGTTGTGATTATTGTTTTATATTATCATTTTAATTTATTTATTGGATATGGATGAGTGCCAATTCCAAGGCCCCCCATATCTCACCTCTCTTCTTGCAGGCTTTCTTGCTTTCACTTTCATCTCAAGTCCAAATCTTGACCAGCTCCAGCTGACATTAACATTTTTGCAATAATTTATCATTGAGATTAAAGGGTTTTTCTTTTTTTTTTTTCTGGCTTTGCTATGCTTAGATGAAGAAAGGAAACACCTTGGTCAATGAGAATGAGAAGGTACATACTTTCAACACATCTGCAAAGAAACAGACCAATTTACCCATAAATTCTTCTAAGCTGCCCTTTCTAACATCTGAACCGTCTCTGAGACTTTCACAAGCTATCAGAAACTTGTCTGATGCATGGTTTTCCATATGTATCACTTCTTTCACCTCTTTATTTATCGTATGAATCGATAATTAATAAACTTGTACCGAGAGACACCAAAAACTCAGCCTTTCAGGTTTCAAAACTGGCAGATTCATATATCAAAACAGTTTTAAGTCGTTAACAGAGTTATAATCACTGCAGTTGCAGAGTGCAATCTAGATAACCGATACATCCTGCCTGTTTGTCGATGATAAGAACAAATTTTAAGTTACAGGGAACATGAAAATCTAATTCAGTTTGAAGAAATAGAATTTAGAACACCTTGTAATAAAAGAGACGGTGAACCGGGTTAGCTTTAGCCGCCTTCGGTTATACATACAATACTCGCAGACTGAGCTCTTTGGCTTGCCGAGATTGCCGCTGACCTCAGTTTTACATCAAAACAAAGGAAAGCAATATTGATCTATTATTATGATATAATTTGCAGTTTTACATCAAAACAAAGGAATAAATCATTATGGATAGAGATGAATGAATGAAATTAAAACCAGTTAAAGGAAAGCCAAAAGGAATATAAACAAAGTCTAATAATCCTAATGCTTGTGGGTAGTTTTATGATACTTGTCCTTGATCCATTGAATCCCAGAAGAGGTTCCTTGTTTGACCTTCTTCATCCCAGTTGAAGCCACAGATTTGGTCTTCTCAAGCCCATCCCCGACCTTCTGCTTGTACTTGGCGGTGGCCCCACCGCTGCTGCTTTTGTTCTCGTTCGCAGTACTGGTGGCAGCCGCTGGATCGGAGTAGTCCCATTGGTCTGCCCATGATGACCCATTGCCGTTTGACCTGTTTCCTTCCATTAATTTTTTGTATTGGGGTAGGAGAAATCTAAATCTAAGAGAATAGAATAGATTTAGGGTAAGGGTTTGTGAATGAATTAAAGTAAGGTAGGTTAAAGAAACGGAGGAGGTGCTCTGAATTGATGTTCTCAACTCAACTCCATATTTATAGGCGTTTATGAACGTCAAGTCCAACTAAAAAAAAACCGATTTTTTTTCCTTTTTATCAATCAATTATTTATATAAAAAATCTCACAAAGTCTCGCACGCAGTATCGAACCTTCTCTTCAAGAAACTTCCGCAATCGTCATGGTCTATGCCGTTTAATGCGTATTCCTTTGCCGCCATCCGTGTTCAGCCCGTTCACTTTTTTTAGGTCTTCGTTTGGGTAAGAAAATAAAGATTAAAGTGAAAAAGAAAAAAAAAACTAAAATAATATATTAAAATTTTTGTCAAATTGTACTTGTTAATCCTCTTACAAAAAAATTTTAAATTTTTTTTTGTCAATATTGAGAATTTAAATTTCAAAACATCAAAAGCAATTAAATCAATTGTTGAATTTTTTTATCTCTTGATGGTGTCAGCTGATTTATTAATATAATATTGAAATATTTAAAATAAATTTAAAATTTTTGGCAAGAGGATAAACAAGTATAATTTGACAAATTTTTATTGCATTATTTTAGTGTTTACCGTTTTTCACTTTAATCCTTATTTTTTTTTATCCGAACCAAAACTTGAAAAAATTCGGTGACCAGAATGAAAAAAACCTAGAAGTTGGGTGATCAAAATGAAAGTGTAGACATGATGCGGAGATGATTAGGCCTGTACAATTAGTCGTCGTTAAAGACTTGACGTTTAGGTGGCTAAAATGAAAACGCCCTAAAAGTTGAGTGACAAAATTGTAAAAAAAATTAAAAGTGACCAAAATAAAAATGCTTTAAAAATTGAATGACCAACTAGGTAATTTACCTTTGTTCTTAATTTATTTATTAATTGATTCAATACAAGGAAAAAAATATAATCATAAATTTTGCTCTCATATAAGTAACTATAACCCTTCACTTTTTATTTATCAATTTTAACTATTGTGCTTTTATTTTGGATAATTTTTTTTTTCAAAATAAAAGGAATATGATAATATGGGGTCATTTAGATCACACATTAATGTGAAATTATTTATGAAAATTTTACATTTGATAACCATGTACCAATGTTTGAATCAACAAGATCATCTTACTAAAATTTGAACTCATAAACTAAAAATAAATTTATGGTCTGAAAAAAATGAGTGAATGACCGGGAGGAGCACTCGGTCAGGCAAGTAAGAAGGTTAGACGGAGAGAGGAGGAATCTTTGGATGAAAGGGGAGGGATGGATTTTATGGATTCGCGGATGGCCTTTTCTTTTCTTTTATCTTTGGATGTCTCAATATCGTCTTTAGCTACGTTTGATATCGATTATGGAAATTCATTAGTGCACAATTGAAAAAGTCACAACTAACAATGCAAACATGAATCAAACTTATTAACCTTAAGATCCAACATGCTCATATCTTTAGGTTTTCCTGATCGAATCTAAATTCAACTTCGTAAAAATACTACAAGAACCTTAACTATCAGTCTATAGCATAAAAAAACTTCCAAAAAAAAAAAATTATTCCATTCAATTTAATCTTTAATATTTCAACAATTAAATCAAACTTATTCCTACATCATCTATTTCAGTTCTCACATGCACCAAATTTAACAACTAAAATTTCATAGTTTCAATTTAATTTCACAATATACCGTACAATGGTAACTTAAATTAGTTCATATAATATCAACATTTGAACAATGGGTTAACTAGAACTAGTTTCCTACTAGAGAAATCTATGAAATTTAAGAAGAAAAATACATGTTTACCTTGTTAATTTGATGGCTGAATATAAAGAGTGAAGCTTGGCCTGTTTCTTCTCTTTAAATTCGGTTTATGGAGAAGAAGATGATGAAGACATATGTTTTCTCTCTTTCCCACTTCACATGCATATATATAATAATTAACTCACTAATTTTTCATTAGATTAAGTTAATTAAACCATGACCCTAAGGCCATGAATCCATTTCTTAATCTTCAGTTGGAAATAAATGGTGATGATACTTCTTGAGCACGAGGAAGAAGACAGTGATGAGAGTAGGGGGATATGGAGGAGTTGCTTCATGATGACCTGGATGAAGGTTCATCATTTCTTTCTTATTGTCTGTCCATTTTAGTTTCTCGTTTCTTTCACTATTATTATTTCATTTTATAGTTTAATTTTGGTTATTTTATTCTGCAGGTACCCAACATGTTTTGGCTGAACATCGGCTTTTGCGCATTCAAGTATATCGATCGAGGATGATGCTCAAACTCAGTAGGAGTGATTCTAAACAAGACCTTAATAATGAAAAATAATGGAAATAATTGTTCGAGTGTTGCTTATCAAATCAAAGAGGGAAAATAATGAACAGATTAGCCATATTTTCACGATGGAGAAACTGTAAGCCATACTCATTTTTATAATTTCTTCCAACATAAAAAAGTAAAATATTATCTTATTTTTATCCTTTTATTCAGAACCCTTCTTGACAGCAAAAACAAGCACTGATTTGCTGCCAGTAGATTGTAGATACACCATTAAGCAACATTTAACACTGAGGATATGGGACGGTACAAGTCGAAGCAACCCTTCTAGCGTTAGGATTGTCGACATACTGTTTAAGAGCTGGGTTCTTAATGTACCCACAGAGGCATGGCTGCTGTTCCTTCAGCCTGCTGCAACAAGTGGTTGATGGAGCCGCGGGCGACGTGAGCGCCGACATGCAGGGGAGAAGCTTCATGACATTACATGTCGCTGCCTCTGCCGTGCGAGTTTCACCTGAAAATAGCACCACCGCCAGTGCCACCACACACAAGGCAACAAAGGAAACTCTATTCATCTTTTTTCCCCCTACAAAAGCTGCTAATACAAAGAAAGCAAAGAAGTTAAATGGTACTGGGTGCATTTTGGGGGATGATTTGAGGCACAATTTATAGAAGTTGGGATTGGTAACTCCTCAGATGTTACATTGCCCACCATGATTTACGGGTGTTAAACTCTCTAAGTAATTTTTTATTTTTTTACTGTCTGGGTCAAAGGTGATATTCAAGTAAAATCTTTTCAATAATTTCATCAATAAAATTCGAACTTGATATAAATATTTAGCAAATAAGTTTATTTCCATTTTTTCCAAACCCTCATTAATTAATATTTATGTTTTAATGTGATAATTTACTTTTACAATAACATTATTCAGTCTAAATTGTTAACATTCTTAACTATTTTAATTAAAATGATGCCAGTGAATTTTTTTAAAAGTATATTTGTAATTAGATAGATTGGAGTACTTTTATGTTTAGCCCAAACGAAGTAAGGATAGAATGGTTAGGGAAAAAAAATTAGGGTAATGGGAATCTGCTAAAATGGTGGCACCTGTCTTATTCTTGTCAAAGTAACCAGCAACGTTGCCAAGGAATCGAAATTACTAGTTGTCGTCACTCGTCATAATCGACAAAACAATAGGTTTGACCAATAAATGTTGTCTCACACTTGGACCTCCACTGTGGAGATCTAGATTTGATGATTAAAGGCAACCAAATAAATTCAAATTTATTTAATTAAAAACAAAAAATCAGAGTCGAAGAGCACCCGTATCAAATAATCTTAATCCATAAAATTCAGTTTGAAATTATTTAATTAAAAGATTCTAGTTAAAATTAAATATCCATTTAATATGAATTCAAATCGAGATATAATATCATAATAATTAAAATTTTCTAAACAAAATATTATTCAGACATGGGACATGACCATAAACTTACGGAGATTCAAACATACTATTAAAAAGAAAAATAATTGAATTTTATTTTAATTAGTTTTTAAAGGTTAAAGTTTGTCATTTGTTTTTGTAATATGTGTAATTTTTGACAGTTTTGTAATTTAATTTGATATAGTTGAGTACTTATAATTTTATAAATTTTTAAATTTAAATCATGACGAAGTAGTAATTATTAAATTTATTAAATTAAAAAATTTAATGTGATAATATATTATCGCATATACAATATTATGTCAATTAGTTATTTTCACATATTATTAAAAAAAGTCAATTATGGATTTAAAAATTATCGTTTGTGTCAAGATTAAGATTGCGAAATTCTAAAATTATAGGGATTAATAATGATATAATTGGAGAACATCGACTAAATCTAAAATTTTAGGTATAGTACAAGACTAATGGCAAAATTAGTTTAACCAAACGGATTTACATGCTACAGCTTGATCAAGACTGAAATTTCAAATTTTAAAAAGTACAAAAACTAAAATTGACTAATTCGAAAACTAAAGAGAATATAATCAACCTTTCCTTTAAAGTAAAGTTCCTTTAGGACGAAATATCATTAATCAAGATAAAATATCATCTAACACAAGCCAATGGATGATACTCAGATAATCCAAACCAAAAGAAATGTCCACATTCTCATGAAGGGCCCAATGGTATACAAGATGGGTAGCACTATTGATCAAACTACGAGCACAATAAAAAGAAACAAAAATCAAACCACTCACACAAAGTACGAGCCTCCTCAATGGTTTGACCATAAATAGACAAGTCCAAACTACTACTATTAAGTTTGTTAATCACTTAAAATTCTGACTCAACAATAATGTCGTAGAAATCCAAATCCCTAATCATCTTAAGGATTTTGACAATAGCAAGTCCCTCAGTTGAAAGAACATTAAATGCACCATCAAGCTGTCTAGCACACCCTATGCGTATCATTCCTTCTAACTCACGAACCATTGCTCCAAAGGTTGCAATTCATTTCCTATCCAACCATGACACATCAACATTGATCTTGTAGTGCTCACCACTCAGGGCCTCCTGATAGAGTATCAAGTCAAGTCAGTTGAGCTGCAGTTACAACAGTTATTGTTAGTTACTGACTGTTAGTTAGTTAGTCCTTGTAAATGTGTTTAAATACTGGTATTGTGCTTGTATCAGGTAAGTCTTTATTGAATGAGAAAAGTCTTTGTATTCTCTTCTTAAAGATTTCAGGTTTTGTTTACTTTAACACCTCCCACCTTTAAATACTTAGTCCCCTAGGCAACAAAGGTGTGCATAAGAGGTTATGCATCTTGAAGTTCCTTTGGAGAGTATGAGCACGAATCAAAGAATCATGTAGTACATAGTCTTTTCTTGAATGATCTCCAAGTTCCTTGCTTCTTGATCTTTCATAAGACCACTAAAAGGCTTGTGAAAGCCTCCTTGTTGAGCTTCCTCATAGGAAAATGTAGCCAATAAATCAACTTCCTAAAAACAAGCACTCAATAAGTTATTGTCAGTACCAATCAAAATCAACACCTCTTTGAATAAAGGACAATCACAGATTCCATGTACAATATGCTTTCTCGGATCACCATGTCTCTTACACCGAGGGTTATTAAACAGAGCAAAAGGGGCACTTCAAGTTGTTGGAAGAATCTCATGGCCCATTCCACAAGCGAATAACTTGATCTTAGTGTATTCAATTTCCAAATTTCCTTTCAATAATCCCTATGTGGCCCATACCCCCAGCAAATTAAAAAGTAATCAATTATAACCAAGCCTAGTTGAATAACCTCATTCGACATATGACCCCAAATGAATATGTCATCAGTATTATAAGCATAAGTAGAATAGTCAAAATACAATCCATAATATCGATCTAAAAACGATCGAAGCGAGTTCTTGATCCATATAGATATATCTTCTACTAAATGATTAGAAACCACAGCGTCATATGGAAGAGCATAATTGAACACGAGGTCTTTGTACTTAAGCCTTTCTCACCCTATCTATCCAGCCACGACTTCTCTTTGTCCCCATTACTGAAGCACCAAAAGAAACATGCACGTAAAGAAACAAATGTAAGTTTAGAAGAGCACTTATTAAAATGTTAATTATGTAATATCTTGAGAATTGTGTTAATGGGTATTTAAGTGGAAAGAAAGAGAATGATCTTCATTCTCATCTTCTCCACTAAAATCTCACTGTGGTTGGAAGAAAGAAAAAGCTTTAAGAATTTCTTCAGCTTTCAGCTTTGCATGATCAAGAGTTGGGTCTGCCAAGAGAAGATCGCGGGAAACGAAAAGTAGTAGACTATTGTGACGAGTTACCATTTTGCCAGGTAAGTTCATATAATTGTAGCGTTATTTAACCTTCTTTCGTTTTTTTTTCGTAAATTGTATAAATAAAAATGTGCTAAGTAAATGCAGTTGCTAAATATATATGTATAAAGGTGAGAATATTGAAACATGCTATGAAAGAATGCGAATGGAATTACAAAATGGCAGTGTTCCGATGAACTTAGTAAAAGATTCATACACATGATTACATGTTATTTTCTAATGATTCTGAGATCCAGCATTTGTTGCAGACTCGAAGATACATATGTCACAAATTTAGGCTAGATTGGTAATATGATGTTGTTTTAAAAGTTTAGCCTTAACTAAGTAACCTTACATGTATATACTCTTGGCCAGACTTTTATTGTGCCGATAAATGTTTAGCTTGGACGAGTAACTTGACACATCTATGTATGTTAGCTCGAATAAGCCTCGGATGTGGAGTGTACCTGTGTTTTGAAATCTTTTACAACGTTCATCAAGTAATGTGAAGCATGTGAAATGTGAAACTTTGAAAATTAAGAAATAAAGGGAAATGAAAGAATTAATTATTATAATTGAAGTCCGGAATAACGAAAGGTTTGAGATGGAGTTGATAGGAGACAAGCCATTGTATTATGTTGGTATTTGATAAATTATGTATAAATGAATATAAATGCACTTACCTTGTTGGCCAACTGTATTGGCACATAATTAAACCGTAATTGCATATTATTAAGTTCTTATATAATATTTTTGCAAGGTAAGTAGATTATTAAATTAGTATGAGCTTACTAAGTATTTTAAATACTTACATTAAATTATTTTTACCTTGTAGATTTTGGAATATTTAAAATATGTGGATCGGATTAGCAAGGAGCTCACACTATCCGCTAGACATTATGGTAGACTCTCGATCTATTTGAGTCAGTTTAAGTGGCATGTATATATAATCGTTGGGCTATTTGTAAACAAACTGTTAAACATTGAAGGTGAATATTTTGATTTCTGGTGATTTATGATGATAAAATAAAAGTTTCGTTCTGTTTTGTACAGCATCTTAAATTCCATAGGGCCTATCGCAATGTGGGGTATTCGCAAAACAGTTCTTCATTTTAAAGTATTCGTAAGAAATGTTTCAATTCAATGTCTGTCTTACTTTTTGAATTAGGTACATCCGCGAAATATTTCGTAGTTTAATCATCTGAAAATTTGCACATGTTCGAAATGATCCGTGGAAACAATCCGTCACCTATTGATCTGCAACATGTTCCACCACGTATGTTTAAAGTATGTAAATGCTTGTGAGTTTGCGTGGTAACCTCCTGAGACTTGTGTCCGGCGACTGGACCGAGCTAGGGTATACTTGATATTTGATAATTGGTATGGAATTGTGTCGAATATGTTATATAAGTTATGGAATTGTGATATGTTGATTGGTTTGTGATTATTGAATTGTAAATTGAATTATATATAATGAATAAAAAATGGAATACCCTATTAGCTATTTGGACTAAGTCGGATATAGTTGGCATGCCATAGGGTCAGAATACTGTGTAAAACCATCGTTTTCGAGCAATCCGGAGTTGTAGATATTATGTATTGAGTCATCGTTGCAGAACAACCTGGGTTGACAAATTGATTGCGTTGAGAAAACCATTATTGTCGGGCAATTTAGGGTGGTATTATGTATCGTTATAGCGTCACTGTTAATGAACAACCTGAGGTTTTGGATCTGTGTATCCGTTCTGAGTCCGTGTTGGTTAATAAGATTATAAACAAATGAATTATTTAAACGAATTTAGGCCTAATATTTTTTTTTCCAAACCCTTCTGAATATTAAGTGAGTCTTTAGATTTGAACGAATGTCTCAACCCTTAACGTATAGATGTAACTTATTTTTGGAAATCTATTTTACTTTTAAGTGCATGAATATTTGACAAAAAAAAGTAAACAAAAAATAACCATTGGATTGCATATTGTCATTTGTATATATAAAAATAAAATGATATTGTATGTAACATTTAAACAATTATAAGGTCTGTTAACAAGGCTTTGACTCAAATCTAATTTATCATTACTTAAAAGAGATTTTAAAATTTCAAGTGTTTAATATTACTATCAAAAAAATTGTGAAAAGTTAAAATATTTATTTTAAACATGATAAAATTAAAATGAACAGTTTTTTTTTATTTGTTTTAAAGTCAATATGAAACATTAATTTAGCTTAAAAAATCTATTTGAGAAGCAATGATAACAAGACCTTAATGATAAGATAAACATCGTAAAAATTTGTAAGTTTGTGAATCTATTTTTATTACTAGTCTATTAGCTCATTGTAATAATTAGTTTATTCAAATTATACTACATGTAATTGATTATTGTAATTTTTATGTTCTTTATTTTTTTATTTTAACATAATAATAAATTTAGTTTTGATATTTTATTGTTTAGTCACTTTGACCCTCAATTCTTTTAACCACTTTCACCCTCCATCTTTGCCTAAAATTTGAAAGGTTATAACCCTTAGTGTTAAAAACTTAACTAAAATGATAAAAGAGAAAAGCTATTTTTTTTTTTGTACTTTTTGGGTTCTAGGTAAATCATAATAAAGGGTGAGTAAAATTCGATTTAGTTCAAAAAATTCAATAAAAATTTTAAATTTTGAATTAAATAATTTGAGTTATTTGAGTTAATCGAGTTATTTAGATTAACTAGAATAAAAAATAAAGTTTTTCGATTTAACTCGAATATGAATTACACGATTCGAGTTATCCGAGAATCTGAATAAGAAAAAGTAAAACTACATCGTTTTGATAAATGTTTATATTTTCTAAAGTTAAAAGTTAAAACCATTAAAAGGCAAAACTACGTCATTTTGATAAATGTTTATCGATTAAGTTAAAAGGTAAAATCATTATATTGTTTATGTAGTTAAATAATCTTTCACTTCGTCTACAAGTTAAAGAATCGGTCCATGTAAATGCAACATTTAATATAAATAATAGTATTCGTTAACTCGACTCGACTTAACTCTAAATTTTTTGACTCTATTTTATTTGATTTGAAAAAATTCAAATTGAGTTTAGTTATTAAAATAAGATTCATAAACTTGATTAACTCGAAATATTTTTACTCGACTCGGTTGAATATACACTCCTAATCATAACAAATAGGGAGCAAATGTGACACCTTCTAAAGTTAAAGTTAGGCATGGGTGGAATGAAAGACTTAGCCGGTGGATTTGCGCACAACGGAAACACATCCCAGAAACATGATTTGCGCTAAGATGGATACATGCTATATACGTCACATTTCAAAATACACCAAATCACCGAAACATGTGTTAAATATCCCTGCCTCAAGTCTTATACTGTTCAGAAAATATGCCACGATAAAAGGCCCTTAATATGAGAATTGTATTTTACTCTCTCTCTTTTTTATTAAAAATAATATATTATTCCTTATCAAAAAGCAATATGACCCTTTTGTTAAAAAGTATTATTTATTTTTACCGATTAAAAATTGATTTATGCATGTCAGCATAAGATACGCATTAATTTTTAAATAATTAAAAGAAAAAGGAATTAAGAGTAGTATTAGGAAGAAAAAGGCATCAGCCCCCAACAATTCCAGGATTGTCTACTTTCTTTCCAAATTCAATTAATGTGTACTCGTGATAATGTGAAAGCCAAACTCGGCACTCCACGGACTTTTCTCCCCAAGACTTGACATTGACTCATCAATTGGGTGGAGGAAGAAATGGTAATTTCAATGGAAATAGAGCAGGTGAATATTTTAATTAGCTTATTTTGTTTGGACGAATAACATAACTTAATCCAAATTAAACCAAACTAGTGTTGGGTTTTTTAAGCTTCTATGAATTGTTTTAAAAGAAAAAAGAGTCCATTAATTCACGATCGACAAATTTAGTTGTTCAAGTGTTGCTTATCAAATCGAAGAGGGAAAATAATGAACAGATTAGCCATGTTTTCAGGATGGAGAAACTGTAAGCCATACTCTTCTTATAATTTCTTCCAACATAAAAAGTAAAATATTACCTTCATTTTATCATTATTCTTTTATTCAGAAGAGTACTTGACAGCAAAAACAAGCACTGATTTGCTGCCAGTAGATAGTAGATACACCATTAAGCAACATTTAACACTTAGGATATGGGACTCCACAAGTCGAAGCAACCTTTTTAGCGTTAGGACTGCTGACATACTGTTTAAGTGATGGGTTCTTAATGTATCCACAGAGGCATGGCTGCTGCGCCTTCAGCTTGGTGCAACAAGCGCTTGTTGGAGGCGCGGACGATACAAGCGCCGTCGAGCAGGGGGAAAGCTCCGTGGGATTACATGTCACTGCCTCCGCCGTGCGGCTTTCACCCGAAAACAGCACCACCGCCAGTGCCACCACACACAAGGCCGCAAAGGAAACCCTCTTCATCTTTTCTTTTCCCCTACACAAGCTGCTATAATACAAAGAAAGCAAAGAAGTTAAATGGTATTGGGTGCAGTTTTGGGGATGATTTGAGGCACAATTTATAGAAGTTGGGATCGGTAACTCCTCAGACGTTACAGTTTGCACCATCATTTACGGATGTTAAAACATCATCAGTCAAACTTCTCTCGGGGTTTCAACTTTGAAAAAGTGGGACTTCGTGGAATTGAAGGAGGTAGATCCCACTATCTATGCTCTCTAAGTAAATGGGAGGAAGGCCCCTTCACACATGTCCATCTTCATTTGTTTTTTTGTCAAGCTGTAATTTTCATTATTCAATTACACCCATATTGAAATTTTAATTAAATAATATTAATCCCAATTTCAAATTATTTAATTTAAAAGATTTTAATTAAATTTTTTTATCATATATTCATTTAATACAGATTTGAATCATGTTGCCTACGTCCCAATCCATAATAGTATGTTAAAAACAAATTTAAACCAAAATTTATTCAAACATGGAATTTACATGACCATAAACTCACAGTGATTCAAACGTAATATTAAGAATAAAAAACGACTTAATTTTAGTTTAAATAGTTTTTAGGTTAAATTTTGTTTTTTTTTTTTCATGCAATATATATAAGTTGTGATTGTAGTCTTGTACTTTAATTTGGTAAAGTTTAGTTCCTACACTTTATGAATTTTTTGTGTGTAAAAAAGTAAAACCTATAATGAATTCTAACAAGAACTAACAACATATCTCCCTACCATTCCTAAGACTTTCTAGCAAATCCTCTCCATCTAAACTACTCCCCTTAATGGAAGTCCTATTGTGTTACAAGTAATTAGGGAAGTTAGGAGTAATTAGAGAAGTTAGGAGTAATTTATGGGATTTGTATATATTGTTTCCTTATTGCAGAAGATAGCATAAGTTAATAGGTTGTATATTTATACGCTGATTTTCTATTCAATAAGACATCTCTTGCCTGACTTTTACATGGCATCAGAGCTTTGACGATTCAAAACTTTGATCAATGGCTGGAGACAAAGACACGCCGCCACAACCACCACCTAAAATAGATATATCCTCACCTTTTTTTCTCGATCCTCAAGACAGACCTAGAGATTTTCTTACTCCGACACGTCTCAACGATGACAATTACGATGATTAGGCGGCTGAAATAGAAATTGCTCTTCAAGCACGAAGGAAATTTGTATTTCTCGATGGCACGATCACAACACCCATTCCTCCATGTACAGATGCAGATTGGACTGCCATTCATGCCATGCTTGTTTCATGGATTATGAACACCATTACTATCGAGGTAAAGCATACTCTTTTGAAATATAAAGATGAGAAACGTTTGTGGGATACTTTGAAAGAAAGATATGCTCTTGTAAATGGGTCGAGAATTCAACAACTAAAATTAGAAATTGCTCGTTGTGAACAACCAAAATCAATGAGTGTTGCTTCCTATTATGGAAAACTAACCACTTTGTGGGAAGAATTGCATCATCATGAACCAATAATTACATGTTCCTGTTGCTCTAATTGTACTGCCGGTAAAACTCACGAGAGTAGACGTGAAAATGACATGCTGCATCAATTTTTAATGGGATTAAATGTTGAGTGCTACGGACGACTTCGTGGGAGCATACTTGCTCAGGATCATTTACCCTCACTTAATTGTGCGTACCAATTGGCCATTCAAGATGAACGGGTGCGGACGGCTTCTGAAGTGAAAGTTGAAAAGCCTGCAGTTGTTGGTTTTGCTGTGCGGCCGAGTGGAAAGGGTCGTGGGCAAATTGAAAATGTTGATAAATCTCACCTCTTATGTACTCACTGCAAGAAGATC
This sequence comes from Kokia cookei, assembly GCA_039519145.1. Classification (NCBI taxonomy): domain Eukaryota; kingdom Viridiplantae; phylum Streptophyta; class Magnoliopsida; order Malvales; family Malvaceae; genus Kokia; species Kokia cookei. Next base: position 15,165,902 of record CM076909.1, read on the forward strand.
GGCCATGAGGTTAGTAACTGCTTCGAAAAAATAGGCTATCCGGAGTGGTGGGAGGAATGAATGAAACAATCTGGTGGAGCAGGGCGTGGCTGACTTTCTGCTTCATCCTTGCAATCGATTGGTCGTAACTGAGAGAGGGTACAGTGCGTGCCAATGCAGCAGCTGCTACTACTTTTGATAGTGTTGCAGGACTGAGCAACAATAACACCATTTCAGCACCTCCTTCAGCATTTACAGCTGATCAATAGAAAGCTCTCGCAAGCGTGTTTGGTAATTTAACTATTTCTAATGATAGTCTGAATGGTATGTTCAATGAAAGACTTTGGATTATCGACACTAGTGCATTCAATCATGTGACAGACAATATTTCTTTTTTATTTGATATAAAAGACATTGTTGAATGTCCTGTGGGTCTTTCTAATGGTCAAAAGATTACTGCGACTAAGGAAGGATCTATAAAATTGTCTTCTGCCATCACTTTACAAATTGTCCTTTATGTTCCAAAATTAAACTGTAACTTATTTTCGGTTTCACAGTTTTGTGACGATGCTAACAGAATTGTTCAATTTAACTCTTATATGTGCGTTATACAAGACCAAACGAGGAAGCTGATTAGAATGGGAAGTAAGCAAGATGGACTTTACTACTTCAAGGAAGAAATCAGTTCTATTCAAGCAATCCCCATTGACGGAGAGACATCTTCTCTTGCTTTTTGGAACAGTAGAATGGGGCATTCTTTAGAGAAAATAGTGAAGTTACTTCCTCCTGTTCGTAATTGTAGGGGTAGTTTGAATAACTCCTTGTGAAGTTTGTTTTCGGGCCAAGCACTCTAGAGATAGGTTTCCTTTAAGCGACAATTAAGCTAGTCGTATTTTTGAATTGGTGCATATTGATTTATGGGATTGTTATAGATATAAGTCCTCTTGTGAGGCTCAATATTTTTTGACTATCGTAGATAATTTCTCTCGTGCAGTGTGGGTCTATTTGTTAGTTGATAAAACAGAAGTTTTTCAAATGTTTATGTCTTTTGTTGCCATGGTTGAACAACAATTTTCACAAAAGATTAAAATAGTTAGGAGTGACAATGGAACAGAGTTCAATTGTTTGCTTGATTATTTTTCAGCAACTGGTATTCTGTTTCAAACTTCTTGTGTAGGTACCCCTTAACAAAACGAGAGAGTTGAGCGAAAACACAAACACATTCTAAATGTTGCAAGAGCTTTACATTTTCACGCTCATTTACCTATTTTTTTTGGGAGAGTGTGTTTTAGCAGCAACTCATTTGATCAATAGAAACCCTTCTAGTGTTCTTGGCAATATTACTCCTTTTGAAAAATTGTTTGGCTACTCTCCTTCTTATGATGCTATTAGAGTCTTTGGTTCCTTGTGTTTTGCTCACAATCAAAAGACTAAAGGGGACAAGTTCGAAAGTAGAAGTCGTAGATGTATTTTTGTGGGTTATCCATTTGGCAAAAAGGGATGAAGGTTGCTCGACCTTGACACACGAGAGTTCTTTGTTTCACGAGTTGTGAAATTTTTTGAGAATAATTTTCCCTTTATTGATTTGGAGGGTACACATGCTAAACCCAGCGACACATTTGACACAAATGTTGATCTTGATCTTGATTTTGTGACTTTTTGGATGATGAAGTGCAACCTCATAATCCCATAGATTTTTGCATCATCGAGTTCTTCTTTACCTACTACAACTGTTTCATCTCAAGTTGAGTAGACTACTTCAGCTGACCAACCTTTTGTTATCACTTCTGAGACAACTTCAAATCCTACTTTGGCCGTTAATGCTCCGGATGAGGTTTTAGGTCGTGGTTTGCGACAAAAGACTCCCTCAGTTCTTCTTTGCAATTTTGTTACTAATATCATTGTCAAAGAGAGTCTATCTATTATTGCTTCCTCTCCATAGCTTACCTCGGGTACTTATTTTCCAATAACACACAATATAAGTTGTGACAATTTAATTGTCAAATATCGCAAGTTTCTTGCAACCATTACTACAGGTCATGAACCTCAGTCCTTCAAAGAGGCCATGAAAGATGAAGGTTGGAGAAGTGTTATGCAGAATGAAATTAAGGTATTAAAAGACAATGGTACTTGGACAATGGAGTACCTCCCCCCTGAAAAGCGTGCTTTGGGTAGTCAATGGGTGTATCGCATTAAGTTTCATGCTGATGGAAGTATAGAGAGATTAAAAGCTTGATTGGAAGTCTTTGGAAATCATCAGATCGAAGGTTTAGACTAAAATGAGACATTTGCTTCGGTTGCTAAAATGGTGACGGTTCGTGTTTTTCTAGGTATAGCTACTTCAAAAAATTGAGAACTTCATCAAATGGACGTTCACAATGCTTTCCTTCACGGTGATCTAGATGAGGAGGTGTATATGAAATTGCCTTCGAGGTTTGAGTCTTTAAATCCGAATATGATTTTTCGTTTAAGAAAATCTCTCTATGGCTTAAAACAAGTACCACGTTGTTGGTTTGCCAAGTTTGTTACATCTTTGAAAGGGTATGGTTTCCTGCAATTCAGATTATTCTTTGTTTACTTATGCTAAGGGTGGTGTTTAGATTAATGTCTTAGTATATGTTGATGATTTAATTATCTCTGGTAACGATTCTGCTGCAATAGAGGATTTCAAAGCCTATTTGAGTAATTGTTTTCATATGAAAGATCTTGGGGACCTTAAATATTTTCTCAGCTTAGAGGTTGCGAGAAGTTTCTTTGACCTATTTTTGTGTCGGTGCAAGTATACTCTCAATATTATCACAGACCTGGTCTTTTAGGGGTAAAAATAGCTGACTTTACCATTGAACAAAACCACAAACTTACTCATGCTTCTTAGGCTCTCCTCATAGATCTGGAGTCTTATTGTCGTCTAATTAGATGTCTAGTATATTTGGTTGTTACTAGGCCAGATTTGGCATACTCTGTACACACTTTGTCTCAATTTATGCAGCAACCTCGCATAGAGCATTGGAAAGTTGTTTTACGCGTTGTGCGATATTTGAAAGGTACTCCGGGTCAAGGTATCTTATTGCGTTCAGATAGTGATTTGACGCTAACAGGGTGGTGTGACTCTGATTGGGCTGCATGTCCTCTCACGTGTCGATCATTGATAGATTGGGTTGTTTTCCTTGGTCATTCTCCTATATCGTGAAAGACTAAAAAGCAACAAACTGTTTCGCTTTCATCAGCAGAAGCAGAATATCGATATATGGCAACCGTTACTTGTGAGTTAAAATGGCTTAAGGGCTTATTGCTTAGCTTGGGTGTTCATCATCTCAAGGCTATTCCCTTATTTTGTGATAGCCAATCAGCTTTGAATATTGCCAGAAATCTGGTATATCATGAGAGAACAAAGTATATTGAAGTGGATTGCCACTTAGTTCGTGACGTAATAACAGAAGGTTTGATTACGCCTTCTTAGATTCCTACTACGGTTCAACTCACAGATATTTTCACTAAGGCTTTAGGCAAGAAACACTTTGATTTTTTACTTGGCAAGTTGGGCATTTTGAATCCCCATGCTCCACCTTGAGGGGGGTGTTACGAGTAATTAGGGAAGTTAGAAGTAATTTATGGGATTTGTATATTTTTACGCTGATTTTCGATTCAATAAGACATCTCTTGCCTGACTTTTATATATTGCTTATCGTAATGTACTATTTTGCCCAGCTAACGAACACTTTAATAATTTCCAAAAAACTCCAGGATAAGCCTTGGAACACAAGGAAATTCTTTTTTTTTCCATAAACGCCACGTTAGCAAACCAAAGAGTGTCTGCCACAGAGCCTCTAACCTTGATAACCACCTAGGATTTTCTAGATTAACCTTGACCCAATCTAAGAGACTAATAGAGAAGAGCTAGGCCTGTTCGTTTCTTGGCACTATATTCCTCCAAACTTCTTTAGACACCGAACAGTCCCTAATAACATGTAAAATATCTTTTGTCTCATGTTGACAAGCTAGGCAAGCTTCATGGTGGCCCATACCTCTTTGAACTCGTTTGTGGTTTGTAAGTAGTCATTTATTAATTACTAACCATAGAAAGAAGCGGACTCGTTGTGGGCCCTTATATTTCCACATGGTCTTCCACCTAATGTCTTGCTCATTCCATGTATTTCTTTTCAATATTTGGTATGCGCTCTTGACTGAAAAAGTCCAATTTGATGTGTGCACCTAAAAGACTTTGTTCGGGCCAACTAGAGGATGTGAGGAAGGAATGTTGAGAATCTTCTGAACCACCTCCTTCGGTAGTCGTGCCCTGAACGCCTCCAAGTCCCACGATCCTTCGTTTGTTACGAAGTCTTTAACTAGACCACTCGTGTTTGTGGTTCTTATAAAGGTCATATGTGCTTTGAGCGGGCTTATTTTTTGGACTTACGGATCTTCCCAACAAAGGACCAAAATTCCAAACCCAATAGCCCAACATAAGTTTTCTTTTAGTAATGGCTAAACTTTCACGGTTCCTCTCCATACAGATGACAAGTTCCCTCGCATTATACTCTCGGGTATTATGCCTTCCATTCTATACTTAGATCATAGTATGCGAACCCATATAGCATCCTTTTAGAAACAAGGTTAAAACCTAATTTTAGTAAGAAATATGCATTTTGGTCTTCCAACCGCTGAATGCCCAAATCTCCATATGTACGGGGTTGGCAAATAGAACCCCAATAAACCAATGCTACCTTCCTCTTCCCTCTACTAGACCCCCAAATAAATCAACCATTCCATAGGATCTGCATAGTGGATGTTGAAATGGCAGACATGATTACTTTACATAAAAACTCTGAAATACCTGCTGCCTGGATGGAGCGATCAATAAAGTCCCATAGAACTCTATCATACACTTTCTCCAAATTGATCTTAATAACCATAAACTCTTTGCTTTTCCCTCGCATGGGGTGGATGACCTCCTAAGCTATGATGATATTATCAAATATGTTTCTCCCAGCAATAAACTTGACTTGCTATTGTGCAATAAGTTTGGGAAACACCACTTTGAATCTGTTCGCTATAACTTTCATGACTAGCTTATATAATACCGAACAGAGGCTGATGGAACAAAATTGGGATATCTCTTTAGGGTGACGAACTTTGGGAATAAGCACTATAAAAGTATTGTTCATCTCTATGTCTATGGGCTTACCTCTGAAGATCTCTTGGACCCACTCACAGATTGTGCTCCCAATACTGTTCCATTAGCTCTGGAAGAAGAAGACGCTGTAGCCATCACTTCTTGGAGCTTTTAAACGAGTCATGTCAAACGTTTGGATCATATAGCCAATCACTGTTTCCATTGCATACTGTACTAATACGGTTGACCTTTCTTCTATGCATTATCCGATTATGAAAGAACTTTGTGTTCCTATCTCCTAGTAGGAGCCAGTCACATCTTGACTTTTGTTTTCAAAGTAGTTCTTCGTGATTGAGCACTTCTTCAAGCTCCTCCTTTACGCCCATCTCTCTTTGTAATAGTATTTTCGAATTTGCCCTTTCCATGTCTTGTTGGATTCTACTTAAAGATTAAAGAAGTTACTTCTTACGAGTCCCAATGTGTCCATAAACGTTTTTGTTCCAGTCTTAAGCCTGTTGTGAGATTCCCTAAAATAGCAGTCATATTTCCATTGTATTGCCATAGACTATTCATAGTGCCTAAAAATTCTGATCTTATGACCAACTCACCAAAAACTGAAAGGGACGTCCTCGTGCCATGTTTAATTCAGGGCATAAGTTAATGAGTATAGGTTTATGCTTGCATTTGATTCGAACTAAATGAGATACCATGCACTTTGGAAAGGTTTGTAGCCAGGCTGCATTACCGAGCACTCGGTCTAGTCTTTCAAAAACTCCTCCTCCCTACTAGGTAAATGTTAGACCTCGAAACCCCAAAACTAAAATTTGTCATATAATGTCATGTCAACTAACTATTTTCACATATTACTCATTAAAAAATTAGTTATGGATTTAAAATTTGTCGTCTGCATCAAGATTAAAATTTCAAAATCCCAAAATTATAGAGATTAATAATAGTTTAATTGGAGAAATTGACTAAATCTAAAACTTTAGGCATATTTCAAGACTAGTGGAAAATTTTAACTAAATAAATTTAATTGCTACAATTTGATCAGGACTGAAATTACAAACTTTGAAGAGTACAATAACTAAAATTAACTAATTCGTAAACTACAAGGAATAAAATTGCTTTTTTTTAACTAATGTTCCTTAATGATGACAATCCAACTGAACAATAACCACTAAGGATGTTAACAATAACAAGTCCAAATACTTAGCCATCTTAAGAATTTTGCTTGAGGGCAAGTAAACGCTTAAATTTTCACTATCCTCTAAAAGTAAAGTTTTAGACTTCAATCATGTATGTGTGTGTTTGGAAATCCATAAGATGATTGGATTTAAGTGTAATTGTTTATAATTCACCGCACAATTACTTAAATTTTCACTATCCTCTAAAAGTTAGAATGTTAAATTGAGATGCTCCAATTATATTGATTTAATAATATCCACAAATTATAAGGGTTACCCAAAGAGACACACACATGTGTGATTACAAGTAATTGAACCCAATCAAATTACTAAATAACTTTCCAAATGCACCCTAAATTTTTATTGTATTTACAATTTGCTTTCAAGATTATATAATATAAGCTGAAATTGCATATTCTATGACAATAAAAAATAATAATTACAATTTGCAAGTTATAAATTAAAATAAATTAACAATTTAGATAATAAGTATTGTTTTATTAATTTTTAAGACAATGGTGGCCGAAAAAGGAAGTGGTGAAGGATATTAGGAATGCGCATGGTGACATTGATAGTTACGATCATGGTATTAATGAAGTTAATTTGCATCACTCTGCAGGGAGAGTATGGATACCAGCATTTTGGAGGCCATAAACCCATGCGTGAGAGGTGAATTGAATGATAAGCCCACGGAAAAACAGGTTATGGAGGCTTATGCACAAATGGACTCCCACAACGTATGTGGTTACGATGGCTTTTCTGCTCTATTTTTATAATTTATTGAGATAAGATTCGTAAAAATGTTATAAATTTAGAATGATAGTAATGAATTGCACAATGGGAAGAAAAGATCAACACAAGAAACTTGACACTTTGTGAGGAATGATTGGAATGCATAAGACCATACACTAGCTTAAGTGCCGGTGTTTAGTGAGATGAAGGATGTTTCACCACTACCTAAAATTTGATGCTGCCTTTAATCATGTTTATAAGAGTGGACATGGTCAGCCTTATTGTTTGGTAACCTATATTCGAATCATTAAGTATATTTAAAATTAATAAATATAAAATAAAAATAAATAATAAAATGTACAAGAATTTGGAGAGTGGGTTGGTAAAATCTGCAAGGATGAAGTAAGGAACTGAAAGGATGGTACATATTGTGCCCACTATCTTAAGCAAGATGGGGAAGAAATAATGAATTGCACAATGGGAAGAAAAGATCAACACAAGAAACTTGACACTTTGTGAGGAACGATTGGAATGCATAAGACCATACACTAGCTTAAGTGCCGGTGTTTAGTGAGATGAGGGATGTTTCACCACTACCTAAATGTCGAGTTAACTTATAATACCAATATATTTAAGGTTTTAAATAATAGTATTGATATTCACCAAAAAAAATAGTATTGATATATAATTGAAAGAGATAATAAAGTCTGCATAATAAAATTAAAATGTACAAACATTACGAGATAAAATATTAGTTGAGTGGTAATTTTTTTTGAACAATGTCATTATAAGTTCTAATTATATATGTTTTTCTTTACACAATACTTATAACTAGACAGCCCATCCTCAACGCATAAATAGGAACCCATAATACACTTTAGTGCATTCGAACTCACATATTTCTATATTGATAATAATATTTTTGTCAATTAAACTAAAATTCAATCGACGATAATAAAATTTAAATTTTATCAATATAAATAATGCTTTTAAATCTCACCATATATAAATTAGTTATTTAAAAAATTTAAAATAACCTGAAATTATAAGAACCATACATACACAATTAATGATAAAAAAAAATCTCTTATCAGAGGCTGTGGTAGTTTCCAGATGGTCTTTCACATTAATAGCCTCATTTATGTAGAAGGACACTTAGTAACAAGTAACCAACTTATTAATTTAATTCATTTATGACGGATGAATAGAAATGCAACGCTTGGCATTGATAATTTAGGTATGATAATTTATTTCTATACTTCAACCTTAAAAAAAAATAATTATAATGAATTCAACGAGTGATTCCAGTAAAAAAAAAGATGATGTTTATCTTAAGAGTTTCGGGTTCGAGCGTCTATATGTGCGTTGTCAAAAGATTAAGAAAGTATGAACAGATACTATTATGTAGTCACACCAGTCTACTAAAAAAAATAATTATAATAATTTTTTGTTTAATTTTTTTAAACCTTAAAAGATGCTATGTTTGTTAAATCACACTAAAATGAATAAAAAAAAATTAACGTCTATTAACTTTGCTAACCTGGAATACATTTGGATTACCACATGAATGCGTAAGCAATTAATTATTAAAATTTATAAAATTATAAAAATATTTTTAGATTTTAAAAAATTAATTAATTGTTAACGTGGTATATACATGGACTACCGTATGGATGTCAAGTCAGTAAAATTAACAAACATTAATTTTTCCGTCTACTTTGGAGTAATTTGATAAACAATGCAAGTTCAATGATTAAAAAAGAGAAAAATTAAATGAAGGGCTAAAATGACTTTTTCTATAAAATTAAAAGACTAAATAAATCATTATGCTGATAATTTAAGACTTTATAATTTTTTTTGTTTTAGGCTTAATGCAATGTTTAATCCAGTCCTTTTTGCATAAAGAAACTACTAGAAGCTTCAAGTCAATTGTTTTCCACCACATGTCTATGATATATCATCATTTGTTAAAATAATATTTAAAAATTAAATAAAATACAAAACAAATAGTAAAATCACAAAAGTAATTAAGTCCCTAATCGAAATCAACACCTAATTATGCTTTTTGAATCCTGAATTACACTCAATTGAACTCTTATAATTTAGTTTTTCACCAGAGCCCCTGATAGGCAGTTAAGATGACATCAGCAAGCACGAGAAAATAATGAGAATGCAATTGGTGTGGCCGCTAACGCGGAGGGCTTAATTTATTAATATTATTAACATTGCTAATGATAGGCTTAGTTATGTTTTTAAAGAACAGGAAATATTGGTGTGGCCCAATGATTAAAACCCGCTTGAATTTAATGTCCAAAGTCCAATTCCAAGTCATATTCAAGGTCCAAAGATCAGTTCAGTCAAAGCCCAATTCTAAGTTTGACTGAGAATTCAAAATTGGTTCCAAACCCAAATTTAGTAGAGCCCCCTTTTCTATTTTTTTAGGTTCTAAAATGTTCTTAGGTTTTCGATTGCTGTTATGTGACTATCTGTGTAATTATTATAAACTCAATTTGGGTGAAAGATAGAATTATTAATAAATATATCTATAAAAATAATATAAATAACAAATGATTTGATTGAAGGGTAGCTGAAAGTTGTAAACACTTGGGGTTTAAGTCTGTATAATTTTTTTTCTATTTTTTATGTGAAAGATATAAGATGATGAAATACATTTAAAATAATATAATTTATTTTATAAAATAAAGATATTTTTTTAATTGTTTCAATAATAATAATGCAAATAAGCTAAAACTCAATTAGCTAGCAGTATAGATTTAAAAAAAATATTGTTTCTTAAAATAAAATACTATTATTAACAAGAATCATGAACTAAAAGAATGTAAAGATATGACATATAATACAAACGATAAATAAATCACTACAAACTAATGCACAAATGTCATGTCTGTAGAATAAACTTAAAAAAAAAAAAAGACAAACTAACAGTAACTACAACACTAGAATAATTCAGAAAGAAAACAAATATGCATCCACTTGATCAACTCACTGAAATTTGCATTCTAACTCCGCCATCATCAAATCAACCTAACGATGAACACAAATCAACCAAGAAACAACTGCCAAAAGCCCTAAGAGACTCACCGCATCAATGATGCATAAAATGCGAAGTCTTAGATGACTTATCCTTCTCATCATCTCGAATTGAAGGGCCTACCTCTTCAACTGTTTCCTTTTGGTGCTAGCTTTGAAGATGTGCTGAATGTTGGTGGTGACGATTGTTTAGCCTCGAATGGTGTTGATTGTTTATATACATAGTATATAATTGTTTTTTTACATAATGCCTAATTTTATCTATAACCCCTCCCAACCCTTAAATTGAAAGAAAAGCATACTTAAGTGCACTTGAACCTATATTCTTTTAATTGTTTCAACAGTAATAAAGCCAATTGAGCTAAAACTCAATTAGCTAACAATATAGATTTAAATATCTTTACAAAAACATGACACATAATACAAACGATAAATAAATCATTACAAACTAATGTACAAATATCATGTCTGGAGAATAATCTCAAAAAAGAAGAAAGGACAAATTAACCGTAACTGCAAAACTGAAATAATTCAAAAAAAAATTAGGGATGCATCAACTTGATCAAATCGTTTGAATTTGCACTCTATTTCCGCCATCATCAAATTAACTTGATGATGAACAGAAATCAACTAAAAAACAATTGCCAAAAGTCCTAAGAGACCCACCACATTAATGATGCACAAAAGACCAGGTCTTAAATGATTAATCTTTCTCATTATCTTGAATTTATCACTATCACTATGATCTAGGATAAAACTCTTTGAGAATGGTTGGTAACAAATCTGACGATATCTTGGTAAATGTCATAAATATACCAATACAGACTATAAATTAAAAACTAAAAATAAAATCACATATGCTTTTGAAAAAAAAAAAACCCAACAAAGTAGACAAAACAAAAATCAAGGAACAATGAACAAGAAAATATACATTAAAATTAAAAACAAAGCAAAGATTTAGTTTTAAAAATTCTTAAAAAGAGACGTAATAATTTTGAATTAACATTATTTTTTATCTACGTAATTGAATCAATATCTTTAAGCTATGATATGAAGGTCGGTTTTGACCAAAAATAAGTATAAAAACTCAGGAAAACTGTATTAGTATAAATGTAGATATAGATGCTAATAAATTTGCAAATCGAAAACAAATTTCCTTTATAAATTGCCAAACTACTCTCATCTCTCTTCAGACAACCCCGCCGCAAGACAAACCTCTCACAAGCCCTCTGTCCCACCCTCCTGAGAGCTCTCCTGCAGTCAAGTTTCCGACAGAAAAGCAAAGTAAGCTAATTTTTTGTTTTCTGTTTCCGACCTTGCTGCTTGTTAGTCTCTCTCTGTTACATTGTCAGTAAATTATAAAGCTTTATTTATATATCTCTGTGTGTGAGTGAAATTCAGTTTATCATATCAGAACAGATGGGCAAACGTAGGACGGAGATGAAGCTGATAGAGAATGTGAAGGCTCGTAAGAGAGTTTTCGAAAAGAGGAGGAGTAATTTGTTAAAGAAGGCCAAGGAGTTATCAATTCTTTGTGATATCAAGCTACTGCTCATCATCTATGAACAAGGTAAAGAAAAAGCTGAGATTTGGCCCCATAATAATGTGGAAGCTGAACAAATCATCCAGTGGTTCAAGCAGCGGCGTACCAGAACAGCTTGTGGTTCTTCCGCAAGTAAGGGGAAAAGATTTGGTGACAAATTTGATATATCGGATCACAAGAATATGATCAATCACTACTCCGAGAATCAACTTCGAAACTTGATTTTCGAATTGGATGCAAAGATTGCTGCTGTTATGAACTTAATTCAATCAAAACGGGTTCTTAAGGGAGGACCTGGATCACCAAAGAACAAGGGGAAGGGAAAGGAAGCTGTTATCTACCAAGAACCGGTTAAAACCCCACAACACCAGAGTCTGAAAAATTTTATTAGCTATCCTGAGTTTGAAAATAGCAGTAATATTGCTTATGTTCCATTGCCGGTTCATTATGTTGATCCATCTTCGATACAACCACCTTACAAGAATGCTAATTCCTCGATGGGTCACTACGACCCTAACGTCCCCCCTGTGCTTCCATGCATTTATTATCAAATGATGCCTGGTTTTCCCCCTCAGATGAATGCTTCAGACTTGGGCTTCTTTCCTCCTTTCAATTGATTTTTTTTACTTCCCTTTTTTTGGATTTCTAAAAATACATTATAGTATTGATATTCTTGGATAAGTGGTGTTCTGTACTCATTGGGTATGACTATTACAGTTGGTCTAGTCGCTTCTGTTTGAAAGTCAGTGACATTGGCTCTGACATTATTTTATATTAAAGGGGTAAACTATGTTATGTTCACAATATATCAAACACCTGGGCTGCATGCAACTCTGACTAAAAAATTAAAATTACTCGGGGAAAACCAGTACAAATCCTTTCAGTAATTTGAGGTTTGAAAAGAACAGCAGCTCAACACAATTGAAACATGGCAACATTGTTCAGCTTCCTAAGAAATTAAAAACTTTCTGTTGGAATCAGAACTATCTTTAGAGAAGTTGGATTCCAAAGATTCTAAACTAAAACCATAACCAATACCCTGTCCAAATCCGAACCCAAACCCAATACCACAACCAGCTCCAACCCCAAACGCAAGCTTCAAATGGTTCCAAGGCCACCCGCCATACCCAATTCCCCCAACCAAGCCGAAACCAACTCCAAGGCCACAACCGATCCCAGCACCGCCACCTGGGCCTAATACGTTCTCCTCCACTTTCTGGCGGCTATCACGGAGGAATTCTGACACTGGAAATTGCTTGTCCTTCTTTTTCCTCTTCATGTTTCCTTTCCATTTCCACAAGGAATTTCCGTCTTTGGATTTGGTTTTCATGTGATTGAGCCAAAGGAGATTGGGTTGGGACGTGGGCGACTTGAAATTGAGAACTTTATCAATCGTGGTGTTGGATAACATGAAGGAAAACGATCCTGTTTATTACAACTACAGCCTTTTAGGTTACGGACGACATATTAACAGGATGACACAAGGGTTTTTACTTTTATTTTTGTTTTTTTTTTTGTCTAAAAAGTTTATTATTTTTTAATGGAATAAATCTTAAAATTATACATGAATTTTAATTCAATGTGCAATTATATACATGAATTTTAATTTGGTGTAATTATACACGTGAAGCTTTAGTTAAGGTTCAAATGTATACTCGAAACTTTAATTTTGATTTAATCATAAATATTTAAAAAATATATATTAATTTATTTTTATATTGGGTAAATATATTTATTTATTATTGCACTATATAAACATAAAACAATGTTATATCAATAATTGAGTTAATAAGAATTATATCAAATCAAAATTTCATGCATACAATTGCACAAAATCAAAGTTTATATATACAATTGCATATTCAACCATAGTTTATATCTACTTTTGAGATTTATCCCTCTTTTAGGTGGCAAACAAGTGGGATTGGGTGGGGCTTTTTTTTTGGATTCGTATTTTTGGGCTTGAATAATTTTAGATTCGGATTTTTCAGGTTCGGGTTTTTCAAGGGTTGGATTTTCTCAAGCTTGGACATTCTTAGATTCAAATTTTTTAGGCTACAATATATATATGATTCGGGCTTTTTCAAGCTTTAGATAATAGATTTATTTTGGGCTTAGGTAAAATCAGTTCGAACTTGAATTCTTACAGGTTCGGGTTCTATCGAGCTCGGATTTTCTTGATCATGGGTTTCTCAAACTTAAGTTTTCTCAATTTTGAGAATTTTCTCGAGCTCGAAACTATTGTGGGCTTGAATTGTCTTGGACTCGAATCATTAAAGGCTTGGATTAATAAGAGTGAGCTTTCAAGCTCGAACTTGTTTGTCAACTCTAGAGTCAATAATGTGCTATTTTCGAATTGGGTTTCTTTTAAAAGAAATAAAAAATGCAGTGAGAATTTATTTCAAATTTTTACCAAAAGCTCAAGAAAATAGAAAATGATGCTTGTCTTTTGAGTCTGGCCCTTCGTTTCATTCCCATGATGCGATAGTCAATCTGATTAGGAGAGAGAACCCCCAAACAAATAGGATGAAAGGGTTGAAAAAGCCCAAGAGCCTGATTACATCCACAAGATCTAGCAAGAGATGCCTAAGCCAATTATGTGGAAAATCAAGAAACAACACATCAAGACAACCCATTCACCAACTCAATCTCGGTCTACCCCCAAGTAATCGAGGAATAGGGGTCTTTTGAATTCATTCATACCCCAAATCCATAAGCCCCAATTGGAACAGGCAGACATAATCTCATCTCGTATCAGATGCTTTCATTCCTAGATGCAGCTACTTACAAACAAAGGCTTATAAAAGTGTGAGAAATCAACCACCTAACAATGTCCCGAGATTCATCGAATTGGAGACTAGTTTTAGAGGATGAGGGCAATCTTGCAGAATCAAGCAAAGCAAGAGCAAGAACGACAACATTGAGACAGAAAAAGGTACAGACATCCACGGAAGCAATGGACATAAACCATGTCCTTGAAGAGGATAACAATAGGTGGAGTTTGCTTTCTTCATCGAAATTTTGAATGAAGACTATGTACCCCATCTCGTTGATGTAGCCATTACCATTGTCACCGATGAAAACGATATATGGGGGTTGGACAGGTTAATGAGGCATTGTTACACTGATAATAGCTTGAGGGGTTCTGTAACACTCTTTACCCATCCTAATGAATCAAAATGTATATTGTTGAAAAAATTAGTTTAAAAATTGATTTTGTTGTACAATGGAAAATTAATTTGTTTTTCTTAAAATTAAGCTTTTGTGTTATTTATAATAATAAATCTTTTACTAAATTAGTACTTGTCTTTTGGGGTTAAGCGAGCTTATCATTTCTTGTCTTTTTATCAATACGATATTCTCTTCTATTCTCAAATCCTCGATTTCCTTAGAAAGTGAGTTTTAAATTCACAAACTAATAACACAATGAAAACTTATATGTGTTTTAGTAGGGAAAATTAAATTCTCTCTATAGACTAGAAACCTGATTGAAATTCTCTTCGAAAAATAAAATTTGTTTTAAAAGAAGATCTCACTAAATTTCGACAAAATATCTACGTTCAAGAATATATGTTTTGTCCTAGTTCATAATCTCTATTTATTGAGAGAAACACAAGATTCGAAGTCAAACAGGAGATAGCTAAATTGAATGAGTTTTTCACAGAAGAGTTTAATTGATTTCTATGCCTACTTTATCAATTTTAATTTTATGATATTATATGAGATATGTTTAGATAAAGTTCAAATAAATCTTAAAAAAAATATTCTATAAAATCAAGAATTTGAAATTGAAGCATATTTTAGTTTTATTTATTTAAAATTGTTCGAAAAATATAATAATTTAACATAAAAGTAAATTGTTCACGTGTTAGTTAAGTAAGTTGTTCACATCAATTTTGAGGGTTAGACCTTGTAATATAATATAAAATAAACTACTTAGTTGGTTAACCAAATTTTAAGACACTTTCATTTTGGTCACCCAAATTGAAATTTTTGTAATTTCAACACTTAACTTTTAGTGTGTTTTCATTTTAGTCACCCAATCGTTAAATCTTTAATGGCGATTGACTGTACACACCACATCATGTTCATACTTTCATTTTGGTCGCCCAACTTCTAGGTCACTTTCATTTTTGTCACCCAAAAAACTATCCTTTTTTCAAGTATTGATTGGGGTAGAAAACATTAAGGATTAAAGTGAAAAAGAGGTAGAAATTAAAATAATGCTTTAAAAAATGGTCAAATTGTACTTGTTTTTCCCATTGCTAAAAGCTCCAAATTTCTATTCATTTAACATTGAAATTTTAAATTTCAAAACATCAAAATCAATTAAATAAATTATTGAAAAAAAAAAACTAATCCCTTGATAGTGTTAGGTGGTTTGTTACTATAATATTAAATTAAGTAATTTAATCTCCTCTAAATTTTTAATTTTTTATTTATGTTTCCAAATTAAAATAAACTCAAATAATTCGTATTTAATAATTGTCTATGAAACTCAATTTTTTTTATTATATATGATCTTGAATTTTTCATACTAAACTAAAAGTAAAGAAAAATTCTTGCAATTAATTAATTTTATTTTCCATGTCAAACAAAACTTAAAAACTTTTTCATCACTTCTTTACCCAAATGAAGAACAAGCATTAAATTAATTGCAAGTATTTTCTTTGCGTTTAGCTTAGTAGAAGATCCAATATTATATAATTCAAAGAAATTTAAGTTTATAAAACAATTATTAAATATGGTTATTTGAGTTGATTTCATTAAGAATAATCTGAAAACATAAAATAAAATTTAGAAGGAAATTAAATGAACTAATTTAATTAATTTCAATATTACAATAACAAATTGGTTGATATTATCAAAAAAAAATTTCATCAAGTTATTTAATTAATTTTGATGTTTTAAAATTTCAATATTAAAAAATAGAAATTAATTTTTTTTTGCAATGGGATAAATGTAACACTAAAAATTCGTTATTGTCATCGATTAAGGTTCCGAGAGTCTTCCAATCATCTATTGCAATTTATCTTTAAATTTTTAAAGCCTTTCAATCATATTTAAAGAAATATTACATCATACACGACTAAAAATCATTAAATGAATATCAATACAACGCAAAAGGGCACAAATTTCTTTTCTATGATTTTTGGAGACTTCTACCGATACAAGCCATACTTCTACCGATATTAAAAACTCCAGAGAGCTAAGAAGTCCTACCTTGCATCTTCTACTGGTACAAGTACATAGACTACTGATACCTATTATACAACTACTGATACAACTCAAGTTAGTGAATAACCTCTCTCCTACCCTGTACTTTTACTGATACATGCATGAGTTCTATAGAAACAAGTATGTAGAATTCAATGAATCATACATAAACTCAAGTTTATCAACCATTCATCATTTCATAACTTCAAAGTACAACATGCCAATACATTGTGCATAGTTTGAAGACATTTCATACATCTCATAAAGTATGTATATCACATTGAACTAACAAACAAAATATGTTCAACATTTAACTAAAATTCACAACAAGGAATTCAATAATCCCATACGAGTAGTACAAGACAACTTCATCCTAGTACATGCTATATAACCAAGTGATGAAAAACTACCAAACGATCTTCGCGATAGTGTGACTTCTTAGAGACGATCTGATCCTCAAGCAACAAAATAATCTACCAAACAACAACAATTTCATAGGTAAGCTTTCATAACTTAGCAAGTTCATAAAGGTCATAAATTTACCCAATAACAGGTGTGGTACAATCTGTAAATCAATCGAGCCAAACAGAACTGTATTTCAGTGATCTTTATCCGATTTCATCCCTGTTGACCCAAAGGTCATTTCTGTTACCAGTATACGATGCTGCTCACACTAAGCTGACAAGGACTCGCATCACATGAGGTACCTAAACCATTGATATGGTATAACTGTTCCCTACGATGCTGCTCACACTAAGCTGACAAGAATATGCAAACTAGCATAAATCTCAGTCATTGTAGGGTTTGTAATCCAATCCTGGATTCTATTCACTTTACAGTGACTCACGATGCTGTAGAGGATTCGCAACAAATGCAAGATCTCAACCATCGAACCATTTTGAAACTTTGGCACAAGGCCGGGTAATTCTCCTTCCATCGTTTCCATCTTACACATCTTCAATTGTTGTTTCTCATTTTTCAACATCCACAAAGAAGGTAGTTATAAGCATTTACATGTAAGAATTTAACATTACGAATGTAACACCCCCATACTCGACCCAATCGCTGAGTCAAGACATCGGGATGTCACATTCGTTACTGGAGCAACTACTAAAAATTTTAGAATCAATTTATCATATTATTTAATTAATATAGATTATTTACTCATTTTAGTAAATATTGAATTTACGACAACACTAATTATGAGTCAAAGGAACTCATTAAAACATCCACAATTGGTCAAAGACCAATTTGTAAAGTCTATAAAAATTTTGGACTATCGTCGTGACGTTGAGGGTTTTTTCGTCATGACATGACGAATTTGTTGTCATGACGTCGTCTCCTTTTTCCTACAAGTTCCACACTTTTTATTTATTTATTTTTATTTCATTACCTAAACCGTATTCAGATGTCATAATAACCACTTCATTTTACATAACAACCACTAACATCTATTTTTAATCTCAAGTCTTGATAGAAACATGATATTCAATCAAAGATAACGAAATTTATAAAATTAACACAAATATTTAAGTTTTACAAATAAGACCATTGGAGGATTTTTTTTTTGAAAAATAGTTTGCCCACTTTATGTATATTTCATATTTATTTCTAAATTTTAACAATTAATTTAATTCTTCATAAAATTTCAATAATGATTTCAATATCACATCAATTAACAATTGTTCACTTATTATTATCAATTCGTTTAAATATACTCACATGTATTAATTATTCCATTACTTATAATCATTTCGAAACATTTCAAATTCATCTACTATATATATTTTTCCTCCTCCTGCTCCTCTCCATTCCACATCCCTATGTATATATATATTTATTAAAATTTTTAGCTTTTAGTATATAGCATACTTATATGTAACAATACATTATCTATAATTCCACTATTTACTATGTGTTAATTTCAAAGCTGTCCACTTCAGTCATATTCATTAAATTATTTATATTTTGAGCTAAAAAATTTGAAATTATGATCCGCTTGATGTTTCTGAAACTAGACTCAAATATCTTTTTACCATAAAAATTTCAGAATTTCTACTTTAGCAAATCCATACAGAAAATTCTTCAAAATTTCCCCTTCTCTACTGCTTGATAGTTTCGACCTTTCTTTACTAAAAAATAATTATCTATTAGTACAGGGTTCGGATGATGTTTTCTTTTGTTTCTCTAGAAAATAGACTCATTTTAAGAATTTAAAAATATAAATTTCATCCTCTAATCATTTTTATACAATTTTTTTATGATTTTCCAAAGTCAGAATAGGGAAACCGGAATCTAGTCCTACCTTGTTTCACAAAAACTAATATATCTCAAAATATACAATTCCGTTTCTTTCACCGTTTCTTTCATATGAAACTAGACTCAATAAAATTTAATTACATATTTAATTCAACCTCTAACTAAATTTCTATAATTTTTGGTGAATTTTCAAATTTAATTCACTGCTACTATCCAAACTGTTTTAATGAAAATGTTTCCTTTTCCATGTTTCTTTGCACTATGTTTCATTCAATCACACATAATTGTCATACTTTTGATTACTATGCAATTTAATCACTTATGTTTTTGTGTAGATTACATATTCATTTCTTAATCTTAGTACTTTTCACCATTCAAATCACATTTTCTCTTACCAATTTAGTGTTTTTTAGCCTTTATTCTTCATCAAATACTTTCTATTTCTAGTATTAGATTAAATACATGTATCATACATCTCACTCAAAACATTTTAACTCAATCTATTGAAATACAAGTAGGTTTAGTATGAAACTTACCTCCTTTGTCAAGAGTTTCTTCTTTTCTTCTTCATTTTCATGCATTTCTCTTCTTCACCACTTTCCTTTCTTTTTCTTCTTATTTTCTCCACTTTCATCTACTATTTTCTTACTTCTAAATTGATGAACATATTCTCTAGAATCTCTACTTCATCTTCTCTCTCTAATATCTAAGGAAATTTTAAAAAAATTTAGTTAAAAACATAGGTTTTCAATGCAAAGGACCAAATTGCAAAAAAAAAAAAAAAACTTTTTTTCTCACCTTTTTACTCACGTTGGAAGGATGATAAATTTCTTTCATCCTTCATTTATTTTTATACTACAATTTTCTAAATAAAATAATAATAAATATCTAAGTAAAATATTAATAAAATAATATTTAACTAACTAATTAATGAAAAATATCTCTAAAATATCATCAACATCATCATTACATTCTAGAGTTCTCCCTCTTACTAATTGATCATTTTACCCTTATTGGTATTTCAAAATTCTATCCTTGAGTCATCACTTAATTTGGAAAAAGTACGATTTAGTCTCTCATGATTCTTCAATTA
Source organism: Kokia cookei (assembly GCA_039519145.1). Lineage (NCBI taxonomy): Eukaryota > Viridiplantae > Streptophyta > Magnoliopsida > Malvales > Malvaceae > Kokia > Kokia cookei. The sequence continues at coordinate 15,186,076 of CM076909.1, forward strand.
TTCAATTTGGTTCCTGCATGCCAATTTCATATCATAGTAAATTGGTATATATTCACTTTTGGTCCTTTAACTTTCTCATTTTTACACTTTGATCCCTTAAATTTTGAATATTTACACTTGAGACAAAAAATTTCCACATATTTATGATTTAGTCCTTACTTTTAAATCAATATACTAAAACCTACTTCTTAATTATTATAATTAATTTTTTTACACTACTCAATCCTCTCTTTTATATCATTTCCTCATCTTACCAAAAAAATCAATTATACATTATTCAACTTATTACTTCTTTTATTATATATCAATTTTAGGGATGTTACAACAAACTTACCGGATTAAATTACAGTTACGAATAGGCTTCAAGGACTACTATGCTAATTTCTCTTTTTTGCTATCCATGGCACACTCGTAATCTAAATCAACAAATCATCCAAAGTTTCACATTAGACACACAATTAGATCATTTAACACAATTTGATCTTTTTGGGAAATTATGATTTTAATCCTAATATTTTTCCTTTTATTCAATCTAGTCCTTTCAACATAAAGCATGCAAAAGTACCCGTTTTCTTCTAGGTGCATTCCAACCGAACACTCATAGTTCAAGTAGAAATCCTTACAAACCATTTATTTCAACCAAATGCACACAATTTCTCCACCTTTTCATTTTAGTCCCTAAACTCTAATTTCATTCAAAATCACTTTACAAAATCAATGAATCTATTCATCAAGCATACAAATCTATGCAAAACTTTCAAGAACAAGCATTTTCAACAATGACAAGTTTTATAGCATTTGACAGATTCACAAATTGGTCCTTAGATAAGCTAGATTAAGCTAATACATACTCAAAAACATAAAAATTATTAAAAACGAGCAAGGTTTGCTTACCCAAATCAAAGCTCAAAGATTGAATGTAAAAAACCTAGCTCTTCTCTCTTTTAGCCTTAAGAAAGGAAGAAGATGAAGTGAAATGATGAAAATTTTCACTTAAATTTCTTTAATTTAATATATATACTAATGATAATTTTGTAAATTTTAAGACTTTCATCATTAAATTTTAATTACCCCTTTTTAGTTTTAATTAAACCTATTTATACTTAATATAACTCATGCTAATCCACCCACTAACATTCTTTTGGTCAATTTTCTCATTTGGTCCTTCTAATTAACCATCTCTACTTTTACACCTATTACAATTTAATCCTTTCTACTCAATTAACTATCTAAACATTAAAATTTCATAACCAAATTTTAATACGATGCTAACGAAGTCGTAAATATTTAAATAAATCAATTAATCGACTCAACTCGTCTGAGTTGTGATCCCGAAATCACTGTTTCCAACACCATTGAAAATCGGACTGTTACAATAAACAAATATAATTTGACAATTTTTTAATGCATTATTTTAGTTTCTACCGCCTTTTCACTTTAATCATTATTTTCTTTATCTTGACCAATACTTTAAAAAAATATTTTTTGGGATGACTAAAATAAAAGTGACTTAGAAATTGAGTGACCAAAATGAAAGTGTAAACATGATATAAAATGAAAATACTTTAAAAATTAAGTGATGAAATTGCAAAGATTTTATTATAAATTATCAAAATGAAAACGCTCCAAATACTGAGTGACCAACTAGATAATTTACATTATAATGTTCTATATATATATATATATATATATACGTGTGTGTGAGTGTGTAATACATGTAAATTTGTAAGAGCATATAGAATATATTTTATTAAAAAAATCATAATTTGTATTAATATCAAATGACAATTCTACACCAACCCAACCATAAAGACGTATATTATAGCATATCTTCTTAATCTCCTTTCATAATTTAATAGAAATTTTCATAATATTATCCTTTCGTTTACTGTCCCAAACTCATTTTTACTAAAAAAAAATACCCTATTTAATTTCAAACCTTCCATTTTAACCACCAGAATTAGGTGAAATTGAAAGGTCTCTTTTACTTTAATTAGTGATTGAAAGTTTGGTCCTCGTCCTGAGTATGAAATATTTTAAAATTCATGATTAATGTCTACCCTTTTAATAAATTTATCAAACACAAAAAGGATTTGTCATTGAACTCGCTCCAATGAATTCCTTTTAGTTTGACTTTTTTTTAAAAAAAATTTGGAAAATTCAATCCAAACATAAAGTTAGAATAGTGGTAGTGGTTGATGATTATAGAATAAGATATTGATGAGGGGGGCCATGGTTCATCTTTATCTTGTGATCAAGACACCGTTTTCGCCGCCACACCCACTTCATGTGCCACTATCTTCGACCAAAACTATGTATCACCATCGCCATCACCATTTCAAACCAACCACCAACAGTGCCATCAAGATATAGCAGCCGACTTCTCTTCAATGTACAACTTCATATTCCCACCTCATTCCCTTTCCCTCTTGCCTCCCTCTTGCCTTCCTCTTCCTCTTCCTCCAATGACCCCCACCTTAATCTCAACCTCACATCCGACGCCATAGCCGTCGAACACCGCATCAACCAGGCTCGTCTCGTCCTCGAGTACCACCAACTTTGCGACCACTATAACATTGGCTTTGCTCGTCTCCAAGCTCTCAATAGAGACATTGAGACGCTGCGTAGAGAAAATAGCGATCTTCTCGTGGTCAACAATGACTTGATGAAGCTCTTGAGCCTCTCGTCCATGGCTGCCATGAATAACCGGAACCTGCAACGCAAAGAACTGCCGAAGAGCGTTTCGGTGAGGTCTAGTAATTATCTTAAGCTCAACCAACGACAACGTTCGAGAAACCATCAGTGAGTCGTTAATCCGTTGGTGAGTTAATTGTCTTTTTTTTTCTCATTTCCTGCTAGCGAGAAATGATCAAGTTGACATTTTTAATATACACAATACATTAAAAAAATGGATACTATTTTCGAAATAAAATATGGATAACTTTTTTACATTTAAAAAGAAAATTATTATGATTTTATATTTTAAAAGTAATTATATCTGATTTTTTTTTCAATTACATTGATGCAACTTAGTTTTTTTTTCAATGATATAAATATATACAAGAAATTCTTTTACATGTGTATTTGTGTAGAAATTATGTAAAACAAAAGAGTGTGTTTAAAAATAAACTATTAATGAACTCAACGAGTAAGAGGATGATGTTCATCCTAGAAAACTCGAGTTTGAATATTTGTGTGTGCGTTGTTAAAGAGTTAAAAAAATATGAACAGATAATCACACCAATATATTCAAGAAAATTTAAAAAAGTAAATACATCAAATTAAGAATTTTAAATGCATTCTATTTTTTCGTCATCATATTGTCATTTTTTCTGAGTTGATTTGTGAAATTATCTCAATTAACGACTTTATTAATATATACAAACAAAGTCAGTGAAAAAATTTGTTTAAAACCATCTAATGTATAAAAATATCAAAATAAATCTTTGATTGAAATGGTAAAAAAACATTTTATAAATATTGGTGGCATGGGTTCAAATTTTAACATAGGCAAATTTTATATCGATTTGATTGAAAATATAAAAACACACCTTTGTTAGAATATAACTTATTTCAAAATATGTAAAAATAGTTTATTAATTTTTCAATTGTGTTGTTGTTCAATTGATTTGTGATACAAACTTAATTAAAGGTTAAGTAATAGTATAAATATAAATTAAGATTAAACTTAAAAAAATTATTAAATTTTATATGAGTAGTAAGTTAATCAATAAAATTACAAAAAAAAACCCTCAAATTGTACAATAAAAAACCTCTATATATGAATTTTACTTATTTTAAATTAAAAGTAACCCTTTGCAAAAAAAAAAAAAATCATTTTTTCTAGCTACGTACTTTTTTTAAGGGCAAACTATAGTAGAGGTCACTCAGTTATGATTTTTTTTATTTTTAGCCACTCAATTATAAATAATTACAAAATGGTCATTAAACTATTAGTAATTTTTTGGTCACTCAACTATTCAATTTTGTCTTTTTTGGTCACCAGTTGACTAATATAAAATTGAAAACACCAAAAAATTTAAGATAGTTGGTGACCAAAAAAGACAAAATTAAATAGTTGAGTGACCATTTGTAATATTTCATAGAGGGTGACTAAAAAAAAAACTTTATTAATAATTGAGTAACCATTTTGTAACTTTTTATAGTTGGATGACCAAAAAAATAAAACCATAGTTTAGTGACTACTAATGTAGTTTACCCTTTTTTAATAAATATTAATAACTTTTTTTCCATGTATTTCTAATTTTTAGTTTTTACTCACGTAGTAGGTTTGTCATATTTTAATATAAATAATTTTCTTATTCGCAGTTAAATTTTTAGATTAGCATAATGATAGTATAATTAGTATGGTTTTCACTCATGTTTCATATTGGGTTAATTTTTTTTTTTTTTTTACTAAATCATAGAAGAAAAAATTAAAGGTTACAATTTGAAATTTAATCTCCATACTTTTATTTTTAAAAATTTAGTTTCCTACTTTTTTTAATTTAAAATTTAAATCCAATTATTAACATTGTTAAATTTTTTTATTAAATTTGTTGATTTGACATTTTAAAATTTTAAAAAAAAAGGATTCACTTGATATACATGTAGTAAAAAATGTAACGGACTTAAATTTAATACAAAATTTTACGGTGCTAACAATTCTTAAAAATTCAAATCATCATTTTAATTAGAATAAAATATTTAAACTAACTAATGACGTTATAAAAGTTGAGGCATCAACTTATGTCAAAACTAAAATATATAAATTAAATCTTAAATTTGAACGAAATGTAAGGATCAAATTGAAATTTGCCCATTGTTGTTTTATGTAATAAAACAATGGACACTAGGCCTTAGGGTCTTCCTTATATATTTGTATAGATTAATTATACTAAATTTTAAAAAATGATTGTTACAAATTAAATTAAATATTTTCAAAAAGGATTTTTATATTTATTTCTATATATTCTTTTATTTATATTTATATTTCTAGTTAGATATGTTTATGGACCCGTTTGGACTAGTTTTGAAAAGAGTTGTGCGGAATTTAAGCATGATATTAACACACTTTATATCTAGGCTTAATGATAAATTTGGTCATTAATGTTAGCATGTTTTGTCAAAATGACACTAATTGTATTTTTGAGTTTGTCTGCTATAACCTTATTTTTTTTAATATGTTTTTTTAATAGATTTAATGAATAAATTCAAAGTTTCAATCTTTATTTTCTTTCAAAAGGTTTTAATATTTCATACATTTCTTTACCGAAAAGTTTTTCTACTAAGTTAATTTTTTTCAAATAATCACATTTATTTTCTTTAAATTAAGAGTTATTATTTTTAATTTAATGTATTATTTATTTATTTTTATTATTTTTCACATGTAATTATCTTATTGAGTTACCTAAGTAACAAATTACATCTCATTAAAAATATTTCACATATGAAATTTCACATCATCCCATTAACTCTTTTAAAAATATTTTCATTAAATTTGTTAAAAAAACATATTAAAAAAAGAACAAAGGTTGATGGCAAAAAAAGGCTCAAAAATACAATTAGACCATTTTGACAAAACATGTAAACGTTAGTGACCAAATTTGTCATTAAATCTTATATTATCCAAACTCGACTTTACTTAAAATATGAGCCTAAATTTTGCCCAAACTAGCTTATATTTGCAAAATACCTAACCTAAATTCATTTTAGGCCCACCAATATTTAACTTCTTTCTTGAAAAATATATATTAATTTAATTTAATATTTAATACTTTTATATATATTTCATTTATTAAAAAAATTTATATATAACCATATTAACAAATTTTTTTAAATGTTTACATTATAATATTATATATTATTATTAATTAGATTATGACATACTCATGATGTACGAAAATGGAATTATGTAATAAATATATTTATAAATAAAAAAAGGCTTTAGTTGAATGGTAAAGTATAGATGTTGAAAACTATAGAGGTTTGGGTTTAAATACTATTATATGTATTTTTTTCTATATAAAATGACAAAAAACACTATCAAAATAATACAATTTATTTTGTACAGTAGGGATATTTCCACCATCACTCAACTGATCATTGGTGCTTGGTTAAATGGTGACACCAATTTAATCAGTGCTTAATACATAGATACTTATACTACAATAAAAGCCTTTATATCTTTCATTTTTTTAGAATTTTTTTAAAGAAAAAAAACTATACTCCCTTAAAAATTAACATAGTTGACGAAAAAATCAAACAGTGATACGAACGTGTTACATCTACTTCATGCTAACATAAAGAAACTAATTTACTTATTTTTTAGTAAAAACATAAAATACAATATAATTCTTATTACAAAGATCTTCATAATACTTTTATCTTATTATTTATTTACATTAGCCATGCAAATGCCATGGCTTTATGAAGAAAAATAATAATAACTCAGCAAATCTACAGCTTGGGGTGCAAGTGTCGTCTGAGTGGAGGAGAGAAAAGGCGATTGAATTGGATGTATACAATCAAGGAATGGCGAAGACAGAACTGCGTGATAAATGGGAAGAGATAGGGTCATGTCCTTACGGTGAGCATTGCCAATTTGCCCATGGCATCACCGAGTTACGCCCTGTGATTAGGCATCCAAGGTACAAGACCCAGGTTTGTCGGATGGTCCTCGCTGGTCAGATCTGTCCCTACAGTCACAGGTGCCACTTCCGTCACTCTCTTACCGAATAACAACCACCTCCTTAATACCAATTATTTGGCTTAAACAGAGAAATGTAAATATATGGATTCTAATAATATCAGAAATATCTGCGGGAAACTCATTCTGTTGAAGGTCATAATTATGAGACAATAATTTTTCACTTATTGAATTTATCTGATTTATTTTTTAAATTTGAAGGAAGAGTTTATATGATTTAATTTGCTTTTTTTTGGGAGATATTATCTGCTTTACTCAAAATGACATGAACAAACGACCCAAAGTTAAATTAGGTATAATTTAAAAATAATTTAATAAACTTATAACCTAAATGGTTTTGTTTTAATTCATAATTTGTTAGTGCAATTTCAACCTATATCATATTATCTCGATAGCAAAATGCAAATACAATAAACATTTGCTGAAAAAAAATATAATCTCTCTTTATTTGCAAATAAAATTAACAAAAAAAGAAGAAGAAAGATTAAAGATACACTCAAGTTTGCAAAATAATAGTTGCATAAACTAAATAAACCTTAAACCATTAAAATTGTTGCGGATGAGAAATTTCTTCGATCCTATTTTATCATTAATTTTTTTGGGATGAATATGTTCACCCAATATGATCTTATTTTATCTCACGGTAATTATTACATATTTTTTTTATGAAAAGTCAATTATTATCAAATAGTAATTAAGTCATTTATCACAAAGACAAACAACTCTTGATCACTTTTATTTTTCATCTATCATGTAATATCAACGAGAGGATATCATTCACCCATCAGTTGGGCTATGAATTGTACCATTGGGTTTTTAGTTCCTTATTTATTTGAACTCATACTACAGGAAAACAAGCTTTTAGTGATGTTTTTTTGGGCCTATACGGCGCTTTTAGTTCCTTATTTATTTGAACTCACATTACAGGAAAATAGACTTTTACTTACATTAAAGTATACGAGTCACACATACTTAGTCTATCATCCACTTAGGATTAAAATATGTCACATTATGATTGTCACAAGTGAATAAACTCATAAATGGATCTAAGAATATCTATTCCACTTGTGTCATGTCTGATGTACTATCAATCCAGTCAGTTACACTTATGTTTCTTTTTTTTAGAAGTCATCCGTTTTGGTGATCAAGACAAAACATCTTCCCAATTGGACTTGATAAACGACATATTAGTCTTTTAATCAATTTGTTCATTTCCGGTTAGACTACGAACATGTTTTGGCTCATCTACTCATACAAGCTGACTTTTCGTATTATAATCTGACCTCATAATTCCACTTAGTATTAGTTAAACTTTAGATAACCAATGAGCCAACATTAGACAAACACTAGTTAAACATTAGTATATAGCTTAACACATATTGCAAGCAACATAATATCTCTACTTTCAGTCACGGATAGATTCGTCATTTTTATAACACTGAATACAACATTTTCAGCACACGATACTATCACAAAAACGATCCATATAAGAGCTGAGTTCTAAAGCTCACATGGAAGTTAAAACTAAATCCATCTACTAAGTTTTTTTTTCTCTTGCTACATGAGCCTCCAACTTACAAGGTTCCCAATTTCTAAGACTTAAATCTCAGTCTCTCCCATTCATGCATGGATACTCCTTAATTCTTCTTTCTTCCATGGTAAACCAGAGAAAAAAGAAAAAGAAAAAGAAAATAAAATAAAAGAAGCCTCCGAGAGGAAAATGCCTCTTCAATATATTGTCCTCCCAATCTTCTTTCGTCAAAATTAATTCACGGCCACTTGAAAATACCTTAATCATCATGTCTCTAACTAAGAGATTACCTAGTTAAAAAAAAACCGGACTATGATTGGAATCTAACTTTTTCTCAACTCGCTCACCACTTGTTCTTAATTACAAAAAGAATCCACCAGCATAGAAAACCTTTCAATTTAATCTGCAGCCCTCTAGCAACTTAAGCACCTAACAAATTAGGGTGTGACATCTTTCTTATGAATTAGCAATTCTAAACTATTTTCTTTGATTCATTTCTATTGTTTTAACGTTTAGAATGGCTTCTTGTCTTTTGAATACCATGATGTGCTGAAATTCTTGATAGTTGATTGGAACGCTAGTTGTTAATTGCAGTTGAGTTACATGTTTGACGACTTATTTATTGTTTGATCGTGTTAAGATGATTAGTAAATCAGAATTGACGTCTCTAGTTGAAAATGTTGATAGATGAGATTGGGAGGAGATTTTACCATGTAAAACCTTGATATGATCATGCCGAGTAGTGAGGCCGACAGGTCAGCTATTAACTAGGTGAGACCAAGAGGAAATCTTAGACGATAGTTCCTAAGTGTCAATGAGATTGAGAGGAGATTTCCGTTAGGAATGACAATCGAAACAGTCTAAACATGTATGTCAACTCAATTAGTAACTAGTTGAACGTTCGATGATCTCCTTGTTAATTGCATTAATATAATAATAAAAGAGGACTTGCAGGTTAGGTTACGTAGTGAACAATCCAGGTTAACTCTTTTATGATTTTGATATTGATTGCATTAACAATCCTTAAACAGAATAAGTTGATAATTGCCTAATTAGTAAGTTGTGTAACTAGTTCATGGTTTACTAATCAATCCTTAAGGAAAATGATCCTTGAAATGCTTGTGTAAGTATTTCATTATAAAAGAATACTACTATATTACATCTTGACACTGTTAATATATATGTTTTGTAAGTGAATTGTAAAAAGTTGTTGACCGAGAATGCAAAACATTATAGAGATATCAAAAATTATTTATGATAATCAATAATCTTGTAATGATTTAATTATTACATATACCAGAATGGTTCTCGACCCGCACTTTACGTTGGGTTGATTATTTATTTGTGTCAAATTATAGTGTAAAAATTTAAAGGTTAAAATATGCTTTAAGTTCTTATTCCATTCCATACATTTGGAATTTAATCACTTTATTTTTATTTTTAAGAAATTAGTCCGTCTACTTTTCGGATTTAAAAATCAAGGTCTTGTTATCACCATCGTTAAAATTTTTTTATTAAATTCACTGGTATAACATTTTGAAATTAAAAAAAATTCATTTGGTCATCATGTAACAATAAAAATAACATTGAAAATACTGATTTTTATTTTTTTTTCTTAAAAACTTTTCATATTCGTCAGGATGATTTTTTTTGGAATAGTATTTTTAAAAAAATTGATATAAACATTTTGATTGAAATAGTTAAAAATACTAATTAATGACATTTTAAAGTACAGGGAACAAATTATGTCAAAATTAAAGTATATATATTAAATATCAAGTTCAGCCTAGTATAGGGGTCAAAACTAAAATTAGACTATTATCTTATAATGTAAAAAAAAAAAAAAAAAAATTCCAAAAAAATTCCAAAAAAATAGAAAATCATATAAATTATTTCAACTAATTTAAATCTCAAATTTCCAAATCATACACACAAGAAAACAAATAAATTAAAACCCTTGGGACATTACTTTTATATGGAGAAGCATAGATGTAGAATGTAAAATAGACCAAATATCAAACAATTGCAGGGAACCATAAATTTACTAGATTCGAATGGATTTCTCTTCTGGATATCTATGGATTCATTCTAAACATCGTATAAAGTTGGTTTCGCTTTAAAAACAACATTTATTGAAAGCATCTTCTTTAATTACTGTGAAAATCAATAGTTTTTGACATTATATTAATAAATGCAGGAATACAAGCAATTAAAATGAACTGGTATTTAACTGCTTCTGGTTTCCCCAGCACACAGTGTTGAAATCATAGCTGAAAGCAATGTTAAAAAGGAAAAGTAGACAGATTTTGCAGTTTTTAAGGGCGAAAACTAAATCCCATCCTATGCTAATACTGTATGTTGTTGACTTTGAAACCTTTTTGAAACAGAAGTTCACTCAAAAAGATGCTCAACTCCACCTGGTAGGTTAAAATTAGAGGAATCAACTTCTTTTTTCTTTCAGATTACTCAGACTGCACTATATATATTTAAAGGACCATTGAATCCTGACATGAAGAGGCCTACGCTTGAAAGGTTAACCATGGACTTGAATCAACCTATGGAGTTCACACCTTCTGCAACTTCTTCTCCTCAGACTCATAACTTCGTGCCAATGACTTCTTTCATCTTACCATTTCACCAGCCTTCCAATGAGGTTGCTTTTTTCTTTCCTTTGAAAATCATATGTACTATCCATATTATTATTCATTTTAATCTTCTTATGTCTTGGTGAAGGACAGTGAAGAAGTGAAGCAATCTCATCTTCTGGTCCAGAAACGCAATCTAGAGTTGTTTTGGTACCAACAAATGTTGGAGATTTATAACATTTCAGGTCCCTCCATAATTTTCCTCTCTTTTCATCTGTTATTTTGCTTTTTTACTGATTTATGTGTGCCTGTTTGCTTTTATACTGAATGAAAGCTTTCAAGAGCCACCATCAGCTACCTCTGGCAAGGATCAAGAGGATTATGAAATCTAATAAAGATGTGAAGGTTAATTTATTACTAGTTTTCATATGATTTTATTTTATATTTTCAATTTTGATGGACTTTTTACCAATATTTCATATGTTGCACTAGATGATCAGTGCAGACACTCCTATCTTGTTCTCCAAGGCCTGTGAGCTCTTCATTCTAGAGCTCACCCTTCGTGCATGGCTGCATACTGAAGAAGGCAAACGCCGAACCCTACAGCGCTGTGACGTTGCCAAGGCGATAAGGCAAGAGGAGGCACTCCGTTTCTTATTTGATGTCGTCCCGATGATTAACCACAAGGTCCTTTTATATATCAATGCAGTAGATACTACGTTCAAATGCTACAAAACTATCAATGAGCCAAAGTTGCATGATCTTCAAATTCATATAAAAAGTGCAACATTTGTAGGATGATGATGATGGGAAATTTCTCGAGGAAAATGAGTATCATCCTGTTAACCCACCGCAGTTTCCAATGTTGGACATGAATGCCGTGAGAATTAGATTGAGCTCAAAAATAATTATTTGATTTATTGTTAGAAAATTTGTGGCTTAATTGTATTTTTATTTATTTACTTCGTAGGAGCTGGTATTAGGGGCCCAGAAGCTCAACAATATATGATTAAACCTCCTACGTCCTCTCATGAGTTCGATTAAGGTATATATGATATTTAATATGAAATACAGTTTCGCCTTTGCACAACTTTGTGAATTAACAATAATTAGGTTTGAAATGGGTCCAATTAGAGAAGAAAATCTGGGATTTTTAGTTTGTATAATGCTTTTGAAAGTTCTTTATATTAACTATTAAGGGATAATTTCATAGACCTAATTTTATTTTTATTTGTTTTGCCTTTACATATAGCATACATGACTGGTTCTCTTGTTTATGCGGTGAATGAAGCTGCCTGATTACAAAAATTACAATCGTATGTGGAATACGAAGAAGCAGCCTTTGTAAGAGAAAATTGAAATCCACAGTTATTTTATACATAATTATTTTACATTGATAAAGAGTGTCTTATCTATTTTATAATAATAAATGAATATATTTCTATTTCACTTCTTCATTTTCTTTTATCCTCCTATTCATAGAATATGCCATTTGTACATAGTTTTAATATTGACACGATACAAAAATTACATTAAAAGGTAATTAAAACCGTTATACCCTTGCCGTTTCATCCATTGTTGAGCCATCCAATATCGAGTAAAATTGAATGATGTAACCTTTCCAGAAGCATAGTCCCAACCTTGTCTCACCAAAACATAACATCACATTAATCACACACAATCCCTAAAAAATATATGGACAAGAGATCCTGTCAATACTTATCAATTTATCATCTCTATGGAATTGATGATATTTCAACCATGCATATCACATAATAATCCCCTCACATCAACACCAACAAGCTTTTAACTAATAATTCGTCACTCTACCGCTTGCACTTATGAAGTAAAACACTTGGTGAGTGAGAACTACACCAAGCTGGTCTCTCTTTGTAAATACTTCCTCTTGACACCAAGATAAGGGATAGACACACAAGATCAACCATATAGCTCACACTAAACTTGAGTATCACCTCTAACCCTCCAAACTTCAATCCTTAGTGGTTTTCCACACCACAAGCGATGTGGACCACCACCTTTGTATTTCTTAATATTTTGTATAACTTAATTGTTATAACAATTGACGTTGTCTATGGAAAACAAACAAAAATCTATATGGTTGCCGTTAGGGAGCTATCATCATTAGGAGCAAGAAGACCAAGATGCTAGCCACTATCAGCGCTAAGGTGATCTTGAATTTAGAGGTCGTGACGACACTATAAAAGCTTATCATCCATCTTTCCCACAATTTCAATGATGGGACAACCATCATACTCTTCCATATCCTTTTATTGATCATCAAGAGGAGGGAAATTGTTAAGATCCAAGGATCAAAGAGGATTTTCGATCTACAACCCAATAGCATAGAGAATTACAAGCCCAAAATGAGTTTCTTTTGGCTCAACTCCAAGAATGTGCCCCGAATGGAGCCTAAAAGGACAATGAGAAGCTGAGAAAGGAAGAAGAAGAATCTTCTCAAGGCCAAAGATGATCTTTGGAACATTAGTATAGCCTTGACTGACAGGGAAACCAACCACCACTCTGCCCAATGGAGTAAAGATGAAGCAGTAGTAGGACACTGAAACTATCACTGGCACTCTTCCTTCAATACATGCCTTTGAATGCCTCACAAAGAGAAGTTCTTGGTGGAAGTAAAGGAATATTAGGAAACCTTCTGCCGATATGGTTTAATTCATAAAGGAGGAAGTCCACAATTGAGTGACTATTTCACAATAATAAAGGCCACACAACAAATGACTACCTCAACTTGAAGGATGCCATTGAAGTAGATGTAAGGAAAGGCCAATTGAAGAGGTTCATAGAATGGAGACCTTGCTCTCGAAAAGGAGGAGGGGAGACATCGTGGTAAAACGAGTCCCAAAAGCCTCAAAATATTGGTGAAATAGAAGAGAGTCTTTGGATGCTAGCATACAACAACCACCTCCTTTCAAAAATAAAGGCAAAAACGAGAGAAGGGCGAGTAGGTTCCCTCCAAGATCGAGCGCTTGGTGAGGCCAACAACACGAACCCTTTGTGTGAAGGAAAATGTTACTTACCAATGAATAGGCAAAGGGGGCAGCTCAAAATAAAGGTGGAGTGCCTTCTAAGACAGAAGGTGCACGAGCTTGTAGGAAGAAAAAGACCCGGAGTAGTTTGATACACTTCCTTATTAAGACAAAGTGAGAATACTTTGCTTATGCCAAGAGAAGTAATGTCATGGCGAGCACATGGAAAGGTCAAGGCACACGAAGGAAACATACACCACATCAGATCATCTTCTCAAATCTCCTTATTAGAACAAGAATGCCTGATAACTTATTGAGAAATGGTTTGATAGGAGAAGAAGATAATCACAAACAAAGGTAGCTACTCAGGCATGTAAAAGTGAAGGCCTTCCTTCAATGGGAGGTAGTGAAGGGATCCCTTAATGACTCCCTTCATTTAAACATGGTGGCTCCTTAGATCTCCTTATCGGATATAAGCATAGAAAATGCTACATTTTATCATCGAGAGTTAAAAGGGCATGAGGAGAACCATCCCATAATCAAGCTCACATGTGCAACCATTGAGCGTAACATCTTAGCCTTTAAAATGCTGCAAGGGCGAGTAGAAAAGTTTCAAAATGTGGCACATGACCTTTGGAAGCCTCAGTATATTGGTGCATGCTTGATACGTTCCTCCATAAGCCACAAATGAAACAAGAAGAAGATGAAAAGATTCCTTAAGAGGTCAATGGAGAAAAATAAGGGATCTCCGTTTTAGAAAAATCGATTTAAAAAATAGTATTTTAAAGCACAACGAAAGTTTAAAATCTTTTTTTTTTTTTAAATTGAGCCATTTTAATATTTATAACAAGAAACATTAAGCACAATTATATTTGTGCTTTGTACAAGGCGATTAAGTCAATAATAGTTCCCTACTGAACGACCTATGGCTTTGTGCGATACTTTTCCCTTAAGATTATAAGAGAGTTTACTGTCTCATTGTATTGATATAAGGAGGTGGTCTGGTTGGATAAAGGCGATGGCAATGAGTTGAGGCAGAAGCCGAGAGAGGTGAAGTAGTGGTGGAAGCTTTCTATAAACCTAATTGCTATTACAAAATCAATATAAAAATATAACAGAAAATGTATATGCAAAACCTCTATGGTTTAGGGAACCTAAAGAAAGAAAGGAAAAAATAAAAACCTTCAATCTTAGGAGAAGAGAACAAGTGGATGAAAGGGTTGCACTATGGGGAATGTTAAATTTAAGGTCTTCATTTTTTGAATGGGCTTTAGAGTATTTAGACCCACAATCTGTTGGCTTAAAAAAGCAATATTTTTTTCACAAATAAAACAATATGTTTTTGGAAAAAAAAAAAAAAAAAAACTTAAAAAGGCAATTGCTCTTAATATTGTTCGAAACAAGAATAAACAAAATAAAAAAAATACATTTTTTATATTTTTTAAAAGTAAATTTATTAATTCATTCAATGAGTAAAATCATATAATTCAAGGAAAAATATACTTGTCGTAGAGGATGGAGGACAAGCTCTATTAACACAACAAAAGTTTTAACTTCAGCACCAACAGAACATTATGACACGTTGACCATTGGTTTTGTCATAACTCAAGCACGACATTTCTGGAGTAATTGCAAGCACTTAATACGATAAGAAAAGCAGCCCTGGATGATTCAAAGTGACGAGCAAAAATTTACAAAAGAATTGAGTATTCTCCAAACTAAAGAGGACGACAACAAAATCATCCCTAAAATCACTTGCAAAAAGAAGATTATATGCATAAGCAAGATTAAAAACGTATTAAATGAGCAAACAAAAACTTCTAAAACTAAAAACTTATTAAACAATCGAAAAACAAACAAAAAAAAAAACATATAAAACAAAAGATAAAAAGCAAACGATTTGAAAAAAAAAAAGTTTTTAGGGTTTTTAAATTTATGTATAAGAATCTCGAGCTCTTTTTTTATTTTTATTTTTTTAAATAAAAAACAAGTTTACCTTTATGAGATTAAGGTTATTAAAACAAAATTGGTTAGTTAATGAAAATGATTAATTTAGCAAAAATGAATATAAGCATTTAAAGATGTTGAAGGAATTTTATTTTCATTCTTGATATTTTTAATGAATATGTCTTAAAGTGGAAAGGAAATAATAGTTGGAAAAAAAAAGTCATGGTCAACAAAAGAAAAAGGAATAGAACAAAGACAAGTGGGCTTGAAGCAAAAACTTTGAAACATAAAGGACGAGCTAGCAAATAACAAAATTTAAAACCCTAAGTAAAGCTATTAAATAGACTTCGGATCAGATCAGATCAGATCAGATCTGCGCTGGGTGCTCAAAGCAAAAGCGGAGCCGGAAAAACACGAAACCAAAAGAGAGGGGAAAGGGAATTGGAGCTACTGGAAGTTACAGGAATGGGGTCTTTGGGATGAACCATTGGAAAGCTTTTCATGGTTTTAGTCATAAAATGAAGTTCTTCCCGAGACCACCCATTCCAGTGATTTCCAGGGGCTAATCCCTTTCCCTTACATCTTTCTTGCTTTGTTTATATATGGAAATGGAAGGAAGTAAGGTAGTATCTTTGTAAATTTGTTCTTCTTTTGATAAGCTCTTCTTGATCTCATCTGTTTTGTTATGATATAAAAAAAAATATCAGGCTGGCTGCTTGTATTGTGAGGGATCTCACATTCTGTGGGAAATTTGAGCACGAAACCTGCAGAATCTAGTCAATCTTTCAATTTTCCTCCCTTTCTCTTCAAGGATTTGGACGAGAATGTTCAATAAATGTTGTTCGCTTATTCATTTGAATTATGCTAGATTTTGACTGATTTCATCCCATCTAAATTCAAATTATGTAATTGTCACTATAAAATAATGAAATGGTGAATATGATGACTTTAAGGTCAGACGATGATCAGACCCCCGACCATCTAATTGTGTGTCTAACCTCTTCCCCATTGAAGAGGAGAAAATGGATTGTGGTATGTCCAGTTTTAACTTAACATGTAGCTCTAGGCTATCCATGTATTCAGTATTTACCAAATGCCATGGGGGTTGAACATTACAAAGATCTGGAATCACAGTTTTGCCAAATTTCTGCTTGTGTTTTTTCAACGTGCCATTCCATACCCGTTTTCCTAACTCTCAACTACTAGTCTGTCTACTATACTTGTGGCTTCTACATTCTTCTACCATTTGTTTATAAACCAGTGCTGCCCCAACCATTCATCTACTCAACTACTTCGTGCACCACAATGGCTCACCACCGGCATCCCCCACCTCCATCAGACCCCTTTGCACCTCCACCGCCTAGACCTCCGGCAACACCTCCGCCAGACCCCTTTGCTCCACCACCGCCAGGGCATCCGGCTCCACCTCCACCAGACCCCTTTGCTCCACCACCGCCAGGGCATCAGGCACCACCTCTGTTTGGGCAGCCTCCACCTCCTCCGGATCCACGAGGACCTCCTCCACCTCCTGCCCCGGGGCATCATCCTCCGCCACCCCCATATTAGCCTATAGCATAAAAATTAGATTAGATACTTATAGGATTGTAACAATAAATAAGATTGTTATGTTGAATGTTGTATGATGGCTAGTGAAATAATCGTCTTTATGTTACAATAAATGAGTCAGTCGTTGTTGCTCACAAATTTCTCTCACCCAAATTCAGGTATTTTCTCATTAATTCAAATTCAAATTATAAGAAATAATTTTATATAAACTTAACTAGAACACATAGCAGTGAAATGAACTCAAAGCACAATTTTTTTTTTTTTTAACTTTTCAATTTAATACTTCTTTCTTAATATTCTCTTTAGATTTCGAGTAAAAAAAAAATTAATTATAAATCTATAGCAATTAAATTTTTATAATTTAGTTCATGAATCTTAATTAATCATAATTTCGACTATTTTTAAAATGATTTGTATAATTTTAATATTAAGTTTAAACAATCTTTGAGTCATAGTTCAACCAAAGAAAAAAATCAAATAAATTCTCTTTATAATCAAGAAATTAAAATATTATAACTCTTTTCAAATTTTATAAATAAAATTTAACTCCAAGTTTTGTAAAAATTCGACTCCAAATTTGTTTGTACAATTAGTCTAGACTTTCAAAATAAATGTCTGTATTTAATTTTGAAAAAGTAAATCCTGTGCTTTTTTAATTTAAAAATTGGTCCTTTTAACTTGCATCCAATTTTGGCCTTGGTTGTCGGTATATTGTAAAACTCTTTATTTTTAAAACTTCATAAAAAATTTCTAATATTTTTAACTTTTCAATAAAAAATGTGATTTTTTAAGATACAAAATTATTAAAAAAACTCTTTAAAATTCATAAATTAAAAATAAAAAAATCATCCCAAATCCTAAAAATCATATTTTTTATTAAAAAGATTTTTTTTATACTTAAACTTAATGTAGATATGAGGCGAGCTATTACTTTCACCCCCTTAGATTCTATTATTTTATCACCTATATTTTATTTCTTTAACAAAAATTTTTATCACGTAACTCTAAAAATTGGAATTAGCCTTCAAAACTTTCACCTTCCAATAACAGGAGTTTTCTTGGGTACGACTAGAATTAGTGAAACCATCATGAAATTTTCAATTCTAAAATTCAAAAATTCAAACCGCCATTAAAATATAGTGGTAATAGTTTTTTTTTTTTAATAATAATAGGGAGGTAAAGTTCTAACAACAACGAAATTGACGCGACTTGAATTCAAATCATATTTAAAATAGTGAATACTCTGATCATCAAACCAACATGAGATTCGCATAGTTCACTCATAATTTATTTACTAGTCTGAAAAAATGTTTCTTATTATATATTTAATTGAATTAATTTTATTTTAATATCACTTTGATTGGTAAATTGAGATTGTAAAACAAAAGCAGACACTTATTATATCAATATATAAAAACTAAAGAAAGTTTAGAGATTATAGATCCGTGATTGTTTAGAAGTCCAGCCAAATAGAAAAAGTTAAAATAAAATAGGGGAAACTACTCTCTTTTGTTTACCTCAGGTTACATTTTAGTAATTTATGTTTGAAATGTTACGTTTTAGTCACTTATATTATCTCGTTGTAACATTTTTGTCACTGAGCCATTAATTGCTGTTAACGGTCTAACAGTAAGTTGGCGTGATTTGTTAAATCATCATTTTAAGTTAATTTATACAATTGGTCCCTATATTTTTTTTCGTTTTAAGCAATTTTTTTTTATGTTCTTTTAACTTTTTATTTATTTATTTTCCTTTCTCTTCTGCTTCTCTCTCTTTTTCCCTCTCTTCTCCATTTCTTTTAATGTAGTTTTTCAATATTTTCTATTTGTTAAAACTAGTTCCTATACTTTTATTTTTTTGAACAATTTAATTTTTTCCAAGTGAGGCAAGCTTGTAGAGTAGTTTTAACAAATGGAAAACATAGAAAAATGACGTTAAAAGAAATGAGGAAGGGAGGAAATCAGAGAGAGAAGCAAAAGAGAAAAGAAAAAAAAAGAAATTTAAAAAAAACGTAAAAGAATAAAATTAAATTGCTCAAAATGAAAAAATTTAAAGATCAATTGTAGAATTTAATCTAAAATTTTCATTTGAAATGATAATTTAACGTGTCACGTCATCTTACCGTTACACCGTTAACGATAATAAACGGCTCAGTGATTAAAATGTTACAACACAATAACATAAGTGATTAAAGCGTAACATTTCAAACATAAATGACTAAAATGTAACTTGAGTCAAACAAAAGTGATTATTTTGATAGTTTATCCAAATAAAATAGTTGGAAAGGAAAAGCTCTAACCTTGGAAAAATCTAGAACACTTGCACACCTGTAATTCAGCTATTCATTTCTTTGTGGCTAAGTAAAATGCACGTCCGTCCATCAGTCATCCAACTAACAGTCTCAAATGAATTTATTACATCTCTACTATATTTTTATATAGAAACAAATCCCCCTAACTCTAAATCCACTTCCTCCTGCCACTTAATGGACTTCCGCAGGCACCCACCCTCCCCACCGCCCCCAGACCGTTTTGCACCGCCACCACCACCGCCACCACGACAAGGTCCTTTTGCACCACCACCACCACCACCGCACTTATATGGTGCACCGCCTCCACCTCCGCCTTACTATGCTGCACCTCCTCCTCCAGCACCACCTCATCACCACCATCCACCAGGTCCACCGCCACCGCCTCATGCTTATTCACCACCTCCTGGACCTCCTCCACCACCTTATTTTGATCCATATAGACCACCACCGCCTTGGAATCGCCCTCCTCCACCGTACTAGCTAGCTATAAATAATTGTCTACGAGCAAAGCACAATAAGGAGCTTTATCTCCCTATGACGCAATTAGAGGTTATGTAGGCTTTTTTACCCTTCTTCCTTTTCACGGGTCTGTCTGTAATTTTTCTTGTTTTCTAGTAACCTTATGAAATTTATTTGTACGTATATATTTTCTGCCCAGAAAGAAGACGATGCTATTATGTTTTTTTTTTTCCCCAGAAAAATGGTAGTAGATTGGATAACAAATTATTTAGTAAAATAGATGATGTTCAACAATGAGCAGGTGGAAGAGCCGATTTTTTATGCACTTCCCTTGCAATCATTTTAGGGTTGCTTTTGTTTGTTTGCCTCTGCTTCACTCGTATTGTGATTTTCTCAGCTGTCGATTCTTACAAGGGACCAACCTTGATGAAGTTGAGATCAGACCAACATAGTTAGGGTGGACACTTTTTTACAGTAAATAAAACATAACATCAGCTTGATTCGAGCTTAGCTTAGTGAAAGAAAAAACAGAACTTGCTCTTTTATGTTGGGAGCTGAATTCTGTGATGGGTTTTTTTTAAAATGATCCATGAACATCTGTCCCATCTAACATTCTCTCCCTAGCCTTTATTGCCTGCAAATAATCATAAATGCATTCCAATTAACCATCCAAGTCTAGGAATAATAAAAATATTTGGAATGGACATCTGAATAACATAAAATGATGGTGAAAAGCTTGAGAAGAAGAACCTGGTTTTTCCAATTTGTGAAAATGGATACTAAAGCAAGGAGGATTCCTTGTACGGTGGATCCGCACAACATTCCAAGCCAAAGACATTCCGCTCTCAAATGCAAAACAAATGCACCTAATACTCCCATTGGTATTCCAGCAAGATCATATGCCCCAAGATTTGCATAAGCTCCAATATGCTGCCACCCAATTCCTGCCATTTCGATCATCAATTTAGTTTGGTATTACCTATCCAGGCAATTGGGAACTACACATTTGTTGGGAACTGACCAGCAAGTACCACGTGTAAGCTGTCCATGATAATTGATAGGCACATTAGGGGAACCATTTTTGCCACATTCTTGACTACTTCCTTGTCATCACTGTATGCATATCCGAATATGTGTCGGCAACAGAAAAAGAATTACGCTTGCAATTACTGCTTCTGCAAGTGTAACAAGCATCACAACAATGATAGAAACTTGTGCTGCTTCTGGGTTTCCACCACCTAGCTCATTCGATACCCTAGTGCTGCACGATATTGTAGGATGGGGAAATTATTTTATTTATGAACATATAATTTTAACTGAAAAGAATAAGGTCAAATAACCCTGCAGCAACACTAATCCCAAATGGTATGTAGTAATGTAGAGACGAAGTTGTAAAGCTGCAGATTAAAAAACAAATGGATATTGGACTTGAATGCAATAACCAAGAACATAATTGAATATGTATACACTTAATCATCATACCATATAGAGATAACTGATGTTTGGAGCTCTGCATCGGGTAGGAGTCCCGAAAGGAGTATAAGAATCTCAAAAGACCACCATTCAAGACTAGTTGTATCAAAGCAACAAGAGCATATCATTGCTATTAGGGGAACCAAAACAAAATCACCATTAGTTGAGCCAAAAGGAATGGCTTACCAAAGCATTACAGCAGAAGGAATTCCAAAGCGAAAGAAGTGCTTGACGCTCGAGAAAACATCCTTGAGGTTGAAACAACGAGTTTTCTCACAGGAGGCTGACTATCTCATGTAGAAACCAAGCAAGATTACATTTAACCAATAAGACAAGCCAATGGACAGTGCTGCTCCTGTATTTTCTAACCCGGATTTGAATACCAAAACCCAACAAACAGGAACATGGAAGCATAGAGTTGCGAGTGAAACAAAGAGCACTGGAAGAATCAAGCTCTGGGTCTGGAAATATCGAACTTGAGATTGAAGAATGGAGTAGGGGAATAACGCAGGTATAAGCCATATCCCGTATCTCCAAGCCACCTTGGCAATTTCAGGGTCTTGCCCCGTTAGCACTAATAGCTTGTCCATGAATACCCACAGCAGGCACACCGGAAGACAAATTGGAATTAGACACATTATTGCGCAATAAGTATAACTCCCAAACTTTTGATATTGCTTTGCCCCGTAAGCTTGACCGCATAAGGTTTCCATGGCACCAGCAAATCCCGAC
Organism: Kokia cookei; assembly: GCA_039519145.1. NCBI lineage: Eukaryota > Viridiplantae > Streptophyta > Magnoliopsida > Malvales > Malvaceae > Kokia > Kokia cookei. The sequence continues at coordinate 15,208,394 of CM076909.1, forward strand.
TTCAATCTCAGCAGATAAATAACCGGTGTTAACTAGCATTATATCCACACTTTCAAACCAATGTTTTTGGAATCGAACAAATGGCCGAATTAGTTAAACCATGTTCTGAATTCGGTCTCTTCAAAATAAATTAATTATCAAAAATATTAGAAGTTTATAAAAATCGTTTAAACAGTTGATTCAGACGGTTTTTTTAATTTAACTCAACAGGTTCATACTAAATTGCAAGTGAAAAGATTGATTTTTATGTATTATGATGAAAAATGATCATCTCTCATGTTTTTTTTTTTCTCATTTTTCTTTCCAATCAAGCACTCTCAAAATTTATTTTCTTTTCACTTTTCCACCCTCTCTTTCCACCCTTTCACATTTCTGTCCAATAAACCACACCGTAAAACTCAACTTCAGCTGTAGTGGATCCCAACATCAACACATCTAATGTGTATATATTAAATTAGTAAGGTTTAAAGTGATATTCGGAATTGAAAAGAAGTGGAAGGAAGTAAATTTTACTAGGAGGCTAAAGCCAGTGACATTGCAGAAAGAGGTGGCGATTGCAACAGCAGAGAGTGAGAGTTCACCAAGGTGACCTGCCATCATCACTGACACAGCCTGAAGAAGGTATTGCGACACTGCCACCGCCATGAAAGGAACCGCAACCGAACTCACTTTCTTAAGCTCTTCCAGGAACAACCCCCATCTCCTCCCTTCCCTCTTCCCCAACAACACTTCATCCATTTCTTTCTGCTCTTTACTTTCCTCTACCTTGCAACTCCATATTTTTTATAACCATTGTATTAATCAAAACATCCAGTTGCTTCAATCATCGTGTTTCTAGTCGTCATCAAGCAGAAATGATAGCATAAGCTAAAAGCACCAGAAGGTGCAAAACAACAAAACCAAACGGTAAAGCAAATTGGTTGTTCACCCTAAAACCACGATAGTGACTGCTGACTCGTTAAAATTTGTTCAATTTGCACCCATGAGGGTGAGATGGAAGTGATGCACGCCCTGGAAAGTATATATTTATTTGCTAAAATTTACTTCGCTTCTTGAAAAATCATTTCCATAATGCATTAATGAATCAATTAATTTTTTTTATACAGCCTATATTTCATACTGCATATAAAAGTTCTAACGAAGATGACGTTAGTCATTATCAGGTTCAAATTCGGATATTAAATTACACCATTATAAATAATTATAGTGTATTTAGTATATTTAATATTATGTTTGTATGTGTTTAAATTTTTTTGGACTAACAATTTAATCTAAATTTGTTCAATCGAATATTGTACATGTTATATGTGTTATTATTATTATTTTGATGAATTACAATAACAGGATAAAACCCGAACAACAAACGTGACTTGAACTCAGATCACATCTGGGACAGTGAACACTTTTAACCATCAGATCATCACATGAGATTCTATATGTGTTGTTATTAAATAATTTTAAACTTTACGTTTTAATTATTTATCATATATTATATTCAAATGCACACATGTATTTTAAATGGCATTGAAGACTGAGTAATAATAATAATAATAATAATTTGAAGTGTTGGTTGGAGCACTTTGGTGCATTACTATATTGGAGTGTAGAATTATGTTTTAATGGTGAGAATGATTTTTTTTTGTGTATTATAAGTTGGCGCAGACTATTTGTTTATATCATGTTTCAATCATTTATAAAGTTTGTAAAATGTATGCTTATTGGAATCCACTTGAGTACTATTAAACATAAAGGTATGCTTAGCGCGTTGGATTGTCTTGTAATGCGTAGGTTGGAGATCGGACGCAAGGAGATAATCGCAGAAGTTTTACATCCAACCAAATCACATCACACAAAGGTGTAAACATGTTTTGAGTCCTTTTATACTGTATAAGTTAATGCTAGTGAGGCATGCACATAAGTGTTATTGTGTTATTGAGTTTTAATATGTTTGTATAAATAACTTTTGTAATTCATGTGATACCATCGCCTATTGGTAATTGAATTGAATTGCTTGAATTTGAAAATTTGTTTTACCTACTGTTATCACCAAAACATGTTGTTCAAACTCTGTAACTATGTTAATAAAAACTACAGGTGTCTTCAAGCATCAAGTGTAGCATCGTTTATTTGGAATAGTTGATGATCTAAGTAAGGGATGTTATAGATCGCCACATTAGTCTCTGTTAGTTGACTCGATAGTCGTTAACAGCCACATTGGTGATTCCGTTAGAAACTTTGGTCAACGTCATGCAAATTGCTTATTTGGTCCACTTTGTAAGTTTAAGAGCTCAATTGATTCAAAAAGTTGGAAGAGACTTGATTGATATTTTTTGAAAATATTAAGACTCATAAGCCTTGACTTGAATAAAAAGAGATTAAGTGACAAATCTTTATGATATTTTTTAAATTTTCTAAATATTCCGGAAAAAATATAATAAAAATCTTTTTATTACGTTTCGAACTACATTTCGCTCTTATAATTTAAAAAATAAATTAATTAATTCATATACGTTACAAAATAGGAATAAAATAATCCCTCCATTAAGCCTCGACTGCAAGGACCTTTGTTTGGGGTTCGAATGATGAGAAGCGGAGGCCAGAGCTTGTCAAATGGGCGCTAAAGATTTTGAAGCCATCCAAATTGAATACGTGTGGACCCACCCCGTTTAACTTGAATTTTGCTTCTCTTTTTTTTTTTTGGAAATTTCAGATTTTCTAAAAGATTAGACTAATTATGATAAATTGCTTTTTAAGGATAATTAAAAGATAATTTAAATATGGGTCAACTATTAAAATAGTCATATTTGTTTACTTCAATTATATTTTATCACTTATGTTTGAAATGTTACGTTTTAATCACTTACGTTATCGCATTGTAACATTTTAGTCACTGAGCCGTTAATTATCGTTAACGGTGTAACGGTAAACTAACGTAACACGTTAAATCATAATTTTATATAAAAAATTTAGATTAATTTATACAATCAATCTCTATATTTTTTTCGTTTTGAGCAATTTTTTTTTTTTTTACCTTCTTTTAACTTTACGATAAATCATCACTTATTACACTAGCACAAATGTGCATAAACACTTTAGAGCCTCAAAGTGCTAATATCATTGAAGTATCAAGGTACTATTACACTATGCACCATAATCACTTTCACTTGCGCGTATTAATACCCCTAATGACATGTCATCTATCCAACAAGTTTTAATCTTGTCTAGATGGCAACACTAATTACATGAACATCAATTTCTTTCATTCATTCAAATATATGTAACATTGCCACACATTTTACAATTTAATCCTTACTACTTAATATTAAAATGCACATATTATCATCACTTTCACACTAGATCTCTTACTCTCAATTAATGCTTCTCTTGACCTCATTCACATTAATTGCAAACATAATAATGTATCTTAAAATTATAAGATTGTTATAACTTTATTTAACATATTTTACACTTAAAGTATAATGATAAATTTCAATTTCTAGACAAGTTTTTACATTAACCCGATTTAATATATACAATTTATTGATCCGAGCCTACGACTTTATATACAATTTAAATGTCAACGGAAATCGATTGTAGACAAGACTCCATTGGCAGCCTGAACCAAGTGCACTAAAACCATGATTATGGATGCTTGCAAGTAGATTGTAACCGATGCTAAAATCCCAAGAGCCAAGCTAGGTTTGGTATTCATCAAATACGATTGCAATAACCCCACAATTTGGCAAATGAACTCGTTGTACGATGTATAATACTGCTTCTCACACTCCATCCAATCCGCCGGTGGCTCATAGTTTCTCTCAATAATCTTCAAATCATGAATCCGTTTCCTTAACTTGATCAAGCTTTCATTCACCAGTTGTCCACTGTGATTCCATTGTTGAGACTCTCTTCCGGCCGCAAAAACCAGACCGCAGCGAGACCTTTTATCGTGCCACCGTGGGGTAAACATTTTCCGGGAATGTAGAGATGGAAGGAAAGAAAAGGAAGAAAGAGAAGATGATTCCATAGTTGAATTTGGAAAAATGTATGCAGTTAAACGAGAGATTGGATGATGGATGTTATAGCTATGCGTTCCACAATTTATTTATAGACATGAATGTGAAGGTCTCAAATGACATTAAATTAAAGCTTGACACATGGCTAATCACCTAGTTGCAAATAAAATATTGGTAGATTTATATCTACAGGAGTTGGTCGGTTTCAGGTTTATATTTTCTTTTGTTGAGGAACATGGAATAGCAATGAAGGTCGGTGAGAAACTATTAATAAAGTCATGCTACGTTTCCGTAATAGATTCTTGAATCAGCAGCTGTTGGTTATGTTGAGATCATGGTAATATAAAACACAACTTCAAAGAGCTCGTGTCGGCTTAATGGTCGGGGTATTGGTATGGCCTGAGTTTGAATCACATTAGTCGCATTATTGTTAGGGTTTTGTCCTCTTCTTGTAATTCACCCAAAAAAAAAAACACAAATAGATAATTATTTCTTCAAATTTAAGTAAATCTTCTATTAGAAAATTAAAATTGTCACAAGCGGTGTGACTAGTCAAGTCTTCGTTCCATTTGGACTTATCATAAATATACTCTTTTCATATATCACGAATATATTGCTTTCGAGTGAAATAACGTTTCTTGTTTACCGATTCTTTGCATTTCTTTAAATTTATATTTTTTTTATATGGCTCTTAAACGTGATCAGTGAAATCAGTAAGGACAAAAAATATATATATGCACTATAGGGTAGGTAATTATATAAGATTAAGGCTCGATCAGGAATAAAGAATTGAAGATATATAGAAAAATAATGGGTTAGTAATAAAAATGCATTTTGAATGAGGATGTAAATTTTTATGTTTGAAGGAAGAATTTGTCATATGCATATGTGCTTTTTCTTGAAATGTGATGAGGTGATGGCTCAAAGTTTGAAGGATGATAAGTGATGTACCAAAGACATTGAAGAGAAGGAAATAGTTTAAGGGTAAGGTATGGTAACGGATGAGTATAAAAGAACACAATTTGAGGAAGTATTCGCGAGAACGGAAAGTTAAGAGAACGATGAATAAAGCAATCGTTTATAAATTATTAGTTGCAATATAACAACAGAACCCGAGTGCTAAATGATGTTTTCCTCAGTAAGTTCTCATGAACTTATCTGTTTGTGTTATGCTAGCAAGAATTCGAGTGTGACGAATGATGAGGAGGACGATAGTAGGATCATGCCAAAGGAGTGACGTATCGGGCTATTTTGCAAACAGAGTTAGTTAGGTGGTGTGTTCAAAGTTGATAGGTTACTTAAAATCCATATCAAGGAGATAATTGTAATTAGTTAGGATTTTTCAATTTTAATACCTTATAACTGTATTTGCCATGTATTGCAATTGTATTTACTTATGATATATATTTAAATTATGTAATTAAGTAAGTTGTAATTATTAAATTAAGTTTGTGTTTGTATTTATGTGGTACTATCCAAAATTCGGATCTGACATATCAGATCGGGTCGAAGGTATCATATCCGACATATGGAAAAATTCAGGATATTGAGATGAACTCCTTCCTAATTTTTGATTTGGTTATGGAAGATTTGGCCATAACCAAGACATATGCCCATTAAAATCTGGAACGTCATCATCAAGGGAGAGCTTGCATGAATCATTGTCAATGATTGAGGAAATCCAAAAAAGAGTTGATAAAGAGACAGTTCAAACCAGCATGTTAGGGTGAACTAATACAAAGGCAGAGGCCACAATCCACCGAGAGTCAAGGGATGTGGGAGATGGTGCAGATGCAATGAAGCTTTCATAAGTTTTTTCTCTTCTTTTTTGTCTACTTTCTCCTATTTTAAGAGAAATGAAAAATTCAAAGAGTGCCAAAACCAAGCCATGTGAAATAAAAGAGCAAGTGAGTTCCATATGTTTGACCCAACCGCCTCTTCCTACTCTTTTGTTTTTTATTCAACTTTTAATTATTTTCTTCTTATTATTTTAAACTTTTTATTATATTTTAATTGATTTTTATTTTATTTAATTCAAATGTTTATTGGGATTAATTTTGACACTTAAATGTGTTATTCTTGTACCCATAATTTGATTTAAATAAATTCATTAACTCAATATTTTTATTGTTTAACAAATCAATTATATAGATGGATTTTTTGAATAAACTCTTCAATTCAAAGAAATGATATCTTTGAATTTCGTGTGTCTAATAGTTAAGGTGTTCACCACTTCAAATGTGATCGAGATTCAAGTTACTCTAGCGTATTTTTGCTATTAGAACTCTGGGTCGTCTTTCTATAATTCACCAAAAGAAAAAAGAAGTGATCTTTTTTCTCTCGAGAATCTCTCTCATCAACCAACTTATTCTTAGTATCTGGTGTGATTGATAAAAAAAAATCTATATTTTTATGCATGGATTTTAGTTAAAGTTTAAGATTTCTTTACATTGCATGAGTTTTCGTTGGAAAGTAACTAAAAATCTTTGATTAATAGAGAAAAAAAGGCCACACAAAGAGTACATGCAACCAAGAAACAAACACGAGTAAACAGTACCAATCTCAAGTGCCTAGTAGCAGTAAACATGGCGACGATAATAATGTTGAAAAATATCAACATCACAATATACAATAAGGAGTAATTACATATTATTATTTATTATCATAATATATTAGTCTAAATTAAAAGTGATTTAATTTGATTAAGATTTTAATTATTAAATAAAATATAGATCAAATATGTATAGATACTCTAATAACTAATTTTTAATTGATGATGGGCTAATTAAAAATTAGGGCTAATGTGCCAAAAATTATATGTCGAAACCATCTCTTTTCGAACGACGTGTTTCGGAAATTATTTTAAAGTTGGAAAATGGGAGTCGCCACCAATCTTTATTCGGTGTGATTGGATCACCACAAAACACTTGAAATTCGTTTTGAAAAATCTTTTGGTCTTCGCAATCCAGAAAATGAGTTCGGGAGTTACGCATGAGGAAGGGTTAGCACCCTCATACGCCCAAAATTGGTACCATATTGATTATTTTCAGGTCTTAATTTGTAATATTTAAAAGCTCGAGCATAGTTTAAAATACGATGAATGCATGAGTTAAATTTAAAAGAGATTGGGTTTGTTTCTGGATCTGCTTATTTCAAAGTGATCAAGGAAGAAAGTTACGTCCAATGAGTTAGGACACAACATTTCAGGATCCAGAAATACGACGAGCTTACCTTTGTAAAACTTTTTAAAATCTTCAGGAAAAGGATATTCGATTATCCCGATTTGAAGAAAGGTTGCACATAGTGAGTTAAGGCGTAATATTTCAGAATCAGAGATAAGGAAATATTGCTACTTTTGAAAGGGTATTCGATTATTTTGATTTGAGGAAAAATTGCACCTAGTAAGTTAAAGGCGCAAAGTTTCGAAACTCGAAATAAAAGAATATTACCTCGTTTTTAAAGTTTTTATGAAAAAAAAATTTTGGAAACAAACATGCGAGTTTAAATACAGGAAATAAGTAGTTAACAGTGAACATGATGTAAAGTAATTAGGAGATAATTATTCACGAAAAAATCAAGATGCAAAATACGAGCGCAAAAAAGATTAATGAGAGAGAAGAATGATGTAATCGGAGTTCAAAACGAGACTTTTCGGATGCACGGGGGCAAAATGGTAGTTTTTGTAGGTTTGGAGTTAAGTCTACAATTTTGGAAGTTCGAGGGTAAAATGGTAATTTTCGAAAGGTTCGGGGTTAAAAATGAGATTTTTGGAAGTTTGGGGGTAAAATGGTAATTTTTGGAAGGTTGGGGTTAAAAATGGGATTTTTGGAAGTTCGAGGGTAAAATGGTAATTTTTAGAAGGTTTGGGGTCAAAAATGGGATTTTTCAAAGTTTGGGGGTAAAATGGTAATTTTTAGAAGGTTGGGGTTAAAATGGGATTTTTGGAAGTTGGGGTAATGGTAATTTTTGAAGGTTTGGGGTTAAAATTGGGATTTTTGGAAGTTCAGGGTTAAAATGGGGGAATTTTTAGAAAGTTTAGGGACTTCCAGGGTAACAAAACCAAAGACAGGTGACACGTGGCAGCCCCTCAGGCATCCTGAAGTCAGAAGACTATTTTTGAAAAACCATGGAAAATTTCTAGGGCAATTTTGAAATTAAAGCGAACCTGATTTAAGGATCAAATTAAAACAAATTAGAAAATAGGGGACCATTTGCGAAAATAAGCCAAAATCATGACACGTGGTAACTCCTGGTGCTTTTGAAAGGTCGAGGGGCTAAATTAAAAAAACATGAAAATCATTGGGCCAATTTAAAAGTAATTGAAAGTACGAGAAGGACCTAATTTGAAAATTTGGAAAAAAGCGGAATGACCAAATGCATAAATATACCATTAATCAAAAACACGCGGATCCTAAGTCGAGTTGGGTCAGTTCTCGGGTCAGATTTCGGGTAGTAGCTCGAAACTGCACCGTTTTGAGGTCTGAAACTCAGCCCTCAAAAAGACGCCGTTTTAAGGGATTATAAATAACTCTTTTCAGAAAAAAAAAATTTCATTTCTCAATTCTTTCAAAAAAAAACCAAAAAGCTAGCAATACGTAAATGTAAGTCGAGGTAGAATGTAAATATATTGTCGATCGGTCTTGTCGCGCTGTCAGCTGCGCGTTGCCACCACGCGCCTCGATCCGCAGCCACGCGTTATCGCGAATGTTCATCGTCTCGGGTTACGTGCACCGGTCCGTCCATGTTTCTGTCATCGTCGCTGATCCTCACACCCGGCCGACCACCGACGAAGGTAAAAAAAATTTCTTTTTTCTTTTTCCGATTTTATGTTTTTCCCTTTTTTATTGTTTCAGTTTTAATTCTATTAACCCCTATTAAATCGATCCTCTGTTTTTTTCATATCTACATTCAACTAGGCATGAAAAGAGGCTGGGCGGGACCTCATCGGGTTTTCCGACGCTATCTCCGGTGATGGCGAACACGGCTCAAGGGAGTGACGTTTGACCTTTTACTTCCTTTTTTTATTTATTTAATAATTAATATTGATTATTAATAATAATTATTAACAGTTATAAATATTACTTTATTAACCATTAATGTTATCTATTCATTGTTTCTTATTATTATCAAATTTATTAATAACACTTTATACATATTAATCTTATTTTGACAGAAACAATTAATATAAATAGTGGTTTTAAATGCATGAATCGGTGTGCTTGTAGGAATTAATGCATCTAGAAACTTGATGCATGAATAACAATAGACATATATTAATGATACTTGATTGCTTTCAATGCTTTGAGTAACTGGATATCGACTTCGGTCCTTTGCTTTGCTCACTGTTTACTGTTACCTACTCTATTGATAACTTCACCTCTTTTGTTTATTAATAAGTCTTTTTTAGAAAAAACCAAAGGAAAAAAAAGATCCCCTACAAAACCCTTTGAATCCCCTTTTTATACTATGTATTACAATGATGGTTTGCAATTTAATGCCTATCTTTTCTTCTTGCAGGTACCAGTGGAGGCTATGGTAGTTGATAGCAGATGGAGTCCAAGTCTGGGGGTGACGGGTGTTAGTAGCTGGTGAGCAACTTGGCTGCTGATGTGGCGACCTCTGATTGGCTGAGATGGAGGTGGCTATAGCACTTATTTAGGCAGTGTAAAGTTGGGCCTATTTGGGCCATTTTGTAATCGGGCCACATTCGGGTCCTAGAAATGTAATTTAGACTTTATTTTGGACTTTTTTAACTTTGGAATTAAAGCTTTATTTATTTTTAATAATAAATTTTTTTAATTTGAAAATAAATTTAAACTTAAACTAAATTTAAATTCAAGACAAATTTAAATTTAAAATAAATTCAAATTTTTAAACAAATTTAAAGGGAGTTTGGGCCCGGTCAAAATTTGGGCTTCAACAGTTGCCCCTCTTTGCTCGTTGTTGTGTAACGGGAACTGAGCAAAGATCTTAAAGGAAAACTCAATTTTGTCAAGTCCTATTTCTTAGCTGCTCTTTCTTCAACTGGTCCACCCCTTGCTTTACGTCTGTCGTTTCACTGCATCAGCTTATCCCATTCTCTTGAACTTTCAAGGAGATTGGAATTCGTCACCGTAGTCTATGAGTCTGGTTTCATTGACTTGGCCTTCTTCTCAGTATCTCATTGGGGAGCTAACCACTTTATGGCTTCGACTTGCTTCTCCGCGTCTCATCGGGAAGCTGGGGTTCGAAGATTTGCTCGTTTTAAGCCTTGTTTGGGTCATCTTTTCAGCACCTCATCAGGAAGGTGATTACATCGCTGTTTGTTTCAATTGGCTTCTCCGTATTTAGTCCGGAAGACGAATTTGGTTGACTTCTCAGTACTTCATCAGGAAGTTAACCTTCTATAGCTTCGACCTGCTTCTCAGTCTCTCATTAGGAAGCTGGGGTTCAAAGACTTTGCTCACTTTGAGCCTCGTTTGGGTCTTATTTTCGGCACCTCATCAGGAAGATGATTACACCGCTATTTGTTTCAATTCGCTTCTCCGTATTTCATCTGGAAGACGAATTTGGTTCACTTCTCAGTAGGGCCTCATCAGGAAGCTAACCTTCTATTGCTTTGACCTGCTTCTCTGAGATGTCTATCATCAGGAAGCTGGGTTTCAAAAGACTTTGCTCACTTTTGAGCCTTGTTTGGGTCTTCTTTCAGTGTCTCATCAGGAAGATGACCACGTCGTTCGATTCTCTGTATCTTAATCAAGAAGGCGGATTTGGTTCACTTCTTGGTATCTCATCAGGAAGCTGACCTTCTATTGTTTCGACCTGCTTCTCAGTGTCTCATCAGGAAGCTGGGGTTCAAAAACTTGCTTACATCGAGCATGGGCCTCAGTATCTCATCAGGAAAATGATTGCATCGTTTGTGGATAATCACAATCTGCCCCGTGATCGGAGTAAAGTATTGGAGTCCCGTACCTTTTATCTTGGTGATCTTAATGATTCATGTCGCCACGTGGCGAGGGTATGACCTGTGAGATATGCTTCTATGGTCCTCCATGTAGGTTTAAATCAGAAAGTCATGATTAGAACGAATTAAATGCTCCTATCTTGCATGAATGTGTATGGTGGGTGTCAGATTTGTTTATTATTATCAAAGGGCGGCTTGATTTGTTGCCCGTCCAAATTCTGTCCTTGATGTGTTTCTCTGTCTTTTCTAGATTGTTCTGGAACTACTTGTTTTTAAGCTTGTCTTCCTATTGACGGTCTTGTTTCGGGCTTCTTGTAATCTCTGAAAACTCCAGAATAATGCTCATAACTTTTTGTGTGATTTATTAGTTCATTACCCGTTATTTAGATGCAAAATGCCTGGACAAAACTGTGCAGAAACAAAGTCGTATTCCAATAATTCTATTAAAAAGAGGATCGAAGGAAATAATATTAAAGGGAGGATCAAAGGAAACAATCATTAATTGAAAATTGTCAAGTATACAGTGAAGAATAATTGGTTGCCCCGGGTATCACAAAATGAGCTACTCTGTACCAACTTGCAAGTGAATCACCCTAGCTCAGAGGTGTGTCTAGAAGATCTAGAATGCTTTGTTGATGCTTCAAGTTGTAACTTTCCTCCTTCTCGTCGACCCGTTCTTGGACTTGAGCTGCCCTTTGTAGGTTTTCAACTCAAAGTTCCCTTGGTTCCAGGACGCCCTTTTCGAGTTTTCATCTTGAACCCTTTTTTTTTTTGAACGCCCTTTGCGGGTTTTCATCTCAATTCCCATTTTGTTTTTAGGCGAAGTATTTCTTCACCGAGTTTGAATTGACGGGGTTGTACAGCTCCTTGCTGTCCATTTCTGTTAAGATGAGAGATCCTCCGGAAAAAACCTTTTTTACTACATAAGGCCCTTCCCAATTGGGCATCCATTTCCCATGGAAATCTTTGTGTATGGGAAGTATCTTTTTCAAAACTAGATCTCCCTCATAGAATTCCCTGGGATGAACTTTTTTGTCGTAAGCTCGTATCATTCTTTTCTGGTACATCTGGCCGTGACGAATGGCTTTTAATCTCTTTTCCTCGATTAAATTCAACTGGTCATATCGAGCTTGGACCCATTCAGCCTCGTCAAGTTGAAGCTCCGTTAAGACTCGAAGGGAAGGTATTTCAACCTCAATAGGCAAGACTGCTTCCATACCGTATGCCAACGAGAATGGTGTTACCCCAGTAGAAATTCTGACTGAAGTTCTGTAGACAAATAGGGCAAATGGTAGTTTTTCGTGCCAATCATTGTAATTCTCAGTCATTTTGGCCACAATATTCTTGATATTCTTATTAGTTGCCTCCACAACTCCATTCATCTTTGGACGATAGGGAGAAGAATTATTATGCTTAATTTGGAACTGTTCACAAACTTCTACTATCGTGCTGTTGTTCAAATTAAGGGCATTGTCGGATATGATCTTTTCGGGCATCCCATATCGGTAAATGATTTCCTTTTTCAGGAACTTGCTAACCACAGACTTGGTAACATTTGCATATGAGGTTGCCTCTACCCATTTAGTGAAGTAGTCAATCACCACAAAGATGAACCTATGGCCATTGGAAGCCTTTAGAGAAATTTGCCTGATGACATCCATGCCCCACATAGAAAAAGGCCAGGGAGAAGTCATGACATGAAGATGTGACGGAGGTACATGGATATTGTCTCCATAGATCTGGCATTTATGGCACTTCTTGGCATAATTGATGCAATCTCCCTCCATACTAAACCAGTAATACCCAAATCTCATTATTTGTCGGGCCATCGTGAAACCGTTGGCGTGTGTCCCACAAATGCCTTCGTGAACCTCTTCTAAAATCTTTTTTGCTTCAATTGCATCGACACACCTCAGCAATACTTGATCTTTTCTCCTTTTGTATAAGATTTCCCCGTCCAGGATATATTCACTGGCTAGTCTTCGTAGTGTCCTTTTTTCATTTTCTGAGGTTTGTTCAGGATACTTTTGATCTCTCACAAACTGAAGAACATTCTGGTACCACGGGTGATAATCCTTTTCCTCTCCATCCTCTGTCTCAATATTGCAACAATGAGCAGGAGCTTCATAGATACTCATCTGAATGGGCGTTACATTTTTCGTCCTACTCACCTTAATCATCGAGGCTAGAGTGGCAAGAGCGTCTGCCATCTGGTTCTCTTCCCGTGGGAGGTAATGGAATGTGATGTCATCAAATTCGGTGATCAACTTGAGGACCAATTTGCGATAATCCATTAACTTGGAATTCATTGTTTCCCATTCTCCTTTTAGTTGATAGATTATTAGTGCAGAGTCTCTATAAATCTTCAAAATTTTGATTATCCGTTCTATGGCCGCACGGATTCCCAATAGACATGCTTCGTATTCAACCATATTGTTCGTGCAATCAAAATCAAGCTTGCTGGTGAAAGGGTAATGATCTCCCTCTGACGATACTAAGACTGCTCCGACCCCGTTGCTTGCGGCGTTTGAAGCTTCATCGAAATTCATCTTCCAAGGTCGTTTCTTCGTGATTGCCTCTTCCATAGTTGCAACATACATTAAATCCTCATTCGGGAAATCGAAGTCTATAGGCTCATAGTCTTCTAAAGCCCTACTTGCTAGGAAGTCTACTATCGTACTTCCTTTTATTGCTTTTTAATTGACATAGACTATGTCGAACTCAGAGAGCAAGATTTGTCATCGAGCTAATCTCCCATTCAATGCTGCTGACTCCGTCAAATACTTCAGAGGATCCAATTTCGAACTCAACCAAGTGGTGTGATATAGCACATATTGTCTTAATCTACGTGTAGTCCAGACGAGTGCACAACATAATTTCTCAATAGGTGAATACCGTGTCTCGCAATCAGTGAATTTCTTGCTGAGATAATATATCGCCCTTTCTTTCTTTCCGGATTCATCATGTTGGCCTAGTACACATCTCATGGAATTTTCAAAGACTGTTAAGTACATGATTAATGGCTTATTAGGAATCGGAGGTACCAAGATGGGAGCCCTGGATAAATAGTCTTTGACCTTATTAAAGGTTTCCTGACATTCATCATCCCATACACCCGGGTTGCGCTTTCTAAGCAGACGGAAGATAGGATCGCATTTCTTAGTTAACTGCGAGATGAACCGAGCAATTTAGTTTAGTCTTCCTAAGAACCCTCGAACTTCTTTTTGAGTGTTGGGCGGTGATAATTCCTGTATAGCTTTGACTTTATCCGGGTCAATTTCAATTCCTTTTTTGCTGACCACAAAACCTAACAATTTTCCTGATGTGGCCTCGAAAGTGCATTTGGCTGGATTCAACTTTAGTTGATATTTTCTTAGCCTTCCAAATAACTTTCGTAGGATTCTTACATGTTCCTCCTCCGTTTGAGACTTCGCAATCATGTCATCGACGTAAACCTCAATCTCTTTGTGCATCATGTCATGGAACAGGGTCACCATAACACTCTGATAAGTTGCCCCTGCATTCTTGAGTCCGAAGGGCATCACTTTGTAACAAAATGTTCCCCATAGCGTGAAAAAAGTGGTTTTGGTCATATCTTCAGGGTCCATCCTTATCTGGTTATACCTAGAAAAGCCATCCATGAAAGAAAACAGGGAATGTCCTTCCGTATTGTCGACTAGAGTGTCGATGTGAGTCAAAGGAAAATTATCCTTTGGGCTAGCTTTATTTAAATCTCGATAGTCCACACACATACGCACTTTTCCATCTTTTTTGGGAACGGGGACTATATTAGCTACCCATTCAGAGTATTTAACCACCTGGAGGAAACCGGCGTCAAATTGTTTCCTGACTTCTTCTTTTATTTTTAATAACACATCCAGTCTCATCCTTCTAAGTTTTTGTTGCACAGGCCTGTTTTCTTCCTTTATAAGGAGTTTATACACCACTATGTCAGTACTTAAGCCGGGCATATCTTGGTAAGACCATGCAAAAATATCTTGGAACTCTTGAAGCAGCTCGATCAGATTCCTTCTAGTTTCTGTGGAGATACTTGTCTCGATTTTCACCTCTTTCTCTTCGTCTTCGTGCCAAGATTAATAACTTCCACCAGGTCAGAATGAGACAGGATCTGGTTTTCTTCCCATTCCATCATTCTTAACAGATCCGTAGGTAAATCACAATCTTGCTTATCTTCAAAGTCCTGAAGTTTTTCCAAACAGGATCTGTCAAAGAATGAAAGGAAGGTCCAAAGAACGAAATGAATTTGCGAAAGAATGACTATGTGGTATATGTATGTGTATGCATGTATTGAACCTTGTTTATTAGATATGTACGAACGGTTTATTAGGCCGAATTTAAGAAATGAAAGAGTAGTTATGAAAAGAGTATAAAATGGAAAAGTGCACTTCATTCAAAATAACTGAACAATGACCATGGGCCCCTTTTACAAAAAGATCCATATTGCTTTCGAGCCTAAAGCAATAGGTGCTTTTGAGCATTACTCTGAGGAAATCTTAAAAATTATAGGGAGTTCTTCCAAGGTCCAATTATTCAAGGTGCTTCCTGACGCACACGGGCCAATCCTTGACGGATCCCTTTCCTTTCCTTTATCGGATATAGCATTAACGCCTAGGTCTTTTACAATGACTTTCTTGGTTCTAATTGTCACTTGCTTCTTTTCCTGCTGGTTGATCACTTCTCCTGAGAAGAAAGTCTCATGGATGTGCGGGAAAATCATGGGTTCCCACGAGATGTCCTTTCCAGCTAGTCTGGCCCTCCTTATTTCTTGCCTATTCTCCAACTCTTTTCTCTTTTATTTTGCGTCTGGCTTGTACCCCAGGCCATAACGATCCCGTTTTTATATTAGCATTGGCACATTAGCTCTTCCTTGGAGGTATTTTCCCAGCCCTTTCCCAGGTCTCGCTCCTTTTACGATTGTCAATTTCAAACCCATCTTGGTGGTTGATGATATTGTAGGCACAGGTATTTTCTTCCCTTCTGAAATGAAGGTTGCGTTAACAAACTCTAGTGAGCGGAACGAGCATTCTACAGCCTCCTCGTCTATTCCCACGTATGGCGAATCGCTTGTTATGGATGCGATTATTTCCTCTTCAGCATTAATCGTGATCAGCAACCCTTCATTTATTAGCTTCACTTTTTGGTGCAAAGAGGAAGGTATTGCCCCAGCTGAATGGATTCATGGTCTTCCCAGCAGACAGTTATAAGTGGGCCTGATGTCCATTACTAGAAAATCTACTTCATACATATTTGGCCCAATATGAAGCGTATTTCAATCTTCCCCATTACCTTCCTTTCTATCCCATCAAATGCTCTTACTATGTTATTGCACCCTTTCATGTGAGAGCTATCGATTGACAATCTTTGCAGTGTAGCTAGTGGTAGCACATTCAAGGCTGAACCATTGTCTGAGTACTCTAGGCAGCGTATACCCTTTACAACGGGTAGTGATGTGTAGAGCCTTGGTGGAACCTATTCCTCCTGTTGGTATTTCATCATCGCAGAAGAAAATGAAATTATCAGCACTCACATTATTGACCAATCGATCTAGTTTACTGACGGAGATGTCATTTGCTACGTAGGTTTCGTTTAGCACCTCATTAGTGCGCTTCGATGAGCTTTCGAGCTTAAGAGCAATGACAAGATTGATATGCGAGCAGGCTGTTTGTGTAGTTGCTCTACTACACTATATTCACTATGTCTTAAAAACTTTAAAAACTCCTTCGCCTCTTCCTCAGTTACAAGCTCGGTGAAGGGTGTTTCCAGCTTGTTAGTCATTTCCTTTTTAGGCTCACATATTCTAGCTTTCCCTTTATTGACCTCTTTTTTTTTATTCACAAGGTCATAATCCTTACTGCTCCGGGTAACAAGGTTAACTTCCTTCCTGGGTTCCTCTTCCTTTGGTATGGTCACGTTGCAATTGTAACTCCATGGGACTCTCTTGCTGTCTTTGTAAGGAAACGTCGTCGGCTTTTGTATGATAATGCGGGGAGTTATTTGTTCTCTCGTCGCATTACGAATAATCATCTTGGGACGATTGCTTCCGTAAGTCTTAGCTGTCCCGTCTTCAGAGGCGCAAATGTCATTAGCTTCCACTCCCTCTTCGAAGAATTCCAGCTCTTAATTGTCCATCATCATTTGGACCACGTCTTTGAACTCGACGCAACTTTGAATTTTATACCCTTTGACTGCGTGAAACTCGTAATGGTCATCATCCCCGATTATCACACTCTTCTTATCGCTTAAGATTATCCCTTCTTTAACCAACTCCTGCCATACCCACCGAAGTGGAGACTGGATTTCTTCAATATTTCTCTTCTAGCAAGGCATTCACCCCTTGCTCTGGGTGATTAGGCATAGGATTTCCAGCTATATTGGGTTTTACCGGCTCTTCTGACTTCACGATCCCGTGCTCTATGAGTCCTTCAACTCGTCTTTTAAAGGCGGGGTAGTTTTCAATCGAATGCCCTTCTGACCCTGCATGGTATTCGCAGTGAGCTTTTGCATCATACCAAGCCAGGAATGAGGGTTTGTACGGTCTTACATGTTGAGGAGCTACCTCATGCGCATCGTATAATATTTTGTAGAGTTTCCCATATGACATTGGAATGAAGGTGTATTGAATTTTTTCCCTATTCAGCCTAGTGCATGTCTCATGCCGTGGGGCATTTTGATAATTGCCTATTAGAGTCTTTGGCTGACTTGTCACTAAGGGCCTGGTATAACCAGGTCTGTACATGCTTGCATTATTGACCTCGTTATCTCTTTTTCTAGGGGTAGGCCTTTTAGGGCTTTTTCCGGTCTCAATCTTACCGGTTTTGATCCCATTTTTAATCATTTCCCCTGACCTGACCATATCGGTGAAACTCTTGGTAGCATTTCTTAGTAGATGATTAAGGTAAGGAACCTTGAGTGTATTGACGAACAATATTGTTGTCTCCTTTTCTATTAACGGTGGCTGTACTTATATTGCCACCTCTGTTCATATGTTCTAAAGCTCTCATTTGACTTCTTCTCCATGTTCTGCAGTGTAAGCCGATCGAGGGCTATTTCTATTACATTGCCGTATTGTTTTAAGAAAGCTTGTGTCAAATCTTTCCATGAATGGATTTTTGATCGGCTCAACTGATTGTATCATCTGATCGCTGACCCGGACAAACTGTCTTGAAAACAATGAATTAATAGTTGGTCATTATGTCATGCCCTGCCATCTTCCTACAGAACATGGTTAGTTGAGCTTCAGGGCAGCTCGTCCCGCTATATTTTTCAAATTTCAGAGCTTTGAATTTGGGAGGGAGTATTAGTTCCGAAACCAAACTTAGTTCTTTGGCATCTATCCCATAGGCGATTTCAACCCCCTGCATTACGTCAATTTTCTCTTCCAAACGCCTGTATCTTTCTTCTATTTGTTTGGGAAGATCTTCTCTTATCATTTCGTCAAAATCTGGAACACCTAAATTTACGACATTATCCTATGGATTTGACCCTGATCCAGTTGGATAATTAGCAGGTCGTGACGTGCCTGTGACTGGTTGCTATGCCCTTACAGTAATGGTGGGCTCCCGTGCCGGCATTTCTTGCGACACTGGGTTATGGAGGGGAGTAAAGCTTGGGGGGACCATCGGGTCCTCTTCTTCCTCAATGGTTGGGCTCTTCCCTTTGTCAGCCATGCTTTGTTTTACTTGCGCTAATTCGTTCATCAGGCTCTTCTGTACTTCTATGAATTGATTCTTCATTTCTCTGCACATCATGCTCATTTGCTCTTGGATGCGTTCTTGCATCTGGTCTTGTAACTCCTTTTGAATTTGTTCAAGTCTTTGTTCCATAACTTTAGTTTTCTTTCGAGTATTATAACGGTGTGAGTTTTCAATGATTACTGATGTAGCTGATTGTGAACTTTAATGAGTTAGGATTGTTATGCAGAAGTATGCAAAATTGTGACATAAATATGATGCATGTATGCAAGAGAAAGGTATTGACTTATAATTCACTTTCCATTTAGAAAACTTCATTTGGATAACAAGTTCCTTAACATAAAGTAAATTACATAAACGGTTTCGCCTTGATGCTCAGAGCTTTGACTTTCTTAAGGAGTTTTAACAGCTTCTGTCCTCGTTCAGTCTTTGTCTCGTACTGTATGCTTAAATCTTCTACTTCAACTGCCAGGGTCTGTACATGGTTAGCTACTCCGCGAATTTGATTTACAGCTTCACCCATGATGTCAAAATCCTTTTCTCTGACTTCCTTTTGAGTTTGCTGAAGATGTCAATTATTTGTTTCCAACGTCCTTTCCAGAATCTCAGTTCGTATTTCACTATTCTGCAAAGAGGCCTCTAATTCTGCCACCCTCTCATTTAGTCTTTCGATCTCAGCTCGTCTTGCCTTTAACTCCATTACTGAATTTCGGCTACGATGCCTATACAAGGATTCCTCCAATTCTCCTACTCGAGCTTTTAATTCAGCTACTTCAGCTTGGCTTTCTAGAAGGCTGCTCTTTATAGCATTTTCCTGGACTTGGGTGTCTTAGAATTTGTTTTTCTAGTGACTTGTTTTATTTTTCTCTTCGTGGATTTCCTGCTGCCATTGCTCTGATGTCTTACCCAAACTGCAGTTCTCATTGATAATCAAAGTTTTTTATAGTCCTTCTTTAGGCTGCTCAGATCTTCTTCAGCCTTATTCTTCCCTTACCATAATTTTTCCGCCTCCAGCTTCTGAACATCAACGTCTAGTCCTAAGAGCACCTTCTCTTCTTTCAGTTTTCCTATCACTTTCCCCATCTCAGCATTTTTCTTTTCAAAATCATGTTTGATTATCTCTAATTCAGTCGGAACTACCTGCAAGTGTTATTCAATTGGGCGGATAATCTCCGGGCTCGGCACGGGAATGTTATCGTTGATCCTTCTGTTTCTCCACCAATCATATTCTGCAGTCATCATGGGATTGGTGCCAAATGCTTTCATTTTTCGAACCTTGTTCCATGCATTTGAGATTTCCCGAATCCTTTTCCTATTATTTTCTCCCCGGTACATGAATTCACATTGAGCTATCCCCTGCATCGCGGGTATGAACTGTCTTGATCTGTATTATCTTGAAACTAGAAAAGGTGCATATCCAGTTGCTCCCCATATCCCGGCTAGTGGGACCCAGTCGATTTCTCCGTATCGATACAATATTTCATCAGGAATAAACCATGGTGCTCGCCACTCTATGTCTTCGTCTTTGAGACTTTGAAGTATGACCATCCATTTTTCTTTTGAGAAGCTTTCTTGTCTCTGTGTGGCCACGAACTCTTTCAAAGGGGAGTAATCTTTAGACAAGTACTGATAGGAGACTTTTTTTGTTTTCCAAAAGTGACAATGAAACCATACCATCAGTAGCGGTGCGCAGGCGATAAATCGACCCTCGCCCTCTTTTCTGCATGTACTTAGGGATCTGAAAGTTTCAGCTAGTATAGCCGGGGCAGGTGTCACTCTTTTACTTAATCTATCAAACAAATCTATCACCGCGTCTTTTATATGCCCCAACGCCTTTGGAAAAATGACCAACCCGTAGATACTTAGGGCTAAAATATCGATCTTTTTCTTCGTATCTGGATGAGTCAATATCAAATCCCGCAGGCTTTTTCACGTGATGCATTTGTTATCACCTTTGACCTTAACTCGAGCTGCAACCTACTGTTCGCTCATGCCTGTGATATTTATTAATCTTTTAACCATGGTTAAAAGATTCGGAGCTCTATAGTAGGCCTTATCTACTGACATCTTCGGACAACGGAGCAGAGTGGCGTATTCTTCTATCGTCGGTGTCATGTTTATATTCCCGAAGGTGAAGCAATTATAGGCCGAATTCCAATACTGTGTTAAGGCTCTAAAGAGGGATTTGTCCACCTTAACTTCGCACAAGTACGGTAAATCTCCGTATTCTTGGTAAAAGGTTTGCTTCATGTTATTATCCTAACTGTCCCAGATCTCCTTCAATTCGAGCATATTATTTTGAACCGTGCTGATCCTGGTGTAATCCCAAAGCTCGGACTCATATCCTTCCACTAAGTTGTCTTCTTTTTGGTGTTGAGTCTCCTCTGACCACATGCGCACGACCATATTGTCCTCCACTTTATCAAAGTACTTGTTTTCCATGATTAATTCTCTTATCGGTAATTGAACTTTTGAGTCTATACCTTCTCTATGTATGATGATGAAATGCGATGCAAAAAGAGACAAAAATAACTCAGTTAGCGAAATGCAACAATATTAAAATACAACTGAAGCATAGAACCTAAGAGTCTAATTTGGAAGGTTGCTAAATGGTTTAACATAACTCCTTTTAAAGTAATTTTCTACGTCTTATTATATGTGGTTTTAAGCTCTAAAGTAGAGGTACCCAAGCCAGCATATTCCTCAATTCATCACCCATTACAGGATCATACAGATGAGTTCGGTTTAGGAGGATGCATTTCCCACATGTTTACACGGAAGTGAAAACTTCACGAAAACAAGGGTACTTTGTAATCCCGAAAGCAATCCACTATCCTGCACGGAGGTGAAAACCTGACGAAAGAGTAGTTTCAGGCTTCCACTTATTAGGGTAATATCATATGCAGATGTATGCAAATATATACTAGCACTATCACATAATATAATGTCGTAAAAGGTGTCAAGCATCGCATATTAAACAAAACTGAAGCTTTTAAAGGTTTCTAAAGAATACCCGAGAATAACCAATTTTTGCTTGACTCTCGTTTATTTTAAAATTCCCTAGTGGAGTCGCTAGCTGTCGAAACCATCTCTTTTTGAAAACGACGTGTTTCAGAAATTATTTTAAAGTTGGAAAATGAGAGTCGCCACCAATCCTTTATTCGGTGTGATTGGATCACCACAAAACGCTTGAAATTCGTTTTGAAAAATATTTTGGTCTTTGCAATCCAGAAAATGAGTTCGGGAGTCGATTATGCATGAGGAAGGGTTAGCACCCTCATACGCCCAAAATTGGTACCATATTGATTTTTTTCGGGTCTTAATTTGTAATATTTAAAAGCTCGAGCATAGTTTAAAATACGATCCTTGAATGCATGAGTTAAGTTTAAAAGATATTGGGTTTGTTTGGAAATCCCGCTATTTCAAAGTGATCAAGGAAGAAAGTTACGTCCAATGAGTTAGGACACAACATTTCAGGATTCAGAAATGACGAGCTTACCTTTGTAAAACTTTTAAAATCTTCGGGAAAATGATATTCGATTATCTCGATTTGAAGAAAGGTTGCACCTAGTGAGTTAAGGCGCAATATTTCAGAATCGGAGATAAGAATATTGCCTCGGTTTTAAAGTTTTTATGAAAAAACAATTTTGGAAAAAACATGCGAGTTTAATAGGAATAAGTAGTTAACAGTTAACACGAAGTGAAATAAATAGAAAGATAAATTATTCACGAAAAAATCAAGATGCAAAATACGAGCGCAAAAAGATTAATGAGAGAGAAGAATGATGTAATCGGAGTTCAAAACGAGACTTTTCGGATGCACGGGGGCAAAATGGTAGTTTTGGTAGGTTTGGAGTCAAAAATGGGATTTTTGGAAGTTCAAGGGTAAAATGGTAATTTCTGAAAGGTTTGGGGTTAAAAATGAGATTTTTGGAAGTTCGGGGGTAAAATGGTAATTTTTGGAAGATTCGGGGTCAAAATGGGATTTTTGGAAGTTCGAGGGTAAAATGGTAATTTTTAGAAGGTTCGAGGTCAAAAATGGGATTTTAGGAAGTTCGGGGGTAAAATGGTAATTTTTAGAAGGTTCGGGTCAAAAATGGGATTTTTGTAAGTTCGAGGGTAAAAATGATAATTTTTAGAAGGTTCGGAGTCAAAAATGGGATTTTTGGAAGTTAGGGTAAAAATGGTAATTTTCGAAAAGTTTAGGGACCTTCAGGGTAATAAAACCAAATACGGGTGACACGTGGTAGCCCCTCAGGTATCCTGAAGTTAGAGGACTATTTTGAAAACCATGGAAAATTTCTGGGGCAATTTTGAAATTAAAGCAAACCTGATTTAAGGATCAAATTAAAACAAATTAGAAATAGAGGGGACCATTTACGAAAATAAGCCAAAATCATGACACGTGGCAGCTCCTGGTGCTTTTGAAAGGTCGAGGGGCTAAATTAAAAAAACATGAAAATCATTGGGCCAATTTTAAAGTAATTGAAAGTACGGAAAGGACCTGATTGAAAATTTGGAAAAAGCGGAATGACCAAATGCATAAATATACCAATAATCAAAAACACGCGAATCCTAAGTCGAGTTGGGTCGATTCTCGGGTCGGATTTCGGGTAGTAGCTCGAAACTGCGCCGTTTTGAGGCTGAAACTCAGCCCTCAAAACGACCCCGTTTTAAGGGCTTATAAATAACTCTTTTTAGAAAAAAAAAAATTCATTTCTCAGTTCTTTCAGAAAAAAAAGCCAACAAGCTCTCAAAAAACCTCTCGTCCCTCTTCGGTCGGCCATGCTCCGGTCGGTCGGGCTGGTCGTCGTCCGTTGCGCGTTGCCACCACGCGCCTCGGTCCACGACCGCGCGTTATCGCGCGTGTTCACCGTGCCGGGTCACGCGCACCGGTCCGTCCATGTTTCTGTCATCGTCGCTGATCCTCACGCGCCGGTCGACCACCGACGAAGGTAAAAAAAAATTCTTTTTTCTTTTTCCGATTTTAAGTTTTTCCCTTTTTTATTGTTGCAGTTTTAATTCTGTTAGCCCCTATTAAAACGATCCTCTGTTTTTTTTCATATCTACGTTCAACTAGGCAGGGACGATTTTTTTCATATCTACGTTCAACTAGGCAGGGACGAGGATGGGCGGGACCTCATCGGGTGTTCCGACGTGATCTCCGGTGATGGCGAACACGGGTCAGGGGAGTGACGTTTGACCTTTTACTTCCCTTTTTATTTATTTAATAATTAATATTGATTATTAATAATAATTATTAACAGTTATAAATATTACTTTATTAACCATTAATGTTATTTATTCACCGTTTCTTATTATTAACAATTTATTAATAACATGGATACATATTAATTTTAGTTTGACAGAAACAATTAATATAAATAGTGGTTTTAAATGCATGAATCGGTGTGCTTGTAGGAATTAATGCATCTAGAAACTTGATGCATGAATAACAGTAGACATATATTAATGATACCTGATTGCTTTCAATGCTTTGAGTAACTGGTTATCGACTTCGGTCCTTTGCTTTGCTCACTGTTTACTGTTACCTACTCTATTGATAACTTCACCTCTTTTGTTTATTAATAAGTCTTTTTCAGAAAAAACCAAAGGAAAAAAAAGATCCCCTACAAAACCCTTTGAATCCCCTTTTTATACTATGTATTACAATGATGGTTTGCAATTTAATGCCTATCTTTTCTTCTTGCAGGTACCAGTGGAGGCTATGGTAGCTGGTGGCAGATGGAGTCCAAGTTGGGGGTGACGGGTGCCAGTAGCTGGTGAGCAACTTGGCTGTTGACGTGGTGGCCTCTGATTGGCTGAGATGGAGGTCGCTACAGCACCTATTTAGGCAGTGTAAAGTTGGGCCTATTTGGGCCATTTTGTAATCGGGCCACATTCGGGTCCCGAAAATGTAATTTGGACTTTATTTTGGATTTTTTTAACTTTGGAATTAAAGCTTTATTTATTTTTAATAATAATTTTTTTTTAATTTGAAAATAAATTTAAACTTAAATTAAATTTAAATTCAAGACAAATTTAAATTTAAAATAAATTCAAATTTTTAAACAAATTTAAAGGGAGTTTGGGCCCGGTCAAAATTTGGGCTTCAACATTATATATTAGTGTTATGGTCAAATTACTTGTGTGTTAAATTAAAAGATCTAATCGTAAGATCCGTAAATTTCAAGAAATCGATGAATCATGTATGCTTTTGCATATAATTTTATTCTTGATGATTTGATATGATAGATATTGGTTTACAATTTTAAATTTATATCATATTTTGTTTTATTGTTCTAACAAGTGACATCCGAGTCTCGTCATGTCGAATCATTAAAAAAGAATTTATTTTCCTATTTTCTTTGGATTGATTTGTTCTTTAAATTTTATGGATTTGATATTTGAATTAGGTGTTTCGATTGTAAATCTGTTAAATTTTATAGATTTAAAAGTTTTAGGGTTTGAAATAAAAACTGTACAAGTTTTAAGGTTATATGTCGAAGCTTTAAGTTTTAAAATTTAAAATATTTGTGTGATCCTGAAAATTAATGGATTTTGTCTATATTGGTTATTGGCTCATTTTCTGTATTGATTTTAAAAGACAATTTATTTAGAAATACTTTTCTCTCAAAAGTACTTTTTAAAAACAATACTAAACACACTCGTAATCCAATTTAAATTCAACATTTTCTTTTACTTTTAAATTAATGATGTTAACCCAAAGTAAAACTAGAATTTCTGGCTTTGTAAACACTTACCAAATTTCTGGTTATTGAAATAAAGAAAGAGAGAATTAGAAAAACATAATGAAGAAGATGAAAGAGAAAAACAAAAAGATTAATTTATATTTTTTTCTTAACATTTTTCCGAAGGAATTACATCATTATTATTCGTATCTGGTGTAGCTGAATGATCAGCTGCTGGTAAAAGATTTCCTTTAGAGTCATATAAAATCTTCCCTGAAAAATCCAACGGACGACACCGTTCTCCCGTTATGATTGTCTTCCTCCATACAGCTTCATCACTTCCACCATAACCTCCTCCTCCTTCCTCAGCCTGCACTTTTCTCCAGGAAACCAGCTTCACCATCTGCTGAGCTTTACTTCCAAGGTTGCTATTTATCTTCGACAGCAGCTTGCTTTCTTCCTTCTTTTCGAATCCCCTCTTGTTGTTTGATGCACAAAGGAATGTTGTGATTGAAACTACACACAAAACTGCTAAAATAAGAAATGCTATGGCTGAATATGAAGGGTTTTCAATGGGAAGGATTGGCCTTAAGATAAGAAGACATCTTGCCATCAAAGAAACAATTCTCTTTAGCCTTAATCTAAATGCTGTAATTAAAAGCTTTGGGTTCAACACCACATTGATGATGGAGATTTAAACCAGTAGCCGACTGAATGTTGACTTGGGTAGTCAATTTTTCAGTCAACAACCGCGTGGTGACGTGGCACACTACATCGGACCGTCGTGTTTTATACGTTGACATTGACTTGACCGATTGATTTTGGAAGTCTAATAACTTAAATGTCCAAATTTTGAATATGCACTATTAACTCAAAATTAATAGTTTTGATATAAAACAATACTTTTAATCCTAATCAAATATCAAATTTTATAAAAATACCAAAATCTATAACGCAATGTCAAATTTTTTTAATAAATATTGTTGAAACCCAATTTTAACAGGGTTGAAATTTAACTCATTTTAAATTTATTTTTATTTTAAATTTAATTTAAATTTAAATTTATATTTAAATTCAAAAAATATTATAGATTTAAAATGAATAAAATCCAAATAAAAATGTTCAGTTATAATTTGGTCCAATTAAATGTCCAAATACAAATTAAAGCTTAAATTGAGGCCCAATTTACATTTAACCCATACAAATGTCCCAATTCCACTAAACTCATTTGACCCAAACACTTAGCCACTTGCACCAGCCATCTCCACCTTCAGCCAATCCTATACTGCCACATCAGCATGGATAGATTCAACTTGCACTGTTGCTGCCAGTCACCCTCAACTGGGATGGCCATCACTGCCACTGCTTGGTACCTGCAAGAAAAGAAGACAAGCATTTAGTTGTATAAGACAAAGAATAATCATTGAAATTCTGGTTATAAAACCAGATTCAAACACTTTGTAAAGGTTACGAACCTTTTGGAACATTCAAAAGAAATCAATGGAACATTCAAAAGAAATCAATATACAATTTCTAGTTTTCAAACAGAGACAATTCTTAATCAATAGAGAAGTGATAAGTTACAAATAAAATAGGTAACAGTAAACAGTGAGCAAAGGAGGGATCGAAGTCAATACCAGGTTACTCAAGCATTGAAGGCAATCAGGTATTATTAATATATGTTTATTGCTATTCATGCTTCAAATTTCTAAATACATCAGTTTCTACGTATGCATTGATTCATGCATTTAAGACCATTGTTAATATTTACTGCTTCTTTCAAAACATATTAATAAGTATCTTTGATATTAATATTAATAATGATGATAATAATAAATAACAGTGAATAAATAGCATTAATAATTAATAAAAATAATGTTGATAACTGTATTAATAATAATTATTAATAATTAGTATTAATTATTAATAAAAAGAAAAAGGAAAATGAAAGGGCAAAAGGACACGTCCCTTGGTTGTCGCTGTCGTTGTCGGAGTCACCATTGCTGTCGTTCTTTCGAATACCACTCCTCCGATCTCACCTTCCGAATGTCGATCCTCGAATCTGAAAAAAGGAATGACGGGTTTAAGATTGCAAATAAAACACAATAGTTTTCAAAAAGGGGAAATCCCAGAGAGCAGTTTCGAAACAAAGAAATAAGAAATCAAGATTTGGACTTTTGACAAACTAACTCCAAACTTTCAGATTTCATAAATAAATAAAAAAGGGGAAACAATTGATTTGGTCAAAAAGAAAGGGACGGTTCTGGTTTTGTTCGAATGAAGTTTCAAAGAATTAAAAAAAAAAACATTCATTTTCTTGAAGATCTAGGCTAGATTGGTTCAATCTCAACCTAGATCCATACTTTTAAATGAAAAAAAAAACAAAAGGGATAGTGAAAGGATGAAAAGCAGAGTTTTTTACCTGGTCGACGATCGATCGGCGCGAGGGAAGACCAACGACGATGACGCGCGGAGGGAGGAAGCGGCCACGTGCGACGCGGGCGACGACAGGTGGCGGAGCGATGATCAGAAAGAGTGGTCGGTTCTTGGGCTGTTGCAAAGGAGAGAGGAGAGAAGGTAGAGGATTTGAAGTTGTTTTCTTGAATAAAAGAAGGAAA
Organism: Kokia cookei; assembly: GCA_039519145.1. Classification (NCBI taxonomy): domain Eukaryota; kingdom Viridiplantae; phylum Streptophyta; class Magnoliopsida; order Malvales; family Malvaceae; genus Kokia; species Kokia cookei. The sequence goes on from CM076909.1 coordinate 15,236,375, forward strand.
AATGAAATAAAAAATGTTTAAAGTGCCTTTTATACACATTCAAAACGGCGTCATTTTGGGTGTGGCCAAATCACTCCAAAACGGGGTCGTTTCATGCCTTAGACCCATGACCGGCTCGAATTCAACCCGACCCGGTCTAGGATCCGAGTGTTTTTAAGAAAAGGGTTATTTGTGCATTTGGCCCTTCTGCTTTTTTCTTATTTTTACAATTTAGTCATTTTCATACTTTTAATTAATTTTAAATTGGCCTAATAATTTTCAATACTTTTCAATTAAATCCCCTGACCTTTTGGAAGCACCAAGAACTACCACGTGTTATGATTTTGGCTTATTTATGCAAATGTTCTCTCTTACTTCTGATTTGTTTCAATTAATCCTTAAACAAAGTTCTGTTTAATTACAAAATTGACTCAAAATTTTTTCTTGATTTTCAAATTAGTCCTTTTACTTCTGAACACCTGAGAGGCTGTCATGTGTCACCTGTTTTTGATTTTATTGCCTTAAAGGTCCCTAAACTGACCAGAAATTATATTATGACCCCCAAACTTTCCAAAAATTAACATTTTACCCTTAAACTTTCCAAAATTCCATTTTTGACCTCGATTTCACCAAAAATTACCATTTTACCCCTAAATTTCAAAAATTACATTTTTACCCCTAAACTTTCCAAAATCCCATTTTGACCCTGATTTTACTAAAAATTACATTTTACCCTCGAACTTTCAAAAATTACATTTTTACCCCCGAACTTTCATAAATCCCATTTTGACCCGAATTTTACCAAAAATTACCATTATACCCTTGAACTTTCAAAAATTACATTTTTACCTTGAACTTTTTAAAATCCCATTTTTGACCCCGATTTCACCAAAAATTATCATTTTACCCCCTAAACATTCAAAAATTCCATTTTACCCCTGAACTTCCTAAAATTCTATTTTTTACCTCGATTTTTCCAAAATTACCATTTTGCCCTCGAGTGTCTAAAATTATCATTTTGCCCCCGGTTACCCAAAAATCACATTTTCAACTTCGATTATTTTTATTTTTCTTCCTTTTAATATTTGTATTTAAGTTTTAATTATTATGCCTTCTTATTTCATATTTTTTATTTTTTATATCACTTATCTGCCTAATTACCCTATTTATATCACTTATCTACCTAATTACCCTATTTCGTGTTATTTAATCTCCATTATTAACTGTTCATTCGCACTTAAAAATTACACGCTTGTTTCCAAAATTATTTTGAAATCGAGGCAATGTTCTTTTCATGTGGAAACTTCGGGAAATCATGCCCTAACGTGTCAAGTGTGATTTTTCGTATAACTCAAACGAATCGAATATCCTTTTTCGAGTTTTTAATCCCTTTTAACTTCGAGATTCCGAGAACGTCGTGCCCTAACGTGTTGGTCACGACTTCAATTCTTTGCGAAAATCGAAGTAAACGGGCATTCCATATTCAAATCCTTTAAGTCATGTGTCCAAGGATCGTATTTTAAAACTCAATACGAAATTTCAAGTTTTCAAGTACATATATATATAAATTTAAAGCAAAACCGAGGCAATATCCTTTTCGTGTGGAAACTTCGAAAAATCATGCCCTAACGAGTGGGGTGTGACTTTCGTAATTCATGCAATCGGATATCCTCTTCAAAATCTTTCAAAACGTCCTTTAATTTTGAAAATATGAGAACATAGTGCCCTAACGTGTTGGGTACGACTTCCAGTTCTCATAAAGATTCGAAACACGGGGATGGATTTCTTCAAAAGGGCTTTCTTTGAAATCTTGCAAAGTTTTCTAAAGACAAAGGTCGTATTTTAAATTTTACTCGAGTTTTCAACGTTTTCACAAATCAAGACCCGAAAGTAATCAATGTGGTACCAATTTTGGGCGTATGAAGGTGCTAATCCTTCCTCATGCGTAACCGACTCCCGAACCTGTTTTCTAGATTTCGAAGACCTACATGTTTTTTCAAAACGTTTTTTTAAACGTTTTGTGTGATCCAGTCACATCAAATAAAGGATTGGTGGCGACTCCCATTTTCTAATTTTTTAAATAAATTTTCGAAACTTCGTTTTAAAATGGTTTCGACAAATATCAAAATTTTTAACACATATCGAAATTTGCATGAAAAGTCAACAACTCCTCCCTCATTCTTCAAGAAAAGATAAAACTTATTGTTTCTAAGAAAGAATCCAAATGATTTGAGAGAAATTTATTTGCGTAAAGAGATTTTCATCTTTGTTTTATTTGCATGAAAAGATTAGGGTGTTAAAAAAATGAAAGATTCTTTAAAAAAAATTAATAAAAAAGAGCAGAGTAGTTTTGAAAACTATTTTTTGGGTTTAGGCTCTAAACTTCATAAGAGAAAAGAAAAACATGAAGTCTTAAAAGGAAAACCAAAAGAATATTGAATAAAAATGTTTTAAAGAAAATATATATTCTGACAAAAGAATGGAATTCTACACCTTTTATTTTTCATTTCAATGATATATATATGTGATACACATATATAAAAAAAGGATATATCAGGAATACATCAAAATAGAAAACAAAATTAAAAAAATTCGAAATCTTCGATAAAAATAAAGAAATTTGAAATACAAACAAATTTGATGGGATTCCATGGGAACCAGTCTTGTGATGAAAGTCTTCTGTTAGGCCCCCTCAAGATGGATCTTGACAAGAGAGTCCAATCTTGTCCCGAAGAAAGAGAAAGTGAGTTCGAGGGAGTGATTTTGTTAAAATATCAACGAACTAATCAACGGAAGATACATGTGAAACCTACAGAGTATACCATTTTGCACTTGATCACGAATGAAATGAAAGTCAATAGTCACATGTTTCATTTGTGAATGAAAAATTGGGTTAGAGCACAATTGGTTTGCCCCGATATTGTCACAGTACATTATCACATGTGGAAGGTTAATGACCAAGATCATTTAATAGAGAGCAAAACTAATTCATATTAGCAGTAGTATTAGCAATGAATAGATATTCAGCCTTGGTGGAGGAACGAGCAACGGTTCCTTGCTTTTTGGAGCTCTAAGAGATGGAGTTGCAACCCAAATAGACGATGTAAGCTCTGGTAGATGAGTAGTCATTGACATTTCTAGCCCAATCAACGTAAGAGAATGCATGCAAGGAACTAAGAGGGTCATGATAGAGTTGGAGACCATGATGAGTAGGGGTGAGCCTTCGATCGAATCGAATGAAAATATTTCAAGTTAATCGAGTTGACAAATCTTATTTTATCATCCTAACTCGATTTGAAATTTTCTCGAATCAAGTCGAGTGAGATGGAATTCGAATCGAATATATTTGTTCGAGTTAAATTTAAAAAAAAAAAAATTTGGGTCCTTGTAACCACTGTTAGTCACCGTAATCAAATTTGTTATTAACTTTCATCACCTCATAATTTATTTATTAATATTTTATATACGGGTTAGCTTCTTTGCTTGCTTAGTTGCTTTAATTATATTGTGATTCTTGTCACTATGTATTTTGAAATTAAAAAATATATTAAAAGTAAAAATGAGTTTTTTAATAAAAGTTATTTTAAAAATAAAATGTGAAAGTGATACCAATATAAAATTTTAACACGTATATTTTATGGCATCAATAATAATTCAATTTTAATATAAATATTCGTTATGATTAAATAATTCAATAATATAAATAATATAAAATGTGAAATTTAATTTAAAAATATAAATAATATAAATAATTTAATAATATAAATAATATAATGGGAGAGAGTAAAAGTTTTGGGAGAAAAAAAAAGTTTTGAGAGTTTTGGGAGTGTAAAATTTCGAGGGAAAGTAAATTGGAGAGTGAAATTTAGAAGAAAAATATTAAAAAAAATTGGGAGGAAATGGGTTTGGGGTAGATGGGGTGGGGGTGCGATGGGAGTAAAAATTTTGGTGGAAAGTAAAAAAGCTTGAGATTTGGGGTAAAAATGTAAAATATTATAGTTTAATATTTAGTTTATTCGAATTATTCAATTCAAAAACTTAACTCGATTCGAAAAAAGAAATTGAGTTGACTCGATTAACTCGAAATTTGAAATTTTTTTTGATTTTTTTGAGTCGGATCAAGTTTTGCTCACACTTAACGACGAGGAGTGCCACAAAGATATTTGAGTAATCATTTAATAAGGGCCCAATGTTCAGTGGTTGACTTGTGCATGAATTGAGACGACTTATTAAACCGCAAAGACAATGTCAAGGAGCGTAAGTAATAGATATTGTAGACTACCCACTATTACTCAAAATTCTGAAGGATCAGATAAAGCAATCCCAAAGTGTAGTGATAGTGAGGAGCTTGTTGGTAGTGGGGTTTGGAGTACTGATTTAGCATCCAACATTTATGCACGAATAAGAATGTTCAACAAGTAACGTCACCATGCTTGTTGGGAAGAACTTCAACACTAAGTAAGAAAGCATACCTAGATTCTTACGTGAAAACCAACTTGCTAAGAAATGAACAAATTGATTTACCACTATATCATTATCCCCAGTGATAATTAAACCGTCAACATAAACAAGTAGATACAATGAATGGCCATCAGATTTGAAGACGAATAGAGATGTATTAGCATGTGAATTTTTGAAGCCTGAGTGAAGTAGGAAATTGCGGAGTTCTTGATACCAAGCTTGAGGTGCTTGTTTTAGGCCATAGATAACTTTCTGAAGCTTACAGACATAGGCGTTGACTCATAAACACATTCTCACTGAGATGGCCTTGTAAAAAGACGTTGTTGACATCAACCTGATGAAGGGACCAACCACGACTTACTGCAAGACTGAGAACAAGATGGATGGTGGTTGGTTTGATTATCAGACTAAAAGTGTCATGATAATCAACTCCTAGATGTTAATGAAACCCCTTTGCAACTAATCGTGCCTTGTACCTGTCAATGGAACCCTCAGAGTTATGCTTGATTCGAAAAATCCATTTACAACACACTACATTTTGACTAGAATCAGGTGAACCTTATTTTTAGTATCACTTTCTCTAATACGCGACTTGATGACTTATTGGTGTGGCAATATTAGAGTTAAGAAGAGTAGTCTGGTAGAGGCAGTTAGAGGTTGTTAGTACTGCCAAACTGTTAGATGGTTAGTCTGTTGAAGAAACAGTTTGATAAAAAAAATTCTGTATAAATAGTTAAATGCAAGACAACTCGAGTTGTATGGTGCTAAATCGAGGTACAAGACAATTAGAGGTTACAACAACAACACAAATTACTTGCCCTCTACTTTAACAAACATTACAGATCAACAATTTTTCTCTAAGCTATCTAATCTCTTTCCGCCTAACAAAATTATTCTTACAGTGTGCAGGTTTTCCAAGGGTTTTATCCCTCTACTTGTGATAATTTTCTTTCATGAAATTGGCCTTCAGCGTCTGCTTGTTTACTTTGTCAACCATTTGAGGAGTCCATTGTCCATATCACCCGCAATTGCCTCTTTCTTACTTAGTTTAGTTTGGGTTCATCTCAGCGATCATTTTTGGGTGGAAGAAAGCCTTCCATGACTTGCTCAATAGATTGAAGAGGAAGGCAAAAGACTGAGATGGTTTGTGGGATAGGCTTTTCTTTTCTCACCATGTAATTTAGATTACTAAAAGCTTTTAGGGTCTTCTATTGTCGGAAGCTAGTCGAACTTGTTAATATCTAGACATTATTTCTAGTTGGCTTTTATTACCTACACCCGTATCTTGATTGTGCGATACAATTATCATCATCACTGTTGTTTTTACACTAGTTGTGACCATTCGTCTAAAAAAAAATAGATTGTAACATAAATAACGGGATAACAAAAGTAGCTACATCTAACCCAATAGTAAATAGAAAATATAGGTAGCTAGTGAGAATTTCCATCAATTGGATAGAATGGTTGGCGCTGCTTTAGAGAAAAAGCAGGTAAAAGGTGTATTCCGATTCCAAGGGTATAGGATTCTCTTCTTAATTTGTACCTTAAATCTCATTCTTGCTATAAACCACTTCATTTGATTTTTTTTTCAACTGTTGAGGTGGCATTCTTTATTAGGGTTTTATTTAGTTTTCGTCTTATTTCTTGGGATTTTGGATAATTTACAGACAACCCATTTAATCATTGCATGCATGATGCATGATTTGAAGTTAATATACTATTATTTTTAATTGAATTATGCCTCAAAACAAAGCTGAAGAATAATGGCAGGGCTTTCACTTTTCCTAAAGTTTGAAATACCTATATGCTTGAATGCTTTGTCATGGATGTAAGGGTTCATGTTTTGGAAAAGTTCTTCTTTACAATGGATTCGGTTCATGGCAGTGTTAGACAGACTTCAACAGAAAGTATTCTTCCAAGTTTAACATAAGCTAGTTTATGACTACATTTACATATATAATTGACGAAAAATTATGTCATGATTAATTATTCTTAATTATTCACTTTTGAAATTGATATATATTAAATTATAACAATTTTTTTTAAAATGAACAATTTACTCAATATCAAAATTAAAAGAGACCACAAAAGTGTTTTACCAAATTGATAAATTGCCTGGGATTTTTTCTCCACACCTTAATGTTTAATTTAGCTAACTTATACAATCACTCTTAACAGATAATATTGAAGAATTAAATCTAAAAATTTGCAATTTTTATGACAAAAAATGGCATCCTAAAATATTCAACTCAACTGCTAATTTTCCAAAAGAAAAAAAAGAAAATTAATTAAATAAAAATAAAAAAATGGTTGGATGTAGGGTTTACATTTACAACATCCACATGCCATTCGCTTTCATAACCATAGTCCACACTTTCAAATCCCATAATTTTAATTTTTGGGTTAATTGTACTACTAGTCACTAAACTATGAGTAAATTTTCATTTTAGTCACTAAATTATTTAAAGTTATCATTTAAGTCATTGGTTGTTAAAATCAACGTTACATGGCTTTAGAGGCGAAGTCAAAAAAATTATTTTGGGGTCAGAATTAAATTGTATATTTTTACGATAAAAAAATATAATTTCACTATTTTAATAGTTTATATTTTTATAATTTTTAAAGGATTAAATCACTTTTTTTATCATTTTGGAGTGTCAAAATGCAATTTTACTATCACTAATTTAAAATTTTATAAATTATAAAAGAGTTTAAATGAAAAGTTTTTCATTTGGGGAGGCAGGGGGCAGAGCCCTTGCCGCCCTCTACTACTATATGATTTCCTCTATTCACACAATCTACTCTTTTTCCTTCTCTTTTACAATTCAGTTTTTCTTCATGAAATAATTTTGGACGTCACGAATCTGCGAATCAAAATTTAAACAATTCTTTTCTACTATCTCCGATAGTGATCATTAGATCCACTTAGATCTAAGATATGTTTATCTACTCGCCGGTGAGTATTGATCCATCGTATCAATCATCGAATCGTCGCTTGAAACTCGCTGGTGGAACTTTAAAAAAAAAAAAAAAAAAAGCTTAATAACTCATTGAATTAAATGAAAACTTTTGAATAATTTAATGAGTTAAATTAAAACTTTCAAATAATTCAATAATCAAATTATAACTTTTTTTTATTAAGTGACCAAAATAAAAACATATTCATATTTTAATGAGTAATGGTAGTTTACCCTTAGTTTCTCTCACCTACTCCTATCTGCATTTTCCAAAATAAATAAATACCCTATAATCACATAACCATGCATCGAACGTGAGGCAAACAAGCCTCACAGCGCCACGTTTTAACTTCCATTGCTTAAAATAGCTACTAGTTTTAGAGACACGTTTTAACCTCCATCAAATTAATTATAACATAATAGTCTATTGAGTTTTAGTTCGATTGATATTAATATTATTATCAGTATAGAAAAACATGAATTCGAGTGTACTGAAGCGTATTTTTCTCTCATTTAATGATTGGAGAGGGACTATAAGTTAGTTCTAAGTATTGTATGTTATCATTAATCATCAAATATTATTAATATATATAATTAATGGAGGTAATAGAGTGTGCATAATAAAATTAAATTGTATAAATAAATCAAAATAAAATTTTAGTTTAATAATAATTAAATTGTACAAATAAAATTTTTGTTCAAATTTAGTTGGTGTCTGGTTACTCGTGACACCAACTCGGATAGAAGCTTAAATAATAATATATATGATTGATTAAAATTATATGGTTGATATCATTGTTATTGTAATCAATTTGAACATAATTATACCGTAATTGAAAATTATGAAGAGTTTTAAAATTGTATAAACGAAATGATTTGATTAATTAATACGAATAAAAATAAAACTCAACTACCCATACATATAATTACAAATAGTAAATTTTAAATAAATACTCAAATGCCAAAATTTAATTGAAATATTGTTTTTATATTTTCGGAGTTTATATATAGGAGAGAGATATTAGAATTGAGTTCTCCACCTCATTCTTTCATTTTCTCTCAGCAAAACAATATGGTGCGGCATTCACATCACAAGAACAAGAACCCTCAATCAGTTCTTATGATCTTTCCAGTTCTTTCAATTATATTTGCTGTTCCAACCAATTCCTCTACCAAGATTTTAGAAGAAATGGTACCGGTGGTCGTGCCCCAAGCACCAACTACCGAAATTAAGTGCGGAGCTTGTCCCTGTGTGAACCCATGCGGCCAACAGTCACTTCCACCGCCTCCTCCTCCTCAGCCAAGGTTCACATGCTGTAATACACTTCCGCCAACTCCACCGCCTCCAACGTTCTACTACGTGACCGGTGTTCCTGGTCAGCTGTATGGAGTTGATCCAGATGATAGCTGGAGATATTTCTCAAACGCTGGGCGGAATTTTGTGGGGGGTTTCGTCGCTTTTATCTGGCTATGGGTTGTTGGGGCTCTTCACTATCTATTGAGCATCCTGTAGAATTCTCCATTTTGGAAGATAAATGTGTGTAGGTTTGTTATTATTGGTTTAATTTCTGAATTAAATGTTGTACCAATATTTATTTTATTTTCTTGATTACCAAAATAATTGATTGGATATGAACATATGTTTCTAATTCAACAATAATTGGGTCATGAAAGAGGGTTCAACAGTATGAACTTAAATAATTCTAAAGTAACGATATCCATTGTAGAAGAATAAATTCGTATTAAGTTCCATCACTTTATCTAATTCCATCTTCTTTTATCAGCTATCAAAAAACTAAATATAATATAAATTAATTAATAGCATAATGATATTTTTTAATTCTTAAATTATAAAAATATATTTTAATCCTTAAATTTACCTTTTTTTTAGCCCTCAAACTATTATGTTTCGTCGAGTAGAATAATTCTCAATGAACAAAGAAATGGAGCTATTAACTTGTGGTTACTTAAAATTGAATTCAGTTTTTATGTTTACAATATATTGTTTTATTTATTGAGTCAAAAAATTGTTAAAAAATTAAATACTATTTTATAACTTATTAAATAAAAGTAAATTTGCTCATTGACTATTGGTCAGGTCACTCACTCAAACTCGAATATCCTCTTGAAAAATAAGAGAATTTAGACAAAATATTATTTTATAACAATTAAATTCATTATCTAAAACCTGAAAAATATTATTTTATTTATTAAGACAAAATTAAATTCATTATAATAAAATATTTACTATATTTATTTGTGTTTTTAATATAATAAAATATTTATTATAATTATGATAATCTTTTTTAATATAAATATTTTTAATACGTCTTAATATTTTTAATATATTTAATGTATTATATTTTTTAAAATATATTTTAAATAACAAATTAAATATGGATGAACTAATTGGGAGCCTTTTTTTTTTTTTTTTGGTTAAAATAAAATAGAAGTAATCTTCTAATTATATGACTCTAAAAGAGTGTGAATTTATTTGTGCTTGTTGGACATCATTCTCTATTAAAACTCGCACACGCCCTGGCGGTTCAGTGAAGAAATACCTCGTATTCAAATCTTCAGATGCTAGTTTAGCTATACAATCTGCCACTTGATTTTGATCATGTGGAATATGCCAGAACTTCACTTGTCAGCTCCGAGTGAGCATAGAATGGATGAGATGAACTTCCGCGTGATTATTATCAAGTGCATATCCATTGCTAAGTAGCTCCACCAAGGTTGCATTATCGCTCTCCATTTCCACTTGATGAAAACCTTTATCCCACGCAACCATCAAGCCTTCAAATAGTGCAGTGCTTTCTTCTGAAAAATACCTGATATACTAACCCGCATCCAAAACCCAAGGAAATAATTCCCTAAACGGTCTTGGATAACGCCTCCTGTAGATGCAGCGGAAGATGTAGTTGAAACACTGCCATCCACTTTAACTTTGACCCACCCCTTTACTAGTAGCTACCAAAACTTCCCTGTATAGGTGCATCAACTGTTGATATTCTTCTTGATGAAATTATTAAAGCTACGTGCCCATGCTATGGCTTTAGCAGTCCGCTCCATACTGCTATAACATGCACCTTGAAAAATAAAATCATTTATATGTTTCCATATCAACCAAGCAACAATTGGAGACAAAGTTGACCGCACCCCATTACCTGTCATATACTTTTCATTGCATAGCAGCAATATCACCCAATCATCCAAAGTAGCAACAAAGAAATACTCCCAATGTTGACATGGAACAAGGGACTTCCAAATGTTCGTAGCAAATGGACAATCTCGGACAGCATGAAGGATTGTTTCAACTGCAACGTCACACCTCGTAGAGCCCAAGTTATTGGTCATTCATCTCTTTGATCGCACCTCATTCGTGAGAAGACGATTTTTTAGCAGCAGCCACATAAATGTCTTAACACGTTGAGGAGCAGCCATCTTCCAAATCATAGCATTATGCTCCCACTCAGCAACTCCATGTTAGCTCATCAAATTCCTGTATGTTGAAGCTGTGGAAAATTTACCATTGGACATTCATCTCCACACAAGACGATCCACCCCACTATCAAGGGACAGAGGCATGACTACAGTGACAAAATCAAGGACATTACGAGGTAGCTGTGAGTTCAACCAATTCCAGTCTCACGATCCCGACGCAGTTACGACGTCACATACCTTTAGAGTTTCATCTATGGCATCACCCTCGATATGCAACCTCTTCAAAGGCCCAATACCACTAATCCAACAATCATTCCAGAAGTTAACCAAGCTACCATTACCAACCGACCATACAACTCCATCCAAAACCTCCTTCCACCGTAAGGAAAGCTGTCGCCATAAATTAGAAGAGCAAGCTCTATCAATAGTGGTAGGTAGGAGACCATGGACGTTATACTTGCTTCTCAAAAGACAAACCCACAAAGCATTTGTATTAGCTAGAATATTATAACATATTTTCAAGAGAAAAATCAAGTTCTAGTCTTAAAGTTTACGGACTCCTAGACCCCCTTTTTCAACAGCCAAGCAAACTTCTTCCCAATTGACAAGGGCAACTTTCTTCTCCACTCCACTTGAACCCAAATAAAATTCCTTGCTATTTTCTCAATTTCATTACACATTGTGACTGAAAGCTTGGTAGTGTTCATGAAATAATTTAGAATCGCGAGTAATACTAATTTAGCTAATGTGATACGCCCAACTAAAGAGAGCCTTCGTGCTTCCCAATGACATAATTTTCCTCGACCTTTATCTACCACAAATTGGAAGGTGGCAGGCGAAACTCGAGAGTGAAATAAAAGCATGCCCAAATACTTTCCTAAGTCATCAACTCTACTAAACCCAAGTGTATTACAATCCAATCGAGCTGTATCTTTAGAAGTATTGTGAGAAAAGAATACCTGAGTTTTATTCTTGTTTACTCTATGACCCGAATGTACAAAAAATGAGTTGAGCAAATCATTAACATAATTTGCACCTTTCACATCAGCTCGACAGAATAGCAGCGAGTCATCGACGAAGAATAGGTGAGATAGTCTCGGCCCTCGACGCGATATCAAAAGAGGTTCTCAGTCTTTGTTTTGAAGAGCCGATTCAATGAGATGTCCAAAACACTTCATACCCAAGACAAAAAGGTACGGAGACAGTGGGTCTCCTTGTCGTACACCTCTAGTAAAAAAGAAAACATCTATTGTAACACTATTCCAAAGGACTTGCATAGACGCTGAACTGACACAATGCATAATCACCCTCACTAACAATGTCGACAATCCCGCATCTTCCAAAGAATCTTTTAAAAAATCCCAACGTACTCTATCATACGCCTTCTCCAAATCCACTTTAATGGTCATCCACCCCTTTTTGCTTTTGATAGATTTCATCGTATGAATCGCCTCTTGGGCGATAATAATGTTATCCAAGATACTTCACCCCACTATGAAACTGGTTTAGTTTTGAGCAATCAGTTTTTGCATGACAGAACGCAACCGAATGACAATAGTTTTAGTAATGCCTTTGTATAAAACGTTACATAAACTTATTGAATGATATTGCGATAGCGATTCAGCACTTTTCATCTTTTGTAGCAAAACCAGAATAGTCCGATTAATGCTTGAATTCATCGTAAAACCTCTTATGACCCTTTGTACAAAGTGCACCACACTCTCACCTACCACTTCCCACTGAGATTGGTAAAATTTCGCATGAAGACCATCAATCTCGGGTGCCTTATAAAGGGCCATATAAAAAAAGGCCTTCCTTATCTCCTCAACTGAAACATCGAAACCAAGAAACGCAATCTCATCATCGGACAACTTCAGAAACATTCTTTTACAAGGAAATTATCCACATCCAGAATTATTCTCTAAGGAATACAATTGTTGATAGAAGTTTATAGCGTGTTATTCTAATAAGGCATCATTAAAATACCACCCTATACCTTCTATTTTAAGAGCTTCAATACGGTTCCTCTTTGTTCTGGATAAAGTACGAGAGTGGAAGAATTTAGTATTCTTATCACCTTGAACAAGCCATGTGCTTCTAGATTTTTGGTACTATAAGAGTTCCTATTGTTGGAGAGTATCTTCAATAGTTGTTCTCAACTCAATCTTATGATCTCTTAACCTTTGACAATTTTGGTTTTCCAAGGCTATTTGGACCTTTCGAAGCTCTTCCATAAATCGTCTCTTTCGAGCAAAAATGTTTCCAAACACCTTGTTGTTCCATTCTTTGGCCGATTCAATAAACTCATGAATATTTACTGTCAAATCATCCATCGATTTCCAATTATCTCGAACCAAACTACCGAATTCAAGATGAAAGAGCCAACTAGCCAAAAATTGAAATGGACAATTAACCTTTGACGAGACAGTAGAAGTTATGGATACTAAAAAAGGCCTATGATCAGACTTCAATCTATGAAGATGCCTTACTAATGAATTCAGAGCACATGTCAACCATTCCTCATTGCAGATGGCTCTATCGAGTCTTTGATACAAATCCCCCCGATTTCATGTAAACAAAGAACCTTGAAATCCCATGTCCCTTAAGAAATTATCCTCAATCACTGTCCGAAATTGTTTACACCTAGCTTTTCTATTTTGTAAACCACCTTTCCTCTCACTTGAGTCAATAATTTGCATTAAAATCCCCAGCACAAAACCATGGTCCTTCAACCATTCCTGCTAAAACACCCAAACAATCCTACAACTTTCTTCGCTTCATCGAATAAGGACTAGCATAAATGGCAGTGCATAAAAAGGACGTGGCTCTAACACTATCCGTAATGCGCATGTGGATAAACTGTGGATGGGAGAGAATAACCTCAACCTGCACATTATTCGTCCATAAAAGCCATAATACTCTTGCAAACCCCATAGCCTCAACACGAAAGAAGTTATGAAAACCAATTTTCGAAATAACCACATTCGCCTTTTGTCCACTAACACGCGTTTCAAACAAAACAATTACATCAGGATAGAATTCACGAACATATTCTTTAATAAAATTGTGGAATCGAGGATGACCGCACCCATAACAATTCCAAAATAATAATTTAAGGTCACTAATCATAAAAATATTTATAAAGAAGAAGAAATACAAACTCGAAGCCAACTACGAATTATCTTTAATATCTTGGTTCGTGACATCATCCTCAGAACTATCCACAAGGTCACTTTCATCATCAGTATCCATATGGCTAACACTACTTTGTCCCAAATTAAGAATAATATTTTCCACTGCCTTTGCAACACCCACATTTTGCTGCTTATTTGTAACAAAGCCATCCTTTAACGCCAAACTAGGAGGCCTTTGTCCATGATTCTCATTCGTACAATCCCCAAGCATTTGCATATTCGGGTCAAAATTCTCTTTCAATTGCTATTGTTATTTTTCCTAAATCAATCATTTTAACCACATGATGTTTTGTGCCCGTTAATGTAGTGTCCATCCTGACTACTTGAAATAGAATGAGAGAATTGACCTGCTATTTCTGACTTGTTTGGATATTTTGTCCAATCTCCTTGGGCATAAGGCCCAAACCCGTAACTTTCTTAGCCCTATTGCCTACCAACTTAGCTACCTTCAAACTTGGTTTGACCCCACTTGAGATAGCAATCCCTTTCCCTTTCCCTTTATTAATTATTGATTTTGCAACCACCTTTCCAGTCGACTTCCCTTTATTAGCTTGGAGTAATAACTATGTGAAATTCCTTTCCATTTCAGCAACTGTATTTGGGGAAATAATCAAACAGTTTCCCTCAATTATGCCATTTTGTTCGCCTAAATCCTCGCCAAGCACCCCAAACCTGGATCCTCTAGCTGATTTGCCTGCCACTGTAGAATTCTTGAAAGTTGGGGGCTATGTAGTACGTCTTTGTTTTCGTTCGACCATCATTCGTGATCCAAAGTGTTCTTCCTCCACTCTATTATGAAAATCATATGCCTTGCTAATTGGTTATCTCACACCCTTATTCGAAGGATCGGCAGCAAACTTTATTGGGCAAAGATCTTTACTATGCCCGAACTGCCCACACTCAAAGCAAACATTGGGCAAGGACTCATACTCCACTCTTTGTGTTGTCCCTTCAATCTTAAGCTCAGAGATTAAAGGTTTGCGTAAGTCAACACTAATAGCAAGACGAGCAAATCGACCACAGATTCCCTTATTAGTGTTATAATCAATTCTCAACACCGGACCAATCGCCCTCTAATCTCCCTCAGCAAACCTTTATTGTATAATCCTTCCGGTAGACCAGGCAACCAAACCCAAACTACTAGATTTTGAGGATGTTCCTCCTGTGTTGAGAACGATGGCGACCAAAGACGAACTGTGAGATATTGCCAAAGATGGTCCAAGGTCCCTATGTCAAAGCATTCACATAATCCTCTTCGTCTTGAAACTTGACTAAATAATAGTCATTTTCCAAGTCCATTAACTGAAATGGCTTGGTTGTATTCCACAGACCCTGCATATGTTTGCTAATGCCGTAAAACTCAATTTACGACCAAGCAGCTTAATGACGACTGACAAAGCCATTCGCTTTTCAATGAATTGATTCACTTGGTCATAAAAATGAATATATGAGATCCCGTCCACCATCTCAGTGACCACATCTCCTTCCATAAGTTCAAAGTTTTCCTCTTCTTTGTTTGTCTGAGTCGTCGACCCAGACCCCATAAGCTTCTCTTTGAAAGACATTTTTGGTGCCTCAATTGCCTCTACTTGAACCTCACTACCATCCACCATATGATATCACCATTTGGAGGATCCAACGGAAGTCAACGGACTTTCTTAATCGTCCGGCTAACATTGTCATCCACCGATAACCCCAGGGAGCCAATGGAGAAATCACCTACAGAGAAAGACATTTTTTTTCGTATTTTATACGTATTAGCTTTCTGTTTATTTATCATAATGTAAGTGGGAGCCTTTTTTAAATTGAAACGTAATTTAAATAAAAAAAACTCATTTTTGGAGCGAAACTAAACTCAAACGTGAAAAATTGGTTTTAATACCTTATATGAACTACCATTAAAAAAACATACCTTATATGAACTTTATCTGAACCCGACCCGGCCGGGGCCCGGCATTGAGCACCTGTAAGTGAAACTAAAATCCTAGACTTCTTTTTATCTATCTCAAAATCTCAAGTCAAATTTCCAAAACAAAAGTTCATCAAAATTAAATAGGTAGGAACTAGGAAAGGTAAGACTCAAATCCCTAACCTCAATCTCCGTTCATCAACCCAAATCCTTGTTATCCAAAACGCATTATTAGACCAAGGTTTTTTATTCACTTTTCGTCTCGCAAACTGTAGGTCTCTTTGCAGTGAAGTTTGCGGTTGGTCTTCGAAATATTTCGACGAAGGTCAATCATCAGCTTCTGCTCCATCGTGGTGAAGTCGTGGCTTCCTTTCCTCTCTCTTTTTTTACTTTTTGGATGTTGATATTATCTTCTTTTCCTTTTATGAATATTATGTGTTGGGGATGGGTTTTGGTAATGGAGCGCTGTAATAGGTTTGGTTGCTGGTTTTGGGTAGATGATGAAGGTGATAGGGTTTTGGCCACGGTGAGGAAGGGCTGGGTTTGGTTGTTGGTTCGTTTTATTTGATTCCTTGTGTGAAGCATGGCTATGGGTATTCAAAATATTCTAGTGAGCCATGGTTATAGGTGTTCAAAAATTTCCGATGAAGATGAATATTTGAAATGTTCCTTTTGTTTTAGCTTTGTTGTTGTTTCTTGTGCTTTATCATTACTTTATGGGCATTTTGATCTACTGTTATGGGTTCTTGAATCATTTATTTGTATTTTGGTCTGTTTTAGGAGTTCTTGAAGATGAAGATGAATATTCAAAACATTATCATTTCTCCTTTTCATTAATAAAATTTCTCATTGATTGGAGGGGTGTTGTGTTCAGTTTATTATAGACAATGGGAGTTTTAGTGTTCTGTTGGTAAAAGTTGGCTTTTTTTTTTTTGGTTTAAGCTGGCTTAATTGACTGAGAGAAAAAAACACTAACAGTATATCGATATCGAAAAAGAAAAATCGTTTTATATTATAAATTTTTCTATGAATTTTTGGTCTTATATTCTTAATTCTTACCAGGAAGTTTTGCAAGAAACATATTTGATTCGGTGCTTCTAGGATATGGTTTTTTCAAATCCTGTGCTAAAGGTTCACTTATTTGAAAATATTGAGTCTTAGGTTGTCTTCAACTTAGTGGCAATCAGGAGGGTTTTTTATGTTCATACTACTCAGAGATCAAGGGTTATGAAATCCTTAAATAAAATTGATAGCATTTAGCATCTCTGGTGTCACTGGGTAAGGATAGTATCTTCGTAGAAGGCTAATCAAGTGTCGAGAACGTTTTAGGAAACCAAAAATTTAGAGAAAGTTGCAAATTCTGGGGAGCATTTATTTTTCATGTGACAAGTGTTAATGGCTGAAATTCTATTATTATCCAGACTGTTGGCTGAAATTCTATTATTATCCAGACTGACCCGGTGGCTCTGTCTCTGACTCGGCTGAACTGAAAGTAAAGAAACAGAAAAAATTCCACAAAATGCAGAATCCTTTAGCACATTTTCCTCAACCTGAACACGTTGATCAACCTTCAGCACCGGTTCATCCTCTTGCTTCTCCCAATGTGCCGCCTTTACCTTGCCCTTCCAGTAAGTTTTAGATTCCAATTTTCTTTTTGGCAACAGAAAGTGAATTTCTGCTTCATACTTACAAATTTTTTTTTTTGGTTTTCTTTAGATGTAATTGCTTTCTCTTATATGCGATTGAAAGGGAGTTTTTATTGAATTTGATTTATGGTATTTTAGTATTCTTATATGGTTTTAGGGGCTTGGAACTTTCTTGGGTTTTAGACTTAATGGGCTGTAAACAAACGATAAAAAATACAAAAAGGAAAAAAGGAAAGGGGAAATGATTTTGAAATGTGGGCTTTACATTTCAAAGTTGTGTTTTATTTAACTGAGGTTAGGACTTTTTTTTGCACTCTACGCCTGAGGCAATATAAGGGTTCTAGCTCCTAGAGTGCGCCTTGCACCCTTGACAACATTTATGTATGGTTGCCTAATGCCATGGAGGAGCCTACTCATGTATCGCTTCTTACACTTGTTGCCACTGTAGTAACCGCAGGAACATTTCTTGTAGCCTGCCATCTTTCTCGTTCTATAATTATACCTTCAATATTTTATCTAATATTTTTGAAATGTATAATGACAGTATTATTAAGGGCTATTATAGCTCTAATGATATTAGATAGTTCTAGTGTATTCGGCAATGTCCAACTGGGTTGTATGATGTTACATCAAAATTGTCATTGTTTGACACTTTAAAATGTCCTTTTGGAATATGATATTATGGCATTTCTCACGTTGGATTATGGTTTTATTTTTATTATGATTGAAAATGAAGACGCTCTTTGTTATTTAATGTATGCTTAAGAGCTTGACTATCATGTGAAGTTCTGTCATGCACCTTTGATGTTTCTTTTGTGTTCAAAATTTTTCTCTATGATCTTTCTATGGTTGAGATCATGTTATACAAATCAATTTTTTTTTATTTGGCTTGCTTGTAAGCTATATTTTTATCATCTTTTTCTTTATTTCTTTATTTGAAAGTCAAAATCCCTTACTATTCATGCTTGATTTTGTTTAGGGCCTCCTGAACCCTTTATGTATAAGAATAGGTTACAAGAGTTTACTCAACGATCATCCATACAGCTTCCTGTGTATCAAACTGTTAATGAAGGATCAGTGCATGCACCCCAGTTTCGGTCAAGTGTGTTAGTTGATGGTGTAACATATACTTCTGAGACCACTTTTTCTAATAGAAAAGGAGCCGAACAGGATGTTGCCAAACATGCACTGGAGTGTATATCAAAGAAGTTAAAGGATGAAGGCTGTCCTCTCATTCGTGAGGTTTGTTGCATTCTGACATCTTCAAATGTTTTACGTTTATTCATAACTGTTTGTTTGTTTTGAAACTTACTAGTCAAATTAGTAGGTATTTGTTTTCCTTATATCATATATCTTAGTCCAGGATAAAAAGAGGACAGAATTTAAAGAGGTTTTTGGACTTTGATATCATGCAATTTTTACCCTAATTATGCAAATTTTTCGACGTTGTAGTATTCTTTTGCTATTTAGTAGAAAATATATTGGAAATTTGTTTTTGAATGTACAAGCTTGAAGATAACACTGTGAAGAGTGCAAATAAGTAAAGATGTGCCCTATTAAAAGCCAAATAGAAGGAATGAAGAAAAGAGAGCGTCGTTTAGTTTTTGAAAATGTTTTCATTTTCTATCTCAATTATCAATTTAAATTTGGAAATCTTTACTTTGCAATTTTTAATTGTATTGAACCACTACTATAAATGACATAAACTTCTAACTACGTTCAGGATCTTTGGTTTTTGGATTTTCAAATATATTTATCTCCCTTTATCTTTCTATTTTTGCTACATTTAGGAAAAGTTTTATTTTTTCAACACTTTTTGGTGCATGAGTTGGCAATAAATTAACTTTGCTTTGTAATTTTTAGCCACGCTCATGACTTGTTTTGAGCAAAGGGAAGGAAATTCTTTTACTTATTTCGTTATGTTAAACACACTAGATAACCAAACAAGGCATTAAAGTGTAAATGAGAATAAGAAATGAAAAATGTTTTCTATATCTAAGGATTCTTAAATAGGTATATCATACTTGCATATCAAACAGAAGTATGATAATTGTTTTGGGGTTTGCTAATCTTTTGGTTGCTTGTGCTCTAGGATACAGTATTTTGCAAGTCTATCTTAAATGAATTTGTGGTGAAGATGAATCTAGATATGCCAACATACAATACCATTCAGTCAGGAGGAATGCTTCCCCTTTTTGTGTCTACTTTAGTTTTCAATGGTGAGACTTATAGAGGGGAAACTGGTAGAAACAAGAAGGAAGCTGAACAATTAGCTGCACGTGTTGTCATACAATCACTTCTTGGTATCTTTCTTTTCCTATTTAAGAAAATTCAAACATATATATGCACGTGCGCGCGTGTAAACATACCCTAATTTCAAGCCACTTTTTAGCTTGATAAATTCTCATCTCTTTGTTGGATCACTAATGCAGCTGATGATAGGTATGGGACTGTTGTTTCAGAGATCATAAAATCCAAAGCTAAGCTTTATGATGCCTTGAATAAAGCCAAGGATCCCAGTTTTGACACTACACTTGCTGGGGCAAACGGACTGAATCATAACAATACAGAGGTCGAAATTACTGCAGTCACTAACCATGTTCCAAATACTACACACCCAAGCTCTGGAGCGAAACATCCACGCCATGAGTTCGAGATTCCAAAATCAGGAGAAGGTACTGCTTGCGTTGATCTTCCAATTGCTTTTGTGCCTGCAGTCATTGGACAGGGTTCAGATGTTGGTGAAAGCTCTTCAAAAAAGCAACGCAAGAAGAAGAGAAAGGCTAAACTGAATACTAATACTCAGTAAGCTTTGGTTTGTCATCTTCAATGTTGTGTCTGACCTTGTTTTGTGTCGTTCTTCTGAAAGAGTTTTCTGCATGTCTAATGATGAGCTTTGGTGTCTTTTTTGTTTTTGGTGCACTAGTAGTGAATCTTTTTACTCCACAAGCAGTGTTAATTTGCATGTGTTTAACATTTTCTTATCAGTTTTTTAGATTATTTCTTTTAGTATACTCTAAAGTATATTTGTCATCCTACCAACCTACTTTGTGGATGGCGGGTGAGAGATCATTTCTAATAATTTAATTTGCATTAGTCACTTACACGAGAGATGCCACTGTACTAAATTTTGTAATCGTCAAAGGTGCCATGCCATAATACCTTTTAGTTCCTCGAAGGAATGATGTGTGCTATGTTCAGATATTCACATTGCTGGTCCATGTCTTCTATTTGTTTGTCATTATTCATCACGTTTATTTTATCAAAAAATTGGTATTATTGGATGAGGCCAGTCAATTTCTTGTTTCCCAGTGGGGTTATCTTCTTTTCTTTTCTTGAAAGAATAAGTGAGGGAGGGTGATTGAGGGGACCTTGGAGGTCAAGTAGAAGTTTGCCTATGTTTACTAACATTTATGTATTCATTTGCAGGTTGGTAGTTGCTGATAACCCATTCAATCAAACAACACCATGTTCACTTGCTCTATGAAACTCGCCCATCGCTTGCATGCTTTGTAGCAATTATTTTGTAAGGTTTGGCACTGAAAACCTTGGTCATGGTTCTTAGATGGTGTTTCTAAGGTATATATATAGAGCATTGTAGGAAAACGTATGGTGAAGTGTTTTTCCATTTTTTGTAATTGCTTAAATTCCAATCGTAAGAGCATTTGTTAAAGTGAGCCAATAGTGGGCGAAGTGGAAGAAACACTGTTAATTGTTGGGGAAAGGAACTTTGATTGGTCTATGATGCTCACTTTTTTCTGTTGCTAAAACAAACTGATTTGTCTGGTTGTCTGAGTTTGCTTGGCCGAGTGATGATCTTTTGGTGTACATGAGATCTTGCAGTTTGGGGGACGTCTTGAGTGCTTCAACTAATTAGATTTAAGTTCTACAACCTGCATGTAGATAGATAAACAAAATTACGTTGTAATATTTTTTTGAAAGCAAAAAAAAAAAAAAAAAGATTTTAAATTACAGAGGGATCAAATTATGTTAAAAATTAAAGTATATAGATTAAATCATGAATTTCAACATAGTATACAAGAGAAATTGAAATTTGATTATAAAATAATAATAATAAACAATAGAAATTTAAAAGAGATGAGAAGTTACATATCAGTCTTTAAGATCTTAGGGTATTTAAATGATATATAATTACGTAATATTTTAAGAAAAAAGTTAGACTAATCTTAAATTTAGGTATAATAAAAGGATTAAAATTAAAATTTAACTATTTTTAAAATGTAAAAAAAAAAAATTGAATAAAGAAAGACAGCATGGAGGTGGAAACATGGCAGATGGACACCAACATGGACACTACTTTTATATATAGGTGGAAGTATGGTTACTAACCCGCACTTAAGTTGGATTAATTATTTGTTTGTGTCAAATCATAGAGTAAAAATTTGATAATTAAGATATCCTTTTATGTTTCAATACATTTCATACTGTTGGAATTCTGTTATATATTTTTATTTTCTAGCTTTTAATCCCTCTATTTTTTGGATTTGAAAATTTAAGTTTATTTGTCATTATTGTTATATTGGTAAGAAAAAAATGATGTCGAAAATATCGATTATGATTTTTTTTTTTAAAATACTCATCCAAACTTGTCATGATAAAAAAATTAACATGTTAGCAGTGACGTATTTAGAGGGTTGGCAAGAGCTCCGACCCTCCTTAAAATGGAAAATTATCCATTTAAGCTCTTTAAAATTTTTAAATTTTAAATTAGTAAAGTTAAAATTGCACTTTGAACCCCAAAAAATGATAAAATTTTTATTTAATCCTTTAAAAATTATAAAACTATAAACTATTAAAAATTATAATTTAATTTCACCCGTCCCCCTAAAAAAAAATTTATGACTTCACCCTTGCCTGTTGGAATATTGTTTTTAAAAAAAATTGATGTCAGCATTTTGAATGAAATAGCTAATAATAGTAACTATTTAGACTAACTAATGACTCTAAAAATTAGGGCATAATGACTTTTTTGCAACTTTACAAAAAAGTCATTTTAGCGATTTAAATTTTCATCTCTTTTAGCCCTTAAACTTGCATTGTTTGTCAAATCACCTCAAAATGGATGAAAAAATTAACATTTATTAACTTTGCTAACATGACATACATGTAGATTTCCATGTATATGCCACATTAATAATTAATTAATTTTTTAAAAATTAAAAAAAAACTAATCTTTTATTATTTTTATACTTTTTTAATAAATTTAATAATTTTTATTTTTAAAATATTATTTTTTATTTTTTTGAGTATTTTAAATTTTAAAAACTTAATTAATTGATGACATGACATCCATATGTATGTCACGTCAACAAAGTTAACAACTATTAACTTTTCCATCCATTTTTGGAGTGGTTTGACAAACAACGCAAGTTTAAGAGGTAAAAAAGCGAGAAATTAAATGGAGAACTAAAATAATTTTTTTTGGTAAAGTTGGATGGACAAATAAGTCATTACGCCTAAAATTAGAGGGACCAAACTAAATTATGCCAAAAACTAAAAGATAAGATTAAATCTCAAGTTTTAACATTGTCTAGATCAAAACTAAATTTGATAATTGTCTTATAATGTAAAAAAATAACGAAAATCTAAAAGAAATGAGAAGCTACATGTCAATCTCTATGACTCATATTAAAATTATATATAATCACGTAATATTTTAATGAAAAATTAATGATTTTGACTATTTAAATTAATTAATAGCATTATAAAAATATAATAACCAAATTATATTAAAAATTAAAATATAAATATTAAACTTCAAACTTATGGATAATAAAAAGATGTAAAAGAGAGATAGCACCCACGGTAGCCACATGTCATGCCCCTTCCTTTTGTATACATATACATATAAATATATAACTATGGAAGTCCCTGCCAATTATATATGAGAAGCTACATACACTTTCTTAAAAATATATTTTGGTGAATTTGTGCGTTGGTCTGATGATTAATAATGTTTATTATTTCAAGTGTAATCTGGATTCGAATCGTATCAATCGTGTTATTATTAAGATTTTATCCTCTCTTATTCACAAAAAAAAAAAAAAAAAAAAACATATTTAAAATGAAATTTTTTAATCATATTCTTGTAGTGAATATCAATAATTTGTAGTAGGGTGGTTGTTGGCACGTTTGGGCCTTAGACACAACAACAAAGTTGTTGAAACTATAAATGCAGTGGATCAAACATCATCACCAGCATATTTGGGCTAAATTAACTGTGAAAAGGATGTGCCCACAAATTCATTCAATGCAGGAATTCATCATCCCAAAAATTCAAAATCTATTTATGTGGTTTGGAAATGATCCTCAAAAAGAGCCTACAACAAAAGTTTATAGTATTGTTAGAGATTATGTAATCTGAATTCCGTTATTTGTTAAAGAAATAAAATATAAAGGTAAAATAAGGGGATTTGTGGGGCAAAAGACCAAGACCAAAAAATATAGGTATATCTGGTTTAAAAACGAAAAAAATAATTTTTAATGGTGCAATTGATGTTTCAAGCCACACGGGAGAATATAAAAAAAAAGTTGTCAGGAAAAAAAGGTTAAGAAGAAAAAAATTATTTTTTTAATTAGTGTTGTTGGTATGTTAGGAGGAACCAGTGGTAATTTAGAAAAAACAGATGTTAGAAAAAAAGAATTGAGACAAAAATATATTTTTTTTAATGGGTGTCACACTTTATTGCTCGATTGGGAAAGTGAACGCTGAACTAGATGCTAAGTTAGTAGATGTAGAGCCCGTTCAAAATGTCATTCCATTAAGTCAACAATATGGAGTTCAAAACCCGTGTATGGAGGTTTTGAGAGTGTCTGCTGATAGGTGACAGTCTGTACACGTGTTTGACTTTGATATGAATTTTGGATAGGCAGAGCAATGCGGTTATGGAGCAACATTGACATGGGTCGAAAATCCACACCATGCTTCGACTGTGTATAACAACCCTAATCCAAGTCCTTGTTTACAGATACATCCGGTGGTGATTGAGACCGAAATAGATGGTGAAGGACCCAATAATGGTGGTCGTTCTAATCACGAGGGTGAAGGTTTTAGTGACCTTGATTTGGATGAGGTCTCGGATGATATCAATGATGAAGGCATGAAAGATGATGAAAATGTATACGCTCTTTCAATCGGGAACTCGACTCGTGACATTGTCAAACTCAATGATCCTATGGCTAACATGTTGAGTGTAGATATGGTGCAGCACATACATCATAAACAATAAAAATATACCTTAAAACAATCACACTTTCTCCCTAAAACATCAACACAAACAATTCTTTCTCCTCAAATTTCAACCGGCCATAGCGGGAAAAAACAATTTTTTCTCGAACATAGATTTGAATGATTGGAGAGGAGACCAACTTATATAGCTAAAGAAAAATAATCGAAAAAAAAAGTGGAGCCCGTGACCAATTGGTGTGGCACTGGACTAACACCCTACTTCCGATGTGATGGATTGGTCATAGGCTCCCCTTTTATTCTTTTTTGTTTTTTTGCTCTTTTAAGGTTTTTTTCTTTAAATACCATCGGTATTGCCAATCAATTAAAAATATGTTTTTTTCTTTAAGCATTTTTTTTATATCAAGTTTTTTCTTTATAAATTATCACCGGTGTCACTTGACATATCGGTGACATCATTAAAAAATTATTTGTTTGATTTTTTTCTTATTGTATGTACCCATATTTTCACGGATATTTTGAAAAATACATATGGGTGTCGCTTGACATAATAACAACACAAAAAATTTTTTTTTTTAGAAGCTTGATGATTATATCATAATGGGTTGAAAAAAAGAGAGAATACCATTGATGTGTCAAACGACTGTCGATATATCAAACGATATCGATAAATACTGTAACAAACGACACATTTTTATAATTAAATAACTTTTTATATTATTTTTATAAAACACCCATATAAATACAATTAATTAATTAAATATAATAATTTATTTCACTCTCAAACTTTATAAAAAAGTTAGCTGCTATTAAATATGCTGGTGATGACTTGGTAGATGTTTGATTCACTGCATTTATAGTTTCAACAACTTAGTTGTACTGTATAGTTGTCACTAACTCTGTCCAAGGCCCTCTATTCCAACAACCACCTACTATAAATTATTATTAATATTCACTACAATAATATAATTTAAAAAAATTCTTTTTAAATGTTTTTTAATTTTTAAAATATAAAAAATGTAAAATTATTTTTATTTTTTTAATTTTTTAAAAAATAATTAATTGCTAACATGACTTACACATGACAATTCACACATATGTCATGTTAGTAAAATTATTAAATGTTAACTTTTTCATCCATTTTTGAGTGATTTGACATTCAATGCAATTTTAATAGTTGAAAGAGATGAAAATTAAATGAATAGCTAAAATGATTTTTTTTATAAAGTTGGAGGACCAAAAAAATAATTATACCTTAATTTTATAATGTCATTAATTAATCTAAATAGTTATTATTGTTAGCTATTTCATTCAAAATGTTGACATCAATTCTTCTTAAGAAAAATATTCCAACCGAATAAATTTTTTTATCACGACAAATTTAAATGAATATTTTAAAGAAAAAATCATGACAAATATTTTATAAATCATTTTTTTTTCTTACATGACTATCAATGTAGATGGTGACAAATGAACTTAAATTTTCAAATTCAAAAAGTAAAGAAATTAAAAACTTGAAAATAAAAATATATAACTAAATTTCAACAGTATAAAATATATAAAAACATTTTGTTACTCTATAATTTAACAAAAACAAATACTCAGGTTGACGTAAAATGTGGGCTAAGAACCATATTTGCACCTATAAATGGAAGTAGTGTCCATGTTGTTGTCCATCTGCCATGTGTCCACCTTTGTTCTCTTTTTCTTTTTTTCTTTTTACATTTTAGAAAATAGTTAAACTTCAAATTTGGTCCTTCTATTGTCTAAATTTGAGATTTAGTTTCTACAGTTTAATTTCTAACATAATTTGGTCCCTACATTTTTTTAACGTTATTAATTTGTCTAAATAGTTAATGTCGTTGACTTTTTTATTAAAATATTATGTGGTTATACATCATTTGAATATCCTAAAATCTTAGAAATTGACATGTGGCTTCTCATTTCTTTTAAGTTCGCATTGTTTGGTCATTATTTTAAAA
This sequence comes from Kokia cookei, assembly GCA_039519145.1. Taxonomy (NCBI): domain Eukaryota; kingdom Viridiplantae; phylum Streptophyta; class Magnoliopsida; order Malvales; family Malvaceae; genus Kokia; species Kokia cookei. Next base: position 15,263,154 of record CM076909.1, read on the forward strand.
TCAAATTTCAATTTTCGCCCGTATACTCTATTGAAATTCATGATTTAATCTATATACTTTAATTTTTGACATAATGTGATCTCTCTACTTTTATAATGTAATTAGTTGGTCTAAATAATTAATATTTTTAAATATTTTATTCAAAATGTTGACGTCAACTTTTCTTAAGAGCATTATTCCAATAGAAAAAAATATTTTATAATGATGAATTCAAATGGGTGTTTTTAAGGAAAAAAATCCTAATCAATATTTTCGACATTATTTTTTATTATTACATAATTACCAAGTGCATTTTTTACCAACTTTTAAGAGCTCAAAATTATTTCATAATGATGAATTCAAATGGGTTTTTAAATTATTATTTTTTTAGTTTTTAAGGGATCTAAGAAAATTTTCTCCAACTTTTAAGGAACCTAAAAAATCTCATTTTATTGTTTTGCCTAGGGCCCAAAAATGTCAAGAACGGGCCTGCATGTTTTCCGGCATTGACAGCAATACCCATGCCAATCGAACTAAAACTCAATCGGCAGCTAATAGCTTGACTTAATTAAATTATTTTATTGAATATTTTGGATATTATACCTAAATATTAGGTCCTACTCCGATGATATATTTCTTTTACTGGATTTTTGATGAATTGATAAAAAGTAATGGGGCTACGTGCAACATGTCAATCAAAGGGTTGGGCTTCATTTTAAAATCAGATTTCTGAATGAAAACATTGATTCATTTACGCTATGGCGTGTAAATGTGATAGAGGCCCAGACAATGAGTAAGAAAGTCCTTGTCAACGAATCAACCCAAAAATAAAGGCCGTCTTGAAGAACAAATCTGGCAGCGGTGGTACCCATGGAGGAGTGAGAAACTAGTAGGATCACCTCCCACACAATTGTGATACCCACCACGATTCCCATGTAAAAGACAGAAGTATACCCACTCCGACTCTAGGATGACAACTAATTCTTTTCTCTCACCCTGTTTGATTACCCAAAAAAATTATCTCGACTCCGATTTAGGCACTCAAGAGTAACCTGAAGCATCCAAGTTTTTTGTCGATGTTAAAAAAGTGTTCATTTTGGGCTAAAATTGTCAACCGAGTTATTTTGGGATGTCAAACCGTTGAGATTTTCAAGGATTAGAGTTGAGTTAGGTCATATATAATTAATTAGTTGTTAATTAAGGTGTCTTAATTAGTGACGGTTAGTGGGAATAGTGAGTAAGACTAAATTGTAAAGTTTACAAAGTTTTTGAGATAGACTCGTAAATTTACAGAAATTAGATGTTAATCTATATACTATTTGATCAAGGGTCTGATAGAAATTAGATCTTGGCAGTTTTTAAAAGGGATGGAGAGCTGGTTTCTTATTTTCAAGGGAACAAAGATTTTCTTTAATCTTTTCAACTTAATTTTTTATTATTCCTATTGATTCAAATCCTGTGATAAGTTGATTTTTCATTAAATTCTTTCATTAGAACAAGATTTTATGATCAAAGTATTCAACATTTTCTTTTTCTTTTTCCAAGCTCACGCTAGTTTGGGAGAACAAAGGTGGAGTTTTGAGTTTTCTGAATTCTTTGTATAATATTTGAGTTTCCTACAAAGTTTTCCAACTAAACTAAAATTTATTATTTTGTAAACTTTGAGAAATGGGTTTTTTTCTTCTTCCATTTTAGAGCATTTTTCAAGGTAGAGAGTGAGAAAGTTTTGATCCAAGGATTTCTTCTTGTTTTTGGGTTAAATTCTTTATAGATTTAAGTTTAGAATCATATGCAAAGTCTATATCTCACCACCCCTAACATGCAATCGGCTGTGTCTAATATGCTTATTACCTAATTATTTAATAGAGTTGTACTATTCTTTATATCTGTTACCCAATCGTTATTGTGCAAATTAAAATGACATTACTTACACACAGGCATGATTCTGGGGTGGTTTGAGTGTGTAACATTTCAGTAATACTATGATTGAAAAAAATTAAAATAATATAAATATTTAATTTTTAAAATTATGATAATTTGTATTATGGTAAAGCTAATATATTGACAGACGAGGATCTATATTAAATCAAAATGTCGCCTTATGCAGTTGAAAATAATTTAACCAATCATAAATTTAATTCACCACATATGGATGGGTACATGGAGTTAAACATAAATAAATATACAAATCATAATCACATAAAGAAAATAAGTAAAAAAAAATGAAAATAAATATACATATTCATGCAATATTAAGAAAATATTTTAAAAAAGAATCACTTTAATTCGCATGTCATTATACGTTATAAATTTATAAAAATTAATTTCACACAACTATAATTAGTATGACATAAATACAACCATTAAAATTAAATAAAAATGGAACCCGAAAAGAGAAGGCTTTACTTTTCTTTTTCTTTTTCTTTTTCATTTCCTCCCTTATCTTCAAAAAGAAAATATTATTTTTTCTTTTGATCAATGCCTTGCATCGCAAGTACCAACTTTCTTTATTAACTACTATTTATATATATATATATATATATATATATATATACTTTTAAAAAAAAACCAACTTGAATCCTAATGTCTAATAAATATTTAAAAATATTATAAATAGGGTTTCTGGATAATGTTAAAATATTATTAAATTGAAACTTGAAAATGGTGAAACAAACACGATGCCCAGCAAAATCATTAACACATGATTAAATGTGATGGAGAGAGAAGGAATCATTTTAAAGAAATCCAAGGCATGTGGGTTTTAGGCTGGAAATTATTAACACCTTCTTCCCCACGGAATCAATCACATGCAAGGTGAATGTTACGACCTTGAAGAATGGAAGATACCCTTCTACCTTAACATCCTTCATCTCATCAACTATTTTAATTCAAACAAATAGAATTAGTAGATTTTTCAATAACCCAATTGTTGGGCAGTGTTTCCATAGTACCACAGTGACAGCATGTTGCCTTCTTTGATCTCAATATAATAAATATTAGGATGTCTTTAAGTACCTTGGTATAAGGTTTGTTGTTGAGGCAAAAAGAGCAACTTCGATTATGGTGCTTGGGATGGGTTCAGTACTACCCAAGTTGTAACCTCTTTAAGCAAAATTAAGCATAGAGTGGTTAGAATGGATGAGAAGTAGGAACCCACAAAAGCTGACATGCAAGCCAATGGGGGGTAATGGTTCAAGTATTCCCTCATTATATTCTCCATCAGTGACACAGTTAATTGTTGCTGAAATTGATCGAGGAGGAAGCTAATTGGGGGGAAGATGATGAGAGCATGGATGAATCCTTGCACAATGCCGTTTAGCTTGCTTCAATTTCCAACTATGGTTTTCTTCTGAGGATGAATTCTTCCACAGTGCGGTGGGCTTTTTTATCGGTGGAATAAAAAAATCTAATCTTATGGTGTTTACACTTTCGATCTTAAATATAAAAAATTCAATAAATTTATGTCAAATTTTGATTTTTACCACCTTCTCCATCCATCTCTAGTGGTGGTGGCAGTTACTACTACTCTCCAACCACCACCAGCTCAATCCGGGAATAACAACAACAACAACAATACTCCCCCACTGCCGGGTGGTGTCATTGGCTGCATGTATTACCCTCCACCAACGTACAGAAACAACCTTCGAATTACCATACTCCACCTCCTTCAAGGTTTGAACAAGATAACGAAAATATTAAATTTTGTATGTTTTAGTGGCCAAAATTGAAAAAAAAAAAAAAAAAATTTAATGATCAAAATAAAATGTCTTTAGTCACCTTTTGTTTACTCTAGAACTTTAAACTAGATTGTGATAAGAATAAAATCAAAGTTGTTTTGTTTTTTATTATATTTATCAAAGAAATCAAAAGTTGATCCAATGAAATAAATGAGTTGTTTACAGAGATTTCTTATGGAGTATTTTGTGTCTTCTCTTAATAAATTTTAATTAATTCGGTCAATCATAACTGATAATTTAATTTTTTTTTATTTTTCGTTATTTTTATGGGTTTTGTTTTTGAGGAAACAATGTTAAAAAACTAAAATAAAAAATAACAACCAATCAAATATCACACAATGACGTATATTAATTTAAGATATATGCATATAATTGTAAAACATGCATCTTTGCGTTTTAGTTATTTTTCTCATTCTTATTCATATTTGGTGGAATTAAGATATGCACTATATCCGTTTTATAATCCACAAATATTAATCTTTTCGGAATTCGTAGTTGTTTTTACGAACAATATTATTTTTAAGGTCTAAATTTCAATTTTTTTCTTGAATGTATAATGTGCCTTACCTTATTACTCAACATTTGTAGATCAAATTTAATGTAATTTTAAACATAAACGGAAACATAAAAAAATTTATGTAAAAAATAAAACGGTTTTTACACACTTTTATAATATTTAATATTTTAAAATTTTGAATGGGATAAATAACTTCTATATGAATATATGTTTAAGGGTTACAGATAGAATGGGGGAGAAAAGGAGCTCTGGAAGGTTTACAAAGATTGGTTTGAAAATAATTTGGCATCTGTGTTGTCAGCTGGTGGCTAAGCAATCAACAGCGATTGGACATTGCTTTGATTTACATCTATTTAAATACCGACAGAATCAAATATTTTTAACTATTATGATGATCATTCGTAGCTGTTCCAATTTATTTTATGTTATTATTGTTGGTGGTTTAAAAGAAATATTCACCATGGAAATAAATTAGTTGGGACCTTCAATCTTTATCTCTCGTTTTATTTGGAGTTGAATGTTAGGGTAAATTCTAAGTTTAGTCACTTATGTTTTCATTGCCAAATTTTTAAAGATTACTAGATAGTCATTATCATTAACGATTTATTACGTTATGGTCATTTTATTGTTAACCTCTGTTAAGGATGTATGTAACAACAAGTTGATATGTCACATTAATGTTATCATTTCAGATGAATTTTTAGGTGAAATTGCACAACTAATCCTTGTAGTTTTTGTTTTGAGAGAATTTAATTCATTTTCTTTGGCTTAAATCCCTATTTGGCCTCCTAAATTTGATACACTCTCAAGTTAGTATTTATAGTTTAAAAATTTTAAAAATGGTAAGAAATTATGGAATCTTTTTAAAAAAATACAACAAAATGGTAAAACCACATTTTCGATTTCTTTTAATTTTGATATTAAATAAATTGATCTATCTAAAAAATTTATTTTTCGTCAGTAACACAGAATTTAGATTGATATAATAATAAATTTATTTTTAATATTGACTTTTTAAATTCTTGGCTTAGACGAGTTCCCCTTGCCGTTGCGGCATTTCCATCACACTCTCTCCTACGCTGATTCTAGGTTCTTGATTTTTGTGTGCTGAGAATTCAAAATGCACAAATTCCCAACGTACGTCATACGGCACGGAGGCTACCTTGTCTGACCCACTCCAAAACCTTGTTCGAATCCCCATAGCCAACCATCTTGAGCCACGTTAGTTTGGGGCTTCACTTTCTTTTGCCTCACTCTTTTCACCCTCCCCTCGCATCCCCATAAGATTCTAACCATATTTAATATATATTTTTTCCTTTTTAAGGCTTGATAATGCATATTAATTATGCAGTATACACAGTTTGATGTAGTGGCCTCTGTGAGACAAAAATCAAACACAAAATAAGAAGATAAATAGAGAAAATTGCAGAGAAAAGAAGAGATTAAGAGGAAATTTAGAAAATTTAAACTAACCCACCAATTAGAGTTTTAATGGGGACAAAAGGAACAACGTTTAGAAATTTTACTAATATTTAGAAGTGTTTATGGGTTTGGTTGAGATAAAGTTCGGTTTCAAAAAAATTTAAATCCTAACTCATTTTTTAACCAGCTTAGCTTGTCCAAAATATCCATTTCACTATTCAAAAAATAAAAAAATAAAATCTTTAATTGATATTTTATGTACTTTTATAATTAAATTTAAAATATTTCTATTATTTAAGTTGAATTCGACTCGGATCGAGCTTATGTTTTAAATCATAGATAAAAATTGAAGTATCTTGAATTTGTACTTAATGAAATGTCTAATGTAAAAAAACTTATGAAATGATGCAAAATTTGAAGGAAGTTTTGTATGAATTGCTTGATTAGTATAAACCTCCACTTCATGGTGCTTGTAGTCAACCAAGCGTGGCAGCACATGTTTCCCTCAATGACTACAAAAAAAAAAATGAAAAAATTTGTTCAAGCTTTCTAGAAAATGGTGATAAGGATAAAACGTTTGAATTGGATAAATATTTAATTGTGATTAATGAGAATTTTATTGAAAATTTTGATATTTTATTGCGGTGGAAAGTGAATAACTTTAGATTTTTCACTCTTTCAAAGATGGTCGGAGATGTGTTAGCCATATCGATTTTTATGATTGCTTCATAGTCTTCATGTAGCATAATGAGCGTGTGTTTGATCAATTTAAGAATTCTTTAATCCCCTAAAATTGTACAAGCTCTTGTGTGTGCTCAAGATTGAATTCAAAAGTCATCATTACAAGAAGACATCAAGAAGATTGAAGAACAAATCCAAGAGCTTGATAAGATTAAAAATTGTATATTTATTTTTAATTTAATCATTTTAATGTTTAGACTTTTTTTGGAATGCATTAAAGTCTACCTAAAATTCATGAGCTTTCATGAGTTGAAGAGTATGCTTGCTATCTTATTCTTGTTAACTTGCAATTGATCCATTTATTTATATTTTTTGATTTTTTAAATGCATATATTTCTATTATATACTCATTTTTTGCACATATTTTGTAGGGATAATGCATATAGAGATCTTTTGGGAGAAAAAATGGATGCAAAAGGAGAATATTAAAGACTTATATAGTATCTCTAATGCCTTATTTTTTTTGTTTTCACATCCATTTAAAGTTTTTTAAACTATTAAATAAAAGAAAATGATCATCAGCAATGTATTTTTTTATATGTTTTATACTTATTTTAATCAAAAGAAAAATTTATAAATTTCGATTAACCGATCGAATTAATCAAAATATTTCGGTTCAATTAATGTATTTGAAAAAAAACTTCAATTCGATTAACAGTTAAAGATTTTTACATTTTGGGTAATTCGATTAGGGTATTAATCGAACCGATCATTTGAACACCTTTAATCATATCAGTATGAAAGTACATGTGAACAATTATGCAGGTTGCCACACTAACATCATTAAAAAATTAATGCTTTTGTTAACATTTCTATTAAAAAATAAATTTACTCTTTTTTAAAAAATTAAGAGTTAAATTAAACGGTGAAATTAAAAAAAATAAATTCCATTTTATTAACAAAAAAAGACATGTTTGTAGTATGAAACCATATTGGGAATTACGTACTTTCAACAAAAGAAAAAATTATATATAAAAAGTTAATGAAAACATGGGGCCCCCAAATTGTGGAAAGTACAAACATAATAATATTTAATTTGGTCCCAATAAAGCTTGATTATCAAAATTACAGTGACGGTGACAGTAATGATGTGTTTTTGTAAATCTAAAACAAGATTCTCCTTTATATTATACTCATCCATCTATGAATGAAAGAGTAGATTACAAATTTCAATATCTGATCATTCCGAAACTTCTCTATCACCATGCTTTTGGCATCACTTGGATTTGTATATGACATCCACCTCCCCCTGCTCATGCCACAATTACAGGTGTTCATGGCTGGAATTAGGTTATACTAATGAAAAAGTATTTACATTAATTTTTTAAGTTTAGGTTTAATTTTGTTCGAAATATAAGTTTATTTTTTGTTCAAGTTCGAATCACATGGTTGAGTTTGTTTGTTTTTGTTTTTTTTTTTTGTATTTTTAATTTATTGGAAAACATTTGTTTTAATAATTTTGGTGTATTTAATGTATTTATTTTTTAAATTTGTTTGTATATAAAAATAATAATCTAAAAAAATTATTACAATCGAGCTGGATCAGACTCGAGTTTAGCATTTTTAATATGGTTCGATCTTAGGCAAAATATTAAACCCATTTTTCAGGTTGAGCCTAGCCCCAGACCTAGAAGTGGGCCTAAAATTTTGCATTTGCTCGTCTTGACCCATGATCAAGTCTAGTCACAATCCCTTTTAAGAAAGGAATAATAATTTTTTGACCCCCCAAGTTTATAAAAAAAATCATTTTAATCCTCCATTTAATATTTCACCTTTTTTAGCTTTTGAACTTGCATTTTTTTGTTAAATCACTCCAAAATAAATAGAAAAAGTAACGTTGATTAACTTTTACTGACGTGGATGACACATCAACATTCAATTAATCTATATATTATATAAACCCAACTCTTAAGGGAACCTTTAGGAGTTAATAGGGGTATTTTAGGTAGTATAAAAATCAATAGGGATAATTTCTTAAACATCCCACAGCCCATCAAAAGCTCAAAAACACTAAGAGAAGGAAAGAAGAAATCAAATGGAAAACTTAACACTCGATTTATTTCTGGTGTATCAAATACATAGAACATAGACCTTTATATATACACAAAGTATTAACATCCTTATTTATCTAAGAAATGTGGGATATGCCTTTTGTTCCTAGGCAATGTGGGATTCATTCCTACAAACAAATCACTTACACTTATTTTCTAGTAAGTTGGTGTTGATATTTCAACACTCCCCCTCAATACTAACTTCTTTTTTGTGTATCATGCCCGTGTCAACAAAAGCACTCTTCTTCTAGCTTGCAATGTTGATGTCTACAAACATCAACCCTTCCTTGCCATCCCTCTTGGTAGGAATGAGTACTATCGAATTAATCATCGATGCTTTCTCCTTAATAGGCTTCCCTTCCTCCGGCTTACCATTCTTCTTGATAGCCGAAAATAAAAATAACTTTAGACAGTTCTTCTTCATATGTGATCCTCTACAAAGGTAACATTTCAACTTACTCCTCTTCTCTTTCAAGTTGTTGGGTCTTCACTTTTCATGTCATGGTTTCCCACCGTCGTTACTACTACCACTGCCATAATTGCTATGTCCCACATTATCTTCCTCATGATCTCCCCCACCATTGCCTTTCACATTGGGCTCGGAAGATTTGAACATGTCTCTACTCAGATCAAGTTCCAGTAAGGACTCTATCACTATCATGGCTTTGGTAAGTTCTTTGACACCTCGGTGTTGTAATTCTTGCTTTGCGCATGGTTTCAACCTATTCGTGAAAGAGAAAAATGCTTCCTTATCGCTCAAATCAGAAATCTGAAGCATGAGTTCACTAAACTCCCCCACATACTCCCTAATCGATCCTCGTTGCGTAAGCCGCTGCAACCTTGCTCGAGCTTCACCCTCGACATACTTTGGGTAAAATTGTGCCTTAAATTCCTGTTGGAACTTTACCCAAGGAAAGTTGTCCACTTCACTTGCGGACCTTGCCCCTTTAAACCCTTTCGATTTGGGCACATTCATCGCCTGTTGCTTCAGTGTCAAAGCCAACATTTCATTACCAAACGTAGCCTTGTAATCCTAAGCTTCCCCTTAAGCTCGATGATTTCTTCCTTCAAGGCTACTACCATTGCCTCAAGAGCATTATCCTTCCTCGTCATCTTATTTTCTAAGGAACCAAGAGTATCCCATTTGTACTCTCTCAACTGTTCCTTCATGAATTGTAAGCCACTTGGGAGTCCCTCCTTGACTTCATCGATCTTCTCCCTGAAGTCCCTTATGGACTTGTCAAGAGTGATCACTTAACTTTCCATAATCGACAATATATCCCTCGAACGACTCTATTTTCTGGTCGTCCCACGGGTCTCCATTGGCTCACTTTGATAAGCTTTTTCTACTTTGACAGTGTTAGCGTATTCGAGATTTGGCCTTGTTGATCTTCTTAGTAATGCTGGTTCTTCTATTCCACTAGGCTTACCCTCTTCGATCGATTGGTAGTGAACACTAGTTTTTCACAGACTTTGAGTTTCTTTTTCTTCTACCTCATCGTCAACAATTTCAGTTTCATCTAAACTCAACTGAACCTTAGAAGACTGTAATTCTCTTTTGAGAATACCAGAGTCTGACAATAATTCTTTATCTCCGATTATATGGTTCGAACAACCCGAGTCAATGATCCAATCATTTTCATAATCAATTGCAATTGGTGTTGTTGCCATAAGAGCTAGGTCTTCCTCTTCTACTACAAAGAATGATTCTGCGTCCCATTCTTTTTCACTTTTGGAAGTAACAACATTACTCTCCATGGATTTTTTCCTCGACCAACAAGCTTTTGACACGTGACCCTTCTTTCCGCAGTTGTAACACTTTTCTTCAAACCTTTTATTATTACCGTAGTTTTTGGAACCTTCCCCTTCACGAGAGCTCAATTTTTCTTGATTTCTATTAAACCCGCCATTATTACGTTTCTTAAAGTTTCGCTTGCCTCTATTGGTATCACCAATAAGAGCAGCTGGATCTAACTCAGAAATCTCCCGGCATATCAGCTTTACTTTGTGAAAATATTGCTTGATCGTCATGTTATCTTGCTTCATAGACAAACAACTCACTCTCCAAAAGTTGAAGCTTCGTATCGTTCTTCTTAGAGAACAACTTGGTGAATGTTTCTCAAGCTTCATTTGAGGTTTTAGCACCATGAATGTGTTCCAACATTTCTTCCTCCACTGTTGTCTTCAAGGTAAACATTACCTTGCCTGCTTTTATCTTCCATTTTCTTAGCGCGCCACTCTGATCCTCTTCTCTTGGTTGCTCCATTTCATTACCGTTGACAATCTCCCACAGATCTTGTCCTTGCATATATGACATCATGCAAGTTGACCATGTATTGTAGTTGTCGTTGTTAAGCTTCTTCATTCCGTCGACAACGTGTAAGTCAGTCATTGTGCCGACAAATGATCCTTACAAAACTACACGAAATAGTGGAAGTATGTGAAAAAATACACCAGGTAAACTCCCAGGAAAGAGAGGTGGATTACACGAATCACTTAAATACCAAGTCTTTCCTTGCAAAAACTTTCCTAGACATGCACTCTCACACTACCACACTTATAAGCAAATGAGCAACCAAGCAACAGCGAAAACTTATTTTCTAATATGGCAGATCAGACTATACTACAACCACAAAGAAAATTAACACGTAACCTGTCTCTAATACCAATTGTTGAACATCTCACGGCCCAACAAAAGCTCAACAACACTAAGAGAAGGAAGGAAGAAATCAAATGGAAAACTCAACACTTGATTTATTTCTGGTGTGTCAAATAATAGAACATAGACCTTTATATAGACTCAAAGTATTAACATCCTTTTTTATCTAAGCAATGTAGGATATGAGTTCATAACTCATTTACCTTTTGTTCCTAGGCAATGTGGGATTCATTTCTACCAACAAATCACTTACACTTATTTTCTAGTAAGTTGGTGTTGATATTTCAACATAATTTAAGTATTAGAACTTAATAAGGGCAATTTAACTATTTTGTAAAAAAATAATTATTTGTTTATTTATAAATTTTAAACTTATTTATTATCTTTTAGTTGTTTTTATTTAATGTATATTTATATCTATAGCTATTAAGGAGTCTTATGAAATAAATAGGATCAAAATTGACTTTCTTTTTTATTAAGAGTATAATTAAATTATTATTAAATCATTAAATTGATAATAATTATTTTTTATTAAATTAGAATTGTGATCCATTTGGATGAGTGTTTACCTCTAACGTGATGCGTTTAAACTACTTAAATATAATTTCTTTATCAAATTTGCCATTGATCTCATTTTTCGTTAACTTTTTTTAAAAATGAAAAAATACTTTTCAAAACCCTCATTAATTTTATTAATTTGTTTTATCTTCGATTGTTTTTTTTTTTTCATATAAAGAAATTAAACAAAGATTAATTTTCTTTGGAGTGGTTGATTACTTTTAACCAACTATAATGTGAAGAAAAAAAACTGAGTTTTTTTAAAAATTTCATTATATATATTTTATATTAGATTGAGTATATTATTTTAGCTTTCAAATAACGCTTTTTATGAGAGTAAAAAAAATTCAACTAACGTTAATAAAATAAATAGGGTATTAATTTTTTTATCCTTTTTAACATTAAATTGATATAATAAATTCTTATATTAAATGTGATACATAAATGAGTATTATTATCTTAATAATTAGGTGAATTTATTTTGTAGCAACTAGGGAGCCATTAGCATTTATTAGTTTTTTAGCTCCTTATTTATACTAGAAAGCATTAAATTCAATGCAATATGTTAATACATCATGGTTTTGCTAAATGAGTTTTTTGGTGAGATGTATTTTTTTTTAATTGTATTTGTAGGTATTGTGTTGATTGAGTCTTAGTTCGATTAGTATGGGTATTATTATTAATGTAGGAGGATGTGGATTCGAGTGCGCTGAAGTGCATTATCTTCCTATTTATGGGTTGGAAATGGTTATGAGTAATTCTAGATATTTTGTCACAAAGAATAGATATGGTTGAATCTTGGTGGGATAGCTTTTTGATCTTTTTGCACTCTCTTGTTGTTGTTGAACCTTTTGAAGATGATATTTATACTCTCAAATTAATTTCTAACTATTGTTGTTGTTGTGAAATTGAATAGAGTCGTTGGAATGTAAAAGATTAGAGCATTAATGTCATCTATAACAACAAGTATCAGTACTTTTTTATGGGTATCGATGCTTAGAGCATTTAATGTCCAATTTAGTGATCGTTGGCCCTTTTTCACATCAATACCTAAAGAGATTTATCGATACTTGATTAAATGTATCGATAATATTAGAGCAATTTCTTGAAAATTTTCAAAACATCGAACCTTAAAATTATATTGATACCAAGGGAGGGTATTGATAAGTTTTTTTTATAGGTATCGATACTTAACACTTTTGCTCAATTTCCCTTGAAGTTAGAATGCCAATTTCATATCACTACTAGAAAAAATATCAATAAAAATATTATGGTATCAATACCATGCATGAGTATCGTATAGGTATCGGTACTTAATGATAAGTATCGATACATTTTATTTATCTCAATGTTTCTGAACTTCATACCTTAAAAACAATTTTATAAGTATTAGGGAGCAGTTTTTCACTTGTTTTAAGAAGTTTGAAATTTATCCAAAATATTTTCTAAGTGTTCAAAGTGATTCTCAAAGTGTTTGACAAATTTTGACTTTGAACTTCATTAAATCTTAGTTCAAAAACGAATTTTGTTCAAAAACATTTTTTTTTTTATATCAAAATAATTTATCAAATAAAGCTTAACTCAATAAATTCAAATACCAAAAAATGTATTAAACCTCTATTAAGCCATAATAACAATTAGGATATCAGTTTTTTATATTTGAAATTGTTAAAAATTGACCTTAATTGTTAACTTTGTTGACTAAGATAATAAGTTTTGCAAAAATGTGTTAATAAGAAATCATTCCAAGCTAAAAATTTGTAGGCCCTAATTTGGTACCAAATCCTGGCACACAAGTGAAGATCAAAATCATGAAAATTTTAAGGTTTATTGTTGACCAATCAAAATAAAAAATTCAGAAGTAACCAACCTTACCAGAACCCAATATATTAGTCCTAATTGGCATAGTTTCTTCAAAACAACCTTTGACATTGGACTTAAATTGTGGTTGAAAATAATTTAGGTAAAGCTTGAGTGTTGAGTCATCTCATAAAACCCTTTATTTTTATTTAAAATAATAATAAAGATTTGGTGTTAGGAGGGGAGTCTATCAACTACAAGTTATAATCGTAGTTAATGAATTTTTTATCTTTCATTACTAGAGTTAGTTAAATGTATTTTTCTTAAACAGAGTCTTGAAAAAAAGTGTTTCAACTATTACATTTTGTTTAAATAAGTTTTTATACTATTTTTTGTTCCTTATGATTTTTTGTTCTATTATTGATTTTAATATTAAAGGAAGAATATTTTTAATTTTTAAATTAATTTGTATTTAGCGTTGATATAAATTTGATAAGAATAGTTTATTAAATAATGGCTTATAAGGTAAAAAAGCCTTTAGACATTGGCAAAAAAAAAAATCAATTAAGCCCCTACGTAAAAATAAAAAAATCATATTATCGTTTTCATTCCATATGTCTCGTTTTTACCCGATGAATTATAGCGAAATAACATTGGATACTCGGGCTAGAAATACTCACACGAGCTGTGAATAACATTTCTGTTCTTATGAATCACGCACAAGCATACTTAATACACATTTCACAATCCACAAATAACAAAATCATACCATCATTTCCATTTCATATGTCTTGCTTTTACCCTAGCGAAATAACGTTGGATACTTGAGATAGAAATGCTCACATGAGCTGTGGGTTGGGATGGTAATATTACACGATGTTGCACACACGAGCTGTGAAGAATCCGCAACAAATGTAGGACCTTAGCTATCGGTAAAACATCCAAGACTAACACCCAAAACAGTAATAACCCTAATGACATGTCATTTGTATCTTAGTCGTTCACTAAGTTCATACGAGCCTCAATTCATATCCATCTCTTTCAGTTCTTAAACATTATCACATACGCATGAAAATTCAACTATATAAATTCCCATTTTTAATCACATACATCATCTATACTATACTTCACACTTTTAGTCCATCTAGCATTTAAAAATTATTATTCCATAACTACTCATTACAAGCTATGCATATATACCAAATCATAAGACAATTATAGTTCAAACTAATCATTATATGAACTTACCTAGTCAAAAACAACAACAAACACGACAACAAAGATTACTCAACAATTTTTTCTTTTCCACGTTTATCTAACGGTTAATTCGTCTCTTGATCTATAATTTATTTTTAATTCAATTATCAACTTCAAATACTTATAAAATATAATTATATGCATATGGATCTTTATTTAATATTTTAAAGTATTTTCTAAACTTTTAAGCCAATTTTAATACCATCTTTTAACAGCTCTCAATCAATTAAATTTATAGGAAATTAATTTCAACATATTAACATTTTAGTCCCTAAACTCAAAACTATCCAAAATCACTTTACAAATTAGTCCTATTTCTTAACAAAGTTCCAAACTCTACTGTTTAACATCTAAATAAACTTCAAAACAATAATGGTAACTTTTAAAATCTTTGACAATTTTACGAAATAGGCCCTAAGTTAGCTTGACCGAAACTTAGAGCTTCAACAATGCAATTTAAGGTGAGGAAGAAGAAGAATGAAAATGGAAATGTTATTTTCTTTATTTTAACATTTTTTATTTTTTTACTTAATAATATTATAACATATAAAACATTAAAAAATTTAGGCACTAACTGTCCAACTATATGAAAGTAGCTTAATTATCACTTAGATCCTCAAACAAATATTAATTATGCATTTTAACTAATAAAATTCAATATCGATTAACTTTTACAACTTTTAAGATTTAGTCTTTTTTTCCTTAATTGACCAACTAAACATCAAAATCATTGGACCAAACTTTAATATGACACTCTATTAAACTTATAAATATTAATTAGTAACTATCAGAAGAAATGGATGTTGTTGCCCTTAAAGAACTTCAACAAAGCAATGCAGGGTGAATATCAGAACAAATAAATAACAAATAGAATGGACAGCTGAACTCATCCGATTCTCAACTAATTCCAGCTCACCAAGCTTAACAAATTCACTTCCATTGTTTGTTATGAAATATTTGTTTCCTTTACAAATTCTGTTATATCCTTAGTATATACTATGAACTCAGGCACTTGGAATGAAATGATTAAGAGAATAATTTCCTTTCTCATCATTATTCTCTCATGGTATTAGAACTAGGTTGACGCAACTCCAACAATGTAGAAACATTCGCGTATGTAGGAGCAACATAAGCATTAGTATCAATGGAAGTGGTGACACTGACAACGCCATTAGTATAACCTATCGATGGTTGTGTATACTACCTACTTGACTTGACAAAAAGTCTAACACATATACTCTCGAGGATAGAGGAGCTATTATCACCACCAACAACTACAGTAGACAGACTACAAATGGAAATAGCACCAGAAAAATCTGTCTACTCATTGTCACTCTACTCCTCTTCCTTAAACAGGGCTTCGTATTGGAACCATTTCTTGGGGTCATACAATCCTTCTTGAAAACAACATAAAGCATATACATATCTTGAATAGGCCCTCTGTCAACTAATATTTTCTCTTCAAGCCTATACTCGTGCATAACCCAGTCTGCTCGATCCTCACGTGGAGCTTTACCTTTGTGAAATACCAAGGTCTTGATCATTCCAACAACTTCGCCATTGTACTTTACAGGTCGATCCTTTCCTTGGCTTTCCAATAGCCGAATATAGTAGCTCGATTCACCATATTCCCTCTGGCATATTTCTTTTGAATAAGACAATAGAAGTACCTTTTAAGATCCTCTGTGTTCATACAAGACATATCAAGCAAGTCTTAGGGAGCAAACTTATAAATATTAACTTTAAAAATCACATTCAACAAAAGCTTCTGGCCCAATGCTTTTCTTTTCACATAATACATAACAAGTTCTACATTAATAGGGTGAAATCGAAAATCCAACAACAATGTGTTTTTCCCTATTAAAAAAATCCAAAACTTGGAGTCTCAATATCTAATAACAAATGAATTGCTCATGAGAATATGAACAATGAAATTTATGATTCCGCTTTTTTGAGCAAAGCAACAAAATCAAATCTTATAATCAAAACAAAAAGCCTTACGTGTCAAGAACGAGCCAAGCCCAATGCCAAAAGAAAACCTTTTATGAAAGAAACCTCAATCTCTCAGGTTCATAAACCACATATCAGAACAAAAAAACAAAAGGCAATTGTTCCAATATAAGCTTAAAATTCATTTGATGTGCAATATAAAGCTCGTTTTTAAGATCAAGACTCCCATATCATTAAAAGAACATCGACCATAACAATAACTACATTCAATTTTTTGTTTAAAAGAAGAAAACCTAATTCCATTTAAAAAGAAAACACTAAACTAAAAAATCAAGGAAAACTGAAACTACCATATCAAAGCAAAGACCTTTAATTAATTTTTATTTGTAGAAAAAAGATTTATAATGAAATTGAAGATGTGAAAAGCTTAAAATCTTACCAGTAGAGAAAAGAGCCATGAGCAAGAAAGAGCACCGAGGGAGATCGAGTCAACAGCTATGAACTGAAAGCAGCGAAAAGTTTTCGTATTCTAGACATGATTAAAAGAACAATTTATTTTCTCATCATTATTCTTTCACGATATCAAAGTGACATTTTTTTCACGTTCGGGCATGGATTCTGGTTTTTCAAACTCCGTGTTTACAATTTTTTAAACATGTTGCGTCTATCTCTTAGAAGGTTACCATTCTTGTAAATGATAGTAATTTCTTCGCTTGGAAGTAGCATGTGCTTCTTATCATCAAACCCTATCGCCTTTACTCTCACATTGATGGCTCGTTTAAAATTTTGTCTCGAATGCTGACAATCGCTGATGGTGTTTTCGTGAAAAATCCAGCATTCATTCAATTTGAGCAATAAGATTTTTCTTTCTTGACGTGGCTTTTTTTTACTGTTAGTGCTTCATTCCAGAATCAATTAATTGACAGTTCATCGTATGCATTTGAGCTCTGAAAAGCTTTGACTCGAACAATTTTATTTCTCATCATTATTCTCTCATGGTATCAGAGCTAGATTGAGGTGACTCCGATAATGTAGGAACATCCTTAAAAAAGTGACCACTAGAACATTAAGAGCATTCACACATGTAAGAGTAGCATAAGCATTAGTATAAATGGAAGTGGTGATATTGACATCGCTATTAGTATGACTCATCAATGGTTGTGTACACCACCCACTTGTCTCGATAGAAAGTCTAACACATACACTCTCAAGGGTAGAGGAGCTATTATCACCACCAACGACTACTGTAGACAGGCCACAAAGGGAACCAGCATCAGGAAAATCTGCCTTGAGAGAATAATGATAAGAAAGGAAATTATTCTCATAATCATGTTATTCGAGGAAAATCACTATTCTCTAAAGGTAGATTTTCCTAGTGCTGGTTCCTTTTGTGGACTATCTACAATAGTTGTTGGTGGTGATAATATCTTTTTTGTCCCTGAGAGTATAACAACTCGATTTTCAGTGGTGACGAAAATAATGATTTCGAGATCACAATTTCAATGAGTCGAGTCTACTTGTTAATTTATTTATTTGAATATTTATGATTTCGCTAGCATCGTATTAAAAGTTGGTAAGGAAAATTTAATTTTTAAATAGTTAATTGAGTAGAAAATATTAAATTGTAATAGGTGTAAAAGTAGAGATGATTAATTAGAATGATCAAATGAGTAAATTAACCTAAAATATGTTAATGGGTGGATTATCATGGGATATTATGATTAAAATTAGGATTTATTAACGTTAAGTAAGTGATTAATTAAACTAATTAGGAAAATCTAATTATTTATAAAATTACCTTTTAGTATATAAAGGAAATTAAAAGAAGAAAAAATAGAAATTTCACTTGTTTCTTCTTCTTCTACATGGCTAGGGCAAGAGGAATTAAGGTTTCCATCCCCAAAGTTTGAGCTTTGATTTGAGTAAGTAAATGTTAATCGTTTTTAGTAATTTTATATTTTTGAGTTTGTATCAGCTTAATCTAGCTTATGCAAGGATTAATTTGTAAATCTGTCAAATGTTATGAAACTTGCCATTTTTGAAAATACTTGTTCTTGAAAGTCTTGATAGATTTGAATGCTTGATACTTGGGTTAGATCTTTTTGTAAAGAGATTTTTAATGAAATTAGGGTTTAGGGACTAAAATGTGAAAATAATGAAAATACATATATTGTTGTGCAATTGAATGTGTGAAGGGGGTTGGATGAGTACCTTAGAGAATTCGGCTAAGGTTGATTGTGTAAGAGAAGGGTTATTTTGCATGTTTTGTGTTGGAAAGACTATATTGAATAAAAGGAAATTATTAGGGGTAAAATTGTAATTTCCCAAAAGGACTAAATTGTGTTGAATGACTCAATTATGTGATTTAATGTGAGAATTGGATGATTTATGGATGTAAACTACGATCGCGCATCATATCGCGGAAAAGGAAAATTAGCGAAGTAATCCTTGAAGTCTAATTGTAACTGCAAGTTAGTCCAGTAAGTTCGTAATGTAAATTTTACTTAATATTTCTTGCATGTATATTGTCAATGTTCAACAAATCAGAAGCATTTGACATTGAAGAGATTGAGGAAATGAAATAAAAAAGATAGTAGGCTTTATGCTGTTGAAAAAGTACCGTACCAATGGTTGGGCTATCACATATGTTGTGAGTCCTCAACAGCTCGTGTCAGTAGCATCGTGATTCAAAAAAAAGATATGAATTCTAAATGAATTATAGGCCCTTCGATGGTTGGGACTTATGCTTTATGCATACTCTCGATAACTCGTGTGAGCAGCATCGTTAAGAGGACAGTTTACAAACAGACACCATACCGGTGGTTGGGATATCGCATATGTTACGAGTCCTCAACAGCTCGTGTGAGCAATATTGGATACTGGTAACAAAAAGTTATTGAAAGGGAAATGAAAGTTGTATTTAACTCAAGAAATAATAGGATTATCCTGGCTCGGTTGAGCTATAGTTGACAAATGTTTGGTAACTCCTTAAACTATAAAACTTACGAAGCTATGAAGCTTACAAAAATGTTGTTGTTGTTTTGTAGTTCATTTTGCTGATTGAAGATCGGATCATCGTTATCTCTTCAAAGTCACACTATCGCGGAGCTTGTTGGTAGTTTTTCTATAACTCAGTCTTATGGCATGTACTAGGATAATGTTTTCTTTGCTTATGTACTTTGGATTGAGAAAATCTTGTTATGTTGATGAATGAAGCAAATGCATGTTGTGTAAGTTGAAATATAGAGTTAAAAACACTATGATATGGTTTAGAATCTATGTATTTCGTGTTAACTTAATGCATATTGATGTCATGAATGTTTTGAGTTGATAAACTTGTGTTGTGGCATGATTCGTGTGGTTCTGCATACTTGTTTCGATAGAACCCATGCATGTATCGGTAGAAGTACAAGGTAGGAGAGAGATTGTTCACTGACTTGGGTTGTATCGGTAAATGAATAACAAATATCGACAGTCATATATTTTGAAGTATTGGTAGTTTGCATACTTGTATCGGTAGAAATAGAAGGATAAGATTTTTAGCTCTCTAGAGTTTGCAGTATCGATAGAGATAAGACTTGTATCAGTAAATGAGTCACTTGTATCAGTAAAATTGTCACTTATATCGATACAAATCTACACCATTCTTGAATTGTTTACTGACTTGACAACTATCGATACTTGTCCAACATGTACCGATAAAAGTATTCAAAAACGTCGAAAATGACCTTTTTACCCTTATTGATTTGTACTTATAATCAAATAATGATTTATAATGTGTGGAATACAATCTTTTAATAGAAATAAAGACTGAATAATATTATGTAAAGATGAACAATAATAAATGAATAGTAAGATACCAGAACCTTAACCGACGATAGTTTTCTAGTTTTGGATGTTATAGAGTGTATATGTTGGACCTTCTGTCGAGTTAAGTGGGGGGTGTACACAACCATCGATGGGTCATACTAATGGCAATGTTAGAGTCACCACTTCCATTGATACTAATGCTTATGCTACTCCTACATGTGTGGATGCCCTTAAAGTTTCAATGGTCGCTTTTTTTGAGGATGTTCCTCCGTTATTGGAGTCGCCTCAACTTGACTCTGATACCATAAGAGAATAATGATGAGAAAGGAAATTGTTCTTTTAATCATGTCATTCCAGGTGCATGAGTACACAATATCTACTAAGAATATAACAGAAATTGTAAAGGAAACAAATCATTTCGTAACAAACAAATGAGGTGAATTTGTTATGTCTGGTGAGCTGGAATCGGTTGAGAATTAGATGAGCTGAGCTTTCCATTTTGTTTGTTATTCATTTGTTTTGATAGTAACATCTACTGACTTACTCGTTGGAGTTGTGGTCCTGAAATAACGGTTTATGACACTACTAAAAAGCAAATTGTTACAATGTTAGTATATTGGTCAACATTTTGTTGTGGTTATTTCTCATATATTACTTAAACACTTGTGGAAGACCATGCTTAAACATGAATATATAATTTTAATAGCTAATTAATCTCACCATCTACGACATCATGGTTTGTACTTGATTTAAATGTTGAAGGTGATTTGTTGTTTGAAAAATGTAACATCATGTCTATTGAATTTTCCATAATTTTTATTTCTTTACAATAATGTGAAATTATCATTCATATTTGGTGCACATTCCACAATATTTTGATAACAACTTCCAATATTAAATTCATGGTTGGTGGATGTTGGGGCAATATGTATTGCTTCACTCACGCAAATCAATCTCATGAAGATTATGGGATTCATCGTCTCTTTTAGAATTTTTTTAGTGCATACTAAATTATCGTAAAATTTGATAATTTTGATTCACTCAATCATACTGAGACATATAAGCATTTTGCACACAATTAAATATAGTAGTTTGTACATATATTCTCTATATTGGAACACATAACCTAATATTAATTAGAATGTCTTGCACTTTTTTTTATCATAATTTAATGTTCCATCGAATTTCGTGTGTTGACTTGATGGTCAGGATATTCACCACTCTAAATATGACTTGGATTCGAGTCGCACTAATCACGTTGCTGTTGGGACTTTACCTTCCTCTTGCAATTCACTAAAAAAAGAATTTCATCGACATGTCTAACTATTTATTTTCCTTTAAATAAGAAATGATGAAATTTACTTTTAACTTCATATTTTTTGTATTATTTTTTCTTTGTTCTTTTCCTTTTAGTAGATTGCAAATTAAAATGTCTATTTTTCCACCCTTTCAATTTTTCTTTTTTCCAATTTTCTTTTTACTCTTTAAAGCGAAGTTTAAATCTTGTCATTTTATCCAAAACTTCATAAATGTTACATGCACACATACTAAAATTTTTCTTCACCTCCAGCATGAATATGCCATAATTTAAGATCAATTAAGTATTGATGGTGAAAAATATTTTTAAAAAGTTTGGCTTAAATATTTAAGGGTTTGCTATTCCCCTAAAAGTTTTTTTTAAAAAATAAAAAGAAATTATTAAAAGACATGATGTTGTAAAAAAACATATTTAAATTTATTGATATTATGATACATAAAATATACACTTAAATCATAATAGAAATATAAAAATTTTGTGTTAAATTATATAAAAATGAAGGCAATGGAAATGTGTTAAATTATAAGCATAAAGAGAATACTAATTTGTGTTTAAATGTGAAATGGAAATATGGAGAAGGTGAAGTGCCTGTGGATAAAATAAGGGGAGGTGGTGGCTGGAGAGAGGTTCTGTGTTCTTGGATGCCCACCAATCTTCCTTCCTTTCGTTTCGTTTCGGCAAAACCATGTTTTGTGTTTATTAACCTAATCATTCCTTAATCCCTATCCCACTCTGATCAGAAAACACCATCATCAGTATCCCACAAGCTTTCCCTTTTTCTGTTGGTGTCACATCCTCTGTCTCTGTTTTATGTTTGTCAGTTTCCAAAAGCATATTACCCTCTCCACTTTTCTCTTCACACCAACATTCTCTACTTTTTCTTCAACTATTTCATGTTTACAAAGTGATTTATATTCCGTTTAAAGTGCAATACAAAAACTTCACGGATACCGTAGAAAACATACATGTAGGAATATTTAAAACTTGTTTGTAAATTCAAAATATTTCATTATTAAAAGTATATTAAATAGTATTTGTTTTTAAAATTTCATTATAAGTTCCGACCATATCTTTTTTTACATAATATTTAAAATTACCTATAACCACTTTTTATGAGAAAGATAAATTTAATGATATCAGCTTAAAATTAAACTAAATTTACACATTGGAAAATTATTTTATAAGTTAATATGTTAACTATATTTTACAATCTAAATATATTATTTTGTACATAAACTTACAAATCTATTTAATGTTTCTAATATATTGGTTGAGAATGTTTATATTAACAGCTAAAAAAATTTTAATCCAACATTTTCGAGGGTTCGACTCTTTATTGTGAGAGGTATTTGAAGTGTTATCTTCTGAGTAGTTAATTAAATCTTCAAATAATAGAGATATGCGTTCGGATGTCTATGCTCGACTTCAGTTTCGGGCTTTTATCTCTCTACTCCAAGGAGAGTCAAAAGGGTTCGAACCCATGTCCGTAAAAGATCTTAGTGGGTAAGAACACTATTAAGTGCCTGTTAGGAAGATAAAAACTCGAGGCTAAAATTGAATATAGACATCTCGAATACAATATCTTTACTGTTCGAAGATTTAATCAACTATTTAGAAGACAACATTTCAAAATTTTATTTTTTAAAAAAAATATAAAATTCATAATAAAATGATAGAGAATAAAACTTGTAATTTTGAAAAAAGATTCAAATTAGGGTCATTTACTTTTTCAATATCTTCAATTTATTATTCTGTAACTACATAATCAATATTTGAATCATACAAATATAACACCAGATTATGAAAAATATTTATAATAATAAGATGAATCCACATCGGGTTTTCTCATATTTCCCCCACTTTTAAACCAAAAATATAATCTCAGTCTTATTTGTCTGATCTTTACATTTTTCACCTTCTCCCACCAACATGGCATTAATCTTGTCTTAAAATTTATAATATTTTTTGGATGATTTTGCGTTTGCATTGCCCCGTACCCTTTATATTAGTCACCCACCCCTCTTACTCCTCTTTTTTTCTCTCAGAAAATTCTCCCCCACTCTTCAAGCAAAGCAGCTTTCACTTTTTTTTTTTTATTCTCAAAGACTCAACCTTTCGTTTTTGCTTTCTCTCTCTTTCCTCCTTTTGGAATCTGGGAACCTGTGCTTCTTGTTGCTTACATTGAGATCTGTTTCAAAGCTATGGGTTTTTTTGAAGAAGCCTGCACTAACTCTAGGACTTCAAAAAATGGCTTGATTGCTCTCTATGCAACTTCATCTACAGATCTCCAAAGTGATTACAATGATGTAAAAACCAAATCCTTCTTCACAAAAATGATTTGGGATTTCGGGTTTCCTTGTTTTCTTCCTGATTGTCAGAGGAAAAAAGGTTCAGGAAAGAGTCAGAAAAACAATGGTGAAAAGAAGGGAAGCAATTTGGAGCATAATAAGGCTTGGTTGTTGGCTGAGTCAGGCGGAGGAGCTGAGTTGACAAGCGCTGACCCACAATCAGTTCACTCATCTTTCAGGTTTAGTTTTTGTTCTCAAGTTGAACTCGAAGCCATCACTGCAAATTCTTTGAGTTCAGCTACTGTTTTGATGGTGAATTTGGATAATGGGGTTAGTGATGATAGAGCTACGGAATTGAAATGGAGAAGGATTGAGTCTCTGGAAAGAAGTATTTCACCGGTCGCCAAGTCTTTGGTCAGATTCAGCTATGGTGAAGTTGTTTCAGCTACTAGAAATTTTTCCAAAGGTATCAGCTTCATGAATTTGGTCTCTTTTATTTGTTTTTCAAAAAAAAAATTCTATTCCTATTTCTGGTACGGGTTTTTGTTTTTGATTGGTTTTTTTTTGGAAAATCAATGGTGTAGGGAGAGTTTTGGGGAGAGGAGCATTGAGCTTTGTTTTTAGAGGCAAAGTTGGACTATTGAAGACAACTGTGGCTATTAAGAGGCTGGATAAAGAAGATAAGGAATCTGCAAAGGCCTTTTGCAGAGAACTGATGATTGCTAGCTCTTTGCATCACCCAAATATTGTCCCTCTATTGGGGTTCTGTATTGATCCTGAGGAAGGTTTGTTTTTGGTGTATAAGTTTGTGTCTGGTGGAAGCTTAGAACGCCATCTTCATGGTAACTCTTCACTTTGGTTTCTTGTGGAACTTTTTTATTTAGATTTGGAATGATTTTTGAATGATTTAAGGGATGCTATTTTGCAGATAAGAAGAAGGGAGCAAAAGGACGACCTTCAACTCTTCCTTGGTCTGTTAGGTATAAGGTTGCCTTGGGAATTGCAGAGGCTATTGCATATCTACACAATGGAACTGAAAGATGTGTTGTTCATAGAGACATCAAGCCCTCTAACATTCTTCTTTCTTCCAACAGAACACCCAAGGTAAACATCTTGGTCTGATTCCTTTAAGACCAATTCTTGTATCTCATATCTCTACTTCTTAATGGTTGCAGTTGTGTGATTTTGGATTAGCAACTTGGACATCTGCACCCTCAATCCCATTCCTTTGCAAAACTGTTAAAGGCACATTTGGGTATGCTTTCAACAACAGTTTCTCAGAGAAGCTAAAAACCTTTATATGTGTTCTTTGCTTTGGTAAAATTTATTATTCGGTATGTGTAGGTATTTGGCACCTGAGTATTTCCAACACGGAAAAGTGTCTGATAAAACTGATGTTTATGCTTTTGGGGTGGTCTTGTTGGAGCTGATAACTGGACGCAAACCAATCGAGTCAAGACGGCCTCCAGGAGAAGAGAATTTGATCCTATGGGTAGGTTTTTGTATTAATTCCTCATAAAACTCACCGTTGTTTGCATTGAATTCATAAAAGTTGAAAGAATGGTTCCCCTTAACAGCTTTCCGGGGAGCAAAAGAGGGGTCCACTCTTTACATCAGAAGTGACAGTACTGAAAATTCTTAACCCATTATGGTTTATGACTATTTGATAATGAAATTTCTCCCAACTGTGGTCCACAGAGCTGCAATGGCCACTTGCTCTCTTGAACCATTAGATCTTAAGTTTGATCGAGCACTCTTGTGGTGAGACAGCTGTATCACGGAATTTGTGGAAACCTTTTGGCATATTATTATCGATCAAAATCTTGTATTCTGCATTTTTCGTAGGTTCTCAATTCTATGTAGGCATTGATGTTGTTGGTTTTTTGTGCTTCAAAGCACGAAATCATGATACGCCTAGGAGCTCCTTCGCAGTTAGCTGATATGATTCATTCACCTTTAGCTTAGCATATACGTTTTCATGATAATTTGTTTGTTATTAGCTGTAAAATTGAAATTGTATTTGTAATCTTTTAAGTTTGTTTCCGTTTTCAGGCGAAACCTATATTGCATAGAGGAATGGCAGCCATCGAAGAATTACTCGACCCAAGACTCAAATGTACATTGAAAAATTCAACTCAAATAGCACGAACAATACAAGCTGCAGCAGCCTGCATAAGCAATGAAGAATCACGAAGGCCAGCCATCGTTGAAATTATTGCGATATTGAGAGGTGAAGAAGAACCATTCTACTCGATTAGGAAGAAGTCCAATTTCTCTGGAATCATTGATTGTTACTCTCAATTACAACATTCGAAAAGTGAGATGAAGAGTCACTTAGCCTTGGCAATGCTAGGAGTTTCGGAGTTTGAGGATGACGATCACCTTTATTGTCGGTGAAACATGGAATTAATTTTCACCCACACCCTCTTCTTTGTTGCTTGCTTGACCAGAAAGTTTTAGGCATTAGAAGAAAAAGAAAAAGTGTTGAAGTGTAAATAGGAAAAAGGGGTCTGATGAAAGCTGGGTTGTATGTACGTACCATGGTTCCCTCTGCCTCTGTATTTCTCTTGAAAAACCACTGATTTTCATTTGAACGTGTGATTTTCCATTAGCTGTGACTGACTAAATTTGTTCAACTGCAATTCCAAGTTGTAAAATTTTTGAACCATTTTCGGGTGATGATGTGATTAATAAACAGTCAATACTGAGTGATTGGATTGTTAATTAGATAAGCCTACTGAATGAAGGAAGAAAAAATTGTGGCCAATGAAAGGAACTTTCTGTTCTTACAAATAGACGAACCGAACATTGAAAGCAATTAAAAGAGAAGAGGTAACAGTTTAACTACCAACAAGTTGTTATCATTACATCAAGAAAAAGAACAAAGAATCCTGTTGGATGTTGAGTCTCTCATCAGTAAGGAATAAGTAGAGTTACACAAGATCAATGAAGCACTGCAATTTGCAAAGATAGTCCCCGTGACACAGCCAGGTGTTACCCATGCATCTCCGACCTCTGTTGCATCATGCTCGCTCATGTTCAAAGACAAGGTTGTAGCAACACTTGAGGCTTATGCTTATGCCCAATGTTGACGTGGGTGAGTCAAGGGTCCACAGTCGAAGTAGCCATCAAAGAAGTGGGTTCACGAATTTCAAGAAGACGGCTTGAATCATTGTCAGCTATATTGTTTTCTTTGGGGGTACAAAACAAAAGCATACTGATGTAGTACTTAATGCCAATCTATATATATAGGATACTTTAGCAAATACTCCTGCGTCATGTGCCAGTGGGTAACTGCCTTGTTGTTATTGTATTTGGACATGCACTGTTAAACGTCCGAATCTCCGCTGCCAGTGGTTCTAATTTCCAGTGGACAGACTTCTTGTCCCTCACTATCAGACCACATCGCTTTATGTTGTTTGCTTGAATAGCGTTTTCCAATATAATATTCACATGTCCCAGCTTGAAAGTTTGTTGGTCACAATCTGAGCTGCGATTATTTTTATTTGAAAAAATCGAGTCCGTAATAAATCTGAATTTTATAAAGTTCGAGAGTGAAAAAATCCGAGCTCAGCAGAACCCAAGCTCGAGCTATAAGAATTCGAGTTCAAGATCTATTTATATTAAAATTTTATTAATAACAAATTTAATTAATAATACATTTTTATGTTGAATTATAAAGTGAAATAAAATTTTGAAAACAAAATGTTTTTAATATTAATAATTATGTATGCGTAATAAATATATAAAATTAATCATCCTTAAAATTTAATGAGAATATAAAGGATAAAACTGCTTAAATAGTCATCTGATTATTAGTAAATTTTTAGTTGAATTAACACCTGAAAATAATTCCTTAGATGAGTTTATAATAAAGTTACAACACTCTATGGGATTGAATTCAACCATCCCTTCCAGATTGAGAATCTTTGGTATGAGGATCAGATTGGTGGCATTGAGTTCTGCGGGCAAAATTCCTTCCGCGAAGGAGCAATAACATCATCTTTATGATAGAAAACAGCTCAGTTAAAGAAAAAAAGAATAAATCAATAAATTTTAAATTAAATAGTAATAAAATTAGGATATTTACGTATTTTTAGTTTTATTTTATAAACTACCCAGGTCTCTTAAAAGAAAAGATAACTACCCATATGAGAAATTATAATTTCCCACTTTTAAAATATAATTTTTTACTTAACAATTATAAATTTATTTTTTAAAAGACATTATTTTATAACCCGCAAAGTGGTTGCAATGAGTTGTAGTGTCTTTTTGAAGTCTATGGCTAATTACATTTCTTTTCTTTTACTACCCCTCTCCTTAATTTATTTCTCCTCCACCTAGTGAAATATTTTTTTTTATATAATGTTTAAATTAAATATAAGTCCCTCAAAAATATTACATATTACATGTAAGTAAGAAGAACTGCTTACTGAAATTTTGGTTTTGAAGGAATTTTAGGTTTATTATGAGCAGCTTACGAAATAGGGTCATTGTGAGACTAAAATGGAAGTGTTGGACGGAGTTAAGACATTTGGGCTCATCAACCCGCACCCACAAAATGTTCACACTTTTTTTTTTTTTTTTTATATAATAGGTTCCGATTGTAATTACTCTTTTATACGTGATATTTTTTTTTTCAACTCATAAATAAAAAATAATATGTTTCAGTATATTCGAATTCAAGAGCGAAGTCAGGAAAAAGAATTTGGGGAGTGAAATTAAATTATTTATATCTTTATAATTTTTAAAAGATTAAATCAAATTTTTATTATTTTTAAGGAGATCAAAATGTAATTTTCTCTTTACTAATTTAAAATTTTTAAAAATTTAAAGGGCCAAAATAATAAAATAATCATTTTAAGGGGCCTAGCCCTACTAGCCCCCTAAAGACACCTCTATTTGAATTCACGTTCTCTTACATTAATAATAACATTCATACTAATCAAACTAAAATTTACTCGATTATATTAAAAATAATTATTAAATAAAAATGAACACGAATGAAATAAAGAGAGTTATCGGATATTCTCAATTAAATTCACGTTCTTTGATGTAACTTATATAACGTGAAATATAACATGTGAAAAATTTTTAAAACATGACACGAAATAAAGAAGGGAACACGATACAAATTATAAACACGCAAAAGTTTTTTTTTTAAAAAAAGTACTAATATGTAAAAAAAAAAAATTATAAAAATATCTTAAATCCAATTATAAAAAAAACGCATATTTTAGATTTCACAACATAAATTATACATTTATCACCAACATAAATGTATCCGAAGAAATAGGTTTCGTGAAATCTCACTTTTAAAAGTAATTTTAAAATTTAAATTTCATCAAGTGTACAACTTACGTAGTTAATCATCTAATTTTTAGAGTATTTCCATATTGGTCATCCAAATAAAATTCTTTATAATTTAATTACCGTTATTAAAAAACGTTTTTATTTTAATCACCCAATCATTAAATCTCTTAACGACAACTGATTGTGCACATCAAGTCATCATTTTTTACTATTTTTTGACCCTAATTATTGTTCATCTTCTTATTCCTTAATTCATTTTTTCCCTCAAGGCCACCCTCCCACACCTATGCTTCCTATAATCTATTATTGCCAAATCTTAAAAAAAAAAAAAAAAAAAAAAGCAAATTAGCACGAGAGAAATCGGGTGACTATTAATTGACACTATTGAAGTAAAATGAATTAAGAGTTATTGAGTGGCATTCAAGTGGTTAAAAATTAATTTTATTTGACTTTACGATTTAATAAAATGTGCTATTTTATTGAAAATAATATTTTACCTATGGAAAATCAATCTATGGCATTTAGTGTTTGGATTGGATTCTAGTGAATCAAAATAACCCTTGAAACATGAAAGATCTGTGAGGATTGTGTAGCCGTTAAATAAATTAGATTTTCGATTGATTGTATTTTGATTATCGAGATTATAGAAATGTCAGAAATAGGTTCAATAAGCAAATGTTGGTTGTTCGATGAATCCGTTGTTATAACAATACGCACCAGCTTTGTTTCTTCCATTTTAGGTTCGGCTGACAATGAAAAAATGAAACCACATCTTCCCCCATCTAAATGATGACAATACCAAAGAATGAGCCCCCCGATTCACCAAAAACACATGCAATATATTGAAGGGTTTTTGGACAATAGGAAAGAACTAGAAAATTTGAAACCAGTAAGAATTTCAGGCATGGATATTGCTCCCCCGAGAATGTACCGGATTATAGTGTAACCCCTCTTGAATCTATGAAGTTGGGGGAAATGACTAGTTACTATTTCCAACCAAAAATATTCATTGGAGACCGTGCTTAGCCTGACAACAGGGTGTAAAAATTCATGTCATACGCAACATGCATGCAGAAGTTATTCAACAAAAAGAACCATAGTCAAGGAACATCACTGCTTCATTTTGGAACCAAAAGCCATAGCATTTCTCGTTGGAGAGCAGCTAGTTAACATGGACCAAATATGAAGAGATATAAAACTTCATCCTAATTTTAGAAGATATTTTCCTTGTGTTGGGAAAGGGAAGCCATAGAAGCTAAAGAGGAAGAAACCATCACTAATTCGAAGACTTGCTGGTCTCCAACTTAAGTGATAGGTTGACAGCCTAATTCCAAGTGTATATTGCAGATCATTAACATTCATATTTGGATGAGGAAGCAGGGGTGTGGGAGGGTGGCTTGGAGAAAAGAAATGGTTTAAGGAAGAAGAAGATGGTGAGGTCAGAAACTAGTAAAAAAATGTTGACTTGGGATGCACAATCAACTACCATTAGGGGTTTTAATGCTTGGATGACCAAAATGAAAGAGCTCTAAAATTGGGTGATCAACCAGATAGTTTGCCCTTTCGTCAATTTTATTTTAATTTAGCATCCAAGTAATTGAATATGAAAATCCAAATTCATATACTTTCCAAGTCCGAATTTCCAAATGGTCCTAATAAGTAAATTTTTATTTAATAGTTTCCATAGTTTTAGCAATCCTATACTACAAGACATCAAGAAAGCATCCAGCAAGACAATGAATTAGAAAAAAAAAAAAGAGTACTAATAAGGATATATATGAACAATGAAGAAACTGTCCGATGGTGCCAGCTTAGGACACTCAAAGACTACCATATAAGCATCTCATGTGCTTAATTAGCACCCAAAAGAAGAAAAAACAGCTTAAAATAATTAATCTAACCTATGTTACTCATATTTGAAATATACATGAAAGACCCATAATTTAGAGAAATCAAAGTCCTCTTGAACCAGGAACATGAATCCATTCCAATTGAAGCTCCACTTCACCAGTCTCCACATTTCTAAGCCTCAAGAACATGTCTTGAACAACTTTCCCATCGTTCCAAACTATGCAACTCTCCTGTGACAGACAGTTTTGCCTGCTTGGCTGAACTTTAGTGATTATAGTTCCATTGGGAAGCCCTTCCAAACGCATATTTACAGCATTTACAAATGGACCAATCTCGAATTCTGCATCTCCCATTTTATCGTCTAAACTGAACGTATCTCTATCATATACCGCCTGTCCAAAAGGTATAATCATCATCATCAGAACAAAGAAGAATAAAAAACAAGCTTGAGATTGAAAATTAAAATACTTACAAGCTTAACTGGAAGACTTAGGTCTGCAATTGAAAGAGTTAAGTCGTCGTTCCATTCTGGATTCACGTCCTTCTTGATCACGCGAGTCTTTAATTTCTGCACACTCAAAAAGATTATTTCTTAGAACCTGGAAATGGTAAAGTGGACAGACAAAACCCAGAATCTAAAAAAGATGAGAAAAATAAATTACCTGTTTTCCCATCTTGATAACAACATAAGGATCACTGCTCGCAAAATCTCTCACAGCAAGATTCACCCCTCTTTGAACATGAATTCTTAACAACCCCAGCAAATTCTCCATCTTTTATTTGTAAGAAATGAAGAAGGAGAAACTTTGGCTTAACTCTGTTTTCTGGTATGGAATTATGGATTATTTCAGCTGTGTTGAAAAGGGAGGGCGGTACAAGACTTCACTGCTGACTGCTGACTGCTGGCTGCTGGAATGGCCCAAAAGCCTGCTATTTATAGTCGAATGGAATTACCCAAAACGCTGTCAGATTAAGTTTTGATAACTCTAATGAAAGTCACTTGATTCGATTATTATTATTAATATAAAAAATATGAATTAGAAGAATTATAAAAATATATATTATAAGAATTTATAATAAAATTTTAAAAAATTAGAGAGAAAATAATGCTTAGTAAAAGAAAATTACGCGTGAAGTTTGAATGTTAATCAAAAGACCAAGTTGCAAAAAAGAAGAGGACATTTTGTTTGACTTGATCGAAAGAATTGAAATCTTATTTAAAGAAAAATTAAAATAGGACGGACTGGCATCGACTATGATCCCCTTCCCTACGTCCAAGAAAAGACCATTTAATATTTTATTTTTCGTTTCATCCAATCATATTATCTTATTTCTTTTTTCTGTTAAATTAAGCTAAATAATCAATACAAATCTGTCCATGTGTACATGTCACCTCAAACCTACATTATCAATTATTAAGTAATTCTTTTTTAAAATTATATTAAAATTTTGGAAGCGTAAAAAAGAATCAGAATTTTTTTTTAAAATAATTCATTTTTTTAAACTATATTAATTTTTTTTTCTGAAAAGTACAGTGAAATTATAAAATTATTCAAAAATTTCCAAAAATATGAACACTTCAGATTTTTTTCTCAAAACTTTCAACAGTTTAAAAAAGAATTCCAATAAACCTGAAAATTCAGAATTTTATCCGAAAGATTTTAGAAAATCTAAAATATTTCATAATTTAAAAAAAAAATAAATCCAAAAACGGAAAATTTCAATTTTTTTCTGGAATACTCAAAAAAGGCTTTGAAAATTTTAAAAATTTAATGATTTCATAGTTTTTCTTAGTTTTTTTTTTTCAGATAATTTAGATACTTTTTTATTATAAATTAATGAGTATTAGACTTTTAACGTTATTATAATTTTCAGAGAATTTTTAAAATTTATTTAGATTTTTTGTGGTCTTTGTTTTACTTTGTTCTTGAAAATTTCCTTTTATTATGTCTTGACATTGATGCTTTCGCTTTGTTCTGGTCTTTTGTACACGTGGAAAGTTTCTATTGGATTGTTTATTGCATCTTCAAGTAATTTTCATTGAAAAAACGAGTTGCGTAACATGGTGGGTGGAATGTAAGTATGAAACTAATATTGAATTTCTTTTAGATATCAAAGTGATAAACGTTTAAAATTTATAGGGGCTAATTGAACATTTAACCCAATAAAATATTTAAATTTATATATTAAATGATTAAATTGGTTTAAATTTTCATCCCTCCATGTTAATACTTATGGCGGTGAAAATTATATCAAGCTACAACGATGAGAGCAATCAAACTAAATGCATCTAAAGTGATTAGTGAAGGTAAAACAAATGTCTATAGATGAATTGGTGGTATAATTGACAATTCGTTAAAGTGGAATGAGAATATGTTGTACTGTGAAGAACAAGTACCCGATCCCACTCATTGTCGACTTGTTCGATCAACTTGGTGGTGCAAGTCAGTTCACCAAGTTGGATTTAAGGTCCGGATATTATCAAGTTCGAATAGTCGAAGGAGATGAACCAAAGACTGCTTGTGTGACGCGCTATGGTTCATATGAATTCTTAGTGATGCCCTTCGATCTCACGAATGTTCCCGCCACTTTTTGCACCCTCATGAACAAGTTACAACCCTTTCTTGATCAGTTTGTTGTTGTCTACCTTGACGATATTGTGATTTATAGCAAGACACTCGAGGAATATTTGAGGCATTTACGAAAGGTGTTCAAAGTCTTGCGAGAGAACGAGCTCTACGTCAAAGAAGAGAAGTGCTCGTTTGCCCAAAAAGAGGTCCCTTTCCTAGGCTACATTGTTGTAGGTGGCAAGATTCAAATGGATGGGGCCAAAATTCAGACAATTGAAGATTGGGAGCCGCCAACCAAGGTGACAGAGTTGAGATTCTTTTTGGGATTAGCAAACTACTATCGAAGGTTCGTCAAAGGCTACTCCAAAATAGCCACACCCTTGACCGAGTTACTAAAGAAGGATAAGGCGTGTGATTGGAGCATCGATTGCCAACAAGCCTTTGCAGAATTGAAAAAGACCATGGTGAGTGAACCAGTGTTGGTGTTACCAGATTACACCAAGCCTTTCGAGTTCTACACCGATGCGTCCAATGTTGCCATTGGTGGGGTTTTTATGTAAGAAGGACATTCAGTTGCCTTTGAAAGCCGGAAGCTCAATGAGATCGAGAGGAGGTACATGGTCCATGAGAAGGAAATGACTGCTGGTGCACTGCTTGCGCACTTGGCGACAATACGTACTTGGGTCCAGGTTTGTGGTATACACAGACAATGTTGCCAATAGTTATTTTCTAACCCAAAAGAAGTTGTCTCCAAAGCAGGTCCGATGGTAGGAATTCCTTACAGAATTTGATTTTTTCATAGAGTACAAACCAGGAAAGGTAAATTCCGTTGCTGATGCCCTAAGCTGAAGGTATAATATGGAGTTTGTTAGCTTGCCGCAAGGATAACTATTGGAGCGCATTAAAGAGGGGTTGTCACATGAGCCAACAGCCAAAATGCTCATCGATTATGCTAAAGAGGGGAAGACTAGAAAGTTTTGGCTCAAAAGGGACTTGTTGTATGCTCGAGGACAACGCTTCTATGTGCCTCAATTTGAAGAATTGCACAAGGGGCTCATGAGGGGATACCATGATTTCAAGTGGGCGGGATATCCGGGGATGAACCGGACATTAGCACTGATTGCAGAGTATATTACTGGTCGCACATGGGCACAGATGTTGAAGTCTATGTGAAGACTTGTCTTGTGTGCCAATAGGACAAAATAGAGATGAAGAAACCAGCGAAACTGTTGCAACCATTGCCCATTCCTGAGTGACCATGAGAAAGTGTTTCCATGGACTTTATTATCGGTTTACCCAACACTGACGGCTTGTCAAGTATTATGGTTGTTGTTGACAGGTTTTCAAAGTATGAGATGTTCATTCCAGCGTCCAAGGTGTGTCCAACCAAAGAGGCGGCCTGTCTTTTCCTCAAGCACGTGGTCAAATATTGGAGAGTGCCAAAGATGATTATTAGTGATCGGAACACACGATTCACAGGGAGGTTCTGGACCGAATTATTCATGCTCATGGGATCAAGCTTGAATTTTTCAACAAGTGTTCACCCCCAAACCGACAGGTAAACCGAACGAGTGAATGCACTCTTGAAGATCTATTTAAGGCACTATGTGAGTGCAACGCAGCGCGATTGGCCAAAACTGTTGGATGTGGCTCAGTTTTCCTAGAACTTGCAACGGAGCAAAACTACAAACCAAAGTCCATTCGAGATCGTGACTGGGCAACAATCGCTTACACCCAACACGGTTGTTATCAGGTATGAATGCAAAAGCATCATGACTTAGCCCGAGCTTGTTTACATAAGGCAAGGAAGCGGACCAAGAAGTGGGCAGATCGTAAGCGTAGGGACGTGAATTTCCAAGTTGGTGATCTAGTCATTGCCAAATTGACTGGGGTCTTACGCAACCTAATTGTACACAAGGGGCTTATGCAAAGATACGAGGGTCCATTTTAAGTTGTGAAGCGAGTAGGCACCATGGCCTACCGATTGGAGTTGCCACCAACCATCCGAGCTTATCCAGTGTTTCATGTTAGCCTACTCAAGCCTTACCATTAAGATGAGTCAGATCCGGATCAAGGTAAATCACACCGAGTGCCAGTCGGAGTGAAGATCTTCTATGAGAATAAAGTTTGAGAGATCCAAGCAGATAGAGTTATTCAACGACCAGGTTATCGACCAAGGCACGAATATTTTGTCTAGTGGAAAGGACTTCCCGACAGTGAGGGTAATTGGGAACTAGCCGAGGGCCTGTGGCAATTCAAAGACCAAGTGGACAGATACCATGCTAGTCGAGTGACGAGGTTGTCACTAGATTCAGTGGGGGAGAATGTCATGGATCGCACACCAAGGCTCGAGACCAGCACGCATTAAGCTGCCCAAGAATCACTCCACAGCATCTTAAGCCTACCACCACCCATCCGAATTGGCCCAACACTTGGGATTGAAGAGCCTTGCAAAGTAGATAAGGCAAGTAGCACATAATCAAGCATATTCCCTTTTGATTCTTTCCATATCCTTTATAATCTCTTATCTTAGGAATGTTTGATTAGAATTCCTTAGATTAAGGGATATTATAGATATCATTGTATCTCAACTGTCGATGTACTCTAATCTTAACCGTTGGATGTAAGGGGCTTCAACTATAAATAGAGGCTTACCCCCACCTCATTTACATACTTCATTTTTTGAGGAATATACAAAGCATTCACTCAAATTTCTTCTTTGTCTTTTGTTTTGCCTTTTCTTTCAAAGTTCTTTTGCTTCTGCAAGGATCTAAGCACTTTAGCTTTGATCAGTTTCAGGCTTACTTAGGTGTTGTTTTGATCAAGAAGCGTCTAAGACCGCACATTCCAAGTATCAAGTTTTTAGGGACGTGGCAAAAAGTTTAGGTTAAATAAATGTGGTTTGAGAGACAAGTCATGTATTAATTTGTAAACAATGTTTGGATGTTGACATGGTTGGGTTAGGTATTGACAATGAATTAATTAATTAGTTCTTAAATCATATCCGCCAATTGTGTTAGATGTTAACACCCGCAATTGGGGCCTAAAAATAATTTGAAATTAATATATAAACTAAAATTAAACTATGTTGGATAATTCGTTTATAAAAATGGTATTAGTTAGAACCCAACAAGTGGCTCCTGTGAAAAAGAGGATGTTGTTCATCCTAAGGGTCCTGGGTTTGAGTGCCTGTGTGTGCAAGGTGTGTGTTCATTGTCAAAAGGTTAAGAAAGTATGAACAGATACTACCATGTAATCACATCAGTATATTCAAAAAAATGGTATTAGTTCATATTCAACAAAAGCTTAACCAGTACACAAGTGGTTGGGTGCAATGGTAAGATACATTGCATTTCCAAGGGAAGGACTTAGGTTTGATCCTTGGAAATGACATTGTTAGGAGGGACTCAATGTTAATATCTAAACTATTCGTATCTCATTGTTTACTCATCGAATCAAAATCAAGACTTCATGTTTATTCTTTGAAGACCTCAATCTATCAATCCATAGTATTTATTTCCAACAGTTTTCATTTTTTATAATTTGATCCCTACTAACTCAATAAGCTTAATTCCACCACTTTTCTAACTCATTTACATCATGAATTAAGCTTAATCAACTAAACATTTCATAATCTCAATCTCAAATTCTCTATGTATTCAATAATGGTGATATATTAATACTATAATTTCGTATTTGGCAAGTATCTATTCATACATTCTTAACCCTTTGACAAGGCACACACACCTTGCATACATAGGTGCTTGAACCCGGATCTCTTAGGATGAACAACATCCTCTTTTCCACTGGAGCCATTTGTTGGGTTTGAAACTAGTTTCTTTAAATGTGTATGATGAAATCAAAATTAAAGTTTCAAGTATACATTTGAATCACAATTAGAATTTCATGTGTATAATTGCATTAAATTAACGTTCATGTATACAATTACACATTAAATCAAAGTTATGTATAATTTTAAGATTTGTCCCTTATATTTAATACAAATTTAGATATTATAATTATTTGTATATGTCTATCAAAGTACACATACAAATTAAAGTAAATCCTAATTTAAAATTTCAAAATCTTTTTATTTTTGTAGAATTCAAAATTTTTTACATAAAATTTGAATTTAGATTTGTTTATTTACCTTTATTCAAATTCATAAAAAAAAACTTAAATTTTCAAATATATATTCTAGATAAAAAAAAAATTTTCAAAAAATTTAAATTCTAAAAATTTTAAAAAATATATTAAATTAGAATATATATTTGAAAATTTAAATTTTCTTTTTGCAAAATTTTAAAATTTAAATACTTTTTAAATTTTTATAAAAAAATTATTTTTATATATTGTTTTGACTTTAAAAAATTTATATTTCATATTTTAGAAATTTATAAAAATTATTTTTAAACTTTTTTAATTTTTATATATTATATATGATTTTTTGTATTTTTAATCAAAATAATATATGATATTAAAAAAACAAAAAGAAAAACACATAGAGTGTTCTAATATGCCATATGATAGTCAATGATGGTTAACATTAATCAACATCTGATCAACTATGAACCAAAATTAAATGTGTTTTTTTAAAAGTAAATTTAATAATTTAATTTTTAAATAAACTTAATTATCACATTACACATTTTGCTTGATATTTTTTAACACCATTACAAGTAAAGAATTGAACCGAATAACGGATTTATAATTTAAATGACATAATTGAGAAGAGAAATGATTTTTTATAAATACAAATAAATTTAAAAGCTGATATTTTCAAATCAGATTTTGCTTCTATTAATTTTAGAAAGAAAATTATAAAAAAAACTTCAAGGTATTATAGATATTTATATTATTTTGTTTTTTAAATTTTGTTTTCGGATTTTATGTATTTTAAAAAAGAAGATGTATTTTTATAGTTTTTGTAAAAAAATTTTAAAAAAATCTAACTTTTTTAAAAATTGAGATCTCCTGAATATTATTTAATTTATTTTTTGAAAAAGAAAAATTGTGCAACGTGATAGTTTTCTAATCAAGCAATAACCCTTTCGGTTGGTTGATGGGAGCTGAGCCTCAGCCTCACCCCCACCCTCGCTCTGGTGTTCACCTTCAACCCCAACACACCTTCCATCCCAAGTCCTAAAAAACCTAACCACCCCCCCCCCCCCCCCAAAGAAAAGAAAAAAAAGACTAGCCATGGATTCCAGCCAACCCCACCCCTCTAAACCCTCTGCCTCCAAACTCCCCATCAAGCGTAAAGCCCCTCACCACCCCCACTTCTACACCCCAAAACTTGAATACCAACCCATCATTCTTCCTCCCCCCAAACCCAAACCCAAACCCCAACCGCCTCCTTTCAAATTCCAACGGATCTGGTCAGAGCCCGACGAGATCCGTTTCCTCCAAGCCCTTCTCCGATCCCATCCTCTCTGTTTCCCCAAAGACCTCCCTCTTTTCTACTCCTCCTTTTCCCACTCCATGCCTCAACCTTATACCAAGTCCCAACTCTACGAAAAGCTTAGGAGACTTAGGAAAAAGTTCAGGGTCGTTTCCTCTAGGCTGGCTCGGGGCTTGAACCCTTCTTCTCTCTCTCTTCATGATCGAGCTCTGTTTGATCTTTCTAAAAGGCTTTGGAGCCCTGAGTTTGCTTCCTCTTCCCCTTTTGGTAAGAACAGTTCCGGGTTTAATGGCGTTGCTGGGAATGGTTTTGATGATTGTGATACAATTGATGATGACGGGGAAGTGAAGGTTAACGGCGTTAGTTTGCATTATGATTTTGCCGCGGGAAGGGATGGGGTTATTAATGGCGAGACAATTGATGGGGTGTTGGTGAAAAGCGTGTTGAATGCGTTCGATGAGTGTTTCAAGGAGGTTCGGATGATGTTCATGAAGCAGGGTGTGGTGTGCATGGATACAACGGAGAGGAAGTGGAAGGAGCAAAGGGTTTCTGAGTTTGACGTGTTGGGTAGGCGGCTGAGGCTGGTTATCGAGAATTCTTTGACTAGGCGATGAGGTTTTCTTCTAAAACTGGTGGAATAATTGAGATGATCAAAATTTGTACATTCCAGCCCTTTGTAGATGAATTTCAGGTTGGTTTATGCTTCGATGTTCTTCCATATTGGAGTTTTTTTTCTATAAAAGTCTGATTTTTTTTTCTTTTACATGGTATACTTGTGAGCTTCAAATGTTCATGAAATTCCCTCGAATTCAGTAGTTATTGTTGATAAAACTGGTGGTTATTGCTCATCAGTTGAGATGATTAACTTTTCTTGCTGTTGCTCATCATAGCATATTAATTTTCAGGTTGGTTCAGGTTTCAATGTTCTTTCATATTGGAGTTTTTGTTGATAAAAAATCTGATATATTAATATTGTGAGTTTCTAATGTTAATGAAGTTTCTTTGAGTTCAATAGCTATTGTCATGAGGAATCTGAGAATGACTTATTAAATATTAAATGGGATGAATAGATTGTTTGATAGCAATAACTAAAAGCTTAACTTGGACAATTGAAAATGTAATGTTTTATTGTGGAGATTTGCTAGAATGCTTTGAGTAGATTCTATTGGTGTTATGGAGCATTTTATGTTTAATAACCCAAGGTTCTTGGAGAATGACATTGGATGGGTAATTGCAGAGTAGTAGGCTGTAAATGAATCGAGCTTGAACGAACAAACTTTTGCTCATGTTCGTTTGTTTATTTTTAAGCTTGTTCGTGTTTAGTTTGCATCTATTAAAAATTTCAAATTTTTGTTCATGTTTGTTTATTTAAAATTATGTGTGTTCATGTTCGTTGTTTAATGATCACGAATATGTTCATTTAACTTAATCAAACATGTTCACAAACATTAAACAAACATGTTCATGAACATATAATTGAACATGTTCACGAATAGTGTTAATGAATAATAAACAATAAATAAATACATACACAAATATTATTTTAATATTTTATAAGAAAACATCATTAATAAATAAATGAGTTTATAAACGAGCCAATACATGAGCTTTTAAATGAGTTTGTTTGTGAATATAAACGAACCAAACACATCTCTATTCGTGTTCGTTCATTTATTAAATGAACATAAAAATTTTGTTCGTACTCGTTTATTTAGCTTAGTAACGAATGTTATATGAGCGGTTCACGAACAGTTCATCGAACATTTTGTTCATTTACACCCCTAGTAGTTAGAGTAATTAGATAAGATCTTCATCATTCTAGGTTCATTTTTCCTGTGCATTATTCTTCCTTGGTTAGATAACATTTTGAGCAAAATCAATTGAGTTTTGTTTGCTTCATCTGGCAACATCAGTATTCTCGGCTTCGAAAAATGAATTTCAAACTGTTTAGAGAAGTCATCTTGCATCTTGCAGAAACTGATCAGTCTTTATATTTGCCTCTCACCTTTTCCACATTGGTACTTTTCTGTTCCTCAATTCTCTTAACTTCTGAAATTATAACATCAATTTCAGTTGGAATTGCATGTTGAAGTTGAAGATGTTTGCTTTTTTTTCTTTTTGTGTGTGAGTGATAGTACATACACTGAACTCTCAGCTATTAGAAGTGTTTTCTGGCACTGAAGTGAAATTTAAGACTCACAGTAGTTATAAATACTGCAGGATGAAGATTCTTAGTGCTGTTCCAATTGTTTCAAACAACCCTTTCAATTGCTCTGATCATAATGCATGTTATGTTTTAAAATCCTCAATTTGATCATGCCAAATTTGAGTTTTAGGCCAAAATACTGGCATGGAATGTAATGTAGTGACTGATTTGAGCAATGAGATCTGATGGAACATGCAGGCACACATCTATATTGCCTGTTGGATGATGCATGAATAAATGCATCAACCATTTTGCCCTGCCCACCGAGAAAATGAGATTAAACTTAGCAAATCAACACATCAGCTATCTGACACTCTTTCCTGAGTGCAAGTTGTTCTCTAGTTTAGCTTACAAGATTTAATATTTGCACCATAAATCATGGGTGAGAATGGTCTTTATTTTTTAACCTCTTCTAAATCACATTGAAGTCTGGAACCCTGAGAGATTGAGGGGAAAGATTGTTTTCTTTGTTCAACTCCAACCTAATGAAATTGGTGTTATTGAGAAGAGGTAAAAGGATTTTCTTAAATGAGTATTTGGGAATATAGGAGCTGAGAATTACTGACTAAGAAATTATTTGTAGCTATTAGCTTTTGGCTAAAATAAAATATGATTTCAATAAAATTTTTTTTAATTTATTTCAAAATAAGTTTTATATATACCTTAAGTTTATATATGAATTATTATATTTAGAAAACATATGCAACACAAATATGAAGCAATTTTGCTTTCAATTGAAAGTAGAAATTGAATCTGAACTTGATTGGTACAGGCATTGTTATTAATTTAAGAAGATGTGGGTTGAGTGTGTTGAAGTGTATTATCTTCTTATTTATGGGTTGGAAAAGAGTTTTACCTACAATCATATTCCAAAGAATCACCAAATGACATTTTATGTAAAGTTCCAAATTCTAAAAAAAAAAAAAACAAAAAATGACCAAATAAAAGTATAGCATACTAAATTCAAAAGTTTAATAGCAGAATTTGAACTAAATACAATACTAAACTAACCTATAACAAATATTTAAATATAAAAAGAAAAAATGTTAATAGAAAAGCTTATGGACGATGGGCCGAGCTTTACACAAAGCTTCCAAAGGGTGAAGTTTAGGCATGGTGGTCCCTTTACCTTCACTCATATCAATTTCCTTTCCCTCAATTTTTTCCCATTCAAAGCACTG
The DNA here is from genome assembly GCA_039519145.1 of Kokia cookei. Classification (NCBI taxonomy): domain Eukaryota; kingdom Viridiplantae; phylum Streptophyta; class Magnoliopsida; order Malvales; family Malvaceae; genus Kokia; species Kokia cookei. Next base: position 15,305,763 of record CM076909.1, read on the forward strand.
AATCAATGATCCTAAAGTCAGCCCCACCATTCGTTGAGCTAGATTGGCCCCAGGACACGCCCTCCTCCCCAACCCAAACGGCAAGAGCTTCTGAGAATGCTCTATTTTCTCACTATTGCCATCAAATCTCTCAGGCTTAAAGCTTGTTGGATCATCCCATACGTTCGGGTCTCGATGGATGGCCCACGCGTTCACCAACACGACCGTGCCACTTGGCACGTCGTATCCTCCGATGCTGCAATCAGTGGACGGCATGTGTGGGACCAAAAGAGGCGCTGCAGGGTATAACCTAAGTGTCTCATACATTATACTTTGAAGGTAATGCAGTTTGGGAATATCTGATTCTTCAATCAGCTTTTCTTCACCAATTAAGCTGTCTATTTCATCTCTAGCTTTCTTCAGCACTTGCGGGTGATTTAGCAAATTGGCCATTGCCCATTCCGTTGTCACTGATGATGTATCAGTTCCTGCAAATAGGATCACCTGCACACGACACAGCAATATTCTTAATTTCATCATACCTACAAAAAAGTATTGATCAGAGTAGAAAGACTGAAACTAACCATTATGAACCCCTTGATAATTTCATCAGTGTAGTAAAGAGGATCAGATTCTTGCATGGAAAGGAGATGATCAATCATACTGTTATTCTTCAGTTTATTACTTCGATGGTCGTCAACCAACTTCTGCAAGAATCCATCCAATCTTCTTCCAAGCTTTTTCAGCTTTCCTTCAAACCCTAAACCAAACCAGCTCAACACAGGCAAGTAATCTGCTGGATTTCCCGTTCCACTGTTCTTAGCTACCTCCAACATAAGCTCCCTAAACTCCCTGGCTTCTTCTTCATTCGTCACTTCATCCCCGTAGTACCGTTTTCCCGCCAACATCCTCATCGTGTTGTTAAAGGTCAAGTCGGAAAGCATGGGTTTCAGCTCCACTTTGACAAAGTCCTGACGTGAATCAGTCGACAGTCTTAGCATCAACCGCCTGGTTTCGTCTTTCCTAACATTTACGGAGGCGTTTAGGCGACCCGAGGAGAAGATCTCGGTGGCACCAATTCGACGTAAGTTGCGCCAATGATCACCGTAAGACGAGGAGATAAGTGTGGTGTAATTGTAGCCTAAGTGCTTGGCGATGATGAACTTGGGTCGGTTTGCGAAAACGATATCATTCTTGATCAAACACTCCTCGGCTGCGGTCGAGGACGACACCACGACCATGAGCCGGGAACCGAGCTTGAGAGAGAAGATGGGACCATATTTTTGGGAGAACGTATGGTGCAAACGATGGATGGGTGGTTTTAGGAGGTGAAGGTGGCCAACAATGGGGAGTGAAGGTGGGCTTGGGGGGAGGTTTTTACGGTGTTTTCTGGATTGAAGACACAAGTTTAAACAAATGATGAAAAATATAAGAGAAAGAAATGAGTAGAGAGTTATTGGTTCTTCCATTCTTTTTGGCTTTACTTTTGATGACACCTAAAATGTTTATATATAGGGCTTCCCCTTGCATACAAGTGTTTTCCAAGAAATTAACTCTGCTTTCCAATTTGACCTGCTTTTCAATGGGTCAATGGTTAGATTTTTCAAACGCACCAGGGTATATTAATTTGATTTGATGAATTTTAGTTTTTATATTTTTAAATCGGTGAATTTTAGATTTATATTTTTTTCGTTTTTGAAATTTTAGTCATTACCAAACGATAACAGATAAATTTGTTTGGTTAAATTCTGTTACTAGTATTGTGTTATGCGTAAAGTTGTGTATTCAGGGTTAGTTTAATATTATTTTTAAAAAAGTTTGATTAAAAATTTGAGTGTTTTGTATTATTAAAAGTTTGAGTGTTTGTTTTGTATTGTTGTTAAAAAAATTAAGAAATAAAATATTCATTTTAATCATGATATAGGAAGCTAAAAAAAATTAAATTAGTTATATTACCATATTTAAATAAAATATAAAAATAATTTAATGTAACTCATTATTAATATTTTGATATATGAAATATAAATTTTGAATATTTTAAGTAATTAATTTTAATTATTTGTAAAATTTAATTTGAATATATAAATTATATTTAATCCCAGAAGCACTTTTGAAAAGCAATGCTAAAAACACCCTTAGTCCATGTTATCTTATGTTTGCCACATTCATTTTTTTAAAATAACAGAACTGAATGAGTTTTATAACTATCATTTTGTTAAGTCTAAGATTTTCAAATTCTAAAAGTATAGGAATTGAAAATAACCAATAACGTATAAGGACCAGTTTGTTTTGTTATGGTGTTCGCCATTACCAACCTGCTACCCGATTATCCGGTTGGGATCGACCCGATCCCCTTTACTCCAATAATGATAGCTTGCATAGTTCGCACATGATGAGTTCGCATCCTTACATGAGCTCGCACGTGGTGAGTTCACATCATCATGCAGGTGAATCCACATGTTAATTTTAAGATAGGGTACATGTTAGCATGCATAAAGACCTATCTAGGACGTCACATTTAAGAATCATATCATATACTTAAAGAAATTAACCTTCCACAAAAAACACGCAACATAATTATTTTTTTCGATAAAACTAAAATACAATTTAAAATATAATAAAAGGGTTTTGTGGTAGTAGAAGCGTAGGAAGGTGATTTAAGGGAAAGAATAGAAGAAATGTGGTCAAACACGCCTCTCCCGTGACCATACGTGATTCATTGCACTTCCTTGAAATAATTGTGTCCGTCTCCATTTGCGGGTCTTATTTTTCATGGTTGAAATCTTTAAATTCCTATTCACTTTTGGATACTTCTAAAACCCTAATCTCATCCACTCATCACAATATTGCGTTCTTGTTAGGGATAGAAAATAAAATTCAAAATCGACACCGGATCTCTTAGGATCAGTTTTTTTTTTTTTTTTAAATTAGATTCGGGGTGAGTTAAATTAAGTGAAATTAAAAAAATATTCGAATTGAAATTCAAGTTGAGATTAAATTTGAGGTAAATCTCGTCAATATATTTATAAAAATACCCCTAATATATACATTAATACATATATTAAGTTTTTTGCCCTTAATAAATAAATATATAAATAAAAATAAATATATTAAATTTTAAGTTCAAACTTTTAAAACAATATTATTTGTTTCAAAATAATTAAATTAAATTCGAATTAGGTCCAAGTAAAATCGGACCTTTTATTAAAATTTAAGTTTGGGACGAATTTTTTTCTTAATAGACGAGGTTAGGCTGGAATTGGAACGGATTGGTCAAATTTTGAGTCAGGGCAAGCAAAAATTTGTCCGCCTTATTGCCATCCCTAATTCTTGTTTAAGTTTTCTTAAAAGATGAAATATAGAAAACTATAAAAATTAATAAAAATATATAATAAAAAAAAAACTATAGAAAATTATAGAAACTATATAAAATTTTTAAAAAATAAAAATTATGCAATTTTTAACAAATTAGTGAAGTTACGAAAAAATTGTAAAAATATAAAAAAAAAATCCAATACAAATTCTTTTTATGGATTGAAAAAAGTAGAGTGACATTTACATTTGCATCCTTCAAGCTTGTAATTGGTATAATCCTTCAAATTAACGAAAAAAATCTGATTACGACCAATACCCGCTTTTGCCAAGCTATCAACTAAGCCATCAGCCTCTCTAAAAAACAGTTCCACGGATTTGTCCAAGCTCTTCAAATGATTTCCAAAATCTACATGGACAAGAATTCCCCTTATTACACCAAGCAATCGCCATAGCCATTAACTCGGCTTTCACTAGTATTCTGACATTCAAGGGGGCAAGAAAATAGCCCCCACAGTTGTAATATTGTCATTGATTACTAAGGGTTTCATGGAGAAATCGGACAATTTGATAGCATTGTGAGTCTCATTGTTTCCTTCTTCAACCTCTCTTCCATGGAAGCCAAAGCCACAGCCACATCTACTAAGCACTCTACGGAGAAGAGACCATCATTTTCGTTTAAACCCATCTTCTTTGCTTCCATATCAGATGAATTCCCATGATGATGGGAATTCCTATGTCAATTAGAGTTGAAAATTAAGTTATCCTATACCTATACCTGTAAGGATTTGGATATTGGTTTTCAAGCGTTATGATTAAAATAGTTCAACACTACCTAGAGAAGATAGATAAAATAATTGTGGATATGAACAGTACTAACCTTTGATCATCAAAGCAATTACGGTCTGCTTCTAGTAGCACCACCAAATTTAGCATACAGAGGACGAACACCACATATTGTAACAATCTTTGCAGACCTGCAAATGCTGTTATGATAGAAGAATAACCGATATCTCTGGGTTCATCGTTATTCCAAATTTGCCAAACTCAACTGAAAATACAGCTGGCAGCCACTGCCGAATGGGTTTGCCAATCAATCAAGAATCAGAATCCCTGATTAATACCCCACAATTTCAAAGCATAATATGGACCTTGAACAACTTGAAACCAGACTACTTGTATAATGATAAAAAGGCATACAGATTTTGGCCTACATTCCAAATGCTTAGAAGTTTATATAACAAAGAAATAAAAACCAGAGGACAAGAAAAGCAGACATTTTACTTCAACCAACAATTGGTTTTAATCTTAAAAAAGGAAAGGAAAAAAAATACTTTTATGGAGGTGGATGTTGGTAAACAGATTGAACTTTAGATTCCAACAAACAAACATATCTATCAAGAACTGAAATCACAGCTTCGAACTCAGTCACTTGCTGTTCTATTGCATCAATCTGTTGAACATATTCATCAAAGTTCCCACTCTTGTTTTTCAACTGTTCAACAAATACCCTTAACCCAGATGCCACATCCCCAAATCCTTTGTACTCTTGGGCCACTCTCAGATTCATCTTCTCCAATAGCCCCAAAACATTGTTAGTCCCCTGCACAAACAAAGGTTAAACAAAACCTGGGTATCTGAATTATAATGAAGTATTTGGAGTTTTAGAGAGATTTGAAATGGGGATTTAGGGAAACCTGGAGTTCTGATTTGACCATTGAAGAGAGGCTGGTGAAGAGATCGTTGAGCGACTCGGCAAGGTCGTCTTGGACTTCTGGTTCTTTGTCAGCCATGGCTGGCTTGGACTGGAACCAAGTAATTTTTGCGTTTGATGAGATTTAATTTTAAGCAAGGATGTATAATGAATGACTTTCAAAGGAAACTCAGATTTTAATCAGCTCAAAACAATATCGGCCTTTAGATGACAAAGCAACTCATCTGAACCATTGAAAAACAAATAAACCCCCAAAAAAAAAAGTTTAGAGAAGATGTCTGAAAACGCGTCAGTTGGATACGCTTTCTATCAGCATATTAGAAAAGGTTTGTTAAATTGAACGAGTTTTTTAACATAATTAATAGGAAAATTCGTCCAATTTAACACGCTTTTATATTATTTTTTTAAAATCAATTTATTCTATTAAATTTTGAAAAAATAACTTATTTGATCAATTAAAAATTAATATATTTCTATTAAAAAATTAAAAAAAATCGACATATTTAACCTTTTTAAACATATGCTTCTTTTATAATTATTCTTTATTTCATAAAAATCCAATAACCTACTTTTTTTTTTTTAAATAGTTCTAATTGCTAGTGTTTTGAATTGATGAAATCTATAATGGAAATATTTTAAAAATCTTCAAATTTTTAATAAACACTCTCTAAGAATATTCTGATACAATCTTAGAAATTTTGGTAAATCCTTACAAATATTGGTATGCCAAAATGTTTTAGTTAACTAAATCTTTAGAAATTTCGATAAATCCATAGAGATTTTGATATAATCTCAGAAATTTTAGCAAAACTTTAGCAATTTTAGTATAACCTTTTAAACACAAAATATTGAGTTGATCGAGTATGAGACACTAAATTTTTTTAAATTTTTTTGGGTATAACCTTAGAAATTTTAATAATCTCCTTGGAGATTTGATACAAGATTAGAAATTTTGGTAAAACTTTATATAGTTTTATAACTTTAGAAATATTGATAAATCTTTTTGTACGTCAAAATGTCGAGTTATTCAAGGTGTGTTTAGAAATATTAGTAAACGGTTGGATCTAAAATAGCTGACATATATTTAAAATTTTACAAGTTTGCTGTAATGAATTTACAATTTTACAACTTAAATACAAATTTACAACTTTGATTGCAAGCCTTCACAAGATTTATGAAGTAGGATATTGCATACAGTGCAATGAAATATAAAATTTCATTCACTTCCCTAAAAATTTAACCTTTTTATACAGTTGAAGAGAAGAGAAGAGAAGAGAAGAGAAGTTGATCTAATTAAATGGCTTGAGAAACCAAAACGTGGGTTTTATGATTCTATAACTCGGATTCTCTTTAAGGGCTCATGCTCATTGATTCTTCTTAAACAAAGACATGGCATTACCATATAAGATCACCATGTTTGAAAACACAGCAAGGACAATCATGACAACAGCTAACATCCTGTCCTCCTTTCTCGATATAACATGGCGATCCCTGAAACCGGATGGACTATGATTTGATGGAAACCAAACAATAACTTTAAAACCAAAGATGATGAAGTGAATGGAATTGAAAACCTCACCTAAGAGTTACGGCGGCAGGGAAAATGAATCCAAGGCAAACTGCAGCGGTTGCTCCAGTGAATTGGAAAGCAACCCAGATGCTGGGTATGAAATTTGCACCCAAGAAGATAAGTATCAAGAGTCCGGAAGTAATAAAAGCAAACCTCGTGGTAGACTGGGGTAAAGGGCTGGCGGAAGGGAAGAAGAGGCCATCTATGTTGATTCTAAGCGGATAAAAGACGATTGGAAATACAAGCATGAGGTGAGCAACATAGCTCACACGGACAGCATCATTAAGTAGGGAGCTATAGGGGATGCCAAGGTCAGTATCGAAGTTGGCAAGCACATCACCCAATGTTGCATCACCGAATAGAAGGTATCCGAAGAAACTTGTCAGTATGTAAACAATGGAGCATGAAGCGAGAGAAGTTCGAGCAACTGCTCCTATCTGGGTTGAGTCTTCGAGTTCATTGGCTATATTGTGAACTGCAAATTGTTAAAACACATGAATCTTAACCTGCACTCAAGTCCAGATGAAAAACAAGTTACCTTAATCAAGTTGCATACCATTGTAGTGGCAGATAAATGCGGTGACTAGAACAGGGAATACAGTGAAGAGTTTCAGGAATGAGGTCAAATCAGTGACATCCGGTAGCAATCTCGGCATCACTACAGTTCCGCTAATCAACTTGAAAATTGCTATCGCCAGAGTAATGACAAGAAACGCAACAGCAAGAGCAATTGACAATGCCGACGAAAATCTTAGGGAGTCTGAAATATATGAAAGCACAACATCAAGTTTACCGATTAACTTGGGTGCTTTCTGCTTTAATTGTGTCGATATATCTATTAAGAACAAGCAAGAGAGATAAAATTCAGCAAACATTAGCACAACAAGACCACTAACCAATGCGTTTAAAACATGCCAAAGGAGAGAATATGCCGATTGTTGAGATGAGAAGAACAAAGGTACGCCCGTTCCACCAATGTTGGCCGAACCAACCTTCAAGGACACCCGCATGGTGAACTCCACTTGATGATGTCCCAGACAGCACATCACCTTCATGAAACCATTAATGAATCATAATAAGTTTATAGCTCAATTGAGTGTAAAAGAACAAGAAGATATGCAATTTGAAGTTGAATGAAATGAAACCGTACCAATTATAATCATATACACAATGAGAACTCCAATGTTGTTGACTAAAACACAGATTTGCAACATGATTTTTCCATACTTTCCAAATGCATCCCCCATGAGACCTCCATAAGAAGTAGTTTTTCCAGCCTTACTAAACCTTAGCAAGAACTCAATAGAGGCATCAGTTAAGAATGCCATAAAGATGATAAGAGCAACACCAAGAATCAGTCCCAGGACTTTCATTGTAGCGGGCAAGGCCATGATCCCTGCACCAACAATTGTTGTTGACAAGTTAAACACTGCCCCAGTAAAAGAGGCTCCATTAAATTCATCATGAGCAGCATCTTCATCATGTTTCTTAGGTAGCAAGGGAGCTTTCTCATCAGCAACATGTTTGCTCCTCCCTGAACCCTTCTCTTTATTCGGTGTTATATCCCCAACTGTCATCTTCAAAATCACCAAAAACTCCAAAAATTTCCAACTTTTCTTTTTTTATAGAAAATCTCAACCGGTCCTGAGCACGCTCCAAGAATCTGATTCGCACAAAAAAGACGAAAGCTTTAGGTGCCAAAACATTAATTCCCTTCTGAGGCTGAGAAAAAGAGAAGAATTCTCTTCTGCAGCTAAAGGTATAGCTTTTCCAGATATATGAATACAAAATTCCAGCCAACAAAAGCTTAAAAACCCAATTTATAGTCCCTTGAATTAAATCGAATAAAACCACCAAAAGCATAATTGGAGATAACCCCAAAAAAGGAAGATCAAAATTTCACCAGACACAGAATCTAAAATTAGAATCCAGTGCTAATAATAGAATGAAATGGGATATTTTATTTCAAGGATGATGCATGCTACCAATTTTCCGTAATGGCTGAGCTCTTTCTCCCGTTCTCTGACTTTCTTTCTACTTTAATAAAATAATAATATAATCAACAACAATAGTTATATTGGTCTGTTCGAAAAATTCTCTCAACTTGTGTTTTTGGTATCAAGTGTGGTGACTCAAATTCCATGCCATTGATTGCTGGCTACCATGCTTGACCGTATCTTCATCTTCAACACCTTGATTTCATTCATCTGATCAGATACTACTGTATTCTCCATTTTAATCCTTAAATTATTTAGCCATGATTTGATCAAAGAAAGCTAAACATAAACTATCTAAAGCTATAAGACATTAGCACATGTGAAAAAAATATACACAAATTCATTTTTGCTGAGAATAAATTATATAAAAATAGATAAGAATACGGGATTGTGAAAACTGAACCTTGGATTATATTATGATACCTTTTTTTTTTTTTTTTTACAATTTTTAATTTAAATTCATGTATGGTAATTATTTTTTAATTTAGATGGACAATATATTATGATACATTTTTTAAACTTATATATGTTAAACTAAGTATATTGATAAATTTTTTAATAAAAAATGGAAAACATTTTTAATTTTTTTTAATTTAAATTGGCAAAATTGGGAGTCTGATTACAGATTAAGAGAAAACCAAATTTTAGTGAAGAAGATTCAAGCTGCCAGGCAACAACCTTCGAGATAATTTTATAATTTTATAATTTTAATTAACTGTTACCTGAATTTTCAAAAAATTATTAATCGATTCTCAAACGAATTAATTCAATTTTATTTGAAGATTACATACTCCTAATTTTAGTGGTTAAGTTGCCTAAATTGACTTGTATATGTGGTTTACAATAAGAAATGATGCATGATGAAAATGAATTGGATATACGAGTCATAATATTTAATGTTAATAATAGACTAAAATGAAGTGTGAATGAATAATGTACAAAAAATATGGAAAGACTAAATAAGTGTATGAGGTTAACTGTGATAACGCCTTGCTAATGGATACTATATGCAATGGTTTTGCGGTTGTTTGTAACATTATCGAAGTTCGCCAAATATATGAATGGTGTAAGAAAGTTTGGCAGGTTCGGTTTAGACATATATGCTACGGGAAAGCAATCGAGTAGCAGATTTTTTGGCTAAGACAACAGCGGGGAGTATGAACAGATTGGAAATCTTGGCTGCACCTCCACAACAAAGCTTGCACTTACTCGCAAAAGATATTCTGTATGCTCAAACTGATCGTGATTAAGTTATAGAAGCTTTCTATTTTCATACCAAAATAAAAGTGTATGAGGGAGTGCCTCTTCCCTCACCAATTGTGATAGACTGGATTGTTTTCATATGTGAGTTGTTGGCAAGTTATTGAATTGGATGTTTGAGTTATGCTAAGATTGTGGATCATATGAATCCCGTGTGTTGGTCAAATGTTCGAGGGTATCAATTGTCTCAAGTGTGGTCTGGATTCGAGTCGCGTCAATCGTGTTGTTGTTAGGGCTTTGCCTTCCCTTTGTATTTCATAAAAAAAAAAAAAATTTGTGGTTATCACATGCCTTCCTAAAAGCTTTATTGTTTACTTCATTATTATCACTAATTGCAATTTTGGAGAGTTTTATTTGAGCCACAAAAATTAAAAAGGGTTCTAGATTGACTATAAAAGCTATGGGAAAATATTTTATCCAAGGGTTAAGAAAAATATAGTGTTGTAAAGGTTATGTCTTACCCTAATGAATTGGGAAAAACTAGACATTGCAGAAGAATCATTCATGATTTGAATGAAGTGAATGATTGAGCACAAAAAGCATCTGATAAGAATTTTTGTTTAACTGGCCATGGTCTTTTGTTGATATCTTCAGATGATTCTTTATGAAGAGATTTAATATGTGAAAAAAAATACTATATATATTATTTTTTAAATTTATTTTGATTAAAAAAATTCTAATAAAAATTGTAGCATTGTTGAAAACTTTTATAATTTTAAACAAAAATTACCAAAAAGAACTTTTTATTTATTTAATTTTTCATTTCATATAAATATTTTCCATGTCAAAAAAAAATCATAATAAATTAAATTAAATATTTTATTTTCATCTATGAGTGACTGAAATTTCAACAAAAATTAAAAAATTATACATGAATGGTAAAATTAATAAAATTTAAGAACCTTAAAAATTAATAGATTAATAAGATATTAATATGCTAACTTTGCTTGTGGGAACATCGTTTATCTCTTTAGAGAGCACACCCTAATTACAAAAAAAAAAAAAAAAACCTTAGATTTAATTATAACAATTTAAAAATTTGAGGCTAATTTAAAATTGGAGCCATAGTTTTGTGATGTTGTATGCAATTAACCTAATTTGATGCAACAGCAGAGCAAAAAGCTAAGTTAAATGCGTCACTTTATTCTGAAAGAATAAATTTTTATCTATTTTCTATTTGGAATGACACTATTTTTTTCTCTCATTTAATCTCTTTATTTTGTTTTCAAAATTTCACCGGCGGAGTGTTTGTGTGCCTTAATCTAAGTTCTCTCTTAGTCCTTTTTCATTGATTTGATTTCATCACAAATTTTTCTCTTCTTTTTCTATAATTCTTCTTGTTCTTCTCTGCAACTTTGTCAACCCTCAACTCCCTGAAACTTTCCAAAAAGGTAATAAATTTCCATTTCTCTGCTTTTATTTATTTGTTTTTGGACTAGGGTTTCTTGAGAAACTGACTGAAACCACTTCCATTTTTATAGTACGCTAGATGTGTAAGTGATGATCTTTTTATTAATCTGTAGATAGGCTTTTGTTATTTTAACTTAATCATGATAATTGCAGAACAGAAAGAGAAATGGGTTCGATTTATTTGATTTGGAAATGAATTTTCTTGTTGAAATTGATACTGTCTCACGTTATTGTCTTTTTTTTTTCTTTGGAGGATCACACTTTCATTTATTCATTTTTCACATTCAATTCGCCACTAGCTATAATCAAGTAAAAAGAAAGAAAAAGAATACAGACCTTTAATGAAAATATTGGTTAGAAAGATTTACATCTGAAGAATATGTATATGTTAGTAGTTAGTGACTTGATGAAGAGGTTTGTATCCATAGAGTTGTATAAATTGTTATGTCATAAATTTATGTGAAATTGCAATTACTGTCACTGAATTTGTACAATTAATTTATACCAAATGAGTTAGCTTTTGGTGTGCTTGTATTAATTTAGACAAATTTATACTAAATGTGGTTGTATTTATAAGCTGATTTCTTGCAGAGTTCGGTTAGAGAAGCATGGACAATATCGGTTTGAAACATAACATACCCATATGTTTCTTTAGCTTCAGCTGGAAAAAATGAGTTGAATTTGTATCAAGCTATGTAGGGTCTTTCACTGTAAAAATTTGCAAAGTTGTTCCGCAAACCAGCATGACAAACTTGAGAGAAAAAGTAGAATAGACTGCATTGAGTTAAATCCTAGAATGGGATTGTCTACTTTTGAAATAGAATGAAACCATCTCATAATCTTATTTGACAAAGATCCTGTATTTTTTTTCTGTCTTGACATTCTCTGACCATATTTTTTTTGGTAATGATATTTGGTTTTGAATCAGAGCAGCTTACTGACCCTTGAAATGGATTCTGATATCCTTCACGAAGAAGGTGTTTCTGGTGATGAATTCAATAGTATGGAACTGGAGGCAGGATCAAGTAGAGCTGACATACTTGATGGGATATCATCTAGTGGAGAGGTGAATGAAGAACTTGGAAGGGCTAACCAGATTCTAACAAGAGTGGAGTTAGATTTAGCATGTTCCTCCGAGAAATTGGTTAACTTAAGTGTACTTACAATGCATTTGGCAACTAGGGAAACTGACTTTGAATCATTTATGTCAGAAAAAGACAATATGCAGGTTGAATCTATGGAGAAAGCTTTGGAATTTGATCTCTTATTGGGAATTTTAGATTCAGAGGTTAAAGAACTGGATAAATTTATGGAGCATCTTGAAACTTACATTATTAGTTCCCGTGAAGCGATATCTTCATTTAAGCACTTGGGAGAAACTTTCTTCAAAATGGAGGAAAAGCTACTTGATTCTGAAGAATCCTTGAAGCAGTCACGAGATAATGTCTCAGAAATTAATATGCAGGCTGCTGATTTCTACAGGATTTTATCATGTCTTCATGGAAATGAAAACAGTAAGCTATAGTTCTGTTACTAACTTTATTTTGTTTTCATATTTTTCCACTGATGGAATTAAAGAACCAACAATGGGCATACGCTTTATCTTTGTTTTAGAACCTGCTAATACCTATGTAAAAGAGTAGGGAGAATGATTTTACTAATGCTACTGGTCTTTGTTGCTGTACCACCAACATATAAAAGATTATGTCCAAAAGAAGGAAAATGAATGCAAGTTTATGATAACTGAATGCTTGCAGAGCGTATTCTTATTTTTGACCAGTCTTATTCTGCTGTTTCTAGATAAAGTCAATGAAATATTATGAATATATATTTTGTGAAAGGACAAGGGGTGAATAAGAAAATTTTTTACTTTTATGTCGTTTTCCTAATATGCGCTTATTGCTAGGGAATGATGAAAATGGTGTGAATGTCTCTGAAGGTGATCGATTGTCTAGTGGTAATACAAAGATAAAAATGCAAACTATTGAACAGCAAAGGCATATTTTGAGAATGCTGGAGAAATCTTTGGCTCGGGAAATTGACCTGGAAAAGAAGTTTGCAGAATCTAGGCAAACTGAGGAGGAGCTGAAACCAAGGATACTCACATTAGAACAAGGGATGGTCAGCATGGAGGAAGAGGTGATGGATGTTAGTGAAAGGTTGTTTGAAGCACAGAATACAGCGGCGGTGTTTATGGGGATCTCAAAGGAGCTATTGGGTCGACTCCAACTTGCCCAGTTTAATTTGAATAACTCAACTCATCGTGAAACTGAGTTAAGATCAAAGCTTGAAGAGTGCACAGCGAAGTTGAAAGCCAAAGAAATTGCATTGCGGACGCTTCAAAGTAGTGATACTAGACTCAGTGATTTTGTTCAAGCGCAGGTAGACACGTTAAAAGAAAAGTTCACTGAAGTTGAAAGAAAGTTTATTCTTGCTGATTCTGAGGCGTTCACTATGCGTGAGAAGGCAGATTCATTGGAGAGGCAACTTAAAGAGTCTGAATTGAACTTGTCAAATGCAAAAGCTTCCCTTGATGAAAGTCGGGAACAAAATGATAATTTATATTCTCTGATTAATACATTGGAAAATGATACTGCTAATTTGAAAGCGAAATTATTTGAAGCTGAAAAAAGAGCACATAATGCTGAATCCAAATGCAAATTAATAGTTGAGACTAACACGGAACTTATTGAAGAGCTGAGTCTTCTTAAAGGCCAGGATTTTACATCTGAAAAGGTGGAGTTTCTTGAGATGCAATTGAAGGAATCTGAGATCCGGTTATTGAATGCTGTAGCTTCTGCTGAAGCTAGTCAGGAGAAGCAAAGTATGTTGTATTCTACCATTGGAGATATGGAAAATCTAATTGAGGATCTAAAGCTGAAGGTTTCTAAAGCTGAAAATAGAGCTGACAGTGCAGAAGATAAGTGTATCATATTATCTGAAACTAATGCAGAGCTAAGTGAAGAATTGCGCTTCTTGAGGGGTAGACTGGGTTGCTTGGAGGCATCTCTAAATCAGGCTGAGGAAATGAAAATGGCAACTGCTAGAGACATAGGCATTCGTACCCAACTGATAGCAAATTTGCTCATGCAACTGGGCATGGAAAGAGAGCGCCTTCACCAGCAGGTATGCTTGCTTTACTTAAAACTTATCTTAGTCAGTTTTCATTTTCAATGCGGATTTCTAACTGAGATATGCCCCGTGTTGGCCATTCTATTCATCACTTCTATACAGTCTTGAAAATGTAACCACCCCCCCCCACAAAAAAAAAAAAAAAAGTGGTTTGGACTATATTAAGAATGAAAATGACTATAAAAACTGAAAATTATCGGTAACTATCTTACTTAGTTCACCTTAATCAGCTCAGTAAATTAAAATAACTTTTTGGTTAATCTACACAATCCTGCTTTAACCTTCATGAAACCTTTGTGAATTGCCCAATATGATGTGATAGCATGTGGAACTAGTTATTCCAAAAAATGAACTAAAAATTCTTGAAATTTGTTTAACCTTTTGTGGATTTGGAAATATGAATAAGCATTTCACCAATATGCATTCCCTTCGGAGGCCATTTAAGAGTTTTTGATCAGATTTTATTTATTGTACCAAGTAAAGATTCGAATATGTTCGTTGAGGATAGAATTGGTTTTTGACAACCTTTAATTATTTTAGCACTCTACCTGAAATGCCTGTCTTGCTAAGCAGATATCTGGATTAGCCAAGGAAAATAAAGTTTTGGTAGTAAAGTTGAAGCAAACATACAAGGACCACTCTATTATTCAGAGCCATGAGAATAAGGGAAATGTCAAAGATTTTTTGTCTTCAAAGCAAGACACCACAGCTGCTTCTTCCAGAGAAACTAAGGAAGAAATAACCAAATCATCGGTTAGTGGTTCTGAGGTAGGGTTTTCCTAATTCATCTCTCATATCAGTTAGTGCAGTTGTTTAATATGTCCTTCCCATGAATTTGATTGCCATCTTATGCTTCATTGTTATAAAATACTCTTAGAGATGATACCTAGGTTGGACAGAAATTGCTTCAAATATGTAAGTTTATGACCATTTATCTGCCTCATCTGTGAATTAGATTCTGTTATGATAGTATATGGTTGAGGAATGTGTTTATGGAAGGACAGGAATAAAGGTCCTAAACAGGCATATAATGTGTAAGGGTAGCAGCTTCTTAATCTCCTTTGCTCATCTATGATCTTATTAAGAGTTTCAAGCTGTTGATACTTAAGCTGGTATTTCTTGAGACAAATGATTTCAACTATGGCTATTTTTAGCAGTTTTCCCGGCATTTTTGCTTCCTCTAGGATATGTGCAGCTTTTACATTTATGCTCGTATACCATATGTGCTACTGGCTCAAATTCCATGGACTTTGAGGTACCCTTTCAAGCTTGCTGTACCCTCTTGCTTCAGTTACCCTGAACTCTTGACGGTGTTGTTTTTTAACAGCGCTCTTTCTTTCTGTCTGTCTGTCTGTCTGTCTGTCTATTTCTTTTCTTCTTATTATTGTCATTTTCAAGCCCTTCCAGAGATGCTAGATGAAAAAGTATAATCTTTTACATTTGGGGGTATCCATTGATAGCATGGATCGTATCTATTGAGATAATACTTGGTTCCTTTTGAAGGAGTCAAGCTTCTGGCCAAGAAGGATAGATGATCTTTTAAATGCACCTGCAGTACGTAAAAAGATGGAAAGTAGAAAAAAGATAGAATGAGAGGAAATAACACAAAAAACTAGAAGAAAGCTAGAACAAGAGGGAAATTTTCTCAAAGTCTGTATTGTGTATTCTCCTCAATTGGAAGACTAATTGACTATCTAGCCCTCCTAAAATTAGATAAAGTCCTATTTTCTTGGCTAGGTATGTCTAAAATCCTTAGGCAGTGTTCCTCTGTCAACAAGTTCTTTTATTTGTTTGCTGTGTTTTGCAAAAGATTTCTGTTTTGCGAAATTGATTGAAATTAAATATGTTGCTCTCAATTTTGTTGGTTTGATGTACCATTTCCAGCTGGACAAGACTACTGAATCAGTTGGTGAATCCGAAGTGAGACCCGCAGATGGCACGTCACAGTTCGAGACTGTGAGGACAATAGATGCAAGATTGCTTAGCTTCAAGCACATTTTCTTGGCATTGCTCGTCTTGCTAGCTTCAACAGCAGCAGCTTATTATTTCCAGAAGCAGAAAAGCCCTTTTTATTGATGATATGTACATTCATCCTTTCTGTTATTGAATCTTGACAAGGTTTTACTCGTTTTCTCTACACTAAATCCATTTGAAGTTAGGAATCCGGTTTTCACCTAAGCTAAAATGGTACGAAAACTTTAGTATATGCAATCTTCTCTAAAATTTTGCTTGGTTTTGAAATTATTTTTGGGATGAGGTGCTGATACGTAGATTGAAGACCTTTGAATGCATCGGAGGTTGTGCTGCAGTGAAAGAACAGTTTTTCATAGCTTTCCATTATGTTCATTAAGACCGGTGGAAAAACATAGGCAACGAGCTGTGTTAACGTGGAGGATTGTTACTCTGGCATTGTAGATTTAATCGCAATGATGTGCTGATATGTAGATCATTGAGGGATTCTTCTTTTGCTTTTAACATAGTAATGTTTAACTCCTTTGCAGGTGTTACTTTTTTTCATTTTATAAGCTCCCAAATAATTTGAGCCATTGAAGTAGGCCTTTTGGTGTGATTTTAAAAGATCATATATATATAGGCATAAGAAAAAGATTGAGCCGTTTATTTCGTCACCATTTTCTTCAAGCAAAAAAATCTATATCATCCACGTAGCATCTCATTTCATCAGCTAAGATACCAAGCATGCCATACATCTGTTTGCATCTTGGATGAGCCTTTTCACCAACAAGGAATGCATGAACCTCGTCTTTTATTTCAATCCAACTACACCCAGGTTCCTTCTTCAGCTTATTATACCTCATTATTTTCCTCATATCCGAAACCTTCTCCCACATTCCGGCATCAGCATAAATATTTGATAGAAGAATGTAGGCAGAAGAATCCTGAGGGTCCAATTGCAGAAGAGAATCCGCCACCTTTTCCGCCACCTCTACATTCCCATGGATCTTGCAAGTGCTAAGCAGTGTTCTCCATATAACATCATCAGGTTCAAAAGGCATATCATTGATGAGGCTTAATGCCTCGTCAACTTGGCCCGCCCTTCCCATTATATCCACCATGCACGAATAGTGCTCCAACTGAGGAGCCAAACCATAGTCACTTGACATCAAACCAAAATAATGCCATCCCTTTTCTACCAGCCCTATATGTGCACATGCTCGAAGGACCGAAACAAATGTTGCATGATTTGGGGTCACATTCTTAACAATCATATATTCAAAAATTTGAAGGGCCTCTTCTCCAAGGCCATGTTGGGCATACCCACAAATCATGGCATTCCATGTTACAAAATCTCGATTAGTTGCTTTCTCAAATATAAGCTTGGAATCATGCATGTTTCCACATTTTGAATACATATCCACAAGAGTGCTGCATATGTATGCATCCGATTGCAGTTCAAGCTTGATAATTTGAGCATGAATTTGCTTACCAAGTCCAACAGTAGCCAAATTAGCACAGGTATCAAGAACTGTTGCATAAGTGAAGTGATCTGGGTTTACCCCCTTTCCCAACATCCGGGAAAAAAATTTCTGAGCCTCTTCACTTTCTTTCTGCAGAGAAAATCCCGAAATTATTGCATTCCAACAGACCATGGTTTGCTGCTCTATTCTGTCATGGATCTTTTCTGCCTCTTCCATCATCCCACATTTGCAGTACATATCAACAAGAGCACTTCCAACAAATGAATGAAACCCTATTCCAGATTTTATTATTCTATTGTGTACCTCCATGCCATAATTCAAGGCTTTTTGACCAGCACAAGCTTTTAAGACACTGCCATAAGTGAACTCATCAGGCTCCATCCCAGAATCCAGCATGGAAACAAAATGAGAGAGTGTTGCCTCTTCATTTCCGTTCTGTTCATGTGCTGCAATAATTGCGTTCCAAGAAATAGCATCCCTTCTCTCCATTTCATAGAAACCACGACATGCTTCTGCCAAAGCTCCAGATTTACCATACATGTCGAGAATAGCATTGGCCACACAAATATTTGACTCACAAGTAGTTTTGACTGCTAAGGCATGCACTTGAACGCCCTCCAAATACCCTTTAACGACTGCACAAGCACTAAATGCTCCAGATAAACTTATTTCATCAAAACCAAGATCAGACTCAAGCAGATGTTGAAATAAATGCAAAGCTCGAATGGCCTGATCACTTTGGGCATAGCCAACTATTATGGCATTAAAAGACTGCAAATTGCGAATTGGAAACAAGTTAAACATCTTTTGAGCTTCAGTCATGCTACCGCATTTTGCGTACATATCTAATATTGCTGTTCCTACAATCAAATCCGATGCGAAATTCGTCTTCAAGGAATGACCATGCAGCTGCCTACCTAACCTAAATGCAGAGAACCCGGCACACAACCTGAAAACACTAGCATAAGTTGACTGACTAAGCCCAATACTTTCCCTTTGCATTTCTTTGAAAAATTCAACACCCGTAATGAACTTATCATTTTGAACACAACCTGCAATGGCAGCACTCCAAGAAACCCAATTCTTCTCGGGCATTTGATAAAAGAATTTAATTGAATCATCTAACCTCCTACATTTTCCATACATATCCACTAAAGCACTCCCTGTAACCACATCTTTATCAAAAGCAATCTTAACCGCGACACCATGAACTTGTATCCCCACATCAACGTCTTCCAAAACAGCACAAGATTTTAAAACAACAGCAAAGGTTGTCCAATCAAACCCAACTCCTACCCTCCCCATTTCCACGAAAACCAAAATGGACTTCAAACATTCACCATTCTTCAGGTACCCCGAAATCAATGAATTCCACGAAATAACATCCTTTTCAGGCATATCATCAAAATATCTCTTTGCAACTCCCATCATCCCATTACTAGCATTCCCGAAAACCATTGCATTCCACGACACAACATCTCGTTGAGACATTTTATCAAACACTTTATTAGCATATCCCAAATCTCCACATTTTATGTACAACTGGATCAAACAATTGGCAACAAAGACAGTTGGGACAAACCCAGATACTATCATTTGACAATGGGCTTGTTTTCCTGGACTTAACGATGTCTGATTTGAACATTCTTGGAAAATGTGGGAAAATGTTTTTTTCTTTCTGGGTGTTGGTTGCCTTGTTGTTAGAGTTGAAACCGAGATAGCTTTAAAGAGAAGTGTTTTGGATGAGGGATGAGACAAGAGGAGTTTGGGGAAGTTGAAGTAAGAGATTTTATATGCCATTGAAAACCTTTTGTAGCTGTCATGCTTTGGCGGGTGTCTTCTTCGACTCTTGAGTAGGATGTAAGTTCCGTTTCAAGTTTCAGCTAGAACTTACAAGGGTTGTAGAGGTGGCAAACGCGCATATTCCTACCAAGTAATCTAGGTTTCATTATGGTCGAGATTATGGTAATTGACATCGTATTAGTATGTATATATCCATCCGTTCTTCAATCGATACCAAGTAATCTATATTTTATTATGATCGAGATTGCGATGCGTTTATACCGTTTCAATGTGTTCGAATATCAACTTCTATCCGTTGATATCGGATGGTATAAATTTTTTATATTTTAAACTTAACTTTTGTTTTTATCTATAATTATTAAATTAAGTTATTGAATCTAATAATCATTCTAGAACTTATATTTACATTAATGTAATTTCTTAAGAAATTAAAAATTAATAATTGAGATATATTTGCATGTATGTATTATGTTTAATTTGTGAAGAAATTAAAAATTATATTATGAATATATATATGTGTGAAAATAAAAACATCAATAAATTCGGAATGGTACACTTAAACACATTGATACCAATCTGTATTAGTATCAAGACAAAAATGATACACTCACTGGTATGGTACTGTCTATTTTAAATTAGATAATTTACGTAAAGTAATTAAAGTGCTTATTATATAATACTTTATATAAAAGAATTATAGTGCTCACCGATATGAAATCGTTTATTTGAAAATCTAGACTTTTTGAAAATATTAAAATTTCATAAAATCTTTAAATAATTTTATGATAGTTTTAAATTTTTTTTTTTTTTTTTTTTTTTGCATTTTAACAAATTTTTTATATTTTTAAAGAATTTTGAGTTGATTCTAGTCAAAACCCATAAATTTTTTTGAAAAGGGTTAGAGACCCACCCAATAAAGGGATATTTAAGGATTTATTTCTTTAGCATTTTGAGTTATTTGACCTGAGTTATGAGAGTATGAAATCTTTTTGGGTAAATTGCACCCATGATCACTTTAAAGTAGGTTTCATCTTATTTTGATCACTTTAAAAATTGATTCTAAAAAATGTGTATAGATCTTTGTGGCTCCTTTCCTTTTATTGTAATGATTTACCCATCGTTGAAAACTCATTTTTATCTATAATATATATAAAAGCACGAGTTTAGAGGAATCGATAAGAATATCTTTTATTTTTCATCATATACTAAATTAATTTTAAAAATAATTATAATTTAATTTAGAATTATTAGTTAAAAAATTTGTGCTAATGTTAAAATGAAGTTATTACTTGAATAAAACTCTAAGCATAACATATATAATAAAATACTATGATATTTATAATTATAATTTAATTTATAATATATGTAATAGTAGTTTTTATTCATTTGAGCTATAAGAAATATTAATTAATTATTGATAATATAACAAGTATGAAAATGCAACATATCTTTTAAACATTGTACAAATAGAATTTTTTTAATAATATATAATTACTTGAATTACGATTTTTATTTTTATTTTTTAATATAATTTATTTTAATTATTTTTAATAATAATTAATTACATAAATAATTATAATAAAATATAAATATCATAAAATATAAGCCCATATATTACTGACTTTGTCATTATAAATTTTTTATTTATTTATGATATTTATAAGATTTTTAATTTTACTAAAATAATTGGTTGAATGAACTTAATAAGAAAACTCATAAATAAGAGTTTTGATTCTATTAAAAGAAATTTATTGAATGGATTTATATAATAAATAAATAATCAAATTTATATTATTACATTAATACAAAACTAAAAACAAAAAGTATATTACTTTTATTTTAATTGTTTATTAAATTTATATATTTTTATATACAATTTTATAAATAATATAATATAATATATTATGTTTGTATTAATTATATATTATTTACAAATTATTGTGGTCATTTTTTTTAAGTGGTTGGATGAGTAATTGAAGAGAATGGATGGAATTGAAAAAGTTATGGATGATATGGGGCCGGCCCATTATATAACTACGGATCTCACCCTCTTCAGTCAGCCCGACAAAATCTAACCATCTCAACCAACAATCCCTACGCCACCCCCACTTTCATCAATTTCTTCAGTCCATCAGTCAAATCTTTATAAATCAATCACATCTTCTAACCCTTTCGTTGTCAAATCTCAGATCTCATTACTGTTTTATTCTTTTTATTATTATTATTTAGTTTCACTAAACAGTCTAAGAGCCGGACAGAAAAAAAGCAGTGTATATAGCTGAATTTCGATGGCTGTGGTTATCAGGGGAGCTCGCGGTGGAGGATCCGGCGGTGTTGGAGCTGGTTTCCGCAGTTTTTCTTCTTACAGGATCTTTGTCTCGGCCATGTTTTCGCTTCTCTTTATTGCCACTGCCACCATTCTCCTCACTACTCGTCCTTCTACAACTCATCACCACCCTGTAAAATTTTCATCCTTCATTCTCTTCCTTCAATTTTTTCAAAATCCTTTATCATTTGTTCTGTTTTTGGCTTTTTCAGATACCCTTTTCTTTTTTCTAACTTGGTTTTTTTTTTTAGCCTCAGTAACATGCCATTTATTTCTCTAATTCGGTGCTTCAAAATTTAAATCTATTTGGCTTTTATTGATACACTTTGGCGATTTTCTGAGCGGTTAATACTTCACAATCTAATCTCTTTATTTTTTATTGTTGTTTTCTGCTAGTCTTTAGGGCCTAGCTTGCAGTACTTTAAAATTCATTCTGTTTGGGGTTTTAAATACCCTTTTAGATGTTCTAACTATTTTTTTCCTGGGGTTTTCTAGCAGAGGTTTCGAAGTGGCGGAAATGCTTACGTGCATGGAACGTTTGTGGCATTGAACTCGGACCCTCTCAAAACAAGGTTAGATTTGATATACAGGCAAGCCAACGATCACATCACATTAGTGAAAGCATATGCAGCTTATGCAAGGAAACTAAAGCTTGACATTTCGAGGCAATTGAAAATGTTTGATGATTTGGCTAAGAATTTCTCCGATATTACATCTAAACCGAGGTACAAATCCTCTTTGTTTGAAACCAATGAGAATTTAGATGAGGATGTCTTAAGGCAGTTTGAGAAAGAAGTGAAAGATAGAGTGAAATTTGCTAGGTTGTTAATAGCTGAATCTAAAGAAAATTATGATAATCAGTTGAAAATTCAAAAGTTGAAAGATACTATTTTCGCAGTTAGTGAATTATTAGGTAAGGCAAAAAAGAATGGAGCTTTTGTGAGCTCAATTGCTGCCAAATCAATTCCTAAGAGTTTACATTGCTTGGCAATGAGGCTGGTGGAGGAGAGAATTTCACATCCGGAGAAGTACAAGGAAGACTTGCCTAAATCTGAGTTTGAGGACCCTGATTTGTATCATTATGCTATATTTTCTGATAATGTGATTGCAGTTTCTGTGGTGGTGAGGTCTGTGGTGAAGAACGCTGAGGAGCCTTGGAAACATGTATTCCATGTGGTAACTGATAGAAAGAATTTGGCTGCAATGAAAGTTTGGTTCAAAATGAGACCTGTGGAAGGGGGTGCTCATGTGGAGGTGAGGGCGTTAGAAGACTATAAATTCATGAATTCCGCATACGTGCCAGTTTTGAGGCAAATTGAGTCTGCTAAGCAGAGATTTTACTTGGAGCATAAGATGGAGAATGCAACCAAAGATGGGAGTAACATGAAGTTTAGGGATCTTGAGCATATGTCAATGTTGAATCACCTTAGGTTTTATTTGCCTGAAATGTACCCTAAGTTGCATAAGATTTTGTTCTTGGATGATGATGTTGTGGTTCAGAAGGACTTGACAGGGTTGTGGAAGATAGACTTGTCCGGAAAGGTGAATGGAGCTGTAGAAACCTGCTTTGGGTCGTTTCACCGTTTCTCTCAGTATTTGAATGTTTCGCATCCTCTCATTAGGGAGAGGTTTAATCCTAAGGCTTGTGCTTGGGCTTATGGGATGAATATTTTTGATCTTGATGCTTGGAGGCGTGAGAAATGCACAGAAACGTATCACAACTGGCAAAACTTGGTTAGTACATTATTTTCTTTTAAGTGAACTTAATGATGTTTGATACAAATAGGAGTAATAATTTGTTAGCTACTGGTGTTACAGATCATTTCATGATTTTAATGGAGAAAGAGAAACAATGTTTTTACCTGCAAAAAATTGATAAGACACTGTAAATAAACGACTCCTTTGTCCTAATGGTAATAGAGTGGTCTCGGATGGAAAATTAGAAATGATGACAAATAAATACAACTTTTAGGAGTAAAACCAATTAATTAACTTCAAGTTTCAAATACAACACCTCAGTTTTGCTAATGGTTTGAATTATGGATCGAAGTTATGGAAGTGCATGTGTGATTAACTTTTAATTGATCTTCTGATCAGAATGTCGATCGGGGTCTGTGGAAATCGGGTACTCTTCCGCCCGGCCTGATCACCTTTTACTCATTGACAAAATCACTGGACAAATCCTGGCACGTGCTTGGACTTGGATACAATCCAAGCATTAGCATGGATGTGATCAACAATGCTGCAGTCATTCATTATAATGGAAACATGAAACCTTGGCTAGACGTTGCTATGAACCAATACAAGAATCTCTGGACTAAATATGTGGATAATGACATGGAATTCCTGCAGACTTGCAATTTTGGAGTGTAGGTGAGTACTGGTGCTTCTCTCTCAATAATCAAGTAACAAAAATAGAAGTTTTAGCAATTGTTCATATTGGCTTGCTATATTTCACCAACATTTACACTATTCTTTAGTTCTACAGCCAGAGAAAAGCTTAATGGTTTTATCTTTAGTTCTTTCCCCCCCTTTAGTAGGCTTACTATTTGTTTATTCTTAAATTAGCTGTTTTGTTCTTGAAGATGTCAAGCACGAATTGTACTGAACCAGATTATATATGTATACACTTAAATGATTCTTTGATAGTGAAATCTCTTCCATCAATACATTAGTCGACTTACAAAACTCAACATTTTAGTCTAGTTTTATGCCAATTCAAACATACTTCCATTTACTGTTATGGCTCTCAGGTTTGTTTGTCTGCTTTACAAGTTAGATTGAGAGTAAAAATTTCCCATGCATAATGGTGCAGTAGGTTAGAAGCTATGTTGCTCCGTCTCTTATTTATTTTTTGAAGCATCTATATTTGACTCTCGTTCCTGACACATGGATTGGTCATATGAGGATATGACTTCCAAAAATCCTCTAAATATGTTTAAGACTTTAGAAAAATTCATCATACTCGTATCAAATACATACCGATACCTGATACTCAACTCTGAATTTATGGAAAAAAATTTGATATCGTCTTAGTCATTAGCTTTTTAGCATTTGGAATCTTTCAACTTGTAGTTCTCCATCTTTTGTTGTAGTTACGGAATGTGAGAACCCTTAGATGGTTTGGTGAAGGTTAGGTTGCTAGGCTTTCCATCTTTAATTTGCACTCAACCGCACTGTTGAACTTGGTCATATTTGTAGACTAAAACTTGTGTTTTCATAAATCTTACTCAAGTTTAGGACTCTATAGTGTTTCCTCTGTTTAAAGAATAGATTCATTAAGTACCCAATTGCAGTAAAACAATAAATAAAAAAACTCTATAACTACTCTAATTCTAGCAATTAAATTCTCGGGAGGAATCCACTTGTATTAATATAAAACTACCATTATCTTTTTAATGATTAATATTTTAGTTGCCAAACTATTGATAAACTGTTGAATTTATTAGTATAGTTGCATTTATCATGAACGCAAATTTTTTAATCAATCTAATATCTCTATCATATTAAATTATAATTTTGTTTATACTAATATATATTCAGTAGGTAAAAGTCGATTACATAAAGCAAAGGGCTAAATCATTATTTGGGACTTGAATTCAGCGACAACTTTTTCATTGGAGCCTGAATATTTTTGTGGTCCAAGTTAGTTCTTAAACTCTCGTACTTGTAGTATAACATTACCTGGATTAATCATCCATAATGAGATACAATATCGCATTAAGTGTGAATTAGTATAAAGTGGAATGATAATATGAAGAACAAAGAAGGGAAACAAAAAGTAATTAATTACATATAAAGCGCATGATCGAATATACATTACTTTCCTATATATAATTTTATCTCAATCCGTCCTCGTTAGTTTGTTAAAGAATCAACTAAAAGTGTAATAGCTGCATACTTCAGGTGCCTAACTGGGCTAAAAAATTTTAAGCATTAAAATGAAAAAAAAAAAAAAAAGAAAAGAAAAAAGAAGAAGACGATAATTTAGGGCCAATTCTTGAATTCGGCCTTATATATGATAGACTAGTTTGCATACCATATATTAAATTATTTTTTAATCTTTTTAAAAAAATTATCATTTTACAAATAATGCGATTAAGGAATTAGGACAAAAATAGGACATATGTTTAATTTTAAATGAGTGTATACCCTAATATAAAAATTCTCTCAAAAAATTCCCTGGATTTGAGAATTTGATGACCTAATTTCATGACAACACAACAATGTCTTTTTAAGAATTTATTCAGGCCATTTTAGATATTTAGTTAGCCATAAAGTGGATGGCGGTGACACTTGTGGACTACTATGCGAAGGTGGTTTGAAATTATAGAATATGATATTGTCTTTGGGTTAATTTAAGTAATTGTCCCTACATTATTAGTTTGAAATTTAAATTTGTCTCCAAACTCTAAAATATCCTATTTGAGTCCTTAAAGTATTAGTATTGTTTCAATCAAATCATTATATTAACTTAGCCATTAATTTAGCGTATTTAAAATACGTGGAATAAATTGTAAATGTGTGTGTACTTATCACATAAACATGTTAGAGATGTAACACAAGCAATATCAATAAAATCTAGGAGGATCATTTTCTTTTCTTTTAATTTTAAAAACATCAAATCTAAGTTATTCATGCGATAGTTACACATATGTTTATAATTTAATCCACGTATTTTAAATGTGTTCCACATTAAATTTGAACTAACATTTAACACCTAAACATTAACTAGACTAACAAATCATATTTAATACGATATTGATACTTCCAAATTTAAAAAACCAATTTAAGATCCGAACCATATATATATATATGATCACATTATTTTGTTTATTTTCCGAAACGAAACGAGGGCATATTCTAGCATATAAAAAGAATCTTAAACTATTATTACATCCATTATCAAAATCCATATTCTTATTTTTATTATTTTTTTAAACTACTATGTATAACAAGTGTTTTTTTATTTATTAAATTGATTATGATCTAATTTATTTTTTTAAATAATTATAATTAAGTTTTTTATTACTTTGAAATAATTTTTTAATTTTTTTTAACATAAATTAAATGAATACTATTAAAATATTTTAAATTTAATTTAATTATTTTTAATTACATTATTGTCTTAGTAATATATTTTTAAAAGTCGTTCTTTTTAGAAACATGGTTTTAAACCCGATGGAAGTTTTAGTATGTTAATAACATAGTTATTTCAAATTTGTTTATAAAAAATCTAAAACCAAATTATATTTTAATTTTAATTTTAATTTGTAAATAAATTATGAATATATAATCAATTCTTACATCATAATTCAACTGATAAATATATTCGATTTAAAAATTGATCCATCTTGATTTAAAAAATAATTGAATTTTAGATCGAACTCTTTGATATTGACGAAAACCGGGTCGTTTCAAAATCATTATCTCTTGTTTCCTTATTTATCAAAACACAAAATTTACCAGAAAAAAAAAAATTCTTATCACTTTGATTTCTTATACTTTTTTTTTTCACCTCCATCCATAAACTCATGAATTCAATCTTAAATCTAAGCTTTTGAAGTTATTGGAAACTTGATTTTACTTGAAAATTTAGAAATAAACGGAACCTTTGGTTCATTGGAATTGAATAGGATTGTAATATAATAGAATTGTAATGAAATAAAATTGTAATCAATAATTCAATTGTTTGATTCATTAGAATTGAATAGGACTGTAATGTAATAGAATTATGTTTGGTTGAGTGTAATAGATATCGTAATAATATATATAAAAAAAAAAAAAGCTAAAATGATCAGAATACCCTTAATGGAAAAGATGAAGTCGGAAATAGGTGTGTGGATACAGAAGTTGGAAGGGGTCACTCTCTAATAATTAACAGGGAAAGGGATGGTTGGAAATGCAGATTAAGACTGGTGACTGCCGCTCTTCCATTAAAAACCAAAAGCGATTAGATCGTTGTTTCATCCAACACAGCAAACCCTCAGGGAACCATAAATCCCATGCGGCCCTCCTTCCTCTGCCATCTAATTTTACGCTGTTATTCTTCTAAATTTCTTTTATTTATACAACCTAATTAAAAAATATTAAATATTAGAACCATAAAAGAAATGTAAACCAGCAAATGCCTATGAAAAAAATAATGAGATTCTAACGTTCTTAGCTATTAATTGAATGAAAATACTAAATCTCGGTTTTATACAATGAGAAATATAACTCAAATTTGAATAATTTTAAATTACACTTTAAAAAATAATTTAGCATAGATACATGATGTACTTTCATCTTTAATAAAAATATTTCAAAATTTTAATAAAAAATTAAAATATTTTTCTAATCTCAATGTAATTGATATAATTAAAAGTAGAATGTACTTTAATTAGTTAAAAAAAATTCTTCAAGCTCTTTTTTTCTATAACAATTCAAATAAAAATTAATTCAATATAAAACTTAATCTTCTTATTTATTATTATATAATCTCATTTTTTTTTAAATTAATTTTGTGGAAGTACAAAAAATTATGAGGGATTACCAATAACATGAAGAAATACCCAAAAAAAAAAAAAGAGGGACTATCAAATAATGATTCGTTTTATAAAATTCCTTTATTTATTCAATTTTTTAATATGCAAAAATATCATTATATTGACTCCAAAACAAATTTTTCTCATACCGAATTCTAGTTTTAAAGTACACCAAAAGGAATATGAGGGCATACCAATAAAACATGAAAGAGTGCAAAAAGATTATGAAAGATTACTAAAAATGTTGAGAAACACGAGGGACTATAAAAAAATCGTAAAAAGAACCGCAAGATATAAAATTTATCAAAAAAATATAAAAAAAAATTATGAGTGATTATCAAAAAATTATGAGAATGGTTCGCTCTACAGTATTTGATTTATTTATTCAAATTTTCAAAACTTTTCCTTGTATATAATATTTTTAGTACCAAATATTAGTAATTAAAATTAATTATTTTTTAAAAATTATGAAATACTGGTTCACAAATCCCCAATCAAATTTCTTAACATGAAAATGTATATTTTTCATGTCAGATCCTAATTTTTAAAGCATAGAAAAAATTTGAATACATGCTAAAATTTATGAGAGAATATAAAAAAAATAAGGAAATACAAAAAATTATGAGTGATTATAAAAAAATAAAATAAAATAAGGAAGTACGAAAAATTATGGAAGATTATAAAAAATTATAAGGGTGTATTAAAAAATATGAGAGCGTAAAAAATTACGAGGGATTAACAAAAATAATGATAATATACCAAAAAAAGGCTTTTTTTTTTTATTATATAAAAATAATATTAAAAATTAATTAAATACAAAAATGGAGTGGGAAACAAATCAATTACAAAAACGGGGTGTTTGCTACAGTGATTTTGGGTGCCGTCTGACACATTGGCGATAGGAGTGAATAAAGTCCGATTCAATTCGAGTTCGAGTTATTACGACCAACTCGAATAAAAAATAAAATTTTTGGTTTAACTCGAATATGAACTACATAAGTTGAGTTATTCGAAAATTCAAATAAAAAAAAATAAAACTACGTCGTTTTGATAAATATTTACCCATTAAGATAAAAGACAAAACTATTACATTGTTTATAAAGTTAAATAATCTTGTACTTCGTCTATTAGTTAAATGATCGATTCATGTAAACATAACGTCGAGTATAAATAATATGATTCATTAAGTCGACTCAATTCGAAAAAAATTCAAATTGAATTCGATTTCTAAAATAAGATTCATCAACTCGTTTAACTCGAAATTTTTTACTCGACTCGATCAAATACTCACCCTTAATTAACGGCACGGATAAACTTTATAAAAAAAAATTTGACAAAAAAAGAAAAAGTTGAAAAGGTGAATTTTTTTTAATTGGTGTTACTGATGGCATAACTTTGATTAAATAAAAAAATGGTTTTTTCTTTTTCTCAGGTTTGATTTGGTAAATGGAAATGCAGGGATGTGCATTAAAAGC
Source organism: Kokia cookei (assembly GCA_039519145.1). Taxonomy (NCBI): domain Eukaryota; kingdom Viridiplantae; phylum Streptophyta; class Magnoliopsida; order Malvales; family Malvaceae; genus Kokia; species Kokia cookei. Next base: position 15,335,705 of record CM076909.1, read on the forward strand.
TTGGGAGTGAAGCATTGACTACTGAAAAAGTAAGGCATTAATTGTTTGGGGTTGAAATCACAACTTTCGACTTCTATTTTTTCTGTAAGATTTTTTTTTAAAAAAATTATTGATGCTGTCAATATATGGCATCACAAAAAAAAAAAAATTATTTCACTTTTTCAACTTTTTTTTCTCTTGTTAAACCTAATTTAAAAAAAAAAAATTTATCAATGCAGCCAATGTGTTAGGCGACACTCAAAATGACTGTAGTAAATATTACATTTCGTAATTAATCTATTCCTCACCTCATTTTCATATTTAATTATTTTTATAAAAAAAACCCACCCAAAATATGAGGGAGTACAAAAAAAATTTTGATGGTGTATCAAAAATTACAATGGAATATAAAAAAATAGAGAAAGTACAAAAAAATTATAAGGGATCATCAAAAAATTTTGGGTAACCTAGGCTAGCAGTACCAAACTATTAGAAAAAAAAAATTGTCACCAAATTATGAAAAATTATAAAATAATCATCCAATTATTCAATTTTATCTTTTTCGGTCACCAACTGGTTAACGGTGACAACTTCTAAAACTTATATAATAGAAATTTTATTCCTCAATATTTATATATTATATCAATTTAATCTTAATTTTAAAAAATACAGGCGTATGGTGTGATTTGATTTTTTTGCGGTTTTAAATTTTTTTATGACCCTTTCACCTAAAAGTTTTAAAAAAATAAATTTATCAGCTGAATTTAATTAAAAATATATAAAACTGAAAACATTCAAAATTTTAAGATAATAATTTTGAGTGTTTTCAAATTAAGAAGACAGAGAAAAAAGAAAAGAAGAGATGGTACAAATATTAAGGATGAGAGTCGTGGTCAGACGCGAAGAAGGAGCATAGGTCCGCAGAAGAGTGGGCCTAGAACTCATGGTTGATTGCAAAGTGGGATCAGCTAAAATGTTCACTACGGACCATCTTTTTCATCTACTTCTTATTCCAAAAGCCAATGAAGAAATGTGTGGGTTCACTCTGCTAAGATAATGTAACCAAACTAAGCCAAGTAAGACAATATCCTCTTCTTTTCTTTTTTTCTTTTTAACACCAAAACTAAGCTAACCACAAGATAATGCAACAACTTTTAGCAGCCACTGGGTTGCTTCCATGCGTCTGTACCAAGATTCTCCTCTCCCATTTGGGTTCTTCCATACTATTAAAACCCTCCCTTCCTCACTTCAATCTGCTTTGCTCATACACTACTACTTAGTTTCAGCTTTTGATACCTAAAGTGTAAGAGATGTTGAAAGAAGCTATTAGTGATGCTGGTGGTGGAAACGATTGGGCGCGTGTCTGCGACACATGCCGCTCCGCAGCTTGCACCGTCTACTGTCGTGCCGACTCCGCGTACCTTTGTGCTGGATGTGATGCCCAAGTGCATGCCGCCAACCAGGTCGCCTCGCGCCATGAACGCGTACGGGTGTGCGAGGCATGTGAGAGTGCCCCTGCTGCCCTGTTGTGCAAGGCAGACACTGCATCCTTATGTACTACTTGCGATGCCGAAATCCATTCCGCCAATCCGCTTGCTCGTAGCCACCAGCGTGTCCCCATTCTTCCAATTTCAGGATGTCTATATGGCCCCTTGCTCACTGACCATGGCTGTCGAAAAATGACATCAGCGACTGAAACTGAAGATGGTTTTATGTGCACAAACGAAGATGATACAATTGCCGAGGATGAGGATGAGGATGAGGCAGCTTCATGGTTACAGCTGAACCCTGGGAAAAATAGCACCAACCAGAATAACGGGTTCATGCTTGCTAGGGAGGTTGACGACTATCTGGACCTCGTAGGATACAATTCAAGCGTGGAGAATCAATTCATTGATCAACATCAACAACAACATTACGGTGTTCCGCACAAGAGTTATGGTGGTGATAGCGTTGTGCTAGTTCAATCTGGAGAAGCAAAAGATCACTTTCAGCAACAGCAACACCAGAGTTTTCAGTATGGCCCGAATTACGATGCCTCAAAATCTGCATACAACTACAACGGTTCCATTGCTTGCACTGTGAGCTATACTCCCAACAGTTTTATACCAAGTGGTTCAGTTATTAAACATAGAATTTGATTTCTATTCCAAGTTCTTTATACATTTATATTGTACTCAAATTCTCTTTTAATCCAACTGTCAAGTGTCAACAGTAAAATGATTGAGGACGCTTATAAAGAAAACCCCCTTTTGTTTTTCCCGTTAAACACAAAAGCAGAAGAATTTCAAGAATCTGGAAACAGTTGAGAGAGTGGGAAGTTTTTAGAATCTATCTTTTCATGTTCACTTTCTCAAGCTAAGAAGGTCTACCAAGACTAGTAAATTTTCCAACTCAAAACAAGTCCTACAACTAGACAGCTTTTGCTTTGCAGCATGAAAAAACATTAAACAAGAAAAAAGAAAGTTTGGTGGTTGGTTTTTCCTATGTTTGTCAAAATATGAGATTGATAAATGGTTTTGATTTTTAGTTTCAACTCAGAGTAGAATGATATGTTTCTTACTCCTTGAACCATGTTAGGTATCCCTTTCCTCTGGGGACATCAGCATTGTGCCGGAATCAAGCATGAGTGATATCTCAATCTCCTACACAAGGTCGCCCAAAGGTACAATTGACCTCTTCTCTGGACCACCGACTCAGATGCCAACCCAACTTGCACCAATGGAAAGGGAGGCCAGAGTCCTAAGATATCGAGAGAAGAAGAAGACAAGAAAGTTTGAAAGGACAATAAGGTATGCTTCAAGAAAGGCGTATGCAGAAATGAGACCTCGAATCAAGGGTCGGTTTGCCAAGAGAACCGACGTGGAAGCTGAAGTGGATCAGATGTTCTCCACGACAGTAATAACTGGATATGGCATTGTACCTTCTTTTTAAAATGCAGCAAGAAATGGAGTTAGTAGTAAAGCTCTAATGCTGATACTATATCTCTCTTAATATAATTGGTCTGAATCAATTAGATGGATATGTTTAGTGATCTTTTTGATCGTCTAAATCATGCTACTGTTATCTTGTAATTGCATGTATATCTATAATTTTGGAATTTAGTTCTTTGCAATTACAGATATCCATTCTTTAATTCTTACCATTCCATGTTTTGCTATAGTTTCAAGGAAAGAAAGATTGCCATGCTGAATGCGATGGCCTACTAGACTCATCTTTAAGAAAAGAAAAGAGCAAATTTGGAGGCGGTGAATGTTAAAAGGATCCAATAATAAAATTCTGGCTAGCCCCATTTGAAGATTATTCCCTTATGCACCACCTAGACAAGCACAAGATTATTGCTGCCACAAAAGAAAAAGCAACATTATGTGAAATCACGTATAAAAAAAAAAGGGTTAGGACATTGAGAGAGACAGAAATATATATAAGTGAATATTGGAATGAAAGCAACATATACCCACTGCTATTCCCATAAGGCAAGAACCAGATTCTACTCATGTTTTCAGCTCATCAATGCCTAATGAAAACTTGAATAATATCATTTAATCCATCCATTAGGGTAGGGTCTAGGGTCCTCTTCGATCCAAGAGATTGAAGCATCTATTTCTGCAACGCCATTCATTGAGCATCATTTATTTTGTACATACAGTGCGTTTCAATCAACACTAGCTCTATCTATGCCTTCACTACATGGTTTCAAAATTGATTAGAATAAGAAGGTAGCTTCAAGCAGCTTCTCACTTGTATCACTTCCCTAGGCATGCGTAATGGAAACAAAGTTTAGCCACATGCAAAACAACATACAATATTGTCACGAGAGTTATCACTTTACCTTAAACAGTGGTACCCTCTCAGCATGCGACTTGTAGGATTCTAATTTGAGCATGCTTATATTCTATTACTTCAAGTCACCGTATCTTCTGTCAATTTCTATATCAAGCAAGAATTGGTTGTAGTTTCATGCTTTATTGGTTCAAAAAGATTATGCCACCAAAGATATTCACATGGTGAAAAATATATGCCAAAATATCTGCATCAAAGAAAAACTGAAGATGATATCTTAGAACTGCTAAATTTTCCAATAATGACTTTTCTATGTTGAACTAGCGTTACACCATTAGTACTCTTCGGTTCATTAACAGGTAAGACATTGCTTCCATGTTTTAACACAAGATTAGAAAAAGAAAAGACAATGGGGATAATTTGCCAGTGAAGTGTGCACTGACAGTAAAACCTTAAAAAGGAAAACAAAAAAGATGAAAAAAGCAAACTGCACTTTGCACTTTTTTCCAAAGGAAAAGATGTACATCATCAAAGTTGAGCCATGCAAAGTGGAAAAGTTTGTGGAGGTCAATTGTTTAATACCTCAAAAGTTCGGTCCCCGATCAAGCTTACTATTTTTGCTAGCTATGAATGATCCTCAGGCCTCTCAAGATATCATTCCTTGTTTTGTCATACATTCAGCGACATTGCTTCGCCTTCACTCATTTACGCATAGATTCTTTATTGTTTATTTAGAGATCTCGAATTAACTTTAAAGAGAAACCTAATATTGTATGAATAATAATTTATAGAATCTAATAAATTAATATATAGAATTACTTGACGCTGAATTGGAGTTCACCATTGGATTTGACGAAGAACATTATAAAAAATTAATTTTTCTCTTGACCTTTTTTCTTTTTGTTACTCGAAACCTTAAAAATGAAGGTTTTAAGTTATCTCTGTGTAACCTTATTAGATAAAACGATGATCATTATATATGATCTATTTTATTGCCCACCAGTAATAGAATGAATGGAAAAGATTTAATTGCTATTGAAATATTTGGGTTAAAATATTAAACTCTAATTTTATGATTAACCAACAGTGGCTAATGCTTTTGTTAACCTAAACAACTGCTAAAACATAAGTGCTTGGGAGAAGTGGCTAAGGGAGTCAACACTTTTTCAAGCACTGCAATAACCGGAATAAAACAAGGGGTATAAGAATTGTTTGTGAAACTCGGTTTTTTTATGTCTGCGAAGCTTAACTCAGTGAGAAATATTCACAATCTTCAACTTTTACAATAAGTGAACCTAAATCTATCATACACTCATGGCAATTTCCTCACCTTTTCACCTTAAGCACCGAAATTCTCACCATTAAATTCACTCTATGAACTTAGCATGTAAAACCACAACAACACAAGTTTTACAATCATAATGCACTCATAAAATAAAGTTTATCACTTGAATAGAATAAGTGTTCTATCTCTCAATATAATAACCTATACAAGTATCTCAATTATGTAGAATATTTCAAGACTTGCTAACATAAAGAAAATCTATCACAATCCCTTTTAAACGAAAACTAAATAAATTCAATGCAATATAATAATGACATATAATGTAAACAAGGATTGTTGACAGCTAAGTCTTCAACGATCCAATCCAATCAACTTCATTGATCCAAGGGATTAGATAAGTATAACCTGATCCTCCATATAAGTCTCCTCAAGTATAGGTGACCAGCTGCACACATGCAAATTGAAGCAAACGATTTTGAAACCTATTCTGAAGCGCGGGCCTTAACTGTAAGCGGATAGTGTCAGTTGTAATATTTACAATTGAATTTAAGTATTATGAGGCCATGTTTACCGAAAAATATAATTACAAGTCATTTTTAATATTCTACTCAAAAGAGGATCCAACAAGTTTGCCTTACCATTAAACAACAATGTATAAAGAATTAGAGAGTTTGATTTGAGAATGAAATTAAAAAGCAAAGAATGCTACATGTGTTAATTAGAACATCTTAAAAAGGGAAGTATGTCAATCTGTATGACACATACACTCTTTACACCGTGGATACCAATAAACACTTCTAGCCTTACGCCTACTCTAGACATGTTTAGTTTGTCTAACTTCCTTCCTCACTCTTTGCTCAAACACTTTCCACTCTATAGCATTGTAACACTCCAGGACTGGCGGGTTTAAGATTTAGGCGTAAAATAGTAAAATAATCTATCTTGCGAAGTGTGATCCCCCCAGTTGCTTATTTTAGAGAATATGAGTGGGCGTATACTAAGAGTTGTGTGTGTAAGTGAAGGTTTTATCACTAATTATTCTTCTATTTAAGAGAAAAGATTGTATTAAGCAAAAAGAGGTAGTTATGATAATGGCTAGCGCCAAAAGTATAGCATGCTTTGTTGGTATGAAGTATTGTGCTAGTTTGGTAGTGATTGTTACTTGGTTAGGAACCAACTGGATAGATTAGTCTGATATTTGTAAATGCAGGGTACTCATTTATGATTTTCTCGAACTATGTAGGCTATTAAGAAGGCAAATTCTGAAACATGTGACACTTGTTAAGTTCCGCTAAGTGAGTTGAGTCATATATATATATTTGCGTGTGTGTGTGTGTGTGTGTGATGGGTTCTAAAAGTGGTCTTTCTTCTTCTTCCTTAAAAATGATACTCTCTGGCACTTTTTGTAAAAGTCTAAATGTATCCTTTCCTTGTTAGGTTGGAAGCTATGATTCTGAATCTAATGAGTGTTATTCCATCTCTGGGTAAATATTATAGCTCTGCATGTTGTGTTCTGATCGAGTAAGTTTGTATGTGGTATAGTTGTAAGAGCGAAGTTTTGCATGAGGTTGTCAACGATTGAAATGATAAGTAAATTTGTATGTGTGAGAGTTGTAATAGTGAAATTATGTTTCCTAAGCAGTTGTTGTTGTTGGTTCGAGCTACAGTAGGTAAGTTAAAAGGTGAGTCTTCATCCTGACTCTTTGATATGAACTATTCAAATAAAAAGTTTATACATACACACACATAAATGGGATGATGATGTCTACGAAAATGATAAAGGTATGAGCACAGTAAAGATAAGAGATATGTCATGATAATATGTACAAAATTTTGTTAAAAGAATGATGTTTGGTAAGCATGCATGTAAAGCCTAGTATAAGGGATGTATGAGTCAATAAGAAGGTGATCATCTAGGATAGTGAATGCTGTTCAAATGTCTCATTGTGAAGCCTCTGGTAGGGCAGTTATATTGCTAACCAGATATGAAAACGAGAGTAAGATCAGGAGGTAGAGATCTGTGGCAGTATAACATGGTTTGGAATGACAGATCACGATACATGAATGTGAAAGTACACGTGGCTGAGACCCATGGCAAGATATGTTTGTATGAATGTTAATGGTGTTGACTTGGAGTATGTTCAGCTACGGGTGGAGCAAGCAAGCCAAGGGACTGGAAGTGGTTGTCGGGCTGAGTGAGAAGGTCAAATTGACACCGACGAATAAGCTCAATTTTTTATTTTAAGGTTTAAATTAAGCGAAGAAGAGATGAAGTTGGGAATTTGTTGATGATTACGGAGGAAGGAAGAAGCAGAGGGAAAAAAGAAAAAAAAATCTCGGTTGGGGATTTCAGACGTGAGAAAGAAAGGAAAATAGTGAGGGTAAATTTGAAACATTGGGCTAATTTATTGTTCCACCCATGCCTTGAAATCACCCAATCAGTGGGGAGAGCACCGAATGGTATATATGCTGCCTCATCCCCGAATAAGCTCATATTCAACACTTCATTACAGTCAGCCAAACAATGATTTAGTGATGAGCTTGTTGAATTGGACTATAATACATTGTTAATTCCCTCCAGTCAAACATGTTGACATATTTTGTTAAATAATTTCAAACTCAAACTATTTCCATAAAGTTTGTAATATAAACAAACGCTCCATCTATTGGTTAAAAGGACTTGAAAAGAAATAAGAAAAGACGGAACGTGAATAAAAAAAAATTTGGATCCATAGTTAAGAGTAAGGGTCTAAGGGTCTTATCTTTTGACACGTATACCAGTCTTCTTTAACTAGGGCAAAAACTCTTCTTTCTAATAGAAAACCAATCCCAGGTAGACGAATCTGGACCCTTGAACTGGAGTTTTTCTTTATCGAATAACAAAAAGGGCAATAATCCACCAAAACTCTACACATGTCCAACATGTAGCAATAACGTTAGCACCTATCACTCCATTAACACCCTCACAACCTTACACATGTCCAACATGTGGCATTATCGCTAGGACCCGTCACTCCATTACACGGCCACCTTCACGTTTCCTCCTTGTACGTTGCATTTGCATTCCCAAGTTAATGGAAAGGAAGAAGTAAAGAAACTATACTTCTAGTGGAAGAAAACTAAAGATCCTCATCACTGGATGCCATGTTTATAGCAATGTGTTCACTCAAAGGCTCAAACTCTTTCTTTCTTTCACTAAATCATCTTGCAAAGTCTCAGGAATATGCTTCACTACCACCCCCTCCAAACACTAACGAAACCCATTGACTTAGTTCTTCACTTCTCTTTGGACACCTTGATTTCACAAGTATATCTTATTTGATCATATTATATTTGCTTTTTGAGCAGGTGAAAGGTACTATCTATGGCTTAGAGGAGGCAACAACGAGAGAGTGTGTGTGTGTTTTCTGAGAAAGGTTTCATTGTACTGTCAATGGTATGTTTTTCTTTTAGGAGGGGAGGCTGCCTTTTTAACATTTTGGTTTCATATGTAATTATTATTTTTTTTTGTGCTTTATTTTATATTTAATTAGTTTGTTGTCCACTTAAATTATATAAAAATAAGATTAAAAAGGAAAAAAAAAGAGAACAAATTTGAGCTAAGGCTAATTGGGTCCATAACCCAATTGAAAGTCGAACCCATGGGCAGCTCAATACCTCTTAACTAAAATAATGCATTAATTGAATCAAATGTCTGGGAACATATCATGATTTAAATTTTTAATTATATTTAAGATTTTCATTTAATTGATGCTACCAATTTTATTCGTGAAGTTATTAAAAAAATTATTTTTATTATTTCGAGTGTGTAGAAAAATATTTGTTCATGATGGAATTTTAACTTAAAATATTATAATTTTTAACATATCAATTCTCAATTTTTATCATTGGATGGATGATCTTGTTAGTCATTTTAAAAATAGGTAGTTTGAATTTTGATCAATTTTTTTTGTTAATTTGATTACTGACATTAAACGATTGATCAAACAGACCACTCAGTCATTAAATTTATTTTTTATTTTTTATTTTTCTCTTAATTTTTGTTTGTCCTCTCTCTTTCTTCTCTTTTCTAACTCAAGAATCATACTCGTCGACATCCCTTAAAGATGTCGCTGTTTAATTCATCATAAATCGCAACGACGATAGACGATAATGAGCAGCGGGTGATCATGGGTAAGCAGAAAGAAACAAGGAAAATAAGAAGAAAGAAGAAGCATCTCTCGATGTTGTTCATCGACAAAACACCTCTCGTTAGCAAGTGGTTTGATAGAGACAGTAATGACATCTTTCAGGGAGTTTTGGGGTTAGAAGATAGAAAAAATGAGAATATTTTATTAAATTTAATGGGAAAGTAAACGATTTGATCAATTTCTTTAATGTCAGTAATTAAAAAATTGGAGTAATAACAATGTAACTTTAGTCACCTCAAAGTAACGAATGGGGTAGTTTATTTATTTGATTATTATATTTTTTTAAAAAAATTAACATTATTTCTTACCTACATTATGTGTATCATAATTTTAGTATGATACATGAAACTAATTATATTTAAAAGATTTTTTTTTGGTGAAATAAAAAATAAGATAAAATTTGAATAATAAATTTAATTAACACAATTCAGATTATATTTGAGTGATGAATATTTTGATCAGAGATTTATATAAAAGATTTAATTTATAATTAAAAAAATAATTATTTTAAATGTATAATCAAAACTTACCTAATGAGAGATATCTAAGGATCAAACTATCAAACTTGTTGGCAAAAATAACATTACTTGCAAATCTGACTCAAATCAAATTTTGGAATACTTTTAAAAACTTTTATTGAATCTTAATTTTAATTATTTTTGTTTAATTAAAAATTACAATTGTCATAATTTGATATTTTGGAAACTTTTTAACTGAGTTAACTGTTCGTACTTAAAATGGTAATAAAATAAAATTTTAAATATTTATTTTGATAAAAAAATCTTGAAGTATTTTTTTTAATAAATTGGTGTGATTACATGATAATATCTATTCATACATATAAGTGTTCGAATTTAAATATTTTAAGATAAATATCATTCTATTTTCTATTGAAGTCAACACAAAATCTTGAAGTATGAATTTTAAGATAAATATCATTTTATTTTAAATATTTTCTATTTTCTATTTTAAGATAAATATTTTAAGATGCTGGTAACGAGTTTTATTTTTTATTATCTATAAAAGTATGAATTTTTTTTGAATTGACGAGAATACTTTTTAATGTTCATTTAATTATTTAACTGACATTTAATAAGTTGTTTTAAATAATGGAGTTTTTATTGGTTTGAAAATATATTAATTATTAATAATATATATTATTTTAAACTATTTATTGTTAGAATTTGGTGATTAGAATTCTTGTTAAGGTGGAGATTATTAGAATTGGGTGACTAAAATTCTTGTTAAAATAAAATTCAGTGGTAAAATAAAAAAAATAAAGTCCAAATAAACTAGACTTCTTTTATTTTTTTTAAATTAGAATAGGTCATCTATTTTATTTTAATTAGAATAAGGTGTTTCAACCTTACTATGTTACTTCTATTAGTTGTTGATTGGAATAAGGTTTTTCAACCTATAAATAGGCACAGTCATCTCCTCTTGTAATCATTCAATTTTTGACATTAGTAAATCTTCTTCTTCTTTACCCATGATTTTTTTCGAAAGGGTTTCCATGTAAAATCTGTGTTTTTTTCTCGTTTTATTTGCTATATTTCTTCATTGTCGACATTTAATTTTAACAAATTAGTATCAAAGCTTTTTGGGTTATTAGTCTCGATCACGATAATTACGACATTGAAGTATGATATTCCGCTGTTAGATCGCAACACCAGATTCGCGTTGTGGTAAGTAAAGATGCAAACAGTTCTTGCGCAGATGGATTTGGAGGATGTCCTTTAGGGTTAGATAAGATGCCTTCGAATTTAACAGATGAAGAGAAGAGGTGTAAAGATTGGAAGGCTTTGACGCAATTACAACTGCATCTGTCGAATGAAATTCTATAAGATATGTTAAAAGAGAATATTGCTACTGCATTATGGGCAAAATTGCAGTAGTTATGTATGCCAAAAACCCTAACCAATAAATTGCATATGAAACAGCGCCTGTATTCTTATCGTTTGAAAGAAGGTGCGTCTGTGCACGAACACTTGAATGTGTTTAAAGAAATTATCTTGAATTTAGAGGCCATGGAGGTTCAATATGATAAAGAGGATTTAGGATTAATTCTCCTTTGTTCGTTACCACCGTCGTATTCAACTTTCAAAGATACAATTTTGTATAGCCGTGAATCTATTATAGTTGATGAAGTTTATGCTTCCTTAGCCTCGTATGACAAGATGAAGCATCTTGTGCCTAGATCTGACTCCCAGGGAGAGGGTCTCATTGTTCGTGGAAGACAAGATCAAAATAGTGATGATAATTGTGGGAAGGCACAGGAACGAAATCCCCGCAGTAAATCTAAAAGTAGATCGAAATCTTCAAATAGAGGTAAAACTTGTAACTTCTGCAAGAAGAAAGGGCACATTAAGAAAAAGTGCTACAAGTTACAAAATAAGATCAAAAGGGAGGCAGAGAATCAAAAAGGAAAACAACTAGAACAATCCAGTGAAGCTGATGTAGTAAAAGATAACAGTGATGGTGAACTCCTAGTTGCTTCTGTCGACAATTCTAAAGTGAGCGAGGAGTGGATCCTCGATTCTGGTTGCACCTTCCATATAAGACCTAATCGGGATTAGTTTACAACATATGAAGTTGTGTCTGAAGGTGTTGTTTTGATGGGAAATAATGCTTCATGTAAAATCGCGGGTGTTAGCACAATCAAAATAAAGATGTTTGATGGGGCCCTTAAAACTCTTAGTGGCGTGTGACATGTACCAGAATTGAAAAGGAATTTGATTTCGTTGAGTACTCTTGATTCAAAAGGACACAGGTACACAACTGAAAGTGGGGTTCTAAAGATTAGCAAGGGTTCTCTCTTTGTGATGAAAGGGAAAAGAAAGACTGCCAAATTATATGTTTTGCAAGGTTTAACTATTATTGGTGATGCTGCAGTCGCTTCCTCTTCCTTGTCAGATGATGATATTACTAGACTTTGGCATATGCGTCTAGGGCATATAAGTGAAAATGGCTTGGCAGAATTAAGTAAAAGAGGGTTTCTTGATGGGCAAGGTATTAGCAAACTGAAGTTCTATGAGCATTGCGTTTTTGGGAAGCAAAAGAGAGTTCGATTCACCAAAGGAATCCATAACATGAAGGGAACATTGGATTATATTCATTTTGATCTTTGGGGACCATTTAGAGTGCCTTCGAGAGGTGGAGCTAATTATATGCTAACTCTTATTGATAATTTTTCCAGAAAGTTTGGGCATTCTTTCTGAAGCAGAAAAGCAATGTGTTTTCCGCATTCAAGTCTTGGAAAATTATGGTTGAAAAACAGACAGGAAAACAGATAAAACACATTCGCACAGATAATGACTTGGAGTTTTGTTCTGATGAGTTTAATGAATTGTGCAAATCAGAAGAGATCGTGAGACATTTGATAGTTCGTCATACTGCACAGCAAAATGGCGTTACAGAACGAATGAACAAAACGATCATGGCGAAGGTTCACTATATGTTGTCGAATGCTAATTTATCGAAGTTTTTTTTTTGCTGAAGCAGCCTTTACTACATTTTTTTGATCAACCGATCTCTATCCGTTGCCATTGTGAAAAAGACTTTACAAGAGATATGGTCTAGTAAGCTTGCTGATTATTCTGATATAAAAAATTTTAGGTGTCCTGCATATGCTCATGTTGATAATGGAAAGTTGGAACCAAGATCCACTAAATGTGTTTTTCTTGGTTTTAAGGCTGGTGTAAAAGGGTATAAGTTATGGTGTCCTGAAAATAGAAAAGTTGTGATTAACAGAGATGTTGTTTTTGATGAAACTACTATGTTACCTAATTTATCTCTTATAGACTCTTCCAGTAAAGAATAACAAAAACAGGTGGAGTTTCAGATTGATCCAGTATCTACTACAGAGTCAACTTCTCAAGTTAATATAAAAGTTGATAATAGAACAAACTTTCGACAGTATTATTTTAGGTCTAAAACTTTCAAAACCCAGATCCATTTCTTAAAATAAAAGGGTATAAAAAAGGGGCATTTTACCTTACCGGCAGTCGGAGCCGGCGGTGGATGACAGTGCGTGACAGGTGGAGTCGACGACGCGTGCACCGGCGAGTCTTGGGAGATGGCGCGTGTGGCGCGTAGCCCGACTACGACCGACAACTGGAACTTGACCAGATTGGAGAGGGGAGAGAGAGATGAGAGAGTTTTCAGATTTTTTAAAAAAAGGGAAGGAAAAATGAAAAAAAAAAAAAAAAAACCTAAAGTAGCCTATATATAGGCTTCCAAAACAGCACTGTTTTGGAAGCTGACTTCCAACCCCAAAACGGCGTCATTTTGAGCAATTACCCGTTTTCGACCCGACCCGACCTAGGATCCGCGTGTTTTTAAGGGAGGGGTTATTTATGCATTCGATCCTTCCGTTTTTTCTCAAATTTTCAATCAGGTCCTTCTCATACTTTTAATTGATTCTAAATTGACCCAGTAATTTTCAAATGCTTTTCAATTTAATCCTTGGATCTTTTGAAAGCTGTAAGGGTTGCCACGTGTCATTATTCTGGTTTATTTACGCTGATGGTCCCTCTTATTTCTGATTTGTTTTAATTTAATCCTAAAATCTAATTCCGTTTAATTACAAAATTGGCCCAAAAAATTTTCATGGTTTTCAAATTACTCCTCTGACTTTAAGATGCCTGGGGGGCTACCACGTGTCACTTCCTTTTGGTTTTATTGCCTTGGAGGTCCCTAAACTATCTGAAAATTACATTTTTACCCTCGAGCTTCCAAAAATCCCATTTTTAACCCTAAAACTTCCAAAAATTCCATTTTTACCCTCGAACTTCTAAAAATTCCATTTTTGACCCCAAAACTTCCAAAAATTTTGCTTTTACCCCCGAACTTTCAAAAATTCCATTTTTAACCTCAAAACTTCCAAAAACTCCATTTTCAACCCCAAAACTCTTAAAATTACCCTTTTACCCCTAAATGTCTAAAAATTTAGTTTTTAACCCCGAATTTTCCCAAAATTACCATTTTACCCCTGGGAATTCAAAATTATCATTTTGCCCTCGGGTATCCAAAAAGTCTTATTTTCAATTCCGATTGCATTATTCTTCTTTCTCATCAATATTTGCATTTAATTTTAACCAATTATGCACTCGTATTTTGCATTTTTGATTTTTTACCATTTTATCTTCTTATTTATCTTACTTCGCGTTATTTAATATCCATTATTAACTGCTTATTCATATTAAACTCGCATGTTTGTTTCCAAAATTGTTTTTCATAAAGACTTTAAAATCGAGGTAATATTCTTTTATTTCGAGTTTCGAAAATTTGTGTCTTAACTTACTAGGTGCAATTTTTTCTTCAAATCGAAATAATCGAATATCCTTAATCGAGGCAAATGTTGCGTCTTAACTTACTAGGTGCAACCTTTCCTCAAATCGAGATAATCGAACATCCTTTTCCCAAGATTTAAAAAGTTTTACGAAGGAAAGCTCGTTATTTTCGGATCTTGAAATGTCATGTCCTAACTCACTGGACGTAACTTTCTTCCTCGATCACTTTGAAATAGCGAGATTTCCAAACAAACCCGATTTCTTTTAAACTTAACTCATGCATTCAAGGATCGTATTTCAAACTTTATTCAAGATTTTAAATGTTACAAATTAAGACCCGAAAATAATCATTACGGTACCAATTTTGGGCGTATGAGGGTGCTAATCCTTCCTCATGCGTAACCGACTCCCGAACCTGTTTTTTTGGATTTCGAAGACCTACGTGTTTTCAAAACAGTTTTTAAAACTTTTTGTGGTGATCCAATCACATCAAATAAAGGATTGGTGGCGACTCCCATTATTTTTTGATTTTAAAATAATTTTCAAAACTCATCGTTTTCCAAAAAAGGATGGTTTCGACAAGGTGTTTCAACCTTACTACGTTACTTCTATTAGTTGTTGATTGGAATAAGGTTTTTCAACCTATAAATAGGCATAGTCATCTCCTCTTTTAATCATTCAATTTTTGACATTAGTAAATCTTCTTCTCCTCTGCCCGTGGTTTTTTCCCGAAAGGATTTCTACGTAAAATCTGTATGTTCTTTTTCCCATTTTCTTTGCGATATTTTTTTATTGTGGACATTTAATTTTAACAATTATTATTTAATTAGTTTTACAATTTTATATCAATTAGTTGAGATATATTATTATAAATAGAATTCAACAATGAAAATTATTTGCATTGATAAATTCAAAGTGTCAAAAAAAATAATTGAGTATTAAAGAAATGACTTTTCGAAAAGAGAATTTTAAGTCATAATCGAATAACAATACCACCAAAAAAAGATGAAAGATCATTTTAATTAATAATAAAATAAAATTATAATATTCATTCATCACTTCACACATTTCTTTAGTTTATAAAACATATTATACTAAATTTGTTTTTGAACTTTCCCTTATTCTCTTTCCCTTATTATTGTGTAATAAGAAACCTTTATTTTATAATTGTATCTTGTTATGGATTTTAGTTTTACTTTAGGTTGTTTTTTTAATTGGTATAATAATAATAATTTTATACAAATGTTTAATTTATTATTATTGTTCAAGTTATTTGCAATTTCAAAGTAATTGATTTGATTAAAGATGATAACAATGATTAAAATAATATGATTATGAACATCATGTGTTGACCTGATGATCAAAAATATTTATTATCTCAAGTTTAATTTGAAATCAAATCACATCAATTGCATAATTCTTTAAAACTTTACCAAGAAAAAAGAAAAAAAAAAGGTAATATGATTGTGAAATGGGTGATGGTAACAATCTAATCAACTTTGTGGTAGACGTGGTCATGCGTCCTTTATCTATGGACTATTATTTATAGTTGTTTTCGACCAAAATTATTGGTCCCTAACTCTCCCTGGCCCGTTATCATCATTTCTCTTTCTTCCTTCATGCATACGCTATACTGACGTAATAATTCTAATTACATTATTCATGAATGCAAACAAAAGCACCTCTTGTTCCTTTTTTCTTTTTTTATAAATAAAAGAAAGATCTTACATATTGTCTAATAACAGCTTTTTAACATGAAAATTAGGCATATCCAGATTGCATAAAGTGCTCCTTTCTGAACAGTAATTACGTGCTAACTAATCGATCACAGTGTTTCCTTTCCTTTTGACAAATTGAGAAGTAGCAAACTCAAATCGGCGAGCTATAATATGTATATTTCGGACCATCGTATTCGAGGGAGCTCCTGCCTGACATTCATGAATTAATTTCAAACCTTGTTATAACTACTTGACCTTGTTATTTTCATACATACCCCACATCACGCAGGAGGGAGCCTCCTAGTCTTGGATGGATAAAATACCACTGAACATTTTTTTTTCACTTATATCGTAATTGTTTAAATTTGTCTTTCTTTTTAAAATAAATTTACAAAACATTTTTATCTGCACTGAATAAATAAATAAAATTCACATTGTATAAATTTATAGAATTTTTTAACGTCATTGGCAAATACAATATATATTTAATTATAATATATAAATCATATATATACTTTAATTATTGAATATACATAAAAATTAATAGTAAAAAAATATGTAATTCACAATGTTAATATAAGTTTGTCCTCCTTAAGTCGTGTTTTTGGATTCGTCACCACTCATCATCAATTAATATAATTTTCGATCACTTTTCAATGCTATTGTTGTTTGAATATGATTCGATAATGCCTCTTCGAAAAATCAAAACTTTTAATTCTTAATTCTTTTTTATATAGTTCTAGCTTATTAATGTTAAAAATCTACAAATTTTTTTAGATGTTACTTGATTGAATATGTTTAATTACCGAATGTTGTTTATAAAGTTAAACTTAAATTTTAATTGATATACAACTCTAAAATTAATTAAATGATAATCAAAATATTTAAAGTTTTGTTCAAATAATAATCCTATTTTATATCAACAAACAAAAATTTAAAAAAAGTAAAATTAACACAAAATTTAACTAATAATTATAAATTAAATAATAAATAATATTTAAAAGAATCATTTAACTCCAAAAATACTTTCTCAAACGCAAAATAAAAAAGAATCAATTTTGAATTTAAATTTGAAAACACATTTTGACTTCAAAGAAAACATTTCAGACTATAATTAGCTGTCAAAGTCGCCGATCCTAAAAAGGGGAAGACGTCTAGCGTGGTCCTGAAGATTTAAGCGACAAATCAAAGGAGCAATACAGAGTGAAAGACTTTGGGTGCATTCCACATTTTTCCGATTTTGATGTTGTTTGAGTAATTTCGTCTTTAATACAATGTCTGAAAGTAATATCTTTACATAAGTAATTAATTTTTTATATAATCGTTTAATGTTGTTACTTTTTTACTAAATAAAAAAAAAGAGTTAATTTTATCAAAATTTTATTTTTCGATTCTAACAATCTGATTTATCGTATTAAATAGATTTAAATATTACATAAATATTAAATTATGTGATGTTTATTATATAGATACGAAATATTAATGGTTCAATTATTTTCACCTATAATAATTAAAAATTAAGTTGATTTTTAAGTCTAAATAGTATTCAACGGTTATTTTCTCTCCCCAAAAGATAAATATATAAAATTGCATTTCGACTTTTTGAAAATTTATTTATTAAAACAAATTTTTAATTTCACTTTGAATAAAATATATTTTTCTAACATCGTTTTCTCCATTCATACATTCAATATTTTAGTAATTGAATTAAGAGGTGAGTCATTATTTTCAACCCACAAATGCATTTGCATGGAGATATTTAGAAAGAAAAATAAAAAGAGGTGAGGCATAACAAAAGACTTTTGTTCGTCTTATATTCAGAAACTAATAAGCTTTACTTCCTTTTCTACGTCAGATACCGCGTTTTTTGCACTCATCTTGTCTTCTTCCTTTTGGATCTCTCTCCTTCATGGGTTTACATATGCATGTTTGACATTGTCTACCACACGGGAATGGTGGAAGTTGGATCCAGAGTCAAAAATTTTGATTTAGTCGAATTGATAAATTATATTTTAGTAATTGAATTCAATTTGAATTTTTTTTTAGTCGAATTTAGCTAACGAATCCTATTATCTACACTCAATATTGTGTTTACATGGACTACTTATTTAATTAATAGATAAAATACGAGATTATTTAATTACATAAGATTGATGGGTAAACATTTATCAAAACAACCTAGTTTTTCCTTTTCTTAGTCGGATTTTTAGATAACTGGAATTGTGTAATTCATGTTCGAGTTAAATTGAAACATTTTATTTCTTTTATTTGAGTTGATCCGAATAACTCGAACTATCTAATTCAAAATTTAAATTGTTTAGCGAGTTTTTTGAATTAAATCGGATTTGGTTCACACTTAATCACATTCACGCAGGTGAGTTGGAATTAAGTTGTATATTTGTACGATAGTAAAACTGTAATTTCACTATTTTAATAACATATAATTTTTAAATGATTAAATCAATTTTTTTTTTTGTTATTTGAGGGGATCAAGGTGGAATTTCACCGTTACTAGTTTAAAATTTTATAAAATATAAATGAGTTAAGAAGAAAAATTTTCATTTAATCCTCCTTGACTTCGCTTCTACATCCATAATGTGAGTTAGAGGAAATATTTTTATAAAAGAAAATTTCTTTTCAAATTTATTTAATAATAATTATTGGTGGAGTGATAAAAAAAATTAATATGTCTTGAATCTTAAACATAAACGGATTAAGAATCAGAATAAATCAACTTAACAAGTTCAAACTCACACATAACAACAACATGTAACGAGATTGAATATCCGCACATAACAATTACACATGATGATACTTGAATCTTAAAGTTTTGACATAATTGGCAAAAGTAGAGGCCCCGGACTTTTAAGGCTTGGATTTGAATTTCACTCTCCATAATGACAATGTGTGGCTCATTATGTGTATGTATTGTGTTATACTAATTAAATTCTACGTTGTGTAATTGATCCAACATATATTTATTGTTATACTCTACATGTGATACTTTTTTTAAAAAAATTTTAATAACCTTAAAATGAAATATTATAAACTACGACATGTGGCATAAAAGCATATAGTGTGGTCAATAAAATCGGATGGTTAAAGAATTTAAATTTTATGCGACCACATTTGTAAATCTAGTAATCTATATATTTATTTTATTTTTAATGTTTATCTTATTTTAATTATTTTTTCATATTATATTTATAAAATATTAACAATATGATCAAAAGCCTTGGTTTTATATATATAAGCGAACAAAAAAGAAAATTTCTTGTATTTCAACTTTAATTAAGAAAAAAGAGAGCACTTTCTCACTTTTGCTGCTATTGCTATATTTTTTAGTAAGGTTTTTTTTTTTACTTTTTATAAATTTCTAGGCTTTTAAGATTTTTTTTTGGGGATTTTTAATGATTTTTTATTTTTATAATTTTGAACAAATTAAAGTGATTTTCCCTTTTTCCTTGACACGTGGTAGTGTCATTGGTTGATTTAATTCTTTTAAACTAAAAATAACAGGATTACAGAATGAAAGTAAATACAAGGGTCAAAACGATAAAAAAATAATATAAATATCAAAGTGATAATTTAATTATAGTACAGGAGTCAAAATAATATTAAATCTTTGACATATTGTAGTCATTGCAATTTGTTTTTCAAGTTTGAATAGAATTATTTAATTTCGAAAACATTGCATTTAAAAGCTTTTTTTAACAAATATTTGAACTGAATACTTAATAATAATATCTAATTGATATTTAAAAGATTAATTTATAATTTTAATTAAAATAAAAAATTATTTCAAATTTTTCCTACATATATTTTGTAAATATAATAATACACATATAAAATCATGTATATATAAAACTTGTTTTTGAATAAATTAAAAAAATAAGTATATATAACACTTGCAAAAAATTCGTTGAAGTAATAGGGAAAATCACATAATCAGACAAAGGAAGAAGGTAATAACTTTCTTTTTAACGTTTATTAATATATTGATATCTTAAACCAATATAAAATAGGGTTAATTTTGTCTTAATATATTTTTTTTTTGAAAGAGACATACAATATTAAATTTTTTTTTTATCAATCTCATTATAAGTTTTAATCATATCTGCTCTTTTTTTTTTGACACGATGCTTAGAACTACTTATAACCCCTCCCAAAACCATAAATAAGAAGATAATGCGCTTCAAATCCACATTCTTCTACATTGACAATAACACACATACCAATCAAATTAAAACTCAAACGATTACAATAAAGATTTAAATCTAAATAAAGTTTTCAATAATATTGAGAAAAATCTATATATGCCAACATGATATTATTATTGTTATTCATACTCTTTTTTTTTTAATAATTAAAAAAGTCAAAATGATTTTTTGAAGGCGTTAGAAAAAAAAGGTATAAAATTATTGTTTATATGATGAAAATGGTAATGTCATATGGATGAGCATAGAGAGAAATCTTTGTTTAACTAATCCCTCCCAATCATAACTGAATTGATATTCTGTTTTAAAAAAAATACTATGGTTTGACTATTAAAAAATGAAGCAAAACTTTATGTTTTTGTGTTAAGTCGTCGCAACTGACAGCTTCAAGTCAACCCTACAGAAGTTGACGCAACTCTTTTTATTCTCTTCACATCATAAATCTACACTTCCCGGAAGCTTCATGCCAACAGTT
Organism: Kokia cookei; assembly: GCA_039519145.1. NCBI lineage: Eukaryota > Viridiplantae > Streptophyta > Magnoliopsida > Malvales > Malvaceae > Kokia > Kokia cookei. Next base: position 15,356,643 of record CM076909.1, read on the forward strand.
GGTTACATATATTTATATAATTGTATGCATGTAAGAAATACATACTTTAAACACACACAAAAAAATTTAAAAATAAAATGAATGGGTTTGAAATTGATTTTATGATTTAAAATTAAAAAATAGATTAAATTGTAAGTGAATTGAAATTTAAATACGTAAATATATCATATTAAAAATACTAAATGCACCGTAATTATTTATCATGATGTTGTAATTAATATTGAGTTAGTATCGAGTTGAGTTGTGGCAACGACTCAATCAATATCATTATCAATACATATAATTGATGGAGGTATGAAGTATACATAATAAAATTAAAATATAAATATCATTTTAAAATAAAGCATTAGTTGAGACCTTGAAGCAACAAGTGCTGACATACTTGGAGGAGCTTGTTAGCTGGTAGGGAGGTGCTTATTGCTTGATAAGTAGAGAGTGTAACTGGATTTTCATTGGATAAATAACTGTGGATGGCCCTTGCATTTCCCATTGCCATTGTTGGTGTTGCTTTATTTAATTTATGTTTATGTATGAATCTTTACTACTGGTTCCCTTTGAGGACAGAATTACTTGGGCAGGGACAACCAAGTGGAATCTTTACTACGAAATCTGCTGTCAACCTTTTGTAGGGATCAACAATGATATATAGTAATCACCCATTTGGGAGTTACTTGCTTAGCAGAAAATAAAGATTTTGATTTGGGTGGCATGGAGAGAGAGAATTATGTCCAACCTGAAAGCAAAGTTAGTGACCTTGTTTCATAATTTATTGGAGTCCAAGAACAAAAAGGTTGGGGACTGGACCTTAATCCTTCAATTCAAACAACAAAACTTTGTTCTTCATCCTTCCCCTTCTCTTTTACAAGAGAGTAGTGGAGATTTTTTACTATAGAGATGGTTTCTCAACAACAATTCCATTACAAAATGCCGGAGAAATGAGCCATTCTGACCTTCCAGGTACCCAACATAGTAGAATTATCCCCAAAAAGTTGCTGAATCCGATTGATGCTCCTTGCAAGTACAAAGCTTATACCATAGCAAATTTAGACTGCTGGATATGAAGGTCGCAGCCAGTTGTAATGCAACAAGTAACCCACGATTGCCTAATTTAGCACACTCTTAAATTTAGGGTCAACTGTCAAAATAGTCACTTTTGTTCGCCTCATATTACATTTTAGTCACTTATGTTTGAAATGTTACGTTCTAGTCACTTACATCATCGTTTTGTTACGAATGGTCACTTTGCCATTAAGATATGTTACCTCCCAAATGGCAGGCTGACGTGGCATTTTCACAATAAAACAATAGAGTGGCCATTTCGCAATAAAACGATAATGTAAGTGATTGAAATGTCATCCCAAAACAAATAAAAGTGACTATTTTGATAACCCTTAAATTTATGCCTTTTGTTATCAAATTTATTAAGAATCTAAAAAGGTGATTTTTTTTCAAGATGATAGCATATAAAAACCTTAAAGCCAGGCATGAAATTATGTTCAGTGAAGCTACTTCCCCTTCGCAAATTGTTGGCAAACTTAAATTTTTTACTACTTTGACATTTTATTTTACTTTTTTAAGCCTGATTGTGGGACGATCCTTGTATAGTAAAGTTGTGATTGTTTTGGGAAGTAGATCAGCCGTAGAAATTAGACTATGGAACCATCACACAAAAGTAAACAAATCTTTATTAATAATAATAATAAAAGAAGCACGTATGGAATCATATATCCATCTGTCCATCCTTAGGTTAGATTTTTTTTTTTTTAATATACTAGTGTGATTACATGGTAGTATCTGTTCATACTTTCTTAACCCTTTGACAATGCGCACATACCTTGCACACATAAGCGCTCGAACAGATATTCTGAAAGTAACATCGCACGTGTGTTACGCGTGGTTTCATTGATATACACGTATATAAACCCAGACAGGGGAAGTGGGGGGAATTCAGTTATATAATTATATATGAAGGTGGGAGCTTGTGCCTGTGCTTTGTTATTATCAGTGCATCCAACATCCAAGAGAGTTGCAGTTTCTTGCTCTTGGATCATCTGCTTTCTTCTAATTATTTCATTTCATTTTCTGGATAAAGTTTTGATATTTTTGAGAAACCCATTGTTTTTAATATACATATAAAGATGGGAAAACAACCATGTTGTGAGAAAGTTGGGTTGAAGAAAGGGCCATGGACTGCGGAGGAAGATAAGAAGCTCATCAGCTTCATCCTCACCAATGGCCAATGCTGTTGGAGAGCTGTTCCTAAGCTTGCAGGTCTCTCTCCCGTTCTTGTTTTCAGAAATTTATGTGATGTTTTAGAAAGCAAAAATGAAAATGTTTGATGTGGGATTGCAGGATTGTTAAGGTGTGGAAAGAGTTGCAGGTTGAGATGGACAAATTATTTAAGACCGGACCTGAAGAGAGGACTTTTATCTGAAGATGAAGAGCAAATGGTGATTGATCTTCATGCTCAACTTGGCAATAGGTTAATTACCCCTTCTTTCATTCATTTATTTAATTTTCTTACATTTTCATTAATTACCAAAGACATTATGGTTACAAAAAAGTCATCCTTCTTTGCAGTGGTCCTAAATTGGAACTCGTTATTTTACTTTATCACACTAGCAAATTGATTTTTGACATTTTCAGATGGTCTAAGATTGCCTCTCATCTCCCTGGAAGAACTGATAATGAGATCAAGAACCACTGGAACACTTACATCAAGAAAAAGCTGAGGAAGATGGGCATTGATCCTCTCACCCACAAGCCATTATCAACTGCTGAAGAGCAGCCAAAAGCTGACAAATCCAAACAGCCTGAAACATCCTCACAGTCCACTATAACTAAAGCAAAAGAGGAAGATACGAGCATGACAAGCTCATCATTTGACCCGATGGATATGACGATGAACAATGAAAACATTGATGGTTTTTGCACCGATGAAGTTCCATTGATTGAACCCCATGAAATCTTGATCCCTGGCCCTGCTGCACCCTCAAGATCTTCTTCTTCTTCATCACCTTCTTCTTCTTCTACTCATTCTTCTAACTTCCTCCAACAATTTCACTACTTCCCTGAAGATTTTGAATGGCATTCAGATAACGGCACCAACAAGACCGATAGCAACAATTTGAGCTTGTGGGATACTGACGATTTCAGCGGTTGGGATTTGCTGATCAATGATGATGATAGTGATACAAAGCTAGCTCTTGATTCATCATCATCTCCTCTATTTCAGTGCCCAAGAATGGGCTTTGATCAAGATTCTTGGACATATCCACTTTTATGATTTTTGTTTTCACTTAGATTTTTTTTCTGTGTTTGCTTTATTTTTATATTTCCTTTTCCATTTTCTAGCCATCATCCTCAACTATTTATTAAGAGTTCAGCATCAAAATTTGCCCAGTGCAAACAACTGTCTTCCTGTTTTCACAAAAACTATTGAGACGTCCAACAATGTCCACATATTAATCATTGTTTTTTCCCTTCTTTTTTTTTTTTTTTTATCATTCAAACTAAATTTCATTCACAAGTATGGAAATTCTAATTAAATTATTTAATTCTTACCAATTAACTTCCTCTTTATCTATAATAAAACTTTTTAATTATACGTTGGTGTAAATAAATCCTCATTATAGTTAGATACTGATAAATATTTCTCAAAATATATTAACAAGGGAGGAAAATATTTAAGTTTAGAGTAAGTTTTTACAACTATCTTTAATTAAAAAATTTTATTGACTTTTTCGCCCTAAGGAAATGTAAAATTATTTCCGTCTTTTAAGTTTCTTAGTCTCTCTATTGAAAATGAAAAAAATAGTGTTTGTACATTAAATAGTTTTTGTTGAAATTGTGCCATTAAATGTTTATTTTGATGTTTTATATATGATGTATAATAATAAATTTAGTCTTCATATTTACATATTTAGTCAGTTTAGTTTATACTCTTTTATTTGGAGTAAATTGACCTTTAACCTTTATAGTAATGTGGCACTATATTGTCATATATGTCATGTTTATAAATAATTTAAAAATTATAAAAAGATTCAAATTTAAAAAAAAAAAAATCAAAAATCCAAAATCCAAAATAAAATTTGTAATACCAAAAATATGAAGAAGAAAAGCTATTGAAATTAAAGAACGTAAAACTTTAAAATTTTCAATATATAAAGTACTATTATGAACTAAGAGAATTACAACAAGAGAGAAAGTAGAAAAATATAAGAGGATGATCCAACTTTCACTTTGGGATATCTAAAAGTTTATACATGTCCTCTATTATCACCATAGGTTACAAACTATAATAAAAATAATTAAGGTATCCTATAAATTTTCAAGAGTTACAAGAAAATGAATTCTTCGATAGTATAGGAGTTGTATGGACATTCATTTTATAACACTCCTCCTTAGATGACCATCAACAAACATGTGTCTCATTAAAACCTTATTAGAAAAAGCATTGTAGGATAAAAACTTAATGACAGAAAAAGAGTACACAATCTCTTGTTACAAGTTGCCTCCTTGAAAATCTTTACCACGAAAATCCAGTGGGAAAAAACCTTAATTAAAAGAAAAGAGTACGTGTTTTGGACTTCCCTTAAAGGCAACATCATAGTACATCTTTGAGCTGACACATTCCAATCTTGTATACTAGTCTTTCAATCATTGTGGTTGGCAATACATTGGTAAAAAGATCAACCAATTTATCACTAGAGAATTTGATGAACTTCTATATCACCTTTCTTCTTAAGATCATGAGTGAAGAATAAGTTTAGTGAAATATTTTCTGTTCTATCACCTTAGTTAAACACACTCTCGGCTTGGTTCATGCATTGCAATTATTTCTACATGATTTGAATAGGCAATAGTTAATGTCTCTTTTGTTGAATGCCATTATATGAGTGTACCTCCACAAGTAGATAAATATCTTGTTTGAGATCAACCTTTATATGAATATGATAAATAAAATAAAATAATAATAATAATAATAAATTGTTGACGAGAACAAATTGAGATCCTCCGTGCGTCAAGTCTGTTAGATTATCTGAAAAGATGGAAAAATAGGAGAGGTCGTTCGTATCTGTTCACACTTTCTTAACCATTCGACAACGCACACACATCTTGCACACGCATGTGCTTGAACCCAGGATTCCTAAGATAAACAACATCCTCTTTTCCATTGGAGCAACTTATTGGGTTCTGCAATACATTCAATATTTAATGCCTTTAGTCATACGATCATTAATACATTTAACATTTTATCTCATGGTAGAGCATTCATGATTTAATACTATCAATCAATAGTTAATCAATTTAGGTGTATGAGTTGTTCATTCGGCATTTATAATATTTAATAAGCATAAAATAAACTTAGATCAAGCAATCAATTAAGAGTAAATAAAATCCTAAGTTCATATATCTATATATTCAATAATTCTATTCTTAATCTAGGACTTAATTGTAAAATCTAGTTCTCTAGATGTCATTAAAAACCTAATCATGGATTGATTTACACAAAGAAATCAAAGGTAGGGCAAAACCATAATTTTCAAATTTTAAACTGATTTTTCATAAAAAGTCACTCACCTTACTTTCTCGGGGCCTCAAATGACTACCCAACGTTCAAGCTCGATTCAAACACCTACAAGGATCGACATTGATAGGAATTTAATGATCTAATGATTCGAAATTCAACAACTTGGACAAGAACAATTGATGAAGGCTTAATTGAATTTTCAAAAGCTTTAGGAATATTTTTCGGTAAAACGTAGAGATTTTTAAAAGAGTTTTGAGATAAAGAATAATGAGTGAAAACTAAGATATATAAAGAGAGTTTAAGGTTTTGACTCTAGAAGATTGTGATTTCTGGATTGGGAGCATCGCGTCACCCTTTAAATCTTGAGGTTGTAAGTAATTTGTTTTTAAATGTTAGTGGTATTATAATTTGGCATGTACGTAAATACTTAGTTTGGATTTGTATTTTTAAAATGTGAATTGTAATTCAAGCAATTTGTGTGTTCTTAATCAAGTTTTATTCCATGGTTTACTTTGAATGTGTTTATGAATTGTATTATGATTTTTAATGAGATTAGATTTTGAATTATAAAGAATTGAAAGCCCATGGATGTGTTTTTGGTAGTGTTTGTGGATGATTTAGAGTCGTTTTAAATTGATTTTCAGCTTAAATGGTCCTTTGTGGCCATACAAGGCCCTGTTGTATCGAACAAGTCTAGCAGTAAGCAAAAAATATAGTGCTAGGGAGTTGTATATCTCTAGAGGTACTTGTAATTCTCCTAAGAAGTTCTTGTACCCCTACTCTAATTTGCCTACTGTATTGTTTTGGGTCATTTCGATTCTCCGAGGTTCATTTTGATTCCCAAAACAACTCTGATCACTCCCAAATCACTTCTAAATGAATTTAAATTGATTCTAAAGTCCCCAAACCAACTATAATTTGATTTTATGATTTTATAAAAAAAATTAAGTTTTGAAATTTTAAATAACTCCTATATTTTGATAATTACGTGCTCCTGTGGCACCTCCCATTCGTTTTATACATTGGGGCGGCTAAGAGGTGTTACAACTCTTTTCTCGTGTCAATAAGGTATGTGAGTTTTACTAAAATATTATAATATTAAATAATTTGATCATTTAATTGCATACTCTTTTACTTTATAATACCATGTTTAAAATAAATATTTTATTTTTTAAAAACAATAATGGAAGATATTGTCCCTTCCCTTCGGGGAAGGGTTTTGTCTCCTAGCTCTATTGAAAGCCAGCATGTCGTGATTGGTTGCCTTGAAGACCTGATTTACAAAGCGCTAGCCAAAGTGGTACTATATACCCAACAGGTGACCTATATTCCATAAGTCAAGGGTTTGAATCCTAGTAAGGACGAGACACTCACATCGCCTCTTGATGGGTGGTCATCCGTCTACGTATGATCGAGGCACCCCTCTCTATGAACCATAATGACTTTCCGCAAAGGGGTACAAAACCTCCCTCTGGGGAACAATACCTTCCATTATCGAGGGACTAGGTTGGCATCTCCAAGAATGACATTTCGAGGACTTTTCTTGGAGGAGTCAATCCCCATCGACATCTCCAAGAATGACATTTCGAGGATTTTTCTTGGAGGAGTCGATCCCCATCAATAATAACCAAACTGTTACCATATACCCCAACAAGTAACCTATATTACATAGGTCAAGGGTTCAAATTCCACTAAAAGGCGAGACGCTCATGTTACCTCTTAGTGGGGGGTTATATGTTCATATATGGTTGATGTGCCCCCTCGTAAACAATGCATGACTCTTCATAGTAAGGGATAATATTCATTGTTTAAGGACTGGGTCGACATCCTCAAAAACAATACTTTGAAGAATACTTCTGAAAAAGTTTATCTACCCTCAACTATACTAAACATTTAAATCTTAAATTAAATTTTTAAAAGATTTTTAAAAAAAATCTCATGATTTAATAATGTTTGATTTTGGTGATTGAAAGAAGGAAAAGTCTCGTTAGTGGGATCCCTTCATTAGCCCACTCGCCGACAAACGCGTAGAAAAGCAGACACGGAAGGTAACAAGAAAACAAATTGACTAAAAGGACCAGTATGAGCTTCACATAATTGTTGCCCAAATAAAAGTCAACACACTTTGGGGCTTGTAATAGATCCGATTGCACGGCATCCCAACCTTTTTTTTTATTCTTTCGAACACCCATCACAGTCCAATCAACTCTTTCGGAGTTATATTCCCTCATATTTGCCATCACTGCCCTTTTGTGGATTTTGTAGCTAATTGGAAATCAGCTCAACTTCAACCAAAGATTTATGTTTATTTATTTATTTTTAAGTGTGGTTAATAATTTCAAATTTATATTTGTATTTGTAGAAGTTAAAAAGAATATGTTGGTAAACATTTAACGAATATATAATTGAATATTTTTTTGGTAATTAAGTTATTTAATTATTGATCATGATAATTAATTTGCTCACCATGACTGCTTTTTAAAAATATAAATGATTGGTCATAAAATATGTTTTATTCACATGAGTGATGATTGAACCTCGATAAAGTGATTAAGGAATGAGATGAACAATTACCACACTATATTTCATGGTTATAAATAAATAATCATATATCTTATTTTTTATATATGAAATAATCAAATATAAATATTAATAATTATATTATAAATGAAATAAGCACACAAACAATAATAATTATTAATATATAATAGTCAAATTACAAACGATTGAGATTCTTACATTTTCTTCTCATTAAACAATTTTTACCATATTTTTTTACATTTTTTAATATTGATATAAATAAATAACAATTGTTACTCATTTTACCCTACGTGTTAGTCCCTTGCTCATTTTATTATATTTTCTTCTCATTAAACAATTTTTACCATATTTTTTTACATTTTTTCATCAATCAAACACACAAAAAAAATTGTTTTTTCTTGCATTCGACTGAGATTCTTGCATAGATAACAAATGAGTTATCATAATGCAAATTTCGAACGCAGACCCATCAATCTTTCTTTTCTCAAGACCCAATCACAGTTCAAAATTCTCTGTTCTTTAGCCCTCTCTACTACAACCCACGACTTCAGCACAACCCAACAAGTGAACCCCAATAGAACCAACAGCTACACATACTCGAATCAGAAATCCACTTTTCTCCAACAATTTTACTCTTCCTTCAACCAAAAAACCGTAAACAATCAAGATCCAGATCCCGAAAACGAAGAAAAAGAAGAGGATAAACATCCTAAAAAGACCAAGTTCTTGGGTTTTCTAAGGGTCATTTTCACAAACATGTGGTGGATGGATTTGAATCAATGTTGAAGGCCTTATGTTTTCGGTTCGAGTGTTTGTGAAAGACCGTCACTTGGCTTTGTTGCATGTTGCAGTGCGTGATATAAGGTGCATTAATTGGTTTGAGCTCCGTAAAAGAGGGTTTAAAGGTGTCGTCTTCGATAAGGATAATACGATTATTGTTCCTTATTTTTTGATGCTTTGGCCTCCTCTCCGTCCTTCTATCGAGCAATGCAAAGATGTTTCCTGTCAATGCTGCAGTTGGTTGGTTACAATGGATACATCAAGAGAATAAAAGATCTGGGTAGTAAAACAAATGATTTTGTTGGGTATTTAGTTGATGAGAAAATGTAAGAAAAATTGATAAAAATTATTGGATGAGAAGAAAATATAAGAAAATGTGTAAAATAAATAAATGCGTGGCAAGTTATGATTGGTTGAAAATCGTTTTTTCTAACGGGACTAACAGTTGGAGTGAAATGAGTAATAATTTAATAATTTAGATACCAATTCTGAGCAAAATAGAATTTAGTTATCAATTTAAAAAAACTAATATAATTTAAATACCATTTTGTTATTTAAGCCATAATAAAAATATAATAACCTAATAATGTGAGTGACCATAATGCAACTTTTAAGAATTAGGTAGCAAAAACATAATATTAACTTTAATTTAGTCATCATTTGTATAATACCCATAATTTAATCTATTTGGTACAATCAAACATTATTGTTTCTAAATTTGGATTAACTCGATTAAAATCAAAATACATAATAAAAATATTTTATTTAATTTAATCATAACCTATATATAGATATTAGTATAAAAGTATTATTTTAATATATTATAATTATTTAAACAATAAAATTAGTGGACCAGGTTCAATGCGACTATGCGTGTTTGGGTATGATTTTAGAAAAAAAATCAACATTTTGCATGACATCACTTCTTAAGAAAATTTATCCATAGATTAATGTGATTACTTTTGGATTAGAAAGAGGAGATTGATTAGTTACTTGCAAGTTAAGCTTTGAAAGTTGTTTGAGAGTACAATCATTTAGGTCTAAAGTTGGAAGGGGTCAAAAATAATATATTTTTAGTTTTTAAAGTGAAAAAAAATTCTACTATTTTTAAGAATTCTTTTTTATAAGTTCATAGAAATTTAAATATAAAAAATAAAAAATTAGAATACATCACATTATAGGAAATTTAAGGGTTAATAAATAGTTTGCCCCTAAACTTGTTCAAAATTATTCAATTGGTACTTGAATTTTTTTTACCTAATCGATATTTGAACTTGTATTCCATCACTTAAGTTGGTACCCCACACTAACACCATTAGTTTGTTCTAACATGAAATTGATAGCCAATCCTATAGTGACAAGTGGCAACCTCTCAATATAACACGTGACAGATTTAAATTAAAAGATTAAAAATCTTTTTAGAATATAAATTAATTTAAAAAAGTATTTTTTTTTTTTGGGATAAGTTGAAGTACCAACTAGGTAATTTTGAACAAGTTTAAGTGGCAAACTACTTGTTACCCCTTAAAAAAAACAATGCTGTTAACAAATTGTGGTAATGTGTGTGATCGAATATAAGTTTATATACCAACTATATCCAAAAAAAAAATCCAGGTACTAAAATATAAAGGCGAAGTCAAAAAAATTTTAAGAAGGGGTCAGATTGAAATTGTACATTTTTAGAGAGTTAAAATATAATTTTACTATTTTAATCTTATATCTTTCTAATTTTTAAATGATTAAATTAAATTTCTATCATTTGAGAGGCCAAAATATAATTTTAATATTTATTAATTTAAGATTATTTAAAATTTAAAGGGCTAAAAAATAAATTTTACATTTTAGGTGGGATCGATGCCCTTGCTAGTGTCCCTCCCTCCGCCCCTAACTACAAACTCGAGTTTTTAACGGTTATGTCAACAATATAGCAATTAAGTCAAGAAGTGTTGACAACAATATCAGCAAATTAATAGTCAACGGCGAAAATCGTTGATCAAAGGATTTATTTAGTGAATTTTTAATATTTGAAAGCTTAATTAAATATTGGAACTTTTTTACACTTGAGCCTTTATCATTTGATCAAAGGGTTGTTCAAAGAGTTTATTTGGAATTTTGATAGTTAACTACGAAAATTGTTGATCAAAGTGTTTATGGAGAGAATTAATTGATTTTTTGAAAAAGTATTTGGACTTTTTTACTGTTAAGCCTTTATTATTAGATAATAATTTGAATGGAATTAGATTGGGCTAACTTAAATTTACAAAATTCTTATTGAGAGTCCAAGTCTACGTGTTAAATGGATAATCCAACAGTCAAAAGGTCTACTGAATAATAATACTAATAATAATAATAATAAGGCTTAATGTATCTTTTAGTCTTTAAAATATATCATTTTTTCAATTTAATCCTTAAAATTATTCTAGACCCAAATCAAGACCTAACGTTATGTGTCATTCACTAGCTTAGCCTTTTTGACATCGAAAAAAAATAGCCTTCCAACCACTTATCCTTTACCATGTGCCAGGTGATGACGTCTATCCCTCAACTTTAAAACATATTTGAATCATTTTATTTCACAGAATTCATGTTTTAGTAAAGATAATATAGGTAGAATTTTTTGTATGGTCCAAATTCGGGAACGACAAGTTTTGACTTTGGATTTGCTTTTAAATCTAAGGATGAATTTCGATTATGTATAATTTCAATAATGTATTTATTAAGTTTTATATTTTTCGGATTTATTTATTCTAATTCTTTTAATATTTTAGATTGATAAGAGTTTGATTAGGTTTATATTGCTTACTTTGCAAGATAGTTTACGAGATTTTGAGAGGTTTAATAATTACTTAATATCCAAGTAGGACTTAGACATGCTTATAAATACTTAGACACAAATAATCACCACTATGATATATCTCTGGTTATTTTGATTAATAAAATCGCTACAGAGGAGTTTTTTTTTTCCTTCCATGATTGTTACTTTCTTGATAGTTCTTCAAGATTGTTTAATTCAATCCAATGGGGAGGGTTAATTAAAGGCAAGTATAGTTCTTTGTCGGTGCAAATTCATCGACGGAGGCTGGGCTATTTATCCAACTACTTTACCACCAACACCATCCGGTTTTTCTTTTTTTCATCAATTCATCTATCATCCTTTCTTCAAGGATAAAACTATGGATTGTTAGAGAATTTTTATACATTTTTTAATATCTTTTGCATATAACATTTTCTCACTCACATAATGAGTTTGACCAAATCTAATATAATCAATATAGATGTATTTTTCATACACAAGTAGTGCATAATTTACATTTCTTGTAAGTTATAGTCTTATAATTAATAAATTAAATTAAATTATTTAAAGTGATTTTGATAAAAACTTTATTTGAAGCAAGAATTTAAATGCTCATCATAAAAATTTAATATCTAAATACAATCTAAAAAATTTATAATTTGACCCCGTGTGTTGACCTGATGGTCAAAAGTATTCATTGCCCCAAGTGTGATCTCGATTCAAATCACGCCAATCGTGTTGATGTTAGAACTTTTTTCTCCTCTTATAATTCACCAAAAAAATATAATAATTTAAAATAATTGAGAGAGAACATAACTATATTACTAATCATATATTTAAATCAAATTTGGTAGTAATTGAGAGAAAACCATATCGTAACTTCTTAAAGTTGAGTGAACAAAACATAGACTATTAACAGTTTAGTAGCATGGGTGTAATTTACCCTAAAAGAGGGTTGCACCCGGGTCGACCCGATGGGCATCTTTATTAACATCGACAGTTTTCATCCACGTTTCCATAAACCCTAATTTCGCTCACATTATATAGAATCACCCCCAACAACCAAATCTCACCGCCTTTTCTAATTTTAAAACCCAATTGATCTCTCAAATTTCTTCACTTTCTCAATAGCATCTCTCTATGATCCTCGGTGTTAATATATAGAACAATAACACAAGGTAGGATACGAAAAGATGCAATATTGAAGGTACTTCTGGACATGCAGTTTCCAATCTATGGATTCTTGCATTTTCTCGTAAGTTCCACAGTTTTTAAATTTATTTATTTTGCTCAATGATGATTGATTTGCTTTAACCACACTGAAAATAGAGATCTTGGAGTTTGGGTTTTTCTAAGCCTTTTTCTCTATGTTTTAAGACGAATTGCTAAGCTTTTTGTGTTTGATTGTGGCTTCATGATTCTGTTCTCTAGGGGTTGAGGCTAATGTTCCTTTTGATACATATCCTCTTCTTTTAGATTATGGAAGAAAGCTTTTTGTCAAACACTAGAAGTTTTTGGTTGGTCTTAAATTTTAGAGAGAAAGAGAAACCCTTCCTTCTTTTGATCTCTGATGTGGAAAATATTGGCCTTTCAACTGAGAGCAACTAATTATGTTTCTGATTTGGGTATTTTTAGTTATTTCCCGTGCTTAAATCTTTGATGGTTTTGGCTTCCAAAGAGTGTTCCTTGTTAGAATAAAGCATTTTGTTTTGAGAAATTGATGGAAATTGGGAAATGATGACAGCTTAATTGCTGGATAGTATCTGAGCAAAGCTTTGAAGATTTTTGTCCTTTTGCACGTCAGTCTGATTCCAACTTCCAAAATATAGGAGAATGGGGTTAACAAATTTCTAGGATTCAGGGGACGATGATGATAGCATAGATAATTGTGGTGCTTCTAACTATGTTAAGAGATCTAAAAGCTTTGCATTTAGAGGTCCTGGAGAGAATTTTAATTTCCAGGATTTTGAATTAGGTAAGATCTATGGGCGTTGGTTCTTCCTCAAAGGTCTTTGTTGCTTATTTTTTATACTCGAGTTTGAATTTAGTCATAGCACTCTATCAATAGATTATACACTGTTGTAAATAACTAAAGAAAAATGAAATTGCATTACTCTATGTGCTCCCTGCTATTGGTACAGTGGGCCAAGCTGTTCAGTGATAATTGAATGGCAGATGCGTTGCATGTTCTTTTCTAATTTCACACAGCTTAAGGAATAGGCTCAATTACGGGGATTGTTTGTTGAATTTTGTTAAAAGTTGAAACTCATGTATGTTGATGCTAAAAGAAAGATATAAGCATTAGAGAATTGTTATAATACATCGACTCACTAGTTCGTTGGATTTTGATCTGTACTCTGTAAAGGTTCGTACATGTTTAGTGTGGATGAACTCAAAATGAGGTCGTGTAATATAGGTTCGTTTACACATGGTGTGAATCATGTATATGCTAACCCACTTTTGAGTATAGTCTTAAGGTACGTGTCATAGTGCATGGGGATTTATTTAGCATATCACATTTATAAACAATGATCAGATAATATAAATATACAAAATTATCCCATCTGAAGACACAGAAAAGCATGTTATGGTGATGGGTATCATGAATTAAAATTCGTTATTAATTGGAAATGTATTTTCATAACAAATCTTATTCGGGACTCAATTATTGGGAACTGGGCAGTAGAGGGTCTCTTGCAGTTGATGGGTAATCATATGAATCCTTCCAGTCCTCCGTATCGCTTCACTAATGCAACCTTTTGTGTTTGTGTGGTTCCAAATGAATCTTGGCCGGATGGAATCATAGGATTTACTTTGCTTTTGATCATCATGGTTTATTTTTCCGATGAGTTGCCTTAAATGCAGGGAATGAAGCTCATTATCAATGATTTACCCATCTACTTCAATAAATTTGTCAATGTAGTATCTGTACATTTAATTTTTTCCAATTTGGTAATTGTACTTTGTTTCGGGTAGCCATTGGTTTTCTGCTGATGTGGCGTGTTTCCCAATCAGGGGCCGTTATGTAACTGTCTGTTAAACTTGACTGGCTAAGTGATGTAATTAGCAGCGGTTCTACCTTTTTCTCTTTTTTTCATAAAAAAAAAAAAAATCAGGTCTATTTTTTTCATAAAAAGTTCCTGTCTAAGTGATGCCCTTAGCAGCAGATCTCTCTGATATCGTGGTTTCTAGCGTTTGTTCAACGAAAGGTGAAATCCTTGAGGAAGTGTGGTTTAGGGATAAAGAAAGAGAGTGAGAGTATGGATTTAGAGTTGGGTCGGATTGAGAAGCCAAGCACTTCTTTTGAAAGACAAATTAATGGGCTCTTCTATCGTCTTCGTTGGGATTGATATTCAAACAACGGAGGATTTTAATTGTTGGCAGGGATGTTCATAAATCTTTAATCAATGGAATCCTATTTATTTATTGAATCTTCTAAAAGAATCCAACGTATGCTAAGGTTACCAGGATATATGTATAAGCACAAGACTCTATTGGAAATCGAGGGTTTGGCAGGTAAAGTCGTCGAAGTATATTTGAATACGGGTAATAGAACAAGAGGAATATTCGCTCGGTTGGTTGTGAATGTTAATCTGGACAGGCCCTTGACGTCTCAAATTTTAATCAATGGTAAGCTTCACAAAACTGAATATGAATTTCTTTCGATTGCTTGTTTTCATTGTGAAAGGTACAAACATTTGAAGGAAGTTTGTCCATCTAGGATAGATGGCTAAATCTTTGGAAAATCTCAATTATCGTCTTAAACATCGCTAGAAGTAGAGAATGTGACCATTAACTATTCGGAGATAGGTGAAAATTACGAACCATGAGTGCTTGTAAAGAAAAAAATTTAAGAGGAAATCAAGGGACTCTTCATAGGTTGAGGTGGGCATCATGGGCAAAAAATAATAAAGCTTTTCGATTTAGAGTTTTAATGAAAACAAATTATAACAATGGAAATAAATCTAGAGATAAGGGAGATAGGTTGAATTCTCGGCGTAATAAAGATAAGGAGACTATGATGGGAGAAAATCAAGGGCTTGATTTATCTCATGTGATTAAGGAACGAGTGAAAATTAGAGATCAGCAAAAGAATGAATTAAGTATTAAAAACTTTATTGACCCAACTACGGTTAATAAGATTGTTAATGGCTTACGAGGTGGGCTTGTTTAGTCTAGGGCTAATAATGAGTGTTTAAGGCTCGTGATTGGGCCTTCAGTAGATCCTCACGTTGACATCTTACTGTTGGCCAAAAAGTCATGTCGAGCCTCTGGGTTGTCTTTTGGGCTAGCAGATAAGGTCAATTGTTCTATTCGAAATAATGTTGGGAATAGTATTGATCGGAATTTACTTTCTGTCATATGACTTTCAATTGTGAAATAATCGATTTGGGCTGATGTTGATGGTAGACTAGGTTCTGATTCGAACTCCCTCTTCGATGATATCGTTTGTGGTACGAGTCCTTCCAAATCAACGTCGATGATGATTGACTTGGTGGAAGTCTTTATCGCTGATCCCCAGTTTGTTCTCCTTCGTGTTTGTGATAGTGATCCTGTTAACTCTTTCTTTATCATTTTTGTTTATGGTAGCCCAAACAAAGTGAAGAAAAACTCTTTTTGAGATGATATAATTGCAGTGTTACCTCTTGATCCATCTCCGTGGATGAATATGGTGACTTTAACGGTATTTTATCACCTAATGATAAGAGAAGTGATTGCACTATAGGTAAGCGATGTAAGTTTTTGGTAATTTTGTTGTCTCTTGTAATTTGCAATATTTGGGATTCATTAGACCTTCTTTCACCTGGCAAAGAGGGAGTACATATGAGAGGCTTGATAGAGCACTTGCTAATGACTTTTGGGTTTCTTCTTTTCCATAATGCCTCGTTTATCACCTTTTGCGCATCAAATCTGACCATAGACACATCCTCTTGAGAACCAAATTGAACATTAGTGCACCTATAAGAAGACCCTTTCGATTCCTTGCAGGATGAGCAAAACATGCAAATTTTTCTGAGTTGGTGAAAGACAGTTGGAAATATTTGGGTAATATGGCTGAATCTCTGAATAATTTTACCTTACATGTTAAAGAATGGAATAGGCTTACTTATGGATTCTTAGGCTTTAGCAAAAGACAACTTATGAGATCTCTTGTAAGTATTTAGCTTGAGGATGGATCAGTCGGTCTCTAATCAGTTAGTCAGTTTGGAAATTAAAGTTCGAGACGAGTTGAAAAATATCCTCAATCATTAGGAACTACTTTGGAAGCAAAATGCTAGGTGTGACTGGGTTCAGTTTGAGGATCGTAACACTAAGTTCTTACACAGTCGAACAATTCAAAGGAGGAAATTCAATCGTATCATGGCATTGAGAATGAGGAGTGGTGTTCTGATTAGAGTACTCTTAAAAATGAAGTGATTGGTTATTTTGAAAACTTTATGGAGATATCCCTTTGCCAATGGAAGACCTCCCTTCCAATATCTTCCCTCGCTTTAAGGATCATGATATTGCATCTTTTAGAAGATCGATTTCTAATGAAGAGACTAAAAAGGTACTTTTTGACATGGCTCCATTGAAAGCTCTTGGTAGCGATGATTTTCACGCACATTTCTTCAAAATCAGTGGGATTTTGTTAGGGGTGCAATTTGTGAATGGATTCAAGGTATTTTCGCTTGGAATTAAATTGAAGCTAAGCTTAATAATACCATGATTGTGCTTATTCTGAAGACAGAAAGGCTCGAGGATTTTAGTCAGTTTCGGCTCATCAGTCTTTGCTTGGTGATGTATAAATTGGTGATGAAAGTGATAGCGAATAGATTTAAAGTGGTGTTTTCGAATTTCATCTCACAAGAATAAGTCGAGTTCATTACGGGTCGTAATGTTTTAGATACTATTATTATTACGCAGTAAGTCATTCACTTTATGCGTAACAAAAAAATCAGAAGGAATTGGACGGCAATCAAGCGACCAATTGTTAACACCATTAAATCATCCTTAATAGCATAATAATCCTAGATAAATAAGCTCCAAATTTTATCTCAATATGAAGCCTGATAAACCAAATAACATTAGCACTTAAATCACTAGAGATAAAGGCTAAAAGGATAAACCTTAATCGATAAGGTATGTCGATTTCAGTCTTCCTCAAATAGCCAAACACGATCTTTATGGTTTGAAATAAAATGAAACTCATCCTAAGATTCTTTTGCTTAAGGAGAAAACAATTATGTAGGTCCAAGTAGAAAATGCCAACATCTAATAGCACTTAAGGATGTCTTGAAAGTCTATTTGGGAAGTTGTTTAAATAGGTTGTGTAAACATTATTGTTGGACAACTCTAATCCCAAAAGTTTTCATTTAAAAATGAAAATTAAATTTTTCATTATCACATATCATCATCTCATAGATTTTGTTTGTCACGTCATTTGATTTTAACATTCAATGTGACCAAAGATAACTTTCGTTAATGAAATCTTAAAGGCTCAATCTGATGCGAATTAAGGCGAACAGCCTAATTGTTTTAATTTTTTTTTTCTTAAAGGTTTTTTAGACCTATAAGCCTAAAATTTGCTTTTTTTTTTTAGAGTGTAAATTTTTGACATCGATCATCCAATATTAAGAAATCACAACTAATCATCACTAGTATGTTTTAATTGAGTTTATGTCACAAATTAATCATACATTAACTCAATCGAAGAATAATTAAAAAACTATTTTTTTACAAATTCAATTATTATTAGTGTGCATTTATCTTTTATATTTTTATAAATTAATAAAGATTTACACAGCAAAATTTGAATCATAAGTTTTGAACCTTTTACCATTATCCTTTCAAGTAAAGCATCATTTGATTCTTACGTAACCTTTCAATAAATATATTTGTTACATAAATTTTTTTTACTATGCTGGTCAACTACCATACACCCAAATATATATGTATCATGACAAGTAGTATAAAAAGATGTATCCTTCAATGTTTGCTTCAATGTTGTCCACACATACTTAACCTGTGGTATTAGTATCTCACTGTATGCTGCCTTTTCAGCGTTCACATAATGCATTGAGTATCACAAATATAAGATGGCAAGGAGGTAAACTAAATTTTTTTAATACAATACTTAGAATTACTTATAATCCCTTCTCACCCTTAAATAAGAGAATAAACGCGCTTAAACTCGCATCCTCCTGTTCTGACAACAACAATATTATTTGAAGTTTATTGATGGACTTTTGTTTAGCACATGAAACATCAACAATATACAAAAGAATCGGCTATTGCTCCAAATTTTAGAAAAAAAGATTTATCACATCTAACAAAGGAGCCAGGAGTGTGTATGAAATGTCTTCCACATCTTCACCTACCTAAACTCAAATTTGGCACACATTACGTAGCATTACCTGCTATGTTGCTTGGGATTCTTTATATTCTTAAAAGACCACGCCCGACATTGGTCCTGTTCAACCATTGATATAGAGAGACGTAAACCTCCAAACATAAGAAAACACTTAAAAGACAACATATTCAGGTAGAACGCATCTGAGTCTGGGTAACATAGACTAAATATACACAGCAAAGTAGAAAATCTAATCTGCTCAACTCATGCGAGCAATATGCTGTCAAAAGGCATTGACACATTGTACAAGCAGTATGTAAGTGATCATATGTCCATGTTATCAAATATTTCACCATCTTCCTCGTAACATAAGTTGTCAGCAGCAAAACCATCAGCCACCAAGTTACTGCGAGAGACAATATATGGCAATGATACCTAAAGATAATCATGGAAGCTCATAAATAACTATATATATCACAGAACACAATTAGACCCACCTTAAGCAGCAAAAGCTTAAACTCACTACACGCTTTAGTTTCCTATTGTAGAAGAAGAAACTGAATGACCATCTGAAAATATAACTCTACAACAGTTACTGATCAATAATGGCCCACTGACAACTCACTAAAGTATTTAATATAATACACACTTACATTGCTCCTTTCTCCAGAAAGGGATCTGCATCGGAGTCTGGATTATAACTATAAATTTCACACTCCGAGAGTTCCACAACCTGCATAACCGGGTATTTAAAATTACCAGCAGCTGAGACTGGCATTTAGTCATTTCAAACTTACCTCATCTAGAGCCTTATAAATCGTTTCCAGGAGTGAACTACCCCCATATGCCTCAATCCATTCCTGTCAATGATGTGAAGCAGGAAACTTAAATATCAGGCACAGTGATTTATTTAAGGATAAAACATACCATGATTGAATGAATACTAGTTATCGCTCTTCTCACATACTACAAACCACCATCAACAGCATCAACATTTTCCACCAAATCCATCTCTTTAACACCCGAATGACATGAACACAACAGACCATTGGCCCAAAGTGTCATAAGTCTAATTAACTCCCAGAACAACTGATGGACATGCAAATTCTAGACCAAAACCATTTAAGTTATATTCATGACCAGCATAAATACCACAAGAACAGGGAGATAGGAGAGTGTAACAATAGTAACTGCAAGTTAATATTAGAGGAAATGCATATTACTTCTCTCACAAATTTACCCAATAATCTTTTGATATCCAATGTCAAGAGAATAAATGAATACTTATGCCAATACCTTTGACGCTTCAAGCATGTAGGTATCAAAAATCTGTTTAAAGGTATCCCAGCTTTCCTCTGTTAAGAACTGGTGTGCTTTAACTGCACTGTAACCACATCAGGACATGCAATATCATAACATAAGGGAACCATATAAGACACACACGAATGTCAGTATAAAGCATTCAATAGAACATATAAGACTTAAATCAGACACAATCAAACCCATATAACCAGAAGAATTAGATTTGGGAAATGGAGAGAATTGAACTCTCAGCTCCTCCAAGAGCAACAGTAGGCTGAACCGTCTGTCAAAACCTTTTGACAACACTCCCAATGCAATAAAAAGAGGATTATATAGTGGGTTGTCAAGTCGCCAAATAAGCTGACAGTGGCATTACCTCATAATCCTCCTTTTAAACTCTCTTTGAAATGAAAATGTGCATATGAAACATATACAGAGATACCTGAAGTCATAATCAGGATACATGTGATAGAGGGTAAGCAACAGATAAATCAATGTCTTCCGACTGAAATGCACGATAAAAATCAGGTCAAATATTCATGAATAAACATAAATCAAGCTACCTAAAACTGAATATAATATTTACAACCTTGATCTGCTCAACAGGAATTCAACTGGTGAGGAGGAGTCAGTATCTGAAGATTTCCCCAGATAGTCAAGGATCTGATATGAAACAAGCATCAGAAACCCTCAATCCCAATAATAATAAAATTCTAAAGAAAATGGAGTAAAAAACATGATATGTTGAATGTTCTCAAACCTCATTCTCCAAACTGAGAGAGAGTTTTTTATCTGTTGCTGTGTGCTTGCCTGGAAGCATGAAAAAATTGAGTTTGAACCAACATCTCTAAATGTTTGGGACAACTTATGTAGTTGAACTTACAAGAGTATGCTTCAAGTCTTCCTTTGATGGTACGCTCACCGAGGTTTAATTCACTCAGGAAATCATTTATTCTAGAAAATAAGATACAAATTAAGTCAGACTTTAAATCAAAAGGCAGAAAAACAAAGATCATGAATCTAAGAAGGGCGGGGAAAATTTGTTACCATTCAATTTTCTAATAATTGAAAATTACCAGTAACGCAGAGTATACTCTAAGAACTTCATACAGAATATATTCAGACGGATAATTGAAAATTACCGGTCAAGCGGAGTGTATTCTAAGAACTTCATACTAAATACGTTCAGACTTCAGACAGATTACTGGAATTTGCTGTCAATGATTCCGAAACTTGAAGGTCCTGCAGACAACAAAAAGAAGACTAGAATGTAGAAACTATCAGTACAATGATGCAATCAAATCAAAATGCGTGAGGGCCAGAAGCTGGATTCATATATCAAAGTAAGTCAAACTCAAATGGCCAAACAAAATTATAAAACTAAAAATACAATTTAAAAAAAAAATCTTCATTTCTGAAACAAAAGCACACCCCCACTAATATAGCCCTCAATTTTGTCACTTCACACAAAATTTCTGTCTCATCTCTATCTTTAATCCCCTTATTCTATTATTGAAGATTTAAACATTGAAAAAAGATATCCCATTTTCCCATACCCATATTTAAATTCCATCCCATGCATCAAGTATAAAGTCTAATACAAAGAATTGCTTGCCAAGGCTTACTAATTTGAAACTGTTCATCATTGAGGAATTCGGTACTTCGGCTTAGAGTCAAATTTACACTTTCACTATAATTAAATATGGAATTTTGCTACTGCACATTCAACTTCATTGATTTATAAATAATAAAAAAATTAACAGGATTAGAATATTTCATGGAACAATTTGTTTATGTAATTGACCAATTTAGTGATTTTCGTTTTAGTCCAAAATCAACAAAAATGAAAGTATAACCGCAAACTTCAGACAATTTCACATGAACTGAATCAAAATGTAAAATCAAATTACAAAAAGTAAAAGAAGTTTCTAACTAAATGATAAAATCAAATCACAACAACAGAAAAGGGAATATAACATTGGCTCAGTTCGATGTCAGAGAAGAAACGGAAAGCTTACCGTAGTTTCTGTTCGCCGGCTTTTAACGATTGGGCTTTCTAAGTTGGAAGAAAAGGGAAAGTTCTGAAAAGTGAAATCGGAGAAATCTCGTAAAAATCAGAAATAATTAGAATGAAAAGAAAAAGAACGTGGCTGGTTTTTTTTATTTGTTTATTTATTCGTAAATATATATTTTTTCAAGGCCATAATGCAAAGTAGGATATTCATGGCATAAAACCGTTACAAGTTTTTTAATATTCATCTTGGTCCCTCCGTCTTTCGACGTTGACGGCAGGATTAATTTGTGATTCTTACAGAAGTTTGGGGGCTAGATATATATTTCTCATAATAGTTGTTTGACTAATTAATTGTCAACTTCAACAAGTTTGGGGGCTAGAATATTTTCTCGCGTTCAGAAATTATTATTTTTAATATAAAATAAAAGTAATTTTATTTATTTATATTTTTGTAATTTTTTTTTTATATTGAAATGAAGATAATAAAGTTACGAGTATAATTGACATGTTATAGGATTCGTTTAATCGAAGTTATTTTTAGCTGCAAGCATATATAATTTTGATAATTCTTTAGAAAATTGGGTGTTCGTGAGAACGTATCGATTAGCATTGGGTAGATTTTTATTAAATAGTTCTCTAGAGCGTTGGGTGTCTTTGAGAACGTATCGATAGTTTCTCTTGAGCATTGGGTGTTTGTGGAAACGTATCATTAGTTCCTGAACATTGGGTGTCTGTGAGCATATATTCGTGTATCTGTCCTTTAGTTCGTATTCGGTTAATAAGAATTAAAACATTAATGTAATGTGGTTCAAATACATAGTGTTGTATAGAAACATATGCTTGAATATGAAATTTATATGAGAATAATATTATGAAATAGATCAAAATGGTTGATACTTGAAATCAAAATGTAAAATTCTGTATGCGTATCAATATGATCGATAACAAGGATTAAACATATAAAAAACATGTGAAAGATCATTCGTATTACAAATTAAGAGTCTTAAGCGCCTTATGATGCCATGGAAATAAAACGAATTAGTCGATATATGAAATTGAGATGCAAAGTCTTGAGGGTGCATCGCTAAGCTAGCAAATGAGAATTAATTTATTGGTTGTGCTATATCCTATATGGTGAGAAGTGTAGTTAAGTAACAAATATATTTATTAAAAAATTATAAAAAATATAATGAAATTTTGATTGAAATGATAAAGTTAAATGTTTAAATTTTATTTATGTCCTAGATTCAAATCTCATTTTGTACAAGTTTTTATTAATTTTATAAAAAAAAAAAAAAACATTTTCATAATAATATAACTTAACATATAGTAAAGTTGGTGCTGGTAGTAGCTTAAATATAATATAATTTCAAGTTTAAGTAATAAATTTGAGTTAGCATTTCGAATTTTAATAAGTTCAGTTGTGTCTTGTGGATAACATATGTCGTATTTAGAGTACAATAACAATTTAAAAAAATATAAAAATAAAATAAAATTTTAAAATTTTTTACACAAAAAAATTGTAATGATGTCAATTTTGAAGTCTTTTATATTTTTATTTTTTTAAAAATTATTTGATATAATATAAGTGGAGATTTTAGATCCACAAATAAAATTTTAAGGATAATCCATATTGAATTTCGATAATAATAAAAAAACACATGATAAATCTAATATTTATCCTTATTTATAGAATTAAAATATGGGAAAATATTTCATTAATCATTTTCGTCATAACTTATTTGTAGTATTTTTTTATTTTTGAATAATTTTACTATAGGTTCTGATCATATTTGATTTTTTAACACAATACTTAGAACTATTCATAGTCTCTCCTCAACCCATAAATAGGAGGATAATACGTTTCAGTGCATTCAGATCCACGTCTTTTTACATTGACAACAATGTTCATACCAATTAAATTAAGATTCAATCGACTTATTTATAATATATTTTTAAAAAAATATTTGTATTAATAGTTATTAAAACTCTTGTATAGTTTCAAACTTAATAAATTTCCATCCTCTCCCAATAATGTTTTGATAACAAAATATTAATAATTTATATTCATATATTTATGTTTAGCTTTTAGGTATATAAAACTAAAACAACATAACATAGCTTACATCTGAAAGTTCTATGCATTATAATACATCCCACTCAATAAAAAAACAAAAACAAAAAAAAACAAAAAAAAAAAACAAACGAACAAACGACGAATGCGACGAAAGTACAAAGCATCTCAATTAATATTTTTTTATGGTTAATTTCACTAAATTATTATTAAATTTATATTTTAATCATTTAATTTTAAAAAATTATAAAATTATCATTAAATTATTCAAAAATTTTCATGT
The DNA here is from genome assembly GCA_039519145.1 of Kokia cookei. Classification (NCBI taxonomy): domain Eukaryota; kingdom Viridiplantae; phylum Streptophyta; class Magnoliopsida; order Malvales; family Malvaceae; genus Kokia; species Kokia cookei. Next base: position 15,381,297 of record CM076909.1, read on the forward strand.
AAATTATTCAACTATTAAAATTTCTGTTATTTAACATTATTTACTAATCAAAAACCTTTATTCTTCTTCTATTTTGCACAAATAATTTTTTTCTCTAATTTTTGATACTGACTATCAAATTGATTTGGATATGAGATACATTATTCTCTTTGTTAATGAGTACAAATCTGTTACTTGTAGCTTACTAACTAATTTTTTTAAAAAATTAATAATTTAAATAAAATATTTTGAATAATTTATTTTTATTTATTTTAATAAAAGACAAATTGTAACATTGTAAAAGTCGGATTTATCACCAAGCTTGATTTATTATTATTTTTTAATATTGGGCTATCACCCCCTTAATGGAAATTCCATTTTCATAAGTTGCAACTTGGAAGCCTCCAATCGAGACTCTTTCTCTTTTCAACTTCAGTTTTTCGTCTGTTCTTTTTTGTTTTTTTGTTATGTCAACTCTGGAGTCTTTACTAATCAAAGGATCATCAAATTATCAAAAGCCGTGGCAAGGAATTATCATGTTTTGCCTTTTCACTTACTGATCATCTTTTCATTAGGTATGGGTTCATGTGCAAATTTGCTATTTTTCTTATCTTTGCTTTAAAATATCTTCTCTTTTGGTGCCTGGCTTTTGCTCTTGGGTTTGTTTTGATCTTTTTTTCTTTATCATTCATTACCTTTGGGTTTTTTATGTTATATATATAAAAGAAATTTGATAGAACCAATTTAATATATGAAGGTTTTCATGATCTATTTTGTTATTCTGATTTATGGACTTTTCTTCAGAAAAATTGGGTCTGTTAAAAAAAATAGGGGGAATGATTTGGCAATGTCATATGTGAAAACCCAAAGATTGTGGAGGCAAAGTAAGACTTTGGATTAAAGGTCTATTCTTTAGATGTTCTTTTTTGTAGGGGCTGATAGTTGAAAACTGTTTGACTGATTGTTTCAACTCTCAAGAAACTACATAGCAGAAGAGTTGAATTGATCTTATAGCAATGGAAACATAGCCTGGGTGCCTCATTAATTTTTGCAACTAATGATTTACAATTTCAAGTCTTTCTAATACCTCATAATTGGTTTTTGGAGGTAAAAATGGGAGCTTGCTTGATTGTATGGTTTCTTGCAATTCTTCCGTTATTAGAGAGCTGGTGAAAGTTCCTATTAAACAACAAATTTTCACTTTCGAGTTTTACTTTATTATGTCACATGGTATGATTTTTTGGTCATCATTCACCCCCCCTTCCTCTTTTTATTTTCTGCTGTAAGCTTGCTCTTTGCCTACCTTCAAGAGAATTGGGCTATCAAAGGCTTTCTAATTTGAATAGATTCATCTCATGCAGTGAGCCTACTTAATTTGTGCACTGCAAGATGTTCACATTGCCTGAGTGCTTAAAGAGACCAAAACATGGGTCATAGTGGTGACTTAGTTGTCCTTGGCATCTCTGTTGGCTTGGCCATTGGTATATTGATAGCTTCACTGGTATTTTTCGGAATAAGGTGTTACAGAAGGTATGCAAAACTGAAAAGAGGTTCAAATGAACGTAGTGTTACAGTTCTTCCAATAAGAACAAATGGCTTTAATACAAGCACCGACTTCAGTGCATCTCTCGCGAATTCTATAGCTGTTCAGGCACCAGAATATCATCAGAAAAGTTCTCCGAGTTCTTGGTGGAGTCGTCATAGTAAAGATCAGTTTACTTCTGCTTCTGGTTTGCCAAAGTATTCCTATAAGTAAGTTCATTTCTAATTTGAGTATAGGCATTATACTTAAGTGGAATAATATCAAAGCAATTCATGTTTAGAGGCATACCAAATTCACATTTCCTATAATGATAAAAAATCTATATTTCAGTTTACCTCTCTTCTAAATAAAGCTAAATGATTAATGTTCAATGTTTATTTGTGAAATAAGCAATGCGTTTATCTTATACATTATGCTTTACAGGGATGTCCAGAAAGCTACACAAAATTTTACAACTATTCTAGGAGAAGGATCATTTGGTCCTGTCTATAAAGCTACAATGCCTACTGGTGGCGTAGCTGCTATAAAGGTGCTTGCTTCTGGTTCTCATCAAGGGGAGAAAGAGTTCCACACAGAGGTAAGCAGCACTAACCATTCAAAAAGTGGCCTCCCATTATTTAGGGGATAGGTAGATTTCCAGCAGTTTCTTTTTTCTTTTTCCTATCTTATGGTATTGCCTGGATTAATCTGACTATATGAGGAACTGGTCTCTATCAATTGAAATAAAATTATAAAATATATATTTTTTTATTTTGTTTTATATCAAAGTATTTAGAGCAAAGATCCATTAATGCATGTCGGATTATCATTCAGTAGCCTGCACAAGTAGGTTAAAATGAAGCATGATTCTTAGTTCTATCTAGATAGCTGCAACCTACATTCTGATATCTTATTTATCTTTTACTATTCATCAATAATTCTATCAAGACAACTGCTGAGGTTGCAATTCTATTCTTTGAGAGGGGTGGAAATGAAGTTCCTTCTGAAAATACTTTATATTATTTTACTATTGGTAACTAAAGCATTAAACCATTTTTTTTTTCAGGTTTGTCTACTAGGACGGCTGCATCATCGGAATCTTGTGAATTTGGTAGGATATTGCGTGGATAAAGGGCAATACATGTTAATTTATGAGTTCATGAGCAATGGAAGCTTGGCAACCATACTATATGGTAAGCTTGGAAACCACTTCTTTGTTGCACCTCTCATCTTATATTTTCCATTGTAGACATGTATTGTGCTAGAACATACCAGTTTATGTAAAATCATAATGCTACTTCCCAGTGGCTTGTAACCTAGAACCACGGTCACTGGTCTGACTTGCAGTTACTGTCCTTTTCTGTTTTAACCTGTAATATAGGCCAAAATTTCCATCATGTTCTCTAGCATTCCTATACTACTAATATGCTAATGCCATCCTCTATTTATTATATGGATATTCAATATTCTGCAATTAGGGCCAGCTAGGGGAATTTAAGTAGTGCCAATGACATGTCAAATTATGTAAATTGTTGGCCAACTAGCATTTTTCGTCTATGTGTTTATCAATGATAGGCCCACTTCTGTGATGGTTAATGTTGTACGGTAATCATGTTCCACCAAGTTCAATTCTGTTAAGTGTTACCTGCAACCAAGCTTTTGAATGCATCAATATTTTAGTGTTGTTTGGACCCCAACTGGCACGGTTTTGCTAATATTGTGATTCCCTAACAATAACAATAACCAACCTGGTCTACATGTACTCAAATGAAGGGGAGCACAGTCTGAGTTGGGACGAAAGACTTCAGATTGCTCTTGATGTTTCACATGGTGTAGAATATCTTCATGAAGGGGTAATGATAAAATGATTCAAAGTTGATTTTCGCCATTGTTACCGGAACTTTTTACTTGAATATCACCCATTCTTGGACAGGCAGTCCCTCCGGTAATACATCGTGATTTGAAGTCAGCTAATATATTATTGGACCAGTCAATGAGAGCCAAGGTGCGCAAGCATATAAAGGCTGATATTTTTCAGACCCTTTCTTTTTAGTCGATTGAAGACAAGTATAATGGACTCTAAATGGCATGACTCCACTACTGTTTCTTTTGCCAGGTTGCTGATTTTGGGTTGTCAAAGGAGGAGGCTTTTGATGGCCGAAACTCTGGCATTAAAGGTACATACGGGTATATAGACCCTGAGTATATATCCACAAACAAGTTCACAATGAAGAGTGATGTATACAGTTTTGGCGTTATAATCTTTGAGCTAATTACAGCCATCCACCCGCACCAGAACTTAATGGAATACGTTAATCTTGTGAGAGTCTCTTCTCCCTATGTAGTGAAGTCTTGCTTGTAGTAATTCACACATCAATCTTTTCTTAACATAAACTTCCTTTACAAGGCCGCTATGAGTCCAGATGGGGTAGATGAAATCCTTGATAAGCAACTGGTTGGAAAATGCAACATCGAAGAAGTGAGGCAGCTTGCTAAAATTGCTCATAAATGCTTGCATAAATCACCTAGAAAGCGGCCTTCTATGGGTGAAGTAACACAGGCTATACTGAAGATAAAGCAGAGGCGCCTCGGTAAAGAAGAAACGATGTCCATGGCCGAAGGGGATTTTTCACGAATTATGAGCAGGATAGAGGAGCAGCATATTGAGCTGACCAAATTGGCTAGCTAGATCAATTGAACTGCAGCTTCCCTCTTTTCTGTTCCAGTTTTAATTCACCTAATTTTCTCTTCCCCCACCCCCCCAAAAAAAAAAAAGGAAAAAAGAAAAAAGAAAAAAGAGGTCTAGACTTTTTGCAACTGATGGCAAAGATAGTTACAACATACAATTGAGAGAGTTACAGAGAAATAGGGTGTTTAAACATTTCTATCCCTTCATGTGTAGCATATAATGGTGATCAAAGGAAAGGTAAACTTACTTAGCAGAGGTTGCTTTATTTCGATCGGATCAAATTAATTTTACTATTAAATTGATATATTATTAAAAATAATAAAATATATTGAAAAAAATTTATGATATTTTATTTCATGTTAAACTATAAATTAGACAATAATATTTATCATGTTTTTTGAACAGTAAATATTATTTTATTTCAATTTAATCTTATTCAATTTTTTAATAGTAAAATAGTTAAAATAATCCATTTAATAATAGAAAATTAAAAAAAAAAAACTTCACAAGTACTGGTTTAAAAAACAATCCTTTTAAATCACGGGAGGTGGACGAACCCAATAAACTTCACATAATTTGTGAAGTCCTTATTATATTCAACATTCAGCCGTCTCTAACTTCGGAATGAAGAGCAGTTCAACCAGATTATTTATATATGGACACCAAAGGAAAAAGAAACACAACCAAAAAAACACAAAGCAAATGGAAATGGTGAAAGTTATAAAGGCGAAGAAAAGTAAACAGCAGTCCTCACCTTTCCTGATCTAAAAGTAGTATCCTATCTCCAATAAGAGTAACGTCATCCTTAACGGGAAAACCTATAGTTTTGCTGTGTGGTTCCAACAACCCTCGAACCCTCTTAACTTTAGCTTCGAAAAGATTAACTAAATCAAAACTGGCATGAAGTTCCAAGCCTCTGTCTCTGTCTCTGGCCTACACTCCCTGATTTACGATTAGAAAATGCCAGGCAAACCAAACGCTGGAAATTCTCAAGATACTGTACCCACTCCTCTTCACTCAGATCACCCAGTTTCACAAATCTGGTGCTTCCAGCAAGCTGTTCATTCACACTTCTGTTCCCAGATGACGTTCCAGACAAATATCCATTTTTCTGCATTATGTTCTCATGCTTCCAACTCTTTTCTCCAATGCTAACATTTTTCATGGACATTGACAGTCTTGGAACAGTTGGAGCCTTTTCTTGGGCAGAAAAAGCATATTCATCTGACCTTGGGGGTATTATATTCCCATCCTCCTCTGCCCATTCCTCTACATTCTCTTCTACCTTGGAAAGTGGATTTCGGATATTTCCACCGAGTGGCCAACAACAAGCCAGTGGTGCCAATTTCTTTTCTAGATTACAAGTTACATCTAACTCCTCCTCACAGTCAATTTCAAACTGGAATTCATTCTCGACAGCTCTCACGTTATCAGAAAGCATATTCCTTTCCTCTAAACGTCTCCTCGCCTCAATACATATGAACTCAAGTTCACTTGGCTCCTCCTCCTGGCCTCGAAACTCCCTACTCATCATCTCACCAATCTCAGCTAAACACAGACCAGAAATTGCTGCTTTCTTGAGGAAAATAGTGCAAACAACCAAGACACGAAGACATGCCTCTCGAATCATTGGAAGCTCCATTCTGAGCAGTTCAGAGTCTCGAAATGGATCAAGATGAGATATATATTCAAGCTCATCCTCTGAGAAAGGAATTGATGCCTGAGGCCAATGGATCCACTCAAAGTAGGGGTCCTCCAGGTTTTCTGGAAGGCATAGGCCATGATCAATTGGAACAAGCTCCACTTGATCAATTCCTCCTCCTCCATTAATTTTCCTGACCAGAAGATTTCCAGCATGCCTATCAGTGTTCAAGATGCGGATATCCAATATCCCTATCTTATGCACTGCAGAAACTGGAAAGCTTGAAGTCCCATAATCACTGGCATCAAAATCGTGAGGGATAAACTGCTGCAGAGAAGCAATCTTGCTAAACTCCTTTCGCTCTTGCTGCTTGGTTCCATTCACTTCATCATTGACATTAAAAATGGAGTGTGTGACCTTCACAAGAGCAGTAGAGGGCACATTGGCAAAGTGATCATAATCAAGAAGATAAGCTGCTACCTCCCTAAAGCCAGTCTCCCCAACCCGTACTGAGCGTTTCAGTCCTGGCTGCCCAAGGGCTTTGCCAATAAAACCTTTTGGGTTGTTTGGAGCATAAGGTTCTTCATCAGTTGGTTTAACAATTGCACAGTTTTCACCCTGGCAATTTCGAAAATAGTAGGCACCTCCTAGACCACCACAAACAGGGATGGGATCAATCCCAAACTTCATTGCTTCCACAATTTCTCTTACAAGTTTTCTTATCCTGGAAAAGTGATCTGAACATACTAATATCTCAATGGGACCACTCCGATCTCTCTGCTGTACATCCTTTCCAGTAGGTGAGAGACATGGTGTAGATGAGCTTCTGTGCATGAAGTTTTTCGTGAGAAGAAGTGGAGAATCATTTCTGACAATACTTAGATCATTCTTCAGCACTACATCCCCAAATATGAGAGACCTCTCCTCTATTGGAACATTAAGAGCAATCTGTAGTTTCCTTTTCACAGTATGGGCATTGTCACTCCTATCTAACTCTATACCAAGAACAGAGCCAGTTTCAGTTTGCACAAATACACGTTTTCTTCCAGAAGATTTCCTTTCCATCATCTCATTTCCATGACATTCACTATTAAATGCTGCAACAGCCATCCAGTTACAATGGAGCAGTTCAGATCAAGATATGTGAAATGAAGGGGAGAACTGGTAGAGTTCAGTGCCAGCAGTGAAGATGGCGACGGCAGAGAGCTTCTCTCTCAAGCAGACGCCAAACTCAAATGCTGGTAAGACTTGAACGGAAATCTTTGTGTTGTAAGTGTTCATAATCAGCAAGATGAATTCAATTTGGTGACTCTTTGTTTACATTGTCACGGATTCTGTAAAGCAAAAGCAGATATAAAATATAGTGAAACTGCTACATTGAGGAAGAAAGCCAATACCATTAACCGAAGGAAAGATAAAAGAACCATTAGAAGAATCACAAGAAAAACTGATTTGTTAAAAGAATCAAAAGAAAACCCGATTCATTAACCAAAGGAAAGACAACAGAATCATTAGAAGAATCACAAGAGAAACTGATTCAATTTCTTTAAAGAAAAAGGAAGTAAAAGCTGAAAATTCCATTTTCAAAGATCAAAAATAAATTTCAAGGACTAAATACATCAAGTAAGGTAATCAGAGGAAAGAAGCAATAAATCAAAGTCTTTTGAACCAAAAAGAAAAAGCACATTATAAACGTATTTCTAGAGTAATTATGAAGTAAATTCTATGTTTAAATTAACAACAGTCTATGGAAGACACCAAAAGAACCAAAGCTGAAGTAATACTTATCAAGTTAAAAATTAAAATAAAAACCCCTTTGTCATGAAATCTAAATATTGTAAAGGAAAAATGTAATAACAGACCACATATCCAATCCAACCTATGAAAAGTGCTACTTGTTCCGTCCTCAAACGTACCTTTACTCAAATTAGATGCCAATCGAATTTGAATAATACATTTAATTAGGTAAAACTGAGCAAAGATGTAGCCATGCTAGAAATTAAATGCTAAACCAGGACAGTGAATTAGAACAAAAAGAAACAGAATAAGAAGAATAATATTAATTTCTATAAATTATCATTACAATCCATAGTTTATATTAGGAGTAAAACATTGATTTTGGTTTTCTAAGACAATTATTCATCGAGAATATTGTTTGCTTTTCCATCCGAAAGCGTTTTTGCGTTCACTTTTGCTTTAAAAAAAGTATCAATCAAACAGAAATATCAACAACGGGAAAATTTTATTTTCAATCATTTTCAAGATATAAGTTCCAAGAAAAAAGAGAATATGAACATTTCATTCAAAGAAATTTTTTTCTCGATAGTTTATATGATTTACCAAATCGTTATATTAACAAAAAAAATACTTTGCTTCATTTTTTTACTTCTTTACGCTAATAAACAGCTCAATTTCAAAAGGAAAAAACAGTTCAACTCCATTCTTCAGAATTTTAAAAACAAATAGAAAAATCATAGGGAAAGTGAGGATGAAAGACTCACCAGCGACAAAGAAATGGACGGCGGGGCAGCGATCGAGAAAGAGCTACCGCCGCTAATGAGAATAAACGGTAGAGATTCAACGATGAGAAGCTAACTATGATCCGATTAGTCTCCCTTTTTATAAAATTATTTTTTATTCTTTTCGCTTTTTCTTTTTTCTCTGTCCCGCTTTCTGTCTGGGCTTTATCTTTTAACCTCTTTTCAGGAGAAGCGGAAGGAATTTTAACGGTTAAATAATAAGAAGTAATAAAAAATTCCAAATTTGTTAATTGTGTGGAAGGACTACGTGGGTAGTGGAGATTGTGCCATGTAATAGAATTGTGACGTGGCCGGATCTTAGATGGGTGGAGCAGTTAATCAGTTGGTCTCAGGCGTGATTGGCGATGCCTAGGATTAGTAAGTGTTTTATTTGCATTTTTGTCAATAATTAAAGAAGTTATAATTTTACCCCAATCCTTGTACTCATTTTTTAAATTTAATATTTTGTTTGTAATTACATTAATTTAATCTCGAACCGAATTTCTTTTTCTTTGTCGTACGGATTGGTTAACTTGAAATTTGACAAATGAAGGTAATATAATAGTCGAATAAATGGATTGTCATTCTTTTATTTGCTGTTTGCATTTGGGAAGTGCATAAATGATTTTGTTTTTAGTGATGGGCATAATAGTAGTAGAGAGGTGCTTTCTGCCAGCATCTGGTGGGCTAAATCTGTTTTTTATGATTGATGATTGGATCAACATAAATGGATCCGTAACTGAAGTTGGAGAGCCAGCAGGAGAACTACTTCGAAGTTCCAACGGTGAATTGATTTGTGTAGAACCTAAGATCAACCACAATCTTTCAAGCAGAGGCATGAGCCTAATTGTCGGACCCGAGTAAGCAAATTTATACTTCATACCAATTAAAAAACTCAATTCTTATTGCTAAGCAATGTCATATGAATGAACGTATGAGAAAATTTCAGTTTTTGAAATTACTTCTATTTGATGTGATTAAAAACAACATTTTAGGAAATTTGATAGACTTCTATCGGTACTCGATTGGGTGAGTATCGATAGAAGTCAAGTATGTAAGCATTTAGAAAAAATTGCAGTTTGTTATCGGTGGTACTAGAAGTTCTACCGATATAAGTATAAGTACTATCGATACGACTTATACTTCTATCGATACAACTTATTCCAGAGAGCAAGGTAGATTTGTCCTACAGTCTTCTACCGGTACATAGATTAGACTACCGAAACGATTGGGTTAACTATCGAAACACTAAAAACTTCTACCGATACATCTACTCCAGTATACTAATTGACTTTTTGCCTAAGACTTCTACCGATACTTTAGAACCAACTACCGAAACAATTCAAGTCAGTAACCAAATTTCAGTCTCCCTTGTACTTCTACCGAAACTATCAAGAGTTTTACTGAAATAAATTTACCCAATAACAAAAATAACTTAAAATTTACAACCTATCCCATTTTCATCCAAGTCACCTAAGAATTAAGGACTTAACTTAGTATTTTAGGCCAGCACAAGTTCAAAATATCATTTCTTCATTTCATTCCATATTAACCTATGTCCAAAATGAGATTTCGTTTGACAAATACCCTAAATAGACTAATCAAGATAAGCACAAGCTTTATCCCACATTCATTATAATATAGTCTATACATGTCATTTAAAACCCTAGACAAAACGTTACAAAAATTATCGAGAGATTTCAAGATAGTGCGATAGTTCTCCACTAGCATTCGGACCATAAGAGCCTTCGATTATCTACATTCAATGGAAAACAACAACATAAGTTCTTAATGCTTAATGAGTTCGTGAACATGAAAAAATAAAACCTACTCACTAATTTCATACTTAAGCATTCAAGATATTTAACCTTTAACTTAAAAATTCACAAGAATTCTCTTCATTGACACTTGGTTTGGGAACAACCATTTTTCAATGATATCTTTACGGGTATCTCTTTTCATAATATCCTTACGGATATAACCTTTTCAATATATTCTTACGGATACAACCTTTTCAAATATCTTTTCGAATATAACCTTTTCAAATAATTTTAGGGCAAATGTACATCAAACATAATAAAATATAAAAAGAATCCAATAAATAAATTTTATCAAATCAATTGTAATGACTTGAAAGGAATTTATGAACTTACCTCGATCACACATTTGTACAAAAAGTCCTCTGTTCACTCTGTGACTTTGGTTTTCTCGTGATTCACGTTCGACTGATGTGCACCTTGATCTATATAGTAGATTTATTCAATTTAATCGTCAATGAATTAATTTGATAACCAATTCAAACTCATGAACCTTTTTCTCTACGGTAATTTTATCAAATTACCCTCAACAATTCTACGATTTAAACATCTAACTCTTTATACCATGTCAACATTTACCTAGCACTTTATTTACTTTACAGCTAAGCACTTCAACTCCCGAATCATCAAAAGTTACTACGTACAATGCTCTTGCATAACTTTCAACTTAAAGGTTTAACAATAAGATTTACAAATACACTTAATTCCTTCATGATAAGTCTCTAGATTTCTCACAACTTCACAAATCAATCTCGGATTAGCTAGATTAGGCTAAAACTAACTCAAAAACATGAAAACCATTAGAAAGAGACCTCAAATACCCAAGCAAAAAAAGAAAGCTTGGTCAAAACTCCCCTTGCTCAACAATGGAGTTCACGTTGGGAAGAAGAAGAGAAATTATAAAAAATGAGTTTTATTTCTTCTTTTTCCCACCTAAACCCACTATTATAATCTTTTAATTTGTTCTTTTTTCTTTGTTTCTTTGTTTCTCTAAACCAATATTCACCACAAATATGAAGGGTAGATAATCCAATCCATCCCTTAATCGTTAATGTGATATAATCGCCATTTTAATCCACTTAGTTCTCTTCCCATGACTATTAAACACCATCAATTATAGCACTCCACTTTTGAAGCCTTTACAATCTAATCCTTTTGTTTAATTTACCACTCCTACATTTGAATTTCTCGTATAAATAATTATGACACTACTTTTGTTCATATTTATTAATTTAATAGTTACTCATTCTATTATCACAAATTTATGGTCCTTAAACATTGTTTCCGATACTACTAAAATCAGGTCGTCACAAGTAGTGCTAAAAGGCCTTTCTCTTGCATGGAATAGAAAATATCAAAAGATTAAAGTTGAGAGTGATAATGCATTATTGATTTAGGTCCTTTGTAGTAATTATGCTTCTGAGAATGGTCTTGCGGAAATTCCACTTATCAATGAACTTAGTAAGAGGCAGTGGCTGATTGAATCCAAGCAAATAAATAGAGAGTACAACTCTTGCATTGATAGACTAGCAAAGACGGGTGCATCCACCGGATGTGTTACTTGACATGTTGTTGCAGGATAGGCACCAGATGTTTTGAAAAAAATAAAAAAAATAAAAAGATATTCAAAAATATAATTAGGATCATTTTGACAAAATATATAAATATTAGTGATTAAATTTATCGTTAAACATATAACAACACAAGAACAGATACAAAGATTTTTTTCCATTAAATTGTCAATTAAAATAAAGCAAGTGATTCAATCATTTTAATGATAACTTATCGTGAGCACTATCAAATGTCACTCAATTTATTCAATACATTTTATCTCAATTAAAAAATTTATAAATATATTTTTATATTACTATTTATATATTCTTATAATTAATTTAAATTTAAATAAAAATTTATTATTTAAATTAAATTCAAGTTAAACCAAATCCTAGATAAAAACTGAATCCAAACTCCAACCAAATCCGACCTAACTTACTGGCTATATTTAGTTCTAATAAGAGACTAAACTCATCTAAAAGGAACAGGGCTTTCTATTATTAAGAGTGAAACGGAACCGTTTTGACGGTGCTTTTAAACCTAAAAAGAACCCTACATTTACAATTACAAACCTCTGTTTTTCCTCCTTAAAACTCTGCCGTCTCATTATCCTCTGGTTGTAAGACGGCCGCTGCGAAATCCGCCGCTGGTGACAACCTTTTCTCCTTCCTCTTTCAATACCCCGATTGTTCTTTTTTATCCTTTCCCTGCGCTTTGTGGGGAAAAAAAAAGCAAAGAAGAAAAGAATCGAGGAAGAATTTAAAACAATGGCACAGCAAGCAGTGCAGAAGAACACGTTGTACGTGGGAGGACTAGCAGAGGAAGTGAATGAAACAATCCTCCATGCAACTTTCATCCCCTTTGGAGACATAAAGGACGTCAAGACTCCATTAGATCAGGCGACTCAAAAGCACCGCTCCTTTGGTTTCGTTACCTTCTTGGAGAAAGAGGATGCTGCTGCTGCCATGGATAACATGGATGGGGCTGAGCTCTATGGTCGAGTCCTCACTGTCAACTACGCCCTCCCTGAGCGGATCAAGGGTGGTGAGCAGGGCTGGGCTGCTCAACCCAGTATGTCCTCTAATCCCCTTACCTTTCCTTTCTTTTATCTCCATGTATTTCTCTTTCTCTGTGATTCGAAAGGTGCTTATTTCCGTTGGGCGGTCGGATTCAGCTTCAAGCTCTACCTCTGGTTTTAGTTTGGTTTCCGTAAAGGAGTTACATAGAGATAGGTTAAATACCCTTTAGGCAAAAACAGTTAGGATTATGTTTTGGCAACTTCTGGTCCAACTAAAGAATTTGTTGGGTTGATTTGAATGTGGACGTCTTTTGATCCCTGAATATGGCAGCAATTTGAACTTGTGGGTGCGTTAGAAAAAAATGGAATAAATGAGGTTTGGGTTGACTGAAAAGAGATCAAGAGAGGCATAGAAATCTGAAACGAAATAGCTTTTCATAGTAGCATTAAGTTTGTCGTTGGTTCTTCATGGGTTTATTTGAATCTATATTCCGAGCCTTAGAAGATGGTAATTTTGTGACGCTTTCTTTTCTTAAATCGGAGATTTTGTGCCAATTGAACTAAGACTGTAATTTTGTATTAGTCTCTTAGACTGTATTTGTGGCCTCCGGGATAACCCCTCCAAGGAATTTGTTTGACGCTCATCCTATCGATTCAGGGGAATGTTTTGGCTATGATTAGAGATTTGTAACTGTGATGCAATTTCTTTTTATCGTAAATGTTTTCTTTTAGGCTTTTCAGTGTAGAACATTTTATTGGTCGCTTGCTCCTGAGATTAACCACCCATTTTGTACAAAATGCAGTTTGGGCTGATGCTGACACATGGTTTGAGCGGCAGCAACAAGAAGAAGAAATGCAGCGTATTCAGGCAGAGAACCAAGCAGCAATGCGTGCTGCAGAGGAGTTGCATAGGAAGAAAATGGCAGAGGAACGACAAGGGGAGAAAGAGGATGAAACAGAGATGAAGGATGATCCAATGGCAAGGGCTGAAGCTGAAGTTTTGACACAATAACTAGTTCCTTTGTTGTTAAATTCAGCAATCAATACTAAAAATACATTAAGGTTGTCTTTTATGCCAACCAACCATTTGCCTTGTGCAATCTGCAAGTTCCCTTGGCTGGTCTTGCTACCCAAAAAGAAGGTTTATAATGGAAGTTGACTTGGGAATGCGTTGTGGTTAAAGTGGCTTATAACTTAGAATTTCTTCAAACTAATTGCATCTTGTACTCTGTTAAAACGACTATGGATTTCGAAGGTCCTTTTGGGGGTGTGCTGTAATTTCATCAAATACAGTTCCAGGTTTTTTCTTTTATTATTTCTAATGCTTTCAGGGTATTAAAATCCAGGAGAGTGGAGAATCGAAATTCTCTTTTTCATTTTATGATTTCACCCCTAAATTGTCTTTTGAGATAGTTGTAATTAAATTATCTGTCTAGTACCTGTACTGTAGGTTTACCCACAAATTAGTGAGTAATTTAGTTCTATGTACATTTAATTTAAATAAAAGAAGAAATTTCTAAATAAAGATAATATTGATAATGTAATTGTTTGGATAAATGTATTGAAAAATTTTAAAATTTGTTAGTAATTTGAGATTTCAGTAGCTCAGCTTTAAGCTAGGCTTACAATATCAAAAACATCACTAGTTTTATCAGCATCAAGGGCTTCAAATAATCCCAGAAGGAGCTATTGTCAACACATTTACTTCCTCCACATTAGTAGAGGCTATCTTGGCAATCCTGTCAACAATATGATTGACTTCCTTAGGGATGTGTCTTACCATCCAAAACTTTTTATATTGTAATTACTTTTGAATTTACCTTATTAGTGCGGAGATTGAATTTGCTAAAGAAACTTTTTTTATTGCTTGGACCACCTCGAGATTATCTTGTATGGATCAAAATTCTCTCCAATCCCGTTCTTTTAATAGAGTTAGGCCATCCAAAATGCCCCATAACTCGGCATCAAAGATTGAGCATTCTCCCAAGGAATGATTAAACCTATAATCCATTCCCCTAGGTGGTTTCTCACCACTCTTCCAGGAGACGCATAGCCTGTAATCAAATTAACAGCATCATCAATATGTAGGTGAACCTGATTATCTGATAAAAGATACCTTTAAACAGAAGTATTTCATTGATTCAGATCCTCCTTAAGTGTGGACCAAAATTGTCTCGCCCAAGTAATAGAGACTAACAATCTCAAAAGCTTTCCATGTAAGACTATAGGTTGGATAGCAATCATTCGGAAAGATTGGAATACAAGAACCTATTGCTTTGGCTCAAAGGCACCACCTGTCCCCACACCTCTTTTGCCTCAGAACAGTCTCTAAGCACATGAATGATGTCCTCTGTATCATGTCCACAAAAAGAACAAGATGCTTCCAGTCCAATGCCTCGCCTTACTCGTTCTAAGTCGGTGACCAAACGTTGTTTGAAAACGAGCCAAAGGAAAAAATGAACACGACCCTTAAATTTCCAAGGCCTTAGAATTCCAATGGTTTTCCCTAATCGGTCGATAGGCACTTTTAATCGAGAAAGTCCTTGTCGAGTTCGGCAACCAAGAGATCTGGTCTAGACCTCCACCAGGACGTAGGGGAGGAACACTCACAATACACCTACTGATATTTTTCGAGACCCAAATACGAAAGAAATCTAGACTCCAATTGCCTTCAATTCTAACCATGTCTTTGAGAGGACAATTCACTTCCAAATTCCTATGCGAGGGTATCCAGTTAATTAGAGGGCCCATATGTTTTCTATTTGGAGGATAAAAATCATAGATTTTTGTGGTTCTAAGCCTTTGCTGAGAAACCATTGAGGGCAACATGGACTACCTCCACTTGTTTATTGTCCTACCTTTTCTGATTTGTGATTTACCCAATTCATTACTTCCATTTTTGGATTAGAGCTTTGTTATAGAAATTTAATTCCAATTAAAACTTAGAGTAATTTAATCCTGTCAATTTAGAATATGAGTAATTAAAGATAATTAATTACGAGCTAATATTTTTCATTAGTCGTACATGATTTTAATTGGTATAATAACAAATTTAGCCCTCAAAGTTTACATAATCTGTTAATTCGGTCCTAATTTAACAATTTATCTTGCAACATCTGTGTAAATGTGTAAATATTGAGACTAAATTTGTTGAACATTTTAGAATTAAGGCCAAAATGACCAATTATGTTAACACCGAAGGCTAAATTTATTATCAATCAAAATTATGTACAATTGATAGAAGACATTAACGCTGAGATTAAATGTCTTTAGTTGCTCACTTTCGAAATTGACAAGGATTAAATCGGTTCAATTTTTTAGAGGGACCAGTTTGCTCAATTTTGAAATTGAGAGGGACCGGACAAGTCTTTTTACCAAAGAAATTTGACAACAACTTTTTGATACAATAACTAGAACTACTCATTACTCGTAACTCTTAAATAAGAGGATAAATTCGCTTCAATATACTCATGTTCATGCTCATTCTCAAACCTACATCCTCCTGCATTGGTAATAATGTCGATGCCATCCAAACTAGGACTCAATCGACAATTTGACAAAAAAATTTAAAATTTGGATTCACCCATATTATTATCTATTTGTAAAAATAAAATAAAATTTTAAAATTTCTAAATAATAAAATGAACATTTTGAATTTAAAAATCAAGTTGTTGACATTGTTTTTAAAACTGGACTAATGATCGAACTGATCAGATCATCGGTTCACCAATCATATTAAAAAATTCAAAAAGTTAAAAAATTTCAAAATTTTTAATTCATATCAATTCTCGATCTAACCAGTTTAAAATCACTTTTTGAATCAGTTCTCCGATCCAACCAATTGCTCCAATCTGATTCAAACAACATTAATTATTGATAAACCTTATAATTACAATTATAATAATTATAATTAAATTTTTTATAAATAATAAACTATAACTTAAACCAATCATTACAGAACATAATCGGAATAATAACTACAAAATATCTCAACAATGCCATGCATAAAACCTAAATCAAAATAAATATAAAAAAATATTACATAATTTACCCATTATATATCTGAACAATGCCATAAATAAAACCTAAATTATAAAAAAATCTTACATACAGATAATTCCATAGTTTCAAGAATCCTTTTCATTAAAACCTCACCCACTAAGTTGAATTTGTCTCAATATTTTTTTGGCTAAAATATCAAATAAGCTCTTCAAAAATAATTTGAAATTCAAATAAGCCCCTCGTTGAAAAGTATTTCAAATAGATCCTTTTAAATCATGATATGTACCCAATTGAGCCTCTTGAATTCATTTTATCATCGGAGTCCTCAACAGCAAGCTAATGTGGCGACTGGCATGGGAAAATAATGACGTAACATCCGATAGTGCAAGTTGACGTGATGGACTTAATTAAATTTTTATACTTTACAAGGGCATAATCAATCATTTAATCCTAATTTTTAGAAATAATATATTAAAATATTATAAAAATATTCAAACATCATTAAATAATATAAATTATATTAAAATATTATAAAATTTAAAAATTATTAAAAAAATTACAGAAAGAAACTAGAAAAATATTAAAGTTAAAAGATTATTAAAAATTAATAAAATTTTATAAATAAAAAATTCTTTAAAATATTAAAAAGTAATAAAATTTATAAATAAAATTGTTATTTTTTCGTTTGGAGTTTTTGGTTTATAGAACAAGGAAATGAAGAGATTGAAGTGATGACTTAAGATGAGTGATGGACAGAGGTGTTTATGGGTTGATCCAATTTACTATTAAAAATAAAAATTAAATAAAAATAAATATAGTAAAATTTTATATATTTTATAATAAAATTTAAATAAAATAATTTTTATTATTTTTAAAATAGCGAAAACGAATTATTTCAGCAAGCAAAGTCTAATTAGACTCGGGCTTTGAATATTTTCTTTTAAATTGAGCCTAGGCTTCCCATGAACACCTCAAGCTATGAGTAATGTTTTAGTTGAAGAAGGATGATGTGAGGGAAATTATTAATGATGAGTTGAGGTTGCATGTGAAAACAAGTGTAGTAACTTTTATAATTTTATATATTTTTAGTAAGTTTGTTAAATTTTATATATTATTTTTTCTAAAAAAAACTTTATCACATTTAATTTTTTTTATTGTTTTATAATAATTTATAAATTTCAAATAAATTTTTATGATTTTTATAATTTTACACTTAAAAAATAGAAGTTTTAGAATTATAACATTTTTACTTAAATAATTAATCTAACCCTCATAGAATAATAAAAGAATCAATTAAACTCTTATAAAGTAATAAAAAATCAATTAAGTCCTCATGTCAACTTGTCATGTCACTTGCTGTATCATCATTTTTTATCTCAACAGCCACATTAATTTACCATATTAACACTTAACGACTTATTAGGAGCTTCAACGAAAAAATAAATTCAAGAGATTTAATCAAGTACAAATCATGATTTTTTTAATGCAGTACAGATCATTATTCAAATGACTCAATTGGTTACACTTCTCAATGAAGGGCTCAATTATATTTTAATTATTTTTGGAGGACTTATTTAACATTTTAACCTTTTGTTTTTTTCTACAATTAGGAGCGTACCAGCCAAAAAATGCAATTTATCATGTTTCTTGAATGCATGAGCATATGTATATGTAACATGAGAAAGCACGAAAAAAAAATGTTTTAGTCGTTAAAAAGAAAACGAAAATGGCCGTTTAACAAAAAATTGTTGTTTACTGGCCAAAAAAAAAAAACAGAAAATGTTGTTTTAAATTCAAAATTTTATTTTAAAATAAATATATTTCGTTTCACCAAAGTTTGTGATTGCTCCGCAAATTTCCTTTGGTGAATATTATGATATTTCATAAATTATCATTAAATGTTGTCGATGTGTAGGATCAACAAAGATGAGATAGTAGATCTACAATGAAGGAGTGGTGGAGATGATGAAGGTCAATTTATCTTATTTAGGCAAAGAGTCGGAGATTATTGAAAGTGAAGGTGATAGTAGTGAAGACAAACTGAGTGCAAGGTGGCAAAGTGTAGTCCAAGATGTAGACCTGATCATGGGTCGAGTCACTCAACTCGACTCGAAGGCCCGCTCGAAAAATGAAAAAGTTTGGACAAAAATATAGGCCAGAAAAATGGGTTTGGACAAAAAATGAAACCCATTTTTCTAAACGAGCCGAGCCTCAAGTATGATTTCTAGCTCGAGCCAGGTTCGGCCCAACCCAAATAAATTAATCATTTTTAATAAAAAATTATATTGTTGTTTTGGTATCTTTTTTTTACTATTTTGGTTGCTTTTTTGCTATTTTTGTGTTGTTTTTTTTCTGTTTTGGTGCTTTTTTACTGTTTTAATTGCTATTTTCGTGTTGTTTTTGCTGTTACTTTTGTTGCTATTTTTGTTGTTTTTAATGTTGTTTTGCTGTTATTTTTGCTGTTGTTTTGATTGTTATTTTTGTTGTTTGGATGTTATTTTTTATGCGTTTTTATTATTGTTTCACTGTCTTTTTTAATATTATTTGAATATTGTAGAACTTATATTTTAATGTTAATTTTTTTACTAATTTATTTTCAACTATCTTAATATAAATTTTTTTAATGTATTTAAAATTTATTTATTTATTAATGTTTGTTTTAATATTTTTAAGTGTATTTGATATATTATATATTTTTTAAATTTGTTGTATGTAATAAAATAATCTAAAAAAATTAACATGGGCCGAATCTGGCGTGGCTCAGGTTTGACTATTATAATTCGAGTCGAGCTTGGACAAAATTTTAGACCCATTTTTTGGGTTGGGTCGGGCTTGGGCCTAGCAATTGGACCTAAAATTTTATTGAAGCCCGGCCCGAACCCAACCCGACCTGACCTAGCCCACGATCAGTTTTACTAAGATGTTGGAGAGTTGATCCCTTTTTCATCGTCCTAAAGGTTATTTATAGGCAAGGTCCAATGTTATGTAGCATTAACATGGCTGATCCAATATTAGGCCATCATTATGGGATACGTTGGGAGGATGTCTGTGATAGAACACGTTTTGTCATTCCTTCTAAATCATGGTACTGACTGGTTAAACCCACAAAGGGCTTGGTGGCCAAAAGAATCACATTCTCAATAGGAGATCAGATGCCTAGGGGAACAAATGATGGTATCCTTTCGAGAAACTAGCGACTAGCTTCTTCGAACGCCTACATCTTACTTGGTTGGATAGTCAAATCGAGAAACAGAACTTCTGAGAACTACCCGGTCTATAAGGGTGGAAGTCACTTCTCAGCTGGCCTATCATGTTGCCACATGTTTTAAGTTGGCGGAGGTATAACAATATTCCCCCTCAAGTCGAAAGAAGTTATAAAGTGGCCTTTCTCAAGACAGGTTGTTTTTGTGCTTTACGCTGGAATCATAATAGCAGATGGTGAGGAAAGTTTGTGTGACTTGCTATGGAAAGTCACTGTGAAAGCTTCTAGAATTTTTCTATAAATGCCCTCTGGGAAGTGTTTCTTGGGAATTGTGGCCTCGTCATGTGTTGAGTTGCTATTGGTTGTCGGATTGGTAGTAGAACTATTTGTTTTGAGGAAGGTTCTATATATTCTTCAATTGTTCTTATTTGAGGTCGTTTTGCTTCTTCGATTATTGAAATCCCTTTCTTGTTAATTTTTTATAGTTATGTTCGTTCTTTTTAGGTTTTTTGTTATCTGAATTTCTTTTCTGATTTTTGTGGTGGTTTTTTATTTGAATGTTCTCTATTTCGATTTTTGGTACAATAATTTATTTTTTACTTTATTCTAGTGATTTTTGGTGCTTTGGGAAAATATAGCCAAAGGTGGTGGTCGGTCTAAAAATGTGCCATCGAGAGAGGCGGTGAAAGAATCAGGCAATCAAAAAGAACAAAAGACCAACCAATAACAGGTTTTAGTTACTTGTGTAGCACGACCAAGTTGGAGATGTAGAGGTTGTTAAGGTGTCGCGGGTTGATTGATAGACATTATAAATATTAGTTTAGCATCCTAGAAGGCACACCATTTGAGCGAAGTATTTGGTCTCAACTATTGGTGCGAAGCCTAGCTTCTACCTCCCGTTATTTTTACTTAAAGTGAGGTTCAGATTTTCTCTTCCTAAATTCATGCAGGACTTACTTAATGATTATAATGTGATGCCCGAGCAATTGACAAACATTTCTTGCTGGCTGATAATTGGGGATTTATTTTACATCGCAAGCACGTCTTCCAATATATGTATTACTTGAGGGAAATATATGACAAGAACAGAATGATTCATTTATGCTTAAGTTGGATTTTAATCTCCTTACTAATAAGGAAGTTTTATGGGTTAGAGTCCTCCGAGCCAAATATAAGATTCCTGAGGTAGTTCCGGACGATTTCTATCAAAGTAAATGTTCTTTCATTCGGAGATCACTTACAAAGGTTTGGTCTCTGTTACACCAAAGTCTACTAGGGTTTGTTGGTGATGGGAAACTTGTGAAATTTTGGACTGATAATTGGATAACGGATGTGGGTCCTCTTATTATTTTTTGTCGGTTTCTATCTCTCATAGATCTATCACCTTGAGTGTGGTTGCTTTTACGAATAGAATTTGGAATTGGGGCTATTTACGTTTTTTTTTTGGACAGTGATACTCTCTCTTATATTGTGAGAATCCCGGCTCTGGATCCCCTGATTGGTCAAGATGCACTTATCTCTAGATGGTCTCCTAATGGTGATTTTACAACCAAATCTGTAACACCCTTATATCCGGTTCATATGCATAAACCCGATATAAAAGTATTACATTAAAATAAATTGAGTCATGCAACTTTTTTTTTTTCATCCAAAATACCTCATTTCATTTCGTCACACAAAACAACATTTTTTTGTTTTCTAATAAGTACACATATAAGTTCCATAGTACATGCCATTTTACATCAAAAGTAATATACCAAAATTTTAGCTCCAAATGATGTGATGTAATGAGAGGTCCCGAACTAGCTTCTTGTATTCCTTGTACCTACGCGTTAAAATAAACGCGTTAAGCCGATGAAGGCTTAGTAAGCACTACAAAAGTAATGAATGATCATTTAAGTACTCATGCATATAAACTTCTTGCTTTTCTTACATGTAACCTGTAACTTACCACAATGGCACAACTTACACTTTTATCCACTTTCTGTAGTTTAGCCCATAGTAGACTTTCATAGAACTGTTAGGATATACGGAACAAACAGAGAGTACCAAAGTACTAACAGAGAGCACATAAATGTTGGGCAACAAAGAGCACACACAGTGCTAAATAGAGAGAACACAAAGTACTAATCAGAGAGCACACAAAGTGCTAATCAGAGAGCACACACAGTGCTAATAACAGAGAGCACGAGACGTGCTAAACAGAGAGCACGCTAGTGTTCCTTAATGGCATGCCACTAATATCACAATGGTTCTAATTTGTCTACTTGGGCACAATCTCAATTAGCATCATTTCTCATAAATGATATATCTCACATAAATACATCATCAAATACTTCACATTTATATTTTCAAAGTCGTTCACTTGCGTCACAGTCACTAAATTATTTATATCTTGAGCTACAGAATTCGAAATCATAATCCGCTTGATGTTTCTAAAACTAGACTCAATCATATTTTTACCATAAAATTTCCAGAATTTTTTATTCAGCCAATTTTTACAGTAAATTCTTTCAATTTACCCCTTCGCTGCTGCCTGACAGTTTCGACATTTCTTCACTAAAAATTATCTATCTTTTAGTACAGAGATAAAATAATGTTCCTGTTTGTTTCTATTGAAAATAGACTCATTAAGGATTCAGTAATATAAATTTCAGTCTCTAATAATTTTTCTATATTTTTATATGATTTTTCAAAGTCAGAACAATGGAACTCGAATCTACTCTGATCTTATTACACTAAAACTAGTATATCTCGAAATATATAGTTCCTTTTCTTTCACTGTTTCTTCCATATGAAACTAAACTCAATAAGTTTTAATTACATATATAATTTGACTCTTAACTCATTATATAAAATTTTTGATGAATTTTCGAAGTTAATCCTCTGTTCTGTCCAAACTGTTTTACTAAATCACACATTAATCCCTTCATTTTATCATTGTAAACATTCAAATTATGTACCTATCTAACAATTTCTATGCTAATAATTCATATACCATTAGAGAAATTAAGCTATAATTCAAAACTCTTGTAGTACTTACAACAAAAAGGTTGATTTCCTTCTCTTTTATCCCTTGTTCTATTCTTTTCCTTTGTCTTCAATTTGATCATTACCTCTCTTCTCTTTCTCTTCAATTTCACATAAACACATGTAAGCTAAATGCTATAATTCAATGATTTCCATGCTAAATAACAGTAAAATACATGTATATCATGAGAATTTAACCATTTCTTACCTTAACCCTTGAATTCAAATTTTCTCGATTTAGTCCTTTATCTCTCTAACACCTCAAAATTAATTCTATAAGAAGTTTGAGGTGTCTACTAACTCTCTTTTATGACTTTCTTTCAGAATTCCAAAGAAAATGGAAGGTTTTGGGTTTGGAAAGCTTAAAAATGATGGAAGGACCTATTTGTAATAAAAGCAAAAGTTGGAAATGGAAGAAAATGATATGGATGGCAATTTAATGAAAAAGATGATATTTTCATCTTTTTAACCATTTTTTTATTCTCTCAAATTCTCTAGAATTTTCACTTAAAATATCTCACTTAAGAAAAATGGTAAAATTGCACTCTTAGTCCTTAAGCCTTCCAACTTTACACTTTGGCCCAAAACTTTGCCTCCAAAAATATCTTCCACCAAATTACTCTTTTGCCCCTCCTCAATCAATCTAATTCCCATGATGACTCAAAATTCATTTCGGATAATTCGCTATTTAATCCCCCATATTTTATCTCCTTTACTATTTAATCCTTAAATTTTTCTAACCTTCCTTACTTCAACTAAACAT
Source organism: Kokia cookei (assembly GCA_039519145.1). NCBI lineage: Eukaryota > Viridiplantae > Streptophyta > Magnoliopsida > Malvales > Malvaceae > Kokia > Kokia cookei. The sequence continues at coordinate 15,405,034 of CM076909.1, forward strand.
TTCTAATTCTCTATTCTATTTTATCACTATTCCAAATCCGGTTCAAACACATGGATGTTACAAAATCTGCTTACAGTATGCTTTTGAAACATTCTCCTAACCCTCCGATTGACAAATGGGAGCTTGTTTGGTCTTTGGATGATCCTCAGCGAGTTCATCATTTTCTTTGGCTAGTCCTTAAGGAACGCCTAATGGCTAATGTGGAACGTTATAAAAGAGGAGTTTCGATGGATCATTCTTGTGTGATTTGTGGGAGAGATGAGGAATCTTGTATTCACGTTTTAAGAGATTGTTGTCAAACACGGGAGGTTTGGAAACAAATTATTCCCTCTAGCATCTTAGCTCATTTTTTTTCCATATTCTCTATAAGATAGGATATCGATGAACTTGAGGATCAAGATGTGATTTGGCAATCTTTATTTGGTATTATCCGCTGGAAGCTTTGGAAACAAAAGAATCTTACGGTTTTCCAAGGAGTTTCTTTTTATTTTGCCAATATAATATAGTCTTCGTGGTGTTGGATGAGATATATTATGTTCGGGCCTAGTAGGTTTGGTGAAACTACTAGCAATCAAAGTAGGAATTATAAGTGGAGTCCACCATCTATTGGTTCTTTTAAATTAAATGTTGATGGTGCCCGCAATCTGTCTTTGGGTCTCGCATCTTCATAAATAGTGGCAAGAGATAAGTATGGTATATGGTTACAAGGGATTGAGAGAAATATTGAAAGATGTAGTGTTGAACAAGCTTAACTTCGGATTATTTATGACGGTCTTCAACTAGCATGGGATTTCAAGTGGAAGGAAGTTATCCATGAGATTGATTGCACTGTTAAAGGACAAGCGAATAAAGACTTGATTTTATGAATTCAAAAACGGTGTAAACATGAATGGTGAGTGGTCATTAAGCAGATTTTAAGATAAGCAAATTTTACTCCCCACATTATTGTGGGATTAATGAAAGTTTTCGTTTGGTCCCTGAATTTTTCATATTGCTCTTGTTGAAATTGCCGACCAGATTCGATTAGATAGTCGATCTTTGCTGTCTAATTCTAATGGTGTCTCTGTTAGTTTGTAATTGATTCTCTCTTATTTTTACTAAAATAATAATAATAATAATTTCAGGGCACGAATCAGCCCGGTTCGGCCAGTTGGCAGTTCCATTCTTAAATATTAAAGGAAAAAAAATCAAGTTTAGGCTTAGCCGCTCCAGAAACGGGTAAGAAAGCGAGAAAACTAGAAGGAAAGAAAAGAATTCGATGGCATCGGCAGCCACGGCCCGAGCTGTCATCTTCTCCCGCATCGCCGCCCTGTCAGTCAAACCTCTATCACCTTCTCTCTCTCACTTCCTCCCTAGCCCTCGCAACCGTCCTCCTTCCGCCTTGACCGTTAGCTGCTGCTTAAACGACGGCGGAGCCTACGACGACTACTCCGTTTCGACGCAAAAATGGAATTTAGATCGTGGATTCATAGTGATAGCTAACATGTTAAAGCACATCGAACCACTCGACACTTCCACTATTTCCAAAGGGGTTTCTGATTCCGCCAAGGAAGCTATGAAGCGAACTATCTCCACTATGCTCGGAATTCTCCCTTCTGATCAGTTCCCCGTTTTGGTTTCCCTCTCGAAACCTCCTCTTCATCGTCTCCTCTTCTCATCCATCATCACAGGGTAATATATCTTATTTTCTTCTTCAAAAAGTTTTTTTTTACGGCAATTAAAAAAATTATACTTTTTTTAGGTATACCTTGTGGAACGCGGAGTATAGGGTTTCATTGATGAGAAATCTGGAAAGAGCAGGACCAGCGGAGGACCTAGTGAAGGAGACGGAGGAGGGCGTTAGTCAGCGGCACAGAGAGGTCGTGGAGAATAATATTGAGGAGGGAGAGGGTGGAAATGGTGAATATGAAGAACTGGAGAAGATAAGTCCGAGGGTTTTTGAGGACTTGTCGCCGGAGGCTTTGAAGTATATTGAGAAGCTGCAAGCTGAGTTATCTGATATGGAGGAGGTGAGAATTTTAGACTTTTTATGTAATTATAAATTTTGTAATTAATTATAAAATCAGTGTCTCTCACACACATACACGTGTATACACACACACACACACACACACACACATACATATACTATATTTACAGATATTGTGATTGAGGGTTAAAAGATGCAAAATTTGAAGCTCATGTTCTTTTCTTTTTAGAAATGATTAAAAATTTGTTATACTTGCTTAATATGTAAATTAATGAAAGAGAAATGAAGTTTGATGATTCTTGGTCAATTTGGAAGTAGTTGTCTTTGAGAAAATTTAACTCTGGATTTTTCTTGACTTGAAACATACCAATTGGTTATTTGAATTCCGGTTTGTGTGATTGCATTTCTTATTCCTGACTGTGTCTCTGGTTATTAAGGTGCTCTAGCAACAAACATGTTTTGGCAATCAATTTTATACTGCTCTTTTCTTTCTTGTTATGTGCTATAAAAAATGTTTATATACATATCCGAGCTTTCCTGTAATGGTGAATCCTTCATTCTTCCATTTGATGGATCATGGTACCTAACTCATTGTCAATAGCTCGATATAATGTGTTCTCTGTGTTCCCTCTATATAAGATTTATGTCGTTTCAGGAACTGAGTGCTCAAAAGAAGGAAAATGTGCGAATGGAGTGTGGTAGGGAAAACATGAATGGTTTGTTAGAGTATTTACGATCCTTGGATGCTGACATGGTAAGAGCTGGAAAGTGTTTCTTTATTAGATTGTCATGTTGTGGGACTGAATTAACTTTGTTTGATCCTACAATTACCTTGAAACTTTCTCATTATTTGTACTTTTTTATTTTTCAGGTGACAGAATTATCCCAACCATCATCGGTACAAGTGGAGGAAATGATCCATCAGCTTGTTCAGAATATATTGCAAAGGTTCTTCAAGGATGCCTGTATGAGAGATTCAGGGATAGTAAACACTGGAAATCTTCAAGATGCTGCCGATGAAACTTGTGGCACTTTTGGCACTTCACGTGATTACCTTGCAAAGCTGCTTTTCTGGTATGTTTTCATGCTCTTGCTTTTTACAAGTTAGGTTCGAATGTTTCGTAAAAGCAGGCACATTAAGCTTTTCTTTCAGTGAACGTATCTGGTAGGTCCCTCTATTACAAGGACCGGATCAAATTAGTCCATCTATATTAAATGAATCAATTTAGTCCTTATATTATTAAAAAGATCAAATAACGTCAAGTTTCAGCAGAGCTAACATTTACTGTTAAAAAAATGTCATTTGTTGTTTAATATTTAATATTTTGAAAACATTTGCTGGTTCTGCAAATAAAATTTTGTTTGGAGTTGAGCTATAAATGGAATAAATTAATTTCCATGTTATTTTTAAACCGTAAATGTTAACATAGATTTATTTGATTCTTTTAATAGTACAAAGATTAAATTGATCCATTTAACAGTATTGGGGACTAATTTGATCCTGTCCCTATAATAGAGGACTTGATAAGTAGTTTCACCCTTTTCTTTCACTCAAGGCCCCTGTAATGCACTGCGCATTGTAGTTGTTGAGAAGGGGGGTAAATAAGAAAGTCTATGAGGATTTTAATTTGAAAGAGATTCTGGGTTGTCATTCATATCAAATGTAGTAATACTATGATGAGATTAAAGGCAATTTCTTTTGGCAGGTGTATGCTATTAGGTCATCATTTGAGAGGCTTGGAAAACAGATTGCATCTAAGTTGTGTTGTTGGATTACTGTGAAGTAAGTTACGTATGACATATGTATATTCTTTTAGTTTTTAGTCCTTTTTGTTACAGTTTTGGTTAATCCGATAATATACGTTGAAGGTGGCATCAACATTTTCTTCTGCCTGCTTTAACATGAATTATTGATTCATTGTGAGAACTCGAAAAATCTTAGGATGAAGTAACCAACCTATATGCAGCTGTGTCGATTACCAATTTGTGCTGGATGCGGGTATGTTTACTCCTTCCCTTATATTTTGAGGGTCATATTCTCATACCTGTTCAGCATCCATTCTTGACACTAATACTTCAAGAAAAAAGAGAAAGAAAGAAAAGTCAGATTTCAAAACCCTATTCAGATTATTACTTGTTTAAGGTTTTTTATGTTTATATAAGTTGAAGTTGACATATTAGTAATTCGTATTTAAATAAATATTACTATGTACCTATATCAATTAGGGGTGAGCAAAATTTGATTTGTTTCGGGAAAAAAAAATTCAAATTTCGAGTTGTTCGATTTTTTCGAGTCAACTCAAATAAGTAAGTTGAGTTCGAGCCGAGTTGAATTTTACAATTCAAATAACACAAAAAATAGATTGGTGTAAATACTTTGATTCTTGTTAATTTTGAAAATGAGTAAGTTGGTCTCTCTCAATAAAAATTACAAAGACAAAAAAATCAAAATAATTTTTAAAATTTGAAATATTTATAAAAATTTCAAAATTTATATTTTTAAAAATATTAAAAAAAATTAAAGAATATATAAAAAAGTTTAAAGTTCTAAAAATTTTTAAAATAATAATTTGGGAACTTAATTAAGTTAATTAATTAGTTTATTATATTAGAGTTTTTTTTTTCTTATTTTGTTTTGAGAAAATTTTTAAATATATATTGTTTTAAATTTATTTGCTATAACATGAAATTAGTTATATTATAATAAGATTTTAATTTTACATATTTAATTTTTTTAATTTAACTCGAATAATTTTACTCGATTCGATTCGAAAAAATTTCAAATCATGTCAGGATAATAAAATAAAATTTGTTAACTTGATTAATTTGAATTTTTTTTTTTTACTTGATTTAATCGAACATTAGTATCTTATTCTTGGTTCTTCTTATATTCTTTTTTCTTGTCTTGTGTTATTATTGTTGATTTCCTGAAAGGGAGTGTAGTGTAGAAACAACTGTAACAGCACAATCCAATCCTTTGCATTTCATTAACCTTTCAAAATTTTAAAATCACACGAGCATTAATTCAAATCGTAAGTAAAATAGAAGGTATAAAATGATACAAGAACTAATGTGAAATATTTTTTTTCATTTATGTTCCCAGTATAAATTTTCGTTCGTAATAAAAGTCATCTAGATATGATTAACACTAGACATGTTTTTGAGTGTGCAAAATTTATATTATTAATAAAAATATTGATTTAGTTGGTCTCGTTTTCAATTGGGTCATCAATTTGGTTAAAAAATTTATAAAAATGTTTTTATATAAAAATAAGTTATATAATTTGAGGGTATTTTGGTTTTTTTATTTTATATATATATAATGAGATTTAAATTTAAGTAAATTAGATTAGAAAAATCTTTAATTTACTACTTAATTAAAATTTTATTTTTAATATATTTATACATTTTAATTTTATTATGCATATTTTGTTATTTTCATTAATTATATGATTAATTTCAAATCATATGTTTTATTATTTATTGTATATTATATTTAAATAAGTTATGTTATTTTTACACGCATACGTATACAATAGAATTTCTAATAATTAATAAAGGTGAAGGTTTTGAAACTTGAGTACTTAAGTCTAAATTGGGTATTGTTCAGGGGCTCGTTAGCAGCCTATATTAGATTGTGTGCTGGTTAAAAAGAGTTATTTTCATTTATTTAATTATATTTTTTAGAAAAATATTTTGAAAATTAAAACAAGTTTTGCATGCGGCCGATTCAAGCTCGGGAAAGGAAAGGAAAAGAAAATTTTCTTATGGCGGTCCACAAACAATTGTATGATATTAATTCACTATTCATGTTTAAAATTTAATAATATAAATAATTACTAATGAGAATGATCATATTAATCATTCATTGAATGAATTGTTATTTTTTTTTTCGATGAATTATAAAAAGAGAATAAAATCTTAATAACAATACAATTGATGTGATTTAAATTTAAATTACACTTGAAATAAATAATACTCTTAATTATCATGTTAATACACGGATTCAATAAAATATTATTTTCACAATCAAAACATGTTCGAAATTGCATTTACCAAATTTACTGAATTCATATATGTAATTGACTTCCTTAACTGATCTTTAATGCAATAAATGTTGGTTGAAATGTCTAGAATGGATCCATAAGTAATGTAAAAGCTAACGTGTCGACCCAACAACTCTACTACTTTTGTGATAGTAACACATCTATCCAAAGTTCCTTAAAATGCATGCAAAATTTATTTTAGATAATATATATAAAAAAATTTAAACCATGGTAATCGGTATCATATCAGTATTGATTGGTATATAAAGTTTTGATCCTAAATCAATACCAAATAATTTATGTTTCGTTTCGATCCAATCAAAATTTCAATTCATTTCGATCAATACCAGTTCTTACCGACTTATACCAATTGATACAAAATTTTGATATTTTAAATTAATTTTTATTTTTTTTTATCTTAATCATTTTAATTTTTTAAAATTACATATAAAGTGAAAAGTTATCGAATTGAATTATTCAACTTAATTAATAAATTTAAAACTTATATATAAATATAAATATATTTGAGATATATTTACATGTATATATAATATATAATGTACTTTTTAACCAAAATAACATACAATTTATGAAGAAATTAAAAATTGGACTATAAATATATATCTTAAAAATATTTAAATATATATAATTTATCAAGAAATTGAAAATTAGACTACAAATATGTATACGCGAAAAAATATTTAAAAACAACGATAAACTCGAAACACGTCGGTACTAGTACATACCTGTACCAAGACGAAAACGATACACCCATCCGTATGATACTAACTACCTTGGTTTAGACAAAATAACAATGGTGTGATTAGTTGAGTGAAAAAGTGAAATAAACTTGTAGTATGCTTGATAGGAAAGAAAAGTGATAAAATAAAAGAAGAGAGATGATCATATTTCTTATTAGTGCATAAAAACAAATCTTTCGAAATTAAAATGATAAGTGAAGAGAAAATGAGAGAAATATATGTTAAATCAAAATTATACAATTTTTCAAAGATTTTATGTTCTTTTTTCTCATTTTTCAATTTTACTAAGCAATAGAAAGAAAAATTAAATCTCATTTGGTTTTAGGAAACAAAGTTCGTTTTTGTTTTCATTTTCTTGGAAAATGGAAATACTAAGGAAAATGTGTTTGGTTAAAAACTTCTAAAATGAATTTTTGAAAAATGAAAATTTAGAAAAATAAAAAAAAATATTTCATTAAAAATGTTTTGTAAATTGAAAATCTTGAAAATAATGGTTTTTAACTTTAAATTTAATTAATTAATTTCAAGAAAAGGGCAAAGCTTTAACTATAATGTGATTAGTACGACTTGAATTCAGGCCATACTTGGAACGATGAATACTCTAACCATGGGACCAACATACGAGATTCTATTTATGGTGTTTTTTTATTATATGAAAATAGCTTACAATATATTTCCATATTTTCATTATTGTAAACAAGCTTTTATTTACCAATGTGTTTTCAATTTAAAAATATAGAAATAAAAACAATTTTTAAACGTGAAAATAAAATATGAAACAAAAAATATTTTCAAAAATCCTTTTCCAAAAGTTCTCTTTTCATTTTTTTTACCAAATACATACATAAAAAGAAAATATAAATTTTCTTTTAATTTTTCTTTCCGTTCTTTTTTCAATTTTCTCCTTTCCATTTTACCAAACAAAACTAACAAAACATGGAAGGGAGCGAGGAGCTATACATATTAGCGAGGGAGCGAGAACAAAATCCCTGTTTCAAATTCTGCACAATTAAATTATTTTACATTTATTGTCAATTCAAAAAATCGTGAATTATTCTTTTATTTATGAGCCGAGAGTAGTGAAAAAAAATCCAAACATGTTTATAAATTTTAACATGTTTGAACATTCATACTCAATATTTTTATATTTTAATAAAACATTGTATATCAAAAAATCCAAATATGATCATGAAATTATTTTAAAAAAAAACTAGTTTATAAATTTTAACATGTTTGAATATTCATATTTAATATTTTTATATTTTGCAGCATGGGTCTTTATCATGTTTTTAGTTATTTGCCGCAATTCCAAACACGTTTTTAATCCCCCCCAACCAACTCACACAGTTTAAAAATTAATAAAAAAAAAAATTTATGATTAATATTTTATATTTTTATAATTAAGTTTAAATTTGAAATTTTATTATTTAAATTAAATTTGAACTGGATCAGCCCAAAACTTACCTTGTCCGAACCCGACCTATCCATGGAAAGCCAACACTGTTTGGCTTGCATGCGACCCTTGTAATGAAGCAAAGTTAATAAAGAGACTATGTTTTTTCCTTTCATAAAAAGAACAAACTCTATTTACACGATAATGCCCCAGATCCCTTGCTCATATGATCTATAATGAATATGCTACATTTCCTAACCATTCTTTCCTTGTTTCACTACTACTATGGCCAACCAGCACCATATATGAACATACATGAAACATCGTCTCCGGTTTCCGAAGCCTGTCGAGGTTTCATTGCACCAACGGCTCCTGCAAAGAAAAAACCAATGGGGTCAGTACCATCACTGGAAAACTCTCAAAGAGAAATGGTGGCTATGAAGATTTAAGAATCATAATAATGTTGTTGCATTTACCATTTGTGCTGGTCCGAGACAAAGAGTGGTATATTATTGTGAAGCAGATAAAAATCTATGGAACCGTTGTACTTTTGCCTGATTGTTATTTGAAGATTTGTGTTGTGGTGTTTTTCTTCTACGAAAGAAGAAATCTTCTGTGTCCAACACATACGAAATCTGCCAAACATACATTGCACGGCGCAAGTGATTTATTAGTGATACGCATGCTCTGTATCTATAGTTCGTGGCAGGATATGAATAACAGCAAAATACCTTATAGGAGTTGCAAGCTATCTTGTTCTCTAAACCATTAACCACTTCAACACCTTCCATGGCCATGCATGTAGCATCATGTTCATCCAGGGCTGCATATTTTTTCTTGTTTCTGCAAATATCATTAAGCAAAAGCAGATTTAAGCATATGTGACTCAGACTCGGGTGGGTGAGTCTTAAGATACAGGTAAGTGCTATAATCATGTCCAAATATGTATGTTACTCAGATTCCGAATCTTCCCTTTTTGCTGAACCTAACATTTATATGTCATCAGTTATTACCTCTTTAGTATAATGCCATGTGGCTCCTTTTTGCCGGGATACACGGACAGAAAATCATTGTGCAAAAAAGCTGAAAAGTTAGGTTCCATGGAAACAGCAAATGCCTCTGGCTTTTCAATGACATTGTCCATTAGCTGGATAGACAAATGAGATGGCGAAGACGACTGAAAAGAAATGGGATAAAAAAATTGGCATAAACATACATAAAGAGTTTGAAAGATAGCAGAGCATGCAAACTTACACATTTCAATCGATAAATATTCTCTTCGTGAAGGAGAACACGTGCATTCTCATAATACACAGAATCCATTGTCTTCCCATGTTTCCGGGATTTTTCATACTCAAACAACTGGAGAAGCTTATTATCCATATCATCTGTCGACACAGCTTGAAGCTGCCATGAAAACTATAATTCAGAGCAGTTGCAGTTGAAATGATAACAAAATAATGAAGGGAAAATGACTGAAAAAAGCAAACCTGCTTAACCAATTTATATAATAACTTGTCCAATGTGAATAACACATACGACTTGTTTCCTATTATAGCTCGACATTCGTCTTCAAACTTAGCGTTATCAGCAGATCCATCAAGCAGACTGTACAGTTCACTCATAAATCTGTATAGCGCAGAGATGATGTTTTCAAAATTAGTATTCATTGGATCCTTCATCATGTTCGGAAACAACATTTATATGTAAATCACCTGGCATATAATTCCGTAGGAGTCGCCTCTGTTGGAATTTTCCACTTTATTTCAGAACCTGTTGAATTTGTTTTTGCAGACAGTATTCTTTCATACAGGATCTAATGAAAATCAAACATCGAAGAGTACTTATTAAAAAGTTGACAAAAAGATTAGAAGCAGTAACTAAAAAACTTTAGATGTTAGACATACTTGGTGAAGTCTGAAAAGAACATAGAAATCATCATTTGCATAAAAAATGCGAGAACTGTTTCTAGCTTCTTTGGGTAAAAGAACAGGTACATGCTTTGCAAGAGGCTTTACTATAAAAAGAAACCGTTCCGGAACTGACAAGAATGCGCCATCTCCTCCCACATGTGTATCGGCTGTCCCTTCGGCTTCCCCTTCACTCTCGGCTTTACCGACAACTTCATCGCATTCTACCTCTTCCTCCTCTTCATGAGAGCACTCATCACCTGCAGACTCACTTCCTGATGCATCATCACCTGCCTCCAAGGCATTTTCACTATTGTCATCATCAGCATCATTTTCTCCTCCAGCATCCTCGTAATGCAACTTTTTCCTGTTTCCAGACCGGTACTGTCTGGTTTCACCACCATGATTTGACTGTGAAGCTGCCTTTACACCATTATCACCATAAGAAACAAAATTATCCTCCTCAAAATCACCATTGGGTGATAATTCACCTTCTTCTTTCTCAACTCTTGATGGACCAGCAGATTCATGGTATCTACTCGCATTGGAGCCATCAGTAGGCACTCCATTTGCTGCTACTAAACCATGTTTTGTTACATCACCACCCTAAAGTACCAAACAAGTTTGTGTAAGCACATTAAAACAAGAAATCAAAGAGAGAAGCTCCTTGCTTTTCCATGTCAAAGTTCATTTTTATTAAAGTATCCATGTCTGACACATATTCAGACATGGGTGATGGGATATGACCTTTCAAGGACCCTCCAAATACGTGAAAAAAATTTGGTAAATTTGAGTATACTTGTGGTAGACACATACACATATCCAACACTCGCATCCAAGTCCTAGTGACATAGGAATACAGTAGCTAATATGCATAAATTCATACCTCTAGTGAATGTGCTAGATCAGCATTAGCTTCAGGTTCATGATCCTCACTGGCAGAAATGCTAGGTCTAGATGCTGTTGCACCACACCCTTGAAATTCAAACTAATCTCAGTATCGCAGCATGATTTTGGAAAGGAAGGAATAATTAGAAAAAAAAGTAATAACAAAACTAGGTTAGCAAAGAAGATAATCATGGAAATGATTTTCGTGTTAAAATTTTCTGGCATACACACCTGATGCCCCTTCAACACTGTTTCCAATGTGATTACTTTCTGCTTCAATTGCAAGGGTGCCAAGTCCAGTTGCAAGCTTGTTAATTACAGGCCTTTTATCAGCTAAAAATTTGATCTCTTTCTCTAGCTTCAAATCATCGCTATAGACATGATCTGAGCATTCTTCCACTCTAGTTTCCCCATTTATCAAGCCATTTCTGCAAGAATTAGTTAGTTCCGGGAAACTGTTCCCATCCCCATCACTAGTGGCCTTCTGTTGCCCGGATCTAACAGCAGCAACAGCTCTGGGATTTCCATCACTTTCAGCAATGCTTGATGCACTGCAGTTTACAGCAGGACTTCGAGCACCAGCATCATCAGTACCCTCTCTGCCACTAGGTCGAGGAGGAACACCCAACATCATCTCTAAGAAACTGGTCCATAGCCTCATGACTTTATTTAACTGTTCTCTGGTCGAGCAAATCTCTTCACATGAATATTCTACAAGTTTATATAGGTCTTCATGAATGCTGACATCCAAATACTCATATTCAAGGTGCGGAGCTAGGGGTTGCCTGTGACCAGCAACGCTAGCCACAAGAACATCATCCTCTTTCTGGTTCTTCTCTTTCAACTCCTTCATTTCAGCCACTAAAGCTGCAATTAGGAAAAAAGATCAACAAGGATAGACAAGAAAGTAATAGAATATAAAGCAGCATAGAAATGAATACAAAATCTTCAAGAGACCATGGAATAGCACGCCCATACATTTAGAATCTAACAAACTTTTTGATTCAGTACGAATGAAAATATTCCATGAACTCTTCAGCCAGATATTGCAAAAAAAGATTCATATTAAAGATGTAGTTAAATGGTTTCTAAATCTACTTTTTAAGAAAAAATGTTAGAACAAGTTGTTAAGAATCATCAATCAATGAATCTAATTTTGAAACATAGGAAAATGCAGCATGATGTTTTGATAAGGAAATTTCACTTACATTTTGCACTCAAGTTCTTTGAATCCTGCTGCTTGAAATAGAAACTGCGGTGATCAAGTGATTTGTAATGGTTTCTCGAATAAATTTCTGCCCAAACCTTGTTAAAATCTAAACGGCACTTTGTCCACTCTTCTTGCTTCTGCTTCAAGCGAGTTAAAATGACAGGTAAAGCAAGAGCAGGAGTTTTACGTAATATTTCCATTACATCAAGACCATGGTCACCATATAAACGCTCGATGCATCTTATATTTAGAACTGCAGTAAGTGGTTCAGAAGAAGCAAAAGTCAAAAAGACGAGAAATGTACACATAGCAGAGACTCACACATAATCTAAACAATCTAGTAAGGAATACGAACCAGTAAAATGGTCTTCTACACAAAATGGAGACTGCAAACTGATTTCATTTTCATTAATGCTGTTCAACAAATCCCCGACATGCTTGGCAGTTGAACTAACGGATTCTAACAACATATCCAGCTCAAATCTAAGACCATGAAACAAGAAGTCTATTATGTCTAGGAGATAATATCAAGAATTCAAAGGGAAAAGGAAACATAACAACTAATCAGTGCACATTGATTTTTCATCTGCAAAACTCATTCTCACCTTCACATGCAGTATAAAACATTGTAAACAGATTAATAGAATAATCAAATTACTAAAGAGAGAATGAATTCATATATGTTACACGGACTTTGATTTGAGTTTCGATTACGGTTATGTGTCTGACACAGGTATGTGCAAATTTTTTCCATGTATTCGGAAGGTCCTTAGAGGGTCATATTCCCATATCCATATCTGAATGTGCACTGGACACAAGTACTTAAAAGAAAAATGAAAAGTCCGAGTACCATAGATATTTATTGCATACACAATACCCGCACTAATAAAGGAAGATCAGCATATTTTACCTATCGTCCTCGCATCTGAACAAACTCTCTTCATACTGATTTCGGCGCATGTGCTTAAAAGAATAATCCTCACTTCCTGAAGTAACAGATACCCAATGATCATTCAGCACTTGAGCACCAAGTTCTGATCTCTGACTAGCTATAGGTATCAGATACTGAGACAAACACCAAAAAACATCAAAGTTAATACTAAATCATGCATAGTTTGCAAGTGAAAAAATTAATCAAAAGTTAATACATCATCAGGCAGAAGCCGATAGCTTGGAGTACAACATTGGCAGTTAGAAAGGTCAAGCTCTTGTATGGATTTGTCCATGTACTTCTCCCTGAATCTCTCCTTTTCCTTAGCGCTGTCTATTTCCCGTTTCTGCTCTCTATCTTTTTCCTCTGACTTGATTAGCCTTGATGCATGTCCATTACTACTAAGTGATTCTACAATCAAGAGGTAAACATCATTGCATTATACATATACATAAATGCTTGCAGATTATATGATTAAACCATGCACACTCAAGTTGATGGAAAATTAGAGAACAGCAGAGAAGAATAAGAAAATGAAACAAATAACAAATAAATGAGGCTATGAATTACATACTTTTACTAATGACACCAGCCAGGAGCCCATCTGCAGGAGACATTTAGATTAGAAACAGCCAGACCGACAAATAATCAAATAAAACAACTCAAAGATGAAACTTCATCAATTACCAGTGTTCTCACAACGCTCCAAGAACTGGTTGAACTCAATCATAAGATCGGGATACTTGCCAAGTAAATCAGTCACCTGAATAAGCAAGGGAACAATATAACTGAACTACCAGCCGATAAAAGGTGAGAGATGTGCTTCTTGATAATTCTATGAAGACAAGTAGATTGAATGATATGAAAAGTCAAAGATAACTACTGGAGATGTTGTAAAACATACCAAATTTTGCAAATCATTTCGTTTGATTATTCCGTTGCTATAAATATTAAGACACTTTAAGAACACTTGGTAGTCATCTGAGCTGCATAGCCTTTCCTTAACTTTCTCACAGAATACGAACCCTTGGTTGCACATGCCTGAGGTTTGAATAGAAAAACCTAAAACTCAATAGATTGATATATGAAAGACAAGATGTGCACACCCAATCTCATTACACAACAACGGAAAATGTTTAAAAACTTCAAAAGACAGGCTGAAATGGGATTAAAAACCATTTGGAGAAACACATTCAAAAGGACTACCAAAAACATTTCCCTCAGGTTAAAAAAACGCCATTTCTATATATATGAGAATGCTCTAGAAGTTCACATAGAAAATTATTAGAACTGAGTTTTCTTTTTTGGACAAAAAAATTATTAGAACTGGTTTTGCTAAGAAGATTAAGATGCAAATTCATGACAGACAAACTAACCTAATATTGCTTTTCACAGACATCAATTGCTTCAAAATAACATGAAACATATGTTGTATGCCTATGCAAATTCCTCCAGTCAAAAGCATCATTTATAATTGCACCCAGCATGAGGCAAGCACATGTCATACTGGCTGATACGCCTAAATAAAACTACAAGCACATTCTCACCAGTAAATTATGCTAATGGTTGATGAAGAGAAGCATTGAGAAGAATATATTAAAATTATTTACTAGCAACAGAGAGAAAAAGAAGAACAAAATTTGCCATCCTAAACACCATAAATACATATACCTATAATATGTTTTAAAAAAGGGAAGCAAAAGTTGTGTATTATAACTATATAAAATCTGTCAAAGAGGTTTATGGACTCACTTTTTAAAGTATCCTTTTCATCATAAGAAGCAAATCCTTCAATCTTCCTTCCAGATCTTTTTTTATCAGGAAAATGCTGCATGTTAAGACCCCTATTGTTTTCATGCTCAGGGTCATCCTGATCACGAGTTCTCCGATCCCTAATTTCCTTTTCCATGCGCTTTCTCTGCTCCTTTTGCATTTTCACTATAGCTTTGTCATCTTCCAGGTCTGGACGACCAACACTGAGATCCCGATCAGCATGGGAAGTAATAACCCTATCCCTCCGACGTTGCTGGAAAAGAAAAGATAATTGTTGAAATAGCAACTAACAAAAATATAAACATTAAACCTAACAAGTGTTGGGTGCAGTAGCAAGGCAATTTGCACTTCCAAGGGGAGAACAAGGTTCGAACCTTGAAGTCAACATTGTTGGGAGAGGAAACCACAAACCCCGAACATGGACCATAAAACAGACATGAAAAGTACCAAATTAAAAAAGAACAGTTACCTTGTCCATTTGTATATGCCGCAAGGTGGGTGTAGCACAGCATCGCTCGTTATAGCGATGAGTTGAGTTTCGACCATTTGGTACTTGTTGAGTCAAAGGTGCTGCTGAAGCACCTGGTAAAAATCTAGCAAACTCCTCAAGCAGATCCGGATGGCCCACGAAAAGAGAAGCAACCTGAAAATAATGAGACCAAAAACATGTAAAGTATTTTAAAAAAAGAAGTTTCTAAGAAATTAAGATCCGGTAAGTACCAAAGAGCCAATGAACATTGGTAACAACCCAAATAAGACATGTTACCTCTCTGTAGACCTCATCTATGTCCTTGTGCTCCTTCCGGTACATATTCAAGATATCCAGGAATGACTTATAAACATGCTCGTCATTTTGGAAACGTTTCTGCTTAGTAAAATGGATAAATTAGATGGCTAAACTTGGACAAGAGTAAGGTGGAAGATTATGGCACAATAATTTCACCTTTATTTTGTTTACAAAACTGATTGCTTCATCAAATTCAACAGTCTTTTTCAGTGGAGCCTCTTCCTCATCAAGGGTTATTTCATATCCCTTTGGCAGAAAGGTATTAAATCCGTAAATCAAGTTATTATGCCCTCGGAATAATTCCTTTACTCGGGCAATGACACCAACTGTGTCAGTCCTGCAGAAGACGAGACATATTGAACATTTAGTAGTTTAAAGCACGAATCCATCTGTCATTGACAAAAGGTTGCCATTTCAAAAGAGGATACCTTTGAGCCTTGAAATCCTTCATGACTTCAAGGAACATGTCGTACTTCTCCTTTTGATCCTGAAACATCTCCTTGACTTCCTTTAGATACGATAAGGCATCATTTGTGGTCAGTTTCTGCACCGCAACTTCCCCTTCCCCTCCCCCTCCCCCTCCCCCTGCTCCACCTCCACTTCCCCGTTCTCCACCTCCACCTGGAATCTGGTTTTGCCCATTGCTTCATAGGTAGAAAAAAAAAATCAGAACCACAACAATTCAGCCAACACTGATAAACAACAATAAAATTTTGTGATAAACGTAATATGCTTTCAAAAGATGATTACTGTTAAAAAGAAGAACCTTAAATTTTCATCAAATTTAGAAGTAAATTTACAACATATTGCAAAACCAAGTCATATATCCTATTCAGTGTAATGATCCCAGAATTAAGAAAATCCAGCATTACGCAAATTAAAACATGACAAGTCACTCAATTCAAGTGGAACCCTAAACAAACCCACATCGAAGTTTCATATAAATGAACCGAACCACACAAAACCCTAATAAAAAGCAAACAACTTTAAACAGGTTAGAAAAAAAGACAGCAAATAAAAGAAAAAGAAAACTTCTTACGATTCAGCTTTTGAAGAACCAAAGGGACGTTTAAATTGGGAACCAGAATATACATCATCTCTTATTCGCTTCATCCTGTAAACAGAAAAGAAAAGTGAATGTTTTTAGTAATCCTTGAAGAAATAAAAAGAAACCCATTCTAAGAATATAGTTAAAAGAACTTACTTTCCGCTGAAACAGAACTTACAAGAGGGAAAGACAAAGAAACCAAACCAGTTCCTATTTTCTTTTCTGATCCTATGTGTTTTGTCTGTATTGTTTCGGTTGTGTAAGAGATTTAAGAGAAAATAAAAAGAACAAAATTGAAGAGAGAGTAGAATATATAGGAGCAAGAGAGGAAGCAAAAAGGAGAGTCAAAATCTGCAATGGGGTTATGTTTGGTTCCTTTTCTTTTGTTTTGCAATGGGATTTTGTGAGAGTTTTAGTTAGTGTTCTGAATTTGGAAAACATGAAGAGGATTTTGGTTGTGTTTCGTTCTTTGTTTTTGAGCTTCTTCGTGGGCCTTTTCTTTTTCAGTTCGAAATTAAACTACAGGCCGAATGAGGGTTTTTTTCCTTTTAAATTTTGGGTTGATTTTGGTGAATTAGGGTTTTTAGGGATTTTGATTTCACATCTTCTTTTAATTAAAACTAAAAAAAATACATTTGAGGATTGAATTTTGTGTTAAGTCTTTTTGAGGTGCAGCTTTATTTGAAATTCAATTTGATGGAATTTTATTTTAAAATTTTAAATGATTTATTTTGAAATATAAGTAAAAGTAAAAGTTTTTTTAAATCACGATACGTGTAAAACATCGTAACGGTTAAACATTATAACGATTTTAAAACGTAAAAAGTAAATAAATAAATGTATCGCATTAAAAATATATGTCCACTCAAAAATACCTTAAATTTATTTAACTTAATTTTCATGGAAACTCAAAATTTAAATTTAAATATAATTTGTATATGGAAGAAAAAGTTTTAGCCTTACAAGCAGTTGAGTCGGATTGGGAGACGAATGCAAGTGGATGTGCAGTTCACACGGATGATGGGCTTTTGCATTTGCATCTATAGCTTACTAATTTACGTGTGTTTATTTATTTTTAATATTTTAAAGGGTATATTTGTCATTACACATTTTTTTTATGTTATTGCCGCATCTATTTCCTTAAACCAAATATATTAATTCTATTACCATACTTGTTTTATTTTATCTAACCAAACTATTATTACACTCATTCTGTTCTGCTATAACTCCATCAATTTCCCACAAAAAGGTGATTCCAGTATAATCTTATTCTATTACAACATACCAAACATACCATTAGTTTTAAGTTAGTTATTTGAGTTTCAAAATATTTCTATTTTTCAGTAATATTTAAAGTGATCATGTTCTGATAAATATTCTATCCATTGGTGACGAAGTTAAAAAACTTCACATGTGGATTTAGGATAATTTTAAGCGTTTTTTTTATTAATTATTTTATGACACCACAAAACAAGTGATGTCACTTTTAAACCCATTTGTGGAATTTTTTTATTCCGTTGGCAGTGAATAAAACAATAATCCATATTGATATTTGAATGCAAAAATAAGCAACTACTTTAGGCACGATAAATGTAAAGTGTTGAAAAGTAAATAAGACAATAGATGTTTATGCAATTTGTTTTCTCTGTTTTTGCGAGGTTTTGTCGAAAGTGAATATTCACTATCTTAGCACATTGTACAATAAACGTATTCAAACTCTAACACTTATTGGTTTAGACTTATCACTTTTGTTGTTATGATTTAAACAGATCCTCTAAATTTTCTCCTAAAAAACTTAAACTCTTAATTAAACAACACATTTGATTATTACCCAGATAATACAAAAAAATAATTAATAACCAAAATGGTATCCCTAAATTATTATTTACCAAAATAGTATGTTTAGTTAAGTGGAGAGACTTTAAGTGGCGGCACTAAAGGGTATTTTTGACACGTTTTTTTTTATTTTTTTTATTATTTTTATATATTTAAAAATAAAAAAATATTATTTTATTAGTTGAGAGACTTAAAGTGGCGGCACTCAGGGGTTTTTTTTCAAAAAAATACGAGAAAAATACGACAAAAAAATACCTGACACCTAGTGGAGGAACACAAAGTGACGGCACCAATGGAGGAATATAAAGTGGCGGCACTAAGGGGTGTTTTGCCATTTGGTAGCACCCCATTGTGTCATGTGTGTGTGTTTATTTTATTTTATTTGTGAAAATTAATTTGGGTGGTTGAGAATTTTTAAGGTTTGTGATAAAAATTAAATAAAATAAAATTTTTGTTATAAAATAGGAAAAGGGGGAGCAAATAAAATTTTTAGGGGTTGTGATAACCCTCCATTGGTGTCGTCACTTCGTGTTTCTCCACTGGATGTCAAGTATTTATTTGTCGTATTTTTCTGAAAAAAACCCCTGAGTGCCGCCACTTTAAGTCCCTCCACTAATAAAATAATATTTTTTTATTTTTAAATATATAAAAATAAAAAAAAAATTAAAAAAAACACGTGTCAAAAATACCCTTTAGTGCCGCCACTTAGAATCCCTCCACTTAACTAAACATATCATTTTGATAAATAATAATTTGGAGACATCATTTTAATTATTAATTATTATTTTTGAATTTAGGTAAAAAATCCTGATTATTAACTTGCCAACATACTAAATCTTATATAATCAATTATCCCTTGAAATAAATAAAATAAATATTACAAAATCCCCAAGATACGTATTCCATCAGTCAAACACATCTTCCTGCAATAGACTTGATTCAATCTTCTCCTTAGAATAATGAATAATAATTGCTTCCATCCAATCATAATAAATCTTCAAAATAACTTGAAAACGTGGATTGAATACCAAGGATGGACTAGCAAATATCTCATTCTTCCAAGGAAATAAAAACCCAACAATTTTGTTGCAAAAATAAAAAAATTGGCAATCCAAGCATGACAGCTTTTCAAAGCAATCGGTGCTAAAGGCAGTTGGCATTGGTCCAAGCACTAGATTAGACACTAACATCACGTTGTTTGGTTCGTTATAATGGAATATGATTGTAATAGAATAGAATTATAATTATTAATTTAGTTGTTTGGTTGAATAAAATGGAATAAAATTGTACTAATATTCTTGTATTTGATTGAATGAAATGATGCTGTAATAGCATAAGAAAAAAAAGCTTAAATGACTAAAATACCCTTAGCAAAATTATTTTATGTAAATGATATATATTAAGATCATTATTAAATATAATTTAATGAAAATAATAAATAATTTAATTATATTTTAACCTAATAATTATTAAATATAATTTAATAAAATAATATATAATTTATTAACATTTTTAATATAATTATTATTAAAATATAAATTAGTAAAAATCATAATATATAATATTAGAAAAATAATATATAACCTACTTTATTAGTTCTAAACTACAATGCACATATAATGTGTTTAGATATCATTAGCGAAACAAATAATTTAATTATCTTCTATTCTAAACTAAAAAGTAAAATATTAAAAGTAATAAATAACTCGAGAATTATATTTTACATTACATTAACAAAAAGTTACATGATGTCATTAGCTTATATGTCATAATTTATATGTTGAATTTTATAACATAAAAAAGGTTTCAACATTGTACAAATCGACCATACAAGCAACCAACGCAACATCTTCTTATGGAACTCGTTTCCTTTTAGCTCCTCAAAAATTTTGGGTGAAGATTAATTATAAAATTGTTGATGGGTGAAGATGGATTATGGTCCGACTTCAAAATTTTCAAGCTCATGTAAAGAGCCATCTAGCCTCAAAAACCTATTTTATTGTTCAAAATATTAATAGAAAGTTAAAAATATTTTTATTCCAAAATGGAATTGAGATTTCGCCATAAAACCTTGTCACCACGGGTGATACAGCCATCGCAATAAGACTAGATAGAATTGCAACAGGCCATGATAGGTAAAAAGCAATGATCAACAGCTGACTGAGTTAACTCGGCCAGGTAAAGGCTTATTATTGTTGACAGGAGAATATTACCAGATACGGGGACCTGGATTTGTATGCAGACAACCTTACGTTACATGTTTAACCAAAGGAACCTGGTATCATTACATGACACTAAAAGAATAAAAAATCAAAATTCCATACCTATAGGCTCTAATTTTTAAATCAACTAGGGAAAGACAACTGAAAACAGTAAAGAGTAACCTAGATTAAGAATCTTTCATACTTAAATTGTTTAGAAAAAGCATTATAAATCAAGGATTCTTCAATTATATTATATTGCTCAACTACCATGAACACATGTATCATCATCCACCATAAGCAAGAGCTTAATACATGTAAATTTGGCTGGTACGTTATAGTGGCCAACCAACAAATAACATTTTCAAGAATAGAGAATACCAGACCTAAGACATGAACTAGAGCTTTAATTCCATTTTCATCCATGGAGTAGATATGTTCCTCCACCCATTTTCCCAGAACCAAATCCAGCTCCAAAAATCCTCTCTGTTTGCTCCTATATAACAATCTGTCGAAAAGAAGAACCCATCAAAATGGTAGTTAAATTTCCTATAATTAGAACCAGAAAAAGTACCTAAAAGGAAATTGAAGTAATATTAACCTGTCAAACAGACGCCTTTGGCTTTCTTCGGTAGATAGGTCGACCTCTAACGACTGAGCGTTACTAATATCAGTGGATGGGAATCTAGAAACCTAGCCATATTGTGGCCACTTTGTACACAGAAGCTATAACAATCTTTATGTTTCAGCATGAATGAGAGAAAGAAAAAGAACAAGAAACTTTATAAATTAGAATACCATGGGGCCTCTCCAGATAATTGGTGCATCCTTATCCACCAGGAATCCCATTGACATACACCTCACTCCATAGTTTTCAAGAATAATCTTCATATCTGTGCATGTATGTATGAGAGAGAGAGAGAGAGAGAGAGAGCTTTAAAAACATATCTCATATAAAAGGTAAGAAATGATTGTAAACTGTCCAGCTAAAATTCTGCTGCCAATGATTCTTTCTGAGCTGCTCTAAAAGACCACACAATTTTTGACTCAGGCATGCATCGATCCAATTCTTATTAAACTAGAGAAACAGATACAGAAGTTGATCTTTAACCATTTGTTAATTGATCATTGAAGACTCAATCTGTTATGTAAGATTTCACACGTAACTGAAATCTACAATGAAACACGTTCAGCACTATCAGATGGAACTTTTTTAATCTCCCCCCACTCCCCCACATTTTCATCCACTGACAGAAAGATTCTGGCTTTTGGCGGATGTTCATCAAGGTTGGAACAGATGGCCATACACATCTGCATCAAGCACGCCCACCTTCAATCCACACTTGTTAGCTAATGCAACCGCCAAATTAACCGCAAAAGATTGCAAAACAACTCGTATAAGTGGAAACCCCTGAGAAATGGCATTCCTACCTCATAAATCTGAAAAGAATAGATTACCTGCAGTGGTAGACTTGCCTACACCACCTTTACCAAAAGCAACAGCAATCACATCTTTAACCCCGTTAATTCTCATTTTGATCATTGCTTAACACTGAATAGCTCCTAACACCCCCAAGCTTCGGCCCAAAGAAAAAAAAGAATCAACTTTTGAATCAAACCCAAAAAGAAGAGTACATTTCTCAAATATTGTTACAGCTGGAAATGAAACATGTACAACAAGACACGAGGGTCTACTTCCTCAGCAACCAACCAGAGAAACAGAGCTTTGTGTTAAATTTACCATCTTTAAACAATAAAAATTCAAGGATTAACTAAACATAACAATAAAAAGAATTCAAAACCCCAAAAAGTACAAATTTTGCAGAGACCCAAAATCGAAAACACAAAAAAAATGGAAACATAATTACATATAAATGATTCCCAAATCATTCGAATCGAAAACCAAGAAATATAGAAGAAATCGAATGTTTAACTGACCTGAAATGGATTTTAATTTCCTTTTAAATAAATTGAAACCTTCAGTGGAGCCTGAAAAGAAGCAGAAATGACGATAACTAGACGCAGGCATAAATTAGGAGGAAAGCAAGCTTTAGATTGTTATTTTGGTCTGAGTTGAAGATGAAAGAAACAAAAGAGAGAAATCTGAAAGAGATAAGTGAGGGTAAAATGGGAGAGCTCTAAACAACCAATGGGGATTCTATGGAGAGGGAAGGGAATAGAAACGGGAATTTTTTTCTGCCTAAGGTTGTAATGAAATTCACCTGTATTAAGTATCTCATTCAACCAAACAAAGGATTGTGGTGGGCACATTGATTGAGGTGTAATGGCTACTCCATTACACTGAACTAAAGATAGTGCTATGAAAAATGCCTCAACACAAAATATTTTTTTAGATTTTTAAATAATTTATATTTTTACCATTTTTAATCATTTTTATTTACATCTAGAATAAACTTGGACTAATAGTGTCCAAATTCAAACGAAGATGGACAACCTTTGTCTTGTTTGGCCACCAATTGGTTAATCGTGTTAGTTTTTAAAATTAACATAATAACAATTTTAATCCTTAATATTTATATATTATATCAATTTAGTTTTGATTTTAAAAATCAAACGCTCAATATTTACATATTATGTGATTTTCGTTTTTTTTTGCAAATTTACTTTTTTTTGTGACACTTTCACCTAAAAAATTAAAAATAGATTTATTAACTAAATTTGATTGACAAAATACAAAAAAAAAAATGAAAACACAAAAAATATATAATAATTTTAATTTTTTAATTCTTTTAAAATTAACTTTCAATATCACAAAATAAAACAAAACTATAAATAAAAAGAGATCAAATTATATTAATATAAATGTTGAGGGTTAAAATTGATATTATGATAGTTTTAAAAGCTATCATTATTATCATTATTAATCAACTAATGATATAATTAAATAGTGGAGTAAACATTCATATTTTTTTATAATTAAGTGAAAAAAAAATTAGTAATAGTTGCTCAACATATCTTCTAAATATCTAAACCAGGGCGGGTCAACATACAACTTGGAAAAGTCAAAACAAAAGGAAATGGGAATGCTGCTCTTGTCTGCATTCCACCATTACTATACTCTACTCACTTCTCTTGCTTTTAATTAATTAATTAATATTATTTTATTGTTTCCAATTATTCTCTGCTTTGCTATGCTCTTTCAATGGCTGTATTGCTTCGCTGAAAGTAGAGGCTAATCAAACGCAATCTCTCCATTCCCAAAGGCTAAAACTCCACCCCGATGGCCCGAAGATCCATTCCCCTCCTCAGACAACTCTGGACCTCACCGTCTTTTAATCTGACACCAACTCGATCCGTCACCTACATGCCCCGCCCAGGCGACGGTGCGCCACGAGCCGTTACCTTGATCCCTGGTGACGGGATCGGACCTCTTGTGACGGGTGCTGTGGAGCAAGCGATGGAAGCGATGCACGCGCCTGTATATTTCGAGCGATACGAGGTTCACGGCGACATGGAGCGCGTGCCTGAAGAAGTGATCCAATCAATTAAGAAGAACAAAGTCTGTTTGAAAGGAGGATTGGCTACGCCGATGGGAGGAGGTGTGAGCTCGCTTAATGTGCAGCTGAGAAGAGAGCTGGATTTGTACGCTTCGCTCGTCAATTGCTTCAATTTGCCTGGCTTGCCCACAAGGCATCAAGATGTTGATATTGTGGTGATCAGAGAGAACACCGAAGGCGAGTACTCTGGTCTCGAACACGAGGTCGTTCCTGGAGTCGTCGAGAGTCTTAAGGTACTCCGTTTTACTCCACTCTTCACTCTTTGTCTTGCGCTGCTAATTCTGAATAAAATTTAGGATTATTCTATTTTTACGTTATGTGTCTCATATTGATATTACTCCATTGCTAGTTGATAACAAAGTTCTGTTCGGAGCGCATTGCAAAATATGCATTTGAATACGCTTATTTAAACAATAGAAAGAAAGTGACCGCCGTGCATAAAGCCAACATCATGAAGCTCGCTGATGGGTTGTTCTTGGAATCTTGCCGAGAGGTTTCTACCAAGTATCCAGGGATTAATTACAATGAAATAATCGTGGACAATTGCTGTATGCAGCTTGTTTCCAAGCCTGAGCAGTTTGATGTCATGGTATTCATATCCTTCCCTCTCTGCTATTAATTTGAGAATTTCATATGCACTGCTTAAATTCAGAATTTTATCTTCTAGTCCCTAGAGCAACAACCTAGAGCAAGTGGTGCAAAAAATAATGAAATTAGACACTATGATATGGTATACCACTATCATACTGTTGGGATATCTCTGTTTTAGTGGAGATTGCATAGTCTTGGCAATGTCAATGAAAGTAGATTCTACGAGACTATACTAACTTGGTAGAAAATAGGTGATTATTGTTCAACTCTCTAACTTGCTTCTTGCTTCATTTTCTTATTATAGTTAATGATAAATTATGTTGGCTATTTGTTTTTTAGGTAACACCCAATCTTTATGGCAATTTAGTTGCAAATACAGCTGCTGGTATTGCTGGGGGCACTGGAGTTATGCCTGGAGGTACATCTATTGACACTTGATGGTCTTTTGTAATATTTTGTTCTGTTTATTAAATATTTGCCACCCTGACCTTTTCTGGAATGGGCTACATTGTATTGTTGGATCATTGATGAATATAGCTTTGGTTCTCTTGACCAAAAGTAGAAAGTGGTGATTCTGAAATCATTAAAAATCAAATATTCATGCCTACCCATTTTCTTTTATTTTTGTTTTTCCTTTCAATAAGAGAAATGAAAACAGTGTATTAAGCAATAGCAAATGCTCATGTTTTAGTAGACCATGTAATGAAGATGTGTAATTGCCATAAGAGGAATTTTGAACCATGTACTCTTCTCTCTGTTTTAGTAGTCTTGTTTCCTTAAATACTTTTCAACACTGAATATATATCTTTACATTGAAAGCCAAATGAATTTTCACTCCACTTTATTCAGTTTACTAATGGTTAGGTTATAAGAGATTGTCGGCAGAAAAGGTACCACCAGTTGTAGTATAGTGTTGGGATCTCACTGAATCATGAACGTGTATGACTAAAATTTTGTTCAATTTCTGGGGTGCTGTTTTTGCAGGCAATGTTGGGGCTGATCATGCTGTTTTCGAGCAAGGTGCTTCTGCAGGAAATGTGGGCAATGAGAATCTGGTGGAACAGAAGAAAGCAAACCCTGTGGCACTGCTTCTTTCGTCTGCTATGATGTTAAGACATCTGCAGTTTCCCTCGTTTGCAGATCGATTGGAAACTGCTGTGGAACGGGTTATATCAGATGGCAAGTACCGTACAAAGGACCTTGGAGGAACTAGTACTACTCAAGAAGTCGTTGATGCAGTCATAGCTGCATTAGACTGAGCAAGAAGATAAACAACTAGTCACGGCTTTACCATTTACCTGCAATTTATAGGGCAATTAAACCCAACGCAAGTTATGACCAGGCAACCAATCCTGACAACTTTTGGTTCTATCAAACTCTGAAATATTCATGAAATCTGCATTTAACAGCCCAAAAATACCATGATAGAGATCAATCCTTTTGAGACTTACTATTCCTTTGATTGGAATTGCCACTAATAATAGTATACAATAATCACTCTTCCACCTTATATTTAAATAAATTTGCGGGTCTGTTAATCGCTATTTTGTTGTATTACTGGATGTAATTTGCATTCAAAGTCAGTTTATCAGTTTTCCTGAGATCTCATTCCTGCACCCTTTGTGTGTCGTGTATTTAGTAAATTTATCGCCGTTTTGCTATCGTTTGGTTCATTAAGTTGGGAAGCGTTTAAAATCCACAGGTAGTTAAACAAAGGCATTATTGATAATCAAATTAGCAGAAGGCAAGCCATTAATCAATGGCTGCAAATTGATTTTGCAGCAGCAGTTTTGTTGCTCACACAGACACAGTTGGTCTGGCAGGATGTTGATTCAGATCGAGGCTGGTAATGTGGGGATAAACAACAGAGCCACAGTATAAACGATTTCCAATCTTGATTGCGCTTGTAACCGAACATAATTTGTGATCATAGTAGTGGGCAACCGGTCTTCCTTCCAAATCAACTACTAAGACACCGGCATTGCTCCCCTTTGACAATCCTCCAATGTACTTCTCCATCAGTCCCATGGCCTTTCGGATGAAAGCATATCTCAATGCCAAGTCCAAAACAACCGAATTTCCCTGCCCAATTAAATACATTTTACAACTATGCATAGCCAGTGTATAGAATATTATTAACTTACCGTGGCTAATGCAATCCAGTAGTGGCCATCTCCATCATATTTAATATTATCAGGCAGAGCAGGCAAGTTATCCACAAATTTCTCTAGCTCTCCCTGTTTGTTGCCCTCTATGTAATATTTTCTACATCTTCTCCTGCAATTAAATTGATTATCATTGTTATTAGCATGTCACAGTTGGGATTATGAGAAGCCTTTTGGGGAAGGGAACGTACGTTGTGGTTTCACATAAGATTAGGGAATCTTGACTTGGTGACACAGCAAATCCATTAGCAAAGTAAAGATGGGTGACTAACACCTTGGATTTTCTGGTAACAGGATCGAAGCTCATAAGCCGCCCATGTGGCTTACCCTCCAGCACGTCCCAAACGCTATCTTCCATGCTATGTTTGTAGGAAGCGTCGGTAAAGTATATCATACCATTTGTCAGCTATATCTACTCCATCTGCAAGCTTGAATTTCAACCCATCAGCCTCCTCCGTTAGCACCTCCACCTCACCATCTCTGCTTATATTCAGCAGACCCTGTCACATTAATCATCACTTTAAAAACGAAAACTTGATTTCGCTGCTTGCTGCTTCCAGGTCTGTGACTGTGAGCAACTAACCTTATAACCTTCAGCCACGATAGCTTCCCCATTGTGGCCAAGAGCCACTCCTAGCGGTCTACCGTGGGTGTTAACCCATTTTTCCACTGCTGAATCTGCGTGGTGCAATCTAACTCGCTTGATCCACCCATCCTGACAGCCGGTGTAAATGAGGTGCGACTTGGAATCATATGCGATGTCTTCTGGTCCTAGCAACTCCCCTGCGCCCACGAACTCTGCACCTTGCAGCATGTGATCGTTGCGCAACGACACAGACATGGCTGCCTGACCCAACTCGTGGATGGGCAAAGGAGCTGGATCGAATGGATCAAGCTGGTAGACAAGCACAGCTGCCAGTAGGGGAAACAAAGTGGATAAAAGAAGAGGGAAGGGGCATAGTCTCTTTTTTGGATGAGGAGCAGGAGATGGCATACCCAAATCAGAATTTGAGTGAGGCATTGAAGCGTTGGAGGCTTGCATTTGTGGACAGATTCAACAAAAACGATTTTTAGTTAAACCAATTTTACAGATCTAAGGGATCATAGTGAGCCTAAAACTGTTAGGATAATGCAACTTGCCAACTTTTGATAATTAATTATTACATGCTGGGATAATGCATTCTTGCTTTATATTTCAAAAGGTTTTTTTTTGCTAAACTAAATTATTATGCACTCAACTGTTAAAAAATTTCTTTGTCGATCATCCAACTAATAAAAGTTATAAAATGATCATTCAACTATTAACAAATAAAAATTTATCTTTTTTGGTCACTAACTAGCTAATAGTGGCAACTTTTAAAATTGACATAATGGTAATTTTAACCCTTAACATTTACACATTGTGTCAATTTAGTCTTGGTTCTAAAAAAATTCAACCCTCAACATTTCCACATCGTGTAATTTTTTTTTTTTTCATTTTTGTTCTTCATTGTTACATTGAGGATTATTTTTAAAGGAATTAGAAAATATGAAAATTTATTATATTGTATTTGAATGTTTTTTTTACATTTCCAATCAAATTTAGCAGATAATTTTTTTAGCTTTTTAGATGAAAAAGTTAAAAAAAACAAAATTACAAAAATCAAAATATTTTACCACAATTCAATCAAATAAATGTAAAAATCTAAAATTCAATATAGAGTCAAAGTATAATGACAAATATCGATTAATATGTTGTTGGCATGATTTGACGTATACAATCAGCTATCGTTAAGGTTTTAATGCTTGATTGATTAAAATAAAACAGTCTTAAAAGTTTGATGACAAAATTATAAGGATTTGTTGTGACCAAAATGAAAATATCCTAAAAGTTGAGTGACCAACTGTTAAACTAAACTTTATTTGATAAATGTTTTTATATATCAAAGATAATGTTTTTGAATAAAACTTGATGAATTTCAAGAGATAATTCATTTCAAAATATTTCTAAGAGATAAAATTTTAAAACTACTATTCAAACACTTGGAAAATATTTTGAACAACTTCAAATTGAGTAACAAAATTTTCAAACATTTTTTAACAAGTGAAAACCACTCCTTGAACCAAAGTAATGATACTCATACCAAGAATCGATACCAATTTGAGTTTCAAAATTTAGAAAAATCGAGCAAAAATCAAAAGCATCGATACTCCTAATAAAGTATCGATACCTTGCAAAAATTACCAATACCCCTGCCTGATACCGATACCGATTTGAGCTTCGATGTTATGGAAAATCAAAGAAAAATTGTCTGAGTATCGATACCCTCCCCTAGGTATCGATACCTCACATCAAGTATCAATATTTCCTCTATTGTATCAATATTAACGGCCACTAAATTTAGACATTAGATGCCCAAAGTATCAATACCCCTTTAAAGGTATCGATGCCTATTGTTGCAGGAAATAGTAATGCATTGGTTTTTACATCTCCAACGACTCTATTCAATTTTCCACCAACTTAAACGGTTGGAAATCAGGTATAAATACCAACTTTCAAAGCTTCTACAATAACAAGAGAGATTACAAAAGATAAAAAGCTATCAAGAAAGATCAACAATTCTTTTATCAACCTTTTGTGCTTCAATTCTTCATATTTTTCTTACAAACACTTGTGAGCAATTATTTGTATTTTTCTTAGCTCAAATGTTTTTATTGTGTGAGTGCTTAATTGACAAATATCTTAATCTTGTAATGATTTTTTTTTTCTTTTAAGTCTTTCAGATTTGGGTAGAAATCTTAACATTGTCCTTAAAGGTTTGATTAAATTAAAAAATTTGAAAAATATCCTTAATTGTGGGAAGTTAAGATAGTGAAGTAGGCAATTGCTTTCACATATTTTTAAAAGACCAATTTATTACAATATTACAATCTATCTCTCGAAAAGAAAAAAATTTCATTCATGCACCCATTAGCATTCTTACAATCTTTTTTATTAAAATGAAATTTTGATGGATTTTTTTAAAATTTATGATCGAAATTGTGAAAGAAACAAAGTCTCATTCTGTTATTTACTTATGTTGAAGCCAAATCCCAAATTTTCGAAATTCCTAATTCCTAATTTATGTAAATTACTAAATCTAAATTCTCAATTATTTCTTATCCCTAAACCTCAAATCGAACCCTTAATTTTCTTAATTTGCCTAATATCCCGAAATTTTATTCTCCAATTCTTTATATCAAAGAGAAAATCAAAGCAAGGGGAATTATTTTTAAATGAAATAAGACAATTATACGTGAAGATGAAGGGAAAGTAAAATATTTTATTTGGACAAAAGATCAATATTTTGGATCTTAATCATGGTGTTTTTAGTTTTTGCTTCTTCTAATATTTTAATATCTCTAAATAAAAATAAAGAAAGAAAAAGAAGAAAAAATAAACTTCGATGGTTCTCTAGAGTTTGATGCAAAATGGGTGAAGGTTGGAGAAAACAAATATTTTGAATTTATTTTTAATTTCTTAATCATCAAATGACATGTAAAAATAATATTATATGGTATTATACAATTGGATGAGAGCATTGCTTATGTGGAGGGAATGATCCATCTAATAATTTTTCCTTGTTTAGAGATGATAAGAAATTCAAATCTGACATATTTCGATCCGATCTGATCCGTTAGGATCAATTTTTTTTAATTTGAGTTCGGGAATGATCAAATTCGACGAAATAAAAAAGATAGATGACTCAAGTTGGATTTGAGGTAAATCCGTCCCACCCGCTTCAAAATATTTACAAAAAATGCCCCCAATATTATAATATTATATATATTAAGTGTTTGCTTTCTATAAATAAATAAATAAATATATCTAAAAAAATAAATCTATTAAATTTTAAGTCTACTAAAAAAAAAGCAATCTTCCAAAAATAATCAATCTTATTTTCTTCAAAAAAAATTAAAACCAATCTTATTTATTTTAAATTAAAAAAATATAACACTTAAATTAAATTCAAGATGGGGTTAGGGCTTCTATTAAATCTTGGGTTCAGAATCAAAACGAATTTTCTCTCTTAAAAGTTAGGGTGAAGATGAAATCAAAACAAATTAATCAAGTTTTGGGTCGAGATCAGATCGAGCAAAAATCTGTCTCCCCCCACCATATTGCCATCCCTACTCTTATTTTTCATTCTCGAACATAAATACAAGCTTTTTATATTCAGGGGCTGCTGGTTATTAGGGAAAAGGGTTCTTAGCACCCAAATCATTATACTCTAATTTTTTTTTTTTGAAATTTTTACTTAAATCCCTCAAAATTTCTGAAAGTATAAATTAAAGCTTTCAAAATATTAAAAATTTTAATTGGACTTTCTAAAATTTATGTAAAACCTCCCAAAAAAAAAATTAAAGTTTTAATTGGACTAACCAGAATTTTTGGAAAATCTCATTAAATTATATATATAACACAATGGTTTTTCAATGCTGTAATGCTGTTATGTAGTTCTTGTTTGTTTAGTACATTAGTAAAGGACAGAAAGCAGTAATTGACCCTCTATGTTCTAATTGCTCAATTCTGAGTAGGAAGCTTCCCTGACCCTCTCCCTTTCCGTCCTCCTTTACTGTCTGTTATGCCCCTAAGTCCAAAATTCCATTTCAACCTAAACAGGATAATTTCTATTCCATCATCTTTGTGGTCCTCTTTTTTCCTATATATATATTCACAGCTTCTTCTCAATTTGACATTGTTGGATTAATGGTATTCAAATACATGTGAAAATGCAGGGGAAGATTATCATATTAACTACAAATTAAATTATGATTAAATTTAAAACAGACTTTCAACGCTGCCTGCCTCCACAATACTAGTATATATATTTACAAATCAATCTCAACCTTACAGGAAAATAAGAGAAATAGCAGCAGCAGTAGTAGTACAGGTCTATAAGATGATATATTAACTATGAGATGCACCTCATAGAGTAGCTGGAGACAGATGGAGAAGGGGAAACCCTTGGGTGATCACTCTCCAATCCATAGTCCATCATCGGACGGTACTCCAGATCTTCATCATGATCATACACAAACTCTGGGATCTCAACCTCCTTCCTCTTCACGTGCTCCCATAGATAGTCCACCCTGCTCACGTATCTCAGTTTCCCGTACAACCTACCACACCAACACCCACACGCCCACCCCAACGTCTCTATTAACGCTAAATCAATATATGCTTAAGAGAATACGAATGAAAAGGTTTGGTTTGGCTGTTTACCCTCCGCTGAAGAGAAAGCGGCCAAAGGTGGCGAGGAAGAGACGGGCCTGGAGGCCAGGGTGCAGGAAGTATACGGCTTGGAGATTATCCCTAACGTTGATAGGGATGGCCTCGTAGATCCACCGTAGCCCTGAGATTCCTGGGAAGTTGTCGCTCCTTTGAACCCCGGTGTGCACGTACAACACCGAAAACCTCCTCTCTCCTAGCCTTGGAAATATATGCTCTTCCAAATACTTCTTCACAACCTCAACGATCAATAACCGAGCTGATCAACCCACACCATCCAAAACCCAAATCTTCTTTAAACAGAACAATAATAGCAAATCAAGAGAAAGAAAAAGGGAGGTGGGGGCGTGAGGATCATTAATTACCAGGGAAGAATTTTCCGATAATTCGAAGAATCTTGTGACCTTGCTTATCTTTGCCGCGGATCTTGAAAATGTCGAGTTTGTGGAGGAGGAGTTCTTGATCAGCCTTGGAAATCTGGGATGACATGATTGTTGGGATTTTTGTGATAATTTTAAAGAAAGTAGACGAGAAAAAGTTTCGAGGAATATGGAATTCAATTAGACGCAGTTTTTGTATATTAATGGGAGGAAATATGAAGAGCAGGGGAGGGAAGGGAATTGAAATTAATATTTATTTGGATGGGTTAGAGATGATGACGGCTACTTTTTCCTTTTATATTATTTGAATATTAATTATCTATTTACGTAAATAATAAATTTATATATTTAAATTTATTTTAAATTTACCAATAATAAATTAGAATATTAGTTTAATGTTCAAATTTATCACTAAATTGAAATTTGTCACTACATTTTATTTTTATCGATACTTTCTATTGTCCATATGATCTAAAGATAAATTTATTATTATATTTTTAATTTTATATAGAATTTTATTGATTTATTTTTATTTTATTGAACTTTATTATTCAATTTTAATTTAAAATAAATTGAAGATAAAATTTAATAAAAATATTTTTATATATTAATTTAGTATTTTAAAATAATAAACTAATGAATATAATGATAAAATTGATATAGAGAATCTTCAAGATTAAAATAATAAGTTAATGATAAAAGTCGTTCATTGAATTTTTTTTTATTTAATCTCGAAGATTCTCTATATTAAAATATCTAACCAGTGGTTGAGTTGGTGGAATTGAAAAAGTCAAAAGAGTAGGATATTTGACTTTCACTTTCGACATTGGTTGGTGCCATTTAGACCTGATCATGGTCGGGTTATCTGACCCAAAGGCCCGCTCGAAAAATGAGAGGATTTGGACAAAAATATAAGCTTGAAAAATGGGTTTTGATAAAAAATGAGGTCCATTTTCTAAAAGGACCGGGCCTTAAATATGAGTTTTTTTATCCGAGCCCGACCCGAATAAATAAACAATTTTTAATAAAAATTTATATTTTTATTTTGGTGCTGTTTTTTTTACTGTTTTTGTTGTTTTTATTTTTTTATTGTTTTGGTGTGTTTTTTTACTGTTTTGATTGCTGTTTTCGTGTTGTTTTTACTGTTATTTTTGTTGTTGTTTTTGTTGCTATTTTTGTTGTTTTTTAATATTATTTGCTGTTTTGATTGTTATTTTTGTTGTTTGGATGTTATTTTTTTATGCATTTTTACTTGTTTCATTGTTTTTTTAATATTATTTGAATATTGTAGAACTTATGATTTATTGTTAATTTTTTTATCAATTTATTTGCAACTATCTTAATAGAAAAAAATTTTAATGTATTTTAAATTTATTTATTTTTTAATGTTTGTTTTAATGTCTTTAAATGCATTTGATATATTATATATTTTTAAATTTGTTGTATGTAATAAAATAATTTAAAAAATTTACGGGCCGGGTCAAGTCGGGCTCAAGTTTGACTATTATAATTCGGGTCGGGTTTGAACAAAATTTTAAACCCATTTTTTTTTGTCGAACTAGGCTCGGGCCTAGCACTTGAACCTAAAATTATATTAAAAACTGACCCGAACCCGACCCTGCCCAACCCACGATCAACTCTAGTGCCGTTTATATATTTTCATATAGCAGATTAGCTTCATGCTGCCAAGGAGTTCCTCAAACTTTCACAGTCCACTGATTATGCAAAATTGGGTTCCTTAGAATCGGGTTCCAGCGAATAGTGAAATCGGGTTCTAGAGGCAAGAAAGGGAGAGCGGATATGGTTTACTATGGCTTCCTTAGAATCTTGATTATGCAAAATTGGTGAAGCAGTGGGTGGGTATATTTTTTCAAGACAACGTGGGCTACAGGATAGACAAACAGACTACGGGGATTTTTGTTGGAATGATGAGGAAGGGCAGTGGAGGTATCGAGAGAAGAAGTATGAGAAGGACGATCAATTTGGGAGACGCCTTCAGGGTGACGGCGAGTGGAGCTAAGGAATTGAATAGTTGAATTTGAATTAAGTTGTTATTTAATTAGCAAAAACTT
The DNA here is from genome assembly GCA_039519145.1 of Kokia cookei. Lineage (NCBI taxonomy): Eukaryota > Viridiplantae > Streptophyta > Magnoliopsida > Malvales > Malvaceae > Kokia > Kokia cookei. The sequence goes on from CM076909.1 coordinate 15,439,764, forward strand.
TCATTAGCTTATTACTTTTAATTGTTACTACATATACAGACATTTTCAAGTTTATGAGAAATTTGTGCTGTTCAAGAAATCAAAATGAGACAATTTTAACAATCCTTTCGTATACAATTGTATTATAAGCAAGTGAATGGACCAAGATCTAAAAACCAAAAAAGTATAGGCTTTAAGAAAGAATTAGACCAATGTTCCTCTTTTTTTCTCCTACTCAGGCCCAAAAAACCCCTTGAAATACAGAAAAGAAATCAGCACTTACAAGTTTTTTACCGAAAAGAATTTATGATTCTTGGGACTATGAAGATTTGAGGACTGTTAACGGTGTTGTTTACCCAACTTTCCAACAAGCATGTCAAGCTCTTGGTCTGCTGGGAGATGATCAAGAACGGAATCAAGCATGACTCCATGCTTCAAATTGAGCTTTGAGTTACCAGTTGCGTCAACTTTTTGCAACATCAAAAGTACATGAAAAAATTGGAATTTACTCTGAATATCTAATCAGTCATTAAATCTGGATGAAATTGAAGAAATGAATCTTGATAATATCCAGGAAGATTAGATACGTGGAAACCACCACATGTAAAGACAAAACACGTGGAAACCACCACATGAAAGATAAGAAAAGTGTCAAAAAAAAAATCAAAACACTGTAGAAGAAAAAACAAGGCATTAAAAAAAAAGTGTCAGAAAAAAAATTACGGCAACAACACTTGGTAAAAATCTACCATAAGCCAACAAAATATCACCCTTATCACTATACGTGTCAGCTTCAAAAAGATGAAGAAATGTCATACTTATCCAGGCACTGTGCAGATTTCAAATTTTATGCAAAGAAGTTCAAAAAAGATAAATATTTTATGGTAGAAATTTCTTTCTAGACTTATCAAAAAAGATAGGTATGTTATATGAAAAATTAAAAAAGGATAAATATTTTAGTTGGTCTAACACAGATTCAGAAATTATAAGAAAGTTAAAATCTGAAATAAATCGGATTCCTAAAGTTTATTTACCTAAACAATGTGATAAATTAATTCTAGAAACCGATGCTTCTCAAAATCATTGGGGATGTATTTTAAAAGCTAATACTAAAAATAATGAAGAATTAGTATGCGGATATAGTTCAAGAAAATTTAAACCAAAAGAAATTAATTATGTAATATTTGAAAAAGAATTATTAGCCATAAAGAAGGGAATAAAAAAATTTCTTATTTATTTAGCACCTAAAAAATTTATTATAAAAACTGATAATCAAGCAGTTAAACTTTTGTTAATATTGAACGATAAGTAAATAATCTAGGTGTAATAACTGAATTAGATTTGAATATCGAATCTAAAAATATGTTAGTAAAAATAAATAATAAATTAGAACATATGTTAAAAGATAAAAATATAACACAATATGTAGATTTAGGTCCTTTATATTACGGTAATAGTAACATAATATTGACTCTATCAGATGAAGAAGAAACTTCTTCTAAAGTATCATCTTCAAACAATGAAAAACTTAAGAAAAAATATACACATAAATAAAAATATGATTATCAATCTTATAAACAACTCATAGAGCATTGGAAAGAAAAATTTTCTAAAACTTCTGATAAATATGAAAGAATAGAATATTTAAAACTTATTGAACAACTTTATGAATAACATAAAGAATTATTTATATTATTTAATTATCACTATATGTTAAATTATGACACAACAAATAGTAGTAATAGTTCTAAAAATTCTAGTAATAGTATAAATCTAGAAGATATAAAAGTAACAAGTGATCAATCTGAAGAAGGAAACACTTCAACAGATGAAGATGAAAATATAGATATATCTGAACATGAACTTATGGAAACTGATCAAACAGATCAAGATCCTAAAGGAAAAAGGAAAATAAATTTAGATATTTTAAATGATGACTTTTTAAGATCTTGTAATAAACTACATGAACAATTAGATAATACTACAAGAATTTTTGGTAATCAAACAGATGATACTGAAAATTTTGCTACTAATGAAATACAATCAAAAAATATAGGAGAATCATTTAATCAACCTATACCACATAGGATAGATGATCTTAATAAAAGAAATGTTGCTCAAGGAGGAATATATTTAGATCTTACAAATATTCCCATATCAGACTATGAAAAAAACAATAGATGATTGGGCACAATCAATGACTATTGTTGTAAATAACAACAGTTGGACAAAAAAAAAATTTAAATTATTTTGTTGGAACATTTTAAGGAGATGTTTTACAATTCCTAAGAAGATGGGAAGAATCAGATAAAGGAAAAGAACAAAAAGGATAGTCAATCAATCAGATTCAAACTCCCAAAGATGTATTAAAATGTTTAACCCAAATTCTAAAAATAGAATTTTGTGGCTATGTTGATAAAAAAAGATTAAAATAGCATATCTAGTTATGTTTTGTGAAAAATTAAATTGTGTGATATTAGATATTTAGAAAACTTTTCTAAAAAATTTCTTCATGAATATCAAAAATTAAAAAATGAAAATATAGAATTTTGCAAAAACAAATATTATCATAAATTACCACCTTCATGGGATGAGATTTGTATAAAAAAATACGATTCTTATCTAGAAAAACATAGTAAATTATAAGGAATAGATGTTGAAATTATAGATACTATAGGAAATAGAATAAATTTTGCAAAAGAAAGGATAACTAATCATTGTCTACAAACTAAAAGTGCTAAACAAGTTAAGCATAAATTAAGTAGTCAACATTGTACAAAAATATTAGAAAATGAATGAGAATTTGGATGTAAACCAGTGAATCCTAAAAAATATAAAAGAAAAAAAAAATATAAGTTTATTAAATGAAAACCATGGAATAAGAATAAGAAAATTTTTAATAATAAAAAGAAAAGAAAATTTGTTAGGAAAAAGAATCCTAAATGAACTAAAAAACAAATATGCAAATGTTTTATATGTGACGAAGAAAGGCATATAGCATCAAATTGTTCTCATAAAGGAAAAAGTGTTAAGAAAATGATTAAAACTCTTGAAGAAGAAAATCTAAAAATATGTTTTGAAGAGGAAATAAATCCTGAAGAATAAATATTATATGAATTAATATCAGAAACAGAATCTGATACAGATAATGAAGAATATATATTTATGTTTAATACAGGAAGTAGTTCTAATAAACAATTAGAAGAAATTCCTAAAACTGAACAACAGGATATAAAATTAGGAAATTTAATTGGACAAGAACAAGACTTTTCCGATGAAATGATAGAATAAATAAATAAAAATCATATTTCTAAAGAAAAAATATATAAAATATCAAATTTTAAAATATGGACACAAAGACATATAGAAAAAATATATGGTAATACTGTTGCTAAAAATATTAGAGGAGGATTAACAGAAATCTCGTTATTCTCTAAAGAAAAAATTAAGAGGATTAAAAAGAAATATCCTCAAGTTAGATATATACATTTAGGAATTATAATGATAACTATAAGAGCATTATTTAGAAGAGGCCATGATATACCTATAATAGCGGTTTTATTAGATAAAAGATTTGAAAATCCAGTAAAAGCACTTATTGGAAGAATTCAATTAAATTTACATACAGGAGTAATAGGATTTAAAGTAAAACCAAATTACTTTATATCTATTACAGATCCCTTGATAGAAGAATGTCTTAGAATTCAGACAAAAAATTCTGAAATTAATGATTTAGCAGAAGATCGAGCAATAAGTTGGATTTCTATTAATGAATATACTAATATAGCAGAAGTAAAAATAAAAGAAGTCAATAATAAAATAATTGAACTTTTTGAACCTAATAAATTTACTACAGAAATACAACCAAAATTATTATATTTAAGTGATTTATCAGTACCAAGAGATTGGATTATAGGAAATATTAATAGTCCAAGTACATCTAAACCAGTATGTACTATAGAATATATGGTATCTGGAGATAAATTGTATTTTAAAAAATAATACAATTACATATACTAATAATGATCTAGTTTTACCCTCAAATACTCAAATAGAGGATGAAGAGAAAATTTTAGATCATAGTTCCATATCTTCTATACCTATAGGAATGAAAACAATTCATATTCTTATATTTCCTACAGAACCAACTGTAAATTCTAAAAACACTAGAATGGAAGAAATACAATTTTCAATAATACTTCAACAAATGAAAATTGGAAAAAAGTGATGTTATTACATTTTCAAATTTTCAATCTAGAAAATATTATACATATATCGAAGTTACATTTCAATTCAGAGAATATAAAACATATTCTTTACATGCTTTGCTTGATACTGAAGCTACAACTAGTAGTTGCAGAAAAAATGTCATTCCTGTAAAAAAATGAAAACCTATGAAGCATCCAATTAGAGCAATAAGAATTGATGGTAATGAAATCATAATTCAATATAAAGCTAGGAATATACCAATCTACATAAACAACGTAAGATTTGTGGTACCAAAGTTATTAAGCTTTCTAACTATGCATGGAGATATATTGTTAGGAAATAATTTTATATATCAGCATTTACCATTTGCTATTGATAAAAATATAATCATGTTATCTATAGAAAAAACCTCTATAGAAATATCATTAGTAGAAAACCATAAATTTATATGTGATAAAAATTTTGCACCACCAAAAAAAGAACAAATAAACGAAATTGAAACAAATCATTGGTTATTTAAAATACTAGAAAATAATTTTAGTGAAGAACCATTAAAATTATGGCAAAATAGTCTTAGATATTGTGAAATAAAATTGAAAAATCCCAATAAAATAATTAGAGTAAAACCTATGATATATACTAAACAAGATATAGAAGAATTTGATGTTCAAATTAAAAAATTATTAGAAAAAGGATTAATAGAAGAAACTAATAGTTCACATTCTAGTCCAGTTTTTATGATAAGAAACCATGCAGAAATAAAAAGAAAAAAAAGCTAGAATGGTAATTAATTATAAAAAATTAAATCAAAATATTATTTTTGATGGATATTTTATACCAAGAAAAAATGTTCTAATTAATCAAGCAAAACATGTCAAATATTTTAGTAAGTTTGACTGTAAACCAGGCTTTTGGCAAATCATGCTAAAAAAAGAATCTAAACATTTGACAGCTTTTAGTACACCTAATGGACACTACCAACGGAAGGTAATGCCATTTGGATTATGTAATGCACCTCAAATATTTCAAAGATGGATGGATTCTATTTTCAGTAAATATAAAAAATTTTGTATCGTATATATTGATGATATTTTAGTATTTTCAAAAACATTAGATTTACATAGAAAACATTTAAATATTATTTCTCAAGAATTCATAAAACATAGAATTATATTAAACCCTAAAAAAATAGAACTAGAAAAAATAGAAATAGAATTTTTAGGATTAAAATTATCTAATGATGTTTTTCAATTACAAAATCGTATCATAGTTAAAATACAATAATTTCCTGAAAAAATTGAAGATAAAAAACAACTTCAACAATTTTTAGAAATAATAAATTATGGTAGAAATTTCTTTCCAGACTTATCAAAAAAGATATGAATGTTATATGAAAAATTAAAAAGGATAAATATTTTAATTGGTCTAACACAGATTCAGAAATTATAAGAAAGTTAAAATCTGAAATAAATCGAATTCCTAAAGTTTATTTACCTAAACAATGTGATAAATTAATTCTAGAAACCGATGCTTCTCAAAACCATTGGGGATGTATTTTAAAAGCTAATACTAAAAATAATGAAGAATTAGTATGTGGATATAGTTCAGGAAAATTTAAATCAAATGAAATTAATTATGTAATATTTGAAAAAGAATTATTAGCCATAAAGAAGAGAATAAAAAATTTTCTTATTTATTTAGCACCTGAAAAATTTATCATAAAAATTGATAATCAGGTAGTTAAACAGTTTCTTACTAATAAAAGTTTAGAAACAATTGTAAGAAGAATAAGATGGTATAATAAATTATGTATTTTTAATTTTGAAGTTTTATATGTAAAAGACACTGACAATATTATTGCTAATTAACTTAGCAGGCCTTATAGACAAAGGTAAACAACCTTTAGAAAAAGTTGGTGAATGGACAACTGTTCGTAAAAAGCGACATGATTTCAATCCAAGAAATTTTTGTCCAAGTTTTATAAGAATACATTCTCAAACACCATTTTATCCTAATTAAGGATATTATGTTCTATACCCTTTAGCAGGACAACCAGTCCAAACTCAAACCCATACACCACAGGTAAACTACTTACCTTGGTCACAAGATCCAAATTCTGCATATCAACCAGTTATGCAGAAGTAATTAAAAAAGCAAAAAAATTTTGTATGAAAGAAAATTTGTTGAAAACACAACAAATGAATGAAGTTAAAGATTTTTATAATTCTGGTTTACCGCTAGAAATATATAATATTATTAATGAAATATGGAAAATCCATATTACCGAACAAAGAGTAAATTTTAGGAGAGTTCTTACTAAGCTTTCTCAATTCTTAGTTGAAAAAACAACTAAAGAACAAAATCGTCATGATTTATTACTAAAATCTATTTTATATAGAGAATGGAATGATTTTGAAATAGGATATTTGGATCTTAAAGAGATAAACAATCTTCTTGATACAGTTCAATATTTTAGAGACATAGGAACTAATAATTTAATTATTAATAAATTATTTAGATTATACCTTTATAATAAAGCTCAATTTATTTTACCTACAGAAATATTTGCAAAAATTAATAAATGCATTTGCAAATAGCAGGATGTATTTCAAAAATCTTTTTCTGAATATTTTTATCAATCTTTTGTTTTTACAAATATTTTGGGAGAAAAATTCCTTGCTATAAAATTCAGACTTGATCATGAACCATTTGATATAACAAGTATTGAATGGGGTTTTGTAAAAGAACTTACAGTACAAAATCTTTCTTTTCATGTAACAAAAGATTTTTCAGCTTTTATAAAAATAATGCTAATCAAGCAGACTAAAGATCAAGATTATATAAAGTATTTTCATATTAATATTCATAGCCTAATTGGTATTGCTGAAAAAGAAAAATTTTATCAACCATATCAAATATGGGAATTTAAAATTATGCTTGGAGGACACCTAGTACTTGACAAAATCCATTGACAAGTGCCAGAATAATCTTCTTTATTATCAAATCCAAGCAGGAATTGATCTTATGGTCAAAGCCAATGAAATTTTGACAAAAACAACATATCGTTTCTGGACAGACGGAAGAAGGATATTTGCATATGATTATTGTTATGACAATCGATATCAGAGCGATAATCCAGATGAACAAACTATTCAGCTATTAAAAAAGATAGCTGATATGGAAATTGATGACTACCCACCAGAAATTACTGAAAACATCAAAAGTACATGGGAAAATTGGAATTCACCCCGAATATCCAATCAATCATTAAATCTGGATGAAATTGAAGAAATGAATCTTGATAATATCCAGGAAGATTAGATTCATGGAAACCACCACATGTAAAGACAAAACACGTGGAAGCCACCACATGAAAGATAAGAAAAGTGCCAGAAGAAAAATCAAGGCACTGTAAAAGAAAAAACAAGACATTAAAAGAAGAGTGTCAGAAGAAAAATTACGGCAACAACACTTGGTAAAAATCTACCACAAGCCAACAAAATATCATCCTTATCACTATACGTGTCAGCTTCAAAAATATGAAGAGATGTCATACTTATCTCGACACTGTGCGGATTTCAAATTTTATGTAAAGAAGTTATTAAAAATTCCCTATAAAAGGGAAAGCTTTAGCCTAAACAAGGCATTCGGAATCATTCAAAATACATTAGAAATCATAAAAAGATATTTATAGTTTTTTTTAGTTATAGCTTCCCTTGTAAATTATCCACCATCTTTTCCCTATAAAATACTTTTGTAATATATCTTCCCCGACTTTTGCTCTTCCCTGTAATTGGTATAATCATGTTATGTGAGGTAAGTAACCCAGAAGAATTATGGCACAATGTTTGTCGATTAATGGCTGATGATATTAACCATAAACTACACAATGCATTTGGACAATGGGTATCTCTTGAACAGATATTCAATTGAAATTGTACTTCTCTTTCGGAACATAAACTCCCAATCCCAACTCAAGGGTTGTATTTGTCAGAGAACATATTGATTCATGAAGAAATGATAGCAAAATTACATCAATATCATTTAGATTGTTTATCAAAGCTTAATCAAGAGTAGTTGCAAGTGTATCACGCAGTTAAACAATCTGTTGACAACAATGAAGGGATGATGTTCTTTGTTTATGGCCATGGTGGTACAGGAAAGACATTTTTACGGAATATTATCATTTCAGGGATAAGATCAGCATCAAAGATAGTTCTTGCTGTAGCTTCTTCAAGGATAACATCTTTGTTGCTACCAGGAGGAGGCGATAGCGAACCCACATTATCGGCCCCCCAAAGTTTAAATTATTTCAATTTAGTTCTTTATAAATTTACATTATAGTCTTCTTAAAAATTTAAGTAGCTCTCTCAAAGTTTAAGATTTTTGCAATTTTTCTCATTGTATATATACTATAACCCCCCTTAAAATGGTAAATTTGTAATTTAGGCTCTTTATAATTTATAAAATTTCAAATTAGTAATGGTAAAATTATACTTTGAGCCCCTAAAAAATGATAAAAAATTTAATTTAACCCTTTAAAATAATAAAATATAAACTATTAAAATGATAAAATTATATTTATATTATCATAAAAATATATAATTTAATTCTGATGCCCCTACCCTTAAAAATATTTCTGATTTCGCCACTGCTAGGAGAGAGAACAAGCCGCTCAAGATTAAAAATTCCTTTCAACATAAATGAATGCTCCATTACTGAGGTGGCTTTTATATTGTTGAGAGTAAATGGAGCTTTAAAAGTAATTTATAAAAAATCCGTAAAAACAAAAATTTTCATTTATTCATTTTCATTCCCAGGCACCTAAACTTTTATTGGTATCTAGCGTACCTACTACAGTAATTTCGTGAAATGTACTTATTATTTTTCGAATAAATTGTAAATTTTATTATCCTCATTAATATCTTTTATATAATACCTGCTTTAATAGTTTTTGCACATAAAGTAAAATGAAAATAAATATTAATTCATTGATTATCTAATTATATTATATTGTTGGATTGTAATACAAGAAGCAAGAGAGAAGCCAAAAAATTTTATAACGGAGTCATGATATTTTCATAAAATATACATGTTCGCATGGGCCCAGACTAATTTTAACAGTGTATTTGTAAATTCAGGATAATTTGATTATCAAAATTTAAGAAAAGCAAAATAAATAAATAATTTATATTAGTAGTTAATCTAAATGGTTTATAGTCTAATTGAAATTAAGCAAAATGATTAAAAGATTATGATATCATCTATTAAATTCAATTAGGGAGATACTTTGTATTGAGTATTAGAGCGGATGACTCCCAAAAAATAAAAATATGGATGTGATTGTCAAGACTAATAATACATCGAATAAAACCCAAATAAAACAAATCCTAAAACTTTCGAAACCTTCTACACGATTCTATAAGGATCTAGTCCCTTCTTCTCGCACGTTCTAAATCCTTTCAAAACCTTCTACACTCAAATTGGGCTCATTTCAGGTCCTCATTACCTGAGAGGGCCGCCCTGGAACCTTGGTGATCATTCAAGCCTTTAGTGGCATTTGTCCACAGCTATGACTCATCTTTACGTGTTGTTCAAGGTTCAGAAAGCAATAAAGAAGAGAAAATTGAAGAAGAAAAGTTAAAGAAGTTGTGGGAGATGAGGAGTTAAAGCCCATGAAGGATCATAGGTATCACGATTCGCAAACAAAGAAGAAGATTGCAGAGTTTTTTGTCAATTGCTTCAAATTTCAACAAGAAATTTGCAACAATGGAGGCAAAAACATATGCTTAAAAAGATGAAAAATGGGGTGGGTCAACTGGATTTCCATTGGAGAAGCCTATTGAGAGAAGATCTTATGATATAGATCCAAGGGTTTCATCTGATTATCCAAGATACTCATTTGATGAAAAAAGTTTAGAGTTTGATAATGAAAATGAATAAATGTAATTTTTGAATACGAGTGGCACTCTTTTGTTTTTGATAATTTCATTTCATCCAAATGAAAGAGAAGTTTTGGTACAACAAAGCATATAATGATCAAGTATTCTTATTTGGGCCAATCCAATAATATGGGCCTTCTACATATTTAAGATTAGAGGTGCTCATGGGTCGAGTTAGATCGGGTTCATGTCTGGTCTAAACATAATATTAACATATTTTATGTTTGTTCAAGTCCAACTTGATCCAAAATTTGGACCTAAAATTTTACTCAAACCCGCTCATATTTGCAAAAGACTAACTCAAGCTCGTTTTAGGCCCGTCCATATTTTTTTTTAATTTTTTTTAAAAAATATTTACATTATGTTATTGTAATATTTAATAATATTTTTATACATTTTGTATTTATCGAAATTTTTTATATAATCATTTTAACATTATTTTAATATTTATATTAAAGTAGTATTATATATTTAGTATACGTTTATTTGTTTGTGTTTTAAATTACATAATATATAAAGATAACATAATATAAAATATTACAAACTTAAAATGGGTCGGGTCGGGATTGGACTCGAACATTCAAGCATGAGCCCGACCTATATTTTAAACAGACATAAATTTTTTTACTCAAACTTTCTCAAATTTCAAGTGGACCTGAGCAAGTAACTCAACCCATGAATAGGTATTTAAGATGCCTAACACATTCAAGATGGAGGCCTAATGTCCTCGGATCCAACCCTTTTAGCATTAATAATATAAGCATCAGAAAAGAACTCTCTAAATCCTGAAATGAAATGTATCATAAGCAATTTTACTAAAGATCAATTATTGTGAAAACAAAGGTAAACCCAGAAAAATAGGTAATAAAAAAACCCAAGATATTATCTTTCTTTCCAAAATTAAACCATTTTTTTTCCTTCTCATTTTCCCAAACTTTCTCAGCATCCAAACACCCAAAAGAATCCACAGAAATAAATCACAAAAAAACCTATCGACGACTTTAACAAGAGTTTTGATATAGCAATCGATCATTTCCTGCTTAGTAGCTCTTTCTCCGTCGGGCTTATCCATAATGCCACGGACCGCGCACTGAGGCCCGAGACAAGCACACATCAAGCTGCCCAAGAAGCACTCTGTAGCATTTTGGGCCTATCACCACTTAGCCCAACACTTGGGATTAAAGAGCCTTTCAAAGAAGATATGGCAAGTGGCATATAATCAAGAATATTCCCTTTTTATTCTTTCCATATCTTTGTAAAATCTTATCATTGTATCTCAACCGTCGATGTACTCTAATTTTGACCGTTGGATGTAGGGGGCTTCAACTATAAATAGAGGCTTACCCCCACCTCATTTTACACACTTTACACTTCATACTTGAATATACAAAGTATTCACTCAATTTCTTCCTTGTCTTTTTGTTTTGCCTTTTTCTTTCAGAGTTCCTTTGCTTCCGCTAGGATCTAAGCACTTTAGCTTTGATCGAGTTCCAGGCTTACTTAGGCGACAGTTTGATCGAGAAGCGTCTAAGGCCGCACGCTCCAAGATTTGAGTTCTAAGGACATGACAAGTGGTATCCGAGCCTGTTCGAGTGAGAGAAATGGCACCACAAAACACAAGTGAGGTTCCAGCAGTTGAACGAGAGACCCGTGCTGCTGCTGAGAAGAAGAGGAGAGAGAGTTCCAGGGACATCATTTCAGCCTTGGAGAGGAGGGTCGTTAGACTTGAAGATTCCATGAAGGAAGTCAAGGAGGCCCAGGAAGATACAGAGCCGTACTTTGAGAGTGTGGGTTCTTTTAAAGAAGAAGTCATGATTGCGGTTCAAGGACTTCTCGACGACATGTATGAGAAGTTAGACCAACGGGACAATTCCCTTGAAGTAGCAGGGGAAGCTACCAAAGCCGAGTTGGTGGAGGAGATCAAGGATCTTCGAAGTGAGCTTGCCATTTACAAGAGAGCCGTAAAGAATGGCATGATGTCAGAAACAGTGGCACCCACACCTAGGATCGATGTCCCAAAGCCAAAGATGTATGCAGGGACACGATCAGCCCAAGATGTTGAGAATTTCATTTGGGCCATGGAGCAACACTTTCGAGCCATGGGGGTTAAGGACGAAGCAACAAAGGTAAACACTGCTTCTGTCTATTTGACTGATATCGCTCTTCTATGGTGGCGACATAGGTGTTCTGAGAAGGAGAATGGGGAAATTCCCATTACAACATGGAGTGAGTTTCAGTCCGAACTCAAGAAACATTTCTATCCCAAGAATGCGCAACTAAAAGCCCGAGCAAAGTTGCGATAACTCAAGCATACTGGCTCAATTCAAGATTATGTGAAGCAATTCACCGAGCTCAAGCTTTAAATCCTAAAGTTGAGTGAGGAAGAAGGATTCTTTACCTTCTTGGACGGACTTCAACGATGGGCTAAAATGGAGTTGAACCGTATGGGGGTCCAAGAGCTTTCTAAAGCTTTGTCCGCAGCTGAGTCAATTACCGAGTTTGAAATCAAAAGGTCCGAGTCTACCAAACCAAAGCTAAAATTCAAAGGCAATGATGGGGGAGACAAGGAAAGACCAGCCAAGAAGGGGTCTGAGAAGCCGACAGGTAGTAATATCAAGTTTCACAGACCTTGGGAAAAGAACAATAAGCCTTTCAAGTGCTACATTTGTGGAGGAAAGCACTTGGCGAGGAACTGTCCTCGAAGTGAGAAAGTCGCTGCCATACAAAGGAAGGATGCTGAAGAAGAGACTCTTAAGCTTAACTCCATTATGAGCTCCATGGAGGTTAAGAAGGGTCAGAAGAAGAAGGGACTGATGTTCGTCGACATCACCAAGGCAGGCTAAAAGATGAGTGCACTAGTGGACACCGGTGCATCAGAATTGTTCGTGTCCGAGCAAGCTGCCAAGAGACTTGACCTTCGTGTTGAGAAGGCAAGTGGGTTTATTAAAACCGTCAATTTCGAAGAGGCTTCAATTGCGGGGGTGGCAAAAGGAGTCATGTTAAACCTTGGGGGTTGGATCGGTAAGGAAAACATCAAGGTAATCCCTTTGGATGACTTTGATTTCGTGATTGGACTTAATTTCCTTGACCGGGTTAATGCGTTTCCTGTTCCCTTTACCGATTGTTTATGCATTTTGGATCCGAAACATAAATGCATTGTTCCGACAACTCGAAAAGCTGGAGTTAAAGCCAAGATATTATCAGCCATCCAGCTTAGCAAGGGGGTGCGCAAGGAGGAACCAACTTACTTAGCTGCGTTGGTTGATGAGCAACCTACCAAGTCCGTTAAAGTCCCAGAAGAGGTGGGACAAGTGTTGGCAAAATTTAGAGATATGATGCCAACCGAGTTACCCAAAAGCTTGCCACCAAAGAGAGAGGTGGATCACAAGATTGAACTCGTGCCAAATGCAGAGCCATCCGCTAGAGCCCCTTACCGAATGGCTCCACCCGAGTTAGAGGAGTTGCACAGACAGTTGAAGGAACTCCTAGATGCGGGTTATATCCGACCGTCTAAGGCACCCTATGGTGCGTCGGTACTCTTTCAGAAGAACCACGATGGGACGCTTCGAATGTGTATCGACTATCGAGCTTTGAACAAGCTCACTGTGAAGAACAAGTACCCGATCCCGCTCATTGCTGACTTGTTCGATCAACTTGATGGTGCAAGGTGGTTCACCAAGTTGGATTTGAGGTTTGGATATTATCAGGTTCGAATAACCGAAGGAGATGAACCAAATACTGCATGTGTGACGCGCTATGGTTCATATGAATTCTTAGTGATGCCCTTCGGTCTCACGAACGCTCCCGCCACTTTCTGTACTCTCATGAACAAGGTATTACAACCCTTCCTTGATCAATTTGTTGTTGTTTACCTTGAGGACATTGTGATTTATAGCAAGACACTTGAAGAAAATTTGGGGCATTTGAGAAAGGTGTTCAAAGTCTTGCGAGAGAACGAGCTCTATGTCAAATAAGAGAAGTGCTCGTTTGCCCAACAGGAGGTCCCTTTCTTTGGCCACATTGTGGGAGGTGGCAAGATTCGAATGGATGGGACCAAAGTCCGAGTCATTGAAGATTGGGAGTCGCCAACCAAGGTGACAGAGTTGAGATCCTTCTTGGGGCTAGCCAATTATTATCGAAGGTTCATCAAAGGCTACTCTAAAATAGCCGCACCCTTGACCGAGTTACTAAAGAAGGACAAGGCGTGGGATTGGAGTATCGAGTGCCAACAAGCCTTTGCAGAATTGAAGAAGACCATGGTCAATGAACCATTGTTGGTATTACCTGATTACACCAAGTCATTTGAGATCTACACCGATGCGCCCGATGTTGCCATTGGTAGAGTTCTTATGCAAGAGGGACATCCGGTTGCCTTTGAAAGCCGGAAGCTCAATGAGACCGAGAGGAAGTACACGGTCCATGAGAAGGAAATGACTGCAGTAGTGCACTGCTTGCGTACTTGGCGACACCACATACTTGGGTCCAGGTTTGTGGTATACACAGACAATGTTACCAATAGTTATTTTCTAACCCAAAAGTAGTTGTCTCCAAAGCAGGTCCGATGACAGGAATTCCTTGTAGAATTTGATTTTTCTATGGAGTACAAGCCAGGGAAGGTGAATTTTGTTGCCGATGCCCTAAGCCGAAGGTACAACATGGAGTCTGTTAGCTTGCCGGAGGGACAACTATTAGAGCGCCTCAAAGAGGGGTTGTCACATGACCTAACAGCCAAAATGCTCATTGACTATGCCAAAGAAGGGAGAACCAGAAAGTTTTGGCTTGAAGGGGACATGCTATATGCTCGAGGACATCGCCTCTATATGCCTCAGTTTGGAGAATTGCGCAAGGGGCTCATGAGGGAATGCCATGATTCCAAGTGGGCAGGACATCCGAGGATGAACCGGACATTGACACTAATTGCAGAGAACTATTACTGGCCGGACATGGGCACAGATGTTGAAGCCTATGTGAAGACTTGTCTTGTGTGCCAACAGGACAAGATAGAGATGAAGAAACCGGCGGGATTGTTGCAGCCATTGCCCATTCCCGAACGACCATGGAAAAGTGCTTTCATGGAGTTTATTATCGGTTTGCCCAACACTGACGGCTTGTTAAGTATCATGGTTGTTGTTGACAGGTTTTCGAAGTATGGGACGTTCATTCCAGCGTCCAAGGTGTGTCCAGCCGAGGAGGCAACTCGTCTTTTCCTCAAGCACGTGGTCAAATATTGAGGAGTCCCAAAGACGATTATCAGTGATCGAGACACACGATTCACAGGGAGATTTTGGACTGAATTATTCAAGCTCATGGGATCAAGCTTGAACTTTTCAACAAGTGTTCATCCCCAAACCGACGGGCAAATTGAACGAGTGAATGCACTCTTAGAGATCTATTTGAGGCACTATGTGAGTGCAACACAACGCGATTGGCCAAAACTGTTGGATGTGACTCAGTTTTCCTACAACTTACAACAGAGTGAGGCCACAAACTAAAGTCCGTTCGAGATCGTGACCGGGCAACAACCGCTTACACCCAACACGGTTGTTACCAAGTATGAGGGGTCAAATCCAGAAGCACACAAGTTTGCCACAGAATGGCAAGAGCATCACGACTTAGCCTGAGCTTGTTTACACAAAGCAGGGAAGCGGAGCAAGAAATGGGCAGATCGAAAGCTTAGGGACGTGAATTTCCAAGTTGGTGATCTAGTCCTTGCTAAATTGACAGGAATCTTGCGCAACCCAACCGTGCACAAAGGGCTTGTGCGAAGATACGAGGGTCCATTCCGTGTTGTGAAGCGGGTAGGCACGATGGCCTACAGATTGGAGTTGCCACCAACCATCCGAGCTCATCCAATGTTCCATGTTAGCTTACTCAAGCCATACCATCAAGATGAGTCAGATCCAGATCGAGGTAAATCACACCGAGCGCTAGTCGGAGTAAAGATCTCTTATGAGAATGAGGTTCGAGAGATCCAAGCGGTGAGAGTTATTCGACAACCAGGTTACCGACCAAGGCACGAATATTTCGTTCAATGGAAGGGACTTCCCGACAGTGAGGGTAGTTGGGAATTAGCCGAGGGTCTATGGCAATTCAAAGACCAAGTGGACAGATACCATGCAAGCAGAGTGACGAGGGCGTCACTAGATTCAGTGGGGGAGAATGTCACGGACCGCGCACTGAGGCCCGAGACAAGCACACATCAAGCTGCCCAAGAAGCACTCTGTAGCATTTTGGGCCTATCACCACTTAGCCCAACACTTGGGATTGAAGAGCCTTTCAAAGAAGATATGGCAAGTGGCATATAATCAGGAATATTCCTTTTTTATTCTTTCCATATCTTTGTAAAATCTTATCATTGTATCTCAACCGTCGATGTACTCTAATTTTGACCGTTGGATGTAAGGGGCTTCAACTATAAATAGAAGCTTACCCCCACCTCATTTTACACACTTCACACTTCATACCTGAATATACAAAGTATTCACTCAATTTCTTCCTTGTCTTTTTGTTTTACCTTTTTCTTTCAGAGTTCCTTTGCTTCCGCTAGAATCTAAGCACTTTAGCTTTGATCGAGTTCCAAGCTTACTTAGGCGACAGTTTGATCGAGAAGCATCTAAGGCCTCACGCTCCAAGATTTGAGTTCTAAGGACGTGACAATAACGACAAGCCAATGCTCATAATCACAACCCGGAAACATCGGGCCATTTTAGTCAGCAATCATATTAGAATTTGAAGCAGCACTTTGTGACTGACTAGATCCTTCACATAGCAACAATGAGGATAGAATTCAAAGAAAACATGATTATCCTGAGCAAATTTAGAAACAGATAACAAATTCTTATGCATATGTGGCACAAACAACAAATCATTAATCAACAATTTACCAGAACCAGTAGACAGCGAAGTTGAACCATTGTGTGAAATAGGAATAAAAGTACCATTACTTACTGTCACAATACCTGAGCCAGTGTACACATTACACTCAGACATTTTGTTCAAATCATTAGTAACATGTGTTATAGCCTCACTATCTGGATACCATGCTGAATCAGACCTCGTGGTGAAATTAACATGTGACTTTGTGGAACCAAATCCCCCTTCAAACACACCTTGAAAAGAACCAGCATCCATAGGAAACTCATGAGACCGATAAGAAGAACCACCTGCATTATGACTACCACAACACATATATGCAACAAGAGCATGAGTTGAAACCTCAGATGAACGCATCATACCAAACTTCATTTGTTGATTCCAAATATTGTCATTTACTTGAGCACCGTCAGCATAAGAAAAATCAAATCTATAATAGCATCTACTAGCAAGATGACCCAACTTACCACAAATCTGACGTCGTGGTCTAGTACCCCAAAAAAATCTACCACACCCTCTTTCACGCATAAAGAACTCCCTCCACCTGATCGATACATCTATAGAGATGATTAAGCATTATAAGAGGGCAAAGAAACATGAACAACTTTGTTATCCATGGCAAGATTAACAGGAAAAGTTTGATGAGAAACATGTGCTTGTTGTCTGGCTTCAGCATCTATTAATGCAATATAAATCCTCTGTAAATCGAATGGCACTCTACTTGTTGTAATAATTGAAACAACATTATCAAATTCAGGTGAAAGACCATTAAGAATTGCAGACTGATGTTCTTCCACAGTAACTGTTTGCCTACAACCAGACAAAGAATCACACAAATGTTTAATCCCTACTAAATACTCAGTCATCGAAAGATCAACTTTCTTGATATTATGAAGCAATAACCTGTACCTCATAGCCTTAATGGTAAACTGAGCACCAAGAATTTGAGTTAAAACTTCCCAAAGAGAAAAAGATGAAGAAGCATTACCAAGCAATTGATTATGCAATGACAGACTCACAATGGAAAGAATCCAATCAGCTATGGCTGAATCTTGTTGTTCATACTTCACAAACGTAGGATTTTCTACTGATGTTCCATCCTCACCAGTAATGACTTGAGTAGGAACAAAAATCGTACCATTAATGAAAGAACGCAAGCGTTGAGTCTTCAACATGTGTTGCTTCCAGGCCAAGAAATTGCTTTCATAAATCAGAGCTGCAACCTTTTGTGAAGTGAGTGCAAGGGGATTGAACCCTTCTCTGCCAGCACCATCAACTGACCCCATCAAAGAATCACTCTGATACCATATTAGAATTTGAACAAAAATAGTGTATTATTGATTAACTTCATAATACAAATACAATGGCCTATTAACCTTTTATATACAAGTAGACTAACTACTACTAACCATTATAACAGAAGATAACTACTACTAACAAATTTATTAACAGTAACTAACTACTGATTACTAATATTGCTGATAAGCCAGTCGTTGAAGTTCAACCTAGAGTTGAGTGGAGAGTAAGCGGAGTTCCCCTAGCGGCTGACGCGACACCAGATGGAGGTGAAGTGTGTGGGGGCGAGAGGGAGACATCGGACAGTGTGGGGAAAAGGGTAAAAGGGCAGAGGGAGAAGCGGAGGGAAGGGATGGGAGGAGGATGAGTAATGGATTTAGAGGATAGGAGGCGTTTGAGAAGGAGAAAGGATAGAGTAAGGTAACGCGTGAGGGTGCATGTGGCGGCACATGTAAGGGTTTGTGCCATGGTGAGTGAGAGATTGAATTTGATGAGTCAAGAGTGTAAGAGAGGATAAGCTGAGAGTGGCTTTGTGCCATCTTATTTGATACTTTAAAAGAAATGACAAAGGGAGGAAAACAGAAGGTGAAACATAAGAGAATGGAAAAAAAGAAAGAAAGTTAAAAGAACATAAAAAAAATTTAAATTGCTCAAAACAAAAAAAATTTAAAGATTAATAGTATAATTTAATTTAAAATTTTTGTTTGAAATGATGATTTAACGCGTCACGTAAACTTACTGTTTACACCGTTAGCAATAATTAACAATTCAGTGATTAAAATATTACAACATGATAACGTAAATGACTAAAGCGTAACATTTTAAACATAAATGACAAAAATGTAACCTACGATAAACAAAAGTGATTATTTTGACAGATTATAATCTTAGTTAGGGGTGAATAAAATCTGATTCGATTAAAAAAACTCGAGAAAAAATTCAAATTTTGAAGTAAATAATTCGAGCTATTTGAGTTAATTAAGTAATTCGGATCAACTCGGATAAAAAATTAAGTTTTTGATCTAACTCGAATATGAATCACACAATTTGAGTTATTCGAAAATCCGAATAAGAAAAGATAAAACTACGTCGTTTTGATAAATATTTGTCTTTTGTAAAGTTAAATATCAAAACCATTGTATTGTTTATATAGTTAAATAATACTGTACTTCGTTTACTAGATAAATAATCGGTCCATGTAAAAACAACATTGAGTATAAATAATATGATTCGTTAACTCGACTATACTTGACTCGATTTGAAAAAAATTCAAATTAAATTCGGTTGCTAAAATAAAATTCGACTAATTTAAAAAATTTTAACTCAATTCAACTCGACCCAAACAAATACTCAACCCTAATCCTAGTACTTCTAGGTTTCAGCTTTTGAAAGTAGAGATTTTTGAATAAAATGATTTTATTTTATTTTAAACGAAATGTTCAAGATTTTATTTCTTAGTAATATTTAATTAATATATAATATCTGTTCATGATTAAGGGTTTAGCTAGTGGCCTCCTTTGGATGGCTTGTATTGTGAGCGAATGAGAGAAGAATCTGGCATTCGAGTTTGGGCAAAGATTGGCAAGGATTTTGGCTGATATTTCCACGTGTACAAGGCGTCTGCCAGACATTGAGATATGTGCAAAGGGATAAAATATATGAAAATGAAAGAAATCACCGCCTCTTTCTGGTGACGGTTTCGAACTTATCCATGCAATTGCAAATGTCGGTCTATGTCATCGCCACCATGTCAATCCCTTTGTATTTATCTAAGAACCCTTCCAACCGATCACTCAACCGCCAAGTCTTTCGTGGCACCCATGCCCCTCTCTTTTCACCTCAGATTCCGTCAATTACCCAATCACCGTTTCACCTTTAAAACCAATCCCCCATTTTACATTCCAATTCAACTTCCCCTTGTACACATACCAACCATGGAAGCAACCTCACTTCTTTCTTCATCTTCTTCCTTCACCCTCTCTTCCCTTCCTTCACCTCTTTCTCCTCCACATCTCCACCACAGGTCTCTTTCCTTCAGGGGCACGTTTCCAGTTGCTGTAAACCTGCAGACATGTTCAACAGCTGTTGTCCGCAGAAAGTTGAGCTGCTGGTAAGGACGACACCCTATGGAACTATTTGTTTTTCTTCTTTCCTCTGCTATTTTGATTAGGGTTTTTTTATTTTCTGCATGTGAAGTACAAAGGCAGTTCTTGGAGGAAATGTGAATGTAACAGGAGTTCCTACTTCTGTTCCTGTAAGAGTAGCACACGAGCTTCATCAAGCTGGGCATCGATATTTGGATGTTAGGTACTTCGTTCTGTTTTAATCGAATCTTAAAAACTTCCAATTGTTATAGAGCAAAGGGCTTCAATTATTATTAGCACATGATGAGATATTTTTGTAGGACTCCTGAAGAGTTCAGTGCAGGGCATGTCCCTGGGGCCATTAACATCCCTTACATGTACAAACTTGGGTCAGGTTGGTTCTTGGTTGCTTAATACGGTGGCAGGCGTGGCTTGATGAGATTTTCTTTTGCCTTTTAACTGATTTAGCTCCTGAAATTTTGTTGTTTGCTCGCAGGAATGGCAAAAAACCCCAGTTTTGTAGCTGAAGTATCATCACATTTTGGACAATATGATGAAATTATTGTTGTGGGTTCCTGTTTCTAATTTAACTCAAAACCTTTTTTTGTCTTTCTATGTCCATTTTGATGTTGAAAATTGGATGGTCATGGCAGGGGTGTCAACTTGGGAAAAGGTCTCTGATGGCAGCCACCGAGCTTCTAGCTGCTGTGAGAACATAAAACTAATCATCCTTCAATCTACATGTGGGTAAAAGCTAATTACAACTTGTGTACCATTAATGCCTTTTGCAGGGCTTTACTGCAGTTACTGACATTGCCGGAGGGTACGCGGCGTGGACTCAGAATGGGCTTCCAACGGAATGATGATGATGATGATGATGTCGGGGGCAGGGAATAAAGTTGGTGATACAGTAATAAAGCTTGGAAGACAAAAAACTAGAAAGATGTCAAGTGTAAAGAAAAAAAAATGTAGCATATTAGTGTAGTAGGCAGCCACAGAATGACCAGAAAGTATGTGAATGTGAATGTGAATGTTTGGTTGCTGTTCTGTATTGGAAAGGAAACAAAGAAACAAACAAATAATAGATGAATGGAAGCAGTGAATTTTGTACATAAAAATCTCTTCTTTGCTATCCATACAAATCTCATTTGTCATGTTACTAAAATTAAGCTAAAAGAATATTTTGTATTAAATTGAATTTTTTTTAAAATGTTGTTGAAAAAATTAATATTTAAGAGGGATTAAAGCTGTAGTTAGGGTAAGTCTCTGCCTGAACCTGTAAAGAAGTCAGAACTCGTAAATTCAGATTTTGATAGTTGAAAATTTAAACGTTTTAAAATGGTGACAATTTAAACAAGCAACATAGGGCATAGAGAAGCCTGGT
The DNA here is from genome assembly GCA_039519145.1 of Kokia cookei. Taxonomy (NCBI): domain Eukaryota; kingdom Viridiplantae; phylum Streptophyta; class Magnoliopsida; order Malvales; family Malvaceae; genus Kokia; species Kokia cookei. The sequence goes on from CM076909.1 coordinate 15,461,531, forward strand.
TAAGATGCAAGCAATGGGGCTCCTGGCGTTTGTAAGTGAACAAGCACAAATAGGACTCGTCTGGCTACAGGTGAGGCACTCGTGGCTCATGCCTGGCACTCCTTCGCAATGGCAGGTATTGCTTCCGTTTTGGTTCGAGCCTGCGATAAGAAAGAAAAGAAATTGACAAGATTACCAAGTTGGACATGTATTTGACAATTTGATGTATAATCTAGTATCCCAGCTGAAGCACCTGTGGGCTGAGCTTGTACCGCCCGATTAAGTCTATGTAGTATGGTACAAGAGCTACCAAGCGAGTGATGTCAGCCATGTGGTTGGCATCAGGGAGGGCAAACTTAAACAACAGCATCTTCCTGTGCATGCCAGGATGTTGATCTGAAAAATGCATCGAAATGAAATTCTTTCCGTATTTCTCAAAAGCTTTATCCCCAAAAACCTGCACTTGAGATTACAATGAAATCCACTGACGGTTTGCATTTTGTTAACAATTCATTAAGCACTAAGTAGAGCATAGCAAGAATATCAATTTTTATAAAGAATTAATTTTTACAATAATTCTTTATAGAATAATCTAATAATATAAAAGATGGTAGGAGATCAGAAACATAAACAAATTTTTTTCTATATTTTTGGGTTGTCATACAAATAAAATTTCACTCCTATTTCTAAAAAGCATCATGTTTCCCAAATGAGTAATAATATCTTAAGCAATAAACATAATTATTTCACAATCATTTCTTAATAACCAAGTGACAACTTTTGATTACTTATAATAGCGCTTTTATATGCATATGCATATGACTTTCATCTTTCGTATATACAACTTATTTAGTTTAAGGTTATTTAACAAAAACATAATAATCTACAAACTTTCATTAAGTTAAATATATATCAAGAAGAAGAAAGAATAAGAGTTTTACTCACAAATTAGATGGAACAGGTTGTATTTCAATTTCTTAACTTATTTTTTATTTATAAAACATTGATCTAAGTGATTCTTTAAAAATATATCACTTTTTAAGTTACACTTTTTGGTTTCAAGAAACCATTCATCCAACTTTTTAAAAGTATTTGCTAGTGGTGCAACGTTTCAATTTGGAAAGGCTCACTCGAATAGTTATAATGCTTCTGTTGAAAGAATCATGTTCAACTAATTTTTGAACAATGTCATCACTATTCACTACTCAAAATTAAAGTAACTTTTCGATTCATTAATAGACCATTTCTCAAACGTGCACTTTCATTCCATGTATACATTTTAATTCCATCTTTCTATTTTGCATGATATATAATATATATTATATAATTTTATACCAATCATCATGCATCTTAAAAAATCATGCATAAAATGAACTCGCATTTGATTTTTTTTTGTCAAGTAATTGATGCATGAGACACTCACATATTTTGCATAATGTAATTCAATAAACACATAACAATTGTAATCTAAATCATGCAATAAAAGTAAAATAATAAATTTGACATACCTTTTCTTGTAATAAAGATTTCTTTTAAATCAAAATTTGACAAGATCTCTGGCATTGATGCAACCATATTTGTCGATACCCATCCTCATAGTACCATGCTTGTAGTAGCATGTGAATGTATGGTGAACAGACAAGCCTTCTTTAATTTCTCATAAATTACAAAAATAAAACCTTAAAATTTTTTGTGTGGGGATAAAAATAAACTTATGAGAAATAACAAAAGCTTCAAGAAATGCATCAATGTCACTTTCTTTAAGGTTTTATTCATCTCCACCTATATTTTGGTGTGCAAAAAAGTTGCTAGCAAATGAGCCTCGAGGATACAATAAAGCTCAATGATTGTCTACGTTTTGCATTATCAAAAACAATCCACTAAGCATTGAGCGGATCATAGCAATGATATCAATTTCTATAAAGAAATTCTACATTAATTCTTTATAGAACAATTTAAAAATATAAAAGATAGTGGGAGATTAGAAAGAAACATTTTTCTATATTTTTGGGTTGTCATGCAAATGAAACTTCACTCCTATTTATGAGAGGCCTCATGTCTCTCCATAAAAACATAACTACCCAAATGAATAGTCATATATTTGGTAATAAACATAATTATTCAACGAATATCTATTTGAATAATTATGACAATTTGTTAATAACCAAGTAACATAACTTTTGGTTACTTATAACTTTTCAGGGTTTTTTACCCAAATATTATAAAAAAAAATTTATTAATAACCAAAATGGTATCCCCAAATTATTATTTATCAAAATGGTATGTTTAATTAAGTGGAGGGACTTTAAGTGGCGGCACTAAGTGGTATTTCTAACACGTGTTTTTTTATATATATTTAAAAATTAAAAAAATATTATTTTATTAGTGGAGGGACTTAAAGTGGTGGCACTCAAGATTTTTTTACAAAAAAATACGAGAAAAAAATACCTGACACCCAGTGAAGGAACATGAAGTGGCGGCACCAATGGAGGGTTTTTAAGTGGCGGCACTAAGGGGTGTTTTGTCACTTGGCAGCACCCCATTGTGTCGTGTGTGTATGTGTTTATTTTATTTTGATTGTGAAAATTAATTTGGATGGTTGGGAATTTTTAAGGTTTGTGATAAAAATTAAATGAAATAAAATTTTTGTTATAAAATAGGAAAGGGGGGGGGGGGAGCAAATAAACGGGAAAGAAAGAAAGAAAAGAAGAAGGAGAGGAAAGAAAGAAGAAAGAAAGAAAGGTAATGTGTTTATTTTTAAATTTATTTCAGTATGATATATTTTTAAAATCGTATTTTATTTATTGAAATTTTATTTAATTTTTAACAGATTTATTGAAGATGGATAATCAATTTTTTGTATGCATTTATTTTGTTTGAGTAATTTTGAGAACATCGGTTGGATGTATATTTGATTGTCGGGAACAAATAGGAATGAGATTTCGTCGAAATATCTCGGTTGATGATATGAAAGCAAGGATTAGTGCAAAAATTTTTAGACGTAGTGGGAGAAGGATCTCGAAACTTTTTTACAAGTTTCCAGTTTCGATAGATCCCATCAAATTCACCGAGATGGAACTTGTAGATGATAAAGACGTGGAGACAATGATCGCTCTTTATTGTTCGAATCAAAGTGACCCAAATGCACCGATTCAATTGTTTGCCGAGTTAGTTGATGTGGAACCTGTACAAAATGAAGATCCAACTCCATTAGAAAATGAAGATTCAACTCCGTGTATGGTGGTTCCAGTATCGTACATTGAAAGTCAATCAATCGTACGTGGGCTAGACATCGATCTTAATGCTCCTGCGCCCGAGAATGATGCAGATCAAGATGGTGGGCCAAAAATTTGAATCCAAGGAAGAGTGCATATTTACTATTAAGCGATATAGCATGAATGTGTCGATAGACTACAAAGTCGCAATGTCTAAACCGACATTGTATATTGGGGAGTGCTGGAAGTCAACAAAAGATTGCAAGTGGCGGGTGCGAGCTGCATTTATCCAGAAGTCGCAAATGTTGGAGATAAGAAAAATTGATGGGCCTCACACATGCAGTTCAACAAGTTTGTCAGAAAATCACCGGAAACTTGATTCCAGAATCATTTGCACACATATCATGCTAATGGTTAAGGACGACCCGACCATCAAGGTTTCTACTCTGATTGTGGACATGCAATCACGATTCCATTATCGAGTTTCATATCGAAAAGCATGGATTGCAAAACAAATGGCAATGGAACAATTGTTCGGTGATTGGGATGTATCATACAATGAGCTGCAAGGATGGATAGCCGCAATGCGACAGTACGTGCCGGGGACTGCGATTGAGTTGGTGACACGACATTTTTATGGCTCAGATAACAACATACAATAGGGAAGAAAAAATTTTCAGTGTATATTTTGGATGTTTGATCCCTGCGTTCGAGCATTTCCTCACTGCAGGTCATTTTTCCAGGTAGATGGGACGTCGCTATACGGGAAATATACGCAGATCCAACTAATTGCGGTGGCTCAAGACAGGAATCAAAACGTGCTCCCAATAGCATTCGTTATTGTGGACAAAGAAGACATGGGATCTTGGGAATTCTTCTTGAGAAACCTGCGGAGGTATGTGATTTATAACGATAATATTTGCATCATCTCCGATAGAGGGAAGGGTATTATTGCGACCATTAGGCATACTGGTGTACCATGGAAATCGATTTACTGCAGCCGACACATTGCGGCTAACTTCCAACGAGAATATAAGAATGCAGACTGGCGGAGACAACTTGTGAAAATGGGTAAAAAAATTAAGTTCCAAATTATATTTTTAAGGTTTTAATTTTAGACTGTAACTTATGTTTTCTTAATATTCCTACAGCGTACGAGCTAGAGCCACATCGATTCCGGCAAAGAATGACCAGACTTGAGCGTGACATGGAAGGTCAAACGAATAAGCCTCTACGCAAGTGGTTGGGTACCATGGAGTCGTGGCAATGGTCTTAAAGTTTTGATGAGGGGTATCGATATGGTTAAATGACGACCAACCTAGCAGAGTCGATTAACGGCGTGTTCAAGAGAATACGACATCTTCTGATTTCATCCGTGTTCTCCGCTACGTTCTATAGGCTAGCTACCTTGATACCAGTAATGGGGATGCGACAAATCGATCAGATGAACGCCGAACACGTGTTTGTCGAAGCTGTCAGGAATGCAATGGATGCAAACCGTTAGAGTGCGATGACGATGAATGTTAAAATATATTCACGACAGTTTCAACGATTTCAAGTTACTGAGACCATTGGGCGTCGACCTGGTATCCCACCTAGGTCATACGGGGTTGATCTCCAAAACAGACACTACGATTGTAAGAGGTTCGAAACACTTCGTTATCCCTGTGCGCATGTCGTTGCAACTTGTGCTAAAGTGTCGCTCAATGTTGAACAGTTCATCGACCCCGTTTACACTCTCCAGCGTACGTTACGTATTTGGGAAAATGAGTTCCCCGTCCTGCCTGACTTGTCCACATGGGAGGTACCTCCGACAACTTTCGAGCTTATCCCGAACAAAGGTTTACGAAGGAATCCGAAAGGTCGTCCACATATCACCAGAATCTGCAACGAAATGGACATTATGGAGAAAACAGACGACGGCAAGCTGTGTGGACTGTGTAGGCTTCCTGGGCATACTCGGCGTAATTGCCCTCAACGAACCTATCATATTGGTCAATCATTCGGATTGAGTAGGGCCTAAACCCGGTTCATCATCATATACCTCTTACTTTTATTTTCACATTAATTTTCAAAGCTGTCCACTTGCGTCACAGTCACTAAATTATTTATATCTTGAGGTAAAGAATTCAAAATTATAATTCTTTTGGTGTTTCTGAAATTAGAATCAAATATATTTTTACCATAAAAATTTCAGAATTTTTACTTTAGCCAATTTGTACAGTAAATTCTTCCAATTTACCTCTTCTCTGTTGCCTGACAGTTTCAACCTTTCTTCACTAAAAATTATCTATCTTTTTGTACAGAGATCAAATGATGTTCCTGTCTATTTATTTTGAAAATAGACTCATTAAAGAATTAACCATATAAATTTAAGTCTCTAATAATTTTTCTATATTTTTCTATGATTTTTCAAATTCAAAACTGGGAAACTCGAACCTACTCTGACCTTGTTACACAAAAACTAGTATATCTCAAAGTACACAATTTCTTTTCTTTCACCGTTTCTTCCATATGAAACTAATCTCAATAATATTTAATTAAATATTTGATTTGACCCTTAAATCTTTATATACAATTTTTGGTGAATTTTAGAAGTTAGTCCTCTGGTTCTGTCCAAACTGTTTCAATGCTAGATTATGTAAATATACATATAACCTTTCTCCTTTCCTTTTTCTTCAATTTGGTCCTTCTCCTTCCTCCCTCTTTCTTCAATTGCCTTTATTAAGGAAATTTCAAAAAAAATGGAGGATTTTGAAGCTTGGAGGGCTTAACAATGGTGAAGGGACTAAATTGGAATAAAAAGAAAAGTTGGATAGTTAGAACATGGACATGGACGGTTGGACTTTTAAAGAGAAGATGATATTTTCATCTTTTAGTTGATTTTCCAGCTCTCAAATTCTCTACACTTTTCTTCAAAAATATCTCACTTAATAAAAATGGTAAAATTGCACTTTAAGTCCCTATGCCTTCCAACTTTACAATTTGGTGCAAAACTTTGCCTCCAAAAATATCTTTTACCTAATTACTCTTTTGCCCCTCCTTAATCAATCTAGTGTTTACGGTTTAGAGTTTCAAGTCTAGTGTTTATGGTTTAGGGTTTTAAGTCTAGGGTTTACAATTTAGGTTTTAGGTTTTAATGTTATGAAATTTAAATAAATGATCAAATAGGTTAAAATATATGTGAATTATGGAGAAAAAATTCATCATTATAATTCATCAATAGTCAAATTTAAACACTATTAGATACAACCCTAGTATCCATGATTAGATGATGTGGTTCTCGGGGTATATCTTCGTGGTGGCCGGCGTGTACATCGAGGTTGCTCGTCAAGCTCATCGGCATCATTAGGGTCCATTTGCCCTGGAGGAGTAGAGTATTGCCCGGGAGAAATAGAGTATCACGGTGGCTCGTCAAACTCAGCCTGATATCCTTCCCTTGAGTATTGCGGTGGCTCGTCAAATTGAGGCTGATATCCTTGGCTTGAGTATTGCGGTGGCTCGTCAAACTGAGGCTGATATCCTTGGATTGATGAGCTATGCATATATGACGATCCCGTAAATTCAGGATGATAAGAATCATCGTCATCTAATGCCTCTTCATCCTGCTCTTCTTGTTGCTCTGGCACTGGCTGTGGCTCTAGGGCAGGAGCTACATGATAGGGGCGATCTTCTCGAGACATGTATGGGGGAATTATCGTCGATGAAGCACTAAGTAAATATGGTTTCCCAACCTCAATGAACCACTGCATGTACTGCACAGATGGTTGTAAATCCGGAGTGTACTCCATCGGAGGTACTCGCATCATTCGGTTGTTCCACACATAAACATATTGTCCATGCACACTCCCCCAATCACAATTTGTTTTCCCCTTCTTATCCATCCCATGGATAGACCCTAATTGGAATGACAGTTATGGGATAGGCTGTTTACACCAAACTGCTGGAGTACTCGATCCCCGGCATACCACTCCACTGTTTGAAAATTGATTATCGGTGCGTTAATGCACCATTGGTCTGAGTGGAGGAATGTCGAGTCGAGAATATCAGCGGTAATTTCTGGCTGTATATATGGGGTCCAGATGAACTGCACAATTAATAACATGTCAATATATTAATAAGAGTAAAGTAATATAATTTAGTAACATGCAACCATATTAACACGAGTCAAGTAATATAATTTAACATGTTAATGAATAACATACCCCTTCCCCGGCATATTGCTCGAGCATCAAACGATACATGGGAACTGTGTATTGCCTCCCGATCCCCGGTTTTGTTTTTCATCTAAGAAAACAAAAAATAACTTGTTAGAATAATATAATTAATAAAATATGTTAAATAATTAAAATTTAGGGTATATGGTAATCACCTGTTAACGAGTGGAAAAACATATGTTTGGTGCCTAACGAACGCCAAGAATGTCATCGATATAGTGCCCAAGATTTCAATAGCACTAGGCATCCACCTATATCCCGGGAAGAAGGGCTTGTGGCGCGACAAAGTTCTCGATATAGCATGGCAAGCACCGCAGATCCCCAATTATATTCATGAATCTTTCACAAATATCTTAGTAGGGGCAAATACATCAAGTGGATCTTATTGTTATTTGCATCCGGCATGAGTATGCCCCCTATCATTAGCAAAATATAGGCTCGAACGGACCAAGAAACCTCCATTTCAATTGCGTGTTCGGGCAAGTGCTGAAAATTGCTCTTCAACCACATGTAAATAACAACGATGTAAAGTCATTGTTATTACTAGGTGAGCGACCTAGTAACAGGATGCACATCGTTGCCGGCTCTTGAAACAAACTAATATCGGTGATCGGTACACCATTGATTGGTAGCCCTAGTTGGACCGTAACATCCTCCAATGTCACAGTGCACTCCCCACAAGGAAGATGAAATGTGTGGGTCTCCGGGCACCAACGCTCCACCAATGTACTGTTTAAATCATATCTTAACTCAAATTTTTGGATCAATGCCGCTGATCCAAATCCGGCATCCCGCAAGTACGGAAGCAGACGTTCATGAGGGAAAAATTTGAGGCCCTGTGCATGACCCCTCAATGAATGATACGCGTGCTCTTCCTATTAATTTACAAAAATAGTTAGTATAACCAAAATTAATTTTGTAAACAAATAATAATATCGTGAATGACATAATGAACAAATAATATTTTTTTTACATTCATATTGGCTTGGTGTGTATCTGCATTCACCGATTTGGCTATGTGAGGACGTTCCGAGTTAATTAATGAAGTCATTCTGCAACTTGAAAAAAAATTATCAATTAGTTCAATACATAAGTTTACCAATATAATACAAAAATAATAATTAAATATCAAAATGTGTTATTTACTAAAATGGTACAAAATATATATTTATATACCAAAATAGTATCCACACACCATTATTTACCAAAATGGTACAAAATAAATATTTATTTTGTACCATTTTGGTAAATAATATGATGGGGATATTATTTTGATAATTAATTATTTTTATATTATATTTTGGTAATTAATTAGTTAGGTTTAATTTTTGTGAATTATTAAAAATCTCTTATTTTATAAAATAATAAATTTATTTTGGAGTATTTTTATCTTTTTATATTTTATATAATTTAAATTTAAAACATACATATATTCACATGATATCCAAGTTAAGATTATTAATTTTACCGTTTAAATAAAAAATATTTAAAATTTTATATTAATTTTTTATAATTTTATTATATAACTAATTTTACCCGTATTATATAATTATTTTATAAATATATTCTAATATTATTTCAATTAAATTTTTTAATTTCATACTTGTAACTAATTTTAATTATAACATAAAAATGGATTATTGTTTATTTTATTAAACACTTGTAATAGTTTTCTTTCACATTTTATTAAATAATCTTATGAGTTATATAATAAAGTTACAAACTAACAAATTTTAAACATTATTAAATTTTAAATCAATAAATATGAACAATATTTTTTACTTACTATTACTAACAACAAAATAAAATTACTAACTAGCAAAATTAAATTAAAGTAAATTAATAATAATATAATAACCAAACTTACATTTCTTTTTCTCCTTTTAATTTACTCATCAACTATAACAACATTAAATAACAAATCAATTAAAAATTAAATTAAAAAAAACAAAAAATTTAAAATAATCAAATTAACTAACAAATTAAAATATTTTAAAATTAATTTTAAAATTAACCGTACTTAAAATATTAATTAAACTTATTTTTCTTCCACTTCTCTTAATTTACTCTTTTAATCAACCTATTAAACAAATAAAATTATAATAACAAATCAATCACATTACTACTACTAACTAACAAATTAAAATATTTTAAAATTAAATTTAAAAATAAACACATTATCTTTTATTTCCTTCTCCTTTTTCCCCTTCTTCTCCTTCCTTCTTTCCTTCTTTCTTTCTTTCTTTCTTTCTTTCTTTCTCTTTTTTCTTTCTTTTTTTCCTTCAATTTTCGTTGGTCTCTCCTCCCCACCTATTTAATAACAAAAAAATTTACTTTATTTAATTTTTATCACCTACCAAAAATCCTCAATCACTCAAATTAATTTTTACCTCTTAAAAAACTCACACGCACACGACACAATGGGGTGTTACCAAGTGGCAAAACAACCCTTAGTACCGCCACTTAAAAACCCTCCATTGATACCGCCACTTCGTGTTCCTCCACTGGATGTCGGGTATTTTTTTCTCGTATTTTTTTTGTAAAAAACCCTGAGTGTCGCCACTTTAAGTCCCTCCACTAATAAAGTAATTTTTTTAAAATTTTAAATATATAAAAAAAAAAACACGTGTCAGAAATACCCCTTAGTGCGCCACTTAGAGTCCCTCCACTTAATTAAACATACCATTTTGGTAAATAATAATTTGTGGATACTATTTTGGTCATTAATAAATTTTTTTATAATATTTGGATAAAAAACCTAACTTTTCATTTGCAATTATTGAAACACTACATATTTAAAAATGTTCCAACAAAAAACAAGATCGATGGCATGCGATAATGGTGGACACAAAAAAAGGCTCAAAAGAGCGAGAATTTATTATGGTTGTTGTGATTGTGAAAAGAAAGTCGCAGAGAGAATTTTAAAGAGTTAAGATTTTAAAAAAAATAAAGAAGTCCCCCAATGAAGCTTTGAATCTTCTATTTATAGCATTTCCAAATAGTTATCACCAAAGAAGGGTTATAAAACAAGTATCATATTTTATAGGACGTGGAAGGGATTAACGGGTCAAGTCGCAATATGTGGATAGTGAGCGTGAATAAAATCAGCTCATATTACTTGTATTGAGTAATTGAAAAAAAGTTACAAAGATAATGGAAGTAATGGTAGTTTTAGAGAAGTTACACTCATGTAGGTCATTGTGACAAAGAGAGCGCTATTTGCAAACTTAAGTGAAAGTGTCACGGGATTAGAACTTAATTTGACAAACCCCGTAACTTTAGGTGATTTTTTGAGTTCAAATTCGCCTCAAATCGCTTTGAGTCATCCTAACACCCAGACAGATGAGCAATGGCAAGTATTGCTTCATCTGTCATTTTCCTCTACCCACAAAGCATTTGCCATCTTTTTTGGCCATAACTTTTAGTGCAAAGTTTGGTTATACATAAAAATCCCTGCGCTAACACCAGTACCAGTAACCAGCTGAGTTGTAGTACCAGCATGCTTGGAATAATTTGGAACACAGATCCTCGTTCACCATGCAAATATTGAAACTATACTTACAAAACAGACCAGAGCCGAAGGAAAGGTGTTACACAGTCGAGGCAGGCAGGCGTAAAGGGCAAGGCTGAGTTGAATACAAAGGGGGCTTATTAGTAACGGCCACACACGTGGCCTGGCCTAGAGACAAAGGTATATCATCTGTTTATATAAGGCTTGATTGTGCCATTAATCACATCAGCAGCTGTATAAGATATTTAAAACAAGTTGCAGTTATGATACTTCTTATGGAAACCCTCAACATATGGAGATAGACCGTAGGGTAGACCCCCCCTCTTTTCTTAGAGCATAGGCAACAAGTCTATGCAGTATATATTAAGGGTTGAAATTGTGGGTAACACGAACATGACCCTTGGACTTTCAATTCCTTCCTATTTTCTAGACCTTCTTCGTCTAACAACCCCATTTTTAATCTTACAAACTTTACAACAAACCATTACTCAATCTGGTGATACTATTTTTTAAGAAACCTAATGTTCCCCTGTCCCAAGTCAGCTTCAGAGATGGGTGGAGCTGCATCCATCCACCGGCTATTTCTCTTTCTCTTTCTGAAATTTGTTTCTGCTTCTGTTTTGATCTTAATTTATAGCCAGAATTAAAACCCTCAAATGCATAAGGTAAATAAAAAGCATAGCTTAAACTTGTTGTAAAACCAATAGCTAGGAGCCTAGGATATGTTGCAATATCATCAGTTGATGGACAAGAACAAACCTTTGTGGTAGCGCTTTAAAAGAGTGAAACCTCGGAGATTTGAAATAGTACTTAAGATATTGGCACGGCTCAATCAGACCAAAACCATTGATGCTTCAACTCTTCTGAGAGATCAAAAACTGCGCCTTGTTTCATGTCTGAGTGAACCAGGCCAATATCACAGTTACTATTCCATGAAATGTTAAAGGATGGAAGAGAGGATGGATCCCTAAATAAAACATTTAAGGAATGACACAGAGAAGAGTGAAGCATATTGGGAGGAAAGATGGGTTAAAAGAGAGAGAGAGAGAGAGAGAGCTGAGGGGGGAGTACGAATGTGTGGGTGGGGGGATTTAGGAGAGTGAGAGGGGTGTCTGCAATGAGCATTTAAAACCCTCTACTACCAAAGCAGAAAAGTTGGCCCATTGCATTTAAATCCATTATTCTCCCTCTCATTGTCCCAGCTCATCCATGTTTCTCTCTTTCTTTTTCTTTGACTAATCAGTTCCCTAACACATACTACATAACGCTGCAGAAGGATTGTTCTGTCATCTAGGATGGAAATTAAGGGTTGAAATGACCTGTGTTACCTCTCAAATTAACACCAGTAAATATGAACATGTGGATATGGATGTAATATAGGCAGCGGAAGTTTTGTCCTTTAAGGTGATCACATGGGCGGTGGTTGAAGCAAGAAGGCAGAGGTTGAGAGATATAGCCCATGCCATGACCGTAATACTCTGTGTAACGGCTACCAGCATCATTAATGACGGAATCTCCATCTGGGACGGACAGACATCAACATTAATAGGCAAGGCAAGGCAACCAGACACACTCTTTTTAGAAACTGGAGACCCTTGTTTCAATCCAGTATGGCTGTGTTTGCTTTGCTGCTTGGAGTTGGAATTGGAGTTGAGGGTAATTACACTAAGTACACATACCAGAGAAGAGAACTGTACATTCTGTTTTTTCTTTTTCTTTTTTAATATTCATTTTACTTTACATGGCAACCAAAGCTGAAATTCCTCTAGCTTCGATATTGTCCGCTTGATTTAGGTGATATTGCTTGTATGTAATGTAAAATGCGATGTGTCCAAGGGACCGTTGTGTTGTCCGCCGGGGGCATATCAAATAATGTCTTCTTCTGGTTATGTAAATGATCTTTCATTACTATCGGCGAACATGAACGTTTTTACTTTTTTCACCTCTAAACCCAATTAATTATTTCTCAAATGAATATTCATTGCCAGCTAGCCAAGACAACGAAGAATGTTAGTGTACTCATATAATATTATATTGATGGGGGATTATTCCAATGTCTCACCTTAAAGAAAACTCCAAAAATGGTTGCCCTTTATACTCAAAACACCCCCAAGTATGTGCAAAATTTCAAAAAAGAGAAAATTCTCATCTCCCTTTATGAGCTTCGAGGGCTATCGGTCATGGTCTCTCCCTTCAGGTCTTGTTCCTGATGAAGCATCACCTGAATGGCTTAGCAAAGGAGACAATGCATGGCAACTGACAGCAACGTCCTTTGTTGGCCTGCAAAGCGTTCCAGGGCTAGTGATACTGTATGGGAGCATGGTGAAGAAGAAATGGGCTGTCAACTCAGCTTTCATGGCCCTCTACGCGTTTGCCGCTTCTGTACTTTGCTGGGTTTTATGGGTACATCAGATGTCTTTCGGATACTATAAAAATAGCCCATTGGTGGGAAAGCCCGTTAGTTCACTGTCCAACGTATTTCTTCTGGGACCAACACATGGTCATTCTATGCTGCCAAATGCTGATCATGTATTTTACCAGTTCTCCTTTGCTGCCATCACAGTGATTTTGCTGGCTGGATCATTGCTTGGGAGGATGAACTTCTACGCTTGGATGATATTTGTTCCTTTGTGGTTAACCTTTTCATATAGCGTAGGGGCATTCACCATTTGGGGCTATGGATTTCTTCAAAACAAAGTCATTGATTATGCGGGTGGATATGTCATCCACCTTTCCTCTGGGGTGGCTGGTTTTACTGCTGCATATTGGGTAATATTTATATGCCAATTCAGTCCATTAGATATAAAATCTTCTTTTTGCTACATAGAAATCGTCATGTCATCATAAACAAACATGGTGATTGCAGGTGGGACCTAGACATTCGCATGACAGACAGCACTTTCCACCCAACAACATAATTCAGATTTTGGGAGGTGCTGGATTTCTGTGGTTGGGATGGACTGGCTTCAATGGAGGATCTCCACTTTCAGCAGGGCTGGTCACATCTTTAGCCGTAATAAACACCCATATCTGCACCGCCACCAGCCTCTTGGTCTGGCTTGCTTTAGACATGTCTGTGTACAAGAAGAGCTCGGTCATCGGTGCAGTCCAGGGGATGATCACGGGACTTGTTTGCATCACTCCTGGTGCAGGTTAGCCTTCACTCAAACACAAATCACATACATTAAGTAATTTTTCTCCAGGCTTGTTTCACTTTTAACATCTGATACATGCAAGGGGCGGCAGGGCTTGTGGATCCATGGGCAGCAGCATTAATGGGAGTGATGTCGGGATCAATTCCATGGTACACAATGATGAATTTGCACAGAAAATCAGCCTTCTTCCAAAGCGTGGACGATACATTAGGGGTGTTCCATACACATGCAGTGGCTGGTGTTTTAGGAGGCCTCCTCTCCGGTCTCTTTGCAAAACCCGAGCTTCTGAACTTTATGTATGGAAAAGACGTACATGGTCCAGGCTTACTCCACAGTGGGGGACATCTCCACGCTGGCCTCAAACAAATGGCTTATCAGTTTGTAGGTGCCATATTCATCGCTGCATGGAACGCTGTTGTTACTAGCATCATTTGCCTTGTTATAAGCCGCATTGTTAATTTAAGAATGGATGAAGTGGATCTTGAGGTAGGGGATGATGCGGTGCATGGAGAGGAAGCTTATGCACTGTGGGGAGATGGTGAACGGATGCCGAAACCTCGCCGTCTTCGTATACCGTTTATTTCCCGCCGTTTAATGACACCCCCTGTTTAATAAATTTGAGATTAACACTGCATGCAGCGCTTTTGGATTATTGTGATTTTTGCAATATTATATTAATCTACTGGTAAACTCACTGTAATCTCAAAGCATTCGGAGATACCATTATCTGCTGCCATATATTTATATCATCGGTTAATCCTTGTTGCTTTGTGCCAACTCAATTTTTTTCATTTTATTTTTATTTATTCACAACTTTTTTCTAAGTTTAACAATCATGATCATGGCTTTCCTCAAAAAATCATCATCATGGCTTCGCACACTTCTACCCAAAGATTTTTAAATTAAATCTGTTTTTTCTGAGTAATATATAATATTAGCTTCAGTATCCAACTTTTGAGTATCCCTTTTTATGCTAAAAACAATAAGATGAATCAAATAAAATCAACTAAAAGGAATTTAAAATTAAAAAATAGAATTAAAATCCAAAAGAGTATGCATAAAGAAAATTGAAAAACAGTGCAAACCAAATATACCATTTTTTTTTTTTTTTTTTGCTCTTTACAAATATGCCAAATCTTTCTCACAAACTAGCTACTACTTCACACATCAAGAAACAATGGTATTGCTAAAATTATTTTACAAGGTCCAATCCTTCATTCCATCTCTTTACCAGTGTTTTGAACGCATTATGATTATGTTGTAAGAACATCCGGAAGCTGAATGGAGTGAGCTCCAATTACTTTACCACCAACATCAGGAAAATTCTCATGTTCAGGGAGCGGGTTTACTTTTCCATCCATATCTACTTGCAATGGATACATCAGAAGGTGACCCTGCAATGGTGAATACTCGGCATCGGTGAATTTCTTCCAGTTCTCTTCAGCAATACTATTCACCATCTTCACGCATTCCACACTTTCTGGCTCCTTGAACAACTTATTTACCTCCCCAAGATGCTCCGCCCATAATGACATTCTATATCCGTGTACCTGCCAATTCCAGAGAGCCATCACACAATAAAACATCCGAATTATGGTCAACAACTTCCTAGCAATGCAAGCCTGATTAAAGCATTTTTAGTTACTACCGTATGAACAAAGGAGCAGAAATCTGCAAATAGTTTCGTTTTTAGGTCCTAAACACAGTTTTGACACAATGTTTACTATGTCACATTTTGATATATTTTGGGACATCAAGTATAAAGAAAAACAAATAGCAGGTGAACATCATTTAAGTTCATTCAATGCCTTTTTCTTACCAGTTACCATCTCAGAACAGCAGCCAAAATATTGGTCCAAAAATCAATAGTTTTCTCAGAAGAAACAATAAGCAAAAAGATAATACATACCTGACCACGAGGATATTTTTTCTTAGCCCATGTGTAATGTGGTTGATAGGCACCCATAGCTATCTCTGTGTCTTTTGTACCAGCCATGGATCTTTGGTTAATATTAGCAGATCCCACTATTACATACTCATCATCTACTATCATTCCCTTTGCATGCACGTAAATCATGAACCGACCAAATTTTGCGGAGTCAGAGACCTAAGCAAAATAAAAATACGTTAAACTAAAGATAAGCAACTCACTTCATTGTGAATTATTCATACATCTATTATTCCATCTATGTTCAAGGAACTCTCCACTGTTTATCAAATCTAAAAACTAGAGCTTATCAGCAAAAAAATAAATAAAACAATAACAAAAATCCAAATGTAGAAATCTAGAGTTACGTAGGATCAGTCCAGATCCGATTTCAAGACATTAATCTACAACAAGAATCTAAAAAGTGACGAAGGGATATATAGTTGAGCAATTACCGAATTTTTACCACTGAGCATTTCCTGAGAGACCTCTTCCCGCTTACCAAGACAATAGAAATTGAGGTAATCTCGAGGGTGTGAGTCCTTAATTTGCATGGACTTGAGTTCTTGTGCAACAACATCATACATCACTTGCATTGTTTGACTCTGGAATAACAATAAATACAATGTCAAAAAAAGAAAGCCCTCTAACAAAAATGAACTAACATAATAAAAATAGCTCCAAATAAGCTCAAGCAATAGAAACAGTATTTTCCCAAGGTACACTAGCATGGGCATCCTTCCGGGATTGGAAGGTCTTGCATCGGATATCAAGTCTATTTTCAGAACAACCTATGGACTAGCAATGAACAACTTAAAAGAAAAAAGAATCTTCAAGAAATCAAAGGTATATATTGGAACAAGCAGAAATAGCACTGCTGCTTCATGTTTAGACATATGAAGATTACAGCTAATGTAGTTCAGGAACTAAATACCAACCTGCCAATACAGAATTTCCTGTACAGTGGCAGTTTTTGGATCACCCTCTGGCCACAAAGGAATGATGATATATACCGCAAATCTCTCCCCTGCTCTGATTTTACTAGCAACCTTTAGTGCCAGTTCCATAGGGATTAGATTATCAGCCCCTGCTTATAGCATAAAAGCAAAAACATATGAAGAACTAAAAGAAATAAAATAATAGTACATTTTAGCTTCTTTATTGCTACCAAAAGGTCAGGAGAGACATATCTCAGACAAAAAATTGTACACTAAATACTTGATACAGGAACATTCTTCTAGAAACAAATAATTCCATATAAGGAGACAATCTCAGTTACAAAGGACAACACCGCTGACCTGCATTTTTATATGATGGCCATGCATATGAAGATCCAAGAAAATACTGATTTTCAATATATATGTAATGCTGGGCAGATCTGATAGCCTGTATATAAGCAGCTTGAATGCTTTTATCTATCACCAGATTTTTTGCACAGAAAAGATTCTGCAAAAGAATACATCCAATACTAAGAGCTATAATATGGCATAATACAGAAATTATTTACAAGTAGAAATATGGAACTGGTGAAAATCTAGAATATGGAAAACCTAAGACATATCAGTTTTTCTCCTATCTAAAAGTCAGAATAAAAGCAGTTTCAAGGAGAAACCTGATTTTCAGCTTTTTTGATGTATTTTGGAAATCCTTTCAGTGATCCAGAGTCGATGGAGCGGAAAATCTGTGGAAGACAAGAAATTAAACCAACATTGCAATTTCCTTTCCGTAAAATGATAAAAGGAACAAAATCAAACACATAGTTATCAGCAGTAAAAATTTAAACAACCTGAACATCCCAGTTTTCACGATCATCTTTACTAAGAACATGTACTTTGGGATCATCATCTGGAACTATTGTAGTACCATCATCTGGAACAGCTAAGGTAGGACTTTGTATCCACGAGATTCGTTCTATCCTAATCATAGCATCATCACTCCAGTGAGATTTTCCTCTAAAAAGTAGACTGAACTCTTTCCACTTGGTTGATTTCCTCCACCGCTGCTCAAAGTTGATAAGAACATCATATGCAGCAGGCCCTTCAATTTTGCTGTGTAAATCATGCCACGGTTGCCTCGGAGCCATGGTTCCAACCTAAAAATATAGAGAGAAGTAGAAAGAAAGAAAGAAGAGCATATAAAGAAGTGCCAAGATTACAATTTAAAGTACTGGTACCTAAACCAGATTGTTTGGTGATACAGTTAAAATTTAACTGAACTAAATGTCGGTCTTATATGCTAGCAGCTTGTTACAAACTGCAACACAAGCACACAAGCCCTAACCCCAATCTAAATGGAGCCAGTTATATGAACCTCTTCCTCAACTTTTTCTAAGACATGCTCCATGTAGGGGTGAGCAAAAAACCCGACCAAACCGATAATCGACTCGAACCGAGGTATTTGGACAGTTTGAATGCAAGTTCAAAAGCCAAGGTTACCCGAAACTGAACCGAATTCTGTTTTTTATTAAATATATAATTAATTTTAATTTTTTATGATATAAAAATAAATATTTTATATTTAAAATAGTGAAAAGAATTTAAAAGTTAATGAAAATTTATAGTATTTAAAAGCCATAAAACAAAGCTCATTTTATCAAAATAAGTCTAAAAAATTAAAACAAAAATTAATATGAAACACCCAAGAACCAAACCGAATTATGAAGCACGGTTCAAAAAATCTAAAAGACCCAACCGAACCGAACCGATATCACCCCTAGCTCCATGTAAGTGATAGGATGACATGGAAGACACAGGTCGGTGCTAGCCAGTTGGTAATTTTAGCCAAAACTTAAGAGATGTTGATCACTTAGTAGCAATGCTAAGAAATTACAGTAGTTAACGAGTGAACATTCATAACCAGGCTCAATTTTTACTCATCCCTTCTCCATTAACATACAAGATAGAACATCTCAGCAGAGGAAAGCATCAAGACAAAATTAGGCAATTACTTACAGGAAAAGTAGGATTATGAAAATCATCCTTGAAGACACTGTCAAGATCACGAAGTATTCGATGTTCAGGTGTATCATAGCGACCATCACAGAGATCGATACCTCCAACAAATGCAGTTATCTTTCGATTATTTCCAGCTGCCTGAGTGTCAACAAGAACACATTTTTGATGATGTGTAAACATGGTTCCAACAACCTGAAAAAAATAATTGCAGAAGCAACCTCAGAACAATTATTTAGTTGAAACATTTATCAGAATCACAAATAAAATTAGCCGAATTCATAAAATAGTTCGCTAAACTAATCTACTAAGCAAAACCAGACATTAAGTAGAATATATGTACAGGTTGAGATCCCATCAGAAGTCATTAACCTTCAAACAACCCTATTACATTGCTTTTGTCAAAGATCCAGAAACCTGAATATGCAGGAAACAAGTTGTTCAAGGTAATCCAATATCCTGGTGCAAAGCATTAAGTAAATTCAAGTACAGATTGGTGGCGGGTGACAAGACAAAAAGAAACCCAATTTACTTAATTAGATTGAAGAGGTGAAACATAAACATGATCTATGATCACTCAAGAAACATAGTTAGAGATACATTAACTAGCTACTTAATAGTGCAAAAAAATAAAACCTTGCCTGTTGTTTGAAATACCCAAGCTTACTGCTAGCATAACGAGGAGCCAGCACACAAGTAACTGACGAATGCTTAAAAAACTTTAACGTTTCTTCATCGTGTGTCTGCATCACTCCAGCCTGCAGCACCCATTAACACCCACATCACAATCTCATAATTCGAATAGTCATTGGATAACAGAGTTTGAGGGGGAGGGGACTTCTTTACCGTACGGATACCAAATTTATCGTGTGAAGTTTTATCATCCCAGACCAACAATAGAACTCTAACCCCTTCTTCAGATTTATATTTAAGCAAGTCACCGAGCGTAAAGTCGCCACCTCGCGGCAATGGCCGAGTAGGCTCTCTAACAAGCTTAATCTTATGAAAAACGGACCAGCCGACGATGTAAACCAGATGGTGAGCCTCGGATATGGCATAACAGATATCCTCCCAACACTTTGCTTGGCTATAGATTTTACCGTCGTCTAATTCAATTTTAGGCAAAAAATCGTCCGTCACATGAGCATCTTGGTAAAGGGTCACCTGGCTCCCTTTCCTTAAAGGGAAATACGTGTGCCTAACGCCGGCTTGCTCTGGGTCGCTGGCGACTCCCTGCTTATACAAGGGGTTATTCTCGCAGGGCGTGAATTTCATATCGAGGTAGATCGCCGACTCCGGCTTAGGAGGCTTCCCCGAGGGGCCAATGAGCTGGAACCATCCGGTGATATGCTCCCCCGTGGCGATCCTCGAGGCAGGGATTTTGGCAGTGCCGATTGCATCAGCGCCGAAGAGGTCGTTGTCTTTGACGTTAATATCGAGCTCAGTGACAGGATGAGCCAAAGGGATAATGAAATGCTCGTTCCACTTGGGGTTCTGGGAGTTTTTCAAGACGCGTGTCCGAGCCACGGTGGCTTGGGGGAGGCAAACGGTGACGTAGGGATCGCTGGTGATGATCTTACGGTGGCCGCGGATTTTGGAGTCCCCTTCTTTAGCAGCAGTCTGTGCGGGAGACTTGCAAGGCTCACAGGTTAAGCAACTGCGGAGATGATTGACCATAAAATCCATGTTGGGCAACCTCCTGGCTTCAACAATGGTTAAATCCAAGTCACCGTGTAGGTAAATCTGCTGTTTCGACGCATCCTCCATTTTCAGAGTAGAAAAAACAGCAGAAAAGCAAAACAACCCAGAAGTGTGTTATGTCGACGGTGGGGATTTGGCTTTGAAACTTGGGTTGTCGTTTGTAGAATAAAAACCGGGGGAGACGTGGGTTTTGAGGAGATGGAAATACGGTATATTACAAGGGAAATGGCTACCGTAGCAGGAGAGGCAATCGTGCAGCGGCGGTTACAGACAGCTAAACTAAGCCCAAAAGCTGCTTGCTTGGATCATGTGTACATCTATTTTATGTTTTCAAGGAACACGTGAAGTCGCGTCTTAAATTTCAATAAAATCATTTAGCTGTCTAAGATATGCTTCAAATCTTTCCATTTAATTGTATGAAATTATTTGATTAATTCCTCATCTTGTTTTTCTTTTTATCTTCCGGAAAATGAACATTATTTACTTCTCCTCAGCTTTTAATTATAATATTATGTTTTAGATTATTTTTTTTATTAAAACTGTAACTAATTTAATGGAATTATCTCTAAATTAATACATAAGTGTACATCTCAAATATTTCAAATTATTTTTTTATTATTTTCATTAAAAATAAAGACATAAATACACTAAATAAATAATACAAAGATAAATAATAATAAAAGTATAATTGCTTATTATTTAAAATAATAAAAATATTTTTAACCATGTATAATATAACTGTGTTATTATTTTTAAATGGTATGATTTGAAAATTTCTAAATAATGTATTACAAATTTTTTATTGAATTTAAAAATCTTAAATAATATACTTTGAAGGCTATTAATTAACTTATTTTAAGGAAAAAATTGTATATGAACCAAAAATTAACTAATGCATTTTAAAAAAGGTGATAATAGATTAGAGGGCGGATTTTTCATATACAGCTTTTTTTTTCTTATTGAAATTATAAAATTGCATTAAATTTTTTCTTGCTTATTAATTAAATTTATTAATACAATTTCATACACATTTTTTTTTTTTTCTGTTGAAACCATAAATATCAAACTCTCTCATTTTTTTCATCTTCTCTCGTTCCTTAACCGTTGAATTTTTTTTATTATCATTTTTTCTCTTGTTTTCTTTGTCTACTAAGTATTATAATAAATAAACTAAACTCAAAAGCATTTTACCTTACACGGGTGCCGGGCACCAAAAACATACCGAAAAATTTTTAATTTTTTTTTTGTTGTGCTTGCTACTTGAACGCCAGCACTTAATAAAAAAATTATTTTTTGAATCGAAGAATATCAGTATTTTACCAGGTGGATTAAGTTGAGTGTCCGTTTCAAGTTATTTTTGTCATTGTTTTTGTAGTTGGGTTATTCTCATAAATATTCAATTTTTGAATGCTTAAAATAAGAATAATGATAATAATGTTCATGCCAATCGAACTAAAATTCAATCGACGATTATATTTTTAATTTTAAAAACTTATATATATTAATTGAAAAATACATTATGTTTATCATATAATTATGTTATAATATAATACAATTTATATTTTTATTTGATAATAATTAGAATATTTTTATAATTAATTAAACTTTTATCATTTTTAATTAATTTTTTAATATAAAGACGGAGTATAATAAAAATAAATAAAATAGTAATTAATAAATGATAACGGTGAATTTTCCAACAAAAGTCTACCCAATAATTTTTATCCAACTTGTAAGTTCTAACAGCATGTTTTTCGCGTGAATATCGTAAATAAACTGTATTATGTTTGTTATCATTTAATTCAATATTGTTGCTAATAGAACTTTAGACAATCACTTTTAATTGAAAATTGTATCTAATTCAATAAACGTTATTGTTACTAATGGTGTAGTTCATTTGGAATCAGAGAGTGCAGCTGTTGGAGGAGTAATGTTTGATGAGAATGGAGATTAGGTATTAGGGTATAAACTATTTTTAGAGAAATGTTCGATTTTTTACGCAAAATTTTAGGACATTCTAGATGATTTAAAACTCACTCAACAGAGAGGTCATGACAAGGTGAAAATCTAATTGGATTGTTTGGAAGTTGTTAAGACCATACATGAAAGTGACTCGAATATTTCGAACTTTATTCTAATCAGATGGATTCATCGCATATTGTCCCACAAACATAGTGGATATTAAAATACATTCTTAGGGAGTATAATCAAGGGACGAACTGTTTAGCCAAGTTTAGCCCTTGCAAAAATAAATGAGTTACAATTGTTTGAAATCCCTCTTAAGGAAGCCTTGGAATTTCTTGAAGCAGACAAGGAAAGGGGAGTTTTTATCCCTCGATCAATTCATGTGTATTTCAATATGATACGGTTTTAGTCACCAAAAAAAATTGTATTTGGTAAATTAAGTACATAAATGAAAAATTCAATACTAAAAAAATTAGGTATCCAATAAACTCTAGAAATTTTTGTTTGTTTTGTTTCTCATTTATTTTTGTTTAATGACGGTGTTTGTTTTCGAGTTAATTTTATCATCTTCACAAGTTATGATTGACAGATCATTGCTAAAACTCCACCAACCACCAACAATTTTTCTTGGAAGTGGGAGGCTTTTTGTCTGCTTTTTTTATCTATTTCTGATTTGAGAAGAATAATAAATGACTTGTTATCTTTAAATTTTATGTGTTTTTTTGTTTGTTTTTCATTATTTAATAAGTTTTCAATTTTTAAAGTTTTTATCTACTCTTATAACGCGCGTTTTAGTCTTATTTTTGTAAGTAATTTTAGAGATAGTGTTGTCGTCGTCCTCTCCGATGCTGGATTCTTTTGTCAATTTTTGCTCACCATTTTGAACCATCCAAAGTTGATTTTCTTGTCATATTAAGTGTTTGTATTTACTCTAGCATGTTTGTGTTGTGATAGAGTCAATTGTTAATGTACATAATATTCCACTGATGTTAAGACTAAAATATTTGTTGATTGTTGTGTTAATGAAGCTTTTTTTTTGTGCTTATAGATGTTTGTTATTTTTTTTCTTTGAATTAATAAATTTTCCTTAAAAAAAGTTAAAAAAACGTTTTTTTATTAAAAAATATATTTTAAAAAAAAGTTATAAAAATATTGAAATGATAATACTCGTGAGAAATTTTATTTGAGTGATCAACGGTCAAAAGATGATGTCATTGGTTATCTTTTAGTGTTTTTTAATCTTTTTCTTAACTAGCATCAAGTCCCTGCTTACGGGGAATTTAATTTTTTTTCAATAATTTGTTCAATTAAATAATAATTGATTATATATTATATGTTTATTAGTTAAAGTAACTATTTAGGAGTAATAATATTATTAGTATATTATTATTTTTAATTATAAAAAATTAATTTAACTTTTAATAATAATTTAGGCTTAATAACATTACTTTGGATCCAACAAGTGATTCTAATGAAAAAAATGATGTTATTCATCCTAAAAGTCTTGGATTCGAGTACTTGTGTGTGTAAAGTGTATATGCGTTGTTAAAAGATTAAAAAATATAAACAGATACTATCATATAGTCTCATTAATCTATTAAAAAAAAAAACGTTACCTTTAAATAGACGGTGAGATTAACAAAAAAATAGTTATAATATAATAAATAATTAAAGTTATTCTTATATTAAAAATAAAACATAAATTAAAATTGTATTTTAATAAATTAATAATTAAAAATATTAAAATAATATCTATACTATTTTTTAAATATTTAAATTATACTCATTTTAAATAATAAATTATATTTAAATTATTTTATATTAAATAATAATATATTTATGATAATAAATTTTATATATTTATTATATTGTCATATATTTTTTAACAATAATTCATCACATAATGCCTTCGAAAAAGGGATTCGATTTTGCAACACAATCAAAACTCTTACTAACCTTAAAAAAATATCAATGCTTAAATTTTAATTCTCTAAAATAATTTAAATCAAATATATAAGAAAAACTACAATATTAAATTGAAATAATAAAAAATAGGTAATAGTATATTACGTTATTATCAATTAATATAAGGGTAAACAATAAAAATAATCACTTCATGCCTTCGAAAAAGGGAATCGATTTTGCAACACAATCAAAACTCTTACTAACCTTAAAAAAATATCAATGCTTAAATTTTAATTCCCTAAAATAATTTAAATCAAATATATAAGAAAAACTACAATATTAAATTGAAATAATAAAAAATAGGTAATAGTATATTACGTTATTATCAATTAACATAAGGGTAAACAATAAAAATAGTCACTTCTGTTTGCCTCAGTTATATTTTAGTCACTTATATTTAAAATATTACGTTTTAGTCTCTTATATTATTATTTTGTTACGAAGTGATCACTCTGCCGTTAAGTACATTTATCTCCCTCACGGTAATCCTATGTGGCAGTCAAACTAGATTTTAAGTGCCAACTTAGATTTTTGAATGGGATGAGAATAAATCTTTAATTAAATAAATTTAATTAATTAAAATTTTTAAACCCTAAACCTTAATTAAAAAATCCTAAACTCATTTCCACACGCCTCTTTTCTTCATCTTCTTCCCTTTTGATTTTAATATATTTAGTTACAAATATGTCTCAAAGTTTAAATCTTTAAAACCCATTAACTCAAAGATTCAATATTTTTTATTCCAATATTTTCTTCCTGTTAAATTTATTTGGGTTAATGGGTTTCAAATATTCAAGCTTTGAGACAGATTTGTAATTAAAAACATTGGAATCAAAAGGGAAGTAGATGAAGATGAAGAAGAAGAAGAAGAGAGGTGTGTGGAAATGAGTTTAAGATTTTTTAGCTAAGATTTAGATTTAAAATTTTTAATTAATTAAATTTATTTAATTAAAAATCTATTTTCATCCCATTTGAAAATCCAGTTGGCTCTTAAAATCTAATTGGATTGTCACGTTGGATTACCGTTATAACGGAATTTAACGGCAAAGTGATCACTTTGTAACAAAATAATAACATAAGTGACTAAAACGTAACATTTAAAATATAACTGACTAAAATGTAACCTGAAACAAACAAAAATGACTATTTTTATAGTTTACCTGAATATAATCTTCCCTCTCTCCATTCCAATTCTATTGTTGTTTGAATATGATTCGATATTGTCTCTTCGAATCTTTGTTTTAATGCTCCATTCTTTTCAAGACAATTCTAACTTATTAATGATAATTATTTTCTTTTTTTTTTTCGACAATTTCTTAGATGCTACTTAGATTGAAATTTATTTATAGAACTAAACTTAAATTTTAATTAATATATAACTCTAACATTAATTAAGTGATAATTAATAAATAATTTTTTTTATTTTATATTTAAATTAAAACGCAATTAAATTATAAACACAATTTGTAAGTATTACAACTATTTTAAATTTACATGTCAAATAATAAATTTAAATTAAATTATAATTATATTAAAACATCTTACTACTTTAGGTTAATCTTATAATAATATTTAAATGTAAATACAAATTGTAATTATTATTTAGTTGAAGTAGCATTCTACTTTGGCCAACAAAATTCGATTCGATTCAATAAAATTTTCAAATTTTGAATTAAATAGTTTAAGTTATTTGAGTTATTCAAGTTATTTGGATCAACCTAAATAAAAAAAAAACAAATTTTCGGTTTAACTCAAATATGAATTACACAATTCAGATTATCTAAAAATCTGAATAAAAAAAAAGTAAAGCTACGTCGTTTTGATAAATGTTTACCAATTAACCTTACTTATGTAATTAAATAATCAATCCATATAAATACAACATTGAGTATAAATAATAGAATTCATAAACTTGACTCGGCTTGTCTCGAAAATTTTCAACTCGATTCGAAAAAATCTCAAATTTAGTTCGATTGCTAAAATAAGATTCGTCAACCCGATTAACTCGATAATTTTTTACATGCTCACCCCTAATAATAAATCTAAACTAAAACTTATTATCAATATTTAGATATATTTATAATGGTAATATTTAAACTAAAACTTATTACTAATAATTAGGTCCGTTTAAACTAAAACACATATAAAACTTATAACACTTTCTAAACTACGATAATTAAGAATTGTTTTTTAATTTCATATATGATTTATTTATTTTATTATTTTTTACATGTAATTATTTTGTTGAGCTATTTAATCATAAAAATATTCTACATCATCCACGTTAATTTTTTTAAGGTACTTTCATCAAATCTGTTAAACAAAGCAGTTAAAAATATACAAAAGTTGATGGTAAAAAAAAGCACAAAAATATAATTAAGGTCATTTTAACAAAACATATAAACACTAATGACCAAATTTATCATTAAACCATTTTAAAAATTAAAATTCAATTGATCACACTTTTACTGAACTTTTTTTTTTTATTTTGAATATGTGATATTCTAATATTCTTGATTTAAAAATCAAATTTATATATTTTATAGAAATCAATTAATAATGTTATGAGCGGACGTTAGCTTTTAAATCTGACAAAAAGTAAGGATTCGCTTGTTTACATATAAAAGATTTTATGAAAAATATTTTTTGTATTTTTTTGTATTTTTTTACAGAAAATAATTTGATCAACGGAAAATGACTTATAAATCAACGTAAAATAAGCTCTTTTTTCTGTAAAAGGATTTATCATTTTGAAAAGTATAAGTCATTTTCTAGAAAAGAACTCCTCTATGGTTATTTTATTTTTATATAAAAATTAACTTAAATAAAACTTAATATTATTATATTGATAATAAATTTTTTTAAATATTTAAGAAATTAATATAAAATATTATATTTTTCAGTAATATTAAACATACATATTTAGTCATATGATAAATTATTAATATAATTTTAATATTTAAATTTTATTTTAATAATAAAATTTAAATAATATTCTTCATATATTATTAAAAATATTCAATATTAATATTTATTATAATTATAAAATATTAATAATAAATGTTCTGTAGTATAAAGATTAATATATGTCATTAGGTTTATGTACTCTTCACAAATTTATAATTTAATCTCTGTACTTTTATTTTCAAGAATTTAATTCTTCTACTTTTCAAATTTGAAAATCAAGTTCAATGGTTGACATTGTTAATTTTTTTGTCAATTTTATTGATGTCATATTTTTGAAATAAAAATACTCACTTGATAGTCATGTAACTAAAAAATGACTTTGTAATGAACATGAATTTAACAAAATATTTTTAATATATGCAAAAACAATATAAAAGATAAATTTTTAGATATAAAATAAACTCAATTAAACAATAAAAAAAAATAAGAAAATCTCAAATGTACCCTAAGTTAATAGATTAAGGGCTAGTTTAACAATGTTTTTTAAAAGTGTTTTTGAGCTAAAAAGTACTTTTGAGAAAAAGTTAAAATTTTCTTCATCTTTTCTTGGTCTTTTTAAAGCATATTTTTTAAGAAGAAATTGATATTTTTATATTTAAAAATATTTATAAATATCAAATGAATGATACTAAGGCAATGTTTAAAAAGTTATCTAATAATTAAATATGAATGTAATTACTTGTAATTACACAATAATGATATGTTATAAAAAATATATATTTCTATACAAATTATAAAATTTATATTATAAGCATTATGAGTGTTTGCGATAGTTATGATAAAGTTTTTTTTTACATTATTAATTTTAAAAAAATTATATTATAAAAAATTTGTGTATTTTATAAAGTTATAACAAAAAATATATTATTTAAATCCTAAATTTTTTCTAAAATTATGGTAAAAAATTTTATTATGAAAAATAATTTACATGTTATAAAAATATTATAATATATTTATTTAAAAAATGTTATATAAACATAATTTATTTAGTGTGTTCATGCCATATGTTATAAAAATAATATACTTATTCATAAAAATGTTATAGTTTTTTTTATCGTAACTTATTTATAAAAACATAACTTTATAAAGTTATGCAAAAATATATTATTTATAAGAAGTGTTATAGAAATTTTATATTATTTAAAGATTATATATTATAAATTTTATATTATTTTTATTTAATTTATATATTATAAAGAGGGATATAACTTAGCATAAGTATTTTTATAAATTAAGTTTATATAATTTTTTTATAATTAAAGTTATAGGCTATTTAGATTATAAATCCAAAAATTATAAAATCGATGCTAATTATGTAAATAAAAAAGATTTTATTGCATCATATCGTGGGGTATGATCACAAGAAAAATAAACAGCTTGCAAACATTTTAATTTGAAACATTTAAGACTTTGAAATTTGGTTGATAATACATTAATTGTTCTAAAAAATTATTTATCATATTAACATCACCTTAGTATAATATAAAAGAAAAATGTTGGATCGTACAAGCATATTGCATATTTCGTGACTTCAATCAGGGGCAAAACCAAAAATTTTTTTAGGGCAGCCGAAATTAAATTGTAATTTTTTACGATAGTAAAAATGCAATTTCACAATTTTAATAATCTATATCTTTATAATTTTTAAAGGATTAAATAAAAATTTTATCATTTTTAAGAGGGTCAAAATTGAATTTTACTTTTATTAATTTAAAATTTTAAAAGGCTCTTGCCAATCTCTAACTACGCTTCTAACTTCAATTATAAATGGAGTTGAGATGATCCATCCTACACTGATATTTTACTAATAAAAAATAAAAAATAGAAAAATAATTTATAAGAAGTTATTAGTAAATAAAATTATTTACTACACTGTTATTGGAGTTAAAAAAACTCCACAAACAAAAGTAAAATGTTGACATGTGTCCTTAGAGAATATTAAAAAAAATATTAAAAACTTTATTGATAGTAGATAGAATAATAACCTTATTATTTTGTAAATTATCAATGAAAATTTTAAGACTGTACAAATAAAATTTAAGGTTGATAAATATACCAAATATATTTTTAAAAGGAGATAGATATTAATTTTTTTAAAATTACTTGTCAAATTATCATAAAAAAAAAACTAATATATCAAATATTAATCCGTTATTAATATCATAGTTTAAATTTTTAACAATCTTATCCCTTATAAAAAATAAATAAATCTTAAAGAATGAAATAATAAAATAAAATTATTGGTAGTGTCCTGATTTGATTGGGTTGATTAATTTCTCCCTTTAATTAATAAATTTGGGATGTAACTCGTAAATGAAATAAATATTATGGAAATAAGAAAAATAAAAGAAAAATGAAAGTAAGAAGATTGAAATTATAATAGTGCTGAGAAATTTGGTTTGATGATGAAGTTGAAAGGTTAAAAGATGATGATGTCATTCGCATTTTTTTTTTGAGTTCTTTAATCTTTTTCTGGATGAGACGTATGATATGAAAAAACTTTTGCCGCTTTTTCTTGTATCTTTTGTTTTTTTTACCTCCGATCTTTTTTATTTCGAATATTCAATTCTTTTTGGGAAAAATCTTTTTACCCTTTCCAATTGTTGGGATAATACTTAATGAATAAAAAATAAAGGTTAATTTAGATAAAAAAAGTGTTTATCGATTAGTATAAAAATAATAATGATTATAAAATTAAATAATATTATTATATTATAATATAAAATAAAAAATAAATTAAATATATCATACGATTCATTCAAATTCATCATTAATTTTCTCGTATACGAAGATTTACTACTTTTTGACAAAAATAAAATGAAATAAAACCATGTAATGATATCAAAACATTTATAAAAGTAACAAGAAGTTCGGCCTTGGGATGCCCCTTCAGTGGACCTGAGCTCGCGTGTAAACGTATTAAGTAATGATAAAGATAGGTGCATACCTACCCGGCCACGCCCCAACCACCGCTCCCGTCTACTCTGACACTGACACTCTCTTTTTTTTCGGGTCGGGTCATACCCATAGACTATCGCCCGCATCTACAACTTGCATTTGTTAATTGTTTTTTATGGACAACACAACCTAGCCTTCCTTAAATAATCCATTGAAAAGAAGCCTTCGGGTTTAGGGTTTTGGTCTTTACGTGCACCCAATCTTCCACTGTTGGATTTCCTCTAAATCCTCTTTTGCGTACAGTTGGAAAATGGAAACCAAATATTCCTTCCCAGCTTAGCTTGCATCACCACCACCATCAACCCAATATGGGTTGGCAGGTGACATTTTGACTTGTGTGGAATCATGGGATTGTGCTTTAAGCACGTCCCAGAATTCCCTTCTGTTTTTTTTTTTAATTTCTTTTTCTTTCTAAAAAGGAAAAGTTTAAGTGAGGATAGGAGAGGCAAAGGAATTATTTTCATTGAACGAAAAAAGTGATACTTATAGATCATTCAACAAATAAGGATATTATTGAGATTCAAATATTTTTTTTGTGAATTATAATAATAGTACAAACAATGATTAGCGTAACTCGAACCCATACCACACCTAAAATGATGAACACTCTTAACCATCGACCCATCATATGAAATTCGAGATTCAAATATTTATACTTGATGAAATGCTAATGAATACCCAATCAATTTGAGTTAACTCATATTAATTGTTTTGGGCTTGACTACAGCTAGAAATTTGTAAAACAACATGACAATAATTATGGAATGTAAGAACAAAAGGTTGTATTACTACGAGAAAAAATTATATGAAACAGATATATTATATTTTTCTAATAATTTTATATAACATCAATAATTTATCTTGAATTTCAAGATTTTAATTTAGTTTTTATTTTTTTCAAGATGAAAATCCTGTAATTTAATATGTAAATGTTGCTGTGGTATAAAACTATTAAAAAAGAGAGATAAATGACAATCCTTTACCCTATTACTATATAGCAATGCAGACATTGATGGAGTTACTACAAGAGAAACGATGGTATGAAATAGTAATGCACGTCATATGTATCTCTTTCCCAATAGTTTAATGTCACTTGAGCATTTTTATCTTGAATTACAAGATTTTCATATTGAAAAAAAATCAAATTCAAATGAAAATATTGAAATTCAAGATAAAACTAATAACGTGATATAAACTATTAAAAAAGATAATATCCATGTTTCATTCAATCATTTATCTTACTACAATTTAAGCGGAGTTAGACGTGTCGAGTTTCTTCTACTCCACAGTTTTGCATTTCTTGATTCTTTAACTACATTTGCATTGACAGCCACCTTTTCCTCGTACAAAGGATTGGCGACGAAGCCAGCTGCTGCATCACAAGTCTTCCAATCAAAATCTGATAAGGTGCCACGTGCGCTTGAAAATTGCTTCGTCTCCCCAAGGGAAGGAACTCTGGCAGCTTCCGCAATCTTATGACCATGCTTTGTCGCTTTTGATGCCTGTTTCCCCTTCACTTGTTCTGCACCTGTTGCTTGCGGTGGAGGTGAGGGTAGCTTAGGTTTGCTGGCAGCTTGTTTTTTCTTTTTGTTGCGCTTGATCTGGCCGATGCACGAAACTTTTGGGGAGGCAGGCTCACGTGCATCAAAGCTCCCATTCCTAGACTTCCTTGGAGCTTCCTTGGGAATCAAGGATACGATGGTCGGAGCTGAGGAAGAAGATCCTTTGCCAACAGGGCTTATTGGTGGGCCGACTTGGAAAGTGAGTACAGCTGATGATGATGATACTCCTTTAGGCAGAAAGGACAGTATCTTCCACTGTTTCACTTTCACCACCAGTTTGGCCATGATCCCCAGATCAGACTCTCCAACACAGGGTCTAATTGTTGATGTAGAAACTGGTGAGAGAGAATGAATAAATGATGGCTTAAAACAAACTTGCTTGCCGGCCACAACTTTGTATACGTCTTACCAAGTCACTCTCACGGACGGCCGACGATCGTTGACCTTTTTAGATGATGCAATTAGCTGCTCCATTGAAATTTAATAATCTTAGTAAAAATAATAATGTTTAATAAAAAAATGTCAGTTTTATTCATTCAAGTATACCACTACAAACAACTTGAAAAATGCGATGCTCTTTCAGTGATGGACTCGGCATGCACACAATATTCTCTCGAGAGGAAGACAAGGGCCTGAAGAGTTTAGATTGAAGGTGGGGGAGCTAGGTTATTGGGATTTATACTTTGAGATGCTCTCCCATGCAAGATGTAAGAGCTTAACACGTGAAGGAGATGAAAGTCTAGAAGGAAGTGTTCATAGTAGTGACAAGCTAGGATTATTGCTAGGGAGCCTGAGGATTGGAATTTGGTATATTAACAGTGCATATTTTAATAAAATCTTAGACGAGATTAAAAAATTTTCTTCTATCCCATTCTTTTTTATATATTTAATTTTTCTTTATATTCTTGATTATAGCATACAACCACACGTCATCGTCTCAATGATGTGTATGAAGTTTTTTTAACTTTCGTTGGATACTTGCTGTATATCAAATAATTTCTGATATATATTAAGATGACATTTGGCATGATGGGAATTTTTATTTTCTAATAAATTTAATTTGTTAGAACTACGGGTGAGCGTTTGATCGAATCGAATCGAATAAAAAGATTTTAAGTTGATTGAATTGATGAATCTTATTTTATCATCATAACTCTATTTGAAATATTATTGAATCGTGTCGAGTGAGATGAAATTCGATTCGAATCGAATCGAATCGAATATATTTATTTGAGTTAAGTTAAAAAAATTACTTTAGATCCTTGTAGCCATTGTCACCCACCGTAATAAAATTTGTTATTAATTTTCATTCCCTCATAATTTATTTATTAATCTTTCATATACGGGTTAGCTTCTTTGTTTGCTTAGTTGCTTCAATTAACTTCTGATTCTTGTCACCATGTATTTGAAAATAAAAAATATATTTAATGTAAAAAATGTGATTTTTTTAATTAAAGTTATTTTGGAGATGAAATGTGAAATTAATATCAACAGAAAATTTTAACACGAATATTTTATTGCATCATCAATAATTCAACTTTAACAGAAATTGATACAGATTCAACATAATTAAACAATTTAATAATATAAATAGTAAGCATAAATTCGAAAATAAATTGTAGCTAAAGAATCCTAAGATGATTTTTCACAAAATTTTGCAATTTTGATCTGTTTAGAGATTTCAATTCGATCGTGCTTCACTATATCTTGAGCTACGTAATTTCGTTTTGGGCCTATACATAATATATTGTTGAAAAGAGAATTAGATATGTGTAATTGAATCCTACTTGTATGCGTTTCTTGGCTAGAATTAAATCTATCTAATCTTCAATGCTATATTTTGATAAATGTAATTCTAGGCGCTTTCTTATTGAATTATTTGTTAATAAGAGAAATAATTTCAACGAATTTTCTCCTAATTATTAAAAAAATAAATAGAGTTTGCACCACAAAATTTAGAGGTTTTAGGGACTATTAAAAATGTCCCAAACACCTTGAAAATCGTCTCCAATAAATTTAAAGACAACTTAGGTTGTCCCAACATGATTCTATCAAATTACGTTAGAAATTAAAGTATAAATATTAAATTAATAATATAAACATAATAGAAGGATCAAATTGAAATTTAACCACTAATTTATAATTGAGTAAAAAAAAGGGAGCACCGTGAGATGCCATGTGTCAATAAAAGAAATATTCTTTGAATCTTCCTTTTATTTATAGTTTATAGATAATTTTCAAATATTATATATAAATCATTTTCACGGTTGCATATCCAAAAAGTTTGTAATTATTAATAAGAAATTATAATCTAATTAAGATACTTATAAAATTATTTAGGGATAAATACCAAAATTATATATGAACTATCATTTAATGTGGATTGTATATATGAATTTTGATTTGATCCAATTCTTGTAAATTATTAACACTATTGTTGATATAACATCATTTTATATTTATATATTGCGTACATGAATAATTATATTTATCCAATATAAAAATAAATTAATGTATTTATTTTTTTAAATGTGCATGATTGAATCAAAATTAAAGTTTAAATTATACATTTGAACCACATTAGAGTTTCACGTGTATAATTAAAATTTATGTATATAATTACACATTAAATAAAAATTCATGTATAATTTTAATATTTATTTCAATATTTAATATTACAAAAGAAAAATAATAGGTTTCATACATTTAGAGGAAGTAAAATGTAAGTTTTAATTTTCATTAAATATTTTAATAATTATTTTTAAAAAAAATAATTTAAATTATTGTTATTATTATTTTTAAATGATTGAGATTTGAATCCAAATTATTTCTAAAGAAAATGGATATCGAGCTAATAAGTTCAAATTGTTTTCATTATTAACTTAAAATGAAATTATTAAAAAAATAATTAAATTACATAAAAATTAATGTAAATGCAGTTAAAATTGTAGACAAAATTAAGAATAATAATGAATGATGTATAAACTAAAGTGTAGTCATCGAGAAAAAAAATGTTATCAAATTTATCGTTATATATTTTACAATTATTGAGAACTTTAGAAGGGTTAAATATAATTTATTAAAATGTCAAATAAGTCCTTAGGAAATAATTAAAGATTAATTAAGTTTTTCGATGAAAAGTGCTCTAATTGAGGTCTGAATCATGATTTGTATTCAATTGAGTC
The DNA here is from genome assembly GCA_039519145.1 of Kokia cookei. NCBI lineage: Eukaryota > Viridiplantae > Streptophyta > Magnoliopsida > Malvales > Malvaceae > Kokia > Kokia cookei. The sequence continues at coordinate 15,496,789 of CM076909.1, forward strand.
TCTTGAATTCATTTTTTTTCATCGAAACTCTTGATGGGTCGTTAAGTGTTGATCTGACAGTTGAGGTGAAAACTGTCATGGTGATGACATGGAAAAATATCGTGGAGGGTTTAACTGATTTTTTTTATTTTGCAAGGGTTTAATTAATAATTTAAGTAAAAAAATATTAAAATTATAAAAATCTATTTTTAAAAATATATATCAATTATAAAAATAGTAAAAGATTATTAGATAAATTTTTAAGAGAGTAAGCATTTACTATTTAAAATATAATATGAAAATTATTTATTTTTTTCATTTGCAATCCAACATCAAATAAAATATTTTATTTGCAAAATTATAAAAGTTTTAAATATATTAACTTTGTTGAGTAATAAATATCATATTTTAAATGATATAGGTTAACTTTATTAAAATTTAATTTAATTTAATACTCTCTATTAATAAAAAATTAAATCCATTCATTTAATAGTAAAATAACTAATTTGATAAGATTGGTATAATGATAGGGACTTTTAAGTAACTTTAACCAATAAGAAGACATGAAGGGGGAGAAGGATATATATAGAAAAAGCAATTAAAGAAGGTATAGGAAAGCAGTTTCACAATGACAATTACACAGTCTATAAACCAACCAACCTCTAAGCGAACATAGAATGTTAAAGACATAACTCGCCATTGGACTCAGTTATTAAACACCCAGTCGAAGCAATTCCAGGTGTCGATCTCCCCAGTTTTCAGCACTAATGGCGAAGCCCAGGTCTTCCCGCCATCCGCCTCGGAAATTCTCATCCTCAATCATGTTTCTATCCATGCTGGTCATCTTTACCTTCCTCATTTTGATTCTTTTGGGCATCGGAATCTCTTACATTCCTAGCGGTGACTCCCGAAATTCTCCTAAGCCCAACGATTTGAGCTCCATTGTGCATAACGTCGTCGAAAGGTTAGTTTTCTTTTGAAAATTTTGGTAGTGTTGGAAGGCGATCTGATAATAACCGCGGTTGTTTTGAAGCCTTTTTATTTTTTATTTTTTTGAATTGCCAAAAGTTATGTTGATGAAGACAAAGGAGAGCCGTGGGTTGAACCCATCTCTTGGGAGCCTAGAGCTTTTATCTACCATAATTTCTTGGTCAGTTTCTCAAAATTTTTGGATGAATATTTCACTTATTTTATTTGTTCCTCTTCAATTTTATATTGAAACTACTTGTGAAGCAAGCAATCTTTTTTTTTTTTTGAGATATTTTATTTCAAATTTCAAGCTTAGAGACACTTGTTGTATTCTAGTACTTGAAACTGAAATTGCAATGAGAATTATGTATGTATCTTAAATATTCTTAGTAATTTGGCGGATCCCTGTGTTATAAGATGATTTAATCCAAGGTGAAAGGGGAGGCAGATGAAGTTCATCCTTTTAACATGTATCTTTTAGCTAATCCTAAACTAACTTCTAGTTGTAAAAATATTGGCAGTCCATGGAGGAATGTGAACACCTGATTGATCTTGCCAAGCCTCGTATGAAAAAGTCTAAAGTTATTGATAGTAAAACCGGCAAGAGTGCAGATAGTAGGTATGTAATTATTACTGTGATTTCATATATACTTTTGTTTTTGTTTCTTCTTTAACTCTTCTATTATAGTAGATGTCATGGATGTTTGCATGCAGGGTACGTACAAGTTCTGGAACATTTCTACCTAGAGGACGTGATGAGATTATTAAGAGCATTGAGATAAGGATTGCGGATTTTACCTTCATACCAGTTGGTCTGTACTAGTATCTGAATCTATCCGAATTTATCAGTCACACTCAATTGTTTTTAATGCCTTTACTAGTGTAATTTCTTCCTTAGGGTCTGCTTTAGATCAGTTTCTTTCTTTATGCTATCCATGGTTGTAAAGTTACTCATGGCAACGCCATAATATGCAGAGAATGGAGAAGGACTTCAAGTTCTCCACTATGAAGTCGGCCAAAAATATGAGCCTCACCATGACTACTTCAAGGATGTGATCAATACTTTGAATGGGGGCCAGCGCATAGCTACTGTCCTTATGTACCTGTAAGTAACATGAACATATAACATACCTTTTCTGTGTTTTATTATCCTAGTGCATTATGTGGAAGTTCACATTTGCTCTTTTTCTACTTTCTTTAACCATTTTACAGCTCAGATGTTGAAGAAGGAGGAGAGACAGTGTTTCCTAAAGCAAAGGGGAACATCAGTGCTGTGCCTTGGTGGAATGAATTATCTGAATGTGGAAAGGGAGGACTTTCTGTGAGACCAAAGATGGGTGATGCATTACTTTTTTGGAGCATGAAGCCTGACGCAACTCTGGATCCTTCAAGCCTGCATGGTTAGTTCTAGTCGCAAATTAAATTGCTGGCAAGGGTACTTTATTTCTTGAATGACATGACTCATGTCCCTCACCTGTCTTGTTGCATTACTTAATTTATCACAAGTTAATATCTAATTTCTTCTTCCCCCTACTTTCTCTTCTTTTATTTTCTAGGATAATTAATAACTTACTATTTTAAGTTATCCAGGAGGCTGCCCTGTGATTAGAGGAAATAAGTGGTCGTCTACAAAATGGATGCGTGTCAATGAGTACAATGTTTAAACAACCGTTTTACAGGTAACTTTTTCGATCTAGTATTTCACTTATCAAAATAACAAATATACCAAAAGAAAAAGCTGTATACCAACCAGTATGGTATCGTCCATATTGATCTAGACCCCTTAAGTTAGGCTGATGATTATGAACATTAATTTATACCATATGCTATGTTGGTATGCATCTTAAAATGAGCATGACTCTGCATTAAACAAGAAGTAGGTTCATGAAATGGTATATCTAGATGATTTTAAAATGAATGAGTTGACCTGTCGAAAAAGATTGCTGAAAGGACCTGATTTCTTCTTTGTTAAGAGAAAGGGAACAGAAACCCCTATTCCTGCATTTACCCCTCAATCTCCCATTGTTCTTGACACAGCTTTCATGAGGGTATTCATGCTAGCCTAGTCTGGAAATGATCTTCATACATAATCTTAAATCTTTCTTGTTTTGGTTCATAGTTGACAGAACTGACTTTTACTATCCTGAGTGTACGTTGGAAAGTTAAAAAGTAAGGGCTGTAGGAACCGTTGTGCTTCAAGGATGGCGCAGTGCTTGGCCCTTTCCTCTCTTATTTTTTTTTTTTGTAGTCGCAGTAGTGTGTTATCATGCTGACTGGGATTCATTCTCCAACCTTGTTTCTGTTCCTTTTTTTTTTTAATTTATTTTGTTCCATTTTTTTACCTCAGTAAAGCGATTTAATATTTTACTACCACTATGCATTCAAAGTGTAATAATGCACAAGGAGACATGAGTATAATGACTATCAAGAAATTAGTGATATTGACAAAATCAGATTCCTTTTACATTTTCTATGCCCTGTGTGCCCTCCTTGAAAACTTACATTTCTTGGCATCAAATGGTAACACTTCTAACAGTAACCTCATTCAATGATTATAAAATCAGATAAGATTAAGAGATTGAATTGGTTGTATCGTTGCAGTGCAGATTTTAGGTTATCGGTTCAATTGGCAATTTCAATTATAGTAAATATATGAAGCATACCTTTATCAGCCTAATACGTTCCTTCTATACCAATTCCCCTGTTAGACTCCAAATGATTATACTGTGAAGCACAATATAACTGAATTGAAGTCAAGAAATCAAAATAAGATACCTCCTGTCTGTCGGTGGGCATCAACAAAATAAAAAAGGAAGAACAAACCAATTCAGCTTAGAAGGAAGGGTAGTTGATAATCATTCAGTCTAAAACGCATAGCAAACTGATACTTAACAGGATAATGAAAAAGTAGTAACGAAAAAGCATAAGAAGTATACGATAAAAAACTATGCAATCCAAAATTCCAATGCAGCTACCAGCATACTCTCTAACATCCAAGTAAGCTGGAGAAATATGAAGTAGATCATCCTGTAGGTGGGGGCACCGGCGGGGCTGCTCCTTGATCATTGTTAACGTCCTGTCCGGCAGAGGTCTCTCCACCAGTCAATGGATGTTAGGAAATTAAGCTTCTCAGGGAGCACTGCTGCATTAGCTGGTCGAACACCTGTACGATGCTTTTCAGCCAGTTCTGAGACTAATTGAGATGTCACAGTTGTGACAAAGTTCTGGACTGTCCCATACCTTTCTGCCCTACACTTTTGAGCAACAGCTAGAAGTATCGGAAATTTAGATCGCTCCATCACTCTTGTCACCGATGGAGGAGAGAATCCTGAAATAAGGAGGATGAGCCGTACCGACGATGACCTTGAAAGCAACGCTCAGGTGAAGTATCTCAGCAGCAACTCGTAGATCATAAATGACCGGAGATTTTGGTAACAAGAGAGTGTCATAGATTAATATCTATGATTCCATTTCAGTCCATTCCAATATCCCTGCTAGATAGCTCATCACTGATCCAACAGCTCCTCGAGCGTTCTGATTGCCAATGATCGTTTTCAGGATTTCTGCTCTGAGACGGGTTGTACGGATAGGCAGGTTCGGATCCGACTCGCAGCCTCAATGTTTAAGACCACCTCACACCGCTCATCGTCTTGCCTCTCAGCATAACCCGCTGCGGCCACTAGTGCCCTATAACTATTGCGCATATAGTTATCATAGCTCTGGGTGTTGATGTTCTTATACAAGATATAGCAAAGCCTGGGCAACCATAAACAGATGCTTCGATGCAGGCACTTCCTCTAGGACTTCAAGCCCTCCTTGTGTTACGCATGCCTCAATTCCTTCAAAAATTGTGATATCTGCACCCATATCCCTAATTGTATCAACAACAATTACCTTATCCCTGGTAATAGAGCCATGTCCACAGACATATAATAAGCGCAGATTTGGGTGTTTGAATGCTGGTTATTTGTATTGCGTAACTTCAAGCAGGTGTGTGCGATCCGATTCCGCTCAACTCTATCACTTGAGAAAAAGCATTGTACAACCTCAGTGGTCCGAAAACCAGCAAACGTATTCGCATTAGGAGTTTGTACTATATATGGGCGATAAGTGAATATGCGAGAGATCTGACTTGATTGAGCAGCCATCTATCGAGGATTTGTTAGTGCTCAATGAGCAGTGAAAGCAGAAGTAAGAGTTTAGGAGGTTAAAGTCCGGAGAAGAAAGTTAAGGGATAGTGATTTCGTTTGTTCCTCTCAATTATATAACTCAGCAGGTGTTGTCCTTTCCCCTCCTATCTCCTCTTCTCCCCTAGCATTTAATCATCATTTCAGTAATGGCTTTACTTTCCCAAGAAGAAGAGGAATAACTCAGCAGGTGTTGTCCTGTCCCCTCCTATCTCCTCTTCTCCCCTTTCAATCCTTTCGGCTCCAAGCAAACCCAGATCAATCCGATTAGCATGGCTTTTTTTTTTTACATACAGTTGATAATTAATAAATATATGAATTTGATTTAATGGGTTTTTTTTACTAAATATTAGAAAATAATAATTATTTATCAAAATAATATGAATTCGAAAATATGTTAAAAAATAGTAATTTTTTATGAATATTATTAAATGGATATTCAACTTTTTATCTCTATTGAACTTTAATCTTTCATCTTGTTTAACTTTTCATATTCTTGTAACTATTTTTTTCTATTCACGTATTAGAATATGAAGAGTCAAATCTCTCTATATATAGAGAAGAGTATGCTACTTGAAAATAGAATGAAGATATAGAATGCAATACAAGTTCTCATATTTTCATATCCATCATTTATTTATTTTTTTGGTTTATAACAGCACGAGGTTGCTTGATAGTATTCAATATTTTGTTGGAGAATGAGTAATCTAGACGTACAATATTCTTGTTAAAGCAACAAGGACAAAGTATGTAAATTTTTATGTGTGCTTGAAAAGTTTTGAGAGTTCTATATTCTTAATGAAAAAAAAAAGTTAAAATGATGCTCATTTTTTCGTATTTAAATATGAAATTATGTTTTATATATTTCATTATATGCTTGTTTGTTATCTAAGACTTTGAATAAGATTAAAATATAAATAATTTGAATATTTTTACTTAAATATGTATATATTTCATAACATATGTCATTGACATAATTAAAAATAAAGTAATCACTTTTAAAAAATTATTTTATTTGGTGACTGTTACCAAATGTACTACGTTGCCTATTAGATTATTAGATTATTATTTTATTATTTTTGACACTAGAGGTTCATGTCCAATATTTGGATATGTCGTATGAAAAATTTAGAAAAAGTTAAATATACTTGTACTGAATATATATCCATATACATATGACATAGCTTATGGCTATTTGTTTCTTTGCGGATGAAATTTTCTATAGAAACCTTGATTATAGTAAATAAAATAATGTAATGTCCTAGCTAATATTCGACAAAACATTTTTTTGGAGTATTCTATTGTTATGTTGATTAAATTGTAAGGTTGACTTTAGTTATCATAAGATTTTAATAAATCTAGATGATCATATTTCTATACTTAAGTTTGAATAGACATGAATAATAGTGCTTTCTCGTTTTAGTTGTTAGCTTAGAATATATAACTTGACACGAATAATTATGAGAAAGTTAAAATTGTGAAAGTTCAATGATTATTATCTACATGAAGAATTAAAAGTGAAATATCTAACTGTGAAAGATCCTCTTGATTCTTGAATGATGTAATAATTTGAAACAATGATTTTATCATTAGATAATAATCTCTAAAGCTTTCTATGATTGAAATATCTTATGTGCTCCTGCAGCAACAATATTGTAAAAAAAAGCTTTAAAAAGTATTTTGGAACGATCTCATGCCTTTTAGTGAAAAAAACTTCATTCCTTGAAGTGAATGTTACAACACATAACAACTATGAAAAATTAGAATATAGAAATCGTGGTTGTCGTTGTAATTGAAGATGTGGTTGAAGACATATTAATAATTGTTATCATGGTGGTTATAATAGTGATACTTCTAACAACTAGAAAAAGAATAATAAAGAAAATCAAGAAAATGATAGTTAAAAAAATATTCGAAGGTTATTGAAAATTCATGCTACCAATGTTGTATGAAAACGCATTGGTCATGTACCTGTCGTATGTTTAAGCATCTAGTAAAATTTTATCAAAGCATCCATTAAAAAAAAGGAAACAATATTGAGACAAATTTTGTCCAAAATAATGAAATGGAAGATAATTTTTTCGGAAAAAGATGAAAATTTTCAATATGATGTTAAAGTTGGCCATGCATACAAGGATGATTAATATGTTTTTAGTTTGTGTCAAAATTTTGTTGAGATCCAAGTATTGAAATTTAATTGTTTGATTTAAGAATCATTAAAATCAATATCTACTTGATATTTGCTTGGGGATGATCTCTTTCTCTTTGTTACAAATGATGCTTATAATCATTACTTCTCATCCATGGTAATCTAAGTTAGTCTAATCAACTTCTTTTGAAATTTGATTTTATTTTATTAAGAAGTTTAATTTATATAATTCTCTATCTATAATTCTATGAATTTTTAAATCTCTTCATGTATTTAGTTATTGAGATTTTTATGTGGAGATAAATGTTTTTATTTTTATTGGTTCATTTTAAATAGAATTGATTGGTTTAATTTTGATTTTAATTGAGATATATGATTATTGTGGAATGAGAGTAAAAGTAATTGTCATGAATTTTGAGATATTCACCTGGTTTGGATAGTTTCATAATTGAGGTGAAGATTAGAAAATGTTTATGTTTAAACTTTTATAGTTGTAAAGTTACTTTAATCTGGCATTATAATATTTTGCATTTTGTTGTGTTATGTTATATATAAAAATATATATTACCTAACCATAGTGATTTATTAGTAACACGAATTTATTATTTATTATGTTTAATATATGTATTATTTATATTATTCATTTTATTTTTATATGAATAAATTAAGTATTCATTAAGGATATATAATAAAATGATTACATGCTCCTGAAGAGTTAATATTGAATCAAATTGTAAAAAGCTCTTGAAGAGCTAATATTTTAACTCCTTGAGATGTAAAATTTTGTAAAACATAAGATTATTTTTCTGATTAAGAAGATATATGTTGAAGGAAAATTTTCTATGTTTTACTTTAAAATCATGGATAGAAATGACATGAGATACTCATGTTTTTGTATTATAAATATTCTCAGAAAAAATACATTACACTTATATGAATGACATATGAGATAGTGAACAGAAGTTCATAGTGTTGGTTTGATCGGTTAGACCATCCCTAGTCAATGTTGATGCAAAATAATTTGATGAAATTTTATATGATTTTATTGAAGAATTAGAAGTTATATTTTAATAATTTTCATCATACTAGTTATTTGGACAACATATTGAACTGACACCAGCTAAAGTTCCAACTAAAGTTAGAGGTCGGTTGCATTTTTCAATGATAAACAAATAATTTATGAGCTCATGTATCACATGTGTGCAGCCCGAAGTTTGCGATACTATTTCTTGAAATAATTTGATTGTACACAATCTCTATAAAATGTAATTTGTGCTAACAACGCTGGTGCATTATATACCTAGCATGATATTCGTAGTTTTAGCTGGATAATTTTAAGTTGTCTATTGCCTATATATGTTATATTTAATGGTTAGCAAAACTATGCCTCCATTTATGTGCAGCCCGAAGTTTGCGATACTATTTCTTGAAATAATTTGATTGTATACAATCTCTATAGAATGTAATTTGTGCTAACAACGCTGGTGCATTATATACCTAGCATGATTTTCGTAGTTTTAGCTGAATAATTTTAAGTTGTCTATTGCCTATATATGTTATATTTAATGGTTAGCAAAACTATGCCTCCATTTATGTGCAGCCCGAAGTTTGCGATACTATTTCTTGAAATAATTTGATTGTATACAATCTCTATAGAATGTAATTTGTGCTAACAACGCTGGTGCATTATATACCTAGCATGATTTTCGTAGTTTTAGCTGGATAATTTTAAGTTGTCTATTGCCTATATATGTTATATTTAATGGTTAGCAAAACTATGCCTCCATTTACTTGCTTAACCATTAATATAAGAATTGCTTTACAATAAACATACAATTTTATTTGCATCAAGCCAACATGTAAAAAAATATTTGTCTTGTGAGAATTAACTTTCATTTATAAGTCAATAGATTCCATCTAAGAATATCTGGATGTGCAATATCTATTTCATATTCCATCATAATGCACTAAGATGGATTATCAAATGTGAAGTTGTGAAATTTTAGAATTTTCACTAGATATTGAAGGAAGATATATTTATAATTTAGAAAAAAAAATATTGTCACGTTGCAAATTTTCTCGACATTAAAGAGAGACAAATTAGTTAAATAATTATGTCATCATTTTTTTTTTGTGATCCTCACTAATATTATGTGCACAAAGTTTGAAGGATAAAAATTATTTGCTAGATATGTTTAGTGATGACATTTAGAGATTTCATATACTACCTGATACATATACCAACTAAAATGCTCCAAATAATTATATGTCTCAGAAGAACAATGTGATAAAAATAAATCTTGAGCATGCTAGAAGCATGACAACTAGTCAATTCCATAAAACGAAAAATTATTGAAATAAAGGAGAAAGAAATGAAGATGGTCATATACTAAAAAAAGGTGGGTACTCATGAAGAGACCTAAGACATAACTTTTGATAAAACCCTAGAAGAGGTTCAGGTACCTGAAATTATGGATATAATGAGATATCTCAATTAGTTATGTCATAACTGAATATGATGCAGTTAAAAAAATGAAATTGTTGTCGACAACAATAATATACATAGAACACTTCAATATTATGGAAAAATGAGGATCTTAAATGAAAATATACTTGAAAGCATTGAGATGAGAAGAAGTCATTAAAAATAAATAAGTGTTCCTATTATAACTTATGAAATGTATCTCGGACAAGAAGTTCAAACACCCGGAAAGTGTAAAGCCAAGGCAGTACATGTTAGCATAATAGCGGAAAAAAATACAAATAATATATAGAATTGACTTGTAACAAGAACGTTAACAAGACATCTGATAGTGATTATGAAGAGATATACTCTCCTGTGGTGGATGCAACTACTTTTAAGTTCTTAATTAGTTTGGCAATAAGAGAAGGGCTTGATTTACACCTAATGGATGTAGTTACAACTTATTTATATGACCCACTTGGTAATAACATTTACATGAAACTCTCAGAAGGTTTTAATCTGTCAGAAGCAGCTAATTCAGGTTCTCGAGAAAGTTACTCAATAAAATTAAATAGATCCCTTTATGGATTGAAACAATTTAGGCGCACGTGGTATAATCGCCTTAGTGAATACTTATTGAGGGACGATTATAAGAATAATCTCATTTCTCCATGCATTTTTATAAAGATGTTTGGATTAGGATTTGTTATAATTACTGTATATGTTGATGATTTAAATATCATTAAGACTCCTGAAGAGAATTTAGTGATGATGGAGTGCTTAAAGAAAGAATTTGAAATGAAAAACTTTGGAAAGACAAGATTTTGTCTAGGGATAGAATTACAAATTAAGCACCTAAAGAATGGAATCCTTATGCATCAAACAACATATATAAAAAAAAGTGCTAAAAAGATTTTACATGCATAACGCAAATCCATTGAGCACCCCAAAGGTTGTTAGGTTACTTGATGTAAATAAAGACCCTTTCTGTCCTCGGGAAAATGAGGAAGATTTTCTTGGTTCTGAAGTACCATATTTAAGTGATATTTATGCATTGATGTATCTTGCTAGTCATACACGACCTAATATATCATTTGCTATCAACTTATTAGCAAGATTTAGCTCTTGTTCAACCCGAAGACATTGGAATGAGGTTAAGCATGTTTTTCGTTATCTTCAAGATACAAGAGATATGAGTTTATTTTTCCCTAACCTATCCAAAACAGAATTAGTTGGTTTTGCAGATGCAGAGTACTTATCTGATCCTCACAGTGTTTGATCACAAACTAGTTATGTTTTCACATATGGTGGTACTGTAATTTCTTGGCACTCTATGAAACAAACAATTACTACTACATTTGAGAAATTAATTTTCAACATTTGATTTCGTTGTCTTAAAGATCTTAAGTGATGCTTACATGAGGGGGAGTAAATTCACATATATATATACATACTATGTATCAAAGGATCATGTACTCTTTTTTCCTTCACTAGGTTTTTGTCTCACAGGGTTTTTCCTAGTAAGGTTTTTAATGAGACATATCTTTTATACAATGAATATCTAAGGGGGAGTGTTATGAATATTATTAAATGGATGTTCAACCTTTCATTTCTCTTGACCTTTAACCTTCCATCTTCTTTAATCTTTCATATTCTTGTAACTACTTTTTCCTATTCATGTATTAGAATATGAAGAGTCAAATCTTCCTATATATAGAGAAGAATATACTACTTGAAAATAGAATGAAGATATAGAATGCAATACAAATTCTCATATTCTCACATCCATCATTTACCTATTATTTTTGTTTATAATATAATTTAGATTTTTGAATTTTTAAAAAAAATTCAGCCAAATTGCTACCATTGCTAAGGTTTTGGACCCCAATACCAAATTAATTGATAGGATAGAGAATGTTTTGCCACTTTGAGATTCCAAATCACCATTCATGATTATTTGGGACAAAAATCACTTACGGAAAGCCCAAATGATCACAATTGGTGACAGTGACAATTTTATTTCAATTTATGGTTAATTTCATATTATTCCATTAAAATATTTTCATTTCATATTATTCCATTGGAATATTATTATTGAAGTAATTAATCAAAATTTGGGAAGGGAGAACCCGGTTCTGGCTTGTGCGGAAATGAGAAGTTTTTTATGGTTTTTCTATTCTGTTGGTTTTAGTTAATGGTTTTGCACTGTTCGCCTTTTTCCCACTTTATTTTGTCTTGGAACCTGCATATCCTTTATTTTTAAGAAATCAATAAAGCAAGCCAGATTTATATTAAAAAAAGTATTTAATCGATATTTTTATAATGTGTGTAAAAAGGCCGATTTAATGACATGTCATTCAATAAAGAAAATTGAGGACAATAAAACAACAGTTTTTTGGGGTTAAAATCTCCATTTTACAATATATGTGATGAAAAATGGTACTAATTTTCAATTTATTAGATTTCATCAGGCTTTTCTGAACAATGTTTCCATTTTAAAAGCCTGGTTTTATTTTTGATTGGCTTGATTATCATTCTGACAGCTTAAAAAAAAAAAAATCAACGTAACACACATCCTGACTTGAAAGAGACTGTCAAAGTTCAAACCTGCTGACCTGACCTAATGTGGTCATTTTATGAACCCTACTTCAAAACCCAATTTGGAAGGATGGAATTAGGTTAACTCTGTTTCTTAGCTCCTTGGTAACGACGTCGTATTTCAACTTTAAAATCTGCAGTCGTTTACGGAGACAGGGCATAGGATAGGGATAGGGATAGGTAATAACAACAATGACATTAATACCATAAGCGTACCACATCCTCAATCGACACGTACTCACATAGCTTACCTTCCCATGCCTCTCTCTGTGGGAAACCATTACTTCCAAAACAACACGTTACAGTGAAAGATGACATGATAAAAGACAAGCCAATACTCTCCCCATATATCCATGAATTAGTCATCATCTAATGTATTCAACACATCTTGGTTTAACAAAATTCATGTCTGCATTCTGTATTATCTGAAACTGGCATTTGCCTTGCCTTCAATCGCAACCCAACCAACCCACCTCTGTTCCCAATTTTTTATTCAATTTAAACTTTTGCTGCAAACTTATTAGTTTCAGTTCATAAACCCCATTTAAATGTGCATCAACCACGGTTATGAAATATGTCGTCAAAGTCCGCAACCATACATTACACAGCCTAATCACTGTTTCTAGCCGATCAAGTTCCTGATAACATACTGCAGAATGCCACCGTGGTTGAAATATGCCAGTTCCACCTGCATTTTAATTCAAGTGAATCAGTGGGAAAGAAATTTGATTATTCAAGGACGGAGCACAGCTCCTTCAGCCTTTTAACAAAAGCCAAGAAATGACAAAATTGTTTTCATATTAGTGCGTACCTCTGTATCAAATCGTACAGTGCAGGTGAATGACCTGCCACTGTCTGCAGCCACTGTCACGTCTTGGCCAGGTCGAATTTCGCTCACACAGCTTGGAAGATCAATTGTGTAGCGCTCATGGCCAGTCAATCCAAGAGTGTCAGCATCCTCTCCAGACTTGAAACATAGGGGAATGATGCCCATGCCCACCAAATTACTACGGTGAATTCGCTCAAAACTCTTGGCAATGACTGCTTTTACACCCTGAGTACATCATCATTAATGGCATTATCAGAAGGGTGCAAAATGCATAGAAATAGAGAAAGAGCAAGATCTACAATTTGTCGCTCAAGCCAGAAATGGTTCAGGAAACAACAAGATATGTATATATAAACAAGCACCATTGAATGGTGCATTCTTGTTAGTCAAACCAGTAACGCACCAATAACATTGGACCTTTTGCAGCCCAGTCTCGAGAACTTCCACTCCCATATTCAGCACCCGCCAAAATTATGGTATCCTGTCCTGCAGTCTTGTACCTCTGTTGATAAATAAAATTTAATTCTGTTACAATTCACTTATAAAAAGCCACTTTACGTGGAGAAGCTCAAAATTTGATAAAAATATTTAAATGCAACTTCAACACGATGATTTATGTAAATACTCTTTTCTGCTAAAAACAATGAGATGAATGCTAGTCATACAAATAAATATGACGTCCTCAGATAGATCATAATGCACATGTAATATTCTACTGGTAAGTCATAATATGTGAAACATATGCTGGATTAAGAATAGAAATTTACCATTGCAGCATCATACACAGATAGTTTCTCTCCAGTGGGGATATGAATTGTTTTAGGCCCAACTTCTCCTTTCAATAGTTTGTTCACAAGTCGGATATTTGCAAAAGTACCCCTGGCCATAATTTCATCATTGCCACGCCGACTTCCGTAAGAGTTGAAATCTCTTCTATCTACCCCATGCTCGAGGAGAAATTTTGCTGCAGGGCTATCTTTGTGGATGCTACCAGCAGGGGAGATGTGATCAGTTGTGATACTATCTCCAAAGTTAAGCAAGCAGTAGGCATCCCTCACTCCATGTGGACCTGGAGGTGACATGGTCATGTCCTTAAAGTAGGGTGGCTCATGGATGTAAGTTGATGTTGGGCTCCATGCATAAAGGCTACCAGAGGGAACAGATAACTCATTCCACATGGGATTTCCTTTGGTGATTGCTTCATATGTAGCTTTAAACATATCAGGCAGCACACTTGACTGAACAACCTGAGGACAGAACAACAATGGAAAACAATATTAGTCCCTAATACTTTAAGCCTAGGAATAAGGGTAAAGCAGGCTCAGTAGCTCACATTAGCCACTTCTTCACTAGAAGGCCAAATATCCCTGAAAAAGATATTTTTTCCATCTTTCCCTGTACCAATGGGTTCTGTCTCAAAATCAATATCTACCTGCAACATTGTGTCTAATGAGAAATATTCTTGATCTTAAGAATAAACAAGTGAATGAAAAAAGAAAGAGGTTAAAAAATAATCAGCTAAATTGTGATAACAAGAAGACATCATAGATGGTATACAACTCAATTTCGTGAACATAAATTAATGAACGGAGATCCAATTATAATAACATGAAGGTACATACAGTGCCAGCAAGAGCATAGGCAACAACAAGAGGAGGAGAAGCAAGATAGTTAGCCCTTGTCAAAGGATGTACACGTCCTTCAAAGTTTCTGTTTCCTGACAACACAGCTGCAGCAACCATATCTGGAAGCATGTAGAAAATAGCCAATTTGTCAGCTTCAAGCATTCTTGTGCAAGTATAACCAAGTATATTCTTGTTAAAAAATTTACCATTTTCAGAGATGGCTGATGCCACAGATTCATCAATATCTCCGGAATTCCCAATACATGTAGTGCATCCATATCCAACTATATGAAACCCTAGCTGATTCAAATACTTCTGCAAGCCACTGCAGTGAATTAATGAGTTAGCACTATGAAATAAAGAAGAGCATTTATTATATGGACAACATGCTTAGCACTATGAAATAAAGAAGAGCATTTATTATATGGACAACATGCTCCTCCAGATTAATAAGAAGTACCTCTTCTGCAAGTATTTGGTTACAACCCCAGAACCTGGAGCCAGACTTGTCTTGATCCATGGCTTGACCTGTTAAAGGAATGATCCAAAAATATGCAACAAGGCTTATTGCTCCGAAAATTGTACCATGTAAACATTCTGGCTAGAAAACGTTACCTCAAAACTTCTAGGTCAAAATATCATTTTAAGGCAAAACAAAAAATTCATATTTTTCCATTTAATAATTTTCTATTTTAAAGAGATTAACCTAAAAGATAAATTTCTGCCTTTTAATAACATAAACCTTGGAAACCTTCCATGAGAATAATGGTTAAATTTTACAATTTTTGGAGTAGCTCATAGTGGCAATGTTAAAAAAATATGAAACAGACAATCTAATTGGGAATAAACAAAGAATCAACATTGCTGCAATCAAGGGCCATCTAACCTAGTTGATCTAGCACTTCTGATTTTCTCATTATCAATTACTTCAACGATGAAAAGATTCATACATGTAGACATAAAGGAAAGCAGAGAAAGCCTACCTCCAATCCTAATTCACAGGCCTTCTTTGCAACCAGAGCAGCTCCAAGCATCACACTAGGATTTGAAGTATTTGTGCAACTAGTAATAGCAGCTATAACCACATCTCCATGCCTCAATTCTGCTGGAGTTCCATGAAATGAAAACTTTGCAACCTTATCCTGAGATTCCTTTGGTATAGCAAATCCCTGTAACAAGAGATGCAGGAAACATGAACAGGGGAAGAGAAAAGTAGAGGAGGAGGATGCACTTAACAAATTTTTTCAGCTCCTCTTTTAGTAAGAGAAAACTCAGAGACCAGACAGTTCTTATTATATGATCAGATGATATACCATTTTCAGACTATTCAAGAATTCATCATTTGTGTCTTAAGCATCACACTCAAGTTTTAGAATAATCAAATAATATCATCCCATCACCACTTCAGTGTTCCAAGAAGTACAATCTTCCCAAATTTATAAAGTTCATACCTTAAATCCAACCCTGTTGTCTAAGCAAGCATGCCAATCTGCTTTCATTTCTTTCAGAGGAACTCGATCATGAGGCCTGCAATAGAGCAATCAGATACTTTGACAAACCTTAATCCCAGGAATACCAAAAATTAAATAAGATTTTTCATTTTAGAGAAGATTGCAGTTTCTACATATCAAAAAATAAAATTTTACCTCTTGGGCCCTGATATACAGGGTTCAACTTCCTCAAGTTTCAATTGCAGGTAGGAAGAGTACACTTTCTCAATCTGAGGCTGAGTTTAGGAACAAATTCTTAGTTGGAAACTGTATGCTGAAAATTTTTTAATCATAGAAGAAAGAACCTAAGGAATATTTACCTCATTGTAGTCCACAAACATCTTATTGGCCCGTAAATAAGATTCTATCATTGCAACCTACATGATTGTAGATAAGTCAATAAACAAAAGGTCGATGCATCAAATGAAACAAAGATTTTGTTCTAAGGGGCTTACAGTCTCATCACTCCTGCCAGTCAATTGCAGATATTGCAGGGTGACATGATCCACAGGGAAAAACCCCATGGTTGCACCATACTCAGGAGACATGTTGGCAATAGTTGCACGGTCTGCTAATGACAATTCACTCATGCCTTCCCCTGTATAAGGATAGAGGGATACATTTAAAATTAGATAAAAGTAGCACAAGAAGCAATGAATAAGTTACCACAGTGTTAGTATTGAAGACCATACCATAGAATTCGACAAACTTGCCAACAACCCCATGCTTCCTCAGCATTTGAGTAACTGTCAACACCAAATCGGTAGCTGTCACACCATCCCTCAACTTTCCTAATAGTTTAAACCCAACAACACCTGGCAAGACCATGCTCATGGGCTACATGCAAAAAGGCAAGTGTACAATCATTAACTAAGGAGTTTTACTAATCAAAATTAAAAGTTCATGCTTTCAGCAATGTACTAAGAGAAAGAAGGAATTTATTAATGGTAATTGGACTCTTAGCCACATAAATAGCTCCATAAATTTTCTTTTTCTTCCTTCCCCATCCTTTCCCTCCTTTTGTAAACCGTAACCTATTAATAAGTGGAGTAAGTAATTAACCTGGCCGAGCATGGCAGCTTCTGCTTCTATACCACCAACTCCCCAGCCAGCAACACCCAAACCATCAATCATAGTTGTATGAGAATCTGTTCCAACAACGCTATCAGGGTAAAGCACGCCATTTGTGTTGAAAACGACTCTTCCAAGATACTCTAAATTGACCTGTAAACCAAGAATAGAGAAACTTGTTTGAGGAATAAGGACACAAAAATGCTGGTAAATACATGTATTCTGTTTTTTTACTAAACAAAGCCTGTCAGTAGCAGTATGAAATTCCTTTTCCCCTTAACACTATAACAAATCATTTGCAAGAATAGTAGCATTGATTTATTTATTTACAGCCAATTAAAAACTGATTATGATCTCTTAATGTAGCAGAAAAAATGCTTCTTACCTGATGTACGATTCCTGATCCGGGGGGGACAACAAGCATGTTATCAAATGCACTAGAACCCCACTTGAGAAAAGCAAATCTTTCTTTGTTCCGTTGGAATTCAAGTTCCATGTTTGCTTGCACTGCATTTTCCGACCTTGCCACATCAACCTGAACTGAATGATCAATAACAAGATCTACAGGAACCTGCAAAACATCATAATTCCATGATATACCAATTATTAGAACAGTTTTCCAGGTTACAAAATCACAATTCAAAAAATTAAACATTGCTTTGATTAGTCCAATAGCATCCCTAAAACGAAGTGCATAACTTACCAAGGGATTTATTTTATTAGAATCACCACCAAGCTTGTTCATAGCATCTCGCATGCAGGCGAGATCAACAACAGCAGGAACACCAGTAAAATCCTGAAAAGAAAAAGAAAAAAAATGAATCAGAGAACAATATTAGAAAATAAGTATTCCTAGCAATGCAAGTTAACTTTAAAAATAACTCATCATTATCATTAACACAATACCATCGTGGTAAAATTTCGGATAACCAACAGACCTGAAGAAGCACTCGAGCTGGCTTAAACGGAATCTCGACTTGTTTGGGAGATGTGTTCTCCCAGTCAATGATCTTCTCAACATCCTTACTCTTAACTTGAAACTCATCGCAGTTACGGATTGCGGATTCAAGAAGTATTTTAATAGAGTAAGGAAGTTTATCTGCACAACAAGCATCAAAATCTCAAATCAACCAAAAGATAACAAGCTTTGTTTGATTCAAGAAAAAGAAAGGCGAAAAAAAAAGAGTAAAAAGAGAGCTTCTTCGGTTTGAATAATCACTCAACAAGTACCAGATTAGCTTAAAAAACGCATAGATTTGTTATACAATTATAACAAAAAATATCATAACCCGACCCCAAAAAAATCCCTTTATATACATTTCTAAAGACCCTCTTTAGGGGAGGTCTGCTCTCTAAAAAAACTCTCCGCTTTCCATCTCCTTCTTCATAAAAGCCCCTTTTCCTCCAAACTCTGAAGAGGGGGAACTGACCAACTAAATCTGATATCCAACAAGATTCATTTCATTTCATACACTTGATTCCCTTTCCTATTACTTATCGGCAACCAAACGAAATTTAAAATCTAAAAGAAGAAACTAACCGATCCTTGGATCATTGAGAGCAGGTAAAGAATAGTATTTTCCGAATTCACCACCCTGTGGCTTCTCCAAAGTCTTCAAAATGGAATTGAAAGGATTTGCTGAAGCTAAAATTGAAGTTCCAAAACCAGTTAGATGAGTAAATATCTCTTAAAAAAAAATAGAAAAAACAAGATAAGAATGAGGAAAAGGGAACTGATATGTTTCGAGCAGCGTATTACCCATGATAATCAGCCAATAAACGATTGGTTGATGAAAACAAAGCGAGATCTAAAAGAAAATGTGAGATTTGAGTTGAAGGCAGGGGTACGTGAGGCTTCGTTCTCCGTAAACTCAACCAAAAACAAGCACTTCAAAATGATTTTTTTTTTAATTATTATTATTTTATATAAGATAATGCTGAAAAGGAGAGCGCAAAGGCGTGAGGAAAAAAATCAAACCAAAAATTAGAATATGTTTGTCGTTTTAGTATATTCAATATATTCTGATCTGATCCAATAACTTTTTATTTTTTTTATTTTTCTTTTTAATGTTTTTTATTAATTTTCAACTGCTTTTGGCTTGTGCTTGGCAAATGCCACCGACGACTTTAGAATTTTTTTTTCATTTAAGCCCTTTAACATTTTGCTTTATTTAAATATGTATTTATATTTTTTGTTATATCTAAATAACTCTTTAAATTTCAATTAATACTCAAATAAATCCTTATGTTTTTCCTTTTCAACGATTTCGAATTTAGATTTGAACTTAATTCAAATGATTAGGAAAAAAGTTCAATTCTATTTCTTCCAACTATTTATCGGTAATTTTTATATTTTCTTTTATTATAAGCTTTGAAAATTTAATTGCTACTCACTCACTCAATTCAGAATTATATATTAATTATAAAGTTAATAAACGTTGAACTAAAAATTTATTAAAGCTAACTAATGATTTAATATTTTTGAAATTATTAAACGTTAAATATTTTGAAAATACAATATAAGGAATGATAGCCTACGTTCATACTATAATGGCTTAGTTAAACATACGTCAAAGATTAAAGTTGATTTGGGTACCAATTAAAATTTAAGGGTTTATTTTGAGGTAATAAAAGTATAATGATTTATTTAAATAAAGTTCAAGGACTTATTTAATATATTACCCAAAATAATAATGAGGTTAAAAAAATGAGAACGTGAGCTGGGCCAGGCAAAGGCCCATTAGTTTGCATATAATATAAGGTGGTAATAATAACAGTAATGATCTCTTCGTTATGTTATTTTCCTATCAAAACATGACAACTTACTTGTAACTTCACGTCTCAAACTGTGTAGAAGTCAGTTCCTAGCAACAAAAGTCATTCGCCTTTCAATTTGACTAACATATATGGATTGTTTTATATATATGTATACAACTATTTATAGCCTATTATCAATCATTTAATAAGAGGATAAATACGTTTTAACGCGCTTGAATTCATATATTTTTGCATAAACAACAATTTCAATACTAATTAAACTAAAGCTCAGTCTACTAATAATTTTTTATACAATATTCTCAATAACAACCTAATCTACTTATGAGGTTATATTCACACTAAAAAATGGTGGGAATAAAAAATAATTATTTAGCACTCAAGATTAGTTCCTGGTTTTTTATGTATATAAAAAAAATTTAGTTCCTTGTTTGAACAAAAGAGTGCTCTCATCAATCTCTAAATTTGAAGGAAGCAACCCCTTATAATGCAATGTGGAACCAATTACCACATCTCAAATAACTTGTCAAATAAATGATGAGATACAAAAGCATATCTGAATAAATCTTTGAAGGCTACTACTGAGAATATATGATATTTCGATAATGGTTTTTCTAGGCACATGATTGAGAATAGAAGTTTTCTTAAAGAATTTCAAGAGAATTATGGAGATAGGATGACCTTTGGTGATGGTAAAAAGGGAAGAATCATTAGAAAATGAGTCTTGAATGTTAAAGGAATGCCACAGCTCGAAAACGTGATCCTTGTGGAAGGTCCGAAAACCAACTTGATTAGTACAACTAGCTTTGTGACTAAGGAATGTTGGTGAACTTCACAAAGAAAAGGTGCAAGGTAACTAGAAAATTTAATGAGCTATGTTATGGAGTGAGCTTGGGCATTCGACAATTGTTATAATTTGGTTGAGCTTATGATTTGTAATCGTGTTAGCTCTTTAGACCTTGAGCTATGGCATGAAAGGCTAGGTCATGTACACTTTAAAGGCTTGTGGGATATAATGTTGTTAAAGGGTTGCCAAAGCTAGGGAAGCTATTACCAAAGTTTGTGGAGAAATTGTGAAGGGAAAATAGCAATGTGAATTGCACCACCAGTTGCAACTAATTAGAACAATTGGACCACTTGAACTACAACACATGGACTTGATGGGACCTATGCAAACAAAAACCGTGAGTGGTAAATGCTACGTTTTAGTCTATAAGATGAACATTCAAGGTTCACTTGGGTGAAGTTCCTGCAAAAGAAATCAAACACATTTGATGCATTTGAGAAGTTGTGTAAGAAGTTATGAATGAGAAAAGTCATTGATTGGAAAGATAGTTAGAATCAAGAGTAATCATGGAATAGAGTTCAAGAATGAAGGTCCCTAAATTTTCTTACAAGGGTTATTTGCCCCAAAGGCTTTACAACAAAACAACATTATTTTAAGAAAGAAAGAATTGCATGATTGAAGATATTACAAGGGTCATGCTAAATGCAAAGGGTGTGTCATTGCTTTGCCGTAACTTGATATGTCAAATTAGGCTTCTTTTTACGCTTAAAGAGCTTGTTTCGAGCAACTTATATGTTTTTGTCGTGTTTTTACTTAGTTTTCGTTCTTTACCTTAATATGTGAAATAGTGTGTTTTATACCACTTTTGAGATCCAAAATGGCCAAATGCGCCATAAGGAATCTAATGGTTGATTGAGTGTTGTAGAGAGTCATCGGAGGCCCAAACGTGAGCGAAAACATCACCTAGAAAGGGGTATCGCAATATTAGTGCTTGAAAGTCGTGATACCCCTGAAAATATTGAATTGAAGATGATCGAGGCCAACTATAGTTGTATCACGATACCCAACTCCCAAGGATCCCTCAAGTCAAGACTGATGTTTGCGATACCCCTGATGAGAAGAGACAATAAATGACTATACGGACAAACCTTGTCCAACCTCAACACCAATAAAAAAAACACATTAAGGGGCATTTTGGGTAAAAAAAATTTTGGTCAGAAAAATGCTAAAATAGGCTAAAATTGGTTGAGAGAGAGAGACTTCACATAAGCTAGTTTTACATTTTTCTCTTCATCTTTTAGGGTTTTAGTCCTTCTTCTCCAAAGCTTAAGGTTTATTTTCATGTTCATTTTTGGTTTTTCTTAGTTCCATAGGTGGTAATTAAGTTAGTTATTAATGTAGCTAGGATTTATTTACTTCTTAAGCCCTTTAAACTTTTTTGTATTTGCACTTTAATCCATTAGCTTAATACCATTCAGCTTTGTTACATTTCCTCTATTAAAAAAAATCTTATCTTGGGTGTTTTTATTTATCTTCTTTGCTGTCATTATTGTGTTCCTCAAGCTTTTGTAAGAAAGCTTGAGTCTTTATCAACTTCCTTTTAGGTTAAGCTAATGGTGTTTTTATTTGATTTCTTGTTGAATGGGTTCAAATATAAGCACGAGTAGCTAAATCCTAAGTGGTTGGTTGATGGAAGTGATGAGTAATTGATTTTTGGTTCAAGGGCTAAATCGTAAAAATTAGACTAAATCGAATAGACTTCAAAGCATAGGATTGATGACCCTAAGGGAAAATTAAGATAAATGAGATTGAGAGGAGATCTTATCGGACTCCAATTTGATAGTCTCGGGTTAGTTTGGTGAGGTTGAGAGATAAACTAACTTATTTGTCGAAATTGGTAAAGTTGAAGCCAAGAGGTAAAATTGAACCAATTTAGGAGTAATAGCGATTTAGATCCCTAATTCGAAGGTTAACCAACCTCATGGAAATCAACCAACTGCTTCTTGTTATTGTATTTGTTCATATTTTTAGTTTCACTTTTTTGTTTTATTTACAATTTAGTCCTTCACTATTTTTAGGTAATTAATTATTTTGTTTTAAATAATTGATTATGTGGCGTGCATGTGGGCTGCCACGTCAGCAAAATTAACACGTCTTTAACTTTTCCGTCTATTTTGGGGTGCTTTAACAAACAACTTTAGTTCAAGTACTAAAAGAGACAAAAATTGTCATTTTGTAAATGTTTAGGGTTAAATTTGTTGATTTTTTTTAAAAATTTGAACTATAATGATAAATTTTGTAAATATTAAGGGCTAAAAATCTGTTGAATATTTTATATTTAAGATCAAATTAATAGAATGTGTAAATATTAAACAACTAAATTTATTATTAGACTAAAAAGAAGCCCACGTCAACACTTCAGTTAATATTCAAACGATTGTTAATGTTTGATGATGAAAATATTTAATTTCGTATATCTAGTGATTAAAATAAAAAAATTAAAAGTTCAGTGACCAAAATAATATGCAAATAATACTTTAATTACTATTTTTATACTTTACCCCGCTCCACTATAAATATATAATCTTAAAAATTATTGTCACCTCCATAAATATGGAATGCATCCACACCTGGCCAATCTTACCACATCCCGCTCCGCTTTAATTTATAATAAAAAATTTTAAATTATAAATCAGGAGGATGATTAAAAGTACTAAAGCAGCCAACAACCATTGAGTGGTTTTGTCTTAAAACCCATAGATTTGCCGACAATAATGATGCTATTTGGTAAGGAAATAAGTTTTATTTTTGAAGAATTTGCATTAAGAAACCTGACCTATCCTTACCATATAATTATGGCCTCCTTCCATTGGTCTACCAATTTAATACAAACTGCTTATAACTATTCTTGTATTAAATGTTCCAACTTAATTCTTTAACATCATTATGTCTTTCATATTTTCAATTATTACTTTAAAAATATCAATAATACTATCTACAAATAAATAAATAAAACACGTGAAGGTTTTTTTAACTAATTAAAAAGACTCCAATCATTCATGTTTAAAATGTTTGAATTCCGGCTAGTAAATTTGTGATGTTCAAAATTGTTTCATTAAAAAAAAATTGAATTATAAAAAAAATAGGAAAAACAGCTTTCGATTGATTCAGGTAATACTCACAGAGAAAGTCATTTAGTATCAATTTTAATAGTTTAGTGACTTAAATGAAAATTTTTAATTGATTTAATGACCAAATTGTAACTTTTTTTAGTTAAGTGACCATAATAAAAAAAACTTGTCAATTTTTTAGTGACTAATGGTGTAATTTATCCTAATAATCATCCATATATTTTGATAAAACTTAAATAAATATCTCAACTTGTAATTAACAAATTTATTAGTCCTACAAATTAGTAATTAAATTGAATATAACTGCAATGTTTAATAGCACCAAACATTTTAATTATGCATGATTTGCATTTTAAAACTCAAAATTTTATTTTTCTAAATTATTTTTTGTTGGATCAATTTATATAAACAACGAACAATAATGAAAAGAAAAAAAATTAGACACACAAACATTTGTGTGAAAAAAATTCTCTGTTAAAAGGATAAAAAAATCACATACAAAGAAAAACTTCATTAATCGTTAAACCAACAAAGAGTACGAGATGAAGAAAATAAATCTAAAAGAGCAAAATCCAAAACCTAAATACAAAATACAAAATTCTCTAAAAAAATCTCTCCAAAACTCTTCATCAAATCTCACGTAAGAGATATTTTATCAACTCTCTAAATAGAACTGCAAAGACATTTTAAATAGGTTGATATTAAAATCGTAATATGATTAAAATATTTTTAAATTAATCAGAGTTTAACTCGAAAAAAATAACAGAACTTAATTAAGAGAAAAAACTCGATATTTGTGAAAAAAAAAGTCATCATATCACAACATCTTCTTTCACGTCGCCACGATTTTATCGAGAAATTTCTTATCATGACATCGTGAATTGACTTTAATAATTGCCTACAAAATCCCCACACTTTCTATCCCTCTCTTTCTTATTTTAGTATATGTTGCTCTACAACTATCATTGTAAATGGTGAAATTGAAAACCACCATTTGGACCACCCACAGTTTCATGAAGTTGCTGGAAAGATTACAAAAAAAAGAATTCATTGTTAAAAGAGCTAAATTGATTAATAATAATAATACGTGCTGTGGAATTGGCATTGCATCAGCCATGCATGCACGTCATAATTTAGCTTACCTACCAGCAAAATTGAAAGAGAAAACGAGACTATCTCAATTATATTATTTACAGTGAGGATGGGTTGGATTCTCAATTGGAAGGAAGGAAGGAGGAAAAAGAAGAATCATTACATCAGCAAATCTTTTGATATTCCATAATGGAGCCAAAAATGAAAATCCCTTCCCACCCATAGTTTATTCAACTACTTCAACCTTCATGCTTTAATTTGATATTAAAAACTTGATTAAAATATTACCAGCATTCATTATTATTAATTCTAATCTATCCAGTTCCAGAAATGTAGATTTTCCTTTTGACAAATTAAAAGATTATTGATTTTGCATTACATCATATCCAATCATCACATCACTTCACGAACTTTCCACCCTTCCTCACTATTACTGCACTTCTCTAAGTTTTGGAATATTTGTCTTATTTGCTAGTTGAAATACTACCAACAAAAATATTAAATTTCAATTTCAAAAATGTTTATTTTTATATATTATATTATTTATATCATGTGAAAATTAAATATATAATACTAATATAAAATATTAAAAATTATATAAGTTATTTATGTTTAAAAATTTAATAAAATAGAATCTAATAAATGGTTTCAGTGGAAAAGAGGATGATGTTCATCCTAGGGGACTTGGGTTCGAGCACCTGTATATGTAAAGTGTGTGTGCCTTGTTAAAGGATTAATAAAATATAAACAGATACTACCATGTAATCCAAACTTAAGCAACTACATGTGGTGTTGATAAAAATAAGAGATGCAAGGTATTGCTTTCTTCTAAATAAAATAAAACGTAACATATATTGAAAATTTTTAGATAATTAATATTATTTTAATGTTTGCATTAATATTACATTAAAGTAATATTATATATTTAGTATATGTTTATTTTTTATTGTGTTCTAAATTATATAATATATAAAAATAACATAATATAAATTATTATTAACTTAAAATGGGTTGGATTGAATTCAAGCTTGAACATTTTGAACCCGACCCATATTTTAAACAGACATAATTTTTTTGTTCAAACCCTCTCAAATTTTGAGTAGGTCTTTAGGTTTGGACGAGTAATCCGACCAATAAACAGGTCTAATTGTTATCTAATATATATACTATAATAATATGAGGTTATAATAGTAATTTTGCTATAGAAAAAGAAGACCATCAGTGACCTTAAGACTTATTAGTCCTTGCATAAGAATTTCCATACCTTATTAAAAGGTAACTAAAAAATGGCTAACTCTAAAGCATTTTCAAGACATGTTTTTGCTATACAATCAACTACCATATTAGCTTCTTTAAATACATGTTGAAATTTAACCATCGAGAGCTGCTTGTTTTCTACTTTAATATCTGAGCGAAGTCATCATAACATACTCAGAGTCTACATTTAGCATATCAATCACTATCTTATTGTTACTTTCTAGAATAACCTCTATATCGGACTACTTGTAGACCATGGTATATTGCCCATAATTCAGCTGTGAGGCTTGGACATCTTCTAATAGATCGGTACAATCCTGCTATTCAATTACCATGACAATCACGTAAGACACCACCTATGGTGGAATAGTTCCCATTATCATTTAACGCTCCATCAGTGTTAACTTTGACTCAACCCTTCTTTGGAGGATTTCACTTCACTTAAATACTTCAATTGAGTGACTTTAAGTTATCGATTCTCGTCATACTACATATATTGGTAGCTAGACTTTCAATCCTTCTAAGAATCTCTTTCGGATGGACAATCATGTTGAAATATATCTTTATTCCTATTTTTTCATTAGAACCAACACAAAACAACAAAATATATTCCCCACTCTATACTACCAACATGTAAACCAATATTATTTTCCAGATTAACAATCATCCAATCTATTAGATTAATCCCAAAAAATTGAGATATGTAACTTGAGGGGATTAGTTTATACCACATACTTGCAGTAAAGGGATAATCTCACAAGATAGAAACCATAAATTCTTGACTTCCACCACAAATTGAAAAACTGCTATCATCAGACAATCGCCTCTTTAACTTTTCCTGATTTGTCAACAGACCCTGTCTTAAAACCAGCCATATAAAGTGCTTGACTCTTGGGGGCAAATTGTTTCCACAAACAATCTTCCAATTTTCTGTATAGTAGAGGTTTCCAGCTGAACCAAACCCTTTTTATTTGAAGCACTTTTTTTACAATTTGAGTAAATTATTGTTTTACTTATTGCCTTTTAATTTTTTAAAGTTATTCCATACCTTTTATTAAAAAAACAATTATATGTTAAATATAAAATTGATTCTAAAAAAATTATCTTTTTATTTTAAGATTTTATTTAACTAAACTAATTTTTTTTAAACATAACTAAACTAATTTTTAATGTTTTAATATTAAAATTAATGAATATTAAATTGTTAAACTTAAAATATAGTATTAAAAAAAGACATATATTAATAAAATTTATCTAATTAAATTTATATTTTTCAAATATATTAAGAGTTAATTACATTAATTGATTAAAGTAGAGTAAAGATAAAATATAAAAAAAAATTTAAAAAAAAAATAAATTTTAACAATTTTGACATTAAAAATAATAATCAAAATATATAAAATAAATAACCTACAAGAAATAATTATTAATATTATGTAAATTATAATATATCAATATTAATATTCAAACCATGATTTTTTGTATTATTTTAAAATTAAATAACATCAATATAATTGGTTTTAAATTGGTTAAATATTTTTAAAAATATTTTGTAATTACATTATTTTTTTCAATTTATTAATTATTCTTTTGAAGAAATTCATTAAAAATTTTAAACAAAATTAATATTATAAAATAATTATAAATTTAATATACACAATTGATCCGTGTATTGCTCGAAAATACAAATTAATATATTAATAAATTATTATTTTAATATTAATTTAGTGGTATAATCAATGATAAAAAATATTCTCGTTAGTTGAAAAGTTTATTCAAATCCGTATATATATTGGAGATTATATATTATAGATAATAATGTAATGTTTAAGTTATATATTTATACAAATTTTGAATCGTTAATAGTTTTTATATTAATCATTCGTATATTTATACTCTCTTTTATTTGTACTATTTATGTTTTAGGTCATATCTTAATCATTTTCTCATATCCTATTGTCCATTCAGAAGGAAAGAATTTGTATCAACACGGTGAACTAAAAATATTTTTTAGTAGCATCGAAATTAAATTTTAATTTTTATATTTTTAAATAATTAAATTAAATTTTTATAATTTCAAAGAGTTAAAAGTAAAATTTTATTTTTATTAATTTAAATTTTTAAAAATTTTAAAAATATTTAAATAACAATTTTCTATTTTAGGGGGTCGATGCCTCTACCAACCCCCTAGATTCGCCTCTGTGTATCTAGAGGTGTTCATGATTCGGGTCAGGTCGGGTTTAGATTGGGTCTAAGCATGCTATTAACATACTTTATGCTTGTCCAAGCCCGGCCTGACTTGAAATTTGGGCTTAAAATTTTGTCAAAACCCGTCCATATTTGCAAAAGACTAACTCAAGCTCATTTTTCTCGCTCATACTAGTTTTTATTTTTTTAAAAAAATATTTATATTGTTTTATTTTAATATTTAATAATTTTATAAGTTTTTTATTTATTAAAATTTTTTATATAGTCATCTTAATATTTTTTAATGTTTACATTAGAGTAGTATTATATATTTAGTATAAATTTATTTTTTTAATATGTTTTAAATTACATTAATATATACAAATAACATAATATAAAGTATTATAAACTTAAAACGGGTTGGGTCAGGCCGGATTCGGGCCTTGAATGTTTAAGCCCGAGCTCGACCTATATTTTAAATGGGTATAATTTTTTTACCTAAACCCATTTTCGAGGCTAATATTTTTTTCAAACTCTCCCAATTTTCGAATAAACCTTCAAACTTGAATAGATAGCTAAACCTAAGTATATGTGTATCAAACAATTATATATGTCACACAAAACATATCCCTTCCTTGCAAATCATTCACCATGATCAATTTTTATTTTAAAAAATAAATAAATTATTTACTATATATTGCACATAACAATTAAATGATAAATATTTATATTTCAATTTATTAGTGATTCTCATAATAAATAGGATAAATTACAAAAACAATCATTTTTGTTTACATCATTTTACATTTTAATCATTTATGTTTGAAATGTTACGTTTTAATCACTTACATACATTATCACGTTGTAACATTTTAGTCATTGAACCATTAATTGCCATTAATAGTGTAACAGTAAGCTGACATGACACATTAAATAATAATTTCAAACAAAAAATTAGTTAATTTATACAAATGGTTCCCATATTTTTTTCGTTTTGAGGAAATTAATTTTTTTCTTTCATGTTCTTTTAACTTTTTTTTATTCTCTTTTGCTTCTCTCTCTGTTTTTCCTTCCTTCTCAATTTCTTTTAACATAGTTTTTCTATGTTTTCTGTTGGAGCCCAATTTGTCTAGACCCAACCTTAAAACCCAAAATTAAACAAAAAAAAATTTTAAAATTTAAATTTATTAATGTCGCTTTGCAAAAATTTGAGCCCAAAATACCTTAAAACCCAATTGTCCAAGCCCTAGCCCGATTACAGACCCAATATCCCAAACCTTAAACCAAGCCCAAATGGCCCAACGTCTAAAAAATCAACAAACCCTAAATTACAAGTGGGTCTGCTATCGCCCTGCCTTGTCCAACCAGGAGACACCACGTCAGCCAAGGCTACCGACCATCTGCCACCAACACCAGCAACTTGCACCACTGCCGAGTCTACACCTGCAAGGAAGAAATGACAGAAATTTAATTGCAAGAAATAAAATGTAATGATTGTAAACAAGACTATAAAACTTGAATTCAAAGCAATTGTAGTTTTTTGGAGACCATTTTCGAAATCAATACAAAACAGTAACTCGAAATCAATAAAAAACGGAGCAGTTGATATCAAAATAGAGCCCAGATCATCAAGCATTCAATTTCTTTTCAAGATAATAATTACACATTGAGGTATTCATTTATTCTAGCATTACTGTTTAGTTATTATTTCTCAAAAACTCGAAACGTTTTAACATATATTAAATATTCATTATATATTTATTATCATTTAATGGTTATTTATTCCTAAACATGCATTAAATGTTTAATAAATAAATAATTATATATAATAATTATAATAAATAAAAAAGCAAGTCAAGAGACGTACCTGTCCTAGCCAAAACACTGTCGTCGCAGCCGCGATCGGAACTCTTCTGAACGTCGTTCGTGTTCGAGGAGGAACTCCGATAGGGTATTTCCATTGTTTCAAAAAAAAAATGAAAAATATGTTAAAAAATGATAGATTAAAATGGAAAACGAGAATAATAAAATTATCAAAACCCTTTTTTGATTATTCAAAAGATCTAGTTTATAATCTAGATCTATTTAAAAAAAAAAAGAAGAAAGAAGAAGAAACGAAAAGCAAATAATGATTAAAGAAAAAATCAAACCAAATTAAAAAAAGAAAAGAAACAGATCTAAAATTTCATGCTTTGTGTTTGAAAATCCAGGCTAGATCTGATAAATCTAAGCTTGAATCTGTTTTGTTTTCATTAAAAAAGAAAAGAAGTAAAAAGGAGAAGGTTTTTGGTTCACGGCATCGAAGGGCAATCAAAAGCGACGGACACTGGTGGGGTTTGCGGTGGAACCTTAGATTGGACCTAAAGGTTCTAGAGAGAAGAAGAGAGGTTTTTAGAGAAAAAAGAGAGAAAAGAGAGGGAGGACGAAGGATTTTTGTGAAAAATGAAAGAAAAATGAAATTTTCTTTTCAGATTTTTCACTTAAATATTCAACCCTGTACGAGGTCGTTTGGTGCGTTGGTTTAGGACCAAAACGACGTCGTTTCGATGCTCAACCCGAACAGGATCCGACCCGCCTTTATGAGTTCGTATGTTTCTAATTTTTGGGTTATTAACCCAACTGGTCCTTCCGCTTTTTTTAAATTCTCAATCAGGTCCTTACACCTTTTTTATTCTTTTTAAATTTGCCCAGGGATTTTATTTCCTTTTCAATTTCGTCCTTTAACTTTCTGAAGGCCAAGAAGTTGCCACGTGTCCCATTTTTTTTGGTTTTATTACCTAATGGTCCTTAAACTTTCTAAAAATTATATTTTGACCCCTAAACTTATCTAATATTACATTTAACCCTCAAACTTTTATAAAATTACATTTAACCCTTAAACTTTTCCAAAATTACATTTTAACCTTAAACTTTTCCAAAATCACATTTTAACCCCTAAACTTTAAAAAAAAATCATATTTTAACCCCTAAACCTTTCCAAAATTACATTTTGACCTTTTAAGCTTCTCCAAAATCATGCTTTGACCCCTAAACCTTTCCAAAATCATGCTTTGACCCTAAGCTTCTCCAAAATTGCATTTTGACCCTTAAACTTCTCCAAAATTACATTTTGACCTCTAAACTTTTCTAAAATTATGTTTTGACCCCGTATTCTCCGAAACTTCATTTTCGACCCCTTTTTTTTTTTTTTTTTTTTTTCCCTTTTTCTTTGATTTTTGTACATAAAAATTAATTATTTTTCTTCGCCTTTTTAATTAATCCTGTTTTCTGATTTTGTTTAACCTTTTTTATTCCGTACTTCGTATATTATTAATTCAATGTTTATTTTTTGCATCTATTTATCTGCTAATTGTTCCATCTGCGTATTATTTAATTTTGCCAATGAATTGCATATTCGTGTTTAATTTATGCACTGATTTTTAAATTAAAATTGTTTTCTATTCAAAAGATGTAAATGATTTTAAAATCGAGGCAATATCCTTTCGTGTGAAAACTTCGAAAAACCATGCCTTAACCTTAATGTGCTGAGTGTGATTTTCGTATAATTCGCACAATCGAATATCCTCTTTAAGACTTTTCAAAATGTCCTTTAATTTCGAAATTTTTAGAATGTCGTGCCCTAAAGTGTTGGACACGACTTCAATTTTTTGAGAAATTAGAAACACACGGACAATTTTTTTCAAATTCTATTTTTGAAAATCATGCGAAATAAGTTACGTGCAAAAGGATCGTATTTTAAACTTCACTCGAGATTTCAGAATTTTAATAAACAAGACCGGAAAATAGTCGACGTGGTACAAATTTTGGGCGTGTGAGGGTGGTAATCCTTCCTCACACGTAACCGACTCCCGATTCCATTTTTCTGGATTTCGAAGATTAAAATATTTTTCAAAACGGATTTTAAACGTTTTGTGGTGATTCAATCACACCAAATAAAAAGATTGGTGGCGACTCCATTTTTCAATTTAAAAATATTTTTCGAGACCTATTTGTTTTCCAAAAATAAACGTTTCGATATTTTCCATTTGTTAAAACTAGTCCCTATACTTTTATTTTTTGAACAATTTAATTTTTTCAAGTGAGACGAGCTTGTGGACTAGTTTTAACAAATGAAAAACATAGAAAATTACGATAAAAGAAATGAAGAAGGGAGAAAAATAGAGGGAGAAGAAGAAAGGAATGAAAAATAAAGAAAAAAAGGGAAAATTAAAAGAACATAAAAGAAAAGAAATTAAAATGCTCAAAATGAAAAAAAAGAAAGAATAGGGACCAGTTGTAGAATTTAATCTAAAATTTTTATTTGAAATGATGATTTAACGTGCCATGTCAGCTTGCCGTTACACCGTTAACGGCAATTAGCGGCTCAGTGACTAAAATGTTACAACACGATAATGTAAGTGATTAAAATGTAACATTTCAAAAACAAGTGACTAAAATGTAACCTGAGGGAAACAAAAGTGACTAGTTTAGTAGTTTACCCTAATAAATAATTGACTTTTTTTTGGTTGTAAAAATATGATGTATGAAAGAAATATAAATGTTAGCTTTTCACAAAATCCTTTCTCCTATCAATCATAATTAACATGATCAATTAGGGAGTTGAATAAGGCAGAAAAGATATGTTAAATAAATGGAAAAATTACAGGCTGACATCGTGAAAATACAGTGCACAGAAGAAGACTGGGTGGGTGGGTGGGTGGGTGGGTGAGACTTTAGGAAATAGCAGCATACCAAATAAAAAATGGTTCATTTCCGAGCACTAGATGAAGGGGCCATAGTAAAATTCAATTTAAATTTGAAAATATAAATCTAATCCGGACACAGATTTGGTTACTTGAAGTTGGAACCCTTCTTGTCTGAAGAGCAGGTTGTTAGGGTTGATATAATCATCTCTTTACCTTCACTGCCAAAAACTCTAGAGTCAGCCGTCTCATTAATAACCTCATGGCAAAGTAATAATTTTAGATTTTTATTCAGGTTAATTAATAAGCCAAGGTTGAAGATTTAAGAAAGATTGTGTGTATTTCTGGGAAAGGAAAATGAGTGATCCATCATCATTGGTGAGCTTACATATATCAAAATCCCTCCCTCGCATGCTACATGTCTTGAACGAAAATAAAAGAAGGTTCTTTATCTGTACGTCTCTCGTGCCTTTTGACAATGAAATGATATTGCACCCTTTAAATTAACTATTTTATATATTATTTCAATTAAAAAGCAGGTAGAGAAAAAGAATAGATATTTTCTTTCGTCCACAAACTCACAAATTTTCATGCTTCAACCATAACAGGTAGAGAGAGAAAGCAGGGTTTTGGGGGGGGGGGGGGGGGCATCACAATATATATATTATTATTGAAAGCTTTAAATGCGAGTTGGTTGATTCTCCTCCCTTTTCATCACCTTAAGCGCTAAGCATTGCCCACCCATCATCCCTTCCTTTTTCTTAAACCCCAACCCTCTCTCTCTCGTTCGATTTCAAAAGAATGGATTTTTACGAATACCCATCCCCTTTTTCCCTCTCTTCACTTTCTTTGTTTGGTGATTTCGTCAAAAAGGTTAAGTATTTTTGCAATTTCGCTGTTTCTGCCATCTTTGGGAACATCTTCTCTGCGATCTTAACCTTTTTCTTTGCATTAGGTTGGTTTCTTTCTTTCTTTCTCTTTTTTTTTTCTTTTGGTTTATAATATTTTTTCATTAGAACCCATTTGATTCTTGATCTATTCATTGCTGAAATTTTGCTTTTTATAGTAATTATTATAATTTCGCCATTGTGATGATATGATCAAAAGATAAAATCTGATTATGATTTTGTTCCATTTATGAAATTTTTTTTGCGTGCTGACAAAGCTGTTGGGGGATTCATTTGTCAGTCATATACTTATTTCCAATATAGACCTTGAATGAATGATGCTTAACATGTAAAAGGCTTTAATGAATCAAGTTAGCCAATTCACGCTCAAATTTTGCTAAACAAGTTCATTTGCAGTGGGCACCTTGTTAGGGGCCATGACGGGGGCTTTGATAGGACAAGAAACGGAGAGTGGGTTCGTTCGAGGGGCTGCAGTTGGGGCCATCTCTGGTGCAGTTTTCTCAATCGAAGTCTTTGAGTCATCTCTAGTTCTTTGGCAATCCGACGAATCCAGGATCGGATGCTTACTTTACTTGGTCAGTAATTGTGCTTATTCCCCTGTTTTTATAGGTTTACTTGCTAGGCAATCTAAATAATTTCTTTTCATGCTAATTTTTAGATTGATGTCATTGCAAGCCTTCTAAGTGGGAGGCTTGTTCGTGAGCGAATCGGTCCGGCGATGTTGAGTGCAGTCCAAAGTCAGGTAAATGAAAAATGCTCTGCAATTTGATTGATATTTGCCCACATCAAAGTTGAAACAGCAATTTACTTATGATGTCAGTTTGTGTTATCAGATGGGAGCTGCTGAAACAACTTTTGAGGATGCCCAGAACATATTTGACATTGGTGGTTCCAAAGGATTGGCTGGAGATTTGGTTGAGAAAATCCCAAAGATCATAATCACAAACAATAACAATGTGGATGCTTCCGGGGAGAAAGTTTCCTGCTCAGTTTGTCTTCAGGTCTAACCCTAACCCTAGCAATTTTTTTCTGTAAAACTAGTTGACACAATAAAGCTTACTGGGATTGAATCCTTGTTGCAGGACTTTCAGCTGGGAGAAACAGTTAGGAGCTTGCCGCAGTGCCATCACATGTTCCACCTACCTTGCATAGATAAGTGGCTTGTTAGTCATGGTTCTTGTCCATTATGCAGAAGGGATCTGTAATCTTGCTTTCTTTTTTTTTTTTCCTTTTGTACATTATACAATTAGATGAGTTCTTCATAGTTTATTTTATACCGTGGTTACTTGCCGGCCGGGGCATGTGTCTTCGGTTCATTATACAATAAGCCCTCTGTATAAGTGTTTTTTCTATTTACAACTCAGGGGCCTCCTGAGAACATAATACTTGACTTGTGCGATGTTTGAAGCCTTCTCAAATTGCGTATACAAAAATTGTGTACGATCAGGGTGGTGTTGGTGTTTCGTGTCTAGCTAAGAGTCTTTGCAAGGATTATAGAGTGTCAACCGGAGGAAGGCGCCGGCGATGAGGGGATTGAACTTGGTTGAGATATCAATCAATGATTGCAAAGGTTAGATGAAATATTTAAGTAAGGAAATATTATGAGAGCTAATTTCTCAGTCTCATTTATGAAATTGCAGGGTGTTGTAATAAATAAGTGTATGGAAGCTGGGGGAGGAATTGGTCAATGTTTTTTTATACAAAAGAATCATAGGGTGTTGTTGGGTTGATAGGAGATTAGAACAAAAAGCATTGAATTACATGGGCAGTAGCGGTGGAATAGGTGTAAAATTATCTACTCTGACCCAGTCGGTGTTTATCTTCTCAATATTGCATAGCTCACAACTGGGTTATTTCTTGTCCCCACACCCACTCCATTTTTGTACCTTTCTTTTATTTGACTCCTCAATTCATATACTTCATAATGTTATATTAACTTTTATAAGGTAAGTTTAAAATAATATTTTATAAATTTGAATAAAATGTTAAATAGAGATAAATGTTTTCAAATCGTTTAACTTAAAAATAATTACAAAATTAGAAAGAGAGATATTTGGATAGATTTGATTTAAATTCATATAATTCCATACCCAGAGTTTTTAATTGAAAATCCATGTTGCTTTCAACTTTCTTTTATTTTTCTCTCTTGGACTCCTCAAAGATTAAGTTACAGTACGGTGAATTTCGATTATTTTGAGAAAGTTCTATTACGAGCTTCACTAAAAAATACATAGAAATATTGATAAATCGTCAAGTATTTTTAGTGGAACTCATTGTAGATGGTGACCACGGCAGCAGCCATTAAAACCTTGAGGTACATTGACCATTTTGGTATTTAAAAGTAACATTCAGTGGTTTTAGGGTTGAAATCTTAATATCAACCACCACTCTCCTATCCTCATATTACAACCATTTTTGTGTATATCGTAATGTAGGTGAATAGTAGAAAGATATGTTGGCACATGCTTCCACCTACTCCATCTTATGTATTTATTTGTGCTTTAGATGCATCCATACCACCTCATCATCAAAACCAATCGACACTCGGGTCTACCAATAAATGAAAGGTCTCAATCTATAGATACAGTGTGTTTACGTAATGGAAATCAACGTTTAAAAAGAATGAGAAAATGAAATAGGTATCTTTTACTTTCCAACTTAATCTCAATGGCTTAACCTTTGTTGTTGAATTTGTGTTGGAATCTTTCCCATATACGGAATCTGGCACATAGGACAGCCTAGAAATTGCAGTAAACGAAAGCCTCCAAAATATCTATAAACTAAGGAAGGTTTGTGGTAGAAGGTATGTTGGCAATCAAGATAGCTGAGGCCGAGTCGTACCAAAACGTTGAAGAATTTAGAAAGGGTAAGCCGCCTTAATAGTATAATTTAGCAGAGTTGAAGTTTAGTTGAGAGACTTTAGATTAGTGGAATGTGGATAAGGGATTTGGTTTTACTGCTTTCTTGGAACGGAAGTAGGGCTTCTTTCCACAGTGAATCATCCAAGTCCGTAGGTTTGGTGGGGGGTTCTGTATGAAGAATATGGTACGCAAATTGTGGTTAAAGTCATTGGTTCTCATTGCCTTTGTAACATGACCAAGTGCACGAATTTTGATGTCTTCTTTCCACACTTTGATTAGATTCTCGTTGAGAAAATTTTTGGTGTTGGAGGGCTAGAGTCGTCAGTGATGATTTTATGAGCTTGGAGGAGGATGGAGGGTCTTAGGAGTGAATGACAAAGTATTCCCAAGTAAAATAGTATCTTGACTTTCAGTTGAGTAGCAGAGGAGGTTTAGATATAGTCGATAAGTTTGTCATGGCGTCCTTGCACTTGAATGTGATGGGTTGGTAGGGAGAGTTTAATGGTTGATTTATGGTGCAGACATGCTTGGATGTGATTGGGGGGCTTTGCCATTCTACCATGGAGCAATCTGAGTGAATCCCTAACTTGCCATGAAGCTATTTAAGTGAGCCATGATGTGATTTGTTGACATATAAGAGATTAGTGTCGAGAAAAGTTGTGGTTTGATTATCATAGTCATGCAATATCAAGCACGTACTCTGAGTGAGGTGAGCTTCTCATTATTCCCCTGATCAAATTTGGTTAGCATGGCAAACTGGTGCTTATGATAACAATTATATAAAATATTACATATGGTGGTTCAATCGTCAGCATTCAGATAGCCAATAATTCAAAAGAATAAGTGGTTAAAAGCTTTGTATTGGTATGTTCAAGGTTTAGAATTCAAACCCTAGCAATAACATCCCCTCCTACAATTTGTAATGTACTAAAACAAAATGTCATCATTTAAATTTAAGGGTGAAATAGTTCCACGTTATAGTAAAACAAAAATGAAAGTAGTGAATCCAATTGCTGACATGAGACTTCAATCTTGAAAGATGGTACAAAGTTATATTAAAAAAAGTTTCTAAAATACATTCATTTATCTTTTAATCCTTCGAGTGCACTTTGAAAGTTACTATATAATCATAAAAAACGTCTCATTTCACTATAAGAATAATCCCATTCTTGGCCGACCCAAAGTGGGTTGTGGGGTGTACTTTGTATTTAAGAGACGATATCGCGACAATGCGATGGACGACGTCTCGAAGAGAAGAAAACGATGTCGTAATATGGCGACATGTTCTCAAATTCAACTGGATTTTTTTCTTCTATTTAAATTTTGCTATTTATTCCCTGATTAAATTCTGATTATTCTAGGGATATCATAGTCATATTAGAACTCTAGTTTTAACTTATTTAAAGGGGCCATTGTTTCCCTGATTAAAAAATTTCAATAAAAAAAAAAATTTTCCTTTAGGGACGACAAGATGTAGTCGCATATGGGTTTTGGT
This sequence comes from Kokia cookei, assembly GCA_039519145.1. Taxonomy (NCBI): domain Eukaryota; kingdom Viridiplantae; phylum Streptophyta; class Magnoliopsida; order Malvales; family Malvaceae; genus Kokia; species Kokia cookei. The sequence continues at coordinate 15,535,325 of CM076909.1, forward strand.
AAAAATTTCGTTGCAATTATGGAGAGTATTTATATCCCTTTTGTGAGTGTCCTTGAAGATTTAGGGTTTTATTTATTGGTTTGCTCTCTGGGATTTTAAGCTTTGTATTCGGGGTTTTGGTTAATGTGCGTTTAGTACAGTTAGGTTTATTTTCTTCATATTGTACTCTCGTTTGTTTACTTATTTAGTGAAAAATTGAATCTCTTTTCTCTGTGATTTTTCCCTCTTTGAGTTTTTTCACGTAAAATATTTGTGTTCGATCTTTTCAATTTCTTCTTTACTTTCCTTGTTCATTGTTTATATGGGTTGATCCCCAACAAACTGGTATCAAAGCTACAGTTCAACTTTCGTAGATCGACTCATTCGATGACACAATAACGATTTTGGATATCGAGAAGTTTAACGGATCACAAATTTTAGTTTCTGACATTTTTGGATAATTACAAAGGTAATTGATGTGGTCGAGGACAAGGTGATGATTTGTTGCTCTCCATATAATCCGGTTGAAAGTGGAGTCATGTCAAATATCAGACATGTGCCTAATTTAGAGAAGGATCTAATCCCCTTTTGGTTTTAAGGACTCGAATGGTTCTTTGAGTATTTGAGGCAAGGTTGGTCGTAGAGGATTATAATCAAGATGAAGAGAATTAATGTTTTCTCTCCTATTCAGGTATTATTGGCCCTTGTTGTATTATACAAATTTAATTTGAAGACTATGAGTCTTTCAGTTTTTAAGTTCGAGCACGGTTTAAACTTGATTGATATTCTGTAAAATTCAAGTTTGGCTTGTGACGGGGTATGAAAAATGAGGTATGATAAATATGAGTCAAAGTGGAGATTTGTGAGGTGTACTTTGTATTTAAAAGACGATGACGCGATGGACAACGTCCAACGAGAAGAAAGCGACATCGTGACATGTTTCCAAATTCAATCGGGTTTTCTTCTCCTAATTAAACTTACTATTTATTCCCTAATTAAACATTGATTACTATTATGTCTGAATCTTTGCCAACGGTAGATTTCGTAGCCAGATTGAATAGTTCCAGTTCTAATCTCGGAATTGGAAGGGCAACCAAGAAAGTACGTACTCGTGCGGATTTAGCTTTCGACTTTGATGATCCCATGATGGACAGTAATGGTCAAAAACTCCCATCGGAGCCCTCAAAGCCGTCTTATAAATCAACACTTATGGGTGATAATAATGAATCTATGCAGACAAAATATCAGGAGGAACAGTTTTCAATAGAAGAAGGTGATATTATTACTGTGATTCTGGAAGGGATACCTTCTATCTGTTTCTCTGAGTGGGTTGCACAGTTTATACAAAGAAGAATGGCGAAAACAGTAATTGTCAAATTGTTAGTAGGGCGGATCGGTTTTAAAGCTCTGTTAAATAAAATCACTCTTCTCTGGAACACTCAAGGGCGTTTTCAATTGATAGACTAAGAAAACTACTTCTATTTAGTTCGATTCCAAGAGGAAAGTGATTTTACCAAAGTTTTGATGGCAGTTCCTTGGATGGTGTTTGGCAGGTACTTGTCGGTTCGTCTATGGTCGGTGTGGATTCGTTTGCCTGGTCTTTCGGAGGGTTACTACTCCGACTATCTCTTGCAAGTAATTAGAAAGATAATCGGCCCGGTGGTTAAATTGGACGAACATACTGATGGAGGGCAACGGGGGCGTTTCGCCAAGTTGGTTGTTACCATTGATTTACGTTGACCACTGGTCTCGAAATTATGGATTAATGGAAGGCTTCAACGGGTGGAGTATGAAGGGCTTCCAAACATCTGTTTTTCATGTAGGAGGGTCGGTCATAGTGCTGCCATATGCGAAGGTTCATCAGGCACCGAGCATGGGGTGGTTTCAGAAGCATGTCAAAAGGGTAAGGAGGTTTTTGGTTTGGAGAAAAGGGTTTTGGAAGAGAACTTTAGTGAGTGGATGGTGGTAGAGAGAAGAAAAGGCGTAATCGAGTTTCAGGTGAGGGACGATCTATCGGAGTTTCTGAGGTTCCTAGTGGCTCTCGTTTTGTTGTGTTGATTGAGGATTTCATTTTTGGAAATGATGAAAATGAGAGGGCTTTTAATGAGGAGATTGTGCAAGATGATAATTTGGTATCTGAAGGAGATAATGGTGGAAGGGCAGGGCAATCTTAGAATAATAAAGGAGTTAAAGGTAAGTAGGTTACAGGTGGAAATTCAAAGAAGAAGGGCATCCGGGTGGCTGGACCTAGTAATAAGGGTGGTACTATTCTTAAACTACTAAAGCCCAATATGGACCGTTTGGGCATGGAACAAAATTCTTCAAATGGATCAAGGGGGGGTGTTTTAATTGGGTCAAATATAGGTGGTTTGAATAAGGGAAAAGAAGTGGTAATTGAAACGATTACCATATCTGATAAATTAAAGAAGGGGTTCAATGTTGCTGTTCGAATTTTGAATAGCCACCAGAATGCATATTTGAATAACAAGGAAAATTCCATTTTATTTATTTGGGCAGCCTAGTGTTTTGCATGGTTCCAAGGTTGACGACATGACTGAGCTTATACCAAAGTAAGGGAAACCATCGAATAGGGATGTGGATTTGGAGATAGCTATGGTTACTTTGGTGGATGATCTTGATAAACATTTTAAGGATAATCGGATAACCATAATGTCAAAGATTGGTGGAGAGGTTATGGTTATCGATGATGTAAGTGGTGTCTCTTAAAATGCAACACTCAGCTTTCGGGTATGTGTCCAACCTATTTTTAAGTTTTTTTTATGAATACTAAATTTTAGTGTGGAATTGTCAGGGAATGGGTCATCCCCGTTTTCATAACATGGTTAGTGAGTATCGCAAATAATTTCATCCAGAGATAATTTGTTTGATTGAAACTCGAGTCAATGGTTGCCGAGTTGATGGTGTTATTGCAAAGTTGGGATATTGTCACTCCTTCCGTGTTCAGGCTAATGGTTTCGTTGGTGGAATTTGGTTATGTTGGACAGACGAGGTGTGTGTGGATATTCTGCATGTACATTCTCAAGTTATTCGCACAGTCATTAAAGATGTACAGCATTCCAAGTATTTTTATGCTTCATTTGTTTATACAAGTCCTCAGAGTGCTAAGCGAAGAGATCTTTGGCCTTTGCTTTCTTTGATTTCGATATCGGTTAATGGACCTTGGATCTTGGTTGAAGATTTTAATTGTGTGATTGATAGTTCTGAACGAATTGGGGGTGCTGACATTTCTCATGTAGGATGTCAATGATTTTCGGGAATTTATTTTTGATAATGCCTTGAAAGATCTTAGTGCTAGTAGGGCACGATATACATGGTAAAGAGGTGGTCTTTTTCAGAGATTGGACAGGGCCCTTTGTAATATCGAGTGGGAGTCTTTTGCTCCTGAGTGTTCTGTTAGAAACTTACATCGTCTTAAATCAGATCATTGACCACTTTTTGTTTCTTTGCAATATTTTCATTATTGAGGTAACAGACCTTTTCATTTCTTAGCTAGTTGGATGTATCATAAGGACTTTACCTCTTTGGTCAAGAATAATTAGATGCAGGGGCGATCGGTTTTGGAGAATTTGAAAAGCTTCAATGAAGTAGTTACTGATTAGAATAAGCAAGTGTATGGTAATATCTTTACGAAGAAGAAAAAGCTCATTGATGAGTTAAAAAAGATTCAAATAATTTTGGAGTTTCGAACCTCTACTTCTCTTCAATAACTTGAGGCGACCTTGAGATATGAAATCGAGGAAGTCTTGACACATGAGGAAATGTTCTGGTTCCAAAAGCCTCGAGCAGAGTGGTTACAACATGGGGATAGGAATACTGCTTATTTCCATAGTTGTACACTCCATCGTCGTAAGAGAAATAGGATTTAAAGGTTGAAAATTGATGAGGAATGGTGCTTTGATGGCTCTATTTTACATCAACATGTTCGAGATTTTTTTCAATCTCTTTATATCATGGATTATGCGGTACAAGGTTTTTTGATGTCTTAGCAAACCTTTCACGAACTATCTTTTGATGATGTCTTTCGTCTTGGTTGTCAAATTACTAACGATGAGGTTCGAAAGGCGGTTTTTGGTATGGCACCATTAAAAGCTCCTGGAGTGGATGGATTCCAAGCTTGATTTTTCCAATCACAATGGGAGTTTGTGGGACTTTCTATTTGTAATTTTGTGAGGAATGACTTGAATGGGACACCTTTGGATCCTATGTTGAATCAAACTCTGCTTGTGTTAATTCCGAAGTTTGCTAACCCGAAAAGAGTTACTCAATTTCGTTCTATAAGTCTTTGTACTGTGCTTTACAAAATTCTTACCAAGAAGATTGTAAATAGACTGCGGCCTTGTATGATGAAATTGATAAGTCCTAATCAGTCTAGTTTCATTCCGGGAAGGGACATTACGGATAATATTGTTGTATTCTTGAGCCACTCACTGAAATCCTTTCATGGGAGGAAAACTGGTATGGTCATGAAAATAGATCTTGAGCAAGAGTACGACAGAATCAACTTGGGCTTTCTTAAGCACACTTTGTTGGTGTCAGGTCTTTCTAATGAGCTTGTACGAATTATTATGGGATGTGTCTCCTTTGCTTCCTTTCAAGTCTTGTGGAATGGAAATGTCATGGATGGTTTTCAACCTTCACGAGGTTGTTCGACAGGGAGATCCTTTATCTCCTTATATGTTCGTACTTTGTATGGAATGATTGAGTCATTTAATTGGTGATGTTATTGCGAGTGGGAAGTGGAAACCTTTGATGTTGTCTAGAAGGGGACTACCTATTTCTCATCTGTTTTTTACAGATGACCTCATGTTATTTAGTGAAGCGAGTTTGGAACAAGCAGATGTTATACACAATACTTTACGGATTTTTTCCTATTTTTCTGGACAAAAGGTAAATGTTACAAAGTCTAGAATCTTTTTCTCTCCATCGACTCCTATTGATGTTATCAAAGGTGTTTGTTCTAGATTGGGATTTAATCAAGTTGATAATCTTGGTGTGTATTTGGGTATGCCAATATTTCATGAACGAGTTGGTATTGGTTCCTTTGATTTTCTTATTGATAAGGTTCGACAAAAATTATCAGAATGAGATGCAAGCAAGCTGTCAATTGTGGGAAGAATTACATTGGTCCGTTCAGTGCTTTTGTCCATTCCTAACTATTTTGTGATTACGGTTAGAGTGCTGGTCACTGTTTGCTTGGAGATTGAAAAACTTGCACGCAGTTTTATTTGGGGATCTTCAGGAGGACAAAGGAGGCATGCTCTTGACTCTTAGGAGAATTGTTGTCAACCAGTTGAAAATGGTGGATTGGGATTGCGGAAGTTAAGTGATAAAAATAGAATATTTTTGTTGAAATTGGGCTATCGTTTCCTTACAAATCTAGAAGCTCTTTGGGTTGTTCTTAGGAAAAAATACAACATTCATGAATGTTTACCCATATCCATCTCTCGTAGTAATGGATCTTATATTTGGAGGTCCCTTGTGAGAATTTGGTTAGAAGTTCTAGCTAATATTTATTGGTCGATTGGCGATGGCCGTGTTGTGAATTTTTGGAATGATCATTGGCTTAAACATCTTGGTCAATTGAATTCCTATTGCATTGCTCCGGAAAATTTGGATCACACTCTTCGTGTCTGTGATTTAGTAACTTCGGCTGGTTTGTGGGATTGGGAACATCTTCGTCAATTAGTTCCACATAATGTTCTAAATCATATTGCTACAGTTATTCCTCCGTAGGAAGGGGCAGGTCCCGATTGCCTTGCATGGAAGTGGAGAGATAGTGGCGGCTTCTCTTCCTCGCTAACTTATAAAAATATTTTTGTTTCTCCTAGTGCAGGTACACCAGTTTGGAAGTTCATTTGGGCTGTCGAAGCTCTCCAATGAATTCGGGTTTTTCTTTGGCTTTTGTGGTAAGGGAGAATCCTTACGAACAGCGAACGACAAAGGAGACACCTGACAACCGATAATTTCTGTCCTGTTTGTGGAGATCAGATTGAAACGACGATTCATGCTTTAAGGGACTACAATTTTGCCATAAAAATATGGAAGTCCATACTACCAACGCATGTTTCTTCCAAATTTTTCTCCTTACCTTTGCTTGATTGGCTACTTTGTAATTTAAATGACAAAGGTAGGTTCTCTAAAGAAGAGGTGGTGTGGCACTCTCTTTTTGCAATCCTTTGTTGGTTAATTTGGAAGTCACGCAATGAATTAATTTTTCAAATAGTCATAGAAGTTCTAGCTCAATTATCGATACAGGATATGCTTGGGCTTGTAGTTTTCACAACTTTTCCACAAAGCCGAAGTTGATGCCTCTCTGCCACAATATATCTACATGGTCTCGTCCTACGCATGGGTGGCTTAAGCTCAACTCCGATGGTTCGTCTACTTTGGATAAGGCTTCCATTGGCGAGGTAATTCGTGATGAAAAGACAGGCTGGTTATGGGATATTCATTGAGCTTTGGACCCGATTCGATTTTTAAAGTAGAAGCGCGAGCCTTATTGGAAGGCTTGTTCTTAGCTTGGGATAAAGGTTATAGAATAATTGAAGCTGAATGTGATAATGTGTTACTCGTGGATTTGAACAACTCCGGAGGTGGAATTCATAGTAATTTAGTTGAAATACGGATGCTACATCAGGTACTCCGTCGTCAATGGAACGTTCGTCTTTGTCACCTTCCAAGGGCTTTAAATAAAGTTGTTGATCATATGACGAAGATTAATCTGCTTTCTAATGGTCTTTTGGAAACTTTTAGTGCCCCTCGGATCTCAATTTTGCAACTTTTGGAAGAAGATAAACAGGCGTCATTTTGATAATTAGCTTTTCTTGAATTTGTAATTGCTCATTGCTGTTTTTATTCTACCAAAAAAAAAAAGGTGTCATTGTATTATTGATTAAAAAATGTCAATAAAAAAATGATTTTTCTTTATGGGTGACAAGATGCAATCATATACGAGTTTTGGTGAAAGTTTGTGGTAATTATGAAGATTTAGGGTTTTGTTTATCAATTTGCTTTTTGAAATTTTGAGCTTTATATTCAAAATTTTGGATAATATACGTACTCTCATTTGTTTGCCCATGATTTATAATAAAATTGAGAGGAACTAAATAAGTTTTTTTACCACTACATTTTATCGTGTAAATCACATTATTGTATTTATAATAAAATAACTCCAAAGAGAAAGTTAAGTTTTGTTTGGTTTCAAAAAACAAGGGTTATTTTCGTTTTCATGACATTAAAGAATACATGTTTCGTTAAAATTTTGAAAAATAAAAAGGAAAATATGTGAATATTAGAAAACAATAAATGCTTTATAAAAGTGAAAAAAAATGGTGACAATAAAGATTTGTAACTTTAAATATTAAAAATATTAAATTTGACACCTTGATTCAAATCTATATAAATGTAAAAATATATACTCTTATATTTCTATTATAGAAAAGGGAGTTACCAAATATATATTTATTTTATTTGTCGAACGTTTTTTTTAAAATTAAAAAAATAGAAACTAGAAAAGCTTTATATTCCAAGAAATATAAATAAATTTTAGCATATGTCGAAATAAATTTAAACTTCCTAAAAAGATAGTTTTCAATCAGATCAAAATCCAATTGCTGTCGTGGTTTTGCTTAATAGCAATATATCTCCGCTTCTTGAGATACTAAGAAACAAGGAAGCGAGAGCAAATCATAAAAATACATACTTTAGCATATATATAGTTTTTATTGACTACCTTGAATACTGGCATTACAACTTGGTACAAGCCCTTTGACATTGGAGCTCAAGAAAAGAAAGAATCCTAGAGAAAGTATTAGCATGACCATTGAGATAGATAAACAATCCAAGGATATGGCAGAACAATTGTGTAAGTGAAGCTTAAAACAGATCACCATTTAAGACTTGCAAAATGCAGAAAGTGTATCATCCAGGGCCTTGCTACCATACTCGCCGGTGAAAACACAATTTCCCAGACGACCTTTTAGAAGGATAAGCCTTAGTAGCCCATCAGCCACCTTCTTATCAACCTACCATAACAAAACGATACATACATATTCCTTGAGTGTTCAGAGAAAGCAATTTGAGATATACAGAGCAGTAAAACTTGGTTCACTTACCGCCATGACAGATTTGAACATTTCCACAGTCATGGTTTCAGGAGGAGCAGTAGGTAACTTAGCCCGCTGTAATATGTCATTAACCCGTTTCACAATTGAACTGTCAATCCAACCAAGGCGATATGACATGTCAACAGCCATAACCTGAGTTGAGTATAGATTCACGTTTAGTACAGGCGTGGAAGAAGATCAAAACAAAATGCAATAACAATCACATTACCGTGCCAGCTGCAACAGCTTCTCCATGTAGCCACTCTCCATATCCGAACCCAGTTTCTATTGCCTGGAAAGAAACATGAAGACAACAGCACGAATTTCCTTAAAATCTGGAGTAAATACAGATCCCTTCAAGATAAAGTACAAATTCTAACAGATGTAAACACAAGATAACTTCACCACTAGCTGACTACAAAAGAGAGTACAACTGCTAAAACATAAAATCTCAAGTTGTAACTTCATATTTTTTCTATTTTAAACCATTTCGCAAGTTCCTTTTTGGGATTTCAAACCATGTAGCCATAAAATAAAAACTCCAAAAAGAGAAAATGAATGCACCAAGACTGAAAAAAATTGATTCCCTTTTCAAGCTAAAATGTAATATAGCAGTAGAGCACATACAAAACTTACATGACCAAATGTATGACCCAAGTTCAGTGTAGCCCTCAATCCACTTTCCTTCTCATCTAGTGACACGACCTCAGCCTTGTTTTCACATGATCGCTTTATAGCATAAACAAACGCATCAGGATCCCTGTAATGATCAACACTGCATCACATACAGCTTCAAGATATATTGATTGCAATAATGAGGAAAGCACCAGAGTGTAATATCATTAGTTGAAGTAGACAAGGAGCTATACACAAGCACAAGGCATACATCAAGAAAACTACTTCAAAGGATAATACAAGGTATATTCCCAAAAGCTGAAATTGAAAACACGCGTTTTGATTTTCAGTTCTTACCAAATGTCCTCTCAGCTTCACATTTCTAAACAAGTTTCAACCTATTCAAATGTTTAATTACATTTCATTCAATGAGTTTCATATACCTTGCCATCAGTTTCTCCATATTCTTTTCCTGCCACTCAAAAAACTCAGCATCTCTGATGAGCCCATACTTTATAACCTCCGCCAGACCAGAAGCCAGTTCCCTATCTGGCAATGTGTTCAATGTGTCAGTGTCTATGAGCACACATTGAGGTTGGTAGAAAGCACCAATCAAGTTCTTCCCTAGAGGATGGTTTATGCCAGTTTTACCCCCAACCGAAGAATCCACCTGCTTATTAGAACTAAGTTAAAAACATGAAATGTTTGCACACAATGTGATGATCAATACATAAATGAGCCATGAGTGCGAAATGACCTGCGCCATAACAGTAGTAGGAATCTGGATAAAATTAACACCGCGAAGAAAAGCAGCAGCAGCAAAACCACACATGTCACCAATCACACCACCGCCAAGAGCAACTAATGTACATCTCCGGTCCAATCGGGACTCGATGGCCTTGTCAAAAACTTTCATGAGAGTCTCCTATAAGCACAACCATTACTATTACTACTTCCATCAAGTTCAATAGCAACAATGCTTCAAATAAAGAAACAAATAAACAGAGAGGAAAAGTGGAAAACCCACCATGTTTTTGTACTTCTCACCATCAGGTAGTATCACATTTTCAACAGAAACATTCGGGTTTCCCTTTGTTAACGCATCAACGACTTTATCCAAATACAAAGGAGCAATTGTAGTGTTAGTTACCACAAGAACTTTCTTCCCATGAACATGCCTGTCGAAACGACAACTCGTTAACACTAAATACGACGAACAACGTAAAGCATTCTCTTAACCAAAAAATTAGCTAGAAGTTACCGAAGCAAATGAATGAAATTAACTAACCTTTGAAGAAGTTCATGCTGATCAAGCAACCCGGAGCCGATGTAGATCGGGTAACTCCGATTACCCAAATCCACCTCAATAATAGAGGGGGCTGAAGAGCTCCTTTCACCAACCGACTGATCCATCACCGGAGTTGCATTGGCGCAAATCCTGCGACTGAGTTCAATGGGTCTGGAGAGAAAAAGTCGTCCGGGATTCAACTCAGCCGAAGTGAAAGCGCGAAGAGAAACATTAACGGGTTTATTAAGCTTGGGGATGAAGTCACAGGACAAATTGGAGTGGGGGTTGGAAGAGAGAGAAAGAGAGATAGCGTTAGTGGTGCAGGCCATAGATGAGAAAATGGGGGGGGGGGGGGGGGGGGGAGGGAGGTCTGTCTGGTTTATTGTTTGTTAGTTAGGGGAAGGATTGGGGAGAAACATTGGTTTGAAGAAGGAAAAGGAGTGGGTAGGTGACACGCGAAGCTGTTGGTGGACGACGACACGATTCACGGTTGGTGGCAATATCACATATACGGCTGTGATTTACGGAATTCCATTTTTTATATTTTTTTAAATCTTTTAAGAATTTATTTATAAAAAATACATAAGTTTTAATTTAATGTGTAATTTGATACATAAACTTTAATTTAATACAATTATAAACATAAAACTTAAATTTTTGTTTGTATGTATGGATAAAACTTTGATTTTAACTCAATTCTAGACATACTTAAAGAAACGAATACATATATTTATTTCTATATTGGATTAACATAATTGTTTGTATATGTAATATATCGACGTACAATGATGCAAATTTAATAATATTATTAGTAATTTGTGAAAATTAAATCTAGCAAAATTTTATGTATAAAACCACAAAGAATCAAAATTCATATATAATATTATACATTTGATCAAAATTCATGGATAGTTTTGATATTTATCCCTATAAAAATATCATTTATATAATTTAATTTTCAATAGTCTTCTACTTTTTTATATTTACTAGTTTTTTTAAAGATAAATTTATTAATTCATTTAATGAATGTAATAATACAATTCAAGAAAAAAATAACAAACACTCGTCATAGATGATAAATAAGAAGCTCTATCAACACAATAAAAGCTTTAGCCTCAATATCAATAGAATATTATGACACATTGACAATTGACTTTGTTACAACTTAATCATGACATATTTGAAGTGATTGCAAGCACTTAATATGATAAGTAAATCAATCCTAGATGGTCCAAAGCGACAAGCAAAAATCGATAAAACTATTTACAATTTACATTATGCTTAAAGTTCTTGAATTTTTCGTATATTTAGAATTTATTCTTCATATTTTTATTTTCATAAATTTAATCTCTTACTTTTAAATTTAAAAATTTGGATTCATTTGATATTATTGTTAAAATTATTTTGTTAGACTTACTGATGTGATATTTTAAAATTAAAAAAAATACTCATTTACTATTCATGTAATGAAAATGTTATTGTAATGAATTTAAATTTAATAAAAAATTTTAATGCTATTAACAATTTTTAAAAATTCACAGTAACATTTAAATCAAAATAAAATATTTGAACTAATTACTGACTTTATAAAAATTAGGATATTAAATTATGCTAAAATTAAACTATACAAATTAAATCTCAAATTTAAGTGAAATATATAAATTAAATCTAAAATTATTATATAATCTCAAGAAGTAAAGAAATTAGAAGTGACATTTAGTCATTATTTTTATCATCTAAAAAGACGAAAAAAAAAACAAGCAAGTGCCATGTAAGAAAGACAGTGGTGGTATAGATTTTTAATTTTTTTAAAAAGTTGGATAAACTATAAAAATAATTATTTTTTTTTTGTTTCAGATTATATTTTAATCACTTATGTTTGAAATGTTATATTTTAGCCACTTACGTTATCGTTTTGTAACAAAGTGATTACTCTGCAGTTAAGTTTCGTTACCTCCCTAACGACAATCCTATGTGGTAGTCCAAATGAGTTTTAAATGCCAACTTGGATGTCCAACTGAGTTTTTCTTTTTCAATTGTAATTAATTTAAAATTTTCAATTAATTAAATTTATTTAATTAAAAATTTATTCTTATCTCAATTGGACATCTAAGTTGGTATTTAAAACTCATTTGGAATGCCACGTAGGATTGTCATTAGGGAGGTAACGAAGCTTAACGACAGAGTGACCATTTTGTAACAAAACAATAACGTAAGTGACTAAAATGTAACATTTCAAATATATGTGACTAAAATGTAATCTTAGGCAAATAAAAGTAACTATTTTTAAAAAAAAGTTTATGTATTTTAAACCTTTTTTTTTTTGGTAGAAGAAAGAAATTAGTACAAGACTAAAATAACAAACTTAATCATAATGTCTATCTCGAAATATTGCCTTGTGGATGTCCTCTTCTAGCAGCTTCCTAGTCGACATAAGGGGGTCGTAAAGTATCTCTAATCAACTAATTCTGTCTTCACCAGTCTTAGTGATCACATCAACAACTTTATTGTTGTCCCGGGGAATATGACGGAATCGAATTTGCCAATCCTTAGTGCACTAATCATGTATCCTTCGGACTTCATCTATATTAGTCATTGCAGCTAATCCATTTCATACATTCTCCATTAACATTGCATTATCACACTCAACTTCGACCTGTCGAAAGCTTTTGTCCCAAACAATTTCCATTCCAATTAACACAGCCTTAGCCTCAATAGAGAGAATGTCAATCGTACTTGTTTGCATTCTGAACCCGACAATCCAGCCACCATTTGGCCCTCTCTTTTAATGACTCCCATTTCAATTAATTAACATTTAAACAAGGTGACATGTGTTATATGATTGACTTGTTATGACATAATTTTAAAAAAAAAATTAATATTATTATGTATTAAATTATGAAAAAATATTTTGTAAGCTATTAGTGAAATTTCTAGATTCCACAAAAAGATGATTAGAGAATTAATAAATGTGCTACAAAAACTATCGAAACCAATTACTTAATATAGAATAAATGGAAAAATCAACTAAGCCAAATTATATATATGGAGTAAATCAGATATTTCACTCCCAAACCAGGTTAGCATGTCAGAAAACAGGTTAGCAACGGTACACAAGCGGCCCTTATATCCTCCTTTTTTCTAGGCCAAAGGCCCATTTATCATTTTCTTGTTCTTAGGCCCTTTTATAATTCCAACTTTTTCTTCCATTCTCGTTCACTCCGGATGTATGTTTTGAGGGGTGTAACAGCAGTGAAATTGCTTTCTTACACATTTCATGTCAAATGCTGAAACATTATAGAGCAGTCCACTTAAAGAACCAAGCAAACAAAGAGCACTATAATCTCACTCCTTGTCAGAATCTTACATTCTCAGTATTCAAAGACAATCCTCATATTTCTATTCACTGCATACCATTAACTGTGCTGCTGTAAGTGTTTTGTGACAGCCAAATTATATCTTCTCTTTTACTATGGATAACAGTCCAATCCCTGCTGCATGCACATGCCTCTCCATACCCATTCATTTTCATCATCCATAGTATACCCTTTTCTTTCATATCTTTTTCTCAGGACTTTCGTTCATACCCAATGAAGTTATTGGAGTAAATCTTATTTGCTACCTATGCCTGTGACGATATCACTTAAATAAGGTTTCAGGATCGAAAATTGTTGATGGAGAAAATACTATTGGGAGAGTTTTGCCTTTGTTTAAGAATCCAATCCAATGCGATTATTTGGAGCAGAAATTTTGTAAAAGAAAAAAAAAAAAATCTTATTTGTTGGTTGCATTTATTAGTGGGTGAGTGATGTATTCATGTCCAAAGTTTTTCTTCACTGGATGACAAAAAGTGCCTGTATGCTTTGCCCACGTACTGACTTAATCCTGCATTTTTCTTCATTGCTATTCTTAGTTTCACATTGGTTTCCAATACCACTTTTTTTCAACAATGATATTTGCTTGAATATCTCAGCTTTGTTGAAAAAGATGTTTGGGACACCGACTCTAAAGCTATGTTTTTTATATAAGCTCTACAAACGGATGGAATTCATTGGGTAAGTTCCTTGCAGGAAAAAGTAGGACGATGGCTTGCTTTTGCTCACGTACTGGTTATCTTGCAAGACACCAAGATTCACACATAAAAGCATAATCTAAATTCAGTGTTGGGAACATAAAGGGAACTGATGTTTTCTTTATGAGTTATCTATTCATGGTGGCTTCCCTTTTTGAAGTTGTAACATGGAATATTCCACATCTATCTTCTGAGTAACAAAGCTATACATATATGTATATGCCAACAACATAAAATGGACCCTTCCAGCTCCTCAACTAGAGGAGATAAGTTAAACTACTTGATGTTCCAGTAATGGAGTGCTTAGCACTTTAGCAGGGATTGCCAAATCTCATTGCACGTTATCTGTTCTTCATGTTGTGAAAAGAAAAAATGAATGTTAACTTGAACCTTAGTTGCTACGAAAAGCGCTGCTTTTTCTTTTAATCTTCTGCTTTTGTTCTTGACTGTAATGATGTCACAACTCATCTACTTCTACAATCAATTTTGGCTGTTTTTCAATAAACTAACAAAAGTTTATTTGATTAATTCTCAATTTCCATTTTTCTTTTGTACATAAACACAAACCGCAACTCGAAAATTAATTACTAATATTAGGTTGAGTGATAAGGAATTTGATGCCCCTTACGTAAGTTTGAGATTCATTTTTTATGGATGAAAAAAACCTAGTGCGAGGAGAGCTTTTCCTTCTACCAAGGGATCTAACCTAGCTCAACTCCAAATTTAATAGAGATTCAATATCAAAAAAGAAAAAAAAAAATTATATATTATGTTTATTGGTGCTATTCACCCACTCAAGTTAGACACGCAGCAATCCAAGGAGGCACTATTTGGATTGTCTTCCATCTCTTCTCAGTCGGATTGTCCTTGACCGCTCAACCTTTCGGACTAATCACCCGCTATGAAACTACTCGTTGATAGTGGGAATGTCCTCTTACATTAGGTTTCCTACTTACGTAGATTTGATCACTCACTCTTCAGTGTGAACACTCTCTTTAGGGACCACAGAGGTTCATCTGAACATAGCAACCTTGTATTCCCTCAAAAGACATAACAAATAGGTCTCATTGTATATACCCCTCACGTACTCCATGATGATAATCATCTTGTCACGTCAACTCTACAAAACAAAAGGCATCTCCTATAAACATCGTCCAATTCGAAGAGAAAGGGATCCTCCTCCTCACAAGTAACCTTGAATACTTACGCTTAGCATTCAGCTTTTTTAGCCTTCACAACAACCTTCTAACTTCTCTTGCACATCTCCGACTCTCCACCTGTTTCAGTGAACTAGTCCTTTTTACTCCACCACCTTATGAGACTTGTATTAACAATTGATAAAGTATAGGTTCATTAGGTTGAATATCGGATAACTTTATTTACCCAAAAAAAAGATTTTAAGTTTGTTCAAATCCTTACAATGGAAGGAAGTGATTGAAGCGCGTAAGTTCTTAAACGTTGAAAACAAGTTAGAGAAGTGGAAAATCTAATGAACCTGATGATTTATCAAAGGCATATCAAGAATGGAAACGACTCAGCTTAGTGTATCCTTCTAAGTACTCCACCATTGCTTTCATAGAGAAGTGGAAAATCTAATGAACCTGATGATTTATCAAAAGCATATCAAGAATGGAAACGACTCAGCTTAGTGTATCCGTCTAAGTACTCCACCATTGCTTTCACTGTCGTATTCTTTTTTTCAATCCTTTTCTATAGGCAACTGGTGGCAATGGGATAAACTTGGTTGGTGCCTTTATACATATATACACGTATGTATATCAGGATTTATGATTGATTTCTTTCAACTTGCACATAATTTCAATACACAAAGATGGTAATGTTTGAAAGGGACTTCAAATCTACTTTCAAAAGAAGTAGTGTTGATTTTTGCTTTTGGATGAATTAATATAACTTGCATGGAGGGGTGGTGTTCCTTCCCAAAACAAAGTTGGGTGAAGAATCATTTCCTATAGGAATCTCACAGTCCTTTGGTCGGCAATTTCGATGGTTACTCGTATTTGGGTGTATTGCCCTTTTTTATTTCTTTATTGCATTGCCATCAAAATACCAAAATTTTCTATATTTATTCTCCCTATAATTTGTCTATCTTAATCAAACCTATGTTGACGTTTCACCGCATATATATGTATAGGTATTGTTATTGTATATTCCAAACATAAAAAGAAAAGGGAAAAAAATGTTAAAAATAGTTAAATAGATATGATGATTTATTGGTGGGTGTTAATTTTATTTAAGAATAGTTTGAGTTTAAATTACAATTTTATCGAATAGAATGATCGGAATTGGATGGATTGTTCAATTTTTTATATTGAGCTTTGGGGGGTTTTGGACAGTGTGATTCTTTTTTAAAGACGGGGTTACAATAACGTTTTGATCCATACTGACAGTTTAGAAGTGGTCAATGTCTTTCAAAATGGACATTTGGCCGAATTAACTTTAGCTTTGGTGGGAAGGATATATCTTATATTACAAACTATAGATCAATGGAGTATCAAACAAATTTCAAAGGAAAAAAAATTAAGTGGTTGATTGTATTGTTAAGATGGCTCCTGATAGAATAGAATATGTGCATGCGTTTATTAACGCACCCGAAGAGTTCGGAATTGATTTTTGTGTCGCTAAAACAAATAGCTTTTTCGCATATAACGGATTAATTTTTGTTGTTTTTTATGTTTTATTTTAAAAAAAATTAAATTTTCAAATAGATTAAATTAAAACATGTAATGGTATTTGAAACTAAAACCTCATAAATTTTAAATTTTAAACTCAAATAATAAGCACGATTAGTATGATTCGAACTCAAATCATATTTGAAACGATAAATGCCCTTAACCATTAAGCTGTCACGTGAAGTTATGCAACTCAATACATTATTGTTTGTCATTCAGTAAATCTCTCTAATGACATGATTAGCATATACTTATATGGTACTATTAAACCGATGGAACAAGAGGGAATTGGATGATTTTAACATATAGTTGGAACTAATCAATGATTTTTTAATTAACAAGAAAAAACCATTGAAGTATAATGATCATAACCTTATTTTTTGACTTTGAAGAAACCACTAATAGAATGTTGCCAAAGCAGAGATGATTTGTTCAACATTGGTACGACTGATCCAGGATTTTTGATAAAAGTGGGATCTCATATCACCAAGAAATAAAGGCCAAATTTCATAAAGAAAAATATCTCCTCCTCTGCCTTTACAATTTAACCACAAACCTTTTCGTAATTCATAATTCTGCCCAGCTGTAATGGCAGCTAAGATGTACCCCAAAATGTATTCGTAAAGAAAAGGAAAAAGATAAAGCCCATTTCAAGGCGGTCAAGAAAAAGTCCACTGTTATTAAAATGTATTTAAATTATCAATAATTCGTACAAAATATATTATACCCAATTGATTTATTTATAATTCATCCCATAAAAAACTTAATCCGTTGAAAAATTCATATATCTTAACAACAAATTATTAATAACTTAACAACCAATTGTAAAGATATTATGATTTGAATAAGTTTTTAATGTACAATTTTTAACAAAAAAAAACCTCCAAGAAGGGGAGTTCAATAACTGAACCGAATAGTAAACTCCTTTGTATTTGTTTGAATCTTTGATAGCTGTGAACCATGATATTTGAGTTTGAAAGCAGAAGAAAAGGAGAACTCCTGTGTCGATCTAATAGTTAAGAGTATTTAGAAGTGTTGTTATTAAAGCTTTGCTCTCTCCTTATAATTCATAAAAAAAAAAAAAAAAAAAAAAAACACAGAAGAGGAGTAGTGCCCAAAAAAAGAATACATATGTATTCCATTTCTGAATCAAAATGATATGTGTATTTTACATTAAGATGAGCTATAGTTTACAGTCTGCAATTTTCTCTTACTTTTTCTTTGTTGGAACTTGAATACTAGAATAAAAACGAGAGTACAAGAAAAATAGTGGTGGCAAAACCGAATCGGATAAGGGAAAACGGTCGGATTTCGGTGGAGTCTCCGGTGGCCAAATTTGCTAGCCATTGACTTGCCAGTGCAGTTGCCTGCATGGGATCCGAATCCGGGTCCGACCCTGTTGCCTTTGCAGCAGCAGGATCCTTTGAAGATTTCAAACTGCATCAAAATGAATACTACATTAAACATGTATGGAACTATCAATCTTTTTCAAGTGTCAAAATTTATATGACATCATGAATTGAATGAACCAATTTTGGAAAATTACCTTGGAACATTGGGACAGAAAGTAATTGCATAATCAGCCCCACTGCAAGTGAAAGTGCTGGTGGCATCATCGAAGGCATAGCTATAGGATTTGGGGCAAGCTGACTTGAACACTTGCGAATACATGGATGGTTTACAAGCGGTTGGACTACTGTAGGCTCCGCTACAGCAGTACTCTGGTTTGCCAAAGGCATCACAGGCACTCTTGCAGGCAGCACCGCCATCAATTTTCAGTTCAGACGGGCACTTTTGGTTCAAATCCGTCAAGCAACCGGTGGTGGCACACTCTCCTGACCCTCCACTTCCTTCCACAATCATAGGCAAATTGTAACCATCAACCAGGCTCACGTCATAGAAGTCTTGTGATCCTGAACCGAGTGTAAACTCGGCTAAGGTGGCCGGTGGGATGGCTCCAGCTCCGTTGCATTCCATTTCGCCAGAGCCACAATCGCCTGTAGCGCATGAGCCGTGGCCAGAGTCATCGAAATTGCATCCTGTTCTGCCCCAAAAGCGACCTGCCCAACCTGTAGGAGCTTGGAAAGAACGAGAGCTGCCTTTTGTGAGTTCAAAGCCTGTACTTTCAAGTTTTGGACTTCCTGGGTTAGCTAGAATTCCAGGCCATACTGTGTAATCGCATTTATTGATGAATGTGAAGGTGGCTGCCGTAACACCTACAGGTAAAAAAACAGAGGAAAACAGAGCTTCAGTTTGGTTTGTCCATAAGAAGAAAATAAATCAAAGTTCACAAAAATGTGAACCAAACCCATTTCTTTAAAAAGAATATATTCCCATTACCTTCAAGAAACACAAGGAGAATGATGCTGAAGAAGGTGATAATAGAATGCTGATGACCGGAGAACAGAGCCATGGGAAATATATTCTCTCTTCTTATGTACTTGAATGGTTGTGAATGAAAATCAAAAAGGGAATTTTGATTAAGCAAAGCTAATGTCTATAAGAAGAAAAATAACGGAGAAGATGGTCATAAAACTCTATAGTAATTCTATATTTGTTTGAGCCTTCCCTCTTTTCCTCTTTGTGGGAAAGAAAAGAGTGGATGGAAGAAGGCTGGGTCGAGTGGTAGTGGTGGTGGTGGGAGGGGGGAATCTAATTATCTGCACTTCTTCCTTATTTATAGGGAGCCAAACGTCCTAATCGTAATGGACACTGCCAAAAGAACCGCCTTGTTGTTATTTGTCTGCTTCTTTGGCCCCTCTTACCCACTAATTAGGCGTTCCTTCTTTTAAAAAAAAAATATAAAATTTCATTAATAGGAGTGTAATTCTGGTTGTATAATAAAGTTTTTCATAAAGGTGTAATCAATTTTACTCATTTTTTTTCCCCTTTTGTCTATGCAAAAATTAGAACCACCACTACCCACTTTGTGAGGCTTCCGTGTCCACATTCCTCTATTATTCATGTATCAACGTTGTTACTTTAACAATAACATTATTATTTTTGGAATCGTTCAGGAAAATCGCAGAGCTAATCTTATAAACTAATATTTCAAAAACATGTTCGAACAACTTCTTTTAGAAGGAGATGTGATCCCTCAATGACCCTGTTTTCCCCTGCTGTCATCATCATCTGATCTTATGATTTCACCAATTATTGGAGACCTCTCCAAGCACGCTGCACACCACGACCAACCAGGTTTTCTTCCTTTGCCTTGGGACGACGTTAACAGGACGAGACCAACACCGTAAAAGTCGATCGGTCGGTGAGTCATGACAGAATTGGTTTGAAAAGAGGAGGCAAATCACATGGTGATCAGTTGGCTGCTATGACCATATAACAAAGTAGTTTATTCTAGCAATCAATTTTTTGTCATGGGTCCCTTTGAATAGTAACCCTAGTCATAGGAAATATATCCATTCAGAATGAATATATGTATTTTGAATGGATAGCTTCTTTCCTAAGCATGTCAGGTTCCAAAATTTTTCTTCTTGCCATGAATTGTGCATGTCTCACAGGTCTCATGCATGAAACTGAAACTGAAACGTCTTTGTAGAAAAGTGCAGCGTCAGAGTCCAACAATTGGACATGGACAAATCTTTGACTGGCAATACCGACCTACAACTGTCCTAAGGTGATTGCAAGGTCGTGATGGTGAACAACGCGCATGTTTCACACTTGTTGCTGCAACTTCCATCCAATTTCTTATTTGTTTCATTTTAACAGAGCTTTATGGGATGCTTAACTCTTGTCCACCTTTTCAAGTGACCTAAAAACCGTGTCAGATCGCATCTAAAAAATATAAAGAAGCTATAGATTAATTAAAATTCTTCAATTGATGATATGATATAAGCTCAAAATATCATGTTATCACATTTTAACATAATTCAAATTTAGAAAACAATAAGTTTTCGAGATTAATATGGACTAAAAAAAGTTTAAGAACCAATACGAACAAACAGAAAGATTGTAGATATAAAAATTTATATAGTAATTTTATTAACCTTGAATGTTTTCCAATTTTTTCTTAAAATTTTTTTCCAGTTCATATAGTAGGTCAAAATGCACTCATATAACAAGATTTCTCACAAGAACAGATTAAACGTTTAATTCTTTCATCACATTCAACTATACAAGCCTCTCAATTATATGAACTTATTTCGAAACTTGTTTGCATACGAAGATCTATCTCAATCCCATTAATACAACACTAAGACAAGTTAAATATATTATAATAATAACAATCAAGATAAATATGGGCTTTTGACAGCTCAGCAAATAACCAAGACAAAAATATAAACATCAAAACATAAATTCATGGGAAATAACCACGTGCAAATTTCTTTCTCTGACACCTCCAGTTCATGATATATTGCAAAAATTCGTACATTCCAAGTCTCTTTTACCTTCCTCAAAAGATACCTCTAAGCTCTAGCAAATCATCAACAACCTAGATTTTATTTATATATTTGTATTTGAATTAACTCTTTACCCAGATTTTCAAATATTCTGATGAACAAAACTTGTCAATATGTCTACCCAGCCACTGGATAAGTGGAAAGTGGATGATGCACACTTGAGAAAGACACCAGTATTTTGTATAATGACTAACAAGATTAAACCACCAAGCAATCAAAATTAAACAGCTGATGAGGTGGGAAGTCCAAACTCCAATCAAGTCTAAAGTAATTAAATGTCCGGGGTCGATTACCAAAGTTTTCTGATGTAATCATGGCAATTGGACCAAATATCAGCCCCAAAACCTGTATTTTTGTGCTCAGATTACGCCAACTCCGTGAATTCTCGTACCAAAAAATTGTTACCTGCTATAAAAGTAAATGATAAAACTTATATAAGTAGACTAGGGATTTCTTTGCTTACTGGTATCGACATCAAGGAACCTCCATGGATATGCGGTACGTCATGTAGATAAGAGTTTTTTACTTTTCACGTAGACACACAGACCCCTCTTCACTTTTTCTGCATTTCAACTTCTTTAATTATGCTTTTGTTGTCATGATTTTCCGCTATGATTGATTTTCATAATTAAAAAAAAAAAAAACACCCATTCTTTATGAAAAAGCTTTGCTCGAACCTTTGCTTCTTAAGCTTTCATATTCCTTACATTAACTGGTTACTTTTTCTCCGTACAAAGAATATTGTATCATACGAGTCATGTGAAAAGCAAAAAGGATGCTTTCACATGACAATTAGTGCATATATATTTTTATTGATTAGATAATTAGTGTGATTAAATGGGATTAAAAATACGAATTTACTTCTTGATTGTGGATGTAATTGAACAGATACAATAATTAAGGAATTCCCATAGGTAGTGTAATATAGCCTTTTGTTGTGGCTGAGTTTGGAAGTGCTTTACACTCAACAATTGCTTGGTTTGTTTCAGTGTGTTTGCCGTTTCAAGATTCTCCGTTCCATTTCTGGCACAATTCCTCTCGAGGATGAGATCACTATATTTGTTTAAAAAAATTATTTAAGTCTTAAAATTGTTGGTTTTATTATTATTATTACAATAATTTGAAATACGTGGATTTAAATGCATTTAAACATGTATTTTTTTTTTTATAGTTTATCAGCAAAGAAAAGGCGACGACGAAGGTAGGAGTGAAAGTAAAGGAGGAGGTGATAGGGTGATGAGGATGAAGTTGGGTCATTGTTCCTTCATACACCTAAGTTTATATAGTGGTTTAGCCTTTGTCTTATAGTGCCACATGGCGATTCGTACGGTATCTTGCATAATATGTGGGTTGGTCAATTGTCAATGTCGTTACAAGTTGATTGTCGCCATTGTACTTACTATGTAGTCTCATTTGTGTCGTAAGTTGTTATGATTTAACAATTTAACCCTTAAGATTGTACGAAACTGTTAAGCTCAAGCAACCTCGACAATGGATGATAACAAGAATGGAGTAATCTCTTGAATTTTATTGATAAACTTGAATAATATATATATATATATATATATTATATATAATAGTAATTACGTAGAAATCAAATTGCTAAAAGATAATATCTCGTATATATAACAATATCTTATAACATCCCATTAAATGATAATATCTCATAATAATACTTTATAATTTTCGATTAGGAATCAAATTGCTAAGAGATAATAACAAGTGAGCTAAAAACTGTCTATAGGCCAATTCATCAAAGAGTTTGTGAAAGGTCATTCTAAGACCACTGAACAACCTACCACATGTCCTACTCTATTAGGGTATTAACAATCTTCCATTTAAAAATTTAGAAAAATTATGAGTAGCTTAAACATTGTATTAACAAAGAAAAAAACTTTTACACCTCGAATTCAACAATACAACACATAAATACGTGTATCTGAGGTTGACTACCGTTTATCTATCTAATATATATATATATATATATATATATATATATATAAGTAATAACTCTAAAATTACAAATAGTGAATGACATATTTGTCCTCAATAATTTATGCTATCGTTAATTTTTAAATATTTAAACTTTAGTTAATTCTATTTTTATTAAATTAAAATATAAATTGATTTTATTGATTGTATTATTTTAAAATATAAAAAAATTATTTAATATTTTATTCTTCTATATAATATTTTAATTGCATTTTCCCTTTTAATCGTACATATACCAAGTTATCAATTAAAATGAGACGAGTTTGAAGTAGGAAGAATAATAGCATAATTATTGATTGAGTCTTAGTTTGAATGACATGAGTATCATTGTTAATGTACGAGGACGCGAGTTAAAATATGTTGAAACGTATTATTTTTCTATTTATAGGTTAAAAAAACTATGAGTAGTTAGATTTTTTTTTCTTTAGCTGGGAACAATATTTTTTTTACTTCAAAACTTTTGTACTTAATAATTTAAAATTTATATCAAAATAATTTTTAAAATCAATTATTTCATTTGTAAATATTTTTTTATTAAATTAAATTATTAATTAATTTTATTGGCCGTATTATTTCAATAAATTTTTTACTAATGTGAATTTCTTCTATTTAATATTTTTAATTGTACTTTTTTTTCTAAACATTGAAAAAAGGTATAATGATAAATTTGACTCTTAACATTTACAATTTCTGTTAATCTGACCATTATTTTTTTTAGCTAAATTTGATCTTTAATCTTTTAAAAAAAGTCAAATATTTTCTATCAACCATTAAAGAAAGCGTATTATATTCTATTTTTTTTGACCAAAATGTTAAAATTTTAAACATGATAACGCGTATGGCAATTCATATGTACTAAAATGTTAAAATGTTAAATTTTTGAATAAAAAGGAATCCCTGCATCATGATAGATACATGAGTAGCACTAGAATCAAATCACCAAATATTATTAGAAACTTCAATTTAGTTTGATTTTGAGACATACATAAACATAAAATTGACCTTTCTTTTCAAACCATGTTTTGCATTTTTGGCATTCTTCCTAATAGTGTCCTACTTTCTTATAGAAGTGGCACTATCCGTTCTTTCTTATAGTTTTTCTTCTTCTTCTTAAACTTAAATGGGAGCGTATTGATACAAATATAGGCTCAAAAAAATGTTTGGATAAAAATAAGGCTTGTTTAGAGCTCGAGTAGGATTTTTTGTTTGGGCCCAAACCTGAATCAGTTTAAACTTTTTTGTTGTTGTTGTTTTTGTTTTGTTATTATATTGTTATTATTTTATTTTATTATTTGGTTATTGTATAACTCTTATTTTATTGTTAATTTTGTTACTATTCTAGAGGTATTTGCTTGCTAAGTTGTAACATCTTAGTGTTATTTAAATATAAAGATTTTTGTAATGTATTTTCAATTTGTTAAAAAAATATTTATTCTAATGTTTTAGTGTATTTTATGTATTATATTTTAAAAAAAATTTATTTTTATATAAAAATAATCTAAAAAAATTAATACAAGCGGATCAAATTGGGTTCGAGTTTAGTATTTTTAATTCGAGTTAAATTTAAACAAAATCTCAAACTCATTTTTCAAACCAGGCTTGAACTTAAAAACAAATCTAAAATTTTATATCGACCTGACCCAATTCATAATCAGATCTTCGTTATGTTACTTGGAATTCTCCTCCAATTTGTTTTTACTTGATTGTTTACATTTTGATTTGATGTCTTCTAGCAATGATTTCCAAGGAGCTTAGGACCGAGTGTATTGGGAAGGCCAATTGGCATGGGATTCGATTCTCCTCGATCTTTGCCTCTTTGTTATCTCTTTTTGATTTCCTTAATAATAATGTTTACCTTCAAAATTTTAATTTATATTTTAGAAATACAATGAGTTAATTGCAAGATTGGTTGGCTATTTTCACCATAATTTATGGGATAACGATTTTATCAACTTATATTTTTAAAATGAGGTAAAAAAAATTTTCTAGTTGCTTTTAATTTTGAAATTAAATAAATTGGTTTTTCTAAAAAAAATTGAAGTAATTTAATCTTTATCAATTTTAAAAATAAGCAATTAAAGTCAATTAATCACGATGCTAATGTCTTACACCAATTGTACAAAATTTTGATTGGTATAATAATAAATTTAACCCTTATTTTAACAACTTGGCCTTAATTCTAAAAACAGCAACAGAATTTAGTCTCAATTTACACATTTACATAAATATTGTGAGTTAAATTTATTAAATCAAGACAAAATTAATAGAATGTGTAAATTTTGAGGGTTAAATTTATTATTATATCAATTAAATTTATGGACAATTGATGAAAAATAATTAATAGATTATGGGTTGGCGTTGACCAACCGTTAATCTGCCAAATAATGCTATTAAAATACACCACGTGTCCTTTTTTGTTTTTTAATATTATATATATTATATTTATTAAAAATGTAAAAATACATATATAACATATCATATTTAAAAAAGTTTATTTTTTTATATAATTATAAATTTTAAGAAGTCAAAATAACATATAAAAATTGATTTTTTTTTTATAAAATTTAGAAAACATTTAAGTTTCAAGTAATTACAAAAAAACCCTTTGAAATTTAAATAGCTTTTTAGAATTTTATATAAAAATATTTTTTTATATTTTTTTAATAACATTATTAATTTCAACTGATTTATTTTCAATTATCATATTTTTTTGTAAACTTTTATAATTTACATAATTTTTTCTAGATTTTATATATATTTCTGAATTTTTTATATATTTATTTTTATTTTTCATATTTTTAATGTGTATATACATTTAATAAAAGAAAATATTTATTTGGCACTTGTGATTGACTGTTAGATCTTTTTTAACATCTATCAAACAATGAACTCAAAAATATAAGGATAGCAAATTTTAAATACCAAATTGAAAAGTGATTAATACTTTAAGTACTAAATTAAGACAAAAACTTAAGTATCAAAGTAGGAAAATAGATATACTTTAATGGCCAAATGGTGAATTAAGCCAAATATATAAATAAAAAACATTACAATTTTTCTTTTGGGTCCAGTGAACAAACTTTATTCGAATTTGGGTTCTTTGAATTCTTTCATTTTGGCCCAAGTCTTCCTATTTGATTGAAGGGCACAAATTACTGTTTCATTCTGGTCCACTAATCAGAGAATATACAACAGTTGAATGACATTTCCAAAGCAATATATATATATTTTTTAATAATCTCAGTTTAGTTAATATCGATATTTTTATCAATAAAAAATATGAATCAAACATATTAAAATATATTTATCATTCTATTTAAGAATTAAAAAATATTATGATTAATTTTAAATATTATATAAAAATAACGAGCCCATCTTTCAAGATATGCACTCTCAAGTTTTCTACTACACAATCTGCTTCAAAGAAGGAGAATTTATGAATTTTTTTTCTATTGAAATGTGAATGCAAACTGGTGTGGAAAAATTACTTTTCTTTTAAATAATAAGTAATTCAATGGTAATTACTTACCTCACCTGATTTTCTCCATATGAAATTACCATTTTATCTTTATATATATATATATAAACTATTAAAACAGTAAAATTGTAATAACATAATATAAAAAAATTATATATTTTATATTTAAATATTTTTTGAAGAATTATGTTTAAATATTTATTTGACTTTAAAAATATTGAAAATATTAACAAAAATTAAATTGAAACAAAACAAGAGACATGGGACGGAACATTCATGTCTGTAGTAGTGATTTTCAACATTATGCATCTACAGTGAAATGGAGCAAGCGGTGAGGTAGGATGAGCCTATTTTAGGAGCCGCGGTAGATTTAACAATATTTGCCCCACCCCACTCCGTTGCCATCCCTACTCATTACAGCATGTTAAGGCATATAACCCCACTAATGAAGCCTTCCTGATATTACTTGTATTATGAATAGCAGTCAAAGTGACTGGAAAAAATGCAGATCCTTTCTTTGGAAGATGAGCACTAAATGTCAATGACCTATCACTTAACACAGCTGTATGCAACTTATACAAGACGGCAAGATAAGGCTTACAACTGTTGGATCACTAGCAAGTGAGTCATATATAGACCATAATCTAAATTTATATTCAAACCATTGATAGATGACCCTGATATCTATGTTGGACAACACCAAACCCAACTGAACACTCACCATACCACTATTAAACATCTTTATCACACTTGCCTCCCTCTCTGAGCATCAAGAGCACATTTTACCAACGCATATGACAACCAATACCAAGATAACATCCAAAACCCAGCTGGAACTTAATAAGTTGACCTATATACCACTTTCTACAGACCTGGCAAGGAAGTAGAAGAAATATTACTTGCATCCTGGTTGCAGTTGTCTTATAACTAGTCAATCACAATATGCTCCATGGTAACATTTCTAGTAGGTTCCAACTCTTACAATCTAATCATAATGACCATATGATATATTGCTACAAAACAGGCATCTATATAAAGCCAAGGGCATGGCAAATTCATGCCTGGATTCCTTTCACAAAAAAAAGCTAGACCAAAGCGACAACAACAATTAAAAACTTATTCATCCATAGTTCCAATAACAAGAAGCATGGTGCATACCATTCATGAAACTAAAATCCTGACCAATCTCAATCAAATTGACAGCTATCATGACTATACCTCCTAAAATTCTAAAGAAAGACGGCACTTCAATTTCCAATGATGATATTTTCTTTTTGAGAACTATGGATAGAGCTTAATGTCAAAAGCTAAGACAGGATATCAGAAAAGCAACCTCAACCAATTGCCATTATGCAACAATAATTATATAGTGCATTAAACCAAGTAGTAGAATTAAGAAACTAATAAGAAAAATAATAATATTCAATTCCCAGATACAGCAAAATTTAGACAATTAACTTCCTTCAAAACATATATGATCAGTGCAGACTAAAGAAAGATTCAGAGGAAAAAAAAAACGCATCACTCCTGAGAATATAGAAAACATTGATTCACACTTGAGAATAGATGCTGCTCGATTGAGAAATAATCCATGCCACTTCCAACAATTGAAAATAACCAAAACAAGAAAAAAAAAGCCTAAATTCTTATCCGAACCAGCTCATCTATGTATCAAAACTGGAAATATTCTCCCTGTAAAAGAAAAATAAAGGAGCTGCATGATCCAAAACATACTTATGTATAACCTCTAAGAATCATAGGAACCCAAAACATAGAAAAAGAGAAATGTTTACTATTACTCTTTTTTTCCGATATTCCAACTTAAGCTGAAGCCTTCAAGTTAGGGCACTCCCTCGCAAAATGCCCTGCCTCGCCACATTTATAACATTCTGATCCTTTGTTATTGCTACAATCCCTCGCCAAATGCCCAAACCCTCCACAATTAAAGCAGCCTCTGCCTCCACCGCCACCGCCACTGTTCCTATTGCAATCTCTGGCAAAATGCCCAAATTTCCCACAGTTGTAGCATTTGCCAGCCCCACCACCAGCAGATCCACCGGCATCTCTCCTACACTCCCTTGCAAAATGCCCCGCCTCACCGCAATTATAACAAGAACCGCCACCGCCACTGCTGTAAGCAGAGTTGTTATAGTTATCATTGTTGTCGAAAGAGCTAAGGTTGTTACTGCAATCCCTGGCGAGATGATTCAGATCCCCGCAGTTATAACAACCGCCGCTTCCGTTCCTCCGATCGTTTCCACCCCTCCAACCGCCGCCGCCACTGCGACGATCCTTCTTATTGATTTGAGAGCCACCGATTGCGGTAATATCAACAGCCTGGGTCTTGCCTCCGTTGCCTTGGGAAACAGTGAACTCAACAGATTCACCCTCAGCGAGGCTACGATAGCCTTCGGATTTGATGGAAGATTGATGAACGAAGAGATCTTCGCCACCATCGTCGGGATGAATAAAGCCGAAACCCTTTTGGTCATCGAACCAAAGGACCTTGCCGGTGGATCTTGATTGCTGTTGTTCCTGCTGTTGCTCAGCCATGGAAGCTAATTGCGATAGTGATGGGAGAGGAAGTCAGAAGATTAGATTTAGGGTTTTCGATGAGAAAATGGAAGAAGAGAGGAATTTATAGATGATGAATCCGTAGGGGCCAAGGTAAAGGCTACTCTAATTGTGAGGGCACCACCGACTTTTTACTCCTCAACTACTTAGGTTTAGAGTTGTAGGTCACACTCCTTGCTTCTTCTTCATCATATTCCTATTTATTTATAAATTAATTCAATTTACAGTTTTCATCCCTCTATTACTCAGTTATTATCCTTTCATTTTGTTCATATTTTTACTTCTATCATGTTCGAATTTGTTTCAGTTCCAACTTATGCCATTCTTAAGAAGATAAACACTCCATCAATATATTATAATTTACGATTATATCAATTATATATAGTTTATTTTTAAATTCTTTTAAAATAAATTCATAAACTGTTTGAGTTAATTAATAATATTATAAAAAGAAATGTTTTAATTCTTGTATGCTATAAAAATTGATATTTCAGTTTCTATTAGACGTGTTCATAGACTGGATTGGATCGGATTTGAGTCGAGTTTAAGTATGATATTAATATATTTTATTTTTATCCAAATCTGACTTGGCCTAAAATATAAGACTAAAATTTTACCCAAATTTGTAAAAGATTAGCCCAAACCACTCGCCCATATTATTTTTTTAATTTTTTTAAAATATTTATTTTATTTTAATATTTAATAATTTAATAATTTTTATTTATTGAATTTTATTATTTAGTTATCTTAACATTATTTTAATATTTACATTATAGTAATTTTAAGTTTATTTTTTTAATGTATTTTAAATTATATAATATAAAGTATTATAAACTTAAAAAATGGATCGAGCCGAGCCGTGAAGATTTAAGCTCGATCCCGACCCATATTTTAAATGGGTCTACTTTTTTTTGCCCAAGTCTATTTTTTGGACCTAATATTTTTGCCCAAACCTTCTCAAATCCGGGCAAGCCTTCGGGCCTGGACAGGTAACCCAACCCATAAACGGGTCTAATTTTAATATTGATGGAATGACATGACTTAATCGTGCTTGACTGTGTATTAAATCAAATATTAAATAAAATTTAAAAAATATACAACAGTTTTGAACAACTAGTAGAGATAAAAGATTGATTCTGCTTTTACCTGAAATTGTTTTTAATTTCATTTGTCTAATATATAATTGTTTAATTTATATTATTTGTAATTTGATCTACATCAGCCACCGTTAAGTTACGCCATTCCATTTGTTTTCAAGATTAGTAAGCTTTTTCATTTGATTTAATGTTATGTCCACCGTTGTTAAGCCATATCTCTAAGTTAATAGCAAAATTAATATGCAAGAATTAAAATTTAAGGTCTTAAAAGATGTGGAGATTAAAATGTTCCTTCTAATAATAGGGAGATTAAAAAAAACTTTATGAAATGTGTTTTCAGTTGAATTACTTGTGTGTGTTTGTCCATATAAATAACATCTGAAAGTATTTTTTTTATATTGGTTTTTTAGGAATTAAATATTACTTTTACACTAATTTTTTAAGAATCAAATTGTATTATGTTTAGTACATCGCTAATTATTTTAAATAGAAATTATTTTTATTTTGATCACTGTTCACACACGTTAACAAAACGCCATTGACAGTGACTTCTCAAATAATTTTCCATTTTCTTTTTATTTCTTTTTTACTTTTTCCTTCCTTATTCTTTTTTTTCACTTTTTTTTTTTTAATCTCCTTCCTTACTTGACCTAGCCACCGCCCAATTCTTTCCACCATCATCAACAGTATACTCCGACCCTTTTCAACTCTTTCCAAACCCTAACCTAAACCAAATCTACAATATCCCAAACTCAAATCTCTAGTAACCCACAACAAGGGAATTATTTTTTTTTTGGGGGAAATTTGATTATAAAATGTGTGGGAGCTAGAATGTAATTTTATTGGTGTATTAACTTATCATTTTGCTATTTTTAATAATGATTAAATTAAAAAATTATTTTTAGAGGATCAATGTGCAATTTTACTATATTTTAACTTAAAATTTACAAATTTTAGAAGGCTTAAAGGAAAATTGGTCCAAAGCCTCTGTTAACCTCTGTTGTGATTTAGTGACTTCAGTACAGTAATGTAGTCAAATACACGTGTAGTGTTTCCAATTGATTGGTTTAAATACAATTATCAGTATTCACATCAATATCTTTTAGGTCAAATTCTACTATTAGACCCTATATTTTTTTTTTTGTAAATTGTGAATTTAGTACCTATACTTTTGATCAATTTTAATCCTTAAATTTTTCAAAATTTAAAATTTTAGTCCTAACTCTATAGTAACAATTAAATATGTTTGGTTAAATTATGTCATTATTCATGCATTATGCGTAAAGTTGTAGATGTAGTCTTGTTCGCTAATTAGATTATTCTTAGTGCTTGTTTTTTTGGAATTTTAAAATTTAATTCTTAATGTGGACAACAATCATTAAATCTATTAAATGATTTTTGGGAGTAGTATGGGAAAATAACAAACAAACATAATATTATACATGTGATAATATGTTTGACACGTTAAATTTTAAAAATAACATAACTTAACGAATTTAATAATTATCATTGTTTATCTAATGTTTAACTAATTTTAAGTTGCATTGTGTGGTTGAATCATAATGCAGAAAAGACATCTTATATTAGTAGATAATCTAAATGATGGTCCATAGTCTAGTAAAAATTAAACAAGTGTTGATTAAAAGACTATAACGTCATCTATCATGTTCAATTAGAGAGATACATTATCTTAAGTATCGGAGCAGATGACTCCCAGAATATAGAGACATAGATGTGATTGTTTGAATTGGCTATACATCGAACATGACCTAAGTAGAAAAATCCTAAATTTGTTTATGGATTTGTTCACTAGTTATGTTCATAGTGTGGCTTACCTCAATCTTAAGTTATAAGTAACGGACCATGTATGTGTGACTCGTATACTTTAGTATATTAAAAGCCCGAGTTTAATTGGTAATAAAGGCAAAAGCTGACATGTTGGGTATACGACTTCTACATAACATAACTTCACTTACAATAGTAAGATTTATAGCCCCAATAAAAAGTAAATGATATCCTCTCATCGACATTGCATGATAGATATAAAGGTAATGTGGTCAATGCTTATTTCTCGAAGACAAATGATTTAGTTACTATTTGTTAGTTATTGACTTTTTCATGAAAAAAAAATGTAATGATTATTATGAGATAAAAAAAAGATCATGTTGGGTGAACGGATTTAATCCAAAAAGATTAATGATATCCTACAAGGGTAACACACATAGGACAAGGTCATTAGGCAAGTACATGATAAGTTACTTTCGTTATGGTATACAATAAGAGAGAACTCAATCATGGTACTTTAGTTCAATCGATGTCTTCTAATTATATGAAAAGATAAAAGAATCTTGGTTGAATAAGAATAACACAAGTAATATTTATTTAATAGAAAATACTCTCACAATCTGATTAGGAGAGTGATGGGAGGCACACTTTAATATATATCTTAACCCATAAATAAAATGAAAATAATTAATAGTTTGCTTAATAAAAAAGTTGTTAACTTAGTATTAGGTACACCGCTATGGATAGAAAAAATTCCACAAGCAGGATTAAGATGAATGATAACTTAGTATTTTTTTTTAAAATTTTTAATATATTTCAATGGGCACATGTCATTATCTAACCCTTTTTGAATTTTTTTTTTCACTATCAAAAAATATCCTAAAAAATCAAAATATAATAATGGATAAAGAATAATATTTTATTTTCTTGTCAATAATTTATTTTATCAATTTAAATATAAAAATTAATTACAAAGCAGTTAATCAATATTTCATTAAATAAAATTAAATAATTAAGAAATTGTACTTTAATGAGAGCCTTACTGTTAATGGTAATAAAAATAATCAACATTTTATTTTAATTAAAATAGAATTAAATAATTATTTTTAAAATTATTAAAGGCATATATGTGATTTATTTTTACAACTTTAAAGAGAGGAAGAATTGGGGTTTGATTTGTACATGTAATCCACAATCAGTAGACTTCCACATTCCATTGCTCAGATTTCTTCAACTGCCTTTTGTATTCAATCCAGTCAATACCTGAAAAGAAATGGCCAAAGACAGATTTAGATTGCAGATGTATGTATGTATGAATATATACTTCATGGAGATTTATGAATCAGTGATATGGTAAAAGAATTGGGTTCTGCTTTTTGTGTTTTGGTTACCATCAGCTGCAGCAAGTGAGACCATTATGTCATCAATTCCCTTCTCCATTCCTTTCAACCCACACATGTAAACGAAGGTGTTATCTTTCTTCAGTAATTCCCATAGCTCTTTTGCATATTCAGCCATTCGGGTCTGAATGTACATCTTTTCTCCTTTCTCATTTGTTTGTTCTCTGCTCACAGCAAAGTCCAGCCTGAAGTCGTCTGGATACATCTCCTTCATTTTCTCAAATTCCTGTTATATAACATTTCACTTTTCGATCAAAGAGGCAAAACCACCAGATTCCCAGTATCAGATGTTTTTCTTTTCCTAGCTTGCATGCTTACCTCCTTGTACAACAATGAGCTACTTGTAGGAACACCGAGGAACAGCCATGCCAAACCATTGAACTACAAGTTTTTTTAAGTCACTCATTAGTATAATATTCGTATATGTTAGCCTTGGTGAGTTAAGGCCACAGGCTCAAAATGGATGCATGGATATAAAGATCATAATTGTTTCTTTTGTACCTTGTAATCCTCATGATTTTCAAAGAATATTTTCCATAAAAATGATCGAAAGGGAGCGATACCAGTCCCTGTACCCAGCTGCAGTTGAAGTAACTCAGTTTATCAATATGATGGAATCTACAATGAATGCATGATAACAGCTTGGTAAAATACAAACCATGATGATTGTGGCACCAGGATCTTTTGGCATAAGCATTTCCTTTCCAACAGGTCCTGTGATTTTAACTTCTGCCCCAGGTTTCAAGTCACCTGAAGATACGAATAAAACATAATTTTAGGTACAAGAGTGACCAATGCCCGGAGATAGAGAAGGAGTTGCAGATATTAAGATTCCAACTCCAAATCTATTGGATGCCATCTTTTAAGAATGGCAGCATCAACTGACTGACCAAAGCCCCGGGTTCATCTTTTGACACCGGTTGTTCTAAACACTAGTAATACATTATGATGAAACATAAAAGTCATGCATTCTTACATAAGAAATTTGAGCAGACTCCTTTAACAAGTTCTCCTTGCTCGTTGGTGTATACAAGACGTTTCACACATAGGGATACCTGCAATAATACAATGAGACCATTCAAAAAACCCAAATATGAATGCTATTAGTTATGTAGACTTGGGTGGCTCAGAGCCTATCAGCACTTGATTTGTATCTTAATCTGGAAAGGAAATTAACTTCTGAAGGCAAACTCACAGTTTTAGTGTCCCCAAAGTCACCAAGAGCACTGCTAGCAATAGAGTATAATCTCAGTTTATGAGGTTTCCCATTCTTGTCAACGCCATCTGGAATCACTCCAATGGATTGTCCTTCTCTGTAAGGAACCTCTCCTGATCCAATCCAACTAGCTAGTCAACTAAGAAGGAAGAGTCTTTTTTTTTTTTTTCCTTTATCTAATTAATCATCTCAAGAACGGCAACTTTTCATTCCTTGATCAACAAAAACTCGCATTGGTGCACATAAAACTCTGTATCTGCATTTTTTTTTTTCACATAGACATGCAAGTATCATGAAGAATATAATTTGAGATGAATTGCATACCCTCAGTGCTGAAGACCATGTGCCATGTCTCTCCAGGAGCATCATCACCGGTGATCTTAGTATTTAGAAGGCACCTGCCAATGTAAGGTTCCTTTGGCTTGAACTTGTTAACCACAACACCTTCATCATTTTTCTTGGATTCCTTTACAACTTTGGCAGGAGCTTCAGTTGTAACCTGGGCTCGCACTGAAACCACTCTCCCTCCACTTGAAACACCTCTGTAGTAAAAGGAAACCTGAAAAACAACAACCAAAAATAGCAGCTGACCAACTCCCAACATGTATGAAGTATGTACATATATTAATTACAAAAGAAAAGAAAGAAGTTTACCTTCTTGAATGTGATTCTTTCAGGAGAGATGATAGAGGTTCGAGTAGTAAAAGAGGTGGAGCTGGTAGAAGGAAAGGAGACTGCAGCAGTTACGGCAGCCATGGCTTTTGGAGAATGAAGAGAGGAGAAAATGTTATTTGATGGATAGTTTCATGAAGACGGAATGAGATGAGGTGAGGAAATCTTAGAAGGATATGGTTTTCTGCTCTACTTCATTGGGTTTGGATCATGAATTGGGTGGAGGAGATTTGAAGGCCAATGCAGTGGCCTCTGTAAGGATAAGTCCATGTGTAAATGCATTACTCTTACACCACCATATACACATAATCACCATTGAATTTTATTTAGAGTGAAGTTTTGGCCAACTTTGATTCCAAATCCAAGGATAGGGGATGGCGATAAGTAAGGTTAAAAGTTAAAACCAACAATTAAAAGTTAAAACAAATTCAAAATGAAATGGAAGAAGGAATTGGGGACCCAAAGATGGCGTTGGGTTAACTCATCTCAGTCCACCAAGGCAATCCACGGACAAACCGCCATCCCAAAGTACAAGTTGGATGTCCTTTTCAGTAATGCAAGTAATAATGACATGAATATCACAAGCTGGATCCATATAAAAACAAGTTCCAATGAACATAAGAATATATAAATATATAACTTTCCTTGTTGCATAGTATCATCGAATCTGTCTCTATTAGCTTAGAATTCCTACCTTTCCACATCTATTAAATTTGTTTTTCGTGTAATTTGATGTTTCCACCCTCTGTTTAGCCCAACTTTAGTTTTCTGGGGAATCAAAAGGCAAAAAACAGAAAGGCAGAAATAACAAGCATCAAGTATCCCTAAACCAGGGCCTACTTGACCTGTTTTAGCTTAGTGTCATGGCTTCAAGGTTGATGGGTAGAAATCTGCTTAATTTTTATTAATTTCAGCTAATGAAAAACGTGGGGTTTCTTATTGTTCTTACCACATTTCGCTGTAATACGAAGCATAAACCCAGTCTTCTCCTGTGGGTGGATTTTGACTAGTATATTGTCTTTTATCCACTTGAAATTGTTAATTACATTTTGGAACAGGGCAGTTTTGACCAAGAAAAGTTCATTCAGCTGCTTCGAAAGGTTCATGATAAACAACTGGGTAAGAGGTATAAATCCATGCAGTCCGGTCTGCCTCTGCAATAAAGATACATGGCAGAATCTGAGTCACCTTCCATGTGAGTGGCAGCCTAGATAGGTCATTTCTAGTTTCGTAACGAAATCAGATGACATAATCCAGAAAAAGTAGTGGTAAGTTAGAACAGCTGGTTTTGACAGAGCCCAAGCCCCGCATATCAAAGGTCGAATCATTCTTTTACAGTGGTTAGAAGATAGAGACACCCCCATTAAAATTTCAGACCAAAAAAATTGATATGAATGACCTGCTACATATTACAGAACTTCTTTCTACCCTTACAACAGCCATTTAACTCAAGGCAATACAATTCTGCATATGACTGAAAAATACTTCATGGAAGAACAGTTCTAGCTGTATGCACAGTTGTTCCAAACAAGAATTCACAATGGAAAAGCGATTGAATCAATGGAATCCCCTTGAACCTATTGACTGATAGAGCTCCAATCTACTTTTGGCTTCATGTAGAAGTGTGTCCACTGTTTCATCCTGGGTCATGTTGGATTGCTTGGATGCCCATTCCAGCAATGTCAGCACTTCAGCTTGGGCGAGTTCTTCGCTATCCGGTACATGGAGGGCAATGTAGCATAGGAGAAGTAATGCTGAGTGCTGAACAATTTGTTCCCCAAAATACACTAGTTGAATCAAATGCTTTGCGCCTCCTGCACTAATGATTGACTTGGAGTGAACAAGGTGCAGATAGTTGTCGGTGCAAGCGAATTTCGTAAGAGCAATGGCAGCCTCCCTGGAAACGTCAGCTTCCTCCTCATCCAGAAGTTTAACCAATGGGGAAATCATCCTTGTTTCCGTTGCTCTAAACGTCCTTGCCAAATTACCAATAGCCTTTATGCAAGGTATCAGCAGCGCCGAATCGGTCTTCTCTATTATCAGGAAAAGCTGATCCGCAACAAGCTTACAAGCATGAGAATTTGGCTTAAATGCAGACCTTCTCAAAGCAGTATCCTGCTCTGCCACTGCCGTAATCTCCGTCAATGCCATAGCCGAATTCAACTGCACTTCATCGGTTCCTTTTTCTAACAAAACTGCAAAGCATAACAGCGCTCTGGACTCTGTAATAATCCGACAGACACTTGAATTCCCCTTAGCAAGATAGCATAAAGCTCTAGCTGCCATCGCCTTCATATAAGCCTTGGTAGCAGTGTCCTCCGATTCTCTTCCCTTAATATTCGCCCCGGAAATCGAACCATTCAGCTGCTGCTGATGATGATAAACTTGATGAATTAGCTTGGCAGTGCCCTGACTGTTGCCCCTAACATGATTACTACTCGGCTTTTGTGGCAATTTCGTCGCACCTTTCATTGCCATGGTATTTGTAACCAAATTATGCATCTGATTAGGGGTTTGGTTCCCCAATGGATGCGGAATCGGATTCTGGTAATCTTCGTCAATGACGTTTTTCACGTTATTCACATTCGAAGTATTACCGCTCGCCATAATCACCGCGTGGATGGACGTCGCCTTGTTACTGGCAATTGCATATTTATTGTGTTCTTGGATGGTTTCGAACGCCAAATGACTGACGAGAGATCGGATTATGTTATGCTGAGCAAACAAATCTTGACATTTTGCGTAATTAGCAGCCAGCTTAGACACCGCCCACGCCGTCACAGCTTGAACTTTCATCGTACCTTCTTCGAGGATTTTCGAAAACACTGTGCAAACGCCAGCGTGGATCATATGCTCCACGCTTTCCGGGTCCCGACCCAGAAAGCCAATTGCTTTGGCGGCGTTTTCTTGACCTTCCGTTTTCCCTTCTTTGACTAATTTCAATAATGGCCCAACACCTCCCTCTTCTATAATCAGTTTCCCGTTCCGACCACTGTCACTGGCTAGAGAAAGAAGCGAAGTAGCCGCGTCGGACCGGTCGTCGATTGAACCGGTATACAGAATCGCGATTTGTTCCCATATAAGGCCTAGAATCGGCTCGTTTACAGCGATTGGAGGAAGTCCTAAGTACTCATCGTCGCGATCATCAGCCGAAGCCGAAACACGGAGAAGCCAGGAAAAGTTGCCGATAGAGTTCTCGAGCAGAGAAGACATTTTGCGGAACGCGGCAGCAGGGATGATTATAAACACCCGCTTCATAAAGCCGTTGCCACGGCATTTGAGGACCAAGGAAAGCGCTTTATCGAGGACTTGTTCGGTATCATCGATTATGCGGCGAGTAGGGCGTTCGTAGAGGTCGGAACTCGCACGCGCCGCTTGTCGGAGTAAGCCGGCAAGTTTCTCTGTCTTTGACTTAAGCTCCGCACACTCTTGCTTGAACGAACTTGCTTCATCCGCCGCTTTCGTTACTTGGTCTGCTAACTGAATTGGCTTTGCCAAGATTTGCTTCACCATATCCGCCATCACAACAACAACAAAAACCCCAAAGTGAAGAGAAACGACTTGATACTTATTGCGATTTTAACCACTTGGGGTTAGAAGTTTCTGGTTAAAGGCTTGATAAACGGAGGAAATGGAGGGTGAAAATTGGAGTTAATTGCTGCTTTCAGGTGCTATGGGGATTTTAGGCTTTTGGGTTTCAGGGTGTGGACGCATGAGGAAGGTGAAAGAAGAAAAGGGTGAGTGGGCGTTCATGGCAGAGGAGTTTTACAAGGACAAACGCGCATTCATCTTCTTGTTTATTGAACAAATTTGGGTGGACATAGCTTCTACGATTGTTGCTGTTGTGTTGCGCTGTATTTTTGTTGTTTATATGCTGTTTCAGAAAAAAAAGAAATTTGGTATATTGAAGGAGGCGGATGGTGTTGCTGCTGTCATTTTGTATCTTTACTCTTTAGGTTGAAGTAGATATTTTTGAGGCAGGGAGATCTGGCTCGCATGCAAAACAAAGAGGGAAGACGGAAATTGAAATGGGTGCCGTGCCATTTTTAAATAGGCAGCAGCAGAAACAGGACAATGCAAAACACGTTGTAAAAGAATTTCCAGCTGCCATTGCAACCTTTGCCATTCATCGTCTTTTCTTCACTTTGTCTATATACTGTTTTACACTTTATTACAGCTTTACTATTTGTTCGCTTTCAGTTCTTACTACAATTAACCTCCCTTTGCTGGGGATTTATTTTTTAATTACTTTAAATAAAATCTAAATTTATTAAATAATATAAATTTTAAATTTATGATAATTATCTATTTATTTATATATTATATCATACAAATTTATATAATATATTATTATAGCAAGTTTGTTTTCTAAATTTTTTTAAAAAAATTCTCCCAATTCTTTTTTGAAAAACAATTCTCAATGTTAGAAATGGACTCAAGAATAAATGTGTACAATTTGCAAATATTTCATTAAGAATAAAAATAAAATAAAATAATTTTATAATTTTCGTACTCGCTGAATATATATATATATATTAGGAAAAGAGAAACAAAGCTAAATATCAGGTGGCAGGCCCTAACTCCTTATAATAGAAAATCTTCTTTTTTATGTTTTTTTAATTTTTAAAATTTTAAATTATTAGAAATAAAATTATATTTTAATTTCATTAAATTTAATTATTTTAAAATTATATTTTTATTATCGTAAAGTTATAATTTAATTTTCATCCTTTAAACAGAATTTTTGACTTCGTCCTCTTAAATATGTATCATTTGCGGAAGTGTAACTCCGTCCAAATCTTCTTAGATGATCCATAGAACTTCATCAGGTGGCTGCCTGAAATAATACAGCCCGAGATCTTTAGTAAGAGCTCTGGCAGCCATTTTGTCGGTCGCCCTATTGCCTTCATGGTGGGGATGAACCGGGTTTGTTGTCCAGCTCCATCACATCATCTTCTTAATCTTTCTAAGCACTGCATTTGTCGGTTCTTCTTGACCACTCCTCCGTATCAAGTAAACCGCCGCTAAGCTGTCCGTTTCTTAAAATAGATTTGAAAGCATTTAAACGTAAAATCTACGTCTAAATCAAAAATAATAAATTTTAAAACATTTTAATAAATAATTCTAAGATTTCTCTAACAGCTCAAGTACACATCCAAATGTATAAACTATTTATAATATATCATTTAAAAATGAAATTAAATAAAAAAATATTTTAAAAAAATCTAAAAAAGCAATCAATTTGTCTTTTATTCAAACTGATGTCTCAACTAATGTCCGGATATAAATTTGAACAAGTAAAAGAGCAAAAATGATAAGCAAAGAGAGTAATGGAGAGATAAACACACAAGCTTTGTTAACACCATTCAAAAATAATCCTATTCTGAAAGTTTTACTTAGTGAATCGTATATTCAACTCAATAACTTATTGGTTAAAGTCAAATCTACTCTTCATAAAAAGTAATTGCAACCCAATACATAACCCCGACTTATCACAACCACTCACCCAAATCACCTTACATACAAAAAGATTAACACTCTCCAATAAAGCCTATGGAATGAGTGCAAAATAGAAGAGAAAATTGGCAACAAAAATACTTAGCAAATGTAGCACAAGCACTCCTCAAAAGTACATCACACCATGCGAATGAGCACAATATGGTAGCTTTCTTAAGAGCTTTGCGAGGAGAGAAATATCATTTAGTTGCATGATTTTCCTGGATAAAAATTTCCAATATTTATCTGAAAATTTAAGCCAGGAAAAAACAATAGCTTAATTATCAAGTAAATGACTTAAATGATAAGGATTAGCTTTATGAAATAAGACAAGCCAATCACTAAACTCCCTCTTATTCAATTTCGATCATCATTACTCAAGAAATGATTAAAACATACTCTAAAATATGGTGAATTTTCCACTATTTTAACTTTTATACTTTAATTAACATAATTAACCCTTTTAATCACAATTAGTGGAAGATGTCATTCATGCACCATCTCCTATTGGAAATGGATTATTTACCATATTGAATCTTTGGTTAATTGCTATTTAAGTCTCCCAAGCCTTTGGTCAATTAAAATTTTATAATGATTAAACTTTTACAATTTAGTCCCTGAGCCTTAATTAACTAATAATTCGACAAAATTACTTGACCAATCTTCAATTTATTTTAATATTATCTTTGTAAATATTCTTACTTAATATTTACGAACTCGATTTACAAAAATGAGATTTCAAAGCCATATTTTTTATACCACTAAAAATTGGGTCGTTATAATCATAGTGATTATATTGAACTACATGACATTAAGGACTAAATTATAAAGTATTCAAAATTGATTAAGTGTACTGAAACTTGGAAATAACATATTTAAGTGTAGTGATATATGGAAGTGAAGGGACTTTCAAAGTGAGAATATAATGATTAATGAAAAGGGACTAAATTGCACAATGTGCAAAAATTTAAAATTAAGATAAATTTTTGTTTTGGTGTGGGAAATGAAGTATTATGAGATAGTGTGTTGTATATTTCATGTGTCAAGGAAGTATTATTATAATGCTGAGTGAATTTTTATAATAAGTACTAAGGGCTAGTTTAATATTGCTTTTGAGAAGTACTTTTAAAAAGTGTGATGGAAAAGTTCTTTTGAAAAGAACTTTTGAAAATTTTGATTTAAAATTTGAGTGTTTAGCATTGCTGTCAAAAAGTGCTTTTGAAAAATAAAATGTTCATTTTAGACATGGAATTATAAAATAACAAATATGCATTTAAATAATATTCAAATTAGTTAATATTATGATATTTTAACAAGAATATTAAAAAAATAATTTATTATAACTTATTGTTAATATTTTAATATATGAAATATTAATTTCAAATATATCTAAATAATTAATATTAATTATTTAAAAAATTTAATTAGAATATATAAACTATATTTTAAATATTTAAATATAATCATTAAATATTTATAATTAGATATTAACACAATTATATTATTTTAAAAAATATTTTTTTATTTTAAATTAATAATTTTAACACATTTGTATTATTTTATTTTAAAATGTATTTTGAATATATAACTAATATTAGATATTAACATAACATAAAAAACATAAACTTAACAAATTAAAATGTTAACTAAAATTTGTAATGAGTTCATATTTTCCCTCTAAAGATTTTATGAAGGCATGTTTAAGAATGCCAAGCTTTCTTAACATTTAAACAATTATTATCATCTCCAATAAGTTACTAACATAAATGTAGCAACAACTGAACAACATTATAATTGCAAATAATAACGGCTCAATTATGAAATACAGTTTAGTTGGATCTGTAGGTGGAAGCACAGATGAAAAATACATGAACAGGAAATAAAATGAGAAAAACGAACCAAACATTGTACTCATATTTCTAATTGGAAGATT
Source organism: Kokia cookei (assembly GCA_039519145.1). Taxonomy (NCBI): domain Eukaryota; kingdom Viridiplantae; phylum Streptophyta; class Magnoliopsida; order Malvales; family Malvaceae; genus Kokia; species Kokia cookei. Next base: position 15,578,156 of record CM076909.1, read on the forward strand.
TCATATACCTGTGCTCTAATGCTTGCTTCACTGAAATCCTAGCTTTTGGGTCTTAAGTAAACATTTTCAATAATAGATCTAAAGCATCATCGCTGGCCATTGGAAACATATCTGGTATTCTACATAATCAAGAAGGTACAACATATCTGGCCTTTGAAAAGATGTTAGGGTCCCAAAAGCTGCAAAGATATTTGCTAATTGATCAATGTCACTTGTGCCCTACAAAATGTTAAATGTTGAAAAATGAGAAAATATACTAAGAAGGATACTTTAAATAGATGACATATAGATACAGAGCTCTATACCAAGAATTAACTCACCAAAAAAAATGCAAGTATCAAAAACACTGAAGACAGCATGAATGTGCAACCAACTATAGTTACAGGTTTGCTTTAATATGTAGCAATAACACATCAATGGCAAAATTTAATGACACCAACTTAAGGATATATCACATAATACAGTAATCATTTACCAGGAAAACAACATGCTTGTTCTGTGTACAAATCAAGTGGTAGCATAACTAATAGAGCCAAAATACATAAAACTCGAAGTTAAGATCAGAAACAACAAACAAATTTTCTATACTTTTCACATACAAAAATAGTGCTAATGAAAAACATTTGATTGTTGGATGCAATGGTCAATTCTATAAGCTTAAGGTTAGTAAGATAGAATTGCCACTAGGTTAGCTTATTCCTAGTAGAAAATACTAATCTAAGATATAGGACGAATTTAAGAGATTATGGAGAATAGAAAAGGAAGATTTTACTCAAAGAACTAACTTGACATCCATTGGCAGTAATAAGCTTACCTGGTGAGTAAACTTACGATCTGGACTCCTAGAGTCATATAATTAAACAAAATCCAATAATCTTCTACTCAACAATTGCCCAATTCCAGCAACACCGAACAACTATACTATTGCTCCAACATTTTCATTCTATATGAAGTACCAATGTTTGAAATCCTTTCCTGATTCTTATTCAGATATAGGTATAAATGAACCTCTATACATATACAGTAGTGATCAATTTGCATTTCAGAACTTAAGAAAAACTAACAGAACAGAAAATAAACCCAAGAAAGAGCAAGGCATAACACCCGCCAAAGAAACCCTTTATCAACAAAAAATAACTCACAGCTACACCCATTTACTAAAACAAACCACATTGTATCAGTGGCCTTTTTCCTAAAGAAATGAAATTAATAAGAACAAAAAAAATAAGGATCAATAAACCCAGTTCAAACTCAATTTACAGTTCACCATGGGGAGAATTTTATGAATATTTAGCTAGAACAAGGATCACATGGTTTCAGTTACTTTTAGATTTACAATCTTAGACAATTAATTTACACTATTTTGAACCAAAAAAAGAAAAGAAGCTAGGTTGATTGCTTTGTTCTTTAATCAATACCTTCACAAGCCATAAATACCATACATCGAATCCAAATCTAATTACCCAAAAGAAACTCAAAATCAGTGAAAGTGTTTACAGTAAATCAAATCAACATATTCAAAGATAAGAAAACTAAAAAAAAAAAATTCCTAAAAATTGAATTAAAACACATTTCAATATCAGATTCATAAGAGGAAAAAAAACATCTAAGAGAAAATCAAGCTTGAGTTTTCCTTTTCTTTCTTAGATTAGGAAAAAGAACCTTAGAATTTTGCTTTTAGGGATTGGGAAGTTTGAAATGATTGAGAAAGCAAGAGAGAATGTTGCTTTGATTGAGAAAGCAATTTGGTTTTAGGAAGAAAAATCGTGAGAATGAAAGTAGAGAGAAGGACAAAAGAGAGATTCACCAGCCAAAAGGACTTTTGGCTTAGAAAAAGCTAGAAATTTTAGCTTTTCTAACGTTAGAAAAAGCTCGTTGAAAAAGTGAAAAAAAACCCACTACAGTTTGTTCAGTAGGGCTTTTTGCCAAAAAGCACTTTTCAGTGAAAAGCTTTGCTGAACGGAGCCTAAATTGAAAAGAAATAAAAAGTATATAAGTTCTATTTTGAAATATAAAAGTGAAGCTAATTTTGATATATTTTTCCAAGTAAACAAGATGTAAACTTATGGGATATAAATGGCATGACATTGTGAAACATTTAGCGCACTCTCTATTTTGTTAATGCACTTCGGTGCCACTCTATTCTGATAAAGCACTTCGATGTTGTTATGTTCTGTTTTGATATTACACCTCGGTGTAACTTTGTATTATTTTCATATATCCAACATGTTTTGTTAAGTCTACATTGGACATCTGTTAAATAATAAAGAACAAAATAAAGTAATGATCAATATGACAAGTTTACGTGTAAGTGAAAGAAAATGATAGTAAATTAAATATATTGGATAAGATCTGATAAGAATTTTTATTGTTATTAAATCTTGAACTTATGTTATATAATATTAATGTACATTATTTATACTTATTTAGAGAAAATATAAGATTAAATCTTGTTGTACTTATTAAGTTTTCACAAGCTTAACGCGTACGTAAGGACTCGAAGTAAAGTTTCATTGAGGATTGAGCTCTTCACATCTCATCACATGTCAAGGACTTTGAGATAAGTATGGAATCTTCAGAACTTTGGTTTAGGTTAATGGCATGTACATAGGTGAGTAATAACATAAGAAATGGGATGTTTAGTTATACTTATACTCATGTTAGTTATAGTATTTGAAGTGTTAAATACAATATATTACATGGTTTAAGAGTCTTGGTTAATGTTTGAACTGATTATGAGAAAACTTGGTATGGTTTAGAAGAGTTTGAAAGTAGAAATTTTAGGTCCCTTGTCTCAGGTCTCGAGACATCAAAACTTCGAACCTAAAAATTTACAGTAACAATGCCATGTCTTGAGCCATATTGGACTTTGTATTGAGACAAAAGCCCTATTGTTTTGAGACTTACACCTTATTATCTCGAAACAACGCAACTTTGAACGTAAATTTCTATAGTGCCATGGCAATATCATGAGGCGGGATTGTAAGGTGGAAGAAGTGGTTATCATTCCTTTTAAGGTTGATGCTAAAACCACACTGCGATTGGTAACGTTGGCTGGGAAAGGGTTCTGGGGAACCCTTTCATTGTCACACTGTGATGGAGTATAGGTGCATTGCATTGTGCTTGTGTGTGAAATATAATTTGTGGTTACTATTTGAGTTATAAATTGTTATGTTGATTTATAATAACATTAGGTTGTATTTACTTTAGAGACATATTGGGCTTTATAGCTCATACCTGTACAGTTTCCTTTCAGGTATTCGGAAAATTAGGTGACGTGGTACTCGGAGGCTTAGTTGCAAAATTTATGATATTCTATTTTACTATTTATTATTATTATTATTATCATCATCATTATTATTATTTTGATTTTGGAATTTTAACATACTATGTTAGTAAATGTTCGTTTTGGGTTGTAAATATAATTACTTTGGAACTTTTGGTATTTTATTTTGGGAAGTTTAATTAATTTATTTTATTGTTAATTATAGATTTAAATCTTCATTTATGAATATTTATGCTTATTTTTTAGAATTAATGTGGATGATTTTGGATTGTCGAGTTGGGGTGTGGGTAAATTGCTTAAATAATCTTCTAGACCTGGTCGTATCTTTTGGGCCGGGTATAGAGCGTTACATTTAGTGGTATCAGAGTTGAGTTCAACCCATGGACAGTGAATCTCTCCAGGCTTGTTTTTTAAAATTTTCGGGGTTAAATGGGGATTTTGAATAAACTGACGAGTTTTAATAATTTATGTTACATATAGATATATATATATACATGCAATTTATTCTAAACCTTCGGTACCAATTCTTACTTTAGTACTCTTATTGATGTAGATAAATAGTATGCCACCACGTAAGAATGCTAGACTTACGATTGGTCGTGGCCAAGGTCGAGGTCGGGGTCGTACTGCTAGGATCGTTAGTGACCCTACTCCTGTGTTTGAGCCTAAGGCGAATGTAGATGAGTTGCCTCGCGTTACTGAGGATGGGCTGCCCATAGGTGCTGAGGGACAGCCAGTTGTTGGAGACATACTTGTTGAGGACGCTCTTATTGATGATGTGCCCGATACAAGGGATAGTGAGACCATAGAGTTGGACAGTGCCACGGTTAATCGAGAGTTACTGAGATTGCTTCGTGGATCCGCTGGGGGTCATTCTGAGGGTTCAAAGAAGCCCATTTCTGTTAATTTTATTGCTGCTGGAATGAATGTGTTTGAGGGTAAGATTGGTACAGATGTTTCAGTTGTTGAGTATTGGTTGAAGGATTTACAGATATTATTTATAGAGATGAACTACCCTGCTGGACAGAGATTATTTATAGAGATGAACTACCCTGCTGGACAGAAAGTTAGAGCTGCTGTCTCTTTATTGAGGGGTGAGGCTCAAAATTGGTGGGACACTGTGGAATAGTCTACTCCTGCTGGTCAGATTACATGGGAGTATTTCAGAGAGGCCTTTCAAGATCGTTATGTGGGTGAGGAGTTTCTTGACAAGTGCAAGGACGACTTTATGAACTTGAGACAGGGGGACATGTCCGTTAATGATTATGAGATAGAGTCCCTAAGGTTGATTCGATATGCATCTGGGCTTGTAGCAAATGAAAAAGAGAAATGTGACTGGTTTAGGAAAAGATTACGACTTTCACTACAGGCTGGGGTTAACATGCATCATGACAGAGTATTCAGTGACCTGGTTAGTCGAGCTAGATCAACCGAGAGTTTGGAGGCTCGTACTAAGGTTTAGAGGGTTTAGGACAGGGAGCGTAGTAAAAAGCCAGTGGGTACATCAGCTCAACCAGTTACGAGTGATCTTTCTGTTAAGAGACCTAGGGAGGAGACATCTCAACCTAGTTATTCGAGGGTAAGGCCTGCGATTTCGACAGTTTTGACAGGTAGTGTCGGTGGTTCTTCTGGACCTCATCCCATGCATCTCTATTCTTACTGTAATAAAAGGCATAGGAGTGAGTGTCAGAGAAATATCGGGGCTTGTTTTAGATGTGGATCTCAGGAGCACTTCTTTAGAGGTTGTCCCCATCCTCCTACTAGATCATTTATACAGTCTCAGACTCAGGCTTCAGTTCAGGCTCCTTCTAAGGGTAGGGGGCAGGTTAGACCGGTTATTTCGGGTTCAGCTACTAGAGGTAGACCAGTTCAGAGTGGAGGCGCTTTTAGATCTAGGGCAAGACAGCTTGGGTTGGTTTATGCTTTTAGAAGGCATGAGGATCGTGATGAGCCCGACGTTATAGCAGGTACTTTCTCAGTTCATTCCATTCCATATTTTGCATCGCTTAATAATGGTTAAACACATTCCTATGTGGCTAGTGATGTGTATTGGGGTCTTAAGATTACTTCCGAGAATGTTGAGAATGTAGTAACCGTTCTAAGTCCGGTGGGTAACTCTATGAAGGTTACTATAATATACTGCAATTGTCCTTTATAGATTCGAAGGGAAATCTTTTCTGCTGATTTATTAGAGTTGCCATTCAATGAATTTGATCTTATACTGGGTATGGATTGGCTTTCAAAGTATAGAGTTAATCTGGATTGTGAGAAGAAAATGACAACTCTAAGGACTTTTGATGACCGACAGATAACCCTGATTGGTGAACATAGAGGGTTTCTATCCAATGTGATCTCAACTCTTAAAGCTGAAAAGTTTATTAGAAAGGGATCCATGGCTTATTTGGCTTACATTCTTGATTAAGGCAATCTGATTTCGGGATTTATAAAATTCGAGTGGTGAAATACTTTCCCGATATGTTTCTGAAAGAATTACCTGTGGTGCCACCTAAGCAAGATGAGGTTGAGTTCGGTATAAAAGTCTATCCTGACACGATTCCTATGTCTATAGCACCATATAGAATGGCACCTAAAGAACTCAAAGAGTTGAAGGTACAATTGCAAGAACTGTTGGATAGGGGTTTTATTCGACCGAGTGTTTCACCTTGGGGAGCTCCAGTTTTGTTTGTGAAGAAGAAAGATGGAACACTTCGATTGTGCATTGATTATCGGAAGCTGGATAAGCTAACGATTAAGAATAAGTACCCCTTGCCTCGTATTGATGACCTATTCGATCAATTTTGAGAAGCTACTATGTTTTCTAAGATCGACTTGAGGTCTGGATACTATCAGCTTAGGGTGAAAGATTTAGATGTGTTTAAGACAACTTTCTGAACTCGTTATGGGCACTATGAGTTATTGGTAATGTCTTTTAGTGTTAACTAATGACTTTGCTGCTTTTTTGGACATGATAAATAGGGTGTTTCAACCCTACCTGGATCAATTTGTGGTGGTCTTTATAGACGACATTCAGGTATACTCTAAGTTTGAGGCTAAGCATGAGGAGCATCTGAGGGTTGTACTATAAACCTTGAGAGAGAAGCAACTTTATGCTAAGTTCAGCAAGTGCGAATTTTGGCTGTCTGAGGTGATGTTTTTAGGTCATATAGTTTCTCCTGAGGGTATTCGAGTGAATCCGAATAAGATTGAGGTTATTTTAGGTTGGAAGCAACCTAATAATGTTTCTGAAGTTCGTAGCTTTTTGGGTTTAGCTGATTATTATCGAAGTTTCGTTGATGGTTTCTCGATTATTGCAGTTTCGTTGACTAAACTGCTGAGGAAAAATGTTCCATTTGTTTGGATTGAGGCTCAAGAGGCTAGTTTCGAAAAACTAAAGTCTGTGTTGACTCAAGCACTAGTTTCGATCCAAACTAAGCCGGGAAAAGCTTACACTGTCTACAGTGATGCTTCTTACACTAGATTGGGATGTATGCTAATGCAAGAGGGAAAGGTCGTGGCTTATGCCTCTCGACAGTTGAAATCGCATGAGATTAATTACACTACTCATGATCTCGAGTTTGTTGCGGTAATCTTCGCTCTTAAAATTTGGAGACACTATCTCTATGGGGAGAAGTGTTATATCTTCACTGATAATAAGAGCTTAAAGTACTTGCTTACTCAAAAGGAACTTAACTTGAGGCAACGTCGTTAGTTGGAGCTACTTAAGGATTATGACTGTGTGATTGAGTATTACCCTAATAAGGCTAATGTGGTCGCCGACGCCTTAAGTCGTAGTGCTGTGACGGAGTTAAGGGCATTATTTGCTAGAATGAGTTTGTTTGAGGATGGTAGTCTTTTGGCTGAACTCCGAGTTATTCTCACTTTACTCTCGGAGATTAAGTCTGAGCAAGATAATGATTCTTATCTAGAGCATCGTATGAAGGAGGTAAAGGAGGGTACATATGTGGACTTCTCTATGGATCATAATAGGTTATTATGTTTTCGTGGTCGATACTATATTCCGAGGAATTTTGGGATTAAGCAGACTATTCTCCGTGAGGTTCATGATAACCCTTATGCCATACATCCTGGCGGAGATAAGATGTATAAGAATCTTCGTGATAGGTATTGGTGGAAGGGTTTGAAGAGAGATGTTGTGGATTTTGTGTCGAAGTGTCTGAGTTGCGAGAAAGTTACAGTCGAGCATCATGTCCTTCGAGGTTACTGCAACCGATTGAGATTCCTCAGTAGAAATGGGAAAGGGTGACTATGGATTTTGTGAGTAGGTTGCCCTTAACACTGTCCAGGAAAGACTCTGTGTGGGTGTTTGTGGATCGACTCACTAAGTCTGCGCATTTTATTCCAGTAAGGGTTGATTATCCTTTGAGTAAGTTAGCTTGACTCTACATCTCGGAGATAGTTCGTCTTCATAGGGTACTATTTTCTACCATCTCTGATCGAGATTCGAGGTTTACTTCAAGATTTTGGGAATCATTACATCGTGCTTTAGGTACTCGGTTAAGCTTCAGCACTGCTTACCATCCGCAAACTGATGGTCAATCCGAGCGGGTGATTCAGGTCTTGGAGGACATGTTAAGGGCTTGTGTGATTGAGTATCAAAGGGAGTTTAGAGGATTTCTTACCACTGACTAAGTTCGCTTATAATAACAGTTATCAAGCCAGTATTAAGATGGCTCATTACGGGGCTTTGTATGGGCGCAAGTGTCGTACCCCTATCGATTGGACTGAGTTGACGGAGTATCGATTGTTAGGACCAGATCTAGTTCACGAGTCTGAGAAGACTGTTAAATTGATTCGTGAGAGGCTTAAGGCGACTTTTGACCGGCAAAAGTCTTATGCCGACCTGAAGCGTTGGAATATTGAGTTCAGTGTAAAAGATGAGGTTTTTTTGAAAGTGTCTCCGTGGAAGAAGGTGCTTAGGTTTGGATAGAATGACAAGTTGAGTCCTCGTTTCATTGGCCCTTACCGGGTACTTCGTCGCGTGGGACCAGTTGCCTATCAGCTTGAGTTACCACCTGAGCTTGAGAGGATTCATGATGTTTTCCATGTTTCCATGTTGAGACGTTATCGATCGGACCCGTCTCACATTGTGCCTATTGAGGAGATTGAGGTTCGTCCAAACTTGAGTTTTGAGGAGGAACCAGTAGAGATTATTGCTCAAGACGAGAAAATTCTTAGGAGGAAGTCCATTAAGATGGTTAAGGTCTTATGGCGCAACCATGGTTATGAGGAGGCTACTTGGGAGCCCAAAGCCGTCATCAAGGCCCAATATCCTTATCTTTTTGGTCTAGGTAAATTTCGAGGACGAAATTTTCTTTTAAGGGGGAGAGTTGTAACACTTTAAAAATTAAAAGGATTAAAGTGCGGTGATTGCAAAAATTTAAGGACCTATTGGGTAAAATTCGTTAATTGGAGAAGTTGAACTTTTTTTTTGTGATGAGTGTGAAGTTTAGGGTCAATGTGAAAACCCTATTGTTATCTAGGGGCTTCTGCGTAAATATTCCAATTTTATTGGGTATAAAACCCACCTTTTTCTCCCTGGCTAACTTTTCCTTCTTCAATTGTTTTGGTTACTGCCGATTTGTGCCCAAAATCTCCTTCTTTCTATTTTCTTCTTTCCTTGCTTTACATGTCTTTTTGTTCTCTTTTCAAGTGATTTTCTTGTTCATTTGCTTCACCATCCTCATCCTTACAACCGTTGGTCCATTGCGAATAAAATCGCACCCTCAAACCCCCTCTAGTTGCTGCCGATTGTGAGAACCTTTTGAGGAGATGTTCGAACTTTGTGGGTTATTTTGCGTTGTGTTTTTCGACTTTTGGTGTTAGTAAGTTGTGAATTGCATTGTGGCTTGATTATAGAATTGTTTGGTGTATTGTTTTCGATGGTCGGACACCGGTTACGGCTTTAGGGAGTGTTTAGTGCTGCCGACGTGTGGAAGGGAGGGTTTGGAAACTTTATTTTTCCTTTTCTTTCTTGGTGGTAATTGAGAAAGTGGGCTAAGTTGTCAAAACCCAATTTCCTAGCCTAGGCAAGCCCAAGTTTTAAAACCCTTTAAAAAATCCATTAAACCCAAACCTTTTAATTGTAGAAACCCAAACCTATTTGGACCCAAATCAAACCATTAAGCCAAACCCAATTGAACCAAGTCCAAACCCAAATCAAGTCAAATCCTTGACCGATTGTTGATCGTTGACTTTTTCGAAAAACCTTGCCCTACCATTTTTCGACGTCTTGAGTCCGTTTTCGCTGTTCGTTTTGTCAAATTCTGACCCGAAAGTCCCGTTTTGATAGTTTTATTTTAAATTATGTACTTTAAATTATTTTAGCGTTCTAATTTTGGTAGTATTGATATAAAATATTCGTGTTTAGGTGATCACGATTCTGAGTCAGACGATTTATCTCCTCCACCTGTTCAACCCGTTCCTGCATCAATTCTGAGAGCTACTCGTATGTTACTTTAGTTTAATTTTGTGTTTAAGTGGTGGCTAGGTTTGTAATAATTTTTAGTTGTATTTGTAGGATCTAATTCCGTTAGACTCGAAACTCGTATAGTGCGTGGTGGACGACCTCCTCGTCGCTAGAGTTTTATTTGCTTGAGTTGTGTTTGTAACTATAATATATCTTAATGTTTGTGATGTTGTTGTGATTATGTGATTTCATGCTGTTTAAGGTATTTTGATCTTGAGATGGTTGTGTAGTATTTGAATTAAATAATGGTATGATTAATTAAGTTGTGCAAGTGTATGATGTTAATGTCATGCATACATATACATTTATACATTGAGCTTGTGACGGATAATTAATGTGATTATGCTACAGTGATTGTGATATGTGGGATACTAATTGAGATTGAGATTGGGGAAAAATATGAATATTTGATAATCATGTGATCATACCAGTGTGTGTTCATGGGGCGAGATTGTAAGGTGGAAGAAGTGGTTATCATTCCTTTTAAGGTTGATACTAAAACCACACTGCGATTGGTGACGTTGGCTGGGAAAGGGTTCTGGGGAACCTTTTCATTGTGTTGGTGTGATGGAGTATGGGTGCATTGCATTGTGCTTGTGTGTGAAATATAATTTGTGGTTACTATTTGAGTTATAAATTGTTATGTTGATTTATAATAACATTAGGTTGTATTTACTTTAGAGACATATTGGGCTTTATAGCTCATACCTCCACAGTTTCTTTTCAGGTATTCGAAAAATTAGGTGACTTGGTACTTGGAAGCTTAGTTGCAAAATTTATGATATTTTATTTTAGTATTTATTGTTATTATTATTATTATTATTATCATTATTATTATTTTGATTTTGGAATTTTAACATACTATGTTAGTAAATATGCGTTTTGGGTTGTATATATAATTTACTTTGGAACTTTTGATATTTTAATTTGGGAAGTTTAATTAATTTATTTTATTGTTAATTATAGATTTAAATATTCATTTATGAATATTTATGCTTATTTTTTAGAATGAATGTGGATGATTTTGGATTATCGAGTTGGGGTGTGGGTAAATTGCTTAAATAATCTTCTAGATCCGGTCGTATTTTTTGGACCGGATATAGGGGGTTACACAACAAGTTATACGAGTAAACAAAGTTTGAGGAATAAATTACTCCCTATATTAAATGAAGTTAGTCATTTTGTCACACTAGTTCTAACTTTTTTAGATCACTTTGACACTCAACCTTCAAAATTTAGTCAAATTACCTTTTTTAGACGAAAAAGTTGATCGAGCTATGAAATTTTAACCACATTGACATGGCAACTCAAGTTGCAATCCATGTGTATTTCATAAAAATTTTAAATAAAAATAAAAATTATTAAAAATTCAATAAATCAAAAAAAGTTGAGAAAAATCTTTAAAAAAAATATCCATATCGACAATGAACTATACATAGACTACCACACGAGTTGTCACATCAGTATCACTAAATTTTAAAGGTTAACAATCAAAAAAATCCTTAAAAAAAGAAAATTAAAACTAAAATAATATAATATCGTATGTTGGCTTGATGGTTAAGAATATTCGTTACCCTAAGTGTGGCCTAAATTTAAGTCGCACTAATCACATTATTATTAAAAAAATTTATCTTTCTTTTATAATTCACCAAAAAAAATTAAAATAACAAAATAAATTAAATCTCAAATTTAATGAAAAGAAAGGCTTACCAGATGTTGCCATATTTGACACAATACCCAAAAGGTTCAAAATCCAAGAAAGTCTAAGAAAAGAGTTAATGGATATGAAATAGCAGGTTAAGAGAGGCTGGCTATAAATGTAAGTAAAATCTGATTTAATTCGAAAAATTTGATAAAAATTTTAAATTTTGAATTAAATAATTCGAGTTATTTGAGTTAATCGAGTTATTCGAATTAATTCGAATAAAAAATTAAGCTTTTCGGTTTAACTCGGATACAAATTACACAATTCGAGTTATCTGAAAATCCAAATAAGAAAAGGTAAAACTACGTCATTTTGATAAATGTTTACCCTCTCTAAAGTTAAAAGTCAAAATTATTAAGTTAAAAGGTAATATTATGTCATTTTGATAAATGTTTATCATTAACTTAAAAGGTAAAATCATTATATTGTTTATGTAGTTAAATAATCTTGTATTTCGTTTATTAATTAAATAATCAGTCCATGTAAATGCAACAGTGAGTATAAATAATAGGATTCGTTAACTCGACTCGACTCGATTCGAAATTTTTTGACTCGATTCGATTCGATTCGAAAAAATTTCAAATTGAGTTCGGTTGTAAAAATAGGATTTGTCAACTCGACTAACTCGAAATTTTTTGACTCGATACAACTCGACTCGATCGAATACTCACCCCTACCTGGTTCCACCCCCATCAAATTATTATGATATTTTTTAATAGTTTTCAGTGTTTTTAGGGTGGATTGATCCCCAATTTCTCCTATAATCTATTGAGTCATTAATTCCAATTTTTATTGGTAGACCTAACTAATCTTTCAAACTTTTAAAATATTTAGTATAGACATTACATTCTTTCAGATATACAAATTCATCTCAGCGTTATATAATTATAATAAAAATAATTCGATTCGAGATTCAAAATTCGATCGATTAATTTTTTAAAGGACGACACTTTAGTTGATTATTTTTGAAGATCTTTTTTCTCTTTAATTCTTGAAACTCCTTTTCCGTTTTCACTTCTCTTGATATTGTGTATCATCAAAATGCTAATTCAAAAAGATGCCTAGCTAGCTATAGTTGATTTGGATTTTAATTTGTTTGAGGAGTTTCATATCTAACATACTTATTAGTCCATTGGATGAATCTTTGATATGGTAATTGTTTCTTCATTGGGTTTTAATTATTTTCATGGATTCCACTCAACCCAATGAAACAAAGAAGGTAAAATTCTGTTGTTAATATAATTTAGTCTTTGTATTTTAATTTAATCAATTTTAGTTTATTTATTTTTTGAATCGGTCAAATTTAGTCTATGTACTTTTTAAATTTTAAAATTTAATCCTAGCCTAAATAATAACCGTTAAATTTGTCTATTTAAATTTAATTATTAGTCATGTACTATACATACAACAATAGATTTAGTCCATATTTTTCAAGTAGATCATTTTAAGTAACGAATTTTGAAATTTTTGTCTTGACGTAAATAACAGTCGTTAATTCATTAACTGATTTTTTGGGTTAGTAAAATGTGGAAATAACAAGCTGATATGGCGTTACACGTATACTAATATGTTTGGCGCATCGGATTTTGGAAACAACAAAACTTAATGAATTTAACATATATCATTTGGTAATGACTAAAAATTTAAAAGTGCAAAAGTACATGAACTAAAAAGGACTAAATTAAAATATAGGAACTTAATTTACAATTTTTACAAAGTATAGAGACTAATAATAGAATTTAACCAATAAACAACAAAACCTAGCTAGCAAGTTGCATTCTAGAAGAACTTTTTGGTTTTGTATTTGGTTCAAGAGGATTGATATGTTTGTACCTATACTCACATGAACCAGTTCTGAACATCTCAATGAATAAATCCTATTAAGGTCAAAATATGGACCAAAAATTTATTTTCCTTGCTAATGTTGGTGGATTTTTTTTTTCCATATTTTGACATTTCAGCTTATTTTTATCAAAATATTTTTAAAAAAATTAATTAATAATTAACATAGCATTCCATGACAATTAATGTATATGTCATATCAGCAAAATTAACAAACAACGTAAGTTTAAGAACTAAAAAAAATTAAATGGAGGGTTGAAATAACTATTTTTGTAAAATTAGAGAGACAAATAAGTTATTATGCCATTTTTGTTATGGTTTGTCTTTTATGGATATTCACCCATTTTTTAAGATAAACTGCAAAAATAGTGATTTAACTATGCTTTTGATTTTATTTTGATAACTTAACTGTTATTGTTTATTTAGTTATTAAATTTTTTGAAATTAAATATTTTAATTACTCTCTCGTTAGTTATCATTACATGAGTTACCAATTTATTTGTCTAATAGCAAAATTTTCTCTCTAATATTTACACATTCTATCAAATTGATCTTAAATATAAACATACAAAAAATATAACCATCAACATCTATAAAATTTATTATTTTAATTCGAACTCTAAATAAATCAATAAATTTAATTGTTAATATTTACAAAAGTTATCAATTCAGTTCTAATTCTAAAAATTAAAAAATAATTTTTTTCTTAAAAATTCGTTTTTAGCACTTTAACTCGCCCTTCAATTTTGATTTTTTTCCTTGTCACAACAGATGCTTGCTTCTTGTTTACCACCTTGAATGGCTTTGAATTAGCTCCATTAATGCATTTCTCTTGAATTTGCTTCTTACAACATACTTTCTCTCTTACATTGTCCTTTTACTTAGCATGCTTCGATGATGATGATGTTTCACTTGTTTTTAAAATGTAAGGTTTAAATCTCATAGGTTGGTTTGATGGTTAAGGTGTTCATCGTTTTAAGTGTGGTTTGAGTTTAAGTCAAATGAATTGTATTGTTATTAAGGCTTTGCCCTCCTTTTAAAAAAAAGATTGCTCTTAAAAAAATTCTCTATCTACGAAAAACGACGACAACTTTGTAAATGATGTCAAGCTTGGCTCTAAGGTCGTCTAGAGGTGCAATCGCTCAATGCCTAAGATTAAAAGGGATTCAAAATATTGTTTTCCAGTTTTCAAGGGGTTTAAGAAATTTAACTTTTAAGGGTCTAAAATTTTTTTTTTTACCAACTTTTAAGGACCTAAAAGAAATTTCTCCAATTTTTAAGAATCTAAAACCTCGTTTTATTATTTTACTTGAGGCTCAAAAATATCAATTGAGAACGAGAAATAACTGCCGGACAGATAGCCGAAACACCTAGAAAGTTAATTTGTGGATAGCGTTGAAACGTGAATTGATCCGGAACCGGCGACTACAGTTTCATGGAAAGATATGCTCCCGAGTAACTCTATTAATTCCGAGGGGGACTCAGAGGAAGGCGATAGCGGAACTTACGATTTTGTGGAAGGAGAATTCACTAAATCTTTAATACACGGAATATCTGCAATTGTCTTCTCAGATCGGGTGCAGAATCATCAATTGAAGGACATGGGTACTAAATCTTTAATAAACGGAGTACTCTGTCAATATGTCTAACTTGGTTTGCCCATATTAAATTAGAGACTGGCGGGCTGATAAAGTAGGAAGAAAGTGATGTAGGAAATTTTATTTTCTTCTGTTACTGATACCCGAATGCATACTGGACCACAAGCATCAATTGTGGGAAACATGGCATACACTACTCGCGAGAAAAGAAATAGAAACGGGCACCACCACCACAAAGAAAAAAAAGAAAGTAGAAATGCAGTAAAATTAACAGAACATAGTGGAACACCAAAGAGTGCTAACACAATAACCAGCAGTAGGGTCAAAATGTTCTATGCCAGGATTTCCTCAATTGGCTTGGCTTCAAGCTTGGACTTCTCATTCTCAGCCTCCTTCTCCTTCAACTGTTGCTGCTCTTTGGCCAGCTTCTTCAGCTTGGCAAGCTCAAGATCCTTGCTCATCTTCCTCCTGTACATCTCAGCAAATGTGATGGGTTCCTCGAGGATTGGTTTCTCTCCCTCTCTGATCTTCAATGGATACACTGTGGCATCGGGTGCTGGGTTTTGGAATGTGGCTATTGACAATCTGCTGCAGTTCGAGTTCACCACTGCTTGGTGATCAGCATTCTTGAACCTCCCATTGCTCAGATACTGCTCACCATCAATTATATCAGTCATGACTCCACTCTCACATAAATCATATCAATTTCAGGTTTAAAAAACTTACATGGCCATGGTCTCCAAGGTTGACCACAAAGGCTCCTTCCACAGGTTGGACAGTGATCCAAGTCTTGCCATTGTCCCGGGTGGCCTGAAGCCCACCAACTTGGTCTTGAAGCAAGAGTGTGATGGTGCCTGGGTCAGTGTGGCGCTTGAGTCCTAAAGTGAGGTCAGGTTGAGGGCATTTAGGATAGTAGTTAACCACCACTTTCTGATCCATGTCCACACATGCCTTAGTCAAAGCCTCCTTCTCTAAACCCATGGCCTCTGACAACACCTCAAGAAGCTTGCAAGCTAGGCCCATCAGCTTCTCGCTGTACTCCTTTGTAACTTCAATCCAACCCTCTGGCTTATCAGGCCACCTTGAATAGTCCCTGTTCTTCAATGGGTACGAAAAGTATGTCACAATCTCCCGCCAATCTTGCACTGCTTCTCCCTGGCATATAAACCATGATTCTTTTACATCAATTTAATTATAAAATTACTAAAATATCCTCTCGTATATAAATTAAATTATATTTTACCGTCTTTTTTCTTTTTGTCATTTTATATAATAATTCAATAAAAATTTAATCGTAACGAGATTTATACTTATAACATCATATATATAATAAACAATTAATTTTACAGTGTAACCAAAACATAAATTAATTTTTATGAGAATTTTTAATAAATATATTTATTACATAATTTTTTCACTGTGCCATAAATCTATTATTTTTTAAGAGACATATAATTAGTAAAAAGTAGTTTTATGAAACAACACATCATGTACGAAAGTCTAACTTTTCATTATTACCAAATAAGTTTTAATTTAATTAACGTGAAGGACAATGCGAGTTTAAGTGCCTTACGACTTATTTATTTATTTTATTTTAATTAAATTTTATTTTATCATTTTTCATTACTCTGATTTGGTTGCTTTAGAATTTTGTTGTATCCTGCTAGTATAATAAAAACCTTAAAAAACTTTCAGGCCTCAAAGTCTTGATTTTTTTTCCCTTATTTCAAATTTTACACTAAATATTTCAAACAATTTCAAGGTTGCTCTGTGCTGCTGGGAAGAACATGTTTAAATTGTCAAAACAGGGCTAGGTGTTAATACCTGAAGGTGGCTGGAGACGATGAAACCACCTTTCTTGCCACCAGACATATCGAACCGTAGCTTGTCTTCAGCAGGCAAAGCGAAAAACTCTCTGGCAAGACGGGGCATCTCGGACACGAGTTTAGTGTCAACACCATGATCCACAACCTGGAAGACACCCCAATCCTCACAAGCCTCAACAATCTTCTTGCATATCTCACCCCTCTTGCCATCAACATCATCGATACCAGCAAGAGAGATGACAGGGATATCATTGCTGAATTGGTTGTAAGCAACCTTAGGACGCTCATCTTCATCACGAACGAAGCTTGACTGCAAGGTTTTCTCTTCCGCAAGAGCCGTCAGAGTTGAAGGAGCCATTGATGTTGATTATGACTCTGAACTGAAACCTTTCCCCCACTTAAAAATGGGTTTGCGTTAAACGATGGAACGTTATGAGTTTAGTTGAGAACTGTCGAATACGTTTTTGGTTAAGACGTGATGTGAGGTGTATATAAATATAAGGATGGGGGTTTAGATAGGAAGGTGGAAAGACGGGCGGGGTGGTGAAGCTGGCCTAGCTGGGCAGCTGTAACTACCAGTCTTACCTCGTGGCTCCTTTGTGACCGCACAGTCAGCTACCAGACTCTCTTCTTTCTCTATTTTGCGCTTCTAGAATTGTAAAGTTTCATGGAGTCTATGGATGGGCCCATACGAAAAGGACTAAAATAACACCTCCTATTATTAAAGTATTTGTACTAAAAATTAAATTAAATTTTATTTTTTTATTAAAAATAAATAAATTAATCAATATACATTATATTAAAGAGTAATTTAATCCTTTTATTAAAGTATTCAACCATTTACATCATTGCAAATTGATATGACTGACAGAATAATCAAATAATTACACATGAAATGTCACATGTATCACATTTTGACGTGTACGAACCAATTATTAACAGTAAATATGAATGAAATTTTTAACAAAAAAATCAACTTACTCTTTAATCTAACATATAAAAATTAACCTAATCACTTTTTAAATAAAAAAAACAAAGTATAATTCTATTCTTACTATAAAAACATCTATACCACTTAAATTAGCTGAAATAAATGCAAAACAGGGTGTTTGGTCAACGTTCATAATATTTGTTGGGTACGAAACTATATGAAAAAATATTTGAGTGATAAAATTGTTCACCCATGAAAGAAAATGACGAGAAATTATAATTGTAGAAGCTTTTTGTTTATTTAAATTTTAATTCAACTATTTGTAGATATGTTTATAGGTCCGGTTGGGTTGGGTTGGACCTAAACATAATATTAATATACTTAATGTTTGTTCGAGTTTGGTCTCATTCAAAACTTGGACCTAAAATTTTGCTTAAGCTCACTCATATTTACAAAAAAATTAATCCAAAATCATTTTAGATCCGTCATATTATTTTTTAATTTTTTAAAACATGTATATTGCTTTGTTTTAATATTTAATAGTTTTATATTTTATATTTATTTAAAATTTTTATATAATCATCTTAACATTTTTTTAATGTTTACATTAAAATAGTATTATATATTTAGTATATGTTTATTTTTTAATGTGTTCTAAATTACATAATATATAAAAATAATATAATATAAAATATTATAAACTTAAAATGAGTCGGATCGAGCTTGGGTCTTGAATGTTCAAGTCCGAGCTCAAACTATATTTTAAACGGATCTAATTTTTTTGCTTAATTTCATTTTTCGAGCTTAATATTTTTATATAAACCCTCTCGAATTTCGAGCAAGCTTTCGGATCTGATCGGATAGACCAATCTATTAACAGGTCTACCTATTTGTTAATTGTTATGATGTTAAATCACATATCATACGTTAGATTATATTACCTGTGTAATAATAATAATAATAATAATAATAAAATTCACGAGTAGATTTAGGATGTGATAAGTGTTTTATAGGATATAGTAAAATATTAAAAATTAAAAAGAAAATATTTGGTACACAATTAATAGAGTTTTTAAACTGTACAAGTAAAATTAGTATAATAATAGATGTCCTATAAAGATATAATAAAATATCAAATATATATAAAAGAATGCATAATAATTTTTTAAAACTGCTTGTAAAATAAAAATACAATGTTAATGTATAAAATATTACCCCAAAATTATATATATAATGTAAATTTAACACATGTAGCACATTCAACCAGGTTGTGAAATCTAAAACTTCACATTAAATAATTATTTTTTAGGATATTATCTTAAATTGATTAGGAAATTTTTTACTTTTACAAGCAAAATTAATAATTTAGTATTTGTTTTTTTTGTACACTTCGATTTTTTAAATATTAAATAATAAGTTTTTTAAAAAAATTACGGTAAACTATAAAAATAGTCATTTTTGTTTCCCTTAGATTATATTTTAGTCATTTATGTTTAAAATGTTACGTTTTAGTCACTTACGTTATTATTTTATTACGAAGTGGTCACTCTGCCGTTAAGCTCCTTTAGCTCCCTAACGACAATCTTACGTGGAAGTCCAAATGGATTTTAAATGTCAACTTTGATGTCCAACTGAATTTTTCTTTTTCAGGTGTAATTAATTTAAGATTTTTAATTAATTAATTTTATTTAATTAAAATTTTATTCTCATCTTAGTTGAACATTCAAGTTGGCATTTAAAACCTATTTGGACTGCCACATAGGATTGTGTTAGGGAGGTAATAGAGTTTAACAACAGAGTGACCTTTTCGTAATAAAACGATAAGGTAAGTGACTAAAACGTAATATTTAAAACATAAATGATTAAAATATAATCTAAATCAAACAAAAATAATTATTTTTGAATTTTACTCAAAAAATATTATATATATATATATATATTCTCTTTATTAACACTTGTAAAGAAAGAAGCTGATTTCAATGGAGTTATGTCATCCTCAATTTTGTGAGACACTAGAAAATATATTGTTATATTCTTTAATTATGGAAAGGTAAAAGGTGAATGTATGAAATAAATGCAATTTAAGTACTATGCGGCAATATATATATACGCATTTAATAAAATTAATTTTTTAAAATGCAAAATTAAACTTTGAGTAAGTTGATTTAGCCCTCAAAATTATATTCTATTAAAATTTTGATATTTAATTTTTTTATTCAATTTAAATTTTAAAATTTCAAATTGTTATGAATTCAATGAGTGGTTTCAGTGGAAAAAAAGATAATATTCATTTTAAGAGAGCCAAGTTTGAGCATCTATATGTACAAAATATGTGTGGTTTCAATGAAAAAAAGTGATGTTTTGATTTTTTTTTCTTTTGTTTTAATTATTATAAATTACCTTCAAAAAAAATATTATAAATATAATTTTCGAACAGGCCATTTGATAGGGGAATTCTGAAATAGCGGAGGCTTGGTTCGATCAAGCTGTTGAGTATTGGAAATAGGTTATAGCGCTTACTTCTGGTAATTATATTGAAGCGCAGAATTGGTTAAAGATAACGTGACATTTCGAATAAGAACAAGAGCTCTCTGTTTATTTATTATTATTGTTTTAGTTTTAGGATTCGAAATTCGAATTAGAAATTAGAAAATTCTATTACTATTAAATTCTATTTTGTTGACTATTACTTATTAAATCTTGTTCTATAATTTGATTTGATCTTGTAATCCAAATAATCCCATACCATGATGTATCTAATATAGTAGTAATTAGCGAAATAAGAATACTTGTACAAACCAACGAAGTAAGGCCATTTCCAATGGTCCATAGATTAAAATATTTATAATATTCTGAATCATTTATGAAAATCACAGCAAATATGCTTAAAATATTTATGACTCCCACATAAATAAGGAGCTGGGCAGCAGCTACAAAATAAGAATATGAAAGAATATAAAATAAGGATATACAAACAATAACCAATCCCAATGAAAAGGCAGAATAAATTGGATTGGTAAGTAATACCACTCTCAGGCCTCCTAATATATGACCCGATCCCAAAAAAACTAAAAGAAAATCTTATATTGGTCCAGACAAATCCATTCTGTGTAAAATAAGAGATAAATAAATCGAAATGCTTTTTCATGATTTTATAAAAAATATTATAAATTTAAATAACCAGGCCTCCTAATATATGACCCGATCCCAAAAAAACTAAAAGAAAATCTTATATTGGTCCAGACAAATCCATTCTGTGTAAAATAAGAGATAAATAAATCGAAATGCTTTTTCATGATTTTATAAAAAATATTATAAATTTAAATAATTTTAGGGGTTAATAATCTATGTACATTTTTTAAAAAAAATCGAGTAAATATTTTGAAATTTTTAGTTATGTTGTGTTTTTCTTTATTTTTTTTTCCTTTTTTTAATTTTAGTGAACTCATTAATGGCCAATTTAAATGAAATAATATGTAATTTATGATTTTTTATAATTTTTATAAACTTTTATGATTTTAATTAATTTTTAATAATTTTATAATTTTTATGAATATTTTATTAAGTGGATGTCCATCAAGATCAACATAAGTTTGGATGAACTTTAAATTCTAGTAATCATCAGAATCAGAGTTCTATTTCATTTATACTTTCTATGTCTACAAATATAGACCTTTGAGAAGCATTGTAACTCACTTCTATTGATCAATAAAATACTCTCTCTTTTACTCTCTCATTTTCTTTGTTATTTACTCTCTGTCTCTTTATTCTATAACACGTTATCAGCACGATTTTTTTTTAAGGAAGTGATTAGTAAAATGGAATGGAGTTTATTAAATAAGCAAGAGATCCTTAGTTCGTGCTACGAAATTTGTTGTATTCACTTATGGGAATCATGGGCCACTAAAAGTGGGAAGATAGTGATGAATAAGAGAACAATGAGAGTTCTCAAGATAACTCTTTAAAAGGCAAAGATAACTTATGTTATCAATGTGATTTGAAAGGTTTTTGGCCACATATATGGTGTTTGCCCAAATATTTTATTTTTGTTAATATTCTTTGAGGAAGAATATTAAAATATAGTAATGAATTCTATCATTACAGATGAAAAATATTTATTTTATTTGGTATTGAAACAAACCAATATTATTCCAATATTTGGTATTACAAAAATTAGTCAAAAGCTCCAGAAGAGCTAATATATTAATATCTTGTGATGGTTAATCCATTAGTTTTAAAATATATTCATAATGGATCTCATATTGAGATTGTGAAAGAGGAAAACATTATATTTCATATGAATCAAAAGATGATTGAGTTATTGATTTATATTTATTATAAATTGAATTGACTGTAATTACCTTCATGATATTCTTTTGTCATTATCCCATTAAAGGATTGAAGTCAAAATATTTGACTGTGAAAGATCTATTTAAATTATGGAAAAAAATATGAGCAATAGAATATGATAATTCTATCTAAAGCTCATCATGATTGGATGCACCTGAAGTTGCAAGCTTTTAAAATTATGAGTATAACTTTATAGTATTCAAAATAAGTTCTCAATTAAAATTAGGTGGAAAAATATTACTGATGAGAACCTTGGAAGAGAACTTCTTCAACTTTTCATGATTCAAATGTGCTCATACAGTAGCAATATCATGATTCAAAAATTTTTAACTACGAAACCTAACCATTCCCTGAAGTGAATGTAGCAATACATAACAATTATGAAGATTTTAAACATGTGAATATTTTGGCATATTCCCTAAAACAAATATTGCATATAATTATTTGGAAATTATATTATATGACTTAATGTCATTATAAACTTCACATTGATTTAAACATTTCCAATAGTAAATGTCACAATTGTACTTATATGTGAATACAAAGTGAAAGGAATGATAATAAAATTATCAATTTGCTACAATTTAGTACAATTGAAACGCATATTAAAGTAAACCAAAAGTTTACTGGTACAAATATATTTATTACTTGGCATGACCAGTTAGACCATCCTGGATCATATATGATGCGAAAATTAATTGAGAATTTATATGGACATTCATTAAAGAACTAGAAGATTCTTTAATTTAAAGAATTCTCATTTGTTGGTTATTCTTAGTGAAAATTGGTTGTTAAAAACTCACTAGCTAAAGTTGAGATTTAATGTTTTGCTTTTCTGAAATGAATATGGGCTCATTCATCTACCATGTGAATGATTTTGATATTATATGGTTTTGGTAGATGCATCTACAAAATAACCACATATATGTTATCAACTTGCAACATATCGTTTGTAAGATTGTTTGAATAATTAAATTCAGATCATGTAATTAAGATAATGCATCTTGTTAATATTGATGAGTTTATATCTCAGTCTTTTATTGATTGAGCTTGAAAAACTTTGATAAAATTTTGTTATTTATGCGCATAATGATTTAGAGAAATTATTGTTTGAACGCCTCTAATTATTACTTATGAGAACTTAACTTTCTCTTTCAACATAAGGTTATGTTGATTTACACATTGTACGCATCAAGCTAATAAGTTTTAAATACTCCCCATTGCAATTTATTTTTGGTCAAGAGCTAAATATTTCTCGTCTTTGAATTTTTGTATGTGCGTATAAGTTTCAATTGCTCCACCGAAACGCACAAAGCTGAGTGAATCCTCAAAGAAAGTTGGAAATATATATTAATTATGGGCCTCCTTCTATTATGATATATTAAATGTATTGGAGATTCAATTATGATATAATTGTGATTACTATTTTGATTTTGATAGTTTTCCTTACATTAGGGGGAGAGAACTAATAACTTGTAATGAGATAAGGGGGGAGTAATTTGAACAAGAAGTTTAATAGGATAAATCATTAAAGTTCCAAATATGAAAATTTTCATGAAAGAAAAAATTTTAGATGGTCATATAGTGAAGGCGGGTGCTCCAGAAGAGACCCAAGACATAACTAATAAGTAAAACTTTAGAAGAAATTCAGGTACCTGAAACTAAAGATTAAAATAGTGACAATAAGAGGTCTCGATAAGTTATGTTAATTTGAGAAAATGTCGAACCAATAATAAAGTGGTCGACAATGGTTTTGTATGCAATATTATTGTTGAAATAACGAAATAAAAGGAGGATATTAAATAAATCTCTTCGGAAATATAGATACGGAATAGATTGGCCAAAATAGAAAGATGCAACTCAAATACAATTAAATTCGTGGAGTTTTTGGACTAACAGTCTAAATATCTAAAGGTCTAAAGCCAGTAAGGGTACAAATGAAGTGGTTTTGCAAAGGCGAAATAAAAATATGAAGTTTTTCGCTAAGTCCTAGCATTGGTTATGAGAAAATATAATATTCTTTTGTGGTTGACGCAATAACCTTTAGATATATTATTAAACTAGCAATTCATACTTGGCATCTCGTGGTTGTTGTTACAACCTTTTGTGAATCACTATATAGCAAAGTTTATATTAAAATTTTTGAAGGATTTGAAATGCCAGAAACATATTGAAATTATAGAAAAATTGTTCATTTATATGAATTGAAATTATTGAAAATGTGGTAAATTTGACCTAATCAATAGTAGTTGAAGGAGGATTATAAAATGATACAAAATATCTATTTTTATTTTTATAGAAGAATCATGATTAAAGTTTGTTATGATTATTTTCCCTAAATTTTTCCTCACTTATGACTTTTAAAAGAATGGTGATATAAATGCTTAGCAGATACATTCAAATAGTCATTTGAAAGACTAGTATTCAAGATTGAATACGAAGAATATGATATATTATGTGATGTTTTATGAGGGGGAGTAAATACGCGTTGTACTCTTTTTTCCTTTATCGAGGCTTTGTCCTATTGGATTTTCCTGGTAAGTTTTTTAATGAGACAACATGTTATGCGTAATATAGATATGTATACTCTTTTTTCTTGACTAGAAATTTTTTTTTTCACAGGTTTTTATCTTACTAAAGGTTTTAACGAGGCACATTATTTATCAATGGACATCTAAGGGGGAGTGTTATGAATATTTTATTAAGTGGATGTCCATCAAGATAAGTTTGGATGAAATTTAAATTCTAATAGTCATCAGAATCAAAATTCTATTTCATTTATACTTTCTATGTCTATAAATATAGACCTTTGAGAAGCATTGTAACTCACTTTTATTGATCAATAAAATACGCTCTCTCATTTTTTTTGTTATTTACTCTCTGTCTCTTTATTTTATAACATTAATAATCTCAATTTTTTTTTTACAATTTTTTTGCTTATTATAATCCCATAATGAATTTGAACAAATGGGTATTGAGATTCCAATAAATCTAAACAATCCTTTGTCTAGATTTATTTTGAACTTATTTTTCAAAATAATTTTAAAATAATTTTTTTAAAAAAAATTTAATTTTGTTAATATGAAAGTCCCACGTTAGCAGTTGGTGCTGATGTGGCACCCATTGACAATCAACAATGGTTAAAAAATCTCGCTCATCAAAATTATCAATCTAAAATTTAATTAAATAAAAAAAATTAACAGAAACTTAATTTTTTTTAAAAAAAAATTGATAACCTTTTATACCATTAAGCCTTAATTTTTTATTGCATTAATGACACTTGTACTTGGACAAAATGTTTTATGTGGCAAAACTATTAAGATGTAGCAAGTCAACAAGAAATTGAGAGGTTAGAAAGTTGATTCGGGGATCCTCGAGTGAGAAGGAGAGGCTGACAACGGTTAGTTGGACTCTATATATCAACCACGGTTTAATGGGGGGTTTGGGTCTTAGAAATTTGTGTGGGTTAACCAATACTAACCCTTTGTGGGTTCACATCCTTAAATCAAAATATACTGAGGATATTTTGCGAGGAATGTGCTCTTTCTTTTGGAGGGCACTCTCAAAAGTCTGGTTATTGATTCGTAAAAACCTTTTATGGTCGGTGTGTAATAGGGATGGATGTTGGATCGAATAAAATAAAAAATTTTTTGAGTTAATCGAGTTGATAAATTTTATTTTATTATCTTAATTCGATTTGAATCGAATGGAATCGAATCGAATGCATATGTTTGAGTTAAATTTTAAAAAATAACTTTAGATTCTTGTAACCATTGTCACTGATCGTAATCAAATTTGTTATTAATTTTCATCACCTTATGATTTATTTATTAATCTTTTATGTACGAGTCTGGATTTTTTTGCTTGCTTAATTGCTTCAATTATCTTCGGATTCTTGTAACTATGTATTTTGAAATTAAAAAAATATATTAAATGTAAAAATATGACTTTTTAATAAAATTTATTTTAAGGATAAAATGTGAAATTGATGTCAAAATAAAAAATTAACACGAATACTTTATAGCATCATTAATAATTCAAATTTAATATAATTAAACAATTAAATAATATAAACAGTACAAAATCTTAAATTTAATTTAATAATGTAGCAGTAGATTACTATTTAAGTTTAAAGATTTTTTGGATGATTTTGATTTTTATTTGAGAGTAAAAGTTTAAGGGAAAGATAAAAAATTTGGGAAAGCCGTTTGGGGAGTAAAAAGTTTTAAAGATTTCTGGAGAATAAAACAAAATAAATGAAAGGAGTACTGAAATTTTAGAGGGAAAATATTCAAAAAAAAATAGTGGGAAATAAGTTTTGGATAGATGAAGATGGAATGTGAGGCTACACAAGATATATAGATACGATGCATTTATCCGTGAAAGAATTTAACTTGTTCATTTCTTATTAAATTCCACAAATTTTGCTTTTCATAAACATCGATGTTAAGATCACATAAAGCTTTTGACTTGTGACGTTTTAAGACTTGGATTGGTAGGAATTGAAAGAACGGATTAACTCAAAACAGTTGAAGCGCTATGAATAATATATAGCACGTGACGTTGCTCTCCATATGGAATCACCAAGTTCACCACCTTATTTCTCTTCTCTTACCTTACTTTTCTCTCGAACAAAGTGGAAGATAAATTCGATATTGGCTAGTACAAACAACTTAGCGGGTAGTTTTGCACTATGACAGTGAAAAGCTAATTTTACCCTCCTTGATTGGTTCATCAGTTTGAGCATATTTTTCAAATTTCATGTTGTTTTAACTCACAAAGCTTTTAACCTTAACCATGCTCTTTATTTGCTCGTTTTGCTGTCAACATTCACAATGCCTGCATAGAAAAACACAAAACACACACAGAAAATATATGCAAATAACAAAATAAAGACAAAACAAATCCAAGTTCCGTCCAAAATAATTCAGTATTTAGTTAGTTGCATTCTGCATAAAAAAAATAAATAAATAAAGAAAATGCAAAGAAATGTAACGAGTAGTCTTCATCATCGGAGTCCAACTCCGATTCTACGACCTGCAGCCCTCTTGTACGTTTGCTGAGGTGGTCGACTATGCGACTCGCCCTCACCCTGACTGCGAAGGACGACCCCCCTTGGTGGAGGGACGCGCCTCCATGTCATCCACATAGGGTTCGGGGTCATCGACCTCATCCTCTTTATCATTCCTCCCTCCTCCTTCTCCTCCTAGGAAGGATGCAACTCTTGGCTTCACCGGCTAATACAGTTCTCCAAACCCGTTTCTAGCCGCGTAGTGATCAACGAATGGCTTCATGGCTTCCATCATTAATGTGTTATACTGCACCGTCTCTAGCAACTCGTCGAGCGGCGTTTACGAACCACCGAGAGCTTTCTTTGAAACAAATCCTCTATAGCTCTTGGAATTGATAGAGCAAGGAGTCACTGATGATGATGCGGGTGGGGTGATGGAAGTGCTCAGTCGGTTCCATAACCACCCGCACTTTACGAGATAAATCGGTAAGTAGGTGAGGGAAATAGATACCGATCTTGCCTCCCGCCACAAATTTCTTCATCTCATTGCTGATCCATCTTCCCAAACACACGTGCTTACGCTGCAAGATAGAATACAACAACAATCTCAGAAGACATTAACCATGTTAGTGTTAAGAACAGGGCTAACACGGGTACAAATGAATTGCATTCACATTTTTGCTAGGAGGAACATAATAGCTTAATTGAAAGAGAGGAAAATTTTTGTATGGTTTCCTTTTTCACTATCCCATATTCTCAGTTAAGTAACTTAAAATGACATCCATGTCGACATTGCTATAAAATTGTAAATCCATTGCAGTATTCATTTTTAATCAAGGTGGAGATTTGTTGAGTAAATTAACAAGAAAATGGGAAGTAAAGGGGAAAGGGGTTATAAGTTTGGAGGTTTACAACTGCGCTAAGTCAAGTATTGAGCACTATATTTGACTTTTTCAATTTCTTTTTCTTTCTTTTGTTTGAGGGTATGTTCTCTTTTTATTTGGGAGGTGTAAATAAATATTTCCTTTGGAAGTGTACATGTGTTTGTCCTAATAAATACACACTCTATTTGTTTTATATCCATATTTTTTGGTAATATACTATTAAAGTGTTATTAGGAGCATACCCACACGATACACGCACACACTACGTTCAAAGAGAATTGTTCAAATAAAAGTTTATCACTTGCTTTCTTGAAATTCAAATCTGGGTAGATTCTACAAATGAATAACCTTTAACTACCACGATAGTCACAATCATAAAAGTTTCAAAAAAACTCTTTGAAATTTCATACAAAATTTTATTGGCGGACTAAATTTACAAAGGAAAAAAAAAGATTGAATTTTATTTTTTAAGAATCTTAATCTACCTTTAACCTCAGCTCTTATTCTTTTATATACCTTAGAAAAAAAATTATTCTATTTACTTACTTGGAAGAAAATATTATAAATTTAACTTGGACGGAAAATAATTCAAATATGAATGATAATATCCTAAGAATTGTATCTCATCTTAAAATAAATTAAATTTATTTAAAAATCCATATATCGCGATTTATTTATGTTTGGTTTCGATATTCAATTTGATACTTGAATTTTATTTTAAAATTTAATTTAGTATCTAAATTAAACAACATCATATGACCCAATAAATAGTTAACACATCCTCTCTAATAAAAAAAAAATATAAGTACTTAATTGAGATAAAAAAAAAATCAGGTACAAAATTTAATATTAAAACAAATTCAGATACTTAATTAAATATTAAATTAAAAAATTAAATATCAAATTGAAATAAAATAAAAAAAAACCTTAAATAGCAAATAGAACATAAAAACTAAACATTAATACCAAATAAAATGGTTGGATATGTTTGGTTTGCACGTTGTTGGAGATCTCCACCTCACATGCTTTCACCTAACACGCATAAATAGTTTTGATATGTAGCCTTTGCATGTGATCTGCCTAACAACCACGTCCTTCATCTCGGGAAAAATAAGACACTCCTCCGTCCTACACCATTAATGTTTCTTGCAACTATCACAAAATCTTTTCTATTATATATTTAATTGTATTTTATTTTTTTATTAGAAATTAGTAGATTAGTCTATGCCCTTTAGATGAGTTAGTAAAAAAGTCTCTCTGTTAAAATTTGGTTTTTATATATAAAATATAATAATAAATTTAATCCTTAATTTTTATATATTTATTCAATTTGATCTCTAGTAAACGTAAATTAGAAATTTTTGAAATTAATAAGGCTAAAGGATCAAAGTGGCCTTAATAACAATTTAAAAATTAAAATCTTTTTAAATTTTAAAAATTATTAAAAAATCATAAAAATACGTATATAAAATTATAAATTTTTATTAAAAAATAGTAATTCCGACTCAATAAAAGAGTAGGGGTATTTTTTTTAAAAAATTTTGTAATCATTAGATTTTAGTGGTCAATATTGTTATTTTTTAATAAAAAATTTATAACTTCTTTTAATAAAGATTGTTTGTAATTTTTATGATTTTTAAAAATATTTTTTAAATTTTTAAAAGGGTTTAGTTGATTTTTTATTTATTTTGTTACTAAGACTTTTTTGACCCTTTAGTTTTATTAATTTAAAAAAAAATCTAATTTACTTCCAAAAAAAGTGTAGGGGTGAGTCAAATTGAATAAAGGTTGAGAACTAAATTTATTATTATACCTTAAATATAAAACTTTAAAACAATAAAACAAACATTTAACGGTGCAATTTTAATAGAGGAGCTATTTTGCTCACTCATCTAATGTATAATGATCAATTTATTCATTTTTCAGTAGAAGGGCTAAAATGAAATCCAAGGGGTATTGTGGTACTTTTACCAAAATATTCACTTTGTAGTCATGTAAAAAAAAACGGCATTCTAATAGACTTTAATTGAACAAAAGAATTTTTTTTAATATATTAATATGATTACATGGTAGTATCTGTTCATACTTTCTTAATCATTTAACAACGAACACACACCTTGCGCATACAAGTGCTTGAACCCACGTCTCCTAGGATGAATATCATCATTTTTTTTACTGAAGTCACTCGTTGAGTTCTTGAACAAAAGAATTTTAATAATGTTAACAATTATACTTCTATTTTTAAATCTAAAAAGTAAATAGACTAAATTCAAGATGGAAGCCAAAATTTTGTTTGTGGGACAGGGGATGGAATTAAATTGTATATTTTTACAATAATAAAAATTCAATTTCACCATTTTAATAGTTTATATCTTTATAATCTTAAAGGATTGAATCAAATTTTTATCATTTTAAGAAGGTCAAAGTATAAATTATATAAAGATTTAAATGAAAATTCTTTTCATATTAAAAGAGAGCGAGAGACATGCGAATCCCTAACGACTTAGAGCAGGAGAATCTTGCTTCAAAACCCAGTGTAATCATAAAATAAAAATTACTAATTTAAGCATTGGTACTCCTCCTGGACCAACTTGTGTTCAAAAATAACAATAAACAATGCCAACCATTTAATGATTAAAGTTTAAAACCCAGCTGGCTTAAACCCCTATGAGCTGTAGCTATGACCAGACACATTTTCCATTGAGAAACCAGTGGCATCAATAATCGATTTATTGATGTTGGTAACATGAGGACAGGGGCATCCTACCCCAAAGCTTCCACTTTTTTCACGTGGGAGTTTCTTTTCCTAATATGCTAACTATATATACGGTGTTCTTTTTCTAATGCTACTTGCAGATGAGATGTTCCTCTTCTCCACTATATAAACATACTCTTTTTTTCTCATACCAGATCCATATCTAACATCACACCGTTGTCGCTCTTCTGGAATTCCTAGTCAGATCTATAGGATGGCCCTTTCCACTAACATGGCTGCTTCACTTGTTCTTTTCTCTCTTTTGCTGCTTCATTTCACTCAAGCTGAAGAACTGGTAAAGTACTTTTCAAGTTACCTAGACGTGGCCATATGTATATCTATATTCTTGGTAACTAATACCTACATATGAACTGTGCAGATGAGCATTGATGGAGCTCCAACCCCTTCACTTCAGCCACAACCTATTGGTATACACCATGACATAATAAACTTTACTGACTGAACCTTATGTTGGCATGGTTAAATATTTGTTGGTGTTTGTGAACTCAGATTGCGGAGTAGCATGTGAAGGAAGATGCAGGCTATCAAAGAGGCCAAATCTGTGCAAAAGGTCGTGTGGGAGTTGCTGTAAGAGGTGCAAGTGTGTTCCACCAGGGACGTCAGGCAACTATGAAGCCTGCCCTTGCTATGCCAACTTAACCACGACCAAAAATGTTCGCAAGTGTCCATGATTCCATATATGTTCCACTTGTTTGATGTCATTTGGTTAGGTCAAGAATAAATCTTTCTATCCATTTCCCTTCTGGGAATTGATTTATTATTTCTTTTTCAGTCGGACTCGGACTTTTTACTTACCTGATATAAGTATCTCTAAACAGTTACTTATTATAATTGTATAAATGAATTGAGTTTTGGATCCATAATTTTTTGTTGATCTATGTAGTTTTGTAATCTTTGTGTGATAAGTTGGATTTATTAGCAGAAAGAGACCACCCAGCACCCTTGCAGTCATCTTTAATGACATTCAATACGTATGAGCCTAGAATATTAATGTCTCCTTACGTTATCTGAACAAGCAGTAGGTAAGCTGGATTCAACCCAAGATCTGTCCATTTATCGTAAGACTACAGCACATTTTAAAAACAGAATAGAAATTTCAGGGGTAAACTCCACTCAACTTTTGCACACCCAATTTCAAAATTTTTTAAATTTGTTCATTGTTAAATTGATGATCGAAAGTCTCTTTTTAATTAGTATAATAACATATTTAGTCCTCATTATTTATATATTATATCGATTTGATCATAGTTTTAAATAATTCAATAAATTTAACCCTTCACGTTTACAGATTCTATAAGCTTTTAAAACAAAGGCATTCCATATCTATAAATTTGAGGATCAAATTGATTAAATTTGTATATGTGAAGGATTAAAGTTATTGAATTATTTAGAATTAAGATCAAATTGATAGAATATGTAAGTATTGGAGACTAAATGTGTTATTATATCAGTTAGAAGAAGGCTTTTCGTTAACAATTTAACGGCGGTTGACTGAAATAGGAACAAATTAAAACATTAGTACCTAAATTAAAAAATTTTAAAGTTGGGTGACCATGTATATAACTTACCCAAATTTCATTTAGGATTTTTTTAAATTTTGATTTAATATGTAATTTAATATATGAATTTTAATTTTATGCAATCGTCAACATAACATTTGAGTTATTTATATATACGCATGAAACTTTGATTTCAATTCAACTGCACACATTTAAAGAAATAAACTCATCCATTTGTTTTCATATTAGATTAATATAATTGTTAGTGGATGCAATATATAAACGTAAAATGGTGCAACGTCGATAATATTGTTAGTGATTTGTAAAAACTGAATCAATCAAATTTTCATGTATAAAAATTACACAAAATCAAAGGCAATCTATGACATTGAATATTGGACCAAAATTTATGTGTAATAAAATTTAATATTTATCCGATAAATGTTTTAAATTTTTAGTATGTTCTATGAAAAATATATTGAAATGACATATTTACACCATTATTAAAAGAGTTTACTGAGTTGGTGTTATGAATTAACTGAAAACCAATTCAATTAAATAAATGTCAAAATAATTCAACTTTTAATATAGGAATAAATTAACACATAGCCCTGAATTTGATAACTTTTCTCATCTTGATCTTTGATTTTTTTTATTATTTACATTAGTCCCAATACTTGGCCGCCTTTCCTTATTTGATCATGAACTTGAATTCCGTTAAAGTATGATGATATGTGCCATGTCATCACTTGAAAAAATTTCTAAAAAATTTCTTATTGTAAATAATTTTTTGTAGTCTTTTAGCTTTCATAATTTTTTAAAGAAAGTTTAAGGATACCTTAACAAAATCCAATGTTAATGACCAAATTGAGAATATTTGTCAATTTTAAGATTAATGTAGATAAGAAAAAATAAAAAACCAAATTGAAAAATATTACGAAATTTAAGAATTAAATGTTGATTTATCCTTTTAGTATATGATATTAGATAAATTTAACCTTATTTAAAAAAATTGCCCACCCCAAGTAACTTTTTTTCTTTAAAAAAATAATATTCACATCCAAAAAAATTTCTTATCTAAAAATCTACTAAAATTATTTTTTAGTTTGAATATATTTTTAAAATATATACCTTTAAAGTTTTCACTAGTTTCATTGTGGATTTACAATCTACCCCACTTATAAAATTCTCAATTAAATTTAGATCATAAATTAATCAAACATCCATTTAATTAAAAAAAATTAAAAATTTTAAAACAAGATATTTATAACTTCCAATAATTGTGTACTTTTTTCTAATTAAATAGCTTAACCTAAAATCATAAATAATTTTTTTTTTTGAATATATTGGTGTGATTACATGGTAGTATCCGTTAATACTTTCTTAACCTTTTGACAACGCACACACACCTTGCACACATAAGCGCTCGAATCCGGGACCCCTAGGATAAACATCATCCTCTTTTCCACTGAAACCATTTGTAGGTGATGTCTATAATTTTTTTACGAGTAAAAACATGATTTAGTATATATCTATACTATATTTAAAATTCGGACTAAATCGAACATCATCTTAATTGGGGGAATGATTAAAAGTTTTTCTTTTACAAAGAAATAACTATTAATTTGAATCAATAAATGTTGAGTGTAATGATAAGACATTTTGTACTATTAGGGAGAGAGCTTAGATTCGACACTTGAAAATGATATTGTTAGGAGGGATAGTCAAAAACTTTGAAAGGTTCTTTATAGACTGTAAAACGAACGTAAATAAAACATTAAAAAATAATTTGAAAGTATTTTTATTTTTTATATTTTTATATAAAATTTAAAAAAAAGTTAGATACACACTCGAATTTGAACTTATACAACATGATATCTAAAACCCCAATTTTACAAATTTAACCAATACCTTATTTGATTTAATATAAATTTGAATAGATATATTTTGACATAAAAATTTTCATCCCAAAATTTATATAAAAATAAATTACAATTTTGTTTTATAAAAAAGTAAAGAAAAGAGTGAGCCGAAAAGTTAAACGGAGGCCCAATCTCAAAAAGAAAGTTCATTGAAGTTCCAATTTCCAAAGGAGAAAGTGTGCAACCCAATCCATACCATAAAACCCGAACCGTACAATTCGGAACCGTAGGCAAAGATTTAATAATCAAATAAAGGAACCTTCCTTTTTCGCAAAACGATGTGCAGGCCGGCGCTCTAACGGTCAAATTTGATGTTACCGTTTAAACCGCGTAATCATTTCTCCATATTAAGCCCTTTCCTCTTTCCCCTTTACAGCGTTCTATCTTTTACTTTCCAATTTGCTTTCCTCAAGCTTTTCAGTAGCTACCCAAATATCCTTCCGTTTACTGCAATGGAGACCCCTTCATCTACAAGACGAGTCACCAGGTCCCAGACTTTGGCTGCTTTGAACAACAGCAACATCCCTCTTCCCAGTGAGTTCATTTTCATTCTTCTTTTCTTTGTTAGGAGTAAAGAAAGGGTTCATAATCAGGGTTTTAATTATCCTTGTTTCTTTTGTAGAGGGAAATAAGGAAAAGCCACAAGAAAGGTCTGCTCTTATTGATATAACAAATGACTCCCCTATTGTTGGGCTTGCAATGGAAACACCGTCATCTGCTATGGGTAAGCAGCGGAGTAGTAGAGCCAAGAGCATGATGATGACTCCTGGTTCTGGTGAGGCTTTGTTGAGAGGTCAAGTCAAGACTCTGTTGCAAAAAGTTGAAGAGGAAGCTGAGCTTTCAAAAGTTTCAATGGAGAGCCGTCCTTTTCTTCGATTTCAGCCTGGATGTGGGAATTCCCCAATGGGACTTATGGCCCCTACTCCGGCAAATACACCACACTTCTCAGGTCTTTCTGAGGATGGAAATGGAATTGGAGGTATTAACAATAGTGGGTTCGGTTCAATAGTGATGGCTCTTCCTGTTGTTGAACAACAGTTTAGGACTTCTGAGGTTAGTATTATCTTTTCAAGCAACAGTTGGAATTTAATATGATTGAAATGATGAATTGTTATTAACTTTTGATGGAAATGACAGGTGGTGAGTCTTGAGTCAGAGAGAAGTGTGATAACTAGATCATTGCTGCTTGATTTTTCTGAGCAATCATCAGAGTCTGGGGTGACTGATCAAGGAAAAAGCAGTGCATTCACAGAGAAGGCCTCTAGTATTTGGTCTATCCAGGTTAATGCCAGCATTGATGATGAAGATGATGAGGAACCAATTGAAGAAATGGAAGATGACTACTATGAGGGAGAAGAAGAAGAAGAAGAAGTGATGATGATGATGGAGGATTGTTTGATGAGCTTTGTGAAGGTTTAAGCAAGATAAGCATGAAAGAGATGTTTAGAGGAAGACATACAAGATTCGTATACAACACTGATGATGAGATTGAAAGGGAAGAAGATATGATACGCTTGAAGGGATTGCCAACACCAAAAGGGAAGCACCTGCGCTTTCCTATAGAGGAAGAAGAAGATGCATGACTGATTTTTTTTATTTTAAACTTTTCTGGGTTTTTTTTTTGGTAGATATCGATCGGTTGTCTTTCTTGACACCCATCTTTGAGCTGCTTTTTGTTTCCCAAATTGACTGAATTATAAAGACTTATCTTTTCTCTCCTTCACCTCAATTTTTTCTTGGATAGTCAAATTACCTCATGTTTATACCTCAGTTTTCTTTTCTTTTGAGGTCCACTTTTTTTTTTTTTTTAATGAGTTTGTCATCATGATTTTTAGTATTTTTGTTTTTTATATAATGTTTTGAATTATTCATTTTTTTTTGATAATGTATTTTAATATATTCGAATTTATTTATTTTATATTGACAATAATATCGATACTAATTGAATTATAATTCAATCGATAATCACTTAAGTTTTTTAGTTACGTTAAAAAGTATACTGAAAATTACGAATTTAACATTTGCAATTCATTAAATTTTCTTCTTCAAAAGCAATTTGTAAATTTCCCTAAAAAAGAAAAGGTATTCATGATTACAGTGTTGGATATTTTACCAAATTTGAATTTGATTTTTAGAGATTTATTTTCCGGATTTAGATTTATTTTTATGGTATGCTGTTCGGATTTCGTTGAAGTTAAAGACTATTTTTTAATTGATTATCTTTTTATATATTTGTCATATTTTTATAGTAACAATATAAAGATAATATTTTGGATAAATATGGATGAAATTAATTTAAAATATCAATTTTAATAAATTTAAAATATACTTTTTATAAAAATAAATTATATTATTTCGAGCGAATATTTTATATAAAATAAATAATTCGTATATGGTGAGATTTCAACCTAAAATCAATATTATTTGAACCGAATCGCATCAATCAATTGGACCTATTGAGTGAGAATTAGTTGAGGTATTGGTTCGAAGAATGGTTCTGAACCAGTTAAATTGAGAATCGGTATGAACTAATGGAAAAACTGATTAAATCAATTGAATGGGCTAAAAATCGGTTGAAATGCCGATTGAATTGGAGTTTTTTTTTGAATTTTCAATAATTTTTTCAGATCAATTAGATCTATCAAACTGACAAATCAATTGTTTGATTGAATTG
This sequence comes from Kokia cookei, assembly GCA_039519145.1. Lineage (NCBI taxonomy): Eukaryota > Viridiplantae > Streptophyta > Magnoliopsida > Malvales > Malvaceae > Kokia > Kokia cookei. Next base: position 15,614,947 of record CM076909.1, read on the forward strand.
ATCACCGATCCAATTTAAAAAACATTGCCTAACATACAATAGTTTTCAATCAAAGTTTTATTTATTTTTACATAAATAATAAATGTACTTTTTACATTTTTTTACCAAGAGTGTAAATGTATCATAAATAATTTTTATTATGCATTTATTGAATCCTTAATCTCAATTTTTTTAGAATATACTGATGTGATTACATGTAGTATCTATTCATACTTTTTTAACTCTTTAACAACGCACACACACTTTGCACATACAAGTGCTCGAATCCGGAGCCCTAAGGATGAACAACATCTTCTTTTCCACTGAAATCACTTGTTGGGTTCTTAATCTCAATTTCTTTCTTCCTCTTTTTTAATCACTAACCTATCATAAAAACTTATGAAAAAAATTTGGATTCGAATTACGTCAGTTGCGTTGTTGTTTAGACCTTTACCTTCTTTTTATAATTTAAAAAAAAACCGAACCATTACGAGATCATCATTACCATGCAACGAGGCACTAGTCATTTATACAGAAGAGTCGTATAAATGTATATGATCTCGCCGATCATATTGATCCCACAATTCCTCTAACTAATGGCACCAAAATGCACTTGATGAAGATAACATTAAGCACAGGTACAAAGAGTCGAAATCTCAAAGCACTCAACATAACTAAAATCAGAAAATGGCTTAGAAAATGAAGTCCCCGACACAAGAGGCCACATCCATCCAAGTTAAAGGATAGAAAGGATTATTATTCGGACCAGACCTCGTCCTAGGCTGAAATTCGGCGTAAGGACAAAGCCCGGGAAAGAAAATGGGGCCAGTGACCAATTGTTCCACGGCCGAAAAGCTGATCGCCCTAACACCAGCTGGGCTAAAGATTAAAACAGCAAAACCTACTCGAGGTTTCTTACTGGATTTTATAATAAACCCAAGGTGTTCTTGAAATTTTATAATAAAAAAATTGTATATATTTCAGGGAATTAATCTAGAAAAAATTATTGGATGAAGGGATTCCACACAGAAATTTAGATTATGGGATCATTTTTAAAAAAATTAAAATATATTTATAAAAGTTAGCAGAATATTAATTTTTGATAAACTAATGTCTATGGCTACATTTATAAAAGTTAGTATAATATTCAATAAATGAAAATAATTATTTTTCAAAAAAAAAAAAAAAAACAAATTGTTGCGAGATCAATTATATGTGAAAGTAAAAGTTTTCTTTTTCTTTTGTTTGGGGTATAATCCCTTGAGTGGCTCTGCAGATAAGAAGACAGAGAAGGAACCCTTTGGAGAAAGTTGAAGGAGAGGAATATGAACCCAAAATGGTATGAAAACAAAGTTGAGAATGGAGTGAGTTGCAAGTGTGTTATACAAAAAGAGGGTGAAATGCTTGATGCATGCAGCTAGTGACTCAATTTTACTGGTAAGGGACATTACGTGTTTGGGGACTAAAAAGTTGTCAAGATCTTATTGGATCTACAGCTAAATCTCTATATATCTATCAATCAGGATCACAAGCATTGTTTGTAGTTTCGTCATTTGAGTCCCTTACCTTTCACCTCTTATACATTGGACCCCATTCCATGCCATCAAGTCTGAAAATGTGTCAAAACTAAATAAATGAAAATATGCATCATCACCCCAAATCTTCCTGATAGGCACCCTTTTTCAATTATGATATTGGGAGGGGCCGTAACAGACTCCACAATGTTAAGAAATTAACTTATTTCAGAAGCTGAATATCTATGATTGCATCACCCACATTTGATCTTAACATCAAAACACTTGAGTCTGGGCGGTGGCTCCACTGGCTATTTAAGCCTTGGGAGAAGATGTTCAACACTTGTTTTATTTGGGGGATTTGATTGCTCAAACCATCTTCAGTCAATCCTGACAGTCACTTCTGGTTTAAAATGGAAATGGCTACGTCAGTGATACTCTATAATTAAGTCAGCGAAGGTGATAGAAAACCATCTCTTTACAATTTGCATACAAATGTAATGTTTCTTTGTTGATATAACCAATATTTTGGAAGTAACTTGTTCGCAATGCAAAGAGTTGTTGTTAGTGGTTGTATCCCATATTGGTTAAAGTCAAACTTTCAAGAGAGTTTTTATACAATTTGACTTCTTATTTTTACTAAATAATTGAGCTACAAATTTATCACATAACTGCACCAGTGTTGTTTGTTCATCTTTAATAACATTTTTTTTTTTTACTATTGTTGGGCGCGAAAACAGTGGGACAATTTCAAACCGATCATATGTTCATTTTACTCTTTTGTCTCTGCCTAGTATAAATAGAGGGCTGATCTCAACCCTCACTTAACAACAATTTCCTCCTTTGCCTTCCTTTTCGATTTGCTTATAAACTTTGTCAATTTTTCCCTAAATCACTTCACAGAAAAATTTAATCTGGGTTTTAAGCGGGGTTGATTGTCACCCTTTCAAGTCTTTTTTTGGAATTGATACCACCGTGGTAACACCAATCGTGTTCCATCTTCCATATTTGAGTATCAAAGCATTGTGCTAATTTTGGGGGACGACGTTCACTACACGATTACATCGATTAGGACGAATTTATTTTTAAGACAATAAATTTACCACGACGCAATAAATTTCCAATCTCATAATTGGTTATTTATTTTTCAAGTCTTATTAATTTCCAACATAACTTTCCTAAACTAAGCATCATAATCCTTTTATTCTTTTCCTAATCATTCTTTGTATGTTAGCTTACCACTATCATGGAATATACTTGGTAAAAAAGGCAGGAAACAAAAATACACAACCATATAGAAACACAAGGGACGAATCGTTAGTTACAGTATACTAAATCCGTAATTAGCTAATTGAGAAGACAATGGACATCATAATATCATGATCAATATATTGGGGATGAACAAAGATGAGGGAAAGAAATATTCATCCATCAGATAGAATCTTGTGATCTGCCTGCATATGGGTTGAGGCTGAGCTCAAGCGAGGCACGAGAACCAGTGTAGCCATCTTCAGACCTGTACCACCCAGAGTAGCAGCTGTCTAGTCTAGGCTTAACATTACTGCAAAAACCATTAACCTCTTCACTGTGCATGGGGAAGAGAGGGAGGGTTTCAATTTGTGGAGCAGCAGCTTCTTCTTCTGCATCATCTTCATCTTTTTGTCCCTCTTCCATGAATTTTTTGTGGTCAAAGAATGTGTAGGACGAAGAATAAGTAGGATCGAACCTAACCCATCCAAAGTTGTGACTCAGGGATTCGCCTACACTTGTACTACTACCACATGCTGATATTGAGCAATCCTAGTAATAGTAGTCCAGAGTCAAAAAGTAGAATTTTGCTCCACTTCACTAAAGGTTGAGATAGACTATATGTACATATATGGATCCTCTCCTTGTGTATTATTTGAGTTTTTTTTTTTTTTTTTATATAAAAATAATCCGAATTTTTTTATTAATTATAAAAATATCTATTTTTTGTTATGCAAGTAAATAACTAGAAATGAATAGTAATAATGAATGATGTCAAAAAGGTTTGCATCACCCGCTTATCACGTCAGTCAATCATTGACTGTTAGAATTAAAAAATCAATTTTTTGAGTGATGCCAATTTATTTTAACATCACAGATATAAAAATAACTTAAAAATATATGTATTTACATGTATTTTGTGAGAAATTAAAAAAATTTTGGTGATTCCAAAGAGATGGGCACCACAACTATTCACCCTTTTTATATTGTGGCGTCTAAATATTTGCTACCACCACTATTCACCATTATTATTTATTTATTTTTAAATGTTTTTATATTTGGTGGTGTCTATCTATTTGACGTTTCGTATAACAATGTCATTACTCGAGTTCCTGATAGAAGAGGTGTGGATATCTTTGTCTCTTTCGAGCCTTCATCGTTGATATCGTTCGAAACCTCATCCAAATCGAAGTTACTAAAATATCCAACATCATTATCAGAACCTTCATCGTTATCGAATCCTTCTTCAATGCCAAATAGATTGACACCACCAAATAAATAGATTAAAAGCGTGGATAGTGGTGGTGCCAAATAGATCTGCACAACCAAAATCTGATTTTTGTAATGCCAATCTTTTTAGCACCATCAAATTTTTTTAAAATTTTCACAAAATTAAAGTAAATACATATATATTTTAGGGTTTTTTTAATACAGGTGATGTAAAATAGATTGGTATTATTAAAAAATTTGATTTTTTAATTCTAGCAACTGATAATTGGTTGACGTGACAAGTGGATGACGCTAATTTTTTTGGCACTATCCATTTCAGATCATTTACTATATAATAAAAAGAGTAGATCATTTTTATGATTAATGAAAAATTTTGGATTATTTTTATAAAAAAGCCGTATTATTGGGGTTGAAAAAGGGAATTCATTTTGGCTTAAAAACAAAGTTCCAATTTGTTTGGCCTTTCTACATGGAGGAAATAAAAGTGTTAGTTAAATTTCTTATTATTTTAACAGTGGAAATGACTAGAATGGAACTTTCAAGGCACAAAGCAAATACAGCACTTACCCTAAAACTCTTTTCCATGGTTATAGACCCATAGCCATAGTTTCCTATCTGCCCAACAGTAAGAACACCAGTTGAAGAAAGAGATGTAGGAGAATAACCTACAAAAGAGAGTAATAAAATTAAAGTAACTCCCTGGATATGATACTTTGGGAAACTAAAAGAAATAGCATGTCTTACACATGGGTTTATATAAAAAGAGGAAGGAGAGGGGAGAAAGAAAAGAGGAAACAACCAGAACTTATGTTGCGATACTTGTTATTTGCAACAGTGGTAGGGCTTTGCATGGGGACATGATCATTAGTCGTGGTGGTGAACCTTTTCTTCTGCCTCTCACGAGCCTTGTGGTTCTGAAACCAATAAAAGACATTCTTGCCTTCGATTTTGCCGTACTGTCTAAGTCTAGCAGAGATCCTTTGAATCTGATCAGCACTCGGGGACCTAACTCCATTGTTGTAGTAAAGGTCCTTCAATATTCTAATCTGGTCAGCGGTAGGAGTCCACCTTGTACTACTTTGCCTGCAAAGAAAGCTTCCTTTGCCACTGCCATCACCACAATCCTCATTTAGAGCTTGTTGGTTTTGCTGTTGCTGGGGTTCCATGATGGAGTGAACACAAACAGAAGCAAACAAAGATAACCAAGTTGGATAGAGAGAGAAGGGAATTGTGAAGAGGGGATGTAAGTGAAATTGTATGACATGGAGGAGAGGAAGGGAATGGGATATAAAAGAAGAGATAGGGGGACAAACAGGCACATGAAAGGATGAAGAGAGGATATCTGAGAAATATCTGAGAGAGGACTGAAGTTGACAGAGTGATGTTCATAAAAAGGGAAGGGACAACAAACAGAGAGAGATGTATGTGGGAGAAAGTATATGCGTGAGGTATGTATGAATGAATGAATGAATGGCCATGATATTAAGAGTTCATGGGGAGTTCTTTTAATGGAGACCTCAATATAGCCCTCCTTTTACCAAGGCCAAGAAAACCTCATGAACTCAGAATTCAGATGAAATTGAGAGAAATGCAAAAAAAATAACAGTTTGTCTTGAGATTTTGGGGCAGTGGGGAAATCGCAAAGGTTCTTCAGATCAGTTTTCATTTCTCATTTCAGCATATTCTTATTATGTCCAAATCATTTATAATATGGCATTCACATGATGCATGGTTGGCATACAAAAAGTAGTGAACTCCAAGGAAATCACAAAATTCCGTTTGGAATTGATACTAATACAAATATTATTGGACTTATTAAATGATATTGTATTATTTGAGACCTAGGATTCTAATTTTATAATTTTATATCTTTTTTTTTATAAAAAAGTACTAATTTTACTTATAACTAGTAGTTTAAATTCACACATAATTTACATAAGAGAAAAAGATGGTATGACACAAAAAAACCACATCATTTTGTATCCCTTAATAATAATTATTTGATGTCATTTCAATATCTTTTTATATGTCATTAACATATTATTTTAATAATTTTTTTTAACTTTAATATTAGATTCTGAATCTTAAACTTTAAATCATAAAATTTTAAAATTTAAAATTTGAAATCTGAACACTGAATCTTAAAATCCTAAACCCTAACTCTTATATTCTAAACCTTAGATCTTAGACTCCGGACTACGGGCCTTGCAAATTTCACTTTCAAATGTTTACTTTTCTTTTTCTAATTTCACCTTAATTTTTGTTTCTATTGCACTCTTATTGTTATATTTTATTTAAATTGATGTTGCAAACTAGCAGTGAATAGCCAAAGCTGATGTTGCAAATTATGAAGATTAAAGCATTTGACTTTCTAAATGGAGAATGAAGTTGAGTTAAAATGGTGAGGTCCTTTTTTGGACGATAAGAATTCGTCACTGAAGTTACAGTTTGATCAGTTTGATATAGAGATCGGATTAGGAAAATAGAAAAGATTTGAGATGATTTTGCGATTGTCGAGATTTTTTTCTGGAAATCCGAGGCGATATTCAAGAATAGAATGACAGCGGAGGCGTTTGGGGCATTTCCCGGTCAAAGACAGCATAGGAGTAGTGGAAAAGACGATGTTGACCCATGTCACTTGGCGTTTTGCGAGATTTTTCTTTCGGTTTTTTTTTTTTTCTGGAGAAAAAGAGGAGATACGTTTTTTTTAAGGAAAATTTGTGAGAGCTTTAACAAATCTTTCAATATGATATATGTATTTTTAATTCGTTCAATTTAGTATCTATATTAGCTAAAAACACGTTTTTTTCGCTAAAAACGCGTACCGCTAGACACGCTTTTACTTTCTTTTTCTTCGATTTTTTTAAGGGTTTATGGTTTTTAGGATTTATGAGTTTAAGGTTTTTAGGGTTTTTGTTTTTTTTTGTAGGGTTTAGGGTTGGAAGTTTGTGAAGAAAAAATTATTTGTGTTTGTGTTTAAGGTAGACATTGTGAAAGTTTGGAGGTATATTTGAGTTGAAAGAGATACGATAGTGCTCGGAAATCCATACATTTCATCTGTCGTGTCAAGATGAAACCATTGCCTTAGAAGTCCATCGAATTGCAACTCAGGCTCTGAGTTTATGGTGCTTATACAACCACAAGTTGAAGTATAATTAGGGCTCCTACTTGACGGATGTTAATGTGCGATCACGGGTTGGAGTATAACTTGGGAGCTCAATTCACAGTGGTTATACAATCACGAGTTCAAGTTTCACCTCATTAGAAGAAGATGGTTTGTAAACCCGATACATAAGTTTGAGATCATAATCATAGGGAAAAACTGAGGGGCTTTCTAGTATAATTAAATTAATCTTTTTCTTCATCTCCACCAAAAACAGTATCCTTAACCTCTTTACCCGAAACCTGTGACAGAGTTGGATGCAAGAGGACCTGTCAAGGTAGGGAGTGATTGTGACTATGGAAAGAAGGTTTGACTTGCGTTAGAGCAACAACGATTGTAGTTATTAAGGAGTTCTTTAATCATATCAAGTGTTGTCTACCCGAAAGGATCTTCACCTTTTTTCCATCGAAAGTCATTCCTCCCTTGAGAGTCCACTTGCCTCTAACTCGATCAAAGGTTTCGGAGAAGATGTAGGTTAATGATATTGCGTTTGGTGGAGATGGAGAAAATGATTAAGGTGATTATACTGGAAAACCCATTAGGGTTTCCATATTGTAACACCCATAACTCATTCGTAGATAGATTAGGGTTACAGAGTATTACAAAAAAATTCAAAACATTTAGTAACAACTAACATCAAGTTACAATTATTTATCAGCACTCATATGTCATTCAATTCAAAGCAAAACGTATACTCACGGATCTTAAATTGGACCTACGAGACCTTAAAAATAATTTAGAAATATTCAAGGACCAATTCGAAACAAATCAAGAGATTTGGAAAAAATATGAAAATTTTCAAAATTGATATTTTTTTCTGCTTGTTCACGTAACATGTTAGTTGCGTAATTCTCTTTAACTTTACTAATTTTTACGGTCATTTACTTACCTAATCAGAGAAATCGGTCATTTTCGTAGTTATTTCTCTTATCTCTATAATTCTGACTGCGACTGCAACCTCTACACCTCTCTCTCTGCTTTCAAACTCTCTCAGATTGTGTTATTTGTTTAATTTTCGATATTACCATGATGAGATTTCCCCTCCTTATCATGCATCGGTTTTCTAGCTCTTCCCAAACACACACTCTCCCGCTCCTCGTGGGTTGTTGGTGTATTGTTTCTTTAGCTATAATCGACTTTTTGGCTATGATTTTCCATTGAAAACCCCATTTTTTTTAAAGCTTATTTTCTCTTATCCAAATTTCTGTAGCTGATGAGGCTACTTACCTTATAAGAAGTGGCCTAGAAGAGTTGTAATCAACTATGGTCCATTTGCTTTTCTTTCCACATCTCTAATCATAACATCACAATATCACTCCATATCTCCTCTGTCTCTATCTGCTGTATTCTCTCATCAATCTTAGCTGCCACCGCATGCCTACCACAAAATAAATAAACTCCCCATTTTCTTTTTTGGCTATTTCTTTTTGTCTTATTAAATTAACCGATGACCACAATCTTTTTTACCATTCTTTTCTTTTATCAATGAAAGCCGGGGGTGTTGAGTGATTTTTTTGTGTGTTTTCTCGAGTTAATTTTGTGTATTTATATAACATGATCACTGTTTATGGATGTGGTATGTTAAGTAAGTTTTCATGCATGATGACACGTATCTTATTTTAGGATTAATAAATGTATACTCGAAGTGGGTTCGCACCATATGTAGGTGAATTCATATTACGCGTCCTCATTTTAAGTTCACTCACACTATGCATATGCGAGTACTGCGCATCTGTGAACCTATACAGAGTGTGGATCAGTAAGTCGATAATAATAAGTATCATAACCGTGGGTGCAAAAACATTTCGAGCTCGAAACAAAACGTGCTTAAGAATGGATGACATACAGTGAAGTATGATAAGAAACAATGCTGTAATTAATATCTACTTATAGTTGTAGGGTTGTAGTATGAACCAAAATGTGATGATGTAGTTAGGTTTGTTTTGGCTATGACAGTAATATATTTGGTTTAGACCACGTATTCTTCTTCAAGTTGTATTTTGACTGAATCTCTACGCTTAGCAGTGAACATGGTGTTTTCGGTTTTCAGCTTTGGTCTTGCAAGGTAGAATGTTTTCCTTCTTCTTAATTTGGAATATTATTTGTTTAATTTCTCATCCATTTCATTTGGCCTTCGCCAATTAGCATGGTGCATTGTATAGAGAGGGAAATAGATCAACATGTAATGTGAGAGATACAATGACATGGATGGTTGGCTGAAATAAAGTAGAGTTGAAATTGAATAATTGTTTGGTGAAAATGAAATAGAGATGTAATAGGTATCACATAATTTTGTTGATTGAATAAAATAGATATGTAATGGTATTGATTTGATGAATATATTTGAGAGGTCTTTTTATTATAGGGACATAATAAAATTAGTTCATCTACTACTAAATTGATCGGTTTAGTTTTTATATTATTAAAAAGAATCAGATAATGTTAAATTGAAATAGAATTAACATTTACTGTTTTAAAAATATCAATGATCGTTTAAGAGAGTTAATGTTTTTAAAGTTTTTATGGTTCTGCAAATGATATGTTTTGTTTGAAATTGACCTACAATTGAAAAAAAATTCAAAAAGCTTTGTAAAAGGAAAATTTTTATCATTTGATCAAAAATTAAAATTTTATTATATTATTATTTCATATCTATATTATGTTTACTAAGAGAGCATTTAGAAAGCCATATAATAAATGGATTTTGATATAATTGCTTGTAATTATATATGCAATATAATTGGGTAATCGTTGCAATTAATGAGTTTCATTAAATTGAATATAATCGGAACATTTCAATTATAATTTTCAATTTTTAGAGGAGAGTGAGAATTGAAGTAATTATGGAAGTAATTATAATCAATTATACTCAAATCCAATTACCTATAATTTTCCAAACACACTCGTAGATAATTTAAGTTTAAGAAATTATTTTTATGCAATAATAATATTTTAATTTTAGTATATGTTTTGTATTTTTAAATATAATTATATGTTATTTATTGGTCTCACTTAAGTAATTTAAACAAGAGAATCATTTTCATACATTTTTACCTACTAAATATTCAACTAAATCACATGGTAATTATTATAAATTATTTCTATTAATTTTAGCTAAATTACATTCTAGCTTTAGTAGAGCTTTTTGGGAAGTTACTTAATTAGAAGATCTTAAGCATATAATCATCAACTCAGTACCTATCACATTATGTATCATAAATGAGTCAGTGTGGTACACTCTTATCGAGTGATATGTTGTGACTAGTTGACCTCTTTGAAAAAAAATTTCTTGTTATATCGCATGATAATACAAACAGGGTCAATCAACTATCATACAATTACAAGATAACTCTTCTTACTTTCAGGAAATCTCCTCAGTGAGATCCACATAACAATCTTATCGTGGGGTAGTTAAATCGTAATGCCATCACAAGAGACCATTTATGGAGACTGTAAGTCTTGTTTATGGACCTTCTACCACTTCATGTTTTAAAAATATGCAATGTCTTTAATGTCTAGTTTCAATCGTTAATGGTTAAAAAATGCATGACAAGTACATGTGATATTCTTTCCTAAACTATTGGCATGTTTATCATATATATGCATGAAAATACATTTGCAGTTAAATAAATATAATCATGTTATCATAAATAAAAACATAAAGTTTAAATGACTCTGACCAGCCAAAGTTTCCATGATTCTATCATAGAAAAATAATAAAATTACAAAAGTACCCCAAAGCATACTTTGTGTCTTCTATTTTGTAACCATGGACTTCCGTTGTCGTACCGATTCACGTAGCCATCGTTTTGTTGTCGTTGCCGTCGCATTGTTGCCATTGACGTCGTCGGCTGTTACTGTCAATCACCATTGTCGGACCACCATCGATCTTTTACCAATTTGGTTGGATCAGGTTTAAATCGTCTCGATCAGCCTAGATGCATCTCAATTCTTCGAGTTCCACAAAAAATATTGGTTACATAAGTTTTATGTTCGTTTCTTACTCACATAAATTATTCTAAAATAATAATTATATAAATCTTGCATGGAGATGATAGTTCATGATCTACTCACATACCCGAAAATTAATAATAATTACATTTAAATTTCTAGAAATCACAACTTTGATAAAATTACTTTATCATATAAATAATAAAATAATAGCATACATTCATTCACATGCATATTTCTAAACATGCTGATAATTATAAGAATGTCACAACTTATAAAAAAAATTAATCACACATGAAGAAGAAAGAAAAATTTCGATATCAATTTATACTATAAACATAGAACAACCTGGTTCTGATACCAATTGTTGAAAAATTATGATTTGAAAACAGTTTTCTCGCAAAGCAGAAAATTAGAATTTTGAAAATTGAATCGGTTTATGATATTTATAGCAATAAACTTTTCTCAAAATCGTACATGTGTTTCTGCTAGACGAATCACTGTCGTTCCTGACTTTCAACCAAATGGTCTTCTTCACTATTCTTGTACCGCAAACTACTTTGAGTGTAAGCTCGAAAATTTCGAATCAAACACACAAAAAAAATTTACTTTTCGTTGGGAAAGAAAAATCTCTCTTCAATAGAAACTAGTAGAATTATTATTTCGAAAAATAAAATTTATACTTAGAAATAAACTCTCGCTATTTTCGGGAAGAATAACATCTCAAAGTTGTGTAAAACTTATTATGGATTTACCCTACTAGTGTCATCTATTTATAGGTAGAAGAAGTGAAACCCTTGTTGAATTAGTAAAATTTTATTTAATAGAAAAACAACTTCCTATTGAACTAAGAGAGAGAGGGGCGACAACCCTAATTAAATATATTAGAGTTTGTCGTCCCTTGTAATTAACATGATGAGTTTTTGGGCCTCTCCTGTATCAGGTCCAGTTATAAGTGTTTCTTAGACTTTTAACCCGTCACTTTATAATTCAATTTGACGTAATATATGTTTTTTTCTATTTCCAAAATAAACATCATAAATTAATTTTAATTAATTTTTCAATTAAATAATTTTCTCAATCCAATTTTGATTCTTTTAAAATCATGAAAATTTTACTGTAAAAGAATCTATGAGAAAATATATTTAATTTTTTTTAACATTCAATATATTCACAATAACCAATTAATTTAATTCTATTTTCGAACTTCATTTAATTAATTAATTAAGTATTCAAAAAAGCATAATGATAAGTGTTAAAAAATATGTTTTAATCCCGTTTTTAATGTGTTTTTGAATGATTATTCGATGTAAAATAGTGCATTTTATGTTCCTAATCCTTTAAATTTATGTCTCTATACTTAGGAGAGCATTTAAGAGCCAAAAAAGAGTGAAAATCGAAAAAATGAAGCAAATTTTAAGAGCCACACGAGCTGACACACAGTTATGTGAGCCACATGGGCTTCCACACTATCATGTGCCAGATCGTGTGGATTTTGCGAACTGCATTCCAAAACACATGAAAAACGTAATTTTTAGGTTTTTCAGTATTCTAAGACTTATATATACTAAACATGAGAAGGGAGAGTAAGTCGTTATAGATTATTGAAGAAAACAACTCGAAAAACACCATTGAATTCATCTCTGAAGCATATTTCCATCAATATTGAAGATCTCTTTTAAATTCTTTGAATTTTATTATGAATTTTTTCGTTTTCTTGTGGTTATACTGTCTTTTGGATGTTTTTATTGGCAATTATGTACTAACTTTCTAAATACCTAAGGGAGATGAACCCTATGATGAATTCTATATTTTGTTTTCTGTTTTATGTAATAAATATTTAGATCTTGTTCTCAATTATGTGTGCTTAATTCTTGGTTTAATATTTCTAGGCTATTAATCCATTTTTTATGTGCTTAAATAGAGGATTAATCCCTATTTAAGAGTAAATCTAACATAATTGAGTGGAGTTGCATGCAATCCTAAAAATAGGATGACATAAATTTACCAGATTAAAGTCAAATCTAATAGGGATCTATAAATCGAGTTAATGCGATAATAGGAGTTTTAATTAGAAAGAAATTTTAATTAATTAACCTAAAGTCAGTTGCTCCTACTCTCGAAAGAGATATTAGCATAATTTAGAGATTTTTACGAATCAATATACTAAGTAAAGAAATTGTTTAATTCAAATTGATAATGACAGATGAAATCTTGGTGGATTCTTTCTAGGATATTGTTTCGCTTCTTAGTTGTTTATTTGTTTGCTTTCCTTTTTTATTGTTTTTCTGTTCATAGTTAATTAATTTAGTTAAATTTAGTTTTTAATCCATCACTCCAATTATTCGTTTAAATAATAGAAAGACGGTAATTACTAGTACTTTTAGTTCTCGTGGGAACAATATATTTGCTCACCATAGCTATACTATTAATTGATAGGTACACTTATCTTGGTTAGATTTTTAATTAATTTATAACTGCATCACATAAATTAATTCTCACGTCATTTCCACACTTAGTGAGAAAATCACATTCATTTTCAAATATTTCTCATTTCTCTTATTTTACCATTTTTATCCATTTATGTTCATTTGATTCAAAATGTAGTTCATTTCTAGTTTCAACAAGTTAGCAGGGGAATCGATTGGATATATGTGATTAGGGCTCAAATGATTTATAATTAAATTTCAATTTTTCGTCAATTAATTATAAACTTATTTAGTTAGAAATCATTCCATTATAGTATCGTAACTGAGCTCTCCCTAATGACATACCATTACGAAGTCCAATGACATTATCATAAGTGTGTTACACTCATAGAATATTATTAATCTTTTTGAGATAAATCCGCTCTTTCAATATAATCGTATTTTATTTCATGATAACCATTAGATTTGTTGAATTTTAAAACACTTTTTGGAAGAAATTTACAAAGAATTTTAAAAAGTGTAAAAGAATATATGTTGAATTAGCCAAAATACATTGAATTAAGGATATTTCATTTAAAAGACATTTAAAAAAACTCATAAATATATTCAAACTTAATATAACTTGTTGATATCATGAAAGAAAATTGATAAAATTATTCATACAAATTATGAGGGATTGAAACAATCTAAGCTTAAGTTTTGAATTTAAAAACTCATTTTTGTTTCCTCGTTTTCCTAAATAGCTTAGGTCTATATTTAAGATATTATAGTTTTTTTTTACAGACAATTATTTCAAGGAAATTTCTTGTGTTTTTTTTTTTTTTATAACAATTCTTTCAACAGCTGTTGGTGAATTTTTCCTAACTCAATTCTTTGTTAGAACCTTTGAAACATAAATAGATAAAAATTTGAAATGAAAATGGGTCAGTCGATGCAAATACCCAATGGACTTTGTAATGGGCCAAGTCCAGAGACTCTCGCAGTGAGAGTTGAGCCCAATTTTTGCATGTCCAATGTCCATGGTTACTTGATTCACCCGCAATTTCCCTCTCTCTTTCTCTCTCTCATTGTCAATGTTCCCATTACACGATCTCGGAAGAAATGGCTTCCGCGGATAGGAATCTCGTCATCCTCAATTTCCTAACCTTGGCTTCATTGTCCCTATTCTGTGCCGACAAAGCTTTTTGTATTCGGATTCCAGATCGGTCCTCCACCACGCCTCGGGAACTATCAGATCAGTCTCTGAAAACCGCGGTTTTCGCCCTCGGTAGTTTCTGGAGATCCGAAGCTGTCTTCGGGTGCTTAAACGGTGTCGTTCGAACTACTTCTGGTTATGCTGGCGGATCCAAAATCAATCCCGAATACAGAAGCTTAGGTGACCACGCCGAGTCTGTAATGGTCCGTTATTTCTCTTCCACTCCTTTTAAGTATCTTATTTTGGGAAATGATTGTTGTGAATAAGGGTATGTGAATGGTGAACAGGTTGAATATGATCCCAAAGAGGTTAATTTCAGGCAACTTCTGGATTTTTTTTGGTCTAGCCATGACCCAAGGCAGGTTTTTGGCCAAGGTCCTGATGTAGGTCACCAGTATAGGTAACCATCATGACCCAGAAAATAAGAGAAAACAACCCATATTGCTACTTCATTTTCCTACTTTTTGATGACGAGCTTTCGTATCTCAATTCGACCAGGTCTATTATTTTTACGAATGGGACTGAAGAGGCTAGATTAGCTTCCATAAGCAAAGAAAGGGAACAAACCAAGTCCCGGAGCAGCCTTTTGACAACCCAAATTCAACAACTTGAATCATTTTATCCGGCAGAACCTGAACATCAGGTGAGGGTGTGTGAGTATTCTTTGTTATATCTTATGATCCACAAGCTTCTTTTAGTCATCAGTTTGTGTTGAATATGTTGGTCCCATCATATGCTTGTCTAGATTTTTATTATTAGGAGCCTCCTGGTAATTATTGAGAACTTATGTGCATAAAAAATTTAATCTATCAATAGGTTTTTCTCTTCCATTTCAAATTAGCAACCAAATTAGTGCCCGTGTTTTCTATGTCCATATGAATTTGGATGATGGGAAACAAATATTATAGCCTTTTGATAGATTTAGAAGGTCAAAGGAGTTGCTCTCATAGGTAACTGAATGACTGGTATGTTGGTTCAATGTGCAGAAATTTGAGCTCAAACGCCACCCGTTGCTTCTACAGCTGATAGGAAACCTGCCTGAAGATGAACTTGAGGTGTCTAACCTAGCAGCAAAACTTAACGGTTATGCTGCAGAGCTTTGCCCTCATAGGATTCAAAAGCAGATTGATGCAAAGATCAATGGAATTATTAGGAGGGGTTGGCCTGTTTTAAGAGATGTATAGCTGAGACCATTGGAGTTGTGCTTCAGATGAATGAAATCAGTATGTGCCTTTTCAGGCTGAGCAACTCGATTTTGTGGGTTTTTTAACCTTAGATGAGCTTAGCATAGATTTGATTGTTTGGATGGTTAATTGAGTTGAATGTTATAATAATTCGCAGAGTAAAGCCTACATTTTCGATGTATTAATTGTTCAATCTATTTTGTAAGCATAAAAATAGTTCATCAAAAGCTTTTCTTGTTTTGTTTTATTTGCAGTGTAATTCCCTTGCTATTCATGTCAAAAGGTTAGTTATTCTTATTGATGTAAAGTCAAATTTAAGTAAATTTACTATATCAGTTTAGGGTTTTAATATACATGCTATTAGTTCAGTGTGTTGGGAAATTGTATCCAAAGAGTATTCTGAAATTACACGACAATGACATAAATGCTTGGGACAAGTTATTGTTGAGGCATTCAATTCTATGTTTTTAGGCTCTGTCTCAATAATTATGTAGACCAGGGTCGTTTGATGCAATAACCTCACTTCAGTTCACAGGCAAAAAATTCCTCCATTGGAACAGTCATTCTTTTTGCCTTTATAACCCTTCCTATACATTTTTTTTCATTCTCTTAGTACTCAAAGCTTCCAACATTCTGCCAACGCAATTCGACCCTTGAAAGCAACCCTTGAGCAGCTTGTCTAGCTCGGTGTTGCGTGTATGCCCAGCTTGTACTTGCTGTGAACGGAATGAGGATCCTGGCCTGTCCTTTAGCATTCTGATATCTGAGAGCAGAGTTTCCTATTTCCAGTGTCTCACTTTATTGCTTCCTTGTACGATTTGTTGCAGTTGACAGAAGTTGTCTTCACCTGTGTTGATCTTCGTGAATGAGTATCTCCTGTAGGAGGTATAGTTTAGCAAGGTTCTGGTCATGTGTTTCCAAGCAGTTAGCATAAGAAGTTAAAATAAGTGTTGTCAATAGCATGAATGCTGTAAGCTAAACAATATCCAGAGTGGGCTTTTATCCATGACAATAAGATTTCCAACTCCTCTGTTGGAGCAAACTGGAATGCCATTTGAGGTGTTGATGCATGCACCAAAGCTCCTCATTCAAGTGATGGAACTTAATTACAAGATCAAAGACCGAGCAATTTGAGCTAAATTGATTGTGTTGGTGCAAGAATTCGTGACGAGGGATGGAGTTCGAGCTTAAAGGCCATCAAGATTTCGAATTTTGGTTCCAAGAAAATCAATAAGTCAAATCTTAGACAAATATGAATAGATTTGAAGTTTGAAGAAAATCAAGATTTCAATTCAAGAACGTGAATATTGGCCATGAAAGAGCTTGGAGGATCTTAACTTGCATCAACAAAGTGGAATTTTAAAACCCATCATCCTTGTTTCACTATATGCCTTCTTTAGTCAATAGTATATCATTCCCTCTTTTACTATGCATAGCAAGACATATATGCATAGAATGCAAATGGGATATTTGGGATTCCAATTGAATACCCTGACACATTGTGCTAATAGCGCATCTATTCCAACACCCTGAAAAAATGGATACTATGTATGTACTTGTGTGCTATGCCATATGACATATTTCGTTATCTTTAACAAATAAGCACTCACGTTGATAGTATGTCAAATGTGTCTTAATCATTCTATTAATGGTGGGTTTGGATAAACGATGCGTTTATTCGCGGTTAGTTTAAAAGCAACGGTGGCAGTGAGATTAAATACTGTAGCGTGAGACAAAAAATAAACTAAACACATCGCACCCCACCGCTCATCCAAATTTACCCTAAGTCTACTTAAACAATTTTCAATCACTTGACCACTTCAAAGATTCATATAGTAATCACTTTTCGAATATGCACTCAATAATCATTTCATATATTCACTTATTAATATATTAAAGCACTTAGAATTTTTCGACATATCTTACATAATCACATCTATACGTACATTTTGACTTTCATACTTAGCCATGACTCACTTGTTACCCACTTTTGTTGTATGCTTTGTTATATTTTTGTTCGCCTATTTTATCCAATATATTTCGAAGTTATAGGTTTAAAATAGAGAAGACACATATTGAAATATGATTTTATTTCTCGAGCTACAATCTTCTATTTTGATCATTTAAATTAAGATTTGTATCTTACCTCCGTGTTTGATCTCATATGATTCTGGATCACTATATGGGCACATTTGATCTCGTATATAAACATTTTGTTTGTATAGCTTGAAACTTATTAATTATGCCACATTTATTGATTTATTTTCAACAAAAATAAATGAAAATAACTTGAATTGCTTTAACAAAAAAAAAAATGATATTTTACTTTCTGATCACGATTTGAATCAGGTGTGGGATGCCATAAATCTTTAACGATTTGATTTTATCATTTTAATTAAAGCTTTAAATATTTTTTATAAATAGAATTTTTACATATATTATTTCTCACTCACATAAAAATCGTGTATTTTGGCTTAAAAAATTATAATATTAATAAAAAATCTTTAGATGGTTTAAAATGGATCGCATTCTAGCTAACTACATTAACCTCGCAAGGATATTGTAATTGACCGTTGCATCCTAAACCCCTTTCTCTCCTAATAAACCAACCCCCTAATCGCTAAAACCACTGAAACCGTTTTTTTGTTTTTCTCAAAACCCAGCGTCGCACTTTTTTGAACTCCAAAATGGCAACCGAAAATGAGAGCTCCGGGGGCGAGGCAATTCCTGGCCGCAGGATCGCGTTGATCACTGGCATCACCGGTCAAGATGGTTCATACCTCACCGAGTTCCTCCTCAACAAAGGCTACGAAGTCCATGGCTTGATCCGCCGCTCTTCCAACTTCAACACGCAGCGGATTAACCACATCTACATCGACCCCCACAACGCCCACAAGGCTCGGATGAAGCTCCATTACGGTGACGTCACCGACGCTTCCTCTCTTCGTCGTTGGCTCGATACTATCCGACCCAATGAAGTTTACAATCTGGCTGCCCAATCCCACGTAGCCGTCTCTTTTGAAATCCCTGATTACACTGCCGACGTGGTGGCTACGGGAGCCCTCCGTTTGTTGGAAGCCGTTCGATCCCATATCGCCGACACGGGTCGGACCCATATCAAGTATTACCAAGCTGGATCGTCAGAAATGTTCGGATCCACTCCTCCGCCTCAATCTGAAGCTTCCCCGTTTCACCCCAGATCTCCATACGCGGCTTCCAAATGCGCTGCGCATTGGTACACTGTCAATTACAGGGAAGCATACGGGATTTTCGCCTGTAATGGAATTCTATTTAATCACGAGTCGCCGAGGAGAGGAGAGAATTTCGTGACCCGGAAAATTACTCGGGCCGTAGGTAGGATAAAGATTGGGCTACAAAGCAAGTTGTTTTTGGGGAATCTACAAGCTTCTAGGGATTGGGGTTTTGCCGGGGATTACGTAGAAGCTATGTGGATGATGCTGCAACAAGAGAAGCCTGACGATTACGTGGTGGCGACGGAGGAGTCGCATACGGTGGAGGAGTTTCTAGAAGTGGCATTCAGTTATGTTGGGTTGAAGTGGAAAGATCATGTGGTGATTGATAAGAGGTATTTTAGGCCGGCAGAGGTGGATAATTTGAAAGGTGATTCAAGTAAAGCAAGAAAGGTTCTCGGGTGGAAACCCAGAGTTGGGTTTGAGCAATTGGTGAAGATGATGGTTGATGAAGATATTGAGTTGGCTAAGAGAGAGAAAGTGTTAGTTGATGCTGGTTACATGGATGCCCAGCAACAACCTTAATTTAGAGCCTTTTACAGAGTTTCTACTTGCATGATATAGAAGATGTTATTTCATATGATGTTCAATTTAAGTCTTTATGTTGTTTGGTTCATTCATTTCATTAGTAAGCTTGAATCTTGTGATTTGTGACAGAATGTTAGTATGGAGCACAAAATAAACATCAATCTCAATGAAGAAAGAATTAAGGGTAAAGAATATGTCAATTATTTACAAATGAGATTAAAAAGAAAAAAGAAAGTTAGTCTAATTGGGAGACTGTGGACGTTGAAGTTCCACTCATAGTTTTTCCTGAAGATAAGCTAGTCGAGTTTGAAGTGGAAACTGCAAATGGCTTGATAGAAGATCGAAGAGGTTCAGGTCCCTCTGCAGCTATTCTGTTGCACAGTGCCTCATAATTGCTGAGGACCTCAGTTAACCTTTCTTTAAGCTCCCCAAGCTCCACTTGCAATGTATGAACTACACGAATTATACAAGACTAGCGTAATCAGATACTACACACACTTATTATTCAGTACAAAAGTTGAATTACCTTCTGATAAATGTTGTGAAGCAGTCTTCATTGTGGAAACTGAGTAGTTTAAACTTTGGAGAAGTTTAACTGCCAAAGCGTCGGCGACTTCTATTTTGTATTCTATATCCTCCTGCAATGATTTTGTCCAAATGACTATGTATACCATAATTGTTATAAATTCAAACAACAGCAAACTACTACTCGAATCTTAAGTTAATTGTAATTTGATAACAATAACCCACAACAGAACTAACCCACCCATGCCACTGCAACAATTATTCTCCAACTCACAAGATTTATCAAGGGGATGGCACACCTGCTTCTTGCAAATCGTTTGAGCCTTCTCCTCTTGCCAAACATGGAACACCGATAACAGCTCCAGGAACACCTTTAGATTTACAGCAGCTATTTTGATAGTCAATAAAGAATAAGTTGTAACAACAACACAACACTATTAGAATATTGTAGCACTTCAAGATCATATTAACCAGTAGCAGCCCAATTTACAGGTGCATAACTTTGTGTTTAAACAGTATTCTGTGCACTATCGATATGTTCATCTTCTCTTTCTGAACTGATAGATAGCAAATAAAAAAAAGAAAAGAAAGTGCACAAAAGCCTTCAATGCATGCAAACTCAAGAAACTCAACATGCTAATCTAATGGACCTAAACTGGGATTGGTGCAGCTTATATGGGTAAACTACACCCATGGTCACTTTTGTTTACCTCAAATTATATTTTAGCCACTTATATTTGAAATGTTACGTTTTAGTCACTTACGTTATCATGTTGTAACATTATAGTCACTAAGTCGTTAACGGTGTAATGGTAAGCTGATGTGGCATGTTAAATCATCATTTCAAACAAAAATTTTAGGTTAAATTATACACTTAGTCACATGTGCTAAGTAATCCTATGTCCCAATAACTCTATTATGAGAGGTAATATTATATTCTTAAACTAAATGCACCCTACATGTCATACATCTCGATAACTCTATTACGAGAGGTAATATTACATTTTCTTGAACTAAACGCCCCCTACATGGTTTCACAAAAATGCAGAGAAGACAAAGATCCATCTTGCTTGAATTCCATAGAATATAATGCATTACTCTAATTGATACAACTCCCTAGAGTAAGCTAGTCTTATAATTAATCAATGCTCATTGTCTGCCTTATGAGCTTCGATAACCAGTAAAAGCTCAACTCAACCAACAAAAAAGTTACAAAATAACACATTTCGATGACAGTAAGATATGACGTGATCTTACCACTTATTAACATTCATCACACAAAATTCTTCCACGACAGCAACCTAGATTTCACTATGAATGTAATAGTAAATAGCAGGTGCCTATTGTTAGCTAAATGTTTCATAGACAGGATTTGGGCCCCTGCTATGCAAATAACAGCACAATCCCTATTTGTTTCCGGAAAGAACAAAAAGATATTTAAATTGAAACCTATTACAACGCGTACCAGTTTCAATTCAAATAAAAATGCTTCATCTTTCTGGAGTTTGCACTAGTAACTCTAGTATATGGCTATGAAACAATCAACAAGTGAAGACATTTCCAAAAAAGGAGAGAACAAATCGGTTTTTCACTTGAGGCTCACCTTGAGATGAAGATGACGACGGTCTTCGCACTAAAATGTCCGTTAAGCTACCATACGTTGGCGGTGTGGTCAGTATAGGAGATGTCTATAATTCGAAGGAGGAAAAAAAAAACAAAAGAAAAGGAAACTCTTTAAATGTCTTTATTTGATGGGTGAAAACTTAGGGGCAAATTTCAAGAATAAAACTTACAATTCTAAGGGATTTAAGCTTCTCTAAAACGGGATCGACTGTTTTCGATCGCTGGGAAATAGTGGAGATTTGATCGGCCGAACTCTTTGCCAATAATCAATGTTAATTAAACAATTAAGAAATTATTCAAAAGAACCCAGCTTGTGAGCTACCAAAATATCTCTACAAACCGGAAACTTACCAGTGAAGAAGCTTCGAGAGACGATTCAGAGGCGCCCATTGCTGAAAGCTTCAAAAAAAAAAAAAAATTGCAGGAACGACTTAAAAGTACATTGGCACTGAGTCGCGTGATTTTAAATTCTGAAATCGTGCCATGTATTAATGATGATGTCATAATTAAATTTCTTAAAATAGTTAAAGAATATAAAAATTATAAATATAAAATATAAAAATATGTATAATTTCTTTAATTATAATTTGAATCTAAATTATTCTTAAAAAAGATGAATATTGAAATTATTATTAAAAATCTAAATATGTTCGTTTATAACATATTATAAAGATATTTTAAATGATGTAAACATATTATAACAGGGAGGAACACTAACACCCAAGCCAGCATGCTCACTCATACATCCATATCATAGTATCTAACATCCCCTTTAGACGGAATAGGAACATTGTTATCATTCAAAACATTTAACAATAAAGATAGTCAAGTAGACTATTTAGTGTGATTGGCATGTTAATAAAGCTACCTATGAAAGTGAATGAGCTGTCTTATTGGCCAATCCACGTACCCAACTAAAGGATAAATGCTGAAACAAAGTACTCAGCATTAAATAATCCGAAATTAAACAGTCGAATTTCGAGTCATCAATAATGAATCGATTCAATGAATGCATCATCGACACACAATCTAACTCAACAATGATGTGATCGTAATGATTAGATTTCAACCACGACAAAGCTTATCGGATGGTGAATGTCTCGATTAACTAAAGGTTAAATACCACCTCTTAGATGTCGGAAGCCCTTTTATCAAATCACCACGACTGTATCGAAGAATCAATCCAATCCCAACCGCCGATTTATCCACAAAAATAGAAACATCAACATTACATTTGCACAGTTTAGAAGGAGGTGGTTGCCACCTTGGAGCCTCCGAAAATCCCCTTCTCATCCCGACCCCGCCCCTATACTCCAACCCCAAGGCCAACTGGGAATCAACAGTCGAATAAACAACATTCGCAACCATCCACTCTTGAACAAAACATCTGAAGGTATAAAGAACCTGGGATGGTGGAAGCTCACAATGTTGCCATAAATATAGGTTTTTGGCCAACCAAGTTTGCCACAACAACACAAGCCTCCGTCTCTGAACCTCACTATTCGACATAGCCAACATCCCCAACAAGAAATTCGACCAAGTAACTCCATTTGTAGGTACCTTTGCTGTGGTCTAAACAGCTTCCGCCTAAGAGCAAGGCAACAAGGCATGCTCAATGTCCACAGTCCCATCACCCTCCTTACACACTTGCATAATTGGAACACCTCTTTCAAGAAGCCGACTTTTTACTAGAATAAAGGAATGCAGATGGTGCCAGAGAATCTCCTTCACGCGAGGAGGGATACACAAATGCCAAATTTGTTGCCACGGCCCGTCCCGAACTAAAATATTCATATTTGAATACAAGTTAATTACTAATCAACAACCCAACCTCACACTACAGTGACAATCAAGAGAAAAGTGACATATGAGTGTTAGAAATATACTACTGCGAAATGAAATCGTTAGCAGTGACGGGAAAAATGAATTGAGTATAAACAAATAAATAATCAATGTGTTGCGGAAAAACCATTGCCTTAAAAACAAATCTGCCTTAATTGGTGTACTCGTGTAATGGACGTTGTCTCCCCAAAACTAACACAATACTTCAATATTCGTACACCCAAATAAAAAAATGGAACACAATTAATATAGCTCTTCTAAAAAAGGAATAAAAAAAACTGAAAAAAGAACAGTATGCAGTAACAAAGCATGCGCAGGGTAAGTCATAGACACGACTAAGCAACAACAACACGTGTGTTGCAGGCCCCAAATACCAATTAAGAAGAAGAGGCAATGCTATATTTGAACTTTTTTAGAAGTCTTTTCTCAACCAATGTGGGATTACCCACTTTGTATTACCAGCAATAAGTTTATTTGGGTGATGATTGAGACTAACTGGGATCCGCCATATCCGTTCACAATCACTTGGTGAAAACACACCTTCAACCAATTGCGTCTTCCATGAGCACACAACCACATTAAGCAATCATAAGCACAAAAATCCTCCATAAAAATTATAATCATTAATAAGCCAAGGATCCTAATAAACTCCAGTATCACACCCATTACCAACTCTCCATCGAGTTTCGCTACTCACAATTGACGTACAACCATTAAACTTCGCCAAATAAAAGATTGATTGACAATCTCATCAGCTCAAAAAAATTACAGCTCGAGAAATATTTAGCCTTCAAGAAACAACTAAGTTGTCCGAATTGGAAACCAATCTTGTAACACGCTTTCCTAGTAATGTAAAGTTAAACCAATGAAAGTCCTTAAAGCCCATGCCGCCCACTTCCTATGGACGCATAAATGATCCCACGCCGCCTAGTGAACTCCTTCACGACAATCCCGACCAAAACCCCAACGAGTTCAACATTCTATGCAACTCGGCACATAAAGTCATAGGCAACAAAAACACACTCATGCAATACATTGGAACAAATAAAGGAATTTGGCTCATTAACAGCAAATATAATATATTAGTGTTTTTTTCCTATGAATTTGATTGTATGAATTAATTAAATTTTGTAACATTTCAATATTACTAATATTGAAAATAATAATAAACTAGTATAAATATTTAATTTTTAGAATTATGATATTTCTTATTATGATAATATGTATAAATTAAAAAAATATTATTTAAAATAAAGATGAATTAATTACTAATATTCTTCAAGATGAACAAAAGAGTAAAAAAAATTAGAATTTATAAAAAGAACTCTTGGTTTCAATGTTCATTATCTTCAATCTCAACTATGGAAAGTTGTTCTAAAGTAATACTTTTGTCATTGAATTAAAAAGTTGTTGACTTGAAAAGTATTTTTATTTTATTTAGAATGAAGTAATTTTTTTTTTATACAAATCTGACATAATTATTGCAGTAATATCATATATAGTAACTTGCCATTATTCTTGTGCGCGCGTAACAAATTGAAATGCCATTTTGATTTTAATTTAGTGCACATATTATTTGTATTTAAAAATTATAAATAAATTTTTATATATATAAAGGAAGGTCTTCGGCCTTCCTTAAAAAGACCCTTTTTATTTTTTTGACATGAAAAAATAATGGTTAAATTTCAACTCTAATTTTCACCAAAAAAAAAATTAACTCCAATTTTTTTTTTACTTCGTTTAAATTTGTGAGTTAATTTATATACTTTAATTTTTACATAATTTAGATATATATTCATTCTTTTTTTCTTTTCTTTTTACACGAAAATTAATGGTTAAATTTCAGTTTTGATCCATCTACTTTTTAAAGATTATATGAGAATAGTTAAATTTTGTTTCAATCCCCATATTTCGTTTAAATTTGAGATTTAATCTCTATATTTTAATTTGACATAATTTGATGTCGTAACTTTTATAGTGCCATTAGTTAGTCTAAATATTTTATTTCTAATCAATGTTGAAGTGAACTTTTAAGAATTGTTAATAAATGAACTTAAATTTTAAAATTCAAAAAAGCAGAGAGATTAAATTCTTGAAAATAAGAATATTGAGATTAAATTCTAAACATATGAATGATACAAAAACTTTAGGCATTTTTACTCTATAATTTAGTAAAAGAAAAAGTAATAAATCCAATGTAAAGTGTGGATAAAACCAAAGTCAAACAAAGTCTACTTTGGAGCATAGATAAGATCTCAATTTTGAATTTAAAGAAAGCAGTGAAGCTAAGATGGAAAACGGAAACATGACAACAGTGTTCGTCCACAACATTCCAGAATCTATGCATTGGAAAGGTTTGTGGGCTCTCTTTGGTAATCATGGAAATATTATCGATGCCTTTATCCTAGCAAAGAGGAGTAGAAGAGGAAGCAGGTTCGGGTTCGTGAGATTTTCAAGCAACGAAGATGCACAGAGGGTGATTGAAAGATTGAATGGATTCTACTTAATGGGATTCATAATAGAGGTGAATCAGGCCAGAAATAAGGGGGCAAGGAAGATATGGAAGAAGGTTTCAACTCAAAAAGAAAAAGAAAAAATCGCATAAGTGAATAAAGAAGGAGAAAGAGATGAAACGACGGGAAAAGTGGAAAGCAGAGCTGCAGTACCAGTGACAAAAATAGTGACTGGATATGTTGGTAATGAGAGGTTGTGGAGTCTTCAGAAATGCCTGGTATGTGAATCATTAATAGTAAGTGAGTCAAAAAGCTTGAATGACCGTATTGCGAAATTCGGACTGGGAGAAATTTTTGTAAGAAGGATACAAGGAAAATACTGCTTGATTGAAATTCCAAATGATGAATTAATGGATAGAAGTGTTCGAAGTTCCACTTCAAAGTTGGAATTATGATACATTCAATCGTATTGCTGGTATTTGAGGCAGATTGGAATCGGTAGGAAGAAATCTAACGAAGATTCAAAGTTATGAAAAGATGGAGTTATTGATATCAATTTCCCAAACAGAAACTTTAGATGAAGTTATCAATTTAGAGGTAGGAGACAATCGATATTTGATAAGAGTAAGGGAGAAAGGATTACCGGTAACTGAAGAGGAATGTTCAGAACATAAAAAACTGATGAAGAAATCGAAAGAGGACAGCATCTCGGAATTAGAATCGACGGTAAGGGTCAGGTCGGAAGTCTCAAAAGAAGGAAGACTGATAGTTACTCCTGGGGAAACAAAACAAAACTGCCTTGAAAAATAGGAGAATATTGATGCCTGTCAGAATCTGTTGGAGGAAGAAAGTATGGAGGTGGCATCAGATTCTATGCTGGAAAAAGAAGTTAAAGAAGATGATGTGGCAAAGTGTAAACTTATGGATGGGGCATGTGAGGACGTTCGGAGCATGGGCTTAGGAAATATAATTGGGTCAAAAATAAAACCCAATTGAAGAGGAATGAATTAATGGTTTGGGTGAATTTTTGGACTTCAACAAGGGAGAAGGCAGCAGATCAGGAAAATTTGTAGTCCAAAAAGGGATGCTTTCGATGTTCAAGATTTTGAATCAAACAGAGGGCTATGTCGAAATTCTGATTGGGAATTTGAAAAAGAATTAAACCAAGTGATCACAAACAGAAAAAAAAAAGAAAGAAGAAACTTAACAAGAAAATTCAGTCCATGTATGAGATCCAAAGCAATGTCTTATCAACAAAGGAGAAAAAGAAAAGAGACAGAAACCTGAAAAAGGAAAGAAGGAAGGCAGTTGGCTCACTTAATGACACGATCGTGAACATATTCCTCTCTGATTCAGACATTAGTAATAGAGGAAAAGTAATCCTACGAGAAGCACGGAGCACTTAGACAGTCGGGAAAAGCCTGAGACTGGGAATTCGGGGTGATGAAGGAGAAGTTATAAAAGACGTAATGAGAGCAGAGATGCTGTAATCAAAAGCAGTCTGGGTGAAATTTGAAATTGATTATATGGGTTTGAAGTAAAGGCAAAAGGGAAAATTGTTCTAATCTGGTGAGTCACCTTTCAATTTATTGTTGCATGGTTTAGAGTAAGGTTGATTGTGGGGATATTGATAAAAAATGCGGATAGTATCTTGAAACGTTAGGGGTCTTGGTTCTGAAGTAAAAGTGGTGTGGGTTAGGGGAATCATTAGGAAATCAAAGGCAAGTTATTGTTTCATTCAAGAGAGTAAATTGCTAGTAGCATCGAAGGAGGTTATTAGGAAACTTTGGTGTGATGATAACTTTGATTACAGTTTCATGGCAGCTAATGGCTGCTCAAGGGGTTTGATTTCGATTTGGGACAAGGAATGCTTTGAAGTATCTAGATATCTTTGCGAGAATAGGATGATTATTTGTGAAGGCAAATGAAAATATGGTGGTGAGATCGTGACAAGGGTAAATGTTTATGCTCCAAACTCTCTTGCTGATAAAAAATTTCTATGGGAAATCTTGAAGGAAAAGCGAAATCAGTTCCAAGCTCCTTGGATTTTGGGTGGAGACTTTAATTCGGTATTAAATCGAAGTGAAAGATGGAAAAGGAATTTTGTAATTTAATTTATAGTTGCAATTTGGTTGACTCACCAATGATAGGAAAGAAATTCACTTGGATTGGTCTAGGGCATAGAAGAAGCAGGTTAGACAGATTTCTCATTAAAGATAGATTGTTGGTGAGGCATATGGACATTCAACAATGGGGGCTAAACAAATTATTATCTGACCATATTCCAATCCTTCTAACCACAAAGGAGATTGATTCCGGACCTACTCCCTTCAACTTCTATAATGCATGGTCATCGAAGAAAGGATGTGTGACTTTGGTTAAGGAGGAGTGGGCCGGCTTGGGAGGTAATGGGGAGCGATTATCAACAAAGCTAAGAAAATTGAAAGTGAAATTAAAGAAATGGAATAAAGAGGAAGGCTGTATTTTGGAAGGCAATATTGATTTTGTGGAAGATAGGCTTAAGGAATTGGAAGATTTAATCGAAGAAAGGGAGCTGTCAAGGGAAGAAGAAGAAGAGTTCAGAAGATTAAATGCTGAACTTTGGCAAGTAATTAAACTCAAAGAATCAATGTGGCAGAAAAAATCGATGATGCTATGGCTGAAAGAAGGTGATGCGAATACTTCTTTCTTTCATAGGGATGTCAAAATAAGATAAAAAAGAAAAATGGTGAAAGGGGTGTTAATTGATGGCTTTTGGTGTGATAGTTCGAAGGTGATGAAAGCAAGACTGTTTAACTTCTGTCATCCTCGTCGGTGGAGCTTGAAGCTAAAGATGAACTTCAAGATGCTGGAAAAAATGTGGCATTAAGGTTGGAAGAACCTTTCTCATTAAAAGAAATAAAAGAAGCAGTGTGGTATTGTGATGACTCGAAAGCACTAGGTCTAGACGGTTTCAATTTATTCTTTTTTAAAAAGTGTTGGGGAATGGTGGAAAATGATATCGTGAAGTTGCTATCGGATTTTCATCAGACAGGAAAGCTTGAGAAGAGTATTAACTCTTCTTTCATAGCTTTGATCCCTAAAGTAGAGAATCCGACAAACATTTCTGAATTCCGTTCGATATCGTTAGTTAGCTCTCTATACAAAATAGTGGCAAAAGTGCTTTCTCGGAGGATTAAAAAAGTGATTGGGTTGTTGGTCAGTGACACGCAATGTGCTTTTATTGAGGGACAACAAATTTTTGATGGGATACTCATCGCAAATGAGTTGATTCACTCAATTAGATCAAAGGGCTGTAAGAGGGGGAATTTGATCTTCAATGTTTTATTTGGAAGATCGTTTTCACACCTTCAATTTGTGGATGAAACGATTCTCTTCTTGCAAGCGGAAGAAAGGTTTGTAGTGAATACTAAACAGATTCTACGATGTTTCGAAGTGTTCTCAGGCTTAAGAATTAATTTTAAAAAAATCTTGCTTGATCGGCTTTGGGGTGGTTGAAGTGCTTATGTATAGGCTTGCTGCACTGTGTAAATGTAAAATTGGAGTTCTACCTTTTGACTACTTAGGAATTCCACTTGGTGTTGATCCAAGGAGAGTGCCAACTTGGAATTCGATTGTAGAAAAATTCAGAAGTAAACTATCGGGTTCGAAATGAAATTCTCTGTCTTTTGCGGGGCGTGTCGTTCTTATCAATTCTATTCTTTCATCACTGCCCTTATACTTCATGTCTATTTTTAAAGCTCCTGAAACTGTTATTTCGCGAATTGACAAGATTAGAAGGAGTTTTCTCTGGGGATGTGAGAATGGAAAGAGAACAATGGCAAAAGTAAAATGGAAGCAAGTATGCTTGCCAAAGAGCAAAGGTGGTATTAGAGCTACTAATATCAAAGCAAAAAAATCTAGCCCTGCTCTCGAAATGGAAATGGAGGTATGCTACTAAAAAATAATCTTTATGGAGGAAAGTGATTAAGGGAAAATATGGGACGTTGATGCAACAAAGAAGCTTTAAGACAACAAATTCAAAAGCAATGTCTTTAATTTTGAGGGGTATAGTTGAGAACAACAAGGAAGATAGAATAGCTAAATGGATGGGTCCAAAGGCTTTTAAGTGAGAGATTGGTAATGGAAAAATGACTCTGTTTTGAGAGGATACTTTGTGTGGCGCTCGTCCTTTGAAGGTAGATTTCCCAAGACTTTATCGATTGGCAAAGTTCAAAAAAGGAAGGGTCGAATTTTATACCTATAATGGGAGCTTTGTTGATGTTGAATGGGAGATTCATTTTATAAGAAAATTTCTTGACAGAGAACTGGCCTAGCTGCTGGAGTTGATTGAGGTAATAAAAAATTTTAGTTTAAATTTGGGGAAGGAAGATTGCCTTATTTGGTTGCACAATAGAAAGGGAGTTTTCTCTATCAAAAGAATGACAGATTTATTGATGGAGAATGAAAGTGATAATGTTGAGTTTGAGTTTGACAAAATCTAGAGTTTTAAGGTGCTACCAAGAGTAAGAAGTTTCCTTTGGATGTTGGCACTAAGGAGGCTTCCTACAACGGATTTTTTGGTAAGAAGAGGGGTTCAATTGCAGGATATGAAACGAGTCTGTCCATGGTGTGAAAAAGAATTAGAAGGTGCTGATCATTTGTTTTTTAAATGCAAGTTTGTTGATGGTTTTTGGCGAAAAATTTTTCAAAGGTGGGAGATGAAATGAAAACAAGTGGAGAATTTTTATGATCTGTTTATTCTATGCACAAAAGTTATCCTTAAAGGGGTGTTGAGAAGTCTATGGCTAATATCAATATCTGCTGCTTGCTGGACAATTTGGCTCTCCAGAAATGAGATGGTTTTCAACAAAAAAGTTATTCACATGGATACAATGATTTTTCACGTGAAGATGAGGGCTATGATGTGGGAAAGGGCAGTGCATGATGAAATTGTTCTAACTGAAAGTACTTGGTGGTTCTGCCTATTAAAATGCAAGTCTCAAATCAATTCTATTAAGGGAACATATAGCTGCTGGAGATATCCGTCGAAGAGATGGATGAAATTCAACACCAGTGGGGTTATGTATGAGGAAGAAGCTGGAATAGGAGGGATATTGAGGGACGTGTAATGTGTAGGTTTGTGCAAGTGTACACATTCGTTATCAAGTAATAAGTAAGTATCGAGTTATTGTCTCCACAGGGATTGTATTTGTGTTAAATCACTTAATTGTAAAATTATATTAACAACTTGGTAAAATTAGAAACACAATATGATTGAGAGGTGATGATTAAAATTAAATATATTAAACTAAATGCAATGATCCCTAATACAAATTATCCTAAGTATGCAAACTATATGAATGGAATGGATTTTAACAAGATTAAACATAATTTGCAACAAATATAACATAAATAAACTAAGATAATTACTTTGATTAAATTCAATTTATTATCAACATGTTTAATAACATTCAGAAAAACATTCCATGGCAACTCGATCTTTCATGAGTTTGGAAACCACATTAGGTCCTTTCGGAATCCTTTACTTAGTAAATATGCATTTTACTGATCCTTATTTACTAAGGGTTTCTTAGCATTCGTGTGAGGTAACAGGGACGTGTTAGGTTTGAAACCGTTTAATCACATAAATCTAAAAACTATGCAGATAACAGAGCTTGGTTAAAGTTGTTATGCAACCTGCAATTTAACCGGGTTAGGATCTAAATTGAGCATGCACATTTCAATAATGTGTCCACTAGCCGTCGTCTGGTTAGGATCACTCAGATAATTCATGTGTATTTCAATCACGTATGAACGAAATACAAACTTGATTTTAATTTAAAACATGATTGATTGAGGCGCAAACATCATAAGCATGAATCAAATAAATATTATTAAATCAAAACAATTATCCTAGCTTAAATAAAATTAAGCTAACATTATTGTAAATAAGAACAAAGAACACATAGCAAACATTTTCAGATTAAATTAAAGAAAAAAAGATTAAACCCAAATCAAAGTGACTGTCACCCAAGAATCTGATCGAAGAGGGCTCCTTCGTTCCTTTGCTTGGCTCCTTTGCTGATGGCTCTCCAAGGTGGCCGACCAAGGGCTCTTTAAGAGGCTTAATTGTTAAAATCTCTATGAAGAGATGATGCTAGGCGTGAGAAATAGGAAAATACTAGAGAGAAAAGAGAGAATGTTGTATGTTTGAGGAATGAGGAATGATTAGGAATGGTGAAATGGGGTCTTATTTATTGGTGAAAAGAGGAGAGTAATTTGCTAAAAATAGAGAGGTTTAGTCTCTTCAAGCTTCTTCAATGGGTGGCCACCCATGATTAGTGGAATTTGAATGAATTTTTGCTTTATTTTTTAAGCAATTTAAATGTCATAGCAACTCAGGACTGAGCCTTGGTTAAATGTAAATTTTTGGGCAAATCTCTAATTTCTTTCACATTACAAGGACTTTATGCAATTAAAACAAAAAGTGGTTTATGTGGACAGCCATGTGTAACCGAAAATTGAGTTTACTTGGTCTTCAATTTAGACGGTTTTGTAATACAGCAAAGCTATCAGACCTGTCCAAAACAAATCAATAAATTAAAAGATCAAAGAATAAAATTAACCCAATTTAAATAATTAATTAAAATCTAAATTATTAATGAGATATTTTATATTTAAATTATTAAATATAATTTTATATTTTATTATTTAATTTAATCATGCATGGATCACTTTATGTCTTAAAAATATAGTATGTTCAATTTATTATAAAATAAGTTATTTTGTGCATGGAAACTATATAATAAAACATAAAATCACATTTTAATAATTTTTATGTCCTAATTTTATATTTTCATATATTTCATTAATTTATTAAACATTTATTTAATTTTAACAACGAATTTAAAAAAAATGTGATAAATTATATAAGAAAAAACCTATATATTTTTTAGTTTACAGGACGAAAACGGAGTGGCAAGAGCAGTTTTCTCGGGTCCGTGCAAGGCATATAATGTGAATTATGCAGAACTCACATCTATTGGAATTGCAATCGAAGTGAATGAAGGGTTTGGAGGGATAAATTCTGTCCTTTACTGATAGAGATTAGTTCAAATGTGGTTCTGGGACGGCTTTTGGAAGCTGAACTAAGACCAGAAAATTCCCATCATCTCTTTGCTAACATTGATAAAATGAGTTACCTGACATTCCAGAAAGCTGAGCACTCTGGAAATGATATGGCTCTATCTCTGGCAATTGCAGGGAGGAATCGTAAAGAACTATTTAAAGCATGGTGGTAATTTTGCTGACCATGTAAGCAGGTCATTGCAGAGACGGTTTTCCTGAAGCTTTTTGGTTGTCTTTTTCTGTTGACGAATCAGATTCTGTTCATGAAGTTTCTCTGCTTTCGTTGGACTTCTTGTCTCAGATTTTAATTACTCTTTGTTGTTTCTTTTGGTTGAGCTTTTGGACGAGGCGTGCTGATTTTAACAGCATCTTCTTGCCCTCTGTATTTCATTTGCTCTTGACTGTTCTAAAAAAAAAATGTAAACTGTGGATAAGAAGTATATTGGGGCCATAGTTTCAACTCTAAAGAAATGTGGAAGATTATTGTATAGATTGGCCATGCCTTGAAAGTTTGAACGGAAATGTAACAATGCAGACATCATTGGATTGAAGCTGCTCTGTCATTTTAGTCGGAAAAAGCAAATATTTTTCCCTTTTAATCACATTGACATACCAAAGTTTGTGATTGGTTAAAGCTTGTGAACATGGCATCTCTTCTCTACCCTCAAATTACATTTTATTCTCTAGTCTACCTTATCTTTTGCATGAAGGAAAGCTCATCAAGCATGGGGTCTGCTTTGCTTTGTTAGTGTGCTATGATGGCCATCATTGTTCTCCAAGAGGAGGCTTTGTTTTGGTCAACCATTACTCCAACTGAATCACTTTTGGCAAAGCAACTTCTACAGGACTTTGTTTGTGCAATTGTTATGGACAAAAGGTAATTCATTCTCTCTTCATTATAGTAAGTTAGAGAAACTAATTATGTAGTTGTTGTTTGGTTTTATTGATGTATGAAACTAAGAGGACATGGGATGGGAGGGCTGGCCATCGACACACACACACACCCCTTGTCCATAAACACAATTGCAAGGCATGCCCCAACAGGAGCCACGTTGCCCACCGCATGCTAGACAAACCATGGTCCCACTAAGTCTTCACCCAGCTGCTAATTCTGTGTTATAATGGAGATTCATTGCTCCTACTCTATCATGTTTGGTTGCCAAGAAAATCAAAGTAAATATGAAAAAGACAGTGTGGGTTTTTATTTCTTATTACTAATCATAGCAGACGTGAATGGTTTGCAAACATTTCGAGAGAGATAAATGGAGAGAATTTCTTCACTCATTGCACGACCATATTTTTTACAAAAATATGTCTCATTATGCACCAACTGTTTATAGTTAATACTAATTAAGCGATAAAGCCTCTTCATCGTCACCTTTTCATTTATCAAATATGCATATTCCCACATCACAATGCGAAGTACTTGAATTCAAGAGCTCCTTCAACTTGTTCCTTTCCTCTCGACTACTCTGCAATAACAGCAATGCTGCCATGTCTGAGTTTCTACTGTTATTGGCATCAAAGCTTGAGATTGAGGCTCCTTCTTGATCACCATTATTATATCTATCTTCATGACTCAGTTGTGAAGCAACAAACTTATCAAGGGCTCTCCAATCAGTCACGTTCTTGGTGTTGTCGTTGCACATTCTTTTCTTATCTTCTTCTTCTTCTTCTTCTGATATGAGAGATATGGAGGTTGGCTTATTTATTAATGGCAAAGATGGACTCTCTAGCTGAGGAAGCTCTACAAACTGATCACAGTAAACGAAGTCTAGATTATCTGCCTCTGTCTCTTGTTTACAATAGGGTAAAAATATCTGGGGTTGCTTTGAAAAGTATTCCATTGGATCAATCACGGAGCTGAGACCACTTGGCTCATCATAGAAGCACCTCGACTTCCACCCTTCAATGCTCTTGGCTTGACCACTCAGTTTTTTCTTAAAAGCTCGACAAATGACCCATCCTTCCTCCTGCAAAACTTAAAAAATTATACTATTCACCTTTTTGACTTTGATGTTGGTGGAGGCATTTATGTTGACATTTCAGTAGAAATGGTCTTCGTATGGAAACCAAAAAACTGATTCCTTCCATCATATAAATTCTATAGTGGGGCAAATTCAACTTTATATATATATATAATGATAATCTTAACAATCTATTTCGTCACTAAAAGTTGGATTCCTTGTAAAGAGTTTACGAGCAATATTTTCACACTGGAATTGAATATTATCGTATCGTGATGTATTGTTATAATTGCAGATATTGTTTGCCTGTTTTATTTTAATAATTTTTCTTGGAAAATAAAAGAAAGTGATAATCAGAGAGAAAAAAAAAACTTAATTAAATATAGAAATTATATGAGTGCTTGCCTGAGGAGGTCGATAGTCGTCGGATTCAAGCCTGTATTCATGTATGATCCAGTCAGTTTTGTGGCCATTTGGAGCTCTCCCTTTGTAGAAAACAAGAGTTTTCCTCATGCCAATGAGCTTTGATTTATTATCATACACCGCCTTGTCTCGCCCCGTTGCTTTCCAGAAACCAGCCATGGTTGCTCTGTTGGTCCTTGTCCCTGTTGGATACTTCTTATCCTTGTGGCTGAAGAAATACCACTCCTTTTGCTCCTCATATCCGATCCGACATCTCTCTGCTCATCACCAATATTCACATCTTATACATATATAAATTCTAGGGTTAACATCCATGTCTAGGGTTATTTAAACCCTACCTGATGGATCCATCTTAACTGAGAGTTGAAACTGATTAAAAATATATATATAAGGGATAAGAACCTTGAAGATCCCAGGGTTCGATCCGACAGATATCAATGTCTGTGATAACATCAAGATCGATCTTCTGGGAAGCCACCTTCTTTCTCAGATAATACCCAACAAGCTCTTCGTCCGTGGGGTGGAACCGGAATCCTGGTGGGACACTTGACTCCATCATAACTCTAGTTGCTACTGCATCAAATTCACCATATTTACCACTCTTTTTATAACTTCATCATCTCTAAATCATAACCAATATATAAATAAACTTAGAAAGAGAAGAATAACCAAAACCAAAGGATAAGATGTTAAAAAGAAAAAAAAGTAAAAGAAAATGATGAACTCTCCAATTAAAAAGGTGACAAGGGTTATCATAATTATGAGCTAAGCTAAGCTAGGTCATTGTTGGTAGTAAGCAAAAGTCACCCCAACCCACCCAATGTTTTTATCTCTCTCATGAAATTAAATTAGAACAAAAACCCTTTATTTCATAAACATTAATGGTTTCCTACAAGAGGTGAAAGAAGTTGGAATGTAGTCCCTCTCTCCTTCGATCGAAGCGTGCTGCAAGCTAGATCTATTAAAAGGCCAGCTGTAGCTCTGTCAAGTAAAACGGACAACTAGAGGTTTGAGCTAATGATGTTGTCTTGTTTTGGTGAATGGTGGAAATGACATCTTCAGGAACGGGGTTTCCATCTAAGCTATTAATAATCACTAAACAAATTAGTCTTTTTCTTTAAAAAAAAAAAAAAAAACATGGAGAGACAGTTTTACTAAAAGGGTTTGAAAAACAAAAGTTACATTTTTTGAAAGAATATACAAATAATTAAAGAAAGAAATGGTAAGCCTGACAAAGAGTAAGAGATAAATAGAGAGCAAAGTAAAGAAAAAGAAAAGCAGTGTTGAATTGATGAAGCAGTTGCAGACGCTTTGTCTCATTGCAAATGAAATGGACTCTGTCCACTTTGTCTGTTTGTCGAGAATGTCCGTAGCATGTCTGACAGACTGATGACATCAGAGAAAAAGAAAAGAATATATTTACAGGATTTGGCTCCTATAGTCTCAAACCCCAAAACTGACCTCTGAACTTTCTTTCAAATGTGTTTCAAACTCTGGGTGGCTTGCTCAAGTAGGAAATATGAAAGAACCCCAACTCAACTCCATTGAAAGAATTTTAAGTAATTAGTTGGAAACGAATATGCAAATTATGGAGCTCCACATCCAAATTTGGTTGCCTTACGAAAAGAGAAATATGAAGACATGCAACTGATGTAAAAACTCTACAAGAAGTTGAAAGAACACTGTACTAAAACAGAATAAAGGAGAATGTTGAAATTAAAGGGAGTTGATTTTGCATGCAAAATTCAAAAGCTTACCTGGATTAAACTATAGTTGTAGAGTTAGTTATTGGTTGAAACAGAAGACACAAAGACAAAGAACAAGACGAAGAAGAAGAAGTAAAGAATAGAGAGACAAATGAGAAAGAGAGATAGAGAGCGATAAAAGAGAATATAAAAGGAGAGGGGGCTGGGGGGGAGGACCGCTCGATTGCGCATGGTTGATGGCTGTCCCCAGTTACTAACGTCTTTGCCTAGCTTCCTACGCAAATTACTAAAACCCATACTTTTATTTTACTTCCAATATGTAAAAGAATATTTCTAACATTTACAGAGATGGTATGGAACTATAATTTCGCGTGTCTTCATTCCTTCCGTACAATCCTTTCTCTCCTACGATATTAGTATATAAAAATGACATCCACCAACTAGGTGAAGACATGTTATGTGCAAAAATGTCAAGGGTTCTAGTATTAGAATATTGAATTTTTAAATTTTAATTTTAACTGAATTTTTAGTAACATGTGAAAATAATAAATTGACATGATATTACACTACACTATGATAATATATATTTTCTGCATCATATTTTTAAAATAGAAAAACTTAATTAATTTAACAATTATCATTTTGTGAGAATTAAAATTTTAAAAGCATAAAGACTAAAAAAATCAAATTAAAGTATAAGGACTAAATCCATAATTTTTGTAAAGTGCATGGAGTAATAGAAAATTTTAACATTTATCTATTTAAGGCTTAAAAACTAGAAACTCATTATAATATAATTATATTCTATATACAAGATATTTTCATAGGAAATGATATGTTATTGCAATATGAATATGAATTGTTTCGAATTTTTTTCACTTTTTTCGTCACTTTCTTATTCATTGTATAAATATACATATGAAATAATAATAATAAAAAGATTTAAAAATATTTTACAACTTTTAATTTTTTAACAATCTAATTATAGAAATGTCTAGAAGTATTCATAACCCTTCATCAACTCATAAATAAAAAGATAATTTGTTTCAACGCACTTGAATCCAAAAAATATCCATATCAATCCAATTAAGATTCAATCGATTCTAATTAACTTTAATTAAAAAATTACATCGCTTAAAATGTTAATAGTTATAAATAGAAATACACATATAAAATTACATTAATTTTATACAATATACTCATATCCAAAAAATTTAAATAATATACACAAAAATTTAAAAGAAATAGTAGTCATCCATAGTCCATACTACTATGATTTCCTTGATTGGGTTTGTTCTAGTTATTTTTTCATTTAGAAAAAAGAAGAAAAAAACCACTTCGTTTTAAACGTTAATAGTTACAAATAAAAATATACATATAAAAAAATTACATTAATTTTATATAATATACTCTTATAAAAAAAAACTATATAATATACATAAAAAATTAGAAGAAAGTAGTAGTCATCCATAGTACTATATTCATTGACTGGGTTTATTCTAATTATTTTTTTTCATAAGAAAAAACACTTCGCTTAAAACGTTAATCGTTACAATTAAAAATATATACTCTTATAAAAAATATAACATACATAAAATTTTAAAAGAAAATAATAGTCATCAATCTAACTATAATTTTGTTGACCGTCTTTGGTATCATTAGTCATAAACACCAATTATGCAAATTTTAAAAAAAATCACAATAATAATAAACTTTAAAGGCATCTTCTGCCTTAGAAAAAAAAAACTATTTAGGTATTTAAGAATTTTAATAAACTGCTAAAATTAAGTATTTACTTAAAAAAAATTACTTAATGAGTGTGGTGTATTCTAGAATACAAAATATATATGATATTATAAAACAATTAAATAATTAATTTTGTGTATAAAAGAAAATAATGAGCAAGAGGTCAAACTCATTGGGACGTGACTAATCCTATGATTAAGTTTAGCATTAGAATATATGTTGTTTTTTCCTCAACTTTAATATATCCTAAAATTCCAATAATTTCCCTTTTCGTTTTCAAACTTTCTGCCACTTTGGCAAACATCACGACAGCATTCGCCACGTGTTGCCTCCGAAGGACCGTCCGTCCACGCTGTCACTCTCTCCCTCGCCATTGTCGGCTCTCAGCTAGCGGCTCGCGTGGTTTCCCGCTCTTTTTAATTTACCAAAAGACCACCCCGTTCGATACAAACAAACTGCGACTTCTTTTAGGGATAGTACCACATTTTCAATTCGGGAATTACGGCTTCCAAATGATTTCTGGACAAGTATTTTGGAGAAAGGAATATAATTAATTCAAATTTTTATTGGAATCCACGTGGCGGAAAGTGGTTGGATAATTGACTTGGATCTTTACGTAGGAGACTAACAAAGGAAAAGACAAAGTCAATGACTGAAGGATCCCTACTTCCACTTTCAGTTTTATTACCAAATTAAACAATGTTGTCCCCAAAACAAACTGGTTATAATGCAGTCAAACTCGTAACAGAGTGTTCAATTAAGAACACTGTAGCAAGATTCACTATTAAATAATTTTTCAGACATAATCATATTTTTAACTTAAAACTTTTTTAATATATATATATATATATATATTTTTTTTTTTGTAAAAGTAAAAGTTGCTTTCTCAATAAAAAGAGATTTCTACAACCCAACTTCAAAATTACAATATTATCGATTTATTATTATTTTTTAAGTATTGAGTCATTAAATTTTATTAAAGTGTAATGATAAACTCACGTTATATTAAAATTTTAAATTAAAAATTTTAAAGCTAATTTTTCGTTGTTATCGCGATTGAAAATTGCTTCTAAGAAATGTTTTATGCTTTTGGAAAGTGTTGTAAAAAATATGATTTGTTAATTTAAAATGTTTTTCATTGCTTTTAAAAAAATGCTGTGGGAATTAAAAATGTTTTTTTGTGATAAACTTACCCTATCTACAAATTATACCCCAAATTGGTTTAAGTGTATAAATTATTACGTGATACGAAAATGTTATTACTAAATTATAGTTTAATATAATATGGCGGCTATACGGATTCTATTTAAAATGTTATTACTGTTATACGAAAGGACTTAATTATATTTTATGTAACTTATCAAATAATTCATTAATTATTTATCTTTTTAGTGTGATTTATATTTATATTGTTATAATAAATATCGATAATAGTAATACAACGATCACAAAGTAATAAGAAAATAAAAATAAAACACAGATTTTACGAGAAAAATTTTTTCGGGAAAAACCACAGACAGAGGAAAAGAAATTCACTAATATTGAAAACCGAATAATACAAGAGGAGTTTGGACTACATCCATTTAAAGGTTGAAAAACCCTATTCTAATAAATGTCAAATAGAAGAAGTGTAGTTCTATACGGATTTTACTTATGCAACCTTCGACCCTTTGCCCCCACAGATCCCTTTATTTTACCATTATATTTTATTTTTTTAACAAGTGATCAAGATGAGATTCGGGTCAGACAGCTCTAATAGATACTTTAATTTATATTCATAACTTAGTCGAAAACTAAAACTAATTTTTGCATGCTAAAATATGAAGCAACAGCAGCTATCAGCAATGTAACAGGCTAGGCATGCCACCAGAATAGTGAAGCGGACAAGCATGAGGAATCTGGGATCAAGCATGTGGAACTTATATATAAAAATAAATAAATAAATGTGGTGATCAGAGTTAGCGTAAGCAGCAAAAGATGATCCATTGAGGCCCTATCAGGATCTTATATCCCTTTTCGAAATCGACCACCCTCCAAACTCGTCCTCTTTTTCCCTTTTTAACACCTTACCCTTCCAAGTTTTAGTTTGCTAGAAGATATTTTTCCACTTCATCTTAACAGTGTTTCATTGGCGGAGGAAAGAAAGAAGATTCAATCGTTTAGACCACCTAACTCTTCAACTACACTCATATAAAACTCAATGCCCCTCCCTTTTGGAGACTTAAGGTGTGAAACACAGGCTTTATTACAAGGGCATCGACCATGATTGCTTGGTAGTTTCTACCTCACTGTATACCCATGAGGGTTTCTGATATTAGAATCATTGTGCAGGATCTGGATTGGTGCTAGTGTTGAAGGTTGAAACCATTTAAAAATCTTTTAGGGTTTCACATGGCACACGATTAAGTGTCAGATGTTAAGTGGTTGGCCGCCTGTAATTACTTTGGATATGGAATGGAAACAAGCCACATTTCTTAACAAATGGAACTCTCCAACATGGGCCATTGATTGGGAGGGGGTGGGGGAGAAATAGATGCCCCCATGATGGTCACAGGTGAGCTGAAGGTGTTTACTATGGGATTTGGGACTACCTCGGCCTCAGCCCCGTGGCTCATGACCAGACCTTTCGTAGGGTCCAATTTACATCGATTGTAACGCGTACGAATAGACTTGTTACATACTTTCTTTTGCTTTTGTTACTCAGGCAAAACTGGTGTTTGGTTCCACATTTTACTACAATTTTGGCCTTTGATTGCATCTTTGTCAAAAAGGTCTACTTCTTGTTGCCTTAAATCATTTTCTTTCCTTTATTCCTTTGTAATAATGTGACCCCAACTATAGCCATTTTTGGAGTATTGTCGGCACAAGTGAAGGTTTACTTGCATCATTAACTAAGAATTTTGGCCATTAATTGCTTTATTTGGTTGTACGATAGACTCCACCAAGCTTTGATAATTGTTTTACGAATATAATGAAATTGAAAGCATAGGGAATATAACTAATATTATGCATCGTTGTCATTACTGAATTTTATTTGATTATTTTCTGATTCTTCATCTGTTTGTATCTAATTTTGTTTTATTAATGTTTTGATATGCATTTATGATTATACTATATTCATAAACTCTCAAAAAAATATATCGAATATGATGAAGATATATCATGATGAGATATCATGAAAATTTTGTTTTCCATATCTGCATTATGCTATAAGAACAAAATGGACTCATCACAAAAGCTTGTGGGTAGCAAAATAAAATGATTAAACTTGGATGGTTTGTCCACATTACTCCATAGCTATAATTATTTCACCATCGATCCAGTTCTTTTTTCCTCACTGGTCCCCGAACCTCTCCACTTGGCTCGGGGAAATACATGATTTTTGGCATCAAAGTCCTCCAAACCCATTTACATTCTTCCTCAAAGTAGGTTGAGATGAATCATCTCCGGCCCAACTTCATTATAACAATTGCTAAATAAGTACAATAAATGAAATTGAGTGTTGAAAGTCGGTTTTGTTTTTGTGATGAACAAGATTTACCCACTACGATGATGAACAATGATAGAATCATGTTAAAAAGAAAAGACTTGTGTTCTACCCTAAACTTTAAGTCGCAAATTGCGATAGATGTTAAACATGAATTCGTGCACGTTTAACTCCAAACACCCAATAAAATCTCAAGGTTGATGGTAGAGACAAAGTATTGTTTCTCCCTTTTTCTTTTTCTTTTTCCTAATCACTTACATGTCAGGTATGAGCCATTATTAAATGGCATTGCATGCAGTTTCCCAACGAAGCATTACTTCTTAGTTTAGAACAATTCTTAACAAGTGGGAGCATTATTGCATCACTCAATCATTGGAGGAGAGGAGGGTTTCTTTTATTTACCAACTTTCTTATGGTTTAATCAGTGGGGCCCAGATTCCAATGCACAGCTCCGTTGACGTTGAATTTCAAAAGCCAGCAGGAGGAGTCCACTTCAAGGGCAGCCTTGATCTCTTGGGAGGCAGAAAATC
This sequence comes from Kokia cookei, assembly GCA_039519145.1. Classification (NCBI taxonomy): domain Eukaryota; kingdom Viridiplantae; phylum Streptophyta; class Magnoliopsida; order Malvales; family Malvaceae; genus Kokia; species Kokia cookei. The sequence goes on from CM076909.1 coordinate 15,658,031, forward strand.
GATGGTAGCCATTGCAAACTTACACGATGGTCATAGTTCACGTCACCACATAGCCAACCGGATCTTCATAATATCAAACAGTTTAATTCTATCTAGGGTCTTACTGTTGAAAGCCCTTTCGTTGTGACGACACAGTCACAAAGAAAATTAACTTCCACACAAGAGCATTGCCCTTTGGAGGTAGCTTGATGTCAAGCTCAGACGAGTTCCACCGGCACTCTAGGGAACACTATACATAAGTTCCACATAACACATCGTTATTGCCATATTTTCCAGGAAGTGACGAGGGTAAAAAGTAAGTGATCCATGGATTCAAAAGATTGGTTACAAAAAGTAGCACATTGTCAAAGTTGGAGAGATGAGACCTCTTTTAACCAATTTAGACTTAGCTTCCTTGGATCATAGATAATGATATTTGAAAATAATAATAATAGAATTTTTATAATTAAACTTTTAATATTGAACTTTTACTTCACCAACATGAAAATTTTTTGGTGTGCTATAAAAAATATAATGTTATGATAAACAATTGATGTGCAATCATTATTCTTAATCTGATGTATTTGACTATTTAATTTCTTTTTACTCGCAATTTAAATTATTATTATTTTTTTAATTTCGTATTATTTCTTTTAAACCATATGTTTTATTATAGATTAATTAATTAATTAATTTTTATAGTCATAATACAACACCGTACAAATTGCAGATAGGGATGTATTTGGGATCCACATTAAAATCAGCGGGACCTAAACTAAAACCCATCTTTATTTTTAAGTAGTTATATATAAATTGCCGTTAAACTTTTATAATTTTTTTATAATGTTTTAAATTTTTTTTTTCTTTAGGGATGTTTCAGTCTTAAATTTTATATTACAACAGCCATTTACGGTCCTGTTTAAATAAATAAATTGTAAATGTATTCTTACAAATCTTAGCCTTCATTAAAAATTCCCTCCAATTAAATGGAAGCAGTAATTTTATTTTAATTTTGGAAAATAATAACTTACAAATTAAAACAACAACAACAACAACATCAATAACATAGAAAGAGCTTCAAGTCTGCAGGCATTAAGCTCAACACCCAACATTCAAACATGAAGGAAAAAGAAAAACAAAGATGATAAGAAAGATCATATAGGATCATCAACCCAAATGCAAATGAACCTTAATCGCCAGCAAACACGCAAATGAGCCCAAAATACAGCAAGGAATGGATGAGAATGGAAGCACCACTGGTCTTAAAGTTGCCGAATTCGACGCACCTATGGTGGCCCGGAACCTGAAACAGCAGCCCCGGCGTTAGCAGCACGAAAAGAACCAGTGCCACGAAAATAGGACCCCAATCCGACATCCTTTTACGGTTATGGTCGTCGCTGATGATATAGCTTGCAAGTGATTTATTGATGGAGTTTTTTGAATGAATGGAGTACGGTTTTTATATACAAATGGAAAGGTAGATAAAGTGAGGGTGTGTGTGGGGCGGCGTTTGGGCGATGAAGTCATTTGGATTCACTGCCACCGCCACCGGAATAACCTGGCCCTCATGCTTACACCCCAGAATTATTTATTCAGATTAATATGAATTTCAGTGGAATTAATTCGAATTTTAAAATTTTAAGTTATTTCAGATATGTTTTCTGTTAATTCGATCGGACTTATATTTAAATTAATAAATTAAATTTTCAAGTTCATTTTAAAATTGGCATATTTCATGTGGAAGAATGTTTGGACTTCAATCTATATAAAGGAAATGTGTATTTTACTTTTGATTTGATTAATCTATTTGATTTAATCAATAATTCAACAACAGCCTTTTCCTGAGTATTGTTGGGTTAGAAGCAATCACTTTACTTGCCTCTTCGACTTCATTAAAGCTTTGTTATTTATGGCTGCATTTTTTTAAAAGATAAATTATACTAACAGTCACTCAATTTTTATTTTTTGAAACAAACAGTCACTTGATTTACATTTCAACCTCTCAATTTAAAAAATGTGACAAAACAGTCCCTCATCTTTGAAAATATGACAAAACAGTCCTTTTCCGTCATAGATGTCATGGAACAGTGACATGGCAGTTGACGGCGTCGGAGGAGTGTGAAAAATGTTCAACTGGCCGGTTACATTTAACAAAATAGTCACTCAACATTGAAAATGTAACAAAACAATTATTAAAGTTATCGAAAAGTAACAAAATAGTCCTCTTGTTGTCATCCACATCAGCATTACCTTTCATCCACCCATTTTCTTCACTTTTACCATTTAACAAATAGGGACAATTAAAAAGACATGACATGTAAAGATTTCTTTAATTTCTTTGCAATATGTATGTATAATCCTCTCCTCATTCATTTCCTAGGATTACCTGCAAACTTGAGCCTCCTCTCATATTGTAACATAAATGGGTTGCCTAAACATTGAAAACCGACACCAGGAAAGAGTTAGACAAGCCGACGAGATTTATCTTGAACACAATGGACGAAGATTGGTCGACGTAGATATCGGCTAAGGTGATCCAATCATGAACTCCTTGGCTTTAACACCCGTCAGATTCTTGATCTTGTTGGGCTCAAAATAAGCACTGATCTCGACGTCGTAGTTGAGGACAACATCCTCGAACTTGCACAACTCCCTCTTCTTTTTATGTCGGATCCAGACAAAGCCGGTGTCCTTACGTACCACATTCTTGAATGTCTTGAAACGTTAGCAAGCCAATGGGGAACCCTTTTTCTTCTAACAAGGACGCGAATTTCTCTTTGCATGTTTCGTCGCTGTAACAAACGTCAGCTTTGGCCTTTATTTCCTTGGTTACACGAGACATGTTTTCGCCCTTCAACTTTGTGTTGGAGCTTTGGTGTTTGCGGTTTTTAAGGGAGGCTTGGAGGGAGTTTTTGAGGTGTAGGGTGTTAGTCATGTTTGACCCTCGCCAGCAAATTCGGTTATTCATTTGTGAATTTTACATATATATCACACATTAGTAAGTTCTTAATGGAACTTGTTTCAATGGTTTCAATGTTTGTCCAACTTAACTCTGCAAATCCCATATTGGTTTAATGGTAAAAGTGAAGAAAAGGGGGAGATGAAAGGTGATGCTGATGTGGATAATAACAAGAGGACTATTTATCACTTTTCGATAATTTTAGTGACTGTTTTGTTAAATGTGACCGGTCAGTTGGATATTTTTCACACTCCTCCAACGCCATCAACTGCCATGTAACTATTCCGTTACGGAAAACATGAAAAATGACTGTTTTGTCACATTTTCAAAGTTAAGTGACTGAAATGTAAACCAGGTAACTGTTTGTTTCGAAAAATGAAAGTTGAGTGACTGTTAATGTAATTTACCCTTTTTTTAATTCCAATCAAGACTGCTCTTAAATACCAATGCATATCATATTTATATATTATTTTTTATATTTTATCGTAAAGTTCAAAATTAGTATAAATATGAAATCAAAAAATTAATATAAATATAAACAAATCACTATAAATTAAAGTATAAATGTCATGTTTATAGAGTAATCTCAAAAAAAGGAAAAAGAAAATTTAACAGTAATTGCAACACTGGAATAATTCAGAAACAAATCAGACATGCATAAATTTGATCAAATTGTTGAAATTTGTATCCTAGATTGATCGTCATAAAATCAATGACGATGAAAATCAAGGAAAAACTACCAAAAGTTCCAAGAGACACCGCGTCAATGATTCACAAAAATCCAAGTCTTAGATAACTTATCCTTATTTTCATCATATCGAATCTATTACCATCACTATCACCTATCATGATAAAGCTCTTGAAAAATAATTTTTAATAGATTTGACAACACCTTTATATTAATAAATCTCACGTACACGTCACAACATGACAAAATTAAAAACAAAAATAAAACATTAATAACTACTTTCAAAGAAATTAAACTGGACAAAACAAAAACAATAAAAAATATGGACAAAATAAAATCATAGCATTGTGGATAAAATAAAGTCACGAAATTGTGGATAAAGTCAAGATAATATAGATTAAAATTAAAAGGAAAATAAAATTACGAAGTAAAACAAATATTGAAAAATTCACAACCTGCAAGCAACTCAAAAAACAATGCGACAACCGATAGAACAAAAATTGAATTTAAAAAAGTTGAGAGCTAAGTAAGAAGATACCGAGTGAAATGACAAAAGAAGTAGATGAGTATGTTGAGCAGAGAGAGATTTGCGGGTGTAGGAAAATTGATAGATCGAGAAATATGTTATTGGCTTTGGAAGATCGAGTGATCAATTTCGAGGAAGTTTTGGGTGATATAAAGGAAACACTCGAGTTAATTAAAAAGTTTTGGGATATAAAGATCTTTGTATTGTTTGTTAAAGTTATTAATTGATTTATTTATTAATAAAATTTTCAACTCTTGAAATTAATTTCTTTCGTGCAAGATTGTATTATTGTAATTTTTGTGGGAATCTATTTTTCATCCTTCAATTTTTCAATGATTATTTTTTGGAGGGTTGATTAGAGTTATTAATTGAATCTGTTGGGATTTATATCCCAAAGAGTTTAGTGGACAATTATCTTCTATCCATATTTATCGATTTATTCGGTCCATCTTCCACCTTTTAATCTTTGCTTTCTTTATTTATCTATATTTTTGAATCTTTATTTTTTATTCTTAATTTTTTTAGTTGTTTTCGTTTTATTTGTTTCTAAATTTATTTGTTTTTTCTTTCAAGTTAGATTCGAATATTTTTTCAAATCGAACAACTTAAATACGATTTAAGTATGCTATTTGCCCTATCCAAACTCAATTATTTTAATTTAAGACAATTTAATATTTTATATTTATAATGTAATTAGTAAAATCTAAATGAGTAACATGGTTAATTAATTTAGTCAAAATACTGACATAATTTTTTGGATTTTAAAAACACACTTAATTCATCATGCTGATTGGGCACCATCATTTTAATCAGATAGAATTTAAATAACTAATAGCATTATCATCAAATTATATTAAATTAAAATGCAAAAAATTATTTTCCAAAAGTATATGATCAAAATTATTATCACACATTCTCTTGAGTTGGATTATTGCAGCAGAAGAGCCTAATCAATGGTGTGTGAGCCACTCATTGGAAAATATGTATTTGAAATTTGGGGAACATTCAAGAAGAGGACATCAAATTTTTTATTTTTGGTTGCAAATTTGAATTAAATTATAAAGATTTCGTACTCTTTTGGATAGACGATATATTTATATGTGGTTAATGTAAAAATAGAGGTGACGGTAATATTAGATATTGTAACGATATTGTAACGTAAAACAAAAGAAAAAATTAAACACACTTCATTGAAAATAAACATTCATCTAAAAAGACCCTTAAAAACTTCAAATGTCCAGGCGTTAAAATCTCAACCTGGAATAGACCCCTCCTTCCAAGGAATTGTAATTAAAGTAAATTACTACTAAATTCTCGATATTAACATAGATTATGGTCTATGAGATCTTAAACACTAAAAAGTATATTTTACTCGAATTCACGACCTCTTACTTTAATAATAATGACGATGTCAAACGAGTTAAGACTTAATCGAAAATATTATTTCTTCTTTTTTTTTAATATACTGGTGTGATTATATGGTAGTATCTGTTTATACTTTCTTAACCCTTTGACAGCACACACACCTTGCACACACAGGTGCTCGAACTCGGGTCTTCGGAGATGAACAACATCCCCTTTACCACTGGAGCCACTCGTTGGGTTCAAAACATTATTTCCTCTTAAGTACGTGTTGTCTTGTCAGAATATGGGCAAGTATGGTCTACAAATATGTCACTATGGGTGTTTATTTTTTGGTTTTAATCGAATTAATATCAAATCTAATTCGACCGAGGTTAATAAAAAGGTTTTGAAAATTTAGATTATTAACTAATTTAATTCGAAATTAAGTATTTAATCAAATTAATCAAAACTATTAATAATCATATATTATAAGCTCAATATATTACAGATAGGTTTAATACGTGATATAAGCCCATTATATAAAAATTAGTGAATTTATAAATATTTTTATAATGGCATAAAAAGTGCGTTGAAAATTAAAAATATTTAAAAAAAAAAACTAAAAAAGTCAACAAAAATAAACATATTAAACAAAAAAAAGTAAAAAAAAAAATTTAATGTTTTTGGTGTAATGTTTGTTAACTATGTTTTTAATTTAGTGTTGTTATTGTATCATTTGATATTGTTTTTTTTTTTATAACTTCTTTGAATTAAAAGCAAAGAAAAAAATTATCATGATTTTTTTTTAATTTTTGTTAATTCAATTAATTGTTTAAATTAACTAAAATTAATTGGGTGGGTTAATAGGTTTAAAAAAAATCAATTTGATTATTGGTTAAGAGTTTCAAAATGTTGATTAATTCAATTAATGATAGTTTGATTTGAATATTAACTGAACAGATCATTTGAAAACCATAATATGCCGTTTCTGTTAAGAGTGCAGTCCCCAGAGTATATGCTTGCCTTGTTGTGGACGTGAAAGGTGGGGGATCCAATTAGATCCTGGTCGATATGCAGGGGCGGAACGTAGTAGAAATTTAAGGGGTCATGAGTCTCCTAAAATGATAAATTTTCAATTTAGATCTTTTATAATTTATAAAATTTTAAATTAATAATGAAAAAATTGCACTTCGACTTTCAAAAAAAAATAAAAATTTGATTTAACTCTTTAAAAATTATAAAATATAAAATATTAAAAAGATGAAATTATATTTTTATTATCATAATTTAATTTTTACCTCCAAAAAATTTCAGATTGCGAAAGAATTTAGTAGATTTGTATAACAAAAATCTATTTTGAGATTGTAATGAATGTGATAGTTATATTTAATAATATTGAACTCATCTGTACCGTATAAACGTGGAAGTAAACAGGGTTCAACCACCAAAATCATTATCGAGACTGCCATATTCAAGTCTGGCAGATGCTGCCCGATAAATGACTTGTTTTTCTATCCCTTCCCGTCCAACTCTGATTAAACAAATTGGAGTGTGGAGTACACAGGCAGCGCCGTTGAAGACGATAGCCAGCTCTACTTAAAGCTGATTAAATCCTAATGGACTAAACAAAATTTGCAGTGGTGGATCAACACCAACGGCTGCAGTTGATGAGAAATTGTATGAAAATATCCCAGCCCATGCCTGGAAATGGAAGCTTTCATGGCTGACAACCGACCCATGTGGCCCATTCATGAGCTTATTTCTTTGTGGATGTGATTGTGACTTTATGAGTTGTGGCTGCCGAATCTTGCCAAATCTTATTAATTGCATATCAATGCTTGTTTCCTGCGTTTGAAGGGATAAATAATCACTTAATTATCCACGTGTTTCTATTTTAATTATAAAATTATAAAAATTTTCAATTTCGTGACTTTTGTTTTATCTCCTTTTTGTTAAATGGAAGTGATGGTATGACCCTTTTTTTTTTTACTGGTATAATACCATAATTTAGTTCTCAATACATATATATTTTATCAATTTGATCTTAATTTTAAATAATTCAATAAATTTAACCTCCATATTTATAAATTCTATCAATTTGATCCTTAAATACATAATTAATATTATAAATAATATTTTCCCTCAAAATATACATAAATAATATCATATTTTTTAATTTTTCATAATATATAACAATCATTTAATTATATGTGTTTAAGGATCAAATTGATAGAATTTGTAAAAAAAATAAATAATTCAAAAGGAGGTAGAAAAAATTAGGTAAAAAATCTGATCAATCTCTTTCAATTTTAAAATTGAGAAAATTGGTAATTCTCAAAAGAATCAATTTTGAAAGTGACAATTAATAACAAATTTAACATTTAAAGTTTATACATTCTATCAATTTGGTCTTAATTTAACAAATTTATCCCCCAATAATTGCGTAAATGTGTAAATATCGAAGCTAAATTTTTTTGAAATTTTTTTAGAACGAAGGCCAAATGATAAAATATATAAACATCGAAGGTTAAATTTGTTATTATACCAAACCAACTTATGTACAATTGATGGAAGACTTTTAACACCGTGATTACTTGTCCTTAGTTGCTCACTTTCGAAATTGACAAGGTTGAAATTGCTCCAATATTTTTAATTAGGACTAATTTGCTCAATTTCGAAATTGAGAGAAACCAAAGATATTTTAGGCTCTGATTAATTTATATATTCACTTCTAAAAAAGTGACAAAGTGACTCAAGTTCGCAGCTCATTCCCCATCTCCAGATTGTGATTTTCATTAAAAAAAAAAAAGCACAATCATTGATAGAACCTTGAGCGAATTTGAGAAGATTTACAAACTCTAGCACCATATTAAAACCAGACTCAGAAAATTCAAAATTGAAGTCTGTGAACAGTAAAACAGATATATATATATGTGTGTGTGTGTGAGAATGAAACCAATCGGTGGGGATAATCAAACAGGAGAAAATTTTGTATGAAAGCTAGCACCTATAAGAAAGACAATACAATGCGTTTCAAGCTATAGTTTCTCTTGTTTGATTGTTGTCCTGATGTAAAGTTGAGCCCAAACATTTCCTTAAAAGTCTTCTCTGGGTCTACAAACCCAACCAGCTTTGCAACAATGGCCGCACTCTCAGCAATGTGATCCATGTCTTCACAGTCAGTCCAGAAGCAGTAAGCCAACTGCAACCTCCTATGTTTCGTGTTCAACCCGATGCCCCATTTAAGGAACAAATTCTCTCTTTCTTCATTCGACAGTCTCTTGCTCATCTGCTGGCTCAGCATATGCCTTTCACGACGTAGTGCCTTGGCGCTGTTTACAACATATTGATAGAGATAATTAAGTTGTTTTGGATTGAAAAGGGTGCTTATCACCCATGCTCCAAAAGCTACTATGAACTTGTTAGGTGAGAATGAATCAAATATACCTTGAAGCAGGGTTTTCGACTTGTTCATTTGCCACCTCCATTTGATTACCATGGGAAAATAAACTCTTGAGAAATGACAGCCTCCTGTATTCCACCTCCATGTATATATAATCTTTTGGATCTCCTTTAAATAGCAGGAAAAAGTAGGTCCTGTGGACCAGTGACACATTGCAAGCATGCCAGAGGTGGATGATCTCTCTTTGAAGCCTCTTAAATTCTGAAGGCCATTCTGAAGGGCTTTCATGGTTATTTGGTATTGGGTCTAAGCCGACGTCTTTAACATCCTTGCCATGTAAAATCGGCTCTGTGACCTGTACCTGTCATGCATGAACAATATCATACTCAGAATGCAATTCTGATGCATATAAAAGATGGCTAATATTTAGCATGGATCTCTTGTTTTAATCATGCAATGAATGACGGTTGATTAAAAAATGAAACACTCACCGCATGATCAGAAAGTTGCTTCTCATACTTAGGATCACACATTTTTTCTGTTCCTCCCATTGAAGTAGAGAAAACAGTATTATTCTGATCTTCTGGAGTTGGGACAACCGGAGCCATATGCTCAATGCCAGAACTTTGAGATTTATTTTTTGCTATCGGGGCATTAAGCTCGTATTCAGTAGCACTAGTTGAAGAACTTTGAGATCCATTTCTAGACAACCTCTCGTTCTGAAGATCATACTTCAATGCAGAAAGTTCTCTCTGCAAATTATCTGGTCTTCCAGAGAAATCTTTCTCATCCCCAATGGGAGGTGTGCTCTCATCCTGTCCCAACCTTTCAATCCATTGGGAGGTCAAACTGGTCATTAGACTCGCTTTACAACTTATACTCCTAGTTAATTTCAAGCTTCTACAGCTAGATATTTCTTCTTTTAGCTGCCATAAACATGGTTTTTCAGGAGATGGAAAAGCAATATCTAGGTGGTTGTTACTGCTTTTCAAGTGGAGTGACACAGATTCTCGCTTTGATCTATCTGCATTGCCAACATCCATCAATCCGGAAATAGCTGTGTTTTCTCTTGGAGATGACCTATTATAGTATTGGTAGTTCTTTGGGCTAGATTCTGACAAATTTGAGTCTGAATATCTATTCATACTTGACCTTCCTGAGTCAATGCATCGAACTTCCTTGCAAAGTGCCTCTGAATTTTCATCAACAAGTTCATCATTCTCCTGGGGCATATTACTTCCAACAAAATCAGGAATTTTAGGTGACCGCTGCGGGGAGGAACTGGGATGTGGTATATTCAATGTAAAGTCAGAAAGCTGGAGGAAGCTCTCTTCAGAACTGCAGCTTTGTCTATCTGAAGGGGTGAAGGATCTAGCACCAACAGCCATGATAGGTGTACCAATGTTTGAATGTTCAAAGTCCCACGAATTTTGCACTCTCGGTTTAGGGTACTGAGGATCTGGACCTGCCTGATGGAGGACATGTAGAACTAGAAGTTAAACTTTTTATGTAGAAGTGAACTTAAAGAAGCATCAAATGCTGTAATAATTCACATATACCCATATTTTCACTGGTTTTTCATCTTCAGGACTTTCATTGGTTACCGCTTGTCGCAGATCCTCAACCTCAGACCTAGCAAGTTCTCTTTGCTGTATCAGTGTGACCACCTCTTTCTTTAGCTGCATGAAGCATGCAGGAAAAGTGAATGATTCATTGGATTAAGCAAACAAATTTACATTGTTTTATCTAAATTCTTGAAATAAGGATGAACTTGAAATCTTGGCAGCTAAAAACTATTTTGTAGAAATATCCACCATCCAGGCTTCTAAAACTATTCAATGAGTGATGCAAGAGTGTGAGGCGCAATGCAAATCGAACCTTTTCAATCTCGAGGTCTTTCTCTCTTAGCAATGCAGCAGAATCAGAGGAAATCGAAGTTGTTCTTACACTTCTCAGCTCGTTCTCTAGTCTAGCCAATTCTCTTTGCAGTTGTTTCACTAATGCTTTATCCGACATGACCACATTGACTTGTGCATTGGTAGTCACTTCTTTAGCACAACTTGCAAACAAGAGGGTGTTTCTCGATTGTTCAACATGACTTCGAGCTGGACTCATGGTACAAATGACAGCAGTTCTAGCATTGCCTCCTAAGGAAGACTGAAGTATACGGGTCAGCTTTGAATCTCTGAACGGAATATGCCCATTTCTTCCCTTGCTGCAGTCAAATATAAGTTTATAAGAAGATATGGAAATGATTACTTGGTTCAATATATAGTACAAACAAAATTTTATTAAGCTAACCTCAGCTTACGGATAACAGTTCCAAGCGTTAATAAACTGCGATTTATATGGCAACCTTCTTTCAGCCTAGCACCAGCCGATAATGTCTGAGATGCACGCTCACTTCCTGCAAGATCAACAAAATTCTAGACAATAAAAGAATGAAAACATCAGTTTCATTCCCAATATCTGTTGTAACAACAAATCCTTGACTGAAAAGTGTATATTGTTTCATACCACAGTGGCTGCGAGGGTACTTGATTTTCCATTGCCTAAAAATTCTCGTGCAGAACTTTCTATCATCTGATGAGTGACATAGTCACATGAATAAAGATTAATAACTAAAACAGAATATAATCATTGTCAAGTGAACAATATCTAAAAGTTTCGCAATGAAACAGAAAACACTACCACTCTCAAAATTTGATGGGATCTAGAGCTTGTCTCGTTTAAAGAAGTCTCGCCTATCTGTCTTTGAGCTGCCGATATGCACCAAGACATGCTTAAAAATACAGTCATGAGCGAGTTAAGGGGAGACTGGTTGAGACAATTTGTTACCTTCACACACAGATAGAAGCTGTTTAAAATGATTCCAATCCTGCAGTGTTTCTTCGGTGAGTTTCTCAACAACGGTCCCTCTCTATCAAATTAGCTATCTGTTAGTGATAGTCCATAAGATAACTAGTTCCTTATAAACAAATGACTGAACTCACTTCTGGATCATCTAGAAGCCTAAGGGGAGTGCTGTCTGCACTAAGGAGGTCTCTGACAGATTCATTATAAATCTCCATAGCTGAGAACTTCAGGATAAACTCTCTTTCCTTGTGCTACAGAAAAAAGTAGAGTTTGTTTTTAGTCAAAGGGAGACGCAATGGAAAAGAAAAACTAGAAGTAAGCAACAAAAATGTTGCATCTTCGTTACCCTTTGTATGTAGTCATATATATCTGTCATGGCGTACTCGGTGATTCCAGTCATCGTATATGTCTTTCCGCTGCTTGTTTGTCCATAGGCAAAAACACTCGCTGAAAAATAGTTAAATGTTAAAGAATCGGAAGAGGAGATCAGGAAGGTATGGGGAGTCGAAAAAAGGTATCCAGAAGAAAGGCAAAAGGGATGCACTCACAGTTTATACCACTGACAACTGAAATAGCAACTGCCTTTGCTCCTGCTTCATACACTTGCTGGTTGGGGCAATCGGGGCTAAAAACTCGGTCTACAATCGGCAGACGACCCACGAAATGAAAAGAATAACACTATTAGAAAATGCTGATGTCAACTCCATACATGATAAAATGCCAATAGATGATAGACTGAGGAATGCAATCAAACATACAAAAAATGAAATCTGAACTCTTACCAAAAGTATAGGCAGTTGGGTACTTTGATCTCTCGGAAACCGAAAGGCTGTTCCGGTATATGATTGTGTTATCATTGATGCATTCCCAGTCTGATACATCGTGCCTGGCTATTTCCTTGTCATTGAGAGGGCGTAAACGAACGGAGACGAAAATTCTCTCCTCGCAGCCTGCTGGCTCTTGCATTTGCTCTTCTCCACCATGACCAGCCATCCCCATCTCTCAACTTCCCTCACCAAAATTAAAACATCAACAACGCTTGCTTCTTTACTTTAGCTCTCTACCACTAATTCAAATGGTTTGACAATGAAGCTTCTGTTGGTATAAGGACCACCCAACATCATTGTCTGAAATCAACAAACTAACTATGGGTTAGTGCTAAATTCACCCAACATTTGTTTTTCTTCAGTAACTTGTCTCAACCCAGGAACCACACCGCCTCATGTCAATGTAAACACAAATTATTGGAGAAAAGAAATTGTGCCCTTTATCACCGGCTACAATAATTGTTTAAGTCAACAACCACATCCGGCCAGACTACTTAATTAGAGTTTTTAATTAATACAAGACTTTGGACTGTTCCAAGATACAAGACTTTGGATTGTTTCAAGATGGTCTCTAATTACAGACTGTCAAAGTCAGATTCTCACACTATTTAAAAACAGAATCTTTTGAATTTAATAATTAAAATTAAAATAGTTTGAGAAATAAGAAGTTTTTACCTTGGGATTGAAGGGTGTTTGAAGGAATGTTTTGATATTTCCCCCAATTCCAAATGCAGAGCTAAAGAAACAAAATTGAATATGCTTTCTGCACACAAAGTTCAACTCTTTTTCTTACTTCAAACAGCTTTCATACCAGGCTGCATTTGCATGCAAACAAAAGAAATAGGAAATTTCTATGACAGAAATTATTAAAGGTTAAAGCAAACAGAGAGTGAAAGAGAAGGAAATTCGTGATGTTTAATTCTCTTAAGAGGGAAGTTGGGGTTTTTTAATGCAAAAAAGATAGTGAGATATTGATGTGGTTATGGCGTCTGCTTCTTTGTTTGATTGTTAGTTGATATTGGAAGCTGCTCTTAAAGTGAAAACATAATTAATCTTTGAATTAAAACGAAATGAAAAAAGCTTTTTCATAACAGAAGAAGGTGGTGAGTATACAGTTTTGGCCATTAAAGCAAAAATAAAGCTGTACCTAATTTGCTTAGCAACCAAGCCTTGTTACTCATTGCATTAAATTATTGCTCAAGAGTTCCAGATAAAACTAGCTTTTCTAAACCAAAAAGAAAAAGTTATTATAAATAAAATGAATCTAAATTAGATTCCCATTTTTGAGTAACTGCTAAAGTACATGATTCATGAAGGTGGATGGGTTCAAATTTGGTACTTAACCTGCACATGGCAGGGTTTTGTTTTTCCTTTTATGTTCTTTCTACATTAAACACTTTCCATAAAAATGGCAGTAAAAACACAAAGCATCATGTTTTAGTCATCTCTAACAGTTTGAGATTTAAGTGTTGGTATAGGCAAAGTCTTCACACATTAAACACTTTCCATAAAAATGGCAGTAAAAACACAAAGCATCATGTTTTAGACATCTCTACCAGTTTGAGATTTCAGTGTTGGTATAGGCAAAGTCTTCACCTATTTGCTGACTTTTGAGTGTAATGTATTTATTGTCATTGGGATTTTTCTTCTATGCAAACAAAAGCTGCTAAAGACAGAAAGCATGCAGAGGGACCCTTTTGACCAAAACCCAAAGATTAATAATTGCAGCATCCCCAACCCATGTGGTGAGAAAAGCCATTGCTTAGCATATTCCAGCCCTTCAAAGATGAATGGAGGCCCATGCATATGCTTGTGTTTCTGAAATAATTTGTTGGCAATGAACCTCAAATTTGGTATACCAAATGTCATTATTCTATAATTTGTAAGATTTGTGCTCTTAAAAAATTAGATTACATGCATGTGCTCTTCCCATTTTTATTCCCTCAACACAATGCCTTATCTTTCTCTTTTCTTTTTCTCTCTAAGAAAGAAAGTTGAAAATAATTTCCAATTACAAAAATAGAGCATTCATTTCTTTCTTTTCTTCTTTTTGCTTTTGTAGGACATGGTTTCAATCTGTGATTGAATTTGGTGTATGGATATATGTTTTCTTTTCATAGTATCCTATTCCTTGAAATGCAAATCAACCCAACCAACATTGTTTCAAACATATGGGTCAAAATGTTGTATAAAAGGCTTTGCTCCCAAGAATAGTAGGATAATATGCTTCAACGTACTTGAACTCACGTCCTACTATATTGATAACAATGTTCATATCAATCGAGCTAAGACTCAATCAATTCTTTTCTACACTTTTGTAATTTAATAGGACAAAAAAATAAAACTGGAATCGACCAGAAATGGTTAAAAATTTCTTGTAATTATGTAACCTAACTAATTAATGATAAACAATTGTATGTCTGGGTAGATTAAATAAAGAAATGATTAGTTGGAACCCCATGTATTGGTTTGATGGTCAGGGTGTTCATCACCCCCCGGTGTAGTCTGAGTTCAAGTAACGCTAATCGCGTTGCTGTTAGGGCTTTGTCCTCCTTTTGTAATTCACCAAACAAAAAAAAAAGAAGAAGAAATGACTAGTTGTTAGATATTTAAATTCTATGACAAGATGGTGATTGTTTGCTAGTTTATCAAAGTCATATTCATATTTGATTATTAGCATCCATCTTTTGCTTTGAAAACATTGTAACAACCATATAAGTTTGGCAACAATTCTTTCTTAGTAATTGGGTTACCCTTGTCATTATTTTATTAGGGAAGCCAAAGAACAAAGATGGCCATGAAAGAAGGTTGAAGTATCCTTCAAGTCTTGCATTGCATCTAAATTATAAAATGGGGTCTTCAACCTCTATAATATTGTGATTCAATCCATTGTTTCGGGTCTGTCTTGATTTGTTTTTATTTTTTAGCTTCTTGTTGGCTGTATTTCCTTCTGTTTTTTGGCATATCAATCAAAGAAAAATATACACAAGAGAAGCTTGAAAACAACAATCTCACATTGAATAGAAGATGTAGAGGTACTCAATCATGTGGGGTTCATTGGCTACAAAGATTGGTACATATCAATCTGTTTTGGTTTCAACATTTGGTGCATAGTATATGAAGTGAGCCCCCAGGCCCTAGCCTGGCAAATGGCAATGGTGCCTGAATTTGGACGGCATTTCATGTAAGGTTTTTGTGGTGCATGTTAAACCCTTGACTACTTCAGTGCATGACAATCTCCCCGTCATTCTATAGTTTCTTATGTGGTCCACTATAGCTTCCTTTGTAAACAATATGCCGACTGAGTCTTAATTAGGTTGTCATTGGTATCGTTATCAAAATTGAAGAACGTGAATTCAAGCGCGTTAAAGCGTATTTATCCTTCTATTTACGAAAAAAATTATGAATAATTCTGAACATTGTTTTTAAATATAAATCTTTCCAAACTTGTAGATCGAGTAAATAAAACAATATATTTTTTTTTATGGAATAAATGAATACATATATATGTGTAATATGATTATAGAATATTGTAAACTAAGGAGAAGACAAAAAGTCTAGGATTTTGGATTGAATAAAGGAAAACATGAAATAAAGATGTCAATATTTGTTTGAAAGAGAGTGATTGGGGTTTGAATCCCTATTTCTTAAATTATTAATTCCAGCATGAAGGCCTAGGATTAGGGTTATGGTGATGTGAATTAGGTTGATGATGAATATTAGTAAAAATATATAATTAAAGAAAGAGAGAGAGAGCACATAACATGCAAATAGTGGAACAGGTAGCCCTTATAGTTTTCAACTTGGGTGAGACAGACAGGTGGGTTTAATTCGTTTGCATATGCTATTGCTAATCCAACCAATAATTAAATAGGTCACGTTTCTCCAAATTAATATTACAAACTATACTTAATGTATTAACATGATGATTAAAGCTGTTTATTGTTCCAGATATAATCTTAGTTCGAATCATGCTAATAGATATTTGTGATTCACTAAAAAAATACTACAAACTTCACATCACTCACTTCCAACTTCTGCAATCACATATTATCTTAAGATTATTGTATTAGTTATAATTTTTTTTAGGTTGTGTGGATGTGTGTGGAATCAAATTATTTAGATTAATTAATAACGTTATAAAATCAATAAGTAGTTGGGTGCAATGGTAAGGCACGTTGCATTTATAAGGGAAGTACCTAGATTCGAACATTGAAGACGATATTGTTGGAAGGAATAGCCATGCACCCCGAATATAAACCGTAAAACGAACATGAAAAATAACAAAAAAATAACTTTATAAAAGTAAGGGAAATAAACTATGATAAATTAAAGTGTAAGAAATAAATCTCAAATTTAAATATAATAGAGAGTTAGAGACATCAAAACTGAAAATAAACCATTACCTTACAATGACAAAAAATAAAAAAGACAGCTGCCCTACCTCCTCTCTTAACAAAATGAAGGCCCTTAGTACCTTCCTTTTATATATACTAGTATGGTTTTTAGCTTACTCTTCATATTAGATTGATTATTTATTTTTATTAAATTATAGAGTAAAAATTTAAAAATTAAAATATATTCTGAGTTTTTATTTACTTTATATATTTAGAATTTAGTCCCACTACTTTTATTTTTAAGAATTTAATCCATTAAATTTTAGATTTAAAAATTTAAGTCCAGTTGTTACCGTCATTAAAATTTTTTTATTAAATTCTCTAGTATGAAATTTTGAAATTTTTTAACAAAAAAAATCTCTTGATAGTAATTTAACAATAAAAATAATGTTGGAAATACTGATTAGGATTTTTTTTTTAAAAAAAACACTCATTCAAAAATGTCACGATAAAATAATTTTTTTCTGTTAGAATAGTATTCTTAACAAAAATTGACTATGCATTTTGATTGAAATAGTTAATAATATTAACTATTTAGATTAACTAACTGCATTATAAAAATAGAGAGACCAAATTATGTCAAAAATTAAAGTATATAAATTAAATTTCAAGTTTTAGCATAGTTTTGGGACCAAAATTGAAATTAGACCATTGTCATATAATTTTAAAAACAATGTAAACCTAAAAGAAAATTTGAAAATGGGATGCTATGCGCCAACTCCTAAGACTCTTAGAGCATTCAAATTATATATAACTATATAATATTTTAATCGAAATGTCAACAATACTAACCATTTAAACTAATCTATAACATTTTAAAAACATAAAAACCAAATTCTATTAGAATTTAAATTTTAGGTACAATAAAGGGACTGAAATTAAATTTTAATCATTTTTTTAAAACGTAAAAAAAAAACACCCATTATGGAAGTGCCACGTATCAACAAAGGATAGTCTTTTGCACCATCCTTTTAGATATATTAATATGGTTTCACTTTAGGGTAATTATTTATTTATGTCAAATTATGGAGTAAACATTTGAAAGTTAAAATAAGTCGAGTTTGTATACACTTCGTACATTTAGAATTTAGTTTTGTATTTTATTTTTAGGAATATAGATTTTTACTTTTCGGATTTAAAAATTTAAGTCTAGTTGTTATCATCGTTAAATTTTTTTTTATTAAATAATACTATGTAATATTTTGAAATTAAAAAAAATCACTTAATATTCATGTAACAATAAAAATAATATTAAATTCACAAAAAAAAATTAGAAGGATTATATTTCAAATTTAAGCACAATAAACCAAAACTAAAATTTAAATATTTTTCTATAATATAAATAAATAAATAAAAAACAACGTGGTGCACATGTGTCAATGGACATTCTTTTTATATTTGTGTTAATTTATAGAATAATAATTTGAAGGTTAAAATAGGTTCTACGTCTTTATATATGTATATTTTAAATTTAATTTTTTATTTTTATTTTTAAGAATTTAATTTTTTATTTTTTATATTTAAAAATTTAAGTTCAATTGTCATCATTATTAACTTTTTTTTATTAAATCCTTTGATGTGATAGTCTTAGATTTAAAAAAATTGTAATAATGTAACCATAAAAATATTGAAAATATTGATTAGATTTTTTCTCAACAAAACATTCATTCAAACTCTTCATGATAAAATATTTTTTCTATTGAAATAGTGTTCTCAAAAAAATTTGACGTAAGCATTTTGATTGAAATACTTATCAATATTAATTATTTAGACTTACTAATGATATTATAAAAATAGAAGAATCAATTTATATAAAAAAAAAATAAGAAGTATATATAGATTAAATCTCAAGTTTCAGCATAGCCTAAGACTAAAAATTAAAATTTGATTAATGAGAAGCCACGTATCATTTTTTTTTCTTTGATAGATAAAATGGGCATCAAAGTGCCTTATTTCAAATAGCACTTACATTATGAGATCCATATATCATTCTTTAATAACCTCATTACATAAACAAAGAGAGTATTTATAGTAACTAAAAAACTAACTGTAGAAGCGCACGTTTTAACTAATCAATCCGTAACTTTGTTATCTTCTCTGTGCACAAATTAAATCATAGTTTCATCAAACGACTGGTATAGCAGCACAATCGTCATCACAATAATTAATGAGGGCAATAAACTCAATTCATCATTAATCAAATCCACTGCATGTTTACAATCTGTTTCCCCATATAAATTTTTAAGACTCTTAGAACATTCAAATTATATATAATTATGTAATATGTTAATCGAAAAGTTAATAAAATTAATTGTTGGGACTAACTAGTAATATTATAAAAATATAAAAATAAAGTTTATGTTAAAACTTAAATGTTTTTAAGAAATGTAAAAAGGAAAAAGAACCACGTGGATAGACCCAGGTGTAAGCAAAGGGCCGTATTTGATGTATAGGTATATCGATATAGATAGTTGGATACTCACTCCAATTCTTCAAATTTCCAATTATAAGAAGCAAAAACAGCATTAGGGTTTGAATCCACTCCAGCCCACTTAATATGAAAACCCTACTTTATAACATGAAATTACTGTCGAATTTTTTTTATTTTTTTATTTTAATATCACATAAATTGTTATTAGTATATTATATTATACTGTAATTTGGATTAGACACGTTCATGGTCGAACTACACATCTTGATCTAAAGGGGGTTTGGGTAAAATATTAGACTTGAAAAAATTAAGACTGTTTAAAATATGTGTAAGACTCGAGCTTGAATATTTAAAGATCAAGCCCAACTCGGCCCGGCTTTTTTTAAGTTTATAATACTTTATATTCCGTTATTTTTATATATTGTGTAATTTAGAACACATTAAAAAAATAAACATATACTAAATATATAATACTACTATAATGTAAACATTCAAATAATATTAAGATAACTATATAAAAATTTCAATAAATAAATAATGAATAAAATTATTAAGTATTAACATAATATTTTAAAATTTTTTAAAAATAATATGAACAGGTTTAAAACGGACTTGAGTTAATCTTTTGTAAATATGGATGGATTTGAACAAAATTTTAAGCTCATATTTTGGATCGGACTAAGCTTCAGCAAACATAAAATATATTAATATCATATTTAAACCCGATCTAATCCATGAGCTGTAGATCATTAATATCATTAAATAATTTTATTTTCGTTAGCGGACTTGCTTTTATGTACATCTATTTGGGAGGAATTAACTTTTTTTTGGTGGCTAACACTCAACAATATGGCTTATATTACTGGCTTTCCCCTTGGCCTGAATGGTTAGGTGCGTTGTCACATAGCCTTGTCAAGGTTCGAGAGCTGGTAACCAAAGGGAAATCAAACCGAACAATAGAGCTTATATTTGGGTTCACATTGACATTACTTTCTACACCATTTGACTTTCAATTAACCATTCTATTTCATTGGGGACTGGAATCATTTTACTTCTTTACTTATGAATGAATTTTTTAATTTTAATAAAAAACAGTAAAAGTATTAAGAAAGCCTTTATACTTAGGAGACAAATTGTATTTTTGATCCTTTTGTTAAAAAAATAAATAAATTAGTTTCTGTGCATTTTGAAACGTGCAAATTAGTCTTTCTATTAAATTTTATCTGCTAAATGAAGACATGAAATGTTAATTTAAATGATTAATTACTAATTTGGTCCTTGAGTTATAATTAAACTATCATTTTGATTTAATTTTTAAAAAATTTTTCTTAACAACAATTTTAAAAAATTAAAAAAATTCTTAAAATAAATATAAACTAATAAAAATATAAAAAATATATTAACAATTATGTTGAAACAAAATCAAACCTAGATTTATTAAAGTCAAAACTTATATTCAAAGAAACTCTTCTTTAACGAACCATGATTTTTTTTTTTAAACTGAGCTCTCTTTCTGTAATGGGAAAAATTATTCATTTTCAATAAAATTCTCGAGTTGATAAGAAGTAAGGGTGTTCATGAGCTGAGTTGAGTCAAGGCCCATGTCCAAAAAATTTCAAGCCTAGGCCCATTTTTAGTCTGGCTTGCCTAAAAAACTAATTTCACTATTAAAAAATAAAATATTAAAAATTATATTTTTAATTGTTATTTTATATACTTTTATAATTAGATTTAAATTTAAATTTTTTATTATTTAAATTGAATTTGGATCGAGCCGGATCGAGGTGTGAAAATCCTTATCTAAGCCCAACCCTAATCGAGCTAGGCCTATTGGACCGACCAAGCTATCTAATCCTTGGATAAGTCTAATGAGAACTGTTTAATGCAATGAGACACTAACCTTGTTGAAAAAGCTCTCTAGTGCAATTCTAAAAGCACTTATTCAATCAAATCATAGTTTTATTACTATTGAAATACAATCAAACCAAAGAAACAACATTCAGTAAACAAAATTTTTCGATTTTGCATTTTTTTTTGGTGATAAAGAAGAAAATAAAGACAACAAGCTTCTTTCGCTGCTTCTTCATCTCTAGAGACGTGTTGATGACTTTGAGATTTTATTTTAAATTAAAATATTATTTTTTATCTTTTATTTTTACTCATAAATTTAAAATATTATTTTCTAAAATTTCAAAATCCGTAAAGTCCTTGTTTACAACCCATAAATTTATATTAAATTTTCAAAACCTAGAAATTGTTAAATCCAATAACTTAAAAGATTAAAGTTTCTTAGGGTATTAAAAAATATAATATCTTGAAATGGGAAAATTTGTAATAGCTGATGAAAAAAATGAGTAATCAAACTTTTATAATGGTGATTATACAGAATCGAGAGATACGAAAGCATAGGTGATGCGAAAATGAGTATTCACTAAAATAGAAAAAAGTAAACATTAAATAAATTTCTATATACCTTTTAGTTGGAAGAATGGGCGTTGAAAATAAAATTGAACATTAACGAAAACATGAGAAATTTGAAAGTGAGTAATCAAAACTTTTAGTTGATTTTTTTTCTCCAATAAAGTTTTTTTTTTGTTTGTTTATTTATGGCTTCAATCAAACATGAGAACTTTTTTATTTTTCTAGGTCTTGTAAAGTAGGGAAGAAAGTTTTGCAAAAAGACGATGATTTATGGGTTTCAACTCGAAAGTTTGATAAAAAATTTTAAGATTTCTTTGTAATTTTTTAGATTTTTACATATATTTTGAATTTTTATAAATTTTTATTCATATTTTTTATTTTTAAACATAATTTTTAATATATTTTTAAAAAAATTTAGAATTATTATTAAGAAAAATTTTAAAAAAATTAAAATGATATCTTAACTATAGTTTAGGGATTAAATTAGTAATTAATCATTTAAAATAATATTCTACGCCATCATTTAATTGATAAAATTTAACAGAGGGAGTAGTTTGCACGTTTCAAAATGTATAAAGGCTAATTTGTTTATTTATTCAGTAGAGAGACTGAAATGTAATCCGCCTCTAAGTATATGGAATTCCCTGACACTTTTACCAAAAGAATCTAATAGTAATGAAGATAGCATTAATGGGCTGGAAAACTTAAGGCGTGAATAAATCCTACTAAATTATATTTCTTGAGTTTGGACTTTTTTATGATGTAGTCAAGGAAGATGTTTAATCCAAAACAACATTGGCTATCTTGTTTATAACCCTAAACAGTTAACTTGGAGACAACACAAAGCTCCATCTGCTTGTGTTCACGATTCTTATGGATATTCTAGTTCTTTTCTTCCCACTTTTGCGGTTTCCCCCCCCCCTTTTTTTTTTTTTGCACTTTCCTAAATCTAGATTCATGTTATAGACAGAACCCTACTCATGGATGTTGTTGTTGCTGTGATGGTTGTCGTCGTCATTATCGAAACCACTTCAAAATGAAATTTCGAAAATTTATTTTAAAAATTGGAAAATGGGAGTCGCCACCAATCCTTTATCTGGTGTGATTGGATCACCACAAAATATTTAAAAAAAACCGTTTTGAAAAACATGTAGGTCTTCGAAATCCAGAAAACAGATTCGGGAGTCGGTTACGCATGAGAAAGGATTAGCATCCTCATACGTCCAAAACTGGTACCACATTGATTACTTTCGGGTCTTGATTTGTGAAAACATTGAAAACTCGAGTAAAATTGAAAATACGGCCTTTGTCTTTAGAAAACTTTGCAAGATTTCAAAGGAAACCCTTTAGAAGAAATACATCCCCATGTTTCGAATCTCTATGAGAATTGGAAGTCGTACCCAACACTTTAGGGCATTATGTTCTTGGATTTTCAAAATTAAAGGACATTTTGAATGAAGAGGATATCTGATTGCATGAATTACAAAAATCACACCCCACACGTTAGGGCATGGTTTTTCGAAGTTTCTACACGAAAAGGACGTTGCCTCGGTTTTGCTTTAAATTTATATATATATGTATTTGAAAACTTGAAATTTCGTATTAATTTTAAAATACAATCCTCGGACACATGACTTAAAGGATTTGAATATGGAATGCTCGTTTACTTCGATTTTTGCGAAGAATTGAAGTCGTGACCAACACATTAGGGCACGACGTTCTCGAAATCTCGAAGTTAAAAGGGATTAAAAACTCGGAAAAGAATATTCGATTCATGTGAGTTATACGAAAAATCACACCCGACACATTAGGACATGATTTCACGAAGTTTCCACACGAAAAGAACATTGCCTCGATTTCAAAATAATTTTGGAAACGATAATGGGTTTAACATGAATGAGCAATTAATAATGGATATTAGATAACATGAAGCAATGTAATTAAGAAGATAAATGATATACAACAATCAAAATACGAAATACGAATGCATAATAATTAAAAATTAAATGCAAATATTTAGGAGGAGGAAAAAATAAAGCAATCGGAGTTGAATGAGTGATTTTTTGGGTACCCGGAGAGGCAAAATGGTAATTTTGGACACTTGAGGGAAAAATGGTAATTTTGGAAAAGCTCGGGGTCAAAAATAAAATTTTTAGACATTCGGGGCTAAATGGTAATTTTTGAAAAAATCGAGGTTAAAAATGGATTTTTTGGAAGTTCGGGGGTAAAAATGTAATTTTTAGAAGTTTTGGGGTTAAAATGTGATTTTTAAATAGTTTAAGGACTTTCAAGGTAAATAAACCAAAAACAAGTGACACGTGGTAGCCTCCCAAGCATCCTGAAGTCAAAGGACTAATTCGAAAATCATGAAAATTTTTGGTCCAATTTTGTAATTAAATAGAACTTGATTTAAGGATTAAATTGAAATAAATTAGAAGTAAGAGGGACCATTTTCATAAATAAGCCAAAATCATGACACGTGGCAACTTCTGGTGCTTTCAAAAGGTTAAGGGATTAAATTGAAAAGCATTGAAAATCATTGAGCCAATTTAAAATTAATTAAAAGTATGGAAAGAACTAAATTGTAAAAATCAAAAAAAGCGAAGGACCAAATGCACAAATAGACCATCCTTCGAAAACACGCGGATCCTAGGTGGAGTGGGTCGGGTCACGGATCGGGCCATGGGTTAAACTCCAAAACGGCGTCGTTTTGGGGCTGAAACTCAACCCTCAAAACGGTACTGTTTCAGAGGGCTATAAAAGGCTCAAATTAGGTTTTTTTTCATTTCTTCTTTTCATTTTTTTTAAAAAAGCAGAAACTCTCTCTCTCACTCTCTTTTCTCCCTCTCCAAGGCCGCCGCTCGACCGTCCGGTGCCCGGCCCCCTCTACCACACGCGTGTTACCGATCAGGCGGGTAATCGCCACGTCTTCGACGCCCATCATTCACCGGGGCACGCGCCGCCGCCGCTTGCCACCACGCACGGTCCTTGTTCGTAGGTAAAACATCATTTTTCCTCTTTTTCGTTTTCTATTTTCAGAAAAAACAAAGATCGAGTTTAGATCTAGTGAGATCAAATCCCGATCTTCTCTTTTTAAAAGGTTTTTTTCTTTTTAGAAAATCATCTCATTTTGATTATGTTATCTCACATTTTAAGAGTTTTAAAACATTTTTCCTTGTTTTCTTGCAGGTTCACGAGCGTAGAGGCGTGGGTGATGTTCGGTGATGGATTAGGCAGACCTCCGGCGACGACGCAATAAGGGAGTACTTCCGACCTTTCAACTTTTATTTTATTATTTTTAATATTAAATATTTATTTATTATTATTAATAAATTCATTATTACTGTTAAATTATTATTATTATTATTATTATTATTATTAATTAATATTATTATTAATGATATTTATTAATATGTTTTGAAAAGTAAAAAAATAAATGCCCACAGGGATAGTGAATACATCAGTGTGTACTTAGAAACTGATGGGTTGTAGAATTTTGAAACATAAATGACACTAATACACGTTAAATGTACCTGACTTAAGACTGTGAATCTATTTCGGATGCTTGGTGTATCTGCTTAAATGTCCCTGCTTGCTATTAATTTCTCCAATATGGATTTGTACACACTTTTGAGAATCTGCTTTAGTATTGATTTGTGAGTGTGTAACCAAGGGTTCGTATATTGATTTTTCAAAAAAAAGGGTTCGTAACCTATTACAAGATTTTCATTCTGGCTTTATAGCCATTTTTTACAATGATTGTAATTTGTTCTTTGTTATTTAAAGCTTGTCTCTTCTTTGCTTTTGCAGGTTCGGCTATGGTAGTGGCGATGGTAGTGGCAGTGGCAGTGGCAGAAGCAAGTTAGAGCTGGAGGTGACGACGTTGACGTGGCGCTCTCCGATTGGTTAGGGTTGAGGTGGCTGATGCAAGTGGCTAAATGTCTGGGTCAATGATGGGTAGTATAATGGGTCAAGGGTTTGGGCTTGTATTTTGGGTAGTGAAATGGATATTGGGCTAACCGAAATTGGCCTAATTGGGCTTGTACATAGACTTAGTTTGTAATTGGACATTTATGTTTGTATTTGGACATTAATTTAAATAGATTTAAACTTAAATTTATAATAAATTTAAATTTTATGTAAATTTAAACTTAAAATAAATTTAATTTTAAAATAAATTTAAATTCTGTTGGGCCCGGACAAATTGGGCTTCAACAGCTGCCCCTCTTTGCTCGTTGCTGTGTAACAGGAACGAAGCAAAGACCCAAAAGGATGCCCAATTTGTCAGGTCTTATCTCTTTGACGCTCTTTCTTCAACTGGTTCACCTTTTGTTTTGTCAGTCTTCCAATCTTCGCTGCATCCACCTTTCTACATCTTTGATGTTGTGATTCCATCTTGCCCTTAGGCAATTTCAAAAAATGACAAAATTTGCTACTGTAATTTTACTTCATTCTCTTGAAATTTCAAAGAGATTGGAATTCGTCATCGTAATCTTTGAGTTTGGTTTCATTGACTTGACATTCTTTTCAGTATCTCATAGAAGATGACCACATCACTTATTTTGATCCACTTCTCTGTGTTTCATCAAGAGGACGGATTTGGTTCACTTCTCCGTATCTCATCAGGAAGCTAATCATTTTATTGCTTCGACCTGCTTCTCAGTATCTCAACAGGAAGCTGAGGTTCGAAGATTTGCTCACATCGAGCGTGGGTTTGATTTGGTCTTCTTCTTGGTATCTCATCAGGAAGATGACCGCATCACTTGTTTCAATTCGCTTCTTCATATCTCATCAGGAAGGCGAATTTGATCCACTTCTCGGTATCTCATCAGGAAGCTAACCATTTTATTACTTTGACTTGCTTCTCAGTATCTCATCAGGAAGTTGGGGTTCGAAAATTTGCTCACATTGAGCCTCGTTTCATTGATTTGATCTACTTCTCAGTATCTCATCAAGAAGATGACTGCATCACTTGTTTCAATCTGCTTCTCTGTATCTCATCAGGAAGACAAATTTGGTCCACTTCTCAGTATCTCATCAGGAAGCTAATCATTTTATTGCTTCGACTTGCTTCTTAGTATCTTATCAGGAAGCTGGGGTTCGAAGATTTGCTCGCTTTGAGCCTTGTTTCATTGATTTCGTTTACTTCTCAGTATCTCATCGGAAAGATGACTGCATCGCTATTTGTGGATAATCGCAATCTGTCCCGTGATCGGGGTAGTAGATTGGTTAACAGTAATTTACCCCAAGCTCGGGGTAAGAGATTGGTTGATGATGATCTGCCTCAAGCTTAAGGTAAAAGATCAAATGACTTCAATCTGCCCCAGGCTCGAGGTAAGAAATTGGTTGACGATGTAATTTCACTCCGTTCCACTACAACTTCAGGGAGATTGGGATCCGCTATTGTAGTTTTATTCCAACTTCACTGCAACTTCAAGAAGATAGGATTTGATGTTGAAGCTTTATCTTGCTCTTACTGCGACTTCAGAGAGATAAAGACTTGCTATTGTTTTTAATCCAACTTTATTGCAACTTCAAGAGGATAAGAACTGATGTTAAAGCTTCATCTTGCTCTTACTACAACTTCAGAGAGATAAAGACTTGTCATTGTAGTTTTGATCTGATCCACTACGACTTCAAGGTAGAAGTTTCACTGTCATGGATTCAACCTTTCTCGTCATGTTTCTAAGTTACCGGGTTCGCCATTGCGACTTAAACCTTTCCCCTTCAAATCTTCGTGGAACTAAATTCACCGTTGCGGCTTAAATCTTTCCCTTCTTATCTTCTGAGGTACATGGTCCGCCATTACGGTCTTAGATCTTTCTCGTCATGTTTCATTGGGCTGAGACCTGTAGAATATGCTCAATTGAGCCTCTAGGTAGGCCAGATTGTTTAGGATGCCATGCTCAGAATGAGTCAAAAATGCTCCTAACTATATGTATGTGCCTGATTAATGTTTTAATTTTCAAAGATTAATTCATTCTGCTTTGGGATCATCTCTTTACGTCTTCTCGAATTTATGGCTTGGTAAATTCTCAATTTGAACCGTTCTTTTCAGGTTTGATTCTTTTAACTGGTGGTTTTGTTAGGGTCCTTGTATCATTTAGGAATTTTCTAAAATAATACTCGCGGATCCTTGCTTTTCCATGCGATTTTAGTCTATTATCCATTATCTTGGTATGAAAATACTTGGGGCAGTGTGGAAAAGAATGAGATTGTATTGGAATTTAGAGCTTAAAGAATTTTTGGCTAAAGAAAAATTACTGAATATTTACAAGGGACGAAACAATTACAAGGGACAGTATTAGATGCTTAGATATCAATTATGGTTTCTCTGATCTGAGAATCATCTTTCTACTTGATATGTATCTAGAGGTCCTAGAGTACTTCGTCAATGCCCCAAGACGTAAAATTTCTCCATCTTGTCACTTCTGAGGGAACAATTGATCGCCTTTGTTCGACCTTTGAGCTGCCCTTTTTGGGTTTTCAACTCAAAGCCCCTTTGGTTTCAAGATGCCCTTTCACGGGTTGTCATCCTGACCTTTCCATTTTTTTTTAGGTGAAATATTTCTTTACCGAGTCCGAATTCACTGGGTTATATAGCTCTTTGCCATCCATTTCTGTCAAAATTAGAGCTCCTCCACAGAAGGCTTTCTTTACCACATACGGTCCTTCCCAATTAGGCATCCATTTTTCTCGGGAGTCTTCGTGTATTGGGAGTATTTTCTTCAAGACTAGATCTCTCTCATGGAATTCTCTAGGGCAGGCCTTTTTGTTGTAAGCACGTATCATCCGCTTTTGATACACTTGACCATGATGGATGGCTCTTAATCTCTTCTCTTCGATTAAGTTCAACTGATCATATCTAGCTTGGACCCATTCTGCTTCGTCCAAATTCAACTCTGACAAGACTCAAAGAAAAGGAATCTCTACCTCGATAGGTAAAACGACTTTCATCCCGTATACAATTGAGAACGTTATTGCCTTAGTAGACGTTCTGACTGAAGTCCTATAAGCAAAGAGGGCGAATGGTAATTTCTCATGCCAATCTTTATAGGTTTATGTAATCTTTGCAATGATCTTCTTGATGTTTTTATTTGCCGCTTCCACTGTTCCATTCATCTTTGGGCGATATGAAGATGAATTGTGATGTTTGTTCTTCAATTACTCATAGACCTCCGATATCGTGCTGTTATTCAAGTTCAATGCATTGTTCGTTATGATCTTTTTTGGCATTCTATATCGGCATATGATTTCCTTTTTCAGGAACTTGCTAATTGCAAAGTTTGTAACGTTAGAATACGAGGCAGCTTCCACCCACTTGGTGAAGTAGTCAATAACTACAAAGATGAATCTATGCCCATTAGAAGCCTTTGGTGAAATCGGCCCGATAACGTCCATACCCCATATAAAAAAGGGCCATAGAGAAGTCATGACATGCAGAGGCGATGGAGGTACGTGAACTTTATCTCTATAAATCTGGCACTTGTGGCATTTCTTGGCATAGTTTATACAATCATTTTCCATGGTCGACCAGTAGTATCCAAATCTCATGATTTGTCTAGCCAATTTGAATCCATTAGCGTGCGTTCCACAAATCCCTTCATGGACTTCTTTTAGGATTTTTTTAGCCTCGATTGCATCAACACATCTTAGCAATAACTGATTCTTTCTCCTTTTATACAGAAACTCCCCATCTAGGACGTACTTGTTTTCAAGCCTTCTCAATGTCCTTTTATCATTTTCAGTAGCTCTGTCGGGGTATTTACGGTCTTTTACATATTGGAGGATGTCCTGGTACCAAAGATGTTCATCTTTTCCTTCTTCTTCGATCTCGCAACAATGGGCTGGAGTATCATAAAAGCTCATTCGAATGGGCTTCATATCCTCTGACCTGTTTACTTTTATCATCTTTGCTAGGGTAGCCAAAGCATCAGCCGTTTGGTTTTCCTCACGTGGGAGGTACTGGAATGTAACCTCGTCGAATTCTTTGATCAATTCGAGGATCATATTTCGATAATTAATTAACTTGGAGTCTCTTGTCTCTCATTCCCCTTTGAGTTGGTAGATTACCAACACTGAGTCTCTATATATTTCCAATACCTTGATCCTTTGATCTATGGCTGCTTGAATCCCCATAATATACGGCTCATATTCTGCCATTTGTTTGTGCAATCGAAGTCGAGTTTGCTTGTAAAGGGATAATGGTCCCCTTCTTACGATATTAAAATTACCCCGATTCTATTGCCTACGGCATTTGAAGCACCATCAAAATTTAATCGCCAAGGATGCTCTGTCGCGGTCCCCTCTTCGGCGGTTGCAATATACATTAGATCTTTATTTGGAAAGTCAAAATTTATCGGCTCGTAATCTTCCAAAGCTCTACTAGCTAGAAAATCTGCTATCGCACTTCCTTTCACTACCTTTTGGCTTACGTAGACCATGTCGAATTCTGACAATAGGATTTGCCATCTAGCCATTCTTCCGTTCAATGCAGTTAACTCCATCATGTATTTGAGAGGGTCTAATTTTGAGATTAGCCAAGTTATGTGGTACAACATGTACTGTCGTAATCTTCGGGTAGTCCAAACTAACGCACAACATAACTTTTCCATCGAAGAGTACCTTGCTTCACAGTCGGTAAACTTTTTACTGAGGTAGTATATGACTCTCTCCTTCTTTCCAGGTTCGTCATGTTGGCCCAAGACACACCCCATAGAATTCTCAAAAACTACTAAGTATAACATTAATGGCTTGTTGGGACTTGGTGGTACTAAGACTGGAGCTTCAGACAAATACTGTTTAACCTTGTCAAAAGTTCTTTAGCACTCATCGTCCCATACACCTGGATTGTGTTTTCTAAGAAGACGAAATATGGGGTCACATTTCTCAGTTAATTGTGAGATAAACAGAGCGATGTAATTCAATCTCCCGAGGAAACCTCGAACTTCTTTTTGCGTACGTGATAGAGGTAGTTCTTGTATAACTTTAACCTTGCCTGGGTCGATCTCAATTCCTCTTTGACTGACCACAAAACCCAACAACTTGCCTGAAGTAGCCCCAAAAGTACATTTGGCAGGGTTCAACTTTAGTTGAAACTTTCTTAATCTCAAGAACAACTTTCTCAAGACCTTTACATGTTCTTCCCCAGTTCGAGACTTGGCGATCATGTCATCAACATAGACCTCGATTTCCTTATGCATAATATCATGGAACAATGTCACCATGACTATTTGATACGTTGCCCCTGCATTTTTAAGTCCGAAGGGCATCACCTTATAACAAAAAGTTCCCTACATTGTGACGAAGGTAGTTTTCATCATATCTGCAATGTCTATCTTTATTTAATTATATCCTGAGAAACTATCCATGAAAGAGAAGAAGGAATATCTTGTCGTATTGTCTACCAGGGTATCGATGTAAGGCAGCGGGAAGTTGTCTTTTGGGCTGGCCTTGTTCAAATCTCAGTAATCCACACACATGCGTACTTTCTCATCTTTTTTGGGGACGGAGACTATATTGGCAACCCACTCTGAATATTTAACTACTTGGAGGAAATCCGCATCAAACTGCTTTTAAACTTCTTTTATTTTTAGCAACACATCCGGTCGCATCTTACGGAGTTTTTGTTGGACAGGCTTGCATTCTTCTTTTATAGGAAGCTTATGGACTACAATGTTAGTGTTCAATCCAGGCATGTCCTAGTAGAACCAAGCGAATACGTCTTTGAACTCTCTGAGTAGCTCAATAAGATCTCTTCGTGTTTCTGTCGAGATGCTAGTTCCGATTTTTACTTCCTTCTTTTCATCTTCATCCTATATGCTTACAGTTTCGATTAACTCCTTATGGGGCAGAATTTGTTTTTCCTCTTGTTCCATCATTCGCAGCAAGTCAGGAGATACGTTACTATCTTGGTCACCTTCAAAGTCTTGAGGTTCTTCGAGACACAAATCTCGCTCGAAATGAGGTTCGCTGTCAGTGTCACTCATATTATTGATATCCAAAGATCTGTCAAAAGAATGAGAGTGGTCCTAATGAACAAAGTAAATTTAAGAATGATTGTATAATATGAGTATGGGTATATGTATATAAGAATTCAAGAATAATTAATTTGTGTAGGTTAAGGGTAAACAAATTATTTGAATTAAAATGAAAGAATAAAGAGATATTGGTCAAAAGGGAGTGAAATGCATTTTCATTAAGATAATGGATAAAAGTCAAATGTCCTTTACAAAAGATCTCTATCACTCTCGAGCATAGAATTATAGATATGTGTCGAGTATTACTTCAAAGTGATCCTAA
Organism: Kokia cookei; assembly: GCA_039519145.1. Classification (NCBI taxonomy): domain Eukaryota; kingdom Viridiplantae; phylum Streptophyta; class Magnoliopsida; order Malvales; family Malvaceae; genus Kokia; species Kokia cookei. Next base: position 15,690,164 of record CM076909.1, read on the forward strand.
AGGCTACAAGAAGCTCCTCTTCCGTCCAGTTATCCAGAATGCTTCCTAGTGCGTACGGGAGAATTTGAAATATGCTCCTCCCTTCGCCTTCTTCAAAGATGGCATTAATGTCTAACTTCGGCACAACTCTTTCAGTGTTCTCTTCCTCTTTAAGCTTTATTCCACCGAAAAAGAAAGTTTTTGATATATGAGGAAAGGTCATCGGCTCCCACTTGATTTCCTTCCCGGCCAGTCGTGCTTTTCTCATCTCTCGCTTCCTTTCTATTTATTCTTCTTTTCCTTCATATCTGGCTTGTATCCCAGCCCGAAACGGTCCCACTTTCCTGGTGGTATCTGTACATTGATTGGCCATTGTAAATATTCTTCAAGCCCTTTTCCTGGCAGTGCCCCTTTTATCAATTGACAATCATAACCTCATCTTCGTGGTTTGTGACAACTTTGGCTCGGGAATTTTACTTCATTCCGCAATGAATGTTGCGTTAACGAATTCTAACGATCGAAAGGAACACTCCACCGCCTCTTCATTTTTCTCTACATACGGGGCATCACTTGTCACAGTTACGATGATATCCTCATTTGCATTTATTGTAACCAATCTTCCATCGGTTACAAGTTTATGCTTCTAATGAAGTGAGGATAGTATCGCTCCCGCAGAGTGGATCCAAGTTCTCCCCAATAAACAATTGTATGAGGGCTTAATGTCTATCACCAAGAAGTCCACCTCGTACGTATTCGGACCTATCTGCAATGGTACTTAAATTCTACCCATCACACTTCTTTCTGTTTCATCGAAAGCTCTAACTATGTTGTGACATGTCTTCATATAAGAGCTATCAACTGGTAATCTTTCCATAGTAGCTAGTAGCAATACATTTAGAGTTGAGCCATTGTCGATGAGTACTTCGAGCAAGGTATACCCTTTGCAGCGAGTGGTGATGTGCAAAGCTTTCATCGACCCCATTCCCTAGACGGGATCTCATCGTCACTAAAGAAAATAAAATTATCGGCGCTAATGTTATTAATCAAGCGATCCAGCTTGCACACGGATATGTCATTGGTCACATACGTTTCGTTGAGCACCCTCATTAATGCGTTGTAGTGTGCTTCTGAACTTAGCAACAATGCTAAGATCAATATGCGCGTGGGCTGTTTGTATAACTGCTCAACTACACTGTACTCACTATGCCTTAAAAACTTCAGAAACTCCTTCGCCTTCTTCTCAGATACAAGCTCGTTCATGCTTCGGGCTTACTAGCTATTTCTTCCTCGGGCTTACACATTATTGTTTTCCCTTTACTAATCTCTTTTTCTTTATCTACTGGTCATAAGTTTTACCATTACGGGTAACAAGATTCACGTCCTTCCTAGGCTCCCCCTCTCTTGGTATGGTTACGTTACAATTGTAATTCCATGGGACCTTCTTACTATCCCTGTAAGGGAACGTTGTAAGCTTTTGTATGATGATGCGAGGGGTTATCTGTTCTCTTGCCGCAACATTTTTTGGTTTACAAATAATCACCTTTGGGCGAATAGTTCCATAAAACTTAGCTGCTCCATCCTCAGAGGCACAAACATCATTAACTTCTTCTCTTTCTTCGAAAAATTCTAGCTCTCAATTGTCCATCAATGCCTACACCGTGGCTTTAAACTCGACGTAATCTTTGAATTTCATACCCCTCAATGGCATGAAACTCGTAATGGTTATCAGCCCCTATTATCATACTCTCTTTATCCTTCGTGATTATCCTTTCTTTGACCAACTGTTGCCATACCCACCGAAGTGGAGACCTAATTTCTTCAACATTTCTCTTAATTTTTTGAACTCTTTCTTCCAGCAAGGCATTCACCCTTTGCTCCGGGTGATTGGGTAAAGGATTCCCAACTATGTTGGGCTTTGTTGGCTCTTATAATTTTACTACTCCATACTCTATGAGCCCTTCGACTCGTCTTTTAAAAGCAGGGCAATTTTCAATCGAATGGCCTTCTGACCCTACATGGTATTCACAGTGAGCATTCGCATCGTACCAAGCCGAGAATAGGGGTTTATATGGTTTCACACCCTGAGGAGCTACCTCATGCGCGTCATACAGTATATTGTAGAGCTCTTCGTATGACATCAGAATGGGAGTATATTGAATTCTTCTTCTATTTGGCCTGATGCTCGGTTTCTACCTTGGGGCATTTTGGTAATTGCCCATTGGAGCTTTGAGCTGACCTATCACAAATGGTTTAGTGTAGCTCGATCTGTACATATTTGCGTTATTAACTTCATTATCCCTCCTTCTGGGGGCAGACCTTTTAGTGTTTTCTCCGGCTTTAATCTTGCCAGTTTTGATTGCGTTTTCAATCATCTCCCCTGATATGACGAAAATAGAGAAACTCTTGGTGGCGTTTCCTAACAGATGATTAAGGTAAAGACCTTTAAGGGTATTAACAAACAACATCGTTGTTTCCTTTTCTGTTAGTGGTGGCTGTACCTGAGTTGCCACATCTCGCCATCTCTACGCATATTACCTAAAACACTGATTTGATCTATTCTCTATATTTTGTAATGTAAGCCAATAAGGAGCTATTTCTGTCACAAGACCGTATTGCTTTAAGAAGGCATATACCAAATCTTTCCATGAATGAATTTTTGCTCGGCTTAATTGATTATACCATCTGACTGCCGATCCGGCCAGGTTGTCTTGAAAGCAATGAATTAACAATTGGTCATTATGAACGTACCCCGTCATCTTCCTACAAAACATGGTTAGGTGGGCTTTAGGATAGCTCGTTCCACTATAAATAGTAGTTTTAACAGAATAAGTTATCAGGATAAAATATTAGAATCAGCAAAAAAATTTTGGCAAATAATAAAAGGAAGAAATATTTGATTAATCCGGAAATTCTATTTTTTTATAAAATTTTTCATTGAAAAGATATACATGGATATTCTTCTATATATCATTAATATTCCAAGAACCAATACCAAACTTTTTCTTGAATCAACAAAAAAAGTGATTGAGAACTTCATTCACAATAATAAAGCAAATCAAGAAAGAATTAATAAAACAACTAAAAATACAACTCATTTTATTTCAACTAGAAAAACCTCACTTTCTTCACTTTCTAATGTTAGTATTAGAAATAAAAATGAAAAGGCTTTTTAACTCTTTCGCATCTACCCTATAAAAATTTTCAATACCTTGTATCGCATCGATTTTCTCCTCTAATCGCCTATATTTTTCCTCCATTTGTCTAGGGAGATCCTCTTTCATCATCTTGTCAAAGTCTGGGACACCTAGATTTGCAGCATTATCCTTTGGGTTTGACCCAGATCCAATTGGATAATTGGTTGGTCTTGACGTGCCCGTGGCTTGTTGGTGCGTTCTTATAGTGACGGTGGTCTCTCGCACTGACATTTCATGTGAAGCCTGATTATGGAGGGGTGTAAAGCCTGGGGGAACAATTGGGTCCTCCTCCTCTTCAATAGCAAGGCTTTTTCCTTTATTAGTCATGCTCTGTTTTACTTGTGTCAATTCATTCATTAAATTCTTTGGTACCTCCATGAATTGATTTTTCATTTCCTTGCATATCATTGTCATTTGTTCTTGGATGTGCCATTGCATTTGATCTTGTAATTCTTTCTGGATTTGCTCGAGTCTTTACTCCATGACCTTTGTTTTCTTATGAGTATTATAGCGATGCGAGTTTTCAATGATAACTGATGTAACTGATCAATTTTAATTAGTTAGGATTGTTATGCAGAAATATGCAAAAATGCATGCATGCAATGCAAGAAAAGGCATTGATTTTGAAGTCCACTTTCCATTAGAGCAACTTCTCTAGAAGAAAAACTTCTTTACATAAAGTAAAGTTACACAAATGGTTTAGCCTTATTGCCTAGAGCTTTGATCCTTTCTAAGAGTCCAGCTAGCTTCTGTCTTCGTTCTGATTTTGATTCATATTGGAGGTTCAAAATATCAGCTTCAGCAGCTAACTCTTGCATGTGATCGACGGCTTCCCTCATTTGAGTCAGTGCTTTTCCCATTATATAATCTCTCTCCTCAACTTATCTCCGAGCTTAACGAGCGTGCCATTCGTTAGTTTCCAGATTTCTCTCCATGATCTCAAGTTGAATTTCATTATTGTGGAGTGCAACCTCTAATTCATGTACTATTTTCCTTAATTCTTGTCTTTCAGCCATACATGCTATAAGCTCTAGTACAAAATTTCGATTACGGTGCCTCCGTAGCTATTCCTCCAACTCCTCTATTCTCGCTTCTAAGCTAGTTATCTAAGCCTTCATCTCGGCATTCTCAACTTATTTTTCTAACAATTCTCATTTCAAGGCATTTTCACGAGCCTGACCGTCTTGAAATCTTCTTTACCATTGCTCTGTTTGGTCTTTCTGTATCTGGATTTCCTGTCGCCATTGCTCGAAAGTCTTACCGAGTCCCGCGCTCTTCATGGATTGACGAAATTTCTTATAGTGTTTCTTTAAGTCTTCCAAGTCTTCCTCGAGTTTATTCTTCCATTTTCTCAACTTCTCAACCTCTAACTTGTGAATGTCTACATCCAGCTCTAACTTCATCTTATCCCCTTCCAATACTTTTATCCTCTTACCAAATTCCGAGCTCTTTCTTTCAAAATCCTGTTTTAGAATGTCTATTTCTGATGGGACTTCCGGCAGATATTCCTCTAATGGATGAACATTTTCAGGATTTGGCGTAGGAATGTTATCGTCAACCCTTTTACTCCTCCACCAGTCATAATTCGGTGTTGTCAATGGGTTAGCACTAAATTTCTTCATTCTATGCACTTTCTTCCATGAATTTGCTACCTCTCAGACCCTTTTCTTATAGTCATTCCCTTTGTAAGAGAACTCACATTGCACTAGACCATATGTTATAGGAATGAATTGTCTCGTCATGTACTGTCTTCATACAAGCAAAGGAGCATATCATGTAGCACCCCATACCTCGAGTAAAGGCACCCAATCGAAGTTACCACAATGGTAAACGATCTCATCTGGGATGAACCAAGGCACGTACCATTCGATGTCTTCGTCTTCAAGATTCTGAAGGATAGTCGCTTATTTTTCCTCAGATACATTTTGCTCCCTCATGGCAACAAAATCCTTCAAAGGCGAGAAGTCAACTGCGAACACCTTGTAGGAAAATTTTTCTACCTTCTAAAAATGGCTTTGAAACCAAACCATCAAAAGTTGCGCACAATTGATAAATCTTCCTTCCCCTTCTCTTCGACAGGCACTTAATGATCTGAAAGTTTCAGCAAGGATAGTAGGGACGGGCGTGACTCCTTTACTAGGCCGATCGAACAATACTGCCACCGCGTCTTACACATGTCCCAATGCTTTTGGGAACAGGACCAACCCGTATATGCCAAGAGCAAAGATATCAATGCGTTTCTTCATATCCGGGTGTGTCACAATTAGGTCTCGTAAACTTTTCCAGTTGATGCACTTGTTGTCTCATTTTACTTTTATCCGAGAAGCGACCCACTGTTCACTCATCCCGGTTACACTCATCAACCTCTTCAGAAATGTCGGGACACATGCATCCTTTGAATATGCTTTATCGACTTGGATTCTGGGACAACGGATCAAAATAGTATATTCTTCCACCGTGGGCGTCATGTCTAGGTTCCCGAAGGTGAAACAACTATATGCGGGGTTTTAATATTAGGTAAGGGCTCAGAAAAGATGCTTGTCGATTTTCACTTCAAGCAAGTAAGGTAAGTCTCCATTTTCCTGATAAAACATCTGCCTCATCTCGTTATTCCACTGACCCCAGATATCTCTTAATTCTTGCAGGTTGTTTTGAGTCACCTTAATACGAGTATAATCCCAAAACTTCGACAAATGACCTTCTTTCAAGCTGTCACCCTTTTCGCGCTGCTGTTTCTTTGACCATAAGCGCGCAACCATATTATCCTCTACTCTATCAAGAAATCCACCTTCCATGATGAAACTGCCTATTTGGTAATCGAACTTAAATCAACACCTTTTCATTCATGATGATGCAAATGCAAGTAAAAGAGACAAAACAAAACAATGTTAGCAGAACGTAATAATAAAATCAACATACAAGTATATAACACAGAACCTAAGAAATTATCTCGAATAAAAGCTAAAAGGCTCGGCATAACTCTGTCTAAAGCGAGTACTTACGGCTTACTATATGTGGTTTTAGGTTCTAAAGTAAAAGGTACCCAAACCAGCAGATTCCTCGATCCTCACCCATTACAGGTTCATACGGATGAGTTCGGTTTAGGGGGACACATTTCCCACATGTTTGCACGGAAGTGAAAACTTCACGAAAATAAGGGTACTCTGTAATCCTGAAAGCGATTCACTATCCTACACGGAGGTGAAGACCTCAAGAATGAGTAGTTTCCCGCTTCCACTTAAAAGGGTAATAACACAATGCATATGGATGTAAAATTACATTAGCAATATCACATAGTATAATGTCACACAAAAATGTCGAGGATTGCATATTAAACAAAATCAAATTTTCAAAGTTTTCAAAAAAGACCCGAAAATAATCAATTTTGGCTTGACTCTCGTTTATTTTAAAAAAAGTCCTTAGCGAAGTTGCCAAGCTGTCGAAACCACTTCAAAACGAAGTTTCAAAAATTTATTTTAAAAATTGAAAAATAGGAGTCGCCACCAATCCTTTATCTGGGGTGCTTGGATCACCACAAAACGTTTAAAAAACCATTTTGAAAAACATGTAGGTTTTCGAAATCCAGAAAATAGGTTCGGGAGTCGATTACGCATGAGGAAGGATTAGCACCCTCATACGCCCAAAATTGGTACCACATTGATTACTTTCGGGTTTTGATTTTTGAAAACATTGAAAACTCGAGTAAAATTTAAAATACAACCTTTGTCTTTAGAAAACTTTACAAGATTTCAAAGGAAACCCTTTTGAAGAAATTCGTCCCCGTGTTTCGAATCTCTATGAGAACTGGAAGTCGTACCCAACGCGTTAGGGCACTATGTTCTCGAATTTTCAAAATTAAAGGACGTTTTGAAAGAAGAGAATATCCGATTACATGAATTATGAAAATCACACCCCACACGTTAGGGCATGGTTTTTCAAAGTTTTCACATGAAAAGGACATTGCCTCGGTTTTGCTTTAAATTTATATATATATGTATTTGAAAACTTGAAATTTCGTATTGAGTTTTAAAATACGATCCTCGAACACATGACTTAAAGGATTTGAATATGGAATGCCCATTTACTTCGATTTTCATGAAGAATTGAAGTCGTGACCAACATGTTAGGGCATGACGTTCTCGGAATCATGAAGTTAAAAGGGATTAAAAACTTGAAAAAGGATATTCGATTCGTGTGAGTTATACGAAAAATCACTCCCGACACATTAGGGCATGATTTCTCGAAGTTTCCACACAAAAAGAACATTGCCTCAATTTCAAAATAATTTTGGAAACGATCGTGGGTTTAACATGAATGAGCAGTTAATAATGGATATTAGATAACACGAAGCAACGTAATTAAGCAGATAAATGATATACAACAATCAAAATACGAAATACGAATGCATAATAATTAAAAATTAAATACAAATATCTAGGAGGAGGAAAAAATAAAGCAATCAGAATTGAATGAGTGATTTTTTGGGTACCCAGAGGGTAAAATGGTAATTTTGGACACTTGAGGGCAAAATGGTAATTTTGGAAAAACTCGAGGTCAAAAATGGAATTTTAGACATTCGGGGGTAAAATGGTAATTTTTGAAAAAATCAGGGTCAAAAATTGAGTTTTTGGAGATCTCGGGGTAAATGGTAATTTTTTGAAAAATCGAGGTTAAAAATGGAATTTTTGGAAGTTCGAGGGTAAAAACATAATTTTTGGAAGTTTCGAGGTTAAAATGTGATTTTTGGACAGTTTAGGGACCTCTAGGGCAAATAAACCAAAAACAAGTGACATGTGGCAGCCTCTCAGGCATACTGAAGTCAAAGGACTAATTTGAAAATCATGAAAAATTTCTAGGCCAATTTTATAATTAAACAGAACTTGATTTAAGGATTAAATTAAAACAAATTAGAAGTAAGAGGGACAATTTTCATAAATAAGTCAAAATCATGACACGTGGCAGCTCTTGGTGCTTTCAAAAGGTTAAGGGATTAAATTGAAAAACATTGAAAATCATTAGGCCAATTTAAAATTAATTAAAAGTATGAAAAGGACTAAATTGTAAAAATAAAAAAAACGGAAGGACCAAATTGACAAATAAACCATCCTTCGAAAACACGCGGATCCTAAGTGGAGAGGGTCGGGTCACGGATCGGGCCATGGGTTAAACTTCAAAACAGCGTCATTTTGGGGCTGAAACTCAACCCTCAAAACGGTGCCGTTTCAGAGGGTTATAAAAGACTCAAGTTAGGTTTTTTTTTCATTTCTTCTTTTCATTTTTTAAAAAAAGCAGAAACTCTCTCTCTCAGTATCTCTTCTCCCTCTCCAAGGTCGCCACTCGGTTGTCCGGTGCTCGGCTCCCCTCTGCCACACGCGTGCCACCGATCAGCATGTGTAACCGCCACGTCTTCGACGCCCATCATTCACCGACGCACGCACCGTCGCTTGCCACCACGCATGATCCTTGTTCGAAGGTAAAACATCCCTTTTCCTCTTTTTCGTTTTTATTTTCAGAAAAAACAAAAATTGGGTTTAGATCCAGTGATATCAAACCTCGATCTTCTCTTTTTAAAAGGTTTTTTTTTTCTTTTTAGAAAATCATCTCATTTTGATTCTGTTATCTCACATTTTAAGAGTTTTGAAACATTTTTCCTTGTTTTCTTGCAGGTTCACGGGCGTAGAGATGTGGGTGATGTTCGGTGATGGATTAGGCAGACTCCGACGACGGCACAATGAGGGAGTACTTCCGACCTTTCAACTTTTTTATTTATTTTTAATATTAAATATTTATTTATTATTATTAATAAACTCATTATTACTGTTACTATTAATAATATTATTATTATTAATTAATATTATTATTAATGATATTTATTAGTACGTTTTGAAAAATAAAACAATAAATGCCCACAGGGATATTGAATACATGCATCAGTGAGTAATTAGAAACTGATGGATTGTAGAATTTTGAAACATAAATGACACTAATTACATGTTAAATGTACCTGACTTAAGACTGTGAATCTGTTTCGGTTGCTTGGTGTATCTGCTCAAATGTCCTTGCTTCCTATTAATTTCTCCATATGGATTTGTACACACTTTTGAGAATCTGCTTTTGTATTGATTTGTGAGTGTGTAACCAAGGGTTCGTATATTGATTTTTCAAAAAAAGGGTTCGTAACCCATTACAAGATTTTCATTCTGGCTTTATAGCCATTTTTTACAATGATTGTAATCTGTTCTTTGTTATTTAAAGTTTGTCTCTTCTTTGCTTTTGCAGGTTCAACTATGGCAGTGGTAGAAGCAAGTTGAAGCTGGAGGTGGCAACGCTGACGTGGCGCTCTCCGATTGGTTGAGGTTGAGGTGGCTGGTGCAAGTGGTTAAATGTCTAGGTCAATAATGGATAGTATAATGGGTCAAGGGTTTGCGCTTCTATTTTGGGTAGTGAAATGGATATTGGGCTAATCGAAATTGGCCCAATTGGACTTGTACATAGACTTGATTTGTAATTGGACATTTATGTTTGTATTTGGACATGAATTTAAATAGATTTAAACTTAAAATAAATTTAAATTCTAAATTTAAATTCTGTTGGGTCCGGACAAATTGGGCTTCAACATTCATAATCTAGCTCACCCGTTTGCGGCTGTATTCACAGCTGGGATACCAATAAGTTCTGCTGCCATAGTTGTATATATAGATAACAATTTCATGTTAGTATTTCTGATAAATTAACCAATACGTTTGCTGCAAATGAAGAACATGTTAAGCCTGAGGTAGTGACTCTTACTGATCAAACATGTCATATTGTTGACCAAAAACATCCAGACTTGTTCCAAACTGTTGACCTGTGACGTGATCACCATCCATGAGGCCAGGCTAGGGTATCAATTGCAACGCCATTTTACTGTCAAATTTTATGTAACGGGAAACAGCAAAGAAATTTCTCACCTTTTTGGAACTTTGTACTTTCTGTCTTTAGGATACCTCGAAAAGGCGAAAACAGCACTGCCTCTTCCTCTATGTTTGTTTGGTTATAGCCTTCAAAATCACCATTTTTCGGCACAAATGAACAATAATGGAATAGATTTTGTTATTCGCCTATTTTAGCAGCATCTTCAACTCAACGAGCTTAGGCAACAAGCTAAACCAGACAGCTTTGGTTTTTTTCTTGGAAATTGATATTGTGAAGATCCCGATGGGAGGAAAAAAAAAAATCTTTGTCACTTCCACATATATGGTTATGCCGGTGAATGACCAGTGCAAAAAACGCGTGATAAAGCAGTAGCTAGCTAATTTTAATCCACATTTAGAAAACTCTATGTATCTGATTGGGAAGTAAGAGAATTTGCCAGGAAAGTTCCTCATAATCACTTGAATTTGAATTTATGAAATGAGATGTTTCACTGTGTTCTTTTTGCTTTATAAAAGACCACAAGTCAGTAATCTAGTCATCATGCAAAGTGGGAGAGTAGGGAAAGGCAGAAGCAAAGTGTAAGAGTGAAAACATGTTGGGCTCTGTGGAAGTAAACAAGTTTGGGGCATTGCCACTTCTGTCATTGAATCATGTCTCATTGTTGTGTAGATCAGTCTGGGATTCAGTGCGGTTCTATGAAGATGTTTTGGGCTTTGTTCCCATCAAACGCCCTTCTTCTTTCAAGTTCAACGGAGCTTGGTAACCTTACTGCTCTACCCTTGTTTAGTAAAATCCAGTGTTCAATGAAACAGGATACTGACTAAAGCTAAACCACTGATGCAGGTTGTATAATTATGGCATTGGGATACACTTAATTGAGAATCCATCAATCGATGATTTCGACAGTATCGTTGAACCTCGACCGATTAATCCAAAGGATAATCACATATCCTTTCAGGTATGGCAAAATGAGTCCAAGTTGAATATTTCAGAAACCTACCGCACTAACAAGTTTCTGTTTGAAATGACAGTGTACTGATGTTGGCCTTGTCATGAGGAGGCTGCAAGACATGGGAGTGAAGTATGTTACGGCGGTTGTGGAAGACCAAGGGAACAGGGTTGATCAGGTATTCTTCCATGATCCAGATGGTTATATGGTTGAGCTCTGCAACTGTGAGAACATTCCTATCATTCCTCTTTCTTCATGCTCATTCAAGCAAAGGCTAAGCAGTTTCAACAAGTCCGCCCCGGCTAAATGCGGATTCATGGAAAACGCCATGATGGAGAGCTTGAGCATGGAAATGTTGAACATCTCATTTTGAATCAGCACAAGAAAAAGAAAAGCTGTGAGCAACTTTCATTTTCTTTTTCTGGTATTATATTCTGCAATTGTTTTCACAAGTCTTGCAATGGTGTGCTGTCTTGTTTTTCATGTACAACTTGTGCATTTCTTAATGGTTATAGCAATTAATAAGTATGTGAGATTAAGTTGGAATCCCTCTGTGTGTCGTGTATCTATACCCTATCAGCCTAAATGAGGCTTTTCATGTATAAATGAAAGAAATGGTTAGCAAATTCTCAGTGTTACTCATATTGTGCCCTGCCCCTCGCAATGTTTCTCCTATTCTTCTTCACCAAAAAAACCAAGCCGAATATATTTTCTATATTTCCTTCAATTAAATCTCAGTTTAAAATATGATAAGGTTTTACTGTTCATAAACTTGGAATTTAATCCTTATACTCTATTTCCAGTCATCTAATTTTTCTACCTTTTAGATTTCAAATTTTAAGTTCAATAGTTAACATCGTTAAATTTATTGGTGTGAGATTTTGAAAAAAAAAGAAAAGAAAAAACCACTCACTTGATAGCGATATATCTAGAAAAAATACAATGAATTTAAATTTAACAAAATAATTAAAAATATCATCCAATAACAATGTTTAAGTGCATATATAATTAGAATTACATCGAAATTGCCCACAAACACAAATTGTTCAATATATTAACGAGAAAAAATTGTGTAAAATTATGATTCCACGTTATCCCCATTTCTTTTCAATAGAAAAATGATAAATCAAAATTTTCCAGCTTTTTTTAAATTGGATTTGATTTTTTTTAGAAGTAAAAAAACTCAAAATCAAGAGTAAAAATTTGATTTGTCATTCTCCTATTAAAAAGAGATAAAAATATCGTGGAATCAAATTACATAAAATTGATATTATAAAAAACTCCATTTTCTGAAGTTCATAGGTGTTTTCTTGTAAGTGGGCAAAGCAAACTGACGAAAGAATAAGCTTTGTTTAACTAATAGGAGGACAGAAGTTGATAATAAGGCATCTACTTTAATATAAAGAGAATTATTGGTGTTACAAATGCATTTGTTTGCCACCTCTAACTTATTAATATTATTATTAAAATTAATCATTTATGAAAATGTGTGTTGGTATGATGGTTGAGGGTGCTCATTGCTTTAAATGTAATTTAAGTTCGAATCGCGTTAATCACATTATTGTTAAGGATTTACCTTCTTCTTATAATTCACTAAAAAAAAAATTAATCATTCATTTTATTTTAAGTCCGATCCTTATCCACCTTACCCAATCGATCATAGCAATGGACCAAGAAGATAATTTATTGTCACTAAATAATTTTGGTAACTTCAATTTTACCATGATTATAGTTTAACCTTCATTTTGCATAGATTTGTTCATGGTAAGGTTACTCACTCAGATTCGATGGTCTGTCAAAATTTTGAAAGTGTTCGAGTAAAAATATTAGGCTAAAAAAAAAGAGCTTAGATAAAAAAATTAGGTTTTTTTTAAAATATGGGTTAAATTCAAGTTTGAACATTTAAGGCCCGAACTTGGTCGATCCGTTTTTAAGTTTATAATACTTTACATTATATTATTTTTATATATTATGTAATTTAAAACATATTAAAAAAATAAATTTATATTAAATATATAATACTACTATAATATAAACATTAAAATAATATTAAGATGACTATATAAAAAATTTCAATAAATAAAAACTATATAAAAATATTAAATATTAAAATAATATAACATAAATATTAAAAAATAAAAAAAATGGACGGCTCCAAAATGGGCTTGATTTAGTCTTTTGCAAATATGGATGGGTTTGAATAAAATTTTAAGCATATATTTCGGATTGGATAAACTTGGATAAATATAAAGTATGTTAATATCATGTTTAGACTCGATCTAAATCCAATCCAATCTGATTCGATCCATAAACACCTTTGAAATAAATAAAATTTTATATTTTAATACATAAATTTGAATCATTGATATTTATTGATTTGTTATAAATAAATTATTGCATTATTGACTTCTATTAATTTCAAGTTTTCAGTCATGTTGAATGAATTAACTTTTCAATTTTATAATTATAAACATCAAATTTTGAAAAATTAAAATAAATTCAATTTTTTAAAATTTACAATATGACTTTTTTTTTTTACATAAATTTATTATTAGACCATAAATTGTCAAGAAAATGAAAGATAAAAGAAAAGTTTTCTAAAAAAGATGTTGTAGTTACAGTTAAAATTATATTGGAATAGATTATGAATAGTTTTAAAAACTATATAAAAAAACATTAAAATATATAATGAAATTATTAAAAAAATCAAACTGTTGAGATTTTATTATTGAAAAAAGTAATTATAAAGGTGAAAAAATTAATTTTTATAAAATATAAAAAATGCATGAAAAATACATTTGTCATAAAGAAAATCTAGATAGGACTAAATGGGATAACAATCATAGAAACGAGATATGCTTCCTTACAAGGTATCATCAGCCAGACGGCCCACTTTATAAGAGACGATGGTTTGAGTGCTTTATGACAACTAAACAAAATTCCCTGCTCACACCACCATCTCACCATGGATGTATACACGTCAGTTAAACTGGGAAGAAAGAGAGAAATTCAGGGTCCCATTGCTGAAACGTGAGTGGTGAGCAAGAAACGTGCTCAACCACTCACAACTAATAAAAGCCAAGACTCTCTTTGAAAACTTGTGGTGCTCATCTCATCAAGGAAGCAAAGCAAATACCTAAATCAATCAAACCAAATTTTAATAACACCTCAACTTCCAGCCCCTTCTCTCTTTCTCTATATTATTTCATTTGTTGTCTTTGTTGTCATTTTATAGATTTCCTCTAATCCTTTCCTAATATTATAAAAGAATATATTATTTTCTCTCCCTTATCACTAGTCCTAGTCCTTGCCTAACATCATCATCATTGTCACCAACCAACCCCAACAACAGCTGCCTCATACTTCTCAGATTCATTTGATTATAAAACTGGCTTGTTTTTGTTTGCTTTTTACTTGGGGTGGTTCTTTTGTTTCTGGGGTGTCTTATTATTATTGTGTAAAAAAGAGAGTGGAACAGTTTTGCTGGTGGATTGGGAGAGAATGAGAGTGAGAGAGAATTATGCGAATCCTTTGCGATGCTTGTGAAAGTGCTCCTGCTATTGTCTTCTGTGCTGCCGATGAAGCTGCTCTTTGCCGTGCCTGTGATGAAAAGGTTGGTTCCTTCTTCAGTTGATTCTAGTTTTCATGTAAATATACATCTTGGAGGGGGGGGTTCTGTTTTACCTGTTAAATGGACCACTCACCTTATGTGGGATTTTGTGGTCTGTTGTTCTTCTGTTTAGGAGGCAGGATTTTGACATAGTTGCATGAAAGTCCAATTGTTTATTTCTAGATACTTGACAGAATCTGGTTTTCCATTAAACCCAACTAAAGGTCCCTCTTTTCTTCTTCAAAATTGAGTCTTTTAAGCACTTTCTTCTGTACTACTTACTTCTAGCATAAGCAAGAAACTGGTCAGATTATTCTTTCTGTAAATTCTCAGCTGAAATTGCAAATATTGATAAAAATATATTGCTAGATCTTTTGATTTTGTTCATCTCAAAAACTTCGTTTGCATTGTTAGCAAAAGGATGCTTCTTCAAACTTGTTATGGATTAGATTTTCAATTCTATCGTTGTTATAGATTGCGGGTGAAAACTTAACCCTTGCTTTGAACAGGTCCACATGTGCAATAAGCTTGCTAGCCGACATATCCGGGTTGGTTTGGCAAATCCCAGTGATGTTCCTCGCTGTGACATCTGTGAAAATGCACCTGGTATGCAGGTGTCTTTTTGTCTTTTCCTTTCATTATAGAGCTTTGTTGCTATATCAGCTCCATTAGAAGTTTTAAGTTTCTTAAACTTACGTTCATCATCTCTTGGCTACCAATGTAGCTTTCTTTTACTGCGAGATAGATGGAAGTTCCCTTTGTTTTCAATGTGATATGATTGTACATGTTGGAGGTAAAAAAACTCATGGAAGAAATCTTCTATTAAGGCAGAGAGTAGAGGTTTGTTACTTAATCTCTGTAAAGAATTTGGGTTATATATTCCCTCCTGGAGTTTTAATGTGCCCTTAGAATTTGATTTCTTTTGTCCTTTATACAGTTTCCAGGGGATAAACTTGGTCATATAGATGAGACCAGAAGAGGCCAAAATCATCCACCTGAAACACCTGTTGGAGAGAAGCAACAAATTCACTCGGTCTCTCCTGTTCATGGGGCAGATGCTGCTGCTGCTGCTGGCCATCCTGAAATCGATACTAAAATGATAGATTTGAATATGAAGCCTCATCGAATACATGGGCAAGCCTCAAACAATCAGGTTGGAACTACTTTTTAACTATTTTCTATACCTATATAAACATGCTTATCTTTTTCTTTCACTGCATTTGAAACACGTGATGTAATTGTTCTTTCAACATGTTTAGGGGTAATATCTGCAATTATTTATTAAGGAGTTGACTAAGAGGCTGTCTCGGTTGGAACTTCGAAGCCCTCGGCTTTTCATTTGCAATGGCGATGCAGTTGTTTCAATTTCCATGGAAAGATTCAAAGCTATGTGTGAGGATTGCATGACTTTTCAAATCAGATTGCAGAATCGGGCTGAGAGGATAGATATGGAAAATTGATAAAAGGGTGTTGGAGATTTTCATAAAGTTCATGAGGTCAAATGGAGGGTGGTATAATTTAGAACAGAAAATGTTGTACCTTAAAGAATAATTGGCTTGTATTAACAAAGACTAAGATAATATTTTTGGAATTTCCCCAAAAGATATTGATTTCAGTGCTAGTTGAGTTGTTTTAGTTCTTGGAAGTTTTGACAGCTTCATTGTTGACAACATCTGCTTGATTTTAGTCCAACTGAGAGATTACATTGATGAATGGTGCATTTGTGGATTCCATAATGTTATTAAACAGTCTTGTAAATTTTGTTTTTTGTTTGACTTCATAAAGCAAATAGGACTACTTGAGAATGCCTGTGATTAATACTTCAGACCCTGATGCAAGCTATGTATGGAAAACATTACAGATGTGGAATTCCCATTTTAGCCTATAGATGGGCAAATAAACTGATAAGGAGAAGCTGATGAAGCACTGATGATGACAAATGGTAGCAGAAGGGATGGAGGCCAACAACACATGTTGAAGCAACGTCTAGACATGTAAGACTCTCCATTACAGTTTGAGATAAGGGTATGGACAATTTCAGTATAACAGAACATCTGCTCACAGTAGCCAGGTTGGGCCTGAGTTATGTCATCTGAGCATTCTTCCATAAATATTCAAAACCTTGTCTGTATCTGATTTAGTTGTTAATGCACTTGTCCTATTTCCCTGAGGACGAGCAAAGTTATGGTTGAAGTCACATTTTGCAGTTAGATTAGTATTCTACTTGCAAGATCACAGAGCTCACATTAGTGTTTGTATGGATTGATCTAATTCTTATGCTTTAACATAATTATTAAGAGGGGAAAAAAGGGGGAAACAAAGGAGTTTATAATGAAAGATCAGTGTTCTGCTCTTTCAATTAAATTTTCAGTGCAGGAAATTCATAGAGCTGTTGAAGATACAAACATGCTAATAGACATAACCCTTGACAAACATTCCTTGCTTGGCCTCCTCTGACTCTCCTTCACCAGTGTACTTTCCAAGTTGAGCAAGAGAGTTGGCCTTTGCTCGGATGAGCAGCGCTTCCTGAGCCACATTCACATTCTCAGGTCTGCCTCCCCACTTCTTCAGGCAAGTGTTTTGAAGGGCTCTTGCATATGAGAATGACACATGCCATGAGTTTGGAGCTTGGTTCATTGCATTCAAGTTCAAGGTAGCCTCAACTTCAGACTGCCCACCAGACAAAAACTGCCAAAAAATGCAACCAAACAACCATTAGCTGCTAAGTTTGCTCGAGGCATCTTAAAGAACTTGTATTATAGTAGCCATTTACCATGATTCCAGGGACAGCTGGAGGGATTCTTTGGCGGAGGAGGCTGAGGGTGTAATCAGCAACTTGTTGAGGAGTAGCCCTGTCCTTGCACCCCGCACCAGGAGTGACCATACTTGGCTTGAGGAGGATACCTTCAAACATCACATTGTTCTGGGCAAGATAGAAGAAAACCTCAGCCCATACCTTTTTGGCTACTTCGAAAGTCCTGTCAATTCCGTGTTCACCATCAAGCAAGATCTCTGGCTCAACAATTGGAACCAATCCATTATCCTGCATGACCAAACATCCAAAAGATTATCTAGTATATCTAGTGCCAAAGAAAATGCAATTGAGACAGTACTGTGATAAAACTTAGTTGATCTTACCTGAGAGATTGCGGCATAGCGAGCAAGTCCCCAGGCTGCTTCCTTCACAGCAAGTTCTGATGGTCCATTGGGAATGCTTACCACAGTACGCCTATAATAAAATTTGGAAGCATGTCTTTACTAATAGCATAAACATAACGAATGAATGAGAATTATACGTATGCAATCCTTATGTCACTTGTCTGTATGGATAACACAAGGGAAATGCTAAAGGAAAACTGAAAAATATTCGAATGAAGGGCCATATAAATAAAAACCTCACCATTTTGCAAAACGAGCTCCTTGTTGGTAGTATGCAGCTGAACGTGGAGCGAGGCCATCAAGACCTTGGCACCATGACTCGTTGTTTGAGCCAGCCAGTGGAACAAGACCCTGCAGGGTTTATATTATCATGCTCCTAGTAACATATACAACTTAGAACTAAAAAACAGATGTTCCTCCACAAAATGGGGCATGAGATTTACCTTGTCGACCTTGATACCAGGGACTATGTTCTGCTCAACAAGAACATCAACCATCTTCTTGCCATCAATTGTGGTTTGATAGAGGGTTTCCTCAAAGAGGATGGCACCTGAGATGTACTGACCAAGGCCAGGAGCTGAAACAAGCAATGTCCTGTAGGATTGGCGGTTAGCCTCCGTGTTTTCTAGCCCGATTGAGGCCAAACGTTTCCCACAGGTAGCGTTGGACTCATCCATGGCCAAAATTCCACGGCCAGGAGAAGCAATAGATTTCTACAAACATCCAACAATTAGTAAAATCATTGTTCTTTCTTTCAGCAAATGCTCAGTTTCTTAGTATTAGCATATATCTTAAGCAAGTTGTGGAAGAGTTTAGAACTGCATGAACACTTACAGCAGTCTTGACAAGCTCATCGGCATATGAGCTTGCACGCACAGTTAGTCCAGAGGGTGCAACAGGGTGGCACCTCACCACAGAAGTGGAAGGTTGGCGAAGGGTGTGACCCTTAACCCACTCAGACTTGTCTAAAACTGGTGAAGTCTTGAGGAGAGATGCAGAGGCCATGGTTTTGCGTTTTCAGTGCTTTCTCTTATCTCTCAGCTCAAGCTTTTTTGACACAACGTTTAGGCTCCAATTCTCTAAATTATAGCTGCTAGCCCCTGCCAAGAGATATCTTGTTTGAGGCTGTTATACATGGGCCAATCATCAACTGACATGATGGATGCTTACTTGGTAAGTTGGTATGGCAGAGGGATGGCTGATATGAGGTAGGGGTTTAAGACATACATATCTTGTGGAATTTGTGTCTTGAAATAAAAGGTTGAATTTTCTCAAATTTGTAAAACCAGGAAAACAAAATGAAACCAACGCCAAAAACCTGATCTTTTTTGTAGCTGTTTGATTTTTGTTTGTTATTATTTTGTGTTTTTTTTTTTTCTTTCTTAAAATCACCCAAAAGGCAAGATGCAGACAACCTACTAAAAGGGTTGTAAACACCTTCGGAATATTTATATTTTTCTTCTGATTAACCAGCAAATTAACTTCCTGCTCGAAACCAATTTGATGCATTTACTATCTTTCGATTAAAGAAATAAAGTTGTAGAGTCTCCTGGTTACAAACATGCCGATGGGAAGTAAAGATGAACAAACATAAATAAATAAATGACAATAGTCTCAATGCTTCAAGCACCTCTTCCGCACGCACCAAAACTACGTATAGTATAGTATAGTATAGTATTTTGAAGCAACAGGTGGCCAGTGACCACTAATTCTGCAGCCTTGCGACAAGGTGCAAACTTGTCTGACAATGACAGTTTTCAATCAATTCTCTAGCAATTGTAAGGGGAAGAGGTAATGATTCAGTGGTAGCTTCATTGGTCACCTCAAGCTGCAGAAGTGAGCTAATGACCAAGCAATTCTCTTGTAGACATCAAAGGCCCCATAATCAAAAGATCCGGCAACTGTATGCATATGGAAAATGCAACTAATAAAACAAATAAGCAGACGCCGTTGATTGTGGAGAAGAGAAAAGCTCCTCAAAAGGACATCAAGGAATCATTGTGGAACAGATTCGGACACCATGCAACTAAAAATCCTCAAAACACTTAAGAACAATCGCACAGCTATTCTCAGCCGCTAAATCTCTGGGACATCTTAGAGCTCAGGTTATTCAAATTAAGCATATAAACTTCTCATAGTCTTACCAATTCTCAACCCCACAAACAAATTCTCTGTTCATTTAAAAAGAGAATCTAGAGAAAGCAATTTAGAATCTTAGTCACAAAGATGGGAAAAGAACAAGAAGTAAAAGCATGTAAGAAACCACAATTCAGAAAATCAACAAACTATCTTTACTTTGAACTGGTTTTACATTTTTTACCAGTCAACAAAAAAAAAATTATCCACAAATCTTTATCTTCCAAACTATGCTTTAGTATCAATGCCCAAAGTAGAAATATGACAGCTCTCATAAGCTAATATAACATGATCAATGAGCTACTACCAAAAAATCTTTGGTTATCCACTACTTCAAAATTGGGAGTCTATAATAAGAAAAACCTGGTGCTTTAACACTACTTAAGATATGTAGATGAAACCCAGAGTAGCACATAGGTTATCAATGATGTCAGCACTTCAAAACTCCTTGGGCCCTTAAGAATAGGAATAGGTGGAATCACTGATACCATCAAGAAGGTTCCCAGAAACCAGGAGAATATAAAAGCTCCGGCCCTGCAATGCAGAAACGATTTGATTACTAAAGCATGTTAATGTTCTAACAATTTGGGGTTCAATAGCAAAGATGTTTGAGGAATGTGTTTAGAAGAGGCGAGACAACATGAAATGAAGCTGTTTGCTAACCATAGATCATAGATGGAAGGATCTCTAAGGAACATTCATCTTCTTGACAAGTATTAAGCAGTGATGTGTAATCTCAAAGCCGACTAAAAACAGTATTATGATGAGGGTTAAAGAGAAAAGAAGAAAGCAGAAAATGCCTTGAAAAGAAATATCAAGGGTACCGTGTTACATTTTAGGTTAACACCATAAAAGTTATCACATACCCATAAAGTAGAGTTCGGATTTTGCTCTTCAACCGATCAAATATGAAATAGAAGGTAGCTATCAGTGATATAGCTACTTGCAAGGTTGGGCCTTCTTCAGTTGGGAATAGAACAGTGAGAACTCCAAGCACTATAAATGCTATGGATGTTTTTACAATGAACTTAGTGGCTGGAGTTTGGAATCTGCTTGTCACAGCCTGTACAACTCGGGATTGTTTGACTTCCCTAATCTTTTTCTTGATGTCAATTTTTGGGTTCTTCCTTTCATAAAACTTCTGCATAATTATTTTGTCATGGGCTGCTTCAATTGCATCCACACTTGGTTTGTGCCCCCCATATTTACTAATAAGGAAGTTCCGTGCAGCTTGAATTTCGTCTTCTGAAGCCTCCCTGCTTATTCCTAGCCGTTTGTATGGGTCCCGAACATTAATTCTAGGAAACATAGCTGATCCTGCAAAGGCAGTTATTGAATAAATTCCATAAGGAAAATGCCTTTTAACAACACATAACAAAGTTCAATAAAATGGGGTCAGCAACAATAAATCAGGAGTAAAGTACAACTCAGTGGAACAATTCTCCATAAGCAAAGGGCAATTTGCAGGCTCCTGGCAAACACACATACGAGGTATATCCAAGCTGATTAAGAAACCAACAATGTCAGGGTTAAACTACCTTCATGCTCAAAGAACAAAAGCTATGTGACAGCTGATCTTACAGTATTCCTGAATCACAAAGAAATTATTCAATCTTGAACTCAGAATCAGCTATCACCGACTTATGAAAGGATATAGACTTACAAAGATCATTTCCCCTCAATCATCAACCCAAAGAAACAATTAAATATACATCACTACAACAAAGTTACTAGTTTAAACTTTACACCATGTGCAACATCTCTTCAAGGCAGAAACTAGTAAGTAAAAGAGGTTTTTCAAATTGCTTCAACTTCCAACAAAAGGTTATTAATATAGCATGTGTACTTATTCAAAGCTAATCAAAACAATAAATCCAAAAGGAAAAAATGAAAACGGTTCAGCCCTTTTACTGAATATTACCACCAGATTCACTAGCCATATCGCCATAGGAAGCATCCATTGCACATTTGATCAGATGAGTTTTCTGCGTCTTCCATCTTCTGAAAGAAACTGTCAACCTACTTCTGCACCATAATACAAAAAAGATAATGGCATCACATAACCAAACCCAAAGTTTACTAGTTCATGTTACTTGAGCACTACCTTTCATGATGAAGCTTGCCAAAATTTGCCTTAGGTTTGCTGGCAATTGGAATAGATGGAACTTGCCTGCACAGCGACCCTTGATTGCGGTCAGGTAGCCGAAGGCAACATCTTGAAGGACTGGCAATCAGTCCAGAGACACTCATTTTTATAATACTCGCTGTTTTCCATGAAAAAAAAGCCTCAATTAGCCACATTATATGGCAACTTGAATTGAATAAAAGATTAAAAACAAAGGTTAGAATGCCAGAATGCCCATTTTACATCCTCCGTAAAATTAAGCAGTATACTCCATTACATTGAATCTAATATGAATTCATTCATTCATCCTCCTTGACAACATCTAAAAGGAACATTTTCGTTTCTTTTTCTACGACTCAATCAATAGTGCAGCTTGAAAATCCTTAAGAATATACAATCAAAACGCTAATCAGAGAAACAACCCATTATCAACTCAACTATACTTCAGCTAAAATGGCAGGAAAGAAGGGCTAGAAAGCAATTAACTTTTCCACATAAATTGAGAACTAAAGGCCAAGGGGGTCATGAATGTAAGAATAATTCAACCCATGGCTCACAGATTATTCGGTGTTGCAGAGTAAGCATTCAGAAGCCGAAATCAAAGTGCTTGGGAAAGATATTGAGGAGAAAAAACATACCTTGTTGAGATGACTGAAAATACTAAGTCGGGTCGAGCTAGAAAGTGTTGTAATGGATAGGGAAGCAGAGTGAGAGTAGCATGGGGAAACAAACTAAACCCTGCTTACCACCCTCTAAAAATGACAAATAATTAATAATATATAAAAACAATATAGAGTTAGATCAGCAATCCGTTGTAGTCTAGTTGGTTAGGATACTCGGCTCTCACCCGAGAGACCCGGGTTCAAGTCCCGGCAACGGAAATGTTTTTCTTTTTTTTTTCTTTTTTCTCATTTTGCTTGCTTACTTGGATTTTTCACCCAAATGACCCCGGGAAAAAATTAATTATATAAATGGAACTGATTCAAAAACATTCATATAAATGACTTAAAATGAAAAATAAAAATTGATTTTAAACAATTAATGTCTGGCATCCCCTCAAATTTACACCGGATCATTGTTTGACTTTTGTGTCAAACAGTAAAAAATCAATTTTTTGGATTCTTGATAACCAATGGTCAGCACCAAGGTGTTATTTTTATCACGTATTATATTGGTATACGAATATATCATATTTTGAAAAAAAAAAAATTGGATGTTTGCCACCTAATGGTCGACACCAAAAAAGAAAAATAAAAAACTCTTTTTTTTTTTATGTTTGGCAGTTAATGGTCGGTACCAAAAAATACGAATAAAAAAATAATTTTTAAGTGTTTGACAACTAATAACTAGCACCACCTTTTTAAGTACTCGAATAAATTTTTGCTGATTTTTCTCTTTTGATGGTCGACACTACTTATTTTCAATACTCAAAAATTTATTTTACTGATTTTTACCCCATTGAATTTAAAAGTTTGAATTTAATAATCAATAAACAAAACTCATTATATTAAAATAAATTTAAAAACTCTAAACCCAAAATTAATATATTTCAAACTCATTATATATTTCAATTTTTTTTTGGTTGATGGGACTTTATCACTAAAATAAGGAAAACAATTAAAAATATTAAAATAACTAAAGTTTCTATAGCCCAAAATTAATAAATTTTAATATATTTTAAAAAATTGAAATCAAATTAAATTGAAATTGTAATGAAAATGAAATTAAAATTGAAATTATTTATGAAGTTAAAATCATTTTTTATTAAATAAAATGTATACCCATTATTTATGAAATTGAAATTATTTATGCAATTATTATTTTTAATTAAAAATATACGAATTAAAATGAAATTAGAAGTCCTGCATTAAAACCCAATCAATGATCGGCATTAAACCCCGATCAATGGCCGGCATTAAAAGTCCACTTTCAACCCTTGCTTAATTTCAAAACGCTCCACCCAATCAAGGTTTTACCACTGCCCTTTTATTATTTATTAAATCAACACCCCAAATCTTTTAATATTATAATAATGGATTTATTTTATTGATTAAATTAACAAAAATTATAATTTCACAAACAAGACTCCTAGATTTCCTTTTTCGTTTTTTTAATTATTAATTGTTGTTTTAATAGAAAAAAAAAAGCTTCATTAATATGGGCCAGTGACCCAAATTTAAAAACTTCGTTTTTTTATTTTTTAAATATATATATATATATATATATATATTAATTTTTAAATCAAATATATATATATTAATTTTTAATAGCTTTATTTATTTTTAAAAAATGTATATATTTAAATTATATTTTTAAATTAAATATATCAGTGTTCCAAAATCAAGAAAAATATTTTTTATTCATGTTTTTTTGGTGTCAACTATTAGGTGGTAAACATCCGAATTTTTTTTTTAAAAATTGTTATATTTGTATACCAATATAATACCCTGATGCTGTCCATTGATTGTTCAAAACCTAAAAATTTTATTTTTTAAAAAATCAGGAAAGGATCGAAAATCAATTTTTATTGTTCATTTAGGTAAATATTTTTGAATCAAAGGTTATTTACGTAATTATATTTGGTGAAGACTGGTATGGGTTTTTGTTACTGCTTGCTACTTTGTTACTACTGGTATGGGTTTTCGTTACTCGTCATCCTATTCGATGTTCGGTTGCTGCCAAGATATAGATATGGCTGAATTGTACTCCTCTTTTCGCCACACAAGAGGATGCAAATGTTTCAGAATTGCACTCTCTCCCACTTCTGCCACAACAATAAACAAGAAAGATGCACCACACAATTCAAAGCCTCTAACACACATGACCAAATCAAAAGTGGGCTCAAAACCTGCAATTTGTCTTTGTTTATCTATCTATGCTTTCTCTGCTTATTTTTCGAGTTTCCAGTCCCTATTCAGATGTTTCAAAAAAAAAAAAAAATTGTTTCATGCTCGCTTTAAGCATATTTTATAATATTAATATGTATTAGTTCGAATCTCTAGATGATATGAATTGAAGCAAAAGATGTAACAATTTTCATCAAGTTTTAGACAGCCTCTCAATCATGAAAGGCCTATCCTTTTGTCATATTGTGTTCCACGCCCGAGCCCGGTAACAATATCGTTTGCATTGGTTCTTTCTCCTGGCTCATTAGCTACCTGCAAATAGGAAGAGACATTAAATATGGTCCACCTCCATTATTTATGTTGTCTACTTTCTGCACCTCTCTGCATTCATACCCAAAATGTCAAAGCGCAGTGAAAAGTGAAAACCCAAGAAATTCCCATGACAAAACTTGCCAGCAATTATTATATCAAAACTAAATCCTATTGTGTGTAAGTAACTTCACATTTCTGTTTGGAAGGAAAAAGAAGGGAAATTGGAAGGGGTCCATCATCTTCATTTTTGGTGTTGGACCTGGTGTTGCTTTCAATCTTGTAATGTATGTTTAAGCTGAAAGTGAAAAATGAAGGGTGAGTACATCCAGGAAACATTCACGGAATACCCCTAGCAGATTACCTGTATTGGGATCCTTGTAAGTGCCTGGCACAACCATGAACTGACAAAAAGAATCGACTGAAAGTCACCGCTTGGTCTAAAGGGAATGGCAGGTAGGAAGAGCCCATCAAGATACGAGCCAACCCTTGCCACTCATTAAATTACAACTCCATCATCCTCTTTGGGTTTATGGGGTCGTTAAGTATTCTATAGCAACCCATTAGTTTTTAAGTTCAATACCCATGCAATGAGCTCCATTCTCATTTAACTACAAAACCCAGAATCAATCAATGTCCTTCAAGCAGTCCTGGTAGCTTTACTGGCAATTGAAAAATGATAATGAGGCTATTCATGTTTATCTTAGTGTTGGGTGGTGCAAGTTCTGCAGTAACCTCAAACAGGCTTAGCCAAAATGAGGTGATTGAAAAAGACTATATGAACTGGGTTAAACAAAAGTCTTCGTTCAAGCACTCTCTCTTCGGAAAACCCAAGAACAAATTAAAGCCCTGCTTAACCATAAGAGTAAACAAAAAACCAAGTCTAGCGGAGTTTCCCACAGTGCAGAAGGCTATTAGTTCGATTCCAGTCGTTAATCACTGTCGGGTTGTAATCTCCATTGGAGCAGGAATTTACAGGTAAAATTTACAGGTAAAATCTAGAGTTTGTTCTATAGCTTTGTTATTTACAGGTGGCAGATAGCCATTTAGTTTCTAATTAGGAATTTGTAAGGAAAATGCAGAGAGAAGATTGAAATCCCTGCAACCATGGCTTACATTACAATAGTAGGTGCTGGTGCAGACAAATCCGTGATTGAGTGGGATGACACAGCTGACAAAAAGGGGCAGTCAGGCCATTCACTGGGCACTTATGGTTCTGCAACAGTCGCCATTAATTCTCCATATTTCATTGCAAAGAACATCACCTTCAAGGTCAGCCATTATCTTTAGATTACAGTCTCATGTCAACTTCCAATTTGAAGCAGTGTTTTCATCCTATATTTATGTTAATCATCAATGCCGTTCTTCTTAGTTCTTTTTCAGCCATAATCTTTACGTTAAGTTGTAGTTTGTGTTTGGTAGAACAAAGCACCATTACCGCCGTCAGGTGCATTAGGAAAGCAAGCAGTGGCACTGAGGATATCAGCAGATGCAGCAGCCTTTATCGGTTGCAAGTTTATTGGAGCACAAGATACTCTATACGATCACACTGGCAGGCACTACTTCAAACACTGCTACATCCAAGGTTCCGTAGATTTCATATTCGGAAATGGGCTTTCCCTCTATAAGCACTGCCACTTGCATGCCGTAACCAACAGCTATGGAGCCTTGACAGCCCAGAAAAGGGAAAGCATGCTTGAGGAAACAGGCTTCTCCTTCGTTAAATGCAGGGTCACGGGGTCGGGCGCCCTCTACCTCGGTCGGGCTTGGGGCGTTTTCTCTAGGGTGGTCTTTGTTTATACTTACATGGACAAGATCATCACCCCTAGAGGATGGTATGACTGGGGAGACAAAAATAGAGAAATGTAGAGAAGAAAATAAGAACCTTCTTTCCCTCATTTGATTCATTCGTCAATTTAGGTAGCTGACAAGTTCGATTAATGACCCGACTTACATTGCAGGACTGTGTTTTACGGACAGTATAAGTGCTCAGGACCTGGAGCTGAATTTGGTGGGCGAGTTTCATGGGCAAGAGAACTTACACGACAGGAGGCGAAACCCTTTATTTCAGTTGATTTCATTGATGGCCATAGTTGGCTTCCGGTTTTATGAGGAAACCAAGTAGCTCTTCGAGACAACCAACTTGAGCAGAAGCCAACCGACCATGTATTTATCCTCTTAAAAAGGAAGAATAATTACAAGAACAAATCAATATATATTGATTACTGTGTAAAACAAATCCGTGTGCTTTAGATGTAGAGGAAGACAGGGAGATGGTTCATTTCAATTTGGAGTGTTGGGGTTTTATCTGGAATATGCAGCTGGCCATCAAATGAAGTAATTGTAGAAATAATGAGCACAAAGAGTTTGATGGTGGAGGATCAAATCACCATTTAGTCAACCTGTTGGAAAAATGGGATTATAAAAAAGTTTAAATTTGTTACCACTCTATTTTGTAGATAGATTTGAATTTGATTTATTGAAATATTTTAGTATGCCGTGAGATCTAGATAAATTCATAAGCTTTTTTTTTACCTTGTAATCGTCAATTCATTAATTAACAACACAAACGGCATTTACTTGAATTTTCTTCTGCTTTCTTTCTGAGTTTCTTGCTCGCTTCACTTGGTGCTTTTGCTTAGTGTTTCCAAGCATCAATGCATGTTTTCAAGGGTTCAAGTTAACTTTCGTTTAAGGCCCTGCAATTTATTAGGCTAAAATTCAATCATGTGACGTACGTAAAAACTAGTTTCAAGACGTCGAATATCGAAAAACTTAGTAAGTAGTAATCTCTAATTACAGAAAGATTTTTATCTTTGATCAAAAGTAAAAAAAAAAAAAAAATCGTGTTAATCATTCAATGAACTAATATATCATTTTAATAATCTATTAATAAATTAACGAAATTTAATTCAAATAATTATTTTAGTTAGAGATAAAAGGTTTCAAGATGACATTTAGCTCAACTTTACTCGTCAATGATTGTGAAGCTTTCATGATAAGTACTTGATTTTTATTTTGTTGAGAATACTTAAACTTTTTGTGTTTGTCTTAAAATTGATTTTTACTCTAATTTTATTCAGTACCCATAAATAGTATTACTATCGGAAACACAGAAAAACAAGCAGGTCCGGTGATTTCTTTCCTTGAAATTAACAGTGACGAAACCACCGCGAAATATCTCCTTCCATTTCCCGAGACAAGAGCCACCAATGCCATCCCCCATTTCAGCACTAAAACTTTCTTTGGTTGCTCAAAATCCCATCCCCATTTTTATCTTCTTCCTCGAACTCTGCGGCAGCAGCTACTTGTTTTCCATTTGGGTTCCATGTCATTCTAAACCAATTGGTCTTATAACTACTAACCCATCTTTTCGTTTTCTTCTTAATGCTTTCTCTTCACAATCTGTACGATATTGGTGGGTTCTTCCTTGGGATTTTCAGTTTGCATTTTTTTTATTCTATTCAAATTTCCCATTTAATGGCCGCCGTGGCCGCTTGTAAACGGGTGGGTCAAATCGGACCCAATTCCTGGACGATAGGGGGAGTTAGCATATTTAAAGGAGTGGTTTCCCCTCTTGGTGCCTCGACGTTTCCTCCCTCAGCCATTCGATTGTCACTTTCTCCTTCTCCCTTCTCACAATGGAGACAGGTTTCTCAGCAGCTTGTAAAATCAAATGGAAAGAGATTGTTTCTCATCGACACATTAGCTTTGGTAATTTCAAAGTTTTCTTTTTCGTTTTTTTATACTGGGAAATTTCAATGTTGAGAAAAATGAAAAGGTGCATTATCCTTAGGTTAGGAGATTAGAGGCTGAAGGTCTGCCTTCGAAGCAAGCCGAGGCCATAACAGCTGCCATAACTGAAGTTTTGAATGGCAGCTTGGAAAATCTGTCTCTTTCCGTTGTTTCCAAGTCTGAGATGCAGAAAGTATGGACTTTTTCTCTTATTCACTTCGCAAAACTTCACTTTTTTGTTACAATGCAAGGCGGCTTGTATGGATTAAATCTAATCTATTTACTTGCTTTTCCAAAATTTTATTCCTATTTTCTTGTATTAACTCGTAAAAGGTTGTCCTTTGGTAGAGTGAAATGACTCAAGAAGCCAATCTTTCCAAGCTAAAGTCAGAAGTTCAAAGTTCTCAGGTATGTACCACTTCTGTACATTGATTATTGTAAGTGGAATCTGAGAACTTATTGATGTTGGTGCTTTTATGTATCTATATGTTTTGTATTAATTGAATCCCTTTAAGTTGAGTTGTTTCTTATTGATGGAGGAAAGCTGAATTCTTGGCACCTAGCAAATTGCTATCCAAAGTGTCAACATGTTTAGGCTCCTCTTCATGCTTGCTGTATTATTTATGGGAACATCTCTTGAGAACTAGTCTTTAGGGAAAGGAAAAACAGGCAAATGTTGAATATTAAACAATTCTTGTGATGCTGACCAAGGATTGGATCTGAGTTGATGCCTCTTCGTCTGTTCAAATGATTGATCATTCTGAACACTAAGTTATGCAGGAGCACCATTTTCTTTGCTGCAACATGAGAACGAGAAGCTTAGACATGATATAGAGAAGATGTGCAGTGAATTAAGGTCTGGCTTTTGAGTCTAACATGCATCTCCATTTGCCTGTTACATTCTGAATGTGCATATTCCCTGTTACAATCATCCCCTGTTAAGGGTATTGGTTATGACGCAGACATGAAATCGACAAAGTCACTGCTGAGCATAGATTGGATTTGAATCTTGGAAGAGGGTAAGAAAGTGAAAGATATGTTTATGTTCCCAACTTCCCATAAAATCCACCCGAAACAGTATCATGCATGTGTGTTCTCTAACAACTGCAGGAGAATAAGGGATGAGCTTACAAATCAGAATGCTGTAACATCTAACCTCACTAACAAACTTGATCGGGTTAGTGTTTTTCCGTGAACCAGACATGGTTTCGCTTTATTTAATTGAATTCATGACATTTTTTGCTTTCTTTAATCCTATTATAAAACTTTTTTTCAGGAAATTCACGCATTAGAGGCTCATTTGGAAGGTGCAAAATATGACTTGATAAAATACTGCATAGGTACACTTGTTTCCATAACTGCTGTTGGTCTTGCTGTAGCTCGTATACTGATGTAAACCTGCAATGTTAGCATACATAGTATAACCTCAAACGGGGAAGAAACAGTAGCTCTTTTTATATTTCATTTATTATTTTTTCTAATTTTTTCTCTAAAATGGAAAACAGCTCATTTCTTGTGAAGCTGTTCTTTTGTGCCATTAGGATTGGAATGGGTGAGGGTTTGGGTAGAGAGACATCAAGTTTGAGCCTTAACTCTCCTTTTGCAGAAGGAAGAATACATATATTGAAGGTCGTCTTTGTTCCAATTTTTTGAAAAGAAATGAAAAGTCCAATATGATTTTACTAGCTGCTGTGAAGTCCTCTTCAATTTTGCCACACAAACTCTAAGTGATGGCGGCTATAATTTTGTGTAATTTTGTGTATGACCCTAATAGGTAGGAGGGATCGATTAATAATTATCAATTTTTAATCCGAAATGTCCATCAAATAACCGAATGAATGAATAGGCTTTTACTTCCGTTAAAACTAAAACTTTATCTCCTTTAAATTGGGTTACATTATATTAGATTTAAACGGGTCCACATAATTAGGTTAAAATCTTGCATTCTCCCACATGGCTTAATGAAATAAAATATAAACTTTAATCGCACAAACGTTGAGCACACACAAAAAAAAAAAACACTCATCATCGGTACCACATTCTCGTGGAATGCAAATTTGAGTGATGACGGTTGTTTATAGCTCAAGTCACGTACTTCTTTCTATATACCACAACGTTACAACTCTATAAAGATCTTTGCGTAACCATAAAAATATACTTGTTTTAAATAATTTCAAAAATTATGTGTACACAATCATAACAAACGGGAAATATGTTCATTTTATTTCAAAAATACCACAATTGAGCACAGAGTGTTACTATATCATAAAATTTCATTCATCAATACAACCAAGACTTATTTATGTACATATTCTTTAAATGTTTCTGGTTGTAAGCCTTTGGTTAATGAATATGCTATCATAAGATCAATTCTAATAATCTCTATCGACATTTTTTGTTTCTAAACTTTCTTCTTAACAACAAAATATTTTAATTCCGTATGTTTTGTATATTTGGAACATTTGTCATTTTTTGAAGAAAAATACTCTTGCAAAATTATGACAACAAATTTTCAGCAGCTTGGTAAATGTGTCAACTACCCCAGGTCCTGAAATGGAGTTTCGCAATCATAATGTATAAATAGTAACCTTAAAACATGCTACAAATTCTACTTTCATCGTAGATGATGCCATGGCAAACTAAGAATAAACTTGCTCCCGCTGATCTTTTGGTATAAGCATCTATCAACAATGTTTTCTTGAAATCTAAAAGACTAAAATATCATTAAATTTGATGTACCATTGTCATGAAGTTTGTTTAAGTCCATATATGATTTTTTAAGTTTGCACATCATATGACATTCTCATTCAACTGTAAAACTTTCAGATTGGTCAATATAATTTTTTTCCCTCAAGATCTCCATTTAGAAATGTTATTTTCACATCCATTTGACGTAACTTTATATCATAATAAACCACCAATGCAATGATAGTTCTTAAGGAGTTCTTCTTAGAGACTAGCAAGAAAGTTTTTTTTTTTTTTTTTTTATATAATCAATGTCGTCTTTCTAAGTGTAATTTTTGGCAACAAGTCTAGCTTTATATTGTTCGATATTGTCATTTGAGTCATGCTTGATTTTAAAAAACTCATTTACACCCAATTTATTTTGAATCTTTTGACAGTTCGACAAATGTTTCAAACTTTGTTTCAAACTCATCACTATTTATGACTTGTGAAAACGAAACTGAATTTTATTGATTCCAACACCAAAATTTGACTTTTGCAAATAAACCACATAATAATCAACAATAACCTATTTTCTCTCTCTTTGAAATATTCTTAATGACATTATTTGTGGTTGATTTTCATTAGATCTTTGTGAGTTAGTTTCTTTTAGAGGTGTTTCATCATTAAATGATTTTCATCATTATTAAAACATTCATTAATTGTTGGAACAACATTTGTCGTAGAAGTGTAATTTATCATTATACTAATATATAATATCATTAAAATTTAAGGGATTAAATAAAAAATTTACCAATTTGGAAGGTCAAATTTAACTTAAAAAAAGAGATTAATAATCAAATTGACAAAATATGTAAACTTTAAGAACTAAATCTATCATTACCCCTATTGATTTATACAACCTTCTGTTTAAGACTTGAAAATTAATAAATTTATAGTATCTTAACATCAGTAATTCTTTCTCTTAGGGTGAAGTGCAATTTATCATTATACTAATATATAATATCATTAAATTTTAAGGGATTAAATAATAAATCTATCATTTTGGGAGGTCAAATTTAGCTTTAAAAATTTAATAATCAAATTCATGAAATATGTAAACTTTAAGAACTAAATCTGTAATTACCCCTATTGATTTATACAACCTTCTATTTAAGACTTGAGAAATTTAATAAATTAATTTATAGTATCTCAACATCAGCAATTCTTTTTTTTTTTTTAGGACGAAGTGCAATTTATCATTATATTAATATATAATATCGTTAAATTTTAAGGGACTAAATAATAAATCTATCATTTTAGGAGACAAAATTATTGAAAAAAAAAATTACAAACCCTAAAAATAAATCATAAAATCAACTAATAATAATTACTTGAAGCAATAGGAAATTTCCATCACATGGGTTCTATGTTTCATAAATATTATCCTTAGTTTAGACCAAAATTATTATAATAATAATAATAATAAATTATCCTTAGAGGACCTTATCTATCTGGATTGCACTTCACCAAGTTTACACTTACACATCCTCAAGAATACTACTAATTTAAACTTAAATTTGGAATGGCCTCCCCAATCTGCATGTTATCTTTCTCAGCCGCACATGACCACCACTACCACCCCAAATTTCATTCGTCAAGCAAAAGCCATGATCTTCCCCACCTACCTCACACCGTATATGTTTAGGGCATTGCTCAAGCTACCTCCACTATTCTACATCATATGGTGGATGTATTCTTAAATTAAATCTCCTCACTTTTTAAAGATTATAATATAAACTCGTCTCATTAAAATGAGCTGTCTGCTGGTTTATGCCATAATCCTGGTAGGTCACCATGAAAACAATTTCTCTACTATTTTCATGCCTGCGGGCTGCAAGCGTATGATTATTTTAAACAAAGTCACTTCGATGATCCCATACGTTAAGAGTCCCTAAAGCAATTTACTAGTGTTTCGGCATATTCAGAATTGGAATGTTTAAGAAGGGCTTATCGTGCATGCCTAGTCTTTAGTTTCTTTTTGGGAGCTAAAATCACCATTTCAAAGGGTGTCCTTGAAGTTCAGGGTTCCTTGGCAAGAAAACATATGCTTTTGTTTATTGTTGTATCAGTTTAAAATAATATGGAGTCATAGCGTTGTTAAACAAGATCAAGAGAGCAGAGTGCTTAAATTGGAGTCGGTGTATGGTTAAAGTCTGCATTAGCCAGGGGAAAATGGATAGCGTGGGGACATATTGTGATTCAAGGGATAGTTTCATCTCTTTGTCCCACTGTTGCGGCCTTTTTGAAGGTGATGTTCGGTATTGGTAACTTCAAGTTTGTTCAAGTGGGGACTGTTCCAAGCTGTAGTTTTGCTTGTTTTACTATAACAATCAAAGAATAGTTGGAGGGGGTGAATTCTTGCATTCTCAAGTTGAGACCGAGGATGGAAGTAACAAGAGAAGTAAGGGGTTTGGTTCTACTTGCGGTGGTGTTGATGATCAGCCCCTGTAGGGTTGATGGAATGGATGGGTTTGAGAGAGAGAATGGGGTTCCTGGGTGGTCCAATGCTAGTTCCAGCAATATGGTCTCAAGTGAGAACCGTGCTTTTATTGACAATGTACAAGAAAAAGGCACGAATTTTTCTCAGGAAATTTTTGTCCAAAGCAACGGTAATGTTCACGGTGGAGGGAAAGGAGGAGACACTGGTGGTGGGGGAAATGGTGGAGGTGGCAGTGGCAATAGCAATGGTAGAGGACAAGGAAAACCACACAGGAAAATAAAAGGTAGGGGTAACGGTGGTGGAGGTGGAAATGGAGGGGGAGGAGGTGGCGGAGGTGGGGGCGGGGGAGGTGGTGGAGGCAGTGGGGGAGGAGGTGGAGGTGGCGGAGGAAACGGCAATGGTCATGGTCAAGGATGGGGCGGAGGAAATGGAGGGGGAGGAGGCGGGGGAGGGGGTGGGGGTGGGAATGGTGGAGGAGGAGGTGGAGGCAATGGTGGTGGGAGAGGTGGAGGAGGCGGGGGAGGGGGTGGGGGTGGGGGTGGCGGCAACGGTGGTGGGGGAGGAGGTGGTGGTGGTGGTGGTGGTGGAGGAGGAAGAGGAGGAGGAGGTTGGGGTTGGGGTTGGGGAGGTGGCAACCAGGGTAGATGCTGGATATGGGGATGTGTTGGGTCAAAAAAATCATTTGGAGGGCGGACTAGTTCTCCCTTACCCAAGCCAAACCATGCACATTAAATGGAATTTGCATTCTGACAACTACCATGCAGCTTCTCCCAACGTCTAAACTATTTCCCGTCAGTGATGCATTTTAGGCATCAAAATAATCATGCTTTTCCCTGCTTAATCTTATGTGTGTTCAAGTTCTCTACATTTAGAGACCAAATAAAACGTTGTGTTCAAGGGAGAAATTTCAGTTGTATTCAGTATCCTTTGATATAGTATGCACCATGCTGCAGTATTCATTTTAGTGCTTAATGAAAAGTTTTCTGAATCCCTCGCATCAAAATCCTGTCATAAATCCATAATCGCAATACATGGTCTGTTTAGGCCTCTCAAATGGTCTTGGCCCATACACTGATCTGCATGTATTGTTATATTATTTCTCCAGGGAAGAACATGTTGGCCCTCCAAGTGGGAGCAGTTAAAAAGTGGTCTGTCAGTACCTCAGTTTCATGTAGCCTTTAGAAGTAGCCATGTTGGCTCAGACTATATTGGCTTCGTTAGAAGACAAAATTTTGGACATTTGTTTTCATGTTTATGATTACAGACCATTTGTTTAAAACCCAAGATCCGTCCGTTGCTCTATTGGTAATAGTCTGGACTGAAGTGTCTGTGGTTAGTGAAACAAGCAGGCCTAATTAACCTGCCCATTTACAATAATGAATACTATTTTAAAGTCTTTACAGAGCAGCTTTTCTCCATTCTTTGACACTAGAAAACAAGCATGACATTACAATTTCACAGTACTGCATCCATAAAAAATTGAAACTCACCTGTTTAGATAAAACTTTCCCTTGTCCTTTTGTATTAATTGTTTATCTTTAGAAAATCTGGTTTACATAAATATCTTAACATGGTAACGGGAATAGGATCAAATTAAAAAAAAAAAAAAAAGTTAGAAAAAAATTCATGTTAGACTCGTATTGATATCTAACATTCACACCCGAAAGGAATTATAGTCTAGTCGTATAAGATGAGGAAAGAAATGGAGGAACAATGATACTTCCGTTGACAATATCCATTTTATTGAGAAACACCATAATACTTCCATTGAAAATATCCATGTTATAATAATACTATGAGCGTTCACAAGGTGGAAGAGGGGCTCCACACAATCCAGGATTACCAATAAATGAAGATACAGGGATTATGGCTTTATGGGGGGGAATTTCCCCTCTTAATTGATTATGCGACACGTCAAATTCCTTGAGCTCATTCAAATTGATCACCTTCCCTGGGATGCTCCCCATCAGGTTGTTCCTCGAAAGCAAAATTGTGGTCAATCCCTTGGCATCACCAAGCTCCACTGGTATCTTCCCTGAAAGGCCATTGCTTACCACCTTCAAGATTCTCAGCTCACTCAACTTCCCTAAGGATTTCGGTATTGATCCTTTTAGCCGATTATATGACAGAACAAGCGATGTAATAGAATCCATTGCAGAGCTCTGTAGAACGGAGTCATTAATAGGACCAGCGAACATATTGTCAGATAGATCAATAGAGTTGTAATGGCCTATAGGGTCATCAGTTCCTTTGGAGAAAATTGTATCCAGGTTACCAGAGAACCTGTTTGAATGAAGATCAAGGTCCATTAGACGCCTAAGATTCTTGAATTCAGCTGGGATGGATGAGTGAAGACCGTTATTTGATAAATTAAGTAAAGAAAGGCTGGTCATATTTCCAATCCAAGGCGGTAGTTTCCCTGTCAAAGCATTGTCTGATAAATCTAGAGTTGAAATGGATGTAGAAGATAACCACCTCGGAAGAGACCCTCTAACCCCAGTTTTCGCCAACATAAGCTGAAAAAGTTTCAATTTAGCAATCCATTTTGGTATGCTAACTAGTCCAAGAGGATTAAACGACAGATCCAACGTCTGTAAGTTTTGCAATTTGGCCAGCTCTGTAGGAAGTTCACCAGAGATATGGTTTCTAGATAAACCTAATGTTTGAAGGTTTTGCAAATTGCTGAAACTAGATGGAATCTTGCTGGTAATACGGTTATTCGACAAGAATAATTCAGTAAGAGTGACAAGGTGGCCCATTGTAGCTGGTAATTTCCCAGTTAGCTTGTTGTTCTCAAGGATTAGCCTCTGAATGCTTGGGAGGTGGCCAATGGATGGAGGTAAACTTCCTGTCAGCTTGTTTTCTGATATGCGGCAAAACTGAAGAGAGATGAGCCCCGAAATCGATGAAGGGATGCTTCCTGTAATCTGGTTTTGATTGAGATCTAGGAGTGCTAATGCTGAAAGTCCTCCTATGGATTTAGGAATGCTGCCTTTTATCTTGTTTTGGGATAAGTCCAGATATTTGAGGCTCCTAAGCTTGCCGATAGTTGTAGGCAAACTGCCAGAAAGATTGTTAGCATGAAGATCAAGCTTTGTCAATAATTCCAACTTCCCTATTGTTGCTGGAATTGATCCTCTCAATTGGTTTTCCGAAAGACCAAGTTCGGTGAGTGCTGTTAAGGATCCAATAACAGAGAAAGGTATAATACCAGAAATATGGTTGTTGTTGAGGAAAAGCCTTTCCAGCCGAGATAAGTGCATGAATGTCGCCGGTATCGACCCTGTAAGCTGGTTTGAATTGAGAAAAAGATGAGTAAGACACCTTAACTTGCCGAATTCCGGTGGTATCGTTCCATTCAAGTTTTTGAGATCGCTAAGGTCAAGAAGTTGAAGATAGGATAGGTTCCCAAGGGAGGGAGACAAAGTTCCATTCATGAATGTATCCAAAAGGTCGTCGTCATCGGAAACAAGACCCGAGCGTGTGACATTGACCACTCTTCCAACAGAATTGCAAGCGACCCCTTTCCAGGACGTGCAGCAATCAGTTGATGATATCCATGATTGCAACAGTCGTGAAGGGTCAGCCGTGATGGTGCGCTTGAATCCCAGTAATGCTTCCTTGTCCACTGCATTGCAGGCCGCACAGGCAGGTGGTGAGAAAGATAGTGACAGTAAGAGCAAAAGAAGTAGAGAAAACATATTGTTATAAACTGAAACCTCCATTGATGACTATGAAACCATAAACCTGAAAGTCCAATCTTATTATATATTCATTTGAAGGCAAGTTGCCAGATATTGAAAACAGTGTTGCCATGTGATTAATTCGGCTTTCATTAACTTAATATAAACGGATATTAGCGTATATGGGGAATTTCCAGCCAGTTGCATACAATAGAAGCCTATTGACCAACCTGGAAGAGGCGGCTATGATAAAAATTTGGATCTTAATGTTTAAGCAACAAATGAATCGAATTAAATACTTAATTATATTTTTTAGCATCCATTGTATTTGTTTATGAACCGAAGCAGCGAAGCATGATGATTGATGACCATCTGCTTAGCTTTTGAATTAAGGAACCAGTAAAAATTATTGCACTGTGTTTGCGGACATGACAAGTTTGATCCCACTTTCGACCAATGAAGAGTTACCATGGGAGCGGGACCTGAAAGCGTAAATAAGATTCGCGGGGCTCCATTCATGTGAACCATTAATGGTATCAAAACTCATGCAAATTTCAACAGGTGAGATATACCCACAGCTTCATTGATTCTGTATTTCATAGCTGTAAATACAAGAGGGGGAAATTTTTGTCTGGACATGGACTTTGAACTGTGTCTTTTAGGTCATTCATTTCCCTACAGACACAGGATATGATAAGAAAGCATAGCTTTGCTCATATGAAAAGGCAGATCATTCTTGCAAAACATAAGAGTTCAAGTAATCAACTTTCTCAATCCAAGCCACTAATTGGTGCAATAAGCCCTTCAATTGGCCCAAGAGTTACCTAAAATAAACCGAATAAGTTTGGCAATTATCTGGACCTATCTGATAGGTGAAAAACCTCAAAGGAAAAGTAGGACCCAAGTACTATATTGTTTACGAGCGTATACCCCCACGCCCATACGACCATGTGAGCATATTGAAAATATACAAAATTATTACTATTATGTGAAAACAAAGATTTTGTTTTAGATTTCCCACTAACAAGCCCGAACTAAGAACACTAGAGAAAGAATTTTAGACACACATGGATGCTTCAACTAAAAACATTGCTGAAATAACATGATTCAAGGGATTACAGAACCAAAACTCTTGCATTCCATTAAAGATTTCTGGTCAGCACCTTGGCAAAAAAAGAAACGCAATGGGCACCTGATCAAGCAGTTGTCAGCAAGGCTGACATTTGCAGTGTCTGGTTTGAGTACCAGCAATGGCCCTGGAATGGGTCCGAACAAGTAGTTCCCTCCAAGCAACAGTCTTGCAAACGGGGAAATTCCGGATGCAGGCAGAGCCGCTCTCAATGCGTATTGGATAGGGATCATACCCGAAAACTTGTTGTTTTCCATGGATAAAGCTGACAGCTTTGGCATTAATGGCAAGAAAGGAGGTAACCAGCCTTGGATCTCGTTATTGCTCAAGTCAACAGCAATAAGCTCACTTTGGGTGCCTAGATTAGAGGGAGCTTGTAAAGAATTAAAGGAGTTGAATGCGAGAGTGAGTTGTTGAAGAGATGGGTGGTTAAAGAGGAAATAAGGGACTGAGCCGGTGAGTTTGTTGTGACTCAGGTCTAATACTTGCAGAAAGCTCAAATATTTAAGACTTTGAGGGATTGTGCCTTCAATCATGTTGTTCCTCATGGAAATTTGGACTAAAGAAGGTGGCAGCGTTGTAGGCAAATACCCAGAAATGGCATTGTTGCTTGCATCAAGAAAGTACAGGTTTTTGAGTGAACCCAACTCGGGTAACTCACCAGAGATGTTGTTTGATTGAATTTCGAGCCTTTTCAAGCTACCAAGACCATTAAAAGTCGCGGGGATAGGACCTTGTAGGTTGTTGTTATCGAGGTAGAGTTCTTCAAGGGTAGACAAGGACCCAATCGAGGCAGGTACCTCACCGGAGAATGAATTCCTTGAAAGACCCAGCCGAGTTAACCGAGTCAAGTTGGAGAGTGAGCCTGGAATCCTGCCGGAGAAGAAATTGTTGGAGAGGTCAAGGATTTGCAAGTAAGGGAGGTTCCAGGAAATGGAAGAGAGAGAACCGGTATAACCAGCGGAGTCGAGAGTAACCTCCGTGACTCGGCTCAACCCAGAAACTGTAAGGTCGCACCTGAAACCGCAGGTGAATCTTTCACTAAAAAGACTGTCACATGGGTCGAATGTGAAATCCCAAGAACCCAAGCAAGAACCCGGACTCACTGAATTAGGCTGGACTCCATTTTTGAGTTGTTTCAAGGCATCAACATCTCCCCAGTACGTCTTGGATTCTGCTCTTGGCAAAACTCCATGAACAAAAAGTAACAGAAGGAGAGAAGATAGAAAGAATTTTGAAGTAGCCATTTTTATTTCACAATGGGATTGGGAAGTGAAAGGGAAGTTCATTTCAAATTGCAGAAAAGAGAGAGAGGGTGAGAAACCCAGTGAATGAGGGCCGTTCATAAGAAAAGCAAATTGATTTGAGAGACAGAGAGAGAGCAGAGCAAAATAACAAGGGAGACAAGGGAAAGACGGGCTTTGGTGTTTCTGCCACTCTGGGAAGAAAAACAGAGTAACTTTTAGCGAGTGGATTCACGGGCAATTGTCAGAGTGTAAATGAAATCCCGAATTTAAATTTGGATCATTTGAATGATGGAAAAGCTTTTCCTTTTTTTCGTTCAATATATGGAAAGTTTTTTCTTCTTTCATTTGGAATAGCTTTTCATGTTTCCTTGAATTATTATAATTGAGAGGTTTGCCCACAGATTTGAGCTGCTGTTCCATTCATATATTACTTAATGAACCAACAAGTATGAAACCAGTGTGTTGGTATAATGAAGGGTGTTCATTTCAAGTGTTCTCAATTGTCAATTTTTTTTATTAATGCAATTGAAAAATATTTAAAAATTTTATCATTTTTTTATTTAAAAAAAAATAAAGAATCACAATTTCATCCAATTTTTTTTTCAAGTCCGATAACATTCACCAACTCATTGTTATGGTTTTCTTACATACAATAAGCACAATACGACTTTCAAATTTGCAGTCATCACATATAATACACTATATAGTGCCAATCCCTCGAGTACAAAAACTTTTACAGCTCAGACTATCAACAATTCCTTTCATAATTTAATTGCCACTGCTCCTTGAATAGTCGTATGGCATCAAGGAGTTGATGAGCAGCCGTCCATAGATCCTGTGAACCACCCAAGCAACGGTTGAGGAAGCTCAATTAACAACACAATCATTCGACAAGTGCAGCTAGTTTTGAAGCCAAT
Organism: Kokia cookei; assembly: GCA_039519145.1. Classification (NCBI taxonomy): domain Eukaryota; kingdom Viridiplantae; phylum Streptophyta; class Magnoliopsida; order Malvales; family Malvaceae; genus Kokia; species Kokia cookei. Next base: position 15,731,264 of record CM076909.1, read on the forward strand.
GGTCGCACCAAGGAGTTGGCTTCCATGTTGCAGCTGTTTGGATCAGTCGGCAGCAAGATTAAGCAGCCCCAATTTTCACTTCTTTTAAGAGTTTCCCCTTCCCACACGTGTATGGGTATGCATGGAAGAGAGGATTTGTCCTCATCCAACAATGACACCTAATCCCACTCTTATGCCACCTTTAAGCCTTTATTTTACACCTACTAAGGTATACTATTAATCCATCTCATAACATAACACTAGAGTGACAGCGTTGTAGGCAAATATTACTATCTAGTGATCTTGGGATATTTTTGCCTAGCTGGGTTTCGTAATTACTGAAGATATCACTCTCCAGGCTTCCTCACAGTGACACCTGTCCAAAGGACTCACTTCCTAGATTATGGACTGTACAAGGAGATGCTCTGCTCAAATCTCCCTACAGCTTTCATCTTCTCTCATATCGTGTAAACCATCACCAACCAACCCATTCTGTGTATCAACAATGATAGGGAAACATCAAATAAATAATATTTACAGAAACTGGTGGACAAAACATGGCCACTCCTAGAATTTAAAAGAGCAATAACTTCTATACTAAATTTGGTGCTTCACTTTAGCTTAACAAGTGGGGGCATTGATTTCCGAGGATTTATGTCCCAACGCCTTTAATTGAAAGGAGAAGCTACATAACTCGGCCAACAGTAATAATGTTGAAATATAAACAGAGAGGGGTGAGTTCTGCCTTGGGGGAGTCTGCTCCACTCAGTGGTTGTATGATGTGGACCTATAATTACAACCAAGAGTCTTTTGTAAAAGCCATTCCCATTTGCAGATGTAGATTCTGTCATTAGTCATCAGCTCTTACTTTTTGCCACATTGTTATTTAACCAATTTCTATACCTAAGTTTGCTATGTTGCATTGCTTATTTTAATTTTGGGTCCCATTTTATAACATTATTATTAGTGCTCCTAAACTTGATCCCTCATCATTTCAGAAAGCAAAACCATAACTCAATGATGAAGTAAACTCCATTTTCAATGCAAACAAAGTAAACCAACAATTCACCTGAAATAATATCATCCCATTTTATTATTTAAGTTTAATCTATTCAGATCGGAATGATATTCACATAAAATTTTTCTAACAATAATAACTCTAAAATTCAGATAGTACTTGAACTTCATCGTTAATCTTTCTCAATTTTCAATCATAGATTTCGATAAATAAATGGAATGATTCTGTTGGTGTTACTTTTGTCATTGTTGGGAAGGTAATGAATGTTATTATCTTAACTCTTAAACCAAACACCAGAGTACTATATCTCTACTTAAATCCATTGCCTCGTTGTAATCTTAAAGATTATAACAAGCTAATGCTGGCAACATGTTTGGGCGAAGGAAGGAACCGACATGGACAATATATCAATCGTTGGAAAGCTTTCAAAACGAGTCATGTTTATTCTTAGGGACCAACCCAAAATAACTTGGGCCAATTGGATCCAGATTATTAATCAATCCCCATCCTGCTTCTTTGGACTCGATAAGTTTTCTTTGAGACTTTTAGGATGGGTTTGGTTAGGTGGAAAATTAAAGAGATGGAAAGAGCGAGTGCAAAACAGGAAAAAAAAAAATAAATTTTGAATGTGTTTGATTAAAATTAAAAGAGGAAAAAAAGAAGAAGAGGAGAGATGGTCTTTAGAGAGATAGAGAGGAAAAAAATGATAAATAAGTGATGTTAGTTCAAAACTATGTATTTTTCAATTGATTTATTTGCTTTTTTCTTTTATTTTTCAATCCTACCAAGCAATGGATGGAAAGAAAAATTCTCTTTCCATTTTTGTATTTTTCCTACCAAGCACGCATATAGAAACAAAAATTATGTTTTATATCCTTCTAGTTTTCTACCCTTTCAAATTTTCATCCTTTCAATTTTTTTCCATCCTATCGAGCGAAGCCTTTAAAATCTAAATTTTTTCTTTTTGGAATAATAAATTCTCCTTAAACTATTATACCTTGTTTGGAGTTTAGACAAGCTGTTATGATATTTTTATAGTTAAATAAGTTCTTAATCTATAGCTTTTACTCATGAAAATTCTTGATTTTAATATTAAAGTAAAAATATTTTGAAATTTTAAACAGACTTTCATTTTGTTCATATGAATTTGATCAGGATGTTTTATTAAAAAAATAAAATAATATTGATTACTCTTTTAAATTTTGAAAACTTGTTGAAAGTGCTTACATGCATAACACATTAAACTGCTTTTTTGAAAATTTTGATTACCGCTTTAAATTATAAATGATATTAAAAGTGTATAGAATTCAATCAACAAAAAAATTAAAAGCTTGAAATTAATATTAAAATAACACTTATAAGTAAAAATTCATAAAAATAGGAGCTTATTTAACCATCTTATTTAAATAAAATGTAGTAATTTAAGGGGTTATTTAATATATCAGCCTTGTTAAAATTTTGCTTGCTTAAATCAACTGATTTATACAATTGCTATGCAGTGGAGTGGAAAATTGATCGGACATTCACTATGAACTAATTACCTTTAAGATTTTAATCAACATTTATTATAACATCATTAACTATAATAATATCTAATCAATAATATATGTATATTTAATATATATTCATAGCTAGGTTTTCTTTAACATTTTGTATAAATTTAAACTTACAATCTATACTTTATTTACATCCAAAATTCCTCCCTACTTTTTGTAATATTTTAACTTCATATTTACAATGTTTTATTTTAAGTAAATATATGTTTTTAAGTAATTAAATTGAATAAACAACTTATCATAATTACATAGTATTACTCACCATATTTTATTAACAATTTTTCTTATTACAATATAGGAAGTTGAAACTCAATGATCAATTCAGTTTCTTTATCTTTTGTCTCGTGCCATAACATCCAAAACCACTTGGGGCAAGTTTTCAAAAACATAAAATCCAATTGCACAGCATCGAACCCATTTAATCATCGTATCAACAACTATATTCGTTATTCTTAGAACTTATATTATTTCTACCTTTCAATTCCGGATTACGTTTAACTAATAGTATTACGTGGTCGAATCGTAATACAGAAAGACAAATTATATTAATGGATAATCTAAACATGTCATTAGTCTAATTAAAAACGAGCAAACCGATTAAAAGACTAATATGTTGTCTATCAAGTCCAATTGAGGAAATATTTTCTCTTGGGTATTGGAGTGGATGACTCCCAAAAGATAAAAACATAGATGCGCTTGGTTGGACTAGCAGTACATCGAACAAGACTCAAGTAGAATAGATTCTAGATCTATTTGTGGATTTATTCACTTGTGATATTCATCGTATGACATACCTTAATCCTGAGTGGATAATAAACTATGTATGTGTGACTTGTGTACTTTGATGTAAATGAAAGCTTGAGTTTAAATAGATAAGAAACCGAAAGTTGATATGTTAGATATACGACTTTTGCAATATTTAACATCATTCCACAATAGTAGAATTCGTAGCCCAACTAAAGGTTATATGATATCCTCCTATAGACATTACATGTTAGATGAAAAGTAAACGTGGTCATGGATCATTTATCTTTATGATAAATAATTTGGTTAATATTTGATAATAATTAACTTTTCATGAAAGAATATGTAATGATTACCGTAAGATAAAATACGATCATATTAAGATAAATTTTTATCCCAAAAAGATTAAGAATATATCTCATAAGAATAATACACTTATAACAATGTCATTGGATGAATACTTATTAAGTAACTTTCGTAATGGGATATAATAATGAAAAGCTCAATCATGATACTTTAGTAGAATCGTAACTAAATAAGTTTATAATTAATATGTGAAAAATTGGAAGTTAATTATAAATTATTTGAATCTTAAATATATATTTCCGAGGCTCTTCATGATCCCTTGCCAATTTCCCATTCTTACAGCACTTTAGATCGGTTTGAGATTGATGATGGTTTGGTTTGTATTCTTGTTTCTTTAGAGAATATAACAGGCAAGTTGAGGAACTTGTTGCACATGTTATTCTTATTAAAGTGATTAAATTGAGAAAAAAAATAGAGTGATTAAAATAGGATAAATCCTATTTTAAAGTGATTATGGGTGTAGTTTACTCTAATTTATATAATAAGTATGTTTATAAATTATATTAATTATATATTATCTACAACTTATTATAGTCAATTTATTGACTGCTAAGAAAAATAAAATTAAATTGTGAAGAGTTTAATTTATAATATAGCAATTTTTTTTATTATTCTTTATAAATGCTTTAATAACAATTAGAAATTGTTTTATTAGCATAATGTTTGAATTATCAAAATAATTTATATATGTTAATTAATTATTATTTTGAATAATATTAATTTACATTAATTTCATGAAGTAAAACTATATTGTATATTGAATAAGTTAAAAATATTTTAATTTATTATTTGAAATTTTATTATAATACTTAAAATGTTAAAAAAAAATATTTTAATTATATTTAACAATTTAAATAAAAAAATTTACATTTAAAAATTAATTAAAATTTAAACACATAAAATCACATGCAACACATGTAACATTAGAAAGTAGTATGTATGAAAATTATAAGATATTGTTTAAATTCACTTTTGAAATTTTAGATCTATAATATTTTCGTAAAAAAACCTTTCCAATCCGTCTCAAAATTTTTTTGAATAATTATTTTCTGAATCTCCCTCTCAAATTTGATATTGAGTAAATAGGTTCCCTCTCAAAAAAAAAAAATGGAGCAATTTAACATCTTTCAATTTCAAAAGTGTGCAACTCATGACAATTAATCATGGTGTTAATGTTTTCCATCGATTGTACATAAATGTTTATATATTATGCATAAATGTTTATAAAATGTGTAAATATTGTGGGTTAAATTTGATAAATCAACACTAAATTGACATAACTTGTATTTTTTGGGCTAAATTTATTAAATCATTATCAAAATAACTTAATGTGTAAACTTTTAAGGTTAAATTTTTTATTCTACCAATAATTAATATAACATTGTAATTAATTTTTCTTTATTGCTCACTTTTGAAATTGAAAGAGATTAAATTAATGTTCTTTCATTGGGTTGGTTTGTGCTAAGTTCTAAATAGTTGTCTATATATAGGAATATCGAAGGCTTTTTTTTTTTTGGGATTAATATGGAAAAAAAATTATTTATTGAAATAATATGAAAAAAAGTTTAATTACTGGAATAATATGGATGCATAGGGACTCCAAATCGGCATGATAACTGACAATTTGGGGTGATTACAAAGCAATAATAATGTTAGAAATAGACATGAAATCTTCGTAATCCTAAATCGATAATTGACATACCGATTTGAGTTCAAAATGAGTTGTCATGTAAAATTTCTTCAATTTTTATATTTTTAAAATAATTTTTATTTGTTTTATAAAAAAATCAAAAATACTTTCATAATAATATAATTTATTCAAAATGTATAAGGATAGATTCATAATTTCCTTAATTTAATTGATGTCACTTGATTCGTGACATCAAACTTAAAGCTTTAATAATTGTAGAGATGTAATATAAAATAATATTAACACAAAGTATACAATATTAATTATTCATGTATTAAATTTATATAAAATATACAGTAATTAAAAAATTAAATTAAAATTAACAATTTTTCTCTACAAAATCTAACCCAACAATTATAGGGAAGAATGTAGTAAACTAGAAATATTAATTAGTATCAATAGGGTAAAAATAAAATATAAAAGTTGAATAAAATGACAATACAGCCAACACTAATCATATATTACATGATAAGAAAACACACAAGCACTTAGTTACCCTAGGAGGAACAGGCTACATTCAGCCCATTGATCATGTAAGAAAAGAAAGAGTCGGTAGCAAGATTAATTCTTACTTTTCATGGAGGTAAACAATTAACAATGAAAATTAAAATTATTTCTCATAATATATAGATAACAATATAATAAAGAGAATTAACAGAAATCGTGATCAGAAACAGGAGGCAGTGTGTCCTCGAAAGCCACCAATAATAATCAAGCAAGACGAAGATCATTGGAGCCAAATCGTCCTCCATGGTGAAGAACAAGATTAGGGTGGTGGATTTGATACAGGCGAAGAGCGTGTAAGTTAGAGGCTCCATTTGCTACTTCATTATAGTATCCTTCACTTTCAACTATTCCATCCTGTTGGTCAAGCTTTGTCTCCTTAATCACCACCAAAGATTGGGGGGGAAAACACACTCATTATTAAGATGCACTACTAGTCTTTGATCTATTGGATAATTAACGAAAGTCAAGTTTCTTACCAAGTCGAAGACAAGATTTGCGTGTCTTTCCTCCAAGTTCCTAACCTGTAGCGCATTCCAGTCCTCAAATATGATAAGAACTCGACTAATTGAATGAAATAAAGGACAAAATGCGACTGTTTTTGTGTTGTTGGATTCACTGACCTTCTTTTTGTGTGTGTCGGTTTGCGTTTTGATGACATGGTACTGTGGAAAATCAACTGATATTGTTAGTTTCATTATTTGAGTTATCTCAAATGGAGGGGGTGGGGGAGGTTTACACACACACACAAAAGTACCCTTTTATGTTAATCCGATTCTCCTACAAGTTCATATAAACATCTGCAAGAGATAAGATTTTGGCATCCCAACATCCCCAATTCCAGGAAGAAAGAACACTTTCTGTTTGATCAGCTACTTGGACTTTGGGGGCTGAAAACTTCGCCAAAGGATTGGTCCTTCCACTTGGAACCCTTAACTTTTTTTATTTTTTTTTTGTAGTGAAAGAAGCCAAAGCAAGATATCCTTTTAAGGGAGGGGGGGGGGGTAAAAAAAAAAAAAAAAACAATAAGTTCAAACCTTTCTGTCACGTATAGCCACCAAGGAAGAATCCATCTTAGCCTCAAGAGCTTGCAATTCCTTAATGTTAAGATCATCCAGATCTCCACCCATCCTCTGCCTGCTAAAACAATTTCCTAGTCAAAGTTTTAGTTCATAAACCATGAAAAAAGGACAAACTTTTATTGCCAAAATAACCCTAAGTTTGGTTCGGTATGTCTGTCAAAGCACTAATTCCTTTACCTGATCTCTCTTCTTAACTTCTTGTTAATCTCCTTCAGCCTTCTGTAGTTTTCTTGCATTTTCTGGCAAAACAAACAAAGCGTACAAGTAAAATGTAAGAAGAAAATATGGAAAAGCTGACGGATCGAGCAAGCAAAGATTCAAGAGAAAGACTAATAACCTCGTAGTGGGAGATCCAGAGATCGGTGCCTGTAGTCTTTTGATAAAGATCAAAAAACGCCTTCGTCCTAATTGACATCATCAGCAACACAAACAAAATCCATATAATTTCTTTCATGCATACATGTATATATATGGAGAGAGAGAGAGAGAGATGAGGTTTGGATATTGTACGAAATATTAGGGCTGATGAACTCATGGAATTTCCCAGTGCTGGAGAACATGATGAGTGAAACCTTGGCATCACATAGAACAGTGAGCTCTTGGGCTTTCTTGAAAATACCATTTCTTCTCTTGGAATAGGTCACTTGCCTGTTTGTAGCGTTTTCAATCTTCTTGATCTCGATCTTACCACGACCCATTTTCTTTTCCCTTGAAAATCTCAAAAAGAAAGAAAAAAGTACAGTAGGGAAAATTAACAATAAGATTAGAAGAGGTAGAACAGCAGCGGCTAGCTATATGCTAAGAGCTTCGTACAAATAGGCTATCTTCAAGTTCAACAGAGGAAGAGGAGAAGAAGAAGAAGATGATAAAGAAAAGGGAGAGGAAGGGCGGTGTGGAATCTATATCGGGAAAGGGCATAAAAAAGTTGAATGTTTTGTAACTATGAATGGTGGTTCATTAAGTGAACACCGAACAAAGAGCAGGGGCATCTTGAGGCTAGGGTAACATTGCCTGATAACGTGTGAGATTGGGTTTTTCCTCCTTTCATGTTTTTCTTCGATCATGACAGGACATGAATGTATACACGACGGTGCTCCTTTTCCTTAAACCTATTTGTTGGGAGATCTAGTTAAGTAGGATTCGGTTTAGTAGTAAGCTGTCTTGATGTACTTGTTTCTAACACTGACAATCATCAGTTTACTCACATAATTTCTTCATTTTGAAACTTTTATCTCCATCTCGCTCTTCTTCTTCTTTTTGTATTACTTGAATTGTTTCTTAACTTTTGTTTTAGATTTTCTTTCTTTATCCGCAAATGGCATTGGGACCGCCACAGCCTTTTGGACCTCGAACGTGGAATCTAAATTGTGAATCCCTAATTATGGGAGTTTCTTCGCCTTCTTTTTTCTGCCTCATAAATATCTTACCCATTTATGTATTCACCATTCACTCTTACATTGTTGATTATCAAACAAATCTAAAATAGGAATAACTCAATTCTGTTTTGGACCGATGATCAGAATATTCATCATCTCAAGTATAATTTGGATTCAAGTCACATTATTATTTTCTTTTTTATAACTCTATAAAAAAAAACAAGACAACACAAAATAGAAACAATCCAAAACAAATATTTTTTTTTCCTAAAAGTATCCACTAGGGTCATATTATTATTACATAAAAGAATTAATCATTACATAAAATTTTTTTAAAAATTTACTTGTTCAAATAAACACAATTGAAAATTTTAAAATTTTAAGAGATTTCAAAAAGGAATTTTAAGTTGAAATTGCATGAAAAAAAGAGTTAAAATATTATGGAGGTCTATTTTAGGAGTAAGACTGTATTTATCTTTTCTATTAAAAAAATTGATCAAATTAGACATTAGATCAAAGAGGAAATTAATCCTGTTAAAAATATCATCCATTTTTACTATTAAAAATTAGTCTTTGTGCGTCAGCATGAAATATATGTGACACGTCGTCAGATGTCATTGTCTGGTTATTCCGTCGACCACTCTAGTTTATAACCGTACAAATGGATGAAATTTTTAATAGAAATAATCAATTCGCTTTTTAATCTAACATAGTTTGGTCAATTTTTTTAATAGAGAAATTAAAATACAATTCAATTCCTAATACACTGATTTCTATGATACTTTTACCCGATTGTTCAAATTTTCTTTCATTTAATACACGTGATACCGCAGTAAAAAAAAATTAAAAAAATGAATACGTGTACTATCTGAACTCGAGGACTAAATCACGTAAAGATTTATTACATGAATATATGGGATCAAATTTCTTTCAAATTGATTGTAGTGCAATGTTATAAACATGTAAAGGTTATAGTACAAATATGAAGATAAGTTTCAGACCACCGTTTAAATTCCCCAATTCAAGTTTGACAATTCTCCAAGGAAAATGTGTGATATCTGAACTCGAGTATCTAGCCGCCAAAATTAAAAATTCCCCCCAAAAGTAGAATAGGTGACATTTTCCCGACGAGATTTTTGAAGGCTGTACCGGTAAGGAGGAAACTTCGAAAACTGGGTAAGGAAGTTGTATCGATGCTGATATGTGGTTGCTAAGTACAACCATCTTACAAAGGCAATTAAATTCATGGAGGAATGAAAATTTCGGAGATGAAATTTTTTAAATGGGGGAGAACTGTAACATTCTGTCCAACGAAACTTTAGTGTTTGAATATTGTTTATGGAGGTAAGGCATGTAGAGTAAGTTTTGAATGCATACAGTGTTAGAATTTGATTAAGTATAATTCCTTGAGCATGCCTATAACACCCCGGTTCTAGTGACTACAAGATTTAGCGCATAGTCTTAAAGAAACATAATTGGTGATGTAGTGTTCGCCCAAACGCAATTGTGGTGTAAAGAGTGGGCAAACTTTGATATGAAAATAAGTAAACGAGGGTTCCATGTCGGATTGCTGTGATTTGTGGAATAAGATTGGTGGTCAAATAAAATGATTTTGAGGATATGAGTTACGCTAGTGGTATAGTGCACCATGTACATGTGGTTCAGGACTAGTTACGTTACAAGATAAGTTGGTTAAGAACTAACAGAACATGAACTAGAAAAGTTAAAAGCCAAGAAAATAATTGAGTAGGTTTCTTGAGAGTGGTAGATTTTGGATAAAACAATTCAGTATGGACGCGACGTTTACCAAGTTTTAATAAAGACTTGGATTAAGTTGAGCACTCAAATTTGGTTAAGGGGGATTATCTCCTTCCTTCTTTCCTCCAAAGTATTACGACCTAGAGCTAGAGGAAAGCTTTAGTAACTTCTCCATGTTTAGGTGAATTTTTATTGTCTTGAAAAGTATATATGTATGAATATCCGAAGAGATAAGGCTTTGTTTATGGATTGTTTATGTCTAAGATGATGAGAACGTTATCCGAATGGATTTTTATGGTGTGATTTTGTTTTTAAAAAACAATGATTGTTGCAATTCTTGAGAGGATTTCGGATTTGGAGCTCAAGCTATTACCATTTCTTCGTCCTAAACGTGTTACTATAAGCTAATTATTAATCTTAACCACAGAAAGTGATGAAAACTAGTAGCATTTCTGTATTGCTTCTTTTGTTGGTGGTGGTGGTATTCGTGCCCCCTAATTGCAACAGACAAAATGTCAATTTCGGACTAAGAAAATACGTCAAGTTCCCTTGGCGTTCCTTCTTTCTATTACTCATAATCAGTATCTTCTTCACGCATCCACTCTTCAAGTCTTTTTTTGATAATTATTTTATATTATTTTCCTTGTTGCAAAAAAAATTAAGACATAATAAACGAATTATTTATAGCTTTTTAAATTTTTTTTTGCAAAAACGTCGTCGCCATGCCTTTCACTATTTCTCATCTAAGTTTGAAAATTTCTTCCCATTTGCCCATCTCTCTTTCCTTGAAATCTTGTAGGTTTTCCTCACTCTTTTCCCTTGTATTGTCTAGTGAACAAATCAAAATCCAAAAAGTTAAAAAAAGAAAAGGAAAAAAAGGGAACTTTTTACATAAAGAAATAAAATTAAGAGAATTTTATCTCACCTTTTTCTCGATTTTGTTTGTTGACCTGTCGTAATTTAACCTAGAAGATTAAATTAGTTTTCGCGTTTTAGGAGCTTGAAATTAGGCATTTTCGTTAGGTTTTATTTAGCATTTACTTTAGTTTCAACATAATGAATAAAATGTGTAAAAAGTGTAAAAAAAGAGTCTTTTATTGACTTTAAGATCGATTGAGGCCTCAAGGTTGACTAATGAATTTCGTGTGTGCAGGAGACCCTTGGAAGACTAACTACATCGAGACTGATTACTATGTCACGACATGGGACAAACGATGTCGCAACATAGGGACTAGAACCAAAAACTCCTGAAGATGTCTTCTATGTTGCGACATGGGCAAGGCATGTCACGACAACGCCTAGAAAATCACACCAAAGGAGTAGACTACCTTTGATGTCAATACATGAATCCTATGTGTCGCGACATCAACTCCTGAATGCGGAATTACATCGAGTGAGGGGCATTTTGGTCTTCACAATACAATCTAAACCTGAAGAACAACAGCTGACCTAAGGCTAAGGAAAACGACCGTCCAAATGCTATAAATAGGTCATTTTAGCACTTAGTTTTAGACACTCTTTCCTTAGTTTAATTCCTTTTTGTAATTTAGGTTTAGTTATTTTTTTTTCTTTAGGTTTTAAATATTTTCATTTTTATTTTATAGAAATGAGGTTCGTAAATTTTGCATAAATGATTGTGGTTTCATCCCAACAAATTGCATTACAAATCCTTGAGTTTTTTTCGGTTATATTTTCAATGTAATTTCTAAATGCATATTCTTATTATTGAATTTATGATGTTTCAAAAAACCATTAGGAATTAATCCTTTTGTGGGGATTAGGGAGTGAAAGTATGATTATTTAATTATTGTATAGGGATCTTCAACGGATCAACTGTTTGGAAAATGAAGAACGCGAAACAAACCTTAGGCTTGACAATCCAAAGAAGTCATTTAGATAGGAATTAGCTCAAAATTGGTATTGCACATTCCTGAACACCTTTATCCTAAACCAATCTAAAATCTGAGATCGAAAGATAAATAGTTTTTGTTGACTCGTTATATTAGTAAAAGATCGAAAGATCTTGCTAAGGTAACAACCAGTAAATTGATGAAAATCCAAAAGCAACGATTGAAGAAATTATATCAAAGCGAGCTAATCCCCCATAAATCAATTTATCGAAATCTCACATCTCATTTCCCTTGTTTTATTTTATTTTTATGATTATTATTATTATTATTAAAATCCAATATTTTCTTTGTGCAGGAATCAAAGTTGTTAGTACTTTACCTCCCTTGAATATAATCCTCGAAACACTCGTTATTTCATTGTAAAACTATATTACAACTCAATCCATAAACTTGCAGAAACCTAAAAATATAATATGAACAGGAGTATATTGGAGGTGGTCATTTGTGCATATAAACAATTATGTTCGGAGGATGTCATTTGTGCATATAAACCATTCCGGCTGCTATCTTTCTCTTTCATTTCACTAAAATCCGGAGACTCTTTTGTTTGGCCAAGGGATGTTATCTCGAAAAATCCAATGATCGACTGTGGCATGCGCCTCATTCTCATTCCCATCCCCATCCGCTGCTCACTTTTGCCTATCTCTTCCCACCAACTTTGTTCCCGTGAAATCCGCTACTTTTCTAGGTTTTCTTTTGTTGTTTGGTTGAACATGTTTTGCTTCTATTAACCCAATGCTTAAATTTCCTAACTTACACTAATGTGATTTTACACTTATAATTTTTTATGTAATTAATATTTTAACAATTCGATGATTAAATTTATCAAAATACTTGTATTAATTTCCTCTTTGTTAACACTCATTTATTGCTAGTAGTTGGGCCTTTAGGAACTCTTCTTTTGCCCTTGTCCACTTTCCCCTTCCCTTTAGATCCAATTGGACCCTTATTAAACATTTGATGAGAGTCGATATTAAGCAAAGATAGAGCTTCATTAAGAAAATTGTTGATTAATCTTATTAGAGATTTTATCTCCTTGAAGCTCCTCCCAACATTGAGAACCTCATCCTCCATTATTGAACTCCTGGTTCCAATTGATTTACCAACCTGTCTACGCCCTTTTCGCCTTGATTTGTGCTCCACGAACATCCAAGAGCCAAACTTTTCCCTTTGTTTTTTCCCCGAACAAGATGGTCAACGTCAATGAGTTGATCTGATCATAATTTGTAACCCTTTTTTCTCTTATGCAGATCAATGCAATTAGAGACCAGAAGTGAAATGTAGTTCATATTCATAACAATGATTACGACAAGACAAGCCAGATCGATGTGTAGATACCCTAAAAGACAAAATTACATGCAAACATATCACCACAACAACAGATATGGGTATCTCCTACTTCCAGATAATTAAGCAAGGAACCTAGTGCAAACCCAATTGTTTGAAAACGACATAACGATATATCTAAGAAAGATATATGCAACCAGTTTCACTTTCATCTGGTTCTTTTGTTTGATTTCCATCATTCTTATCATTTTCATCCTTTGCTTCTTCTTCTTGTCGCATCACATCTTCTCCAACTTTATTCTTTTTCGTGTTAAGGTACTTAATGAGACCATGGAGAGCAGCTTCAGGGTCATCACTTTTGATCATCAATTGTTGCGCCACTTCAGCTGGGGTAACCTCAACAACCGTAATCAGGTCATCAATGGAACCAAAGAGTTTATCATCTTTGATTCCAAGATATGTAGCTGCAAGTTTTCTGAATCCTGTTGGAGAACAAAATCCCATATGAATATGGACGTCCATGCGCCCTGGCCGCAACAGAGCAGGGTCCAACTTCTCTTTGTGATTCGTCGTGAAGATGATGATCCTTTCATTCCCACAGCTCGACCACAATCCATCAATGAAATTCAGTAGTCCCGACAATGTTACCTACAGAAAAATTAAAAACACACACACACACATAAATCATCGTTATCTAAGCTAATAATGATAATTTTATAATGTTATAGCTTTGAAAGTTTAATGAGGTACTTACTCCAGGATCAACGGATGCAGGACGATCGGTTCTTCCATCTTCGCCTTCCTTCTCACGGTCATTTTTTAACTTGCCACGATCTTTTGAAATCTTTGTGCTGCAATCTATATCTTCAATTAGAAGAATAGAGCGGTTTGTGGTGGATGTAAGTATACGTCTAAGATCGGCATCATTTCGAACACTTTGGAATTGGAGATCATACACATTGTAGTTCAAGTAATTTGCAATTGCGGCCACCAGTGAAGATTTGCCAGTCCCTGGAGGACCAAACAAAAGGTAGCCACGTTTCCAAGCCCTCCCAACGTTTTCAAAGAAATCCTTGCGTCCCACAAATGATTCAAGGTCATCCATTATGAACTGTTTCAGCTCTGGCTCCATAGCCAAAGTCTCGAACCTTGCTGGGTGCTTGAAAACAGCCGATTCCCACCTGGAACGATCTTGGTTATAGGTATAGATGTTGAGCTTTTCTCGCTTGCTCAAGATTGTTTGAGCTGTCTTCGCTATATGGGGAAAATACTTTTGTTCAACAAGTTCCCAGACTCTTCTCTTGCACGTCAAGTGGTAGGTTTTTTTATCAGGGATGTAGTACTTGTCCGATTCTTTAACATGCAGAGTCCACTCCAAGGTTATACCTTCGAATTCATCGATGATTTTGCAATCGGAAGGGATCTTCCGTTTCGGCGGCGATGTTGGGCTGTTAATGTCATTGGAGCCGAGGAGAAGTTTCTCGGTGGAAGGGCCGATTCGGGTCGGAAGGTAGACCTCAACAGCTCGAAACGTTTCGTTATAAACAGCTTGCCAGCGTTCTTCAATGATGAAAGTGAAGTTGGAGGAGAAGTATTTGGTTACCAGATCAGAGAATTTGGAGTTGATAAACCTTTGCATCGGCTTCGGGATCATTTCATTCAGGATTGTACGGATTAACATGGCCATTGCTGAGAGGGAAGCATAAGCAGCAAGGATAGTAGACATGGAAGGCAGCTCTTTCAAAAGGGAAGCCATTTTTGGATACAGGGAGAAAAGACCAACGCAGGGGAAACGAAAACTGAAGTGGGTTTTAAGTGTGGACTGGTTTCTGTATTAAGAAACAGGGCGGGGACTACTGCGCAGACTTGGATTGAATGTAGCAACCTCGAAGAAGATGGATATTGTTTAATCTAAAATAGTGAGAGACTGTTTTTGGACGGCTACTTGGAATTCCAAGACTTTTCAACCACTCTATGTTGAATATTATAGACCATACATTGCCAAGCTGCTTCTTTGATTAGACTTTTTGAGTGCAGATCATTGGGGGATTTGATGTTAAATACAGTCAGCTATTGAATGCAGCCAATACACATGACAATCTTGCCCAACCTAACCAGTTGTTAACATCTCATACTTTCACTATAATCACATGAATATAATAGTAGTTTCGAGTAAAATAAAAAATTTTCAACATAAAAAACAAAGCACCATGAAATGAGTGTGACAGAGAAAATACTATACTCTCCTGTCCCTGTAACACTGACAAGCCACATGTTCTAGTATCAACACTACACTTTTACGTTTCTTACAATCCTCATGTTCTGAAGGATTTGATCTGAAGTACTGAGTTTATTCCCAATGGTTATAATTGAGCTTACAAACACAGTAGCTTTGCATTTCGGAGAAATTTCCTGACTAAGAACTATTGAAGAATAGAAAACAAAAGTGGATACTAGCTAGTTGAGCAGATAATCATATTGTAAAATCTTGAGCTTCTCTTGTCTTTTCACTTTACAGCACCATACAACAATTTTCTATAGTCTTTCCATGTCAAGCCTAAATCACTTTTCCTTTTATATTGTCAATACATGTTCAATGACACTGGTTAGGCTGAGCTCTAAAGTCGAAAACCATTAGCCACATAGCTAGGGGGTTAGAAGGAAAAATTTTCATTTAAAATTTTTAAAATTTTAAATAATAAAAGTAAATTTATATTTTGAGATATAAAATTTTGATTCCATTTTTTTTTTAAATTATAAAGATATTAGGTTATTGAAAGGGTAAAATTATATTTTTATTATCATACAAATTACAATTTAATTTTGATTCCTTAAATTTCTTTTTTATTTCACCCATAAAAATAATTAAAAGTAGAAAAACTTTTTAAATTAAAATATTTAATTCTATTAAAATAATCATATTAATATAAAATTTTCTCTATCAAAATTTCAAATTCTTAGACCCCTATGTCTAGTGCTTATATTAAGCGTTTTTTGAACTGAAAATTAATTTTTTTAGTTATTCAAATTTTAAATATATTTGATAATTTAAATTTAAAAATATAAAATTTTTCAATAAAAATAGTTGAAGATAATAAATAGATAAGAAATTACTTATCTTTTAAATATTATCATTTTTAATTTTCAGTTATTTGATGCAGTTGAAACTAATTAAAAATGTGACTAAGACAAGTACACCTATCAATTAAAAGTATAGTTACGGTGATCACAGATATCATTTCCACGAAGATTAAAAGTATTAGTAATTACTATCTTCCTATTATTTAACCACAAATTGAAGTGATCGCTTAAAACTAAAACTAACTAAATTAATAAAAGAACACGACAAAGAACAAATCAAGAAATAACAAACAATTAACACCAAAAAGCGAGATAAAGTCCACCTAGATTTCATTCGTCATTATCAATCTGAATCAAACAATTTATTCACTTAGTATCTTGATCCTTAAAAATCCCTCAAGCATAAAAACAACTGACTCTGGGTTGATTAATTGAAATTTCTTTATAATTAAAATCACTATTGTCGCATTAACTCGATCTTTGGATCCCCTATTAGATTTAACTTTAATCCGATATATTTATGTCCTCCTATTTCTAGGATTGCATGCAACTCCACTCAATTATGCTAGATATACTCTTAAACATGGTTTATTCCTCCTCTGATTTAAGCACATCCAACATGAATTAATATCTCGGAAATACTAAATCAAGAATTAAGCACACACAATTGAGAACAAGATTTAAGCATTTATTGTGTAAAACAGAAATTAAATGACAGAATTCATCATAGGATTCATCTCCCCTAGGTATTTAGGAAATTAGTTCATAATAGCAAATAAAAACATCTCAAAGGCAACATAATTATAAGAAATAAAGAAACTCATAATAAGATTCAAAGAAATTAAAAGGAGGTCTTCAATATTAATGGAAATATGCTTCAGTGGTGTTTTCTGAATTGTTTTCTTCAATATTTTATGACGGTTTACTTCTGTCTTCTCATATCAAGTATATATAGATCTTAAAATGCTTGAAAAACCTAAAAATTGCGCTTTTTCTCGTGTTTGGAGTAAAATTCACGAAATCCACACGGTTTGGCACATGGTCGTGTGCCCAGCCCATGTGACTCCTAAAATCTGCTCTTTTTTTCGATTTTCGCTCGTTTTCACTCCTTACACTCATATTTCGTTCTACTACTATAAAAACATGAATTTAAAGGATTAGAAGCATAAAATTCACCATTTTACATCGAATAATAATCCAAAAACGTATTAAGAACGGGATTAAACATGATACTTTTATTAAAACATAATACTTTTAGCACTTATCATTATTTTTATTCTTTTGATATCATCTTTTAAATATTTTACCTTTAAAAGTTTTTAAAATTATTATTTATCAAATAAACTAATTAAATTTGTAATTAGTTTTAACTAATATATCAAACAAATTTTATAACTTAAATTCAATTGAAAAATTATTAAAATACCTTTTTATATACAAAAGAAGTTATATTATTAAGAGATTATTTTTGTCTGTTTATGTTTTTATATAAAATCAATAAAAATTCAATCACAATAAAATTGGATACGTGACACCATGATATTAAACATTGAATTTTTCTATTTCAACCAAACCCTCCATTATTTTTATATCAAAGTTTTATAAATATATTTGTGAGTTTATTTTTTTTTTTTGTCAATTAAGTTTTAACTCAATTGAAATGAATATTATTATTAATACAGGAATATGTGGATTCCTGCCAATTAAGTTTTAACTCAATTGATATGAATATTATTATTAATGCAGGAAGACGTGGATTCGAGTGCGTTGAAGCGCATTATTTTTCTGTTTATGGATTGAAAAAAATTATGGATAGTTCAAATATTGTATAAAAAACATATATGATCAAAACCTATAATAAAATTGTTTAAATAAAAAAATAACTGTGTTTTCCCCCTATTTCATGGTATGCTATATATCTAGTATTATTAAACTCCTTGAAAAAATTTGTTTAATATATATAATTTTGTTATTTTATTTATACTTAAATTAATAAATATTTAAAAATAGACTTTACAAGATATTCAATTATGTTAAACTTAATATAATTTAAATTTAAAATTATTAAACTTTCTTTACTTCGATTATGTATTTAGATTTAATTTATTGTAAAATTTTAAATTGATTTTTTAATAAAATTTGCTATATTAAAGTCTCGGACATTTAATGATTCATGGACCAAATTATAGTATATGAATACATAATAAAATAATTATATATAATTTTAAGAATTGACATAAGACATTAATATAAATGATAAGAAAATTTACACTTTAAAAATATTATTATTTTCTAGTATACAAACATAATAATTAAACATTCAGAAAACTTGTTTTAGAAAGATATGGTTTTTCATTCATGTGCTTGTTGCTTACAGTGCACCAAGCATTTCCCACATGGGCTTTGTTCCTTACAAGTTGCCAAAGAAAGTCTTTTTTAACTTTTTACCTTTCTTTTACGAAATACCAGCATATATAACCCTTTACAGGAGTTGTTAAGCATCGGAAAAATGCTTTCTCCTTTTGTTTTGTTTTTCCCTTAAAACTGGAATCTGTTTGACTAAATCTATAGATATTAAACTAGGAAGATGTTGAGTGCCCTTAAACTTTGTCATCATGGAACCACCACCTGGTCTGCTTTGGAGATCGACCGTTTCTACAGTTCCTTACATAGCGATCGTTGTCTTCAGGGCATTGCTGCAAACCATGATTAATAGTATTAAAAGATGTAGAGGACATTTGAAGACACAAGAATACATCAAATAATCTGGAACCATTCAGGACATGGTCATGATTTGCAAGAAAAGCAATGTTCATTTCTGGTTTGGAAAATTTGAGCCCCAAAAAAAAATGGATAGTATGCCTTGTGCATGACAAACGGTTCTTGAAGACAGTGCAATAGAAAGCACCCCGAAAATTAATAGAATGTGTAATCGAACCTTCACAGTTGCACTTGATAGCATGGAGAGAATGCTGATACAGATAGAACTAACTGTCATGGCCGGGGACCATGAATCATATAAGATATCTACAAAAATACAATGGAACAATCATGTAGTATATGTCTGTCTTGTTGCAAGTTATGCAATAATGAAAGCACATACAAGTGAAAACTGAACGATATTATTCTGTGTGTGTGAGCATTGGAATTTTACAAACATTTTTTACATTAAGAAATCCAACTATACTTTGAATTTGGCAAACAAATGTTGGGAAGTCACAGCAAGAATATAAAAAATGTTATCCTTAGCTCATTTCCCAAGCTACTCTATCCCCACCTTATCCAGTTGAAGAAACCACAAAAGGAAATAAAAATCAAGTCTCAACCTTGTCAATGAAGCCATGTTCTCTATGAAATGCAGAAGAGATAACCTAAGATCACCCATTACTCTAACAGATAGGTAGCATCACCCCACAGCCATGAACAAAAAGAAAAAGGTAATGAAAACTCCCCCTAAAAAAAAAACCAATTCCTGGTAAACTCTTGCAAAGCTCATGCTTAAAGGGAAGAACATCTATACCGCTTAAAACAACCATCTTTAACTCTCTTTTTCTTATCGTTATGTGATGCATCTCTACGACTTAAAGCAACCATCTTTAAAGTTCTTTTTCCCCTTTCTTTTCCCTATCATTATACAATATTAGAGACAAAGCTAACAATAGTTTTCGGCTACCAGTTATAAGGAGTATTAGGAGACTTGGAATTTGGACTTCTACTTTTTCTTTATCTTTTTTCATATAGAATATATTTTGGTGAAAAGGATAGGAAGATAGATGATACAATAATATGAATATCTGTGACAATAATCTCACATAAACCATCAAAGATCTTTTTAACAATGTAAAAAAGGTAAACATTTCAAAGGTAACAACAAATTACTAAGGAGGCAATAGTATCCAAAACACCCCATCATTTTCAAAGGACAAATGGATAAAAATTAAAACCAAAGCAAAGGGAGAAATCAGATCATGACATGTCTACTGCAATATATATATATAAGATAAAAATAGATTAAAAAACTTGAGAGGAATCGAAAACCACTAAAAAACAGAGCATATTGACGGAAAACTAATATCAATTCTTACCTAAACAAATATGGCCATTGCTATAAATATGTGGATGGAGAGGTGCCGGTTGAAGAAATATCACCTGCCACCAATATAACCCAAAAAAGAAACAAAACGGAAAGAGCAAAATTATTAGAATGGAATCGAAGAAAAAAAAAAACACTAAAAAATGGGGACTTGAGTAAAAACCAAACCTGGGGAGCTTCCATAGGGTAATGTTCAGGGAAATCCACTTGAAGCTGATAGGTTTCATTGGTGTACAAAGTTCCGGCAGCTCCATTTACTTCAATCACCCACCTTTCAAAAAACAAAGAGAAAATTAAAATTAAAAAGTATCATTTAAAAAAAAAAAAAAAAACTACAGAAAAGAGAGAATCAAACCAAAACCTTTGAAGATTATCAGTGACTCCGTGTTTGAAACCGGAAGGAGGGTTGACCTGCCACTCTACCAGTTCCTTTTGCAGCCGATTGCATGCAATTTTACTTAGTCCCTAAACAAACAACCCAAATCAAATTCCCATCAAACCAAAATTGAGAAAAGAAGGGAAGGGGAGTGAAGTAAAGGAACCAAACCTTGCGAGAAGAGGCGGAAGAGCTGCTCATGCTTATATACGGTGTGTTTGGGTAGGGTGTTTTGGGTCCTCTCTTTCTATAAATATGAAATCAAGAAAGGAAAACAAAAGAAATACTATGGAACAACAATGAAAGGGAGGGGAAGAGAAGGGAAGAGAGCTTTAGAGAAAGAGAAAGAAAGAGCGACGATTTATGAGGGGAGTGTTTGGCCCCTCTTTGTGTTCCCCACCGTTACCTCGCTCTCTGTCTCTCCTTAGTCCATGGCTTATATTTGTCAAGGCGGTTTTTCTTTCTTTTCCACAAAAAAAGTCTTCCAAGTCAATTGCTTCAACACTTTGTACGATGTCGTTTCTACCGCCCTTTCTCATACCCTTCCATTTCCTTTTTTATATGGTTTAATTTCGTTACACATACGCTCCCACCATGTTCTACATTTTAAATTGGTTTTTCAATTTTAAAATATTCTAATTGAGTCCTGAAAGTATTTGTATGTATCAATCACGTCCATGTGTTTTAAATGATGTTACATTCAGGGGCAAAATTAGGGGAGTTGGTAGGGGCCTCGACCCCATCTAAAATAGAAAATATTTTATTTAAGCCCTTTAAAATTTTTAAAATTTTAAATTAGTAAAGTAAAATTACACTTCACCCCCCCTAAAATAT
The DNA here is from genome assembly GCA_039519145.1 of Kokia cookei. Taxonomy (NCBI): domain Eukaryota; kingdom Viridiplantae; phylum Streptophyta; class Magnoliopsida; order Malvales; family Malvaceae; genus Kokia; species Kokia cookei. The sequence continues at coordinate 15,752,918 of CM076909.1, forward strand.
AAGAATTTAATTTAATCATTTAGAAAAAATAAAGATATGGGCTATTAAAATGGTAAAATTGTATTTTTGCTATTGTAAAAATTATAATTTATCGATCTCCTTAAAAAAAAAATTTAATTTCGCCCCTAGTTTCACTTTAGATATGTATTGGCATTAAACACCTAGAGTGATGACTTGATCGAGAGATGAACTTGATTGATATAATAATGATGTTTTGAATATTTAATTAAATAATTTTGAAGTTTTGGGATAAAATCTAGAATATAAATTGTAGTTTGAGGATGCTTTTCGGAATTAACCTTTTTAATTTAATATGTTGTTTGGATTGTAAGAGGGGCTTAGGAGGCCTTGGCCCCCTCCCCAAAATAATTTTGGGAAATTTCTATTTTCCTTGTGAAATTTTTAAAATTTTTAATTAGGCTCCTAAAATTTTGAAAAAAATTATTTTTCTCTTGAAATTTTTAGAAAATTTTAATTAAACCCTTCAGATTTTTGAAAATTCTTATTATATCTTTTATATTTTAACTAAACTCTCTTAAAATTTTTGAAAATTCTCATTGATCTCACATAAATTTTAATTAGACCACCGAATCTTTTTGTTTTTTTTTTTTTTTTGTTTTTTAAATTCACTAAACTCTTAAAAGTTTTGAAAATTTTACTAGGCCCCAAAACTTAGTTCCAAAATCCACCATTGCATTTAAATTTAAAATTCAAAATATGAATCTTTTACCATATATTCCCTATTCTCATGGAACAATATTTTGTAAAATAATACTCTTTTATAAAACAAATAGAACCCTAATGGATAAAAACCCTAAAGCTAGAAGATATCAATAACAGTTCATTTCTTACCACACAAACCGGCTTTTTGCATGGCATGGCATGGCATGGCAATGCCAAAAGATACGTGCAGTGGCTAAATGGTCCTACTTCTAAGGCAAATTTTAGTTCAAGATTAGTGGGATGTATATGTTTTAAATATTTAAAGAAAGAGAGTTGAATCTACGTACAATATTTTATTTATAATTTTACAAGCCAATCGTTTTATTATTTTTCTAAAAAAACAGTAGTTCATTATATGATTATTTGCAAAAGCTGAAATTCGTTGTTATCCATGGATATAGCAGCAAAGGGTGGGAGGATCTTTTACTTTTAACCTTTCGGCAGGTATATGCCCAGGGCAGTCGCCTCCTTTTGACTCCTGCGCTCCTTATTCTGATATTTAAGCAAACCAAGCATCTTCTAGTCTTGCTAACTGGATGTTTTTCCTTTGCAGCAAATGCGACGCTAAGGGGAGGGAGGCCGGGAAGTACAAGCATTTATATTTCTTCGAGACAACTCGCATATTTTCCGCAACCCCAATTCGTATTTTAATTCTAGTTCACCAAAGTAATGAGCTCGCCACTTACTTTTCATTTGAGGTAGCTCGTCAATCTCAGAGTGTCAGTCAATCTTAGTGGGTTCGCCATATTCAATTCTCCATATGTATTCGACACCCTTGAAGAGTTCGCCATTCGTAAAGAATTTACCAAATGTACACGCTACATGAATGATCATATCGCAACAAAAATTATAAAAATATAATACATGATAAAATTACATTTAAATCTTTTAAAAATTTTACAATTCAATTTTCACGAATATCAAAACCCAAATTATGTCGGATCCTTATATTTTGCTTTCATTGCAACATTAATTACAAAGGATGCTCTAGAAGGACAACCACCTAGATTAATAACATATTCTTTTTTTACATGTCAAAAGCTTCTAGCATTTGCCTTCTTCAAGCATGGCCATTGTTTTATGTGAAATTATTGATTTCTATTAATGCCATCCTTAAATTATGTTTCTCATACTACCAAAACAGCTAGGAACGGAGGCATCCGGAAGCTGTTAAAATCCAATCGCAGTCATTACGTAAAACATGTTTTCTCAGCCTTTTTCGCATGGGTGATATGTGTTGAGGCAATTATGTGAGTTAATATCACAAGTACTGGGGACTACGATATACATCGTAACTTGACATATTTGAAGTTGGTAAATTTTAGGAACAAAATTTTTGAGCTGTGAGACTTGCTGATATTGTAGAAATATGATAGATTATTTATGAAGAATGAATCATTTGAAGTAATATATCTTGAAAATTGAATAAGATCAAACAATCAGATCCTCCGAAATAAAGATATTAAATATGTATTGCATTGAAAACTTGTCTCCAACATCCTTACATTATATTGAATTTTATTATTATATTGTATACTATTTTAGCTAGTTTTTTTTAAGGGGAACTTATTATTGTGAGTGTATTACTTAAGCAAATAAGTGCGTAACTTTGATTATTGATAAGATTTTGGTGCGAAAATTTAGAGGTGAGTAATTTAGATCTTTACGTACAAAAGTGAGGTTGTTAAATCGAGGTGTGTTAGGACTTAAAGCAATTGATGTATAAAGTTGAAAGGTAATGGATTATTACACTGAGCTAGGTTTTCCAAACATAGGGAAAATCGAAATGCATAAATAATTGATACATGCACAAATAGGGTGAAATTTATTAAATTTTATTCACCGAAGCTATCAATTTTCAAGTTTGAAAACTCAATCAACTTGCAACAACTTTTTGGATGGGATCTAGGTATTTATAGGTTGAGATATCTTCATATCATTCTAAGATCTATCTCTTAACTTTGAAACGCACTTTGAATCACTTGATTTCGAGTTCAGAAGCTCAAGTTATGATTGTTTTAGTGAAGACTGCGCAAGTAGAATTTCTGGACGGGATTACTACAGAAATTATAAGTTTCGGGCTTTTAATTCGAGTTTAAATCATATTGGATTCGAACTTTAGTCTTAATTTTTATTATACATGAGTTCAATATTGTATTTATTAGGTCTTATTATTTTATAATTTATTTTTTCCGAATTTTGGATTTTAAAAAAAGTATTTTAAGCTATTTTGGAATTTTATGTCAATAATAAAATTTATTTTAAAACTACTTAGATTAATTAGAGTTTCAATATACTTGAGAATTTTTCTTAAGGTCTGTTCGTTATACACAAATAATAATTGATTCCATAACTTCTATTTTTGAATTAATAAAACTCTCTTTAAGTTTTTCTTTTCGAAAATTTCTCTTGAGTTTTTTTTTAGATGAGTTTTAACAATCTTTTAAGATTGTAAGGATCATCTTCAAGGTTTTTTTTTTTTTTTTTTTGCCAAGTTTCCTTTCTTGGAGGAAAAATTAGACTCGCTTGAAGGGGTTGTAGATTCATCTGGTTTTCAAGGCTCCTTAAGACTATTACACACCACTTCCCACCTTTTTCATCTATCTTAATCTGTTTCTTTGTTATTTTGTTATGTTATTGTTTAATTGTTTCTAATCTTTGATTTGGATTCATTGTTCTTTTTCTATCTTAATCATTTGTTTCAATTTGTTACCCTTTCAATTCTTAAATTTGACTTGGATTTGTTTGCACTTCAAGTTGTGTCAAATTTCAAGTTTTAATTTATTTATCTAGAACCTTAAACTAAATCCGCAACTTGGACAAACTTGCGATCACTACCTGCGTCCTTATCAACAGCTTAATTGCATTTTTCTTGTGTTTTTGTCATCAATGCCACCTCCAATTGGCACTACTAGTTACACCTCTCTCACCATTGTCTAATTTCAAATGATGTTTTCAATCAGTTTAAAAATCTGTATGAGTTAAACTTAATTAGATAAAATGACATTTTCAAATGGTGCAACATGCTCACTCAACCCATTGTATTTCAAAGAACTTGAACCTTTGTATTTAATTAGTAAATAAAGTATGAAATTAGGTTGGATTAAATAAAATAATTCGAGTTTTATAAACTATAATAGATCGAATGAACATGTCAAATCATTTAAACGTATCACACTATATTTTAAATTAATATCATATCGTTTAATTAAGTCTATCTCATAAAATTAATAAAATTTCCAAGTATTACAAAATAACCTTTTATTTTTTGCACATCCTAAAAATACAAATGTCAAAATGCACATTGCATTATAGTACAGGGACTTGTACAATACTTTTACCATGTTTTATCAACAAGCAATATGATATATTGACTTTACATAAATTTGATCTCTTGGCAAACCTTAAAGCAATCAATAAATGATTAAACTAGAAGTTTCTCTATAACACCATTTAAAGTCTCTCAATAAATCCTATGCGAGGTTCTAATGGTTAAGAGTGTTTATTGTTCCAGATGTGATTTAGGTTCGAATCATGCTAGTCGAGTTTGTTGTTTGAGCTTCATCCTGTCATTGTAATTCGTGTTTGTCATGTTTGGATGGACCGTGGGTGCGGTGCAATGTGTTTAACTTACTTTTTGGCTCACGCTACAAAATCGTTACAGTATTTAATTTCACCGTCACCGCTATTTTTACACTAACCACAGATAAACACAACCGCTCATCAAAATCCACCCTTAATATACCAATATGGCTTTAGGAAGACTTCCTAACGAGTTTAGCAGGAAAGAGTGCAATGAAACGACATGGTCCGCGCTAATGCGGAACCCAAGACTCGAATATTGACTTATGAGCATTGGATTAAAACCAATTTGAAAAGAATGAATCTTAATCTCAAAGAAAGCTAGAATTAAACAAATACATAGAAATTAGAATAAAAAACTAAAAATTTTAGGCACGTTTTTTAGGTTCGGGTCCAACTCGACTTGAAAAATGGGTCTAATATTTTACTCAAGTCCGATTCAAATAAAGATGTTAAAATCAGAGTCTAACTCGGCTCAACCGTATTAAAATTATTATATTATTTTTAATATAAAAATAAATTTAAAAAATATAATACATCAAATACACTAAAAACATTAAAATAAATATTTTCCAATAAATAAAAAAAATTAAAAAATATATACTTAAATAATACTAAGATATGTGTAACTTAATAAGCAAATACTTCAAAAATACTAGCAAAATTAATAATAAAACAAGAGATATACAATATCCAAATAATAACAACAAAATAATAGCAATATAATAGCAAAACAATGAAAAAACAGTGACAAAACAACAACAGTTTTTATTTTGCAAATTCGAGCTGGATCAGGTCGAGCACAGATCAAAAAACTTACCTCAAGCTTGCCCTGTTTAGAAAATAGGTCTTACTTATTGTCGAAGCCCATTTTTTGGGCCTATGTTTTTGCCCAGATTCTCCCACTTTTGGGCAGATCTTCGGGTCGGATGACCCAACCCATGATCAGGTCTAAATGTTACTAATGAAATTGAAAAAATTTGTAGTTTGGTGACAAAAATAGAAACACGTTAATAGTTGAGTGACTAATAGAGTTTTTTACCCAAAATAAATTTACATTTTCTATGGCCCTTAATGTTTCTATGGGCTTGAACCCATCTCTTACCCAACATGTTTCCTTTCCGGCCCTAACTCGAAGATCTGATCCAGTCCATGCTTTGTCTTCCTATGTCAGTTGAAACTTGAACCGCCCGACGCTTTTTTCCACTTCCCAGCGTTTTACAATTACATCTGATTTGCTGAGCTGACCCCAGTCAGCCATTTATCCTTCAATCCAGCTGCGACTCCAACTCTCGGAGCCACCATGAGGAAACGAGATTTAGCTATTCTTATGCTCTCTGCTTTCGCCATATTCTTCTCTCTTCAGGTTCGTTTATTTCCTGTTCTTCACTTTTATTCATCTCACGAACCATAAACCCTAGAAACACATGGGCTTTTTAATTTCCTTCTATACTTTTACTCGATTTTTGTACTTCCTTCATTGTTTTGTGTAGCACGAGGGAGATTTTTCGTTTAGAGAAGCGTGGTATCATTTATCCGATGAATACCCGATCAAATACGAAGCTGAACGTCTCCCCCCGCCTCTCGTTGCCGATCTGAATGGTGACGGAAAAAAGGAAATCCTCGTCGCCACTCACGATGCCAAAATTCAGGTTATTCAATTCTCTGTAGAATAAATCAATTTATTTTTGTGGCAAAGAAAAACGATTTTTTTTCTAAATTATGAATTTGATTGAATCCGGAACCTACTAGGTATTAGAGCCACACCCACGGCGTGTTGATGAAGGATTCAGTGAAGTGCGTTTGCTGACAGAGGTGTCTTTGTTGCCTGATAAGATCAGGGTTGCTTCTGGTAGACGTCCCGTGGCCATGGCCACCGGTGTTATAAATCGAATTTATAAGTCTGGGCAACCTCAGAAACAGGTTCTGGTTGTTGTTACTTCGGGTTGGTCTGTTATGTGTTTTGACCATAATCTCAACAAGTTATGGGAGAATAGTTTGCAGGTTTGTGTACTTGGGGTTTTGTATTTGATCTATTCTGTAACTTGTTCTCAAATAGTGTTTTCCTGATAGTCTTGGGTTTTTGTGGTGTTCAGGAGGATTTTCCACATAATGCACACCATAGAGAGATTGCAATTTCCATAAGTAATTACACCTTGAAGCATGGGGATTCAGGTTTAGTCATTGTTGGTGGGAGGATGGAAATGCAGCCCCATGTATGTTAAGCTAAGCTTTTTGTTGTTGTTGATGTTGTGTCCCTTCTCCAGTTATAAGCTTAAAATCTTGCTGTACATTTCTGTTCACCAAGTCTGGGTTCTAAAAACTATTAGATTCAAATTACATAGGAACTGATTTTTTAATAATTTTTTAGCATTGCAGTGTTTAATATAACCAAGACTTGGATATATGGTTTGTAAAGTGGTTTTCTTTGTGTTACTTTTCTTTGGTTAATTAACAAGTTTTCTTGATATTATCAGTTATACCTAGATCCTTTTGAAGAAATTGGGATGGCAGAACGAAGTGCTGAGCAGCATAGAAGAAGTGCAAATGAAAAGGAGGTATGGATGTATCATTGTCTATTGGTGTTACACATCTGCTTGCTTATTATTATTCTCATTATTATTATTATTATTATCATCATCATCATCATTATTATTATTATTTATGTTGATATTCCCATGTTTATGTAAAGAGATTTAATATAAGCCAGGCATGTTAAGTCTGCTGCTGAACAGCCCCCCCTTTCACATACTTTCTTGAGTGCTTCCTTCTGTTATGTTCCATTTTTTTTTTTCTTTTTGCTACTTTAGTCTTTTTAAACTTGTCTGTCAAATACCTAGAAGTTGTCATTCTGGCATTAACCATTAGAACCTGCCAAAGTTCAAAATGATTTCTATTATTCTCTCTATTTGGGCTCCTTGATGATCCTGCACTTTTATGCACAAAATCCGCAGCATTAGAAATAAGTGGATGTCACTTCTTGTTTCATGATCTGAATACTGATACACTGTATCCTATATAGGCTTCTGAAAACTCTGGAACTGTGAATTTACGTCATTTTGCTTTTTATGCATTTGATGGACAAAAAGGTGGACTTCGATGGTCTAGAAAGAAAGAGGTATGCTTTTTTGTTTTCAGAATTTTCTTTTTAAAAATTTTCATCATTATTTTTTGTAGTTCTCTTGTGGTTCTGCATATCTTTCACCAAATGTTAAGCTTTTGGGAGAATATAAGTGCTACTTGATGGTTGCTGTCACCTTATTTGCAAGTTTGATGCCTTTATCAGCTATCTTCTCCTTCACTACATGCTGATATAATTATTTTATTTTTTGGTTTAGAATATTGAAGAACATTCTTCAGATTCATCACAGCTAATTCCACAACATAACTACAAGCTTGATGTGCATGCTCTGAACACTCGTCAACCTGGTGAGGTAAGCTTTAAGGCCATTTGGATTATTATATATCTCAGAAGGAGGTTATAAACTTTTAAGTGCTTTGGGGAAAAAAAGATACTAGTAGCTGAATCTTTTTTATTAATTGACTCATCATAATTCAAGTAAAAATCATAGGCAGCTGATTTTTTTTCTAGGTCACATCTGTTTTCCTGTTTACATTCATCTTTGTTTTGTGAGTCAAATTTTCAGTCAAATACGAGTCTCACTTCACCTGCTATTAAAGCACGCTTTTGCTCTCATGTTTCTAGTTTTCTGTAACTTTTAACTAATCTAAGTTGTGGATCTTTGTCTAATTGTGTTGGTATGTTTATTTCTTTTAAAGTATTTCCCCTATCTAGATGATTCCCAATGCGATAATCTTTTGATTTTTTTCCAATCTAGTTGAATCAATCCCAAGTATAGAATCTCTTAGACATGTGAACTGTAGTTTGAATGCAGGGAATTTAGGGAATCAATCCTTGGAGTTATGCCACATCATTGGGTAAGCTAGTAGTACATGCTAATTATGAACTTCTCTGTTATTTTCATACTCAAGAATGTGAGGGATTCATATTACATCTATCTTTTTTCTCTAGGATAGGAGAGAAGATACATTGTTGAAGTTGTCACATTTCAAGCGACATAAGAGGAAAACATTGAAAAGAGTACCTGGAAAGTCAACAACATATCCTTTTCATAAACCTGAGGAACACCATCCTCCTGGGAAGGATGATTCAAAAAAAATTTCAAATTTGATTGGAAAAGCTGCCAAGTATGCTGGTTCAGCAAAATCTAAGAAGGTATGTTTTTCAATGGGATATGGGTACTTCTGTCAAAACATTCATTCAGAAGTTTAGAGGAGACTATGGACATGAAGGTTTTTTCAGTTATTTGGCTGGTTTCATTTTAGCTGTGATGCTATGTATCTTGTAGTTCGTTGGAATGACACGTCATATGCACCTCTTTTCTTATATCTCCATGTTCTCCTGTGTTGTGACTTTTCTATGACTTTGATGCATCTAATTGCTGCCTTTTGCTGCTCCACTTAGTTGGTCTTGTACAATAGGAGACCTGACCCTGTGATAAACTTATTTACTGAAAGATATTGCTTATATTGTATGACCTCTCAATTTTGTTATCTTGTCAGTTTCTCTGTTGTGGTTTCCAGATATATTCCAAACTGAATTTTTCCTTGCAAGATATGTTTATCATGTATGTTTTTGATGATTAGTTCTTTTTCCATGATCAACGAAGAAAACAGTCCATCCATGGTATTTATCTTATAAATGCCTATAATTTTCTTCTTTACATTTTTGTTGCAGCCAATGGCTTATATTCCAACCATAACAAACCACACCCAGCTCTGGTGGGTTCCTAACGTTGTTGTGGCCCATCAAAAGGAAGGGATAGAAGCTGTTCATTTGGCATCTGGTCGAACTGTATGCAAGGTGACTGTTCACTCTCACTTTGTGCTTTTAAATATAATGCCTTGTGAGAATGGCTGAACTAATTTGTGTCAAAATTTCTTTCACTGGCTGTTAATATGAAATGCTAGTTTTGTAACTTGAAAGTCGGCCCCCCTTTTTTTTTGATCGAGAACCTTTTCTTGATCTAGTTTTCATCTTTGATTATATTTTTTTCTCCCCTCATGAAATATGCATTGCAATTGTCAAATGGACCCTACCGTTAACTTTTAAATACAATGTATTCATGCTATATGTCTGGATTGTATATTGCTATACTGAATTGATGGGTAATCTTTATTGATTTCATCAGCTTCATCTTCAAGAAGGAGGCCTTCATGCTGATATCAATGGAGATGGAGTTCTGGATCATGTCCAGGTGCGGACTTCTCTTTTATTTTCTTATATTACCTTGTATCAAAGTGTTTTTGTTGTGCATGTCATATTTAATAACGACTGCATTAGTACGAATGTTCTAACTACTTCTGAAGTGACCACTTATATTTGTTCTACTCAGGCTGTTGGTGGAAATGGTGCTGAGCAGACTGTTATTAGTGGATCAATGGAGGTGCTGCGACCTTGTTGGGCTGTGGCAACCTCTGGAGTACCAGTTCGAGAACAACTATTTAATGCTTCAATATGTCATCATTCCCCTTTCAATTTATTCCAGCATGGAGAGTTCTACAGAGGTTTTGGTCGAAGTACTCATGTTGCTTCTTTAGAAGTTGCAACACCCATTCTAATCCCCAGAAGTGATGGACATAGGCATCGTAAGGGGAGCCATGGTGATGTTATTTTCTTGACAAATCGAGGAGAGGTATGCTGCTGTTCTGTGTATAATGTTTTTGTAGCTACCATGACATTGGATTGAAGTTGCATGCATTTGAGTTCTGAATTCTTTTCTAAAAGAAATTGAACAATATCTTTTTGTCATTTATTTGAACCTATAGATGTGAAGTTCATAAAAAATGCCCTTCCTAGATTTCGGGTTTTTGGAATATCTAGTTAAGTACTTTATTAGGCGGAACCTGTCCTTATTTCATGTTACGTGTGAACATGGAATGAGTGATACTCTTACTACTGTGGTTTTTCAGATAAGAAAGCAAATTTATCATCCAAAGGAAGCAGTTAAACTGGTAGGTCAAAACTTTTCTAGCCCATCTAGCTAGAGGACAATGAATCATACAAAAAAAAAAAAAAGGGAGGGGGGGTGGGAAGAAGGCAGAGCCATTTAATCCCCAAGTTATACAAAGACTCCTATTTACAAGGAGTTTGCTTTAATTGTCCTTGCTAGTCTTATTTTGATAGCCTCCTTAATATGTGCAAGATCTTGACAGAGGATTCCTGTAACCTGCCATATATCCTGTTATTCCTCTCCCTTCTTCCCTGATAGATGTAAGCATTCCATGTAATAGAAATGAAGGACACACCTTATAGGTAACTCTTTCATCTAAAACTTCCCCCCCTAGTAGCCACACCTCTGTGAAGCTGACATAGTTGCACAAGCTCCTTGGCTTGTGCATTTTTGCAACTACTGTGTTCAGTAATTCATGTATTGTTTTCATTTTGTTAGATTTTTATGTAAGCTGAAGATTTGGGAACTTAGAATGCATTAATCCTCGCAGGTAACTGCGTACTCTCCTGGCTTGCATGGACATGATGCTGTTTGGCAATGGCAGCTCCTGACAGATGCTACATGGTCAAATCTTCCTTCACCTTCAGGGATGATGGAAGGCGGTATGGTGGTTCCAACATTCAAGTCGTTCTCATTGCGTGTGCATGACAATCAGCAAATGATCCTTGCTGCTGGAGACCAAACAGGTGTAATTATTTCTCCTGGAGGAAGTGTATTAACATCAATTGATCTTCCTGCTCCGCCTTCCCATGCCCTGATTGCTGAGGACTTCTCGAATGATGGGCTCACTGACCTTATTCTCGTAACCTCAAGTGGAGTATATGGTTTTGTCCAGACACGACAACCCGGTGCCCTCTTCTTCAGCACACTGGTCGGTTGCCTTCTACTTGTGATGGGAGTACTCTTTGTCATTCAACACTTAAATTCAATGAAGGGTAAACCTCGTGCTTCATCTGGTCCACGGTGAAAAAGCAGGTTCGTTGTATAGTCTTGACTAGCAAAGATCACTCGACAGTTGAGCGAAAGATGGCTGTAATAGAAGTTACAACACTCTGGAATTCCAAGAGATCGAAGGTTTTTAGGCTCATAGTTCTCGACGTTGTATGATTTATGTTATGCAGATTTGGATTGAGAAAGGAGGTGGATCATGTAACTTGTTTTGAAGTTCAAGAAAGTTTTACAATAAATTTTGTCCAAGTCTCGATTATTGTTTTCAATTTCAATCATCTTAATTGGTTGTGGTGGTATTTATTGCATTCATAATAACAATAAACAGTGTAAGTGAAAATGCATCTGCATCGCAATTTGAATTTCTAAATACAACATAAATAATACAAGTAAAACGAGGGAAAAAAAAAAAAAAAACCTCTGGGCATCTGAAGACACCAGTCAAAGATAAAAAGAGCAACATTAATGAACAACCAGAAAGCCAGGGTACACTGCAAACTCCTGATTAATCAATCAATACATCATCATGTCAGCAGAAGGCATAAAGTGTTGATTGGTTGTGGAAAAATTCCATGGATTCATTAAACTATCATCACTGAGCTGATGATGAGGATGACAGTAGGCCGGCTGGTCAAAGTTCGTGTCATTTTGGAGAACCCCATTGCTGGAGTTTATGAAATGAATGATTTCATTGAGAGATTGCAACCTGTTGCTGAGCTCAGTCATCTGAGCTCTAAGAACCAAGTTCTCAGCCTCAACGTTGGAGTAAAGCTGCGTGGTGACATTGATGCTTGTGAGGATCTGGTTATTGTGGTTGGTGAGATCAGAAACTTGGGTCATCAGATCATCCAGGTGCTTCTGTTTACGCATTCGAGAGCGACGTGCAGATTCCCTATTGGATAGCATTCTCTTGCGCTTCCTTTCATCCAAAATCGGCAGAAAATCCTCCGTTGAACTCGAGCTTCTCAGCGTGCTTGAACCTGAGGATGCTCCACTGCTTGAAGTAGCCATAAGTAACAACAACAATTATAACAAAAAAACAGAAGAAACAATAACTGGCCTAAGGACCCAGAAATTTTATTATGCAAAGAAACTCAGATATGGAATTGTTTACGAAAAATGGTGAAGAAAAGCTAAAGAAAATAAGGGATGGCTATGGGGTTGCAAGCAGAAGGAGAGAGAGAGAGAGAGAGAGAGAGAGAGTTCATGAAAAAACGTAGAACCAGTGAAGGAAAACAACAGAGAAAGATTGAACAAGATGGGTCCTGCGCCTCAGAGTAGAGTTGATCATAAACCCAGAAAGGAGGATTTCACTGAGTACGGGAGACATGAGTCCTCAAACATCAGGAACAAAATGTTGATGAGCATTCAAAAACACACAAATAAGAGGAACAACAAGAAAACCAGAGAAGGACGAGAGATCTAGAGAAAGAAAGGAGCTTGTTAAAAGCTAAAAGGGAAATCCAGACGAGATGAGAAAGTATAGAGGTTGATGAAGGATTTTATTGTGAATTTTATAGACAGGAAAATGCCCACTGGAAATTTAAAACAGATCAAAACTAGAAAGTTGAAAGTATGGTCTTTTTAGTAGGAGTTGCAAAATTGATGTTGGCAAGCTTGCTCAGTTAACCCACTGTAAAAACAATGAACGGCTACAACAGTGTCCTGTTATGGTAGGGTTTTTTATTTTTTCTACTTCTGTCGGCTTCAGACAGTCGTTTTCTTGCTAGCCTGGCAGGTTGCAGTAAATCTTCATTTCAGGATTGCAATTTATGTTGTGTTCTAACAAGCTAATTCAAGAAAATGGTAAAGTAAACCAATAATGCTTCCATGGGAAAAAAGGTCATGGCTGGTCTGGTTTAGAGCATGTGGCTCCTGCAAAGACCCAGGAGCTGATTATGGCGCTCTCAAAACAATTTTATATTCAAGATTCCCATAACCCATCTTTTGTTTACTGTGTCAGTAGTATACAATGTAAATTCTATATTCAACTCTTAATTATTTTAAAAAGAATCCAAAAATATCTGGACATCCAATGTATCACAAGTAATTGGTTTCTTTTAAAAATGGTGAAATTGTTGGCTGGATGGCTGGCTAGTTTAGACTTTGAACTGACCAAATTTATCTTTTGATTTTTTCCCAGTGGTAAATAATAAATAAATAATTAAAGTCGTTCAACACAACAGTAGAATCCTTTCAAACACATGCATATGCCACCGAAGATTCCTGGTTGCTGCAAATTGCAAACATTGTTTATTTTACTTTTTAGACTAAAATGTGGGCGCAAGCTATGATTAAGTTGATATATCGAAGGAACCTTAACCAGGGTTTAAAGCTGTGTTTAACCTTGATTAAGCCTTAATGCTTGAACAGGAAAAGTAAAAGTTAACAAGGTGTTAAAAGACAAAATGTTCTGCTCAATTGGTAAGCTCCAAGGTGGAGTTCTCTATATCAATAACAGTACTGTTTCTGTTAGCTCAGCTAAAACAATGCGGTGTAAGCATTTGTTGATGCAGCCTCTGGGTGGTAGTGAAGCATCTCACTTAACATCATCTCCCTAATCATTTGTTCTCCCATGTTTTCATCAATGTCGAGATTTATCGGGACTCGGGCTGGTGGATTGCACCTTGGATCATATAGTGTTGACATGTAAGGATGATGGAGTGCTTCTGTGACAGTAATTCTCTTAGACGGGTCGAAAATAAGCATCCTTTGCAACAAATCTATGGCTAAAGGATCGGCTTGAGGGTATAAACGAGACAAATGGATGCCCCTAGAGATAGGAAGTGACTCGATATACCTTCTGGCTTTGGGATTATCAATAAACTGAAGATCAGCCACTTGCTGGCTTCCGAGGACACCAATAATTAGATTAAGCTGGTTGAGGCATCCTGTTCCAGGGAAGATAGGGCTCCGACCAAGAACCTCCGCAAAGATGCATCCTACTGACCAAACATCAATGGAGGTGCCATAATTGTCGCAAGAGAGTAAGAGTTCAGGTGAGCGGTACCAACGGGTGACAACGTACTCTGTCATGAATTGTTCATTGCCCCTGCTGGTTCGAGCCAACCCAAAATCACATATCTTGAGGTCACAGTTAGCATTGATGAGAAGGTTCCCTGGCTTCAAGTCTCGATGAAGGATGTTTGCCGAGTGAAGGTACTTCAGCCCTCGTAGTAGCTATAATAAAACACCAAAGGTTAGTCAGAAGCTGATGAACACATTTGAAAGCAAACGGAAAACTTCCCAGTACCTGAAAAAGAAAATACTTGCAATGATCATTAGAAAGTGGCTGAGAAGACTTGATAATCTGAAGCAAATCGGTGTCCATAAGCTCATAAACCAAGTAAACATCCTTAAAACTGGTTCTCTGAGTTGGCATCATAATATCTTTCAAAGCAACCACGTTGTCATGTCGAATTTGTCTGAGAAGTTTCACCTCCCTCAAAGTTCTCAACGCATCAACATGATTCTGGAACACATTGCTGATCTTCTTTATAGCCACTTTCTCATTGGTTTCCCTGTTGATTGATGAGCATACAATGCCGTATGATCCTCTCCCTATTGGCTTGATTGGAACATACTTTGTGTCAACCTCGAATAGGGTTTGCCACATTGTATAGTAATGCTTCCCGATTGGCTTCACCCCATTCGGTGGCTCCACTAGCATTGCCATTCCTCTGCAATTCCCACATAACCAAAATCACCATTAACGAAAAAAAACTTAAATGTAACCCAAAAAGGTTAAAAAGAAAAAAAAGGGTTTGGAATCAATTCTTACTTGCCGCTTCCACTTCTTTGTTTTGACCCCTTTTTATATATGCTATTTTCACTTTTTCCCTATAATGAAAACCAAGAAACCCAACCTTTTCTGCTACCCTTTTATTGAATCAATCAGTAAAATCCAAATTCCTCAAATTTTTATCATTCCCTTGTAAAATTTCAGACTTTCAGCTACATTTCTTCCAAACCCCCCCCCCCCACTTTTTCCCACCTTTTTGTTTAATCTCTAAACCAACTCCAAATACACCAATTTGAAACCATTCCACTGCAGAAAAACAGAAAGCCTCTTCATTTGTCTTTCCCAAAAATTCAAGTTGGGTCTTTATGCAAAATTATTATCTAAAACAAAGAAAATTGACCTTATCTGAGTCTAAATTTCTGATCAAAGAGACAAGAGAGAGAAGAGAAGATATACAAAGAAGGGAATTAAACAAGAAAAAAAAAGGAGGGGGGGGGGGGGGAGGGCAAAGCCTTCAAAGGTTCTTAACCATTCCTTGAGTCCAAGGAAAGAAATAACTAAAATTGACTAGAGCTTTTGTTTTCCATCAATAAATCCTAGGAGTAGTATAGGAGAGTCAGCATGGAGCTGAAAGCTTTGCCATCCCAATGGCTAAAGTTGGGCTGTCTGATAAAAACGTGGAAGGAATGCTTCTTCTTTTCAACTACATTCGCATTTGTCTTGGCTTTTCCTTCCATCATCAACGATACATTGGATTTCTCTCTATTTCCATGTAAAGCTGCCGCCCACGTGTGCGCACCACCGCTTGGCTTGCTTTGGTTTGCCGAAATCCGTATTCCCCACAAGATTGAATAAAACACGTATCATTGTGGCCCTTGGATATCAAATTACTTTAAATGATGGTTACTAGTACATATTTTTTCAGTAATTTGAAGTTGTCACGTCTTTCAACTCCAAAGAGTTTTCATTTTCATTGCTTAAAATTGCACTCGTGACACATGGGGTGATGCAACAAGAGCTGTCATAGTTGCAAATCGGTCTTGTTCAGGTTGTCGCTAGACTCGATTTTCGTCTCAAGGAGCTTCACAAGGTGATTAAGGGAAACATTAGGACAGAACTTCATAATTTTTTTGACCAATATACGGGTAATATCAATGTCAGCTATTGACCAAGGTTCTTCCACGGACAAGGGGGAGGGCATACTCGGTGGCACTCCTCTAGGATTTCCACCAAAGGAATTCTTGTCGTTATCTCCCACGGTTGAGGCTGACCATGTGGGACTCCTTTCGAGGGTTAGTATGCAGGACTCAATGGGGAGGGATTTTAAGTTCGAATGTCCACGTTTCGACGGAAGGGACTGAAGATAAAAGATGAAAAATTAAGTCAATCAAGAGCAATATGATGCTTTTCAATGTGACCTGAGATTCCATATTTGAATAGATTTGATCTCCAAAAAATGTTTATAACGAGAAGATCTGTAGCTTTATTTTATATTGGAGATTATATCGAAGTTTATTTTTTAAGAGCCGGTTATTCATATCGAGCCATTAAATGTTTATTTAAGCAAAAAATGAAAAGTGCACTTATTTCACGTAAGGAATTTGGTTTAGTGCATATTTATTATAAGTAAATTATTTTCACGACTAATTTACAATTAAACTTTCAAAGAAAAAGTTTTAGAAAAGAATTGACTATTAGAGTGAAATTATAATTTAGTAAATCACATCTTATAGTTGTTGGTTTTTTTAATAAGGTCTTCTTCAATCTTTTATTCTATAATTGTTAGAAATCTATCTAATTTTAACTGTTTTTTCCATCAATTGTAGTTGGAAATTGAAAGGCCGTAGCATCACAAAGAAACCAAGCGATTTGGATTTAGCTGTAGTTTTGATTTTGTTGAAATATGGTAACCATGGATTTCCATGTTGGGAGTTTTGTGGTTTTAAAGCTTTCACACCAATGCAGAGAAGAAATCTTCTATCAAATCTATGGGTCGATATTGTTATTTTTCAATCAAAATTTTAATCTATATATTTTTAGTAATTTTAAATTTTAAAACGACTTAATTGATTTTTTTCTTAATTTGTTGCTGAGAACTTTTTTACCCTTTAGCCTTGTTACTTCAAAAAGATTTCTAATTTTTTATGACCGATTTAAAAAATTTCTAACTTACTTCCAACAAAAGAGTAGGGGTCAAATTGAACTAATGTGTAAAGGTTGGAGGCTAAATTTGTTGTTATACCTTATATATATATAAACACCAAATAAAACATTTAACTGTACAATTTTAACGGAGAGGTTGGTTTGCTCACTTATCTAACGTATGGGGGCTGATTTAACTATTTTTCAATAGGAGGACTAAACTGTAATCCAGGGTATAGTACAGGAGGTTTTGTGGTCCTTTCAGCTCAAGGGCAAAGCTGTATGAACTCATCTCTCAAAACTTCAAATGTATTAAGCTGCTCTCGTATATGTAGACAAACAAAAACAGTTAAAAGTAATTGTAAAAAGATATGTACAGCCATGACTCAAACCATTACTTTCGGAATGGATATATGGTTGAGCTGAAAAAGTATTAAAGGCAACAATTAGCTCACTTCCTTGATCCAATGTCTCCTGCATGCTAAAAAAAAATGCATTAACTTCACTATCTCAGTTCTCAAACTCCCACCTGAACAAAATACGAATCAACTCTACAATCATCAGATGGATTGTATGGCAGCAACCTATGAAGATGCAAGAAAAATAGTCATAGGCATATATATTTGGCATATAACAAAACTGAACCAGCGAAGACATCTCCAACCAAGAATGACTAGAGATTAGAGAATTATGTAGAGACAGGAACAACTAACCTTTGGTGTATATTTGGCACACAACAAATTTACTCGGTCCTTCAAGATATAAGAAAGGATGATTAACATTTATCATCGGGCACAAATCCCATTCGTACCATTTCATCAGGAAACCGAAATGCTTCCTTAAAGTCCTGGGTAACATGTCCATTTATGAGTGATGTGTATGTAGACCTATCAGGATCTATGCCTTTCTCAATCATCTTCCTTAATGCCACCCTCTCTACAAAACCCACTTAGAATTACGTTGTATGTAATAGCATCAGGAGAAAGCCCTTGATTCTCCATCTTGTTAATCCAGAGAAAAGCTTTGTCCATATTCTCTTTTTTGACAAATCCATTGATGAAAGTGTTATATGTGATGCTATCTGGAACAATTCCTTCTGCAGTCATCTTGGATAGAAACTTATCAGCTCTTGATGCTTCACCTGATTAACAATAGCCCTTTATGATGCTATTACAAATCACAAGAGTGGGCTTAACACCCTTCCCTACCATTTCATCCCACAACCTGAATGCCTCTGGAACATGACCAATGCTGCAAAACCCGTTTATCGAAGTTCCATAAGAAATGTGATCAGGAATAATCTTTCCAGAAATCATACAGCCCAGAGCTGCTTGGCCTTCTCAATTTCACCTGCCTTGCAAAACCCGTCAATTAAGGTGTTGTAT
Organism: Kokia cookei; assembly: GCA_039519145.1. Classification (NCBI taxonomy): domain Eukaryota; kingdom Viridiplantae; phylum Streptophyta; class Magnoliopsida; order Malvales; family Malvaceae; genus Kokia; species Kokia cookei. The sequence goes on from CM076909.1 coordinate 15,771,475, forward strand.
GTCACAATGTCCGGCTTAATTTTCCTTTGAGTCATTGCATCAAACAAGTTTAGAGCTTTATTCATAATCCCATCCTTACAATGTCCATGGATGAGTGTTGTGACGGTATAAAAATCAGGAAAAACACCCCTTTCTGTCATCTCGTGCAATAGATTGTCTGCTTCAGTGAGCATCTTCTCCTTGCACAACCCATTAAAAATGGTATTGTAAGTAACAACATCAATATTACATCCCTTTTCTAGCATTTCATCCCAGATCTTCAAAGCTTCCGACATCGCAAGATTTCTGCAATACCCATCTATAAGAACAGTATAAATTACATTATCTGGAACCAAGCCAGCTCTCTTCATATTATTAAAATAGTCTAATGCCTGCTCAAGATGTCTATTTCTACAAAATACCCCAATAAGTGAACCAAAGCTAACCAAATCCGGAACAACACCTTGATGCAACATTTCATTGAAAATGTCTTCAGCTTCTGATATATTATTTCTTCTGCAACTCTCAACAAGCAAAGTAGTATAGGTAGTAGTATCAGGACTCAACCCCATCCGTAGCATCTCATTTAAAACTTCTTTTGCTCTTTCAAAGTTCCCTCTCTTGCATAAACCATACACATCGAATTATAAGTAAAAAGGCCTGGTTTCAACCCTTTATTTGACATGGATTTCATCAACCCAAAGGCTTCTTCCAAATGCCCTACACGGCAATACGCATTAATCATTGTACTGTATGTCACAATATCAGAATAAAGTCCCTTCTCTTTCATTTCTGATAAAAGAGATTTAACACAACTGATCTTTCCATCTTTACACAGAGCATTAACCATAATATTTAATGTATAAACATTTAACTCAACCCCAGCTCTAACAACTTCATTATGCACTTGCCAAGCCAAATCAACCCATCTAATCTTTACTAATCCACCAAGAAGACTATTACAGGCATTATTAATAGAAACACAAAAACCTTTACTTCTCAAAATCATATAGGCCTCGGATCCTTCTCTTAACTTCCTAGCTTGCACATAAGACCTAGTTAACAAATCAAAAACAGAATCATTTGACCCAAAATATCCTCATGTGGAAACTAAAGACTCCACAATTTCAACACGTGAAACCCCACTTTTCCTAATCATCCGAAGAACCAGAGCCTGTGCATCAGACAACCTTCCACATCTCACAAGAACATGAATCATTGCACTTAAGGACATCGAAGAATGCTTAAAATTCGAGCAATTAAGCACAATAAAATCAACAAATCCTTCACCCAATTGCAAATTCTCACGGCAGTGCGAAAGAACCACAACTACGATCAACGGGTTTATTCGAAATCGATAATTACGCAAAGAGTTCGCATTACCTTGCTTTAAACTGAACAGAATTTTCTCCACCATGAACGAATACGGTTCCCCATTTGATGGGGTTTGTAGGGTTTGGAAAGTTCTAAGGAATTTGTGGGTAGGTTAAGTTTTGAGAGGGAGATTTCGAAAGAGTAGCCGTGACATGAGTGATTTTGCGTAGGTTTCAAACCATTTGCATCAATTTCGCAAGCTGTTCAATCCGGCACTGCATAATTGAAGCTACATTAGCTAATGCAGCAAATATCCGAAACAATTATACCATGTGCTTTATCAATTATCTTACAGTATAAAGCCAACAGAGCTTTGGCTTTACATTTTTTGTAGCTGGGATTGACCATTTAAGAACGGAGTCTGTGATGTCTACACGACTTGACGCTGACAAGCATATGGCAGCTATTTAGATTCATTCCGATACAATGAGCCAATCAAAGCCACTACGAACTTATGTACAAAAACCTATGGCTTGTGGAATTACCCTCAAAAACAAAAATATTGGTATGGAAAAGCTCTTAATAATTTTCTATCTACTCAAACTAATCTATACCAACGCAGACGGGTAAGCTCAGTAAACTGTCCGAGATGCTTTAGGAGTGAGGGAGACGAGGGAGCATGTGTTCAGAGACTGTCCGTTTGCAAATGTTGTTTGGGCCAGATTAGGAATCGGGTGGACCCTGGAGCAAAATCAACTATAGTATAAGGATTGGATTCAGAATCTATTTGAAAAAGAGTCAAACCAAAGAATCAGAACAATTGTGTATGCAACATGGCCCTTGTGGACAGCCAGGAATAAATTCATTCACGAAACAAGATGCAAACAAGCCCGGGCTGTCGAGGAGGATAAGCGAGGTGGATAACTGAGGGGCTCGGGATAGGAACGAGGAAGCAACGCCGATTTGTTTGGAAAGAGTTCAAAACGGAATGCTTTTGAAATGAAGTTTTTGGCGTTTTGAGGAACGAAAGAGTAATTTTGTGTGAAGGTATAGTAGATCATAGTTGTTCAGCACCAGAGCAGCTAATTAGCGAGTAAATTCTCTCATGAAAGGGATGCCCGAATCATAGGTGGACTTTCTGGATAGGAAATGTAAAAGAAGAGGGTAGCTAGCCTAGCATGGTCCTCCATACCTGGATTTTCTGCTCTCTATTATATGCTACGGTTCAAATGCCTTGTCTTCTTATTAATTCAGCCAACTTTATACCTACTTTTCATGCTCTACTTTGCCATCCATTTCACCGCCATTCTTAACTTCTTCCACAAGTTTCAACATTTTCTTATTGTTATTCAATCTTATTTAACCCAGGAGAGAAGACAAATATCATGGTAATATCTAATTTATAAATATCGTCAATATGGGTTTAGCCCATGGTATTAGATTGATCTTGAAAAACTTGCCTAATATTTAGATTTTGTTATTATTTTTTTACAACTTTAAATTTGGATTTTGAGTTTTATACCTTCTATTATAAGTTTTGTCAAAAGGGTTTATTCAACAATTGAGTGTTAGTTTAATTGTTGCTGTTAAGAGTAATGTAGAGATCGTAATTTTGGAACATGTTAAGTGTTTTTTTCTAGTCTCTTTAGATGATAAAATTGGACATTTATATAATATGATTGTTGTTCATTGATATGATATCTTAGATAGGTTCCATGCATATCAATACGTATCCTGCGAGCCCATAGTGCTCCTTACCTGCGTACCTATAGTGTCATGCAAGCTAGCTATGCTAGCTCAATGTGTGAGCTTGTTAAACAAAGCTTTATTTGATAATATATTTTGATATAACAAATTAAAGTGTTTTTGAATAAAAGTTAAAAGTTGAATATAATTGAAAAAATTATAAAATCAAGTTAAAATGGTTTCAATTGAGTTAAACATTTTTAATCATGTTTAAACTGTTTTTAAACAAGTCAATATTTCTCCAGTTCAAAAAGTATTTATACTTTTTGGCCAAATATCGATAGTTTTCAGGATATCGATACACATTCTAAAATCGATACCAAATTGACATTCTGTTTTCAATCAACACAAAAAGTATCGATACTTTTTACCAAGTATCAGTAATTTGTTTGTGGTATCGTTGTAAACTAACTTCAACGGTCATTGAAACAGACATTAAATGCTAATAGTATCGATACTCGTAGAAAAAATTTCGATAGCTTTTATTGCAGGTGAATTTAATGATATGTTAATTACATCCCCAACGATTCTATTTACTTTCACAACAACCCCAACAGTTGGAAATGTATTAGAGGGTATAAATACCATGTTCTAAAAGTCCTACTACAACAAGAAAAATCATCAAACTTAACTATCAATCAAAACAATCTTAGTGCTTAATTCTTTCATATACTTCTTATAAACCCTTATGAGTTTTCATTGTATTCGTTCAGCTCAAGTGTTATTTACAAGAAAAAATAAGTAGGAGGCATCAAACTGGCCATGATGGTGAGATAAGCTAAGATTTTGAAAATGGAGATTTAAGGTTTTGAAATATAAAAAGGAAAAAGAAAAGAAAGGGAGAGAAAATGGGGGAAAAAAAGAAGAGGGAACTAAGGTTTTTGAAGGTCAACTGACTACCAAACTGGCCATGTTGGTGAGAAGGTTTTAGCTGAAAGCAAAAGAGAGAAGGGAGAGAAAAAAACTATCCGACTTGCTAAAGGTGGCATCAAGCTTGTTCTTACACCAAGTGAACCTTCCACCCTTCAGTGGTAAATCAACTAACTCCACTACATCAATGAAATTAAAAAAAACAAACAAACCTGCCATGAATTGATTTACAGAGCTCCGATCTTTTCATCCAAAGACCTAACAACAATGAAATCGGCACAGACACACCAAGGCACTTAAGATTTAACAGTGAAATCTTCCTTCTTCTCTCCTTTATTGAACTCCATCTCTAACCTTTTGCTCACTTGCTACACTTTCTCGATTTTGGGTCACTAAATATTGTGAATGAGTCACTAGCTTCATCTAACATTCATGTCTCCAATTGTTTGGTTGAAAAAATAGCTCACATTGTTTGATAATAGTTATGAGGTCACATGACCTCATTTTACTAAACCAAAGGAATTTTCCCACTTTCACATTTTCAAAAATTCCAAGCTTGCCCTTCCTAAATCAGAAACTCTCCTTGTTATATTAAACCCTCAACTCAAAGTTTTCGCCATGAAAGTTGCTTCCTTCAATACTCTCCATTTTCCTTCGATCATCACAAAAAAGACACCAACACAACCATTTCCAACTATTTTCGCAACAACCCATTTCCTCAAACTCCCTCAAAGCTTCTAAAACAACCCTTTTTTCATCGAATCCCTTAAGCTTAAATCATTTTTTCTTATACGAGTGGTTATAGTGAAATGATTCTTTGGGTAAAGACCCTTTGAATGTAAGTTAAGTCCGAATCCGAATCGTTAAAAAAAAAAAAATTACTTAAATAAAAGTCTATCATTTACTCCATTGAAAGCTCAAACTTGAATGAGTTTTACGAATGAATTGTCCTTAGTCATCAAACTAAACACATGAATTTAATTATAATTTGTTGTATACACGGAAAATCATATTTCTTAAATTAGTATTTAAATCAAGAAGATAAATTTTTGCATTTAGGTATTGGGTCCAAACTTTTACATAAATTTTTTATTAAATAGGAATTGATGGAAGGTGATTTTTAAGATAGCAGCGTGCCTTTATTTATTGGATAATTGATGTTGGGGTTTGGTGCTATCAGCTTGACCTATTCACCGGTCCCCCCTCAACGCATGCATGAATACGCTACATGACATGTGACGAAGAGTTTGCTAAGTTTCGTTTTCCTCTGGGCTTTAGAGCAAAAGTAGAAAAAACACACACATCTAATCAGGATTAAATGTTTACAAGGCTAAAACACAACATAAAAAGCCTTATAATTTTTTTATCATGAGGTAGATTATAGTCTAATGGACCCTGAATTTGATGTTTGCGGATAGGAAATGTAAAAAAAATAATAATAATAAAAAAGGTTGCTAGCCTAGCATGGTCCTCCATACCATACCTGGATTTTCTGCTCTATAATATTATATGCTAATAAAAGTGAGCATATATCATCTAGGGTTCAAATGCCCTGTCTTTACTCCTACTTTTCATGCTCTACTTTGCCACTTCTCTATACTATATTATTACTTTTCCATTTCACCCCCATTCTTACTTTCTCCCACAAGTTTTAACATTTTCTTATTCTTATTCAATCCTATTTAACCCAGGAGAGAAGACAAATAAGGCTAGGCGCCTATGCGTAGCCCATGGTATTTGATTGATCTTGAAAAACTTACAAAATATTTAGATTTTGTTATTATTCTTTTAAAACTTTGAAATTGGGTTTTGAGTTTTATACCTTCTACTCTAAGTTTTGTCAAAAGGGTTTATTCAACTAGTTTAATTATTGTTGTTAGAGTAATTTAGAGATTGTAAATTTAGAATATGTTGAGTGTTTTTCTCTAGCCTCTTTAGATGGTAAAGTTGGGTATTTATATGATATGCTATTGTTTATTGATGTGATGTCTTAAATAGGTCCCATACATATCAACACGTACCTTATTTTAGGTTTAACATTTGTTTATATGATGGGGGTTCGTTTATGTAGTGGTGTGAGAATCCGTATCATTTTATCTCATGGGAGGGTGTGAGTGCCTTGCTTGCAAACTCATAATGTCATGCAAGCTAACTGTGTGAGTTCAATATACGAACTATATAGAATCTGATCCGAACCCAATTGGGTTATGGATCGATAATGATGAGTACTATAACAAAACACATAATATTTTTTAATTTTAAAAATTGTAAGGTTATTAGTAATTTAGGAATTATATAGAAAAAATTGAAGTTCACTCTTTGATATTTGCGTAAACATAATAATTAAGAAGAGGCCGAGGAAGAAAGAAAATATATTTTATACATAGAATTTCTGTTTTTAAAAATAGTTTAAAGGAATGGATTATCAATAGAAGTTATATGATTGTGGTAGTTTGGATTAGTTTTTCTAATAAATGATTTAATATAAAAATATTGTATAATTACATAATTAACCTTATGTTCTTTGTTTTCTTTAATTTACTAAATTTGATATTTGTATTATTTTTTTAATATACTGGTGTGATTATAAGGTAGTCTATGTTTATACTTTCTTAACCATATGACAACGCACACACAAGTGCTCGAACCCGGGTCTTCTAAGATAAACATCTTTCTCATTTCCACTGGAACCACTCTTTAAGTTCTATTTTTGTACTTTTATTAATTTCACTTGACCTGTTATATTAATTTCAGCTAAAAATTTATTTCAGTATGAATATAATTATGTTATGAATATTATTAAATGGATGTTCAACCTTTCATTTCCTTTGACCTTCAACTTTTCATATTCTTGTAACTACTTTTTTCTATCTATGTATTAGAATATGAAGAGTTGAATCTCCCTATATATATAGAGGAATATGCTACTTGTAAATTAGAGGAAAATATAGAATGCAATACAAATTCTCATATTCTCATATCGATCATTTATCTATTATTTTTGTTTATAACACGTTATTAGCACGAGCTTACTCGATAGTATTCAATATTTTGTTAGAGAACAAGTAATCTAGACGTACAACGTCCTTGTTAAAGCAACAAGGTTAAGGTATGTGAATTTTTCTGTGTGCTTGAAAGATTTTGAGATTTCAATATTCTTAATGAAAAAAAATTAAAATGATGCTCATTTTTTCCCTGTATTTAAATATGAATTTATGTTTTATATATTTCATTATATGCTTGTCCATGATCTAATACTTTGAATAAGATTGAAGTATCAACAACTTGAATATTTTTTCATTTTAAAAAAATTTATTTTATTTGGTGATCTTTATCAAATGTACTACGCTGCCTATTAGATTATTATTTTTGACACTAGAGGCTCATGTTTAATATTTGGATATGTCGTATGAAAAACTTAGAAAAAAAAGTTAAATATACTTGTACTGAATATATATCCAGATGCATATGACATAGCTTATGGCTATTTGTTTCTTTGCGTATGAAATTTTCTACGGAAACCTTGATTATAGTAAATAAAATAATGTGATGTCTCTAACTAATATTCCATAAAACATTTTTTAGAGTATTCTATTGTTATGTTGATTAAATTGTACGGTTGACCTTAATTATCATAAGATTTTAATAGATCTAGATGATCATATTTCTATACTTAAGTTTGAATAGACATGAATAATAGTGATTTCTTGCTTTAATTGTTAGCTTAGAATATATAACTTGACACGAATAATTATGAGAAAGTTACCATTGTGAAAGTTCAATGATTGTCATCTACATGAAGAATTAAAAGTGTGAAACATCTAACTGTGAAAGATCCTCTTGATTCTTGAATGATTTAATAATTTGAAAGAATGATTTTACATTAGAAAACGATAATACTCTCTAAAGCTTTCTATGATTGAAATATCTTATGTGTTCCTGTAGCAGTAATATTGTGAAAAAGGCTTTAAAAAGTCTTTTGGAACGATCTCATGCCTTTTAGTGAAAAAAACTTTATTCCCTGAAATGAATGTTACAACACATATAACTATGAAAAATCAAAATATAGAAATCGTGGTTGTCGTTGTAATTGAGGATGTGGTTGGAGACATACTAATAATTGTTATCATGGTAGTTATAATAGTGATACTTCTAACCACTAGAAAAGAGAATAATAAGGAAAATCAAGGAAATGGAGGTTAAAAATATTTGAAGGTTATTGAAAATTCATGCTACCAATGTTGTATGAAAATGCATTGGTCACATACTTGTTGTATGTTTAAGCATCTAGTAAAATTTTATCAAAGCATCCATTAAAAAAAAGGGAAACAATATTAAGACAAATTTTTTTCAAAATGATGAAATGGAGGATAATTTTTTCGGAAAAAGATGAAAATTTTCAATATGATGCTAAAGTTGGCCATACATACAAGAATGATTAATATGTTTTTAGTTTGTGTCAAAATTTTGTTGAGATCCAAGCATTGAAATTTAATTGTTTGATTTAAGAATCATTAGAATCAATGTCTATTTTATATTTGCTTGGAGATAATCTCTTTCTCTTCATTACAAAGGATGCTTATAATCACTACTTCTCATCCATGGTAACCTAAGTTAGTCTAATAAACTTCTTTTGAAATTTGATTTGATTTTTATTAAAAAGTTTAATTTATATAATTCTCTATCCATAATTCTATGAATTTTTAAATCTCTTCACATATTTAGTTATTGGAATTTTTATGTGGAGATAAATGTTTTTATTTTTATCGGTTCATTTTAAATAGAATTGATTGGTTTAATTTCGATTTTGATTAAAATATATGATTATCGTGGAATGAGAGTAAAAGTACTTGTCATGAATTTTGATATATTCACCTTGTTTGGATAGTTTCATAATTGAGGTGAAGATTAGAAAATATTTATGTTTAAACCTTTATAGTTGTAAAGTTACTTTAATATGACATTATAATATTCTACATTTTGTTATGTTATGATATATATAAAAATATATATTATCTAACCATAGTGATTTATTAGTAACGTGAATTTATTATTTATTATGTTTAATATATGTTTTATTTATACCTATTCATTTTATTTTTATATGAATAAATTAAGTATTCATTAAGGATATATAATAAAATGATTGCATGCTCCTGAAGAGCTAATATTGAATCAAACTATAAAAAGCTCTTGAAGAGCTAATATTTTACCTCCTTGAGATGCAAAATTTTGTAAAATATAATATTATTTTTCCAAGCAAGAAGATATACGTTGAAGGAAAATTTTCTATGTTTTACATTAAAATCATGGATAGAAATGACATGAGATACTCATGTTTTTGTATTATAAATATTCCCAGAAGGAATACATTACACTTAAATGAATGACATATGAGATAGTGAAAAGAAGTTCATAGTGTTGGTGTGATCGGTTAGACCATCCTGAGTCAATGTTGATACAAAATAATTTGATGAAATTTTATATGAGTTTATTGAAGAATTAGAAGTTATATTTTAATAATTTTTATCATACTAGTTATTTGGACAACATATTGATCTAACACTAGCTAAAGTTAGAGGTCGGTTGCATTTTTCAATGATAACCAAATAATATATGAGCTCATGTATCATATGTGTGCAACCCGAAGTTTGCGATACTATTTCTTGAAATAATTTGATTTTGCACAATCTCTATAGAGTGCAATTTGTGCTAACAACACTGGTGCATTACATCCCTAGCATGATTTTTATAGTTTTAGCTGAGATAATTTTAAGTTGCCTATTGCCTATATATGTCATATTTAATGGTTAGCAAAACTATGCCTCCATTTAGTTGCTTAACCATTAATATAATAATTACTTTACAATAAGCATGTAATTTTATTGCATCAAGCCAACATGTAAGAAATATTTGTCTCGTGAAAATTGACTTTCATTTATAAGTCAATGGATTCCATCTAAGAATATCTGGATGTGAAATATCTATTTCATATTCCGCCATAATGCACTAAGATGTATCATCTAATATGAAGTTGAGAAATTTTAGAATTTTCATTAGATATTGAAGGGAGATATATTTATAATTTTGAAAAAAAATATTGCCATGTTGCAAATTTTCTCGACATTAAGGGGAGACAAATTAGTTAAATAATTATGTCATCACTTTTCTTTTGTGATTCTCACTAATATTATGTGCACAAAGTTTGAAGGATAAAAATTATTTGCTAGATATGTTTAGTGATGACATTTAGAGATTCCATATATTAGTTGATACATATACCAGCTAAAATGCTCTAAATAATTATATGTCCCAAAAGGATAATGTGATAAAAAATAAATTTTGAGCATGCTAGAAGCATGACAAGCTAGTCGACTCCATGAAACAAAAAATCATTGAAAGAAAGGATAAAGAAATGAAGATGGTCATATAGTAAAAGGATGCGGGTACTCCTGAAAAAGTCCAAAACATAACTTTTGATAAAACCCTAAAAGAGGTTCAGGTACTTGAAATTATGAATATAATGAGATATTTCAATTAGTTATGTCATAACTAAATATGATGGAGTTGAAAAAAAATGAAATTATTGTCGACAACGATAATATACATAGAACACTTCAATATTATGGAATCTTGAATGAAAATATACTTGAAAGCATTGAGATGAGAACAAGTCATCAAAAATAAATAAGTGTTTCTATTATAACTTATTCAATGTATCTTGAACAAGAAGTCCAAACACCCGGAAGGTGTAAAGCCAAGGGGAGTACACGTCAGCATAATAGTCGAAAAAAATACAAATCATAATATATAGAATTTGACTTGTAACAAGAACGTTCACAAGACACCTGATATTGATTATGAAGAGATATACTCTCTTGTGGTGGATGCAACTACTTTTAGGTTCTTGATTAGTCTGGCAATAAGTGAGGCTTGATTTACGCCTAACAGATGTAGTTATAGCCTATTTATATGGCCACTTGATAATAACATTTACATGAAACTCTTAGAAGGTTTTAATCTCCCAGAAGCAGCTAATTCAGGTTCTCGAGAATATTACTTAATCAAATTAAACATATCCCTTTATGGATTGAAACAATTTGAGTGCATGTGGTATAATCGTTTTAGTGAATACTTATTGAGGGACGACTATAAGAATGATCTCATTTCTCCATGCATTTTTATAAAGATGTTTGGATTAAGATTTATTATAATTATTGTGTATGTTGATGATTTAAATATCATTGAGACTCCTGAAGAGAATTTAGTGATAATGGAGTGCTTAAAAAAAGAATTTGACATGAAAGACCTTCGAAAGACAAGATTTTGTCTAGGGTTAGGATTACAAATTGAGCACCTAAAGAATAGAATCCTTATGCATCAAACAATATATATAGAAAAAGTGCTAAGAGATTTTACGTGCATAACGCACATCCGTTGAGTACCCCAATGGTTGTTAGGTCACTTGAAGTAAATAAAGACCCTTTTCTATCCTCGGGAAAATGATGAAGATTATTTTTGGTCCTGAAGTACCATATTTAAGTGTTATTGGTGCATTGACGTATCTTGCTAGTCATACACGACTTGATATATCATTTGCTGTCAACTTATTAGCAAGATTTAGCTCTTGTCCAACCCGAAGACATTGGAATGGAGTTAAGCATGTTTTTTGTTATCTTCTAGGTACAAGAGATATGAGTTTATTTTTCCCTAACCTACACAAAAAAGAATTAGTTGGTTTTGCAGATGCAGGGTACTTATCTGATCCTTACAATGCTCGATCACAAACTGGTTATGTTTTCATATATGGTGGTACTGCAATTTCTTGGCGCTCTATGAAACAAACAATTACTACTACATTTGAGAAATTAATTTTCAACATTGGATTTCGTTGTTTCGAATATCTTAAGTGATGGTTACATGAGGGGGAGTAAATTCACACACTATATATATATATGGCTGTGATATACTATGTATCAAAGGATTATGTATTCTTTTTTCATTCACTAGGTTTTTGTCCCACAGGGTTTTTCCTAGTAAATTTTTTAATGAGGCATATCCTTTATACAATAAACATCCAAGGGGGAGTGTTATGAATATTATTAAATGGATGTTCAACCTTTCATCTCCCTTGACCTTTAACCTTCCATCTTTTTTAACATTTCATATTATTGTAACTATTTTTTCCTATTTATGTATTAGAATATGAAGAGTTGAATCTCCCTATATATAGAGAGGAGTATGCTACTTGTAAATTAGAGGAAGATATAGAATGCAATACAAATTCTCATATTCTTATATCCACCCTTTATCTATTATTTTTGTTTATAACAATATATATATTTAACTATGATGAGTTTAGGGTTTTAGAGTTTAGATTTTAGTGTAGTGATTGCTCACTTCATTGTTAATTATGTGGTTGAGAGTTCAATACTCATTCATAAGAATGAAGTACATTTTATGATTAGCTGTTTATCTCTTTAAAATCACGAGATTAATTATTTTCGCAAACAATAAATACTCTAATTTAGAATATATAATAATAATAATAATAATACTTTTGGCATGCGAAATACAGTGAAAAGAGGGAATTAAAGAAATGGTTTGAGTATGGTTGACTACTTAAAAGTGACTGTGAAAAGTAATATCATTAGTGGTGAGATTATTGTATTTTATGGTATTTAACAATTTATTTTATTATAATATAAGATCTATAATTTAAATTATAAATAAATGTCAAAGCTTAATGCATCCCAACGAGGATTCCAATTGAAATGCTTAGTTAAGCAAGTTGATAAGTGCTATCTCACTTTGAATTTAATACTCCAAATCCTGTCCTTAATTATAAACATACAAAATCGCATCTTGGAATCCCAATGTTATTCCAATAATTGGTTAGTTTTTTCCCCATAAATCTACAAAATACATAGCTAAATTGGTAATTAATAATCTTTTTAATAGTTTGGACAAAAGAGAGTACAAAATTTAATTTGTATTCAATCTTTAAATTTCTCCAAGCTCATGTTTTATGAATGATTATATAGATAAAAAAAAAAAAATTGAATTGTGATTGTAAATGAGACATTAATGCTTGTAAGTTATTCGAGTTTGTCTCAAAAAAATTTGAACTCGATTCGATAATTATCGAGCTAAGCTCAAGTTCGAGCTGAATTCAAGCTTTGTTACTCGAACAACTCGTGAACCTTATTGACCTTTTCATATTTTTATATTACTAAATTATGTTATTACCATTAATATATATTATTAGCTCTAAGCTTGATTATTGGAGAAACGAATTTAATTGAACTCGAATTCGAGTAACTTGATTATAATTTAAGCCAAACTTAAACTTAAAATAAATATTCAATTGAACTCCAAATTTTAAGCTCAAGCCGGAACTTAACTATATTCAGATTCGACTCGACTCTAATATACCCTAATGGGGACTGATAATTAAAGCATGAAAAAGTTACGGATGATGGAGAAAGTAGGAGAGAAATAGGCAAACGACAAGTTAGCAATCTGTCCCATGATCTCCATATTTTATTTTTTATCATCTTTTCCTCTCACCGATCTTTTCTGGGTTCATTATTTACTTATTCTATATTTAGGTCTCTTTTCGTTGAAAAGACATGTTAGTTTTGTTTAATCCAAACAATTCCGAAAGTTCAGCTCAATCAAACAGTCCCTAGTTTTTAATTCATAAGATTCTAAACGATGAGTATGGAATAAAAGTTTATGGATTTAAATATGATCCATTCTTATAGTTAAAAAATATAATAATTAATTGATCATATACAATTCACTCACACTATGTATACATAAAATCCAAACCCTATTTTTAAAAATATTTTTTAATTGTACTATTATTGTACCTAATATTTTTAATATTAGAATGAAAACCCTAGCTCCGAATATGCCTATATATATTTTGCTTAATACAAGAGTCTTTGAACAAAAGAGAAAGGAAAGATCATTTTCAAACAAAAATTTTCTCATCTTAGTGCAATTCCAAAAAATCAGGGTTTCAATCAAATCATGTCTTATCCATCTATATATGTGAAGTTGCAGAGAATAGCAAGCACAAAACAAGGAACTTAACCAATATCATATCACTACCATACTGAAGTTGCATAAAGAGGGTAGCTTTTTTCTTTGTTTCAGATTGTTGCTTTAAGCTGAGACTTTGCATGCAGTTGCAGGTAGAGGAAATCAAGGGAGAAAAGTGTGGGTTAAAGGCTGAAGTGGTTTACTATATATATTTCTTCTTCATTGAACCAAGGGGAGATGTTAGTTTATTTGGTTTGTTTTTTGAAGGGTTAATAATATATAAAACTTACTAGAATCATCATGGAGTCTGCAAATCTTCATCCTCATGGCAATAAGGTTCAAGAGCAGTATGTTAAGTATTCCTCTCTGGGAACTCCAACAAGCCATCAAGTTTCAACCATAGATGAATGGAATCAAAACCTCTTCCCGTAAGTGCCTAAATGAGATAAAGCTTCTGTTGTTTCCATTGTTACAGTCTGAGCTTGACTTATTGTTAACTTTTCTTTGATTATTACGTGTAGTCTTCTGGATTTGTTCATGCAACATAAACTTGCCTCTGGGGTTTCTGTGATTTTCAGTATAATAGTATATTAGTAATGTTTTCGTGTTGAATACATATTGTGTTTTTGTCAATCTCTCGTGCAGGAATATTGGTAGTAAATACAGTAGGGATCTGAATGAAACCATATCAAAATCAAGGGATCCATGGCAAGTGCCGCCTTTGATAATGACTTCCATGAACCAAGATAGCTTCATCCAACAATCTGCAAGTGAATTTCTCATTGCAAATATCAAAGATGAGATGTCGGATTCCTTCCCTAAACTGAGTGAGATGATGTACCACTATCCACAATATTCAAGTACTCATCATGACAATCTATGGCACAGCAGTTTCCCCATTTCTAACAACATGACTGAGCTGCAACTTTCCTCAGGAGAGTTGAACAGCAATGATCATCATCCACCACCATATTTAGGAACTACGTCAGCAGCTAGCAGATACGATTTCAATCATATCTTTCAAAGTACAAGTATTTCAACCTCGGATTTGTGTTCCACATTGTTTTCTAGCTCTTTGGACCTGAACCTGAAATCCTTGGATCTTTTGACCTCAACATATGATGGTGGAAGTTATAATCAATCTTTAATCGATATTCCTGGGAAATTAAACAGAAGTGTGCTTATGGGCCATGAATCCCTTGATCACAGAAGAGAATATAGTGATAATACGTCCACCGGTTCCAAAGTGGGTATCTTTCTCTCTTATTCTTGTTTCTGCCACTTCGAATTTTCATGCATTTAGAATCTCCTGTTTACTACCAAACAAAATACTACTATCACTAGCAATGAAAGAGTTCCTTTTTCATTTACATATACTACTATTGTTTCAAGCTTTTCATTGATCACTTTAACATGCCGAGATAATGAATTGTTTTCCTTTCTACCAGCATAAGGTATCAGTCTTTGTTAGCGGAACAACTACAAGTACAAAGAGGCCAGGCAGCTTTTCTGATACAAAGGAATCGACCCATGCGGATGCTAAGAAGCATAGGTCTTCAATGTCACGATCCCCATGTCCCACATTGAAGGTGGAACTGATATTCCACTTAGCAACTCTTCGACTTGTAGTTTTTATTTCAATTTTACAGTTCTTAGTCTTACCATACCTTGGACTTTGGGTTTTTAGCTACAGGTTAGGAAAGAGAAACTAGGAGACAGGGTCGCTGCTCTTCAGAAGTTAGTGGCACCTTTTGGCAAGGTACATTTCATTCCATGTTACTTCCTGATCACCATTCCACTAAATACTGATTGAGATGTGAGAATTTTACAGTTCAAGAAGTTAAAAAATTAATAGCGCCATACTTGCATATCTAAATTTCTGTGTTTGAGTGATAGCCAGACAGATACAGCTACTGTGTTAACAGAAGCCATTGGGTACATCCAGTTCCTTCATGACCAAGTTCAGGTAATTTTCACTCATGGTTATTTTGATTCCTTTCACTATATATATATATATATATATATAGTTGCTTTGGTGTCCTTAACAAGTATTTTCTTCAATTTCCATTTGCAGACACTGAGCGTGCCGTTTATGAAGTCATCGCAAAGCAAGTTTTATAGAACACTGCAAGGGGTATGAAATTCCCTGGCTATCTCAATAAACCACACAGTTGCAAGCCAAATGACATTGGAACTTAATATTAATCGTTGTTAATAGGAAAATTAAAATTTTTTTTTTGGCAGGGTTCAAGAGTTGAAGGACAGGAAGAACAGAAGCGTGACCTTAGAAGTAGAGGACTATGCCTGGTGCCCCAGTCTTCAGCATCATATTTTATTAATAGTTGCACTAGTGGGGTTTAGACATCCCCCCCCCCCCCCCCAATTAAGAACTTGAGGTTGTACATAAGAAATAGTAATTTTGGCCTTTGGGATTATCAAGATTTATAAACTAAAGGTGTAGGACTGTAGGAACGAGGTCTGGTTGTGGAGACCTAGAGCTTTGGCTGCCTCATTTATACATGTCAACCTCCATGAAAATGAATGATTATTTGGGAATAACCAAATTGGCATTGTTGTACACTTAGCAAAAAAAAAACTCTCATTTGGATGCATAACCAATAGGATACAGCAATATTGCACGAAAAATGAAAAGCAGTGTGCGGTTCAAAGCTTAAAAGTACAAGAGATGGGGACTAATCCGGCCATAGGAGTTTTTTTTCATAGTTATATTTAGGTTTAAATGCAAAATTATTCTTTAAATTATACAAAATTTTCTACTTTGGTAATTATTCGAAAGTGGTGTTTAAAGTATAATTCTGTTATCAAAATAACTCTATGCGTTCTCTCTATTAAAAAATTTGTGACCCAATTAAAAAGCGGGGTTGATACAATGTACCAGAGGAGAAGGGGTGGTGCAAAGAGGCCGGTTCTCCTAGATAAGAGAAGAGTCGGAAAAGTAGGAGAGTGGGAGAGGAGGATAACATGCAAATAAGGGAGATAATCTTGAGGAAGGTTTCTAAGGTTGCTGATGAGGGTTGAAGATCATTCTACGTGGTTTTTATAAGGAAGGAGATCTCGTGCCCAGTAGTGCCACATCATCGAAAAAATCAAGATACAGTGATTGTGCGGTCGGTTAGGTGGCAGGGTCGTATGTGGGGTGTTGTCGAGTGTGGTACTACTCTGACATTCTCCTTACTGAGGTAATACGAGACCGTTATGCCTCAATGGTCCCTTGATGGTCTCCTTTTGGTGGTAAAAGTGTTCCTACTAATAGCGAGTGGCCTGGTAAGAGGCGAGACATCCGGGTGGTGTGAGGAGAGAGCCATTCGTGAGTGCTTTCCGGGTAGTTCCTCGTGGTGCCACATGTCCACAATGGGTAGGGGTATAAAAATTGTCCCCCGCTAGTTGAAAGGTGGGTTACAAAGTGATCTCCTTGAGGCAATTTATAGACAATCTCCAGGAGCAACAAAACAGTTGGTGGTATAGTGATAGCTAGCTTGGAAGATTACAAGTGGTTCCTTATGCATACCTGTACGCTTTTAAAGATGAAAGGTTGCCTCGAAGCTTCCAAAATATTCGCAACTAACGGAAGACTGAGCAATCATATAGGGAGTCGAGGTAATGATGAATTGTAGTTTTTTATGGGACACATGATCGGGTTCTATTAGTTATGAAATATTGGAGTGTACGAATGTTGAAATTAACGTGCGGTTTTGGGAAAAACTTATATATTCTCTCTTTGGTTTTCTACTGTTGAATTTTTGGTCTTCAAGTGCTCCTATTTTTTGAGTTTTTTGCTCTCTTGCTTTGTCTTCCTTGTTTTAGGATTCTTAGGGAAAATTTTTTCTCGCTTCTTCTTCTTTTTCTCCTCATCATTTCAACATCCATGGCTGGAGCAGGTTGCAAACCCATCACCGAACTTCCTATAAAGGTGGTTAGAGATCGATGAGTCGAGAAGAAGGAAAGTGAGCCTGTGGTTAGTGCTTTCAACGAGTGCACTACCAACGAGATTGAGATACGAGGTTGATGAGGTTTTAGGGTTTCTTACGAGGTATCGAAGGGATGTTATCCCCTTAACGGGAATTTTGAGCCTTGATATGGTGGAGGGAGGTCGGGATTCTACCTCCAACAGTACTTACTTAGAGTTGGTTCTATCTTCCTCTTTATTCCTTTATCTACGATCTATTCAACCTATCCAGTATGGCACCCATGCAGCTGGCAGGGGGTCTTGGAGGGTGATTATTAGATACCTTATCCTCTTTCTCAAGTAGGAAATATGTCTTGAGGTAGGAGTATATTAATACATGTACTATCTGAAAGAAAGGGCTGACCAAGATAATCCAGGTTTTCTACACATAGCGAGGAGATAGGAGAGCCCTGTTGGATCCGATGTTTTAACTCTAGTATTTTCGTTTATGTACACTTGTATTTTTTCTAGCAGATTGGTTTAATAAAATGATCCATGAATTACATTAAATCTACTTTGTATATTGTCTTAAATGATTTTTGCACACAATGAAAAATGGAAGTAAATATTAGCTCATTAGTTGTCTAATGTTTAACTAATACTAAACGATATTACGTGGTCAGATCGTAATACGAAAAGATAACTTATATTAGTAGACGAACCTATACATATCTTTAGTCTAATCGAAAATAAGCAAACCGATTGAAAAACTAATATGTCGGCTATCAAGTCCAATCGGGAAGATGCTTTGTCTTGGACATCAGAGTGGATGACTCCTAGAAGATAAAGACATAGATGTGACTGACTGAACTGACAGTACATCGAACTAGACCTAAGCAAAATAGATTCTGAATCCATTTATGGATTTATTCACTTGTGACATTCATAGTGTGGCATACCTTAATCTTGAGTGGATAATGAATTATCTATGCGTGACTCGTATATTTTAATATAAATAAAAGTTTGAGTTCAAATAGATAAGGAACCAAAAGCTGGTACGTTGGGTATACGTCTTCTGCAATATGTAGCATCATTCACAACAGTGGATTTCATAGTCCAAGAAAAGGGTAAATGATATCCTCTCGTTGGCATTACATGATAGATCAAAAGTAAACGTGGCCACGGGTCGTTCGTCTTTGTTATGAATGATTTAATTACTATTTTATAGTAATTGACGTTTCATGAAAAAAGATGTAATGATTACCATGAGATAAAATAGGACCATATTGGGAGAGCGAATTTATCCCAAAGTGGTTAAGGATATCCGATAAGGGTAACACACTTATGACAAGGTCGTTGGACGAGAATTGATCGAGTAGTTTTTGTAATGGTATGTCATTAAAGAAAGCTCAGTCACAAAACTATAGCGGAATGACTTCAGGACTAAATGAGTTTACAATTAATAGGCGAAAACTTGAAACTTAATTATAAATCATTTGAACTCTAATTACTTATGTCCAATCAGTCCTCAATGGCGGAGGCGGAGCCACTTTAAGACCCAGGGGGGCCAAGTTTATTTTTTTTTAATTTAGTCCTTTGTAAATTTACACTATGGCCCTCCCAAAAATATAAGTAGGGCCCCTCAAGGTTTAAGATTTTTGCAATTTCCTCTTTGTATATATATTATAGCCCCTTAAAATAGTAAATTTTTAATATAGGCCATTTATAATTTATAAAATTTTAAATTAGTAATGGTAAAATTACACTTTGTCCCCCTCAAAAAATGATAAAAAATTAATTTAACCCTTTAAAAATAATAAAGATATAGGCTATTAAAATGATGAAATTATATTTGTACTATCGTAAAAATATACGATTTAATTCTGGCCCCTCCCCCAAAAAAAAATTTTCACTCTGCCATTGTCGGTCCCTCCGCTAGCTCGTAAAACTAGAAATGAATTGCATGTTGAATCAAATGAATAGAAACATATAAAAATGATAGGGTTAGAGAAATGAGAAGCATTTAGAAATGAATGTGGTTTTCTCACTAAGTATGGAAATGACTAAAGAATTAATTTATAGTTTTTCAAATTATTAATTAATTAATGGTCGAAAATGGAATTAAATTAATTGGTTATTGTGAATATGTTGAATGTATATTATTAAATATATTTTATTATAGATTTTTTTACGGTAAAATTGTCATGATTTTAATGGAATAAGAATCGAGTTGAAAATTTTATTTAATTAGAAATTAATTTAATTTTTTTAATATTAATATGTAATCTCTATTTTGAGAAATAAAAAAAAATGTACTGAGTTGAATTAATTTATAAAGTGTTGGGTTAAAAGCTCAGAAAACACATATAATTAGACTCAATACAAAAGAGATCCGAATCTCCATCATAATACCTATGAGGGGAAGCACACCCTATTAGTCTATTTCTCTCCTAGTTCACGTAAGAGATTGTTTTTATATTAAATAGTCATTAAATGCACTCTACTAAGGACTAATTTAACATTATTTTAGAAAAGTGCTATGGAAAAGTATTTTTGAAAATTTTGATTTAAGATTTGAATGTTTAACATTATTATCAAAAAAGTGCTCTTGAGTAGAACCCAACAAGTGACTTCAATAGAAAAGAGAATGTTGTTCATTCTAAAGGTCTCGGGTTCGAGCGTCTGTGTGTGTAATATATGTGTGTCTTGTCAAAGGATTAAAAAAGTATGAACAGATATTATCATGTAATCACACCAGTATATTAAAAAAAAGTGTTTTTGAGTAATAAAATGTCCATTTTAGACAAGATGTTATCGAGTAACAAATATATATTTAAATAATGTTCCAATTAATTAATATTATTTTATTTTAGTAAGAATATAAAATTAATTTATTATAACTTGTTTTTAATATTTTATTATATGAAATATAAATTTTAAATATTTTAAACAATAAATATTAAATATTTATAAAATTTAATTAGAATATATAAACTATATTTTAAATAGTTAAATATAACCATTAAATATTTATAGTTATATATTAATACAATTGTATTATTTTAAAAAATATTTTTTTTATTTTTAATTAATAATTTTAACACATATGTAATTAAGTACTAAGAAGAAAAAAAAAAAAGAGGGAAAGTATCATGTAGTTGGAGGGATGAAAAATAATTATGCACCAAAAAGAGGAAAAATTAAAAATTTTAGCTTCTCTTTTTCAAAATTGCTTTTCAAAAGTAAAAAATTTCAACAAAAAGCAGCATTTTTTAGTAGAACGTTTCTTCCAAAAATGCTTTTCAACTAGGATTTTACTCCCCCATATAAATAGATGACATCAATAAGATTAAAAACACAATAAGTTATACACAACTTTGATATTTTGTTATTTTACCCGAAAATAGTGAAAATTTATTTCTAAGTATAATTTATATTTTTTGGGAATAACTATTCTACCAATTTTTATAAGAGAGAGATATTTACTTTCCTATTGAAAATAAGAAAATTATTTATGATTATGTGTTTGATTCGGAATTGTTCGAGCCCACACACAAAACAGCTTGTGGTACGAGAATAGCGTAGAAGAATGTTCGGTTGAAAATAGAGAACAACAAGGATCCGTCTCGCTCAAAGCACATATATATTTTGAGAAAACTTTATTATTATAAATATCACAAATCGACTCGATTTTCAAAATTTTATTTAAACTTTATTTTCATTTTTACTATGATTTGGCTTTGCATTCTATGAGAATGGGCTTCTATATTAGATTAAAGATTAAATTAAATTTTATTTATTTAGTTCTAGAATTAAATTGAATTTTTTCAAATTTAAGATTAAAAACCAAATTGAGGTTTTCAAGATGTCCGATTAAAACCAAAATTTATTCTACTTCGTTTTAAATTTGTTTTAATCTTGAATCAGATTAATTTATGTTTAAATTAGACCTAGGAGAGTGAATATTAACCAAAAAATTAATTTTTTTATAAATAGATAATTAATTAGCTTGGTTTAATATTAAATCGGCCTAGTATTAGTTTAGTCCAAAAAGGACCAAATTAACCCGTTTCAAGACCCAATTAAAGTCAAATGACCTAAAAAAGTCCAAAGTTCAAACTTTGTAGTACATGTCTAAGTTAAAGCCCACAGTTTTGGTCTAATCCCAATTTTTTATCCATGTCAACAGCCGAAATGTAATCTCAGGGTTTTTTTTTTTTTTTTTTAAGAAAATAAGAACTTAATAAAACAAAAACAGTTCATTATGCATGAGGTTAAACTACATCATTAATCACCAAATTGAGCTAAATTTTTGTTTTGATCATTTATCTAAAATAAAATATTTACAATTTAATCACTAAACTTTTCGAAATTGTATTTTTTTTTTTTTTTTTTGGATCAAAGAAAAGTAGGGTTGATGCCCTCCAGTAATTTTGAAGAGCGCTAATTTTACAGTTTACAGTTTACAGTCATGGTTGCCCTTGCACCTCATCTGGCAATAATACAGCACATTATAAGCTACAAGCAATTTGATTAAACTGTCCCCAATGCATATCATTCATAAATATGGAATGTCAAGAACTAGCTGCAAATGACAGCGGCAATTGAATGTCAAAACAATGGTAAGACTTGATACATAACCAGGCAGATATAGCACAAGCATACATCAATGACCTTTATGGCGATAAAGCATTACAACTACTAGGGAAATATCATATAGTGAATGGTCTATCTCTCCAGCTCCCCTCTCTTTTGGATACAATTCAAACTTCTAACTCACAGAATCATGCCGTAAAAGCCGAAGCCAAACCAAAATACATTGTAATTATTAGTGCTTAGCATCTCTTACCAACATGTTCCTATAATTAATTAAGGGAGTGCAAAGGGAACCTCTTGAGACAAGGAACCCCATAGAAGATAGCAATTTCTTTTTCTTTTTCAGTCAGAATCGGAGTCATGATTCATGGAAGATCTCACTGTCCTGCGCCTACTCTCACCATAAACATCATCCTCATCATCTTCATTTTTCTTCTCACTAATTATACCTGTAAAATGATACATGGTTTTCAGCACTGCTAAATACCATAAATTGCATGTTGAACCAGACAAAAGTTCATTACCTTTCTTTATCAGTACAACCTCGAGTGTCCTCGTAGCAAAATCATCTTTGGCACCAAGATCTTGAAACCCAACCAACCTATCTACAGCAACCCCTTTTCTGACAAAACATTGCAATGGTTCAAGTTATCTAGATGTGATAAAAGAGAGATACTGTTTTCTAACTTTAACACTTGATGGCGAAACTTTTCACAAAGACTAAACAGCCATGAAGCACAAAAAGCCATGGCAAAACATCAAGTGTGCATCTCTATATCTAGAGTTTAATTCTTAGGTAGAAGAAAGTTCCTTAGAGAATCATTACAAAACTAAACATCCATGAATCATATATCTTTCATTTTCTCTTCATCATATAAACACGAGGAAAAAAAAAAAAAAGAAGCTAAGAGATGATGGCTGACCTGAAAATTATAACACAAGGCAAAGTTTTGACTGCAAGTTTGGTTACAAAGAATGGAGCATTCTGCCACAAACGTTCAGAATCGTAAGTTTGTAATGAAAAAAATACCACAACTAGAATGAATATGAAAAATATCTATCAAGCTTTAGAAATCTAGAAAGCTTGTTGATGTACACCTCAGCATCCAACTTGATGAACTTCGTATCCGTATGCTTTGGTGCAAGGGCTTTCAAATGCTTATCCATTATCCTGAATGTCCATACATAATACCGATAAGTCTTTCATATTTACGATTGAGCATGCACAGTAAACGTATCCAAACTTTATGTCACTTAATGTGTATATGCGTAGATGATAGACAGAGAAAAGTAAAAAAAAAAAAAAAAAAAAAAACTTTACTTGCATCGATAGAACTCCTTATGGTAGAAGTGGCAAACCACTTTCTCACTTCCGGTGACTTCACCCAAGAAATCTCCTTCAGTAATCTCCCTGTAGTCTCCATGCCCTTGCCTCTTTAAGGCTTCTCGCTTCTCAGCTTCTTTCTATTCAAATAAACCCCAGTGTCATTAAGGAGTTCAGAACATTCATACCCAGATCTGTAGACCATTTTGCATCACATTGAATAATTGCCACTAAATTTCTAACCTTGAGAGCAGCAATCCTATCTGCATGCAATTTTTCCAACTCAGGATCCTGTATACAAGAAGCTCATGAGCCTACACAAAAGCAGATTAACGTAGAAAGAATGAAAGATGCTCCATCACAGAATACAAACAGCTTCATAAGACATACATCCATCAGCTCATCAAGGTCAACCTCCTCGTTGGCAGTAGATGACTGTGCCTTATCTTGGGCAAGCAGCTCCTATAAGACCATCACATTCACAAATTCACTCACATTAAACACATACCAATTGGCATAAGTATGTTGTTATCAGCTAACTTCGATAATCAGAGAACATTTGTACAGCAAGTCAACCAGGGGTAGCCATTTAAAAAAGCATCATCAAAACAATCAAAACCATTAATCTACAGTTCCCAATCCATCATTGAAAACCCCTTTTTTAGACCAAAACAGAATCTTAAAATTGTATGACTATTATCTACAAGTTCGCCAGCAAATTACAGTAACTTCAATATAGTATATCTAACATTGATGGGCAGCTACTTATCACCCTTGGGTGGGGCAATATAACAGACGATATGGGTAATGATCTAGTTCTGTTTTAACAAAATTCCAGAGCTTCACAGAATATTCAATGGAAGCTTAGTCGATATAAACGGGTCGGATCAAGTCGACACAAAAAAGAGAACCAGAAACAGAGAGAAAATTAAGGTATAAAGAGAACCTTTTGATAGTCACGAGCAGCTGCTGCCATTACATTCCCAAATGCTAAATTAGACAACGTTGATTTAACTGAATCCGGATCCATTTCTCTTTCTCTGAAAAATTAAAACAAAAAGCAACAGAAAGGATCAAATGCATAAAAGATTTAAAGAAAGAAAAATCGATGCTTTCATGGAAATTCTAAAGAAGGAAGCAGATCCAGGTGAAATCTTACCTGCTGGAATCTCTCTTTCGTGGGTGAAGACAGAGAAAAATGTAAGGGAAAATATGGGATATTGAAAATTTGAAGAGAAAGATCTCCAATGAAACGCACCGGTTTCACGACGGACTTACTTCGGCCCCAGTAGCCGGCAGGCTAATATTAGCTCCACAAGGCCCAAATTCAATCCTATATGGTTCCATGCTTCGAAGCCGATGCGTTCATTTCCTGCACGCATCTCGGGTTGGTTTTAGATTTATTTGGATTTTCTAATTAATTTTAGGTTTCATCATTCAAGTTTGTTAATCAAATCAGTTAATTCTTATTTTTATATCAAATAACATTCGATTACAAAACCCGAGCAATATGATATTACGATCAAATACTAAACCATTGCATAATTACAATTTAAAAACTCAACTAAATATCATTCCATCATATAAGAATAAGTATATCCTACAGTTAAATCAATTTTAAGTTAATATCGAACTCACGAAAGCTTTAAACTAACTTGACAATAAACAGGGATTAAATTGAAATTAAAACGATAAAATGGTAAAAATCTGCAAAAAGGGATAATGGACTGACTTGAGAGTCTTTGCAACCTAAAGTCAACACTAGAGATTGTTTCGTCCACAAGTGATTGGGTGCAACTGTAACGTACAATGCACTCAAAAGTGGAGAATATAAATTCAAACTACAAGATTTTTGGAAAAGACATGAATGTGAACATGATATGAATATACAACCATGTTAAAATCTATGAATTTGATAATCCAAAATCCAATCAAGTACCCTTTATTACATGATTAAAAAAAAAACAGCTGAATTTGTAGACATGAATGTCAACATTAGTTCTAGATTTAATGCTTGTGCTTATCCCTTGATCCATACTCCACCTCTGAAGCCAACATCATCAATTGGGAAAGACACCAATTCTGGACACCAACTAGCATTCACGATTCTCAAACTTTGCATCGCTTCTTGCAACATTGGCCATTCTAATTCCAAATCTGACAGTGATTCCAACCTTAACCCTTCAATCTTCCAAACAATGTTGTTGTCTCCCCAAAAGTTTTGATGCACATTTGCAAGATTTCCAGACGAGATTGAGAGGTACTTGAGCAAAGGAAGTGCTATAGGATTGAGCCAAGCTGGACTCATCTTTCCTGGATAGAACTTGAGGGACAACTCATAGAGCTGTTGTGGTGGATAGAGTTTGTCAAGGTTTGAGGTTAGATCACTGCCATGACTATCAAAGCAACTTATTGACAGACTCTCCAGATCACGTAGGTTCTCCATTGCATTAACCTCGTTCTCTTCAACTTCATCAGCATGTGTTAGATGTAATCCAAGTATCCTCAATCGTGTCAAGTTCCTTAATTCTCCGATACGGCAACCATGGCTAGATCTTGCAGGTCTAAAACCCAACAATACTTCAAGGTTTGAAAGCCTCCCCAAACCTTTTGGCAAGCATTCAAGTGAACCACAATTACTGGCATCTAAGACCTTGAGCTTTCTTAATGTAATGAGGTTATGAGGCAAAGTTTTCAGATTCTGACAATAACTCAAGTCCAAAATCTGAAGGTTGGAGAGTTTTTCCAAGGAAGCTGGGAGTTCAATCAAAGGATGAGTGTTGCTTAAATTGAGATAAGTTAGATGCTGAAGTGAACCAATATGAAATAACAAGCTACTGATAGGCAATTCAAAGATTGATTTTGAAACATCCAGAACTCTCAAGTATCGGAACTCACTAAGTTTCTTTGCAGTACATGATTCAATCTTGTTGACTTCACCACTTTTGGTTATGGACACCAATCCCCTTAACTTTGGATTAGCAGTAAGCTGTTTTCTGTCCATGTTGTTGGTAATCCCAGAGTGGCGGCAATGAGTATTATTTGTTACGGAGAATGCGTTGTCTTTTGCTATTTTAATGACCAATTCGCGAACCATATCATGCATTTTGCAAGTTAAAATTGTTCCATTGTAAGTCCTGTCGACAACCTCTATCAAACATCGATTTATCAACCCTGAGAAACAATCTTCACCAGCATCAGTTGAAGATCTGCCACTTCTCAATGGGACAAATCCTTCTCCAATCCACCAATGAACTACTTGCTGTTTTGTTATGACACAGTCCTCCGGATAAAGAGAGAAACTAAGGAAGCATGACTTCAAGTAAGGAGGGAACTCATCATAGCTCAATTGCAATGAAGCCATGACAGAGTCATCATTTTCTGCCAATTCATCTTGAAAATGATCTGCGATGCGCCTCCATTCATGATAGTATGATGCTTTGCAAAGCATCATTCCTCCCACAGCTTTGATGGCCAAGGGAAGACCCCCACACTTGTCGACTATCTCTTTTCCAACATCTTCTAAATCGGGATAGATACACTGGCCTTCACATGCAGCAAAGGCTATCTTCTGAAACAGAAGCCAACTGTGATCTTTGTTGAGGAATTTAGGTGTATGGATCCTTGTTTCCTTCACTCCCATCTTCCTTGAAACCCTCTCATTTCTCGTTGTGATGATGACACAACTACCTTTTCCTTTAGGCAGCCCTTGAGAAATTCGCCCCCACCATGCAACATCTTCACCCCACACATCATCCATCACGATCAAATACCTCTTGCCTAAGAGATATTGGTTTATCTTTTTCAACAGTTCATTTGCATCATCCCCGACAGTAGCATCACCTAAATTTCTCAACATACTTCTCATGATTTGTTCTTCAGTAAATGTCTGAGAGACTGAAACCCACATTCTCCTATCAAAGTGATCATCTATTTCCTTTTCATTAAACACTTTCTGAGCGATTGTGGTCTTGCCCAAACCACCCATTCCAACAACTCCAATTGATAGTATTTCCTGCTTCCCTTCGCGAGCCGCTTCAAATAACCAGTCTTTAATCTTCTTAGTATCAGCTTCTAGTCCAACAACCGTAGTGTGATCATACACTTGAGAGCTCCATCTGGGCATTTGGTCCTTCCCATTTATGGCATTTGGTTGGAACAAAAGAGGTCCCCCTAGGAATGATTGGATGTCCTGTTTAATCTTGGTAATTTCCCCAATAATTTCCTTGATACGCCTCCCATTTTGATGCTTTTTATGAAGGATTGGTGGAGAGATACAAGTTAAGCAGCCATGGGAGAACAAGGCATCATCCCTTGATTGAAGTTGGCAATCCGCTAGTATATCTTCAGCTTCATAAATCAACTCTCGCAGAATGGCCAAGACCTTGTTTATAGTATCCTTCTTCCTGTTCAACCTATCTGCATCCTTGAGGAAACATTGCATCAATTGAAGCTCAGTTTGTAGCTTTTCAAATTGTTCCCTGAATTTAATCACATAGAGGCCTTCCTCTGCAAGAGTGTTTAAAAGCTTCTCCAAGAACACACTGACAACTGCATCCGCCATACTTTTTGGGTTTGCCTTACAAAAAGGAGAAAACTAGAAAGAACAAGATTAAATAAATTTTGGAGCTCTGGGTACTCAAAATCTAATCTGTTCAAGGCTTCCAAAATAAAAGAAAACTAAACCTAGTAGGGGGAAGTTAATGAACTAGAATTAGAAGGTTTTCTCCTACAAAAGTATATGACCTAAACTTGTTCTTCGCTGTATGATAGGCAAAATGGAGGAGGAATTTAAAGGATAATAATAAAATCAAAGATCAAACATAAATATAGATAATGATACAGAATGTTAATCAGCTAATGTATGCAGGATAAAATAATCAAAACCTCATAGCAAACTTGCAATTGAGAGCTTCCTGACAAGAAATCTATGGCAAATTAAGGAGAAAACCCCAATAAAGTGTAGAATGTCAAAGAGGATAGAATGGAATAGTTTGAAGGATCTTGTTCATACCTTGATTTTCTGAGAAGTCCTTTATTTATGTAATACAATCGTGTAGAAGAAAAGAAGCTATAAAGTTTGCAGCTTGAGGGTCTAATGGTACAAACAGTGAACAGACCTGCAGACTAGTCAACGACTCGTATTTGGCTAATTGAATGACCAAGAAACTGAAGAGAAACTTCCATCCCCCATACTAATCGCTTCCTTCCTACCTACTATGCCTCTTGCTCGCCCGAAATTTACAAGGGTTGAGTAAAATTATTCAGTTGGAGATATCAGCTTTCTTTACGGGTGAGCGAAACTGATTGATTCGAAAAATTTTAATTTTGAATTATTCAGAGTTTTTAATTTTTTCGAGTAACAAACATTATATTATAGAGTATATCAACACTTACATTAACAAAAATTATGGAGTAATTGGATAAAAGTGTAACCATAAAAAATTATAATATTTTAAATTTGTTTGGTGGCATAATTGTAATTACACAGTTATATAATTTAAATTTTTAAAAAAATATTAATTACTATAAATAATTATAAATAATATTTGAGAAAAAATACTCTAAGCAAGTAACTAAATTAAAATCAAATTATATTATGCAATATATTGATTCGTAGTTGGCAATACAGATACAAATAAAAACAATAAAAAAAATAAACATCAACGGTAATGTTATTTAACTGGTTTAACATTCCACAGTTGTTGAATTATTCCCTCTAACATTTAAGATATATTCATTGATTTGTTGGTCATTGGCTATTTCTTCCTTATCGTAATCGAAATTTGAATTTGTATTGTTGACATATGTGAAGTTATTACAATGTGTCAATAGAAGTGTCTACTTCCATCGCCACTACGACAAAATGACTTGTCCATTTTGGAAGATTGGCAATTTATTGAAATAAATCTTTGGGTTGTGATGATGTCGTGGGATAATTTAATCTCATAAATGAAGATCAGTTCATTTGGAGAAACATATACTAAGAATCAGAGCAGATCGGACCGATTATATCAAATTTTTTGGATCAAGAAAGTTGGATTGGACTAAAACTTGAAGTATTATCTGCCAACAATCTATTTTTACTTTGGTTATCATTATTATATTGTATTTAACTATTTTAGCTGTTGTTTAGAAGGGATATGATTGATTTTTAATATGTTAGCAAGTTTAAAAAATCTTTATAAATTCGAGAGACTTATATAGATGGATGTACTAATTTTTTTTAGAGCACTTATATGTTCAATGAGGAATATTGTTTTGTGAAAGTGCATTTCAACAGTAAAATCTTTTTGTGATTGGTTTTACTAGCAAAGTTTTAAAGAGAGAATTTAGTGACGAGAGGTCTAACCATTGAAGTATAAAAGTGAGGATTATTCAGTAGGTTGTGTTAAAATTAGGATCGTTAGTTGTATTAAGTTCAAAGATAGTGGATTCATATCACTAAGCTAAGCTTCGTAGACTTAGGAAAATCGAATCCCGTAATTAATTTTGTTATTCCCTATTTTATTGTGGTTGTTGTTGTTTGATCAAAAGTGGTCAGTTCCGTTGTCACTTCTGCTCACACTCTATTTCTTACAAATTCGTCACTAGTTCAGGTTAACATGTATCATTAAGATTACTAGAATCTTTTTCTTCTGTATATATGTACTCTTCAAAATATGAATTATCACAATTCTACCTACGAATGAAGTTACGAATATGTGCTAGTATGATCCAATTTTACTTTTTAGACTATATTGAAATCGTGTTGTTAATATAGGAAATCTTATTTTAGAACAACAAATACCCCCTCAATTATATTAAGAAACTTTGAAAGTCTCAAATTAAAAATTACGTATCTTTTACTTGAGTCTAACCTTTTTTTTCTCTAATAGTATTGTACCTCAAATATTATGTTCGATGTTTAAATACGTGTTGATGCAAGAATAATATAAAATTTATAATATAGCCATCACAAATTTATTAAATTAAAAATTGCGTGAAATATCTAGATTTTATGTATAA
Organism: Kokia cookei; assembly: GCA_039519145.1. Taxonomy (NCBI): domain Eukaryota; kingdom Viridiplantae; phylum Streptophyta; class Magnoliopsida; order Malvales; family Malvaceae; genus Kokia; species Kokia cookei. The sequence goes on from CM076909.1 coordinate 15,802,269, forward strand.
TTATATAATTATATATTTTTTAAAAATGAAATATGTCCTAAAAATAAAACATTTTATTTTTGAATATTTTTTTTCTTAAATTTTTACCGTCATAATTGTGTGTTTGGAAAATCATAAGATAATTGATAATTATTTGTAATTAGCCGCATTATTATTCTTAATTCTCAATTTTAAGTAAAAATCATTAATTATAATGATTACTCAAAACTATTACAATTGTATAATTACAAGTAATCACATACTTGCATCATTTTCAATAAGTTTAAAAACATTAACGGCTCTATTTATCTAGCTCCTGCATAAGAAATGATGGTATGAAATAACGACATCATATCATCTGTATCTCTTTGATAATAGTTTAATGCAGTATCAATATTTTTATTTTGAATTTCGACATATTCATCCCCAAAAAAATCAAATTCAAATAAAAATGCTGGAATTTAGAAAATATTAAACTATTAAAAGAATAATTCGATTGCAATGCAGTCATGAATTTTCTCCGTTTTGGTAACAAACACATATTTGGCATTCTGAGTCTGAGTGGTTGTTTAGCAACATTCCAATCTTCTGTGAAAGGAATCTCGTCACCACTATTGCCAAAGCATAAACTGAAGTTGGGCATTTTTGGACTTTTTCTCCACTGTATCATGAGAAAAATGAATAAAAGATCACTTTAATCGACCATTTTATTAATGCTAATGATATAAGCTCCTCTCATGTTTATGGTGATAATAATGTCTTTACCTTGTGTCTTATGTGAACTTTCGTCGAATGCCACAGTTATTAAGGAATCTCTCGATTACTGCATTCTACACGATTCCTCCAATTTCAACTTGTAGTCCCTGTCATATTTATTTAGAATTATATATTTTAATCTATATTTTATTCATGGAAATGTGTTCAGAGTTGAGCCTGTAAAGGGAATATATAACAGAACTTGTTTTTACTTGGTCAGAATCTTTCCAGGTTTAACTCTAAGCATCGAACCTAAGATTGTCCTCATTGCAAAGCATCATATTTAGAGTTTGTCTCGTTAACAACTCACTTCACTTCATCAATTTATCCACACCAATACACCATCTGAACCATACAACCAAAACTTTTGTTGTTCCTCAAACCTGAAAATGTTGAATCTATCAATTGAAGGACTCACTTTGATAGTACAGAACCATTATGGTATTGTCTTCGTTGCACTGCTTTCAATAACAATAACATCTCTTCTATGGAAAGCCTGGGGAAGAACTGTCGACACAACCGATGAAGATGGTATTCCTGGCCGATTGGGATTACCTTTCTTCGGCGAAACCTTCTCCTTCTTTTCGGCTTCTTACAGCACCAAAGGATGCTATGATTTTGTTAAACAGCGAAGAAAACAGTTTGTGATCTTTATCTTCTTCATCTTCAACTTATTTTCTACTTCATACAGTTATCTGTCATTTCTAGCCCATTGATTTCACCATTGAAACAGGACATGGTTTAAGCAACCTGTTGATCTATATAATTTGATTTTACTCGTTGACTATAGGATTAGCCCTATGCATACAGAGTTTATCACCAGGTTCTCATGAAAACAGGTTTAGATTGACCAATCTGATGAAAACAGGTATGGGAAGTGGTTCAAAACAAGAATACTCGGAAAGACTCACGTGTTCGTTCCGAGTGTAGAGGGGGCAAAAACGATTCTAGCTAATGATTTTGTTCATTTCAACAAGTCATATGTGAAGTCAATGGCAGATGCAACTGGTGCAATGAGTGTGTTCTCCGTGCCGCACAAGATCCACACAAGAATCAGACGTCTTCTCTCCGATCCTTTTTCCATGAGTTCTTTGTCCAAGTTTGCTGTAAAATTTGATAAGATGGTATGTGAAAGGTTGGATAAACTAGAAAAAAGTGGGAAAAGCTTTAGAGTCATTGACTTCAGCTTGAAGGTAATAAAATCATTAATGATGTCATAGAAACTAGTGTTCATCAAATTGGGATGAGTACAGTTAAGTAATTAACCTCTCAATTGCAGATAACTTTTGATGCAATAGTGAGCATGCTGATGAGTGTCACAGAGAATCCCTTGCTAGAACAGATCGAAAAAGACTGCACCGATGTTTCGAATTCCATGTTATCCATTCCCCTCATGATTCCTGGCACCAGATACTACAACGGCATGAAGGTAAGATAACTGGCACCAATGCGAGGCTGCTGTTCAATCTCTAAATTGTTAAGCTATTGATGCTATAACATAAAGAAATTATACAGGGACGTGAAAAGCTGAATGAAACCTTTGGAAATATGATTGCCAAAAGACGTAGTGGAGAGGAATATTTTGATGATTTTCTGCAGACCATGGTCGATAGAGATTCGTATCCAGAAGATGAAAAGCTTGATGATCAAGAGATCATAGATAACCTAATAACACTGATACTTGCAGGGCAAACCACCACTGCATCTGCTATGATGTGGTGTGTCAAGTTCCTATCTGAAAATAAAGATGTACTCGACAGGCTTAGGGTGAGGCTTTTCATCCACTGTGTTAACATGTTAAGAATTTATAAACAAAAGTCCACTTAGATGATTTCTTTTCCCCATCTGCAGGAAGAACAATTGTCAATAGTCAGAAATAAGGCTGAAGGAGCCTCACTCACCCTTGAAGATCTTACTGAAAAGTCATATGGCTTCAAGGTTAGAACATAGACAACAGCTCTTTCTTTACTCCATATCTTGATAGCCATGACAATTTACTTAATAATGCACTATCCAGGTTGTAAAAGAAACACTGCGAATGGCAAATGTCTTGATTTGGCTTCCCCGAGTTGCGATGGACGATTGCATAATTGGTGGCAAGTCTCCATTGTTCAAAACAACCTCCTCCATTCTTGAATTTAAGTCTATTGATGCCAATTTTCACCATTTCTTGCAGGGTTTGAGGTAAAGAAAGGGTGGCTTGTAAACGTGGATGCAACTTGTATACACTACGACCCTAAAGTGTACAAGGACCCTACACGGTTTAACCCTTCAAGATTCGACGTATAGCCTCTACCAACCACATGGATTTTCTTCTCCTCTTTGCTATTAAGAGTTCCAACTATCTATCAGTCATGGGATCCTAACATTTTATCAATATTTTCATGAATTTCCAGGATTTCCAGAAGCCCTACAGCTTCCTCCCTTTTGGAGCAGGGCCTAGAACATGCCTAGGCATAAATATGGCAAAAGTGGCAATGTTGGTGTTTGTACATAGACTGACTAGTGGATACAAGTAAGCTATTTCCCATCATTCTATATATACATGTAGACATATATTATGGCATCTTTAAGATTAAACTTTGCAAGGATTGTGTAGATGGACACTTGATGATCCAGATAGCTCCCTGGAGAGGAAGGAACATATCCCTCGACTCAGAAGTGGTTGTCCCATAACCCTCAAGGCATTAAACAATGGAAAGTAAGCTGAGATTATCTCCGGGAGGATTCAATCTCCATCGTCAAGGTTTTCAAAGCAAAGGCAAGGATCAAAGTTAAATGAAACTATGTATGAATAAAATCTCTTGCTCTAGGCAGTATGCATTATCTATCATGCATGAAGATAGGTTTCTCTTTAGATCCAATCAGGTATCGTACCAAAATATCATTAGTAAAATGAAAATAGTAAGTATTGTTCTACTGAGGAATGATGTGTGCTTTTGTATGTTGTATGAAAGAGTTAGCTTACAAATAAACGAAGACAAGTGTGGTGTTTTCTAGTTCATTGCTCTAACTCGTGCAATTCATCAAGATTTCACTTAAGATTTTAATTCCATGAATTGAATACTGGATCAAAATTTTTTAAATTTGTTGAGTATTTTTTAGTGTGTAATTTAACTATTTATATGATATGGTATTGTTCATTGATATGGCAATATAAGTAGGTTCCGTGCATGTACCAAACTCTAGACTGAGCTTGTGTTTATAAGGTTTTGAGCCCATGCAACTTCGCAGTACAGGACCTCGCAATACAAAACGAACTTATCCCGCCAACTTAGGTTTTGGATTAAGCCTGCAAACTCTTACGAGCTTCTTAGTATCCGACCCAGGCCCAAATCTAAAACGGATTTGGGCCAATAACGATAAAATGCTAACAAAGCTATTTGGATCAGTTCAACAATTATGATCCTAAGCATCAAAGGGGCATACTATTTTTATTTTTTGTTTGAAATAGACTTGTTTGTCAGACCAATGGATTTGGTCCAATCCAGAGCAATTCGGCTCAAGAAAATATTTTGTTATTCAACAACTTTTAAGTCTTTGGCTTTAAAATAGTATATAAAAAGGGCAAACTGTAAAAATAGTCCCTTGTGTATAGTTTAAATTATATTTTGATTTAGTTTGTTACAAAATTATCACTAACATTTATTAATTCATAAATTTTTTTATCACTAAATCATTATTTGTGTAACGAAAAGCTAATGTGACACATTAAAACATCATTTGAAACGAAAAATTTAGATCATATTGCACACAAGTCCTTATAATTTTTTTCTATTTTCCTTTTTGTAGACACCGAATTTAGTCCAATTCCAAATCAACATTTTGTGATAAATCCAAATTAACTCAATTTTAATTGTCAATTTTGTGATTAATATTCGTTCAAATTGAGTTATATGTTGAAAAAATTTGAAATCGTAAATTAATTGGAATAAGCTAAATTTGATTAGGCCAATTTTTCTCCTCTTTTCAGTATATTTTGGGCTTTTGGCTTATTTAGTTTTCTTTAATTCATATGTATAAGATATTTGTAAAATGCTTTTAAAAAAATAAAAAAATTCCAATAAAAGTCTCAAAATTTGGCTTAATTAGAAAAAAGGTCAATTTTAAAATTTAATTAGTTAATTTGGCCTTTTCTTTTCCAAATTTAGAGAAACATACTGATTTTGAAGAGAGAAACAGGTATTTTTGTCCAACAGTAAGTCAGTCTTTTTTGCAACGATAAAAAAATCCAACGGATTTCTTTTCAAATGACTAGAATTTTTTTCTATATTATTAAATGAAATTTATTTTATTACGAGTGGGAATTCATAAGGGGCGTTTCTTTGGGGACATAAAAATGGTAGGTGATATCATGCACATATGATTGAAGGAGTATGCAACCGCCGATTTTAATTTTTGTGCTTTCGTTGCCCGACACATCTCTCGATACAATGTCGCCAACACAGTTGATCCCCAACTGAGTCACTTTGCTTCTTTTAAGTCGACTAGTTATAGGAGCCACCTTAAAATATACCAGATTTATTTGGCATTAGAAAACTCCCAATTAACCTAATTGTGAATGCTCGCGTGTATTAATGTCTTTCAACGATATTAGCGAAGTTGTCGATATAGGAAAAATTGTCTTCTAACCATTTTATCTATATTTGGCTACCACTAAATTTGTTTGACATCTTGCCTAATAGTTAGTCACAAATTGCGCTCCAATCGCCAATACTCATTACCCCCATAATGATTGCCCCATCAATCGGAAATTGAATTGTAATGCTACATTTTCAAGTGTAACTGTACACTCACCGCACGGGAGATGGAATGTGCGTGTCTCAGGTCTCCATCTTTCCACCAAAGTGCTGATAACTGTAGGATCCAATTTAGTCCCCCGAGCATATGCAACATGTGAAAGAATTACACCTCTTGCAAGTGTTGTTCAATAACACGAAGTGCTCTCACACTTAAATTATGTATATACGTCTCGATAATTAGCTCTTCAATTTAATTATATAAACATAAAAAACTATAAAATTAATAATGTTAACAACTTAATAATTATATTAATTAAAATAAAAAAATGATAATATTTCCAGAAAAAATTGAGATTGTAAACACATTATCAACTTCCAATTACACCATTTTGCTTATTGCTTAACATGAAATAGGAAAAAGGAGAAATTTCACCTTTAGTCCTTGAACCATTTTGGAAGTAAATTGTAGTTTTTAGTCCCTGTAGTTTCAGGTATCTTTTATTTGTTTACATTTCAGTGAAACCATTTTGATGGCATACACGGATAGGTCAATGCAGACTACTCGATGCATTTTAATTTTGGTATAATTTCTAACTATTTTAATTTTTCAATTTAATTCATGTTGCATTCATTTTTTATTTTTAATTTGATTTGAAGAAAATTGAAAATGTTTTTTTTTTTAACCAACGAAAGATTCAGTGGAATTCGTGGTAGTGGTTCCGTTGAAATCTTGAGGAATAAAATTCTACAAATTTTTAAAATTAAGACCTTAAAACGGTAATTTTTAAAAGGATTTTAAAATTTCTTTATAAAATGTAATTTTATAGATACTGCTTATACCTAGCTAAAAAAATCGGAGGTGACTCTTTTTTTTAATTTTTCTTTTTAAATTTCAGCCGGAGTTAAATGGATCAGTTAAGTAAAAAATTAAATAAAAAAATATACTCATTTTGTTCGTAGCAAAAGCAATTAAAGCCACCGACAAATAACTCAGATCTTCTAGTCTTAGTTTATGGGATGATGATTAAAGTTTTTGTTAATCACTTGAAATAATTCAAATTGCGTGATCCCATCTCCTACCCAATAGTATATATAAAAATGTTTACTCTTAAAAGCAAGTTTAAATAAGAATAAGTACAACCAATTGTTATTATCACGTAATAGAGCATCCTACATTGGGCTCAGTATATCTATCCATATAGACTACAGGATAGTGGATTTGAGGAATTGGGTCAGTCTTCTTATCCTTTGGAGGTGCTGGGGGAGGCCCTACACTCGCCAGCTCTACAAATTTCCCTACTTTTCTCGTTCGAACTATAATATCATATGGGTCTGCATCGCCTGTTACTGATATGGTTCCCTTGTCAGCATCCACCTCTATCTTATCCACCCCTGCACACCAATAGATTCAACAATATGTACATAAATATTAATGTTTGATAAACATGTCTTCAGATTCAGCTTCAAATTTTGCCATCAATTATTACAAAGCCGAAGAGGAATATGGAACTGTGTCTAGTCATGTGTTTACCTTGTACTTCAGAGATTGCCTTAAGAAGCTTCTTCTTGCCTTTGTCGCCTGAGAGATCAACCTTCAAAATAGTCTTCTTTACCATGGAAACCAAACAAAAGTATCGAAACTCTAAATCAAGAGCAACTCTTAGCTAGGTTAAGTATTGCAGCAGCATGATGATCTTATTTAAAGTGAAAGATCAGATTCTTTGGATTGTTCACCTGGACTCCATAGCAAGGGAGGTTTGTCCTATTGCCTGTTTAACTAGAACCTATCTAATTATATAATCACAATTAGTTTCAGAGTGGTGGATTCTTAGCATTTGACGTATATATGTTATCGTTTATATTTGGATGTATTTGCTTAGACTGGCTTTCTGCTTTCGGGATGCACCATCCGGTGCACTTACACACTTAGCAAGCCAAGAAACAGCAACTCATTGGAACCATCATAGCTGACCAAATCACTTAGCAAATAGCAATCCATGAACTACAGACCCAAAATCAATTATGTTGATATATATGTTTCAGTCTTTTTTTCTATTAAGCAAAATATTAACCAATGATGTGGACCACGGTGAAGATGATATTTACCCATAAAACAAATATCTAATAAATAATTATAATATAATTAAAATTATATTAAAAAATTTTTGAAGCCTATGTAAGGGGCAAAACATTCTAGTTTTTAATTAGAAGTGTTGACTGAGGACGCCAATCAAGTAACGTAGAAGTTCTTGTTTTCCATCAATAAATACTATGAGTAGTATAGGAGTAGGAGAGTCGGCATGGAGCTGAAAGCTTTGCCATCCCAATGGCTGATGAAAACGTGGAAGGAATGCTTCTTCTTTTCAACTACATTCGCATTTGCCTTGGCTTTTCCTTCAATCGTCAACGATACATTGGATTTCTCTCCATTTCCAAGAAAAGCTGCCGCTCACGTGTGCACACCACCGCCTGGCTTGCTTTGGTTTGCCCAAATCCATATTCCCCCACAAGATTGAATAAAACACGAATCACTGTGGCCTTTGGATATCAAATTACTTCAGATGATGCTTACTATGTACATATTTTTTCAGTAATTCGAAGTTGTCACGTCTCTGAACTCCAAAGACTCTTCCTTTTTCATTGCTTAATATTGAACTCCAGAGACTATGAGGAGGGTTAGAATATTCATATCATTGGTTCAAACTTGTTTTAAATTTAGGTTTGAGTCGGATCTTCGTAAGGCAGTGGCGGAGCAACGTTAAGGTTTGGGAGACCATGGTTTCAAGTTTAAATTTTTTCAATTTAATTCTTTGTAAATTTACATTATGATCCTCTCAAAAATATAAATAGATCTCCTCAAAGTTTAAAATTTTTGTAATTTTCTTTTTTGTATATATATTATAACCTCTTAAAATGAATTTTTTTTAATTTAAGCTCTTTATAATTTATAAAATTTTAAATTAGTAATGGTAAAATTACATTTTGACCCCCTCAAAAATGATAAAAATTTAATTTAATCCTTTAAATATAATAAAGATATAGACTATTAAAATGATGAATTACATTTGTACTATCGTAAAAATATACAATTTAATTTTGCCTCCTCCAAAGAAAAAATTTCTAGCTCCACCACTGTCGCAAGGTAAGATCATAGATCAAGATTGGACTTGCAGGTTGACCCAAGAGTTAAGCTCGCAAGGTAAACTTGCAGAATGACGAGCCAAACTTGACCCTTGTATTGCGAAGTCTCATACTGCAAGATTGCATAGGCTTAGAATCATATAAACATGTGATCAGTATAGAGTAGGGTATGTATCTACATGCACAAAGCCGAATCTATCTTATCAATGAACAATACCATATCATATAAATAATCAAATTACATTATCTAAATGACACTCTAAAAATTATTCAATAAAGAGAAAAAAAAAAAAAGGCAAAATGAATATCAATATAAATGATTATTGGATTGAAATTATTTATCTTACTTTTTTTACAATAAGCCTTCACCAAAGGAAGGTACGAGCATGGCGGAGAACAGAAGGTACACGACCGCCAAAAGCTTGAATCCTCAAGCTTCCCTAATTCCAGTTCACACGATTCATCTTGACTAGAGTCGGATTCCTTTCTAATTCGAATTATTTTGAGTTTCTCAAATTACTTAATTTATTTAAGATTTAAATTTTTTGAATTTAAATTTTTACAAGTTCAGATTCTTTCGAGTTTAAATTTTTTGAGTTCAAATTATTTTATATTCAGATAGAGTGGATTGTAATTTATTTTATAATTTTTTATTTCTTCTCAAATTTTTACATGGTTATTTATATATTTTATAGGTTAAATTATGTTATTAGCTTATATATTTTGCAAAAGTTTTGAATTTAGTACATGTGCTTTAATTTGATCAATTTTAGTAATTGTAATTTTTAAATTTTGAAAATTTGGTCTTTATATTTTTTGAATTTCGAAATTTTAGTCTTAAGGTAAATGACTAAATATATTAACTAACATTTTTTAGTAATATGTGGAGATAACAAATTGACATGAAATTATTACATATACAGTAATATGTTTGACGCATTAAAATTTTAAAATAACAAAACTTAATAAAATTAATAGTTGTCAAAATTTTAAAAATACAAAAATTAAAAATGACTAAATTAAAGTATAAATATTAAATCTACATGATTTAATAGCATAATTTGACATATTTTGTATTAGATAAAGAAGATGAAATAATGTTGAGATATCAAAGAAAGAAGGAGGACTAATAGTTTCTACTCACAAACTATGTTAATTTTCTACTTTTTCTTTAATATTTTCTTTTTACAATTTTTGATACATATGTTTTTTTTAATTATTTATAAGGATTAAGTATAATTTATTTTATCTCAATTTACACGTTTAAATTTTGGATGTTTCTCTTGCTTGAGATTTGGGAGTTCAACTTGAGATGAAAATTATTTTTTTTATTAAAATTACTTTAGATGACTAAGTACATATTTTTTCTTCTGGCCAAAAAGAAAAATGTACATATTTTTTCAGTAATTTGAAGTTGTCACGTCTTTGAACTCCAAAGAGTTTTCCTTTTCATTGGCTAAAATTGCACTCGAGAGACTCTAGGAGTAAAAAAAAAAAAAAAGCAAAATGAAGATCAGATTGTTGTATTTTTAATAATTTATAAATTTTTGATCATATCTGTTTTTTTTATATAATGTTTAAAATTATTTATAGTTTATTTTCAGCTCATAAATAAAAAAATAATACACTTTAACATATCCGAACTCATTTCCTCTTGCATTTACAACAATGCACATGCCAATTGAATTAAGACTCAATTGATTATATATTTGATTTTTAAAGGACAAATTTTGTTATCGGTCCATGTACTATATGTATAAACATCACTTAGACATTAATTTAATTTATTCAAATCATTATTTAATTAATTTTAATTAAATAATTGAAGTTCTAAGTGATAACTAAATTAATTAGTCATCATGAATTTGTTGAATGAGACAATTAAATATATTTTCTCATAGATTCTAATACGATACAGTTGACATGAATTTAACAAAATTATAAACGAATTGTATAAATAATTTAATTGGAAAATTAATTAATATTTTAGAAAATAAAAAATAATTATTGGATTAAATAGATTATAAGCGTTGGATTAAAAGTTACAATAGTATCTAATACAGAAGAATTAAACTTGGTTAATTGATAGGGGCGGCAAACCCTAGTGTTCCCTAGGGATGCTGCCACCCCATGTTTTTATTTTTTTATTAAAATGTTATTATTTAATTAGATCTTATCAAAAAAAATTCTTGTACCGTGTTAAATTAAATAGGGATTATGAGTTGAATCATTTACATTACATTATTAAGCATCAATTTTTTGTTGGGAAATAGTGAAAATTTATTAATTTCTGGTTAGAGAGAAATAATTTCCTCATTAAAAGTTAAGAAAACTTTTTATTTTGTGCAATTAATTCGTTTTGTTTGAGTCCACGCTTAAAGCAATCCGGAGCTTGAAGATAGCGAAAAATGACGTTCAATAAAAAGCCGTAATCGACTTTAATCGTTTCATACAAAACATAAGTATAATTTAAGTGGTGTCACAACTTATTTTGAAAATTAAAAAAAAATTGTGATTGAGTAAATCAATAAATTTTCTTCCTAATAATAAGAAATAAAATTAAAATAAGTAAAATATCAAGTTGAAACTAAAAATATAAAATAACTATCGAGTAGAAGCGTTGATTAAATAAAATTTCAATATTAAACAAGTAAAACTAAAATAATTTTATAAAACATATTTAAATACGTAAAAATAAATAAATTTTAGAAAATGCATTAATATGATTTTAAACTAATAAAATGTAATTGGGATGAAAATAACATCAAAAAAGATTAATAAAATTATTTGAAATTTTTAAAAATTTTCATGATCATTTACTTTCATGGAATTAAAAGTAAGTACTTCGGAAATTTCGGTAACTTTAAAACGTGAATATAAAAGTGTAATACAATACTAAAGAGTTAATTGCATCAAATATCATTGAACTATGATTCTTATTTTAAATTGGACCCCAAACTTCAAGACATTTTAATTACATTCCCTAATAGTTATATCAATCAAGTCTTTCCATTATTGAAACCGTTAATTTAACTAAAAAATGACATATAAAATTTTATATGACATAATTTAAAATGAAAATTAAAAAAAAGAAGAAGGTAAAATGTTGCTACATAACTTTTAAAATTAAAAAGTAGAATTGAAAAAAAGAGAAAGTGAACAATAATTTCTGTAAAAACTTCAAAAACCTCAAAATCAAGATTTTTATAACATCAGTTTTACAATATTCATTCTTCTTTTTAAATTTTCATTTTAGACTGTGTCACGTAATATCAATGTCTCATTCAATGATTAAATTAAAGCTTTTAGTGATGAAAAGACCTCTTTGATTTAATAATAATAATTTGATAATGTAATTAGAATGTTTTATAGTTGAAAGAACAATTTAAAATGAAGGTCACAATTAACTCAATATTAAAACATAAAAACTTGTTTCATAAACAATACTATATACAACTTAAAATTTGATTGTCAAAACATTGTAAAACATCACACAATCTGTCCAGATTTTTTAAAATTTCAATTTAAATAGGCTACTTTTGCGACTTGACCCTCCTAACACATAATTCATATAGACTAAAAAGGTATATTTATAGCAAAAAAAACCCCACAGGAATCAACAACTTCACATCCTTCCTATTTTACAAAACCAAAATTATTGTAATGCATTAAGAGATTTTGAAAATTATTTTTTATTATAGATAAAAAAAAGCATCACATTGCCTTAGATCAATTTATTCTTATCTGAAAAAGAAGATGTTGTTCATTCTAAGGGTTCTGGATTTGAGCACTTATGCGTGCAAGATGTGTGTGCGTTGTCAAAGAGTTAAGAAAATGTGAACAGATACTACCATGTAATCACACCAGTATATTAACTAAATTAACTTCATTAGAAAAACATGATCTAACTAACCAAGTAGCAACCATATTTCCTTCCCTACTCACAAACTAGAACTTGACTACGTAGAACTCCGACATACATAAGAGCGATTAGATTTACTTATCAAGAGAAGGTATACCTCCGACATCTTATGCTTACTACGCAAAACTCTAACCCATAGCGTGCCCGGCTTGGTCACTATATGATAGACTAGTTTCATAAGAAGCGAGATATTCTGAGGCACCAACCTCCTTAAACCAAGGCCCCCCATCTTCATAGGTTGACAAAAAATATTTCACTTGACCAATGCCATCTTCCTTATACTATTCGTTGAACCCCAAATAAACTGTTGGACAATTTGCTCAATTTTCTCACAAACGCCTATAAGAATCATTGTTGACTGCATAAAGTAACCCGGCATAGCTAACAACACTGATTTCGCCAACGTCGTTCTTCCTTCCAACGACAACAACTTGGCATCAAAACCATTCAATTTCCTTTGTACTTTATCAATAAGAAACTGGAACATGCTCTTAGTGGCTCTTTTGTGAAAACCTCTTGAAATCCTAAGACATTCCCAAGCATTCTCCAAACTGTAGCCTTTGTATTAGCTGAGAAGTAAACTTTTGATTTCCCGGAATTCATTTTATGGCTTGAGTATGCACAAAATTGCCCATGAATATTCTTCATAGTTGCAGCATTCTCCAAACTTGCTTCCCCAAACAACACCAGGTCATCGACAAAAAATACGTGAGAGAAAGATGGTCTCCCTCTTCCCAAAGACATCCTTATTCCATTTCTTTGTTGCTACTGCAAACTTCCTCACCGACTCCTCCAATGGACCACCATTCACCCAATTCTCATTAACCAAATGACAAAAACCACTATAAGACAACCGTCCACTCAATAATCGGAACAGTCGAGGATGGTTCCTAAAATTGTCCTTACCAAGCCAGACAGATAAAAGACGATGGTCGGACTAAATCCTTTAAAGAAGATATACCGTCATTTTTGGAAGCAAAAGATCCCATTGAGAGTTACATAGAGCTTGATCGATATACTCAAACACAAGACCTCTATTCCATGTAAAATGCGATCCTTGAAAACTAAGATCATACAGACTATAACTTTGGGAAAATTGTTGGAACAATGGACAGCTACAACCATATTTCCTCGAGCCTCTTTTGTTCTCCTCCTCGTTTAGCATCGCATTAAAGTCGCCTGTGATCAACCATGGTAGCCTTGTATTATCTGCAATAGTACCAAGCTCCTTCCATAACTCTTTCCTGACTGTTCACCTAGGACTCCCAAAATCCCAATGAAATAAACTCAATCATTAAGCTCCAAAAGCCACACTTTCGAATGTACGAACTGAAAATGGTTTACTTCAATTGTTACATTAACAGTATCCTTCCACAAAATTCAAACTCCCTCTGAAAAACCAGTGGCTTCGACTCTGTGAGAAATCAACATTCTTATACTCCTAATAACACGATCTGCCTTAAAGCCACTAACTCGAGATTCAACTAGAAGAATTATATCAGGATCAAACTCCTGTAGGTACTCCTTAAGAATCTGTGAAATTTTGGGTGTCGTGCACCCTGAAAGTTCCACACAAGAATATCAAACTTCATAAACAATAAATAGATAAAAAAAAAAAAAACCCATCAAACTTGGAACTGGAGGATTACTTTGAAGAGCCATCCATCCCAACCTTACCAACCTTCTCAACTTGTCTAATCTCACATGAAACTCTCGGATTTTGTCTTGTCTCCGGCTAACTTAAGTTGGCTTCCACGGTATTTACCATCCCAGTCTCCAAACTTTGTTCACCCGATTCCAGCCTACTCACCATTCCCTGGACCGCTTGTTCAATAGGAATAGATATGTCCAAACCGATTTGGTTCGGTTCTTTACTGATGTCGCCGATCTTCAACCGATCTTTTGTAACAATCTTCTTCAACAGCGTCGAAAGAGAAGTCGAGGAAACCAGGTTCGTGAATCCCAAACTCTTAACTTGGTTTGTAGCACTAGCAGAACCCAAATTCATATTTCTATTTTTTTCAGTCTAACCACCGAATGGTGATTTGGGTCAAGTAAAGTCTTTCCAATCGAACCCCAATCTTCCTACCAAGCCCAAATTTTGATCTGCCTTCAATACTTCCCAAATCAAATTTTATTCCATCATTTCGGGCACCCAATTTTTCACCCATCAACTCACTAGCAATCTGTTTTTTCTTTTTGGGCTTAGGGACAATTTCTAGCCCTTTCCCTCTGTTATTTTTTTAATCTACTCACCTTCAGCTACAATTTCTCTCTAGAATCTTCCTTACCTTCACTAATTCATTCCCCTTTCCAATCCACGAAATTTCAACCTCCATCTCACCAGCTTTGTCCTTCTACTTACCAAATAGAAATAATCTCAAGAATGGAGCCTGAATTACGTCCTCCCTCTCTTTAAATTTGAAAAGCACATTAAATCGAGATCCAGACCGACTGTTCTGATGATTTACTTTCAGACCCGTCATTCCCTGTTGTGCCTATAGTCGTTGCTAGCGATCGACCACCATCCAATCTCTAAAATCCTCATTTTCAACCCTATCTTGTACACCCATGTAACCATTTTGTTGAACTGATATATTGTTACCGTGATGATTAAGTCCATTTCCTTCCATAACATCCTCCTTAGGAGCATGTGGGCACCCTTCCTTTAGATGGCCAAACCTCCCACATTGAAAACAAATTGAAGAGATTCATATTCTATCTAATGAATTCTATTTGGAATCTTTATCTTTGAGACAAGATGTTTTCACAGATCCACTTGCACCGTAAATCTTGCAAATTGGCCCCTCGACCCTTTATCTATATGAAAATCAATCTTGATGACCTTGCCAATCATACTCTTAATTTCCTGGAGAATACTTCTTTTATATAGGAACCTAGACAGCCTTGGGAGACGAACCCAAGCCACAACACTCTAAGGGAAAGCCTCAAGGGTCGAGAACTGAGTCGACCAAGGCTGGACATGCAAGTAATGTCCAAAAACCGCCTAACGTTCCCTTGAAAGAACATTATTGTAATCCAACACAGACTCAAAATTTTCCGGATAGTAATCATTATCTATGTCCATCAACTGAAATCTCATCATTGGTTTCCACAGGTAACACACCTTATTCTACAAAGCATTGTATCCAATTCTCCTTCCTAATAACTTCACAATAATGGTCATAGACATGCTTTCTTCGATGAGTGCATAAATCTTGTTCGAGAACTCAATTAAGGGACTCCATCCACTACTTCTTTCCTCACATCATCCTCTCGGAGTTCAAGATCATCCACTCCCCAAGCACCATCCACTAGGTTATTCATGGACCTTGAATTCAAGACAGCATCCCTAAATGAAAAGGGCTTGGACATCTCGACACCCAAAGATTCCAAACCTCCCCCTTCATCTAGTGGTTCCTCCTCTCTTCGCCTGATTTTCTTCATTGCCCTACCAATTGAAATAGCTAATTATTTGCTCTCCATTTTAAAAATTCAAAACACACAATTTCCTTGCTTTTGTTTCCAAATCCAAACTAGATTTTCTAAACTATTAAAACAGTTCAAATCACAATATGGCATTGTATAAAATAGTTCAAAACATAAAATTTTTTATGAAAGCTAAACTAAAACAAGCCTTAATTGTTAAATATGTTATTGGTTCAGTAGTAAAATTTGCGTAGATTTCAAGTTAATTGATATGATATTTAGAATTCAATCTCTATATTTGTAAATCTTTTTTCTTTTGCCTCTTTGTAATGTAATTACTTGCTTGAATAAAAAACTCTTGCTGAAGTTTAGAAACATAAATTAAAAGACTCTTTAATTGCAAAAAATTAGAATTGATTTATCCTTTGTGTTTTTTTTTCTCTTCTAGAGTTTTCATTTCCCAAACTAAAAATATCTTATATAAATTTGTCTTCTTTTTTTTTTACCTTTACTCTAAAGTTACGTATGAATTTTGAGTTGTGCAATTATATACATTTAAAAAATGAATACTTTATTTTAATTTTATATCAAATAAATAAAATTATCTATATATGTAATATATAAACGTAAAATGTATTATATTGATAAGCATATTTGTAATTTTTTAAATTTGAATCAAATCAAATTTTCATATATAAAATCATAATTTATGTATAATTTTTTTGTTTGAAATTTACTCATTTTATTTAAACAAAGAGACACTACTAATGTTGGGCCTACCAAATAGATATAGTAACGTTCGACAAATATCCAACATATTACTACCGGAGACTCAAATAAAAGGTCTAGATTGAAACATTGAAACTTTAAAGCTATTACTTGTTGACTTTTCAAATTATGTTGGAAGAAAAAAAAATATTTTGTTAAAAAAATAAATAATTGATCACAAAATATATTATATTTTTTTGACGCGAATTGAACTTGACCACTTAATTAATAGATGAGGTGAGTAGACATCATACTCAACCTTATGGTTAGAAAAACATATGATTCATGACTATACATATTTTTCTTTCAAAAACTTTCCAGAGGGCAACCTACTGAAATATATTGGTTTTTTTATAAAAATAATTTTAAAATATTAATTAATTAAGAAAAGGATCTTAGATAAAAATTTATTTAAGAAAATGATTTGTTTGTTATAGTGAAAGTCGGTGCCGCCATCACCCATTTTTTTGATTTAATCATTGCCCAATCATCTTTTTAAAAAAATTATATTTTTTATGTCGTCACTGTATCAAATGATACCCGTATGTATTTTTAAAATACTCATGAAATATATAAATATTCACGGTGGAAAAAAAATTTAATCGGGACCACCGATTATTCAAACAACACCAATCAATTTTTTTTTAAAATATTCATATTTTTTAATATACACCAAAAAAGAAAATATAAAAAATATTTTAATGAATCCATTGACACATTTAAAATTTTTAAAATGATTGTAAATTTTCAATGTCACGAGATTACTGCAAAACAAATGAAATAATATAAAGTAAGTGCCCTTTATAAAGCATCTTCCCAAGACCAAACACCCTTAAACAAAAAGTTTAAAAAAAAAAAAGAAGAGTAAAAAGTGTGTGACACTGAAAAAACAAGAAATATTGGTCACATTCGTAAAAATATTTTCTTTTTCATTTTTCTGGCGTACATGCGAAAACTTAAATATTTTTAAAAAAAAATTAATTACAAAAATATTTTTTTATTTACAGTGAATATTCATATTTTTCATTGATATTTTGAAAAATACATATGAATATGACGGCAAAAATAATTCTTCTTTTTCAAAATTGATGATTAGCTAGTGATTAGGCCAAGAAAATGGTGCCGCATCGATTTTTACCGTAGCAAATGGATATTTTTTAAAATAATTTATGGTTCAAATGTTTTCTAATTAATTAATGAATACTTTCAAATTTGTTTTCATAAAAAAAGCCAAATATTTTTTAAAAATATTAAAGTTTGACGACAACTGGATGATGCATGGAGGCAATCACGTAGGAAATAGTGACACATATTTTCAATAATTAATGTGCATCAATTCACGTCATGTTTTAACTCGTGAAACATATGTTGCCGACAATAATGTATATTCGTGATTTGACAGGCCAAAAACATTAAATGTATCTTTTAACTTGAGAAAATAAAAACTATATCACATATCATTCACCAAAAAAAAAAAATCATACCACATATCAGGTTAATTTGACTTTTTCTATAAAAAAATAATCTTAAAATTTTGAATAATTACAAAAATACGTAAATGAGCTAAAATGAATAGTAAAAATTGATAGAGCAAAAAATATTTGCATTATCAACATGTCACATTAGCCATAGGATTAAAAAAAATTAATTACAAAAATATTTTTTTATTTACAGTGAATATTCATATTTTTCATTGATATTTTGAAAAATACATATGAATATGGCGGCAAAAATAATTCTTCTTTTTCAAAATTGATGATTGGCTAGTGATTAGGCCAAGAAAATGGTGCCGCATCGACTTTTACCGTAGAAAACGGATATTTTTTAAAGTAATTTATGGTTCAAATATTTTCTAATTAATTAATTAATACTTTCAACTTTGTTTTCATAAAAAAAGCCAAATATTTTTTGAAAATATTAAAGTTTGACTACAACTGGATGATGCCTGGGGCAACCACGTAGGGAATAGTGGCACATTTTTTAATAATTAATGTGCATCAGTTCACGTCATGTTTTAACTCGTGAAACATATGTTGCCGACAATAATGTATATTCGTGATTCGACAAGCCAAAAACATTAAATGTATCTTTCAACTTGAGAAAATAAAAACTATACCACATATCATTCACCAAAAAAAAAAAAACCATACCACATATCAAGTTAATTTGGCTTTTTCTATAAAAAAAATAATCTTAAAATTTTGAATAATTACAAAAATACGTAAATGAGCTAAAATAAATAGTAAAAATTGATAGAGCCAAAAATATTTGCATTATCAACATGTCACATTAGCCATAGGATTAAAAAAATTAATTTTTTGGTGGAACCATAATAAATGACAATCTATATAAATACCAGGAAATTATTGATATTTATCAATAATTGGAGGGTCAAAAATTAAATAATGGTGATGGAGACATAGAGAATGACGTCACCACTTTATTGTGTTAGTTTTTTTTATTTTTTAATTTAAAAAATGTTATTACATGGTAGTATATATTTTTTAAATATACTGGGGTGATTACATTGTAATATTTGTTCATACTTTCTTAACCTTTTGACAACGCACACACACTTTGCACACATAAGTGCTCGAACTCGGGTCTCCTAAGATGAACAACATATTCTTTACCACTAGAGCTACTCGTTGAGTTCAAATGAGAAGTATTTTTTATGTTATTATGTTTAATGGTTATTTTCAGTTGCCAGTTATTTATTCGGTAACGGGTTCAAATTGGTTATTGTAAATCTTTCCGTTGGTTGTGGTAGGATGATAACGGGTTCAAATTGGTTATGTAGCCAACGGGTGGATTATTTGGGATTCTCTAGGTCAACGAGATGTTTGAAGGTTTTATGGAGTCTCAAAGCTAACTGCACGGGTGAGATCATCAATATCAGTAGCATCCGAGCTGCAAGATAACAGCACTGGAAAACTTGCTCATGTTGCGATTAAACATTGTATTTTTCAATTTATAAGACACAATGCTGTCGGTCTTAAACAATATCGTTTCATTTTTTCTAGTATTAAGAAGGTTGCTCGTGTTGTCAAATTATATATTGTAAGTTAAGTGAAACTATTTTGGAATGTTGCAAATGTAAAATTATATTTTGTAAAATATAACTTTTGAATTATGTAAATTGATAGTTATTTTACATGTTAGCAATGTAAAATAATTTTCATGTAAACCATTTATGTAATGTGAATTAATCGTTTGATAAGAGGAATTTTTAATAGAAATCAAGAACTAGAGGACCAAAAAATAAAGAAAGTTTGAAAAAAAATGAGAAAGAAAAAAAGTGGGATAGGAAATTGACAGGCAAAATAATCAAAAAGGGTTGATTTATAAAAAAAAAAAATAGGGGCAATTTTAAAAGAAATAAAAAATCAAAAGGCCCAAAAATAAATATATGGGTTTTTTATCAAATGATTCAAAAAATTTTATTATTTATAAAAATGACCCAAGTTAAAAAATATATACCAAAATGATAAAAAAATGAACAGTAAAGATGCTAAATGTCCATCCTATGATTGACACCCCAATATTTTTTTTAATCCGATATTATACTGGTATATGAAAATACGACATTTTGGAAAAAAATTGAGTATTTGCCATGCCATGGTCGACACCTAAAAAATATGAATAAAAAATAAATTTTTTGGTTGTTTACCAAGAAATGGTCGACTCCCCTTTTATCAAATAATTTTTTTTTTAGTGTTTGTCAAGTCATGGCCGACATCCTCTTTATCAGATAAAAAAATATTTTTTGGGTGCTTGCTAAGTCATGGTCAACACCCACGAATAATCGAATAAAATAAATAATTTTTTTCGTGTTTGCCATCTAATGGTTGAAACCTTAAAAGATACGAATTAAAAAATAATTATTTTGGTGCTTGGCAACAAATGGCCTACACCAACTTTTCCTTGTCTATATATTGGACTGAGGTTTTGATTTTGGAATTGTAAGTGTTGAAGCCCAAATTTGTCTGGATTTATTGGAAATTGAATTTATTTAAATTTAAGTTTATTTTAAATTTAAATTCATTTGAAATTTAAATTTATTATAAAATTAAATTTAGAAAGTCCAATTAAAAAATCCAAAACAAAGTCCAATTACAAATGGCCCAATAATAAATGGCCCAGTTACAGATGACCCAAATACAAATGGCCCAATTACAAACTACCCAAAAGCCCAAACTACAGTTTACTAAGTGCTGCTGTTGTTGCCTCCCCTTCAGCCAACCAGGGGCCCCCACATCATCAGCAGCTGGTCACCATCTTTAGCCCCAACTTGCACTGCCATCGGCTGCCACCGCCACTGCCGAACCTGCAAGAAGAGAAAGCAGATTAGATATGCATTTAGTTACATAAAACAAAACAGAATGATTGTAAAACAGGCTATAAAAGCCAAATGAATTATCAGTTGTGGAGGTTGGATTTTGAACATTAAAAATCAGCATACAGTATATACTAATATTTCCAGAGATCAATTCAAAACAAGGTTACTAGAATAGGCACAAAGGCAACAGAAGACAAATCAGATCACAACACTTAAGCGTTAAAGCATCCAGGTATCCTCAATAAATATTTACCATCATTCAAAGCCCTTTCTAGTTTCGATGCATGCATTCAATACCCACTACTGTCACTTATTCCTTTTTATTTTTCAAAACATTTCAACAACTTTTATTAATATTAATAATAATACTAATGACCCCATTAATATTAAATAAGTTTTTCTTAATAATCATTAATAATAATAAATGTTTTGATAATAATAATAATAATATTAATAATTATTAATTAATAATTAATAAAAAAACGAAGAGTCGGAAGGTTTATCTTCGATCAGCCGTTGTCCCTAGCCGTCGGCGCCGAAAATCGAGCCCCTGCCGAACGCCGCCTATACCTTGTCGCGCACAGATCTGCAAGACACAAAAAAAACAAGGATTTGATTAAAAGGATTTTTTAATAGAATAAAACATTAATAATAAAGGAAAAACTGAAAGGACGGAAGACTTACCCCTGACCGATTCTACCGTCGTCGGAGCTTCGCGCCGGAGTGATGTCATGGCATTGTCGCACATGGATCTGCAAAAAGAGGGAATAAAAGTTGTTAAAAGGTTTTTTTTTAAAAAAAGGGGACGAAAGGATGAGTTTTTACCTTTAAATCGAGGTCAGCGGTCAAAGACAGAGGCGAACGATCGCGCGTGATCGGCGAAGGCAGCGGTGTGTGTACCGGAGAACCCCAGGCAGCGTCACGCGATGACCACGAGCGGGTATCAGTGGCGCGCGTGTGGTCCCACGCACGGCCGACGGTTGGGTCGACCAACCGAAGCTTGGCCGGCCGCGGAGGAGACTTAAGAGAAAATGGAATGGGGGGTTTCATTTTTTTTTGAAAACTAAGAAAATGAAATAAGGGCTTTTTTTTTTCAAAGGGTTCAGGTTTTAAATACCCTCACTGAAACGGTAACGTTTTGGTGAGGGTATTCGGCATGAAAACGGCGTAGTTTCCCTAAAACCGACCCGGATCTGATTCGACTCGACTCAGGATCCGCGTGTTTTCAATTATTGGTATATTTATGCATTCGGTCATTCCGCTTTTTGCAAAATTTTCAATCAGGTCCTTCTCGTACTTTTAATTACTTTTAAATTGGCCCAATGATTTTCATGTTTTTTTAATTTAATCCCTTGAACTTTCAAAAGTACCTGGAGCTGCCACGTGTCATGATTTTGGCTTATTTTCGCAAATGGTCCCCTTTATTTCTAATCTGTTCTAATTTGATCCTTAAATTTGGTTTGCTTTAGTTTCAAAATTGCCCCATAAATTTTCCATGGTTTTCAAAATAGTCCTCTGACTTCAGGATGTCTGAGGGGCTGCCACGTGTCACCCGTCTTTGGTTTTATTACTCCGGAGGTCCTTGAACTTTCCAAAAATTACCATTTTACCCCCGAACTTCCAAAAATCTAATTTTTGACCCCGAACCTTCTAAAAATTACCATTTTATCTCTAAACTTCCAAAAATCTCATTTTTGACTTTGAACTTTCCAAAAATTACCATTTTACTCCCGAACTTCCAAAAATCCCATTTTTGACCCCGAACCTTTTTAAAATTACCGTTTTATCCCTAAACTTCCAAAATTCTCATTTTTAACCCTGACTTTCCAAAAATTACCATTTTACCCTCGAACTTCCAAAAATCCCATTTTTGACCTCGAATATTCTAAAAATTACCATTTTACCCCCGAACTTCCAAAAATCCCATTTTTGACCTCGAATCTTCTAAAAATTACCATTTTACCCTCGAACTTCCAAAAATCCTATTTTTGATTCCGAACATTCCAAAACTATCATTTTGCCACTCCGTGCATCCGAAAGGTCTCATTTCAAACTCTGATTGCACCTTTTATTCTTTCTCATCAACATTCACATTTTTATTATGCACTCGTGTTCTGTATCCTTGATTTCTTTCGTGAATAACTTATCTTCTTATTTACCTTGCTTCGCGTTATTTAATATCCATCATTAACTGCTTATTCTTGTTAAACTCGCATGCTTGTTTTTGAAATTGTCTTTTTTTCATAAAACTTTAATATCGAAGTAATATTCTTTTATTTCGGGTTCCGAAAATTTGCGCCTTAACTCACTAAGTGCAATTTTTCTTCAAATCGAAGTAATCGAATACCCTTAATCGAGGCTATGTTTTCTTATCTTCGATTCCGAAATATTACGCCTTAACTTACTAAGTGCAACCTTTCTTCAAATCGAGAATCAAATATCCTTCTCGCAAAAGTTTTCACAAAGGAAAGCTCATTATTTCTTGATCTTGAAATGTCGTGTCCTAACTCACTAGATGTAGCTTTTCTTCCTCGATCACTCTGAAGTAGTGGGATTTTCAAACAAACTCGATTTCTTTTAAACTTAACTCGTGCATTCAAGGATCGTATTTTAAGCTTTATTTAAACTTTTAAATGTCACAAATTAAGACCCAAAAATAATCAATACGGTACCAATTTGGGCGCATGAGGGTGCTAATCCTTCCTCACGCGTAACCGACTCCCGAACCTATTTTTTCGGATTTCGAAGACCTACATGTTTTCAAAACGGCTTTTAAAACGTTTTGTGGTGGTCCAATGACACCGAATAAAGGATTGGTGACGACTCCCATTATTTATCAATTTTAAAAATGATTTTTTTTCGAGACACGTCGTTTTCCAAAAAAAAAGGATGGTTTCGACAGCTGGCGACTCCACTAGGGACTTTAAAATAAACGAGAGTCAAGCCAAGATTGATATTTTCGGGTATTCTTTAGAAACTTTTAAAAGCTTCAGTTTTGTTTGATATGCGATCCTCGACACCTTTTTGTGACACTATATTATGTGATATTGCTAGTGTATATTTGCATACATCTGCATATTGATATTACCCTAATAAGTGGAAGCCTGAAACTACTCCTTCGTGAGGTCTTCACCTCCGTGCAGGATAGTGGATTACTTTCGGGATTACAAAGTACCCTTATTTTCGTGAAGTTTTCACTTCCGTGCAAATATGTGGGAAATGCGTCCCCCTAAATCGAACTCATCCGTATGATCCTGTAATTGGTAAGGATTGAGGAATCTGCTGGTATGGGTACCTCTACTTTAGAGCCTAAAACCACATGTAGTAAGACATAAAAACTTGCCTTAAAAGGAGTTATGTTAAACCGTTTAGCAACCTTCCAAATTAGACTCTTAGGTTCTATGCTTCATTTGTATTTTGATATTGTTGCGTTTCGCTAACTGAGTTATTTTTGTCTCTTTCTGCATCGCATCTCATCATCATACATAGAGAAGGTACAGACTCAAAAGTTCAGTTACCGATAAGAGAATTAATCATGGAAAACAAGTACTTTGATAAAGAAGAGAATAATATGGTCGTGCGCATGTGGTCGGAGGAGACTCAACGCCAAAAAGGAGACAGCTTAGCGGAAGGATATGAGTCCGAGCTTTGGGATTACACCAGGATTAGCATGGCTCAAAACAATAAGCTCGAATTGAAGGAGATCTAGGACAGTTGGGACAATAACGTGAAACAAACCTTTTACCAAGAATATGGAGATTTACCGTACTTGTGCGAAGTTAAGGTGGACAAATTCCTCTTTAGAGCCTTAACACAGTATTGGAATTTGGCCTACAATTGCTTCACCTTCGGGAATATAGACATGACGCCGACGATAAAAGAATACACCACTCTGCTCCGTTGTCCGAAGGTGTCAGTAGATAAGGCCTACTCTAGAGCTCCGAATCTTCCAACTATGGTTAAAAGATTAATAAACATCACAGGCATGAGCGAACAGTGGGTTACAGCTCGAGTTAAGGTCAAGGGCGATAACAAGTACATCACATGGAAGAGCCTGCGAGATTTAATATGGGCTTATCCAGATGCAAAGAAGAAGATCGACATTTTAGCCCTAAGTATCTATGGGTTGGTCATTTTTCCAAAAGCCTTGGGACATATAGAGGACGCGGTCATAGATTTGTTTGATAGATTAAGTAAAAGAGTGACACCTGTCCCGGTTATACTAGCTGAAACTTTCAGATCCCTGAATGCATGCAGAAAGGAAGGCGAAGGTCGATTTATCGCCTACGCACCGCTACTGATGGTATGGTTTCATAGTCACTTTTGGAAAACAGAAAAAGTCTCCTATCAGTACTTGTCTAAAGATTACTCCCATTTGAAAGAGTTCGTGGCCACACAGAGACGAGAAAGCTTCTCAGAAGAAAAATGGATGGCCATACTTCAAAGCCTCAAAGACGAAGACATAGAGTGGCGAGCACCATGGTTTATTCCTGATGAAATATTATATCGATGCGGAGATCTCGACTGGGTCCCATTAGCCGGGATATGGGGAGCAACCGGATATGCACCGTTGCTAGTTTCAAGACAATACAGATCAAGATAGTTCATACCCGCGATGCAAGGGATAGCTCAATGTGAATTCGTGTACCGGGGAGAAAACAATAAGAAAAAGATTCGGGAAATCTCAAATGCGTGGACCCAGGTTCGAAAAATGAAAGCATTTGGCGCCAATCCCATGATGACTGAAGAATATGATTGGTGGAGAAACAGAAGGATCAATGATAATATTCCTGTGCCAAACTCGAATATTGTCCCCCTAATTGTAGAACACTTGCAGGTAGTTCCGACTGAATTAGAGATAATTAAACAGGATTTTGAGAAGAAAAATGCTGAGATGGGGAAAGTGATAGAAAAACTGGAAGACGAGAAGGTGCTCTTAGGACTAGACGTTGATGTTCAGAAGCTGGAGGCGAAAAAATTAAGGAAAGGGAAGAATAAGGCTGAAGAAGATCTGAGCAGCCTAAAGAAGGACTATAAAAAACTTCGATTATCAATGAAAACTTCCGGTTTGGGTAAGACATCAGAGCAATCGTAGCAGGAAATCCACAAAGAGAAAAATAAAACAAGTCACTGGAAAAACAAATTTCAAGACGCCCAAGTCCAAGAAAATGCTATGAATGGTAGCCTTCTGGAAAGCCAAGCCGAAGTAGCTGAATTAAAAGCTCTAGTAGGAGAGTTGGAGGAATCCTTGTATAAGCATCGTAGACGGAATTCAGTAATGGAGTTAAAGGCAGGCCGAGCTGAGATTAAGAGACTAAATGAGAGGGTGGAAGAGTTAGAGGCCTCTTTACAGAATAGTAAAATACGAATTGAGATTCTGGAAAGAACGTTGGATACAAATTATTGGCATCTTCAGCAAACTCAAAAGGAAGTCAGAGAAAGGGATTATGTCATGGGTGAAGCTTTAAATCAAATCCGCAGAGTAGCTGACCACGTGCAGATCCTGGCGGTTGAAGCAGAAGAGTTAAGCATACAGTACGAGACGAAGACTGAACGAGGACAGAAGCTGTCAAAACTCCTTAAGAAAGTCAAATCTCTAAGCATCAAGGCGAAACCGTTTATGTAATTTACTTTATGTTAAGGAACTTGTTATCCAAATGAAGTTTTCTAAATGGAAAGTGAATTATAAGTCAATACCTTTCTCTTGCATACATGCATCATATTTACGTCACAATTTTGCATACTTCTGCATAACAATCCTAACTCATTAAAATTCACAATCCAGCAACATCAGTAACCATTGAAAACTCACACCGTTATAATACTCGAAAGAAGAGTAAAGCCATTGAACAGAAACTTGAACAAATTCAAAAAGAATTACAAGACTAGATGCAAGAACACATCCAAGAGCAAATGAGCATGATGTGTAGAGAAATGAAGAATCAATTCATGGAAATACAAAAGAGCCTGATGAACGAATTATCATAAGCAAAACAAAGCATGGCTGACAAAGGAAAAAGCCCAGCCATTGAGGAAGAAGAGGACCCGATGGTCCCCCCAGGCTTTGCTTCCCTTCATAACTCAGCGTCGCAAGAAATGTCGGTACGGGAACCCACTGTTACCATAAGGGCACAGCAACCAGCCACAGGCACGTCACGACCGGCTAATTATCCAACTGGATCAGGGTCAAACCCAGAGGATAATGCCGTAAATCTAGGTGTTTCGGACTTTTGATGAAATGATAAAAGAAGATCTTCCCAGGCAAATAGAAGAAAAATACAAGCGTTTAGAAGAGAAAATTGACGCGATGCAAGAGATTGAAATTGCCTATGGGGTGGATGCCAAAGAGCTAAGTTTGGTCCCAGAATTAGTGCTCCCTCCCAAATTCAAAGCTCCGAAATTTGAAAAATATAGCGGGACGAGCTGCCCTGAAGCTCACCTAACCATGTTCTGCAGAAAGATGGCAGGGCATGTACATAATGACCAACTGTTAATTCATTGTTTTCAAGACAGCCTGGTTGGGTAGACGATCAGATGGTATAATCAGTTGAGCCGATCAAAATCCACTCGTGGAAAGACTTGGCACAAGCTTTCTTAAAACAATACGGCCATGTAATAGAAATAGCCTCTGACCGGCTTACACTGCAGAATATGGAAAAGAGGTCAAATGAGAGCTTTAGAACATATGCGCAGAGGTGGCGCGAGGTGGCAACACAAGTACAGCCACCACTAATAGAAAAGGAGACAACAATGTTGTTTGTCAATATGCTCAGGGCTCCTTACTTAAATCACCTGTTAGGAAACACTACCAAAAGTTTCTCGGATATGGTCATGTCAGGGGAAATGATTGAAAATGCGATTAAGGCCGGTAAAATTGAGACCGGGGAATGCCTAAAAGGCCTACCCCTAGAAGAAAGGATGTCGAGGTCAACAATGCAAGCATATACGGACCTGGTTACACCAGACCCTTCGTGACGAGTCAGCCCAAAGCTCCAATGGGCAATTATCAAAATGCCCCGCGACAAGAGACCGGCACTAGGCCGAATAAGGGAAAAATTCAATATACCCTATTTCAATGTCATATGGGGAACTCTATAAGATATTATACGATGCGCATGAGGTAGCTCTTCAGCATGTAAGACCATACAAACCCCTATTCCCGGTTTGGTACGATGCAAAAGCTCACTGCGAGTACCATACAGGGGCAGAAGGGCACTCGATTGAAAATTGGCCCGCCTTTAAAAACAAGTCGAAGGACTCATAGAGCACGGGATCGTGAAGTTAGAAGAGCCAGCTAAACCAAAAATAGCTGGAAATCCTCTACCTAATCACCCAAAGCGAGGGGTGAACGCCTTGCTAGAAGAAGGAGCCCGAAAAATCAAGAGAAATATTGAAGAAATCAAGTCTCCACTTCGGTGGGTATGGCAGGAATTGGTTAAAGAAGGAATAATCTTGAGCGATAAAGGGAGTATGGTAATCGGGGATGATGACCACTGCGAGTTTCACACCGTCAAAGGGCATAAAATCCAAAGTTGCGTCGAGTTCAAAGTTGTGGTCCAGATGATGATGGACAATCGAGAGCTGGAATTCTTTGAAGAGGGATTGGAAGCTAATGACGTTTACGCCTCTGAGGACGGGACTGCTAAGACTTATGGAAACAATCGTCCCAAGGTGATTATTCGTGGCACAGTAAGAGAATAAACAACTCCCCGCATTATTATACAAAAGCCCACGACATTTCCTTACAAAGACAGCAAGAGGGTCCCATGAAGTTATAATTGCAACGTGATCGTGCCAAAGGAGGGGGAACCCAAGAAGGACGTTAACCTTGTTACCCAGAGCGGTAAGAATTATGACCCTGTGAATAAAGAAAAAGAGGTCAATAAAGGGAAGGCTAGAATGTGTGAGCTTGAGGAGGAAATAACTAACAAGCCGAAAACACCCATCACAGAGCTTGTAACTAAGAATGAGGAGAAAGAGTTTTTAAAGTTTTTAAGACATAGTGAATATAGTGTAGTAGAGCAACTACACAAGCAGCCTGCTCGAATATCAATCTTGTCATTGCTCTTAAGCTCGGAAGCTCATCGAAGCGCACTAATGAAGGTGCTAAACGAAACCTACATAGCAAATGACATCTCCGTCAGCAAACTGGATCGATTGGTCAATAATGTGAGTGCTGATAATTTCATTTTCTTCAACGATGATGAAATACCAACAGGAGGAATAGGGTTCACCAAGGCTCTACACATCACTACCCATTGTAAAGGGTATACGCTGCCTGGAGTACTCATAGACAATGGTTCAGCCCTGAATGTGCTACCACTAGCTACACTGCAAAGATTGCCAATCGATAGCTCTCACATGAAAGGGTGCAATAACATAGTAAGAGCATTTGATGGGACAGAAAGGAAGGTAATGAGGAAGATTGAAATACCCTTTCATATTGGGCCAAATACCTATGAAGTAGATTTTCTAGTAATGGACATCAGACCCACTTATAACTGTCTACTGGGAAGGCCATGGATCCATTTAGCTGGGGCAATACCTTCCTCTTTGCATCAGAAAGTGAATCTAATAAATGAAGGGTTACTGATCACGATTAATGCTGATGAGGAAATAATCGCATCCATAACAAGCGATTCGCTGTACGTGAGAATAGACGAGGAGGCTGTAGAATGCTCGTTCCGCTCACTAGAGTTTGTCAACGCAACCTTCATTTCAGAAGGGAAGAAAATACCTATGCCTACAATATCGTCAACCACTAGGATGGGTTTGAAATTGACAATCGAAAAAGGAGCGAGACCTGGGAAAGGGCTAGGAAAATACCTCCAAGGAAGGGTTGATGTGTCAATGCTAATAGAATAACGGGATCGTTATGGCTTGGGGTACAAGCTAGATGCAAAACAAAAGAGAAAGGAGTTGGAGAAGAGGCAAGAAAAAAGGAGGGCCAGACTAGATGGAAAGGACATCTCGTGGGAACCCATGACTTTCCCGCGCATCCATGAGACTTTCATCTCAGGAGAAGTGATTAACCAGCAGGAAAAGAAATAAGTGACAATTGGAAGCAAGGAAGTCATCGTGAAAGACCTAGGCGTTAATGCTATAACTGATAAAGGAAAGGAAAGAGATCCGTCAAGGATTGGCCCGTGTGCACCAGGAAGCACCTTGAATAATTGGACCGTGAGGAACTCCCTGTAATTTTTAAGATTTCCTCAGAGTAATGCTCGAAAACACCTATTGCTTTAGGCTCGAAAGCAATATGGATCTTTTTGTACAAAGGGCTCATGGTGATTACTCAGTTATTTTGAATGAAGTGCACTTTTCCATTTTATACTCTTTCCATAACTACTCTTTCATTTCTTAAATTCGGCCTAATAAACCGTCGTACATATCTAATAAACAAAGTTTAAACACGCATACATATAGTCATTCTTTCGCAAATTCACTTCTCTCTGTGGACTTTCTTTTCATTCTTTGACAGATCCTCGGATATCAATAATTTGAGCAATCCTGACGCTAACTTGGAACCCCACTTCGAGCAAGATATGTGGTTGGAAGAACTTCAGGACTTTGAAGATAAGCATGATTGTGATTTACCTTCGGATCTGTTAAGAATGATGGAATAGGAAGAAAAACAGATCCTGCCTCATTCTGACCTGGTAGAAGTTCTTAATCTGGGGCACGAAGACGAAGAGAAAGAGGTGAAGATCGGGACAAGTATTTCCGTAGAAACTAGAAGGGATCTGATCAAGTTGCTTCAAGAGTTCCAAGATATTTTTGCATGGTCTTACCAAGATATGCCCGACTTAAGTACTGACATTGTGGTGCATAAACTCCCTATAAAGGAAGAAAACAGGCCTGTGCAGCAAAAACTTCAGAGGATGAGACCGGATGTGTTGTTAAACATAAAAGAAGAAGTCAGGAAACAATTTGACGCTGGTTTCCTTCAGGTGGTTAAATACTCTGAATGGGTAGCTGATATAGTCCCCGTTCCCAAAAAAGATGGAAAGGTGTGTATGTGTGTGGACTATCGAGATTTAAATAAAGCTAGCCCAAAGGATTATTTTCCTTTACCCCACATCGACACTGTAGTTAACAATACGGCAGGACATTCCCTGTTTTCCTTCATAGATGGCTTCTCTGGGTATAAACAGATAAGGATGGACCTTGAGGATATGACCAAAACCAATTTTGTCACGCTATGGGGAACATTTTGTTACAAGGTGATGCCCTTCGGACTAAATTATGCAGGGGCAACTTATCAGAGGGCTATGGTGACCCTGTTCCATGACATGATGCACAAAGAGATTGAGGTTTACGTCGATGACATGATTGCGAAATCTCAGACGGAGGAGGAACACGTAAGAATACTGAGGAAGTTATTTTGAAGGCTAAGAAAATATCAACTGAAGTTGAATCCGGCCAAATGCACTTTCGGGGCCACTTCAGGGAAATTTTAGGTTTTGTGGTCAGCAAAAAAGGACTTGAAATTGACCTGGATAAAGTCAAAGCTATACAGGGATTACCATCGCCCAGCACTCATAAAGAAGTTCGAGGTTTCTTAGGAAGACTAAACTACATTGCTCGGTTCATCTCGCAGTTAACTGAGAAATGCGATCCTATCTTCCGTTTGCTTAGAAAGCGCAACCCGGGTGTATGGGATGATGAATGTCAGGAAACCTTTAATAAAGTCAAAAACTATTTATCCAAGGCTCCCATCTTGGTACCTCCGATTCCTAATAAACCATTGATCATGTACTTAACTGTCTTTGAAAATTCCATGGGATGTGTACTAGGCCAACATGATAAATCTGGAAAGAAAGAAAGAGCGATATATTATCTCAGCAAGAAATTCACTGATTGCGAGACACGATATTCACCTATTGAGAAATTATGTTGTGCACTCGTCTGGACTACACTTAAATTAAGACAATACGTGCTATATCACACCACTTGGTTGATTTCAAAATTGGATCCTCTGAAGTATTTGATGGAGTCAGCAGCATTAAATGAGAGATTAGCTCGGTGGTAAATCTTGCTCTCTGAATTCGACATAGTCTATGTCAATCAGAAAGCAATAAAAGGAAGTGCGATAGCAGATTTCCTAGCAAGTAGGGCTTTAGAAGACTATGAGCCTATAGACTTCAATTTCCCGAATGAGGATTTAATGTGTTGCGACTACTGAAGAGGAAGACATGAAAAAACGACCTTGGAGGATGAATTTTGATGGAGCTTCAAACGCTACAGGCAATGGGGTCGGAGTAGTCTTGGTATCACCAGATGGAGATCATTACCCTTTCATCAGCAAGCTTGATTTTATTGCACGAATAATATGGCTGAATACGAAGCATGTATATTGGGAATACGTGCGGCCATAGAACGAAGAATCAAAATCTTGGAGATTTATGAAGACTCTGCACTGGTAATCTATCAACTAAAAGGAGAATGGGAAACCAGGGATTTCAAGTTTATGGATTATCGCAAATTGGTTCTCGAGTTGATCACCGAATTCGATGACGTCACATTTCATTACCTCCCACGGGAAGAGAATCAGATGACAGATGCTCTTGCCACTCTAGCCTCAATGATTAAAGTGAGTAGGACGGGAAATGTAAAGCCCATTCATATGAGTATCTATGAAGCTCCTGCTTATTGTTACGACATTGAGAAAGAGAATGGAGAGGAGAAAGATGATCACCCGTGGTACCAAAATGTTCTTCAGTTTGTGAGAGATCAAAAGTATCCCGAATAAGCCTCAAAAAATAAAAAAAGGACGCTACGAAGACTGGCCAGTGAATATGTCCTGGACGGGGAAATCTTATACAAAAGAAGAAAAGATCAAGTGTTGCTGAGGTGTGTCGATGCAATTGAAGCAAAAAAGATTTTAGAAGAGGTTCACGAAGGCATTTGTGGGACACACGCCAACGGTTTCACGATGACCCGGTAAATAATGAGATTTGGGTATTACTGGTCTAGTATGGAGGGAGATTGCATCAATTATGCCAAGAAGTGCCATAAATGCCAGATCTATGGAGACAAGATCCATGTACCTCCATCATATCTGCATGTCATGACTTCTCCCTGGCCTTTTTCTATGTGGGGCATGGATGTTATCAGGCCAATTTCTCCAAAGGCTTCCAATGGCCATAGATTCATCTTTGTGGTGATTAACTATTTCACTAAATGGGTAGAGGCAACCTCATATGCGAATGTTACCAAGTCTGCGATTAGCAGGTTCTTGAAAAAGGAAATCATTTACCGATATGAGATGCCTGAAAGGATCATATCCGACAATGCACTCAATCTGAACAACAGTACGATGCAGAAGTTTGTGAACAGTTCAAGATTAAGCGTCATAATTCTTCTCCCTATCGCCCAAAAATGAATGGGGCTGTGGAGGCAGCTAATAAGAATATCAAGAAGATTGTGGCCAAAATGACTGAGACTTACAAGGACTGGCACGAAAAATTACCATTTGCCCTCTTTGCCTACAGAACTTGAGTCAGAACTTCTTCTGGGGTAGCGTCATTCTCGTTGGCATACGGTATGGAAGCAGTCTTGCCTATTGAGGTTGAAATACCTTCCCTTCGAGTCTTAACGGAGCTTCAACTTGACGAGGCTGAATGGGTCCAGGCTCGATATGACCAGTTGAATTTAATCGAGGAAAAGAGATTAAAAGCCATTCGCCACGTCCAAATGTACCAGAAAAGAATGATGCGAGCTTACGACAAAAAAGTCCGTCCTAGGGAATTCTATGAGGGAGATCTAGTTTTGAAAAAGATACTTCCCATACATAAAGATTTTTGTGGGAAATGGATGCCCAATTGGGAAGGGCCCTACGTGGTAAAAAAGGCTTTCTCAGGAGGAGCTCTCATCTTAACAGAGATGGATGGCAAAGAGTTGTACAACCCCGTCAATTCAGAGTCGGTAAAAAAAATACTTCGACTAGAAACCAAATAAGAATTGAGATAAAAACCCGTAAAGGGTGTTCTAAAAAAAAAAACCAGGATAAAAACTCGCAAAGGGCGTTCTGGAACCAAGGGGACTTCGAGTTGAAAACCCGCAAAGGGCGGCTCAAGACCAAAGAACGGGTCGATGAGAGAAAGGAAGGTGACGACTTAAAATATCAACAAAGCACTCTAGATTTTCTAGGCACACATCAGAAATTAGGAGTGATTCTCAAACAAGTTAGCGCAGAATAGCTCATTTTGTGATAGCTGGGGCAACTAATTATTCTTCCTTGTATACTCGGCAACTTTCAAACTAATGATCGTTTCCTTGGATTCTTTCTCTTAATTTCGTCTCCTTTAAATATTTGAAATACGACTTTGTCTCTTGTGCAAGTTTGTCCAAGCATTTTTGCATCTAAATAACGAGTAATGAACTAATAAATCATACAAAAGTTACGAGCATTATTCTGGAGTTTTCAAAAAAAATTACTAGAAGCCCGAAATAAGACCATCAAATGGAAGACAAGCTTGAAAGCAAGCATTTCCGGAACAACCCAGAAAGGATAGAGCAACACATCAAAAGTAGAATTTGGGACAGGCAACAAACCATGCTGACCTGATTAATAATAAACAAATCTGACATTCATCATACACATTCATGCAAGTTAGGAGCATTTAATTCATTCTAAATCATGACATTCTCATAGAGGCCATAGAAGCGTATTTCCTAGGTCACATCCCCGCCACATGATGGGATGAATCATTAAAGACCATCAAGGGAGATACGGGAATCCAAAACTTTACCCCAATCACAGGGTAAATTACGATTATCCACAAAACGGCACGGTCATCTTCCTGATGAGATATTGAGAAGAAGACCAAACCAAACTCACGCACGATGTGAGCAAGTCTCCGAATCCCAGTTCCATGACGACACACCGAGAAGCAGATCGGAGCAATAAATGGTTAGCTTCCTGATGAGATACTGAGAAGTGAACCAAATTCGTCTTCCTGATGAGATACAGAGAAACGGATTGAAACAGTGATGAAATCATCTTCCTGATGAGACATTGAGAAGAAAACCCAAACGAGGCTCGAAACGAGCAAATCTTCCAGATGGGATACTAAGAAGTGAACCAAAATTCGTCTTCCTGATGAAATACAGAGAAGCAGATTGAAACAGTGATGGGATCATCTTCCTGATGAGACACTGAGAAGAAAACCCAAACGAGGTTCGAAACGAGCAAATCTTCCAGATGGGATACTAAGAAGTGAACCAAAATTCGTCTTCCTGATAAAATAGAAGCAGATTGAAACAGTGATGGGATCATCTTCCTGATGAGACACTGAGAAGAAAACCCAAACGAGGCTCGGAACGAGCAAATCTTCCAGATGGGATACTAAGAAGTGAACCAAAATTCGTCTTCCTGATGAAATACAGAGAAGCAGATTGAAACAGTGATGGGATCATCTTCCTGATGAGACACTGAGAAGAAAACCCAAACGAGGCTCGAAACGAGCAAATCTTCCATATGGGATACTAAGAAGTGAACCAAAATTCGTCTTCCTGATAAAATACAAAGAACCAAATTGAAACAGTGATGGGATCATCTTCCTGATGAGACACTGAGAAGAAGACCCAAACGAGGCTCGAAACGAGCAAATCTTCCAGATGGGATACTGAGAAGTGAACCAAATTCTTCTTCTTGATGAGACACAGAGAAGCGGATTGAAACAGTGATGGGATCATCTTCCTGATGAGACACTGAGAAGGAAACCCAAACGAGGCTCGAAACGAGCAAATCTTCCGGATGGGATACTAAGAAGTGAACCAAAATTCGTCTTCCTGATGAAATACAGAGAAGCAGATTGAAACAGTGATGGGATCATCTTCCTGATGAGACACTGAGAAGAAGACCCAAACGAGGCTCGAAACGAGCAAATCTTCCATATGGGATACTGAGAAGTGAACAAAAATCGTCTTCCTGATAAAATACAGAGAAACAGATTGAAACAGTGATGGTATCATCTTCCTGATGAGACACTGAGAAGAAGACCCAAATGAGGCTCGAAATGAGCAAATCTTCCAGATAGGGTACTGAGAAGTGAACCAAATTCGTCTTCCTGATAAGATACAGAGAAGCGGACTGAAACAGTGATGGGATCATCTTCCTGATGAGACACTGAGAAGAAAACCCAAACGAGGCTCGAAACGAGCAAATCTTCCGGATGGGATACTAAAAAGTGAACCAAAATTCGTCTTCCTGATGAAATACAGAGAAGCATATTGAAACAGTGATGGGATCATCTTCCTGATGAGACACTGAGAAGAAGACCCAAACGAGGCTCGAAACGAGCAAATCTTCCAGATGGGATACTGCGAAGTGAACCAAATTCGTCTTCCTGATGAGATACAGAGAAGCAGATTGAAATAGTGATGGGATCATCTTCCTGATGAGACACTGGGAAGAAAACCCAAACGAGGCTCGAAACGAGTAGATATTCCAGATGAGGTACTAAGAAGTGAACCAAATTCGTCTTCCTGATGAGATAAGCGAATTGAGACAGACGACGTGGTCATCTTCCTGATGAGATACTAAGAAGAAGACCAAACCAAACCCACGCTCGATGTGAGCAAATCTTTGAACCCCCAGCTTCTTGATGAGACACTGAGAAGCAGGTCGAAGCAATAAAGCGGTTAGCTCCCTGAGGAGATACTGAGAAGAAGGCCAAGTCAATGAAACCAAACTCAGAGACTACGGTGATGAACTCCAATCTCCTTGAAATTTCAAGAGAATTGAGTGAAATCACAGTAGCAAATTTTGTCTTTTTGAAATTATCTAAGAGCAGGATGAAATCACAACATCAAAAATGAAGAGAAGCTGATGCAGTGGAATTAAGCGACAGACGTAAAGCAAAGGGTGGACCAGTTGAAAAAAAAACGTCAAAGAGATGAGACCGGACAAATTGGGCATCCTTTTGAGTCTTTGCTACGTTCCTGTTACACAACAACAAGCAAAGAGGGGCAGCGGTTGAAGCCCAAATTTGTCTGGACTTATTGGAAATTGAATTTATTTAAATTTAAGTTTATTTTAAATTTAAATTTATTTGAAATTTAAATTTATTATAAAATTAAATTTAGAAAGTCCAATTAAAAAATCCAAAACAAAGTCCAATTACAAATGACCCAATAATAAATGGCCCAGTTACAGATGACCCAAATACAAATGGCCCAATTACAAACTACCCAAAAGCCCAAACTACAGTTTACTAAGTGCTGCTGCTGTTGCCTCCCCTTCAGCCAACCAGGGGCCGCCACGTCATCAGCAGCTGGTCACCATCTTTAGCCCCAACTTGCACTGCCATCGGCTGCCACCGCCACTGCCGAACCTGCAAGAAGAGAAAGCAGATTAGATATGCATTTAGTTTCATAAAACAAAACAGAATGATTGTAAAACAGGCTATAAAAGCCAAATGAATTATCAGTTGTGGAGGTTGGATTTTGAACATTAAAAATCAGCATACAATATATACTAATATTTTCAGAGATCAATTCAAAGCAAGGTTACTGGAATAGGCACAAAGGCAACAGAAGCCAAATCAGATCACAACACTTAAGCGTTAAAGCATCCAGGTATCCTCAATAAATATTTACCATCATTCAAAGCCCTTTTCAGTTTCGATGCATGCATTCAATACCCACTACTGTCACTTATTCCTTTTTATTTTTCAAAACGTTTCAACAACTTTTATTAATATTAATAACTGTTTTAATATTAATAATAATACTAATGACCCCATTAATATTAAATAAGTTTTTCTTAATAATCATTAATAATAATAAATGTTTTGATATTAATAATAATAATATTAATAATTATTAATTATTAATTAATAATAAAAAAAGTCGGAAGGCTTATCTTCGATCGGCCGCTGTCCCTGGCCGCCGGCACTGAAAATCGAGCCCCTGTCGAACGCCGCCTATACCTTGTCACGCACAGATCTGCAAAAGACAAAAAAAAAAGGATTTAATTAAAAGGATTTTTTAATAGAATAACAAATTAATAATAAAGGAAAAACTGAAAGGACGGAAGACTTACCCCCGGCCGATTCTACCGTCGTCGGAGCTTCGCGCCAGAGTGATGTCATCGCATTGTCGCACATGGATCTGCAAAAAGAGGGAATAAAAGTTGTTAAAAGGTTTTTTTTAAAAAAAAAGGGGACGAAAGGATGAGTTTCTACCTCTAAACTGAAGTCGACGGTTGAAGACAGAGGCGAACGACCGCGCGTGATCGGCAAAGGTAGCGGCGTGTGTACCGGAGAACCCCAGGCAGCGTCACGCGATGACCACGCGCGGGGATCGGTGGCGCGCGTGTGGTCCCACGCGACGGCCGACGGTTGGGTCGACCAACCAAAGCTTGGCTGGCCGCGGAAGAGACTTGAGAGAAAATGGAAGGGGGGTTTCGTTTTTTTCTGAAAACTAAGAAAATGAAATAAGGGCTTTTTTTTTTCAAAGGGTTCAGGTTTTAAATACCTTCACTGAAACGGCAACGTTTTGGTGAGGGTATTCGGTATGAAAACGGGGTAGTTTCCCTAAAACCGGCCGGATCCGATTCGACCCGACTCAGGATCCGCGTGTTTTCAATTATTGGTATATTTATGCATTCGGTCATTCTGCTTTTTTCAAAATTTTCAATCAGGTCCTTCTCGTACTTTTAATTACTTTTAAATTGGCCCAATGATTTTCATGTTTTTTTAATTTAATCCATTGAACTTTCAAAAGCACCAGGAGCTGCCACGTGTCATGATTTTGGCTTATTTTCGCAAATGGTCCCCTTTATTTCTAATCTGTTCTAATTTGATCCTTAAATCAAGTTTGCTTTAGTTTCAAAATTGCCTCATAAATTTTCCATGGTTTTCAAAATAGTCCTCTGACTTCAGGATGCCTGAAGGGCTACCACGTGTCACCGATATTTGGTTTTATTACTCCGGAGGTCCTTGAACTTTCCAAAAATCACCATTTTACCCCCGAACTTCTAAAAATATCATTTTTAACCCCGAACCTTTTAAAATTACCATTTTATCCTCGAACTTCCAAAAATCCCATTTTTGACCCTAAACTTTCCAAAAATTACCATTTTACCCTCGAACTTCCAAAAATCCCATTTTTGACCCCGAACCTTTTAAAAATTACAATTTTATCCTCGAACTTCCAAAAATCCCATTTTTTACCCTAAACTTTCCAAAAATTACCATTTTACCCCTAAACTTCCAAAAATCCCATTTTTGACCTCGAATCTTCTAAAAATTACCATTTTACCCTCGAACTTCCAAAAATCCTATTTTTGACCTCGGATCTTCTAAAAATTACCATTTTACCCTCGAACTTCCAAAAATCCTATTTTTGATTCCGAACATTCCAAAACTACCATTTTGCCATTCCGTGCATCCAAAAGGTCTCATTTCAAACTCCGATTGCACCTTTTCTTCTTTCTCATCAACATTCACATTTTTATTATGCACTCGTGTTCTGTATCCTTGATTTTTTTCGTGAATAACATATCTTCTTATTTACCTTGCTTTGCGTTATTTAATATCCATCATTAACTGCTTATTCTTGTTAAACTCGTATGCTTGTTTTCGAAATTGTCTTTTTTTCATAAAAACTTTAATATCGAGGCAATATTCTTTTATTTCGGGTTCCGAAAATTTGCACCTTAACTCACTAGGTGCAATTTTTCTTTAAATCGAAGTAATCGAATACCCTTAATCGAGGCAATGTTTTCTTATCTTCGATTCCGAAATATTGCGCCTTAACTTACTAGGTGCAACCTTTCTTCAAATCGAGATAATCAAATATCCTTCTCGCAAAAGTTTTCAAAAAGGAAAGCTCATTATTTCTTGATCTTGAAATGTTGTGTCCTAACTCACTGGACGTAGCTTTTCTTCCTCGATCACTCTGAAGTAGTGGGATTTTCAAACAAACTCGATTTCTTTTAAACTTAACTCGTGCATTCAAGGATCGTATTTTAAGCTTTATTTGAACTTTTAAATGTCACAAATTAAGACCCGAAAATAATCAATATGGTACCAATTTGGGCGCATGAGGGTGCTAATCCGTCCTCACGCGTAACCGACTCCCGAACCTATTTTTTCAGATTTCGAAGACCTACATGTTTTCAAAACGGCTTTTAAAATGTTTTGTGGTGGTCCAATCACACTGAATAAAGGATTGGTGGCGACTCCCATTATTTATCAATTTTAAAAATGATTTTTTTTCGAGACACGTAGTTTTCCAAAAAAAAAGGATGGTTTCGACAGTAAGGAAGAAAAATTTCTCTCAGAGCAACATAGAAATGAAAGTGTGTTCTTGTGTATCATCAGATGAATATTTTGTTATGAGGGAGAGTTTTGAAGTATACAACCGAATTTTGGGATTTCATTATATACTGTAATGTATTACCAGAGTTGAATTATATACTGTCATGTGAAGCGGCAAAGATATATCTTTAGTAGTAAGACGATTTTCTGTATTATTGAAGACTATCCGAGATGTCCAACGCAGATGGACATTATCTACGTTGGAAGAATTTGTTACCACGAGAAATACTGTTGAATAGCTAATCCAACGTAGATATATTGACGTCGTATGTGGGCGTTGTGGTAAGCCCGTAAAAGTTATGCTATCAAAGGTTGGATAATTTTCTCCGCCATTTAACAGCTAATCGAGACCGACTGCATTGTGTCTTACGAACTGAAAAAGACCATGTCTTACAAACTTAAAAAGGCCATACTTAACGGAAATCCGAGCAAGTTTCTCGGTACTAACGTTTGCAGCTCGATATTCAAGTAGATGAACATTATTTATGTTTGCATTGTATTATTGTTGTTCGAATTTTACCCATGGCCAATGCATGGCCGATTTCAACGCTTTTTTTTTTCTTTTTTTTTTTTAATTTTAATTACATTTTAATTTTTATATTTTAAATATTTTTGAATTAAATTTCAACTTCATTCAAAACTTCATTTCCAAATTAAATTTCAATTTCATTGAAATTTCAATTTAATTTTAAATTGTAAGTTTAAACTTAATTTTTTTATTTAATTTTAAATTAATTTTTTTAAAATTTTATTAATTTAAAGTTTAAACTTCATTACAACTTTAATTTAAATTTTTTTTTTCATTTCAAATGTAATTTTAATTTTAATTTCAATTTCAACTTTAATTTTCATTTCAACTTTAATTTTAAACTCTATTAATTTCAATTTTGAATTTAAACTATAAATTAATTTAAATTCCATTTGAACTTTAATTTTTACTTTGTATGTATAATTTTAAGTTTAACTTAAAAAATTATAATAATAATAATAATAATTAAAATTTGAACATGTAATTCAATTTTCAAATTAATTTCAACACAAATATTGTTCATGTATACTCGTGGACATGCGCTCATTCTTCTTCAGACAGTCCAACATTACGAGACGATTGACCGAAAATATAGACACGATGTATGCAACTGGATTGGTTGTAGCCAAGTCTTCGGCAAACACTGCACAATTTCTGTTCGCCTGTCTCCTTGATGTCCATATCAGAGCGAATCTTCGTCGAATGTGGACGACCTCTAGGCTTTCTATAGAGACTATGATCTCGCAACATCTCGAAAGCAAGCGGTGGAACTTCCCAGTTCGATACATCGGGCATTACGAGAAATTCATTCTCCCAAATACGCAATGTGCGTTGCAGCGTGTACACCTCGTCAATAAGTTGTTCAACATTTAAATTTGCAGTCGCACACGCTGCATGAACATGTGCACGGATATCGGAGAGTCTGAAATCTAAAGCATTTGCATCGCCTATTTGCTAGATCAACTACGTACAACCTTAGCGGAACACCCTAACGACAACCAATGTACTCTAAAACTCGAAAAATCTCCAACTCGTGCGAATAGATTTTTGTGTTCATCGTTCGAGCTCTCTGATTGTTTGTCGCCATGGACCTTCGAATATCCTCAACATACATGTGCTCGGCCTCCATCTATGCCACTTGTCGCTGCCCCATCGTAGGCATCAATGTGGCCAACCTATAGAAGGTTACTGAGAAAGCAACAATAATTTTTAAATGTCGTGTTCGCCTCAAGATGGAGTTAATCGACTCGACCAAGTTGGTCGTTATCTGGCCATACCGATACCTCTCATCGTAACTTTATGTCCATTAATACGTTTGGATGCTACCCCACCACCTATGGAGATTTTTAATGTTTCATCTTAGCTTCAAAATTTGCGAACTTTTGCCTGAATCTCCACGGTTCAAATTCATGAGCTGCATCCTAGTTTAAAAATTCACACACTGATAAAATTTTAAATTAAATCGAATAAAAAAATACAAACAATAATTATTACCTATGTCCACAAGTTTTGCTTTCTATCCTTTATTTTTAAAATCATTGTGAAAGTTTATCAACATGTGCCGGATACAATAAATAATCTCCACGGAACCTTCAATCGTCTTATTGTAGTAAGTAGCCCCTTTAATATGTCCAATATAAGGCAAACATTGTCTTGCTTGACAACGTATCTCCACTGATTTTTTTAAGAAAAATTCTCAAGACTCGAAAAAATCTTTCTCGACATGGCAAAAGCAACCGGAAGTACATTTTGATTATTGTCTTGTGCAACAGCAATCAGTAGTATTTACGTGTATTTGTCGTACAGTTAGGTTCTATCCACTTGCACCATTAGTATGCAGTGAGGGAATGCCCTAACACACAGTTCGAACGTCCAAAACAGTCGGTGAAAACGTCGTTTTCCCCAATCAATCACCCCGTCCGGTCCATTATATGGCAGTGTTTGCAAATCAGTGATTATCCCCAGCACATACTCTCGCATCGTGGTTATCCACCCTTGAAGCTCATTGTATGATGCATCCTAATCACCATACAACTCCCGCATCACCATTTGCTTCGCCCATCATGCCTTCTAGTACTAAACTTTATAATTAAAGCTAGTTTGCATGGCCGCAACATAGACTGATACCTTATTCAATGGGGATGCTTTCATCATAGGCATGATGCAGTTGCATATGGTCTTTGCCTCTAACTTCCGATGGTCTTGCATCAAACGAGCCATGGTGCATGTGTGTAGACCTTCCATTTTCCTTATTTTCCACAGTTGACTTCACTGCATTAACGCGGCTCTGATACGCCACTTACACCTACTTAAGGCTTTCCAACATTCTCTAATGTATAAAGACTACAATGACTTCGTCAACTTCAAGTTATATTGCTTTAATGCATTTAAGCAGTCCTTCTTGTTCTTCTTCGTCGGTTTGTTCGTCGAGTAGGTGAGCCAAAACTATGTTTCTATATTTCGAGAGCTCGAGCCGTATCTAGATCTATGTCACTCATGAAGGCCCCAAGATTATTCTCGATAACTATACTCGGGCCCGTGTTTCCTTCCAAATGGGTGTTAACATTATCACCCTCCACCATGCCCTCCTCATCTAAGTCTTTGAGGATGTCTCCAAATCGAGGTCTTCCAAACCTTCATTTTCATCATCATCTTCTATGGTGGCCAACACCTCCAGATGAAATTGTAGATGAAGACACGTGTTTTGGATGTATACGAACATCCACCGGTGTTTGGATTTTTTGAGGTTGACCCTCCAAAACACGATTGATCTTCCCAGCATACATTAAGATCAAAATTTATTCCAGAACGATGGCTTACTAGATTTAAAACTTGAACTGGTTCGGGTTCTGCTATCTCTGCGAATAACTCAATCGAGCAAGGATTTTCAATATATGAAGGGCAATAAATTTCAATCATTGACCCTAGATCATCATCATCAACAAGCTCCATTTCCGAGAATTTGATCGGATCTGATCAAATCGAAAATTTGTAAAATAGTGTCAACATTTGTTTCCCACAATGAGTAGCTATCTTTGTACTGGTCTTCCTTTTCAATTCCTTTAGCAAAACATGCTTGTTAAATCTAATTCTGATTTTTTCTCGACTTTGAAATACACAACCTTCATCA
Organism: Kokia cookei; assembly: GCA_039519145.1. NCBI lineage: Eukaryota > Viridiplantae > Streptophyta > Magnoliopsida > Malvales > Malvaceae > Kokia > Kokia cookei. Next base: position 15,846,335 of record CM076909.1, read on the forward strand.
TCTGTATTGATAATTTCTCTATCAAAATGAACATAAACAAAGAAAATTATCGAAACCATCTTTTTTGAAAACTATGTATTTCAAAAATTATTTTTAAATTGAAAAATAAGAGTCGCCAAGCTGTCGAAACCATCTTTTTAAAAACGACATGTTTTAAAAATTATTTTTAAATTGAAAAATAGGAGTCACCAGCAATCCTTTTATATGGTGTGATTGGATCACCTCAAAACGTTTAAAATATGCTTTGAAAAATAATTTGGTCTTTGTAATCCAGAAAACGAGTTCGGGAGTCGGTTACGCATGAGGAAGGGTTAGCATCCTCATATGCCCAAAATTGGTACCACATTGATTATCTTAGGGTCTTGTTTGTAAAATTTTGAAAACTCGAATAATGTTTAAAACACGATCCTTGAATGCATGAGTTACGTTTAAAAGATGTTGATTTTGTTTGGAAGTCCCACTATTTCAAAGTGAGCGAGAAAGAAAGTCACGTCCAGTGAGTTAGGACATAACATTTCAAGATCCAGAAATAACGATCTTTCCTTTGTTGTAAACTTTTTAAATTTTGGAAAAAGGATGTTCGATTATCTCGATTTGAAGAAAAGTTTCACCTAGTAAGTTAAGGCACAAAATTTTCAGAATCGAAGATAAGGAAACGTTGCATCAATTAAGGGTATTCGATTATTTCGATTTGAAGAAAAAATTGCGCTTAGTAAGTTAAGGCACAAATTTTCAAATCTCGAAATAAAAGAATATTATCTTGATTTTAAAGTTTCTATGAAAAAATTTTTGAAAACAAATATGTGAATTTAATATGAATGAGCAGTTAATAATGAATATTAAATAACACAAAGTAAAATAATTAAGTAGATAAGTGATATGCAAAAATAAAAAATACTAAGGCATAATCATTAAAATTTAAACATAAATATTGAGGAGGAAGAAAAATAAAGCAATCAGAGTTGAAAATGAGATTTTTGGATATCCGAGGGCAAAAATGGTAATTTTAGGAAAGTTCGGGGTTAAAAATGAAATTTTGGGAAGTTTTGGGGTAAAATGGTAATTTTGAAAAGAATCAGGATCAAAAATGAATTTTTTTGAGGTTTAGGGGTAAAATGGTGATTTTGGGAAGAATCAAGGTTAAAAATGGAATTTTGGAAAGTTTTGGGGTAAAATGATAATTTGTGGAAAAAATCGAGGTAAAAAATGGGGTTTTAGAAAGTTTAAGGGTAAAATGGTAATTTTTGGAAAAATCGAGGTCAAAAATGGAATTTTGGGAAGTTATGTGGTAAAATGGTAATTTTGGAAAAAATCGAGGTTAAAAATGAAAATTTTGAAAGTTCGAGTGTAAAATGGTAATTTTTGGAAAAATCGAGGTCAAAAATAGAATTTTGGAAAGTTTGGGGGTCAACATGTAATTTTCAAAAGTTTGAGGGTTAAAATATAATTTTTGGAAAGTTTAGGGACCTTTAAGGTAATAAAACCCAAAACAGGTGACACGTGGCAACCTCTCAAGCATTTTGAAGTCAAAGGACTAATTTGAAGATCATTTAAAATTTATGGGCCAATTTTGTAATAAAATAAAACTTGATTTAAGGGCAAAATTGAAACAAAAATAAAAGGGGAAGTATCAATTGCATAAATAAACCAAAATATTGACACGTGGCAGCTCTTGGTTCTTTCAAAAGTTCAAGGGATTAAATTGAAAAGCATTGAAAATTATTGGGCCAATTTAAAATTAATTAAAAGTACAGAAGGACATGATTAAAAATTTTAAAAAAAGCGGAAGGACCAAATGCATAAATATACCATTTAAAAAAATCAATCGGATCCTAGGTCGGGCGGGTCGGTTCATGGGCAGAGGGCTGAAATGGCATCGTTTTGGGGCTGAAACTCAACGCTCAAAATGGCGTCGTTCCTATGTCTATATTTAAACCAAAATTTGTTTCCAAACAATCATTTTAGCCATTTGAAAACAAAAAAAAGCTTTTGCCCCTTTTTTTCTCTCCAAAAACCTCCCTCCCCTTGTCCCATTGCCAATCGGCCATGCTCTGGTCTCCACCATCGATGCCACGCGCTGCCACCACGGGCTGGTCCGTTGCCGGTCATCTCAAGCACCATGCCGCCCTTCGTCCACTCCTCGTGTTTCACCGTTCACGCGTTGTCGGAGTTGGAAGGTAAAGCTTCGTTTCTTCGTTTTACTCTTTTTAACGACAGATCTAGGTTTGGATCGAACCCAATCCAGCCTAGATCTACAAGTTTTTTGTCTTTTTTTTTTATCAAAAGAAATCCCTTTTTAAAACTCCAAATCTGTTTTTGTTCTTATTTCCTTAAAAGAATTTGATTTCTTAATCTTTTTATTTTTTAACCTTTGTTTCAGCTTTATTTCATCCTGTCCATTGATTTTCAAATCTGTTTTTTTACAATTTTTCGCAGGTCGTGGTTTCGGTGGGTGTAACGGCAACGGTGGTAGGCTCCGGCGTCTACTCAGGCGGTTGCGCAACCAGGGAAGTGCCTTCTCTGTACTTCCATTTTCTTTTTCTTTTTCTTTTTATTAATTATTAATAGTTATTATTAATTACCGTTATTAATACTTATTAATATTATTATTATTAATTATTGTATTATTATTTAATGTTATTGTTACTGTAAGTAAAATGTTTTTATATGTTTATTATTATGTTGGAAAAAAAAAATAATGAATGATAATGCAGGTATTCAATGTATGTATGAACACATTTTTTGAAATTGATTTAATTAAGACCTTTTCTAAACCATGAATGCTAATAAATGCATATTGGAAATACCTGAACCACCTAGTAGAATTTGACTTGAAGTTATCCCTGTGTTTGATATGTCTGCTCGAATACTGTTTCAGTTGCTATTAACTGCTTCTATTTGGATTTGTGAAAGTTTGTTGTACTATATATTTTTTAGGCTAATTGTGTATTGATTTCTAAAAAAAAAGGCCAAAGACCTTTACAACAGAATTGAATTTGGCTTTTATAGCCTTCAATACAATGATTTTAATTTGTTCTTTTCATTTAAATGCTTGTCTTGTTCTTCTCTTTTGCAGGTTCAGCGATGACAGTGCTGGTGGCAGCTGTTGAGGACGGTGGCTGTGGCAGAAGCAAGTTGCCTGGAGGTGACACTGCTGACGTGGCATGCCCTGGTTGGCTGGGATGGTAGTGGTGACAGTGCAAGTGGCTGAGGGTTTGAGTTAAGCGTAATTTGGGTTTGTATTGGGTTAAATGTAAATTGGGCCCCAATTTAGGCTTTGATTTGTATTTGGACATTTAATTGGGCCAAATTGTAACTGGACATTTTTATTTGGATCTTATTCATTTTAAATTTATAATATTTTTAAATTTAAATACAAATTTAAACTTAAATTAAATTTAAATTTTAGAATAAATTTAAATTTAAAATAAATTTAAAATGAGTTGAGTTTCAGCCCGATCAAAATTGGGCTTTGATACTTATCTTTGGAAAAAGTTGTGATTTTCTCTCAACAAATAAAACACAAATATTTTGTACTGATAATGAAAACAAAAAGCTCAAATATTTAATACTGACACTTATATATATCTAGTACTGGGTTAAAATTAAGTCTCGACCATTGGATGGTAATCACCTAAAAATATTTTTGGGACCTACAAAAGTGGGTTTTAGCCATGAGATGGTAATCGTCCGAAAAAATATTTTTCGGTATTTGGAATAGGGGGTGTCGATCATGGCTTGACAGACACGCAAAAAACTAATTTTTTATTCTCATTAACTAAATTGTGTTTTTTTGATTTTTTTCGTTTATTTTTTAACTTTAATTTGTAATTATTATTTTTCAATATATATTTAATTTGTCGATAATAATTATTTCTTAACATTTTCACAACAAAATATTTAATAAATTTTTTATATAATCGAAAATATATTAATACAATAAAATACAAATATTGTTAAATATTACAATGCAACAAATTAAATTTACAGATACAATAAAATATAAATATTTGTTAATATTAATACACGAAATTTTAAAATTTGAATAACAATAATACAAAATAACCTACAAAACCTTAAACCTACCCAACTCATCTCGATTAGATAATGTCCATCTTCTTGAATACCTAGCCAACGTCAAGAAATTCTTCAAACACTCAAGTAGTACGAGGCCGTCTTTAAGAAATTACTGGCCAAGTCTTTTCAATCGACTGTTCGATGACAGAGTTCAATCAACCGACCTTTAATAGCATAACCTTTACGGTTATAGCACATAGTTACATATAGCAGCAAATATATCATCTACGTTGGATCAATAACTCAACAGTTGAACTGTTGAATCGCAAGATAACAATTCTTCTAATGTAAATAATGTCCAACTTCTTTGGACATCTAGGATAGTCTTTAAAGGCGTAGAAAGTTGTCCGATCATTGAAGACATATATTTACCGCTTCACATGACAATATATAATTCAACTTCGGCAATACATGACAGTATATAGTTTAACCCCGAAATTCGATTGTACACTTCATAACTCTCCTTCAGAACAAAACACTTATCTGATGATACATAAGAAAAAACTCTCATTTTTATGTTACTTTAAGAAAAATAATTATTCCTTATAATTTCAAAATCAAAATCTCTGTCCTATATATATAAGAGAGAAAGTTGGTGTCGATCATGGTATGACAGACACTCAAAAAAAAAAATTTAGCCATGACCGACACAAAAATAATATTTTTTTTATATGAAAAAAGAGGTGTCAACCATGGCATGACAAATACCTAAATTTTTTATCTGATAAAAAGGGTATCGGTTATGGCTTGACAAACACCCAAAAAATTAATTTTTATTCATATTTTTGGGTGGCGACCATGGGATGCATTGGTGAATCTTATTTTTATATTATTAAAATGTTAGTAAAAGTTAAATTCAACATTGAACAATTTTTTCGATAAAAAAACTGAATAATTTTAAATCATAGATACACAGTATAATTTAATCTTTAATAAAAGTTTTTTAATATTCAAAACTTAATAATAAAAATAAAATAGTATTCTAATACCTATGTAATAATAATAAACGAAATTCGCTAAATTCACGCTTTTTGTTATTTAAAATTAAAGTAATATAATTTTCTTTGCTCATGAAAAGATAATAATTTAATTATAAAGTGATCCGATATAAAACTTTAACATTTTAAAGAATGTTCTTAAAAAAAAAAACTTATTGGTTCACGTGTAATGGAAAGTATTTATTTTACAAGTGAGATTGAGATTTTCATACAAATATTTATTTTTTTTAAAATGTCCCCTTTATGGAATTAAAAATCCTTCTTCAGTATATTAAATAATTATATTCTTAAAACCTTTAATGATTGATTGGATAATTATTACATCATATCTGTTTTTTTTGAAACAATCTAAAATTATTCATAATTTCTCTTTAATTCATGAATAGGAGAATAATGTGTTTCAGTATATTCAAACTTATATCTTCTTATATTGACAACAATGTTTTTACCCATCGAGCTAAAACTTAATTTACATCTAAATAATCATTTTAAATCAAGGACAATATATAATTAAATGATACCATTTTTAGTGACAAGTAATCAAATTCTGGTATCCGGATTTTGATTTCTATAAGTTTTCATACGTTGGTGTCGGATGAAACTAAGCAGTGAGCTCCTAGGAAAGTTACAGCGAAAATAGTTAAAAGCGAGGCTGCAAAGAACATTGCGCAGAAAAGATGGGAGAGAAAGAGGTGTGTTGAAACTTCTTATGGTTTTTCAAAAGTTCTTTTTCTGTTCAACCTCTGTTAATTTCCACCGTAAATTTATTTTAATATTAACCCAAGCACAAGCTGACAGAATTTCCTATGGTTTTGTTGAAATCTTGAGCTATGAAATCTTATTAAATATTAAAAAAATAGAAAAGTAGAAGATTTGCTGAGATTTTACATTTAGAAAATAAAATAAAGGAATATTTTCAAACCAAATTTATTATGCTACTTGTTATCACCAGCCTAACATTTGAATGGACTTGAGTCAAATTTTATCGAGCTCGCATGATAATTAGTGTTCGTAGGATGGATATCTATATTCTCTTACGAAGTTACACGTGAGATCGTACATGAGATTGCATAAACACGTGTTAAGTCTGGAGTATGAGATATGTGTTGACATGCATCAGACCTATACCTAATATATCATATTAATGAACAATATCCATATCATACAAATAGACAAACCTCACCATCTAAGAGGGATAGAGAAAAACACTCAATGCCAAATAAAAGAAGTGTAGTTTTATACGGCGTGCAGCATGATCTGTATTGCAGGGGCCTCGACCCTCGACCTTAAACCCTACACAGATCCCCTTATTTTGCCACTATATTTTATTTATTTAACTAGGATTCGTGTAGCATGGTCCGTATTGCTAGAACCTCAACCCTCGATCTTAAATCCTACACATATCTTTTTATTTTATCATTATATTTTATTTATTTAACAAGAATTCAAATCACAAAATTCTAACATAAATCTATAGGCCACCACATAACTGTTGGTCGATTGATGGTTTATATTAATGAAAAATGCCAATTGATTTTTTGTCTATTAAAAATATAATTAAATGTACTTTTCTTATAAAAATTCAATTAATTTTTTAATTTTTCACCAATCTAACTTAAATAATTTAATGTAGTATCCACGTATGTAAAGCACGTCATTCAAATAACGTTATTAATATGACGCATGCGTTTACGTACAAGCCTTTTGGTTAACTCCTCAAGAATAAAGAAAATATTTTAATAGAGTAATCATGAAAACTGACAATTTCTTTTAAATTTTCTTCAATCCAAGAATTTGGTTATGTTGGGTGTAAAATTAATCTTATTTTGTTGTTTATATCTCTCCAGATTGAGTTCTGAAAAAAAATAAAGGGAAAGTTGTGATTAATATATTATTGAGAAAGAAAAGAAAGAAAAATCAAATGTTTTTGACAGAACATGCATGGTGCCGAAACCATTTTAAAACGAAGTTTCGAAAATTATTTTAAAATCGAAAAATAATGAAAGTCGCCACCAATCCTTTTGTACGGTGTGATTGGATCACCTCAAAACGTTTAAAATCCATTTTGAAAAATATTTTGGTCTTCGCAATCCAGAAAACAAGTTCAGGAGTCGGTTACGCATGAGGAAGGGTTAGCACCCTCATACGCCCAAAATTTGTACCACATTGATTATCTTAGGGTCTTGTTTGTAAAATTTTGAAAACCCGAATAAAGTTTAAAATACGATCCTTGAATGCATGAGTTACATTTAAAAGAAATCTAGTTTGTTTGGAATTCCCGCTATTTCAAAGTGATCGAGGAAGAAAGTTACGTCTAGTGAGTTAGGACACAACATTTCGAGATCCAGAAATAACGAGATTTCCTTTGTAAAACTTTTTAAATTTTGGAAAAGGATGTTCGATTATCTCAATTTGAAGAAAGGTTGCACCTAGTAAGTTAAGGCGCAAATTTTCAGAATCGAAGATAAGGAAACATTGCCTTGATTAAGGGTATTTGATTATTTCGATTTGAAGAAGAATTGCACCTAGTAAGTTAAAGCGCAAATTTTCGAAACTCAAAATAAAAAAATATTGCCTCGATTTTAAAGTTTTTATGAAAACAATTTTGAAAACAAAACGTGCGAGTTTAATATGAATGAGCAGTTAATAATGAATATTAAATAACACGAAGTAAGATAATTAAGAGGATAAATGGTAAGCAAAAAATAAAAAATACAAAATACGAGTGCATAATAATTAAAATTAAATGCAAAATATTGATGAGGAAAAAAATGATGCAATCGGAGTTGAAAATGAGACTTTTTGGACACCTAGGGGCAAAATGGTAATTTTGGACTCTCGGGGGCAAAAATGGTAATTTTAGATACTCGAGAGCAAAATGGTAATTTTGGGAAAATTTTGGTGTTAAAAATAGAATTTTAGACATATGAGGGTAAAACGGTAATTTTTAGAAAAATCAGTATAAAAAACGAATTTTTTGGACAGTTGAGAGTAAAATGTTAATTTTTAGAAAAATGTGATCAAAAATGTAATTTTTGGACATATGGGGGTAAATTGGTAATTTTTGCAAGTTTTGGGGTCAAAAATGGAATTTTTAGAAGTTTGGGGGTAAAAATGTAATTTTTGAAAGTTTTGGGGTCAAAAATATAATTTTGGAGGAGTTTGGGGTCAAATATATAATTTATGGACAATTTAGGGACCTCCAGGGCAATAAGACAAAAAACAAGTGACACGTGGCAGCCCCTCAAGCATCCTGAAGTCGAAAGACTAATTTGAAAACCATGAAAAGTTTTTGGGCCAATGTTGTAATTAAACAGAACTTGATTTAAGGATGAACTTAAAACAAATTAAAAATAAAAGAGACCATTTGCATAAATAAACCAAAATGTTGACACGTGGCAGCTTCTGGGTCTTTCAAAAGGTCAAGGGATTAAATTGAAAGCAATAAAAATTATTGGGCTAATTTATAATTAATTAAAAATATGAAAAAGACTAAATTGAAACAATAAAAAATGTGGAAGGACCAAATGCATAAATATCTCTTTTCTCAAAAACACGTGGATCCTCCAAGCGGGTCGGGTCGGCCATTAGTTAGCTTAAAACGGCGCCGTTTTTAATCAAATTTTTTTTTACCAAAACGTTGCCATTTTGGTAAGGGTTTTTTAACCCAAAATTTGCTTTAAATTTCATTTTCATTCTTTTCTTAAAAAAAACAAATCCGAATCCCTTTTTCTCTCAAAGCTTTCCCATGCTCGGTTGTCCCAGAGCTCGTGTCCGGCTGTCGTTTCGTCGCACGCGCGCCACCGTCCAACACGAGTAGCCACCACGCCTCAACGCCAATCGTCCGCCAGTGCACGCACCATCTTTCCCAACTTCCACGCCTCGTCATCGAAGGTAAAACGTCTTTTCTTGTGTTCTTTCTTCTTTTTTGTAAAAAAAAAAACAATTTTAAAAGCTTTCGTTTTTCATCTTTTGAAACTTGGAAACCCAAATCTGGGTTTAAGGATCTCAGTTTTTAAAACCCAGTTTAATCCTCCGTTTTTGATTCCCTTTTTATTAATGAATTTCTTTTTTTTTTAACAAACAAAAAAAAGTAAGTGTCGAATCTTCTTGCGTGCATGAGTGGATGCAGAGAAGCTCTGGCATGGCGTGGTTGACAACGACGTTCGTTCAAGGAGTACTCGATCCCTTTGTTTTATTTTTTATTTTATTCAAAAATATTAATTATTATTAATATTATTAATGTTGCATTTATTAATATTACTAAAATAGTTATTATTATTATTATTGTTAATATAATAAAGCGTTTTTAATATTTATTGCATTATGGGAAAATAATGATAGTAATAAAGGATAATACAAACATTTAACGCATGCATGAATGCATCTTTTGAAACTGATTTAATAAAAACCTTTTAAATTATGAATGATAAAAAATGCACATTGGAAATACCTGAATTACTTAGTAGAGTTTGACTTGGAAGTTATCCTACTGCTTGGTATGCCCGCTCGAATATTGCTTGCTAAGTATTAATTCTAAAACAATTGTATGGATTGGTGGATAACAAAATTTCTGTTGAATTGAAAATGCTTCAAAAAGAGTCAGTAGCCGTGTATTAATTTCTCAAAAGGGTTTGTCACCCCTTACAAATTTTGAAACTGATTTTTATAACCAGTATTACAATAATCATCTTTTGTTTTTCTCAAATAAATGTCCATCTTGTCTTCTCTCTTTTGCAGGTTCGACTACGGCGGCTTGTAGCAGTGGCGGTGGCAAGTGAGCAGTGGTGCAAGTTCCTGGCTGAAGAAGGTGTAGCTCGGGCTGACGTGGCAGCATGTGGTTGGCTGAAGTGGAGGCAATAGTAGCAACACTTTAGCAGATTAGGGCCTCTGATTTCTTATGGTTTAGGCTTTTGTATGATGATGCGAGGGGTTGTCTGTTCTCTTGTCGCGCCGTTTGTTGGTTTACAAATAATCACCTTTGGGGATTAATCCCATAAGTCTTAGCCGCTCTATCCTTTGAGGAACATATATCATTAACTTCCTCTCTTTCTTTGAAAAATTCTAGCTCTCGGTTGTCCCTCAACACCTGCACTATGGCTTTAACTCGACGCAATCTTGAATTTCATTCCCCTCAACAACATGAAACTCGCAATGGTTATTAGCCCCTATTATCATACTCTCTTAATTTTTCAAACTCATTTTTCCAGCACGGCATTCACCCCTTGCTCCGGGTGATTAGGCAGAGGATTCCAACTATATTGGGCTTTGTTGGCTCTTCTAATTTTACGATTCCATGCTCTATGAGTCCCTCGACTCGTCTTTTAAAAGCAGGGTAATTTTAAATCGAATGGCTTTCTGCCACTGCATGGTATTCACAGTGAGCATTCACATCGTACCAAGCTGGGAATGAGGGTTTATGTGGTCTTACACACTGAGGAGCTACCTCATGCGCGTCATACAATATCTTGTAAAGCTCTCCGTATGACATCGAAAAGGGAGTATATTGAACTCTTCCTCTATTCGGCCTGACGCCTGGTTCCTACCTTGGGGCATTTTGGTAATTGCTCGTTGGAGCTTTGGGCTGACCTATCACGAATGACTTAGTGTAGCTCGGTCTGTACGTACTTGCGTTGTTAACTTCATTATCCCTTCTTCTTGGGGCAGGCCTTTTAGTGTTTTCTCCAGCTTCAATCTTGCCAGTCTTGATTGCATTTTCAATCATCTCTCCCGATATGACCATATCAGAGAAACTCTTGGTGGCATTTCCTAATAGGTGATTAAGGTAAGGGGCTTTGAGGGTATTAACAAACAACATCGTTGTCTTCATTTCTTTTGGTGGTGGCTGTACCTGGGTTGCCACCTCTCGTCATCTCTGCGCATATTGCCTAAAGCTCTCGTTTGATTTCTTCTCCATATTTTACAAAGTAAGCCGATCAGGAGCTATTTCTGTCACATAACCGTATTTCTTTAAAAAGACCTGTGCTAGATCTTTCCATGAATGAATTTTTGCTCGGCTCAATTGATTTTACCATCTGACTGCTGATCCGGCCAGACTCTCTAGAAAGCAATGAATTAATAATTAGTCATTATGAACGTGCCCCGCCATCTTCCTCCAAAACATGGTTAGGTGGGCTTTAGGATAGCTCGTCTCGCTATACTTTTTAAATTCTGAGACCTTGAATTTAGGAGGGAGAACCAAATCCAGAACCAGACTTAACTCTTTGGCATCTACCCCATAAGAATTTTCAATTCCTTTTATCGCATCAATTTTTTGCTCTAATCACTTGTATTTTTCCTCCATTTGTCTAGGGAGATCCTTTTTGATCATCTCGTCGAAGTCTGAGACACCTAGATTCACAACATTATCCTCTGGGTTTGACCTAGATCCAATTGGATAATTGGTTGGTCTTGACATGCCCGTGGCCTGTTGCTGCGTTCTTATAGTAACGGTGGGCTCCCGCGCTGGCATTTCATATGAAGCCCGATTATGGAGAGGTGTAAAGCCTGGGGGAACAATTGGGTCCTCTTCCTCCTTAATAGTAGGGCTCTTTCCTTTATCGGCCATGCTCTGTTTTACTTGTGCCAATTCATTCATTAAATTCTTTTGTACCTCCATGAATTGATTTTTCATTTCCCTGCACATCATTGTCATTTGTTCTTGGATGTGCTCTTGCATTTGATCTTGTAATTCTTTCTGGATTTGTTCGAGTCTTTGCTCCATGACCTTAGTTTTCTTATGAGTATTATAGCGATGCGAGTTTTCAATGATTACTGATGTAGCTGAATAAGTTTTTAATTAGTTAATATTGTTATGCAGAAATATGCAAAAATGTGATGCGAATGAATGCGTGAATGCAAAAGAAATGTATTGACTTGTAATTCAATTTTCATTTAGAAAACTTCATTTAGACAACAAGTTCCTTAACATAAAGCAAATTACATAAATGGTTTTGCTCTGATGCTCAGAGCCTTGACTTTCTTAAGGAGTCTTGCTAGCTTTTGACCTCGTTCTGTCTTCGTCTCGTATTGTATGCTTAGCTCTTTTGCTTCAACTGTGTTTGCACATAATTAGCTATTTCGCGAATTTGATTTAAGGTCTCACCCATAACATAATCCATCTCTCTAACTTCTTTCTAAGCTTGTTGAAGATGCCAATCACTTGTCTCCAACGTCCTTTCCAAAATCTCAGTTCGTATTTCACTATTCTGCAAAGAGGCTTCTAATTCTTCCACCCTCTTATTCAGTCTCTCGATCTCAGCTCGGCTTGCCTTCAACTTCATTACTGAATTTCAGCTACGATGCCTGTACAAGGATTCCTCCAATTCTCGTACTCGAGCCTTTAATTCGGTTACCTTAGCTTGGCTTTCCATAAGGTTACTCTACATAGCATTTTCCTGAACCTAGGCGCCTTGAAATTTGTTTTTCCTGTGACTTGTTTTATTATTCTCTTCGTGGATTTCTTGCTGCCATTGCTCTGACGTCTTAACTAAACCGGCAGTCCTCATTGACAATCGAAGCTTTTTATAGTCCTTTTTTGGTTGCTCAGATCTTCTTTAGTCTTATTCTTCCTTTTTCTCAATTTCTCCGTTTCTAGCTTCTGAACATCAACGTCCAATCCTAAAAGCACCTTCTCTTCTTCTAGCTTTTCTATCATTTTTTCATCTCAGCATTCTTCCTCTCGAAATCTTATTTAATTATTTCTAGTTCAGTCGGGACAACCTGCAAGTGTTCTTCAATTAGACGGATAATCTCCGGGTTTGGCACAGGAATGTTGTCGTTGATCTTTCTGTTTCTCTACCAATCATATTTTGTAGTCATCATGGGATTGACAACGAATGCTTTCATTCTTCGAACCTGATTCCATGCATTTGAGATTTTTCGAATCCTTTTCTTATTATTTTCTTCTCGGTATACGAATTCACACTAAGCTAACTCCTGAGTCGCGGGTATGAACTATCTCGATTTGTATTATGTTGAAACCAGCAAAGGTGCATATCCTGTTGCTTCCCATATCCCTACCAATGGGACTCAGTCGAAATCTCCGCACCGATACAATATTTCATCAGGAGCGAACCATGGTACTCGCCACTCTATGTCTTCGTCTTTGAGGCTTTGAAGTATGACCATCCACTTTTCTTCTGAGAAATTTTTTTGTCTTTGCGTGGCCATGAACTTTTTCAAAAGGGAGTAATCTTTAGACAAGTACTGATAGGAGACTTTTTCTGTTTTTCAAAAGTGACTATGAAACCATCCTATCAACAGCGATGCGCAAGTGATAAATCGACCTTCTCCCTCCTTTCTACACGTATTTAAGGATCTGAAAGTTTCAGCCAGTATGACTGGGATGAGTGTAACTCTTTTACTTAATCGATCAAACAAGTCTATCACCGTGTCTTCTATATGCCCCAAAGCCTTTGGAAAAATGACCAACCCGTATATACTCAAGGCTAGGATGTCGATTTTTTTCTTTGCATCTGGATGAGCCAGTATCAAATTTCGCAGACTTTTCACGTGATGCACTTGTTATCGCCTTTGACTTTAACTCGACATGCAACCCACTGTTCGCTCATGCCGGTGATGTTTATTAATCTTTTAACAACTGTCGGAAGATTTGGGGCTCTAGAATAGGCCTTATCTACCGAATTCTTCAGACAACGGAGCAGAGTGGTGTATTCTTCTATCGTCGGTGTCATGTCTACATTCCCAAAGGTGAAGCAACTGTAGGCTGGGTTCCAATACTGCGTCAAGGCTCTAGAGAGGAATTTCTCTACTTTAACCTCGAACAAGTACGGTAAATCTTCGTATTCTTGGTAAAAGGTCTGTTTCATGTAATTATCCCAGCTGTCCCATATCTCTTTAAATTCCTGCACATTGTTTTGAGCCGTGCTGGTCCTAAAGCTCTGACTCATATCCTTCCACTAAGCTGTCCCCTTTTTGACGTTGAATCTCCTCCAACCACATACGCACAACCATATTGTCTTCCACTTTATCAAGGTACTTGTTTTCCATGATCGATTCTCTTTATTGATAACTGAACTTTTGAGTCTATAACTTTCCTTTGTATGATGATGAAATGCAATGCAAAAAAGAGACAAATTAAACAAGTTAGCAGAACACAACAATATCAATATACAAGTATAGCATAAAACCTAAGAGTTTGTCTTGGAAGGTTGCTAAATGATTCAGTATAACTCCTTCTAAGGCAAGTTCCTATGGTTTACTGTATGTGGTTTTTAGGCTCTAAAGTAAGGGTACCCAAACCAGCAGATTCCTCGATCCTCACCCATTACAGGCTCATACGGACGAGTTCAGTTTAGGGGGACGCATTTCCCACATGTTTACAAGGAAGTGAAAACTTCACGAAAACAAGGGTACTTTGTAATCCCAAAAGTGATCCATTATCCTGCACAAAGGTGAAGACCTCATGAAGGAGTAGTTTCCGGCTTCCACTAAAAAGGTAATATCATATGCAGATGTATGCAAATTTACACTAGTAATATCACATAATATAATGTCACACAAAAGATGTCGAGGATCGCATATTAAACAAAACGAAGCTTAAAAAGTTTTCAAAAAAGACTCGAAAATAATCAATTTTGGCTTGACTCTCGTTTATTTTTAAAAAAGTCCCTAGTGGAGTCATCAAGCTATCGAAACCATTTTAAAAGGAAGTTTCGAAATTATTTTAAAATCGAAAAATAATGGGAGTCGCCACCAATCCTTTTGTACGATGTGATTGGATCACCTCAAAACGTTTAAAATCCGTTTTGAAAAATATTTTGGTCTTTGCAATCCAAAAAACAAGTTCGGGAGTTGGTTACGCATGAGGAAGGGTTAGCACCCTCATACGCCCAAAATTTGTACCACATTGATTATCTTATGGTCTTGTTTGTAAAATTTTGAAAACCCGAATAAAGTTTAAAATACGATCCTTGAATGCATGAGTTACATTTAAAAGAAATCAAGTTTGTTTGGAAGTCCCGCTATTTCAAAGTGATCGAGGAAGAAAGTTACGTCCAGTGAGTTAGGACACAACATTTCGAGATCCAGAAATAACGAGATTTCCTTTGTAAAACTTTTTAAATTTTGAAAAAGGATGTTCGATTATCTCGATTTGAAGAAAGGTTGCACCTAGTAAGTTAAGGCGCAAATTTTCAGAATCGAAGATAAAGAAACATTGCCTCGATTAAGGGTATTCGATTATTTCGATTTGAAGAACAATTGCACCTAGTAAGTTAAAGCGCAAATTTTCGAAACTCAAAATAAAAGAATATTACGTCGATTTTAAAGTTTTTATGAAAACAATTTTGAAAACAAAACGTGCGAGTTTAATATGAATGAGCAATTAATAATGGATATTAAATAACACGAAGTAAGATAATTAAAAGGATAAATGGTAAGAAAAAAATCAAAAATACAAAATACGAGTGCATAATAATTAAAATTAAATGGAAAATATTGATGAGGAAAAAAATGATGTAATCAAACTTGAAAATGAGACTTTTTGGACACCCGGGGGCAAAATGATAATTTTAGACTCTCGGGAGCAAAAATGGTAATTTTGGACTCTCAAGGGCAAAATGGTAATTTTGGGAAAATTTTGGGGTTAAAAATAGAATTTTAGACATACGAGGGAAAAATGGTAATTTTTTAGAAAAATCAGAATAAAAAATGGATTTTCTGGACATCCGGGGGTAAAGTGGTAATTTTTAGAAAAATTGGTATCAAAAACGAAATTTTTGGACATCCGAGGGTAAAATGGTAATTTTTGCAAGTTTTAAGGTCAAAATTGGAATTTTTGGAAGTTTGGGTGTAAAATTTAATTTTTGGAAGTTTCGGGGTCAAAAATGGAATTTTTGGAAGTTTTAAAGTCAAAAATGGAAATTTTGGAAGTTTAGGGGTCAAAAGTATAATTTTGGACAAGTTTGGGGTCAAAGTATAATTTTTGGACAGTTTAGGGACCTTCAAGGTAATAAGACCAAAAATAAGTGACACGTGGCAGCCCCTCAAGCATCCTGAAGTTGAAGGACTAATTTGAAAACCATGAAAACTTTCTGGGCAAATGTTATAATTAAACAGAATTTGATTTAAGGATGAAATTAAAACAAATTAAGAATAAAATGGACCATTTGCATAAATAAACCAAAATGTTGACACGTGGCAGCTTCTGGGTCTTTCAAAAGGTCAAGGGATTAAATTGAAAAGCAATAAAAATTATTGGGCCAATTTATAATTAATTAAAAATATGAAAAGGACTAAATTGAAACAATCAAAAAAGTGAAAAGACCAAATGCATAAACATCCCTTTTCTGAAAAATACGCGGATCCTTCAAGCGGGTCGGGTCGGATCAGGTCGGCCATGGGTTAGCTTAAAACGACGCCGTTTTTAATCAAAATTTTTTTTACTAAAACGGCAAACGTTGCCGTTTTAGTAATGTTTTTAAACCCAAAATTTGCTTCAAATTTCATTTTCATTCTTTTCTTTAAAAAAAAAAACAAATCAGAGTCCCTTTTTCTCTCAAAGCTTTCCCATGCCGATCGTCCTAGAGCCCGTGTCCGACCGTCATTCCGTAGCATGCGTGTCACCGTCCAGAATGCGTAACCACCACGCCTCAACCCCAGTCGTCCGCCGGTGCACGCGCCACCTTTCCTAACTTCCACGCGCCGTCATCGAAGGTGAAACGTCTTTTCTTGCGTTCTTTCTTCTTTTTCTTAAAAAAAAAAACAGTTTTAAAAGCTTTCGTTTTTCATCTTTTGAAATCTGGAAACCCAAATCTGTGTTTGGGGATCTCAGATTTTAAAACCAGTTTAATCCTCCGTTTTTTATTCCCTTTTTATTAATGAATTTCTTTTTTTTTTAACAAACAAAAAAAAGTAAGCGTCGTATCTTCTTGCGTGCATGAGTGTATGCAGAGAAGCTCTGGCATGGCGTGGCTGACTACGACGTTCGTTCGGGGAGTACTCGGTCCCTTTGTTTTCTTTTTTATTTTATTAAAAAATATTAATTATTATCAATATTATTAATGTTGCATTTATTAATATTACTAAAATAGTTATTATTATTATTATTATTATTATTGTCAATATAATAAAGCGTTTTTAATATTTATTGCATTATGGGAAAATAATGATAATAATAAATGATAATACAAACATTTAAAGCATGCATGAATGCATCTTTTGAAACCGATTTAATAAAAACCCTTTAAATTATGAATGATAATAAATGCACATTGGAAATACCTGAATTACTTAGTAGAGTTTGATTTGGAAGTTATCCTACTGCTTGGTATGCCCGCTCGAATATTGCCTGCTAGGTATTAATTCTAAAACAATTGTATGGGTTGGTGGATAAGAAAATTTCTGTTGAATTGAAAATGCTTCAAAGAGAGTCAGTAGCCGTGTATTGTTTTCCCAAAAGGGTTTGTCATCCCTTACAAATTTTGAAACTGGTTTTTATAACCAGTATTACAATAATCATCTTTTGTTTTTCTCAAATAAATGTTCATCTTGTCTTCTCTCTTTTGCAGGTTCGACTACGGGGACTTGTAGCAGTGGCTGTGGCAGGTGAGCAGTGGTGCAAGGTGCTGGCTGAAGAAGGTGTCGCTCGGGCTGACGTGGCAGCATGTGGTTGGCTGAAGTGGAGGCAATAGTAGCAACACTTTAGCAGATTAGGGCCTCTGATTTCTTATGGTTTGGGCCACTTGTAATTTAGGATCTTTAATTGGCCCAATTTGGATTGTAGAATTTTGATATTGGGCTTGTAACTGAACATTAAAGTTTGGACTTTCATTTGTAATTGATTTTAAATTTAAGTTTAAAATTATTTCAAATTTAAACTAAATTTAAATTGTTTTCTATTTTAGTATACCCATCTAAACTTGAAATTAAAAATTTGACCCAAAGTTTAAGCCCGGTCAAAATTAGGCTTCAACACATGGTGATTAAATTAGATTGGGTTCGAAGTAAGATTTTTTTTGTATAATTTTCTAATACTGTTAATTTTATAGGAATCTATATTGCTTTGTTGTATATAATGTATTTGGCTTGTCACAACATCAAACTTTATTTCAAAAGATCAAAAAGTTAAACAAAATTATTTATATTGTATGAATTTACTAAGTATTTATAATACTCATCCGTGTTACTACTTTTGCTATAGATTTTAAACGTTTCAAACGTGGCGATCGAATCAAGGAGAAGCACACACCTAGAGTCTTCTGATTCAATAGACTTTTGAATGTTTAAACTTGGTTACTTGTGATATGTACATAGGAAGGTTAAACTTGTGCAAGTTGATAAATGTGTTTTGGCATGATTATTCTTATATATAAGTGTATGTGGTAACTGGTTAAATGATGTACAATTTGTTGCTGTATGAATGATAAAGCTTAGATGATGATATAAATAGGATCTAATATGTGGTATGAAATGATTAAGGGTTAAAGTATGATTTCTAATGACTTATGTTTAATGTTTGTGTTGGTCCCAATGATGCCATATTTATTGTATGTTTAGGGAAGAGTTTATGCTATGATAAATCATGATTTGATCAAGTTTTGGACACGTTTACATTGGTTATTGAATGCACTATATAGGCCATTTTGAAAAGGTTGGTTTGTGGTACGAAACATACGATTTTATTTATGTTGTACACGGTCTAACACACAGTCATGTGTCACACATGGATTGGTGACACAGTTGTGTGCTTATGAAAAATTATGTAGAATGTTCATACACGATCATAGTTTATAACACGGGTTGACCACACGTCCGTGTACGTCTCGAAGAGAATCCCTTATTTTTTACCTCATAATATTTTTGAACTAGTTATGTTGAGCTAATCTGATTCCTCTTTTTAAGAAGGTACTCTCTTTTATTCTTAAACAAGTTTAATCATAGAAAATATTTAATATACTGTTAATAGCGTTATTAAACTCCACAAGAAAGCTAAGGTGATGACAAGTGTCGTATACGATATTGTAAAATATTAAAATTATATATATAAAACACATGAAAATTTTTTTAAAGTCAACTTATTAAATTAAAAAATACACTACTAATATACTAAATAGCAACATTTGTCGAAACCATCCTTCTCCTTTGTTGGAAAATGACGTGTCTCGAAAAAAGAAACTTTTTTTTTTCAAAATGGGAGTCGCCACCAATCCTTTATTTGGTGTGATTGAGCCACCACAAAACGTTTCAAAAAACCGTTTTGAAAACATGTAGGTCTTCGAAATCCAGAAAAGGGGTTCGGGAGTCGGTTACACATGAGGAAGGATTAGCACCCTCATGTGCCCAAATTGGTACCGTATTGATTATTTTCGGGTATTAATTTGTAACATTTAAAAGTTCGAATAAAGCTTAAATATACGATCCTTGGATGCACGAGTTTAACAGAAATCGAGTTTTGTTTGAAAATCCCACTACTTTCGAGTGATCGAGGAAGAAAGGCTACGTCTAGTGAGTTAGGACACGCCATTTCAAGATCAAGAAATAATGAGCTTTCCTTTGTGAAAACTTTTGCAAGAAGGATATTTGATTATCCCGATTTGGAGATAGGTTGCACCTAGTAAGTTAAGGTGCAATCTTTCGGCATCGAAGATAAGGAAACATTGCCTCGATTAAGGATATTCGATTATTTCGGTTCGGAGAAAAGAAAAAAAAATTGCACCTAGTGAGTTAAGGCGCAAAATTTCGGAACCCGATATAACAGGATATTACCTCGATATTTAAGTTTTTATATAAAAAAACAATTTCAAAGACATGGATGCGGAATATGAGCGCATAATAAAATGTAAATGTTGATGAGAAGGAAGAAAAAGTACGATCGGAGTTTAAAATGAGGCCTTTCGGATGTATGGAGTGGCAAAATGGTAATTTTAGAATGTTCAGAATCAAAAATAGGATTTTTAGCAACTCGAGGGTAAAATGATAATTTTGGAAGTTCGGGGATAAAATGGTAATTTTTGGAAGGTTCGGGGGTCAAAAATGGGATTTTTAGGAATTTGAGGGTAAAATTGTAATTTTTGGAAGGTTCGAGGTCAAAAATGGGATTTTTGGGAATTTAGGGGTAAAACGATAATTTTTGGAAGGTTTAGGGACCTTCGAGGTAATAAAACCAAAAAATAGGTGACACGCGACAGCCCCTCAGGTATCCTGAAGTCGGAGGACTATTTTGAAAACCGTGGAAAATTTCTGGGGCAATTTTGAAATTAAAGTGAACTTGATTTAATGATTAAATTAAAACAAAACAGGAACAAAGGGGACTGCTTACTAAATAAACCAAAAAAATGACACGTGGCAGCTCCTGGTTCTTTTAAAAGGTCGAGGGGTTAATTTGAAGAACCTTGAAAATTATTGGGCCAATTTTGATTTAATTAAAAGTCTGAGAAGGACCTGATTGAAAATTTTGGAAAAAGCGGATGGATCGAATGCATAAATAACCCTTCCTTCAAAAACACGCGGATCCTAAGTTGGGTCGGGTCAGAATTCGGGTCGGATGTGGACACTTCAACAAAACTACGCAGTTCTACCCGAAATACTTCTGCCAAAACGTTGCCGTTTTGCCAGGGGTATTTAAACCCTCAGGCCTTTGCAAAGCCGAGTCTCTTCTTCATTTTTTCGGTTTTCAGAAAAAAAAAGGGCAAAGCCTCTCCCCATTTTCTCTCAACAGCCATCTGTGGTCGGCCAAACTCCGTCCGGCCAAACCTGTCGCTATCCGTCGCGTGGGGCCCTACGCGCGTCGACGATCCCCGCGCGTGGCCCTCGCGAGTCGTCGCCTGGGTTCTCCGGTGTGCGCACCACTGCCTTCACCAGTCATGCGCGGTCGTCGACCCCCCGTCACATGCGCTTCACCCACAGCCATGCGCAGTCACCGGGTACCCCGATGGGCTGCACCGCTCTCTGTTCGCTGGGTTTCGCCGTTCACGCGCCGTAGTTCTTGGTAAGAAAAGTTTCAATCTTTCTCTTTTCATCCTTTTTTAAAAAAAAAGGGGTCTAGGTCTAGATCGAACCCGATCTAGCCTAGATCCAAAAGGGTTCGATCTTTTTTTCGACGAAAAAAGAAAGACATTGTTCTCATTTTTTTTAAAAATCGCCAGATTTGTCGAGTTTTTTTTAAACCGTTCATATTTTAAATCTGTTCTTGATTCCTAATGTTCCTCTGTTTTTTTTTTGCAGGTTCGAGCACGACGGGGTGTAGGCGACGTTCGACTGGGGCTCGATTTTTGGCGCCGGTAGCTAGGGACAGCGACCGACCGAAGATAAGTCTTCCGACTCTTCACGTTCTCTTTTTTTATTAATTATTAATTAATAATAATAATTATTAAAACATTTATTACTATTAATGATTTTTAAGAAAATTTTATTTAATATTAATGGGGTCATTAGTAATATTATTAACATTAAAACAGTTATTAATATTAACGAAAGTTATTGAAATGTTTTGAAAAAGTAAAAAGGTATGAGTAACAGTAGTGGGTATTGAATGCATGCATCGAAACTGAAAAGGCTTTAAATGATGATAAATATTTACTGAGTATACCTGGATGCTTTAATGCTTAAGTGTTGTGATCTGGTTTGCCTTCCGTTGCCTTTGTGCCTATTCAAATAACCTTGCTTTGAATTAAACTCTGGGAATATTAGTACATATTGTATGCTAATTTCTTAATACTCAAAATCCAACCCCCCCAAATGGTCATTCATTTGGCTTTTATAAACTGTTTTACAATGATTCTTTTTTGTTTTATGCAACTAAATGCATATCTAATCTGCTTTCTCTTCTTGCAGGTTCGGCAGTGGCGGTAGCAGCCGGTGGCAGTGCAAGTTGGGGCTGAAGATGATGACCAGCTGCTGATGACATGGCCGCTCCTGGTTGGCTGAAGGGGAGGCAACAGCAGCAGCACTGTAGTTTAGGCTTTCGGGCACTTTATAATTGGACCATTTGTATTTGGGCCATCTGTAACTGGGCCATTTGTATTTGGGCCATCTGTAACTGGGCCATTTGTTTTGGATTTTTTTTGTAATCGGACTTTTCTAAATTTAATTTTATAATAAATTTAAATTTCAAATAAATTTAAATTTAAAATAAACTTAAATTCAATTTCCAACTAGTCCAACCAAATTTGGGCTTCAACAGCTGCCCCTGTTTACTTGTTGCTGTGTAGCAGGAATGTAGCAAAGACTCAAAAGGATGCCCAATTTGTCCGGTCTCATCTCTTTGACATTCTTTTTCAACTGGTCCACCCTTTGCTTTACGTCTGTCGCTTAATCAGCTTCTCTTCATTTTTGATGTTGTAATTTCATCCTGCTCTTAGATAACTTCAAAAAGACAAAATTTGCTACTGCGATTTCATTCCATTCTCTTAAAATTAGAGTTCATCACCGTAGTCTCTGAGTCGGGTCTCATTGACTTGGCCTTCTTCTCAGTATCTCCTCAGGACGTTAACCACTTTATTGCTTCGACCTGCTTCTCGGTGTCTAATCAGGAAGCTGGGGGTTCGAAGATTCGCTCACATCGAGCGTGGGTGTGGTTTGGCCACGTCGGCTGTCTAAATTCGCTTATGAATTTGGTTCACTTCTCAGTACCTCATCTTGGAAGATCTGCTCGCTTCAAGCCTCGTTTGGGTCTACTTCTCAGCGTCTCATCGGGAAGATGCTCACTGTTTCAATCCGTTTCTCTGTATCTCATTAGGAAGATGAATCTGGTTCACTTCTTCGTATCTCATCAGGAAGATTTGCTCTCTTCGAGCCTCGTTTGGATTTTCTTCTCAGTGTCTCATCAGGAAGATGATCCCATCGCTGTTTCGACCCATTTCTCTGTATCTCATCAGGAAGACGAATCTGGTTCACTTCTCCGTATCTCATCAGGAAGACTTGCTCATTTCGAGCCTCGTTTGGGTTTTCTTCTCAGTGTCTCATCAAGAAGATGATCCCATCACTGCTTCGATCCGTTTCTCTGTATCTTATCAGGAATACGAATCTAGTTCACTTCTTCGTATCTCATCAGAAAGATTTGCTCGTTTCGAGCCTTGTTTGGGTTTTCTTCTCAGTGTCTCATCAGGAAGATGATCCCATCACTGTTTCGATCCGTTTCTTTGTATCTCATCAATGAATACGAATCTGGTTCACTTCTCCGTATCTCATTAGGAAGAGTTGCTCGTTTCGAGCCTTGTTTGGGTTTTCTTCTCAGTGTCTCATCAGGAAGATGATCCCATCACTGTTTCGATCCGTTTCTTTGTATCTCATCAGGAATACGAATCTGGTTCACTTCTCCGTATCTCATCAGGAAGATTTGCTCGTTTCGAGCCTTGTTTGGGTTTTCTTCTCAGTGTCTCATCAGGAAGATGATCCCATCACTGTTTCGATCCGTTTCTCTGTATCTCATCAGGAAGACGAATCTGCTTTGTGGATAATCGTAATTTTCCCTGTGATTAGAGTAAGGTTTTGAATCCCCGTATCTCTTTTGATGGTCTTTATTGGTCCATCCCATAAGGTGGCGGGGATGTGACCATGGGAAATATGCTTCTATGGGTTTCTATGAGAATGTCATGATTTAGAATAAATTAAATGCCCCCAACTTGCATGAATGTATATGATGAATATCAGGTTTGCTTATTACTAATCAAGTCAGCATGGTTTGTCGCCTGTCCCAAATTCTATTTTTGATGTATTGCTTCGTCCTTTCTGGGTTGTTCCAAAAGTGCTTGCTTTCAAGCTTGTATTTGGTGATCTTGTTTCGAGTTTTTTGTAATTTCTGAAAATTTCAGAATAACGATCATAACTTTTTGTATGATTTATTAGTTCATTACTCGTTATTTAGATGCAAAATGCTCGGACAAAATTTGAGCAGAGACAAAGTCGTATTCTAAGAATCCTGTTAAAAAGAGAATTGAAGGGAATAATTTCAAAGGAGGATCAAAGGAAATAAGCATTAATAGAAGATTGTCAAGTATACAGTGAAGAAAAGAAAAATTGGTTACCCCAGGTATCGCAAAATAAGCTACTCTGTGCCTAACTTGCTTGTGAATCACTCTAGCTCAAATATGTGTCTAGAAGACCTAGAGTACTATGTTGATGTTCCAAGTTGTAACTTCCTTCTTTCTCGTCGACCCGTTCTTGGACTTGAGCCTCCCTTTCGCGGGTTTTAAACTCAAAGTTCCCTTGGTTTTAGGACGCCCTTTTGCGAATTTTCATCCTGAAATCCCTTTTTTTTTTTTGCGGGGTTTGCATATCAATTCCCATTTCGTTTCTAGGCGAAGTTTTTTTTACCGAGTCTGAATTGACGGGGTTGTACAGCTCTTTGCCGTCCATTTCTGTTAAGATGAGAGCTCCTCCTGAGAAAGCCTTTTTTACCACGTAGGGTCCTTCCCAATTGGGCATCCATTTCCCACGAAAATCTTTATGTATGGGAAGTATCTTTTTCAAAACTAGATCTCCCTCATAGAATTCATTTCCCACGGACTTTTTTGTCGTGAGCTCACATCATTCTTTTTTGGTACATTTGGCCGTGGCGAATGGCTTTTAATCTCTTTTCCTCGATTAAATTCAACTGGTCATATCGAGCCTGGACCCATTCAACCTCGTCAAGTTGAAGCTCCATTAAGACTCGAAGGGAAGGTATTTCAACCTCAATAGGCAAGACTGCTTCCATACCGTATGCCAACGAGAATGGCGTTGCCCCAATAGAAGTTCTGACTGAAGTTCTGTAGGCAAAAAAGACAAATGGTAATTTTTCATGCCAGTCCTTATAAGTCTCAGTCATTTTGGCCACAATCTTCTTGATATTCTTATTAGCTGCCTCCACAGCCCCATTCATTTTTGGGCGATAGGGAGAAGAATTATGATGCTTAATCTTGAACTATTCACAAACTTCTGCTATCGTACTGTTGTTCAGATTAAGGGCATTGTCAGATATGATCCTTTCAGGCATCCCGTATCGACAAATGACTTCCTTTTTCAAGAACCTGCTAACCGTAGACTTGGTAACATTCGCATAGGAGGTTGCCTCTACCCATTTAGTGAAATAGTCAATCACCACAAAGATGAATCTATGACCATTGGAAGCCTTTGGATAAATTGGCCCGATGACATCCATGCCCCACATAGAAAAAGGCCAGGGAGAATTCATGACGTGCAGATGTGATGGAGGTACATGGATCTTGTCTCCATAGATCTGGCATTTATGGCACTTCTTGGCATAATTGATGCAATCTCCCTCCATACTAGACCAGTAATAACCGAATCTCATTATTTACCGGGCCATCGTGAAACCGTTGGTGTGTGTCCCACAAATGCCTTTGTGAACTTCTTCTAAAATCTTTTTAGCTTCAATCGCATCCACACATCTTAACAGCACTTGATCTTTTCTCCTCTTGTACAAGATTTCCCCGTCTAGAACATATTCACTGGCTAGTCCTCGTAGTGTTCTTTTTTCATTTTCTGAGGCTTGCTCTGGATACTTTCGATCTCTCACAAACTGAAAAATATTCTGGTACCACGGGTGATCATCTTTCCCCTCTTCATCCTCTGTCTCAATATTACAACAATGAGCAGGTGCTTCATAGATACTCCTCTGATTGGGCTTCACGTTTTCCATCCCACTCACCTTAATCATAGAGGCTAGAGTGGCCAGAGCGTCTGCCATCTAGTTCTCTTCCTGCGGGAGGTAATGGAATGTGACGTCATCGAATTTGGTGATCAATTCGAGAACCATTTTACGATAATTCATTAATTTGAAATCCCTTGTTTCCCATTCTCTTTTTAGTTAATAGATTACCAGTGCAGAGTCTCCGTAAATCTCTAAAATTTTGATTCCCCGTTCTATGGCCGCACGGATTCCCAATATACATGCTTCGTATTCAACCATATTGTTTGTACAATCAAAATCAAGCTTGCTGGCGAAAGGGTAATGATCTCCCTCTGGCGATACCAAGATTGCCCCGACCCCATTGCTTGTGGCGTTTGAGGCTCCGTCGAAATTCATCTTCCAAGATCGTTCTTCTGTGATTGCCCTTTCTGTGGCCGCAACATACATCAAATCCTCATTCGGGAAATCAAAGTCTATAGGCTCATAGTCTTCTAAAGCCCTACTTGCCAGGAAATCTACTATCACACTTCCTTTTATTGCTTTCTGATTGACATAGACTATGTCGAATTCAGAGAGCAGGATTTGCCATCGAGCTAATCTCCCATTCAATGCTGCTGACTCCATTAAATACTTCAGAGGATCCAATTTTGAAATCAACCAAGTGGTGTGATATAGCACGTACTGTCTTAATCTACATGTAGTCCAGACGAGTGCACAACACAATTTCTCAATGGGTGAATATCGTGTCTCGCAATCGGTGAATTTCTTGCTGAGATAATATATCGCCCTTTTTTTCTTTCCGGATTCATCATGTTGGCCTAGTACACATCCCATGGAGTTTTCAAAGACTGTTAAGTACATGATCAATGGCTTATTAGGAATCGGAGGTACCAAGATGGGAGTGTTGGATAAATAGTCTTTGACCTTATTAAAGGTTTCCTGACATTCATCATCCCATACACCCGGGTTGCGCTTTCTAAATAGGCGAAAGATAGGATCGCATTTCTCAGTCAACTGTGAGATGAACCGAGCGATGTAATTTAGTCTTCCTAGGAACCCTCGAACTTCTTTTTGGGTGCTGGGTGGTGGTAATTCCTGTATAGCTTTGACTTTATCCGGGTCAATTTCAATTCCTTTTTTGCTGACCACAAATCCCAACAATGTTCCTGATGTGGCTCCGAAAGTACATTTGGCTGGATTCAACTTTAGTTGATATTTCCTTAGCCTTCAAAATAACTTCCTCAAGATTCTTATATGTTCCTCCTCCGTTTGAGATTTCGCAATCATGTTATCGACGTAAACCTCAATTTCTTTGTGCATCATGTCATGGAATAGAGTCACCATAGCCCTCTGATAAGTAGCCCCTGCATTTTTTAGTCCGAAAGGCATCACTTTGTAACAAAATGTTCCCCACAGTGTGACAAAAGTAGTTTTGGTCATATCCTCAGGGTCCATTCTTATCTGGTTGTACCCAGAGAAGCCATCCTTGAAGGAAAACAGGGAATGTCCTGCCGTATTGTCAACTAGAGTGTCGATGTGGGGCAAAGGAAAATTATCCTTTGGGCTAGCCTTATTCAAATCCCGATAGTCTACACACATACGCACCTTCCCATCTTTTTTGGGAACGGGGACTATATTAGCTACCCATTCAGAATATTTAACCACCTGGAGGAATCCGGTGTCAAATTGTTTCCTGACTTCTTCTTTTATTTTTAACAACACGTCCGGTCTCATCCTCCGAAGTTTTTGTTGCACAGGCTTGTTTTCTTCCTTTATAGGAAGCTTATGCACTACAATGTCAGTACTTAAGCAGGGCATGTCTTGGTAAGACCATGCAAAAATATCTTGGAACTCTTGAAGCAGCTTGATCAGACTCCTTCTGCTTTCTGCGGAGATACTTGTCCCGATTTTCACCTCTTTCTCTTCATCTTCGTGTCCTAGATTAATAACTTCTACCGGGTCAGCATGAGGGAGGATCTGTCTTTCTTCCTGTTCCATCATTCTTAACAGATCCGAAGGTAAATCGCAATCTTGATTATCTTCAAGGTCCTGAAGTTCTTCTAAACACATATCTTGCTCGAAGTGGGGTTCTAAGTTAGCGTCAGGATTACTCATATTATTGATACCTGAGGATA
Source organism: Kokia cookei (assembly GCA_039519145.1). NCBI lineage: Eukaryota > Viridiplantae > Streptophyta > Magnoliopsida > Malvales > Malvaceae > Kokia > Kokia cookei. The sequence continues at coordinate 15,874,141 of CM076909.1, forward strand.
TGTCAAAGAATGAAAGAAAGGTCCAAAAGGCGAAATGAATTTGTGAAAGAATGACTATGTGGTATGTGTATGAGTATGTTATTGAAGAAGAATTAATCTTATTCGTTGGATATATATGAATGGTTTATTAAGCTGAATTAAAGAACGATTATGGAGAGGAATAGAAAATGCATTTTCATTTAAAATAACTGAGTAATGACCATAGGTCCCTTTTACAAAAAGATCCGTATTGCTTTCGAGCCTAAAGCAATAGGTGTTTTCGAGCATTACTTTAAGGAAATCTTAAAAATTACAGGGTGTTCCTCCACGGTCCAATTATTCAAGGTGCTTCTTGGAGCACACGGGCCAATCCTTGATGGATCCCCTTCCTTTCCTTCATCAGATATAGCATTGACGCCTAAGTCTTTTACGATGACTTCCTTGGTTCCAATTGTCCCTTGCTTCTTTTCCTGCTGGTTGATCACTTCTCCCGAGACGAAAGTCTCATGGATATGCGGGAAAACCATGGGTTCCCACGAGATGTCCCTTCTAGCTAGTCTAGCCTTCCTTCTTTCTTGCCTTTTTTCCAACTCTTTTCTCTTTTGTTTTGCGTCTGGCTTGTATCCCAGGCCATAACGATCCCGTTTTTCTATTAGCATCGGCACATCAACTCTTCCTTGAAGGTATTTTCCCAGTCATTTCCCAAGTCTCGCTCCTTTTCCAACTGTCAATTTCAAAACCATCTTAGTGGGCGATGATATTGTAGGCACCGGTATTTTCCTCCTTTCCGAAATGAAGGTTGCATTGACAAACTCTAATGAGCGGAACGAGCATTCCATGGCCTCCTCATCTATTCCCACGTAGGGTGAATTGCTTATTATGGACGCGATTATTTCCTCCTCAGCATTAATCGTGATCAACAGCCCTTCATTTATCAGCTTCACTTTCTGATGCAAAGAGGAAGGTACTGCCCCAGCTGAATGGATCCATGGTCTTCCTAGCAGACAGTTATAAGTGGGCCTAATATCCATTACTTGGAAATCTACTTCGTACGTGTTTGGCCCAATTTGAAGAGGTATTTCAATCCTCCCCATTACCTTCCTTTATGTCCCATCAAATGCTCTTGCTACATTATTGCACCCTTTCATGTGAGCGCTATCGATTGGCAATCTTTACAATGTAGCTAGTGGTATCACATTCAGGGCTGAACCATTGTCTATGAGTACTCCAGGCAGTGTATACCCTTTACAACGGGTAGTGATATGTAGAGCCTTGGTGGACCCTATTCCTCCTGTTGGTATTTCATCATCGCTGAAGAAAATGAAATTATCAGCACTCACATTATTGACCAATCGGTCCAGTTTGTTGACGGAGATGTCATTTGCTACGTAAGTTTCACTTAGCACCTTCATTAGTGCGCTTCGATGAGCTTCCGAGCTTAAGAGCAATGACAAGATTGATATACGAGCAAGCTGCTTGTGTAGTTGCTCTACTACACTATATTCACTATGTCTTAAAAACTTTAAAAATTCTTTCGCCTCATTCTCTATTACAAGCTCTGTGATGGGTGTTTTTGGCTCGTTAGTTATTTCCTCTTCAAGCTCACACATTCCTTCCCTTTATTGACCTCTTTTTCTTTATTCACAGGGTCATAATTCTTACCGCTCCGGGTAACAAGGTTAACGTCCCTCCTAGGTTCCCCCTCCTTTGGCATGGTCACGTTGCAATTGTAACTCCATGGGACCCTCTTGTTGTCTTTGTAAGGAAATGTCGTGGGCTTTTGTATAATAATACGGGGAGTTGTTTGTTCTCTTGTTGCGCCACGAATAATCACTTTGGGATGATCGTTTTCGTAAGTCTTAGCAGTCCCGTTCTCAGAGGCGCAAATATCATTAATTTTTGCTCCTTCTTCAAAGAATTTCAGCTCTCGATTGTCGATCATCATCTGGACAACGGTTTTGAACTCGTTGCAACTTTGAATTTTATGCCCTTTAACGGCGTGAAACTCGCAATGGTCATCGTCCCCGATTATCGCATTCTCTTTGTCGCTCAGGACTATCCCTTCTTTAACCAACTCCTACCATACCCACCAGAGCGGAGACTTGATTTCTTCAACATTTCTCTTAATTTTTCGGGCTCCTTCTTCTAACAAGACGTTCACCATTTGCTCTGGGTGATTATGCAGCGAATTTCCAGCTATATTAGGTTTTGTCGGCTCGTCTAACTTTACGATCCCGTGCTCTATGAGTCCTTCGACTCGTCTTTTAAAGGCGGGGCAGTTTTCGATCGAATGCCCTTCTGCCCCTGCATGATATTCGCAGTGAGCCGTTGCATCATACCAAGCCGGGAATGGGGGCTTGTATGGTCTCACATGTTGAGGAGCTACCTCATGCGCATCGTATAATATCTTGCAAAATTCCCCATATGACATTGGAAGAGGGGTATATTCGATTCTTCCCCTATTCAGCCTAGTGCCTGCCTCTTGCCACGTGGCATTTTAATAACTGCCTATTGGAGTCTTTGGCTGACTTGTCACGAAGGTTCTGGTGTAACCAGGTCTGTATATGCTTGCATTATTGACCTCATTATCCCTTCTTCTGGTGGTAGGCCTTTTAGGGTTTTCTCCGGTCTCAATCTTACCGACTTTGATCGCACTTTCAATCATTTCCCCTGACATGACCATATCGGAGAAACTTTTGGTAGCATTTCCTAGCAGATGATTTAGGTAAGGAACCCTGAGTGTGTTGACAAATAGCATTGTCGTCTCCTTCTCCATTAACGGTGGCCGTACTTGTGTTGCCACCTCGCGTCACCTCTGCGCATATGTTCTAAAACTCTCATTCGACCTCTTTTCCATGTTTTGCAACGTAAGCCGATCAGGGGCTATTTCTATTACATGGCCGTATTGTTTTAAGAAAGCTTGTGCCAATTCTTTCCACGAGTGGATTTTTGATCGGCTTAACTGATTATACCATCTGACCGTGGACCCGACCAAGCTGTCTTAAAAACAATAAATTAACAGTTGGTCGTTATGTACATACCCCGCCATCTTTCTACAGAACATGGTTAGGTGAGCTTCAGGGCAGCTCGTCCCACTATATTTTTCAAATTCCGGAGTTTTGAATTTGGGCGGGAGCACTAGATCCGGGACCAAACTTAGTTCTTTGGCATCTACCCCGTAGGTAATTTCAACCCATTGCATCGCGTCAATTTTCTCTTCTAAACGCCTGTATTTTTCTTCTATTTTCCTGGGAAGATCTTTTTTTATCATCTCGTCAAAGTCCGAAACACCCAGATTGGTGGCATTATCCTCCGGGTTTGACCCTGATCCAGTTGGAAAATTTGTCGGTCGTGACGTACCTGTGGCTGGTTACTGTGCCCTTATGGTAATAGTGGGTTCCCGTACCGGTATTTCTTGCGACGCTGAGTTATGAAAGGGAGCAAATACTGGGGGGACCATCGGCTCCTCTTCTTCTTCAATGGCTGGGCTTTTCCCTTTGTCAGTCATGCTTTGTTTTGCTTGTGATAATTCGTTCATCAGGCTCTTTTGTATTTCCGTAAATTGATTCTTCATTTCTCTACACATCATGCTCATTTGCTCTTGGATGTGTTCTTGCATCTGGTCTTGTAATTCCTTTTTAATTTGTTCAAGTCTCTGTTCCATGGCTTTAGTCTTCTTTCGAGTATTATAACGGTGTGAGTTTTCAATGGTTACTGATGTCGTTGGATAATGAATTTTAATGAGTTCGGATTGTTATGCGGAAGTATGCAAAATTGCGACGTAAATATGATGCATGTATGTAAAAGAAAGGTATTGACTTATAATTCACTTTCCATTTAGAAAACTTCATTTGGATAACAAGTTCCTTAACATAAAGTAAATTACATAAACGGTTTTGTCTTGATGCTCAGAGCTTTGACTTTCTTAAGGAGTTCTAACAACTTTTGTCCTCGTTCAGTCTTTGTCTCGTACTGCATGCTTAGCTCTTTTGCTTCAGCCGCCAGGATCTGCACGTAGTCAACTACTCCGCGGATTTGATTTAAAGCTTCACCCATGACATAATCCCTTTCTCCGACTTCCTTTTGAGTTTGCTGAAGATGCCAATCACTTGTATTCAACGTTCTTTCCAGAATCTCAATTCGTATTTCATTATTCTGTAAAGAGGCCTCTAACTCCTCCACCCTCTCATTTAGTCTTTTGATCTCGGTTCGGCCTGCCTTTAACAACATTACTGAATTCCGGCTACGATGCCTATACAAGGATTCCTCCAACTCTCCTACTCGAGCTTTTAATTCGGCTACTTCGGCTTGGCTTTCTAGAAGGCTGCCCTTCATAGTATTTTCCTGGACATGGGCGTCTTGGAATTTGCTTTTCCAATGACTTGTTTTATTTTTCTCTTCATGGATTTCCTGCTGTCATTGTTCTGATGTCTTACCTAAACCGGCAGTTCTCATTGATAATCGAAGTTTTTTATAGTCCTTCTTTAGGCTGCTCAGATCCTCTTCAGCCTTATTCTTCCCTTTCCTTAATTTTTCCGCCTCCAGCTTCTGAACATCAACGTCTAGTCCTAAGAGCACCTTCTCTTCTTCTAGTTTTTCTATCACTTTCCCCATCTCAGCATTTTTCTTTTCAAAATCCTGTTTAATTATCTCTAATTCAGTCGGAACTACCTGCAAATGTTCTTCAATTGGGCGAACAATCTCCGGGTTTGGCACGGGAATGTTATCATTGATCATTCTGTTTCTCCACCAATCATATTCTTCAGTCACCATGGAATTTGCGCCAAATGCCTTCATTTTTCAGACTTGGTTCCACGCATTTGAGATTTCCCGAATCCTTTTCTTATTGTTTTCTCCCCGGTACATGAATTCACATTGAGCTATCCTTTGCGTCGCGGGTATGAACTGTCTTGATCTGTATTGTCTTGAAACTAGCAATGGTGCATATCCAGTTGCCCCTATATCCCGGCTAATGGGACCAAGTTGAGATCTCCGCATCGATATAATATTTCATCAGGAATAAACCATGGTGCTCGCTACTCTATGTCTTCGTCTTTGAGGCTTTGAAGTATGGCCATCCATTTTTCTTCTGAGAAGCTTTCTCGTCTCTGTGTGGCCACGAACTCTTTCAAAGGGGAGTAATCTTTAGACAAGTACTGATAGGAGACTTTTTCTGTTTTCCAAAAGTGACTATGAAACCATACCATCAGTAGCGATGCGCAGGCGATAAATCGGCCTTCGCCTTCCTTTCTGCATGCATTCAAGGATCTGAAAGTTTCAGCTAGTATAGCCGGGGCAAGTGTCACTCTTTTACTTAATATATCAAACAAATCTATCACCGCGTCCTCTATATGCCCCAAGGCCTTTGGAAAAATGACCAACCCGTAGATACTTAGGGCTAAAATATCGATCTTTTTCTTTACATCTGGATGAGTCAATATCAAATCCCGCAGGCTTTTCCACGAGATTCATTTGTTATCACCTTTGACCTTAACTCGAGCTGCAACCCACTGTTCGCTCATGCCTGTGATGTTTATTAATCTTTTAACCATGGTGGGAAGATGCGGAGCTCTAGAGTAAGCCTTATCTACTGACATCTTCGGGCAACGGAGCAGAGTGGTGTATTCTTCTATCGTCGGTGTCATGTCTATATTCCCGAAGGTGAAGCAATTGTAGGCAGAATTCCAATACTGTGTTAAGGCTCTAAAGAGGGATTTGTCCACCTTAACTTCGCACAAGTACGGCAAATCTCCGTATTCTTGGTAAAAGGTCTGTCTCATGTTGTTATCCCAACCGTCCCAAATCTCCTTTAATTCGAGCATATTGTTTTGAGCCGTGCTGATCCTGGTGTAATCCCAAAGCTCGGACTCATATCCGTTCACTAAGCTGTCTCCTTTTTGGCGTTGCATCTCCTCCGACTACATGCGCACGACCATGTTGTCCTCTACTTTATCAAAGTACTTGTTTTCCATGATTAATTCTCTTATTGGTAACTGAACTTTTGAGCCTATACCTTCTCTATGTATGATGATGAAATACGATGCAGAAAGAGACAAAAATGATTCAGTTAGCGAAAGACAACAATATCAAAATACAATTGAAGCATAAAACCTAAGGGTTTAATTTGGAAGGTTGCTAAATAGTTTAACACGACTCCTTCTAAAGTAAGTTTATACGTCTTACTACATGTGGTTTTAGGCTCTAAGGTAGAGGTACCCAAACCAACAGATTCCTCATTCCTTACCCATTACAGGATCATACGGATGAGTTCGGTTTAGGGGGACGCATTTCCCATATGTTTACACGGAAGTGAAAACTTCACGAAAACAAGGGTACTTTGTAATCCCGAAAGCAATCCACTATCCTGCACGGAGGTGAAGACCTCACGAAGGAGTAGTTTCAGGCTTCCACTTATTAGGGTAACATCATATGCAGATGTATGCAAATATCACATAATATAGCATCACAAAAAGGAGTCGAGGATCGCATATCAAACAAAACTGAAGCTTTTAAAAGTTTCTAAAGAATACCCGAAAATAGTCAATTTTGGCTTGACTCTCGTTTATTTTTAAAAAGTCCCCAGTGGAGTCGCCAGCTGTCGAAACCATCATTCTCCTTTGTTGGAAAATGACGTGTCTCGAAAAAAAAAAACTCTTTTTTTTTCAAAATGGGAGTCGCCACCAATCCTTTATTTGGTGTGATTGGGCCACCACAAAACGTTTCAAAAAACCGTTTTGAAAATATGTAGGTCTTCGAAATCCAGAAAAGGGGTTCAGGAGTTGGTTACACATGAGGAAGGATTAGCACCCTCATGTGCCCAAATTGGTACCGTATTGATTATTTTCGGGTCTTAATTTGTAACATTTAAAAGTTCGAATAAAGCTTAAATATACGATCCTTGGATGCACGAGTTTAACAGAAATCGAGTTTTGTTTGAAAATCCCACTACTTCCGAGTGATCGAGGAAGAAAGGCTACGTCTAGTGAGTTAGGACACGCCATTTCAAGATCAAGAAATAATGAGCTTTCTTTTGTGAAAACTTTTGTAAGAAGGATATTTGATTATCCCGTTTTGGAGATAGGTTGCACCTAGTAAGTTAAGGTGCAATCTTTTGGCATCGAAGATAAGGAAACATTGCCTCGATTAAGGATATTCGATTATTTCGGTTCGGAGAAAAGAAAAAAAAATTGCACCTAGTGAGTTAAGGCGCAAAATTTCGGAACCCGAAATAAAAGGATATTACCTCGATATTTAAGTTTTTATATAAAAAAACAATTTCAAAGACATGGATGCGAAATATGAGCGCATAATAAAATGTAAATGTTGATGAGAAGGAAGAAAAAGTGCGATCGGAGTTTAAAATGAGACCTTTCGGATGCACTGAGTGGCAAAATGGTAATTTTAGAATGTTCGGAATAAAAAATAGGATTTTTAGCAACTCGAGGGTAAAATGGTAATTTTGGAAGTTTGGGGATAAAATGGTAATTTTTGGAAGGTTTGGGGTCAAAAATGGGATTTTTAGGAATTTGGGGGTAAAATTGTAATTTTTGGAAGGTTCGGGGTCAAAAATGGGATTTTTGGGAATTCGAGGGTAAAACGGTAATTTTTGGAAAGTTTGGGGTCAAAAATAGGATTTTAGGAATTCGGGGGTAAAACGGTAATTTTTGGAAGGTTTAGGGACCTTCGGGGTAATAAAACCAAAAAATAGGTGACACGTGGCAGCCCCTCAAGTATCCTGAAGTCGGAGGACTATTTTGAAAATCGTGGAAAATTTTTGGGGTAATTTTGAAATTAAAGTGAACTTGATTTAATGATTAAATTAAAACAAAACATGAACAAAGGGGACTGCTTACTAAATAAACCAAAAAAATGACACGTGGCAGCTCCTGGTGCTTTTAAAAGGTCGAGGGGCTAATTTGAAGAACCTTGAAAATTATTGGGCCAATTTAGATTTAATTAAAAGTCTGAGAAGGACCTGATTGAAAATTTTGGAAAAAGCGGATGGATCGAATGCATAAATAACCCTTCCTTCAAAAACACGCGGATCCTAAGTTGGGTCGGATCAGAATTCGGGTCGGACGTGGACACTTCAACAAAACTACGCCGTTCTGCCCGAAATACTTCTGCCAAAACGGCACGTTTTGGCAGGGGTATTTAAACCCTCAGGCCTTTGCAAAGCCGAGTCTCTTCTTCATTTTTTCGATTTTCAGAAAAAAAAGGGCAAAGCCTCTCCCCATTTTCTCTCAACAGCCATCTGTGGTCGGCCAAACTCCGTCCGGCCAAACCTGTCACTATCCGTCGCGTGGGCCCTACGCGCGTCGACGATCCCCGCGCGTGGCCCTCGCGAGTTGTCGCCTGGGTTCTTCGGTGTGCGCACCGCTGCCTTCACCAGTCATGCGCGGTCGTCGACCCCCCATCACACGCGCTTCACCCACAGCCACGCGCGGTCACCGGGTACCCCGATGGCCTGCACCGCTCTCTGTTCGCTGGGTTTCGCCGTTCACGCGCCGTAGTTCTTGGTAAGAAAAGTTTCAATCTTTCTCTTTTCATCCTTTTTTTAAAAAAAAAGAGGTATAGGTCTAGATCGAACCCGATCTAGCCTAGATCCAAAAGGGTTCGATCTTTTTTTCGACGAAAAAAGAAAAAGATTGTTCTCCTTTTTTTTTTAAAAATCTCCAGATTTGTTGAGTTTTTTTTAAAACCGTTCATATTTTAAATCCGTTCTTGATTCCTAATGTTCCTCTGTTTTTTTTTTTGCAGGTTCGAGCACGACGGGGTGTAGGAGGTGTTCGACTGGGGCTCGATTTCCGGCGCGGCAGCTAGGGACAGCGGCCGACCGAAGATAAGTCTTCCGACTCTTCACGTTCTCTTTTTTTATTAATTATTAATTAATAATAATAATTATTAAAACATTTATTACTATTAATGATTTTTAAGAAAAATTTATTTAATATTAATGGGGTCATTAGTAATATTATTAACATTAAAACAGTTATTAATATTAACGAAGGTTATTGAAATGTTTTGAAAAAGTAAAAAGGTATGAGTAACAGTAGTGGGTATTGAATGCATGCATCGAAACTGAAAAGGCTTTAAATGATGATAAATATTTACTGAGTATACCTGGATGCTTTAATGCTTAAGTGTTGTGATCTGGTTTGCCTTCTGTTGCCTTTGTGCCTATTCAAATAACCTTGCTTTGAATTAAACTCTGGGAATATTAGTACATACTGTATGCTAATTTCTTAATACTCAAAATCCAACCCCCCTAAATGGTCATTCATTTGGCTTTTATAAATTGTTTTACAATGATTCTATTTTGTTTTATGCAACTAAATGCATATCTAATCTGCTTTCTCTTCTTGCAGGTTCGGCAGTGGCGGTAGCAGCCGGTGGCAGTGCAAGTTGGGGCTGAAGATGATGACCAGCTGCTGATGACGTGGCTGCTCCTGGTTGGCTGAAGGGGAGGCAACAGCAGCAGCACTGTAGTTTAGGCTTTCGGGCACTTTATAATTGGACCATTTGTATTTGGGCTATCTGTAACTGGGTCATTTGTATTTTGGTCATCTATGACTGGGCCATTTATTTTGGATTTTTTTTTATAATCGGACTTTTCTAAATTTAATTTTATAATAAATTTAAATTTCAAATAAATTTAAATTTAAAATAAACTTAAATTCAATTTCCAACTAGTCCAACCAAATTTGGGCTTCAACAACCTTAATAACTTTTTATATAATATATAGTTATCTTAATTTGTGATTATAAGATTATCATAATTTACATTTGTTTTGGTCCGATATTTGGTTTAATATAAATTGTAACATGTATGCTAAAATGACATATAATTATAATATTGTTTTTCTTAATCAATCAACTATAGAAATTATTATTTTAGTTAGATTACTAAAAATAATAATAATGAATAGACAATATAGCATAATCTTAATTAACCGTCGATAATGGTAAATTAATTTCACGATAAATTTTTACGAATTAGTAAATTATTAATCTTTTAAAAATTTTAAATTAGTAAAAATAAAATTACACTTTAATCATCTTAAAAAATAAAAATTTATAAAAACATAGGCTATTCAAATTATGAAATTACATTATTACTATCATAAAAATTAAAATTTAATTTCGATCTCCTTAAAAAAAAAAATTTAATTTCAACCCTACAAAAGTTTAATTTGTTACATTAATCATACACGAAAAACTAAATCTCAAATATTATATCTTCCTCCTTATCCCATTAGAGTCCAATTAGTATCACAATATTTTATCACGATGAAACCCTTCAATAATAGTTCTTGATAGATTATGCTTTAACAAATTTCATACGTACTGCGAAAATAATTAAAAGTGTATGGAAAAGATGGGAGAGAAAGAGAGCCGTGTCGAAATTCTTATGGAAAAGATGGGAGAGAAAGAGAGCCGTGTCGAAATTCTTATGGTTTTTGAAAATATCTTTTTACGTTGATCCTCTGTTTCCACCACAAATTTATTTTAATATTAACTCAAGTACAAGCCGACAGGGTGCAGTTAATGAAGGTTAGTAGGGATCCCCACACTTTTCATAATAAACAGTTTTTTTATTTTTTATAATTTTAAAATAAATTAGTATATAATAAAACTATATTTTAATTCTTTTAAATATAAAAAAATAATTTAATTTTTTTAAAATTATAAAAATATAAATTGTTAAAATGATAAAATTTCACTGTTATTCCGTCCTTACAAGCTGATAATGGACTTGATAGAATTTCCCAAGATATTGTTGAAATCTTGAGCTATGAAATCTTTTTAAATATTAAAAAATAAAAAAAATAGAAGATTTTCTAATATTTTTATATTTAGAAAATAAAATAAAGTAATATTTTCAAACCAAATTAAATGTCAGATTCCCTTCACACAAAAAAACAACCACCCCTTTTTTGGAACGAAGTGAAGTTAAAAGAAACTAAAAGGCATTGTCGAAAAGATACCAATTGTTTTAGATGTAATAAAAATTATTTTTAAATATTAAGATTAATTTCATTTTTTAATTTTCCAATATTTAATTTTTTTTAATTTATCAAACTCGTGATGCAATTAACGTACTACCTACGTATGTAAAGCATACGACATATAAGCAACCTAATTAATGTGACGCATGCATTGTTGACATATTAGCCTTTTTGGTTACATCCTCAATAATATAGGAAAGATAAAAATTTAATAAATTATTACATATTCTAAAATTACATATTTAAAAATATTATATTATAAATAATTAAATATAAATTTTAAAATTTATAATAATACATATGTAATATATACAAAATTAAAATAAAAAGTAGTTTAACTTTTTTGGCAAAAAAATCAAAATAGATAAATAAATCATATAAAAAATATTAAATACACTCTAACTGTTTGTCATTATATTATAATTTTACTATAACACATCAAAAAGTTATCAAGATAGTGAAATAAAATTCAATATTAAAAATCTATATTTTAAAATCAAATATTTGATATATTGTTAATAGAGTTTTTAAATTCCACAAGTAGACTTCCGATGATGATAGAATTAAAAAAAAATACACTGTTAATGTATCAAATATTAATCTTAAAAATTTCTTATATAATATATATAATTTTCTTAATTTGTGATTATAATATTATTATAAAAACTTGGTCTCGTCCATATGTGGATAATAAAATTGTAATACCTGCTAAAATGGGATTATGTACAAAAAAAAAAAGTTTATTTTCGAAATTACTTATGAAAATGAGTCAAAGTGAAAAAAATTATAGGAATAAATCAATTTTGCAAAAACACGCCTACGTGACGATGGTTTCAGGGAGAATTCAGAAAAGCGCTTCCATGTAGAAGCACTTTCATTGAATGGGACAAAAACGCTCTTACGTGGAAGCTTTTTTTCAATTAGTGTCCACATGGATGCATTTTTCAGCATGTTTTCATAGTGCTTGTCTCAATCAAGGAAAAACGCTCCTACATGAAGGCGTTTTTGTCTCAGTCAAGGAATTCTCCCTGAAAATATCACCACATAAGTGCGTTTTTGCAAAAATAATCTATTCCAATAATTTTTTTTACTTTAACCCGTTTCCGTAAATAATTTCGAAAATAGACCATAACCCGCTAGAATGACATATAATTATAATACAGCTTTTCTTAATCAATCAATTATAGAAATTATTATTTTAGTTGGAAGTTTCTTTTGATTTAATTTAAGATGCCGTGAAATTATAAACAATAACAATGAAAAGATAATATAACATAATTTTGATTAACAGTTGATAATTGTAGATTAATTGTACGATCAATTTCAATAAATCAATAAATCATTATCAAAATATATTATATATCTTCTTCTTGTAGTCGAATTCCACTAAAATACAACAAAAAAACAAACAAAAATGTACAAATTAAATCTAATACCATGTGTATAAGTTGAATCTTTTTATGGTTTTTGAGAGAGAAAAAGACATTCTTATGTTCAATTTCCACGCAAATTTATTTTACTATTAAACGAAGTGGATGCCGACAATGGAATTGACATTTCCTAAGATTTTGCTAAATTTTTAAGGTATGAAATCTTATTAAATATTAAATGATGTACAGTTTGTTGCTGTACGAATGATAAAGCTTAGATGATGATATGAATATGATCTAATATGTAGTATGAAATGGTTAAGGGTTAAAGTATGATTTTTAGTGGCTTGTGTTTAATGTTTGTGTTGATCCCAATGATGGCATATTGATTGTATGTTTAGGGAAGAGTTTATGCTATGATAAATCATGGATTGATCAAGTTTTGGACAGGTTTACATTAGTTATTATTATAGGTAATTTTGAAAATGTTGATTGTGCTATGAAACATATGGTTTATTTATGTTGTACGCGGTCTAACACACAATTATGTGTCACACAGGAGTTGATGATATGGTCGTGTGTTTATGAAAAGTTATGGAACATGTGCATACGTGATCACAATTTGTAACACGGTCTGGTCACGCGTCCGTGTACGTCTCGAAGAGAATTCCTTATTATTTTTTATCTCGTAATCTTATTTGAACTAGTTGTGTTGAGCTAAACTAATTCCTTTTTTTAAGAAGGTATTCTCTCTTATTCTTAAATAAGTTTAATCGTGGAAAATATTTGATTTATTGTTAATAGAGTTATTAAACTCCACAAGCAGGGTTAAGGTGATGACAAGTGTTGTATACGATATTGTAAAATATTAAAATAATATATATAAAACACATGACAAATTTTTTAAAGTCGACTTATTAAATTAAAAAATACATTACTAATATACTATTGATAATAGAAAATTGAGAGAAAAATATGAAAAATTTATCTGCTGTATTGATCTATTTTTTTTTTTTGAAAAAAGAATTACAAGCAAAGTAATTATATACACTGTAACAAACTAACTACTCTGCTAACTAATCTAACTGAAGTCTAACTAACATTTACAATTAATCAAATAATTAACTTCTAACACTCCCTCTCAAGTTGGTGGGTGAAAAGCATCTTTAACCCCCAACTTGGATAAGAGTAACTCATGTTGCTGAATACCCGGTTCCTTTGTCATGATATCTGCCAACTGATCATTAGAAGATACATACTTAGTCTCTAACAAGCCTTCTTGAATTTTTTCCCTAACAAAGTGACAATCTATCTCTATATGTTTAGTTATCTCATGAAATACAGGATTGGCCGCAATCTGTAATGCTGCTTTGTTGTCACAATAGAGTTTAGCAGGTTGTGTTACATCCAAGGCAAGTTCTTTCATCAAACCTTTTAGCCACTCAACTTCTGCTGATGTAACTGCCATGCTTCTATACTCAGCCTCAGCTGAAGAACATGCCACTGGTGTTTGCTTCTTTGACTTCCAAGAAACTAAGGATTTTCCAAGCTTTATGCAAAAACCTATCATTGATCTTCTGGTCATTGGACAAGTTGCCCAATCAGAGTCACAAAATGCTTCAAGTTGACAAGTTCTGCTAGCATCTAACAAAATTCCCAAACCAAGAACCTTCTTTATGTACCTTACTACCCTAAGAGCAGCCTCTAAATGCACTTTGGTGGGTTGATGCATGAACTGACTCAAGTGGTGTACTGTAAAAGTGATATCAGGCCTAGTATTTGTGAGATAAATTAATTTACCAATTAATCTTTGATACTGAGTTTTATCTGTCAATACTTCTTCACAGTTGCTCTATCCTACAGCTTCATCACACATTACTGTGGTGAGCTTGCAGTTTGGTTCCAAAGGTGTGGATGCTGGTTTGGCTCCCCCTAAACCAGTGCTTTCAATGAGTTCTAAAGCATATTTTTGCTGATTTAATATTATTCCTTTTGCTGATCTCAAGACTTCAAGCCCCAAAAAATACTTTAATTCTCCCAAGTCCTTCACTTTGAAGTTCTTGTGTAGAATCTCTTTTAATTCCTCAATCATTCCACAATCACTCCTTGTAATCAGCTAATCATCCACATATACTAACAAAATGACTAACTTGGAACCTTGTTTCTTTGTGAAGAGAGAGTAATCATACTTGCTCTGGCTATACCCAGCAGATAACAAGGCCTTTGTCAACTTAGCATTCCATTGTCTAGAGGCCTGTCTCAACCCATATAATGACTTTTGCAGCCTACAAACCATCTCCCCCTGGCTGTAAAAACCTGTTGGAAGCTCCATATACACCTCTTCATTAAGGTCACCTTGTAAAAAGGCATTATAAACATCCATTTGACACAAAGGCCAAGCAAAGATAGAGGCTAGAGCAAGAATGAACCGAACAGTAGTGATTTTTGCTACAAGTGAAAAGGTATCCACAAAATCTACACCTTCTTTTTCACTGTAGCCTTTGGCTACAAGACGGGCTTTGTATCTTTCCACTTCACCCGAGGCCTTATACTTTATTCTAAAGACCTATTTGCAGCCAATTGGAACTTTTCCTAGAGACAAAGGTACAACGGACCAAGTTCTGTTTGCCTTAAGAGCCTGAATCTCCTCATTCATGGCTTGGACCTAAAGCGGATTTTTGACAGCCTCATGGTAAGTTGTGGGTTCAAGAAACTTAGAAGAAGCAAAAATAAACACTTGAGTATGTAAAGGCAAATGGAAATAGGAAATGAAATTAGAAATAGGATACTGACCAGAAGAATGAAATGACTCTGGAGAAGAAGTGGATTAGCAAGAGCAAACAAAATCCTTCAACCAATTAGGTGGTTTAGTAACACGTGTAGAGTGTCCTAATGGAACAGGAGGAATAGAAACTGATGCAGGAGTAACAAAAGGTGATGGAATAGGATGAGATAATGGTTCAATAGAAGAATCTGTCAATGTTGTAAGAATAGTAGGTGCATCTGAACTATGTGTTTCAACATTTGTATTTGACTCAATAGGTATATTTGGTGCATTTACTGTATTGGGAACAAGAACTAAAATATCATAATCCAAAATATGAGGTTGGTTAGAAAAAAAGAACATGTATTTGTAGGCTGTGGAAAAGAGAAAGGAAAAATGGACTCATGAAAAATTACATCTCTGTTGACAAAAAAGGTTTTAGAATCAAGATTGAACATAATGTAACCTTTTTGGGTGCTAGAATATCCTAAAAATACTGATGGAATAGCCCGAGCTGTAAATTTATCAAGATGGACAACATTGGTAGCATACCCTAAATAGCTAAACACTCTCAAATGAGAAAGATTAGGAACTTTTTTGTAGAGTGCCTTAAAGGGTGATTTCCAATTTAACAAGGAAGTTGGTAACCTGTTGATAATGTAACAAGTTGTAGAGACACATTCCCACCAAAATTTCAATGGCACTTTAGATTGAAACTTAAGGGCTCTAGCCATCTCTAAAATATGCCTATGCTTACGCTCAACTACCCCATTTTGTTGAGGAGTGTAAGGACATATACTTTGGTGCAAAACCCCTAAAGAAGAAAAGAAGGCAGTGCACTCATTGTTGAAAAACTCAGTCCCATTATCTGTCTTAACAATCTTGATTTTAGAATCAAACTGTGTCCCAACATACGTAAAGAACTTTTTGAGAGCTAAAACAGTATCACTATTGAGTTTTAACAAAAAAATCCAAGTCATACGAGTATGGTCATCAACTATGGTAAGGAAGAATCTACAACCAGTGTGAGTGGACACTCGGTAAGGTCCCCAAAGGTCTAAATAAAGCAACTCAAAGGGTTTACTAGATTGAGATAGGCTAACAGGGAATGGCTGTCTAGTTTGCTTGGCTAAAGGGCATATGGAGCAATCATGAATACTTGTCTTATAATCAATATCAATACCAGTCAGAGAAGAAAGTTTATGCATAGTAGAAGTAGAAGCATGTCCAAGACATGCATGCCAAATATGGATATCTTTATTAGCAGTAGATGTCATACATGAAACAGAATTTTCAACATATGACAGATTAGAAGGTAAAATAGAATTATAAGAAACTGTAGAAATACCAGAGGGTAAACCGGTGGGGTCAAAAATGTATAATCCCTTACTCTCTTTACCAATCCCCTTCATCCTTCCAGTTGCAAGATCCTGTAGAATGCAAAAATCAGGATAGAAGGTGATAAAACAATTATGATCACGGGTGAGTTTGGAAACAGACAATAAACTTTGATTAAAATGAGGTACAAACAATACATTATGAAGTGAAATAGAGGGACTCAAAGGACAAGAACCAATATGAGTTATAGGAATACTTTTACCATTTGGTAGATGAACAAAACGTGAATGTGTAGCTCATGATTTTGGAGAATACAAACTTTTGAAATCAGACACAATATGATTTGTTGCACCTGTGTCTATAACCTAGGAAATAGATCAATTAGTAAAATTTGTATCACTAGCATTTATACCTGCCATGTTCACAACTGTATCAGTTGCAGGAGCCTTCTGAAGCAATTCCAATATTTGGTTATATTGCTCACGAGTAAAAATAGGAGCCCCTTCATGAATTGATGACTGAGAACTAGTAGGGGAGTTCACATTGATTGAAGAACTCTTAGAATTTCCAGAATCCGAGACCTGTTCAAGATTAGTAACCATCATTGCTGTCTGGGTTCCCTTCTTTTTAGTGAACTTATAATCTGAAGGAAATCTTATGAGACGGTAACAACTCTCCCGCTTGTGTCCCTTGATTTTACAGTAATCACATACTCCATTGAAACGACGACGATCAGCAGCCTGTGAATATAGCACTATTGATTCTGAATAAGGTGTAAAACCAGAAAGATGCATCCTCTGTGATTCTTCTTGAAGAAACATGGAATAAGCTTTATTAACTGAAGGAAGCGGCTGCACCAACAGAATTTGGCTCCTAATGGCAGAGTAAGTTTCATTCAACCCCATCAAAAATTGAAAAAGCTTTTGTTGAACCAGATGTTCAAGATTCTGTTACGAAGCTTCACACTAACAGGATGAGAAACGAACAAGTGATCCATACTCATCCCAAAGTAGCTTGAGCCGAGTGTAATAACCTGACACCGCAGCATCTCCTTGAACCAATGTGGCAATTTCTCGGTGAAGAAAATAAATTCGAGAGCCATCAACCTTATCAAATTGCTCCCGTAAATCCTTCCAAACAAGTGAAACATTATAAGTGAAAACAATTCACGCGGACAAATCCTTACTCACAGTGTTGAGTATCCATGAAAGGACGATTGCATTACAATGCTCCCACTGTGAGTGCAAAGAAACATCGTAAGACTCCCTCTGGCAATCTCCATCAACAAATCCCAACTTATTTTTTGCCAGAAGCGCAATCCTCATAGACTGGCTCCAAATACTGTAGTTTTCGAGACCGGTAAGCTGATGAGTAACTAATAACGTCCCCAACGTATCTGACGGATGCAAGAAAAGCGGATGATTGAAGTCAATCTCATTCATCGCCAGGGCATTTTGATTGCAACAACCTAACTCTCTCAATTTGGGGAAATTTAAGAAAAAACAAAGAAAAAGAAAGAACGTGACTGAGAAAAATAACCAATAAAGCAGATCTCACAAGCCCAAACAAACACAGGCCCCAAGAAAAAAAGCTTTTGATATCATATTGAGAATAGAAAATTGAGAGAAAATATGAAAAATTTATCTGCAATATTGATCTGTTTTTTTTTTTTGAAAAAAGAAATACAAGCAAAGTAATTATATACACTGTAACAGACTAACTACTCTGCTAACTAATCTAACTGAAATCTAACTAACATTTACAATTAATCTAATAATTAACTTCTAACATGTACCAAATAATAACCTTAATAACTTTTTATGTAATATATAGTTTTCTTAATTTGTGACTATAAGATTATTATAATTTAAATTTGGTTTGATCCGATATTTGGATGAATATAAATGGTTACACGTATGCTAAAATCACATTAATTATAATATAGCTTTCTTAATCAATCAACTATAGAAATTATTATTTTAGTTAGATTACCAAAAATAATAATAATGAATAGCCAATATAGCATAATCTTAATTGACCCTCGATAATTGTCAATTTCCGAAAATTTATCAATAATTTTTTAAATTTTAAATTAATAAAAATAAAATTTTGAATTAATAAATAATTTAAATTTAACATACAATAAATAATTTAATCCGCATTAAGTTTTAAGTAGTATAATCTTATAATTTAAAATATAAGATTTGTGTTTAAAATTTTAAGGTATGAAATACTAATCCTCCGCATTTTGAAGACTGATTAAGGGGTGAATGCTGGCTACGAATTTTAAAACTGTTCCATACTCAAGATAAAGATCAAACCCTCGACCACTAGTCAAGGTAAAAAAGACCCTTATCATCTCACCTAACTCTCGTGATTAATCTACATTTAATTTTAAATAATATAATTTATAATTTAAATTCAAATTTAATTTTTTAATATTTACTTTTTAATACTTAAATTTTCAATTTATTAATAATAGCGTAAATCCATCGTGCAATGTTAAAATTCAACCCATATTAACTAGTTTAATGTAATACTTATATTTGTTCAAAAAAAAATGTAATACTTACATATGCAAAGCATACGTCATTTAAGTAACCTAATTAGTGTGGCGCATGCATTTATGACATATTATAAATCCTCAAGAATAAAGGATAGATAAAAAATTAATAAATTATTAAAAATTCTATTATATATATATGTGTGAAAATCACGTATTCAAAATATAAAGTGTACATTTAAAAAATAACATATAATAAATAATAAAATGTCAAGTTTAAAATTAATAATAATAACACATACGTAATATGTACAAAATTAAAATAAAAATAGTTTGACTTGTGGTAAAAAAAAAGTTGAAATAGATAAATACATCATATTAAGAATATTAAATATACTCAAACTGTTTATCATGATATTATTCTTTTACTATAGCATGACAAAAAGTTATTAAGTTAGTGAAAATAAAATTCAATATTAAAAATATCTTCTTTTAAAATTAAATATTGAGTTGATTTGTGATACCAACGCAATCAATGACAGGGGCGAATCCAAGGGACTAGCAGGGGCTTTGGCCCCCTAAAATAGAAAAATTTCTATTTAGCCCCTTGAAATTTTTTAAAATTATAAATTAGTAAAGATAAATTTGCACTTTGACCCCCTAAAAATGAAATTTTTTTTATTTAATCCTTTAAAAAATGTAATTTTACTATCATAAAAATTACAATTTAACTTCGGTGCCCCCTAAAAAATTTTCTGGCTTCGCCTTTGATCAGTGACATTATCTATATACACAAATGTGGTAAGAAAAATATTTTATGCTAAAAGTTATTATTTTTTTTAAGTTTACTCAAAAATTATTAATGGTGTAGTGGTAAAGAATTTGTTTATAAATCTATTAAACAGAATTTCAATATCTAAACATGTTAATTTTAATTCTTTTATTTTAAGACTATATGAAAAAATTAAAAAAACTATAATAATAATAATAATAATAATAATAATAATAATAATAATAATTAATAAAATAATAATTAATCATTTCTTAATTAAATTAATACTTGATTAACCTGTAATACTAACTCAATTAAAAATTTTATCAATAATAAATGACATTTTATAATAAAATAATTAAATAAAGACTTATAAGGGGTTCTATTTATAAACTTATTGCATTAAATGAAATATAAATAAATGAAGCTTTCTTTAATTAAAACATACATTAAACAATTTACATATTTAATTTTGATGGGGTTTTTATCTCATAATTTAATAGGGTTTGGAGCTATGAACTTTCACATTAAAGTAAAATATACTTAATTTCATTTTATTGTCTACGTATCAAAGAAAAGCTAAATTTTACTAACAAATCTATAACAAATGTTATATCGGGTCATGTATTGTTTACAAGTTACATTAATGGCGTTATGGCACTAAGATATAATACTCCAAGATCAAAGAGCTCCTCATCATTTTCACAAGAACGAAATGGGTATTTATTCAAATCTAGTGCTCTTATAATGATTGAAGTACTTAATGAATGTGCTTTATCAATGTAAAATTTATTTAATATATTTCTACATAAGATATAATCCTACATTTTCATTTGTCAACCAGCATGCCTAGACAAAATTAATGATTCAAGTTTATCATACTAAGGCATTATTATTATTATTATTATTTTTATTATTATTATTTTTGAAATATATATGGTTTCAAATTTATGGCTCTAACATTGATATAGTTATACTGTAACAAGATTTTAATTTGACATGTTTAAGTTTTTAATTTCACTTGATTTGACTCAACACGAGTTTCATTTCACTCGGCTTGATTAAAAAAAAATTCAAATCGAGTTAAGATAATAAAATAGAACTTATTAACTCGATTAATTTGAAATTTAATATTTTAGTTAGTAATTCCATTAAAAAAATAATTCTACTCTTTTTAAAAAGTCAATGCTCAAATTCAACTATTTTTAAAAGTTTGAAGGGGGCTATTCAAACAGGCACGAGTCAACTAAACGATATTCCTATAGCAATCGGAGTTATGGATTTTCAGTTTATGGGGGGGGGGGAGTATGGGATCTGTAGTAGGCGAGAAAATCACCAGTTTGATCGAATATGTTACCAATAATTTTTTATCTTTTATTCTAGTGTGTGCTACCGGAGGAGCACACATGCAAAAAGGAAGTTTGAGCTTGATGTAAATGGCTAAAATATCTTCCACTTTATATGATTATCAATAAAATATGTAAACTTTTAGAGTTAAATTTAGCATTATGCCAAAAAATAATGAATTCGGAGGAAAACGTTTTTTACATAACATGCATGAGGTAGATGTACATTGGATCACAAAAATCTTATCATAAGTCTAGAGTTGGATTTCTTGTATGATTTTCTAATAGTGTAATTTATAGAAATTTATACTATTTTTTAAGTGTTTATAGAATTGGTATGAATGTCGATTCGGTTGAAAATTATTAAAAATTAGTTTTTTATAAAGTAATAAGTATGAATATATTTTTATATATTTATATAAAATTTTAAAAATTACTTATATATGATAAAAATTTAGGTTAAATTTAAAATTAGTATTTGAATTTGTCTATTTCTCTCGGATTGGTACCTATAGTTTTTTGTCTTAGATTGGTACTCAAATTTTTTTTCGTCCACTGATTTGATACTTAAGTTTAACATCGTTAAATTTGAAACATGTGACAAAATAATATTATGGGTTTTTTTTTTGGTTGGATTCTTCAATTTGATTGTCCAAAAATACTAATGATCATAACAATATAATCTAAGGATGTTAGAAAGACTGTAAAAAATTAAGCAAATAGCAAGGAAGAAATGAACAAATCATCGATTGTTGTCGGCTTTTCTTTTTCCTTGAAGATTATGGTGAATAATAATAATAAAATTAATAATGTGATAAAAATTATGACTTTTTCCTCCAAAAATACACTGTGCGTGCAGCCGCAGTCTGTTACGATTGGTCTTAGGGTTTAGGAATTTGAAGAAGAAAAAGAAAAAGAGATAATAAATTGGAGGGGTGAGGGTGGGAGTAGAAATGTAAAAAGGGAAAAATTTTATTATTATTATCATTTTTTTTTAGATTATGGTATCACTATGACATCATTTATGCCACGTGTCACAATATTATTCTGGCACGTGTTTCAGATTTAACGATGTTAGACTCAGGTACTAAATCAATGGACGGAAAAAAAATTCGAGTACCAATCTGAAATAAAAAAAATTATCAGTACCAATTTAAGAGAAGTGGACAAATTCGTATAGTAATTTTATATTTAACCCCAAAACTTCTATATTAATAAAATACCAAAAGAAAATTTTCACAAACATCTATACGACGTTTAAAATTTTCGATTACGAGTTGATCAATCAAAAAGTTAAATATTAAAATTTAGGTGTTATTCGATAAATTAAAAAATTAAATATTAATAAATATGTGTTAAAAATTAAGTTAAATCGACAAATTATTTAAAATCAAATATAAAATATAATCAAATTATTGATAAATATAGAATTTAAATTATAAAAAAATTTATTCTATATTTTATAATTAAATTTTTAAATATTTTAAAACACGAGAAAAGTATTGCTATTGATATCACATTCGTCGTTTCATTGTCAACCATCTTAACCTCTCTTTTTGCTTTTGCTGTTGTAAGATATTTAGTTTCATAAAAATATTTTGATTTAAAGAAAAAAAAATGAAAGAAATTACAAGTAATTAATTATACCGTTTTTTATTGAAAAAAAAAAAATACCCCAAATCTGAAAATGTTGAAAGGGAAGGAAATACTATGTACGTGTGAAAATATCATGCTAGCCCAACTACCCCCTGACGTCTACAAATAGGGGCTCCATGCCAAGTGTCTTCACCGCACAAAGTAATATCCAGCTTTGATACATAGTGATTAGAGTGAGATGGAAGTAGTTCAAGTTCTTCATATGAATGGAGGAGTTGGAGGAACCAGCTATGCAAACAATTCTTTTGTGCAGGTATCTATGTATAATAATCTATCATATACGTATCTGTCGATAACTTTCATTGTATGTACTGAGATATTTTTCTATGTTGAAATTGGGACAGAAAAAGGTGATAACCATGGCAAAGGCAATCACTCAGGACGCCATCACTAAGCTCTATTGCAGCACTTATCCGGAAGAAATAGCCATCGCAGATTTGGGTTGTTCTTCCGGACCCAACACTTTGCTTGTGGTGTCTGAACTTATCAAAGTGGTGGATAGTGTTCGCCGAAAGATCAGCCAAAAATCCCCCGAGTATCAAGTGTTTTTGAATGATCTTCCTGGGAATGACTTCAACACCATTTTCAGGTCCTTGCCCATCTTCCAGAACAAACTGAGGGAGCAAGTTGGACCCGGCATTGGACCATGTTTTTTCACTGGAGTACCTGGTTCTTTCTACGGAAGGCTTTTTAGGAAAAACAGCCTTCATTTTGTACACTCTTCCTATAGCCTGCAGTGGCTCTCTCAGGTTTAGTTTTTATATTAATGAAATATATATCAGCAATCATTTTAGAATGAAAAAGAGCCTGTAATTTATGAGTGGATTATTTTGATTTGATCCAGGTTCCTCAAGGGCTGGAAAGTAATAAAGGGAACATTTACATGGCTAGCGCAAGTCCACCAAACGTGCTTAAGGCATACTATGAGCAATTCCAGCAGGATTTTCCCTTGTTTTTGAAGTGTAGATCAGAGGAACTGATGGATGGAGGGCGTATGGTTTTGACATTTTTAGGGAGAAGAAGTGATGACCCTTCAAGCAAAGAGTGTTGTTACATTTGGGAGCTTTTGGCCATGGCTCTCAATGATATGGTCCTTGAGGTATAGAATTAGTTTCTGGGATTTGAACCATAAATTTGCAGGATAAGATACAATGTTTAAAGATAACTATATGGCTGAACC
Source organism: Kokia cookei (assembly GCA_039519145.1). Classification (NCBI taxonomy): domain Eukaryota; kingdom Viridiplantae; phylum Streptophyta; class Magnoliopsida; order Malvales; family Malvaceae; genus Kokia; species Kokia cookei. Next base: position 15,898,058 of record CM076909.1, read on the forward strand.
ATCAATTGGACACTAGTTGATATTATCTATAGATTTGAACCACCCCACCTACCTATGTATCATATCATTTTCCAGAAGAGGGAATCTGAGAGTGACCGGCCCATAAACTAGTAAACTAGGGAGTTAAGTTCCTAAAGTATATTTTGCTGCATATATATATATATATATATATATATATATATAAAGTTGATAAACCAGATATTAATTAGATAATAAATAATGCAGGGAGTGATAGAAGAAGAGAAACTGAACAGCTTCAACATCCCACAATACACACCATCTCCAGCAGAGGTTAAATATGAGGTTGAGAAGGAAGGGTCGTTCAGCATCGATCGATTAGAAGTAACTGAAGTGAATTGGAACGCTTATCAGAACGAAATTGACTTATCTGATGCATTCAATGATGGTGGGTACAACGTCGCCAAGTGCATGAGAGCTGTGGCTGAGCCACTGCTTTTGAGCCACTTTGGTGAAGCAATCATCGATGAAGTGTTTCAAAGGTACAGAGAAATTGTTGCTGATCGCATGTCCAAAGAGAAGACTGAGTTTGTCAACGTCATTGTTTCTCTTAAAAAAGCTTGATTACTAGGTCATCAGTGGTTATCTACCGTGGAACCCCCCCCCCCTCATCACCACCACCACAAAACCAATCTATACTATATGGTACAAATGAACTCTGCTACGACATTGTATTCTCAAATCAAGAATAATTTCATGCTTGCAATTTGTTTGCATTTTTTTTATCACTCTTTATTTTTAATTTCTAAATAAATTAAATTATAAAATTTGCCAAGAGTTTATATACATCATCTATTTATTTACAAACCAATACCTAAAATTATAAAACCAGTTTGTTGACCTGATGATCAAGAGTGATTATTTTCTTAGATGTAATTTGAGTTCGATCGTTGCGTTAAAATTTTGTTCTCCTATTGTAATTAAAAAAAAAAAACCTAAAATTACAAAGCAAAGTTGACAAATCATCAGTTTTCTTTCTGGATTTCAATGTATATTCAATGCCAAAAGTTCTATAATTAAAAGGCAAAGGGAATGAACCTCAGCCTCCACGTCACAAAGGAAAAGAAAAGGAATTACCTGGAATATCATTTTCAATTCAATGTATATACATCCGAGGAAACCACTAAAGTTGTAAAATAATTCATATAAAAAAATCATCTAGTCCAAAATGTTTCAAGCTAAACAAAAAATTATTTACGGCGGAGCTTAAAATTTTTTTAAATCAAAATTAAATTATATATTTTTATGATAGTAAAAATGTAATTTTATCATTTATATTTATATAATTTTTAAAGAGTTGAATTGAATTTTTATTATTTTTTAAAAATAAAATGTAATTTTATCATTATTAATTTAAAATTTTATAAATTATAAAAATTCTAAATTAAAAATTTACCATTTTAAGAGAACATGAAACCCTGAATGTCTAGTATGCTCTTGCCAGTATTACATAGTCTGTTATGTTAATCATCTTGCCTTGAAGCCTTAAGCTAACCATTTCTTCAATTAATTTTCAAACTATTCATGTTAAGCCTAGCCCGAGCTAGTTTAGCATTATTTTTGAGAAGTGCTTTTAAAAAGTTGTGTGAAAAAGTGATTTTGAAAAATACTTTTGAAAAGTTTAGTTTAAGATTTAAGTATTTAGTATTACAGTCAAAAAGATCTTTTGAGAAATAAAATATCCATTTTAGATATGGTATTATAAAGTAACAAATATGCATTTAAATAATATTCAAATTATTTAATATTATGATATTTTAATAAGAATATAAAAATAATTTATTTTAATTTGTTGTTAACATTTTAATACATGAAATATAAATTTTAAATATTTTTTAAGTGATTAATATTAATTATTTATAAAATTTAATTCAAATATATAAACTATATTTTAAATATTTAAATATAACCAATAAAAATTTAAGTATATAATATTATATATTTAAAATAAATTTTAATAAAAAATAATTACATACTCAATATAAATATTATATAAAATACTTTATAAAAATTAAAATTACTTTTTTTCCTAAAAGTTGATTTTGTTTTTAGGTTCAAAAACGCTTTTCAAAACTAATTAATAACCTTACAATTAATGTAGTACGTCATTTAAATAGTTATTAGTATGACGCATGCGTTAATGACATGATATAAGTTAAATCCTAAAGAATAAAGAAAATATTTTAATATATTAATGGAGAAAAGTAATATTTCAATCCTAGAATTTGCTTATGTTGTGTGTAAAAGTAATCTTATCTTGTTTTTCTTCTCACCAAAGAAATGAATCTTATTTTGTTAAAAAAAAGGGGTAAACTACATTAATAGACCCAATTATTAATAATTTTTTTTATCATTCAACTAATTAAAATTATAAGATGATCACTCAATCATTATTAAAATTTTTTTTATCATTCAACTATAAAAATTACAAAAATGGTCACACGACTATTTTATCTTTTTTTTTTTTGTCATCAGATTGATAGTGATAACTTTTAAAATTGACATAATAATAATTTTATCCCTCAATATTTATACAAATATGTCAGCCTAATGAAAGCCATCAGAAACTGACACATAGCAGTATGTTGATGAGGAATAACAAGTTAGCAAAATATAAAAAAAAAACAATTTTTTTAAAAAATAATACAAATATGTATATAGAATGAATTTGAACAAATGATTGTCTAGATTCATTCTGAATGAATGCAAAACTAAAAAAACTTCAAAATTTATAAAAAAAAATTATTAATAATTTTTTAAGAATTCTAAGATATTATAAAAATAAAATATGAAAAAAATTCAAAAAAAATATTTTTTTTAAAAAAGCTAATAAATATATGCATTTAGAATATACCAAGACACCAACAACTTAACCACCTCTCTCGCCATCCTCACGGACTATGAGGGAATGGAATCAACACTAAAAACAACAAAGCGTCAGAGACTATACTATCATGCAGTGTTTGCAAGTGTGACAGGTCAGTTGTAATATATTTGTACAACGGGGTACGGAGTACTCTGAGGATCGAACCCAAGAGAGTTTACGATTGAGCAAATTATAGCAACAAGTATACAAAACAAGGAATCTAACTAACTAATTGCTAAACACTATAGTGTGGAAAGCCATGAAATCAAGAATAATTACACTAATTTATCAACTTATTAACACAACGATTAAATTGTAAACTATGCAAACTTACTAATTTAACCAATGAATAAAAAAAGATGGTTAATTGATGACAATGTGGTTCATTAATCTTTGAATTAGGGATAGAACTTGCTTAAACTCCTAAAGTGGTTCCATTTTATCTCTTGATCTCAACTTTACCAAATTAGAGAAATTAGTCTGGTTTATCTCTCAATCTTACGGGCTAACCCGAGACTAACGAATTGGTGCTCAACAAGATTACCTCTCGGTCCCACTTGCCTAAATATTCCCTTAGGAGCGCCAATATTAAGTTTTTAGGTTTATTCAATTTAGTCCAATTTATTTGCAACTTAGTTTCTCATCTAAAAATCTACTTACCCACATTTCCATTAACCAACCCCCTTAGGGTTTAGTCATCCATACTAAAAACTAAACTAACAAACATGCAAGCAAAGGAAATGACAACCATTAACATAAAGCTTGAGAAAAATATAATAGTTTGGATTTTTAATCAACAAAACTTAAAAGAAAACTGTAGGTGATCATTCAACAGTAAAATGAAGTACAGGAAACATAAAAGTTGAAGTTTGTAACAGATTAAATTAAAAGAAACTAAAATATAAGATAAAGGTTAAAATTTCATTACAAAAAATGGAAATGGACTAAAAATACAAATAAACCCTAACTAGAGTAATAACTAACTTAACTAATATAAAGAACAACAAGAACAAGAAGAAAAGTTGTAGAGAAATGACTCTACAGCTAAGGAAGATGAGAACTAAGAAATTCTAAAAAATGGAGAAGAAAACCTAAGAGAACTAAAGAGAAAATCGAATGAAAAAAATTTCGAGTTAATTGAATTGACGAATCCTATTTTATCATCCTAACTCAATTTGAACCTACACCACCAGCATTTTTAAAAAATTATCACTCCAACCAAAGCTTTATTTGTAACACCCATATCCCGTATTCTATCATCGGTATAAGGTTACGAAGAGTTACTGTACACATCGAAATAATTTCATAACATACAGTATTTAAATGTCAATATAAATTTCATTTGATTCAGATATAATTCAAATTAATATAATAGCATACATTTATTTCGTATAATATCTAATAATTTAGAACTTAACCCGTGCTTTCGAGGCCTCAAAACGACTTAAAATCAATTCAAGACTGATTTGAAACAAATTATAAAGTTTAAAAGAGAGTTGAAAATTTTGAGAAAATAGGGGCACACGGTCGTGTGCCAACTCGTATGCTTGCCTATGTATCCACTCGAAAAAGGGACACACGACCGTGTCACTGACTATGTGTCAAACAGTGTGTGGTTTTGAAAATGGGTCACACGACCGTGTACCAAACCGTGTTAGTACTGCAGCAAACACACTTAGGGCATACGCCCGTGTATAGGCCGTGTGAGCCCAAAATTTTCTCAAACCAAGCGCAACCGTCACCTAGTTGTTTAGGGACCTAATCCAATTCATACCACAACCTTACCATGCATACATTAACGAGAATAAAGATAATATACGAGACAAAAAAAATGTATAACCTAATTCCTTCTTCTACAACAAAACATCCTAAATACATGCCACTTATAACCAAAACACCATTAACGATTAATTACCAGATAGTGTGATCTCTAAGAGTAATTCAATCGGCAGCTCGTATTTGACGGTTTGCAAGGAAGAAAGATCAATCGAGGTAAGCTGACTTAAAGCTTAGTAAATTCGTAACAAACTTAAATTCAACTTTCCATAAGTGATGAAATTTTAAACCTTTTACAAGATAATTCCATATCATGATCATAAGTTCATTAATTATCTATACACATCAGAAATCTCACAAGGTTAGTGAGTTCGTATGTAAACATATGACTTTGTCATGATATCAAATTTATACACGAACAACACATTTGGCATATAAACCAAACATCATATTTACACATAACAATCACCTTTCATTTCATTTATCTAAATCTAATATCTCAATTTATACATATAATTTCACATATCATTTCTTGTAATAATTCCCTATAGCCTTTTTTTTATAACCATTTCATTTTATACATTTAACATATAAAGATTCATTAAATCTTATACTTACATTCCCTTCCTATACAACACAATCTCACAACGTTGGTGAGTATCACCAAGAAACATATAATTTCAACAATTAATGTGTCTTGTAATAATAACACCTTAAGTATATATATATCATCCATCATATGTTCAATAAACATGCTTTCTCATTTCAAACATTTGTATCAACATTTCCCAATTTGCATGTCTTGACCATATTCGTTTCACATATATATTCGTTTAAGCCTTTAACACTTCCTTTGAATGTTACCATAACAATTAACTTTTATTATTTCGATGGATCCTTATAAAAGTATTCACTTCGCAAGTTCAGTACATTTATGCTCATCAACTAATATGCGTTTACGCTTACGCTCGCCAGCTGATATGCGTTTACGCTCGCCAGCTAATATATGTTTACGCTCGCCAGCTAATATGTGTTTACGCTCGTCAGTTGATATACGTTTACGCTCGTCACTAATATGCATTTACGCTCGCTAGCTAATATAATAAAAACATTGCGTTTGAAACTTTTATTTGATCCATCGAAATTTACTCCATTTATGCATCTCAAAATTATTTACTTTTCAATATATAAATTTCACATGTATATAGATAAATTCACCAACATTAATATTGAAATAAAATAAGCACACAGTTAGAAACTTACTTCATATTATACCATTACAATCTTATATCCAAATAGTTCTTATTTATAAAACATAAGATAAATAATATCTAACATATCATATAATTAATTAAATCTTTCTTTTTCACATGAATTTAAATATATTCATTCATTACCTATAATCATGACCTTCAATTACAATTTCATTTCAATTATATCATTTCAAGCTCATATCCATATATTTCATATTTTTTTAATTATAGTATCCAACTTAAACATCATCACCAATTATTCCAACTCATCACATAATTATCTCAAACAATCAAATTCAATTTCAACATGAATAAATGTCTTAAATTACAAAAAATAACATATAATTAATTTGATAAATTTACGAACTTACCTCAACTAAAACGGTTGCCAAACAAAGCCGATGACTATACCGAACTTTAACTTTTCCTCGAATAAAATCCGCTTGCTTCGTTTCTTGATCTAGATAACAATTCCCATCAATTTACCATTCCAATAATTTAAATATTTAATTCTAACTTATAACCCATCTTAATGTATAATTACAAAATATCACTAACATCTTAACTTTCATGCAATTAAATCCTTAAACCAAAATTTATAGTTTAATCACCACTCATTCAAATAATCAAACTAGTCATTTTAGTATGAGTTTATAACAACCCAAAATTTCTACCATTTCCCTTTTATTCACTTCACATTTTTTTAACTATTTTCTCAAATAAGTTCATAAACCCAAAATCACTTAACAAAATATTTATATCTAGTCATCAACTTAAATAATTCACCCCTTAAAATAATTAATGACAAATACCTGACACTTTAACGATTTTTCAAATAAATTTCCAGGTTAGCTAGATTACGATATCGAAATTTCAAAAACATATAAAATGGTAAGAAAATGACTAATTTAAGCTTGAACCTAACAATACCCTAGATTTGTCTCCCAAAATTTTCTTTTCTCCCTCTCTGGCTCGAATTCGGCTGAGCCAAAAGAAAGACTTCAACCACTTCCACTAATATAAACCATTTTATTTTACCCCTTTTTCTTAATTAATTTAATCAAAAATTTTAAACTAAATTTCTAAGCCACACAATAATGACACCTAACGACACTAAAGATTTAAAGGGGAATTTGCCCCTTTGATCCTTCCTTTTTAATTTCAAATTATAATATTTGTATAAATTGCACTTTTACCATTTATGTAATTTAGCCCTCTATTTTAATTAACAATCAAATCACTACAATTTTCTAGTCGAACTTCAATATGCATAAATAGTAACTCCGTAAATATAAATATTTATGGGCTCGGTTTACCAAAAAGAGATCCCGAAACTTTTTTTTAAACCACTTGAACTTAACCATTAATTCTATTAACATAAATTATCAAATTAATATTTATTTATAATTGGCTCGTAAATATTAGATAATAATATTTACAAACTTACTCATTGGATTTTGAAGTCTCGAAATCACTGTTTCTGATACCACTGAAAAATAGGTTGTTACATTATTTTGATATTTTTATGCATTTCAATGTTATTAAACAAATTATTTCACTTACTTAAGTAAACTGACACTATCATATTAAATAATCGGAATGCATTTAATATTATTAATTTGATGTATTTACCTATTTTAATTTTATTTTACTCAAAATTTAAACTAATTTTTTATTTTAATTATATATATATTGTATATGTGTTATTATTATTTTCAAATTATATATTTTATTTTTTATTGTATGCTATTTTAAAATGTACATTTATATTCTAAAAATGAAATTTTCGTAGAGATACGTGTATAATATATATGCATGTGTTAGAAAATTTCAAATTCTCCACCTTTAAATTAAATTTAAGTTTGCAAACTTTAATATTTATTCATTGAATTTTCAAATTTTGGGTATTATTCATCATGTAAAACACTTTAGTAAAAAAAATTATAATCATGCTTTTTTTTTTTGTGAGTAAAAATATGAATAAATTACATCAAAATATTTTGAAAAGGAAAGATATTGTTTATCTTGTTAGCTTCTAAGAACTCGAGAGCTGATGTAGGTGGGAGATCATAGATTTGTAAGTCTCTTTTTTTGGCCAAGGCTAATTTAGCAAGGCAATTCACGACTTGATTTTGTTCTCGGGGAATGTAATGTAAGAGTCATTGCTTTTCTTGTGCCAATATGTTTTGGATTCTTCTGATTAAAGTTGAGTTTGAAGTGGAGGGGGCACTTTCATGGATAGCTTTAACAACTTCCAGGCTGTCGGATTGAATTATGACTTTATCATGATCTCTTCGTTGAATATGCTTGAGTCTGTCAAAGATGGCCTACAATTCAACATTAAAGATAGAGCATATCCCGATGAACCTATTGTATCCAAAGATCCACTCTCCCTTTTCATCGTGAATTAGTCCCTCTGAAGTTGCTTTTCCTGAATCAAGTTACACTGCCCCATCTGTGTTAAAGAAGAGTTGCTTTCAACCAGGTTGGTTCTTAGGAGGTGTGGTGTCAGTCCTTGTCAAGTCCTCATTGAAAGTCGAAAAGAACTATTTTGCCCAACTATTCGAAGCTTTTACAATCTCGTTTGGTCTCCACGTTTCCCCTTGGAAGATGAAAAGGTTTCGATTCTTTCAAATGCACCGAGTAATTATTCCAAAGAGGCATGCCGAATTAGCTCCCTCCTCATGAATCCTAGTATTGTCTTGCACGTTAGAAAGAACCCAATCAGTTAAATTGTAAGAAATAAAATTCGATGGGTGATTACTTGGTACGATTTGATCCTAAACTTCCTTAGCAGTAGCACAATCTCTGAGGGTATGCAAAGTGTCTTCTGAAGCATGACCACAGATAACGTATGAGAGGTTTGTCGCTAGGGCTCATGTTACTCTTTTCACGTTGTTGAGAATGCGTTGTTTCAGGACCATCCAAATAAAGAAACGAACTCTCTGTGGTCCTGGTAGCTTCCAAGCGCATTTCCACTTCTTGTCCTTAGGATCTATTGAGGAAAAGTCAGTTAGGAGTTAAAGTTAGTTAATAACAGTTAACTAGTTAATGACAGTTATTCAGTTGTTATTCTGTCAGTTGCACTTATTCTATATAAATAAAAGCTTTGTGCTCTCATATGATATACAAGTTGATACTCAGTCAAGAATGAGTATTTTCAGATTCTTAGTTATTTTTTATAGTGATTCTGTTTATGGTATCAGAGCTGGTTCGTACTTGATGATTTGTTCTTAGTTATGTAGACGTGTTGGACATATGGTCTAAAAGTGTTTTTATTGATTTGATGAAAAAATTTTAGGTGATTCTAGTTTAGGGTTTAATATGAGTGTCAACTGTTATCAGTTTACTAGCGATAGGCAGATGGCTCATTCTTTTAGAGGATATGGTTGTCCTCAACTTGTGTATCCTCAGTTTTTTGCTCCATCTCAGGGCAGTCGTAATGTGTTAAGCAACCAAAATGTAATATTGCTATTGCAGGTCCTGGTGCTGAGACTAATCAAGTGTGGTATCCGAATTCTAGTGCCACTCATCATGTCATTAATGATGTTTCTACCTTGACAGATGTTGCTATGTGTACAGGTATGGGTAAGTTGGTTGTTGGAAATGGTGCTGTGTTACTTGTTGATCATGTAGGTTCTTCGACTCTAGTGTTTGGGGAAAGAGTTCTTTATCTCAAGCATGTTCTTCATGTGTCTAGTGTTTGTAAAAATCACCTATCTGTTGCCCAGTTTGCAAAAGATAATGATGTTTTCTTTGAATTTCATCCTTTTCATTGTTTTGTGAAGGATCTACAAACCAAAGAGGTTTTACTAATGGGGTACATTCATAAAGGATTGTATAGATTTGTAGTTGCTACTGCATCTAGGTTGCTTATTCTATTGCTGATAGGAAAGTTTCAATAGTCCTTGTGGCAGACTACATAATGCTGAGTTTGGATCCAATAATATTGTCGACTTGTGGGATAAGAGGCTGGGTCACCCTAGTTCTAGGGCTCTTCAGCATGTCCTTCAAAGTTGTAATGTTTCTTTTCAACCAAATAAAGCTCATGTAGTGTGTTCAGCCTATCAACTGGGCAAATCACACAAGCTACCATTTGCAGATTCTAAAACAGTGTTTCTTTTGTTTTTGAGTTAATTGTATCTGAGGTTTGGGGTCCAGCTTCTATTTCTTCTAAGAGTTGCTTATATTATGTTACTTTCCTTGATGTATTCAGTAGGTTCACATGGTTGTACTTGATGAAAAATAAATCTAAAGTAGTTGAGAAGTTTTTGAAGTTTCAAAATATGGTTGAAGTTTAATTTAATTATAAGATTAAAGCTTTTCAAAGAGATTGGGGAGGAGAATATAGGCCGTTGTTATCTATTCTTGCTCAATCAGGAATTCAACACGGAGTGACTTGCCCTCATACTTTTGAGAAAAACGGTCTTGCTGAAAGGAAAGATAGACATGTTGTTGAGATAGCTCTTACTTTGTTGGTACAGGCTTCCTTACCTTTAAAGTTTTGGGCATATACTTTTGTGAGTGCTGTCCATCTTATAAATAGACCTCCAACTCTTGTTTTAAAAGATAAGACACCTTATGAAGTGTTGTTTCACAAGTGTACTGAGTATTAACATTTGAGAGTTTTTGGGTGTAGTTGTTACCCTTGTCTCAAGCCCTACAATAATCACAAGCTTCAGTTTCGTTCTTTTGAGTGTACCTTCATTAGGTATAGTCCTTTACATAAAGGATACAAGTGTTTAGATTCTAATGGTAGAGTGTTTATTTCTAAGCATGTTATTTTTTAAAAAAGGAGGTTTCTTTTTGCTTTCAAGGGTGTGTCAGCTGCTGCTACAATTCAGACACAAGATCATCATAGTTCTTCACGTCCTCTTTTGGTTTCACCTGTGCTAAGATCTGTGGTAAGGCTTTCTGGTAGTAATTTATCTATGACTCATTATGATTCATAACCTGTTTTGTAGCTCTTCTGAAGTTGCTGCTACAAGGTCAGATACAGTGCTGAGTTCACCTGTTTCAACTTCGGTATCAACAGCTTCAGAGGAAGTGTCTCATGATGATATATCAAGTTCTGTTGTTTCTGTTGCATGTGAAAATTCTCCTACTAATGTTCATTCCATGATAACTAAATCCAAGAATTGGGTGTTTAAACCAAAAGCTTATGTTGTTGTTTTGGATGATCATGAGCCGTTGACCATTAAAGAAGCCTTTTTGAGTTCAAAATGGATTAAAGCAGCTTAGGAGGAGTACAATGCACTTTTGAAAAATCAGACATGGGATCTAGTTCCTTTGCCTCTAACTCGAAGGGCAGTAGGATGTAAGTCGGTGTTTAAACTTAAAAGATATGCTGATAGTTTTATAGCTAGATACAAGGGTCGATTGGTTGTCAAAGGGTATCTACAAAAGGCAGGGGTGAATTTTCAGGAGACTTTTAGTCCTGTTATGAAGCCAACAACTATTCGGGTTGTGTTGACTTTGGCTTTGAATCATGGTTGGCAGCTTAGATAGGTGGACATTAATAATGTCATTTTAAATGGTGATTTGGCAGAAGAAATTTATATGTATCAACCTCCAGGGTTTGAAGTACCTAGTAATGTTACTCAACCAGTTGTGTGCAGATTGAAAAAGGCTCTTTATGGCCTTAAACAAGCTCCTCGAGCTTGGTTTCACAAGTTGAAAGAGTTTCTTGTTGAGTCTAGTTTTGTTTTATCAAAATCAGATGCTTCACTGTTTGTTAAAAAAGTGGACCAAGAAGTGTTTTATGTTTTGGTGTATGACGATGACATACTTGTCACTAGCAGTTCTTCTACTACAGTGGACAAGTTTGTTAATGATCTTAATGAAAAATTCTCACTGAAGGATTTAGGAAGGTTGAATTTTTTCTTAGTAATAGTAGTGACTCACACACCTACTGGTTTGTTTCTAAATCAGAGAAAATATATGTTGTATTTATTGAAGAAATGTCAGATGAAAAAGTCGAATGCTTCTCCTACACTTATGGTTAGTTCTTGTCAGTTGTTCACCCATGTTGGTAGTCCTATTCAAGATGAGTCTGAGTATAGAAGCATTGTTGGAGCTCTTCAGTATGTTGTGATCACTCACCTTGATATTGCCTTTGCTGTTAACAAAGTATGTCAGTACATGCATAGATCATTAGATTATCTTTTCGAAGCTGTTAAGAGGATATTGAGGTATCTTCAAGGTACCATTGATTTTTGGATGTCATTTAGACCAGCATCTAAGCTTTCCATGGTTGGTTTTGCTGATGCAAACTAGGGAACAAACTTGGATGACAGGAGGTCTACTACAGGTTTTTGTATTTTTCGTGGGGGAAATCCTGTCTCATGGGGGTTTAAGAAGCAACAAGTGGTCTCCAGGTCAACTGCTAAAGCTGAATATCGAGTTCTTGCTCATGCAACTGTTGAAGTGGCTTGGTTACAGTCCTTGTTGGATGAGCTGAATGTTTCCATTACAGGGTCACCTACTCTTTGGTGTGATAATTCAGGAGTTGTAGCAGTGTCAGCAAATCCAGTCATGCACTCTAAGTTCAAGCATGTGGAGTTGGACTTGTATTTTGTTCGAGAGAATATTGTAGCTGGGAAATTAGTGGTTGGTCATGTACCTGCACAAGAACAGGTAACTGATGTCTTGACAAAGCCTCTTTCAGCACCATTCTTCTGTAAGTTTTGTGCTTCACTGAATGTGGTTAACAAGTACGATGTTTTGGGTTTGGCTCATCAAGAGTTAGGAAAGGGGAGTTAGTAGAGGAATATTGAGCAAAAGTCAGTTAGGAGTTAAAGTTAGTTAATAACAGTTAACTAGTTAATGACAGTTAGTCAGTTATTTTTCTGTCAGTTGCACTTCTTCTGTATAAATAAGAGTTTTATGCTCTCATATGATATACAAGTTGATACTCAATCAAGAATGAGATTTTCAGATTCTTAGTTGTTTTTCTATAGTGAATCTGTTCAGGATCCCACGATCCTTCTTTCAAGGTCTTGTAAATCGTTTTAACGGTGAATTCGCCAGATGTAATGTGACACAACGAAATTTTATCTGGTCTTTCGGATGGGTGTGACACCATGATATTTTTTTCACTTCATGAATTATTTGTTTATTTTATAATTTTTCATATCTAATTATTTTATTGGGTTATCTAAATAATAAATTACATCTCATTAAAAATATTTCACAGATGACAAAAAAACTCAAAAATACAATTAAAATTATTTTAACAAAGCATATATACTTTGGGGGTAATTTATCCAAGTAACCCAAAAATTTTCATTATTTACGAAAATGACCCAAGTTTAAAAATATACACCAAATTGACCTAAAATAAATAGTAAAAATTGATATTGACTATCTAATGGCCGACACCACCTGCCCAATGATTGGTGTCAGAAATAAAAATTTGTGTCTTTTTGTGTTGGCCATGCAATGGCCGACAACTATGTATTTTTTTAATACGGTATTTTATTGATGTATGAAAATATGAGAATTTGAAAAAAAAATTTGGTGTTGGTCATTGCATGGCCGACACCCCTTTTTAATCTGATAAAAAAATCAAATTTTTGGGTGTTGGTCATGCAATGACCGACACCTCCTTTTTGTCAAAAAAATTCAATTTTTTGGTGTTGATCATGCAATAGCGGACACCCCTATTTATCTGATAAAAAAAATCAAATTTTTGGGTGTTGGTCATGCCGTGGTCGACACTCCCTTTTTTTAGATAAAAAAATTTCAAAATTTTTTTGTGTTTGCTATGCAATGGCCAACACCCCTATTTATCTGATAAAAAAATTAAATTTTTGAGTGTTGGTCATGCCATGGCTGACACCCCTTTTTTCAGATAAAAAAATTTCAAAATTTTTTGGTGTTGGCCATGCAATGATCGATACCCTCTTTTTGTAGATAAAAAAAATTCGATTTTTTTTGTGTTAGCCATGCAATGGTCGACACCCCTTTTTGTTAAATAAAAAAATCGATTTTTTTATGTCGACCATGCAATGACCGACACCCCCTTTTTATTTGGTAAAAATTAAAATTTTTTGATACATGATCGATACCAACTTTCACTCATTCTTTATAAATAGGGTTTAATTTTTTTATTTTGAAATTGTCAGTAAAAAATATTTCTCTTAAAATAACAAGAAAATGAGAGTGTTTTATTATTTATCATTAGATGAGTGTTTTGTTTTGGGGGATAGTTGTGAAGTGTACAATCGAATTTCGAGGTTAAGCTATATACTGTCATGTGAAGCGGCAAATCTATGTCTTTAGTGGTCAAATGATTTTTTGCGCCATTGAAGAAAATTCTATATGTAGATGATATAATTGCCGCTAAATGTAACTATGTAGTATAACCGTAAAAGTTATGCTATCAAAGGTCAGTTAACGGAACTCTGTCATGGGACGTCCGACCGAGATGACTTGGTTGGGTATTCAGTCAATATGGATCGGTATTGCTTGAGGGTTAGAAGAGTTTATTGAAATTGGTCAGGTATTCAGGCAGATAGACATTATTTAATCGAGACGAGTTGCGCAAGTTTAGGGTATTGTAGGATATTTTGTATTATTGTTCAAAATTTAAAATTCCGTGTATTAATATTAACAATTATTTATAATTTATTTTATCTGTAAATTTAATTTGTATTATTGTAATATTCAACAAGATTTATATTTTATTGTATTAATATAATTTTGATTTATTAAAAAATTTATTAAATATTTTGTTGTGAAATATTAAGGAATAAATATTATCGACAAATTTAAAATATATTAAAAATATTAATTAAAATTAATTTTAAGAAATATATGAAAATAATCAAAAGAAAAGAACACTAGTATAGTTAATGGCCGAGACCGACTTTTAACTCTAGCACCAGATATATATATATAATCGTCAGTACTAAAAATTTGAGTTTTTTGTTCTCATTAATAGTACAACAATTTCTTTGTTTATGTTCATTTTTTTACGATCCCAAGTTTTTTCAAGATAAGTTCTAACATTTTCTTTGTTTATGTTCATTTTAATGAAAAATTTATCAATACAGATGATGAAAGTTGTGTATTTAAAAGCCAAGAAAAAATCGGAATGAGACTGAACAAGCATGTTTCGCTGGAGGAATTGAAACGGAAGATCAGTACAAAGATAGCTACTCGTTGTGCGAAGCAAATGTTGAGACTGTTTTACAAATTTTCTGTTTCATCAGATCCAATAAAGTTCTCCGAAATGGAGCTTGTTGATAATGATGATCTAGGGACAATGATTGAAACTTATTGCCCATTTGAGATTGAAAATCCTTACCCTATTGAGCTGTTCGCGTAGATATCACACCTCGAACCAATTCAAGTCTTAAATCTAGTAAGTCAGCGTTCTTGAATAGATATTGATCTTAATGTATGCTAGGAAGATCAATCGGGTTATGGAGGGTCCATTCCAGAAAATCCAAACACCGGTGGATGTTCGTATAACATCCAAAACACGTGTCATCATCTACAATTTCATCCGGAAATACGAGCCCGAGTATAGTTATTAGGAATAATCCAGAGGCCTTCATGAGCGACGTAGACCCAGATACGGGTCGAGCTCGTGAGTTTCCGGAATATAGAAACATAGTTTCGGCTCACCTACTCGACGAACAAACCGACGAAGAAGAGTTGTTCGTAGGATAACAATTTGAGAACAAGAAGGATTGCTTGAATACAATAAAACAATACAGCTTAAAGTTAGCTGTGGATTATAAAGTAACGAAGTCGTCGTAGTCTTTGTACATCGGAGAATGTTGGAAAGCCGAGAGTAGGTGTAAGTGGCGTATCCGAGCCGCGTTAATGCAGTGGACTCAACTGTGGACAATAAGGAAAATGGAAGGTCCGCACACATGCACCATGGCTCGTATGACGCAAGACCATTGGAAGTTAGATGCAAAGATCATATGCAACTGCATCATGCCTATGGTGAAAGCATCCCCATTGAATAAGGTATCGATCTATATTTCGGCCATGCAAGCTCGCTTCAATTATAAGGTTTCGTACCGGAAGGCATGGTGGGCGAAGCAAATGGCGATGCGGGAGTTGTGTGGTGACTGGGATGTGTCATAAAACGAGCTCCAAGGGTGGATAATCGCGATGCGAGAGTATGTGCCAGAGACAATAACTGATTTACAAACACTACCGTATGAAGGTCCAGACGGGGTGATTGATCCGGGAAAACGATGTTTTCACCGATTATATTGGACGTTTGACCCGTGTGTTAAGGCCTTCCCTCACTGCAAACTGATGGTGCAAGATGATGGAACCTGCATGTACAATAAATACATGCAAATACTACTCATTGCTGTTGCACAAGACGACAACCGAAATGTACTTCCAATCGCATTCGTCATAGTCGAGAAAGAGTGCTTCGAGTCGTGGGAATTTTTCTTAAAAAATTTGAGGAGGCACATTGTTAGGCAAGACAACGTTTGCCTTATATCGGACAAATCGAAGGGACTACTTGTTGCAATAAGGTTATCAAAGGTTTCGTGGAGGTCCGTTTATTGCATCCGACACATGTCAACAAACTTTCATAGTGATTATAAAAATAAAATATGAAAAGCAGAACTCGTGGAAATGGGTAATAATTATTGTTTGTATTTTTTATTCAATTTAATTTTAAATTTTATCAGTTTGTGAAATATAAAAAATACTTATTCGAAATTTCATACGCATATGCAGCTCATCAATTTGAACCGCGGAGATTAAAGCAAAAGTTCGCAAAGCTTGAAGCTAAGATGAAACATTTACCAAATGGAAAAAATCTTCGTGGGTGGTTGGGTAGCGTTCAAACGTATCAATGGACACAAAGTTACGATGAGGGGGCTTGGTATGGCCAGATGACGACCAACCTGGTCAAGTCGGTTAACTCTGTCTTGAGGCGAATACGACATCTACCAATTGCTACTGTTTTCTCGGCAACCTTCTATAGGTTGGCCACATTGATGCCTACGATGGGGCAACGACAAGTGACGCAGATGGAGGCCAGACACATGTATGTTGAGGACATTCGAAGGGCCATGGAGGCAAACAGTTAGAGAGCTCGAACGATGAACGCAGAAATTTATTCGCGGGAGTTGGAAATTTTTCAAGTTTCAGAGTACACCTCGTCGCTCAGGTGTTCCACCGAGGTCGTACGCAGTTGATCTGGCAAACAGGCAATGCGAGTGCTTTAGATTTCAAGCTCTCTGATATCCGTGTGCGCATGTTCATGCAGCGTGTGCGATTGCAAATTTAAATGTCGAACAATTCATAGACGAGGTGTACACGCTGCAACGCACATTGCGTATATGGGAGAATGAATTTCCCGTAGTGCCCGATGTATCGAATTGGGAAGTTCCACCAGTTGCTTTTGAGATGCTGCCGGACCATAGTCTCCGTAGAAAGCCTAGAGGTCGACCACCTTCGATGAGGATTCGCTCTGATATGGACATGAGGGAGACGGGAGAACCGAAATTGTGCAGTGTTTGCCGAAGGCTTGGCCATAACCGATCCACTTGCCCACATCGTGTCTATATTTTCGGTCAATCCTCTTGTACTGCCGAATTGTCCGACGAAGAATGAGCGCATGTCCACTAGTATACATGAAGAATATTTGTGTAAAAATTAATTTGAAAATTAATTTAAGTTGAAATTAATTTGAAAATTAATGAACATGTTTAAATTTAAATAATTTAAACTTCATAATTATATAAGTTTGAATTTAAAATTCTACTTTAAATTTGAAGTTGAAATTTAAATTACATTTAAAATTAATTTAACATTATTTAAATAAAAAAAATATTATTATATTACAATTTATATCAAATATTGTGTTCATTTGACAATACATTATTTATCAAATTTTCATATTTAAATAAAAATTATTATTATATTATAATTTTTATCAAATAATTTGTTAATTTGACAATACATTATTTATCAAATTTTCATATATAAATAAAAAATATTATTATTGTATTACAATTTTTATCAAATAATGTGTTGATTTGACAATACATTATTTATCAAATTTTCATATTTAAATAAAAAAGATTATTATTATATTACAATTTTTATCAAATAATGTGTTGATTTAACAATACATTATTTACTAAATTTAAATATTTAAATAAAAAATTATTATTATATTACAATTTTTATCAAATAATGTATTGATTTGATAATACATGATTTATCAAATTTTTATATTTAAATAAAAAATTATTATTATATTAAATTTTTTTTTCAAATAATGTACAATACATTATTTGCTAAATTTAAATATTTAAATAAAAAATAATTATTATATTAAAATTTTTATCTAGTAATGTATTGATTTGACAATACATTATTTACTAAATTTAAATATTTAAATAAAAATTATTATTATATTAAAATTTTTATCAAATAATGTGTCGATTTGATAATACATTATTTACTAATTTTAAATATTTAAATAAAAAAATTATTATTTTATTACATTTTTTATCAAATTTTAAATTTATTAACCAAAATAACCTTAATTAACATTAAAATTACAAAAATGCCATCAATGGTCTCCTACTATAAATAGTTTTGGACCACCCAAATTTCAGCTCACCTAAACCGAAATTCCAACTCAGCAAAATCGAAATTCCAGCTCACCAACATCTCAATTTCGCCGTTGACCATCATTGACTGCTGTTTATCACCGTTGACCGAGTACCGTCCATCACATTATGGATCCGAACGTCATTCTTCGTAGTCATAACAAACACCATGTGGGCGCAATTCAAGCAGATCCGGAATTCTATAGGATGGTTAGATCCCGGCATCATTATCCGGGCTATAAGCCCCATAGATTGGCTCAACAATATATAGAATATGCGGGGTTCGGGATTGCTGCCCGCATTAAAAATATGAATATTCGGGCCGATTTAATAACGACCTTAGTCAAAAGATGGCATCTCGAGACTCACTCGTTTCACCTCCCATGTGAGGAGGTAATAATTACATTAGAAGACGTTGCAATCCAGCCCGGGCTACCCGTTGAAGGTGATACGGTAACGGGTCCGGGTATAGTAGACGATCCTTGTAACACTTGCTATCGGTTACTTGCCAAGGTGCCCCCAGACACTGAAAACGAAAAATTACTGTTTTTAAAGTTTACGTGGCTATATGATAACTTTAGACATCTCCCTCAAAATCCAACGCAGCTGGACATTATCTACCATGCTCGCGCTTTTCTTTTACAATTACTAGGCGATATCCTTATTTCGGATACTAGCCAAAATAGAATAAGCATCATTTACCTCCTATTGTTGAATGATTTCAAGGCAACAGGGAAATTAAGTTGGGGCTCGGCAGTGTTGGCGACATTGTACCGGGAGCTTTGTCGAGTGACAAATGCCGCAGTTCATGTCATGCGTAGCTTCATGTATCTACTCTAATCATGGATATTATACCGACTGCCTTCCATCGCCAACCTCGAACACATGCCATATTCGATGCCACTAGTTAATAGGTGACTCGATGTCTCGATTTTATATTTTTTAAATTTTTATTAATTATTATTTTTATTCTAATTATTTTTCAATTTTTCAGATGACATTTAATTTCGGGACTTGGGCAACACGAAAAATGCCCCAATTTACGTTGCTGGTTAGACAAACATGGAGGAGATGATGTAAGATATATTTTCGAATTTTTTATAATATTTTTTCTATTTTCGAAATGTTTTTTTATATTTTTGAATTTTTAAAAAAAATAAATATCTGATATTTTTTACAAATATTTTTTTACATTTTCGAAATATAAAAAATACATTTTCGAAATATTTTTTTACAAAAAAAATCTGATATTTTTTAGATTTTCGAAATTTTTTTAACTAAATTCGTGTTTTTATACTGTGCAGTTCGTGTGGCAGCCTTATATTTTAGACAAAATTACGCCTTTCATTCCACCATTTGTTTACCAGCACAATTACCAACTATTTTCGTGTAATGTGTCGGTATTCAATTTTTATATGGTGGAATGGCACGCTAGGGATCGAGTTTTGCAACAGTTCAGTGGTATACAACATATCCCGAACCCTCCCTTCCAACTCGATGAGGTCCACCAACTCGACAAAAAGGGACACGGTAAAAACTGAAAAAATTGGGCTGATGATCTTCAAGCATGTATCATGCTTTGGAATGACCGGGCAAATAGGTGTTTAACCTTGTATTTGTGTAACGGGGATTATTTTGATACCCCATATTACAAGCAATGGTATATGACATACGGGATGCCGGTGGTTGATCCCCGGGAGTATACGCCGAAGAGACTTATTCTAAAAGGCAACCGATGGGGTTCGACGAATAATGTATATGACGTCGTGGTCAGATCCCCGATTCAAATTTCGAGCTCGAGGATGAGCTCGCTGACGAGCCCGATTACCAACCCGATTACGAGGCTAAGGACCAACCCGAGTACCAGCAGGAGCACCAACCCGATCCTCAATATCAAACATCCGGCTCTTCGTCTTTTTTGCTACACGATTATTATCATCGTTCCATGGAAGAGATTTTTGGCGTTGATCCCGACCTTCAACGTACATGTTACTCTGGTTCTTCCTCATATCAATCGGAGATCCATTCAGAAGAACGTACACCGACAATGGAGGATAATTTTGGCTCGGCACCTCAGGTCACTCAACCTACTCCCGATTACGTTGATGATATGTACGATTTTACCACCTTTCTACGTACGCCAATCGGGATACCCAACGTTAAGACCACCGAAGATGAACTGACGAACACCAATGTAACGCCTCCTGAACAAACTGTATTATGGCCTCGACCTCGTCGAGCCCGGAGGAAGCCGAACTGTTACACACCAGCGCCAGGGACGTCGTCGGGATCTACTCAATTTTGATTTTTTTCGTTTACTTTTTAAATTTAATTTGTAATTTCGTTTTTATTTTAATTTTGTTTTCTAATTTCTTGTATATTCTAATTATTATTTTTTGAAAATTTATATCATCTTTTTCAATAATATTTATTTTCCCACATTTTGACAACATATTTAATATTTTTATATATAATTCGAAATTATTTTAATACAAGAAAATACAAATATTGTTGAATATTAATAAGCAACAAATTAAATTTACAGATACAATAAATTACAATTATTTGTTAATATTAATACACGAAATTTAAAAAATAAATTTACATATATAACAAAATACAAACATAGATAATGTCTATCTGCTTGAATACCGAGCTGCAAACGTTAAAAACATAGTTGATGGCCAACACCAAAAAATTTTGAAATTTTTTATCTGAAAAAAAGGGGTGTCGATCATGGCATGACCAACACCTAAAAATTTGATTTTTTTTATCAGATAAATAGAAGTGTCGACCATTGCATGACCAACACAAAAAAAAATGAATTTTTTTGACAAAAAGGCATGGTCGACACCCAAAAATGATTTTTTTTATCATATTAAAAAGGGGTGTCGGCCATGCAATGGCTAACACCAAAATATTTTTTTTCAAATTCTCGTATTTTCATATATCAATAAAATACCGTATTAAAAAAAATACATAGGTGTCGGTCATTGCATGGTCTACACAAAAAAACACAAATTTTTATGTCTGACACCAATCATTAGGCAGGTGGTGTCAGCCATTAGATGGCCAATATCAATTTTTACTGTTCATTTTAGATTATTTTAATATATATTTTTGAGCTTGGATCATTTTTGTAAATAATAAAAAATTTTGTAAATAATAAAAACTTTGGTGTCAAATTTGTGATTAAGTCAAGAAAAATCGTGAGGCTGAAATTAAGTTTGATGGGGGAATGGTGTGTCCTGTCATTTATGTCCATAGGCTTTGTTAAGTCGTGGGACAGTACGAAGCAAAACAGTAAGATCATAGCTGATATCCTCCACGACTTCCTTTTTTTGGTGTAAATATCCGCCACAAATTTAATAGGATAGAATGTCAGAATCATGGTTTTTAGTGTATAACTAGTTTCCGTTTTCTTTAGGTTTTATTTTTCCGGGTAGATATTACTATGCAAATAAAGAGAAAAGACATGTTTGTATTAATGAAAAACTAAATTAATTGTATATAATCTATACGAATTATATTTGTTAATATATTATATTCTACTTTTATACATTGTAGTTGTAGTGAATTAAAAATATTAATTATTTTATTTTTATATAAAACTTTGATTATTAAATATATATTAAAAAAATATTTTTCGATGTGATAAAATATTAAAATTAATTGCAATTTTATATTTGTGATAACAACAATTATATTTCTAAATTCTATCATTAATACAAATGTGTTATTATCTAATTAGAAATATTTAATGATTATATTTAAATATTTAAAATATAGTTTAGATTTTCTAATTAAATTTTATAAATAATTAATATTTATTGCTTAAAAATATTTAAAATTTATATTTCAAAAATTAAAATATTAACAACAAGTTATAATAAATTAATTTTTATATTCTTACTAAAATATAATAATATTAACTAATTTGAACATTATTTAAATACATATTTGTTCTTTTATAATATCATGTCTAAAATGGACATTTTATTTCTTAATAGAACTTTTTGACAACAATATAAAACACTCAAATCTTAAATCAAACTTTTTAAAAGTATTTCTTAAAAGTAATTTTTCACAACACTTTTTAAAAGCATTTTTTTTCAAAAGCAATGCTAAACTTGTCCTTAGCAAATATGTCGACAACCTGATCATGTGTTGGAACCTCACCCACAACCAATTTTCCATCAGCAACTTTCTCATGAACAAAGAAAAGGTCAAGTTCAACATGTTAGAACTTTGAGTGAAGCGCAAGATTGGCGGAGACAGAAACAACACTCGAGTTGTCGCACCAAATAACATACTTGTCTTTTTGGACCCACATGAAATTCTCTTAGCAATGACTCAACCCATGCAATGTTAGCTGCAGCTGCAGCTACGCTTCAATATTCTGTTTTTTGTTGTTGATCGAGACACAACTTATTGTTTTTGGAGCATCAGGACATAGGATTACCATCAAAGAACACATAATACCCTATGGTTGAGCGACGATCGTCAAAGTCGAGACCCCAATTGGCATTAGAATACTCAACTAGGGACAAACAATCGGTAGATTGAATTTATAATCCATATTCAATAGTATGATAGAGGTAACAAAAAATCGTTTAAACAACAACATAATGAGCATCAGTTGGGGCATGCATGAATTGACATATGCGATTAATAGCTTAAACAATGTCAAGCCGAGTGAGCACCACATATTGTAGTGCTCTAGCAATGCTACAATATTTGTGTGGATTGGCAAGTGAGCCACTCATGTTTTGGGATAACTGACAAGAGCTGACCATAGGTGTGGGCACACCCTTGGCTTGCTCCTAAGCCATCCATGTTCTGGGACAATTGACAAGAGCTAACCATAGGTGTAGGCACACCCTTGGCATGTTCCATATGACAACGTTCAAAAAGATCAAGCACATACTTTCGTTAATTTAGATGTAAACGACCACCATTAAGTTGAACAACTTCAATACCTAAAAAAAATAATGAAATAGATTCAATGTGCAATCAATGAATAAAGGCATCAATTTTTGTGACAGAATCACCCGTGATGATTGTGTCATCCATATAGATCAACACATACATGCAAAATTTATCGATAACACGAACAAATAGTAACGCATCAGACTGAAAAAGCTCAAACCCAATTGAAATAAGAAATGTCTTCAACTTCTCAAACTATGCTCTTGGAAGGCTATTTTACCCATCTGATCCAAAAAAATCAATATTTACAAAAATTATCTTAGTTCAAAAACATTCACCCAAATGACATGAAATAAACAGTAAATTTGGGTCTTGAGCATTCAATGGTCGACACCATCTTGTATTTTGACCCAATGATTGCTTAATGATTGTGTCATGCTTTAAAAAATTATTTTTTTAATTATTATTTTGGGAGTTCAATGGTCGACACCCGTGTATATTTGAAAAAAATTGGTTTTGACCATATACTGACCGACACCAAGTAATCAAAATAAAAATAGTAATTTTTTTTGTGCTGGCCATTAAATGGTTGGCACTAAGTCCCATCAGACATGAAAAAATATTTTCTTTGGTTTTGGCAAATAGATGGTCAACACTAGCTTTTTCGAGACCTAAAATTTTTTCTAAGGTTTTGGGATACTAATGATCGGCATCAACTTTATCAGATTTAAAAAATTAATTTTTTTTGTTTTGGGACACTGATGGTCGACACAAAGTATAAAAAATTATTTCTCTTGATTTTGGGTATCAGATGGCTAAAACCCCCTTGCTCTATATATAGGCAATGGTTTGAGTTCTGATATTGTCATTGGATGGGAAAAAATTATTGAGAGTATCATCAAAATGAGAGTGTTTCGTAGTGTATCATCAAATGAATGTTTTATAGTGGATTGTGGATAAGAGTGTTTTGGAGTGTACAATCGAATTTCGGGGTTGAATTATATACTATTATGTTTTAACGAAGCTGAATTATATATTATCATGTAAATCGAAAATGTTATGTCATCAAAGGTTGGATGACTTTCTACGTCGTAGATGGCTAACCGAGATGTCCAATGAAGATAGATATTATCTACGCTGCAAGAGCATTTATTCCGTAACTTATAGTTGTGTTATTGATGCAAAGTAAACTTGATTCAAGCAAAATACAACTAACTGTGAAGGGACTACTATTCAAAATTTTCGTATTATATTCTTGTATCTGTAAATTTAATTTAGTCTGTATTTTTTGTTGTTCGAAATTTATATTTTCGTGAATTAATTTTCTAAAATGTTTGTATTTTCTTATATCTGTAAATTTAATTTAGTGTGTATTATTTGGTTTTTGAATTTTATATTTTTGTGTATTAATTTTCTAGAATGTTTGTATTTTCTTATATCTATAAATTTAATTTAGTTTGTATTATAATAATAATAATAATAATAATAAATATTATTATTATTATTATTATTATTATTATTATTTCTAATTATATATTTGTTTTATTAAATATATTGTAGTCATTTATGCAAAAAAATAATTGTCTTAGAAATTAAATTTATATTGAAAAAACAGAATAATTACAAAGTAAATATTTACAGAAAAAATTAAAATTGCCATGATCCCGACGATGTCTTCGACGTTGGCGTGTAACAGTCTCGCTGCCTCTGTTGGTAAGGCCGTGCAGCTTGTTGAGGTGTTTCGTAGTTGCTCAGTCTTACCTCCGATGTACTTAGAAAAGTGATAAAATCGTATACACCATCATCGGGAGTTAAGGGGTATTGTGTGACCGGAGGTACCGAGGGAAAATTATCCTCAATGGTAGATGTACGTGCTTGCCAATGGAGCTCCAACTGATATGAGGACGATCCGAAGTTTGTCGAATGTTGAGGTTTTAGGTCGTTGCCAAATATATCCTCGAATGAAAGAGGAAATTGGGGTTTGGACGCATGGGATGACGAGCCAAATTCTTGATATTTGGTCTCAAGATCGGGTTTTGAGGCAAAATCTGTGTGCCTGAATGGCAGAACTCGATTACAACATGATTGTGTGTTCGTCCGTTGTTGTAGGGAATATTCCAGTTACGTGTCTTTCGGGAGCAACATATAACGATCTTCGAATGTGAAGGGCTTCCCATTTGCCACATACCATTTTGCGTACTCGTGCATAGTAGAGAATCCTCCCTCTAAGACATACAAGGGAAGGCGCCTCGACTTTTAATTAAATTTTATTTGAATTTTATTTAAAATAATTTATTTGAATTTCATTTCAATTCAATTTTAAAAAATATTATTTGAATTACTTTATTTATTTAAATTATAATTATTAAAATTTGTTTATTATAAATTTTTATTTATATCTTTAAATTGTAATTTAATTAATATTTCTTTAAATTGTCATTTTAATTGAATTCCATTATTTAAATTAAAAAGCATGAACAATTAGAAAATAAGAGTGGTAAAATAATTTGAATAATATATGTCATTTGTATAATTTGTATACTTTTATAACGTTTTTACAAGAACATGCGCTCAATAATAAATCATTCATCATCTATTGAGCGCATGTTCTTGTAAAAACGTTATAAAAGTATACAAATTATACAAATGACACTACAAGATGATTGACCGGAGACATAGATACTATGTGGGCAAATTGATCGGTTGTGGCCGGATGTTCGGCACACTGTGCACAGTTCGGGTTCGCCCGTCTCCTTGAATTCCATGTCATTTCGAATTCTTGTCGATTGTGGTCGACATTTAGGATGTCTACGGGGACTACGGTTCAACAACATCCCGAAAGTAGGTGGTGCAACTTCTCAATTCAAGACATCGGGCATTACAAGAAATTTGTTTCCTTGTAGAGGCAATGTGCATTGCAGCTTATAGACCTCATCTATAAATTATTCAACATTTAAGTTTTCTCTCACACACGCTACATGAACATGCGCACACGGATATCGAAGAGTCTAAAAGGTCCCACACTCGTAGTGCTTATTTTGTAAATCAACTGCGTACGACCTAGGTGAAAGACCCGAATGATGACCAATGTGCTCTTGAACTCGAAAAATCTCCAAGCCGCACGAATAAAATTCTACGTTTATTGTTTGTACCCTCTAACTATTTACCGTCATGGCCTTTCGGACGACCTCATCGTACACGTGCCCGGCCTCGATCTGCTTAACTTATCTCAACCTCATCCTAGGAATTAACGTGTCCAACCTATAGAATGTTGTCGAGAAAAGAATAAAAATTAGCAGATGGCGTGTACGCCTCAAGACGAAGTTAACCACCTCTACGAGGTTGGTCGTCATCTGGCCATACCGAAGCCCCTCATCGTAACTTTGGGTCCATTGCCAATTCTTCATGCTAGCCAACAATGTTCGGAGATTTGTTAGTAAAGATGACATATGAGATTCAAACCTCGTGAACCTTAGCCTGAATCTTTGCGGTTCTAACTCATGAGTTCTTTTTTTCATTATTTATTCTTATAATTTTTGTGGAAATTTTTCGCAATGTACCGAATACAATTAACATACCTCCACAGAACCTCCAATCGCCTTATCACAACAAGTAGTCCCTTCGATCTGTCTGATATAAGGCAAATGTTGTCTTGCTTGACAACATGCCTTTGTAGATTTCTAAAGAAAAATTCCTAGGACTTGAAGCACTCACGCTACATGATGACAAAAGCGATCGGAAATACATTTTGATTGTCATCTTGTGCAACAGCAATCAAGAGTATTTGCTTGTATTAGTCGCAAAGTCAAGTTTCGTCCACCTGCACCATCAACTTGCAATGAGGGAAGGCCTTAACACACAGCTCGAACGTCCAAAACAATTAGTGAAAAGCTCGTTTCCTCGGCTGTATCTCGCCGTTCGAGCCTTTATACGATAATGTTTGAAAATTAGTCACTATCCCCAACACATACTCCCGCATCGCGGCTACACACCCTTTAAGCTTATTGTATGACGCATCCCAATCACCATACAACTCATGTATTTCCATTTGCTTCACCCACCATGCCTTCCGGCACGAAACTTATACTTGAATTGAGCTTGCATATCCATAATAAGGATCAATACTTGGATGGTGAGCGACACTTTCACCAAAGGGATAATGTAGTTGCATATGGATTTTGCATTTAACTTTCGATGTTCGTGCAACATACGAGCAGGCGTGCATGTGTTTGGACCTTCTATTTTCCTGATCGCCCACATTTGAGTCTGTTGCATTAACATGGCTCGAACATGCCATTTACATCCACTTGAGGCTTTCCAACATTCTCCGACATATAAAGACTGTGTCGACTTTGTCATTTTATATTCCACAACTAACTTTAAGCTGTATTGCTTTATTGCATGTAAATAGTCTTTTTTGTATTTAAATTGTTGTCCTATGAACAATCAGCGTCAGATTCTTCATCAAGTAGGTGAGCCGACACTATGTTTGTATATTCCGGGAACTTAAGTGCAAGAGTCACATCCGCATCTATGTTGGTCATGAAGGCTTGTAGATTATTCTTGATAACTATATCGAGGCCCGTGTTCCTGATTGAGTGGGAGTTTACATCTTCACCCTCCATCAGGCCCTCCTCGTCTATGTCTTCAGGGATGTTATCCAAATTGAGGTCACTGAAATAATCGTTAGGATTACACCTTTAGATGAATCTTTAGACGAGGACACGAGTTTGCGATGTAATACGAACATCCACCGATGTTTGAATTTACGGGAGTTTACATTGACCCTCCCCAACCCGACTGATCTTCCCAACAGACGTTAAGATCAAAATCAATTTCA
Source organism: Kokia cookei (assembly GCA_039519145.1). Taxonomy (NCBI): domain Eukaryota; kingdom Viridiplantae; phylum Streptophyta; class Magnoliopsida; order Malvales; family Malvaceae; genus Kokia; species Kokia cookei. The sequence continues at coordinate 15,926,348 of CM076909.1, forward strand.
AAACGTTGGCTTACTAGAACTACAACTTGAATGGGTTTCAGTTCAGCTATCTCCACAAACAACTTAACCGGGTTGGAATTATCCATTTCAGGGGGCAATAATTTGCTATCATTGTCCCTAGATCATTATCGTCTTCAAGCTCCATTTTTGAGAACTTCAGCGGATCTGTTGAAACCAAAAATTTGTAAAACAGTCTCAACGTTTGCTTCCTGCAACAGGTAGTTATCTTTGTACTGATCTTCCGTTTCAAATCCGCCAACGAAACACGCTTGTTGAATCTCATTCCATTTTTTTGTCGTCTTTGAAAGACACAACCTTCTTCAGCTGTATTTATCATTTCTCTATTGAAATTAGCATAAACAAACAAAATTTGAGAACTCATCTTTAACAATTTTTGCTTCCTTCTCAACAAACAAAACACTGATATTTTTAATCTCGATTTTCAACTGATAAAGCAAACAAAAAGCTCAAATGGAAGAAAAAACACCTATATATATATATATATATGATAAAGTTGGTGTTTGCCATTAATGTCCCAAAACGAAAAAAAATAATTTTTTAAAATCTGATAAAGTTAGTGTCGACCATCAGTGTCCCAACACCAAAAAAATTCAAAATTTTAAATTTGATAAAGTTAGTGTTGATCATCAATGTTCCAATACCCTAAAAAAATTTTCGTGTCTCGAGAAAGCTGGTGCCGACCATCTATAGGCCAAAACCAAAAAAAAATTATTTTTTTTATGTTTGATGGGACTTGGTGTCGACCATTAAGCACCCAAAAAAATTATTTTTTTTATTTTGATTACTTGGTACCTGTACAAGCTTAATTTTATCCAGTCCAAATAAAACCAAAACAAAAAAAAAAATTAATGTCTATTAAAATAGTCCAAAAATTACAAAAAAAAGACCCAAAATTAAAGCCCATTACCTAATCCATTACCCAAACTACTCTAAATCCACTAAAAATCCAATCTCATCACAAACCCGAAGCTCAAAACCCTAAAAAAACTAAGGAAACCTTAATTTTGCCTTAGTCTCGACACGACTACCTGTTTGCCTCATTAGCCATGTGGCCTTTCAGGCTCCTTGCATCAAAATGACAAGACACCAACGACATTGACCGGAGGAGCCTCTGCCACCAACACAAAAAAAGACCTACAAACAAAGAAAAAAATATTTGATAAAAAAAATATAATAGATTGTAATTTTTATAGCCCCAACTACCATTGTAATTGTTTACACAGACACATTCAATAGCAAGAAAAAGAAAAATTTCGAGGTAAAAAAAATTTGTATCTTTTTTTTAATTTTGAAAATATAAAAATAAATAAATAATCAGGGTTTCAAAATTTCTTACTTATCTTCTGTCAATCAGCCTTCTTCTGTTGTCAAAGGGAAGTTTGCTTCTCGAGACGGAGACCCTCCGAACAAACCCATGTTCGTACGAGACTCCAATGAAGAAATATCATAAAAATCCAAAAAAGAATAAGAAACTGGATGGTTTCTTTCCACTTTCTCAGGTTTTGATTGGTTGTTTTGGAGTTTTTGAAATCGGATCTATATCTGACCATCGAAAGCGACGGACATCGTCGCCAATGAACGGTGGCCAACGACGGTTCTCATCGGAGTGGAAGGCTGGACATGGAGACCTCTAAAGAGAAAAAAGAAAGTTTTTTAAAGTTTTTTTTAAAGAGAGGTTGAAATGATTTTAAAAGCTAAAATTTTAGCTTATATAGCATGACCATACGACGTCATTTTGGACCTTGCTCCAAGGCTCCAAACGACGTCATTTAGGCCATAACCCATGACCCGATCTAGACCTAAAGGGGGATTCGCATGTTTTCTGAAGTTGGTCTAATTATCTTTGCGGTCCTTCCATATTTTTTTGTTTTCACTCTCGTCCTCAATTTTATTTTTAATTTATTTTAAATTTACCCTGAAAGTTGCTTCTTTTTACATCCAGGTCCACTGACCTTGGGTGTATTTGGAGGTGACACGTGTATAAAACTTGGGGTTATTATTCACTCAGTCCCTGACCTTCTCCAAATTTAAGATTTAAGCCCCAAATATTTTCTTTTTATATATTTCACTTTAAAATTTTATTTTTGTTTTAATTTGATCCTCAAATCATTTTCGCTTTTAAAATTTGTCCCCTTTATTTTTTTAAATCAAGTCTTTTTATTTCATTTTATTTTATTTTTAAATTTTAATCCTTTTTAATCACTTTTACTGTTTATTTTACCTTGGTATAATTTGTATTTATCATTTGTATTATTTTATTATACTTATATTGTTATTTTTCTTACCCTTATTTTATTATTATATTTTTATAAATTGTATTCCATGTAATTTATTATCATTAATGCTTTTAATTATTTTTGCCCTATTAATTTGCAAATTGAATATATATTTATTCAAGTTTTTTATAAAAGTATTTTAATAAAATGAATTATTTGCCATTGTTATTACATGAATTATTTTAAAATTGAGGTAATATTCGTTACTTAGGAAACTCGATAAAATTGTGCTCCAACTTACGAGGTGCGATTTTATTTCCAAACCTATGTAATTGGATACCCTATTTGAAATTAAAACGTTACTTATGTAACCGATAAATGTTCTTTACTTTTGAGTACCCGAGATGTTGTATTCCTAACTTAAGGGATGTGATTCTCAACTAACTAGAGAAAAAAGAACGTTTATTCGTGAAATTTAATTTTAAACAACTTCAAAATATATCATTTTCATATTAATAGATCATATTTTAAATGTTATTTAATCAACCGGTAAATGGTTTTTATTTTTCGAGGATTAGAAATATCGTGCCCCTATCTTACGAAACGTGATTTTTCTTAATTAACTCGAGATAAAATATCATTTTTTGTGAGATTTAAATTTTTTTTAAAAAATTTATTATCAAATTGTTTCATTTACATGTTTAAGGATCACATTTTAAATTTTCCTCAAGTTCTCGATTTTCAACAATAAAACATTAAATAATCGATTAGGTACCAATTTTGGACGTGAGAGAGTGTTAATCCTTCCTCATGCATAACCGACTCTTGAACCCGTTTTTTATTTCAAAGACCAAAATTTTTGTTTAAATAAACTTAAGTATTTTATAGTGATCCAATCACAACCAAATTAAAAAAAAAATTGATGACGACTCTATTTTTAATTTTTAAAATAAAGTCGAGACTTTTTCTTAAAAAAAAATGATTTCGACAGTATTGATCAATACATAGCCAAAACCCAATTTTTTTAAATACCGATAGAAAAATATGTCAGTATGATATGGTGTAAAAAATATCTTGATGTCGATCATTAAACCTCCAACATAAAAAAATCAATTTTTTAAAGCATGATACGATCTTGCAATTATTGGATCAAAATATAAGACGGTGCTGATCATTGAATTCTCAAAACCGAATTTACTATTTACTTTAAATCATTTGGATGAATATTTTTAAATCAAATTATTTTTATAAATATTAATATTTTTTAATCAGATGGATAACATAGTTGCTTTGGAGCCTGTCATAACTCATACAATGCTTTATACAACTGGCAAACTAATTGTTGGCCATTCACATCAGTTTAAATAACCTGGAATCTATTTTTACCGTTCAAAAATCTTGTGTTAATCTTGAGAATGATGTTTACTATTCAATTATACCGTTCAAGATGAATTTATTTTCAAAACAGTGAATCTTCTGCAATGGTTAGTTTATTTTTTATTTATGCTCAATTTAATTTTTTTTCACTAAGGAATTCGTTTTGTAATATTTTTCCTACACAGGCTAATATTTTCGACAGAAAATACATGGTGATGGTGTAATTCTTAGGAATTAGTAAATATACTTTGATGGGTACCGACTAAGGAAAAAGAGTGGTCGTTGCTGATCGATTATTGCCTGGTAGCTGAGCTGGATGATAATTGTACTAATTTTGCATGTGCAAAACAAGAAAAACAATGTTTGAAATAAATTGGTTAAAATATGGGAAATAATTTATATTAGGATTATCTTAAAAATTAAAGTTTTTAGATATTAATAAAATTTTGTCATATAATTAAATTTTCAAGACATGGAATTATTATTGTACACTCATTTATAGAGAAAATATTTTATGAATCCTTCCTATCATATTATTCATGGTTTTTTTCAATTATTTAATAAGATTTCAACAAAATTTTCATGTCATTGATAAATAATTTTCGTAATTTTTTTTATCCTGAATTTAGAATCTCAAACCCTGAGCTAAAAACCTAAAACTTCAAATCCTAAATCTCGAACTCATAACCCATAACCCCAAACCCTTGAACTTGAAGTCGCAATGTTGAACCATTGAACCTTGAACAACGAATTCGTAACCGATAAACCCAAACCCTTTAACATTAAACCCAAATCCTAAATCTCAAACTCATAACCCGAACCCTTGAACTTTGAACCTGAGCCTTGAACCCAAAACTCAAAACTCAAACCTTAATCTTAAATCCCAAACCCAAACCCTGAACTTCGAGGTTTGAGATTCAAAATTTAAGGTTTAGGGTTCAAGTTCAAGGTTCGGGTTAAATAATAATCAAAATTATTTGTCAATGACATGAAAAAAAATTGCACAAAAATTACAATTTTTTTAAATTGGTAGCACAAACATAAAAAAAATATTAACTTATGGAAAAAAAATAAAAAGATTAAAGTTTGTAAAAGAAAAAAAATGTTTGTTTATAATTTAAAATATTAATTTTTTTAAATTAAAGTACTTTAATTAAAATTAAATGAAGTTGGAGAAGATATTGAATATAGATGAATGTTTAAAATTAAAATTAAATACCGATAGAAAAATATGTCAGTATGATATGATGTAAAAAAATATCTTGATGTCGATCATTAAACCTCCAACATAAAAAAATCAATTTTTTAAAGCATGATACAATCCTGCAATCTTTGGATCAAAATATAAGATGGTGCTGATCATTGAATTCTCAAAACCCAAATTTAGTATTTACTTTAAATCATTTGGATGAATACTTTTAAATCAAAAATATTTTTATAAATATTAATATTTTTTAATCAGATGGATAGCATAGTTGTCTTGGAACCTGTCATAACTCATACAGTGCTTTATACAACTGGCAAACTAATTGTTGGCCATTCACATCAGTTTAAATAACCTGGAATCTATTGCATGTAGACCTCCTCCGTCAAAACATCGTTAAAAAAAGGTGTTGTTGACATCCACTTGTGGCAAGTAAAATGTGTGGTCACCATGTTTCCTGTAATTTATGTTCATAGGGACCAAAACATTAAAAACATAGTTGATGTCCTCAACAACTTTAAAGGGTAGACACTTTTCTTACCTATCTAAACAAGTTCTAAATCAAAACAAATTAAAAATGCAGAACTCAAAATTAGAATGTCAAAACCATGTTTTTTAGTTCCTTTTTGTTTGTTTTTTTTTTTGCCTTTTTCTTTTCTGGTAGATACTACTATACATATAGAGAGAAACGATATGTTTGTATTAACGAAAACTAAATTAATTGTATGTACTTTCATAATCTATACGAATTATATTTGTTAATATATTATATTCTACTTTTATAGATTGTATAACGTTAATGTTTTAGTGAATTAAAATATTAATTATTTTATTTACATATAAAACTTTCAATTGTTAGATATATATTAAAAAACTCGTTTATCAATCGATGTTATAAAAATATTAAAATTAATTACAATTTTGTATGTGTGATAAGAGCAATTATATTGCTAAATTCTATCATTAATTTGTAAGTCTACAATCTAATACGAGCAGAGGTGTTAATAGTTGAAGGGAAGGTTATAAAGTGAAATTGCTTGAGATGAAAAGCAGTGATACGGGCTTTGTGTCATGGGCGATATTTATGAAAATTTTTCTTGTATTTCTCCTTACAAAAATTGTGATGATTCGCAAATATTTGTAATTGTGCCAACATCATAGGCAGGTAGCTGTTTGTGGTGATACTAGTGTTCAATAATGAGGAGATGGTGGTGGTAGGGGTTTACAACCATTCACCCGTGGAGAGTCGTAAATGGAGGAGAGGACGGAGACAAGCGGTTTGAGAGCTTCTGTATCTAGGACAGGAGGAAAAGAGATGCCCTTGGCCGAAAAGTAGAAAAGAAAAAACAACTTTAAAAAAGATCTCCTTCCCTAATCTCAAAAAAAAGATATATACAAAGATCTTTAATGGGTCTCATATTGTAATCAAAATATTTATATCTAACACTACCAATTAGAGACCTTAAAAGCTCATATTTTGTGCTTGACCTTTGAGCTATGTAGAAAAGTGATTCCTCTAAATAAAATGGACAATCCCATATCGGTTGGAAAAAGTGCTTCTAAGAGGGTTTAAAAATAGTATTACTTATTATCCTCGTTGAGTAATTGAGGCTAGGGCTTACTATATGCATATTGTTGTTGCTCTCCTTTTTTGTGCTAACATGTACCACGTGTGTTTCTTTTTTAATAAAATTTTCTTTATTTAAATAGAAATATTTTTCAAAGAAATTGATTTGTCAACGATTACCGTTTTTGCCCTTATATTTTTACTGTTTTTCCCTTCGAGAAACAATATGAATAGCCTGTCCACTTTCTCATTTTATGCAGCAAAAAGAGAAATCATTCTTCTTCCCCGTGCTTATCTACTTGCTTTCCTTTAATCATCTCTCCGATCGAGTGTCCGATTCCTTTGAAAAAAGTAATTTAATGATTGTTCTATTTTTTTTATTTGAGTGTACGTATATAAAAATCTTGTGTTAATCTTGAGAATGATGTTTACTATTTAATTATACCGTTCAAGATGAATTTATTTTCAAAACAGTGAATCTTCCGCAATGGTTAGTTTATTTTTTATTTATGCTCAATTTAATTTTTTTTCACTAAGGAATTCGTTTTGTAATATTTTTCCTACACAGGCTAATATTTTCGACAGAAAATACATGGTGATGGTGTAATTCTTAGGAATTAGTAAATATACTTTGATGGGTACCGACTAAGGAAAAAGAGTGGTCGTTGCTGATCGATTATTGCCTGGTAGCTGAGCTGGATGATAATTGTACTAATTTTGCATGTGCAAAACAAGAAAAACAATGTTTGAAATAAATTGGTTAAAATATGGGAAATAATTTATATTAGGATTATCTTAAAAATTAAAGTTTTTAGATATTAATAAAATTTTGTCATATAATTAAATTTTCAAGACATGGAATTATTATTGTACACTCATTTATAGAGAAAATATTTTATGAATCCTTCCTATCATATTATTCATGGTTTTTTTCAATTATTTAATAAGATTTCAACAAAATTTGCATGTCATTGATAAATAATTTTCGTAATTTTTTTTATCCTGAATTTAGAATCTCAAACCCTGAGCTAAAAACCTAAAATTTCAAATCCTAAATCTCGAACTCATAACCCATAACCCCAAACCCTTGAACTTGAAGTCGCAATGTTGAACCATTGAACCTTGAACAACGAATTCGTAACCGATAAACCCAAACCCTTTAACATTAAACCCAAATCCTAAATCTCAAACTCATAACCCGAACCCTTGAACTTTGAACCTGAGCCTTGAACCCAAAACTCAAAACTCAAACCTTAATCTTAAATCCCAAACCCAAACCCTGAACTTCGAGGTTTGAGGTTTAAAGTTTAAGGTTTAAGATTCAAGTTCAAGGTTCGGGTTAAATAATAATCCAATGACATGAAAAAAAAATTGCACAAAAATTACAATTTTTTTAAATTGGTAGCACAAAAAAAAAATAACTTATGGAAAAAAAACAAAAAGATTAAAATTTGTAAAAGAAGAAAAGATGTTTGTTTATAATTTAAATTTTAAGTAATTTAATTAAAATTAAATTAAGTTGGATATAGATGAATGTTTAATATTATTTTGTTATCTTTAAAATTGATTGATGTGACACTATTTTATTGGTGTATAAAAATTATGCTTTTTAAAATCATCTTAATATAATTTATTTTTTAAAATATGAAAAAAGATTGTATGAAACAAGAATATTATCTCTTTCAATAGTTTAATACCACATCAGTAATTTTATCATGAATTTCAATATTTTCATTTGAATTTAATTTTATTCATAATTTTCATTTGAGTGTGATTTTTTTCGAGATAAAAATATTAGTGTAACATTAAACTATTGAAAAAAAATATATAGATAATGTGGGATTCTTGTTTCAAACAATCCTTTCCCCCTAAAATAAATAACCATCAACTAGCCGCTGAGACAAACATCATCTATAAATAGGGGCTCATGCAACGTCTCTTGACCAGACAAAGTAACCATAACAAGCTTCCAGAGATCGTAATTACAGGGAGAAGAAAGACTGATCGAGATGGAAGTAGTTCAAGTTCTTCATATGAATGGTGGAGTTGAAGAAACCAGTTATGCAAACAACTCTTTACTCCAGGTATGTTACATGTATGTATTGTATGTATGCTGTATTTTTTAACCTGAAATATTTTGGACAGCAAAAGGTGATAACCTTGACAAAGCCAATCACAGAGGACGCTTATAACTAAGCTCTATTGCAGCGCTTATCCGGAGGAAATAGCCATCGCAGATTTGGGTTGTTCTTCGGGACCTAACACTTCCTTTTTGGTATCTGAACTTATCAAAGTGGTGGATAGTGTTCGCCAAAAGATAGGCCGAAAATCCCCCGAGTATCAAGTGTTCCTGAATGATCTTCCTGGGAATGATTTCAACACCCTTTTCAGGTCCTTGTCCATCTTCCACAACAAACTGAGGGAGGAAGTTGGACCTGGCATTGGACCATGTTTTTTCAGTGGAGTACCTGGTTCTTTCTACGGAAGGCTTTTCAGGAAAAACAGCCTTCATTTTGTACACTCTTCCTATAGTCTTCACTGGCTATCCCAGGTTTAGTTTATATATTAATGTTGTGTTTTGTGTATGTATCATTAATCATTTTAGAATGAAAAAGTATGTAATTTACGAGTGAACTATTTTGATATGATCCAGGTTCCTCAAGGGCTGGAAAGTAATAGAGGGAACATTTACATGGCTAGCACAAGTCCTCCAGACGTGCTTTTGGCATATTATGTGCAATTCAAAAAGGATTTTTCCTTGTTTCTGAGGTGTAGATCAGAGGAAGTGGTGGATGGAGGGCGTATGGTTTTGACACTTATAGGGAGAAGAAGTGATGATCCTTCAAGCAAGGAGTGTTGTTACTTTTGGGAGCTTTTGGCCCTGGCACTTAGTGATATGCTCGTTGAGGTATGAAATTAATAAACGGTATAATGACCTTTTTCGCCTCTCCCAAATTATATATTTTTATCATTTTTATTGAATTTTTAATATTTTAAAAAATAATTAAATATTGACTTGTCATCTACGTGACAATCAATGTGTATGCCACATCAATAAAGTTAAAAAAATGTTAAATTATTCATCTAGTTTAATGTGATTTGATAAAAACACAAATTTAAGACTAAAAAATAAAAATAAAAATATTTTTTTTAAAAAGTTGGAGGGTTAAATAAATAATAATTTTTTTTTGAATATACTAGTGTGATTATATGATATTATTCCATACTTTCTTAATTTTTTGACAAAGCACACACACCTTGCATACACAGATGTTCGAACCTGAGTCTCCTAGAATGAACATCATCCTCTTTTCTATTAGAACCATCGTTGAGTTTCATTACGCCTTATTAATTATGTTCATGTAATGAGTAGGTACAATCATGAGTAACTGAACCATGTCAAGTGCGCCTGTACTTAGTACTGAAAATCTAGTTGTTCAACAATCTGACTAAACAAGAGAGCTTACACTGATAATTTCCTAAAAAATACTTTGTTAAACGTTTCGTTTGCTGCAAATATGAAGTTGATTACTAGTTGTTAATTAAATCAGCGGAAACCATAAAGAAATCATGATTAAATGCAGGGACTGATAGAAGAAGAGAAACTGAACTCCTTTAACATCCCTATGTACACACCATCTCCGGCTGAGGTTAAATATGAGGTTGTGAAGGAAGGATCATTCTACATCGGTCGATTGGAAGTAACTGAAGTGAACTGGAATGCTTATCAGAATGAAAATGACTTATCTGATGCATTCAAAGATGGCGGGTACAACGTCGCCAAGTGCATAAGAGCTGTGGCTGAGCCACTTCTTGCAGGCCACTTTGGTGAAGCCATCGTCGATGAAGTTTTCCGTAGGTACAGAGAGATTGTTTCTGATCGCATGTCCAAAGAGAAGACTGAGTTCGTGAATGTCACTGTTTCTCTCATAAAAGCTTGATCATCATCGTTATCATGATCTTCCTTTATTTTATTATTATCTATGCTAGAGATCAACTGCTCGGAGCACACCGCAGTTCCAGTCAAGAGTAATATGTTGCAAGCATATTGTTTTTAATTATAGCTGTCTTCCCTGTAACTTGATTAAACCCAAACGATAGGAAAGACCTAAAATATATGAATTATGAGTATTGATCACACCCCTGTACTTAACATTTTGCTTGTCCTCAAACAAAACAAACATTAATGCACACGCAAGCTAAAGAAATACTCGAATCAATAGTCGAACATGTTGTTACACACCCATGAGACAAGCAAACATGCTCTCAGACACAATCGAAATTCTGTATGCTAAGCAAAACAAGTATCAACAACAATTCACCACAATTAGGAGAATTAGATACAGCACTATATCTTTGTGCTCGTATGCGGTCATCCTCCTTAACAATGTGCTATGTATAAGAAGCACTAGAATAATCAAGAAAAGTACATAACCAAAATTTATCATGATTTTAAGGTCGGTCAGTACTTAAGGTTTTAGGGTCAGATATAACAATAAGGAAAGATTAGGCTCACACTCGAAGCATGTAATTACCTTAAGATTCGATTAAACATAAAATACTAAATTCCTTTTTCCAAACAGCTTACTCTTCCAATACCTTTAAAGAAGTTCAAAATATTTAACAATATAAACAATTAAGCATTTGTTCATCATTGAATATTTTATGGCACTTAATGCTTATTCTTTTCTTTGAATTTTAGATGATTATTTGAATGCCTATCCCAAATTACTCGATTAATCACACATAAATAACCTTTGGCTTTGTTCATAATTACATTAGTGGAACATACTAAGAAACACCGAACACTTTTACACAAAAACAAATGGCAGCTAACTACCTACCACAATTACTGATTTAGACCACTGATTCTTTCGAAGCTCATGATATAACCAGTGAAGTAATCATGCTTAAGTTTTATTACCAATAATATCCAATGAAGCCCAAACATCAATCTTATAATTTAGTACTTTAGGCTCAAAAATAAATCCATAAGCACTAAATGCTTAAACATCAAAAAGATAAATAGGCTCAACAAGTTCAAACAATCCGAAGAAATTGTCTAGTTTATCCTTTATAAGCTTGTTTCAAGTACGAGATCATTCTGTCCAAAATTTTAATATCGACCATACAAAATACACTATTAGGTAGGGCAATGTGAATTTGAAAATATTTATCAATGAAATCATATACGGAATCCATGGCTCTAACAAACAACCTAATGGCGTACATCAATATTGCATAACTATATCAAGCCAACATATAGGTTTCAGAAGCATTCACTACAATAAATTGACAGTCTTACAAGTATACAAAAATATGTCAACCTCTCATCAAGTCAAGATTTCATGCAAACTACTATACATCAAGCAAAAATTCAAAAAAATGCAACCAAATTATGCTAAAATAATAATAATAAAAATAACCTAAAAGCATGCAAATAACCAAAAAAATATTCACTCCAAGAGTCCAAGTGAGGAGTACTTACGACAGAAGAAAAAGGGAAAACAACCGCTTTTTGACACAAAATACCCAAAAAAAATTTAATTACATAAATGACCCAAGTTCAAAAACATTCACCTAAATTATTTGAAATCTACAATAGAAATTGATTTTGAACACCCAATGGCCGACCCCCTTTCAAAATTATACCCAAAATTTTGTGTCAGGTATTAAAAAAAATCAATTTTTTGGATTCTTAACAATCATTGCCCGACACAACGTATTTTTTTATCCCATATTATAATGGTATACGAATATACCATATTTTGAAAAAAACTTTGAATGTTTGGCAACCAATAGCCGGCACCAAAAAATACTAATAAAAAAATATTTTTTTTAGTGTTTGACAGGTAATGGTTGGCACTAAAAAACACGAATAAATTTTTTTTTTTTATATATAATTTGAATTTTAAATTTCAATCTTTGTTTGAGTTGATGAAACTTATCATTAAAATATAATTTTAAAATAAAAAACAATAAAATATATAATTTAAATTTCAAATTATCTAAAGTTGAGATGAAATTGTAATGAAAATGAAAATGAAATTACTTTAATTATAAAAAATTAAATATTAAGAAAAACAATAAATTAATATTATATAAATTTTATTTTAATTATAATTTTAATAGACATATATTAGTAATATACAAATTAAAATGAAATGTAACAAAATATATATATTTTAAAAAGAATTAATTTTTTTAATAGGCTTATGTCAAGCCTGCGTCATAGGACTACATCACATGCCTGGAAAAATACAAGAAACACATCAATTACCAACAATAAATAATTAAAATGAAGAACTCAACGAGTGACTCCAGTGGTAAAGAGGATGTTATTCATCTTAGGAGACCCGGGTTCGAGCACCTATGTGTGCAATGTGTGTGTGTTGTCAAAGAATTAAGAAAGTATAAACAGATACTACTATACACCAGTATATTCAAAAAAAATAATTAAAATGAAGAGATAATTTAACCCAACAAAAGGGGATGGAAATATTGCAACATTAACCCTTCCTTGTTTTCCATCTTTTTTATTTCCCAAGTTTAATTACATATTTTATATTTTAAAATAATATTAGGTTACTAATCATGTTGCTAATTATTATTGCATCACTGTTAGGAGTAATTTATAGGATTTGTATATATTGTTTTAGGAGTAATTTATGGGATTTGTATATATTGTTTCCTTATTGCAGAAGATAGCATAAGTCAATAGATTGTATATTTATATGCTGGTTTTTTATTCAATAAAATATCTCTTGCTTATCTTTTATATGGTATCAGAGCTTTGACGATTGAAAACTTTGATCAATGGTTAGAGACAAAAACACGCCGCCACAATCACCACCAAAAATATATATATCTTCACCTTTTTTCTCGATCCTCAAAACAAACCTAAAGATTTTCTTACACCGACACGCCTCAACGATGACAATTACGATGATTGGGCGGCTGAAATAGAAACTGCTCTTCAAGCACGGAGGAAATTTCGATTTCTCGATGGCACGATCACAGCACCCATCCCTCCATGTACAGATGCAGATTGGACTGCCATTCATGCCATGATTGTTTCATGGATTATGAACACCATGACTATCGAGGTAAAGTGTACTCTTTCGAAATATAAAGATGTGAAACGTTTGTGGGATACTTTGAAAGAAAGATATGCTCTTGTAAATGGACCGAGAATTCAACAACTAAAATCAGTAATTGCTCGTTGTGAACAACCAAAATCAATGAGTGTTGCTTCCTATTATGAAAAACTAACCACTTTGTGGGAAGAATTGCATCACCATGAACCAATAATTACATGTTCATGTTGCTCTAATTGTACTGCCAGTAAAACTTACGAGAGTAGACGTGAAAATGACATGTTGCATCAATTTTTAATGGGATTAAATGCTAAGTACTATGGACAGCTTCGTGGGAACATACTTGCTCAAGATCCTTTACCCTCACTTAATCATGCGTACCAATTGGCCATTCAAGACGAACAGGTGCGGACAACTTCCGAAGTGAAAGATGAAAAACTTGTAGTCATTGGTTTTGCTGTGCGCCCGAGTGGAAGGGATCGTGGGCGAATTGAAAAGGTTGATAAATCTCACCTTTTATGTACTCACTACAAGAAGATCGGCCATGAGGTCGGTAACTGCTTCGAAAAAATAGGCTATTCGGGGTGGTGGGAGGAACGACTGAAATAATCTGGTGAAACAGGGCGTTGCCGACTTTATGCTTTATCCTTGCAATCGGCTAATCGTAACTGGGGGGTATAGTGAGTGCCAATGCAGCAGTTGCTACTGCTTTTGATAGTGTTGTAGGACTGAGCAATAATAACACCACTTCAGCACCTCCATTAGCATTTACGACTGATTAATAGAAAGCTCTCGCAAGCATGTTTGGTAATTTGACTATTTCCAATGATCGTCTGAATGGTATGTTCATTGAAAGACTTTAGATTATCGACATTGGTGCATCCAATCATGTGACTGGTAATATTTCTTTTTTATTTGATATAAAAGACATTATTGAATGTCCTGTGGGTCTTCCCGATGGTCAAAAGATTATTGTGACTAAGGAAGGATCTGTAAAATTGTCTTCTGCCATCACGTTACAAAATGTACTTTATGTTCCAAAATTAAACTGCAACTTATTTTCGGTTTCACAGTTTTGTGATGATACTAACAGAATTGTCCAATTTAACTCTTATATGTGCATTCTACAGGACCAAACGAGGAAGCTAATTGGAATGGGAAGTAAGCAAGATGGACACTACTACTTCAAGGAAGAAACTAGTTTTATTCAAGCAATCACCGTTAATGGAGAGACATCTTCTCTTTGCTCTTTGGCACAGTAGAATAAGGCATCCTTCAGAGAAAATAGTGAAGTTACTTCCTCCTATTCGTAATTGTAGGGGTAGTTTGAATAATGCTTGTGAAGTTTGTTTTTGGGCCAAGCATTCTAGAGAAAGGTTTCCTTTAAGCGACAATAAAGCTAGTCGTATTTTTGAATTTGTACACACTGATTTGTAGGGTTGTTATAGACATAAGTCCTCTTGTGGGGCTCAATATTTTTTGACTATCGTAGATGATTTCTCTCGTGCAGTATGGGTCTATTTGTTAGTTGATAAAACAAAAGTTTTTCAAATGTTTATGTCTTTCGTTACCCTGGTTGAACGACAATTTTCACAACAGATTAAAATAGTTAGGAGTGACAATGAAACAGAGTTCAATTATCTACTTGATTATTTTTCAGCAACTGGTATTCTGTTTCAAACTTCTTGTGTGGGTACCCCTCAACAAAACGGGAGAGTTGAGCGCAAACACAAACACATTCTAAATGCTGCAAGAGCTTTATGTTTTCACTCTCATTTACCTATTTTCATTTGGGTAGAGTGTATTTTAGCAACAGCTCATTTGATCAATAGAACCTCTTCTAGTGTTCTTGGCAATGTTACTCCTTTTGAAAAATTGTTTAGCTACTCTCCTTCATATGATGCTATTAGAGTCTTTGGTTCATTATGTTTTACTCACAATCAAAAGACTAAAGGGGACAAGTTCGAAAGTAGAAGTCGCAGATATATTTTTGTAGGTTATCCATTTGGTAAAAAAGGATGGAGGTTGTTTGACCTTGACACACGAGAGTTCTTTGTTTCACGAGATGTGAAATTTTTTTAGAATAATTTTCCCTTTATTGATTTGGAGGGTACACATGCTGAAACCAGTGAAACATTTGACACAAATGTTGATGTTGATCTTGATTTCGTGGATTTTTTGGATGAGGAAGTGCAACCCCATAATCTCGTAGATTTTGCATCACCGAGTTCTTCTGCACCTACTGCAATTGTGTTATCTCAAGTGGAGTCCACTATTTTATCCGACCAACTTCTTGTTGTCACTTCTAAGACAACTTCAAATCCTACTTTGGTCATTAATGCTCCATATGAGGTTCTAGGTCGTGGTTTGCGACAAAGACTCCTTTAGTTCTTCTTCGCGATTTTGTTACTAATATCGTTATTAAAGAGAGTCCATCTACTGCTACTTCCTTTCCACAGCTTACCTCAGGTACTTCTTTTCCAATAACACACTATATAAGTTGTGACAATTTTACTATCAAATATCGCAAGTTTCTTGCAGCCATTACTACAGGACATGAACCTCGGTCCTTCAAGGAGGCCATGAAAGATGAAGGTTGGAGAAGTGCTATGCATAATGAAATTAAGGCATTAGAAGACAATGGTACTTAGACAATGGAGTACCTCCCCCTTGGAAAGTGTGCTTTGGGTAGTCAATGAGTGTATCTCATAAAGCTTCATGCCGATTGAAGTATAGAGAGATTAAAAGCTCGATTGGTAGTCTTTGAAAATCATCAGATCTAAGGTTTAGACTACAATGAGACATTTGCTCCGATTGCTAAAATGGTGACAGTTCGTGTTTTTCTAGCTATAGCTGCTACAAAAATTGGGAACTTCATCAAATGGACATTCACAATGCTTTCCTTCACGGTGATCTGGATGAGGAAGTGTATATGCAATTGCCTCCGTGGTTTGAGTCCTCCAATCTAAATATGGTTTGTCGTTTAAGAAAATCTCTCTATGGCTTGAAACAAACACCATGTTGTTAGTTTGCCAAACTTGTTGCAGCTTTGAAAGGGTATAGTTTCCTGCAATCTTACTAAAATTATTCTTTGTTTACTTATACTAAAAGTGGTGTTCAGATTAATGTCTTAGTATATGTTAATGATTTTATTATCTCTAGCAACGATTCCGCTGCAATAAAGGCTTTCAAAGCCTATTTGAGTGAATGTTTCCATATGAAGGATCTTGGGGACCTTAAATATTTTCTTGGCCTAGAGGTTGCAAGAAGTTCCTCCGGCTTATTTTTGTGTCAGCGCAAGTATACTGTTGATATTATCACAGAGGCTGGTCTTTTAGAGTCAAAACCGACTGACTTTCCCATTGAACAAAACCACAAACTTGCTCAAGCTTCTAGGGCTCTCCTCACAAATTTGGAGTCTTATCGTCGTCTAATTGGGCGTCTGGTATATTTGGCTGTTACTAGGCCAGAATTGGCATACTCTTTACACACTTTGTCTCAATTTATGCAGCATTGGGAAGTTGCTTTGCGCGTTGTGCGATATTTGAAAGGTACTCTGGGTCAAGGAATCTTATTGCGTTCGGATAGTGAGTTGACGCTAACAAAATGGTGTGACTCTGATTAGGCTGCATGTCCTCTTACGCGTCGATCATTGACAGGTTGGCTTGTTTTCCTTGTTCATTCTCTTATCTCGTGGAAGACTAAAAAGCAACACACTGTTTCACGTTCATCAGCAGAAGCAGAATATCGATCCATGGCAGTCGTTACTTGTGAGTTAAAATGGCTTAAGGGCTTGTTACTTAGCTTGGGTGTTCATCATCCCAAGGCAATTCCCTTATTTTGTGATAGCCAAATAGCTTTGCATATTGCCAGAAATCCGATATATCATGAGAGAACAAAGCTTATTGAAGTGGATTGCCACTTAGTTCGTGACGCAATAACAGGGGGTTTGATTACGCCTTCTTACATTCCCACTACGTTTCAACTCATAGATAGGCAAGAAACACTTTGATTTTTTACTTGGCAAGTTGGGCATTGTGAATCCTCATGCTCCACCTTGAGGCGGATGTTAGGAGTAATTTATGGGATTTGTATATATTGTTTTATGAGTAATTTTTGGGATTTGTATATATTGTTTCCTTATTGCAGAAGATAGCATAAGTCAATAGGTTGTATATTTATACGTTGGTTTTCTATTCAATAAAATATCTCTTGTATATCTTTTACAATCACTCACATTATTATTAAATTTAAAAATTAATTTAAATTTAATATGCACAATTAAACTAGATTTTTTTTTATAAAATTAGAACCAACTTTAATGATTTTAATCTTTTATAATAATTCAAATAAACATTGTTAAATTATTGTTTCTTTTATTTTAAGAAATAACGTGTAATATATTTATAAATTTAAAAACAATTAAATAATATTTAAAAATTTTAATTTTAATTTTAAATAGACTTAAAAATATATTAGATGTTGTTGCCCATTTGTTGCAATATTTAGAAACAAAGAGGTGTTAAATAAACTTAGGAAATAAAAAAGATGGAAAACAAGGGAGTTTAATGTTGTAATATTTCCATCCCCTTTCGTTGGGTGAGTTTGATCATTTGTTGGTTGGCACTAACACCCAAAAATAATACTTTTTTAATCAGATAAAAGGGTATCGACCATCAATATATCAGCACTCTAATTTTTTCTTTTTTTTAAAAAAATATATGGGTGTCGATCATCTAGTGTTCAAAACTCAAAAATTATTTTTTAATAGAAAAAATAGTGGTGCCGGCCAATAGCTATTAAAAACCCCCAAAAAAATTATTCATGTTTTTTTATCTCAACCATTAGTTGCCAAACACCTAAAAAAAATATTTTTTATTCGTGGTTTTGGTGCTGGTCATTCGTTGCCAAACACTCAAATTTTTTTTGGATAAATTATATCAATAGTCACTCAACTTTAATATGGGAAAACAAACAATCACTCAATTGTCAAAACAGTCACTCATCTTTTGAAAAATAACAAAATAGTCACCACTAACCACTTTCCGTTATAGATGTAACCGAACTACCATTTTCCGTTACAGACTTAACCAAACTACCATTTTCCATCCCCCTCCCATCCCTCTCCCTCTTCCCCATCGTCTCTCTCATTACTATGATTCTCTCTCCCTTTCTCCCTCTTCCTTACCATCCTTACTACTACGAAAAGCACAACATTTGAGCAGCATTTCAGTAAGCTATCAAATCTAGATTAGCATTCATTCAGATTTCAACTCATACTTCAAACTTAGCAAATATAGATATAAATGATTTTAACTTAGGACTCAAAAACCGCTCAAATTATTCACATAATTTAGTAGCATGATTCAACAGTTAAACATATATAATACTGATTCATGATAATCCCAAATATCTCAACACCAAAATTTATTGCAAATGAAATTAATCTAAAATTAATTAACTTCGAAAAATTGAAATTAAAACGAAAACAATGTACAATATCAAAACAAATACAAAGTTTTTTAGTTTTTATACAGAATTAATCATTAATTATGTGTAATTCTATTTCTAGACTTTGCCAAACATGCTATCTTCAGCTTCGCATATATCTGTCTTAAACTATCAGAAAAACATCGATACTGATGTTTAAACTTATGATGAAAAAACTAAGATAAAAGTTCTGGCATAATTTATTTCATGCGCATTTCAAAATGGATAAAAGAAGCTAAAAATTTACTAAATATTGTAATTTCTATTGTCTGCCATCATCTAAATCAAAAGTAAATTGAGGAATGGCATCATAATTTAATAAGTTTCCATTATCTACACGCCCTATTCTCCCTTTTCTATTCCATTATTTTTTCTTAATATCTTAATCGCAAATCCATATTCAATAAACAGAGCAAATTAAAGCAGAAAATTAGTAAAGTGAAAAATCTCCAATATAAGAACCATACTACTACACTACTGGATTAAGCATTCCATTATTACATCTTTAAACCTGCTATATTCTGATTTTCAAAGTCAGTGGCGCGGAACAAGCATCAAATCAATGTAAAAATTAAAAATTCCAAAACGAAATTCGAGGGATCCTATAATGCCCACTGCTAATTCCATGAATCACCAAGCAATGCGTACGTAGCAAAGAGCCATTTCTATAATATTCAATAGTTCAAGGCATACTAAAGGCCGTAAATTTAACATCAGAGAAAGTAATTCAAGGATTGAAGAAACCCAAAGTTTTTCTTTAGGGTCAAAAAAGGGAAATAGAGGAAAAGAACCTCTTCCTAACAGGGTTCGAAGTTAACATTGTTAATGGAAATCCATTCAGACTCAGCTATGACGTCTACCATCTCAAAACCCACCTGTTTGAAAGAAAAGAAAAAACGACTAAAAGAATTAATTGCGGAAAAAGAAAAGAAAAGAAACACTAAAGGAGGATGTTTAGAAGAAGATATATGGGATTGTAACGTGAGAGGGATGAGAAGGGATGGAAAATGGGAGTTTGGTTAAATCTGTAATCGAATTGTAACGAAAAAGGTAGCTCTGTTACGTCTGTAACAGAAAATGCTTAGTGATGACTGTTTTGTTATTTTTTTGAAAGTTGAGTGACTGTTTTGACAATTGAATAATTGTTTTGTCCTCAAATCAAAGCTGAGTGACTGTTGTTGTAATTTACCCTTTTTTTTAAATCTGGTATATTGATGTACCAATATAGTACGAGGTCAAAAATATATATCTTGGTGCCAGTCATTGATTGTCAAAAACCTAAAAAAATTGATTTTTTTAATGTCTTGACACAAAAATCAGGTAATAATTGAGTATAATTTTGAGAGGATGTCGATCATCAGGTGTCTAAAATCAATTTCTATTATTCATTTTAAGTCATTTAGACGAATATTTTTTTAACTTAGGTCATTTATGTAATTAAATTATTTTTTTGGTCATTTGTGTCAAAAAGCCGGAAAACAACATTAAATAAAAAGAAAATAATAAATAAAAGAAAAGAAAATACAAAAGCAAAACAAAACTAAAGAAAAAAATAATCTAGAATAAAGCAACAAAGATCACTCTTTGGTATGGGGTGCAATGGTCAGCGCTAGGGCACGCACATCTTGTGCGTTGGATGCTTGGTGCACGAGGTGCTTCAGGGCGTCAAGGCGTGGTCGATGACTTCACGGTTTGCGCGGTTATGTGTAACAACTTGATTTTCGATGATGTTAAAAAAACGTGATTTTAGAACCTCATTTAAATATTAAATATAAATATTTATAGAGTTGATGTAAAATATTATTATAGTTTGATCCTTTAATTTTGTTTTTAATTATTTAATTAAGGTATAGAGATTAAATTGTAAAAATCTTATCGCTATAGATTTTTAATAGTTAAAAGTTCAAAAATGGTAAATAAACCATTTTGTTTCATCAATTAGTGGAGGATGATGTTAACATCCATTAGTTTTAAATAATTGTGATTAAGTTTAATTAACTTTGATTAATTTAAGTTAATTAGGTGATTAAAGAATAAAGTAAGGTATAAAAGGCTTGTGGAAGTGGAATTTGTCATCTTTTTCTTTCTTCTTCACCGAACAAACATGGAGAAAAAACCCAAGGAAGCCATTTTTAAGTTTAAAGCTTTCGGTCCTCAATTGGTGAGTTCAATTAAGTCATTTTCTTGAAATTTTTATGTTTTTTAGATTATGGAAGCTTGATTTAACTATCCCATGTATCGATTTGTAAAATTGTTAAAGCTTTTGAAAGTTTTCATTGTTGATTTCTTGAAAGAATTGGTGTTAAATTGATAGGTTTTAAACTTAGATGTAAATAAAAAATGCATTGGTTTAATATTTCTATTGAGGTTATTATCGTAATTGAATTATTAATTAATTAGGTTTAGTATAAATATCACTTTATAATCAACAAATGGGAGATATGAAGGATATCATCTTCAGACAACAAACTTTATTTTTAGTTTTTGCTCATAATTTTTCAAAGTTTAGTCTTTTAGATAACGTTTAGATATTTTTCTCTTTTCAAATGGTTTTTATTGTTATTGGGCATCAAGACATTTTGAAGATCAAATACAATCGAATTTCTCAAAGCAAAGGATTTCTCGTTTTAATGAGCATTTCGTACACTCTTTTAATTTTCCTTTAATTTAATTATGTTGGATTGAATGGAAGATATTTGCCATGGAAACGAACTAAATTCTCTATGTGCTTGGTTATCTTGATCACTTATGATGTGATTTTATGTCTTTTGTTAATTTGAATGTATGTTTTTTTATGTCTTATGGGTTCGATCCTCGGAACATTCTCGTATTTCATTGTAACAATTATATTATAACTAGACCTACATGCTTGCACTACACCGTGCTTGATTATTGATTATATTTGGTTTGTTTTCAGTACAAAACAAAATCGTGTACGTGATTCAATATTTTGTGTGGTGGGCGTAATGCCTCTCCTGCTTGTAATGGAATATGACAGATTCATTTCAATCGCAATGAATTTTAAAGAAACAGGTATACCCAAATTGGACTATGCTCTCTACTTCACCAATACATTTCCAGCAGGTGTGATCTGTGATAGGTTACTTCCAAATATGAAAGGTCAAATCAGTTGTGACTTTGAAGCATAAGATCATCAATTGCGTTTATCCATAAACAGATGTCATATTCTACACAGCTAGCTAAGAGCACACTGAAAACTACTTAAAACTAAGGGAGTCTCTAAGTTCATTTATATATTCCTTTTGTCTACCTTTTCATAAAGCTTTTAAGCCTCGTCTTCATAATCCATTCAAAAGCTCTGCCTGTCTGGCTACCAACAAAATGGTTAGTGCCCTGAAAAACTTGATGGTGTTTGAATGCCCACGGCAGCAAGTGCTGGGGACAGTCCTATTGCTGCGTCCCTTGCCTGCCATTTGTCCAACTTTTGTACGGCTTGAGAACAATCCCTGCTACACACTCTAAAGTTGGACCGGTATTGATGTGAAGAAACTTCAGTTGCTTTGATTCCTAGAGTAGTGGGATTTGGGAAAGTCGAGATCAGTCAAACCAACACAAGGCTCCACTTACGAAAAGGAACTCCTCTATTCAAGACATCAAACGCCACATAAACTCTCACAATATATACCCACCAATTGGTAAATATTTTAAGGGTTTTTCCTTTTGGAGAAGATCAGGAAAGCACTGAGGAAAATGTTACTGATAAGGGAGATATGAGTTGCACCTAACTTTTACATTTCTCTTTTCAATGGTAATCTCTTTCAGACTGTTGAAGCTTCACGCCCTCAATGCATGCCATAAATAATTGCATTTTTATCAACCGATGTGAACACCATGATAATTGCATTTTCATCTCAAGTCAACCAATTTACTTACAGTCCAATTCCAACAGCTGTAAATGCATCTTAAATATGTTCATCCACCATTAGCCCCATAGATCTCCTTTTACTTCATTTTCACAAGACCTTTTGAATGACTACCCCTTCAAAAGAAAAACACCAAGAGGGGCACTAACAAATCTGAGATAGGCCTTGGTCCAGGAGGGGCCTTTGCCATGATGGTTAATGATAAAATGTAAATTATTGAACTGCTATGACAAGTAATATATATTATTAAAACAAGTAATGACCCCAAAAGTTGATCACAGGCTTTATGAATTATGACTATATTTTGCCTTTAAAAGCAGACTCAAAGCAATCCCCTACTAATTCCATTTCACCTCTAAACATGGATGTCCAGAAAGTCTTTCATATGACTGGAGGAATCGGCAAGACTAGCTATGCCCAAAATTCTTCTTTCCAGGTTTGGACCCTTTTGCTTTTTTCTTTCTTCTATATCACCATTTTCTTCTGTACTAACTATGTTTTCTTCTACAGAAAAAGGCATCAGATATGGTGAAACATATAATCATGGAAACGATACAAGAACTTTACTATGAAGTAACTCCCAAGAGCTTAGGCATAGCTGATTTGGGTTGCTCTTCTGGACCCAACTCCTTGTGCCTCATCAAAGATATGGTCGAAGCTATTGAAGGAACTAGCCATAAAATTTTCCATCCAATGCCAGAATTTCGAGTTTACCTTAATGATCTTCCAACAAATGACTTCAATTCAGTGTTTAAGTCCCTGCCTGATTTTTATAAGGACCTAAAGAAAGACAGAAATCAAGAGTGTCCAGCTATTTTCATAGCAGGCTACCCTGGTTCATTTTATGGAAGACTGTTCCCATGCAATTGCTTGCACTTCATCTATTCATCTTACAGTTTGCACTGGCTCTCCAAGGTATAAAATTGTCTCTGTCCCATTGTTTTTAGATTTGAGTTCCATGCAATGACAAGAATTTCAGTTAATGATCACTGTTATCCATGCAGGTTCCTCCAGCTCTTTACGGTGAGCATGGCAAGTCCATCAACAAAGGAAACGTTTACATTTCTGAATCTAGCCCTCCAAGTGTGTCCCAAGCATACTACAAGCAGTTCCAAGAGGACTTCTCATTGTTCCTTAAATCACGATCAGAAGAGGTAGTCACAGGTGGGAGAATGGTGCTGATTCTCTTAGGAAGAATAGGCCAAGATCATGTTGACAGAGGCAATTCTTTCTTCTGGGAAATCCTCTCAAGATCGCTTGCCATATCTGTTTCTCAGGTACCCCTTGTTTTTCATACATGCATATATATTTCATTCCTTCTTGTTCACGTCTTCTTCCCCTTATGTTTTGCAGGGAGAGATTGAAAAGGAAAAGGTTGATTCCTACGAAGTGCATTTTTATGCAGCATCAAGAAATGAAGTAGAAGATGAAGTGAGACGAGAAGGGTCGTTCGAAATAGATAAGCTTGAGATGTTTGAGATAGAGAGGGAAGTGAAAAATGGTGAGAGCTATGGTACAGCAGTGGCTATGACTGTGAGGGCTGTTCAAGAATCCATGCTTCGCGACCATTTTGGAAATGGGATAGATTTGGATACCTTGTTTAACAATTATGGGAAAATGATTGATGAGGAAATGGTTAAAGTAGATATTAAACCCATCACTTTTGTTCTAGTTCTTAAGAAATTATAAATATCATGCAATCATGAGAAACAACGATTTGCTTCTGTCTAAATCTAATTAGTTTTATCTATTTTTTCCCATAATTTTGTCTATGATGAATAATTTAATATATAGGGGATAAACTACCCCTTTAGTCCCTGAACTTAGTGATACTTCTTAATTTGATCTCTACACTTTTTTCAATTTGATCCTTGAACTTGTATTCTGATGATGTGGCACATTGAGATTGTTTCATTCATCACTTATATTTTTATTTAAAAAAGTTAATTTTTTTATAATCTCTTTATAGCTTTTTACTAATATTTTGGTTTTTTTAGATTATATATAATTCTTTTAAAAATTTCACATTATGAAATGGCATAATTTTAAAGTGTCATATCATCGTACTTTAATTAATTCTAAATTTAATGATCAAATTAAAAAAAATTACCAAATTATAGGACTAATATGAACAAAAAAAATTCAGTGACTGTTACCAAATTTAGAAATTAAATGTTAATTTATCTCATTTATAATATAACTACACTTAATAAATCGATTATGGGATATAAATTTATTATTACATCATTTTTATTCTTTTTATCCAATCATTATTTTGTATCCTATTAATGTAAAACATATACCATAAATTTTAAGTAAGTTAAAAGTATTTAATTATTTGATTTTTTCGTATATATAAAATATAAAAATACTTATTAAAATATATTTTACTAATTTTTTTATCTCCTATTCTGTACAAATACTTTGCGTGTTTTATAAAATTATTATTATTTAAATAATAATTAAAATTTTTTAATAATCGCATTCATAAAAAAAATTTTAAACTTATAAAATTTATTTTAATTTTGATAAAATACTTTTTTAATTTAGTTGTTTAAAATCTTTTTTATTAGAAATATTATAAATAATGTTTTGAAGTTTAAAAACTTGTAAAATGGTTTTAAAAATAGTATTTCAAATTTCGGAAACATTTAAAATTCACAATATTTTTCATAAATTATTTTTATATTATATTTAAAATGCTTTTATTTTTGTTTCTTTGCGCATTAAATATAAAATACTTTAAAAATTAAAATCAGACTTTAAATATTAATTTTTTTAAAATGTATATAGAATTTTTATTTTAAAACATCAATTTATATTATTGATAAAGTTAAGGTTGAGCGCTCGATTGAGTCGAATCGAATCGAATCGAGTGAAAAAATTTCGAGCTAATTGAGTTCACGAGTCCTATTTTATCATCCTAACTCAATATAAAAAAATTTCGAATTGAGTCGAGTCGAATCGGGTGAAATTATTCGAGTTAGATTAAAAAATTAAACATATCAAACAAAAATATTGTTACATTATAACTAATTCCATGTTAGAGAGCATATAAATTTAAAACCATATATATTTGAAAAAAAATTCAAAGCAAAATAATAATAATAAATACTTAAATATGATAAAT
The DNA here is from genome assembly GCA_039519145.1 of Kokia cookei. NCBI lineage: Eukaryota > Viridiplantae > Streptophyta > Magnoliopsida > Malvales > Malvaceae > Kokia > Kokia cookei. The sequence continues at coordinate 15,952,334 of CM076909.1, forward strand.
TTAAATAATTAATTAGATACCAAAATTATTATTTAAATAAAATTTTAACTTTTTATATAATTTTCCAAAATGTTGGCCAATATAATGCTCCATGCTCAGCTTTCATGTGAAGAATACAACATGAAAAAAAAAAAAAGCATGAAAATTAAAAAAAAAAAAAAAAGCATGAAAATTTAAAAAAAAAAAAAAAGCCTTTACTAATTTGATAAATAATTGGTAAAGAGATTGAAAAAAAAAAACATGGTTTAATTCATAAATTGATATTTAAATTATTTTTTTTATTTTGACATTTAAATTTTTTTTATCATAAATGGTACTTAAATTATTGTTTTTTTTTCAAATTAATACTTTCATTAGTCAAATTGTTAATCAAATCATTAAGTATATTTAAAAAAAAAAAAAAGACTAAACCCACAAATTGATACTTAAACTATGTTATTTTTTTCCATTTTGATACTCAAACTATTTTTCCCTAAGTTTGCACCTGTATCGTTAGTCAAACCATTAAATCTATTAAAAAAAGATAACTAATTAAAAAATTCTGTATAGAAAAAAAAAATACTATTTTCTTTATATATATATTTAAAAATTATTAAAATCATAAAAATGAAAATAAATGATTGAATTATTCAATCGATTTTTTTTAGCAAGATTCAACTGATTTATATTGGTTTGTGAGTCAACTGGTTCAATTCCTATCTATTTTTGAACCAATTGGCGATCCAATTAGTCAATCTAGTTCGATTTTGAAAACACTAATTTTGATCGATGAAAAAACTTTTTCGATCCCATCAAGTTGAGCAAGTAGACAATGAAATTCGAAAACAGAATTAATCGCTAACATCTCAACCTCGAAATGTCCAATTTTGAGCATTGTTGTCTGTTGGCATTACCAGACATTATATAAGAAAATTAAAGGAAAAAATTAAAGAGAGATAAATAATGTAAAAGAAAATAAAATTATTAAAATTATTTTTTCATGTTTATATGACATGGAGGTCTATTATTTGCTGGAATTTTTTTATCAGAGACAACATTTTGACGTAAAATGGATAACGAAAGAATAGTTTAAGTACTAACTTAAGAAAAAAAAATTGTTTAAGTACTAATTTGTGGGTTAAGGTTTTTTTTTTAATATATTTAATGGTTTGACCAATAATTTAACTAACAAAAATACTAATTTGAGGGGAAATAGTTTAGATACCACTTGTAAAAATATATATATATAGATACCAAAATAAATAATAATAATATAATTTAAGTATCAATTTATGAATTAAGTTAATTGATTTTATATATAAACTTTTTCTTTTAGACATAGATGGTTTGTATTGAAGACAGAAGTGGGCAATTTTGGTGATATTGAAGAGAAAGCAGAGTTCGTAAAATTAGACTCAAACATTCATTTATGTTCGTTTACTAAGTTAAATAAACGAGTATGAACAAAATTTTTATGCTCGTTTAATAAATGAAAGAACACGATCAGAGGTGTGTTCGTTTATGTTTACAAACAAGCTCGTTTATTGGCTCGTTTACTAATTCGTTTATTTATTAATGATATTTTCTTATAAAATATTAAAATAATATATGTGTGTATGTAAGTATTTATTTATTGTTTTTTTTTATTATTATTCATTAACATTGTTCGTGAACATGTTCAATTATATGTTTATGAACATGTTCGTTTATATGTTCATGAACATGTTCATTTAATGTTCGTGGATATGTTCGGTTAATTTAAATGAAGGTATTCGTGAATATTAAACAAATAAACATGAACGTACATAATTTTAAATAAACAAACATAAACAAAAATTTAAAATTTTTAATGAACACAAATTAAACACGAACAAATTTAAAAATAAACAAACGAACATGAACAGAAATTTTTTCGTTCAAGCTCAATTCATTTACAACCGTAAATTTAAGCGAAAGAGCAATTCTGATACTATCGATAGACATGGGCTCAAAGTTTGGTCTAAGAATCTAAACCCATCAAAGGGTTGGGTCTCTAAATGTGTAGCTGACCGGATATAGGCCAAAATTCCCGATGCCTACTAAATTTTATCATTGTTAAACCCTAAAGGGTAAGTAAGAATAGGTTATGATGATTTGCTTAGCGCCACCATATTTAATTATTTTCAAGTTGTTCCATATATTCCGAAAAGTCAAGCCTTCGTGCTTATGTTTTCCCAAATAAAAAGCCGTGAGAAGTTGATATACAATCAAACGCATGAGTTTAGTGCAGATTTTCTGGAAAGAAAATGAGCAGTTTTGGCCGAGTAGACTGAGATAGCAAATAATTAATATGATTTTATGCATATTATATAAGTGAAATGTTAACAAGGGAATAACGACAAGACCAAACATATACCTAACCCTTAATACCAGGCATTTGGAAAATATACAAGTTAACCCAGTAGTAATACAGTCAAGTTCTAATGCCAGGCCAGGCGTGCTATTATTAGCTAGGGTGTAGCAGAAGCTTTAAGCAACCACAAGCATATATATATACACAGACATACATGCATGCATGAACTTCATGCATAAGAATTGAGGTATATTTACATTACCTTGGTGAATGCAAATGCAATTATCAGGGTAAAAGATAGGCGCTGGACATGCTATTCAATAATGCAATGCAAGATTCAAGATTAGCCCAGATAGACTAAACCAGAGACCCCCAGGTCTTGAATAAAGTCCTTCTGTATTATAAAAGCCATTATATACATATATATATATATATATATATATGTATAGCTGACAATGCTAGGGCCTACAAACCTCTAATGTTGCCTCTAAGAGTTATGTGTCGCTAGGCAATCAGTGCAAATAACTTTTACTCATTTAAATCCCATCAAACCCGACGTTTTTCTTCTCAATTCAAAGTGGTGCAAATATAAATGCTTTTCCAAAACCTACAATTTTGTCATCAAATGAAGCAGCTGCCAATCGCCAACTTGGTGAACTCAAGTCATTTACTTTGGCTCAGTTCCCTTCTTTTTCTGCTTTTTGTTTTGTGATAGTGGGGGGCCTTCAGCCAAGTTGAAAGGTCGATATGTTTGCAAGACATATGGCATGCATGAGGCCCTTGTGTGGGAACAGTGGGCACAATCTCGATAGGGGTACTGTAATCGATTTCTTGTCAATGACAACAATGATTGAGAATCCCAACGTGATTTTTCGATACTAGGGGTAAAGACATTTTATGTTAAAAAAAAAGCTTTTGAAGAATTGGACTACGATATGAACTGTGGATGTTTGCTGTACATGAGTGAGGATATGTGTTGTCTGAGGCTGCATTTGTTGGCATCTCTTTTCCTCCCATGTTTGCTAGCTATGGAGGTATTCCAAGCACCCTTGAGACCCTGCAATTTTTGTTTCGATTTTGGGTAATCAAGCACCTGTAGATGCTTTGAATTTGATGATGCAACTTTGAAGTTTCTGCTAAACTGTAAATTTTGGGAATCATAATCGCTAAATGAATAAATAAATGAAAAAAACAAAATCTGGGTGATTTAGATAGGTACCTTCCCATACAGAAAAAAAAAGTTACAAGAAAGTAAGAAACCAATAAAGGAAATGGAATCCACTAGGTGTAACCCCTCCCATCTTTATTTGAGGCGAATTTATTAAATTAATTTTTTTTTTTTAAAATTAGATTTTGAATTAATCGAATTGATTTATTTTAATTTTTTTAGTAACTTAAATAAATAATTCGAGTTTCAAGTTCAAGCCGAGTTGAATTTTATAATTTAAATAATAGATTGGTATTGCTCCCTGTAAATTTTGAAAATGAGCAAATTATTCTCTCTCAACAAAAATTATAAATTAATTCAAAATAATTATAAAAATTCAAAAATGTATATATTTTTAAAAAATTATAAAAAAATCTAAAAATATATAAAGAAAGTTAATTTTTTTTTAAATTTTCTAAAATAATAATTTTAGGGAGCTAAATAAGTTAACTAATGATTCAAATTTATCATACTAGAGTATCATGTTTTTTATTTTGTTTTGAACAAGTTTTCAAATATATATGGTTTCAAATTTATGTGCTCTAAGATGAAATTAGTTATACTGTAACAATATTTTAATTTGACTTGTTTATTTTTTTAAATTTAACTCGAACAATTTCATTCGACTCGATTTCAATTTCATTTCATTCGACTCAAATAAAAAAAAATTTTAAATCGAGTTAGGATGATAAAATAAGACTCGTCAACTCAAATAACTTGAAATTTTTTTATTAAATTCGATCGAACGTTCACTCCTACTTTTTTGTATAGGTAATTTCAAACCATTGCCAAAAGTTGTACATTTTAGACTATTTGTGGCTTCACTTTGCATAGCACCAATACATTACATATATCATAACCACAAAATAAAACGTGTTGATGGCGAATTTGGTTTCTATAGGAAAAGTCTTCAAAATGTCATCCTCTGAGACACCGACCCAAACCATCAACAATGGAATATATTGTCCCATGATGAGGGTTTCACCCCTTAGAGTCATGTACAATTCACGAAGGGGGACGCCTTAACAGTATAAAAACGTACAATCACCCATCAAGATGCAACATGAGTGTCTCATTCTTGATGGGATTCAAACTCAGTTGTTGGGGTGTACGGTGCCATTTGGCTAGCTAGCTAAAGTGGTACCATATACCCCCAACAAGTGACCTATATATAATAAATCAAGGGCGAGACGCTCACATCGCTTGTTGGTGGATAATTGTACATCCACGTACAATCGAGACGTCTTCCTTTATGAACCGTACACGACTTTTCGTAGAGGAGAAGCAAAACCCTTCTCCAAGAAATAATATCTTTCATTATTGATAATCCAAATTATTATTTCAATTAACGACACTCCAAAAACTTCTTTTAAAAGAATGGATCTCACCTCAACAAAGCTAAAATTTATTTTATCTTAACCTTCTTTTACTTTAAAGGCTTATATTTATATGCACTCGAGCATTTAATATTATAATTTTCCCATGCTCATAAGCCTTAGAAAAGGCATATTCGATGTCACCTTTTCCAAATTAAAAGAGAGGAAAAAATAAGTCAAAAGTTTCAGACTCTTTTTCTCTTTCAAGTTACCTTCTTTCTTCTTTCTTTTAACTCAAAAACAAGGTTTAGTTTTTTATGCATATTAGCCCATCAAATAAGAGGTAACTTAGCCTTTGAAATTAAAATTAAAAGACACAGAATTTCGAGTATTTATTTCATGGTCAAAGGTATTTATCGTCTCAATTATGACATAAATCCGAGTCACGTTAATCGTCATTTATAATTCAAAAAAAAATTAAAAAACACATTTAATTTTTAAGAAGAAAATTTAAAGAGACAATTATAAATCTAAAAAATATTAATCTTTATTAATTGTAAAACCGACATGAAAAATTATTAAATTTAAAAAATGTAAATTGAAAACAAAAACAAAAGAGAGAATTTATTCTTAAAATAGGTGAAGTAAGACCTTTTTTCAACTTTAGGAATAATTAGCCAGTGCTGTTAATTTGAAAGAATATATGCCTTCTCTTATTGTCAATAAAGCCCCTCAATTAAATTATATTAATGGCAACTAAACATAGAACACCCCATAATAAATATAAATTGCTACATCAAATAGATTTTGTTGGCCTTGTGGGACAAAGCCCAAACCTAAATTTGCCTTTGCCTTACTGTTAAAAATAATTAATTAAGCTAATTAGAAAAAGTTAACCTAAATGTGTCTTTAAGTTAATTAAAAAAGGTGGATTTGGAGAATATATATTTGAGCTTAAATAAAGTCGTATTTTTATCACATCATTGCTTTTTCAAAGATATTTTAGGTAAGTAGATGAAAGGGTTAATGTAATTTTTGGTTTTTTACTTGACAATTAGATTTACTATGGTGTTCAACCTAACGAGTGGTTTTTATGGAAAAGAGGATGATATTTAACTTAAGAAATTCAGGTTCGAGCATTTGTATGTGCAAGGTGTGTGTGAGTTGTCAAAGGGTTAAAAAAGTATGAACATATATTACTATGTAATCACACCAATATATTCAAAAGATTTACTATGGTGTTTATTTTTTTGGGTAAACTATACAAATGATCACCCAATTATGCCCGTGTTCCTATTTGGTCACTTAACTTTAGAAATTTTCAATGTAGGCACTAATGTTTGAATTTGTTCCTATTTTGGTCACATGTGATTAAATTGATATCGGAAAGCCTTTTTCTAACTAGTATAATAACACATTGAGTCCTCCATACTTACATATCCTATCAACAAGATCCTAATTCTAAATAATTCAATAACTCTTCACATTTACAAATTTTATTAATTTGATCCTCAAACTTCCTAACCAAAGCTTTAGGATTTTAAATAAAGGCATTCCACATCTATTAATTGTTTTATATATGGTTGGAATTAGAGGTGATCATAGGTCGGGGCGGGTCGGGTTCGGGTCAGATTTCAATAAAATTTTAAATTTATTTTCTAGGCTTGGGCCTGGCCCGGCCCAAAAAATGAGCTAAAAAATTAGCCCAAGCCCGACCCATATCATAATAGTTAAACCCGAGCCCAGCCCAACCTATATTATTTTTTAAGATTATTTTATTATATAAATAATTTTAAAATATGATATATCAAATACATTTAAAAATATTAAAACAACAAACAAATTAAAAACGATATTAAAACAATTCGTAAAACAACAAACAAATTGAAAATATAATAAGCACCCTTTATAGTAAGATAGTTACAACTAAAATAGTAGCAAAATTGATGATAAAACAAATTTCTACAATATCCAAATAATATTAATAATGGATGCCAAATAATAATTAAAAGGGCAGCAAAATAACATAAACAAACAGAAAATTAGAAGATTTACAAATTGAAAACATTCATTATTCAAATATCAAAACACAATGTATCAAATAAATAAGAGAATCAGTTTGATTTTAAGTAAAACACAAAAGCTCCATGGCTTTTGTTAACAAGAGAGCTAATCTTATTTTTTTTGGATGGATTTGACAAGCAATTGATGAGATTCGAGGGATTTGTTTTGTCTTTATCAAATTTAGATATCCATACACAGAGAAGCTGATGGAGAAGCTGCTAGTCTTTTTTTTTTGGATGGATTTGACAAGCAATTGATGAGATTTAGATGATCAAGTGGAAGGGAAGAGATGGACCTTTAGACATGGGATTAGTCAATGAAGAGTACTATTAGGAGACGGAGGGAGCAATTCGAGATTTGGGGGATTTGTTTTGCCTTTGTCAAATTTGTTTCTATGTATTGCATGCTTTTATCTTTTTATTAGAATTTATTTTCTTTGTTTTATTTGCTTTATCTTTCAATTCAATCATTATTACAAGCAAAAAAAAATTGTATTAAAAATAAAAATAAAAATATTATTATAGATTTGGGCCGGGTTGAGCCGGGCTTGAGTTAAGAAAATAAAAAAAGGCCTAGCCCATTTTAAAAATAGGCCTCATTTTTTGTCCAAGCCCATTTTTCGGGCCTACATTTTTACCCAAACCCATCCATTTTTCGAGCAAGCCTTCGGGCCGGGTCGGGTAGCCCAACCCATGATCACCTCTAGTTGGAATTATCTAATTCAGTACATAATCCTTTTTGTTCATATTTTTAAGAAGTTAGTATTAAAAATTAACTAAACACCACTAAAATAATAGAAAATACTAATTTTAAAAACATAATATAATATATATATATATATAATTATAATAATAATTTAATATTTGTAAAAAATAAATTTTTACTCTAATTAGCATAAATTTAGTTTTTAATTAATTTGATAAATGATTTGGCACTAAATCAAATTATTAATTATTTGTATTGTTTATTGTGGATTTAAAAATTAAAAATAATTACTTAAAAATAAATAGAAGACATAATAATCTCTTAATCAATTGATAAAATTCAAAAAGTGATTATCAATGTAACAAAAAGAAATTCAACTAATTCTTCATATTTTTTTCTTATGAAAAATTAAATGTTCATAATTTTTCTTATATAATTATTGATTGAACAATTGAATTTTTCAAAATCATATTTTCTTATATAATTTTCAATTTCAAGGACCAACTTCTAGGAATATTTTGATATAAGCTGAAATAGTAACAGGAGAAACGGTGCATTTTATTTAATTTAAACGGAGCACTTTGATGTTTTAGGGATACGAGGTATTTTGATGTTTAGTGTCTGAGTCACCTAAATGCTGACAACTGTCATGTTAGCCGTTATTTTGTTATTTGTAATTTCCTTAAAATAGGGAGGTAGGTATTGTAGTTGTAAGTTTTTGGCTGTTTCTAAATAGTACTTTCTTTCTTCCTCAATTTCTCTTTTTTCTCTCTCGATTCTCTCTACTTTCTTCCTCCATTTTCTTCTACTTTTTTTATTCGATTTTTCAACTTCTATAAAAGGTATCAGAGCTATCGATTTTATGATCGAGGATGGAGTCACCACTAGGCTACAAAAAGAGGTTACTAACTTACAACAAGAGTTCCAGAAGATGCAGGTCGAAATGTCTCAGTTAGATGGTAAGATTGAATCAAGGCTTGAAGCAAGGTTACAAGGGTTCAAGGAGGATTTCAAGGGTGAGGTCAAGTTTGAACTTAACAACTTGAGATATGAACATCATGGTTTATTTGAGCAATATCTGAGAAGTCTTGCTATTTCCAACAATGTTGTGGTCCAAGACAAAGGTAAAGGAATCATGGGAAGTTGTCCACAACCATCAAGTGGTGTTTCAGCCAAGGAACCTGTAGAAAGTTCTCACCTTTCTGCTACTCTGAATGCTCAAAACCCACAAATCCAAGATAAGCTCTTAAGGTGAGGATGCCCTCGTTTTGATGGGACAGATTTTAGAGCTTGGTGGTCCAATCTAGAACAGTACTTTGAGGCTGAAGGGATACAAGACAGTGATAAAGTGCGCACGGTGATGTTAAATCTTGAAGGAAAAGCTTTCGACTGGCATTACTTCTATGCACAGAAGAGGGGTGGTATACAAACCATTAAGTGGACTGAGTATGCAACTGCTATCCAAGAGAGGTTTGGTTCCAGTATATTTGCAAAGCCTGTGTCTGAGCTAGTGGCACTTAAACAATAGGGGATCGTGGAGCAATTCCATGAAAAGTTTGTAAGTCTCTTAAATCAAATCAACCTATCAGAACCTTATACTTTATGTATTTTTACAAGTAATCTACAAGTAGAAATTGCCTAATTCATTGACTTGTTTTAGCCCCAAACACTGGGTGAGGCTTTTCACTTAGCCAGAAAGGTTGAATGTTTATTAAACACTTCTCGTAAGAAGGGGTTACTAATTAGTTCAGGTTCGGTGGTTAAATACACTCATCCAAATGTTTCCAACCATAATCGAGAACTGATAGTGCACCATAACTATGCTCATTCAAATCCTGTTCCCACCACCACCAACAACAAAGGTCCCTTTAAAGGTATTAGCCTTACTTTGATGAAAGAAAAGAAGCAAAAAAGGCTATGCTTCTAGTGTGGTGTTAAATACCACATGAGGCACAGGTGTGTGAAGGGAAAATTATACCAGGTCCAACTGGATGCTCAGTTTGATGGAGAAATAGAAGAATTTCAAGAATGTATAGAGGACATAAAGGATCCTACCATTGAGGAACAGACACCAGCTTAACCTCAAGATCTTGTGGTCTCTCTACATGCCATTGAAGGTTCTCAAGGACCTCACACTATGATATTTGAAGCCTCTGTGGGAAGTGTCAAGGCCATTGTGCTATTGGATTCGTGCAGCACACACAACTTTATGGATCTTAAGCTAGCCAACAAATTCACACTTCCAATCTGTTCTCAGGAAAAGTTCAAAGTCACAGTGGCTGATGGTAGAAGAATTGTGACTCAAGACAACTGTCAGAATGTTTAATGGAAGTCATAAGGGTTTGAGTTCATAATTTATTTCATGCTACTACCTTTGAAGGGTTGTGATATAGTGTGGGGAATTTAGTGGCTACTATCACTTGGTTCCATTACATGGAATTTCAGCTCTTTAGTCATGCAATTTACTCAGGGAGAAGACTTGTACACGTTGAGAGGAATTCAACCTGGTAGTATTCAAGTTATGACAACAAGTCAATCAGTAAAGGGAGTTCCTTTGGCAAACCAGTTTTTCAGGCTTTGCACCATGCTCATGATTCTAACATCTCTACTTACCATTAGTATCACACCTTCAACTATACCCTAGAAGCTACAGGAACTGTTGAAAGAATTTACTGATGTTTTTGGTATTTCCACTGGTTTACCTTTTCCAAGACCCTAAAACCACAAAATTCCCTTACAAGATGAGAATGTAGTGGTAAAACTTAAACCTTACAGGTACTCTACTGTGAAAAAAATGAGATAGAAAAAATTGTGTAAGAAATGTTGAACACTAGAGTGATTAGAAACAGTACCAGCTCATTTGGTTCTCCCATTATCATGGTAAAGAAGAAGGATGGCAGTTGGAGACTTTGTGTAGACTACAGATAGCTCAATCAATTTACGGTAAAGGACAGATTTCCTATTCCCATTGTGGAGGAGCTACTAGACGAATTATACTATGCCAGGGTCTTCACCAAGCTGGACCTCAGATCTGGCTACCATCAAGTCAGAATACATGAGGATGATATCCACAAAATGGCATTTAGGACACACGAGAGGCATTATGAGTTCCTCATAATTCCATTTGGACTCACTAATGCCCCCTCCACCTTTCAGGCCCTGATAAACTCTATATTCAAGAACCTGTTCAGAAAGTTTGTTTTAGTTTTTTATGATATTCTAGTTTATTCAACAAACATGGATGAGCACGTGGTACATCTTCGAATAGTGTTGAGGATTTTGAAATAGTAGCAGTTATTTGTAAAGAATAGTAAGTGTTCTTTTGGAACAGCAAAGGTAGAGTATTTGGGGCACGTGATATCTAATGGGACAGTAGCCATGAATAGCAACAAGGTTGAGTGTGTTTCCAAGTGGCCAGTAACAACAAATCTCAAGGACCTTAAGGGTTTTTTAGGACTCACTGGCTATTACAGAAGGTTTATTCAGAACAATGGTCTCTTAGCAAGACCCCTCACGAATCTACTCAAGAAGGATGCATGGAAATGGGATGAGGAAATTACAATGGCCTTTTGAAAAGTTGAAGAAGCTTTGTGTTCTGCTCCAGTTCTAGCCTTACCCAACTTTCAAGCTAAGTTCATGGTTGACACTGATGCTTCTGGTTTGGGGGTAAGAGTTGTTCATTATCATCATGGCAAGCCTATAGCTTATTTCATCAAGGGCCTAAAAGTGAGGCACCAAGCTCTCTCAATATATGAGAAAGAAATGTTGGTGGTCTTGTTGGCAGTTAGAAAGTGGCACTCATACTTGGTGGAGAGGCACTTTAAAATTAGGATAGGTCATTAGAGTTTGAGGTTCCTAACAGCTCAGCAAGTCATTACTCCTTATCAACAGAAATGGGTAGCAAAAATGTTGAGGTATGATTATGAAATCATATATAGAAAAGGGATTAATAATGTTGCTACAGATGCACTCTTTAGAGTTAAACACAATATTGAGGGACAGCTTTGGCAGATGACTTTAGTAACAGTGGTGTCTGAGTTGCTGAATCAAGTGAAGGCTCTATATCTCATAAATTCCAAGCTGCATAAAATATGTCGAGAGGTTCAGAATCAACCCTCTTCACACTCGAAATATGCTTGGGATGGAAAATTCTTAAAGACAAAGGGAAAGATTGTAACAGCCTACTTTTTAATAGTGTCGAAAACAGTAGTTTCGGGGTCACAAGTCTGAGGAGTGAGTCTGAAAATATTATTTAATAATATTTATGAGTCAAATATTGTATTATATTTTATTTCAATGTGGTAATTTAAGTTTATTGAATGAATAATTAAGTTTAAGTTGCGTGTCCTTAAAGTCAAATGGGTTTAGAAAATGAGATAACGAGACCTCGTTTCTATAAATCAAGCCCGTAAATATTTTTATTAAATATTTACAGAATGATTATATGTGTATTAAAGTTTGGTTAAGAAATTTTAACCTATGAATAGTTAATTAACTAAAAAGGACTAAATTGCCAACACTGCAAAAGTTAGATTCTATTAATTAAATGCATCAAATAACTATGAAAAGGTGAATTGGTGGACTTATATAAAAATATATATTATAATAAGGTACATGTTAGGTGAGGCATAATAAATGAAAAGCAAAAACATATTTTGCTTCTTAACTTCATCTTCTTCAGCCGAAAATACTCCATTGTTGAAACCATGGAGTTCGACCAAGCAATGTTCCAAGGATGTGTGAGATTTTGAGATCAAGAAGCGTTACAATTGGATTTAAACTGAGGAAAAATTAAAGTTTCAAACAAATCGTCGATGTTGCTTTGCAACCGTTTTAATCAAGGTAAGTTTGTATTTCACTTTAAAAGTTTATAAGTGAATTTAAAATTTTAATTGAAATCGTTATATAAATTGTATTTATGTCATATTTGGTCATGATATATTTCTTGAAAAATAAAAAGATCATGGTTGAAAGACACCATGGCAATATATTCGATATTTTCGAATAGATGAAAAAGTTGAAAAGAATATTTTTCAGAAGGATAGTAAATGGAATGGTCGAAAAGGTAAATTTATTAAATTAATGATTTAATATTTTGTGATATAATACGTATCTATTTAGGTAGTAATCGAGTTTATTTGCTTGAGATCAGTATGATATGATTTAGATTATGAGATTATGATATTTAAGTTGATTACTATATTTGGAAAAATGTGAAATATATGAATGTGAGTTGGAAAATATTGATACAATTGTTTGAAAGGAGAAATTATATTTATTGAACATATGATGGATGAAAAGTGGAAAAGAATATTTTTCAGAAGGATAGTAAATGGAATGGTCGAAAAGGTAAATTTATTAAATTAATGATTTAATATTTTGTGATATAATACGTATCTATTTAGGTAGTAATCGAGTTTATTTGCTTGAGATCAGTATGATATGATTTAGATTATGAGATTATGATATTTAAGTTGATTACTATATTTGGAAAAATGTGAAATATATGAATGTGAGTTGGAAAATATTGATACAATTGTTTGAAAGGAGAAATTATATTTATTGAACATATGATGGATGAAATTTTACGTAATATGTTATTATTACAAGTTACATTAATTGTTGAATTATATGTTTCTATTTGATATCCATTAGCCTAAAGATATTGTATTGTGGAAGAAAGAAAGATATGTATAAGATTTTATAATCATTATGTGTTAATTTGTCTAATGGAATAAGTTACGAAGTTAATTAAAAATCAAGTATATATATATATATATATATATATGAAAAATATGAACTTCATATAATGTATAATGGAATGGTACAACGAAATGAAAGGAAAAAGGTTTGGATATATACCAAGGTCCCGTTTGATCTATATGAATACTTAGAACACAAATGACATGTCATTAGGGGTTATTTACAGATTCGGGTGCTGGTCTTAGATATCCTACCGATGGCTGAGGTCTTGCATTGGTTGTGGATTCTCCACAGCTCGTGTGAGCAGCATCGCGTAGCCTAACATCTCGACTCACAACTCGTGTGAGCATTACATGTTATATGTGTGTTGGTCTTAGATGTCCTATCGATGACTAAGGTCCTGCATTGGTTACAGATTCTCCACAGCTCGTGTGAACGGCATCGTGTAGCCTAACATCTCGACCCACAGCTTGTGTGAGCAGGCCCATTTCACAGCTCGTGTGAGCATTGTAGGTTATATGGGTGCTGGTCTTAGATGTAATACTGATGGCTGAGGTCCAGCATTTATTACGGATTCTCCACAGCTTGTGTGAGCAACATCGTGTAGCCCCACATCTCGACCCACAGCTCGTGTGAGCATATATGATTACATGTTACAGTTACAGCTTGTGTGAGAATTTTCAAGAGTATTTGATGTTAATCATTTTAGATCAGTAGGTGATAAAGGTTTAAATAAATTTATATATATGAGATGTTATATGATCAAGGTAAGTGAGCTGAAATACGTTGATACAAACGTTTGAAATGGGAATGTACGATTAATAAGTATATGGTGGATTAATTGTTGAAACAAAATGTATAGTACAGAGCGATTATGTGTTATATAAGTAAATGAAATGATTATAAGGTATGGTATTAGGGAATGAATTTACATAATGATTATGTGAAATGGCTATGTGCAAAAATGTGTTGGATTGAGACATTAAATATAGATATTTGAAATGTATTGTGAGTGTTAAAGGTAAATATGATGGTTGATTTATATACCAAATGTGTATTCCATGAACAATTTTAATATCAGGATAAAATTTTATGTATTAAATATGAACTCACTAACCTTGTGAGATTTGTGGCGTATAGGTAATTTTAACGAACTTACGATCAAGATATTGAATTATCTTGTAAAATGTTAAAATTGCGTCCTTCATGGCAAGTTGAAGTTTAAGTATATTACGAATTTACTAAGCTTTAAGTAAGCTTACCTCGTTTGATTTTCTCCTTTGCAGATCATTAGATTCGAGCTATCGATTGGATTACTCTTGGAGGTCACACTATCTGGTAACTAATCGTTTATGTTGGTTCGGTTATAAGTGGCATGTAATTAGGATGTTATCTACATGTGTTATAAGCCTTATGATATGCTTTTTGCTAATTGAAACGTGAGATTTGCATATTGATGAATTTCTTAAGTGGTTTCGACTACTGCCTAGGGTTATATCGATAGTTACCCTAGTTGTATCGGTAGTTGGATTTGGGTATCGATAGAAGTCCCAAACCAAAACTACCTTGCTTGCTGGAGTATGTTATATCGATAGTTGTCTGAGTTGTACCGGTATAACTCAGACTTGTATCGGTAGAACCAATTCTACCGGTAGTATTCTGTAGTGGTTTTTGAAATTTTTATTCCTTGAATTCTACCGACACTTGCTCAACTAAATTTCGGTAGAAGTCTCTCAAACTTAAAAAAAAAAAAAGAAGAATGATTTTAAAGATCATTAAATTGTTTCTAAATGTATAATGTATGTTGTAACATCCATTTACTCGGGTCCGGTAACCGGACCGGGTGAGGGGTATTACAAAGATTGTGATTGGCAAGGATGAAACCATCAGGAAATCCATGTTCGAGCACTTTCATGATAGTGTTATAGGGGGACACTTTGGGACTGCTGCAACCAAGAACAAGATGCAGCTCTTATTTATTGGAAGGGCATGTCTCAAGATATCAAGACATGGATCAAAGAATGCCCCACTTGCCTGAAATGTAAATATGAAACTGTAGCCAAACTAGGCCTTGCTCAACCATTGCCTATACTTGATAGGGCTTGGTCTTCAGTCAATATGGACTTTATAGAAAGGCTACCTAAATCCAAAGGAAAATTAGTGATATTGGTAGTAGTGGACAAGCTTACTAAGTTTAGACATTTCATGGCCCTTTCCCATCTTTATACTGCTATGACAGTAGCTCAAAAGTACCTTAACCATGTTTTCAAGTTACATGGCCTACCTGATTCGATTGTGTTTGACAAATACAAAATCTTTGTAAGCCATTTCTAACAATTTTTTTTCTAAAGAGTAAGGACTAAGCTACTCTTATCTACTACTTACCATCCTAAAAAAATGAGCAAACAGAGGTACTCAACAGGTGTCTGGAAGGTTAGTGCATGTCAAGGGAGAGACTTGGGGACTAGCTAATGTGGCTTCCCTTAGTCGAATGGTGGTACAACTCAACTCACCTCATGGCCATACACTATACTCCCTATGAAGCCCTGTATGGACAGCCACCACCTCATCATGTGCCTTACCTATCAGGAGCCTCACCAGTGTATATGGTGGATAAAACTCTTTAGCAAAGAGAATCAGCTAGAAAGATGGTTTAATTTCATTTAAAACGGACTCAAGATAGGATGAAGTAACAAATAGACAAGCACAGGATCGAGAGATAATTCAAAGTGGGCTTTGTCTATCTCAAACTTCAACCTTACAGGCAACATTCAATCAAGAAAGGAGGGAATAAGAAGCTAGCTCCCAAGTATTTTAGTCCTTTTCCAATGGTAGCTGTGTGAGGAAAGTGGCCCAAAAATTGTTGCTTCCACCTGGCTCCAAAGTGCATCCTACCTTTCATGTGTTGCAGCTCAAGAAACATGTAGAAACCACACTTGTGCAAAGCACACTACCTGTAGTGGATAACCATGGAGATTAGTCTAAAGAACCAGTAAGAGTTTTGGATCGAAGGATGGTTAAAAAGGGAAATCAAGCGGTTACCGAAGTGCTAATTGAATGGAGCAACACGTTTTCAGAAGATGCCACGTGGGAGTCTCTCGACCAGATCAAGGTCAGGTTTCCTTCTTTTGATCCTTAAGGACAAGGATAACCTTCAGGTGGGGAGTAATTTATATAAGCTGAAGTAGTAATAAGAGAAATAATGTGTTTTATTTAAGCACTTTGATGTTATAGTGATACGGGCGTTTTGATGTTTAGTGTCTGAGTCACCTAAATACTGACAACTATCATGTTAGCCGTTATTTTGTTATTTGTGATTTCCTTAAAATAGGGAGGTGGGTACTGTGGTTGTAAGTTTTTGGTTGTTTCTGAATAGTACTCACTTTCTCTCTCGATTTCTCTCTTTTCTCTCTCGATTCTCTCTACTTTCTTCCTCCATTTTCTTCTACTTTTCTGGTTCGATTTTCTAGCTTCTATCATATTTCTATGTACCTTGAAGGAAATATCATACTGTTAACCATAAGAGTAAATCTGAAGTGCTTTTCTAAAGGTTTTTTCTTCTTCTTTAGCAAAAATTTTATCAATCAAAGGACTATAAAATATTATATTTAAAAGAAAACTAATAAAAAAAAAAGATGAAATAAAGTTTCAAGATAAAATCATTAGTATCAAGAACTGGATCAAAAAATCGCTCGTTAGTTGAGAAAAGTTTTTTCTTTTTCTTTTTTATGTTTTACAAATTTATGGATGTGGAATACTTTTGTTTTAAAAGTTGAAAGCTTTGGTTAGGAAGTTTGAGGATATGATAGAATTTGTAAATGTGAAGGGTTAAATTTATTGAATTATTTAGAATTAGTATCAAGTTGATAGAATATGTAAGTATTGAGGGTTAAATATGTTATTATTCTACTTAGAAAAATAACTTTTTGTTATCAATTTAACTGCGGGTGACCAAAACAAAAATGAATTCAAACTTAGTGCCTAAATTGAAAATTTTTAAAGTTGAGTGACCAAAACAAGAATGCAAGTATAGTTGGATGGTCATTTGTATAATTTACCCATTTTTTGTCTACTTCGATACCAAAACTTAATAATTAGATCCATTTTGATCTTTAATTTCCTTTCATATGTGATGATGTGGCAATTTTAAAGTGTCATTATTCGAAAATTAAAAAATATATATTTTTTATATATAATTTTAATGATAAAATTAAATGTCAACAATGAAGAAATATCACAAATAAAACGGGGAAAAAACATACACAGATTTTACGTAGAAACTCTTTCGGGAAAAAACTACGGGCAGAGGAGAAAAAGATTCACTAATGTCAAAAATTAAATAATTACAAGAGAATATGACTACACCTATTTATAGGTTGAAAAACCTTATTCCAATCAACAACTAATAGAAGTAACGTAGTAAGGTTGAAACACCTTATTCTAATTAAAACAAAATAGATGACCTATTCTAATTAAAATAAAATAAAAAAAGTCTAGTTTATTTGGACTTTACTTTTATTTTATTTTACCACTGAATTTTATTTTAACAAGAATTCTAGTCACCCAATTCTAACAATCTCCACCTTGACAAGAATTCTCTACGAACAAGTTCTCCACCTCTTCCACAAAACCCTTTGAGCGGTATTCTTCAACAATGAACACCAACCAAGTCCAAGCAATACTCAAACTTGGTTATATGAAGTGACTTAGTCATCACATCTGCAGGATTTTCATGAGTACTAACTTTGCTCACAATAATATCTCCACGAGCAATAATATCACGCACAAAATGATACCGAACATCAATGTGCTTTGTTCTGTCATGAAACATTTGATCTTTTGTAAGGAAAATGATACTTTGACTGTCACAAAATATTGTAGCAATCTGAAGATCTTTATTGAGTTCACCAAAGAGTCATTTTAACCAAATAGCTTCTTTACAAGTCTCGGTAATTGCCATGTACTCAGCTTCAGTGGTAGACAAAGTAACTGTAGTTTGCAAAGTAGCTTTCCAACTAATTGCACAACCCCCAATTGTAAAGACATACCTTGTAAGAGATCTTCTTCTCTCTAGGTCTCCAACAAAATCAGTATCAACATACCCAATGACTCCATTTCTAGTTCTTCCAAACTGTAAGCAAACATCAGTAGTACCTCGTAAGTATCTCAAAATCCACTAAACTGCTTTCCAATATTTTTTACCGGGATTCGCCATGTATCTACTAATTGCACTGACTGCATATGATAAATCTAGACGTGAGCAAACATCAGTAGTACTAAAATATGGAACACGTGACATGTAATCAATCTCATAATCTGATTGCGAAGACAAAGCCGATGAAAGTCTAAAGTGGGCTACTAATGGAGTACTAACAGGTTTGGCACTTTGCATATTGAACCTGCAAAGAACTTTCTCAATGTACCCTTTCTGACTTAGGTACAACTTACATGCCTTTCTATCTCTAAGAATTTTCATCCCAAGCATCTTCTTTGCTGCTCCCAAATCTTTCATCTCAAATTCTTCACTAAGTTGGGCTTTAACCTTTCTTATCTCTTTTTTATCTTTCACTGCTATCAACATGTCATCAACATAAAGGAGTAGATACACAAAAGAACCATCATCGTTTTTCTTAAAATAAACACAACTATAAAAACTACTTCTTTTGAAATCATGGGTAGTCATAAAAGAATCAAACCTCTTGTACCACTGCCTTGGTGACTGTTTCAAACCATAAAAGGACTTTTTCAACAAGCAAACATAGTCCTCCTTTTCTAAGACTATAAAGCCCTCTGGTTGTTGCATGTAAATATCTTCCTCAAGTTCTCCATGTAAGAACGTTGTTTTTACATCTAACTGATCAAGCTCCAAATCATACACGGCCACAATACCAAGTAAGGCTTGAATCGAACTGTGTTTCACAACTGGAGAAAACACGTCTATGAAGTCTACACCGAGAATCTGACTGTAACCTTTTGCAACAAGTCTTGCTTTATATCTGGGTTCTTCAATTCCTGGAATCCCTTCTTTCCTCTTGAATACTCATTTACAACGAACAACCTTTTTACCCTTTGGAAGCTTCATTAAGTCCCACGTTTTATTTTTATGGAGTGATTCCATCTTTTCTTGCATGGCAATCATCCACTTTTCTGAGTCTTCATAGCTAACTGCCTCGGAATAAGTAGATGGCTCTTGATTTGCATCAATATCTTCAACCACATTTAAAGCATAAGCCACTAGATCAGCCTCATCGTACCTTTTTGAAGGTTTAATTTCTCTTTTAGGTCTATTTTTAGCAATAGAATATTGTGGTGAAGAAGTTACTCTATTCTAAACTTCTGTACTAACTTGAGAAGTTGACTCTGTTGTAGATACTAGATCAATCTGAAACTCTACCTGTTTTTTTTTCTCTACTGGAAGAGTCTTTAAGAGATAAGTTAGGTAACATAGCAATTTCATCAAAAGTAACATCTCTGCTAATCACAACTTTTCTATTTTCAGGACACCATAACTTATAACCTTTTACAGAATTTAAGCTAAGTGGCACTCGGTAGTGCCCATTGCAAATTGCCACTGAGGCAATGAACTTACTTGTCATATTTGAGTTGACAATTTAATGAAGAAAATCTTTGGACAAGTGAATGTGATGATATTTTGAAGATAGTATGGGCTATCTATAGAAACGAATATATGACTATTGAAGGTTAGATTGGATGAGAGTGAATCAATTCAACCCTTGGAATGTGAAGATTTGATCGAGATTGTGTCGTTGGTTTTTGGATATCATATCTTCGATGATTATGCTTTGAATGTTTATGTTGTAATTGCTAATTTCAATGAGTTACTTGTATTCACTTAGATTCCACGTTAAGAAGCCGAAATTGATATATAATTTAAGGTCTGTTTAGGTTCTATATGAGAGCTTATTGAGAGCACTTGAATCTCTTCATTGAGGAATTATTTTGTGAGAGTGTACAAACTAAATTGTAAACATTGAGTGTTTGCTTCCTAAATTCTCAAGAGGAAAATTTAATGGTGAGTGCTCTAATATTTAAATACAAAGGTTAAGGATTCAAACCCTAAAATTCATAGACGTTAAGGGTATTTTCGACAAACCAAATTCTTAATCCATAAATGCAAGGTGTTGAAATAAAAAAGAATACACACTCTTACAAAATGGGATGTCTGTTGGCAGGCACCCACCACAATTGACTCTACAATAAAAACAACCCCTACAAACCTTCCTTTGACACTTTTGGGCAAAAGAAAAGTGACATAAAAGAGTTGGAGCAAAATAGAAAAAGTGTTTTGTTTTACCAATTTTTGCTTGGGATTAATAGATATTAATTAATCAAAAGTTGTGCCATAATTAATATCCAATGGAATTAGCAAATTCAACCACCCCCAATTGTTTTTCAATGTGGAATTAACTATCATTGCCTCTATAAAGAAAAAGGAAGAGGGAAGACATAAAAGCTAGGCAAAAACAAAAGATCACACCAGGGAAAGAGTAAAAGTGATTTCCCCCTTTGAGATTACAAGTAAATAAATACAATAATTTTTTATTTGAAAATTATTGAATGATGATTGATGCTTTTAAGCACTAAATTCTAAATTCTGTTGCTTAAGGAAGATATTAGAAATTATTGTTAGTGGGACAGTGCTTAATCTGCACTAAGAAAGTAAAAAACAACACTTGGGGTGATTGATTAGACTTCCAATCATTCCTAAAACTTTGAGTTTAATCTCAGCAAAATCAAGCTTCTTCCTATTACGTAATCATTCTTCAATTGATGTTTGTGCTTCATTTACATGAATTATGCAATTGTATTAAAATGTCTTTTAAGGATAAGAGTTAATTCAATTTTAAATTATCGGGATAATCAAACCATTGAATATTAAAAATTCTTTTGATAAATTGTACGATTATTTATAACTAATAACGATGAAATTAAGTATTACAATTATATTATAATAAATACGTACCCAAAGTTACCTAACTCTTCCTATACCCATTTGGTTTTTTTTAATTGAATTAATTATTTTAACTATCATTCCTCAAACCAAATTCCTCTTTAAAGGTATAAAACATACCCTAAGGACTGTACAACCAAATTACGCCGTTCTCGTTTTAGTTCTGTACAACCATACTATAAGCAGCCTTTTTTTGCTTCTTTCTTTTCACAGGTAAAAAAAAAAGAACAGTAATACAATCTTCTTAATTTTTTTTTATTTGTGGTTAAAATTTACTGCAAATGGATGTTATCTTTAAGGTTTGGGTTTGAACATGGAAGAACAATAGACATAGATTCTTCTCGGCGAAACCTCAACTGCTTCGCGATGAAATCTTCGATCGTTCGTTGAAACTCTTCGTTGCTCAACTCCTCTTCTGGAACTAATTTCCCGTCCATATTTTCAACTTTCCGGCACTTTTCTGTCTCGGATCGTCGTAGTTCCTTCGTCACCTCCACCTCACTCTTTCTTATCGCCAACTTCTCCGACTTACTCCTTCTATACACTCTTGGATTATCCATCTCAAACTCAGAGTCCGATTCCGGATCCGGCTCCGTTTCTTCGCTGTTTAAGGTATCTGTGCTCGCTTCAGAGATGATCTCTTTGTCTTGATACAGAACCTCTTTTTGGCACTCGGATTTGGAGCGATTCTCTGCATTGTTGATGATTTCATCGTAGATTTTGGAATCGACATTGTTAACGGCGGAAAAAATGCCGGACTTGGCAATGAGGGTAACGATAATGACGTTACAGAGGAGGAAAACAAAGAGGGGACTCGCGATGACTCCGCCGAGCTTCAAAAGGAACTCTCCGGAGATTTTGACGGCGAAAGGCACGCGCTCGAATGTCCACGCTAAAAACAGCAAAGCCGAAAGCAATTCCAAGAAACGGAAGACGTTGGCTAAGCTTCGAAGCCGATTGTACCTCCTCATCGCCTTAGCTTTCTCTGCTTTCACGTTATCGAAACCAAACGAATCCATTAAGACCAAAGTTTTCCAGACATTCAACGCTGAAATATCGAAAGAAATTTGAAAAAGTTTAAAGTTCCGTGCGGTTTCTTTCTCTGGAAACTGATGTCTTAATTTTCCGGGAAAACAAACGGAGAATTTGAAAGATAAGAGCAGCGTGGTTTTTGTTTTTGCTTTTGGGAGAAGTGAACCATCATAGGGAAATGCTTATATAGACTGATAGGCATGGAATTTAGGAATTATTTATTTTAAAAAATTGGTAATAAGTAAAAAAAATCTTACGCATAACTAAAAGATTAAAGCATCCTATTCAATAAGGCAAGCTTGTTTTAGTAAATAATGGAAATATCCCATATTGTTGGGTAGATTAGAGGCTTATCAAGTAAAATGACACGTGGATATTTATTTCTCTTTCTTTATTGTATTCTTGATTAAAAAAAGTACATGAAGATATAAATATATTAAAATTTATATTTATATATAAAATTTTAAGGATAATTATTTTGTACATTAACCCTAGATTTTTTAACCCATAAATGATGTTAGAAAGCTACTATATGCTCTTAATAAATATTTATAAAATATATGATAGTTTCTTAACTTTACTTACATGTATTGGCTTGATGATCGGAGTATTCACCGTCTCAGATATGATTTAGATTTAAATCGCACTAATCACATTATTATTAGGACTTCGATCTCCTATTGCAATTCAAAAAAAAAAAACTCTCTTTCCTCTTTCCATAAAATTTAAATATCAAAACTTAAAATAACTATCAACCTCGAATAGTTTTTTGAATTAGCATTTGACATTAACCATTTCCTTTGATTATCATAACTTTGATTCGATCTATTTCGAAATATCATTATTTCTTTTGATAAAAAATATTATTATTTTTGTAAAAAATAATATTTTTTTATTACATTACCAATTAGATAGAGTCAATTTAGCAAGTTTGATTTGAAAAATAATTTATTAATTTCAAGTGATTTTTTAAAAAAAATTCTTTTGACTTTTTCCTTCGAATAATTTACATTTTCAAGTATGTTTCTCATAAATAAACAAATTACAAAACCTTCGTGGCATCTTTTAAACAAGGTTTAATTCTTTTGTTGGCTCTTGTACTATAGTTAAATTATCACTTTAGTATGTGTACTATTTTTTTAGTTTGACCCTTATACTATATTTTTATTATTAGTTTGGCCCTCGTACTTTATTTTTTTTGTTGAATTTCAATAACAAGGTAAAATCCGAACAACAAATGCAGTTAGCGCGACTCGAATCTAGATCACACTTGAGACAGTAAATACCCTTAATCATCAGATCATCACATGAGATTCTTACACTTTAATTTTGTAACCTCGTTATCTCAAACTCAAATTTTCATTTAAAAATTTAAATCAATCAATGGCACGCTACCACGTGTCAAGAAAAATGAAAATTTTACTTAAATTTTTTTAAAATATAGCAAAATTAAAAAAAATTAAAAAAACCCAAAATCTTAAAACGAATAAAATTTTAAAAAATTAAAAACCATAATCTATTTTTGAAAATTATAAAAAAATTAAATAAGAATGCAAAACTTCAATAATTTTAAAAGGTTTCATAAATAAATAAAAATTGTTTGCTTGGAATTTTAAAATTTTTAGAAAATTTTTAAAATATTTAAGGTATTTTTTAACTAAAAATACTCAAATTTTCTTTAAAATATCAAAATTTTCATAAAAATGCAACAACAAAAAAAATCCACGAAAAAACCATAAAAATCTAAATTTTTCTAAAAACCACAATTTTTTAAAAATTATAATTTTAAAAAATAAATTATGATTTTTTTTGTTGAATTACAAATAATAATTAATGAGACTTGAACTTAAGTCACACGTGAGATGGTGAACACCCTTAACTATTAGACCTAAATCTGGGTTCAGATTATGATTTTTTTAATTTTTACAATTTTTTAAGTTTTAATATTTTTAGATTCTTTTTGGATTTTTTAATATTTTTAGATTTTTCTTTTTTTTAATTTTAAGTAATTTTTTTTTTTATGTTTTGACACATGATAGCGTGTATTGGTTGGATTAATTTTTTTTTAACGCAAAACTAAATTGGGATAACGGACTATACAAAATGAAAGTATAAAGATCAAACTAATAAAAAATTGTATAGATATCAAACTGATAATTTAACTATAATACAGAGACCAAAAGAAGTATGAAGCCTTTAAACAATTCTTCTTGTGCTTATAATTTGATCTCTTTCTTTTTTCTAATATTTGATTAATGGAATTAATCTTTACAATATTTGTAATTACTCATCCCAATCACTTTAAAAAAAATAAACTCGAAATCTCTCTTAAAATATTGCAATATAGTTTACAATTGTATCAAATACATGTTAATTAAGGATCCCTTTAGATGAGAGTTTACTTTCAGTTCGATGCATTTAATTTTTTTTGTCTCTTGTTACAATATCGCTATAATATCTAATTTTATTGTCA
The DNA here is from genome assembly GCA_039519145.1 of Kokia cookei. NCBI lineage: Eukaryota > Viridiplantae > Streptophyta > Magnoliopsida > Malvales > Malvaceae > Kokia > Kokia cookei. Next base: position 15,977,117 of record CM076909.1, read on the forward strand.
TTATTATTTATACACTAATCGTAAATAAACTACAAATTTGCAATGTATCCAACGGCGAAATTAGGGAGCTGGTAGGGGCTCGACCCCCCTAAAATAATTTTTTTTTTCATATGACCCCTTTAAACTTTTTAACATTTTAAATTAATATAGGTAAAATTATACTTTGACCTTTTAAAAATATAAAAATTTAATTTAATCATTTAAAAATTATAAATATATAACCTATTAAAATAATAAAATTATATATTTCTAACGTTAAAATTACAATTCAATTTCGACTTCTAAAAGATTTTCTGATTCCGCGTATCCTAATTTAGGTAAAAAGGGTACGAGTGTTGTTTGGGGACAAAAAAAATGATCATCCAATTCCTGGTGTTAAGAAAATGGTGCGGGTTTGTGAATTCCATTGCCATGGGGAAGACGTGATTGATTGTCAGACACATTAAAATGAATGACCTTCTTTATTCACTCACTCTCTCCTATTTATTGTTTTCCAGTTTTCCATGAAGATTTATGTACATTTTTATGATACCACCACCTTCTTTCTTTCGCTTCTGTCATTGATTTGGCCTCTTCTCTCCTCTCGAACCACTTTCATGGAATACTAACAAAATTATGGATGATATATGAATGAAAAAATCCCCAAAAACTTGAATATAATATGTCTGACATTGAATCCTGGTGGGTGTGTGAATACTATGGACTTCCATCTGACCTGTGTGTACCTACTGTACATTCAAAACTATGGCTTTCCTCTCACCAAACTTGTATCAAAGAAATGCCAGAGACCTTTCATTTCAACTCATATATATATATATATATATATATATATATATATATATTTGGTGTTTCAATTATTATGCTGTTTGGGATTCTGTAATTCTTATAGTATTCCTATTCAAGGAAAGATCAAGTATCATAATTGCAAACTTACACTCTGTTTTTAGGATTTATTATCCTTTCCCTGCCCTGCTCGTCAAATCTTGTGGACCAAACTCCTTTTTTGACTACCTCTCCCCTAAATAAATAAATAATCTTAGGATGGCTTAATATATTGATTAGTCCCTCAACATGGTAACTTTTTTCAACTTGGCTCTTATATTTATTTTTAATTAAATTGACTCTCATTTTGGCATCCATTACACAAATTGTTTTTTTTATCAATGGAGAGTCATGGCTAAACATGGGCATCCACGTGGACAAACAGGGGACTATTTAAAATTTTCAAAAAAAAACATGAACATTTTTTTAATATTTTATATAATATATTATAAAATTTCAAAAAATTAAATGTGTATAATTCAAAAATAAAATTAAAAAGTTCACAAAATATTTAGAAATTTAAAAAAAAAATATAGTTGCAATTTTAGAAAATTAAAGAAAAATATACCAATTAAAAAATAAAAAATAAAAAAATATTTTAGAAATTCAAAAAACAAATTTGACCAGTCAGTACCAATCAATGCACAGCGAATGTCAATAAATTTTTTGAATGTATATAATTGTTTCCCATTTGTTTTCCATTTAGGTATTATTTTGAAAATTAACTGTTTTTTTTTGAATTTTCTTAAATTTGTGTACTCTCTAGTTTTTTTATTTTTCAATTTTTAAAATTTTCTAAAATTTTAACTTATTTTATTTTTTGATTTCTTAACATATTTCTCAAATATTTTTTGAATTTTTTTATTTTTCTAAAATATCAATGCTAAAAAGGTTATATATATAAAGAGTTGAACTTATAGTTCCTATTTCTAAAAAACCGGTGTAAAAATTTTGTTTAAATAAAGTCTAATTAAATAATAATATTTTAATAAAAAAACACGAGTTCTACTTGAAGTAGAACTAGGGGCTGGTAGCATGCCTTAGTATGCACTAAGGCTTGTTGCCCCTTTATTATTCAAGTTTATATAGATCTTTCATGTACTAAGTTAAATTATATGTGTTATTCAGATTTTTATCTTGCACTTATAATTTATACAATTTAATAACTACTTTCTATTACTTAAAATATTAATTATTTATTTAATTCAATTTTTAACTTAACTAAATTATTTTCCCAACTCGATTTTAATTTCGTTAAAATTATGGTAATTTTACCATATTATAATCCATGAGGAAATTGATTTAATTGTCTTATTCAACAACTCTATTATGACTAATTAATTTAATTCTCGTTTTGAATTACAATTATTTCAATAACGCGACTTACACGACTCAAATTGAAGCCACACATGAAATAATTAACATCCTTGACCGTTAGGACATTCTGAATTTGTTTAAAGAATTTTGTGATAGTAAGAATTGAATAGGTAAAATATCTATCATTTTAACTTTGGAAGGAGATAGGTAGGGGGCAAAAAAACAAAAATAATGGAGGCATTGAATTAAAGCAACTCAAAGCCGCTCCCCCCTCCCAATTTACTTTTCTAGGTCTAGGCCATCCAATCCTAGAGTTGTGCTAAGGGGAAAAACATTGCCTGACCATAGCATATCAAAGAATGCCCCACTTGGCTTCATTATTGAAGAGAACATTGCGTTTGGTTGTAGTAGATTTGTAAAAATAAAATGCTTGAATCATTCCAAATTTTATGCATAAATGTTTGGGAAGGGACAGATGTTGGAAATTCGGAATGTGTATATATATATATGAGATAATTCTCCAGGATGCAAGAGACCAATTATGGTATAGATTAAGTTCATGTAATAAGAATCTGTAATAAACCTCATTAGATATTTGTTCATAACATTCTCATCTCTATCATGCCCTTGATTTCAAACAAGAATAGATTTTGTTTGATGGTCTCCCTATATTTCACATGCTCTGCACCTTGAATATGTTCCTTATTTCGTACCAAGTATATTACTGGTATTCCAAACCCAGAAAAATCTAGATTACCCCAAAAGCAGAAAGAGATAAGGAAGATAAAACTACTGCAAAGGGATAAAGAGGATGATTCAATGGTGGAAATTTGCTTCCCTTAGATAAAAAGTTGAACGATTCTCTTGCATTAATTGATGGGAAATTGATGATTTCCAAGATGATGATCTCTAAAGCGAATTTCGATTCAAAGGAATGAAATCCTTTTTGTTTTGAAGAATATAATGGTGACCATCTTGCCTGTAAAGATGTAGAGAATATTTGTATAGGCTACTGGAGGCAGGCTTCTCTTCTTCTTTTTTCTTTTTTTTTCTTTTTTTTTTAAATTATTATTTAGGTTTGAAAACTCTCCATGTCTAAAACTTTAGCTTCTTTAATGACACGGATTATGAGGACTGAATTTCGTTATACTTTTAAAAAGAGAGAGATGAAAATGACCTATTTTCTTAATCTTGGATGCTTCCACATGGTTTCATCAACAATGGCATGGCATCCACACCCTTTGATTATGAGTCTATAGATAGCTTCGGAGTATCTAAAGCCAAGACAGTGACGAAAATCCTCAACTTACATCAGCAAAATTACCCAGGTTTACACGGCTTCAACACTGAAGAGTTTCAGGTTCTTTACGTTGATTCCTGTTCTTTATTAATTGGCATAAATTCGTTAGTTTTTGCATAGCAACATGAACAAGTGGTGCAATTGAAGCGTTCCAATCGGTTTGTGTATGGTGATAGACAATGATGGGCAACTTTTCAGCCCATTTCAGAAACCTAGTAGTATGTTCGGTTTGAGAATTAGAATCACATGTTGTAAGCCCACTCAACCTGATTAATATGGGTCATGATCTTCTACAAATGACTCCACTTAATTACTTTATATACTCCTGTTCATGGGTTGGATTATTTGTTCAGATCTAAAAATCCGTTCGAAATTTAAAAGATTTAAATAAAATATTAAACCTATTTAAATATGTATCGGACTTGGGTTTGAATATTCAAAGCTTGAGCCTGACCCGTTTTTATGTTTGTAGTATTTTATATTACGTAATTTACAACACATTAAAAAATAAACCTATATTAAATATATAATACTATTGTAATATAAACATTAAAATAATGTTAAGAAGATTATATAAAAAATTTCAAAATAAATAAAAATGTATAAAATTATTAAATATTAAAATAATACAATATAAATATTTTTAATAAAAAATAATATGAGCGGATCTAAAATCAGCTTGAGTTAATCTGTTGCAAATATAGACGAATTTAGAAAAAATTTTAAACCCATATTACGAGTCAAGTCAAACTTGAAAAATTATAAAATATATTAATATCATATTTAACTTCGACCCGACTTATAAACACCTCTAACTGTATAAAACTAATACAAAACTTACATTTACCGTAACCAAACTAATTTGCACAACTTTTCATGATTAGATTTGGGTTCATCAATATTTTAACCCTTATGCTGTATTTAGTTGGTAATTCTATTTTTTTTTTTACTTAATTGGTTTCTAAATTTGTAGCTGTTAATTAAGTTCATATTTTTTATTTGATTGAAATCCTTAATTTTTTTTTCACTTGCAGTAAATAAATTAACAACACGTGACTTGAAAATTTTTAAAAATATGTTTCTTAGGTTTTATTGATTTTGTGTGGATAACGAATTTAGACAATGAATGTCTAAATTCATATTAATCTAGATGTTTATTTGCCTGCTTCATTCTAGACATACATTTTCTTTAGTAATATTATATTTTTTATAATTTCAAAAAAATAATAATATAAAAACGTGATATTAACAAAAGTTTTTTTTTGGAATTTTCTAATATTTAAAAAAAAATTTATTCATTTTTTATTCTTTTATCATTTTTATTATAAATTTTTTTTTAAATTATTGTTAAGTTTTTCTGTAATTAATTAAGTCATGATATCAAATTCAATAAAAAAATATTATATAAAAATAGAACATTCATATCAATTTAAAATTTGACTTGATTATGAGTTGGGTCGAGTCAATTTAAAATTTTAAGTTCGTTTTTTAGTTTTCGAACGCAGCTCGAAATATGGCTTTAAAGTTTTGTCTAAATTTGACCTAGATAAAAAATGTTGAACCCGAGCTCAGCTCGCCCATATTATTTTTTATATATAAAAACAAATTTAAAAATATATAATATATTAAATACACTACAAACATAAAAATAAATGTTTACCAACAAACTGAAAATACATTAAAAAAAATCTTTATACTTAAATAATATATTGAGATAGTTGCAATTTAGCAAGCAAATGCCTCAAAAATAATAGCAAAATTAATAATAAAACAATAACTATATAATATCCAAACAATAACAATAAAATAACAGTAATATAATAACAAAATAGTAGCAAAATAACGTCAAAATGGTAGGAAACAACAATAAATGACAATGAAAAAAATTTAGAAAAATTTAGGTCGGATCAGGTCAGGTCAGTTTCGAGCTAAAAAAATCTTACTTAAGGCTAAACTCATTAAAAAACGAGACTTATTTTTTATCTAAACTCATTTTTTGGACTTATATTTTTGTTCAAATCCTTCCACTTTTTAAATGGACCTTCAAACCTAAACGAGTAACCTAAACCATGATCAAGTCTAATAATAATAAAAAATAACTAAATCACCTAATAAAATAAAGTATCATTTAAGGAAAATCCTAATACAAATAACTACTAATCTTCTTATGTTAGGGTTTTGTATCGTCCTATTACAAATTTAAAGTTTAAAGAAACATTATAAATATCCTATTTTTAAATAAGTAATATATATTTTCTCCTTATTCTCTCATTTCTTGTTATGTAATATTATTATTATTATTATTATAATAAGTGTTAGTGTGACATTTGATCTCTCAAATTTATCTGAATGTGTAATGTGATACTCATATTAAAAAAAATCAAATATAAAATTAGTATTTAAATTTATCTACTTCTCTCAAATTGATATTAATTGTTTTTTTTTTCAAATTAATATTTGAATTTTTTTTCCTTCAACTAAATCGATACTTGAGTCTAACATCATTAAATTCATGACACGTGGCAAAATAAAATTATGACACGTGACATAAATGACATCACGATGATTTTATAATTTTAAAAAATTTTAAAAAAATTCTTTTGGACTTTTCTCCCCTTAATTTCTCTGTAGTTCTTTTTTTTTTTTTTCCTTCTTTCTTTTTTTTCTTTTTCACTCAATCCAAGTTTTTTTTTCTTCTCGTAGAAGTTTTTGACCATTGAGAGCCACCACAACTTACTTTATGAGCTTCAAATTGTCTCTGTTTCATTAAAAGATGTATACTGATCGAAACAAGTATTTACGTACATAATTTTTAAAGTGGATCAATTTTTTAAATAATAAAAAATTTGGGTATTTTATAAAAAAAAAAAAAAAAAGCGCTAAGCTATTAACTCTTCTATCCACTTGAAAATTGAAAGGAAATAAAGAGAAAACTGAAAAAAAAAAATTAATATTATGCCACTTGTCACTTTTTCATTGATCACTAATGCCACGACATGGGGTAATCTTTTAACCACGTAAAAGCACAAGTACCAAATTGAAAGCAAAAAGAAGTACAAATATCATTGAGATTTCCTAAACCATTTCCTTATCAATATCACTTTTATTTTCTTTTTCATATCCAAAACATCAGTTATGAAACTTCTGACCTTGCTATGAACCAAGTTTCCCCACACCTTCTTTCTCTCAATTTGATCACTTTATGAACCTCTTTGGGTTCAACTTTCTTCTCATCATCTCCCTGATCTACCACTGTCGCTTTTTATTCAATAATTTTTTGCCAATGCACTTATAATTTGTAACTCAGCATTGGTTTATTCGAAAATTGAGAAATGTTGAACTGTAGTGGATATTGGGCAATTATAAAGGCTTGTATTTTAATGAAGAACTACTGCTTTAACATTGCCTGTGCTTTGAAATCTGGTGTTGGTTGCCAGCCATTGAAGCTCTCTTTGGTTATTATAATGGCTTTACTCCATTACTTTTTCTTCTTTTAATAGCCAACATATATTTAATTATCATTCACAAGTTGACTTTCACACTTAATAGATGAACCCTATTTGAATGATGATGATCATTGTACTGGATATTAATATACGAAAAAGTAATGGAGTGGATCTTGACCCATATATCTATATCTATCAACTGTATATAAAAGTACAATCCAAACCATTCCTTCTATCGACACCTGTCCAAAATGTAACGTCCCTTACTCGGTCCGGTTATCGAACCCAAGCGGTAGCAATTACCTTAGCATTTTTTTTCCAAACGGACTATTTAAAAACTCTTATTTTCCTCTTAAAACAAAGCTCCATAGATGTACTAAAAGAAGTTCCCGAGTTTTGAAGTAAATAGTATTTATTTTAACTTAAAATCGACATTTTTAAGTAATTGATGGACTTCTACCGATACCTGGTCGAGCATGTATCGGTAAAAGTCAAGTCAGAAAACAAATAAAAATATTTGCAGAATTTTGTCGGTAGTAGTAAGAGTCCTATCGATACAAGTATAGGTACAACCGAAACAACCTATACTTCTACTGATAGTAAAAACTCCAGAGAACCAAGTAAATTCTTATTGCAATTTCTACCGATACAAGTCAAATTAAATACCGAGACAGCTACAACTACCGATACTCAAAGATAGTTCTTCCGATACTAAAAAAGTCAGTAACCAAATTATAAACTTGGCCTGTACTTATATCGGTAGTCACAAGAGTACTACCGATACAAGTATACAGGTTTTATAAAATCATCATTTCTTCAAGGTTATATTTTCCAAACATAATTTCTCATTTTTCTAAAAATCATCCCGTACCACAAAACACATAAAGGACCTTTTCACCTAAGTAATTTCAAAAACAACAAAATATCCAACCTATACATGCATTTAGAAACCTAAGATAAGTAATCGAGAGCTACCAAAAAGTGGTCGGACAGTGTGATGGCGCTCCTAAGATCCTGGCGATAAAGCTTTTCGACGATCTACAACAACATGAAAATGATTTCTTTAGCATGAAATGCTTAGTAAGTTCACATTTAGAAGTTCAACTTACGAAAATACATATTCTATAAGAAATGTATTCCCATTCAATGTTGTATCTCCCGCATAGTAACACAAAATTTCTTCTCAATATTTCATAAATTCCATCATGTTTCATACATCATGTCTCAACCATATACTATCATATTTCTTGCATATACTGCTACTTGTCTACCCGTTAGACTTTTGGAAAGATACATGGGTCATATCTGTATCATATTCATACTAAGTGTGCATGTAATATCTCTATATCATGTAGTGCTCACACGAGCTGTGAAATGGGTCTGCTCACACGAGCTGTGGGTCAAGATGTTAGACTACATGATGCTGCTCACACGAGCTGTGGAGAATCCGCAACATATGTCGGATCTCAGTCACCGGTAGGACATCTAAGACCAACACCCATATAACATGTAAATCTCGAAATTGGGTCATATAATTCACAAGAATCCTCCAATTCCAACGGGTATAATTCCATGTCATTTTATATTATACTATCACCAAACCAATCTTTCTTCATTAAATATAATAAGCAATCATATATATATAATGAAGTTCATGTATAAGTAATTAAACATTTTAACTAAGTAAGTTACGAACTTACCTCGACAAATCCAAAAGTACAAAAGAAGTTGAGATTATTCCGTAACCTTGTCTTTTCCTCGATTCAAACGCGGTTGTTGCGTGTCTTGATCTATAATTCATATATTTCAATCCATCATTCATTATAAAATCTAATAATTTGCATAAAGACCATAAATCTTTATTAAGATAAATTTACCAAATTGTCCACATCACTTTAATATTCAAGCTATTTAGTCCTTATCTAAAGCTTTTATATTTGTCGCACAATTCTAACATAAATCCATGCTTTTCATATTATATAAAACTCTAATTTACCCATATTTTATATTTTTCTTATGCTTAGCCCCCTTGTATTTTATCAATTACAATTATGAGTGTTTGATCTCAACTCAACTAAATAACCTTAACACATCCTTATAAATGATATTCAAACAAAAAGGTTAAACCTTTAAACACCCAACAAGTTTACCTCTTTAATGGAAAATCCCAATTTGTTAAGCTGATTTCATAAATTAGCTTTTGAATTATCAAACCCAAGCTAAAACAACTATAAGGACATAAAAATCATGAAAACTTACCTCAATAGTCTTCTAAATCAAAAAGGAATTTTCCAACTAAATTTTTCCTCCTCAACAATGGAGGTGCACTGTTTAGGGAAGAAGAAAAGGGCTTGAGCAAATTTCATTCCTTATTTTCTTTTCCTTTTTCCTTTAAAAATCAATTTGAATGGCTTTTCATCATAACATTGCTCATGCCTTCTCCACCTAATCCCACCATCCTCTATTTCTATTATTTTAAATTGAAAATTATAACCACACGTTTCTCTAAATGAAGTACCCTTACTGTCCAAGCACTCTACTTTTGGGACAATTTCAGTTTTAGTCCCTTTGCTAAATAAAATGTTCCCAAATATTATTCTCTACTTTCTTACAACCTATACTAATTAACCCTTTTATCTTAATTTAATCATTTCCAAGCTATTTATTTCTATAACAACAATCTCACACCTTTCATTGCAAATAATAAAATTTAATAATTATTAATAACACCCGTCGGAGAGTGTGATTCCGAACCACTATTCTCGACGTTCCTAAATACGGGTCATTACAACTCTCCCCTCCTATAGGAATTTTTGTCCTTGAAAATCTTACCAGAGAATAGAGTCAGGTATTGCAATCTCATCACCTCTTCCATTTCCCAAGTTTCTTCCTCGATTCCATGACAATGCCAAAGAACTTTTACTAAGGCTATGCGTTTATTTCTCAACTCTTTGATTTCTTGAGCCAAGATTTTGACTGGTTCCTTATCATACATCATATTGGGCTGTATTTCTACTTCTGTGAGCGTGATTATGTGTGAATTCTCCAACTCAGATGTTAAGGCCAAACGGTAAGCTACCGGTCCAATTCTTTCAATTGTTTCATAAGGTCCGATGAATCGTGGGCTAAGTTTTCCTCTGCGGCCAAATCGAAGGACCTTTTTCCATGGTGAAACTTTTAAAAATACCCTTTCTCCAACTTGGAATTCGATATCTTTCCTTTTCAAATCTGCATAGGACTTCTGACGATCAGAGGCAACTTTCAAACAATCATGTATCACTTTAACTTTTTCTTCTGTTTCACTAACTAAGTCTACACCATAAATCTTCTTGTCACTTAGCTCAGACTAGTACAAAGGAGTTTTACATTTTTGTCCATACAAAGCTTCAAATGGAGCTATTTTAATGCTTGACTGGTAGCTGTTATTATAAGCGAATTCAACTAACGGAAGGAATTTTTCCCAGTTACCCTCAAACTCAAGAACACAATAATGCAACATATCTTCGAGTATTTGAATTACTCGATCTGATTGTCCATCCATTTGGGGATGAAAAGCTGTGCTAAAATGTAACTTTATGCCCAACGCTTCATGCAATTTACTTTAGAATCTCGAAGTAAATCGTGGATCTCTATCCGAAATAATAGATAGTGACACTTCATGTAATCTCACAATCTCTGTTACATACAACTCAGCCAACTTTTCCACGGAATAATCCATTCAGACGGAAATGAAATAGGCTGATTTAGTCAATCGATCCACTATTACCCAGATAGCGTCTCTTTTTCTTGGTCATAATGGCAGTCCTGTCACGAAATCCATAGTGACCTTTTCCCATTTCCATTCTGGTATCATTATCGGCTGTAATAACCCTGAAGGAAATTGATGCTAAACTTTGACTTGTTGGCAAACTAAGCATTTTGACACAAATTCTGAAATTTCTCGTTTCATACCTGGCCACCAATACATACATTTCAAATCGTTGTACATTTTAGTATTGCCAAGATGAATGAAGTGTCCACTATTATGTGCTTATTGTAGAATTCTCTGTTTAATCTCTGAATTCTTCGGAACACATAATCTATCTCGAAAGTATACGCTCCTATCTATACCAAGATGGGAAACTAAATCTAAGGTTTCACCAATCCATTCTCGCTTAGCATTTATCTGTATATCATCCTTCTGAGCTCCCCTTTTTTGTTGTAAAAATATCGGCCTAGTTTTTAATCCAGCTAAGATAGATCCATCAATAGTTATTGTTAACCGTGTACCCAAAGCCCTCAGAACAAATAGGGATTTCCTACTTAAAGCATGTGCCACAACATTGGCTTTACCCGGGTGGTAATCGAAGATCAAATCATAATCATTTATTAGCTCAAATCATCTACGCTGATGCAAATTGAGCTCCTTTTATGACATCAAATACTTTAAGACTCTTGTGGTCCATATAAATGTCACATTTTTCCCCGTACAAATAATGACGCCATATTTTTAAAGCAAAAACAATAGCTGTCAACTTTAAATCATGTGTCGGGTAATTCTTCTCATGTGGTTTCAACTGTCGAGAGGCATAAGCTACCACTTTGCCTTCTTGCATCAGCACATATCCTAATCCATTTAGGGAGGCGTCGCTATAAACCACGAATTCTTTACCGGCTTTAGGTTGAATTAACACAGGTGCCTCAATAAGCAATATTTTTAATTGATCAAAACTCTGTTGACATTGAGCAGACCATTCAAACTTTACATCTTTTGCAGTAATTTCGTTAAAGGTGAAGCAATTATTGAAAATCCTTTGACAAAATATCGATAGTACCCCGTTAAACCTAGGAAACTCTGAATCTCAGTAATGTTTTTAGGTGGCTTTCAATCTAAAATAGCTTAGATTTTTTTCGGGTCCACTCTAATACCTCCTACAAACATAACATGACCCAAAAATCCAACTTCCCGAAGCCAAAATTCACATTTGTTAAACTTTGCAAATAACAGCTTTTCGCATAAGATTTGCAACAAAATCCTCAAGTGTTATGCTTGTTCCTCTTCATCTTTTGAGTAAATAAATATATCATCAATAAAGACCACTACAAACTTGTTTAAATATGGGTGAAATATCTGATTCATCAAATCCATAAAAGTAGCAGGGGCATTCGTCACACCGAAAGGCATGACTAAAATTTCATAATGCCCATACCTAGTCTTGAAAGCTATTTTCGACACATCCTTGTCTTTCGCTCGTAGTTGATGGTACCTTAAACGAAGATATATCTTTGAAAACATGGTCGCACCTTTTAACTGATCAAATAAGTCATCTATGTGAGGCAACGGATACTTATTCTTAATCGTGACTTTGTTTAACTGTCAATAATTTATACATAACCGCATTGACCATTCCTTTTTCTTAACAAACAAGACAAGTGCACCCCAAGGGGAAAAATTAGGTCGAATGAAACCTTTATATGACAATTCTTCTAGTTACGCTTTCAACTCCTGCAATTCTTTTAGAGCTATTCGGTACGGAGCAATCGATACAAGAGATGTTCTTGGTGCTAATTCAATCTTAAAATCTATCTCTCTAATTGGGGGTAATCCTAGCAAGTCTTTTGCAAATATATCTGTAAATTCACACACAATCAGGACTAGTTCCAATTTTATTTCCGTAACCTCAGTATCAATCATGTAAGCCAAGTATGCTTCACACCCCTTTCACACACACTTTTGAGCTAATAACATAAAAATAACATTAACAATACTAACACCTTTATTCGCCTCTACGACTATCGATTATCCACTTTGATTCTTTAATACAATTTGTCTCTGTTTTCAATTCACTGTTGCATCGTGTAAGGTTAACCAATTCATGCCAAGTATTACATCAAACTCATTAAATGGCAATAACATCAAATCTGCTTAAAAATCATAACCTTGTATCTTCAGTGGGCAGTTCCTACATACTTTGTTCACTAACACATGTTTTCCTAATATATTGGTCACCTTAACTATAAACTCAGTAGACTTTGCTGGTATGTTTTTATTTGACACAAGTGCGGTGCATATATATGAGTGAGTTGACCTCGGGTCAACCAATGCATAAACATTATTGTTAAAGAGAGAAAAAGTACTCGCAATCACATTTGGAGCCATAGCATCCTTCCGAGCTCGAATAACATAGCTTATAGCTGGTGCTCTAGCTTCCGATCTCAAAGAAGAATCTCTTGTTTTGCTTCTATTATTTCCAGTAGTACCACTGGATTGATGTATTTTTTTTTTCTAAATTTAGATTGAAAGAAATCACAGCTCAACCGATCTTCCGGTAATGTCGCCGTCTATGTAATCTACCATTGGTACACATAATCCTTTAACAAGGATATAGTGCATTGCAAATAATCTGTAGGTGAGCAAGATAATTCCCTCAATACCCGAAGGGTATTCTCTAGCCAGAATTCTACTCTTTCTGAATCATCTTCAGTTGTACCTCGAAATTCTTCAACTCCGTTCTTGCGAAGTTTATCTACAGGAGGTTTATTCGTTCTCACTTGTTCTTGTACCTATGGAATAGAAGGAACCGGTGGTAGTATTAGAGGAGGTAGAGGGCGTTGTGCCATCCGATTGGTTCGCATATATTCAGTGAACCATTCAGACATCGTATAGAAGAAAGCTTCCCTTGTTTCACTCCTTTGACTTTTAAAAATAGGCTCACTAGCAGCCGCCCCGTGAGTTGAGGCCTAAACATTACTTTGAACCTTATCAGGTTCAGTCGGATTGTGCGACATCTCTTATCATATCAAATCAAAAATTTACTGTTAGTTATATAAACAGGAGACATCATACTATCATAGGTTATATAAATGGCATGTATTAACTCTATACATTGCTACGTTTAGTCCTAGAATAGACTAAACTATAGTTCTGATATCACTAAATGTAACGCCCCTTCCTCGGTCCAGTTATCGAATCCAAGCGGTAGTAATTACCTTAGCATTTTTTTCAAAACAAACTATTTAAAAACTCTTAATTTCCTCTTAAAACAAAGTTTCGTAGATGTACTAAAAGAAGTTCTCGAGTTTTGAAGTAAATCGTATTTATTTTAACTTAAAATCGACATTTTTAAGTAATTGATGAACTTCTAGCGGTACCTGGTCAAGCATGTATCGGTAGAAGTCAAGTTAGAAAACAAATAAAAATACGTGCAGAATTCTACCAGTAGTTGTAAGAGTCTTGCCGATACAAGTATATGTACTACCAAAACGACCTATACTTCTACCGATAGTAAAAACTCCAAAGAACCAAGTAAATTCTTATTACAAATTCTACCGATACAAGTCAAAGTAAAAACCAAAACATCTACAACTACCTATACTCAAATATAGTTCTACCGATACTAAAAAGGTCAATAACCAAATTATAAACTTGGCCTGTACTTATACCGATAGTCATAAGAGTACTACCGATACAAGTATACAGGTTTTATAAAATCATCATTTCTTCAAGGTTACATTTTTCAAACATAATTTCTCATTTTTCTAAAAATCATCCCATACCACAAAACGCATAAAGGACCTTTTCACCTAAGTAATTACAAAAAAACAACAAAATATCCAACCTATACATGCCATTTAGAAACCTAAGATAAGTAACCGAGAGCTACCAAAAAGTGGTCGAACAGTGTGATGGTGCTCCTAAGATCCTGATGATCAAGCTTTCCGACGATCTACAATAACATGAAAATGATTTCGTAAGCATGAAATGCGTAGTAAGTTCACATTTAGAAGTTCAACTTACCAAAATACATATTCTATAAGAAATGTATTCCCATTCAATGTCGTATCTCCCGCATAGTAACATAAAATTTCTTCTCAATATTTTCATAATTTTTGTCATGTTTTATACATCATGTCTCAACCATATACTATCATATTTCTTGCAAATACTGCTACTTGTATACCCGTTAGACTTTTGGAAAGATACATGGGTCATATCTGTATCATATTCATACTAAGTGTGCATGTAATATCTTTGTATCATGTAGTGCTCACACGAGCTGTGAAATAGGTCTGCTCACACGAGCTGTGGGTCAAGATGTTAGACTACACGATGCTGCTCACACGAGCTGTGGAGAATTCACAACATGTTTTATATTTTTCTTATGCTTAGTCCCTTTGTATTTTATCAACCACAATTATGAGTGCTTGATCTTAACTCAACTAAATAACCTTAACACATCCTTATAAATGATATTCAAACAAAAAGGTTAAACCTTTAAACACCCAACAAGTTTACCTCTTCCATGGAAAATCCCAATCTGTTAAGCTAATTTCATAAATTAGCTTTTGAATTATCAAACCCAAGCTAAAACAACTATAAGGAATCATGAAAACTTACCTCAATAGTCTTTTAAATCAAAAAGGAATTTTCCAACTAAATTTTTCCTCCTCAACAATGGAGGTGCATGGTTTAGGGAAGAAGACAAGGGCATGAGCAAATTTCGTTCCATATTTTCTTTTCCTTTTTTCATTTAAAAATCAATTTGAATGGCTTTTCATCATGACATTGCCCATGCCTTCTCCACCTAATCCCACAATCCTCTATTTCCATTATTTTAAATTGAAAATTATAACCACACATATCTCTAAATGAAGTACCCTTACCGTTCAAGCACTCTACTTTTGGGAAAATTTTAGTTTTAGTCCCTTTGATAAATAAAATGTTCCCAAATGTTGTTCTCTACTTTCTTACAACTCATACTAATTAACCATTTTATCTTAATTTAATCCTTTCCAAGCTATTTATTTTTATAACCACAATCTCACACCTTTCATTGCAAATAATAAAATTTAATAATTATTAATGACACTCGTCGAAGAGTGTGGTTTCGAACCACTATTCTCGACGTTACTAAATACGGGTCGTTAAACAAAATCAAACAAAACTATCTTTTTAGATTTAAAACAATGGTATAATTTCAATTCTAGTTCCTAGAATATACTCAAAATCTATATACTTATACACTATTGTCACGAGCTAAAACTTTAGTCTAGTAAACCACACAGCCTTAGATGATTTTTTAACTTCAAATCCGTTTAAGTCAACTTTACTTTTGAAAGTGAAATTTCACAAAGGAAATTCTCCAAGACACCAAAATAAAGCAAAAGCAACCTTAAAGTGAAGAAGCACCTAAAGTACGGAAAAAGCCTCAAGAAAGAAATGCACACAAGGTGTTTGAGTAAATGTTCTCAAATATATTCACTAACAAATAAATGGTATGATTACAAATGAAGGGAGGCTCTATTTATAGTTGAGCTCCCCCAGATACAACGGTACAAATTGAGTTACATCAATGGTTTAGTGTCTATCTACAAGATGAGAGTCCTAAGGGATTTAAACTCTATATAACCTTATCCCTTAGGACTTACAATATTCACAATGATAACTCTAATTTTACTGAAATGTTTCATTGGGCCACCCAAGCTTCAAGTAAATGGACTTTTCCATATGTTCCACAAATCGAGTCAGTTCAAGTGAGTTCAATGAGTTCCATTTAATTAGTTTACCTCTATTATATACTTCGTATGCATTCGTCGCGAGCTTTGATAAAAAATAAATTTATCACTATTTTCAGAAAAAAATAACAATATCTCAAAGTTATATCTCTTTAGACTTATTAATATCATCTATTTATAGGAAGAGAGAAGTGTAACACCCAAAACTCGTCACCGTCATTCGGTTAGGGGTTCAAGGCTACTATCATTTATGTCTCAAAATGATTTCATAATTACATTATAATCAACATTAAACTTTTATATATTCAAGTATAAATTAATTCAATTCAACATTCATCATTTTAATATCTCTATTCACAAGGACTCGATTGAAACACAACTGAAACATCGTATGAAACTTTAAATTTCAGCGAAACAGGGACCACACGGCTTTGCCCCAGACTGTGTGCATACACGAAATACCCTTACACGGTCATGTCATAGATCGTGTGACAAGCCTTATGAACATGCAAAAATACCCTACACGCCCATGCGTGAAACCGTGTGTTGGGTTATCTGTTTACTCAAAATAGGGCCACATGGTCGTGTCCTAGACTGTGTGTAGCCTGTGTATACCCTACACCTATTTTCCCCAGTGCACACGCTCATGTATTGGTTTGTGTGTTAGGTCGTGTTCACTTATGAAATTTTAAAATTAACCTTGAAAATTTCATACCATTCACCACACAAGTTCAATTATCAACAACTCCTTAATGTCTATTGAAACACATCATAAGTCATTCAATTTTCTCATGGAAATACGCAAAACATACCATATAAGCATGATTTAAAACATTACACTTATCTTGCATATAAGTTCTACTTAATGCACCAGCCAAGTTAACAAGTATATGTAGCACATTCATTAAGCTATTAGCATTTACAACTCAACAACATCAAGTATATAAGTCAACATCCTAGTACATGCCATAAATTCAAGTGATGTAAAAACTACCAAACAAGCTCCCGAGATAATGTGATTTCTTCGAGATGATTCGATCTTCAGACAACAAAATAGAATCTACAAAACAACAATAATTTCATAGGTAAGCTTTCATAGTTTAGTAAGTTAATAGAGTTTAATAAGTTACCAAATAACATGTGTTGAACAATCTATAACTCATTCGAACCAGAATAGGGCCTTGCTTTAATAAGCTATAACCAAAATTTCATTCTCTCTTACCAGAATCAACATTTTGACCAATATACAATGCTGCTCACACAAGCTGATAAGGACTCACAACGTATGTGGTGCCTCAACCATCATTATAGTATCTATATATCTTTTCCCTCACGATGCTACTCACACAAGCTGATGAGAATATGTAATTCATGCAAGATCTCAACCATTGTAGGGTTCATGAAATCAAATCCAATATTCATTTCAACATTTCACCGACTCACGATGCTGCTCGCACAAGGTGATGAGAATTCGCAACATATGCAAGACCTCAGTCATCGCGCCGGTTCAAAACACCGGCTCAAAGTTTGATATCTCATTCATTCATTTCTTTCTCATCTTTCTCAAATTCATGTGCCATAATTTGTTTTGCTACAATTGTAAAGAATACAAATAGAGTGTTATTTAAATACAAATTTAACATCACAAACTTACCGGACTAAGTTGCAATTACGAATAAGTTCTATGGACTATTCTGTTAATTTCCCTTTTCCTTGATTCGTGGCGCGATCGTGATCTAACACAATAAATCATCCAATTTTCTCATTAAATCATGTAATTAAATCATTTAATAAATTTTAATCCCTTTTTTGGAAAATTTATGAAATTACCCCTAATATTTCATTTTTATTCAATTTAGTCATTTGACCTTAAACATGCAAAATAATCATTTTCTTCCTCACTCAACCCTAGTTGAATATTCAAAGCATTTATACAAGTCTCTACAAGCCAATATTTCATATCAAGTTCATGAAATTTCATCATTTCAACATTTTAGTCTTTAAACCCTAAAATCATCAAAAATCACTTAACAAAATCAACAAATCTAACAACCAAACTTCCAAAATTTCCATAAACTTCCAAGAAAATGCATATTCAACAATGGTAAATTTTATAACTTTTGACAGATTCACAAATTAGTCCTTGGGTTAGCTAGATTAAGCTAATACGGACTCAAAAACGTAAAAATTGCTAAAAACGAACATCATTTACTTACTCAAATAAGGAAACAAAGCCAACCGAAGCTCTCTCCAATGGCTTCTTTAGGGTTTCGATTTAGGGGAAAAAGAAAGGAAGGAAAATGATGAAATTTTAACATTTGTTTTAATTAAATTACTTAACATGCATAATTACCCCTTTTCCCTTTTTAATTTACATGAAACTTAGCCATTTAAGAAGTCAAAGCCATCCATATACATAATAGATGGTTTAATTACCATTTAGGTACTTTAACTAATCCTCCAATTGACACCTAGTACTCTTAATTAGTATAATTCAACTTTTGCATATTTTACAATTTAATCCTTTTCATTTCATTAACTATTTAAACAATAAATTCTCTATCCAAAATCTAATACGAGACTAATGACATCATAAATATTAAATAATTAAAATTTACAACTCGACTCATTGGAGTTGTGGTCCCGAAACCACTGTTTCCGACACCATTGAAAACTAGGCTGTTACAAGAAGAATTTTAGTTGAATTAGTAAAATATAAATAATACTTATTTGATAGAAATAGTCTTTTAATTTTACTAGGAGAGGGGGGAGACACACCCTAGTTAAATATACTAAGGTTGCCACCTCTCATATGTATTATTCAATCCAATACATGTTTTTCTATTTTTCAAAATAAATATTATTTATTAAATTAATTTATTTAATAAATTATTTTTTCAATTAAATAATTTTCTCAACTCAATTATAATTCTGTTAATGTCATGACAACTTTACTGTAAAATAATCTATGAGAAAATATTTAATTTCCATATTCAATAGATTCACATTGACTAATTAATTTAATTCCATTTTTGAAATTCAATTATTTCATTGAATAATAATTCAAAAAACTTAAATTAATTATCAAGTCTTTTCCATACTTAGTGAGAAAACACAATCATTTCCGAATGTAACACATTTATTTAACTTTATCATTTTCACATATTCATGTTCATATGATTCTTTATGCAATTCATTTTTGGTTTCAACAAGTAAATAGAGGGACTGATTAGACATATATAATTAGGGCTCAAATGATTTATAATTAAGTTTCAATTTTTCTCCTATTAATCACAAACTAATTTAGTCACGAAGTCATTCCACTCTGATACCGTGAATGAACTATCCCTAGTTACATACCATTATAAAAGCTACTTGATCAGCGCTCATCCAACGACCATATTGTTGGATTTGGTGTCCTTAGTGTAGTATATTCGTTTGCATACTTGTGATTTTTTGAAAAAATCAATTTAATAAAATTATTCATGAATTACATTAATACCATTTTCATATTGTCCTCAATGGTTTTTACATCATTCACAATAGTGAAATTCATAGTCCAAGACATGGGTAAATGATATCCTCTTTTTGGCATTACATGATAGATGAAAAGTAAACGTGGTCACAAATCGTTTGTCTTTGTGATGAATGACTTAATTGTTATTTGATAGTAATCGACTTTTCATGAATGAAGATGTAATGATTATCATGAGATAAAATATGATCATATTGGGAGAAAGGATTTATCCTAAAGAGATTAAGGATATCCTGTGAGGGTAACACATTTATGGCAAGGTCATTGGATAAGCATTGATCGAGTAGCTTTTGTAATGGTATATTATTAGGGAGAGCTCAGTCACGATATTATAATGGAATTACTTTGTGACTAAATGGATTTATAGTTGATAGGCGAAAAGATAAAACTTAACTATAAATCATTTGAATCTTAATTACATATGTTCAATCAGTCTCTCCGCTAGCTAGATGAAACCGGAAATAAATTGCATGTTGAATCGAATGAACAAAAATGATAGAAATGATAAAATTAGATAAATGAATTACATTAATAAATGAATGTAGTTTCTCACTAAGTATGAAAATGACCTGAGAATTAATTTAATTTTTTCGAATTATTATTTAATTAAATAATTGAAGTTCAAAAATAGAATTAAATTAATTGGTCATTATGAATCTATTGGATGTAGAAATTAAATATTACATTAGGTTGCATTGGGAAGTGAAGGTCTAACATACTTAATGAGAGGAAAATCGAGTTGTGGATCGTTGGCTGCATAGGCTCTCCACTCAATCCAAAATCTAGGCCTAAAACTTTGTTCAAACTCGTCCATATTTGTCAAAGATTAATTCAAGCTCATTTTAAGCTTATCCAAATTATTTTTTAATTTTTTTAAAAAATATGTATATTATTTTATTTTAATATTTGATATTTATACTTTTTTTATTTATTGAAATTTTTTATAAAGTTATATTAACATTTTTTAATGTTTACATTATAATAATATTATATATTTAGTATAAATTTATTTTTTAAATGGATTCTAAATTACATAATATATAAAAATAATATAATATAAAATATTATAAACTTAAAACAAGTCAAATCGAACCGAACTCAAACCTTAAATGTTTAAATTCGAACCCAACTCATATTTTAAACGAACTTAATTTTTTTTATCTAAATCTATTTTTTAAACCCAATATTTTTTGTCAAACCTTCCCAAATTTTAGTTCAACCTTCATTTTAGTTTACGTATATGTCTACTTGCAAATATACTTGAAAGAAAGAAAAAAATTATCTAATTTATTTATAGCGAAAAAAACATTTACTACGCCGTGCATCGCTAATAATATGAAATGCATAAAAAAAGGTTATAGGCGTGACACGTGGGAAAATCTTGTCGGAGACTTGGCACAATGTTGGGAAAGTATTGGAGGATCCGTCGTTCTTACGACACCTAACAATAAATTTCGATACGAAGCTTCATAACTTAGGGTTCTAAAAAGTTCCCCTTCTTGTAAGTTTCTCAGCCATTTATTACTCTTCCAAACACCCCCAAAAATATAAAATTTCTTCTCTCTCCACGGTCCACACATTCTCATCCATTTTATTAAATAAAGTCAACTTCTAAAATTTTTAAGAAATGTTTTTCTTCTTCATCTTCTATACTTCGTTTCCGTTCATCGTCCTCCGTCCTATTACTTCCCAAAAACATGTCTTCGATTTCAACTCTTTCCCAGCTTCTAGTTTTCAGATTCAAGCCTAATTCTTCACCTAAGCTCCTTAAATCG
This sequence comes from Kokia cookei, assembly GCA_039519145.1. NCBI lineage: Eukaryota > Viridiplantae > Streptophyta > Magnoliopsida > Malvales > Malvaceae > Kokia > Kokia cookei. Next base: position 15,998,807 of record CM076909.1, read on the forward strand.
TTTGACCCAGAGTTTATCCTCCATCTCCGAACCCGAAAAAAAAGTTTTCTTGGAGGATTTTTAACCCAGAAAACTGGGGTGCGCGACTCTTCAAGAACTATGACTAAAACTTCTGTGTTAAAGGAGTCTAGGGACAGAGACGATGGTGTTCAAGCGCTTGAACAAGAAGTAGAAGGTTTCATTGATGGATCAATACGGGTTCAAGGTTTCGAGTCCACTTTGAATCGTCTGGTGAGTCTATTTGTTTCTATATACGGTATTTGGATATACTTATTTGGGCATGTAATACTTTCCATGTTTACTGAGATGGAGGTTTTGGGTTTGTTGGGAGATAGAGCAAGTGGTTGGTGTCCGCTTTGTTTGGTGGGGTGATACTTTGGAGGCATGACGCGGAAGCTTTGTGGATGGCGATGGGGTCGATTGTGAATGCGGTGCTCTCAATTGGACTGAAACGGTTACTGAATCAGGAGCGGCCAGTGGCCGGCCTTAAGTCCGACCCTGGGATGCCATCTTCTCATGCCCAATCCATCTTCTTCACTGTCGTCTTCGCTATAGCTTCATGTGAGTAAGCCCTTGCTTTCAGTTTGCTTTAGACTGCCAAAGTTGAGCGTAAGTTTTTAATGTAGTTCTGTATTTGGTGTTACACAGTATTGGAATGGCTAGGAATTACTGAACTTTTAGTGGGCATTTCCGTTCTGGCTCTGGCATTTGGTTCATATCTTGTAAGTATACATCCTGAGAACTACATTAAAAAGATCAGTCTTGGTTGTTTTAGCAGTAGAAAAAAGCTTTGATTTCTGAAGCTTGTGAAAATTGCATCTAATCCAATTGCTGGTTTACAGTCATGGCTTCGAGTGTCACAAAAGCTTCATACGATGAATCAAATTCTTGTGGGTGCTGTGGTAGGTTCCATTTTCTCAGTTTTATGGTACCTGTCGTGGGATGCTGTTGTTTTGGAAGCATTTAACTCCTCACTGTGGGTAAAGGTCATTTTTCTTTTGGCTTGTGCTGGATTTGGCCTAGGCTTTCTTACATATGTGATACAATATTGGCTCAAGGATGAAAGATAGACTATGTATTTGCGTAGTAAATCAGTTTTATTAATACAAGTCATTTGATCCCATCTCAACAGTTTCAAACTGTCAAAAATGCTTAGTCATCAGACGATCTGGCAAAAGAAAACAGTGTATTTGGAACTATTGACACTATTTGTCTTTACAGAGCACAAAAGAGAAACATCAACATGAATTCCTTGAACCCCAAATATCATTTACTGCTTAATGCAATGATGTTTGCGGCTTACTTCATAATTTTTAAGCTGCATTTAGTCATTTTAACTCTGAAATGCTTTGGAAGCATGAGCAGCTTGTCTTTGATCTCCATTGCAAACGACTATATAGTTCTGTTTGCACACAAATCAAGTAGTAATTGTTGTATGCTCAATGCAACTTCATTATCATCCTCAGTCCATTCTCCATTTGCTTCTAATAGCATTACATCTCCTCCTGTAAATGTCAATTTTTCTTGTTCCTTGAAGTTTATCTCCTTGTGAACTCCTACAAGTTGCCGTCCAGCTGTGTTTTACCATCTTGTCACATTCCTCATCCAACATCTATTTTGAATTCCACCGTTTTTTCTTCTTATTCTCGGGAAATAAAAGTATTGGACAGTGTTTGATGCAATAGTTGGTTCCACAAGATCAATTCCTGATGGAAAAAGATAGCTCCATGCTTCATTGAAAACATAGTTTGACCACGTGAAGGAACCTCCTCAACCATCGCATTCCATGTGTTTGCAGTCATCAATAAGGCTGTTGGGATCACTGAAGATGAAAGAACAAAACCATCTTTAATCACTCTCCCATTCCACATGTGCGTGGATAATGTTTTTGAAGGAATAAAGCTCGCCACATGAGCTGACCACCATCGACCCAAGCCTCTACACATTACAACCGAAACAACATACAATTTATCTTAAGCCCCATTTTATTCCTAATTTTCTACACCTTCGATCGTTTCTGTTTAGTTTCCATCAGAACCACAATGGAGCGACTATTCTTTTTCCAAAGCTCTAGTAGAGCTAGAATTGCCAAAGGTTGTCCAAGCCTTTAACAATTCCATGCCATAATACTCGCACGAACCATGGGGCTCTTACCCCGCAGGCTTTTTCAGAAGCCCTCACGGTTCAAAACAACTTGAGAATTCAGCAGAGCACAACCAGAGAGTGAGACAAGTTCAGCCCGCTTCCTATCCCTCACCAAACATGAATTGGGGTAACGAGTTATCCACTGCAGATAAACATTGAACAGGTACTCAAAGCACAGGTACATGAGGAAGATTGAAAAGTTACCATGGTATGAAAGCTATTTATCTGGACAACCTCCCCACCTTCAGCCTCAATCTCGCAGGGAGACATTTAGTTAAACAACTTGTGCTATACGCAGAACACCGGTCTCAGGCCCAAGTCCTAATCCAGAGATTCAGGACAAAGCCTGTATAGAGGAAGGAAACCACTGACGGAACTCAAGGATGGAGAACAAGACAAGGAATCGCCAATCGAGGGGGTAGGCACTATGGCTCCAGGCTTTGATTTAACCAATGTTCATTTCATCGATCACATCAAAATGATACCTAGTTGCTGCTGTTAAATACAGCTTTCAACAAGCAACAAATCGGCTTATGCTCATACATATATATATAAAAATAGGGATGAACAAAATCCGATTCCGTTCAAAAAATTCGATAAAAAATTCAAATTTTAAATTAAATAGTTCGAGTTATTTGAGTTAATCGAGTTATTCGGATAAATTCACATAAAAAGTTTAGTTTTTCGGTTTAATTCGGATACAAATTACATAATTCGACTTATCCAAAAATCCGAATAAAAGAAATAAAATTACATCGTTTTAATAAATATTTACTCTTTCTAAATTTAAAAATTAAAATCATTAAGTTAAAGGTGAAATTATGTCATTCTGATAAATATTTATCTATTAAGTTAAAAGGTAAAATCATTATATTATTTATATATTTAAATAATCTTATACTTCGTTTACTAGTTAAATAATCAATCTATTTAAACGCAATATTGAGTATAAATAATAAAATTCGTTAACTCGACTCGATTCAAAAAAATTTTAATTTAAACTCAATTGCAAAAATAAAATTCGTCAACTCGACTAACTCGAAACTTTTTGACTTGATTCATCTCAATCGAATACTCACCCCTAAATATAAATGCAAAAATCAAAGTACTGTTAATAAATGGGAAGGTAATCCAAAGCGTTTCCAGGGTATCACTGTGTCTAAGCGTGGAATTTGCAAGAAAAGAAAACGATTTTTCCTTTAAATGGCAAGAAAATCCAGACACCTTTGAGATTTTAGAATTGCTAGCAAAAATTAAATTTATGATTTTGTAGAGAAAGGAGTTATTTATTTTGCATTCTCAAATCACTTGTATTTAGAACTGAATTGGCTGACGGACACATATTCGAAGATAATCAGTTTTTATAAAATTTCATCCCAAACAAAATTTCATTCAATCAACAGGTTAATAAATTCACACATGCTGTGCTTTTATCACTGAAGAGTTTTTGCACAGAAAAGATATCTGCCTGAAACGATTGGAGACCTAAAATCAAAATCCATTAAGGTTTTATGTGCGTTACGCACACAATAGGCCAAAATTGGGTTAAACAAAGACCGACCAATACATGAAAACTCATCAACTCACAGATTGCCAAGGAACGGAACAATTAGTAGTACTCAAAAACTATTATTGATGGTACTGCACATCCTCCGATGGCTCATGGCAGTTTGGACTGCTATTCACAGGAATGAATCTATGCATATCTTATTTTCTTTCCAACGATGACAGATTCTCGTGGCTCTAGTGATTGAATACTAATCACTTAGCTGCATCATCAGGATTAGAGGCCTGAGGAACATTACCCGAAGATGATCCTTTACCTGTTGGGAGGTAAGACCAAGCCAAGGCTGCTGTCCCAAGGGTAATTGCAGTGGCAATTGAACCCCATACCCATCTCTGCCTTCTTTTCTTCCTTTGTCTCTCTCGCCGTGCCATCTCTGTACGAAACAATGGAACAGAACAAAATCAGGTAAACATATTGCATCATATTCTTAAGTAAACCCGCAGCTTGCTGCCTATTTCAACAGAGAGAATCAGACTAAAGAAACTAGTTGAAAAAGAAGTCTTGCATTCTTTTTTCCAAAACAACTGGTTATGCAACTTTAAGAAATCAGGACATAGCACTCACCTACAGCCTCCTGGTTCCTCTGAGACATTTCCTGATTCACAGCCTCATAGTAGTGTAGTCGGTCCAACAATCGGGCGATTTCAAAGTTCTTTGAGTCAATTTGAGCTTCCATCTCCATCTCCATCTCTGCCCTTGCCATGCCCCTTCCAATGGTTAATGATACAAATCGTGCAACATCTGCTTGCTGCCTCAGTTCTTCAGCTTGATTCACCAGCTCATCATCTGTCACATCAATAGGATCTATAGGCAGTGACAATCCCACAACAGCTAACTCTTGGCTGATTTTTTTCCACATATGTAGCACCTTATTTAGAGATTCTTCTGCCTGCTTCCTCTTCTCTATTTCCATAAGTAAGCTGAGTCTTATTTCGCGTACTTCAGCTTCAGTGTCACGATGAATGGACTGTGATCCACTCTCAGAGGATAATTCTGGACGAAACAAGAGATCCAAGTAAATTTCTATAACAGCCACAAAAATCATTGCAGTCCTCAGCCCTTTTCTAAATCAAGCACTACCTATGGTAAAGTTTTTCATATTTCTCAATATTTCAACAAAAATGTTCAGGTTCCAGGCAAGCTTGGATACACATAAATATGCACACATGAACATAGAAATATCCATAATAACATATGTCTTTCACTGTTAAGTCATTAGTTATCATGTAATCAAGAGTCAAGACATTTAAACAAAGGCTAGCACAAATCATATTATCACAGCCTGAGATACATCATGTTTTTAAAAAAAATTGCGACCATGCAAAAAAATATCTTCCAGTAAAAAAACCAAACACTTATATTTAAATATATGCAGTTATACGTGATCACATTCAGATGAAAACAAAACTCTACATACCGTCCCAAGCATCAAAAAACTCTACCCCTGATGTAGCAAGCCTTGCAGCACTTTCTGCCCCAATATCATCATCTCCATCGGTATTACTTGTGGCACTCATTGATTCCTTTGGATCAAAGAATCCTTCACTTTCATCATATCTGTCCGAGTTCAATGAATGAAGCTTTACCTCGGCAATATCACTAGGCATACCATTACTCATTTGGTTCTTTCCAACTTTCTCATTACTGCTCCCAAATTCAACATCATGGACACCATTCCTGTGTTCATCTTGAATGGAGCCAGAATGGACACCATTTGCCTGTTCTACTTTTATAGGACCATTATTAACACCATTCTCACGCTCCTCTTCATCGGGTTCATTAAAAGAACCATTAACCTTAGATAGATCAACAGACTTGGTTTCTGTCAGCTTCGCCTTCCCATTAACCTCACTTTCTTCAATGGTTTTCTTCTGAGATGATACATTGTTTTCAGAAAAGCTCTTCAGAAGGCGAGGCCCACGGCGCTTGTGATTGATGATGTAAGGTGAAGGGGGAAAAGAAGAAGGTGAATCAGGTAGTGGAGTTGCCTCAGGAGTAGCATAGAGGGAAGGTGATGATATTTGGGGATGATTAATCTTCCTTTCAGTTACTGATGTACTATTCATCCTCTCCAGCTTCGGATTGGGTATAACCTTTGGCTTGGGAATAGGTGGTTTCATATTAGGACCAGATTTGTCAACAGATTCCGAAGCTCCAGGTTCTATTAACCTATCCAAAGCTATAGCAGTAAAAGTCGGCATGGCTCTGCATAATAAAAAACAAAAGATGAAGTCACCAAACCCGTATCTATCATTTTCTTAGGAAACAGAAGGAAAGAAGAAAATGTCATTGTTGCTACATGTGATAACATTCTAATTTCAATGAAATTGAGAAGATCCACTCAATTAAACTTGTGGTTGCTAACTTTTTGTTATAACAACCCAGCTAGAAACCTTAATATTTTACGTCTGCCCCTAATTGGAACTTCAAGCTAACTACAACCATCCAAACCCTAAATCCATACTCCGTGAGCCAAAATTAGTTTGATCCCTCTGCCAATCACTCAAATCAACAACCAGGAAAGTTGTAAAAGGAAAAAAAGAGTATAACAAACCAAACAATCTTAAATTCAGATACACACATTTATTCAGTACTTGAGCTATACTGCTACAAAAAGTTTTTTTTTTTCCTTTTTAAGTAAAACCAAAACCTATATGCTGATTTTGAATAAGAAAGCATATAGCTAAATTAAATATGAAATTGTGTAGATAAATTAAAGCCCGCATACAAGTATAACTAATTGAAAAAGTGAAACCAAAACAGAGCTATCAGACACATAAGAATTCCACCTAATTTAACAGCAACCAAACATATCGAAAAGGAGAAAAACGATATCTTCTAAATTTACAACTTTCAATCATCTACTTTGGCTATTTGATGAATTAAGAAAGGGATATCTACGTTAACGATGCAAAACTCGATAACTTCGCGAAGGCTCCGTTTGAAAGCAGAGAAAAGTTAAAACAAATGAACGAGAAAAACCGCAATGGATCCCTAGTATAACATAGGTACACCAGCTAATTCAAAAACTGGAAAAGAAGATTAAAATTAATTAAAAACCTCAAAACAAATAAAAGAATTCATTAAAGAAAAGCGAAAAAAACAAAGAGGTTTATTACCTATTATGATGCTAACAAAAATATAATTCTTCAAGAAGAAACCCTAGGCGCAAGCGGCGGTGGATTCGTTGGCGCGACGAGAGGGAATAGGAGAGATCAGATAAGAGCACGTGAAGTGAAGACATAAAACGGTTTATTTTTACTTAAATTTTCTGTTTCTATTATAAACTGAACATATAAACTTCCTTCTCTGATCTTCTGGAACTCGCAGAAAACCTGTTGCCCAAGTTATTATCGCGAGACCGCCTCCAATTCTCTCCGCAAAAATTTCAAAAGGCTGGGGAATTTTGCTATTCCTTGTTGGGGATTTACTGAAATATCGGATTTGACCCTGATAGGGATGTGGGGTTCAGTTCGCAATGGGGGTAGTTTGGAATATATTTATATTGGGAGAGGGTTCCAAAGTGTTAGGAAATGTTTTTGTGGGTTCACACGACATCGTTTTCACGGGATTTCTACCTTTCTGTTTCTTAATTCATAGCTTAAACTTTGAAACTTCCTTCCTTGCCTTTTGCCTTGGGCAAAACGGCAAAATTATGAAAAGCGTGGGGTCAGCAAATGAATTCACTGACCGCGGCAAAATTAAGCAACGGACATTGCCCCTTTTTTCTCTTTTTGTTTTTATTTATTTTATTTTTTATTTATAAATAGAGAAGTGATGGTATGAAAATTTTGATTTATTTTTTTGTTACAAAAATATAAAAATAACGTAAAATTATAATTTTATATAATTTTCTTTCTCGTAAATAAAGTCTTAATATAAAATAAAAATTAAAGCTCCAACAATTTTAATATTTCAAATTCGAATTTTATTTTTGAACTTTAGAAACAAACGCCAACAATATATGAGTTGAGTAAAGGGTTGTTTAATGCAACAAGAATCTTGTGATGATTTGATCTAATCATAAATAAATAAATACAGAGGAACTTTTGGAATCTAGAAAGTTGAGGGTTGAAGAGGAAAGCGAACACGTGTTAAGTTGATAGGGTTTAGGGTGAAAAGTGCTTTGGTAAGGGCTGACCACATGCAAACGAATCTGTCAATGTCATCATCGAGAATACAAAAATATATTGGTTCAATGGAATCATGGACTCAATTGGGCTCATCACCATTGTACGGACTATGAATTAAAGATTTCAAGAGGACGGACTTGGGAAAAAGGGCCCAACTAGTTCCCCTATTCATAAATACTGGATATTTATACGTATAAGTAGAATTATTCATGGTTGGGTTCGAGTCCGGCCAAGTAAAAAGTAAATACGTTTGAAAGCTTGAGCATGACCCATCGTATTAAAATTGTTTATATTATTTTTGTATAAAAATAAATTTAAAAATTATAATACATCAAATACAATAAAAATAATAAAATAAATGTTTCCTAATGGGAAATTTAATATACATATATATATATAACACTAATATAAATACAACTTAGCAAGCAAATAGTTTTGAAATAGTAACAAAATTAATAATAAAATAAGAGTTATAAAAAAAAAAGTAGCAATATAATAATAAAATAATAGCAAAACAGTGAAAAAGCATAAGCAATTTTTTTTTCTACAATTTCAAGTCGGGTCGAGCCCGAGCAAAAGAAAACTTACTTGAGACTCAGCAAGAGCTACCACATGTTACTTGTTTTTGGTTTTATTGCCTAAAAGATCCTAAACTGTTCAAAAATTACATTTTAACCTCTAAACTTCATAAAAATTATATTTTTACCCTCAAACTTTCTAAAAATTACATTTTGCCCCCTAAACTTTTTAAAAATTACATTTTTATCCTTGAACTTTCTAAAATTACCATTTTGCCCTTAAACTTTCCAAAAATCAAAATTTTACTCTTAAACTTCCAAAAATTACCATTTCTCTCGAACTTTCAAAAATTACATTTTTACCTTTAAACTTCCAAAAATTCCATTTTTAACCCCAAACTTTTCAAAAATTACTATTTTACCCCCCGAGTATCCAAAAGTCGTATTTTTTACTTCATTTGTTTTGCTTTTCTTTCTTTATTTATATTTAGTTTTTAATTATTATTCTTTCGTACTTCGTATTCTCTTATTTTTTATTTTCGTATATGTAATTATCTATTTAACTATTTTCTTTTCGTGTTATTTAATATTCGTTATTAATCATTCACATTTCACACATTTGTTTTCAAAATTATTTTTTTCATAAACCTTTAAAATCAAGGCAATATCCTTTTCGTGCAAAAATTTTGAGAAATTATGCCCTAATGTGTCGGGTGTGTTTTTTTCGTATAATTCTCATGAATCGAATATCCTTTTCCAAGTTTTTTTAAATGCCTTTTAACTTCGAGATTCCGAGAACATCGTGCCCTAATGTGTTGGTCACGACTTCAATTCTCTGCGAAAGTCGAAGCAAACTGACATTCTTTCTTCAAACCCTTTTAAGTCGTGTGTCCGAAGATTGTGTTTTAAACCCAATATGAAATTTTGAGTTCTCGAATATATATATATATATATATATATATATACAAAATAATTTTAAAACGAAAACGAGGCAATGTTCGTTCGTGTGAAAACTTCGAAAAAACCATGCCCTAACGTTCTGGGTGTGATTTTCGTATAATTCACGCGATCGAATATCCTCTTTAAAGTCTTTCAAAACGTCCCTCAAATTTGAAAGTCCGAGAACGTAGTGCCCTAACGTGTTGGACACGGCTTCCAGTTCTCTTAGAAATTCGAAACATACGAACGATTTTCCTCAAAAAAGATTTTTTTGAAAATCATGAAAAGTTTTCTAAAAACAAAGATTGTATTTTAAAGTTTTACTCGAGTTTTCAAATGTTTAACAAACTAAAACCCGAAAATAATCAATGTGGTACCAATTTTGGGCGTGTGAGGGTGCTAATCCTTCCTCATACGTAACCGACTCCCGAACCCGTTTTCTGGATTTCGAAGACTAATGTATTTTTCAAAATAGATTTTAAACGTTTTGTGGTGATCCAATCACACCAAATAAAGATTGGTGGCGACTCCCTTTTTTTAATTTTAAAATATTTTTGAGACTTGTTTGTTTTCCTCGAAAATAAACGTTTTGACAGCTTGACGACTCTATTGGGGACTTTTGAAATAAAGAAGTCAAGCCAAAATTGATTATTTTCGAGTTTTTTTTTGAAAACTTTTTAAGCTTCGATTTTGTTTAATATATGATCCTTGTCATTTTCGTGTGATACTATATTGTGTTGACATTGCTAGTATAAGTTTGCATCCATATGCATTTGGTACTACCCTTTTAAGTGGAAGTGGGAAACTACTCCTTCGTGAGGTCTTTACCACCGTGTAGGATAGTGAATCGCTTTAGGGATTACATCCGTACCCATATTTTCATGAAGTTTTCACTTTCGTGCAAACATGTGGGAAATGTGTCCCCTTAAACCGAACTCATCTGTATGAGCCTGTAATGGGTAAGGATCGAGGAATCTATTGGTTTAGGTACCATTTACTCTAAAGCTTAAAACCACATATAGTGAGCCCTAATTACTTACCTTAAAAGACGTTATACCGAACCTTTTAGCATTTATCCAAGACAATTTCTTAGGTTTTTTGTTGTATACTTATATGTTGATATTATTATGTTTTACTAACGTGTTTTGTTTTGTCTCTTTTGCTTGCATTGCATCATCATAAATGAAAAGGTGTTGATTTAAGTTCAATTACCAAATAGGCAGTTTCATCATGGAAGGCGGATTTCTTGATAAAGTGAAAAATAATATGGTTGTGCGCTCGTGGTCAAAGGAACAATAACGTGAAAAAAGAGATAGTTTGAAATAAGGGCATTTATCAGAGTTTTGGATTATACTCGGAGTAAGGTGACTCAAAACAATTTGTAAGAATTAAGAGATATCTAGGGTCAGTGGGATAGCGAGATGAAACAAATGTTCTATCAGGAATATGGAGACTTACCTTACTTGCTTAAAGTGAAAATTGACAAACATCTTTTTCGAGCCCTCTCCCAGCATTGGAACCCCGCATATAGCTGTTTGACCTTCGGGAACCTAAACATGACGGCCACGGTGGAAGAGTATACTGCTTTAATCCGTTGTCCCAGAATTCAAGTCGATAAAGCATACTCAAAAGATGCATATTTCCCGACATTTCTGAAAAGGCTGATGAATGTAACTGGGATGAGTGAACAGTGGGTCGCATCTCGGATTAAAGTAAAGGGAGACAATAAGTGCATCAACTGGAAGAGCTTGCAAGATCTAATCGCGACGCACCCAAATATGAAGAAACGCATTGACATTTTTGCTCTTGGTATATATGGGTTAGTCCTTTTCCCAAAAGCATTAGGGCATGTGGAAGACGCAGTGGCAGTAATGTTTGATCGGCTTAGTAAAGGGATCACACTTGTCCCAGTGATTCTTGTCGAAACCTTCAGATCATTAAGCGCTTGCTGAAAAGAGGGGGAAGGAAGATTTATTGGTTGTTCGCAGCTTTTGATGGTTTGGTTTCAAAGCCATTTCTTGAAGGTAGAAAAGTTTTCCTGCAAAGTGTTCTTAACCGATATCTCACCTTTAAGGGAATTTGTTGCCACACAAAAGGAGTAAAATGTATCCGAGGAAAAATAGACGGCTATTCTTTAGAACCTTCAAGATGATCCAAAGGAGATCCTCTATCGTTGTGGTAGCTTTAATTTGGGTCCTTCTACTCGGGGTATGAGGTGCCATAAGATATGTCACTCTGCTCGTGTTGAGGCAGTACAAGACGAGACAATTTATCCCTGCGACACATGGTCTGGCTCAGTGCGAGTTCTCCTACAAAGGGAATGATTACAAAAAAAGGCTCCGAGAGATAACAAATGCATGGAAGAAAGTACATAAAATGAAGAAATTTAGTGCAAACCCGTTGACAACACCAAACTATGATTGGTGGAGAAGTAAAAGAGTTCACGATAATATTCCAGCATCAAATCCTGAAAATGTTCGGTCGATAGAGGAATATTTGCAAGAGATCCTATCAGAAATAGACATCATGAAATAAGACTTCGAGAAAAAGAGCGCAGAGTTCGAAAAGAGAATAGAGGTCTTAGAAGAAGAAAAGATGAAGTTGGGACTGGACGTGGATATACATAAGTTAGAGGCTAAAAAATTAAGGAAAGACAAAAATAAAGTCGAAGAAGACCTAGTAGACTTGAAGAAGTTTTACAAGAAGCTCCGTTTGTTTATGAGAACCGTGGGATTGGGCAAGACGTCAGAGTAATGGCGATCGAAAATTCAGATGCAGAAAGACCAAACAGAACAGTGACAAAGGAAATTCCAAGACGGTCAGGCTCGAGAAAATGCCCTGAAATGAGAGTTATTGGAGAAACAAGTCGAAAAGGCCGAGATGAAAGCCCAAATAGCTAGATTAGAAGTGAGAATAAGAGAGTTAGAAGAATCGCTATGGAGACACAGCAACCAAAATTCTGTCCTGAAACTTAAAGCAAGTATAGTCGAAAGCCAAGAATTATGGGAAAGGGTCCATTAATTAAAGGTTGCACTCCACAATAATGAGATTTGCTTTGAGATAATGGAGAGAAATCTAGAAACCAGCAAATGGCACTCTCGATTAGCTCAGAGACAAGTCGAAGAAAGAGATTATATGATGGGAAGAACATTTACCCAAATGAGGGAAGTTACTGATCACATGTAAGAGCTAACTGCCGAAGCTGATATTCTGAGCCCCCAATATGAATCGAAATCAGAACGAGGATAGAAATCAGTCGGGTTTCTTGGAAAGATCAAAGCTCTATGCAATAAGGCAAAGTCATTTGTGTAATTTCGCTTTATGTAAAAAAGTTTTTCTTCTAGAGAAGTTGTTCTAATGGAAAATGGACTTCAAAATCAATGCCTTTTCTTGCATTACATGCATTTTATTCACATTGTATCTTCGCATATTTTCGCATAATAATTCTAACTGATTAAAACTTTAACAGTTACATCGGTAATCATTGAAAACTTATATCGCTATAATACTCGTAAAAAAACTAAGGCCATGGAGCAAAGACTCAAGCAAATCCAGAAAGAATTACAAGATCAAATGCAAGGGCACATTCAGGAACAAATGACGATGATGTGTAAGGAATTGAAAAATCAGTTTATGGAAGTGCAAAAGAATTTGATGAATAAACTAGAACAAGTGAAGCAAAGCATGGCCGATAAGGGAAAAGGTCTTACAATTGAGGAAGACGAGGACCCAATTATTCCCCCAAGTTTTACACCTCCTCCATAACTCAGCTTTGCAGGAGGTGCCAGCACGGGAGGCCAACGTTATTATAAGAGCGCAACAATAGGCCACTGGCTCATCAAGGCCAGCCAATTATCCAGTAGGATCTAGATCAAACCCAGAAGATAATACGACAAATCTGGGTGTCCCAGACTTCGATGAAATGATGAGGACAAATCTTCCCCGACAAATAGAAGAAAAATACAAGCGATTAAAGGAGAGGATTAAAGCAATGCAAGGAGTTGAAAACTCTTATGGGATAGACAATAAAGAATTAAGTCTAGTCCCAGATTTGGTTCTCCATCCTAAATTCAAGGCCCTAGAGTTCGAGAAATATAACGGAACAATTTGTCCTGAAACCCACCTTACCATATTTTGTAGGAAAATGGCAGGGCATGTTCATAATGATCAACTACTTATTCATTATTTTCAAGACAGCCTGGTCGAAACGGTAGTTAGCTGGTATAATCAATTGAGTCGAGCAAAAATTCATTCATGGAGAGATCTAGCGCAGGCCTTCTGAAAATAATACGACCATGTAATAGAAATAGCTCCTGATCGACTTACATTACAAAACATGGAGAAAAGATCAAATGAGAGTTTTAGACAGTATGTATAGAGGTGATGAAATGTGGCAACTCAGGTGCAACCGCCACTAACTGAAAAAGAAATAACAATGTTATTTGTTAACATTCTTAATGTGCCTTATCTAAATCATTTGTTAGAAAATGCCACTAAGAGTTTTTCTGATATGGTCATATTGGGGGAGATGATCGAAAATGTAATCAAAACTGGCAAGATTGAAGCTGGAAAAAACTCCAAAAGGCTTGCTCCCAAAAGGAGGGATAATGAAGTTAATAACGCAAGTGTGTACAGGCCAAGTTACGCCAAACCATTAGTAACAGGACAGCCTAAAGCCCCGACAAGCAATTATCAAAATGCTCCCAGGCAAGAACCGGGCTTAAGGCCAAATAGGGGAAGAATTTAATATACTCTCCTTCTTATATTATATGGAGAACTTTACAAAATACTGTATGACGCGCATGAAGTATCTTCACAACACGTAAAGCCATATAAACTCCCGTTCCCGACTTAGTACGATACGAACGCCCATTGTGAATACTATGCAGGGGTAGAAGATAATTCAATTGAGAATTACCCTGCCTTCAAAAGGTGAATGGAGGGACTCATCGAGCATGAAATTGTGAGATTAAAAGAACCAACGAAACCCAATATAGCTGGAAATCCTCTGTCCAATCACCCAGAGCAGAGAGTGAATACCTTGATGGAAGGAAAAGGCTGGAAAACTAAAAGAAATGTTGAAGAAGTTAGGTCCCCACTCCGATGGGTATGGCGAAGAGGAGAGCGGAAGATAAAGAAAGCACAATAGCAGGGATTGACAGCTACTACGAATTTCATGCCATTAAAGGGCATGAGATTCAAGACTGCGTCGAGTTCAAAGCTATAATGCAAACGCTAATGGACAACAAAGAGTTGGAATTCTTTGAAGAAGAAGAAGAGGAGGTTGATGATGTTTATGCCTCCGAAGATGGAGCAGAAAAGGCTTATAGGATTAGTCGCCTAAAAGAGATTATTTCTAAATCCATGAACAGCATAGCAAGAGAGCAGATAATCCCGCGCATCGTCATACAGAAGCCAATAACGTTCCCTTACAAAGATAGTAAGAAGGTTCCGTGGAATTACAACTGCAACGTAACCATGCCAAGAGAAGGGGAACTAAGGAATGATGTGAATCTTGTTACCCGTAATGGTAAGAATTATAACTCAGTGAATAAGGAGAAAGAAATTAACAAAGGGAAAGTAGTAATGTTCGAGCTAAAGGAAGAAATAATTAGCAAACCCGAAGCACTCACGAATGAGCCCATATCTGAGAAGGAGGCAAAAGAGTTTTTAAAGTTTTTAAGACATAATGAATATAGTGTAGTGGAATAATTACACAAACAGCCTGCTCGGATATCAATTTTATCCTTGCTCCTAAGCTTAGAAGCCCATCGAAGTGCGCTAATGAAGGTGCTGAACGAAACATATGTGGCAAATAACATCTCTGTCAGTAAGCTGAATAGATTAGTCAATAATGTGAGTCCCGATAAATTTATTTTCTTTAACGATAACGAAATACCAACGGGAGGCATGGGATCTACCACAGTCATATTACTACCCATTGCAAGGGGTACACGCTACCCGGAGTACTCATAAATAACGGCTCAACTTTGAATGTGCTACCGTTAATTACCCTGTAGAGATTACCAATTGATAGCTCTAACATGAAAGGATGTAATAGTATAGTGAGAGCATTTAACGAGACTGAGAGGAAGGTAATGGGCAAGATCGAAGTACCTCTTCAAATTGAGCCAAATACATATAAGGTGGACATTCACCTTATGTTGGAATAGATGAGGAGGTTGTGGAATGCTCTTTCTGCTCACTAGAATTCGTCAATGCAACCTTCATTGTTGAGGGGAGTAAGATCTCTGTGCCTACGATATCATCGACTATAAGGATGTACCTGCGTTTAACAGTTGAAAAGGGGGCGTTACTTGGAAAGAGACTAGGAAAATACCTTTAAGGAAAAGTCAGTGTGCCGATGCTGATAGAAAAATGGGATCATTATAGCTTGGGGTACAAACTGGACGCAAAACAAAAGAACAATGAGCTAGAAAGAAAGCAAGAAATAATGAGGGTAAGCTTATCCGAAAAAGAAATTTCGTGGGAACCCATGCTCTTCCCGCACATATATGAGACTTTTGTCTCAAGAGGGGTGATCAACCGAAAGCTAGGGGACAGGAAAAGAGCAAGTGACAATCAAGGTTGAAGGAATCATGAAGGATCTAGGCATCAACGTTATATCTTATGAAGGAAAAGAAGGGAACTTGTTAGGAATCGATCCATGTGCACCTGGAAGCACTCTGAATAATTGGACTGCGGAGGAACTCCATTTAATTTTTAAGATTTCTTCAGAGTAATGCTCAGAATACCTATTGTTTTAGGTTCAAAAGTAATATGGATATTTTGTAAAAGGGCCTATAATCATTATCCAATTATTTTGAATGAAAATCCATCTTCTATCTTATATGTCAAATTTTTTCGTAATTATTCTTTTATTCTTAATCCAACTTAATAAACCGTTCGTACATATCCAATAAACAAGATTAATCATTCTTTGATACATACATTCTTAACCAATTTGACAAACATACTCATACACATACCATATAATCATTCTTTCATAAATTTATTTTGTTCTTTGGACCTCCCTTTCGTCATTTGACAGGTCCTTGAATATCAATTACATGAGCAACCTTGATGCTAACTTAGAGCCTCATTTTGAGCAAGATATGTGTTTAGAAGAGCTTCAGGACCTCGAAGATGATCAAGTTTGTAATTTACCTTTGGATCTTTTAAGAATGATAGAGTAAGAAGAAAAGCAAATCCTGCCTTATTCAAACCCAGCGAAAGTTATTAATCTAGGAAACGAAAATGAAAAGAAAGAGGTGAAAATTGGGACAAGCATCTCCTTAAAAACCAGAAATGATCTTATCGAGTTGCTTCAAGAGTTCCAAGATATCTTCGCATTGTCTTACCAAGATATGTCTGGCTTGAGCACTGACAGTGTGGTACATAAACTCCTTATAAAGGAAGAATGCAAGCCTGTGCAGTAAAAGCTCCAAAGGATAAAACCAGATGTGTTATTGAAAATAAAAGAAGACGTCAAGAAGCAATTTGATGTTGGGTTTCTCCAAGTAGTTAAATACTCTGAATGGATCGCTAACATAGTCCCTATTCCTAAAAAAGATGGAAAAGTGCACATGTGTATAGACTATCGAGATTTAAATAACGCAAGCCCAAAGGATAACTTCCCATTACCTCACATCAATACCTTAGTCGATAACACAGCAGGTCATTCCCTATTTTTATTCATGGATGGTTTCTCTAGGTATAATCAGATAAGGATGGACTTTGAGGATATGATCAAAACCATGTTTCTCACACTATGGGGAACGTTTTATTATAAGGTGATGCCTTTCGAACTAAAAAACGAAGGGGTAACTTATCAAATGGCCACAGTGACCTTGTTTCATGACATGATGCATAAGGAGATTGAAGTTTATGTCGACGACATGATTGCGAAATCCCAAACAGAGGAAGAGCATGTAAGAATCTTGAGAAAGTTGTTTGGGAGGCTAAGAAAGTATCAATTGAAGCTAAATCCAGAAAAGTGCACTTTCGGAGCCACATCGGGAAAGCTGTTAGGCTTTGTAGTTAACAAAAGAAGAATTTAAATTTATCCAAATAAAGTCAAAGCCATACAAGAGCTACTGCCACCCGGTACACAAAAAGAAGTTCGAGGGTTTTTAGGAAGACTAAATTACATTGCTCGGTCCATTTCACAGTTGACTGAGAAATGTGATCCTATTTTTCGCTTGCTTAGAAAGCGCAACCCCGGTGTATGAGATAATGAATGTCAGGAAACTTTTAACAAGGTCAAAGATTATTTATCCAAAGCTTCGATCTTGGTACCTCCAATTCCTAATAAACTGTTGATCCTGTACTTGACGGTCCTTAAAAATTTTATGGGATGCGTACTAGGCCAACACGATGAATCTGGAAAGAAGGAAAGGGCGATATATTATCTCAGCAAGAAATTCACTGATTGTGAGACTCGATACTCGTCAATTGAAAAATTATGTTGTGCTCTAGTCTAGACCACATGAAGATTAAGGCAATACATGGAGACTCTGCACTTGTAATCTATCAACTCAAAGGAGAATGAGAAACAAGAGATTCTAAGCTAGTAGATTACCACAAATTGGTTCTAGAGTTAATCAAGGCGTTTGATGACGTCACTTTCCATTATCTCCCACGGGAAGAAAACCAGATGGGTGATGCACTTGCCACTTTAACCTCAATGGTTAAAGTAAACAGCCCAGAAGATGTAAAGACCATTCAAATGAGCATCTATGAGGCTTCAGCTCATTGTTATGATATTGAGGCAGAAGAAGAAGAAGAAAAGGATAACCGCTCATGGTACCAAGATATTATTCAGTTTGTAAGAGATCGCAAGTACCCCGAGCAAGCTTCAGAAAATGAAAAAAGGACATTGAGGAGACTTGCCAGTGAATATGTCCTAGACAGGGAAATCTTGTACAAAAGGAGAAAAGATAAAGTGTTGCTAAGATGTGTCAATGCAGTTGAAGCTAAGAAGATCTTAGAAGAAGTTCATGAAGGCATTTGTGGGATACACGCCAATGGTTTCATAATGACCAAGCAAATAATGAGATTTGGGTATTACTGGTTTACTATGAAAGGCGATTGCATCAATTATGCCAAGAGGTGTCATAAGTGTCAGATTTATAGAGACAAGATTTGTGTACCTCCGTCACACATTTATGTCATGACTTCTCCGTGGCTATTTTCTATGTGGAGCATGAATGTTATTGGGCCAATTTCTCTAAAAGCTTCTAATGGTCGTAGATTTATCTTTGTGGTTATCGACTACTTCACCAAATGGGTAGAAGCGATTTCTTATGCTAACGTAACGAAGTCTGCGATTAGTAAGTTCTTGAAAAAGGAAATCATCTGTCGATATGGGATGCCAGAAAGGATCATATTTGATAATGCCTTGAATTTGAACAATAGCACGATAGCAGAAGTTTGCGAGCAATTCAAAATCAAGCATCACAACTCATCTCCCTATAGAACTTCAATCAGAACTTCTACTAGGGCAACACTGTTCTCACTAGCATATGGCATGGAAGCAGTCTTACCTATCGAGGTCGAAATACCTTCTCTCCGAGTCTTGATAGAATTTACAGTTAGATGAGGCAGAATGGATTCAAGCTCAATATGATCAGCTGAATTTAATTGAGGAAAAGAGATTAAAAGCTATCTACCATGGTCAAATGTACCAAAAGAGAATGATGCGAGCTTACGACAAAAAGGTTTGCCCTAGAGAATTTCATGAGGGAGATCTAATTTTGAAAAAAGATACTTCCCATACATAAAGATTTTAGAGACAAATGGATGCCCAATTGGGAAGGACCTTATGTAGTAAAGAAAGCTTTCTCAAGAGAAGTTCTCATTCTAACCGAAATGGAAAGGATCTGCACAAACCCGTCAACTCGAATTCGGTGAAAAAATACTTCGCCTAAAAAAATCAATCAAGATGAAAACCTGCAAAGGGCGTCTAGGTTTTAAGTTGAAAACCCGCAAAAGGCGACTCAAAATTCAAAATGAAGAGGTGGGTACGAAGTAACCATCTAACAGGACGTAGAAACTTCACAACTTGAAACATCAATAAGGCACTCTAGGTCTGCTAGACACACATTCGAGCTTAAAGTGATTCTCAGCAAGTCGACGCAGAGAAGCTTATTTTACGATATTCGAAGCATCTAATTGTCTTTTGTTGGATACTTGGCAATTTCTTAACAAAAATTTACCCTCCATTGATCTTTTGAACTGTGTCTTCAATAAATTTTGACCTTATTTTTTCATATTCTTGTTTGAACATTTTGCATCTAAAATAACGGATAATGAACATTTTGCATCTTAAATAGTACAGGGGTCCGAAACAGGACTACTAATTAGAAAACAAACTTGAAAATCAACAGTTCAAGATAGGCCAAGAAGAAGACAGGGTTACACATCAATGATAGAGCTCGAACAAGCGATAAATCGTGCCAACTCGAATAAAAATAAATAAATCTGACATTCATAATGCACATTCATGTAGTTAGGAGCATTTGATTCTAATAATGACTTTCTAATTTAGGCCTACATAGAGGTTCATAGAAGCATACTTTATAGGTCACATCCCCGCAAAACAGCGAGTTGAATCAAGGAAACTTCGAGCATTGAAGGAAAAGATTGAGACCATAAAGGCGAAGTTGAAAAGAAGCAAGACTCCAATACCTTACCCCGATCATGGGGTAGATTGCGATTATCCAAAATAACGAGGCGGTCATCTTCCTGATAAGATACAGAAAAGTATACCAACTCAATAAAACCAAGCTCAATGTGAGCGAATCTTCGAACCCCAGCTTTCTGATGACCGCCTGAGAAGTAGGCCGAAACAATAAAATGGTTAGCTTTTTGATGAGATACTGAGAAGTGGACCAAATTCGTCTTCCTGAAGAGATATGGAGAAGCGAATTAAAACAAGTGAGACGGTCATCTTCCTGATGAGATACAAGTATACCAACTCAATGAAACAAAGCTCAATGTGTGCAAATCTTCGAACCCCAACTTCCTGATGAGATACTGAGAAGTAGGTCGAAGCGATAAAATGGTTAACTTCTTGATGAGATACTGAGAAGTGGACCAAATTCGTCTTCTTGATGAGATACAGAGAAGCGGATTGAAACAAATGAGGCGATCATCTTCCTGATGAGATACAAAGAAGTATATCAACTCAAAGCTCAAAGTGAGCGAATCTTCGAACCCTAGCTTCCTGATGATATACTGAAAAGCAGGTCGAAGCAATAAAATGGTTAGCTTCCTGATGAGATACTGAGATGTGAACCAAATTCGTCTTCCTGATGAGACACAGAAGTGGATCAAAACAAGTGATGCGGTCATCTTCCTAATGAGATACTGAGAAGTAGACCAAATCAATGAAACTAGGCTCAAAGTGAGCAAAACTTCGAACCTCAGCTTCCTGATGAGATACAGAGAAGCAAGTCGAAGTAATAAAGCGGTTACCTTCTTGATGAGATACAAAGAAGTGAACTAGATCCGTCTTCCTGATGAGATACAAAAAAGTGGACCAAAACAACGTTGCGGTCATCTTCCTGATAAGATACTGAGAAGTGGACCAAATCAATGAAATCAGGCTCAAAGTGAGCAAATCTTTGAACCTCAGCTTCTTGATGAGATAATGAGAAGCAGGTTGAAGCAATAAAGCAGTTACCTTCCTGATGAGATACAGAGAAGTGAATCAGATCCGTCTTCCTGATAAGATACAAAGAAATTGACCAAAAAAATGAAGTCAAAACACCAAACACTTGAAATGACAGTGGATGGAATCAAGTCTACGATTGCAAACCTTAATCTCCTTGAAGTTACGAGTGAATTGAGTGAAGCTATAGTAGAAAATTTTGTCTTTTTGAAATTGCCTTAAGGTAGGATGGAATCACAACATCGAAGAGGTAGAAGAGCAGACGCAGCAGAGTTGAATGATCGATGAAGCAAAGGGTGGGCTAGTTAAAGAAAGAGCGTAAAAAAAGAAGAGACGTGGTAAAATTAAGGCTCTTTTTGATCTTTGCTTTGTTCCTGTTCCACGGCAACAAGCAAAGAGGGGTAGTTGTTAGAGCCCAATTTTGACCAGGGCCAAATTAAACCCATTTTTAAAATTTATTTTAAGATTAAATTTATTTTAAATTTAAATTTAAATTTGTTTTAAATTTAAATTTTATTTAAGATTAAATTTATTTTTAAATTTAAAATTATTCTAAATTTAAATAAATAAAAGCCCAAATTAAAATAGGTCCAAAGACAAACAAAGTGTTCATTTTTACAAGGCCCAATTGGGCCCAATTCCAATCGACCCAAGACAATCCAAGCCCAAATTACTTTCACATTGGCCCAAACCTTAAACCACCCTAGGTTAAACCCTCAGACCACTTGTACTCCTGCTACCACCCTCTTCCAGCCAATCACATGCTGCCACGTCAGCACCGATAACAGTACCACCTTCAACTTGAGCTTCAACTTGAGCTGCCACCGTCACTGCCAAGTCGACCTGCAAAAGAAAAAAAAGATAGGGTTTAAATGTAAAAACAGGTTGTAATGATTGTAATACTGGTTATAAAAACCAGATTCAACCAGTTTGTAAGGTTACTGACCTTTTTTAGAAACATTCGAATTCAATAGAAACTCTTTTTAGCAGTTAATACCCATAATTGTTTTTTCAGAGATCAATACAAAGTAGATAACATTCAAACAGACACATCAAGCCACAGAAGCAAATACAAGTCAGATTCACAGCACTTAGGCATTAAGTTATTCAAGTATTTTCAATACATGTTTATTATCATTTATGATTAAAGATTTTTAATCCCATCAGTTTCAAAGTATGCATTAATACATGTATTCAATACCCCCACTATTGTCATTTTTTTTTTCAAAACGTATTTAATAAATATCATTAATAATAATAATATTAATAACTTTTTTTTTAAAAAAAAAAGAGAAATCGAAAAAGCAAAAAGACACTCCCTTGTTGTACCACCGCTTGAGTCGTCGATGGAACCTTCCAAGCTGTCACCGTTGCAAGTTCCGAACGTCGCCGATCTCACCACCTCGAACATGACAAACCTAGAAAGGTTGTATTAGCGTAGTTTTTATAAAAAAGGAAACAAAACAAAACATGCTTCAAAACAGATTTGGAAAAATCAAGGGATTAATAAGATCTTTTTAAAACGAAAAAAAAAGACAAATAAATAAAAAAGAAAACAATTTTAAAAAGGGGATTTTCAAAAGATGAACACAGGTATATATGTAAAAAAAAAAAAAGGGAAGACAAATGTTTGTTTTTAAGGAAAACCTAGGTTCGATCTAGGTGGATTGAAACCCAAATCTGCAGTTTAAAAAAAAGAAAATAAAAAAGAGACGTTTCACCTTTCCGACGATCATGGACGATGGCGTTTGACAGCAACTCGTGGCGGCGCGTGGCGACGGAGACGGCAAGATGACGGAAGCCCTAGTGGTCGGCCCTGAATCCTCCAAAGAGAAAAGAAAAAAGGGAAATCTTTTTTTAAAAAAAGAATGACAAAATGAGTTTTTTTTAGAAGGAAGTAACTTAAATATACAATGGGAAACGATGACGTTTTGAGGGTTGGATTCCAGCCCCAAAACGTCGTTGTTTTGAACACAACCCGATCCGTGAGCCGACCCGCTCCTCAGGATTCGCGTGTTTTTTATTAATGGTCTATTTGTGCAACTGGTCATTCTACTTTTTTAAATTTCTAAACAGGTCCTTTTTATACTTTTAATTAATTTTAGACTTGCCAAATAATTTCATTTCTTATTCAGTTTAGTCATTTAACCCTTTAAAAGCCTAGGGAGCTGCCACGTGTCAATATTTTGGTTTATTTATGCTAATGGTCCCTTTTATTTTTAATTTGTTTTAATTTATCCCTAAATCAAGTTTTGTTTTAATAAATTGGCCCAAAAATTTTAAATGATTTTCAAATTAGTCCTTTAACCCCAAAATACCTAAAAAGCTACCACGTGTCACTTGTTTTTGGTTTTATTACCCAGAAGGTCTCTTAACTGTTCAAAAATTACATTTTGACCCCTAAACTTCATAAAAATTATATTTTTACCCCCAAACTTTCTAAAAATTACATTTTACCCTCTTAAACTTTCTAAAAATTACATTTTTACCCTTAAACTTCTTAAAATTACCATTTTGCCCCCAAACTTTCAAAAAATTACATTTTACCCTCAAACTTCCAAAAATTACCATTTTACCTTCAAACTTCCAAAAATTCCATTTTTGACCCCGAATTTTCCAAAAATTACCATTTTACCCCCGGGCATCCAAAAATCGTATTTTTGACTTCGTTCGTTTTGCTTTTCTTTCTCTATTTATATTTAGTTTTAATTATTATTCTTTCGTATTTCGTATTCTCTTATTTTTTATTTTCTTATATGTAATTATCTGTTTAACTATTTTCTTTTCGTGTTATTTAATCTTCGTTTTTGATCATTCACATTTCACACATTTGTTTTCAAAATTATTTTTTTCATAAACCTTTAAAATCGAGGCAATGTCCTTTTCGTGCGAAAATTTCAGGAAATTATGCCCTAACGTGTCGCGTGTGATTTTTTCGTATAATTTCTACGAATTGAATATCCTTTTCCAAGTTTTTTTTAAATGCCTTTTAACTTCGAGATTCCAAGAACGTTGTGCCCTAACGTGTTGGTCACGGCTTTAGTTCTATGCGAAAGTTGAAGCAAATGAACATTCTTTCTTCAAACCCTTTTGAGTCGTGTGTCCGAGGATCGTGTTTTAAACTCAATACGAAATTTTGAGTTCTCAAATATATATATATACAAAATAATTTTAAAACGAAAACGAGGCAATGTCCATTCGTGTGAAAACTTCGAAAAAACCATGCCCTAACGTGTTGGATGTGATTTTCGTATAATTCACGCGATCGAATATTCTCTTTAAAGTTTTTCAAAACGTCCTTCAAATTCGAAAGTTCGAGAAGGTAGTGCTCTAACGTGTTGGACATGGCTTGCAATTCTCCTAGAAATTCGAAACATACGAACGATTCTTCTCAAATAAGATTTTTTTTAAAATCATGCAAAGTTTTCTAAAAACAAAGATTGTATTTTAAAGTTTTACTCGAGTTTTCAAATGTTTAACAAATCAAGACCCAAAAATAATCAATATGGTACCAATTTTGGGCGTGTGAGGGTGCTAATCCTTCCTCATACGTAACCGACTCCCGAAACCGTTTTTTTGATTTCGAAGACCAATGTATTTTTCAAAACAGATTTTAAACATTTGTGGTGATTCAATCACCCCAAATAAAGATTGGTGGCGACTCCCTTCTTTTCAATTTTAAAATATTGTCGAGACTTGTTTGTTTCCCCCGAAAATAAACGTTTCAACACAATGAACTAATGAAAGATTGCAATACTAGCTAAGATCCGATCTATATATTTGTTTGCAGAGATTTAAATAATCTCAAAAAAAGAAAAAAATATAAATTTAAAAGCAAAGGGGGGTTTTGTATTATCCCCAAAACGGAGCTTCATTTGTAGTGAATGACGGGCGTCTTAGCATTCATGTCCCACATCCCTCCTTCTTTGAGATACTCAATATACCTAGCAAACTCTGGTTTAGCTGTAGTTTTCTTCTTACGACGACCATCAAATAGGCTGAAAAGTGGGTGAACCGTCTTGGACTTGCTGCCCTTTTTGTTGGAGTTGGTCCTCGTCGAAGATTTCTCTTGACACATCTCCGGCAACCCCAGTTCTGGGCCGTTAAACTTTCTGGATAAACCAAAAACTCGAGCTGGCACACTTCTAGCTCTCTTCAACTGTGCTTCGAATTGACCATGGCTGGAAATCAGAGGCTCCTCCGAAACTTCAGTTGCAACAAGTAACCTTTCATAGCCATCACGGTTTCTTCTTGTGCTGAAAGCTCTAAGCATGGCCATGATGTGATAAGATAAGACGAGAGGATAAGCTTAGCTAGCTGTCTATGTAGCAAAGATTGTATGAGCTTGGTAAGTTGGGAACCACCAATTTATGGAGTTGAAATAAAAGGTTGCGACATGAGAACGAATAAAATATTTGTAATATTTTAAGGAAAATTATGCACGCCGTATTTGATTAAAGTTGGTCGTTGTTCTTTGGTGTATCAGATCATGCTTGTGGAGTTAATAAAAGAAAGGTAAAATGATTTATTCGGTCCTTCGATTTTATAAAAATATTATTTTAGTTCTGTATTTGATTTTTCATATTTTTTAGTTCTTGAGCTTGTATTGTTTGTCAAATCACCTCAAAATGGATAGAAAAATTAATACTTGTCATTAACTTTGCTAACATGCATCCATGTGACAGTCCACGTCAGCAAAATCAATAGATGTTAACTTTTTAATCCATTTTGAAAAGATTTGACAAACAACATAAGTTTAAAGGCTAAAAGAGATAAAAATTAAAATAGGTTAAAATGATTTTTTTGTAAAGTTAAAGGGTCTAATAAGGTATTATCCCTAAAAGAAATTAGTATTCAATGTTGGTCAGGTGCCACCAATGTTGACCAATTCTTGCTTGGAAATTTTCTTTGTTTTGCTTTTGACTTTCGTCGCTATTCTCAACAACCGTCAGGAAAATTTTGTTTGGTGGCGCTTCGATCTGCTAGTTTTCAAATGATAGTGTCGTCACAAAAAGGGGACTGGGTTTATTTCTGGATTAAACAATATTTCTCTTACTTGGTAAGTTTATTCTAAAATACAAGTAAAAAACTACAAGATGGAGTGATCGGAAATTTCCTTGCTTCTATTTGAAAACAAATATATTACTTTTAAAGTTGCATTGATCGGAACGAAATGGAAATTCAAGCAATCTCGTTTTATCAGTATCTTAATAATTTAAATTTAATGACTCTAACGAGCGGTTTCAGTGAAAAAAAATAATACTGTTCATCCTAAAAGACTCGGGTTCGAGCACATGTGTGTGCCTTGTCAAAGGGTTAAGAAATTATGAACAGATACTACCATGTAATCACACCAGAATATTCACTTTGTTTACAAAGCATTTGAGTTATGAATAATTTAAGATTATATATTTAGGTTTTATCGTAAGATTTATTTAAATTTATTTTAATTTAAATTGAAATGAATTTAGTTACCATAATAGTTTTTTTAATTATAATTATTCAGGGTGTTGTTTGTAATTAAAATTGTAATTATATTGGTGATTTTTTTTAAAAAGTTAAATTTTAATTTGAAATCATTTAAATTTAAAAATATATATTGAATTTAAAATTATTCAAACGCAAACTGTTAATAAAATTAACTGGAAATTATATTGAATTTTCTTAACGTAAAAATAATATTAATTTGATCTTTAAAATTTAATAGTTGGAATTAAGTATAATTCAAACCTGATGATTCCAAATTGAATAATTGGAGCATTAAATTCAAAAAATTCAAAATACAAAAATGACTTTGATAAAAAAAGAAGAAGTCAAAACATTACATAAATAATATTCAATTGGCTCACGTGAACATTTAGAAATTAATTTAAGCTATTGATTTCTTTGGCTGATTCAAATTAAAGAA
Source organism: Kokia cookei (assembly GCA_039519145.1). Lineage (NCBI taxonomy): Eukaryota > Viridiplantae > Streptophyta > Magnoliopsida > Malvales > Malvaceae > Kokia > Kokia cookei. The sequence goes on from CM076909.1 coordinate 16,025,691, forward strand.
ATCTGCGCTACTTTTTACTCCTACTGCAACTATAATGATGTTAAAAGTATGTGACGATCACAAGAGAAAGGAGTGAATGAAATATTGTCTTATCTCATTTTGTATTCTTTTTAATTATTTAATGATATTTTAATAATTTTTATAATGCTATTAAGATATAATTTTAGTAATTTTTTAACCCGAACAGTGAACTCTAAATTCGGATCTCGAAGCTCGAAGTTTAAACTTGAACATGAATATTAAACTCGGCCTTTTGATTTAGGGTTTAAATTTGGAATTCAGATTTTAAAGTTTGGGGCTTAGTATTTAGGTTCAATATTTGAGGTTTGAGGTGTAGGGCTCAGGGTTTTAGATTTTAAGTTTATGGTTCAAGTTTAGATCCTAATATGAAAATAACTGTCGAGTTCAGGAATTAACTTAAACAAAAAAAAAAGAGTTTAAACCCAAATATAAAAATAATTACCTAGTTCAAACTCCAATTTAAAAACAATTGTCAAGTTCATGACCTGGATTAAACAAATGAAAAAAAATAAATTCAACCCCCAATTTGAAAATAATTACACTAAGTACAAGCTCTAAATAATAATTTAACCCATTACTAAATTAACATTTAAAAAATATTTTTTAATATACTACTAACTATTATATGATAACAAAATTAATATTAATTAATTATATACTAATTATTGTGATAATTATTCGGTTGCTAAGTCAGTGGCTTCAAACTTTTATTTGGAGCATTCGCTTCAATTCGTTGGCATGAGTAATCACCACTGAATTTTCCATGTCTATATACATTAATTCAAAATCACATTTTAAGAAAAAAAAAAAAAACTAACATTATTATATTTATATTTTAAATTTATTTTTTATTCAATTTTTCATTTTAATTATTATTTTGATTTCATAAGTAAAAAGAATTTTATATTTATCATATTGCTTTGGACCCTAAGGTGCATGATTTATTTTGTATGCATTAAAAAAAGGTTTAAATTTATAATTTAAAATTTTAACCTTCTCCAGATCAATAAAATTAATTTTAGAAGTTTACAAAATTTTTTATTTTGTAAATATTTAGGGTTAAATTTATTGAATTTTTTAGAATTTGAATTAAAATTATAAATTTTGTAAACATTGAGAGTTAAATTGGTTGAATATCTTGTATTTAAGATCAAATTGATAGAATGTGTAAATATTAAAGGGTTGTTAATATTCGGTGACAAAAAAAAAAGATTTTAAATAGTTTAACGACTAAATAAATAAAAATTTAAAAGTTCAACAATCAAAATAGAACGCGAGCAATAATTTAGTAATTATTTCTATACTTTATCCTATTTAAATTATCTCTTATTTAAAATAATAAAATAACCTGAAAATTACTTGAGACTTGGCATGTTTAGAAAATAAGTCTTATTTTTTTTTCCAAATCTATTTTTTCGATTTCATATTTTTACTCAAATTCTCTTTCTTTTCGGGTGGGTCTTTGAATTGGGCCAAGCCATTATCAAGTCTACTTGATACTATTGACAAAAGGTTGAGGTCTCGAACTTTGAAAGGTTGGATTTGAGTTCCGTCATTTGCAATTCTGATGTTTAATCAGGCTTATGTCTAGCTTTTTTTTTTTTTTAATCTATTGTGTATTATATTGATTAAATTCTATATTATAGTTGGTTGAACATATATTTATACTTGTCTTATACTATCTTTGTACCATTGAAACTTGAAAAAAAAAAACCATACATGGTGTCACATTTTAATTAATTTCGAAAAAAGAATTAAGAATTTAGATATGAATTTAATTTATTATTGTTTAGATATAATTGAAGTGAAGTTAAATGGGGAAACTATGGGTGAATAGAGGTCATAAACATGCATGCGCACCTTCATGATAAGGATCTGATAGGGACCGTAGATTTAAAGAAAAGAGGGTAGGGTGTTGGCAACTTGCAAACGGTGTTTATTTCCGGGTTTGGCCGCTGCAACCAAAGGAAACCTCTAAGAAAATGATAATTAAATCTATTCGACTACTGCCCACTCAAATCTGTTCAACAACTCTAATAATCCACACGTGTTCCATATGCTACAATATACTTTTTTTTTTTTAATTACAATAATAATAATGTAAAACCCAAACAATCAACGTAATTAACGCGATTTTAACATAAATCACACTAAAAGCAGTGAATATTTTTTATCATCAAACTATCACATAAGGTTAATGCTACAATATACTTTAAGCTGGGCTGACTTGATTTCGACTGCCATTTTCAACTTTTTTTTTTAAATTACATCTGCAGTCTTCTACCCAACTAGTTTTTCTTTTATTCAAGATTAACAGGGTTAATTATAAGTTAAACTTGTTGAGGGAATAAAGAAAATAAATAAAAAAATAAACAGTTTTTTTGAGGCAGCATATATCAATTGTTGACTATTGTGATTAACTGGAGATAAAAGTGGTGATTTGGATAGTAGTGTATTTTGCCAAGGCTTACTCAAAAAATTAAAAAGAATTTGAATAAAAATATTAGATCTGAAAAATAAGTTTGGGTAAAATTTAAAACTCATTTTTTATATGAGGCAGGCTTTAGATAAATTTTTTTTGATATGAATCTAGTTCAACGTGAATATATTATTTTATAAAAATTAATTATATTAATTATATATGTTAAATAATAATAATTATATATTTATATTAAATTATTAACTCAATAATAATTAAATTCGTCATCGGAAATTTTAAAAAATTATCCAACTGAGTAATTCAACTCAAAATATAAAATTTTAAAAATTATATTTAATATAAAAATATTTATTATATTTATGATAATATTTTTTAATATAAATACTTTTTCAATCTACTTTTAATGTTTTAGAAATTCTTTATTTTATTATTTTTAATACATTTAATGTATTATATATATATATTTTAAAAAATGCTAGATATTCCCCGTTTCCCATAAAGATTTGGTTAGCTCACACCAATTACCAATACCATAAAAAAGATGGCTAAATTTGTACCCCCTCATGTTTCCCACTTTTTTGTCGGTCACATATACTATTCAAATCTCAAGCAAACACAAATCATCATTCTTCCACTTGGAATGTTGTACTTCTCATAATCAGCACGCATTACATTATAAAGCAGAAAGTAACCAAAACACAATCCCATGATATGATCAATGGAAATCTACAGCATAGAGTTGGATTTTTCTTCCTTCTTCACCACTTAATGATTTCTTTTATACTTCTCATAATCAGCACGCATTACATTATTAAACTCTGCTTTTGTTTAGTTTTTTATTTTTATTTTTTTGATTTCTTTTATAATAAAAAAAGTTAAATAAACCAAACTCAATTTGATTCAAGCATTGTTTCTAGCTTTCTATAAAGATTGTATTTTAAGGTACAAAATTTATCATGAACATATTCAAATGTGAATCATTGAAGAATCATTTGAAGGAAGAATAGAGGGAGACTATAGCATACAGGTGGAAATTATTCTATTAAAGAAAACAAATTTTGTAGTAAACCAATAAAGTGGGAATTGCTAAAATATAGTGCAGAAATGTTTTGGTCTCACAAATAAGAGTTGCAGAGTGGTAGAGCATGTTCCAAAATTGAACAGGTTTTGAAACAAAATATCAAAGGAAGTGGTCATTTGTCAAGGACAAGCACTACATGTTTGGTCATAAGTTGCACAACCAAAAGACAATTGTGAAATTAATAGATTATGGTTCCTATTATTGTAACTCTATTCCTACACCAAGGCTCAAGCTACCCACAAAGTTAAGCTCCTTGCCTTCCCACATGGCCACATGGGTTATCAGTAATGAAAATACGAATAATGAATGCCTCAGGTACTACTGTAATAATCCGTTCAAGCCCAATTGGCATGACATTCATTCGTGGCCCTTGGCCTGAAAATATAAGGCTAAAAGCAAAGGCCGAAAGATGTTTACAATTTACTCAAGCTTGAAAGCATGTAGTAAAATCACTCCTACACAAATACTCAAATGTTTCAAAATCTATACAACATAGAATTATTAATGTACCAAACTTCATATAAATACAAAATACCTTAACTAAGATTATGATACACTATGATTATGACGCGAGGACATAATAATTGTTAACTCTATTCCATCTTGCACCTTATCTAACTCAACTCCAATTCAAGGATATCCTACGAGTAAAATCAAGTGGAAAACACAAATAGGAAGTCGAATCTTTCCTTTCCATTAGTCAGTCTCATGGACAATATATTACATGCTATAAAGAAAGTCGTATAAGAAGTGCAACATAGAGCAATATTACAGCTTGAGCATTTGATAATGTTTAACCACGAGAGTTATGCAACATTAAGTCTGGGCACACTAATATAATGCCCAAATTTTACTGCAATTTTTACCAAATAGTCGCAAAGATGATCACTTCCTCAAGCTTTCAACAATGTAAGATGCGTATAGATCCCTACAACATGGAATTTTCGGGTAAGACAAGGAAAAATTATGGAATGCTGATCTCAAACTAACGCACATGGAATACTTGATGGTTTCAATAGCAGTCTCAGCTGGCAAAAAGTCTTCTACATCAACCTTCTTGTTCTCGTTCTTTTTGTCTGTTATTCAATAGTGAAGGATATACTAGTGAAAGAATTTCACATTATGACTGTTAGATCACCACAAAAAACCAACAATGACAGCAGTTCAAAGTTCAAACTACTAATAAGATAAAATTAAATACACATGTGAGTGGATACAGTCCTCAAAGAAGCGGCGGATTTCAGCCAGACGATGAGGAGGAAGCTGTTTGATGTCTGTGTAATGACGGAACTCGGGATCATCAGCACATACAGCAATAATCTTGTCATCCTTCTCACCCTGCAAAAAGCATCTCAACGATGAATGTGTCTGACAGGAAAGAGGAACAGGGGAAGGATAGGAGCTTGTAGAAAGATCATGCAGAAGTCATGAAACTTAAATGTCAGTGATCTTCATTCAATAGTTTTGACTTATTATGGACATTGGAGTTCGGATTTAATCACTCAACTCAACAGGAGCAGAATAAGTAAATATAACACAGAAAATTGATGGTTTCGAACAAATAGTAACCCAACATGAGAAAGCTTAATCCGATTACATCCTTAGTTGGCAACTTGGAGTACTTCCACTCCTGTTGTTTCTCAACAGCTACAAGTGCCTTTAGATATCCTATTCAAGTAAAATAATAGAGGCAATGAAGATGAAGCTTTTTACCTGATCAATCATAGGCATTAACCCAATAACACGAGCACGAAGAAAAGTACCAGGCAAAACAGGCTCCTAAAATATATAAATCATTCAAAGAATCAGTTAATAAGATAAGCTAAAACCCATTGAACCCCACATTATTTCTTTGAGTAAGAATCAGTGTAACAGATACTACCTGCATCAGTATCAGGACATCCATAGGATCACTGTCCTCACAAATAGTCCTTGGGATGAAACCATAGTTATGTGGGTAAACAACCGATGAGTACAGAACACGATCAACCTAGTTTTTAAGAGAATAATTCATTACTTTCATCGTTTAAAAGCAGCGAAGTAGATGATATATTCCCATTAAAGGAGAAGGCCATCATCTAAGCAATAATCAAAAGAGTCATAGATACAAGTTTAACTAATGGGACCATGATTTAAGAGAACATGGAAGTTTAATCAGTTAGTTCCAAAGAAGATGGCAATTGATTTTTAGAAGAACATTGAATAAATTGACCAGCTCTTCCTCAATTGTTATAAAAACTCAATCTAAAAAAAATAAAAGAAAAAAAAATGCAATTCAGTGATAACATGTTCAATTAACTTCAAGTTTGAAGGGGGGGAAAAAGAGGAGGAAAGTCTTACTTTTATAAGACCACTGGTTTTGTCGAGCTCGTACTTGACCTTGCTACCTTTTCCAATTTCAACCACCTGCAACAAAACAATAATAATGATGATGTTGATAAAATTAAAAATGCGTTTCTACAACGATTTTCGAAACCAGAAACTTAAACTTCAATAACGGACAAGGAAAATTAAGTAAAAAAAACTTACACAGTTAAACACTGTTGGAGCACCAGGTCCTGCGTCAATATGTAAAGCACAGTTGAAGTGAGAATCAGATATGGACTTCATGAACAAGTGATTTAATTACTAATACAAATGGAGTATATTATACCAATCTCCAAATCATGCCAAGGATGAGCAGCAACCGATCTTCGAGTCATCGAAGAAATGATTCTTTCATTGAGGGCGACGCGAGAGAATCCAGCGCTCTTCCCGCTTGTTGCTTCTCCGCCATTTTTTGCCATACTTATTTCAAAACTCAAAAACTTCTCTATACAACCAAAAGGTAAAAGAAAATCATAATCATAATCATCGCAAGATAAGGATGACTAAAAAATCAAAATCAACGGATTCAAAGCTCAAAAACTGGAACTTACAGAAGAATGAGAGAATCCAAAGTGTTCGGCTTCTTTGAGTGAAGGCTTTTTTTGGTATGGAATGTGATAGAAGAAACCAACTTCTTTAACTTCTTCTCTCACACTCTCCTTGGGCATCGTTCAGCGGTCGGTCCACGCTAAATAAGGGCCGTTTGATAGAAATAAAGGTCAAAATCTGACGGATGTAGAGACGGAGATGTATGAAGAGCTTTTTTTTTTTATATTTAGGAGCTGATTCAGGTGAACGGCCAATCCATGAACTAAACGTGGAGAATGTAGGCGGTTATTCTTTATTGTGTGCCATGTGTTACCCACTAATTGAGTTTTATAATGCTGCTGACTGGGGTTTTGAGTTCGGTTGCCTGCCTCGTTAGGAAATATATTTAATTTTAATTTAAAAATAAAAACGTTTTAATAATAATATATTTAGGCATAATAATTTATTTATCTTTCTAATTTTACAAAAAAATCATTTTAACTTTTCGTTTAATTTTTCTTTTCTTTCCATCGATGTGAGATGGCTTGAGAAATAATATAAATTTAAAGACAAAAAGATGTGAGAATTAAACAAAAGGCTAAAACAATTTTTTATGTAAAGTTGGAGTGCCTAATAAACCCGAATTAAAAGTAATTAGCAATAGATTTAATTTTAAATGCATTTGTCATTTTCAGTTTTCAGCCATACATGAGAAGAAGAATAAAGTTGTTTTTTTTTTTTTTTTTTTTTTTACTTTTCACAGACTACTCATCCTCCTAACTCGGCCAAGTTGATGTGAGTGGCTACCAGAATTGTGAGATAATTTGGGAATATTCTCTCTAATTCTGTAGATAAAAAATGATGGGATATCAGTGATACAAAGTGAGCTTAGTTCTTCTTATCCAACCCCATTCATTCCTTGTATGATATTTATACAGCGGTACCACAAACTCAAGCAGGTTTATGGCCAATCTTTGCATTACAATTTTGTTTTCTCAAAAACCCCACAAAATATTACACACACTGACGATTGTACAAACTCTTCCTGTAAATCCCCATAAACTTGGCCACAAACTCTGCAGAAAAAAACACTAGGGTTCATGTCAAAGTTTAAGACAGATACAGAAACATCATAAGAAATGACAGAGTTTGAATATGTATTTCCATCTTACCTTCTAATTTCAACACAGCACTTGTTCCTGTTGGCAGCCTCTTGTCCTGTAACAGTACACTTGAGTTACTTTTTTCTTTGTCTGCAATAACTATATAAAATAAGTTGAGGACAGCAACTTACATAGTAAGCGTGCCAATAATAGAGTTCCCTTTTTAAACCAGCTTCAACTTGATTAAGAAACTGTTCTACCAGCTTCTGCATGTTGGGAAATCAACTATATATATGAGAAGAGCAATAAGAGTCTCGGTAACCTTTTTATTGTATTATTTGAAGGTTTCGAATTCATCACCTGGAGGATCAGTTTGGGATGAACAAAATCCACAAGAAGCTTTTGAAGCTTTTCACGCACAATGCATAATCTGATAGAACCATATATGCTGAATGTCATTTCTGTTTTATATAGTTTTAAAAATCGTCTCCTTTTCTTGTTGTGATACCCAAATTTCGAGTGGAAAATTATGAAAATACTCAAATTTGTCCTTGATGAGTATTCAAAAGTTGATACTTCCGCATCAAAATCACAGTTCCTCATAGGACTCCACAAGATAGAAGGAAAAAAAGAAGAAAAAGCTGAACGACTTACCTTTTATGTGCTGGATCAGCTAGGATTTCTGATGCGAGTTGTGTCAAAACCTCTTCCCATCCAAGTGGGATTGGTTGGTCATCAGCAAAAGGATAGCTGCTTAGGTATGTGCATCTCATCAACAACTATGGTTTGCAGTCTTTACATGGGTGGGTGGGGGAAATGGCTTACTTTCATAATTTTATTGGAAATTAATGTAGGGAGATTTGCTTCAAGTTCTTACTTTGTGCTTTGCAGGCTTCAAGAGCCATGATTGCTTCCCTCAGGTTTTGCTTTGATTTGGCTGCAATATTAGCAGCAAACTTCATGGATAGATCAAATTCCTCCTTCCTTGCTATCTGAATAAGTACCACCATGATCTGCAAAGTTAACACTCAGAAGGCCAAAGTTGATCAAATGAAAGCAACTGGCAAGGAAAGTTATTTGATCAACCCTACATAATGTTTTATATGCCCTAATTTAACCAAAAGATTCATTATCACAAATGGTATTGGTCTCATCTTTTTCCATGAAAGGCAACAAAGGGAAGTTACTTCACATTTACCCTTAGCTATCACGGATTGTAATAACGATCATACTGCAATAGTGCAATACCCTCCCTTTCTTGAGGAGCTTGGAAAGGCTAACAATGGGCATGTCATTGAACAAAATGAAAGCAACCAACCAGTCATGTTGATATATGATGAGTGCCATATACATTTAACTGTAAAAAGAATAAAGTTACACTGCAAAATTATAGGGATACTTACTTCATGTGTTACAGGGGCATCTACTTTTATAACTTTGCAGCGATTCGTTACTGAGTCTAGGATATCTATGTCATCTTCACAGCAGAGTATGAATTTACAGGAATCCGAATGACAGTCCATTATCCATTTTATCAAGTGATGAATATTATCTGGTGCCTTGTCAACATCATGAAGAACTATAACTGAAATAAACACAACCAAAACTTTATTACTAAGTTGATTGCTTTAAACTGTTTAAGAGGAAGTTTGCTTGTACTGCATATGGAAGAAAAAAAAAAAACCTTTGTAGTTTGTCTTAAAACTAGCAGTGCTGGTTTCAGGGGTAATTGCATAGTAGGAGCTTATTTCTTTGACCAGTCCCATCAATGCATATTTAGCATTTCCCAAGTTGACATTAAGCTCCACATGATGAGCACTCGAAACAAGTGGAACAATAGCTTGCATTGGCCTTTTCTCCTGTCCAGATTCAGATCACAGAGATGTCAAAACTCTAAATCTTTGAAACGTGAGATTCTCTAAAATGTTTCTTATATAGTACCTGAACTTGGAATTTTCTTAGTTCATGAGATACCTTAAGAAAAATGGAAAAGCAAAGACTAGAGTCAGCCTAAGCAAGTTTTAAAATGTCAAACACAATCTGGTTCTCTATTTAGAAATTGCTAGAGACATACATTCCAACTAGGGTCGCCATATATTTCTCGCAGGAAAGCCATTGTTAGTGCCCTTTTCCCGGAACGAGATGGTCCTTTGAACAATATATGAAGACAACTTTCATAGGATACCTAACAGATGCAAGAAACCATAAGGGAAGAACTTTACAAATTACATAACACACCATTTCTTTTTCTGTCATGGAATGGAATTGCAGCATGGTCAATGGATGAGAAATCAGATGAGGAACAAAAGGCTTTTTGGCAAAGCACTTACAAGTTGCTTCAGAAGCTGAGCTTCTTGCTTGTGACAGGTGAATCCATCCAAAGAAGCTGGTTGATATTTATCAGCCCAAAACTGCCTTAGTTTTTCAACTACAGTTGCCTTCCCAATGAAAGAGGCCTCATCGAAATCTTGCTTTTCTGATGATTTCTTTGAGTTCCTGCAGGGTCCTCCCCTCATCACACAAGCAAACCATGTCTCACTTTGTCCCTTTAGTCTATTTGCTGTGGACTTCCCAGAGTTTACACTACTCCTCCTCCCACTACTATCACTTATCTTACTATTTTGAGTGCTAAGCTTTAAGCCTGCACTCGATGAGAACCCTTGAGCTTTTGGATCAAAATTTCCATTAGCTCTCATTCGTTGATGGGAAGAAGAATCTTTTTGTTTGAACATTGGTGGCTTCGAGAGAACATGGCTCCCAAAGCTTCCGTTATTTGGCAACAAATTGTTTTGCATTGGCAAGGCCCCAGCATCACGAGAAAATAAGATATCACCAGGTGAAATGGACTCCGTGTTTTCAAACATACGAGCATTATACATAGGACTTCTAGAAAGCATTGCATTGGCCACCATTTCATTGATTTCACCTACTGTTCTTTGCTTGAGTACCATGCTCCTTGAGATTGGTGATGGTGTCCTCCGATCCCCTCTTTGTCGTGGTGCAGTCACTGATCGAAAGCTATAGTCACTCCCTTTTCCAGCCTCAAGAAATTTCCCTATTGTTGCTCTTCCCTCCCTTGTTGGAGTTCTACGACTTTGCTTCCTAAATAAGCCAGAAGTGTTACCATTTCCCATTTCAGTAATCAAGTTATGGTCCTCTCTTCCAGGTTTATAAGGAGAAACATGCCTCCGATTCTCACGTTTTGACTTTGACAAGGGGCTAACATTTCGACCATCATCTCTCCTTGTCTTGTAAGGAGACCTGCTGTTGTGTCTCCTTGGAAGGGGACTTGTTCTAGGTGGAGAACCGTTTTCGTATTCAACCTTTCGGTCGAGTGTCAAAGGACTAATGTTTCTTGGCAAATCGAACACCTTGTTATCTGCTTCAATAAGCATGGATGTTCTGTTCTTTCTGTTGTGATGATCTTGCCATTCAGTCTCTGTATCTGATGGCTCATAACCACTTCGCCTTTGCTTCATTGGAGTAGAGGAATGACGCTTAGAAGCTTTGCTGCTTTGAGACAAGTTATCCATTTTTTTTCTTCTGAAACTAGACCAAAACTGTCGGCCAACTTGTTTTGTCTTAACAATGTTAAAACAAGCTAGGATGGAGCAAGAATTCCGTGGTAGTGTACCCAAATAAGCGTGGATGAAGATGCTTATTGAACCTAAGGAATGCGATGGTTATAAAGCATACAGCGACAAAGACTATGTCCTTTGGGGTGGACAGTTTAAGGTTTTATTCCAGCAATTTCAGAACTTCCATACATTTTGTTTCTTGTGATCTCTAAGCTTCCTTCGAGGATGCTTTTGTCTCATCCTTTTATGTCTCTTTGTAGCATTAGCTGCTTGGCTGGTACCAGACGAACAAGTTCCACTATTGAACTTTTCATTTTCACTATGTTGGGAACGCTAGCGGATTCACGAAGTGAGAGTAGGCATTCTCACTTTGTGAACACATCAAGACTCTTGACAGAATCAAGAATCAAAACTCTAACCGAGGACAAAGCATGACTTGTTGAGGGTCCAACCCTCAACATACCATGTCGGATACTTGTATACAAGACATATCCAGACATGGACCGCGTCAAAACATGTGTTTGACATTTATCTCCATTCGGGTAACATTGTTTATAAGTCCTTGTCATTTACTGCACGTCCAATCTCTCCCGGGAAGCTACAGCTGCTTAATTGCCCCCTCTTTTTTTTTTTTTTTCTATTAAAATTTGATTAATTTATTGTAAAGGTGACTCTAGATACTCAAAACTTGCTGGCTTTCATAAACATTAAACATGGACAACTTTTTTATCAAGTTATTTTAGTATCTGGCAATGGTAATTTGGACCTTTTGAACTTAGAAAACAAGGCCAGCTACATGTGGTAGCCTTATCCGTTGTCTTTTTTGTTGCATAAAAGGTTCTGCAGAAACATCAAAAGGAAAATTTGCTTAAAATGTTGTCATCTGGATTGCAAACAAGGGCTTAACTTCAACATAAGTTGTTTTAAACATATTATTCAACGCTGCATGGTTTCTTTGTTAGGAATACAATGTTGGTGTGTTTTACACAAACTGGTGCAGGTATTCATCAACACTAGTATATTTCAGTTCAGGATAAAGCTCAGATGCCTCCACACCGAACCAAGCTTCTATGCCGAAATTTGAAGCCTCTCCCTTCATAAACATAGGATGGGCGAACGACAAAAAGAAATTCCAGGGAACAGGTGACTCTGCAGAAAACCAAGCACAATCACTGCTATCATCCTTCATATTTATTGAAGTCCTTCAAGTATAAAAGAATCAGTCAACTCTCAACAAACTTTAACCCTTCAGCCTATTCGATTGAGGCTAATCACTTTCAATTAGTATAATATGAGCACCCAAAGTTCAAACTCTGGATCATCAAGCTAAAGAAGAATTTGATAAATGATAATATAGTCAAATATTTCTGGTTTGTACAGTATGAAACTGCCTATTGTTTTGGCTTCAGATGCAAGCAATAGTTATTGGATAAAACAGCTTGTCATCCATTATTAAAAGAAACCAAGAACCTAAGCTGTCAAAATACAGCTGCTGATGACAACTGATAGGTTGGAGGATTGTATATTTTCCTCTTGGCCATTGGCTGACTTAGGCTTTCAATTTTAAACTTAATTTGCCAACTGCCACCAACTCCATTTTTTAATTTTCCCCCTAACTATTGAAACCAGTTGTTTGAATTTTATAATCTGATAAGTAGAAATGAAGTAAAAGGTACAAAGCAACTGGTATGAGTTTTTACCTTGAATGATGTTAAGAAGTTGTTCCTCAGGAACATAGCTCTTTTCAAGGGTCTTGCCAATTTTCCTCTCCCATAGGGAGACTACTTCATTGAAAGACAAAACATTGGAAGGGGGTCTTATATAAAGAATCTTGTTCAAGGTTCTTGGATCTTCAGCTGCTTTGATGGTGTAAGTTGCTATGTCATCTTCCTGGACAAAAATACCTGAAACATCAAAAACCCCATTCCTCTATGAGCTGCAATCCTGTAATTGATCTAATACAAGTTGCATTGAAATCTTATAGCCATTCTCTCATAATCAAAGTATAATTTAGAGCACAAGGAAACCAGATCAAAGCCTGTACACATATTTACCTTTTGGATTTCCATCTCCAAGTATGACTACCTTATCCCTAGGAGGAACAGTGGCATTTTCCTGCATTAAATTCGGCAAGAAATGCCCTGCAAAGGCATTAGATGAGATATACGTATATGGTATCCCTTCAGCCTCAATTGCTCTTCGAATTTTAGCCTTGATCCTGAATATGCTCGCAGCCGGCTCCACTGCGTGGATACGGTCTGCATCCATGCCAAACTCTGATGGAAGAAATCTCTGAAACCCACCATTTCATAAAACCCTTTGCTTCTTCTGTTAAACAAAAGAAGAACAAAAAATTCAGGTAAAATGACGCTGAAACAACTTGCCTGGACATTTCCAGCTTCTTTGATGGCTTCAATTATCCTTACTTGATCTGCTAGCTGTTGTGTGCCTAATGTGGAGATCACAATGTCAACTTGCTTGATCGCCCTTAACAAGCTCTCATGATCATAGATATCACCCTGTGGTAATCCTTAAACCACCAAATTAAGTAGGATAGAAGATAAATTTCAATAAACAAATCTGCCATAGTTGAGCTCCATTAAACCAGTGAAATCATTCAAAGTATAAGAAACATACATAAAGAATGGTTACTCCAGAGCCCTTGAAACTCTCAATCAGCCTTGATTTTTCAGGATCAGAAATCGTCCTCTTTCTGACCAATACAAAAGTGGGGTGCCCCAGTTTGGTGCTTGCCTCCACCATGAATTTCCCAATATAGCCGGTGCCTCCGATTATCAAAATTTTGCTTTTCTCAGCCATGCCAAACTCTCTATAGAAGAGGAAATCTGGATATATTAGTTTGAACAGAGGAGGCTAGTGAGTCCCCCCAGTTCGTATTTTCTGATGTTCCAAACAGAAGAATTTGATTCCTTTCAATTACAAATGCTCAAAATGGAAGCATCATTTTTCTCATCTTATTATTTTCCCTTTTTGTCCACAAATGGTATTTAAACATTTTTTCACCATTATTAGTACAATTTAGTCAATTAGCTAAATCTATTTTAAAAAAGAGAGTTTAACTTACAAATTAGTATGACTCTAAATCAAACAGAGATTGAAGGAATAAATTTTTGTTTATGTTTGTTAAGAATTTTAATTTTTTTTGCTGATGTTTGTTTATTTAAAATTATGTGTATTTATGTTCGTTTGTTTAATGTTCATGAACATGTTCATTTAACTTAATCGAACATGTTCATGAATAATATTAATGAATAATAAACAAACAAACAAACAATAAATACATACACACATATATTATTTTAATATTTTTATAAGAAAATATGATTAATAAATAAATGAGTCATAAACGAGTCAATAAACGAATCAATAAACGAGCTTGTTTGTGAACATAACGAATCGAACACACCTCTATTCGTGTTCGTTTGTTTATTAAACGAACATAAAAATTTAGTTTATGGTCGTTTATTTAACTTAAGAAACGAACGGTTTACGAACAGTTCATCAAACATTTTGTTCATTTACATCTCTAATGAAAGCATATATTCAAAAAAATTAATGTTATTAAAATTAAACTGGATCGATTGGTCTAATTGGTTGAACAAAAATAAACAAATGTACCAGTTTGAATAGATATTGAACTGACTTTTGAGCAAATTATTCTACATCATCATTGAATTTTAAGAATCAAAATTAATTGAATTGGTAAAAAACAAAAATAATGGAACCGATTTTGTTTTATTTATTAGCTCAAATCCAACCTAAATCGGTAAACCTAAAAGTAAAAACTTGACCTAAATTCAAATAAAACCCAACATAAATTGTGTTAATAATGAATCTATCAGGGGAAAACTTATTTTCTCATTTGGAAATTTATCAAGTTGAGTCAAATGAAAAGAATCAAATAATAATTTGGGATAAATTTTAAAATTATATATGAATTTTGATTTAATATGTAATTATATATATGAATATTGATTTGGTGTAATTATATATATGAAATTCTAATTGTGATTCAAATGTATATATAAAAACTTTAATTTTGATTTAATCATACACATTTAAAAAACTAAATACATTAATTTATTTTTATATTGGATAAATATAATTATTTATGTATACTACACATAAACTTAAAATAATGTAATAACAATAATTGTGTTAATAATTTACAAAAATTAGATCAAATCAAAATTTCACGTATAAAATTGCAAAAAATCAAAGTTCATATATACAATTACACATTAAATCATAATTTATGTATAGTCTTGAGATTTATAACTAATAATTTCTTTTCAAGTTATAATAAATACCAAGGATAATACCATAAAATTTATAGAAATTTTGGGAACTTAATAATTCATCTAAAAATTACACAAAAAATAGGATTTTTTTAAGCTATAAATTGAAAAGTTGCAAATTGTAATATATGAATGTGTATAGGTGTAATTTTTTTTTAAAGAAATGTGTATAGGTGTATATACGTACCTTTAGGTAAAATACTTTTGCTTACTGTCATTTAATATTAAATTGTTAATTTTTCAATTAATGAGTTATCTGTATATATTTGTGATAATAACTTGGACACCATGTTTAATTAGCTATTGATGTATTTATTGCTGGAACTGATTTTAACCAGTTGGATGATATTGAATTTTATATGTATTTTGATTCAAGTTAAAAATTAGTTATATTATTTACTTGAATTTACATTGTTAATGTTTATTTTGGTTAGTGGCAGAGTCAAGAGGGTTAGTAGGGTTTCAACGAAAAATTTTTATTTGAATTTTTTATAATTTATAAAATTTTAAATTAGTAATGATAAAATTGTACTTTGATCTATAAAAATGATAAAAATTTGATTTAATCATTTAAAAATTATAAAATTATAAACTATTAAAGTGGTGAAATTACATCTTTACATACAATATAATTCCACCTCTCCCCCAAATTTCTGATTCCTCCATTGATTTTGGTGTTTTAATTTCAAAATTACAATTATTTTCGATTATTATTTAAGAATGACAAGCCCGACCTTGGGGTCATCTAGAAGTGCGGCCACCCAAGGCTTAGGGTTAAAAGAGATCTAAAATTGTGTCTTTTTTAAGGGTTTAATTTTTATTTTTTTTATTTTTTAAAGGCCAAACAAATTTTTTACTCACTTTTAAAGAGTCCAAACTTTTTTAAAGCTTTTCAGGGCCCATTTTTTTTTTTAAATAATTTTTAAGAAATTTAAAATTTTATTCTAATTTTTAAAGAATTTAAAATTCCATTTTATTGTTTTACTTATGGTCGCAAAAATATAAAAAACGAACATGAGAAATGACAATAATAATATTTTAGATGAATTTGAAATGTCAAAATCATTAATAATCCATCACTTTCCTCAAAAAGTTTACTCGAAAATTATAATTCACCTATAAATACCAAAAAAGCTCAATGTAAAAAGAGGACTTTTCCTCATTTCCACCCAACAAATCTTAAGAGGCTAAACCCTTATCCTTTCCCTCTCCATTCACCTCGATCTTTTTGGGTGAATAGGCCCTCTCCACATCACCATCTTTTTTTATATATCATGTATCAACAATTATTTATTTATATTTATAAATTTTATTTTTTTAAATAATAAAATTCATATTTCAATTGGTTAAATTAAAAATTCATGGTGTAAATAATTTAACTATTTATAAGTCCGTCTGTTTTACTGAAAATGATTTATGGAAAATGATTTATCTTTTTGAAAAAGCTAATATTTTCTAGTGTTTGGATTAATCTGTGTAAAAAAAATTTGTTGTTTGATAAATTTCTTGAAGATATTTCATAAAAGCTTTTTCAATGAAACAAATATACATTTGAAATTTTCTTATTTTTCATTATTTAATTGAATTTATTTTATATCTATAAATTTATATTTTACACTTTTTTACATATATTAAAAATATTTTGTTAAATTTAGATTCATTGCAATGTCATTCTTTAGTTACATGATAAAAAATGTGACGGTAATAAAATTGACAAAAAAATTTAACAATGTTAATAATTGGACTTGATTTTCAAATCTGAAAAGTAGAGGAACTAAATTTTTGAAAATAAAAGTATAAAGACTAAATTGCAAATTTGTGAAAAATACATATACTTATGACATATTTTAACCTTTATACTACAAAATATTTATTATTAATATATTTATAATTGTAATAAATATTTATTATTAAAATATTAATATTGAATATTTTCAATAATATATGAAGAATATTATTTAAATTATTATTAAAATAAAATTGAAATATGAAATAATTTATTAAAATAATAAATTATATTAGTTATATTAATAATTTATTATATGGCTAAATATAAATAATTAAATATATATGTTTAATAATATTGAAAAATAAAATATTTTTTATTAATATTTAAATATTTTTAAAAATAAAAATAAAATTTATTATCAATATAATAATATTAAGTTTAATTTAAGTTAATTTTTATATATAAAAAATTACATATGGAGAATTTTTTTTTTTTTTGAAAACGATTTATGCTTTTCAAAAGAATAAATTATTTAAAAAAATATTTATTTTATATTTTATGTTGTTATGTAAATTATTTTCCGTCAATTAAGTGTTTTCTATGAAACATAAAAAAAATATATAAAAAATATTTTTCATAAAATAATGTAAACAAATAGACTCTAAGCATCGAGAAACACAAATAGTTACAGATCCGAAGTTGTGATCCCCGCGAATCACGAAAAGTGATTTGATAACAAGAAGAAGAAGAAGAAGAAAATTAAATTAAAGTAGATAAATAGGTAGGTAAGGTACCTGAAAACTGAAGTGCCCCTACTTCACCAAACTTATACCCAGGGTCATAGGCACTTCCTTTTTTAAGTTATAAAACCCAAGAAAGGATTCACCTTGTCTTGGTTCGGTGTAGCTAACCCAATGTCAGCTACCTATATATTTCTCTCTTTTCCTTGCTTATATCGGTTTCAGTTGTGTGATATATAGATGACGATGTTGGAAGGGCAAAAGGATCAATCCACTTTGGTGAACCCACAACTGTCGCCGTCAAATTCATATGGCGCCGTCGTTCTTGGTGGCACCTTTGACCGCTTGCACGACGGCCACCGCGTCTTCCTCAAAGTAAAACTGACATAACCATCTCTCTCTCCGACTCTGTTTTACTTTATTTCTTTATACCAATATGATTGTAAGAGACAAAACTTTTGCTGGAAATAGTCAGCGGCGGAGATTGCCAGGGATCGAATCGTGGTGGGTGTTTGTGATGGTCCCATGTTATCCAAAAAACAGGTAAATTTTTTTCTCATTCAATATGCTTTTCACTCTGAACTAATCTAAACCCTAAACTTGTTTACTTGGTTTAAAATGGATTAAGAGGAAAAGGCGTTTGATCAACTGTAGTAATCCATCTCTCATTTATAGTTTGCTGAATTGATACAACCCATTGAAGAAAGGATGCATAATGTTGAGAATTACATTAAGGTATGAAAGTATTTTTATGAGAAAAGACCATGAAAGAGTATTGGGGGGGTTCATTCATTCGATGATTTTTTTCTATTAATAAATTTTGCAGTCTATCAAACCAAAGCTGGTAGTCCAAGTTGAACCTATTACAGATCCCTATGGACCTTCAATCATTGATGAACATTTGGAGGCCATTCTTGTCAGGTTTGTTACTGACTAACTTCTCAATACAAGAGAATTCTTTGGTAATTTACTTCACATGAATGCTTTCTTTGCCTTCTTGATATTGTGCTCTGAATTGATGTTTCCTTTCTGGATTTGCATCCGTTGCACAATGAATTAACGTTGATTCGGCTTGTTCGAGTTCGTAAAAGTGGCAACAAGAGATGAAGCACTTCGTATTAACCTTATATAATGCTAGTGAATGCTTCTTTGCCTAACTGCACTAGTTTCTTGACAGTAAGGAGACATTACCTGGTGGAGTCTCAGTTAATAAGAAAAGAGCTGAAAGAGGCCTTTCACAGTTAAAGGTTTGTCTTTGTCTGGTTAATTTCCATGCTGTTTGTAGTATTTGTAAGTAAGACAAATTTTGTTTATAATCTCACAATTTTTCAAGGAAAATGTCTTAATATGGTGCCATTTTCTGCAGATTGAGGTTGTAGATCTAGTTTCTGAAGGATGTAGTGGAGGCAAGTTGAGTTCAACAACACTAAGGAAGCTTGAAGCTGATAAAGGCAAAAACCAAGAGTCTGCCACAAGCTTGATGGTAACAAGCTGATATCATATCAATGGCTGCAACAAAGGTGGTCATATTTCTATGGTTCTTTTCCTTTTTCTTTTTCTTTATGTGGAACTCCAACGGCAAAAATGTATAAGGACACCTAAAATTTAATAAAATGAAGCATGCAAGTTTCTTCTTATTAAAAGTATCAATATTGTTAAGCTTTAAATAGCTTGACGAAAGATCAAATAAGGACCACGTAAAGGAAATGAAAGGATATCCATATATATATATGAAGTTATCAAAAACCTTATCTACATTTGTTAGATTAAATTGAGGAAAGAAGCTATTGTTGCCTTACTAACCAATAAATGACACCCATCACTATGTCTCCAACAAAGCAGCTGTCCCTGGAATTGAATGCCACCCAGACCTTACCTGTACTTGAACGATGTTCGACAATGAAGGAACTCAAGCAGATTCATGCACAGATGTTAAAAACAGGCTTTGTTGCAGATACCGTCTTAGTAAGCAAAGTCCTTACTTTTTGTGTGTCTCCGAAATATGGTAATCTAGAACACGCTCAGATGGTTTTTGATAGAGTAAATAGGCCCAATACTTTCATGTACAACACCATGATTAAAGGATACTCGGAGAACAACAAACCAGAAACAGCCCTTCTTTTATATCAGCATATGCTGGATCTTTCAGTTCCACATAATTCCTACACTTTTCCTTTCCTGCTTAAAGCTTGTTTCAGTTTGTCAGCTATGGACGAAACAAAGCAAATTCATGCTCACGTTGTCAAGTTAGGTTTTGGCTCAGAGGTTTATGCTGTGAATTCCTTGCTCCATGTCTATGTAACATCTGGCAGCATGGAAGCTGCGTGTTTGCTCTTTAACCAGGTCTCGAAACGAGATGTCGTTTCTTGGAACTCGATGATTGATGGCTATGCAAAGTGTGGCAAGATGGAAACTGCATATGAACTATTCAAGAACATGCCAACGAAGAATGTCATCTCTTGGACAACTATGATATCTGGATATGTTGGGGCGGGCATGTACAAGGAAGCCTTGAATTTATTTCAAGAAATGCAGATTGAAGGTGTGAAACCAGACAAAGTTGCCCTTGCAAGCACTCTCTCTGCTTGTTCATATCTTGGAGCTTTGGATCAAGGGAGATGGATTCATGCATATATTGACAAGACAGGAATTGTGATTGACCCAATCTTAGGCTGCGCCCTTATAGACATGTATGCAAAGTGTGGTGACATGGAAGAAGCTTTAGAAGTTTTTAAGAAACAGAAGAACAAAGAAGTTGCTTTGTGGACTGCATTGATTTATGGATTTGCAATTCATGGTCGTGGAAGAGAAGCGCTGGACTGGTTTGAGACTATGCAGAAGGTAGGAATCAAGCCAAACCATGTCACTTTTACAGCAATTCTGACAGCATGTAGCTACTCAGGACTGGTTGATAAAGGAAAATCATTGTTTGAGAGCATCGAAAGAGTTCATAAATTAAGGCCAAGAATAGAGCACTATGGGTGCATGGTTGATCTACTAGGCCGGGCAGGGCTCCTGGAAGAAGCAAAGGGATTGATTAAGCAAATGCCTGTAAAACCAAATGCTGTTGTTTGGGGAGCATTGCTCAATGCCTGCCGGATCCATAAAAATGTCGAATTAGGTACAAAGGTAGGGAAACTGCTGGTTGAAGAAGATCCGGACCATGGTGGTCGTTATGTTCACTTGGCGAGCATTCATGCAGCAGCAGGGGACTGGGACCAAGCAGTTGAAGCAAGGAGGCAGATGAAAGAACGAGGGGTTTTGAAACTTCCGGGATGCAGTGCAATTAGTCTGAATGGGGTTGTCCATGAATTCTTAGCCGGGACTAAGTCCCATCCTCAGGCAGCAGAGATTTACCGCAAGTGGGACACTATAGCTGAAGGACTTGAAAAGGAAGGATATAAACCAGCATTGCAGAATCTACTGCTTGATCTGGACAATGAGGCCAAAGAAATGGCAATCAATCAGCACAGTGAGAAGTTGGCTGTTGCATTTGGATTACTTAGAACTAAACCAGGGACAACTATTAGAATTATCAAGAATCTTCGGATATGCGAGGACTGCCACACTGTAACAAAACTTGTGTCCAAGATATATGATAGGGAGATTGTGATGAGGGATAGAACCAGGTTCCACCATTTTAAGGATGGCAAATGTACTTGTGGAGATAAATGGTGAGGAAGGAGAGACCACAACATTATATTAACTCACTTGTTTGTACACTAACTAGGAGTAGTTCATGTATAAGCTTTGCTAAGCACAAGGCAAACGCCTTCGGCCCCCAAAAATTAAAAGAATCCAATAGTGCAAATATGAAGCCCGGTAGTCCCTTCGGCATTTAGCCAAAGAGGCAGATATATTTGAGGCAACGAAGAAAGCATGGGAAGTAGTGGAGCTGCTTAAGAATGGAAGCATTGCCAAGTTGACTCCACCCATTTTAGATGGACTTCACCGAAACCATATCGATGCTCATTTCTGCCTCACCAAAACCTGGAAAATAAACCCAACGCCTTATTAGGGGAGGCCCAAAAATTAATGTAAATAAAATGTAATAAAGAAAATTAGGATCTCTTTGGTTTCTCAAAATAATTTTTATTTCATATTAGTATTCGGCGTACATTCACAATATATTTTTTTTTAAGGAAAAAGTTGAAAATCGATAGAAAAAAATCATAACGGCTCTTTGAACTAAACCCTCAAGACAGTTGCTCACGATATGTTGACTCTTGACAAAAAAATAACTTTCATTTTTTACAATTTGAATTGGCACCCAAAAATAACGGTTCAAAGACTTCTCTTAGAAAAAGTGATTCCTCAACAAATCCCAATTTAAACATATTTATAATCCGTCATTCAAATAGATAACAAGTATTAACCTTTGATTTCTTTTTTCCAAAAATGAAGAGAACTGACCAGAACCAAGAAAAAAGAACAAGAAAGGAAAAATTGTAGAGACGAGGGAACAAGAAGATTGATGATAAACAAATTACGACTAACACAAACAGCCAAAGAAGTTTCAGACAAAACTTAAATTGGTTACAATAAAATATGTTTAGTTCCCACCCCCCATTGTTAAACAGCCATAACTTTTGAAGATACAGATTCCAGACATGGGTTTCGTCGCTTTTCGCGTAACAACTTTTCATATACCTTTGTCAAGATTTAGCAACAAATCAAGACTATTTACTGTATTTGTATTCATTCTGTAAGAACACTTCGAACTCAGTGGACTACACTAAAGCAGTCACGACCTACCATGGTTGATAACATTAAATTGTCAACTAAAAATGGTGTCAGCATTTTACGTTTCAATTTCTGAAAAGTCGAAAAATAGTCTTGGATTGTGTTTGATGTTTCGAGATTAGCAAAGAGTTTAAAGTTGTGAACTTCACTTGACTAAACTAGCTAGGATATTATTTATATGATTACAAGTTCCAACGGATGAGTTGGCCATGGCAAAAGTGGCAGTGATAGTAGGGAAAAAGTGGCAATTGAGGGAATGGGTGCCTAACCTTATCGGCCGGGAAAAACAGCAACCCAATTTTGCACACAAACTGAGGAGATTAAGGTTGTTAAACCAGCGGTCCCCATCTTCCAACTAAGTCTTAGTATTCTAAAATATTTATATATTTGAGAGCAGCCATGAGCATGAAAGGAGAGACATGGGATCCACAAAGCAACTTGGGGGTGGGCGGGGCAACCAGGCTAACCTTAGCGTCAAATTTGATTATTCTTCTTTGCCACCAAACGTGGATGTAACCCAAATTTCCATTTTTCAATGCTTATCCCTTTTGGCCCTTAAACAATGGAAGAATATATATAAATAAAGTGTGATTTCATCATATTCTAAGTGCATGAAACTATGAAGCATTAGTTTTGGGTAGGGGATGCCAAGATGCCAATGACAGTGATTAGTCATTAAAAAATGCGTAGAAAAAGAAAGTGTATGTGCTGTATAGTATAGAGGGTGGCTATGGTTTTGGTGGAAACTTGTGAATGGATAACGTTGTAATGCTAGCTTAGCACTAGCAACATGTGGTCCACCATCATGAAAGTAGTAACAATCAAAGCCCACTGAGCATTGGGAATGGGCTCCTGAACGTGCATTTGTGGACCTTTGCTACCCTCCAATTTGGCGTGACAGTTTCTGCTCTTCTTCACATGGCTCTAACCTTTTCACCCTACCATGGCCTACTATGCCTTTCAAACCTAGCCGAAATGGCAGGTTCTGGTAATGGTTGCCACTGGTCTCCCATCTTTGGGGGATCCAGTCTATTAATCTGTTTATTTTATTAATAATTTTAAATAATATTCAATTACCATTGAATTTATTAGTGGGAAATTGAAGGGAAAGCACTTAAAAACATGGTCTCCCATCAAATACTAATCAGGTGGGGTAGAAAAAGATGCATCTCCCAAACTACTTGACTTATGCCACGTGTCCTGACAGCAGGGCTAATTAAATAATCGTCACGGCAGTCCACGTGAGTAGGCTCTTTCATTAAGGAGAAATTAAATTTAGAGGTTACTTTTTAGCGGACCTTAATTAAAAAAAGTAAAAAAAACAAACAACGAAAGAATATTATTTTTATTCTAAAACCCAGCTTTGGATCCTTTTTAAGTGAATGAACTTTTGTCTTTTTAACAGCAGCGGGAGGAAGAGAGAAAGCGCTTTGGCTGTCTGATGACCCCAAACTTGTTGTTATGGAGGCGGCCGTGGAAGGGATGTTAGAATGCAGGCGGTGACAGTGTTTATGGCAGTCGTGGCGCCAGCGTTACCACTGACGTTACCATCTTAGGATTCCCGCTCATAAAAAAAAAGTTGGCACCTTTTCTTTAAAAAAAAAAAAAAAACAAATAAAGCATTTCTAATAATTTCTTTCATTCTGATTTGATCTTTATTTTTCAGGTTTGTGGTGTTGATTGAACTGTGGGTCCCTAAGATTGTTGGGATGCATCTGAGCTGATTCAGTTCTGGCTTTGATTAGAGCCGGTTGGCTTTGAGTTGGCCTCCACATTTTTTTCCCTTCATCTTGGAATCTCAAGTTTTACGCTTTTCCGGTGGATGATTCAGGTAAAAAGGTACCAATTTTTTTAAATTGATGTCTATTTATTGGTTGTTGATCTTGGGGTTTTCTTTATCTTGTGTTTTCCGGGTGTTAAATTTTATTTATTCAGTTTGATTTTATGTGAATTTGCTTATGGTTAATCTGAGATTTGAATAGTGAAGAAGAATTGAGAAAAAGAAGAATCTTTAATGGTGTTTGATATGATATACTATTATTTTCAGTTGAATATTGAGAAATTGGATTTGATGTGCTTATAAGAAGATGTCACTGAAGAGTATTATGCGGGAGTTAAAGGAACTGAAAGATGGGATTGGGAACATGTCAAAGAGGGGAGATCAAAGCAAGCTGTGGCATAGCCGGACTAGATCCCATGTTGCTCCTGATGAAGCACCATTGGAATCTCAACTCTCAGAACAAAGCCCCTGGGCCAATCTACCACCTGAATTGCTATTGGATATCATCCAGAGGGTCGAAGAGAGCGAGACAGCTTGGCCTGCTCGAGCTGTCGTTGTATTTTGTGCTGCAGTTTGTAGGTCTTGGAGGGAAATTATAATGGAGATTGTGAAGACTCCGGAGCAATGTGGACGACTCACATTTCCTATCTCATTGAAGCAGGTTGAACACTTGCCTATTAAATATGCCATTTTGATCCCTATACAATAAACTGCTGGAGCCTTCAAGTTCAGAATTTAGCTACAAAACTTTGCATGGATATATAGGTTGTATGCATCTTTGTCTTTGTCAGGTTGGCTCGTTACAAACAACCCAGTCGGGGGCTTAAATAATAGTTTAGATAAAGCTAAAGTATATATTTTCCTAACCTTCTGTGTCTGCACACATTCAGTAATAACTCTCATGTTGTCGTCTTTAATTATTGGGAGTGGCGATTTTCTTGTTCTTCCATTTAAACGATTATTTATATATTCTCTTTGTGCTCATGAACAGCCGGGTCCTCGTGAGTCTCCAATTCAGTGCTATATTAGAAGGGACAGAACAAGTTCTACATATCTTTTGTTCTATGGTCTGGTGCCTTGTAAGTCATCTTGTTTTTGATGTCCTTATTTACTATTATTAATTATAAATTCAAAAAATCTGTACCTTTATATCTTTCATTATTATCTGGAAAAAAAATGCTCGAATCAAAAAGTTAGTGTGGCATCTTAGGTTTCTTTGAATAACCTAAGATGCCAGTCTATCTGTTTTGGTTGGAGAACTCTGAAAACAGAGTTTATTATTTATTTTGGAAGCAACTTTGTGACATAATCAGGGTTACTCAGCTCAGTAGTGTGAAGCTTCCTCACTTTTTATCAGGTATTCACTTGTGTTGCTTCTGTGATTTACAGCTGAGGGAGAAAGTGATAAATTGTTGTTGGCAGCAAGAAAGGTTAGAAGGGCAACATGCACAGATTTTGTTATATCTTTGGTCGCAGATGATTTTTCTAGGGCGAGCAATACGTATGTTGGTAAACTAAGGTAAGTCTTGCCTTTAAGTTTCTTATGTTTGTCTGATTATTCTCTCATGTCTGTACATATCGTGATTTCTTTTCAGGTCAAATTTTTTGGGTACCAAGTTCACTATATATGACAGTCAACCTCCATGTGACTCGATGATCCAATCTACTGCTCGACCAAGTCGTAGATTCCACTCTAAGCAGGTGTCTCGAAGATTACCTGCATGCAACTATAGCATTGGTACAGTTACTTATGAGCTCAATGTTCTGAGGACACGAGGACCAAGAAGAATGCATTGCATTTTGCACTCAATTCCTGTATCTGCTATTCAAGAAGGAGGCACTGCTCCAACACCATCAGCTTTCCCCCAATCCCCAGCCGAACAGCTTTCTCCCTTGCATAGTTCAAAAGGAAAGGAGCTGATCGTAGACACCATCTCCCCAAGCATCCCAGCCACACCAGTATTCTCCCCAGGTTCACGAGAACCATTAGCCCTTAAAAACAAGGGTCCTAGATGGCATGAACAGTTACAGTGCTGGTGCCTTAACTTCAAGGGGCGTGTGACAGTGGCCTCTGTTAAGAATTTCCAGCTGGTCGCAGCTGTTGAGCCATCACATAATGTATCACCCGAAGAGCAAGAGAAGGTAATCTTACAGTTTGGTAAAATCGGCAAGGACATCTTCACAATGGATTATCGATACCCTCTATCTGCTTTTCAAGCCTTTGCAATCAGCGTAAGCTGCTTTGACACCAAACCAGCTTGTGAATGATCACCACAGGTTGGGGATCTGCATCATTGATGTTTCCATAGATTATCAAGTACCCCTCCTTCAATACCATCGCAATCTACAAAGTAGCTTTACGCGAGCTGGCATATGGATGCCAGTATGTTGGTAGGAGATAAAGCTCCTCTAGGTTGCTTCCTGTATTTTAGTACTGTATTTCTGGTTGTAGTGGAAGCTTTTCTTGTTTGGTCTTTACTGGGTGGCTGGTGTAAGTTGTCTGGTGCATGGCTTTTCTGATCATGCAATCTGACTTGTATATTGTTGGATCACCTTAGAATCCAAGTAAATTAACAGCAAGTTGCCTATATCATGTATCGTTTACTTATTGATGATAGCCTTTCCTTGATCACCAATAGTAGTTGGCTAGTTGCAGCAATTTCCCTTCCTTAACTTAAAAGTGTCTTCCCATCCAAACCCCAAGGGAAAAGGATTGATGATCTCTCATATTGTAAGGAAGCCGCACTCTGGATAGCAACCAAACCTTGTGGGGTTGGGTTTCTTTTTTCCTTTTTTTCTTTTTTGAACCTTTCAAGTTTAAACCAATATACGAGGTTATAAAGTAACAAGAGTTGTTACTAATCATAAAAAACAAAGACCGTTATCTAGCAAGATATTTTGTAAGACCATCAACAAGACGAACAACTGTGAACATTTATACATGTAACCAGATTGAACATGTTGCTTTACAAAGTAATAGTCAAGAGTTAAGTGCTTCCTACGAGAATGGAAAATAGGATTTGCATTGAGATAAGTGGCACCGATATTATGGCAGTGAATAATTAGCATTCTATTGGAGGAGAAATGTTGTTCAGACAAAGATTCTTTGTCCAAATGAGTTTCATAGTGACAAGCGCTCGATATTTTGCTTTTGTCGATAATCAATAACAATATTTTCCCTTGATTTCCAGGATATGTGATTGCTGCGACTGTTGCCATTCTCTATGGGATTTAGTGATTGCCGCATGACGAGCTAAATTGTGGAGTTGTGGATGGAGAGGGTGGCGAGACATTGAGCTGGTTACATAAATCCGACGCTGCAGGGAATATATATTGTCGTATGGGTTCAATTTTCCAATGAACATGTATACATCCTTGAAACAGTTTCTCAGATTTCTGCTTCAGACAAAAGAGTTGGATACTCAATATCTGGGATCGTCAGATTTCCAGCTATATTGAGATGGTTAAGAGTAGCTCGCGGTTGAGTCCGGAGTCTCCCGTGTAGAATGTAGCCATAAGTAGAGTGGTGGGAATTGAACTTGTGATTGCAATGACTGTTAGAATCGTTAAAATCTTGATACAGAACTTAATAAATTAATATTTGTCATGTAAAATTTCAAGAATAAATCATAAAAAAAATTAGATGTAGAAGTGTAATTGAATCCATCGATTCCTTGAAATTTATCGGATCTTATGATTTTGATTTTCCAAATTAGCACACAAGAGATATTAGAGAGTGATCCTATGTGTAATTTGAGGATCATAACCTTAGTATATAGTCATAATTTCTAATTAGCTCATAATCAATTAGAAATTAGTTACTAAATCATTTATACATATTCGACCCATATTTTATTTAATAATTAAAACCCAATAAACTTTAACCAAATTATAACACTTCTAATTTGGGCTAACCTATGATGATAGTAAATAATAACATGCAATTACTTTTATTATATATGTGAAATCCATATTTTTGAACAATCTCTTACTTGGACCACATATATATATATATTTACTAATTATTTTATAATTACATGTCATTATATATCTTTATAAGCTTAAAATTTTATTATCATATCCAAAAAGTATTCCGAACAATCTCGTCTATTAATTATGTTAACATAGAATCAAGATGACTTTTGTTACATATATCGTAACTAAATCTATCTCTGATCACATATATTAACATAATCAAATGACATAGATCAAGTATGGATGTGTAGCATGGAAATTACATGCAATGTGAACCAAACATGTCTATTTTCAACTGATCCTCCTTAAACTTAAGTGAGTTCAATACCAAACAGAGTGAATAAACTGAATACTTTCTGATCAGAAAATAATCGAATCCATAAATGTCTAAAAACAAACATAAAGAAAATAAAATACAAACTCCCATTAAACCATGATGTCCTCAAATAATATAACACCCATATGAGCAATATCTTGGGTGATGAACCTTTTGTGAGCGGATTGATATCATGGAGTTTGTCCCAATGTGTTCTATGTATATTTGTCCATTTTGCATTTTTTCTTTCACAACTAGGAACTTTATGTCAATATGCTTTGACTTAGATGGGCTCTTGTTGTTGTTGGAATACAACACCGCTGACTTATTGTCACAGAATAATTTGAGTGATCTTTCTACACTCTCCAAAATGCACAATACAGTTGCAAAGTTCCGCAACCATATTCCATGGTTTAACGCCTCATAGTATGCTTCAAACTCTACTTTCATAGTGTAAGAAGCGACAAGTGTTTGTTTAACACTTTTCTAGGATATAGCTCCTCCAGTTAACAAGTAAATATAGCCTGATGTAGATTTCCTGTTATCTTGGCACCCAACGAAATCAGAGTCAGAATACCTCACGACCTCCAAATGATCTGTTCTCTTATAAGTGAGAACGTAATCTTTTGTTCTCTAGAGATATGTCATAACTCTCTTTAGCTGTTATCCAATGGTCCATACTAAGGTTGCTTAAATATCTACTTAACATCCCAACGATGTACGCGATATCCAAACGCATACATACTTGAACATATATTAGACTCCCAACAGTTGATACATAGGGAATCTTTTGCATTTCTTGAATTTCAAGGTTACTTTTAGAGCATTGAGTAAGACTAAATTTGTCTCCTTTAGCAAAAAGGGTGTCACTTTTCTTGGTTTACAACTTTGCATGCCAAACCTTTTGAGTACTTTATCGATATAGCTCTTTGTTACAATCTAAGAATACTCTGAGATCAATCTTGATGTATCTGAATTCCTAAAATGAAAGAGGTGTCTCAAGATCTTTCATATCAAAATGTTTAGATAAAAACCTCTTGGTTTCGTGCAATAAGCCTATATCATTAGCTAAAAGCAAAATGTCATCGACATATAGAACTTGAAATATATACTTACTCCACTGAATTTGTGATACACACAATCATCAAAAATATTTATTTCAAAGCCGAATGATACAATTACTTGATGAAACTTATGATACCATTGACGGGAAGCTTATTTGAGTCCATAAATAAATTGTCAATTTGTAAATCGTAATCTTTGAATCTTCCGACTCAAAGTTTTCTAGTTGCACCATAAAAATTGTTTCTTCAATGTCACCATTGAAAAATGTAGTCTTAACATTCATCTGATGCAACTAAAAATCAAAATAAGCAACAAGCACCATGATTATCCTGAAAGAGTCTTTCGATGAAACTGGAGAGAAAATCATTATAAAATCAATGCATTTTTCTGAGTATATCTTTTAGCTACAACACGCACCTTATACCTCTCCACATTACCATTTGCATCGCTCTTGGTTTTAAATATCTATTTACAATCAATTGGCTTTGCACCTTCAGGTGATAGTATAAGTTCTCAAACTTTATTTTCTTGCATAGACTTATACTTCTTTCATGACATCAATCCACTTTTGAGAATTAAAATTTTTCATGGCCTGACAAAAGTTGATTGAATAATCTTCTATCATTCCATTATCAGCCTCATGTGTTTGGAGAAATACAACATAATCGTCTGGAATATCATTTCTCCTTTTTCTTGTGGACCTCCTTAATGACACTTGTTCTTGAGGTTGTTGAGTTTGTTCTTTTGGAAAAATTACCTCATCTTGAATAGAGAGTTATTCAACATTGTCTTGTTGAGGTTTCGGATTCACTTCTCAATCAATGATAGAATGAAAACTTGAAAGTCGCCAAAAGTGATAAAAGGAACTAAATTAGAATCCAATTCCTCTTTAAAAACGATGTCTTTAACTTTATTTTTTTCCTCCAAACTCAACATCCTCAAACAATGTTGTTGTTCCCATCTCAGAAATATTTCTAATTGTGGGATCATAAAACTTATAGCCCCTAGATCGCTTAGAATAACCAATAAAGTAGTTGTTCATTGTTTTGGGGTCCAATTTCTCTTGATGTGGATTATAAAGTCTTGCCTAAGTTAGACATCCCCAAATTTGAAAGCGCTTTAGACTAGGCATTCGACCTATCCAAAGCTCATAAAGTGTTTTTGCAATTGCTTTAGTGGGTACTCTATTCAGAATGTAAGTTGCTATATTTAATGCTTTTCCTTAGAGGGACTCAAGTAAGGTAGAATGAGCAACCATGCTCCTTACCATATCCTTAAGAGTCTTATTGCATCTTTCAACTACACCGTTCATACTGAGTGATCTTGACATGGAGTACTGTGGAACAATATCACATTCCCCTAAGAATTTCACAAATGATCCTAGACGTTTTTCACTTAAGACATCATATCTACCGTAGTACTCACCACCACGATCAGATCTAACATTCTTAATCATGGATTTTGTCTAAGTTGTAGGATTTTGTCAACAGCCTTTACTAGCGTAAAATAGAATGTTATTAGAAGGGGCAATAAAACATAAAATAACCTAATCATGGATACCATTTGAAGCTACCTTAATATCTGATGAGAACAAGCACAACACGAGGGAGTCAGTATCAACTCATTTTCTTCCTATTCATCATGTCATGTTATAGATTTATATCTTCTTATCATCTATTAGTTACTTAGTTCTAAAGAAATATATATGGTTGCTTTCTGCGACATGTTTTTCTGTTTTCTTTCTCTTCAATCTCAGACAAGCTTCCACATTTCATATTCAATGTCCTTTTGTTCTCCAAGCCAGCTACATATCAGGTCACATTTATTATTATCAGACAGTGGAGAGCACGTGATGACTATGATTCCTGCACATTTAGCTAATTTGACAAAACAAAAATTACTGGATATTAATTGGATCAGTTAATGAATGCCGAATAGGGGTAAATGTTTGATACAGATACGTTTGAAGACAATAAACCTGTTAATGGCCTCCGTAATGATCAAGAATGCTAGAGGTTTAATCCTAGTTTTAATACAATCTGACTGAACTGTCATTTGCTTTTTGTAGTGCTAATGAAGGAGTTTGCATAATGAGGCACAAGTTGGGCGGCTGCTGGGCCATTTCTGCCCCTAGCTCCTACCCTTTCCACTCATCTCTATCGTCTTGGTTGCCCCCCCAACAATGACTTAAAGTTTCCAACACAATGCCTCCTCTGTCATTTTCTATTCCCATCATCTTTTTTATGCTATCTCAGCGTGGTCCTTTACTCTTTCTCTCCTTTCACAGCCTACAAAGACGTATCTATATTCATTGTATTGAATAAACATGCAGACAAGAAACATATCTCTAGTCATTATACAAGTGGAAATTTGCAAAAACTTATGATGGTTGATCATATAGATGATATTTTATTTGAATAGTGGGGCTATACATGAAGAACAAGACTTTGTTCATTGAGTAGTTTGTTGGAATTTTCGTAGTAATAAGTTCTGTAAGAATTAAGATGGTGAATAATGTCCAAAAAATAAAACATCTTCATCTTTATACTTCTATGATTTCAGGAATGGTAAATATAAGAATCACTGAAATAAATCCTGTAAAGAAGGTGAATAGTAGCATTTAAAATTCCAATCCCTCTTGATGTTTGACGTGATTCCAAGAATAGTATCTGCTGAAAAACCAGTAAACAAACAGTCCTTAGCTGCTAACATACTCATGTCCGACACTCACACCGGAGTCCAAGTAACACATATGTACAAAGGAATTGGAAGAGAAAATAAGAGTAAGATTGCTAGAGCTACCTGTTGATGTTGGAGACAAAACTTAGTTGATCATTCTTAATGGAACCCCATATTGTACACATTGTAAAGACCTTGAGGATCCATGTTCCAAGTTGAAAAAGGTTGCAGCTGCTGCAATGAGTTTGAGCCATTTTCAGAACACCATACATGAAATCAGGGGAAAAGGGTATTTAACATCATAAAAGCAGGAAACATTACAGTTATGGTGGATGAGCTGAGCGCTTGTTCTGGGATAGAAACCGAAGCACTTGCGATTCCTTCAGTTGCTGTTAGGGGAGGATGCATTGTTTCGTTTAACATGCAATTTACAGCTTCTTTTTGCATTGGATTCAACTGAAAGCAGGTCAAATTGGGCATTGCTGGTAACTTAGCGACTGCTGGAAATTTGGCGACGTAAGCAGGAAACTTCATTGCATGATTATTTAAGCACAAGTCAGTCGTAAAAGAAGTCACTTGTTGTAATTCATTTTCTCCAATAAACAGTGAGAAAAGACAATTCTGGAGGCTGTTTCCTTACCTCTTTTATAGGCAGGTTTTCAACATTGAATTCAACACTTGAATTTAGAGCAGCGATTTTCATAGACAAGAACTGCAAGAATATTTTATTACTACCTGATAAGTTAAACAGAAAGATGTACTTAAACATTCAAGTCTAACAAGATCAATATGCATACCTCAACTTGTCTTTGGAGAGATTGAACATAGTTGATTATTTCATCAAGCATTCCAGCTTTCCCTGTGACCTTATTGCAACCAGGGACTAAATCTTGCAAACATTTCATCTTCTTACTGATCTTTTCCCTTCTGGCCTGTATATTAAAGACAGGTAAAGGCCATACCAGTTAAAATTACTAGTAATTTTCCTTAGCAATTACAACTCGAGACACAAAATTCCAACTTACTCTTTCTGCCAAGCTGTGACTGTCAGTAGCCTGGCCACGGCGCGCCCTTACATGAATGTAATCCGGCTTCTGAACCTCAGAAGCCTTGGAATTCTCCATTGAAGAATTCCTGGAAGCTTGTGCACTGCATTTTGTTTTCACCTCAGATTCCCCTTCCTCTTCACCTTTGATCCTCTTATCTTTGCTTTTATGGTCTGCAACAACCTGCACATCAAGAATGACACTACATATTGAACTGATTTGATCTAGTAATTCACATGAGTAACAATTCATACATGTTTTGCTTTCCTTGATCAAAGAAAAACCTTAGCGTCGTATTGATTAAATTTATTCAAAAGCTGATAATTTCATTCTTCAAAGTGAATAAATTTGGAGTGAAGACAAAGTCAGAAACCTCAGCTTTTCTCTTGGTAAAGCTGTCTCTGCTGCCACTGCCAGTGGTGGATTCCATTTTCTCCAAAACCATATCCTCTCTTCCCTCTTTCATAGCAGCAGCATGGAAAGCTGTCATCTGACAGCTAGAAGTCCGAGAAACACAGTAACCGAGAGCAGCATCAGGCAGCACCAAATTCAACTTTTCACTGTCACCAAACTCCGGTCCTCCACCCACTGGAAAGTAGACAAATTCGTGAAAACCATCACCGCCCAGATAAGCTTCTGGCCTTTTCAGCTCAACTATTGGTCCACTACCTAAATAACTCTGAAACTGAGGCACTGAACTTGCACATAATTCAAGGGGATAGGTTGCTTGTTGTCTGTCGACCACCGTCACGTCCATCCCGTTATAGGTACAGCTTTCCAGGGAGGAGAAATGGGATTCTTTTGCTTTCCTCTCAAAAGATTTTGAACACCCTGGTCGCCTAAGGTGAAGATGAATTTGCAAAGGATATATAATAATAATAATAAAATTTATATATAAAGAGAAGGATTTGGGTAGAAGAGAGGCAAAGATTCAGAAAAGAATGCGAGCCATTAACGAGAGCTTGTGGCCTATGAGACCCAGTTACATAAACTCCATGTGAGAATGTCAGTTTATAACAGAAAACGGAGAGTGGTTCAAAGAAAGAAAAACGGAGAGGCTTCCTCCAAAAGGGTAATATTTCAAGGTTTATTGAAGGTAATTCAATTTGAAGGTGAGGGTGATATATGGAGGCTTCCCACATGATTTTTTTTTTGCTGAGTTTTCAGCGTCTCCTCAAGGCTTTGGCTCTAAACAAAATAAACAGTCAAATCAAGTTGTTTGACGAACCTTCTATTAAAGTCTTAATTTCCTTTTTTAGAAAAATAAATATCAGCTTGAGGTTGTTAATTCTAGTTTCATAATATTAATATTAATTTTTAAGTACCATAAGTTTCGATTTCTATAAATATCAGGAACACCATAAGACATGAGAGAAATTTTTTTTTTTTCAAAATATTTATTATAACTATTTCGATAATTAATTTTTCGTATTTTATAAACTCATTAGAAAATGATGTGTTTTAAAACTGTTTTATACTCAAAACGAAGATTGAACCCAAAGACAGAGTCAAGAGGAGTTGGGAGGGTTCCCCAACCCCTTAAAATGAAAAATATCACATTTCATCTTTTTATAATTTTAAAATTTTTAAATTAATATATGATAAAATTATAATTTAACCTTCTCAAAAATAAAAAAATTTAATTTAATTATTTAAAAATTATAAAGATATAAACTATCATAAAAATATATCGATTCCCTTTAAAAAAAAATTTAGCTCTGCCCCGCATAAGAGGAACCCTTATTATCTTAAAAATGAGAGAAATTTTAGTCACAGTATTCGATTGGTTTTGTCAGGAACAGGGAAAAAACAGGAGAGCAAAGCATGAACGGTGTCGTTATACTCAGCAACAGGAAAAAAAAAAAAAAAGGAGAGCAAAGCTAAAACGATGTCGTTATGCACGGAACAGCCACACTTAGTTTGATCAGGAACAGGAAAAAAAGGAGAGCAATCCAAAACGGTGTCGTAAAATAAGGAACAAAAGAGAGTAAAGCAAGCAAAAACGACGCCGTTGTACACAAGTAGCAAAAATTGTTCGAGGGAGGGGTTGAACTTCCGACCCATAATTATGGTCGGCCATACGCAATAGCCAACTAAGCTACTCCAGCTTTTTTTCATCTTAACATATTTTTTTTAGTTCTGACTGAGGGTAGGAAATGTGAAAATGGAGAAAGTAACTTGGTTTTCCTGAATTGCTCCTCCAGATTTAGATAAAAGAAAGCCAAATCTCATCTTATCTATTTCAAGTTTTACATAAACAAATCAGATTTTGAATCCGGATAAAGCCAAAAGTGCAGCAAGCAAGTAAATGTTTCTAACATTTCAAAGCAACCGGCAAGCAAAGATACTTTGCAATATCCTGTGACTGATTCGGGGACAAACTTGCTTAATATATATGCACTTCCACAGGCATTTATACGAGTTTTTTTTTTTATAGCTTGAAGCTCATTGAGGATAAGAGATTATGGGCTGCTTAATAAAAAAAAACTCTTAATTCTCAAGGCAAAAAATATTTGCATGGGATATATTGAATGGACTGTACGAATGACCCACCGACAACGTGTGACAATTTAAGGCAGAATATAAACAAATCCCCCAACCAGCTTTTTCTTTTAATCTAACAAAGAAACTCACGTCACATGATACATGACAGCGAGCATCTTCATGTTCTATGCTATACTTGAAGTTTTTATTCAAAGAGCTAAAAATGAAGATGAAAAGAGGAGTTTCATCTTTTTCATTACCATCTACTTACACAACTTAAGTTTGCAAGAGAACAGATGCGACTATACCATGCATTTAGGTTTATATTTTTCAACTATATCTTCTTATAATAATCAAGTTGCGACTGTCCTAAAAGTTGTTTGAAGGTAACAAACAGTTTTGTTGGGTATTTTTCCGTGTGTCTTATTGAAGAGGATAATCGGGTATTAATATACAAGATTATTGTTCATGAAATGGACATTTAAATAAGTTTCATGCATGCTGACACGTTTACCACTCTAGATTCAACACGTGTTCACCAGTTAACCTGCTTTACTTCGCAATCTTAGCACGCGAGCTAGGCATGCGAATTCCCCTTCATAAGCATTTATGGCGAATCCTCATAGTGAGACCCACATGCATCAAGCTGATAGGATCCATGCACGGGCCGCAAGTCGGTAACCCATGTCGCGCTCGGTCTCGAGTTGGTGATCTGAGATAAATAACAAGTTTCTAAACCTAAGGTCCCAGCTATAGTCAGATGTAAAATAAATAGCTTGAATAATGGGGAATAAGTGATATTGGATAGGATGGCTGATTATTAAGTAAATTTTAATCCAAAAGAAAATTATTTGACCTAATTGAGGCATAAAACAGTTTTATTCTGTCCTTATAAGTGATGGTAGGGTAGACCATGCGTAGGGTATGTTGGAAGGAGGTTCACCAACTTCATGTGGGTGTGTCTCCACAAGATTCGACCGTCAAGGCTCCTCATTAAGTTATGGTGAATAGGCATTAATCTCACTCCAAAACCCCACCATTATTGACTATATTGTTCCCTGCCAACTCATTGAAGTAACCTACCAATGATCGAAAACTTGCCCATCAAGTTCTTTTTAATTCTATTTCTGCAATATTCAGATCTATGATGGCAATTACTGACCTTAGCTCTAACGGGACCCAAGTTCAAAATGGGTCCATCAATTATAATAAACTTTAAAGAGAGGAAAGCATGCATATCGGATATGAACTTATCATCTCTCATCTATACAAAAGTTGAATATATAGCTATCCTCCATTAGCTAGGCTTCAATTTCAGCCGCTAAACATTGACAAGTTAAAAGATATTGTCAGGTTTGGGAATGTTTTCTTATTGGAATCAAGTGCACACGCAAATTTTCTATTCAAATATGATTTGAATATTTCGTCACAAATCAAATAACTTTTTGATTAAATTTTAGGTACAGTTTTCAATGTTTTATAAAATAACCTCTCTCTTTTTTTTTTTTCCTATTTTTTCCCGGGTAAAACTTCCATTCAAAACTTATCGAGAATTAATTTTGAATGAATGTGATTTGTTTTAAGGATTGTCTAATGTTGATCTTAAAAGTAGCAAATTTTCGAGTGCACTAACTGTTCGGATATTGTTCCCTGGTGTAGCAAATTTTGTAATTATTCAAATGGATAGATTGATTTTTTTTTTTTTTTTTGTTTATTTGTAATATTTCTCACCCATCTCGACATGCAATATAAATGGAAGGGGTTCTCGGAGCATTTTCTAAATTACAGTAAAAAATTTTCTTTAATAAAACACCATTTAACAACCTTATAGATTTTCTTTAAAGCATTTTTCAGTGTTCAAGCAAAGAGTAAAATGTAATTTCGAAATTATTTTGGGTCATTGAATACATGTTAGGACCCATTTAAATCATAAACCAAATATTTAAAGTTTATCGACTTAAATCGAGATCTTCAAACGTTTTTATATAGTTGAAAAATCAAATCTGAGATGATTTGAGGGCTTTAGAATCAATTCAGAATCATTTTGAAGTGGTTTTGGGGTAATTGGAGCTGCCCAAAACTTGAAACAGATCTGGAAAAGTCAAAATAGCTCAAAACAGTGTCTAGGGCACTTTTTGCGGTGCAAGTCCCCACTTGTACTGATACAAGTCCCTGAAACTATAGATGGGGGCATTCTATTTAACTTGTTGCGATATCAAGGTGGCCAAATATCGATATTTAGGCCACCAAAGATAAAAAAATGATTCAAAGATACTCTAAAACATGCCCAAACATCACCATATCATTTCAATATGAACCAAAGCAATATAAATCAACATTTGTACTCATGATTCAGGCATAATAAAATCACATAAAATTTTAGCTAAACAAATTTCAAAAGATGTAAACCATACCATTCACGTTACAATCCTTGTAAACAATATGAGACCTTGTATACATGCCACCTAATTCAAAATCAAATACACCCAAATGATTAAATTGCAACCTTAAAAGTGTGTTAGGTGATGCTCCCCAAGCTATCATAGCAACTCCTTAGAAAGTTTGTACCCACACGTTTTAATCCACTATCACGTGAGTTTTAAAAGCTCAGTAAGAAGCAAGGAGTGCTTCTGGTAGTTCCTTTTTGCAGCAAGACAGGAGTGCTTCTGTTCTAAGCACAGATTAATTCTATTATGTACTGTTTCTTTTACCAAAAAAAAATAAAATAAAATTTATCCCAAGTATTTATTAACGCTGTGCCCTTCAAATGAATCATCTTATTAAATTCATTCAAGCCACGTTTGACAGTTTTAACCCATTCATACAAATTTGCCATGTAAAGGGCTCGACTTATAGTTTAATGATTTATTAACAAATTCAATTATGAATATGTTTCTAGTTTTGACATTTGATGTGATTTTATGAATCTCACCTTTCAATTTCACTTTCCATCCCTAAGGACTTAAACAATTTATCACTCACCTTAATCACACATTAAGGCTTCAATTAGACCACATTTTGTTAGGATCCATTATTACACCACTGTCTTAGTCGCTTACTGTGATTGTTGGCTCTTTACCGTTCATAGTGATTATTACCTTTTTAACACATACCATTGTTAGGTCATTTTTTATTAATCATATTTCAGTTTATTACGCACTTAGTAAGCTTAGAGAAACAGAGTCGAATACACAGGACTAACCAACCAACACAAACCACCGTAATGTATTATAGTGCTAACGTCTGAAGACTAAAAGAGAATGGATCCATAACACATCGAAGTGCTACGCCTGAATTCTAAATCATGGTTGAAACTATAACGGCTTGATTTTCAGTGCTACTGGAAAATGCAGTTTCGAAACACTGTTTCTGTAAATATTAAATATGAATATTACGGGGTTAATATAAAAATATATTGAAGTTTGGTGGAGCAATTTTGTCAATTAGATAGTTAATTTAGACTCAAGGACTAAATTCTAAAAGTCCAATCGCTATAGAATTAGCCAAAGGTTTAGGGACCTAAATAGCAATTAGTCAAAGGTTCAAAATGGTAATAAAACCATTTCCAAATAGGTTTTGGTGGATGATGATGACATATTCCATTATATGTGGTTAATTGATACGTTAAACTAATGAAAACATAATTAAACTATTTAATTTAGGTAAATTAAAAGTTAATTAAAGTATAGAAGTTAAAGATAGTGGAGCATTCATCAGCTTTCTTCGTCCTACAACCGTCCACTATTTTCAAAGCAAAAGAAAAACCCTCCAACCTTGGAAAATCATTCGACTACAAATTAGGAATGTAATTCAAGTCATTTTCTTGTAATTTTTATAAAATTGAGGTCATGGGAGCTTAATTTAACTAGTTCGTGTACCAATTTGTGAAAATTTTAAACTTTTAGAAAGTTTTCATTGTTGATTTCTTGAAGAACTAGGCTTGAAATTGATAGATTTTAAGCTTAGATTATAAAAAGGACTAGATTGTAAAGTTAATTTAGCTAATTTTTAACTTTGTTGTATTAGAGACCAAATTGAAAAAACTGTAAAAATTTTCATGAAATTATGTTAGAAATTAAAAAAAATAAAAATAAAAGATCCCTAATATGAATATATGAAATCGGATTTTTAATCCGATACTAAGAATCGAAAGTTATGTTATATTGTGTTTAAGGACTAAATTGAATAAAATATAAAAATATAATGGATATCGAAAAATGAATTCATGTAGATTCATGCATATCATAATATTGTATGATAGCGAATAGTATGATTTTTATTTTTCCCCTATTAACTTCACTCTGCTCACATTTTGGACAAGTAAGTTAATAAGGAACTTACTATTTTATTATATGTTATGCATGATTTTGATTTGATTCTATATATATATTGAAACAAAATTGGAACATTAGTGAATTTGACATATATGGTTAGTATGGATTGAATTGAAATGTTGTGTATGGTGAAATAGTATTGGGTACAAATGTGAAAGTTTGAATGTGTACTAACATGCGATCATATTGAAGGTACAATATGAAATACGAATAATTATAAGAATAATATTGAATCACGTGAAATTAATGCTCGTATGAATTTAATAAAGATTAAAATATGATTATACGAGAATTATTATAAATTTTAAAGATGTCCAACATTTATTGCGAATTCTCGAAAATTATGTGACAGGTTAGGAAGGTTGATTTTAGATGATACGAATCGGACAATTTCAACGCACTGGCTTCTACTTTCTCGCTGAAATATAAATACCAGTGGAGTAAAAAGAAGTTGTTTCCTTTTTATCAACTCCTTGATGGGTTTATAAAAACTAATATGAATAGAATTAAATAGACATATTAGGGATAAATTCTAAAATTAAATAAGAATTATGGTTTAATGTATAATTTTATACATGAATTTTGATTGGATCTAATTTTTTTAAACTATTAATACAATTATTGATATAGCATCATTTTATCTTAATATATTACACATATAGATAATTATATTTATCTAACATAAAAATAAATTAATGCATTTATTTCTTTAAGTGTGTATGATTAAATCAAAATTAAAGTTTCAAGTATACATTTAAACCATAATTAGAGTTTCATGTGCATAATTGAACCAAATTAAAGTTCATGTATACATACATTAAATCAAAGTTCATGTATAACTTTGAGATTTATCCCGATATATTATAAATAATAGATATGTAAATTTATTTTTATAATCTAATATATCATAAATATATTTTTAATTATTATTTAATATACAATCATTTAGATATTTTATTATTTAATTTGAAATAATTTAAATTTGGTTATAAAAAATTATTTAATGTACAACGTAAATAAATGTTTTTAGTTATTAATTTTTATTTTTATTTTTTCTCAATCATCAAGGGCAGTGGCGGAATTAGAAATTTTTTTGGGGGCTTAGAACTAAATTGATTTTTTTATGATAGTAAAAATATAATTTTTGTCATTTTAATTGTCTATGTATTTATAA
Source organism: Kokia cookei (assembly GCA_039519145.1). Taxonomy (NCBI): domain Eukaryota; kingdom Viridiplantae; phylum Streptophyta; class Magnoliopsida; order Malvales; family Malvaceae; genus Kokia; species Kokia cookei. The sequence continues at coordinate 16,067,193 of CM076909.1, forward strand.
TTTTTAAAAGATTAAATCAAATTTTTATCATTTTTGGAAGCCAAAGTACAATTTTATCATTATTAATTTAAAATTATAAATTATAAAGGGTTTAAATGTAAAATTTTCTATTTTAGGGGGTCAAGGCCCTTGCGAGCCCCCCTTGACTCCGCCACTGATCAAGGACGTAGCTAGAGGGCTGGCAGGGACCCCGACTCCCCCCTAAAATGGAAAATATACATTTAGGTTCTTTAAATTTTTTAAAATTTTAAATTAATAAAGGTAAAAATACACTTTGTTGCCCTAAAAATGATAAAATTTTGATTTAATCCTTTAAAAATTCTAAAGATACTCGCTATTAAACTAGTGAAATTGCATTATCAACAAAAATAAATAGTGAAATTACATTTTTACTATCATAAAAATTAATCTAGTTTTGACTCCTAAATTTTTTTTCTATCTCGCCTCAGCTCATTATGGTGTTTAAATCCAAATATATGCTTCTCATATTAATTTTAATCTCACTGTTACAATTTCTAATCTCATTACCATAATAATTATAGAATTTAAATTCTCAATTGAGAATATGGTTCAAATTGGCTTTCTTTCTTTTTCATTTCTCTAGGTTTTTATTTGAACTTTGTTGATTGAATTTTCGAGAGACAAGTTTAAACTTTGAAATTTTTTAGAATATTTATTATTTTATATAAAGATAAATCTTAAAATTATACATGAATTTTGATTTGATATATAATTGTATATATGAATTTTAATTTGATGCAATTATACACATTAAACTCTAATTGCGATTCAAATGCATACTTGAAACTTTAATTTTGATTTAATCATACACATTTAAAAAAATAAATACATTAATATATTTTTATGTTAGATAAATATAATTATTTATGTATATAATATATAAACATAAAATGATGTTATACCAATAATTGTGTAAATAATTTACAAGAATTGAATCAAATCAAAATTTCATATATAAAATTATACAAAATCTAAATTCATGTCTACAATTGCACATTAAACCATAGCTCATGTATAGTTTTGGGATTTATCCTTTTTATATAAATTATAATGTAGTTATATATATAAAAAAATAATTTTTGGAATATTTATGCATTTTTATATTTTTATTTTTATAAAAATTAGGATAGTTTGAGATAATTTATAGTGTTGAGGATTTTTTTTTTTTTTAATATATTGGGTTGTTTAAAATTTATTATTAAATTGTAAAAGTTGAGAGATTTGTTATTACACCGTTTTTTGGATTGGGGGTTCAGTCTCTCCAAACGCTAAAGGAAATGAACTAAAAAAATCGGACTTGATTATGTGGGCAACCATTTTGAAAGTTTTAAAAGTTGAGTGATTAAAAGAGACATTTAAATATAGCTAGTGACCTGCAGTGTAATTTGGCCAATTGTTTTACATAAAATGTCACTATAATAAAAGACAATGACGCGCATACAGTATAGGAACTTCGTACAACGTGAGCGAATTCAGATGATTGTTCCATAAATTCCTCTCCAATATCACAACGCAACTGAATAACCGAACAAAGCTCTAATCCGATGCCGACAACAGTACCCTTGCCCTAAAACAAGTGGCAAGATGGGAGCATTTCCTGTTACATAAATAGCCTCTATCAGCCACGTCGTCCATTGCAAAGCCACGTTTCACTACCACTGCTTTTTTCTTCCTTCCTTTTCCTATAAAAACCTTAAAAGATTTTGAGAAATAGAACAAAACTTTAATATAGGATCTTCAAGGTTCTTGATCTTGTTTTTGTTACCGTGTTTAGCTATTTTCTTTTTCAAGAAAAAAATACCAATACGCTTGTAGAGGCAAAGACGATGGAGAGGAAGAAAGCGGTGGGAATGCTGGTAATGGTATTGGTGTCAATGGTAGGGCTTTGCTGGGGATGGGGATGGCAAGAGATGACAAAGGGAACTGTGAAGGAGTCGTTGTCTGACTCGGGACTCGACAACTTCCTCGAGTAATGATCAAACAATTACTTATATCATACTGCCTTCTTTTTTTTAAAATAAAGATTCACATATAACTGGAAAATTTTCGTGGGCGTAGTTGGTTAGGTTGAGGCTTGAGACTCTCTTTCCTTTTTTCTTTTAATTGTTTTCATGGATAAGCTAGTAGTTTAATTGTATACTTGATAGTAATTATGGTCCATAATTTCCTCTCTTTTTTTGTTAATTATATACAAGAAATGTATCTCTCTCCAATGTATCTGGTTGTGAAATTCTTAAACAATGAAGGAGAGTGCATGATTCCATTATTAGGATTGATTAGGCTGGTTAGATGGATCCGTTTGGCTTATAGATCGTGTTGACAGACATATGTGGTTAACTTCTTGTGTGTCTCACAATGGTAATGACTCTGCCAGGGTCATTGGACAGAAATTTCAGAATGCAAGGGAGGCGGCTAAAGATATGATGGATAAAGGTGGAGTTGGTGCCTTAATGTCTGCCTCTGGTAATTCATCTTATGCCTTTCCTAGTAATGTTATTATTATGTCTTGTCGGTAGCATCGAACTATGCTGCCAAAATATCTAGAGAGGAAATAAACGCAGCTAACCAGATGCTTAATATGGCTATGGATGTAGATTTGAATCAGGTTGATAATGGTCGAGAGACAATGGCATATAGGGAAGACAAAGGAGACGATGGCTATGACGAAGCTCGGCATGAAGCTCATCATGCAGAAGAAAAAGTTGCAGGTGCGATGGAGAATGGAAGAGGTGAAGCTCATCATGCAATGCAGCATGGAAGAGATGAAGCCCATCATGCGAAAGATGAAATTGCAGATGCAAATGAGCATGGAACAGATACAATAGATTATGCCAAAGAACCAATGGCAGAAACCAATCAAAATGCTAGAGATAAAGCGGTCGATGCCAATAAAAAAGGTAGTAAAGAAACTAAGGAAGCTCATGGATCATCTGCTGATAGGATCTTCAGAGAAGATGCTATGGCTAAGTTTGAGGCTGTTATGGATGATGATGTGGTTAAGGTTATTAAATATAAGGCTGCAGAATCAATCTCGTATGGAAGAGATGAAGTTCCCTATGCCCATAATGTAGGAGAAAGATATGCATCTGGTGATAAGATCACGAGTGAAGATGCTCTGGCTAAGTTTGAGGCTTGGAAAGAGAAGGCTTACCATGTTATAAGTGATGATGTAGCTTGGATTCTGATTAAGGCTGTAGAATCGCACGGAAAAGATGAAGTGAAGGCTTCCCATCTTATAGGCGATGATGTGGCAAAGGTTATTGATAAGGCTGCAGCCCATGCTTATAATGAAATAGAAGGATATACATATGCATCTGGTGAAAAGATCATGAATGAAGATCTTATGGCTAAGTTTAGTGATAAGATCATGGGTGGAGATGTTATGGCTAAGTTTGAGGCTTTGACAGACAAGGCTTCCTATATTATAGCTGCTGGTGTAGATAGGATCCTTAAAGATAAGGCTGCAGAATCAATCTCGCGTGGAAGAGATGACGTTTCCCATATCTATAATGAAGTAGGAGAAACATATGTATCTGGTGATAAGATCATGAGTGAAGATGTTATAGCTAAGTTTGAGGCTTTGATAGATATGGCGTGCCTTGTTATAGCTAATGATATAGCTAGGATTGTTAAAGATAAGGCTGCAGAATCGATCTCGCATGGAGATGAAGTTTCGCATGCCACATATGAGATCATGAGCGAAGAACTTAAACCTAAGTCTAAGGCTTGGGAAGGGGAGGCTGCCAATGCTATAGGTGATGATGTAGCTATTAAACATAAGGCTGCAGAATCAACCTCGCACAGAAGAAATGAAGTTTCCGATTCCTATAATGAAGCAATCAATAAGGTAAGAGAAACATATGGATCTGCTGACAAGATCATGAGCAAGGATGCTATGGCTAAGTTTGAGGCTGCCATGGAGCAGGCTTCCCATGCTTTAGGAAGAGAACAAGATTCGAATGCTTATGATGAAGCTAAGAATGAGTATGCAGCGGCTGATAAGATCTTGAGTATGGATGCTATGGCTAAGTACGAGGCTGCCAAAGAGAAGGCTTCCCAGGCTATGGGTGATCTTGGAGCTAAGATGAGAGCGAATATGGCTGAGGTCTGAGTTATTTACTAGATTATGGGTTAAGCTACTTGATGTTATTGTAAATTGCAGAGTTATCTGCTTTTACTTTGTTGAGTTATTTGGTGTTACGTTGACACTTCTGAATGTTTGCATAGTTGTTTACTAGAATATTCTTTTTTGCAAATCAACTTAGTTAATAATTTTGAAGTGTAATTTTTTTTTTGGTTGTTTTTTAACTATTTTTTTAGTAGTAGTAATTTAAAGAAAATTTAATATAATTTTGAGGGGATTGATGAGTATTAAGTAATTTTAAATTCAGACAATTTATTTGATGTATAAGTGTATGGATTATCAGTAAATAATGTAATATTTTATTATTAAATTAAATAAAAATAGTGAAAAAATTTATCTAATTTTATTATTAAATAAAATAAAATTAGTGAAAGATATATCAAATTTCTAAATAAAAACTAATACTTATATTTGAACAAAATTGAATAATATTAGAACTTAAAACTTGAGACTTTAGACACCTAAACATCTTAAAACCCTAAGCTAAAGATTTACATCTGAAAGTATTAATATTTTATTCATAATAGTTTATTTCAAATGTTTCAATTGAACTTGTTGATGGGTTGGTTAGCTGTCTAAATTCGAATTAAAATTTAGGAGAGTTTGTATAAAATATTTAGGAGAATTTGTATGAAATATTAAGTCTGAAAAATAAGTTCAAGCAAAAAAGGTTAGGTCTTTTAAAATATGAGTTGGTGTCTTGATCGTTTTAAGCTTGTAGTGTTTTATATTATATTATTTTGATTTAAGGGTATAAAAAGCCTTTAAATTTTTTTTTAAAAAAAATTAAGTTCTTCCTTTTATTTGGTACTCACTTGGATACTTGAACTTTCAAAATGCATAAAATAGGTCTTCAATTTTTTTCAAAAAAAGCAATTAAGCCTCTACTTTTATTTTACACTTAATTGGGTACTTGAACTTTCAAAATACATCAAAAAGGCCCTCAAACTTTAAAAAAAAAAAGCAATTAAGCACTTGATTATTTTTGCACTCAATAGGGTACTTGAATCGCCCCTAATTTTTTTAGTCAAAACGCCATATGTCACAACCACAACATAACATGTGACAAAAAATGGTTAAAGGTATTTTTTATGCATCTTATAATTTTTTTTTTATATATTTTTTTATTTTTTTATTTTTTATAATTTTTTTGTCACATTTCATGTCGTGATTGTGACATAAGGTGGCTTTAAGAAAAAAATAGAGGTAGTTAACTTTAACGATCAATTGTTCTTTGATGTATTTGACAATTCAAGTACTCAATTAAGTGAAAAATAAAAGTAATGGCTTAATTGCTTTTTCAGAAAAAGTTTGAGGGTCTTTTTATGTATTTTAAAAGTTGAAATATCCAAGTGAGTGCAAAAAAAGTAGGGGCTTAATTGTTTTTTTTTTTATAGTTTGGGGGCTTTTTATACCCTTAAGTTTATTATTTTTTATATATTATATAATTTATAACACATAAAAATTAAATATATTGTAATACGCAATACTACTATGATGTAAATATTAAAAAAGTCTATGGTAATTAATATAAATTTTAATAAATAAAATTATTAAATATTAAATTAAAAATAATATAAATACATATAATTTTTTTTTAAAATATGATGAGCCTAAAATGGATTTAGGTTAACTATTTAAAAAATACTATCATGTTTGGACAAGTATAAAGAGTGTTAATATCAATGCCTAGGCTTGACTCGACTCACAAACACCTTTAGATATAACAAAAATTAATTTTAAATTTTTTTAATCAAAATTTCACAAATTACTTTGATCACATTCAAATTAATTTTTAAATGTTACAAACTCAAAAATAAAAATTTTAAATTATAAAAGTTTTTTAGTACTTGCCAACGTTTTAAAATGTTTTTAAGCCTTGTTTTCAAGTTTCCCAATAGTCTTTTGAGACAAGGTCATATGTCTCGAGAGACATGTACATGAATGTAAAACATGTTCAATGGAAGCATTATCTCATAACAATTTGTGTTTTGTCTCAAGACATAGGCTATGTCTCAAGACATAAGCCTATTTATCTCGAGATAGACCCACATAGAACTTACAAAAATCCTTCAAAAGTGTCTTGTCTTAAGAAAAAAGCTAAACCAGTGACTAATTTGTGAATCTTTCAAATGTTATAAATATTACCATTGTTGAATATGCTTGTTCTTGAAATTTTTTGATGGGTTTCTATGCTTGATGAATGGGTTTGATCTTTTTGTAAAGTGATTTTTGAGGAAATTAGAGTTTAAGGACTAAAGTGATAAAATGATGAAATTACATGTATTTGTCGTGAAATAATTGCTTGTAGGGTGTGGGCATATAACCCTTGATGTTCGGCTGGTACAAGTTAAAAAAGAAAATGGTTATTTTGCATCTTTTGTGTTTAAGGACTAAATTGAATAAAGGTAAAATGTTAGGGGTAAATTCATAAATTTCCTAAAAAGGACCAAATTATGTTATATGATCTGATTGAGTGTTTTAATGCAAGAAATTGAATGATTTTTGGATGTAGATTATGATCGTGTTTCAGATCGAGGAAAAGATAAATTAGCGGAGTAGTCATTGAAGTCTAATCGTAACTGCAATTTAGTTTGGTAAGTTCGTAATGTAAATTTTACTTAATATTTCTTGTATGTATATTGTCATTGTTCAGCAATTTGAAGCACTTGAAATTCAAGAGATCGAGAAAATGAAATGAAAGAGATAGTAGGCTTTATGCTATTGAAAGAGTACTAGCGCGATGGTTAACGTACCGCATATGTTGCGAGTCATCGACAGCTAGTGTGAGCAGCATTGTGATTCTAAAAAGAGATATGAATCCTAAATGGATTATAGACCCTCCGTTGGTTGGGACTTATGTTGTATGCATACTCCCGACAACTCGTGTGAGCGACATCGTTAGGGAACAATTTACAAGCAAATACCGTACCGATAACTGGGGTACCGCATACGTTGTGAGTCCTCAACAACTCGTGTGAGTAGCATCGAGTACTAGTAACAAAAAGGTTATAGATAGGAAAGTGAAAGATTACAATTAACTCGAGGAAGCAATGAAACTATTCTGACTCGGTTGAATTATAGTTGCTTTATACAAATGTTTGGTAATTCTTTAAAACTATCGAACTTACTAAGCTATAAATCTTACCAAAGATGTCGTTGTTTTGTAGATTGCTTGCTGATTGAAGATTGGATCATCACTTCTTATAAGTCACACTATCACGGAGCTCGTTGGTAGTTTTTACATCACTCGGTCTTATGACATGTACTAGGATGATGTTATCTTTTGTTTTTGTAATAGAGATGGTAAAATCTTATATTGTTGATGGAATGTTGAATGTGGAAATGAATATAGTGTATGTTAGAGTATAGACTTAAAAATGCTATTAAATGACTTGGAAACTATGTATGTTGTGTGATGGATTAATGCATATTTGGAGTTATGTATGTTTGTGTTGATAAACTTATGTTTTTGTATGATTCTAGAGACTCTGCATACATGTTTCGATAAACCTCATGCATGTATCGGTAGAAGTATAGGGTATAAGAGAGGTTTTTCACTGACTTAAGTTGTATCGATAGTTGCATCATAGGTAATGATAATTCTACTCACAGAAGTATCGGTAGCTCGTAAACTTGTACCGGTAAAAGTTGCAAGGTAAGATTTCTTAACTCTCTAGAGTTTTTAATATCGTTAGAAGCATGACATGTTTCTGTAGAAGCAATACTTGTATCGATTAATATTGTTTCAAGTATCGATAGAAATATGCACTGTTCTTGAACTATTTACTGACTTGATAACTACCGATACTTGTCCAACAGGTACCGATAAAAGTCTCCAAAAAGGTCAGAATGATATTTTTGCCCTTGTTGTATCGTGCTTATAATCAAATAATGATATGTAACGTGTGGAATGAAAATTCTTTAATAAAAGTAAAGTTCGAATAATATCATGGTGAAATTGAACAGTGATAAATGAATAATAAAACACCGGAACCTTAACCGACGATGGTTTTCGGGTTTTGGGTGTTATAAGACATATGCCTAAATGTCTCAAGAAATGTTTGTTGTGTCTCAAGATAGTATGCTCCAAAGGTTATATCTTGTTCTACTTGTCTCGAGACAAGGGTTATATGTGTTAAGGTGTTGCTATAGGTTGCATTTAATATGAGAAATAAATTCTCTCAATGGTTGAAAACTCTTTCCAACAGCTCCATAACATTCGTAAATCAATTAAAGAGTACAAATATGATTCAAGATACTCATATGAAGACAAGAAACAACCTTACAAAGATCAATCCAATCATTTATTTGTTATTCATATTTTCACTTATACAAATTTGTGGGTTAAGTTGTAATTCATTAGTTCAAGTGTTGCCTTGTATTGTAATAGAGCTTAATTGTTGTAATTCATTCTCAATCTTATTTTTTATTTTTTATTATGAGTTACTTAAGGGTTTTAGATAGAAAATCTTAAGGGGAAGTGGCTCTATCTTGCTTACTTAAAAGATAATGATTGTAGAGGTTAAACATTTTCCTTGAAAGGTTCAAATTAGTGAATTTAGAAAATCCTTAATCCTAGTAAGCTAAGGTACTAGAGGTAGGGAATTGGGGCTGATCATTCTAAATTCTTGTTTCTTTCTTGATTGTCACATTTGCTTTAAATTTTTAAAACACCAATTCACCCCCTCTTGGTGTATGTAGAGCTTAAAAATTGGTATCAAAGTAAGAATTTTAAAGATGTTATTACTATCAAGAGGAAAGATCCTCAAGAAGCTCAAGATGGAAGCAACAAATAAAAAAGTGTGTCTTGTAATAGCCCGTTTTTCAGTGGTGTCGGAAACAGTGATTTCGGGACTACAAGCCAGACGAGAAAATTTTATAATGAGTGTTTAAATTAAATAAGTCAATAATAATTTTATATGGAATTTTGAATTAAAGAATTTTAATTATTGAATTAAAATTTAGTATAAGTGGTTTGGTTCAAAAGTCAAGTGGTTTTAAAAAATGAGGTATCGGGATCTCGTTTTTGAAATTAAGTGCCATAAATATTTTTATTAAATATTTACAGAGTCTTATTATATGTTAATTGAAGTTCGGTTGAGTAATTTTGATGATTAATTGCTTAATTAAGGAAAAAGTAGTAAATTGTAAAAGAGGTAAAAGTTAATTGCTATTGATTAAAAATAAAAGGGACCAAAGTGATAATTACACCATGGTCAAAAAGTCCAAGCAGTGGTGGATATGATTACCATCTACTAACTTTTGGGTTATTTATTCATTAAGTCCTAATTAGTTTAGGACTAAATTGAAAACAAGTTTGTTTAATTAAAATTTAATATAATTGAAGGACCAATTATGGAATTGGACCCTCTTTAAATGGCCTAATAATAGAAGTGATGTGAAACTCTTTAGATTTTGGGTAGCTTGCAATTAAATCCTAATTAAATGAGGATTTACTAATTAGTTTATTTTTAGTACGATCGGGAATGGTGGTTTCGAGGCCACAACTTCAATGTGTCAGACAGTAAATATTATTTATTTAATATTTATGAGGTCATTTGCATCATATTAAAATTTGGTTACGAAATTTTATTGTTTAGGTAGTTAATTAAGTAAAAAGGATTAAATTGAAAAAGGTCCAAAAGTTGAATTCTCTTAATTAGAAGTATTAGATGTCAATTGAAAAGTAAGTTGAGGATCTTAAATGGTAATATAACCATTTGTCATTTGAGTGGTTGACTAAAATTTAGTTAAAATTAAAGTGTGAACAAAGGGTATATTGGTAAATTAAGTAAATAAATATTTTAAACCAAAATTGAAAGATGAAATATAATCATCTTCTTCTCCAAGGAGCCGAAACTCCATTGCCAAGGGGAGAAGCAAGCCTCGGTCACTTGGTTTCTTAGATAGGGTGAGTAAATCTTGCTCGTTTTTAGTAATTTTTATATTTTTGAACTCGTTTTAACTTGATCTAGCTAACTCGGGAACTAATTTGTAAAACTGTTAAACATTTTGGTTTATTCCATTGATGAGTTTAGTGTGTCTTTGAAGTTTAATGATGAAACAGTAAGCTTGGTTGTTAAATGAGACTATTTTGCAAAGTAATTTTTAGTAATTTTCATGTTAAATGACAAATATAGAAGTAGTAAGAGTATAAGGACTTGTTGTTAAATAAAACAAATATGGGAAGTATTGGATTGCTTTAATATTCGGTTGAACTTTTTTTTAAGGAAAAGTGGTTAATTTGCAAGTTTTTAGCTAAAGGACTAAATTGAATAAAAGTGAAAAGTTAAGGATAATTTTGTAAAAATACCAAAAAGGCTTATTTGCATAAAATGATTAAAAATTATGTTTATTTAAACAATTGAATGAAATTTATTGTAATAGATCAAGATCGTGTCTCGATCGTGGAAAAAGGAAAATTACGAATTTACCCTTGAAGTTCTCTTTAACTACAATCTCGTCTAGTAAGTTCGTAACGTTAAATTTACATTTAAATAGTATATTATTTGTATTCTTTATGATTGTTTTAGAACAAGTTATGCTACGTGAAATTGTGAAAGATGAAAAAGAAATTAATGAAAGAGATATCATGCTTTGAATAGATGATTTGAAACCGACGTGATGGCTAAGGTACCGCATATGTTGCGAGTCCTCGACAGCTCATGTGAGCAGCATCGTGAGTCGAGAAATGAGAAAAGAATCCAAGAATGAATTACAGGCCTTACGATGACTGAGATTTATGCATAAGTGCATATTCTCGACGGGTCATGTGAGCAACATCATTAGGGAACAGTTATATGCACAAATATCGTATTGATGGCTGAGGTACCACAAATGTTGCGAGTCCTCGACAGCTCGTGTGACCAGCATCGTGACTCGAGAAAGAGATATGGATCCTAAATAGATTATAGGCCCTACGATGGCTAGGACTATGCTTTATTCATACTCTCGATAGCTCGTGTGAGCAGCATTGTTAGGGAACAGTTTATAGTACAGACAGGTACCGTATCGATGGCTGGGGTACCGCATACTTTACGAGTCCTCGACAGCTCGTGTGAGTAGCATCGAGTACTGGTAATAGAAAAGTTATAGACAGGAAAGTTGGAACACCAAATATGGCTTGAGGAAGCAACAGTTCATCCTAACTCGATTGAGATATAATTGCTTTATGTATATGATTGGTAACTCTTTAAACTCTTCGAACTTACTAAGCTTTGAAGCTTATCAAAGATGTTATTGTTGTTTTATAGATTGTTTGCTGTTTGAAGATCAGATCATCTCGAAGAAATCACACTATTTCGGGAGCTTATTCAGCAGTATTTTCATCACTTGGTTATATGGCATGTACTAGGATGATGCTACCTTTGAAATGCTTGATTTTAGATTGTTAGTTTCTTTGTTGAACTAAACTTGCATGCTTGCTTGATGTTCTAAACAAGCAAATGTGTTTAGTAATGAGTTGACTTGTGAATTTAAGAATCCTTGTGTTGATTGATTGTATTTTGAGTTATATGATGAAACAAATATTGTCATGTATACATTTTGCAAGATGAGAATTTGAATAAAAGTCTTATATTAAATGATGACTGATAAATTTGAGGACTTGTGTGAATAAATGAATTTTGCATACTTGTTTCAGTAGAACCCCTGCATGTATCGGTAGAAGTAGAGGGCAGGAGAGAGGTTATTCACTGACTTGAGTTGTATCGGTAGTTGCATAATAAGTACCAGTAGTTTTGCCCATAAGAGTATCAGTAGTTTATGTACTTGTATTGATAGGAGCTGCAGGGTAGGACATTTTAGCTCTCTAGAGTTTTAAGTACCGGTAGAAGCATGATCTATTTCGGTAAAAGCTTTAATTGTATCGGTAAAACTATCATAGGTATCTGTAGAAGTTTGCACTATTTCCTGTATTGTTTACTGACTTGACAACTGTCACTACTTGTCTAATAGGTACCGGTAGAAGTCTCCTAGAATTGTGGAAATGACATTTTTACCCTTATTGAGTTAATAAACAAAGAAAGAATAATGAATTATATATATATATATGTGTGTATTTTAATAAATCATGAAAGATGTTAAAAATAAGATTTGAATAGGTAACGGTTTGAGGCATGAATGCATGTGATCTCGAAACCCTAATCGAAGATGGTGTTGGGTTTAAGTACTATACAGTGATAGTAAGAAGGATTGATGTAGCTTGGATGATATTGTGATATTATGGTTGACTTGGAATATAGATGTCATGATTTGCGAAATGAATATTGATTCCTTTTGCGATGTACTGATAAGTATGTTTGGTTATAGTTTGGTTAGCTAATGTGTGAACTGTGTGTTTGAGATACAGTACCATGTGATCCTTGATGGAAAATATTTGTATGTGATTCCTAAGTTCTTGCGTGATTGAATTTGATTATTTATTGATTGAAAGGTTGTAAATGGAAAATGTAGTTAGTATTCTGAGCTACAAATTATAATTGTATAAGTTGTGATTGAATTGTATGAAAAAAAAAAGAAAGGCTCGAAAAGTTCTGTAAACCTTGAGACCTTGGACCGGATATGGTTTTGAGTTTTTGGGTGTCACATGTCTCATGGCCTTGAAGCAAAATTCAACAGTATTACAAGGTCTTTCCACCATAAGGCCTCCACTATTCAGTAGAACTAATTACTCTTATTGGAGGACAACAATGAAATGTTCATCCAAGAAAATGACTATGAAGTATGAAAGGTGATCACAAGTGGACCATCCATTCTCAAGAAAAGAGTTGATGGTGTCATAGTTCCCAAAAATGAAGATGAATGGGATGAAACTGATATCTAAATGGTGCAATTGAATGCCAGAACTTGAAGTTACTAATGAAGGTACAAGTAGAGCCAAGGAGTCCAAGATTAGCCATCCCATATTAGATTATAAGCTCTTTAAGGAAAAATTGGATGAAGGAATCAAGAAAATATCCAATTGCTTCACCGATATCATCAATAGCCTCAAGGCTTTTGGGAAGATTTTTTCCACCAAAGATATGGTGACGAAGATGTTGAATAGCCTCCCGAAATCAAAAGATGCTAAAGTGACGACCATAGAAGAGTTTAAGGACCTTGACACTCTTTCTCCTGATGAACTCATTGAGTCTCTACATATGAAAAGAAGATCAATCACAATCCTCAAGAGACCAAAGAAGCTCCAAAAAAAAGTGGGTGTGCCATTTAAATTTACCGTTCATGAGAAAGAGGATGATTCTAGCAACGAGGAGGAGTAGATGGCACTTTTTGAAAGAAAATTCAAGAAATTCATAAAGTTCACATCACCAAGGGTGAAGAAAGAAAGAAAGAAAGAAAGAAAGAAATAAAGAAAGAAAATTACCTTATTATTTGATATAAGAATAAAAAGTTGGGTTATATCAAATTCGAATGCTCTCAATGGAAGAAGAAAGATGTATCAAAATAAAAGACGAAAGCTATGATGACAACTTGGAATGATAGTGACTTTTGTGATAGTGATGAGGAACATGAAATTACCAACCTATGTCTTATGGTCATTGATGAGTCTAAGGTGCTCTCTAATTCTAATGGTTTAAATAAAATATATTTTGTATGAAGTACAATATGTTAGATTTGTTACCCTAAATGTAATATATACGTTTTGACACTTGTATTTTTTGAACAGATTAGTTTAATAAAATTATTCATTAATTACATTAATACCTTTTGTCATCTATCAAGTTCAATTGGTGAGATGTTTTGTCTTGAGTTTCGGAGCAGATGATTCTCAGAAGATAAAGACATAGATGTGACTGGCTAGACTGACAATACATCAAATAGGACCCAAGTAGAATAGGTTCTAAATATGTTTATGGATTTATTCACTTATGACATTCATAGTGTGACATACCTTAATCCTGAGTGAATGATGGACTATGTCTGTGTGACTCATATACTTTGATGTAAATAAAAGCATGTGTTCAAATAGATAAGGAACCAAAAGTTGGTGCGTTGGGTATACAACTTCTGCAATATGTAGCATCATTCAAAATAGTTGAATTCATAACCCAAGACATAGGTAAATGATGTCCTCCCATTAGCATTACATGATAGATGAAAAGTAAACGTGGTCACAAGTCATTTGTGTTTGTAATGAATGCCTTAATTACTATTTGGTTGTAATTGACTTTTCACTAAGGAAGATGTAATGGATACCATGAGATAAAATGGCATGTTCGGTAGTGTTTGAACTTGAAAATACAGGTTTCAAATTGGAATTGCAGTCGACATCTCGACATCATTCAAGTGACGTCTCGACATGGGATCGACATCGTGACTTCTTTTGTTGAGTCGTCTCAATAAGGGAACTCTTCTAGAGCTTGTCCTAACGTGCTGCATCATGTCATGTCAACGTGGAGCCTGGCTTGTTCATGACATGTTTTCACAGCTTTACAATTTAGTCCTTGGAAATTCACATTTCGAAGTCTTAGGTGTTTAATTTTTTAAATATACTAATAAATCTATAATTTGATTGTTTTTAATATTGTTCTGCCGGATCGGTCGCTCAAGACCTTTGGTCTCTACCCGGACCCGATGAAAAAAATGGGATCACTTCTTATGGGTTCGTTGAGAATGATTCTGATCTAGTTCATGGCCTATTAGAAGTAGAAGGCGCTCTGGTGGGATCCTCACGGACAGAAAAAGATTGCGGTCAGTTTGATAATGATCGAGTGACATTGCTTCTTCGGTCCGAGCCGGGGAATCCCTTATATATGATGCAAAATGGATCTTGTTCTATCGTTGATCAGAGAAATCTCTATGAAAAATACGAATCGGAGTTTGAAGAAGGGGAAGGAGAAGGAGTACTCGACCCGCAACAGATAGAGGAGGATTTATTCAATCACATAGTTTGGGCTCCTAGGATATGGCGCCCTAAGATTAACTAAGAAGTTCTAATTGGATTAAACTGATTCCTTAACAAATGTTCCTAAAAATAATTTAGAATTAAAATGTACCTTTAAATTGATGATACATGTGTTTCATGTAAGTTGGACATGAAATGACATTTTTACCTTTATGTCTCATTTGAGTAAATTTTGTTAGAAAAAGCATGCAAATAGGTTTCAATCATCCATTTTTGTATATATATATTCATGAGACATCCGTTATTGTTTGAAAAAGAAAACGAACAGTTAATGGTATGTGAAAATGTTGTGTTGTGTCTTGGGTCACTTCGGTGACAAATATGTCGTGTCGGATTATTCTGGTCGGGTTTAGGGCACTACAAATCCTGAGTGGATGAAGGACAATGTGTGCATGACTCATACACTTTGATGTAAGTAAAAGCCCGAGTTCGAATAGATAAGGAATTGAATGCTGGTGCGTTAGGTATACAACTTCTGCAGAATGTAGCGTCATTCACAACAGTGGAATTCATAGCCCAATACATGGTTAAATGATATCCTCTCATTAGCATTACATGGTTGATGAAAAGTAAATGTGACCCAAGTCGTTCATCTTTGTGATGAATGACTTGAATACTATTTTTTAGTAATTGACTTTTCATGTAATGGTTATCATGAGATAAAATAGGATCATATTGGGAGAACAAATTTGTTGTTGGAAAAAGATCCAATTTGAAGAATGGCCTATTATTTACTTATTTATTGGATTATGAATTCCACTATTATGAATGATGCTACATACTGCAGAAGTCATATACCCAATGCACTAGCTTTCGATTTCTTATTTATTTGAACTCAAGCTTTTACTTACATCAAAGTATACGAGTTATGCATACATAGTTCACCATCCACTCAGTATTAAGGTATGTCACACTATGGACGTCAAAAGTCAATAAATTCATAAACGGATTTAGGATCTATTCTACTTGGGCCCTGTCTAATGTACTGTTAGTCCAATCAGTCACATTTATGTCACTATCTTTTGGGAGACATTTGCTCCGATGCCTAAGACAAAACATCTTTTCAATTGGACTTGATAAGTGACATATTAATCTTTCAATTGGTTTGCTCATTTCTGATTAGTCTAAGAACATATTAAGGTTCATCTACTTATAGAAGTTTTTCCGTATTACGATCCGACCACGTAATATCATTTAGTATTAGTTAAACATTAAATAATTGATGAGTCAATATTTGCTTCCATTTTTCTTTACATGCAAAAACCATTGAGGGCAATATACAAAGGATCTTAATGTAATTTATGGATAATTTTATTACAATAATCAATTCAAAAATATACAAGTGTACATATACGAAAATACTACACTTAGGGCATCAAATCCAACAATTGTTATTATGCCCAAAAATAAGTTAGAATTTATTTCTAAGTACAAATCTATTTTTTGGGAATAACAATTTTATCGGTTTTTATAAGATAGAGATTTACTTTCCTATTCAAAGTAAAAAATTACTTCTGGTTCTATGTTTGATTCGTAATTGTTCGAGCCCACACTCGAAGCAGTTCGTGGTACGAGAATAGCGAAGAAGACCGTTCAGTTGAAAGTCGGGAATACCAAGGATCCATCTCGCACAAAGCAAAGGTACCTTTCGGGAAAAGTTTATTGTTATAAATATCACAGATCAGGTCAATTTTCAATTTTTTTTTATGCAAGAAAACTGTTTTTGAACTGGATTTTTTCCAACACAAGATGACTTCGATGAGTTGGCTATGGAGTTTGAGATCATGAACTCCTAATATAAGAAAATGATTTCAAAATTTAAGACGGTGAATGAATCTCAAACCATAATCCAAGAAATAGAAAAGAAATTAAATGGCATGCAAGTTCAAATTGATGATTTGAATAAAAAGAACAAGAGTTTGCATGATTTTTTTTCTATGTTTTATATGAGGTAACAAAAATTGAATGACAATGCTTGAGCCTCAAAAAGTTTTCTTTAAAAAGAGTGGGTTAGGATTTACAAAAAGAAAATATATATATATATTTTTTAGAAACGAAGGTACATATATGATGCCTCCGTTTTTTGCACTCATTGTCACAAGAAAAGACATGATGACAAGTTTATCTCTTAAAGAAGCTTACATCTAGAAACAAACTCATTAAAATTGTGTGGATTCTGAAAGAATTAAATGCACCTTAAAATAAGGATGCTTTGAAGAAATGGATTCTTATATGTACAAAAATTGTAAAAATTAATGCTAACGGGCCTAAGAAAATTTTAGTACTAAAATTCAAAGTTCAACTTTATGTTTGCTGGAGGGAGAGCATTGCTTCAAGGTAAGCATCTCAACGAAGAATTCTTAGCACCTTGATAGTTTTAGAATAATCGATTTAAAAACAGTGTTTTTAGGCATAACGATAGTTTAATTTTTTTCTTTGAAATTGAGTCATTGTGATATTTATAGCAAAAAAAAAAAAAACACTAAGCAAAATAATAAATGTGTATTGTACAAGGTAGTTAAATTGATCCCAACTTTTTACCAAGCGACATTCTTCAGAATTTTCAAATCACGAACTACTTTGAATGTGAGCTCAAAGTATCATGAACCAATTGCAAAGAATGAAAATTTTTATTAACTTTCAATAGAAAAGTTAATTCTCTTTATAATCAAAATTATGCATTTTTCTTAAAAAAAAAAAAAAGAGAGAATTTATTCTATAAAATAAATTTCCGCTATTTTCTGACAAAATAACAACGTAAATAATGTGTGTAAATAGTTCAACATATAGCCTTATTTATAAAGAATTAATATAAGAGTTCTGATCAAATATAATCTAATTAAATAATAATTTAATAAAAAAAAAACAGCTTCAATTATAAGCAGGAGTATAAAGGTTGACAGCACACCCTACAGGAAACTAGGGTTTGCATGTATTGGGTTCAAAAAATTAAAATCAATGTTTGATTTTCGTCTTGGGTATGTAGTAACTTTAAAATTCATGATCAACATTTATCCTTTAATGAATCTATAAAATGCGGAGGATTAGTTATCGGATTCGCTCCGATAAATACATTAAAAATTTAAAAAAATAAGGAAATTAGTAAATATATCTAAGCAAAAAATAAACAAGTTAACATTTTAAATTAACGATTGTATTGGAATAAAAAATTAAATGTATTTAGTAAATAGAAATAAAAAAATTTACATTATATGGATTTGAACTAGTACCAAAAAATTTACAATTAAAAATTATTGAAAAATGAATACTGTTGTGTTTGTGTGGATTCGAACCAATGTTAATTCATCAAAGGTAAAAACTACTGTTTTCAACTTTTTCCAATTTTTGCAAAATAATTTTAGTGAAAAAAATTAGAACAACTTTTTTATTATTTTTTTATTTTTAAAATATTTCCATTTTCAAAAATTGAAAAATGCTAAAGAAAACTATCTCGGTTCATTTTTTTAATAGAAAAAAAAAATCATAAAAATTCTATATTTATATAGATTCAGATCAAGATAACAAATTTAATATTTGAGAAACTATTAAAAAGAATATTTTTATGTTTATACGAGTTTCATTCATTTAAGTTAAATCCTTTTGTTTCATCTTTCTTAATTTTACGAAGCATTTTAGTGAAAATAATAAACACAACTTTTTTTTTTTATTGTTTTTTAATTTCATATATTTTTATTTTTTAAAAAAATTAATTAAACAATTTTTTTTAAAAAAAATGAAAATGAAATTGATCTTTGTTTTCTGAAACCAAACGGAGCATTTTAACTTTTAACTTTTATGTCTTATTAGATTTCATTTCTTGGTTGGGTACGCTTTGATAGGTGGGCTTTTGTTGTTTTTGGATTACTCCAAATGTGACACAACTCTACAAATGTAAGTATAATTTTTAAATTTATGCAGAAAAAATTGAAGTCGTGAAGTAATTCTATTATGGGGAGTGTCCCAAGGAGCGCATTAGAGGCCAATTTGACGGTCAAGATTCAGAATTAATACGACAAATTGTTTACTGTATCTTCTGAAAACCACACAGTCCTCCCTCACTCACAACAATCACAAATCGTTAACAGATTAGTACGCGCTCCCCATCGTACTCACTCATATTTTTAATAATATTTTTTATTCTCATTCGATTTTTTTTATACATAAACGAAACTTACTTGAAAGGTGATTAATTCCCTACAACTTTCAAAATAATAAAAATTTTCAAAATTAAATTAGCAGTCAAATTAATTAATTCGTATAATTTCGAGTAAATAGATAATCAAAATTTTATATAAATAATAATAATTCAGTTGTCATTTCTGCGCTTTAACGAGTTGGAACTCATACTCTAGTAACAATGTCAATGTTAATCAAATTAAGATTCAATAAACTTTAAATTTTAGATTTTAATCTTTTTATTTATTTGATTTAAAGTCCAACTGATAACACTAGTAATGAATTTATATTAAATTAGGGTTTATATTTGATGTACTAACAATATATATGTTCATAAGTGAACTATATTAAGACATATTAGCAATAAGCTAATGAATACATTAAAAAATATTAAAAATAAATATAATTATCGTATTTTCAACCCATGCTTATTGTGATTTACCTTTCTTTTAAGAATTAAAATATCTTCTATGTTGATGTTTAAAAAATAATCATTTTTGAGATTCATTATTACCCTTTCCAATAATATCCTTTTGAAGGTTCAAACCAAAATTTTTAAAATTGGATTGATGGTTGAACCGATCAAATCATTAATTCTTAGTCCGATCAATTCATATGATTTATTTGATTAAATTATTAAAATTCATAAAATTAAAAAAAAATTATTCAAAAATAGAAAAATTGATTCAATCGTTTTTTAGTATAGTTCAATTAATTCCCAACGGTTCGTGAGTCAACTAATCTAACTCTTCCCTCCTAATTTAATCAATTCAACTAAATAATTCGATCCAATTTAAAAAACATTGACTCAAACATATTGTAATTTACTATAATATCATATGGATTTGCATTATCAAAGCATCAAATATAAATACATTTAATTATCTATGACAGTAATTTTAAAACATAAAAATATTAATTATTTAAATTTAACGAATTTCTTTAACAATAATATTAATTAAAATTTAATTTTTAAATCAAACAAGTAAAGCTAACTCTAAAGAGTGCAAAGATTGTGTGTATTATTAGATCAAATAGAAAAAAAAAAAACCAAAGAATTTGCTTAAGATTCGAGAGTCACATCTAACTAAACTTCAGTTCATATAACATGAAAAAAAAAACCACTAACTACATTTCTTAGATTAAATTCATTTTTTATAAATATTTTTATAATTGTTATAATTTTTTTTTAAGATTTATATTTTTACTGAATGCTTTACTTGATAGTTTGTGATTGATTGGAGGAGACGGTTGAAGTTTTTTTTAATAACATTTCTTCAACCCTTAATTAAAAGGGTAATACATATCAGTACACTCAAATCTACGTCTTTTTGAATTAAAAACAATATCGATATCAATTGAGTTAAGACTCTGACGTAAATAAATTTTTAAATCTTAGGGTTAGTTTAGCAATGTTTTTTAAATGTGCTTTTGAGTTAAAAAAACACTTTTGAGAAAAAACTAAAATTTTTTCCATCTCCTTTTGTTGATAAAAAAAAGTGTTTTTTTTCACACAAAAAAAAAATTTCAAAATATTTTTTGTGAAAGCTTTGAAAAACTGAAAAGCACTTTATTTAATAATAATTTTATTTCAAAAGTGCTTTTAAGAAGCAATGATACACAAAACCTTAAACTGTTGTGTAAATTTTTTATGTACCAAATTGAGAAAATCTGTATACTTCAGGGGCAATTTGTGCATTAAGTTAGTTAGTTAGTTTGTTTGTTTTTGGCATATATAAGGTAACACGTAGTTCTATATTACATTGCCTTAGGGAAATCAGTGAAAAAAACAGTGCTGAAATAATTGAACTCTCTCAAATCACCTAAAGTGAAAGTGAAACACTTGCAAAAGAAAATGAAGATACGAAACTACTACCATTTAAGCATCCACAGCATCGTCATCGTGAAACGTTTCAGTCATTGCTGCATGATCTTGACCGTCAATGAGGGGGTGGGGTTTCTTTTCTGTTTCTTCTTCTTCTTCCTTTTTTTTCCTTTTATTTTCTTCTTATCTTGTAAGGTCATGGACATTGAGTCTCCAAGAAAGGACGGGAATGCCAGTAGCAGAATCTCGATCAGTATCTTCAATGAACCTGAATCCATTGACAGGTGAGAAACATGGCATTTTCTGGTTTTGCGAGTGATGAACCCGTGAATTGTTCTTGTTCTGGTGGTGATGATAGCCAAGATGTTGTAGTTGCTCCAGCATTGAAGCTGGTGCACCTGATGACTTGATTGCATTTGTTGCTCTTCTTTCTTCTTTTCTGAATCGGATTCCACAGGCATTGCAAAGTGACTGCAACTAAACAATAATTTCAAAAAAAAAAAAAAAGGACGAACTATACTTGTTTACAAAGATAGAACTGTTAATTTGTGATCTCTGTTACCTTTGGACCTCTTGGACCATTCCTCCAAAGCGGTGTAGAAGTGGTGTCACAGTTAGCACATCGGCGAGCTAAGAGAGGATCATTGGCTGTCCCTGAGCTGTTACTACTGCTATTTCCATTGCTTCCACGGCTATCTTTTGCGCTTTGCAGTGGATAAGGCATGTTCTTGTTCTGTAACAAGTCCAAGCAAAAGTTAGACACGCAAGAATTACCCGAGCTGCGGCCATGGCGCAAACGCTTGTCACTGTCGTTTTCCCAAAGGCGTGTAGATGGAGTTCCCAACGAGAGAGTGCAGTCAACAGAAGATGATGAAGAGGACGTGAAACGGTAAATGTCTGTTTCATCGAATGATTTGTGCTTTGGCATGGAAAATATCATAGAGAATGAGTTGTTTTCGCCATGAAATAGACCACATGAACAAGGACCCAAGACCATGTCCCCCTGAGAACTACTGCACTTGCGCATCATTTCTCAAAAAAAATTTGCTCTCTATGATTTTACGTCACTCTTTCATTACCTCGGTTTTAGCACTATGGGATATCAAAAAGATCGGATGGGGTTGGTTCAAAATGTTGATTATATCAACCAACTATTTGCAAAAGAGAGAAAACAGGAAAAACAAAAGGGGATTTAAGAATGAAGAGAAGACAGGCATAAATGCAATTGAAAAAGAGATGGGATGGTGAGTTTATAGGTAAAGGATAATGGCAAGGGTGTACGATCGAGTTAGCCAAACAGTAAAACTGAGAGGGAAGTGCAATAATATAGTGTTTGAATAATAATTAAACTGAGAGAGGTGAATGGTACGGGAGTGGAGGGGACAGAGAAGAGTTGTTGTCTGGTAGCTTTATAAGCTAATAAAATGGCAAAATACCAGTCAGCATCGGCAGTCCACATTATCGTTAGATGCAAATGGGGAGATATACATGCGTTGCAAAGAAATATATTAGGGGAATGACTCCAAAACAGAAAGATCTTAAAAAAAAATCAATTAATAAAGAAAAAAATGAATCGATAGATGATGTCTTCTTGGTGACGGATCAAGCATAAAAGGGATACTGTTTTGCGCTAGGACTTCGGGCGTGCTTGCAAGATAAAGAACATAAGTTTTAGAAGCATTGGTGTTTATGCTCCCTAACGTGCCCACATGCTTAAGTTAGGAAAAGGTCCAATGGCAATGAGAGTAGGAAAGCAAGCTGGCTTAAAGAGCAAGAAATTGTTAGTGTATATGATCAAGATGAGGGTCGTACTTGGGTAGTTATACCTAGCAGTCGAGCTGCCTAGATAGTTGCCCAAAGCATGCACCATCAGTTGCTTGTCTGACCGTACCGGTGTCCTAGCCTACCTAATTTGCTTAGTGATCAATTTGTTGGCCTTAGGGTCCTTCTTGGCAAGATCGTCAGGTCTTTATAGATATTTGTGGATTTGAACTTTCTTTCGGCTTGAGCCAGATAATGTTTGGTAGTGACTAGGTTAACAATCGTTCTCCTTTGATTCGGAGGCTAGTCATAAAGTGGCCAAGCGAGGACCTAGAATTATGGGTTAGAAGCGTTGGAGATGAGATAATCTAAATAGTAAAATATATTGGCCATTTTAGCTTCGACCTCTAGAGGGGTGTGCTTGGTATCATCAGTTAGATTGACACAATGGGTAGTTTTGGAGCCTGAAAGTGATACGCGGAGCAAGTTTTGGGTTGTTGTGGAACCTTTAGATGCTGCATAGATTAGGTTTCGAAGCTACTTTGGAGCCTTAATGTGCTACATGAAATAGTTTTTGAGGTGGGTTTTTTTATCTTTATTGTGCTATAAGGAACACGTGGGGCTTTGGATATTTAATGAGTTGCACAGAGCAAGTTTTGAACCTATTTTGGAGCCTAATGTGCTGCGCGGAGTAGATTGTGGGGTTGCTTTAGAGCCTTAGTGTGCTACATGAAGCAAGTTTTGAGGCTACTTTGGAGCAGGGTTTAGGCTGCTGTGAAGCTTCAATTGCTACAGTGAGCAAGTTTTGAGTGTGCTGGTGATAAATGGTTTTTGTTTTTAGGGAAGTGGAAACTAATGAGTGCTCATCATGATTATATTTTAGGTGAATTTACTTCATTGCATAGCATTTTAGTTAGTTCTGCATTTTCATCCCATGAATTCCATTTTTAGTTTTTATTTGTAATGAGTGGTTTAATGGAGTTTAGGAAGAGCATCTGTAGATGCGAAAAAGCAATACGATTGAGCGAAAGAAGTCGAAAATGTGCAGCAGAGGAAGACCACGAGATCTGCAACGTTGCAGCGCCCTAAGCTTTTGTGATTTCGGTCATGCTTCATTTTCTTGAAACATGTTTTGGTCTTGTCCCATCTAGACAACACAAACATATACATAGTTTTGTGCTATTTTTAGAATTTCAAAATTTGGTTAGATAGTTGTTTATTTGCTTATTTTTAGACAAGTTGGTGTGTTTTAATATTTAGTCTATTTTAACATCATTTGAGTTTAATTAGTGTATGTTGGAAGTGTTAGGATTTGTGCTTTTAGTGCTGTGATTTCATCGTAATTACTTGTATTTTTTCATCATGAAGGCCCCACCTGTTATGTTTTGTGTAAGCACTTGGGCTTCTCAGGGTTGAGACCCTAAGTTTGGCTTTGAGCCTTTTTCTAATTTATGGGTCAAATTGTCTTGTAAGCTTTAGTTTGTTTGGGCTCAATTGTTAGGTTATGGGCTTGAGCCCATTTTCCTATGTCATAACACAAAAAATTACTGGCATTGAGAGTTCTTCAAATTGAAAAAACCAGTTTGTTTAATGGCAGCTGGTGAAGTGAATAGTTAGTTCCAGAACCATATTCGAGACGTACCCAGGTTGGCTAAATCTGCATTCCAGCCCAAAATTCGTTTTCCGTTTCCAGCCACTTAATGTGATCAATGCCACCAAAATAAAAAAATATAAGGTCCCACCGAGATTTGAACTCGGGTTACTGGATTCAGAGTCCAATGTCCTGACCCCTAGACCATGGGACCACAGCCACGAATAAAATACTAATAGTATTTAACATCCGAAAGTCTAGCACGCGCCTAACGAAACTTACCCGCAAAGCCAAAAGGCGTTGGATTTTTCAGTTTAACCTAATTTTAAGCTATTTAATTAATAAAATTATTGGAATACATACATATTTTTATAATCAATATTTTTTCCTTCATATCTTATTAATTTATGACACCAACTAAGTTAATGATTTTATAAATAATATGATTGTATATATACTAAATTGTCACACTCACAATATCGGTGAAAAATATTATAATAACAAAAGATGACTTTAATTGAAAAGGTTAAAAGTCATAATAATATTTTGAATTCGAATCTCCTTATTTATATTATATATGAAAAAATAAAATTCCTCAAAATAATATTTATTGCTTATTGAAATAAAGAGGGATAAATTAATTATTGTGTTGGTGTTACTCTCGTTCGGGTCACCAACTCAGTAAAACATTTTTTTTTACTAAGAGTAAAACACTTAAATATAGTAATAGATAGATAGGCAAATAGATAGATTAGGAGTGAACAAAATCCGATTCGATTCGAAAAATTCGATAAAAAATTCAAGTTTTGAATTAAATAGTTCGAGTTATTTGAGTTAATCGAGTTATTCAGATCAACTCGAATAAAAAATCAAGTTTTTCGGTTTAACTCGAATATGAATTACACAATTCGAGTTATTCAAAAATCCGAATAAGAAAAGGCAAAATTCCGTCGTTTTGATAAATGTTTATCTTTTTTATAGTTAAATGTCAAAATCATTAAATTAAAAGGCAACTATATCATTTTGATAAATGTTTACCTATTAAGTTAAAAGACAAAACCATTATATTGTTTATGTAGTTAAATAATCTTGTATTTCGTCTACTAGTTGAATAATTGGTTCATGTAAACGCAATATTGAGTATAAATAATAGGATTCGTTAACTCAACTCGATTTGACTCAAAAATTTTTGACTTAATTCGATTCAATTCGAAAAAATTTCAAATTGAGTTCGGTTGCTAAAATAAGATTCGTCAGCTCAATTAACTCGAAATTTTTTTACTCGATTCAACTCGATCGAATACTCACCCCTAAGATAAATAGATATTAGGGGTAAATATATTTTTAATACTTGAATTTGATTTCAATTGATGATAACAACTTGAAGAAACAAGTGATTAAAGCTCTATGTTGGCACCTCAATATGCAGGAAGGTTTGGGTCTTGAAGAAACAAGTGATTAAAGCTTTATGTTGGCACCTCAATATGCAGGAAGGTTTGGGTCCTAACTATTACTTTAACTTGTCTCCCAACTTGTAAAGTTTGTTACAAATAAAAATGTTAAAATTAATATATTTATTTAGTTATACTCAATTATCTTAAAAGATTTACATTGATTTTCTAAGTTCAAATTGAAAATAACTGGTATTGTAAGAACATTTACATTGTAAGAAAGACAACATACTTCAATAAATAATCTAAATGAGTATGTAATCCCGTAAAAGAATCAAAGTAAGGGTTTGATTCAAATATTGAGAAGGATTATTATGTCGTCTGCAATTTCAATTGGGGAGATGGCTAGTCTTGGCTATCGGAGCAATTGACTCCACGGGCAAAGATATAGATGTATTCATTGGTAGAATGATACATTGGATTGGACCAAGATGAATTAATTCTAAATCTGTTTGTGAATTAATTCTCTCGTGACATTCATTGTATGATTTACCTAAATCCCGAGTTAGTCACCAACCATGCGTATACAACTCATGTGCTTTGATATAAGTGGAGGCTTATACTTCAAAGATGATCGATCGAGCCCATAGTCAGTATGTTCGGTACATGACTTGTGTATGGTATGGCTTTACTAGCAACAATAGAATTCATAGCTCAATTAAAGAGTTAATGATATGCTCTCATTGGCATTGTGTGGATTGATAAATATGGAACGTGACCGCTGGTTGCTTGTTCTCGAACGAGCAATTTATCATAACCATTTGTTGACAGTTATCATATTAATCGTTAAGGAGACACAATGGTGACAATGAGATAAAAATAAGATTGTATTGAGTGAACGTATTTATCTCAAAAGAATCAAGGATATCATATGAGGATAACACACACATGACGAGGTCATTGGACAAAGCAGTTGGATAGATTGCTTTCGTAAAGAATATACAATAAAGAGTTTTCAATCATGGTACTTTTTGTGGACTGACTCCATGATTAAGTAATTGCGAATTATCGAAACAATGCTTTTAGAGATAATTGCAATTACTAGAGCCTAATTATATATATCTTATTGGTCCCTCCGCTACTCAACAAAAGTATTGAATCAGAAGAAAATTCTATAATTTTGGAAATAATTTAATTGAGTTAATTTATTCGACGTGAAATTAAATTTAGGTGTTCGTGAAAATTGTTCAACTAGAGAATTTAATTAAAGAATTTTATTGAAAAAATTAATTTGAAAAAAATTAATTTTAATTAAGTAAAATTAAATTAATCAAATTAATTAAAATTAGTATATATTTTTGGAAATTAATAAGATCTAATATTATATTAAATTTAATATTAAAGAGATTATTTCAATAAGTCTTTAGAGATTTTTTTTTATTTATAATTTGACTTGAAAGTTTAGAAAAATTATGAAATTATTTCACTGGTAATTTTTGTGATTTTTTTTTATTTGAAGCGAGCCCACATTCAACAAACGTGAGCTTGAAGATAATGGAGAAGACTACTCGATCGAAGTGCTCATCCTAAACGAATCGAAAAAGTACAATTTTGATTATTTTTTATATCACAATCAAGATTTTATTTTTGGAAAAATTTTAAAAATATGATTTTTCCCTAAATTTATTTTTCACTACATTTTTAAACTCATTTTTTCAATATTATGCTCTTATTTATGAATTAAAAAGAAATAATAAGTAATTTTAAATATTGTATCAAAAATAACAATTACGATGAGAATGTATAATAAAATTATTAAAAATATATAATTTAAAATAGGTACGGCAAAGCTGCTATTATTCATATTCGAGAGGGCTCTAGAGTCTTTTTCTTTTTCTTAACAAAAGCCGACTCTAGACTTTACAGAATACCATTCTTTCATTATTTTTTAAATTTCAATTATTGAAAAGATAAAAAAAGAAAGAAAAATCTAAATCTAACCCAACTTGCGTACTTACAACGCAATTCCGCAACATTGACGTGTATACAGCTCATATCATATGTTTCACGTGGACGTGGTGCCCTACTATTCGTCCCTTCTAACTAATTTCTCTCTTTGCCCCTTTCCTTCCGCAATTACTTTTTCTAAAAACAAACAAAAGAGGCCGTCTTAATTACACGTGGTGCCATCCCACCCATTTGTCCTTCCAATCTTCCTTGTATCTTGGCCGTTCCTTGTTCTCAAACCACCTATATAAACCAGGGTCTAACAAGGGTTATCTCTTCATTCCAACTATTAGTACCTCTTGGTTTTACCTTCTTCCTCAGCCTTACGGTTTCCGTTTCAGATGAGATTTATCCTCCAATGTCTTCCCTTCCGAGGATTCTGTCCTCAGATCCGCTCGCATCGGTTCAGCATCTCCACTTTCATCTCTGATGTTGTACTGTGAAAGGTGTAGCGTTGGTGGATCTATGGTTTTAAAGGCCTTTGTTGGGCAAGGAAGCAAAGATTGGCAGGATTCAAGTTCTTGTGGCTGTTCAAGTATGTTGTGTCAATTCTTTTTTACCTGAATATTATCGAGTCATAGGCTTTTGTTATATATGTTTGTGTTTGTTCTTGTAAATTTTGCAGGGATGGTCTCATCAAGGGCTGAGATTTATACGCTCTTCAGATGTAAGTTGAAAATAAACAAGGCATCTGATGGTGTGAAACGGCGACGTGAGATTGAATCGGCTGGTTTGTTTATGAAAGGATGTGTAAGATGCCAGGGCAAAATTCCTACTGATAATATTTTTTGAAGGGGACCGTGTCCTGATCTATCTTTGTCGTCCGAGACCTTTGCCATGACAGGTGCGCTTGCATGGCAGGTCACCCAAACTTAATAAAAAATCAACTTTTTGTGGTGTTTTTGGAGGGGAGTTCGCACTGGGGTTTGCCCGGGTTCTCCCTTCTGCTGTGGTGTCTCGTATAGTGTCTTCTCTCCTTTTTTCTTCTCTTTCCCTTGCTCTCTTTCCATTATTTTGCATCATACGAGATGGATGTATGATCCAACATCATCACCAACGTCAGAGTAAGCTCATGAACTCCAAGCTATACCACTAGCGATTCTCAAGGCCAAGGTATTATTTTTCCATATTTTTAACACCCAATTCGCCTTATCTAATTCTACTTTAAAATTTAATTATAAATTTTATTATCATGCAAATAGGTTCATTAACTTGACAAAAGTCAACAATAAGTCGAAAACAATTGGGTAATTTTTTTAACACATTTTTTTAAAAAGAAAGGGTAATTTTATTCGAATTCCTTTAACTTGATTATTAATTTATTTGTTGCCCTTTTTTGAAAAAGAACATATTAATTTGATCTTGTTTTCTAAAGTTATTCATTGATAATTGCTTATTAAATTTCATTTTTAGAAATGCTTAATTTTAAAGCCAGCTATCTAATCTTAGAAATTAGTTTGATTTAATTCTAAATTAAATTATTTTAGTAATGAATTTCTTAATTTTCGGTAATTATAATGATTAGCCTGAAATGAAAATTTTTTGGAATTAATATTTTTTATTAGACGAGTTAACTTAAAAATCGAATATTTAGTCCATGGATTATTAAAACATTAGAGCGATTATCGTTTCATTTAGCTGTTATATACATGATCATATTTTATCTGAACAATTTATTCACAATATAACTTTTCTACCATTAAAAGTTATCTTGCACTAATCTGTTTCTCATGATTACTCAGATTTTAATTAAATTTTAAAATCTAATCATGTTGGACATTTAATAGATATTATTAATACAGATAACAATTATTCTATGAAAATTTAATTTTCTGATAGAATTTTATCCGAACTTAATTTGAACATTTAATAGTCTATTAGCATACTAACTAGCATTATAATACCAATCTCATCTACACGGTTTACTGAGGATTGCTTTTTAGTCCTTTATCCTTGCAAAAGCTTGAATTCTCATGAATTGCCTATGCTCCCTTTTCGTTTATTATTTACATTATCATGTTACCTTTATCGAGGCGAAATGCTTTAATTTTGCTAGTGCTTTATGAAACTGTAATACTTAGGAGAATGTCATCTGTAGGTTGATGCAGCATATGTACTTTGCTTGTATATTGCATTTGGTAGTTGTTTAGGCCCTTGCACGGGCTTGTGTTTTAATTGGCTTGAAGGTTGTGAGTACCTTCACTATCTGTGGGACGAGTGAAGATGTCACAGCAGTGAAGTTAATGATGTTGGAGGTATTTCTTGGTTTACACTATTCCGAGCCTGTACCATATCTATTCTCTTTGATTAACTCTGGAAATCAAGATATGTGCGTTGAAGTGTTCGCCTATAGTTCGGTCGATCTTTGTTGGAAGGTATTTGAAGCCCTTGGGAGTTGGGAGCTGAGCTTTGGGGGCACTGAATACAGAAGTCCATGGCGTTGCAGGTCAATTCTCTGGAGATATTTCAATCTGAATCGAATTGTTGAAGCATTGAAGTCATTAGTATTTGAACCTGTCTTGGTTTTTTATATGGTGCAGTGCTGTAGTGAGATTTAGGATTGAAGAGCTGTTGATCAAATTCCATAACAGAGGTACATGTAGATCGTCCGTGTAAACCAGTTCCATTACATAGTGAAGATTTTTAAAGTGGACTGCGGTCCCGTGGTTTTTTCCCCGCAAGGGGTTTTCCACGTAAATTTTGGTGTCCCCTTTTTATGTTTTATATCTTGTCGAAATCTTTTGCAGTTTTGATAAATGTCCTATAGCTGGTATGATAACTGTGAGTCGTTTAATTGATCAGTAAATTACAATGTTTATTAGTATGGTGTTCTGTTTTCCATCTTTGTGTAAAATACTTGGTGCAGGAATTTAGCTCTTGGATGACTAAAATTTAGATTGCAGGTTGAAGGGTGGATTAAACGCTGAAACAGGAATTTGGCTCTTGATAACTGAACTTTAGATTGCAGGTTGAAGGGTGGATTCAAGGCTGAGAAGTTTTATATTTTGAAATTTAGATTTTTTTTTATAACCAAATCATAAATTCTATTGAAAAATTGGTTGAATTAATTATTTTTTTAGGAATTTTTTCTTGATCTTTTTTCCCACCTTTTAGTTTTTATTTTCATTATACAGTTTTGATTATGTATAATATAATATAAATCCATTTTTTAGAATTTTTTTGGTTTTAAAATTTTCATTCTAAATAAGAATTTTATAACTTGAAAACCAAAGCAAGAAACAAAAATAAATTTTCAGTAGGAGCGGATAAATGTTTTTTGTAGTACCTAGAAAGCATATGTGCACATCACTTCTTCCTTTAACCGATTAGTTTTTAAATTATTATTAGTTTTTTTTCCCATATACATACACAAGTATATAACTTCACGAATTGAACACTGTTGAGAAGCGTTCGTTTTTAAAAATATTTGTGAAAAAGATTCGCTTCTAAATATACGTATACATAAAAGAAGAGAAACCCCGAGTAGAATAGATTTTAGGACCGGAAAAACAAAAAGAAAATCCGGATATTGGTGCGAAAAAGATCAAAACAGGGTAAGAACAGATTTGTGAATGGGAAGATCTGTAAGCTCAAAATGGCAGAGCGCTCAATCCCATAAGGGGGTTGAGAGGTTGGTGGTTCAAATCCATCCAGATCTCATGCCTCACGGTGTGCTGGGGGAGATGTTAAAGGTTTAAGCGGTTACAAGATATGTGGAAACTATATTATTTAGGTTTAAATCTTATCCAAAAAGCTGAGTTTGTTTAGTTTGATTTGATTTGAAATCTTTTATAATTTAGTTTTGTTTCGAGTTGATTATATCATAGAGTACAATTAATTTTTAGTTTAATTTTGATATTTTTCATTAATCAAAATTTAAAAGAAATCGCAAATAAATAAATAGTAGTTAAATTATTTATAAGCCATTCATAATCCAAAAGTAAATTTTGATTTAATTTTGCTTCTACTCTGGATAGCAATGGACTCTTTTTCTTTATAGAAAACAGATTCCTCCAAGTAAGAAGATGAACAAACACTAAAAGATACATCTCTGCAATATGGCAGGTTTCGTGAAAGGATTCTCTTGCTTGCAAGGGATCTTAGCTCCAAGAGATGGGTATAGACGATGAGATATCCTATGAAGATATGATGCAATAGGATATGGTTAATTTCAACCAAGCAAATGTGGATGCTACAGATATCCCCTTTGGCAGTGAGGAGAATGGTCCAAACCATTCATTATCAAAGTTTCTGGTAAGACAATGGGAAACAACTTTAGAGCTTCCAATGCCGCTAATTCATCTGTTGATTGGGGTTCTTTCCATTTCTTTCACAGTAACAAATTTTTCTCCTTTTAATTTACTTTTATTTGGGGTTAATATTTTAATTTATTTTTCAATCAATTCTTTTTTTTTTAAAAACTATTTTATTATATGTTCTAATTATATTTGCTTTTTTTTTTTATACAAAATCTAAAATTATTCATAGCCCCTCCCAACCCATAAATAGGAAGATAATACGTTTCGACGCACTTGAACTCACGTCTTACTGCATTGACAACAATATTCTTTCTAATCGAGCTAAAACACAATCGCCTCCACATCGTCAAATATAATCCAATCAACAATTTGTGTAAATATTTATTTGACAATTAAGCACCTTTTGATTCGTGTCCATCTCACATGCTTCAAGACTTGGATAGGCCTTTATTTAAGTATTTTAAAAAATGTTAGGTCATTGTTTTTGAACATTTAGCTTACAAATTAGTTCGAAGGTATTTCACGTGTCGAGCAAGTATGTGCTAGTGCGAACCATAATCGGTGAGGTGTTGCCCATGGGCGAGGTGAGGATGTCGAAGCTCATTCTAATGAAGCATGTATAACAAGACTTATATTTTATTTGCATAAGAAAAGATGAAACTGATTAAAATAATAATAGCAAATGATAAAGTTATCCAAAATTTTAGATTCCGATTAAAATGTAAGATTACTTAAAGAAGATATGATATTGAGATTATCTCTTATGTTCCAAAATCTTGACACTAGAAAATGTAAGAGATGATTGAAATCCAAATATAGTAATTGCATTCTAGAATCTTACATTATTACCAAAAATGTAAAATTTTGCAAAGAAAATGTTCCTAAAATTAGTATAAAAATCAAGAGCGCATATTGAAAAATTCGAGAAGGGTCATGGAATCCTAATAATGTTGTTCTGCAATTCATTTGGAAGTTTCAAGGCTCTTAGAGGATTAGATATTTTATTTGACTCATTCTCAAACAACGTTTTCTCATTAATTCAGAGCGTACGAAAAGAATGATTAGACTAGATAGTTCTTCTGGGCTTTGCGGTGATGAATATGAAAACATTCTACACGCCATTTGTGATTGTCCTGCAACAAAGGATACATGAAAATGGATTGTTCCAGTAGTCAAACTTAATTTTTTTTTTTTGCAGGTAATATGCATGAGTGGATTACAACTAATCATCAGAATAATCTTAATTTGCAACTGGATAGGGTAGATTGACATTATTGCTTTGTAATGATAGCGTGGTGAATTTGGAAGAACCGAAACTTATTTGTTTTCCTACCAATTACGTGGAATACTGAGGATCTGATCAAAGTTTCCTACAGTTGGGCTAAACAATATACTTCTTCACTTAAGGTAAATGTTTCCAATGGGCAAATGCTAGTTCCGCCTATGTTTGGGAATTGGATTCAACTAAACTCTAACGGGATGGTAAAAAAGGATTTCGGTCTAACTACAATTGTGAGAATTCTTCATGACAAATACGATAGGTGGATTATTGGGTTTAATCGGTATGTCGGCATTTGTTCTATTTTAGATGTTGAATTGTAGGGCATTTTGGAAGGAGTGACGATTGCTTTTTATAGGGGTTTTGACAGAATGTTTATCTTATCAAACAATCAAGAGGCAGTACAAGCTGTTTACGGGAGTGCTACAAAGGTGTCAAATTCCGCTTTGGTTAGAAGAATCAACATGCTATTGGCTAAATTGGAGCATTGGTCGATTCAACACATTTCCAAAGATCATAACAAAGAGGTTGATTGTTTAGCAAAAATGTTTGTTGGTAATATTGGTGGTACTCAACTTTTTAAAACACCTCCAAGGGGTTTTAAATGTATTTCTAAGTAGTTTTCTTGTAATGTTTTCATTTACCAAAAAGAAAAAACTCTCTTTAGATGACTGTTAGTTTTTTTTATCACATGGCATTCATTTGCCAAATTGTAGCAATTATATTAAGAGACGAAGTGGATTATTATTATCGTATTTTGACAAACTCATGATTTGAGCAAAAAAAAATGTATGAAATAACTAAATCAATGCTTAGAATCAAACTATTCAGGTGAAGTGGTGTCTAAGGTAGTGGGCACTTCAACTATCAAATGCAAAACAATAAACGCACAAAACACAAGGAGTTATTTACGCAGTTCGATTTTCTTATGTTTGCGGAGTCTAATTTAGTGAGAAATATACACTTTCTTCAACAATTACAAAGTGAAACTATTCAATCACACCCTCTGTAATAATTCTCCTCACCCTTATATTTTGAAGACACAATATTCTTACCATTGAATTCACTGTTTGTGAATTCAGCAAGTATAACCACAACACATGATTTTACTAAGAACAAATTAATTGCTTAACTCTCTATACATTCACCTAGTCAAGGCTCTCAAATATGTAGACTTCAATTTTGAGACTTGCTTACTGATAAAGATCTAATTCAATCTTACTAAAAACTCATCGAACAAAATCACAATCCAAGAAATTGTCTTAAGAATTTCAAATCAATCCATTCACCAAAATGCTAGTTTCATATTTTTCAATAATGTATAATATATATTTATTAAAAATCATTTAAAAACCAAATATGGCTTTGGTTTAAATGGTAAAAATTAAAACTTTAAAGGTTATGGTTTTAAGGTTTAAATCTTTTATTCCTCTAAATTTATTTTGACTGTAAATTGATGTTTATAGACATAAAATATAAAAATACAAGGATATACTCATATTTATATTTAATAATATTTTTTAAAAATAAATTTTTTAATATTTTTAAATTAAATTAATATTTAATTAATTTATTATATCAATTCAATAAAAAATCTAATATAATATAAATTAAATTATTGTTGTTGTGGGTTGGGGAAAAGGTTTCAACAATTGGTCGTAGAAAGTGATAATATAAAGGCGGTTTGGTTGTGTACAAGGGATCCATTAGGGAACAAGGATGCAGTATGGGTTTGATCTCCATTTATGAGAATAGAGTACTTTTCATGATCATCCGCAACGAGAGATCATTGCTGTCGACTTGTAAAATTGACTCTGATGACAATCTTTTAGCCAAATTTTTTTAAACTCAATTCAAAATTTTAATTAATTTAAATTATTTTTCAAAAACTCAAATCCTAAAAACAAATTATATTTTGAATCTTTTTCATTTTCATTTTCTTATAATGAAAAACAAGTTTCCTTCATTTTTTCCACTTTATCTATTTTTGAAATTTTTATTCATTATTCTGTTTTTTTTTAATTTTGTTTTGAAATTAAAAAAAAATCATTTTTATCACAATTAAGAAGAAATTGATAGAGAATTAAAATTTAGGGACTAAAATATCATCATACTAATTAAAAAGTGTCGCCTTTAGTCACCGGCGGGATAAAAAAATAATTTCGAAAATATTAATGATTAAATTGTAATTGTTTTTAATTATATGATCAAAACTAAAAACTACTCATAATTGAGTGACTAATGGTGTAGTTTACCCTTTCCCCTACCCTTTACATTTTATACTCAGATGCGAACATATTTAACAAATCCAGATTACAGTTTGGTTAGAGTAAGAGAAAGGAGCAAAGATGATAAAAGCTGTGATGGTGATGAACACTCAAGGCAAGACACGACTGGCAAAATTTTATGAGTATCTGGTAAGTTTCTCTCCCTTTTTAATTTTAGAAGTCCGCAATCTTGCTTACCGATTCAAATTCCTTGGCAATAACCGACGTGGCCCCGGATTTGGTTGAAATCAGTCAGTGGAGAAGCAGCAGGAGCTTATTCGCGGCGTTTTTTCAGGTTCCTTTCTCTCGATTTGTTCTTAGTTTAGCTTGCGATTAGTTTGAATTACCCTCTCTGGATCAGTTGAACCTCGGTTTCATTTTTGTTGTAATCTCGTTTGGTATTCCATCTAATCGATCATTCTTGAATTCCTACTTATAGATATATTTTTTTTATGTCTTTTTCTTTTGTTTTCCCTTCAGTTTTGATTATGATTGTTTTAACAGTCTTATGCAGTAGAGCTGAGAACGTAAGCAATTTCATAGATGCGGAATCAATTTTTGGTCAGGTAATTTCTTTTATTTTCCTTTCTCTCGTTCTTGTAAGATTTGATACCAATAGATTTTCACTTATGTTCTCGTGATTTGAACTTTTATTTGAACCTTGTTAATAACTTCCACAGCTTTGTTACGCCTCTGCTTTAGAACTCTATTAATTGTTACATAATTCTCACTTGCAGGATAGTCGTCTTGTATACAAGCATTTTGCGACTCTTTACTTTGTCTTTGTATTTGATAGTTCTGAAAACGAGCTAGCCGTGCTTGACCTGATACAAGGTATCTTTCAATTTTTTTTTCCGTTTAGGGCTTACCTTTCAAAACCAGGATTTCTATTTACTCAATATTTGGAGATTTCTGAATACTTATATCTTGTATTATAGATAAGAAAACCTTTTCTGCAAAGCTGACTAGATCCGCTTTTATGGTTTTTGTTATTATTTATGGTTGAGTTCATTTCGGATACACCTTTTATGAAATAGATTTTACTTTTTGAGCATTTAGCGAAAACTGGAAAACAAAATTGATTTTCAGGTGTGCTGGAATCAGTGATCACTGTTGTTTTGCCTCCCAACTTAGTTAAGTTTACCTCAGGTTCTTTTAAGTGGAAAGCTTGATAGCATCAATATGCTTTCTGGATGCTACCTGTATATAACCATCTTTTTTGCATGAATGATGTTTGTGATTATTGTTATTAAGCTACAAGATTTAATGGATGCTTAGCCCTAAAATTGCATGTTCTCTGATGACAATAATTTATCAGGTTTGTCATGCTTTTCCTTTAAAAACTAGACAGCTGGATATCTCAATAATTACTGATTTTTCTTTCAAATATTGGATCATTTTACTGATTTTAGATGTGCTGTCTTCAGTTTTTGTGGAAACGTTGGACAAATGCTTCCAGAATGTTTGCGAGCTTGACATTGTGTTCAATTACAGCAAGGTTGTTTCATCACTAATATCTGAATCTATTTAGTGCCAGGCATAAAGGTCATTTTTATTTATATTTTCTTCTTTCAAGTGCTAGAGGATGGAACGGGTAATCTTATAGGAAATGGTGTTCTTGGAAAACATTTATGGGGTATGGTTCAGGTTCCAAATATTAGTTTATGATAGGTAAATCCTTCTTTTTTTTTTTTTGGGGGGGGGGGGGCGGTGTTACTTGACATTGATTTTTGCAACTTTAGAAGTTAGCTTTGCCTGAGTTCCGTTGTATTAACTTGAGAGCCCATATGGACAATGTTTTAGAATAAGCTCAATAATCACTTCATATGACCAAATTTTAATTTTTTACCTGTGCGCTGAAAATTGATTTAAAGTCATTAGAATGCTGTCTTACAATAATATTCTATTTTAAATCTATCTTGCTTTTGCTCGGTCATTTTTTTTTCCTCACCAAGATTGACTTGGTTATCTTCATTTTATTCAAATCTTGAATAACTCTTTCCAGATACACACTATCCTGGATGAGATGGTTTTTGGAGGTCAAGTGGTGGAAACAAGTTCATCAGAAATTATGAAGGCAGTTGAAGAGATATCTAAGTGCTTTCTCTCTCCTTTCCTTCTTTCTTGTGTGAAAATGCATGTAGATGATGTGAGTTTTTCCAGTTTTGCATTGTTTTTAATTCGTATTAACAGATGAACCATAACAATGGTGTAGGTTGGAAGCTGCCTCGAATGCCATCTCACTCATCCCGAAATCTGCTTCTGGTTGGCGAAGTAGGTAGTTATTACATTCAAATGCTGTTAAAATTGGTGATTGAATTGTTTACTGTCATTGTGAATTTTGA
This sequence comes from Kokia cookei, assembly GCA_039519145.1. NCBI lineage: Eukaryota > Viridiplantae > Streptophyta > Magnoliopsida > Malvales > Malvaceae > Kokia > Kokia cookei. The sequence goes on from CM076909.1 coordinate 16,105,168, forward strand.
GAACTTAATTTTCAATTAACTTGGTTGTTAATGCTTGAGTGAAGAGTTTCATTTCCATATTGACCCAAATAACCACAAGTTTAGAGGTGTTATATTTGAATAGTTAGTTTTCTGTGCAGCATAAATAGGAAATAGTTAAATGTAACAAGCTGTTTTACTGGAAGCACATGCTTACAGCTTTGAGTACTGATTATTTTTGCAATTTTCATACGCTTTTATCAGAGACTTCAGGTTAGTATGTTGTAATTGTTGGAGCTGTGATTTCTATGCTGTTAATTTCTCTACATCTTGTGTTAAGCTTTTCTATTTTAAAGTCAAATATCCATCAACAGCAGGTGTACATGGCTTGAATATTTAAAAAAAAAAGGACTTGCTTAGTTAGAGTTTGTTTTTCCTATTTAAAATGTTAAAACTTTTTTTACAATTAAATTTAGATAATAAATTTGGTCACATTTAGTCTAAATTGTAAAATTATTTGAAACATGTATAACATCATTTGAGATTCAGATTATCTTTTAATTTTTTTAAAATTTTAAATAAAAAAACTATAATATATTAATATTAAAATGAGTATTAATTATTGAGATTATAGCTTACAAATATAATTCAATTATTTAAAATTATTTCATTAAATAAAATATAATTAATATATTTTCATATAAAGAAATAATATTTTTAACTAAAATTTATTATTATTTCACATAAAAATAAAATTAATTTTACCAAAATTTGAAATGAGGTTGTATAAAGAATTAATTTAGTAAAAAGTGTTCTTCACGTTTTATGATTTCTGCTTCATAGATGAAAAATTATGTAAGATAAAATTAGAACATAAAAAATCGGTGCTACAGAGGGAGCCCTGAATCGGAACCATGCCCAACACCACAAACTCACCTCCTCAATATCCCCTCCTAGCTTCATGTGACCAATAACCAAGGGTTGAAATCTTTAGAAAGAAACTTGATGAAGGAGCAAAACCCTAAAAAGGGAAACAAAAACTCCTGCTAGATCATAACACACATTCAGGAAAGTTTGGAGTCTGCCGTCCTGGCATGTTTGGAGTCTACCATTCTTGCGACGTTGTTTTAAGTTTTGTCTGTTTGCGTAATAAGACCTTGCGTTCCTAGGTTTTTTTCTTGTTGTTCAGTGTTTTATTAGGATTTTAAAAGTTATTTTTCGGAGCGGATCTGGTAGTTTGTAGCTGTCTGTTCTGTGTATGGAGAGAGGTTTAGCGGATTTAAGCATTGAGAACAGTGAAGAGGAGGCATGGAATATGAACGGAGAAGGCGAGGCACAGAAGTCGATGTACAAATATTGGCTTAGGGAAGAAGACGATGGGGTATTGGAATGAGCAAAAAAGGGGACTGAATGTAGGTATGGGCAACAAAATGATTCATGTCAAAAAATTAATCCTATTTTAGGATTTAATTTAGGAGGAAATCAATTTCAAAATGATTGCCATAAGGAGAGAGGTGGGGGTAGTGGTGGGAAAGATCAAATGGAGGATGATATGGAAGAGGATCCTACCAAAGATCTTGAAGGGAAAAAAATAGACAAGAGTTTCCCAAAATGTTTCACACGTTTTTGGACCTTTGATTCGATGGAACACTCGGACAAGAGAAAGTGAGCTAGTCAACTTACGATATCAGCGGTCACCGTTGGGCAAGTCGGTCGGAAGCAATGAAAATTTTATGTTGGAATGTCTGTGAATTGAGGAGTTCACGGGTGGTAAGAAGACTTCAACACACGTTGAAGACTGACCATCCCGAAGTTGTCTTCTTTTTGGAGTCAAAATTAAAATCTAAATGAATGGAAATTGTTCAAAAAAAGTGTAGTTTTCATCATGGTGTCGATGTAGATGCAAAGGGCTCCCACGGGGGTTAAGTATCGGGTGGAACGCAAGAATCGACATATCACTCAGAAGTATGCCAAGGAATCATACTGATGTAGAGGTTCATGAAGATACCAAAGGTACGAAGTGGCGTCTAACGAGTTTTATGGATCCTAGAGGCTCGGAATGAAGAAGAAACATGGGATCTATTGAAGAGACTTGGCCATGACCAGAGCTTACCTTGGATGGTTTGTGGCGACTTTAACGAGATTTTATATTCGTTTGAGAAGAAGGGCGGGGTTCCTAGAGAGGAAGGTAAGATGGAGAGTTTTAGAGCCATTCTAGATAATTGTCAACTTGAGAATTTGGGGTTCTCAGGTCCATGGTTTATGTGGGAGAGAGGTAGATTGTGGGAGAATAACATTATGGAAGGACTGGATCGTGGAGTAGCAAATTCGGCATGGTGGGGGTTGTTTCCAAAATTTCACATTTAACACTTGGTGCATTCGTTTTCAAATCAATGTCCTCTGCTAATTTCTACTGATAATGATATCCTGAGAAGGTTTAATCAAATATATAGATTTGAATCTTGGACTCTTAAGGATTCCCGTGAAGCAGAGATCTAAAAGTTGTGAGGAAGTAGTAATACTGGGGGAAGGATTGCAGAGATGGGCTGAAAGACTCAAACAGAGTCTCAAGGATTCTTCAAAGGCGCATTGAACAATTGAATGAGGAGGATGGAATGGACGAAAATCTTTGTGCATTGATCGACACAAAGTTACATCTCAATATGGAGATTGAAAAAGAAGAATTGTATTGGGAACAACGTTCAAGGGCCAATTGATTAAAGCGAGGGGATCAAAATATTACATTCTTTCATAGGTTCGCTTCGTAGAGACGACGTGCAAATATTACTCGAGAACTTAAAAAGAAACGACGGCCAAACCACATCGGAGCATAAAGAGATGGAAGATATTGCGAAAGAATATTTTAGCAATCTTTTTACATCGAATGGAGACGGGAATTTGGAGCACATATAGACAGGGGTGAAACGGTATATTACTGAGAACATGAACAAGGAATTAATGGTGGAATATGGAATGTAGGGAATATATGTTACTGTGAAGGATATGGGCCCAACGAAGGTAGTTGGGGCTGATGGGATACCAGTGTTTTTTTACCAGAAATATTGGCATGTGGTAGGTCATGATGTGGGTTAGTATTGCCTTAGTGTCCTTAATGGAGGTAACTCTTTGGAATCTATTAATTCTACTCAAATAATTCTCCTGCCTAAAATTGCAAAGCCTAATAGTTTGCTGCAGTTCCGTCCTACTAGCCTTTGTACGGTGTTGTATAAAATTATTGTAAAATCAGTTGCAAATCGATTTGAAACAATGTTAGAGAAATGCATTGATAAGTTCATTCTGAAAAAATTGATAACGAATAATGTGCTATTGATTTGTGAAATTATGTATACTTTCAAAAATAGTAGATCGGGAAGGAAAGGATTGTTTGCCCTTAAACTCGACATGAGTAAAGTTTACGTTTAAGTTGAGTGGAATTTTAGAAGAGAAATGATGATGCAGCTCAGTGAATAGAATTATTATTTCATTGTATATCATCAGTGACTTAATCAATATAATGGAGTGGCGGGTAATTTTTTAAACCATCAAGAAAATTTAGATAAAAAGACTTTCTTAGATCAAATGGATTAAAAGAGTCTTATTTGATCAGTAGACTTCTATAGAATGATTTATACGCATTCATCATAAGATTTAATCTATGGCCAGTGACACAAAGAGGTTATTAGGGTTTGTACATGAGATATGCCCCGACTTATGTTGCATCTGTATTACACTTTTTATTTTATTGTTTGAAATTAGTATTAGATCTAATAAGGTCTCCATAAAAATGTGTTGCTGGCTAAATTGAAAAGGTGGGTTGAAGCTATACAGACCCCAGCCGCCTAAACATTTTTCGGCATCATTTTTTATGAATTTTCGAGTGAGTATTTGTGTTTTTGTTTGATGCAGTGAGCAAAAAATATTTGAATAATTGAAATAAAAAATTAAAAGTTCGTTAAGAAATTGAGACAACATTGCTTAATTTCTTAAGGGTAACTTTTGATTAAATTTTTAGAGCCCTTTCATTTTATTTCAAAAAAAGTAAAAAATTATTTGGGGATGGGTCTCGAGTTATCTTTCTAAAGCATTTTGGTTCAATTTTTTTGGTGAATTATGAGGGAAGTACAAAATTCTAACAACAACATGATTAACGCAACTTGAACTTAAATCACATTCAAAACAATAAATATTTTTTATCATCAAATCAACACACAAAATTCTTGATTCATCTTATTTTGAGTTATAACTGTCTAAGCTATGATCATTTTATTAAAACAATGTATATCCTTGTAGGCATTTTAAAAAATTGATTGTGAATCAATTTCTTCAACTAATAAATTTTAATAGAAACTCATTCCAGCACTAAATTATTAAGGATTTATTGTTTTGAATTTAATAAAATAAAATTCCATTCCACATTCCATTTGTTTTTCCATTCTGATATTTTGATGTGCTCCAATTTTTACTTTTATTTATAATTTCTTGATATGGAAATGAAAATTTTGGTATTCAATCATATTTAAACCGGTTTCTAGAAGAATGTAAATTCCCTACCCCTGCCCTTACCTGTGCCCCTTATGTAAATTAATGCCACCTGTGGTTTTAGTTAAGGTGATACATTTTTTTTTTTCAATTATATATGTTACTCATGAAATAATTAAAATTAATAATCTTTAATTTAAAAAATATTAATAAAAATATAAATGAAACATTAGAACAATAAATAATAAATTAATATATCTTATTTTTAAATTTATATTATAAAATATTCGAAGGCCTTTTTTAAAGAATAATAGAGCACTTCTTGTCCCATTAAATCAAGTAAACTTTTTTTATTGATTTTTTTACTTTGAAAAAAAAATTAAATCAAACATGTTATGTTTAAGATTATATTCCTTAACCTATAAATTTCATAATAAATATAAATATTTTATAATTAAGAGAGTTGGATTTAAAATTGTTAAGGGAGTTAACACTTTGAAAAGAAGTGTTCAAAGTGTTGTCGGTCGAGTAATTTATCGATCCACCAACAATCGAAAATATTATCCCCTGTGAGAGTTTTATCTTTCGTGCTCTGTTGAGAGCCAATGTGCTATAAGCGACTATTTGGAGGGCTTGGTTCACAAAATCAAGAGCGTTTCGATTGGTGGTATTTGCAAAACTCACAAAAATAAAATCTCTGTTGGAAGATAATACATTCAATTGTTAAAACACCGATCAATTACCTACAACACTTCAAAAATTTCTCTCAAAAGAGCGGACTCCTCACACATTTTCTAAACCTATTTTTAGAATTAAATATTTTTTTTTCTCAACGTCAAATAGATAAATTAATCAATAAAAATATTTAATTGTTTGATTTAATGTTACAAAAATCTTTGATTTTTTTATTTTTCTATAATATAGATTAAAAAATTATCAATTTTGATTTAATTTAATTTATTTCTTATTTTTATTATATTTTTTTTATTGACATTAATCTTTATATGAGTAATGTATATAATAAAATAAAATAAAATCTATTGATTTAATGTTATGTTATTCTAATTTCTCATTTATACATTCAGTATTAATTTTTTGAAATTAAAGATCATTAATTTTAATCTTCGCATGAGTAATGTGTATAATTGAAAAAAAATTATGGCTTTAACTAAAGCCACACGTGGCATGATTTTACATAAGGGCACAGGTGGGGAAGGGATTTAGGCCGTGATTACTATACATAAGAGCGGGTAATAGGTTAGTTTTTGGGCTTTCCAGCGCATCTGAATCCTTGCCAAGACGGGCAAATTGGTGAGCAACTGATAAAAGGGAATGGAGAAGTGAAAGGAACAATGATCCCTTTCCTAGGAGTCTTCAGGAGTTGCTAAATGGCGAATGCAAAGGCTAGAAAGAAAAACCATATTCCATTAAAGATTGGCCCCTATAATTTAAATGTCACACATACGTGTGGGTTTCAAGGCTAAAAGAGGGCCCTGTAGTGTTCTGCGAGTTTTGGATGGGACCAAACACTCAGACATGGTTGAGGTGTGTGTGATGGAATTAAAACTTGGAAGACACCTTGCTGCCATACTCCCCATTCTACTTCGCCAACGTGATCTAATCAGGTGAAGCAAGTCCTTCCCGGATGACAGAACATCCATTCTCTTCCTTAACCTATAAGAGATTCCCCGCAATCACGGGATAAGATCTCATGTCTAATAGATAGAGATTTTATGAGTCCGATTCTTCGGGACGAAAATGACGGCCCTCAGCAGGTTGATTAGACAAGAACGTATATGCACCCATACATATATATATATGATTAGGCAGGGATGACAACCACCCATCCACATCCAAATCTGAAAATCTCCTTCTGCAGCTAAATAAGATAACAAAGGAAAACGATGGGTACTTGTAGCCTAGAAGATTGAAAGCTTGATTTTAGAGGAGATTGTAAAAGATGATTTACACACGGTCTCTGTAATAGTGGTCATCTGGGATAACCATTTCTGTGCAAATATAGAAAAATCACTGTTCAAACACAAGATTTTTGTCTTAATCAAACATCCAACTACAGATCTAAAAACGGTTTACCTGCTACTCTCACTATCTCACCTCACACCTCTTACTGGAGAAAAATGTGATTAAAATGTGAACGAGGCAAAGAAGATAATCAAATCAAACTGCATAAATCTTACAACTTTCCCAACAATCTAACCTTATTTGAATCCAACGCCCTTGACACCTAAGGGAAATGTGTATATCTCCACCACTTTCATTCCCCATATAGTACAATTTTTGTCATGCTGAAACTACCAAACTGTTACAGGAGAACCCAAGAACTAATATGGTAAAGAAAAAGAAAATATCAGATAGATATAACCTAAGAAGCTTCTCAAATATCGCACTTGAATTTTCACCACAGCTGTCCCATTCCACACCAGAGAAAAATGACCAGGTGGAAAACTTTACATCATTCATTACCATCAACGCCACGACGAAACTGTGAGTAGAGGCACCTCTTTCCAAGCTAATGACAGAAACCCAGGTTTGGATTCCATCAGTGAATACGAAGAACTGTAATTATAATTCCACAACAGAATCTTCGCTTGACTTATCGCGTAATGGCTAAGGCTTACCGTTTCAAAACCTGCACTTTCCATCAATACCTTCCATTGCTCTTTATCTTCCATCCGTTCCCTTCGCTTTTCTGCTTCTTCTGCTCCAATAATCGCCCCGATTTTCCCACCCAGTAACTGTCTCTCAACTTCAACTCTCTCCGGTGAATCACGAGGTAAGTTCGGTTCCAACGATTCGAATACGGCCGAGTAATACCGCAATGTGTTCTTGAATCGATTCACGAACCCCACTCGATTTAAGCTCGCTTCATACTCGCCCAATGTCACGATTTTGGGGTTCAATGATTTAGCCAAACGGAGAGCTGCTTCCACGGTGACCGGAGTGGCATCTAACAAATTGTATAATTGAAGCATGAAATTTACAGCCAATACCTCATCCTCATCAACTCGGAAACAAGACTCCTTGAGTTCCTTAATCGGAGTTAGAATCGGTTCGAATTCAAAATTCAAATCCAGAAGCTTGGCAAAGTCGCGTAGACGGTTACCAGTAGCATAAAGGGAGGGAGCTGGAGATGATCCCAAAACCGGGGCAGGTAAACCCGAAATACGAATTCGGGTGGGTTTTCCAGCTGACCTGGTCGCTAGAGCTTGCAAAAGAGCAGCCCATTGAACTCCTTGAACAATTCCGAAGTCGACTATGTGAATCTTGGTTGCTCGCTCAGTAGCTTCGAGAATCGCTTGATTTGCCGTTAAATGAGCGAACTTGGAGTAAGGGCAGGCGTCGTTCAATACTTTGTAAGAGAGAGTGAAGTCCTCCGACGTCGTTTCGAGCAGATTCAATCTTTTCTCTGCTGGAAGAGAGACTCTGCTATAGAGGGCTTGGGTGAAGTAAAAAGCCACTCTTTCAGTTGGATCTCCACGTTCGGATACCGACTGCCTGAGTTCAACCAGTGATTTAATAGCGCGTTCAGGTTCTGAGTCGGAGAATCTAGCACAGTCGAGTAAAGCTTTCAAAAGCGGGGGAGCTGACTCGATCTCGGTGGAATCAGCTGAGGCCCCTGCGGCGTCGTTTGTGAGTGGGGTCTGGCTCGGAGGACTGCTTGCTTTGGTTTCTTTAACGGCTACATGAGGAGGTGGTGGAGGGGATGGGGATGGGGACCACGTAGGTAGCTGATGCTGAGGCTGAAGAGTAGGGCTAAGGTTTTTCTGTACCTCGGTTGGGAAAATGACTCGATTCAGATCAGATGACGTAGGACAGGCCACGCTGAGACGATTTGGGCAAGCACTGAATGGATCGGCACCGTAAAGACCAAAATCAGCATTGTTCTGCCATACTTCACAACCAGACGGCAGATTTGAACTATCCGTTGAATCCCCACTGTTCACTAAGCAATCCATCCATTCGTCGGTGTCAAACTCACCACCCGAATCACCACCAAAATCCGGGAATCGAAACCCACTCGAATGATGATGCCCCATGTTAGGGAACTGAAACCCTTCTCCAGTATCACCCTGAAACAGGTCAGTGAAACCTGGACCCGAAAGCCCGTACCCGAGAATGGGAGAGTTGGAGACGCCATGGTGGGGGTTGTTAGGCCAAGGGTTTAAAGTAACATGACTGACACCAAGAAGCTGTTGCTGCTGGTGGTGGTGCTGCTCTTGTTGTTGTTCTTGCTGTTGCTGTTGCTTTATAACTTGTTGAGCGATTGCCATTAGATTTCCGCTATCCGCACACATATATGCCATTCTCCGGCCAAACTTCGACGGAAACTCGTTTGAACTGCACTATCATTACCCACAATTAACAAAGAAAAGATCAGCGAAAGAGTGAATTTTTGTTCCAGTTTTTAAAGCATGAAAGAAGAAAGAGAAGAAAGAGAGTACATACAAAAGTGTAGGCCCAACGGTAACTGAATCAGAAGGTCTACAAACTTGGATTTTGCTTAAGGAAAGGAGAGAAAGAGAAAGAAAGCAACTTGGAGAAGTGCAACTCTAAAGAACGATACCTAAAACAGCAGAAGTAGGGAGCGCTGAGTAGAGTCCCTTCAAATGAAATGTGGGTCCTTATATCTTAGCTGCTAAGGTTAAAGACAAGTTCGTCCCTCTTTATTTTAAACAAAATAGAATGAGAATTAAGAGGTGTTAATTAGTCAAAAAAAAAAAAAAACAAGCTGATTTTAAAAGTTAACTAGAAAATTAAGGGTAAAATAAGTTATATATCTTGTTTTTATTTTTTAATTATGGTTTTGCGTCGTTTTTAAAATTATTTAGGAGAATAAGTCGATTTCGTGAAATGTTCATCCAATTGGATGCGTTTTTTTCAATTTTTCTCACATTTTTATTTCATGTTGTTTTAAGTTTTTTTTTTATTCGATCAATCATTTAAAAAAATATTTATCATAAAAAATATTAAATTCAATCAATCATATTTAATAAAATTGTCTAAATTAATTTATTGTTTATTCAATCAATCATTTAAAGAAAAAACATTTATCATAAAAACACTAAATCCAATCAATCATATTTAATAAAGTTATTTAAATTAATTTATTAGTTATTAAATATGATTGATTGGATTTAATATTTTTATAGTAAATATTTTTTTAAATGATTGATTGAATAAAAAAAACTTAAAATAATATGAAACAACAAAAATTAATTGTATTAAAAAAGTAAAAAATTGTAACTTAAAATGGAAAGTGCGTCCAACTAAACGAGCTTTCCTGACACGTGTAAGAAAAACTCGTCCAGTTGAATGCGTTTTTCATAAAATTGATCTATTCCCCTAAATATTTTTTAAAATATTGCAAAACCTTAATTTAAAAAAAAAAAAAGAGACATACATGCCTTATTTTTCCAAATAAAAAATAAAAATTAAGAGAGGTTAATTAGTCAAAAAAAAAAGTTGATTTTAAAAGTTAACTAGAAAATTAGGTTGCTTTTTTTTTACAAATTTAGAGAATTAAAAGTCATTTTTGTCTAATGGTCATTTTTACCCAACAGTAAAAAAATATAAAACGATCAAAAAAAAATTTCTTTTACAATGGTTAAAATTTTAAATGATTAATTATGTTTTTACCCCTAACAGTATTTCATTCTCGATATATCCCTCTACTTATTTTTTTCATTCAATCATATTCTCTCAATTCTCTCTACTATTTTATTCACAATTTTTTTTCATTCAATTTCTCTCAAATTTAGCTTGGATGTTTCATTAAACCAAATTAAAATCATAAGGTATTGATACTTAGATCAATATACTGATGTTTCTTATAAGTATCGATATCTTACCATAGTATCGATACCAAATTGACATTCTGTTTGTTTTAGAAATTGATTGAAAATGTCAAGTATCGATACCTTTTCTAATGTATCGATACGTTAGTACTAAAATGTTAAAATCCTCCTTTTGAAACCATTTCATGCCCAACAAAACTTTCATTCTCAAAGCACCTTAAGGCACATTTGAAAGCTCCATAAAAATCCCTTTCAAACATATAATAAACATGACTAAACATAACATTAAGTCAATTCCAAATCAATTCAACCAACATGCCTCATTTGACACCAAATCACTTTGATTGAACTTATACACTTTCAAGTTATTAAACTAACATTCATTCATGTTTTTAAACCATTCAATAACAACAAGCATACCATTTTTGTGTTCAATTCACACCATTTTCACATTCAATGAACCATTCAATCACTAGACAACTGATCCCAAAACATGCCTTAATCCAACTGCAAGCATTAACATATCATGATCTATATACTAACCCAGAATCTAATCAAGCTTATAGTTTCAATCTAACACACTTATACTCCTACGTACATGCCACAAAAGTCTATCGAATCACTGATAGGATAGTGTGAGCTTCGTTGTGATCCAGCAAACGAGTTTCACAAACCGACAATCTACAAGGAAAAAGGGAATAACTAGTAAGCATATTGAATGCTTAGTAAGTCCATATGAAATTTACTTAACTTACCTTGACATTACACTAATTTAGAAATTGAAATAAATTGGTACAAACATAATAATCCTTTGGCATCTTGCATATTCATTTACTTTCACAAATAAAACAAATAGGTTAGTTCGATTACAAACCATAACCTTAAAACACATTCATATATTGAAATATCAATCCATCACATAACATATACTAAACAAATCATATTCGATTGGTATATATATATATATTCATTTCGATCACATCGATTTCATTTAGTACTATTTCCATTTCTGTTTTTGTTTGGAGATGTCACACCCTCATTTGGCGAGCTGGTATTGTTCGGGAGATTGCATTAGTGTGATTACCTAAGTCACGAGACTTAGACAAGTTAATGTTAGTAAGCTCTGTGGTGAAGTATTTCGCTGAACTTCATCGAGTCTACAAAATCTCATTTCGCAGATTGGCGAGTTCCTTGTTGTGGCAAGATCCCTATTTGGCGAAATCTTTCGATAATAAGTCAATCACCTGTGTTTTTGTGTCACGCAAATGTAAGAGTAGTGGTTGGTGGGACACGTTTAAGTCATCTAGCATCTTAGAAGAGGTAATGTGTCAATAAATAAGACACTTAGGAAGCCTCATAGGATGTGATTAATTAATGGAAGCGTGTGAGAATGATTACTAACTAGAGTTTAACACTAAGTGGGATTTAGGTTAGAAATAACTATAATTAGGAAAACCTAGTAGTGGAGAGAAGATTTTCGTTTCATCTTCTTTGCTTACCTTCATTATTATCGAAAAAAATCAGAGGTGTTCTTCATTGTTAACAAAAGTGATGTTTGTCAAGATTATAGAAGCTTCTGTCTTAAGTTGTTTGTTGGTAAATTCTTGAATCCCTCTTTAAGTTTTACCATATTGATAGGATCTATTGTAAGAGTTGTTCAGTAGGGCTTTCATTCAAATACTGGATAGAAAGGAAACTTCCATCCAGGAACTGTTTGCATGTCTATTGATTCATGTTATTTCATTAAGCTTTGGTTGTTTTTTATATTTAAAGAAGATTTTATTTTGTTAGCCAAAGAAATGGAAAAAGGTCCCAATTTTAAAGGGAAATAACCCGTTGAGTAAGAAAAGCTCTGAATGAATATTTATGATGAGTTCTTTTATACCTTGACCTTAAACATTGGTCCTGTTACTTGTGTCAAAAGGAACATGTTTAAGGAGTCGATGTATGTACGATTACAGTCAGTAATTCATAGACCGAAGTCTTGCATGTGCATTGGTATAAATAGTCCTTCCTTGGTGCACAAGCTTCGTATTCTGAATGGTGCAAAGAGATATCAGAAGGTTGAAACGTATGGTGATGAAAAGAAGATACAATATAATATGTTTTATCTCCAGTATGACACTCTGGTGCAAACCATGATTGGTGAATACCTAGCCTTATCGGGAACATTTATGTGTTTGAAATACAAAGAGGAATGATGGTGGTGTGGAGGATATGATTGATTTAATGGCTCTAAGGAGCGGTATGAAGATACAGGAAAAATGATTCTTCAAAACTAGGATAAGAAACTAGCACGAGGAAGGGAGTATGCGTATAAAAAAGATGTATATTGTGTATAACAATGTAAATTCTGTTTTATAATAATTTATTTCAATTCATTAATCCCAGTCTATAATAATTCATCTCAATTCATCAATTCTAAAAATCTTTTAAGAACCTATTATAAACATATATCAATTCAATTTTACTTTTTGAATTCCCCTAAAGTTTTACATTTTATTCAATTTAGTCCCTAAAACTGAAATTGCTATAACTTTCAAATTTGAACTTCGATTCCGAAACCGATCTCGATTTCATCCTTCTACAGTCCTATACTATCTATAATTACGAAAATTTAATATCAATTTTGAAATGTTTATATTGTAGTCCCTATGTTCAAAAACTAGCAATTAAACTTTACAAACTAGTTCTTTTTCTCACCTAAGCTTAAAATATATCAATTTAGTATCAAAAGCTTCAAGAAATCAACCATGATAAATTTTTAAAACTTTAAAAATTTTACGAAATAATACACGGGTCAACTAAATCAAACTTCTGAGAATATCAAAAATATAAAAATTACAAGAAACAAACTTGAATTAGCTATCCAATTATTAACGGAAAGCTTGGAACCCTTGCTTGGCTTTCTCTTTTGTTTTCTTAGCACATTCGGTGATGAAGATGAAAATAAAGATGATATTATCAAAAAAAAACATTTATACTAACATTAAAATTAATTAACCCAACTTTATTAACTTAACCTTAATTAATTTAAATCTTCAACATAATTAACCAAAGTAAGTGGATTTTTAGTCCAAATTTTTCATTAGGTCTTTTGATTAATTAATAATCCATAACGATTCATTTTTATGATTTTTACAATTTAGTTCTTGTACCTTGATTAGTTACTAATTCTGTAAAATTTCCTATCCAAAATTTAATTCATCTATAACAATAACTCCGTAAATATTTAATAAAAATATTTACAAATTCGGTTTACGAAAACGAGGTCTCAGTACCTCATTTTCGAACGTCACTAACTTCAGGGTTGAAACACTTGTACTTTAACTAACTATCCAATTAATAAATTTGACGGACCAAACTTCAATATAACACTACAATTTACTTGTAAATATTAATTAAAATATTTACGGATTCAATCTTCGAAAAACGAGATTTCTAAACTATCATTTCTGGTACTACTGAAAAACAAGTTGTTACAATATGGTTGAATTATGTTTCCAATCAACTTGGCTTTGCAGGTTGCGATACTCCTTTAGCTTATGTCACAAAATTGATAAACGGTGTTGCAGTTCAGTCTTCAAGCCAAATGCCAAGTTTGTGGCACTCAAATAGTTGGTATCCATTTAAGATGATGCAAGTTGTCCTCCAAGTCAATTTTTAGAGTCTCAATTGTGTCGAGACTTTCATCTTGATGTTTGGCATCTTTGAATCAATCAGGGTCCTTAATTTCAATCATGAAAATACTAGTTCTTTTTCGATATAATGATGACTCGAACTCGTTATTTTTGAGAAAGATGAACACTCGATTAATAGCTCACAACTTGAAGTTTAATCATAAAGATACATAAGATGGATGAAAATAACTTGAATGCAAGGCTCAAATGTGAAAATTTTAATTCATAAAATTAGTAATTCTACCTTAAAACTAACTAAATATAAGTGTTCAAAAAGGTCATAAACATATAAGAGATTATTCATCAAGTATGTAGATTGAATCGATCGGATGCACACTCTTATAGAAAACTACAATCATTTGAGCCCTCAATCAAAAGTTAACATTCAATTGAGCCTTTGCAATATAAACTGAATGTTCGTTAAGTGTTGACCTAACAGGCTATAATGAAAAAAAAAATATATGATTTGGAGGGTTTAATTGATTTTTTTTTAATTACTTAAGCTTAAAAATTTTAAAATAAAATAATATTGTAAAAAATATAAAAGGTATTAAATATTATTAATATATTATGAAAAATATAAATATAATATCAACATATTATACAATTCCAAAAAAATATCAACATATTATAAAACCTTTAGAAGTTATAGAATTTTTTTAATTTGCACAATTTCACTCGTTCGACTCGACTCGAATTTCATTTCACTTGACGATTTAAAAAAAATTAAATCGAATTAAGATGATAAAATATAACTCGTCAACTCGATTAATTTGAATTTATTTCACTCTGATTCGATTAAACGCTCATCCCTACTCAAAATATTAAAAAAGTTTCTATAATTTTTATATTTTTATATAATTTTTAATTTTTTTAATAATTTCATGTTCTTTCATAATACTTTATAGTATTTTTATAGTTTTTCTATCTTTCTAAAATTTATAGTTTTCTATTACTTTTACGAATTTCTAAATTTGTGATAACATTATAATAACTTTTAAATTTAAATAATTAAAAATCAATTAAACTCTTTACTTTAATATTTTTTTTCGAATCAAACATCACCTCCATTGTTTCATTATCATTTTTTCACATTAGTTGCTACGTCAATTGCTATACATATTATTACGTCAACACTTAACATTTTGTCAAGAGTTTTAACGGAAAAAATTATATTTCAATGCCTCAATTAATTACTAATTTTTTTTGTTAAACACTTAATTGATTGCATATTTCATTAAAGGGTTTATTTTAGTTTTGATTATTTTGTAAAACTTTTTTAGCACTTATTTGAATAAAAGAGTAAATATGAAGAAACTTGAATGAAAATCTTAATTTAATTTTGTACTTATTATATTAAATATTTAAAACTTTTATTCTAATAAATTTCGATTATTTAATTTAATTATATAAAATGGTAAAATAAAGTATATATGTCGTTTTTTTTTTAAATTAGAATTTTGCATCGTTTTTAAAAATATTTAGGAGAATAAATCGATTTTATAGAAAGCGCGTCCAGCTAGACGAACTTCCCTGACACGTGTAACAAAAGCTCAGCCAGTTGGACGCGCTTTTCAAAATTTTCCTTTATTTATTTTATTCAATCAATCATTTAAGAAAAAAATATTTAACATAAAATACTAAAAAATATTTTTTAAATGATTAATTGAATAAAAAATAAATTTAAAATAACATGGAATAAAAATTTAATTGTATTAAAAAAAATAAAAAATTGTAATTTAAAAAAAAAATACGTCAAACTAAATAAACTTTCTTAACACGTGTAAAATCTTAATTTTTAAAGATAATATGCCATGAAATCGGCTTATTTATCTAAATATTTAAAAAAAAAAACACAAAATCTTAAAATTTTTAAAAAACTAATGTATCTTATTTTATTTGTTTTAAAAAATAATATGTTACATTATTTATTAATTATTATCTTCGTACGTTTGGACATAGTTCTAGGGTGAGCGAGTAACCAACAATTTCAATTGTCCAGTCCAACAGCTATATCTCTCACTCTCCCTCCCTCCCTCCAACTTTTGTTTATAAATTGCATTCCCCATTATCTGTATGTCCCACTTGCCGAGTACGTGATATGGGTCCAATCAGGGGACAGCGGGACCCACATTTAATAATGTTGACCATCAAAATGACAAATCAGGAGAGAAGAATTAGCACCTGCGTGTATCCACCTCTCCTGTCATTTCAACCATTTTCCCCGCTCTGTTCGGGTCAGTCCGCCTTCGGAATTGGGGTTCCAAAGGGACCTACCCCTCACCCTATCTTACACGGCGCATCGGAATCTCCGCTCACTCACGTCATCCCACCCCCCTAAATGAGCGTTTCCGGAACGGCGTGATAAAATCTTAGGCTTTTCCTTGCTCCCCGGAACGCAGTGGGCTAACGCAAGCCATCCATTTTTCTAAATAAAAATTATTCTTTTTATAGTATTCGGGTCTTATCAAGTATTTTAATTATTGGTGAAGGTTGAGGTTTGAGTATTGAAAACTTACTTTCAAGTTTTATCATATCTAATTATATATATATTCTAAAATATTATTAAATAAATTAATATTGATACATTAGTAATATATATATATATATATATATTTTTTTTTTATAAATATTTTTTTTTGAAAAATGATGTCCAATAGTTACAAACTCCGCAAATTGTAACATAGCAAAGCATATCATAGCAATGAAAAACAAGACAACCTTAATCCGCACTCTGCATGATATCCTTGGCAGAGAACTCAGTACCCTTATCCTTATCGGCAGCAACCCGTCCCTTAGCCTTACGGTCCAACAACGACTTCCGGTCCTTGTCCAGCCTCAGCTTGGTAATGACAACCTTGGATGGGTTAATCCCAACGTTGACGGTCGAACCGTTAACTTTCTCCCGGGTGATGCGCTCGATGTGGATCACCCATTTGCGGCGGCAGACTTGAACAACTTTCCCTTCCCGGCCTTTGTAAGTCCCACGAGCCACTTGGACCTCGTCATCCTTGCGGACCGGCATCGACCGGACGTTGTACTTGGACCTCAAATCGGATGAGAGTGGGGCGCTCATCAACACACGGCGAGGGTGCCGTGAAATGGGCCTTGCGGCGAGAGGAGGAGACTCGTGGGTTGTACTTCATTTTTGCTGCGGGGAAAGGGGTTTGAATCCCCTTCGACTCAGCGACGGCCAACCTAATTTCATAAATAATTTTAAGAAGATGTAAAGCGTGAGTGTTATGGGAGTGGTGGGTGTGACGGTAGGGTAGTCCCGCTCTTCGGATTGGAAGTGACGGGTGTTGGTACTTTCAAAATCATGACACGTAAACAGCTGCATCCCAATTGGTCAAGTGTTAGTTTTGGCATAGTTTCAACTCAGACTTTCATTTTCTACCAAGGAGAAAATGGCAATTAGGGTCCGTTCTTTAAGGGGCGGTTAATGGCCCCACTAAGCAAAAAAAAAAAGAGAGAGAAGAAGGTAGGCCTGCAACTGGAAAATGGAGTGATCGTAGACCACCCGAAATGCACCCAACCATCACAAAAACACAACAAAATTAGTACTAAAATAAAATCCAAAGCAACGGTGCAGGGTATATTTAAAACGGGCGTAGGCAAATGTCTCGTCATCTGGGTTTGAAAGCAACTACACTCTATTTTGGCATGTCATGGCTGGGACGTCAAGCCTAGATGATGTTAAACTGCATTCAATTTCACATTATTTAATTTGTTTTTTAATAATAAAATTACTTTATTTGGTTATTTTACGTCTTAGTCAACCGTCACGCAGTTGGATGATTGAGAAGAAATCTCACAGCGTTCTCTTTCCAGTTCACTCACCAACACCTTTTCCTTCTCTCAAACTTTCACATTTTCTGAGTTTTTTCTTTTCACACTCTCTTTATCACAATCTAGGTTTAAAAGGGGTTTTTTTATTATTATTAATTTAATATAAAAAATTATATATTTATCAAAATAATATTTTTATCTCATTAATTATTAAAATGTTATGTTTAGTTAGGTGGAGAAGATTAAAATAGCGACATTTAGAGTATTTTTTGACACGATATTTTTTTTTTATTTTTAATTATATTTATATATTTAAAAAATAATAATAATATATTGGTGAAGGGTTTGAAAATAGTAGCACCAAAGAATAATTTATACATACAAAATATACGAAAAAAATATCTGACACCGGTAGAAGAACACAAATTGGCAACACCAAAAGAGGGGGATTGAATGACGGTATCAAAGGATATTTTCGCCGCGTGTCAATCCCCCATGTGTCCGTGTGTGTGGGTATAGGGGTTCATGTTTAAGGGTATGTGGTTTATGGTTTCGGGTTTAGGTTTTGGGTTCTATATTTTAAATTTAGGTTTTAGGATTCTAGATTCATGATTTTGGTTTTAGGTTAAAAAATATAAAAATTATATGTTAACGACATGAAAAAATTGTTAAAATATAATTAAATAAATGGAAAGGGATCATGGATAATGTGGTGAGATGGGTCCATAAAATTGTTTCTCTATGGATGAGTATATAATAATAATTTTATAGTTTTAAATTTGATGATGTGGTAAAATTTTATTAATTTTTAAAAATCTTAACTTTTAGGATCATACTTATATAAGTTACTCCCATAAACAAAATGCTAATAAAAAGTTAAATGATATTTTTAATTTTTATTTATAATTTAATATATTTTATATAATATTTATAAAATTATTTTTATTGAAATTTATTTTAAATATGTAAATTATATATTTAAATTTGTAATAGTTATATTTTAATATTTAAAATATAGTTATATATATATATATATATCAATTGAACTTTATAAACAATTAATATTAATTGTTTTAAAATATTCAAAAGAATTATTTTATATACCAACATATTAATAATGAGTAACAATAAATTGTTCTTATATTTTTATTGAAATATCATAATATTAATAAATTTAAATATTATTTAAATAGTTTTTTTTTTTACTTTGTTAATTGAGAATTCACTTTGGAGTCATTGCCAATTGAGACCATTGCTAATTGCTATTTCCATCTTTTTTTAAGTCTTTTTTTTCCTTTGCTACACGAGCTTCCTTAATCAATACAATACGAAAATTATATCAAAATTCAATTGAGACCATTCATTATCATAAAAACCACAATTTTTTTTGCATGTAAAGGCCATTTAAATGATTATCTGACACTTTATCCCAAAACATAATAAAATCAATAATTTATTGAAATCCCTAATTACCTTCTTTTTTCCTTGAATATGCTAATGCAGACAGATTAGAAACTTACCAGCATGCAAGATTTCCAATTTCTAAGTCTAAATCCTCAGTCTTTCCCCTTTATGCACGAACGTTCCTCGATCTTTCTCTTTTCCATGACAAACTAGAGAAAAAAAAAAAAAGAATCGTACCGGGAGAAGAATGCTTTCTATATATATATATAGTCCTTCCGACCCCTATCACTAAAACCAACCCACAACCACCTAGAAATACCTTAATCATCATGTCTCTCACTAACTTATTTCTAGTTCATAACCAATTGAACAATAGTTGGAATCCAACTTTACCTCAACCAGCCCGCTACTTGTTCTTACTTGTGAAAAGAACATATCATATTAGAGAACCTTTCAATTTAGTATGTCAAACTCTTTTGCTACTTATGACCTTACAAATTTGAGTGTGACCCATAAGGACTAAAGTGAATAAAATATGAAATTGTTGTGAAATTTTGGTATAAATAGATAGTAGAGGGTCTCTAATAAATGTAATTGAAGTCAAGTTTTAAACTGAGGCTCAAAATTGAAGGATATGGTTATTTTGAATTCAAGGACTAAATTAAATAAAATGTAAAACTTTAGGGGCATCGAAAAATGAGATTATATAGGTTCATACATGTCATAACATAATGTATAAATGTTAGGTATTTATGAATTGATTGGAATTATTGTATAGAATATAGATCAAGAATTG
The DNA here is from genome assembly GCA_039519145.1 of Kokia cookei. Classification (NCBI taxonomy): domain Eukaryota; kingdom Viridiplantae; phylum Streptophyta; class Magnoliopsida; order Malvales; family Malvaceae; genus Kokia; species Kokia cookei. The sequence continues at coordinate 16,125,090 of CM076909.1, forward strand.
GATCAAACCTGTGGTACCCGAGGAAAAGCCAAAATTATCGATTAGCCCCTAAAGATTCAACCTGTTTGCTATTTTGAATAGGTAATTTCATATGGTATTTATGTATTTAAGTAGTTATGTGTTGATTTGGGAATGTATGTTTGATTGTGGTTTAATTGGTTGTGAATTGGTATGAAATGTGAGAATTGGACTAAATTGTAAAATGGTGGTTATAAGTGAAAAAGTGACCTATGTGAATTTAGTAAATGTTATGATGCAAATGGCATGACAATAGGGTTTTATACGCGCCTGTACGGGATTGATTGCAAATGTTACCGAGGTCCAACATTTGTTGCGGATACTCAAATACATGTGACACAGGTTTAGCTCAAAGTAACCTGATGTCATTTTAAAGGTTTAGCTCGGACGAGTAACCTGTCATGTACATATATTCAGCATGGATAAGCAATCGAATTTGTCATTATAAAGGTTTTGCTTGGACGGATAACCTGACACGAACATATTCAGCTTGGACGAACAATTGGTGTGATGTAGTTACATGTGTATCTGAGTCCGTTTACTAGGGTTCATCAAGCAAAATAATTTATATGAAACAAGAATTGATATGATAAAATGAAATTGAAGTTCAAATGAATGAATATTAAATGAATTGAGTATAATGCTTTTGATATGAATGTGATTGTAGTACCCTTGGATTGAATGAGCTGGTGAGATTGACTATCTAAAATGATATGTTTTGTCTTATTATACAATTGTGATATCATATGATTTGATTATAAGCTAATGCTCACCTTGTTGATGTTATGATTTTCCATGTTTAGCCAAATTATGCCAAATTATGGTAACTTATTGTATTTAATTGTAAGATAAGGTAAGTTTTATTTAATGCCTATGAACTAACTAAATATTTTATATGTTTACCTAGTTTGTTTTCTCTTTTCCTTGTACATTGTCACCTTAACACGTCAAACCAGATCATCTTGAAGCTCACACTAAACTATCACTGAATTGGTAGCTTTTTGGTCATTTTAAATCTAGGATTGTGGCATGTATATAAGTGTTTTGGTGTAATCCTTAAGGTATAAAAGTTTTGATGAGTTTGGTAACTTATGATGAATCTGGTATATGATAATTTTTGCATGTTGTTCATGGCAAGTGATTTAATATATGCCTGACATAGCAAAGTTTGATGCTTTTGAGAAGTTGAAATATGAACCTATTTAAACTTGGTATGTTATGTTGGTGGGATGAGGTAAGTAGAATGGCTAAAATGATGCCTATTTAAAATGGTAAGTTTGATTTATATGTTTGAGATATGTATTGGTTGATTTGGTTCATGTTTAAAGCATTTAAGTCATTAAGGTATAAAATGAACATATGTGTATGAGATTACAGTGGAATGGTATGATTCAATTTGATATGGCATAGGTATTGATTGGTATTTGAATGGTTTGGTTGGTTTATTTGAATGACATTTGATTGAATGTATTGAAATGGATAGTTTTGTAATAGGTTAAAATTATACTGAATTGGTTTTGATTAAAAACGGCTAAATGACTTATTTTGGTATGAAATGTTATGTGTTTGATTTGTTTTTCGGTGGCTATTTTTAATGGTTTGATTGGAAACTATGAAATAGGTACCAAATGGTTCAATTTTACTAAAAACAAGGTCCATGTCTCGACGACTAACCTACCTCGTCACAACGTCGACCGATAGTAAGTGACATTGTGACATCAAATGGCTTAACATCGTGATGTGATATATTGTTTTGGCGGCATCATAACATGAAAGAGATGACATCACAATGTTGGTCCTGAACTTTTAAAACTTTTCAATTTGGTTATATTTCGTGTTCAGGTTGAGAAAAGAGTTTTCGTAAGCTTGATTAAGACTCGAAATTTATTGTTTAATATGATTTGAACGTGATTGATGCCTAATTGCATGTGTGAATGATTATTTATTGCTCATTTGACTGTTGTTACTTCAGCAATGAATGTAACATATTGTAGCTCAAGCCTAACGACCAAGTCGAGCGAAGGGTGTTACAGCTAGTCCAAACAATCACATTTGTGTCTCTATCTTTTGGGAGTCATCTGCTTTGAAACTCAAGACAATGTATCTTCCCAATTGGATTTGATAAATGATATAATAGTCTTTCAATCAATTTTCTCAATTTCAATTAAACTACGGACTATTTAGATTATCTACTAATATAAGTTGTCTTCTCGTATTATGATCTGACCACATAATTAAACTTAATATTAGTTAAACATTAAATAATCAATGAGCCAATATTTACTTACATTTTGCTTTGCGTGCAAAAATCGTTGAGGAAAAATACAAATGATATTAATGTATAATGAAATTTTATTTAAACCAATTTGTTTAAAAAATTACAAGTACATAATGACAAAAATACTACACTTAATATCTTAATAATCAAGCACTTTATCGTTTAAGCATGGAGGGTAGAGTGGGGGTTGTTAGTTTAGAGGCATTATTGGAGTCGACTTGAGAAAACTTAATGGAACTTCATCAAGTCAAAGAAGTGACAAATTAACAAGTGATGACAAGAACTTTTTCCGTGTATATCTTCTAGGAATCATGTGGGCTCACCTTGAGGTGACACGATGCTTTGATGAGGCTCTTCTCCTAACGAGGTCACGAGGTCGAGCTTCGTCTAGTTAAAGGATAGAACACTTGTATACATCGCATATATGCTTAGGCTTTAAGTTAAAGGAATCATGATATAACCATTGAAGTAATACAAGAAAAACGATCGAATGGAAGGATTCATAAACAAGTAAATCCCTTATGTCACACCTTTAACTTAAATCAAAGAGGATTCATCATCTTTTGAAATAGACCTACTTAAGATTTTCACATTTCATCTATCATAATTTTGAATTTAATAAAGAATGATTTGGATCAAGGTCAGGGTTTGATATTTAAAGGATGATGAAAAATATTTGCTTTTAGTTAAAAGGATAATTTTAATAAATAAATAAAAACGTTTGTTTTGTTTTTTTTATTTTTTTCGATTCTCCAAAACAATTTCATTGAAATTAATTAAAATATTTGTTTTTATTTTATTTTTTCACATTTTTTATTTATAAAAATATATATATATTTTTAATATATTGAGAGAATGTTGATTTCGCTCTTTAGAGAAGTCTTCGAAATATTATTCGTCGAGAACCAACGGACCCCTCAATAGTGAAGATATTGTGTCTGGAGTGTCTATGCTCAGTTATATCCTTGGGTTTTGTTTCTCAATCTGAAAAGAGTCCAACCAGATTCATGGAACTAATGCCATACAAGAGTATGTGTTTGAATCCCACCAAGACCAAATGCTCACATCGTCTTGGTGGTGAGACACTTTATAAACTCCGTGAGCCCGATTAGACTCACCTCGGAGTGAAGAGATAGAACCCGAAGATAAATCAAGTATAGACACCTTAGACATAATACTTTCACAATTGAAAAATTCGTACGTTCCCAACGAACGAAATTCCGAAAACTTTTTCAAAGAACGAAACAACCCACCCCTTAATAAAACCGAATATTTTTTTTTTTCTAAAAGAAAGAAAACAATAATAATTTTTTAAGTATTTCTTCAATTCTATTTTCTTAACGCTTAATTATTACTAAATAAAAGAGAGATTATATAATGATTAGAAAATAGAAAAAGCAAAAAAAAAAGTGAAGTCGCAAACGTCTATTATTTCTTAGTCAATCATGACAAAATTGGATCTTTCACTCAAACATGTCGTTAAGTGGATTCTTCATCATCCAAAGATTACCCCCCACCCCTTTTTTTTTATCTGTCCAAAAGTGGTGTGCCGGTAGTGATAGCTTGCGAGTGAAAAACGATGACAAATTTTCTTTTTTTTTTTCTTTTTCTTCTATAAATAGAAGGCGAATAGCTTAAGATAGAGAAATGTTACTGCAAACATGAAACATAAATTTGAGTGTGACGTTTGCAGTGGGAGACACTGTATTGTTGTCAAATGGAATACGGATTTTCTGTTTCTCCCAGAAAACTGTATTAATGATTCATAAGAAAAATATACACACACTATTGTAAGTCATGGCTATAATGATTAGAATTTGTAACCTAATCTATTGACAAATAGCCCACTAGAGTTGCTTGTCTCCCTCGATAGTGATGCTTTGTACAAAGAAATAACATAATCAACAACATAACGACTGACTTTTATATGGATTGGCAGCCCCACAATTTAACCTTTTCTTTTCCCCTCTTTCTAAATCTTTTATTATTTTTTTGTAGAATGAGTAGGGAGTGGATTTCGGAGAAGGTGCCCCTTGATTTCGTTTGTGACTAAACTTGTGTTAAAACCCGGTGGTGGAAAGGAAAGCCGAGTTCTTTACTTAAAAGACCTTACTTCTGCTATTTCCATCTTTGTCATATACTCTATTAAGATGCCCAACACCTTTTCACAGTCCATTAATTGCGGTCGGGTAACTCAGATTCTAAGCGAGGTGTTCATGCACAGCTTGAATTTTTTTTTTTTTTGGTTGAAAAATAATAGAGATAGATTGAATTTTTTGTTAAGTTAAAAGCACAATATTTTCATATTTTATATTTATTCAAATTTAATTTGACTTGAAATATAATTTAAAATTTTATTAAAATTCTTTCATATTTATAAAAAATTAATTCAAGCCCATTTTAAATTTATTCATGTTAATTTTAAAAGATATAATATATGTTTTAATTTAATATTTAATAATTTTTATTTATTATAATTTTTTATACAATTTCATTATAAATTTTGATTGTTCTTTTTGACAACTTAAAACCATTCATAACTATTCCCAAACTTATAAATAAAAAGATAATACATTTCAACATATTTAAACTCACGTATTCTTATATTAACAATAATATACCATGCCAATAGAGTTGAAACTCAATCAACTATTTATTATAATTTTATCTATAGCCATCTTAAAATTTTTTTTCTAAATATCCACATTACAATATTCTAAAAAAATCCGAAATAGCTATTCAGTTTATGTTGATATAAGATAAGAGAAACTTCTCTTTAATCTCGTATCATAAAATCAACGAGTGGCAAATCACACAATATATAGCCAAAGGGCATATGGATGGAGGCACATCCCAGGAATCTCTATTCTTCCTGAAGTGGGAGGTTTACTGTTTAGCTAGAGGGATCGGGGAACACAAGCAAAAGCTAATATCGAGAGTTAAAACGTTGAAATGGGTGCCGTCAGTCCCACATGTTAGAGCTGAAGTTTGAAGTTAAAGAGGTCACTGAGTATAAATGGATTGTCTAATTCAGCAAACCATAAGCTTATTGCTGACCAAACAAATACAAAATCCTGATTCACATCCAAACTTATTGATGCTTTCAACCACAAAAGTTCCAAGATTGATGAATGGCACAAGTATTATTGCCAAAATGCTATGCTTACAAATATTTTATTGCATCCTTGTTCTCCATAACTTATGCCGGGCTGAATTGTTGGATCATCATAACCCATTTGCATTACAGCAGGAGTATTAATAGACACGAGCTTTTGGTGGGAATGACTCAACTTCATCATCTAATGTGTTCATGTGAACTGGCCGGTAATCCAATCTCACCTCTTCATTCTCCCAATAACTGCAAATCATAGTAGATATAGTGAACAATCGAATAATGCTGCAATTTAGTGATTTGCATTCTTCGAATAGTCTAGAAAATCACTGATAAAATAGGAATAAATGATTATCAGTACCATGTCACTAACTCTCTACAATGAACATAAATACCATTGAAAGCCTAAACATTATGGTCTTCACTGCAAGAAACATTCTACAGCAAGCATCGATACAGAAATGCCTCGCCTAAACAACCTTTTTCTTTTAAGTGACAAAGGTTCATATTCTAAATAAAACTCAATAGCCTAAAAGTCCAAACATTATAAAACTATAAGTACGGATTATGCTAGATTGCTAATAACAAAAAGCTGTTCTTAATTCAAATACACCTGTCAATAAATTCTGAACCCACCTTTTTCTTTGAAGTAACTAAGGTTCATATTTAAATAAAACTCAATAGCCTAAAAGTCCAAACATTATAAAACTATTAATACGGATATCACTAGGTTTCTCAATAACAGAAAGCTGTTCTCAACTCAAATACACCTGTCAAATTAATACTGAACACCCCACCCTCCCAAAAAAACAGCACGACATAAACCAATCTACATGTTCACATTGTATTCATCCAAGGGAAAGAGATCTTACCCCAATGTGTGTTTCATCCATTTCTCATCATCTCTTTTCTGCAAAATAACAGCAAAAGGAAAACCTTATTGTACCAAAACTAAGCAAAGAGGACATAACAAACTAAAGAAAGGTAAAAAAAACTAACTGTAAAATCTTCACGAGCATGTGCTCCTCTGCTCTCTTTCCTAGCTTCAGCAGAGTGCATGGCGATACAGGCATTTATCAAAAGATTTTCCAACTCGATAGTTTCTATCAAATCAGAGTTCCTGCAAAACATTTTAAAAGTGAAGTTTATGAAACAAACTGAAACTGCTAGAATTATTAGGTCACCAACATCTTAAGTTCCCACAATCTTACCATATTAAACTGCGATCCTTCAACTTAACATCATGGAAGCTTTCCCATGCCTTATCAATTAACTGACAACCTACAAAATGTACAAAGAAAAAAAATAGGATTTCCCAAGTGTCAACTAAATATTAAAAGGTACATTGGTTTCAGTGAGTAGGAATCTCACGAGCAACATAAAGCTAAACTAAATTTGCCTGCAAAAGGAACAAACAGAAGACTGAAAGGCAGGAAGAAGACACAAGACGGAGAAAATCAAAGGGGCAAATGGCACACCTTCCTCTAGTGTTTCCTGTGTGCGGAAAACAGCAGCATTGTTTTGCATTACGCGTTGCATATTTAATCGAATTTTTGAAGTTGGAAGGGAACCGTTAGAATTTCTTATTTTGTCCAACCATGCAATTGTTCTCTCACCAGAATCCTTGTCCAAAGGTTTATGCTTCTGCCCTGAAAATAACTAGCAAATGAATCAACATTCAGGCATAAATGGCAAAGCTATTTATATGTTAAGGATGGCAACACAACTTGCCTGGCCTTTGGATCTCTGCAACTCGGTTTGCACAAGCCCGACCAAAGACGACAATGTCAAGAAGGGAATTTGCACCCAACCGATTAGCACCATGAACTGATGCACAGGCAGCCTCTCCAGCAGCCATCAGTCCAGGAACCACAGAATCTGAATCACTGCCTCTGATAGTAACTACCTGCAAATCAAAGCAAAATTATTTATGTCAAATGAGCCTGAAAAATAGCAAAAGATATACACAATTTTTTTGAAGAACCTGATTGTTACATTTTTCATTTTCAGATAGTATTACATGTTATTCATATTTTAAATACGTTTAATAGTTAAAAGAATGTACAGACATATATCAACATGCATTTGTTTTGTGTATATCTAAAATAACACAATTGTTTTGTGCACATCTAAAATGAATAACACAAATAAGTTCCAGTAAACTTCTACAATTAAATCCTAGTATATCAACATTATGTGCACTGGACATTCACATCTAAATGCATCTACGCATCTGAATATCAAACCTCTCCATGATGATTTGTTGGAATTCCACCCATGTTATAATGTACAGTAGGCAAGACTGGGATGGGCTCCTTTGTAACATCCACACCAGCAAAAATGGCAGCAGTCTCAGAGATACCTGGAAGCCTCTCCTTAAGCACCTCTGGAGGCAAGTGATTCAAGTGGAGATAGATATGGTCCTTCAAAGGTCCTATTGGATATAAGTATCACAGGTAATAACCACTGAGTTCAAATAATCTTGCATGTAACTAGTAACTGTCTGCATCACACAAACCTAGAAACAAAACTATATTCCTTACAACGGGCACCTACAAGAATGAATGCCAAAAAGAACATCTAAACCTTCATAAAACAAGGTCTAAACGATCATATGAAATAAAGAAAAAAAAAAAACCAGATATCTACTCTAAACCACAAGCACCATAATGTAATACCTCACTGCACATCTGGCAACCCCGCCTAAAGGAACAAAAGCACAGATAACACTGGATGCTGGAAAATAGAACTGTCAGCAATAATAATAATCATACCTACACCACGACCTTCCCTGATTTCCATGGTCATAGATCTCGAAACAACATCCCTTGAAGCAAGATCCTTGGCCGTCGGAGCATACCGTTCCATAAAGCGTTCACCTTCACTATTTCTAAGGATACCACCTTCACCACGAGACCCTGCAAATTGCATGTGCAAATTAGAAAAGCACCCACTCGACTTCAACCAAATAAGAGGTGCAGTAAAACTAAATTAAAAAAGGAAAGGTATAATAACTATCTATATGATGTAACCCAAAAATCAACCATAATGCTGCTCTCAGTAAGAAGTTGAATAAGCACAAACCTTCAGTAATGAGGCACCCAGCCCCATAGATTCCAGTTGGATGGAACTGCACAAACTCCAAATCCTGTAGGAAGCATAAATAAAATTGGATAAAAACAAAGGTAAAGACAGAAGATTAAGAAATAAGAAAAAGGTTCCAGCAACAAAGAAAAGAAACCTGGAGGGGAAGCCCAGCACGTGCAACCATAGCATTGCCATCACCAGTGCATGTGTGAGCTGAAGTTGCAGAAAAGTAGGTTCTACCATATCCCTGAAAGAAGCAGACAACACACACAAAGGTCCTTATTCATTTTGATCATTCATTTTGAAAAAATAAAAATAGATCAGGAATGAATATATACCCCAGTGGCCAGAATTGTTGAAGAAGCCTGGAAGCGATGTAGTGTTCCATCCTCCATGTTTAAAGCTATCACTCCCTGGCAGCTTCCTGCACAAATCATAAATAATCAAAGTTATACATGTTACACTACAAACAAGGATAAAACAGAAAATGGAGAAGGTGACATTCTCATAAAAAATAAGAGAATAAATAAAGCTCAAAATTATGGACAACTAAACAATAACAAGGGATGAAAAAGAAAGTAATATGATTTACATTGATGAGGACTTAAATTCCCTACATGAACCTACCATCGCTGTTCATCAATAGATCCAAAGCAAAATATTCCACAAAGAATTGGGTATTATGTTTCATAGCTTGGCCATAGAGAGTGTGCAGTAGAGCATGCCCTGTTCGATCAGCAGCACAGGCACAACGATAAGCCTGTCCACCTGGTCAAGATAGAAAATGCGAAGCTAAAATCAGAGTTCTATCGCTAAGCACAAAAATCAAATTTATGTACTTATACCTTTTCCAAAGTCAAGGCTTTGACCACCAAATGCTCTCTGATATATTTTTCCATCTTCTGTTCGAGAAAAAGGAAGCCCATAATTCTCGAGTTCAATCACGGCTTTTGGTGCCTCCCTGCACATATATTGAATTGCATCCTGATCACCTACAATAATCACCCTCTTTTTGTTATAACAAGGAAAAAGATTGTTAAAAATGTAGTCACAGCACTGCAGACATACAAGTAAAATAGGTAGTTTAGTGCAAATAAAAATGCATGTGCCTAGCATGGCTCTCCTAGCTTCAGCCAAATTACTTTGGCACAACCGACTAATATCAGTATTCTGAATAGAGTTCAAAGGGGGGGAAAAGTCAACAAATGTGGAAACCACTTCAAAGAATGCAAGGAAATACAATAAACTACATCAGGCAAGACTGAAGTGTACTTAAGGGGGAACATGTACTTTTCCTAGAAAAGAGAGAGCTGATAAAAAAATGAACTTTTCTTACAGAGCCAAAGATCAAGTAGAAGCATATGCTTAAATGCATTCCATGTACCAACTAGAAAACCACAAGAGATACAAGTTCAAACAAATCATATACCTAACCAATCACTTCCTTTAACCGTGTCATACATGTGCCATCGCCAGTCATCTTCAGTCATATTTCCCAAAGCAGCATTTATGCCACCCTAAACAGAAAAGTCCAAACAGATAAATGAGACAATAATCTTTCAATGGAATGGAAAACAAACAGCACCACTAACAAATCCCATAACCTTTCTACAGACTGTGCTTTAGACATGTAAATAAACAATGGATCTGTTTTATCAGAATGATTCACTTTTAAAATGAAAACAAATGAATTAAAAAATTGGATAAAATGCATTATATCTTATAAAACATATCAAGATAAGAAATTTACATAAACATGTATTGCACTTTAAAATGCAAAAGACACAAATAGATCATAACACAAAAAGTTTGAGAGTGGAAATTTATAGTATTTTAAGAACTTTAAAAGGAAAATCATAGTTATGGTAATAAAAATGCTTTTAATATAATTCATGTTTGTTGAGTCTTAGTTGGACAAGAGAAATTTAAATACACATGTATTACACTTCAAAATGCAAAAGACACAAATGGATCATAATATGGAAAGTGTAAGAGTGACAATTTATAGTATTTGAGAAGTTCTAAAAAATTCATATTTGACGTAGTAAAAATGATTTTGGTGAAATTCACTTTTGTGCAGTCTCTCTTCTTCTGGTTTTTTTTTTTTTTTTAACATGTTTGTTCAGTCTTAGTTGGACAAGGAGAACATCAGTTATTGCGCAACACAGACATCCGTGATAAGAAGGGGAACAACAGCAAAGAGACAAGTACGATGTACAGAAACCACTAAACTGTAGAACCAATATGCCCTTAAAATCAAGAATGATGAATCCCATTTATCTATAGCCACCGTAACACAAGCATGCCCTGAAAAATAGCAACAGCATAACTCATAATCATGAACAGCATATAGTCTAAAAACCTGAGCTGCAACAGTATGTGATCGAGTTGGGAAAAGCTTAGTTATGCAAGCAGTATTAAATCCATGCTCTGAAAGACCAATGGCTGCTCTCAGCCCCGCACCACCAGCACCAACCACAACTGCATCGTACGTATGATCCACTATTGTATAAGGGGACCCCTGCAATGATCGCAAATGTCCATCACCAAAATACTTCTGGTTCAGTCTTTATTTTCTTTTAATAACTATATAAATTCTATAAAACATTCCCAACCAATCAGAAGAAAAAGAGAGTACTTAGAAAACAATCGAAAATATATGCATTTTGCAAAACCTCGGCTAAAGTAATCAACATGGGCGGAAAACGGAACTTATCCCATTAGAAAAAGATGTTAATTAAGATCAAGTTCCAGATGGTATTTGTTTCTACTGTATATTAGGAAAGTCAACTGAATGGAGCTAAAATTAAAGATGATTTAGGAAAATAATGCGTAGATTCTATGGATTCTTTTCCTTGGACGCCTTTCTCAGCATCCAAACAGTAAAACACTAAAATGATTCAAATTACATATAGGTAAAACCAATCAGAATCTACCCGAAAAAAGAAACCAGCAATCGTTGAGAAAACGAGAATATAAAAGCAAAACAGGTATTGATTTCGAAAGCAGAAAAGAAAGGAAATAAAAGTGGAACAAAGAGTTCAAAAACCCTAGAAAAGAAGGAAGCATACAGCATGAGTGGAGAAGAAACTTGAAATGTTAGATCTAAGAGAGTTAGCGGCAACTGATCTGTTGGAATATGGAGCTCGAAGGCTACGAGAAACGCAGCGCCACATCTCAGCCTACTTTGTTGGATGCTTCTTTCACTTTTTCGAGTTGTGGGTATTGGAAGGCGTGTGGTTAATTTTGTTTATGTATATATATATTTGCTGGGAATAGTTACTGCCTGGAGGAGGGAAGAGAGCAAAAACGGTGGCGGCGTAGTTGGAAAGGGACTAATTGCTCATTTGACGCAGTATGCTGTTACAATTACCCTTTGTTTTGCAAGATAACTACCGTAATGTCCCTTCTTTTGCATTCTATGAATTCTTTTGAGTAATATTTTTAATGTATTTCTATCTTAATAGTTTTTAATTTATTATAATTATATTTAAATTTAAATAAATATAATTATCTAATTAAGTCATTGAATTTGATTAGTAATCTTAAAATTTATATTAACGTATAAATATATTTACATATATAATATATACAGAATATTTAAAAATAAAAAATATAATAGTATTGACATATACAATAACTAAAACTAAAATAATATAAGTACTACAAGTAAAAATATCATTAGGTCTTTGTATTAAGAGTCAAATTATAATTTATTCTTTTTATTTAAAAAATAGATAAATTAATTTATATAAATTAAATTAAAGAGCAAACTAATCATTTCTATTATTAAAAATTGGTGTGGATGATGCAATAAACGGACAGTTACAAATGGCGTGCTATGTGTGCTCCATATTGACGTAGAAGAACCATTTTTAAAAATAAAATTGGATGAATTTTTAATTAAAGGGTCACAATTTGCTTTTTAATCTAACGTACAGGGATTAATTAATCCATTTTTTGAATAAAAAATACAATTTAACTCGTAATACACAAGAATATTTTAATTTTTGAAATATGCAAATTATTTTATATCAAAATTATATATTTTTATGTCAACAATTTTTTTTAATTTAACAACAAAAATATTATGTTGTAGGTATAATAGTTTTGGTTTGATTCTAAGCAACTTTAACTCTTACCGCTTAATTATTAAAAAAATTATGTGCTTTTATGATTAAATTTAAATAAAATTTACCCTATAACAATACGAAGATACAAAAAAAAAAAATAGTCATGTTGATGTTAATATTTTTTGACACGTATTGTTCTCTATTTGAAGCTTATTTACAATTTGGGTAAATAAAATTACTCTTTTACTTTTTTGCCTTCTAATTTTTTTGAAGTTATTTTATGCATTTTGTTTAAATTTTTTCCTTTATAATTTTTTATATGTTAAATATAAAGTTCATTTTAAATAAATTATCTCATTATTAAGATTTTAATTGATTGAATTAACTTTTACTGTTATAATATTAAATTGTTGAGCTTAGAATATAGTTAAAAAAAAAGTCACATTAATAATATTAATCAAATTAAATTTATATTCCTTTTTATAATATAATAAAATTTAATTACATTAATTGATTAAGTAGCGCAAAGAGAAATATAAAATTAAAATAAATTGAATATTGACAATTTCAATATTAAACAAAATAATTTAATAATATATATAAAATAAATAACCTATAAAAATCATTAATAATATTATTTAAATTATAATGTATTAATATTAATATTCAAATCATGACAAATTTTTTATTATTTTTAAAGTTAAACATTATGTTTTCAATTTGTTAATAATTCATTAAAGAAATTTATTAAAGAATTATTAATATTATAAAATTTATAAATTTAATAGATACAATCAAACCGTGAATCAGAGGAAGGAATAGTAATCGCAGCCTAATTTTATGATGTTAAACCATACACGATGAAACATTTTATGTTGATAAATTATTCCTTTTATGCAAGTCAGGTCCTCTTCATGGACAGCAAAAACTTTAATTTAAGAATGGTATTACAAATCATTTCTCAAATTAAATTAATTAGCAAACGAAAATTGCAGATGCTTTTTTTAAGAGCTGAAAAAATAAAAGAAAACACTTCATCTAAAATGCCAATCATTTTGGTAGTTCTTTTCCTGAATTATTTGATTTATCAAAAATTATTAGGAAAAAAGTCGAGGGTGGAAAGCTGATCTTTTGCAGGTTTAGCGTCGGTCCACTTTTGTTTTGTTTTGTTTTTTTTTTGTTTATAATTATTTAATGCATGTTTAATTACAGTTCATTAGTTAACTTTCACATGTAATGGATCGTGATGATAATTATATTAAATAATATTAACTGATGAAAAAGTAAAGGAAAAGATCGAAACTTGTGATTAGGAAAGTTTAAGCCAAGTTGCGTGGGGGGTAAGCATTGATCCATGATCCAAATGGTTCCACGTAGGAGAAACAAAGAGAGATAGGCGCTGGTGCATTTCCCAGCCACGACGGACCATTTAGGTGGAGACGGCAGCCACGTAGCCTCCACATTCACCATTCACAACCCATTTTCATTTGATTTCTACTTCTATCGGGCATTGCGTGTATGGTTTTATCAAGAGAAAAATGAAAAGTACTAACCAAATATAAATTTCCCAACGGAGTATATCAATGAATTTAGTTAGAGTTCCAGAAATGGCTTCACATTGACAAAGGTAATAGAAATTTCCTCTCCCTTTTCTTCACCAATGCCTGTCGACAACTTCTCAAACGTATGGGAAGAAAAATACCAAGCCATATAGCCATAATGGATAGCCAGTAGTGCCTAAAATAAAGGGATAAATACGATAATAACATTAGCATAATAAATGCAATGGCCCAAAAAGTAGCCACACCTACATCAGTCCTGCATCAAGTCAACGGATTCTCATCAACAACATAGAAAACCAATGTAAGACATGATATGTCCAAAAAACAAATTGTACTCAGTAGGAATTATAATCTCTGACTGGAATTATACTTGTTATAAGTGTAGTATTATATGATATAACTCCAGTTTTAGTAGTAATAGTCAATGATCATCAAAAACCTTCAATTAAATTTTAATTAAAAGCAGACTGTCGGGTGAGTGGACAAGAACTACGCTATTCAAGGGCTTCTTAAAGCAAGGTGACATGGTGCGTGCTATCTGCATAAGGATATTGCACTTACTTATCTTGCACCTAAAGAAGTTAATTACTGCAATTTGGTCCTAGCACATCCCATTTCAATTCAACAGCAGTATCTAAGTACTAAACCCAAGTATGGGACCAAATGTGGGTCATCATAGCTTGTTTACCCATAAAGTGAGTATTACCTCTTTCAATAGTAAGCAAGCAAGATAATTTCATACAATAAAAAATGGGATTCAAAAATTAACTAAAGCCATAATCAGATCAGCGTCAGATAAAAAATAGAGTTAGACCATTGTGACTAAGCATCTTTCATTGACCTTGCTGTTGTAACTCAAAAACTTCAGGAGCTAAAAGAATGACAATTGGGAATGACCTTGTTATGATATTATTATTACTGACCCAAAACCCGAATGGGCCCAGGTCGGATCCTACGCGGTTCGCACATCCAGCTCGCGATGTGGTGGGTTCACACGTTACTTCATAGGCAAACCCTCATCGTATTAATGCGTGTTAAGTTTAGAGTAGGGTACATGTCAGCATGCATGGAACCTACTACGATGTCACAAACTTAATACTCTTTGTTCAATTGCATGGAATCCATTGATGGACATTGGCATAACAATGACTTTCTAATAGCAATAATCAAATGCCTGAAGAAAAAAATATGAGCAGTGACTACCTTCTAACATCACAAAAAAAAAAAACTCGTGTTATTCATGGTGGCAAAAGTTGGCTGCTAAATGGCTAGACACCACAAGTAGAAAATCTACTTCATTTGAAGTGTTTTGAGGAAATTTCATGTCACCCTAGCTGGAGAACAACCAACTCATAAAAAATGAAAGCCTCTTTCAAAAGAGAAATTAAATGTGACCAACATAAAATTCATCCTTCGGTTGCTTTAGACACAAGTATTACAATTTCAGTAGTGAATCAAATATGCTCACTTCAACAAAGATAAATTCAACTTCAAATGCTAACCCTGGGATGAACAATAGAATTTTAAACAAGAATAAATAATTTTTTGCAAAGCTACAAGCTTCACCAATGCATGTAAAGAACATCACCAAATCCATAATGTTCCACAAGCATAAGTACTTGCATGACCTGATTGCTGAATAGGGCACCCATAAATTATTTCAGAAGCTAAACGTGGAGATTTCCTCACTTTGATCGATTTAATAATTGTCAATATGATCATGGAAGTTGGAACAATACCAAATTTCAAATCCATTCGGTTTTTATTACATGTGAAATTGCTCTTTTATAGAGAAAAAATTGAAATATATTTTATATTTCTGATTACAAACCGAACAAATAAGCAAATCATACATAGAAACATGCAGATAAAAATGCGAAATTTAGAAGTAAAATATTAAAGAAAATAGCAAGAGGAAAAGGAAAAGAAAAAGAAATCGTACCAAGAAGTGATATGGGGTTTGGGAGAGAAGAGGATAAGAGCAGGGCATTTGTTTTGGGACCTGATCTGGTAACCTCTGAGTTGATCAACGAGCTTAGAACGAGTAATCATTTCTCGAAATCGGAGATATTTCTTCTCCGACCTCTGTGCTTCTCTCCCAAAAGAAACAAACAAGCTCTGTTTGGGTTTATTTTTCCTGTTTTATAGATGGTATTGGAGACTTTCGTTGCGATTAATTTTGTATGATAAATACAACTGATCGCATAGATGAGTTACCGAAGCCTGCATGCACCTTTTTGGGTTTACATGTTAATTTTCCCTGATTTTGGTGCGGAGAGTAACCACATTATTTGATTTTGGTACAAAAATCGACCCGTATTCAATATTTTCTCACAATTGGTATAAATCCGCAATATTTCTTTATTATTATTATTAACAATATATATATATCAGCCTTTAATTTCAATTTTTTTTAAAAAAAAAAATAAGAGACAGATCGCAACAGAATTCATTGATTCATAAATCCATAAATTGAAATTCACCTCAAAATGACAATTTGCTTAAAGTTATAGGTTGTTAAACAACTAATTAATAAAAAACCGATGCTACCTAATTCTACTTTGTAAGTCTACCGCAGGCATTTACAAAATCAGCTCCCTCGGACATTCATATAATCCATGGTTCAATGGAAAAGAGAGCTTTTCTTTAGAGATATATTTCAGCTCGACCACAAAAAATCAAAAGTAGTCGCTGCATTCACAGAAGCATGCACCGTTTAACTGTTGAGTGTTGAGAGCATGCCTCCAGTACCTGTCGGTAGCACAACCTCCCAACCAGGGCCTTTGAGGGGAACTGCTTCAGCACTAGCCTGGGCCTTCTCTTCATCACTAGTATCAGCAACAAGGTCGCTGCGATCAAGAATCCTCTCAAGATCCTCGTCACTGATATCTGTCTGAACCATCTTGTCCTCGGCAGTTTCTTCATCCCGGAGTAGTGCAAGTAGATCTTCTTCCTGAAAGGTTTCTCAGGAAATCAGTCTGCATCTAACATGATAATCTTTCACAAGGACAATGGCATTGGTGAAAGATCCAAGAGCAGGTAGTGAGAGAAATGGATGGATGATAAAACGAACCTCAACAAGATCATTACTCTGCTTCCGTTCTTGGTGGAACTGCCCTTTTCCAATCACCACATGTTCTAGCTTCAACTTACTATAAGCTCTTTTCAAAATGTGACACTGTTAAAAACCACATCTCAGTTTTTTCTCAATCTCGATGGACAGTAGAAAAACTTACCAAAAAGGTCCACATATGGGAAAGAGAAACAGTGAATACCTCAACAGATTGTGCTGTTGCAAGTCTGTAAACATGAACAGGTTTGGTTTGTCCAATGCGATGACATCTATCCATGGCTTGCAAATCCATTTGTGGGTTCTGCAGTAGACAGTCAACATAACAAATTAGGCTTTAAATCCACTAACATTTCAGGAATCGCAGAACAAATAAACATGAGAAATAAGAACTGAATACCCAATCACTATCATAAAGTATACACGTATCAGCTGCAGTCAGGTTGATACCCAGACCTCCTGCCCTTGTGCTGAGAATAAATATCCTGTAGTCACTGTTCACATCATTGAACTCCTGGATCTATTTGGAAAAAGAAAAACAATACAAAGTAGCCAGTTAATAAATACAACTAATAAGAAATCCAAAACTGCAACATGTCCCATGAAGCACATCCAGGCAGAGAACATAATTAAAAAAGGCCAACAGACTCCTTCAGAGACACTCATGAATATTTTGTTCTTATGAAAACCATACTACACAGATGAACTAATTTCTGAGCAAAACATATATATTTGCTCTAATGTGGTTTCAATTTTAAGCTGATTTGAAAGAACTAAAACAAATTACAATGAATATACAGTATTCATGACTTCGTACATACCTGTCTTCTCCTTTCTTCTAATTTCACACTACCATCAATCCTACAAACATTAAATCCCTTTTCACTAAAATAGTAATCCATTATATCCAGAACCTTTGTCCACTGGCTAAAGATGAGAACCTGTTGATGAAAGGCAGGGAGAATGAGTAGGCAGCTTTTAGCTTAAATAAATCAACAAGAACACATACAAACTAAGATAGCTCATAACATACCTTGTGTTTACGCTCAAATAACCGAGTCAACAACCGTTCAAGCAATTGAAATTTCCCACACTGTTCAACAATCTGCTCTACAGGTGAATAAAAATCTGCCACAAACAATAGAGCAGGGTAAGTGAAGCTGCCAAGCATTCTTCAGAGCAATTTTTCAAAAAATTTCACAAGGGAGGTACATGATCCATCAAAGGCAGCTTCTAGGAGATCTGGATGGTTGCAATTCTTCCGAAGTTGAATCATCAAATTGTTAAGCTTCCCTTTCATACCACGCCCTGCAGTATTGCAAAGTAAACTATCATACAAATTGCAACAGAATATAATGCAGAATGTTTATAATTAAGATTTTGAATTTATCGATCAGCAAAGTAATAAAATATCTGAATATCAATATCTTAGTGCTGCTTCTAAGATCAAAACTCAAAGCTGATCTGATATACCTGAGTCACCCCTATCTTGTAGATATGATTCCAAAGTTTTGTTAAGCAAATGATCTTGGAAATTTCTTTGGTACTCAGTCAGCGAAGCATATAATATGATCTCTTTTTTACGAGGGAGCATCTGCTCCACATCAGATTTCATTCTTCGAAGGAGAAAGGGGCGCAATATAGCATGGAGTTTAGCTACCACCTGCAGGTAAAAAACAGGGCCAAGAATCGTTATTAATTTATAATTGTTGTTTCAGAGGTAGGGGAAGGAAAACAGCCTTAAAGGTGCATACTTGAGCCCTTCGTTTCTCTTCCATTTCTTCCTTTGACACCTCACCATTACTTTTTCCCGAAAAATCAAACCTAAACATTTAAACCATTTCATAAATGAAATAGCAGTAGAATAACACAGTAAATATCATCCAGCAAGAGGAAAAGTCAAATGGATCAATAATTCAAAGAATAGAAACCCTAAAAAGGAACATCATAACATCCCTGCCAGCAAATTTTAATGACCTAAGAGGCCAAAAGGACTAGAGAAGAGGGCCAAGGTTTTCAAGATATGCACTCAGGTTGACATTAGAGATCAATATAGTAAGCTAAATGAGTAATTATGGAAGAATAGCCCATGATTATGAATGTTATAGGGCAATTACTAGAAGTGGAACCTTGACAATGTAACTAGTAAGCTAATTTGTTAGTTTGAACCATATTTTAAACTCCAGAGTCGACTAAGAAAAGATTAAGCAACATACCATGACTCAAATTCTTCATGAGATTGAAAAATATCAGGCAAAATGAAATTTAACAATAACCATATCACTGCCAAATTGTTCTGCAGAGGTGTTCCAGTTAAGAGGAGCTTATTGCCAGCTAAGAAAAGATTAAGCAACATACCATGACTCAAATTCTTCATGAGATTGAAAAATATCAGGCAAAATGAAATTTAACAGTGACCATAGCTCTGCCAAATTGTTCTGCAGAGGTGTTCCAGTTAAGAGGAGCTTATTGCCAGCACGCAAGTGTTTCAATTCTTTCACTAATTTGCATTGGAAGTTTTTCAATCTGTGCCCCTATAAGAAAAAGGATAACAGTTTGAATGGATCATTTGCACATCCGCAAGTTTCAAGTTTTCACATATATAGAAGTAAAGCCAGAAGGGTTCGCCAGGCTATAGACAATCTGGGATAAAATACTAACCTCGTCAACCACAACATATTTCCACTCATAATGCCTCAAGAATTTCTTTGCATCACTCATTGCCATCTCATAAGAAGTAACAACTATTGGAAAACTGGGGCCAATTACTTTAGGCATGTGCTTCCTACGAATCTCATCCCTTTCTTTCTGAGTTCCATGATAAATAATTGCATTAATTGACGGCGTAAACCTATTTAACAATAAGAGGAGAAAGAATAATTAAAAGATGAAATTTGACTTTATGCTTGTATACATGAAACCTAACAAATGATTTTACCTTGCAATCTCATTCATCCAATTAGAAAGAGTCGACAAAGGAGCAATAATCAAATAAGGCCCATCCATCCCATTTCCTTTCAAATGTGCGAGAAAAGCAATTGTTTGAATTGTCTTTC
The DNA here is from genome assembly GCA_039519145.1 of Kokia cookei. Classification (NCBI taxonomy): domain Eukaryota; kingdom Viridiplantae; phylum Streptophyta; class Magnoliopsida; order Malvales; family Malvaceae; genus Kokia; species Kokia cookei. The sequence continues at coordinate 16,145,346 of CM076909.1, forward strand.
CAAGACCCATCTGATCTGCAAGGATCCCATTTAGCCCATTTTGCCATAAGGAGATCAACCATTTCACACCTTTAAGTTGATAAGACTTCAATTTTCCACCAGTCAACAATGGTACAAGTTCTCCCTGCTCCTTCTCAATTTTTTCTTCCTCAGTCAGGTTTTCATCTTCAGCGTTCTCAGTCTCTCCCTCTTTAGTTCTTGTAAGCATTGCTGCAACTGCCCTCTTGACCTTCCTCTGGAAAAAAAAAAAGATATCACAGAATAGTGGCTTAATACAACTCAAGGTTTCAATTTAAATTACAAAGATCTCAATGTTACCAGTGGATTAGAAACATACAACCTGCATACTAACAATGTTCTCAAATAAACTATTGTCATACAAGAACTATTGAGTTAAACCAATTGTTACACAGGGAACAGGAGAACTGAATAATTTGCATACATTGCAAGCCAAGCAATAACAGAAGAAGAAAGAATAAACACAACTAATTTTGTGATAGCACGTATATAATAGGTAGGCATTCCATGTTGACAGGGTAAATAAAGCAGAAAGATTACATTGTTGTACTGGTTAGCAGCTCTTCTTTTTGAACCTCGACCTCTCTTTGTCTGAGCAGCTTCAGGTTTAGGTACACTCTACCAATATTATAACAGATGATCAGAAAAAACCAGTCCAATTAAAATAGTAAAAATGAATGCAAAAGAAAGGTGAGAGGGGAATACAAATGTTATGTCCTCCATCTTTTCAAGCAAAAACTCTGAGTACATCTGGGTTTGGGTCAAAAGCTCATCCAATCTAGTAAACTGAGTATCATTCAAGTGCACTAACTCTTCAGGCTCCCCTTGTTTTTTCTCCTCTTTCAACCGAGCTTCCCTTAGCTTCTCTTCTTCCTCGACCATAACCTCAGATAAAAGAGAAGTATCTCCATTTTTGGCATCTAGAATTGTTTCCTCCTCCAACTTAGTGATTTCTTCTTTGCACTTCTACATTTTTGTAAGAATAAAAAAAATTATATAAAAACAAAAAGATCACTTTTCGATTCTCAAAAACCTACAAATGACCTAGAAGTGTATTTTAATACATAATAGAATATCATATTTGAAACTTTATTTTTTTCCTTTCAACTTTCTTAGCTTATATTTTTCCTTCATTTTCTCAACGGTTAAACATAAGCAGTGAAAAAACATCAACACCTTTCAAACCACAATGAATCAAAACCCTAGTGGGAACAAAAAAGAACAGATAAAGTATATCCAAACAAACCTCATCTTCGAGAACCGAAGTCGGTGATTCAGCAGAAACGTCATTTCCTTTTCCATTCTCAGCCCCCATTTTCAAACCCTAAATGTCCTCACACCAAAAACAAAAAAATTCAATAAAATGAAAAAAGAGAGGAGATAATCAAATTCTAAGAGATTAAAACATATGAACTAAAGCTTTAGTTTCATCCAAATATAGAAACCACCCTAGGGTTTTGAATCGTCGAAAGCGAAGTAACGCGACTCCAACAAGTAAAAGCACGAAATGTATAGCAAAGAACTTGACATACAGTGAAAGAGCTTCCACTCTCAGCGAGATACCAGAGAGAATCGAAGTCGGAAACGTCGAAAAGGAAAAGCGAGCAGAGTAGAGTGGAGCAGAGCAGTGCAGAGCACAGTGCAAATGAGAGTGAAATTTATTTCGACACGAGTGGAGCACTTAAATTAAACATTAAATATTTTTATTTTTTCTAATTGACTGTCTTGGTAGGTTTGGGCGGGAAAATGAAAGTTTGACAAATGCCCCTAAGTTGTGCCATAAATAACACACTGGACTGAAATCTGTTTCTCATTCTTTCAAGGGTATTCTAGTAAATGTATAATTCTTCTGGGCCTAGAATATGTGGCATTTACTGGTAGGTTATGGGTTCCCAAAATTGGGGCATGCTTTGTGCCTTCCACTATGATTTTCTTTTTCCTTTTTTAGACTTTCGAGGAACGGTGTGGGATTTCACCTTTCTAAATGATCTTTTTTTTTCTAATTTAACTTTTCAAATTATTTGATTTGATTAGATTAGATTAGATTAATACTGTTGGTATATTTGCAAATTAGAGCCAAATGAGGGGATGAGGACCAGAATTGCATATATACCTGTTGGTATATTTGGAAAGTTCGATGTGAAATTGCACTTGGTGGAGATAAACTAGATGTGGGTAAGACTAAGAATTAAGTTTTCATCCCAGAAGTTCATGAATTGTAAAGAGTCTGATGGCGATGATTATATCTGTGAAGAGGTTGCTCATGAAAATGGGGATATTTGGACTAAACCCCCTGAGAACTGGGTTAAGATCAACTGGGATGGAGCTTATAAAAATGATACTAAAAGTGCAGGCATTGGAGCAATTGGGAGAAACTCAGATGGTGTGTTTCTTGATGCTGTTGGGAAAAAGAGTAAAGGTTGGTTCTGCAATGAATGCTGAAGCTTGAGTAGTGGTTGCTGGCATTGAAATGGCGGTGAAGAATGGATGGAGTAAGGTGACTATTGAGAGTGACTCTTAAAAGTGTGGCCACTGAGTTTGAAATATAGGCGTCTTGTGGAAATTGGAGGTTGAAGCTGATCTTTCTTCAATTTAGTGGATTAGCAACTGATTTGTCTGAGATTAAAATCAACTGGATTAAACGAGAAGCCATCAAGGCAGCTAACTGGATTGCAAAGTAAGCCCAAAAGGAGATGTGCTACAATGGCTAGACACGTCAACTACCATCTTCATCAGTGGTCATACTTAATAAGGATGGACTCCCAGCTCCTCCATTGATGTAGTTCTCTCTTCCTGATTTACAGTGAGGAAGTTGAGACTTTCTTATGGTCATGCTTGCTGCAGATGTACTAATACATGCATGCCTGCATGTATGCATGAAGGCACTTCGTAACAATAACATGAACAAAAACATATTTATTGAAAACAAAAATGATTACATGAAAGATTGATGCATAAAAAGGGTTAAATTACATGAATAAAAACAGGGTTATATTTAAGCAAAGTTGGAACTCACACTTGGAAAATGACAGTGGATGACTTGGGGTCTAAACCGATAATGAGATAGAGCTTTGGCACAAAAATCCCATCACTCGACGCTGCACCAAGGAATCCGACAATCGTTCCCACAACTATTTTCCAACCTGCTCAAACAATGATTAACATATGACCTTGAAAAAGACTAATCACATAAACGGATCGAAAAATTCATCATCAGCTGTTGCACAAGATAACTGGCCAGACATGTTCATAGGCAAACTTCCCACCTTGCTAGAGGAAGTTGACAACTCTAACAAGAAATCCCTTGTGTTTTAACTGTTTCTTTGGGAACTTGTTGGTTCCTTTTGTCTTTCAATAATATCTTTGCAATCCCCACACTGCTCATAAAAAGAACCACAAAGACTACCCATACTATGATTGTCAATCCTCTTCTGTTGACCTTTATTTCAGCCATTTTTGGCTACTGTCTGACTTGTTAGCAAAGAGGGAGAGAGGGACTCTATTATATGAATCAGCAATTCAACTGAAAATCTTTTTGAAGCTTTGAGTTCAATCAACTCTCTTCTTATCCTTCTCAGTAGCTTACAAAATGGAAGAACATATGAAGAAGTAATGAGTTCTCAACATTTATAAATTTCCCTCTCCTTCCCTACTTACTCAATCATACACTTTCTTTTCTGTGAATAATTTTTTAACTCTTATGAGTTTTTCCCATGAGTAAGAAACTGATTCTTTGTTAATATTCGGATTTAGAATCAATAGGTGGTCCTCTCTGGAAAGTGTAGTACCCAATGCCACTGTAAAAATTGTCAACCATTTCATCTCTTTAGAAGTTTCCAAACATTGAAGCTTGAGTTATTTCATTTTGGGTAACTTATGGCTCCCAAAGAAAATTATTCCATCATCTACGAAGTTTCTTACACATCACAAGCAGGTTGAGAGTTTGATAAGTATACTATAGGATGTAATAAAAAATTAAAAAAATTTAAATATATAAATAAATGTGACACTTATCAAACCCTTAACCTGCTTGTCTCAAAACCTTTGCCCAATACATATAATTTATTTTTAAAGAAAAAAAATGATACAGGAATTCATAAGAAAAATCAAAACCGTAAGTTCAATCAGATTCCTAGGAATTGATGGCAGTAAAATAGAACATAAAACAGATACCAAAAGTTGCACCAATTTATATCTTTCTGATTTTGAAAACCCAGAGATTGTATGCTGTTCTTAAAAGTTAAGACCGAGCAAAATATTCTATTCACAGGTTAAAAAGAGGCTATCTAAGCTCAACAAGACCATTCACATAACCAACAAACCTTTCATAGGGATGAGTGCTACGGGTGTGGGAGCGAGGATTAGTTAGCATAAACACAATTAATCTCTGGTTGCGTATGCAAGCTGCACAAAGCTTCCCATTTATCATGGCTAAGTTCTCCAAATTGGAAGAGAAAAGCCTACACAACTCTAAATTGAGATCGAATGAAGTAACTCCTCGTGTTGACAGCCAATAAACTATGCCATTCACATGAACACCTGTTTTTGGCAAGAGTTTCTCATTGCCATCAAACCTAATCTCACCGGATGTTCTCCATGATCTTCTTTCAGAGGAATATACCTCAAACTTATATCCACCTAGTTCAGATGGAACGGGGCAAACTAGATTATAATCGGCAATGAAGTTCATTCTCGATGGCTCGAATACGAGCACTACAGCCGGGTCTGGCCCATGATCACCGTCTGGTTTTGGAAGTTCCTTCCATTGCTTGTTAGCAGGATTGCAGATGTAGTAAGGGCGGTAACCAGTACGTCCCAGGCAACAAAGTAGCCCATTGCAGGAGGTCCTAACATCAACAGGTTCAGGCAGAAATGTTAAGGATGGGTCTGGAACACCATAAGCCCTGGGGTCAAGAGACATGAACGCTGGCATCCCTGCTAGTGATTGAAAAAAGAAGCCAGACATACTACGGAATGAATTCGATTGATTGTGAGCAAAGAAAGTGGTTGATATTTGAAACCTCCATCCCCGACAAACTCCGGCGCAACGAAAAAGCGATTTAGCCGGAAGGTAAGGAAGAGCATTCTCCCTTATAATATCTTTTAGATCCATGTGAATCCTGCTCTTCTTGTTCCCATGCAAGTTTGGTGCCTTCTTTCCTCTGTCCATTTTTTAACTCAAATTTGCCCTGCACCGCACCCAAACCTCCACAATTTATCAGATTATTTTCCCACATGAAAGGCTAAAATTTATTATTCACGGTTTCAAGGACGAGTCAATGTGGTTCACTAACAAATTCACTCAAACATTTTCAAGAAAACCCTTAATGCTAACACATTCTTCCATATCAGTACAATGCGATAAAAAAGTTTTCAGTTTCCACAAGATTCTTCCAACTTAAAAACATCATATACGTTTGCATGTGTGCATTCTTTTTTTCTTTCTTTTAGTATTTAGAAGTGTAAAATTTAATAGCTAAAATCCTTGCATTAAATGGTAAGAAAGTCTGAATGTTTGATCAAGAAAGGTTTTCTTTTTTCTTTCAACAACCAAACACACTATTAATCATATCAACCTAATCAAAAGCTAAAAACTAATAATTAAACAAAACAATCAGATCCTAGTTGTGAGAAAAAGAAGAAACCATTGCCATTTTACAAAAACAGGAGATGAATGAAGGAGATAGTCAAAGATTAGGCAACCATTAAAAGGGAAATTGAGTGAGAAGCGATACCTTGACGTTTATTTATTGATGGGGACTTTGGAGAGAATGGTTCTGATTCTGTTTGACCATTTGGGTTCTTCTTTTTCATTTTGTAAAGTAATATATAGCGTGGACCAGAGCCGCAGTTTGACTCTTTTTTGGGATTCGTTTTGCATATACGGATTGTATAATTTGTGGCCGGAATCATTGTTATTCTTTTTACTGTTTGATAATCAATCATTTTTGGCCAAATGAGGGAAATAGTCCCTCCCCTTTTATTTTTAGAAATTTATTCCCTTTACATTTCAGATTCAAATTTTAAGTGTAACGGTCAACACTATTAAATTATTTTTTTAATTTATTGATGTGATATTTTAAATAAATAAAAAACTCACTTGGTAACAATATAATGTAACTAAAAATATAAATTGTAATCAACTTAAATTTAATAAAAATAATTTTAACAATATTAATAGTACACAGGGACTTAGCTATAATTTAACCTATTTTTGTATGTAAGAAGGTTTGTTCTTATTTATTTATTACATTCTCTTTACACTATTTTATTTTATTGTAAATCTAAGCCTTGGAGTTATGGCTTAATTCTATCATCCTAGCTATCAGTTTTGTTGTGTATTTTAGAATTAATTCATGATTTAATTCTTAAAATATACTTATTTTTTTATTTTGATATTTAAAATTTTTTTAGTCTAAATTATTATTTAAAAGTATATTCACTTTTCTATTTGGTACTTTAAAGTACTTTTTGTTATGAACTCAACGAGTGGTTCCAGTGATAAAAAAGATGTTATTCATCCTAGAAGATCTGAATTCGAGCATCTATGTGTGCAGTATATGAACAAATACTACAATCACACCAATATATTTTCTTTTATTAAATATAAATACACATTAAAAAAATAAAAATATATAAAAAATCAGGATATATAATCTAAAAAAGCATAAATTATAAAAAGAGTTTAAATTTTTGTAACATTTTTTTATTTTTATATATTATTTTGACTTTTAAAATTTTAACTATATATTTTAGAACTTTATAAAAAAGTTATTTTTAATTTTTTTTAATTATATATATATATATATATGTTTTTTTTATATTTTTAATCAATATAATATATATAATATTTTAAAAAAATAAAAAGGACATGTGGTGTATTTTTAATAGCACCACGTGGTCTGTCAGCATCAGTTAACTACTATCAATGATCAATCAAATTCAAAAGTATTTTTTTAATAATTAAATATTTAATATTATAATTTTTTTAATTTTAATTTAATTTTAATATTTTTAATTTTAAATAAAATTAATTATTTCATGTGACATATTTTTTATTCACCAAAACATGTCATGTGATGCATTTCATTGACCAAAGTTGTCTAACATATTTTTTTTAACGTCTGTTACAAAATGGGCCAAAACTAATATTTTAAATACAAAATTAGGCCAAAGAATAACTTAGGTATCAAAATAGGAAAACGAGTATACTTTAAAGGCTAAATCATGAATTAACCCCTTATTTTATATATGACGAAAATCCACTATTGATTATTTACTTTATTTTTTAATTTGCTTAAAACTAATGTTATTTAGATGGTTTTAGTGAAGTAATAGTATACGACATTCGAAGACATGTGTAGACTTTTTTTTTTGAATTAAAATATTCGAATTATTATAACTAAATTTTATCCAAAATTATTTAAGAAATATAAAATATTATATTAATGAAATTAAATTTATGAATTAAATAATTTTAAAAATAAAGATTTATTATTAAATAATATAATTATATTTCACGCTCAATTTTTACTAATAAATTATTTTATAATCTCTACTGAGGTTAAACTTTTGTTGAATTAGTTCACGCAAGTCAATTGAACACTAATTTAATTGGGTAATGATGAAAATATCATTACTTTATAATATAAATTATATTATTTTAAGGGTGTTTCATTATTTCATATTTTTTTTACAAAGAAAAGTAAGCTATGATTGTGGTTCCGAAGGAGGAAACTGAGACCATGATGAAAAAATTGAAGAACTTGGGAGAGCTTGCTGTGTAAAACTACCGTGGGAAAATGGATTTTGATTTCGATCTCTAAGCAGCATAAAATGAGTATCCTCAAGTTGAAAGAGTTTAAAGGGATGACGCCAGCGAGTGATATAGACAATTTTATCTGGGATTGAACAATACTTTTGTGTGATGGGCATCAAAGATGAAATCACTAAAATAAATATCGTTGTTGTTTATTTTATAGACGAATTATAAATACACATAATAGAATACAACCATAAACATTTACAATTTTCAATATTTACATTTTACCTTTCAAACAAAATCTCATTCATCAATTATATTAAATTTTTATAAATATATTACTATAATCTAATACAAATTTAACACTTGAAAAGTTTTGTACTAAAACATATATATATATATATATATATATAATTTTTCAAAATTTAATTTTATAGTTTATGGAACAAAGAGTTGAAATGGAGAGGAAAAAAAAGTAGAAAGGGGTGTTGGCGAGAGTGTGTGTGTCGGGCGCTAGAGGGGTAAAGATTCAATGTCAAATTTAAAATCGCAATTTAACATTAGATTCGTAAATAATTTTAAAATTGTTATGTACTTATGTTCGGCGACTCGAAATTTGGATGAGGTTTAGATTATTTATCCACGATTTGATATGGTTCTATCAATGAGATGCGTGTAGATCTTATAGAAGAAATTCGTCAAAAAAACTCACAATGATGATTCGTAGTCTCAGTTCGCATATGTCAAGGAGTTCATAGGCGAGGGCCACAAAGTATAGCAGGCAGAAAGAGCAGTACACGTGTCCAGCATACCCGAAACCGTTCAGAACGTCAATTCCACGAATAGCAACAACATGTATAAATACTTGATCATCTCGTTCAATGAAATAATTTAATATAAAAATTATATAAATAAAAATAATTTAATTTTTATATTATGTAAATAAAATAACCCAAGATCTTTTCTTTTTTGTTTGTTTTAGAGTTAAATCGACGAACTTGAATTAAATATAAAAATCATTACCTTTAAATATCATAATATATGAAAAAGAAGATAGGTGGCAGAGAGAATGGCGTAAGGCTTTGTTTTTCAGACGAAAATGGTCTATGAGAAGAGATTATATTAAACTGTGTTTTCAAATAATATTTTTGCATCGTTTATGGCTTGGAAAACATAATGAAAATGATGTTATGTGGTGAGTTGACATACGAATGGAATTAAAATTGGATTTAAAGAATACATTTGAACAAAAAATGGTTTGATATGAAAAAGAAAAAAGTCTAGTATAAAAGCAATTGCTGGTTTCTTTTCCCGTTCGCCATGTTCAAAAGAAAAGACGAACACAAAATTTCTCTTCTCATCTTATGCTTCTAAAACTATATATATATATATATATATATTTAACGAAAGGGGGTTGGTTTTAGCTTGTTTGCGTATCAGAAGGTGGAATAAAATCATCCTTTGTCAAACCCCAAACATTGAAATCCACGTCTTCGATCTTCCATTTCTCTTCAATCTGCCTCTTGTGGTTAGACGATTGCTCCCCGTACCTAAACACCGTCACGCTTGTTTTCCCGGAGTGTGCGATGTTCAACCCATCCGTGTATTTATAGTCGTCCATCACAGACTCCGTCCTGGTTTCCCAGAACACGTCGCTGTCGTCCTTGGTTTTCATCATCAGTAACCTGGAATCCTCGAATTGAATCATTAGACCCGATCTCTGGCTAAAGTAACCCCAGATAGTGTGGTTGATGATCTCATAGTTTGGTCCGCTTTGCGCCTCACGGATTGCTGCATTTGTCTCCAGCTTTAGGATAAAGCAGTCTTCATTGGTTATAATTTTCTCACCTATGCACGTTGCATCTATGAACAAATTGGCCGTCGATCTAGGATCCAACCCCTGCTCAAACCAAAACCCATATCACTCAAATTGCTAATTATGTTACTCCATATTTGGATTGGAGGAAAATGAAGATACCTGGAGAAAGCGGCGCAAGGGTCTGGGAGGGCCTCTTGCAATCGGAGTTTGTTGATTAGAGGAATGCCTCCACGAGAGTTTGCCATTGCTTCCAGAAATAACCTTGCAACCTGAAATTATAAGCTCCAAGCACCATAAATCTGGGTCTTTTTGCCACAGCACGAATCCGCCTGTTTCCTCTGTGCTCTTCACTTTAACGTTTATATCGCCTTGTTGAAACTCCGATGCAGTGATTTTCACCTGTCCGGTTACACACATACTATGCACTGCGTTTAATGCTTGTTGTCCACCTGTTGCAGCTATGTACTGCTGCACAATGTATTTTGCTGTTGAAGCTTGCTGCAGGGGAGGGAAAACAAATTGTAGTCATTGATAAATATGTGCACAATTCAAGATTGGTGTAAACCAAGATCAAAGAATGGGATTTTTAACATGTCAAGGCAAAATGAATCAAGGAAAAGTGTGATATGAGAAGAGTTTACAATGGAGCAGTCCTTGACAGGTTTGTGAACAGAGCGGCCCAATTGCACCTGGAGAGGGATAAGAGGGGCTCCAACAAGGTAAAGAAGGAAGCGCAGCTCGTTAATCCGACCGGCAAGCATGGGTTGGGACCACTTATCGGATGCTTGAGCTTTCATCCATGTTAACATGTTTTCCAGACGGGCTTGAAGATTGTTGCCCATGCTGGTGAACATTTCTTCGGGGACAGGGACCTCCAGAACCGTCTCAAGGCCATCTTCTTTGTCGATGTTTGGACAAAGTTTCCTCATTTATCAAATTTGAGTGTGAATGTTATGCAAAGAGGAAGCGAGGGGGGGAATGAATGCAAAGTGAGGGAAACACCAAGTACCCTTCCTTTCTCCTTTCAGGATCTGTTTCTTGAGAGTGAAAATCGGGGCATACGTGGGGAAAATGAATAAGCAAAGAGGGGTTTTTTGCCTTGTGGGCTCTCCTTGCTTTTAGCTTTTGTGTGGGCAATATTTTATGTCTTGGACGCCTTTTAATTAAATATAAATGTAATTGGTCAACCATTAAGCTACTCAAGTGAAAGAAGTTAATCCATGTTTTATAATCAAAATTTCAAGTTTAGGCCTTGCAATTTAACTTTCTGAGCCCCTGGAGTATGCTGGACTTCCCAATTTCTCTACATCCACGTTTAAAACAGTTATAACAATTGGTTTCACATTATAATATCTAACAAAATACTCTTGTAAGTCATGACACAGCCCTGTCCATTGGGCTGGGTTGCAGATGTTTCAACATGCTTTTGAGCACTTGGTCTATTTCAACACATCTTCTGTCCCCTTTTTCGGATAGGGACTAAACGTGCTCTTAGGGGTTTGCTTGGAGCCAATGGGATGAGACACGATTCAAAGCACTTAGGGTTACTCTCCATGTGGGGTAGAACCAAGAAGGTTGCGCTTGACTTCATGTTTGACAAGTGCCTGAGAAAGGTGAACTAATGTCACAGGCGGGGAGAGGGGTGCACCTTGATGTTGTGGCTGTGGCAATTCCTATGTAAGTTATGCAATGCTTTAAGCTGCCTTGTTCTTTCTATCAGATTCCAAACAATTCTTAAGGGACGGGTTTTATGCTCTCCTCGCCAACACATGCTTGGAAAATGATGAATAATTCGGATGCGGCTTTGGGCTCATTTACTCAAACGTGTTTATTTTCCAAACTCCAATTTTTTGGATCCTTATCTACGGTCGTTGCTTAAAGAGGGTTTTCGTTGGAATGCAGGCAAGAGTCACGATAGTTTGATTTGGCATGATCAACGAGTCCTCAATTTGTTGTCGTTGTTGTTTCGTACCGAGGATGGTAAAGGATCCTAGAGTGTAGCTTTGCTGCATGTTTTTTCAGCCACAATAAGTGCAAAGGCATCATGAAAATCCCGATTGAACCCTACAAGGCTTCTAATAAATTTGTCTTATTATGTTGAATTGTGATGATGAACATCAAGTTGTACCTTGTTCACTTTCTCCAGAAATAACTATCGTTGTAAAAAAAAAAAAGTTGAAATGTGATGCCTCTTTTGATCCTGTTCTTATGGTACGGTATTGGTGTTGTTTGCTGTTTCCATTGCGACGGCCTGGTTGACGGGGGTTTGATCAAGTTCCCGTGCCCTCGGTTGAGGTTGCGGAAGCATTGGCTACCCAAGCTGGTTTTTTTTTTCTTGGCTAGGAATGTAGATTCATAGTCGAGTTTGATTATCAAGAGTTGATTTCTCATCTCAATCTTTTTTTTAGTCAACCGACTGTTGGGGCACTTCAACAATGGATCTGAACATTCGATTTTCTCTGAGTTTCTTTTAACTAGAATTAATTTTGTCATTGTAAGTTCCAAGTTGAAACAAAATCGATATATCATCTTGGCAATTGGCCAAAAAACAGCTAATGGCTACGGGCAAATGCAAATGTAAAACCTAAGGAGGTATGATCTTCCTTTGCTCAGAGAATTAACCAATGTGCTTTCTTAATGTATGCCTTCAACGTATATTTGGACAAACATGATATTACAAAGAAAAAATAAAAATAAAACCCATCGTAGAAGACACTGCACATGTAGGGGTGAGTATTTGATCGAGTCGAGTAAAAAAAATTTCGAGTTAATCGAGTTCATGAATCCTATTTTATTATCTCAACTCAATTTGAATTTTTTTGAATCGAGTAAAATGAAATTCGAGTCGAGTTGAATCGAGTAAAATTGTTCGAGTTAAATTAAAATAGTTAAACATGACAAATAAAAATATTGTTGCACTATAACTAATTTCATGTTAAATACCATAAATTTGAAACCATATGTATTTGAAAAAATTTTCAAAGCAAAATTATAAAAAAAAAAAAAAAAAATACTTGAGTATGATAAATTTGAATCATTAATTAAGTTACAAAAGTATTGTTTTAGAAAATTTCTAAAATTTGAACTTTTTTACATATTTTTTTAGAATTTTTAAATTTTTTATACATTTTTTTAAATATAAATTTTTTAATTTTTTATAAATATTTTGATTTTTAAAAATTATTTTGAATTATTTTGTAATTTTTTTGAGAGAAATCAATTTGTTTATTTTCAAAGTTGACATAGACCAAAAAAAAATTTACACCAACCTTTTATTCGAGTTGTGAAATTCAATTCGACTCAAGCTCGAATCGAGTTGACTCGAATAATTCAAATAACTTGAATAACTCGATTCGATTAACTAGAAATTCAATTTTTTTCCCGAATTTTTCGATTTGAATCGAGTTTTGCTCGGCCATTCGCTTATGAATCCAACACACTCTACCGCAAACATCTATTGACAGTTCTTAGCAGGACAGCCATATATTCAAAATAGCAGGGAATAGTTTGAAAATATTCAGGTATAAGTCTCGTGGAGATACTTGTACTAGGACTCGTAGTTGGATCAAAGAACAAATTGATTTTTTTCTTAAAAAATCATCAATTTCTTTTGTTAAAAACCAGTCCTTGTATTTCGAACAAGGTATGTCACCAGTAATTGTCTAGTTATTTTATCAGAGAAATGAATGAAATTTTTAACTAGTCCTCGTTCGTCAGAACAAGGTATGCCTCCAGGATACTTTTACCAAATATTCATCAAGAAGTTTAGAGAGGGATAGAACAAAGGTCAATGTCCCGAAGAAAACAAAACTAGTAAATAGTTTTAGCAGAATATTCGATTATTAGAATTTTCTTTTCATTCCAAAACAAGTAGAACAATGGAAAAAACACATAGCAAAAGAGTATCACCAATCAATCCCTACAATTAAAGCAGAATTGACCTTTTTTAAAACTATCTAAGAAAAAATATTATCATCATTCAGGCTTCTATGGTGGATTGCATAGTTCATCTAATCATTCTTAGCTGCAAAAGAATAGAAAGCAGCTAACTTAAACCACCAGCAAAATAGCAGTTAAAATCTCATTTCTAACCTGTTGATTCTTTAGCCTCATGAGCTTCAGCATTACCAGAAACCAAACCAAGTTCTTCCTCCAGCTTCTTCCATGCTTTCAAAAAGTTGGGAGGGAATGTCTTCTTTACCGTCCTGATTAACCCTTTCGCATCCTTGATCTTCTTTTTCATCACCAGTCCCTCCACCAAATGCTTCAAAGTGTTAAAATCAGGAATCTTATGCAACCTCACACTCTCTTTGAACACCTTATAACCTTGCTCATACAATCCATTTAAACATAAATAAAACACCAGCGTCCGAAAAGTAGCTGCATTTGGATTACACCCATTACCTTCCAATCCTTCATATACCTTCTTAGCTTCATCCAACATGCCTTTCTTACAATAACAAGTCATCAGATAATTATAACTAATGGTATCCGGTTTCAACCCCAAGGTGCTCATATCGTCAATCAATTCCTTCACTTTCTCCGGCTCTCCGCCTTGAAAATTCGAAATCCTAACGTTATAACAAGCAACATCTAATTCGCAACCAGTCTTCATCATCTCAAACCACAACTTCTCCGCCTCTTCCGTTTTTCCCTTCTTATATAATGCGTTTAAAATGGTTGTAAGGGTAACTGCAGTTACCTCCACGCTTTTCCTCTCCATTTCTCTTAGAACCTCAAGCCCTTTCTCGGGATGACCCGCTTCGCAGTAAGATTTAACTAAAATCCCATAGGAAACTTTGTCTGGTGAAAGACCAATGTACTTCTTGGGAATTTCATCGAACAGCTGGGGAACTCTGTCAAATTGCCTAGACTGATTGCAAGCGGAGAGCAAGGCGTTGAAAGAAATGGTTGATCTGGGGGTACCAAATTGGTCCATTTGATGGAAAGTTTTGATGGCATGATCTAACATGCCAGCGATACCATAGGATCGGATGAGAGTAGAGAGGAAAGGCTCCTGAGAAATCTTGGGGTCGGTTTTGTGGGACTCTATTAAGGATTCGATGTCGGAGAAACGACGGGACTTGGCGAGGCGGCGGACGGTGAGGTCTTGAGCGTAGCGGGAAGAAGAAGGGGAAGAGTAGTGTTTGGAAACGGAAGAGTATATTTCGAGGGCTTTGTCAGGGTCGTACTCAGTGCGGAGTTTGCTTTTGGCTTGGGAAACCGAAACGGAGGAAGCGGCGGTGGCGGCGGCGGCGGCATTGGAGGTGGCCGAAAAGTGGCGAAGGTGGCGAAGACGAATGGAAGATGACATCTTGTTTTGGGAGGAGACTTGTTAGGGTTTGGTTTTAGGGCTTTAGGGTGGGAACGGAGCACAGCAGCTTAAAATCAATGGTCTGAGAATTTTCGTAATGATCTTTGTTAACTTCATTTTTAACCTTTTGTTATTTTTTCTTATTTCTTTATAGCGCATCAGCCAAATCTTTCTTGGCCAGTAAATAGTATTACGTATTTGATATGTGAACGAGTTTGTTTGATTTTTAATAGTTAAAATTTATTTGGAAATGTTATTCAAAAGGAAAATCACTTGGAAATGGCACCCTTTGTGAAAATTAATATACGTACACGGCAAAAACTCGGGAAAAAAAAATTATTGACAGTGATTAAACATATGGCTATGTTCACTGAATTACGAGTGACCCAAAAATTATAGGGCTTTATCTCTAGATAATTCACTCATTTTTATAAATTTTTTTTTTTTTTTTAAATAAACTTTAATTTTAAGATGATAAAGAAACATTGGTATTTTGTTCTGAAATTTATATAAAATTAATACCAACAGCAGTTGAAAGGGTTTTCAACTTATAATAAAAGAACACGTGGAATTATTTTACAATCATTGCCAATGCACAAATAACTAGCATTGATTTCATATTTCATCTCACTTGCCAACACACAAAATAACTATCCTAAAGATGGTTCGAATTTTAATATTTTCTTCATACTTGGTTTTAAGGCCAATACGCAGGAGAAACAAAGTAAACGACATTTGGTAGAGGAGAGAGCATGTCACAAACCTGGCAATTGGCATTAGGTACAAACCCAACATTAGAATTACAATAAGAGGTGGGGAGTCCTGGATACCTTGTCTATATCTTAACTCTAAAACCTAAACCAATAAAGAACCAGTTCGTACAACTACATTGCAGATAAGACCATGACTCCTTAACCATCATACTCCTCCTGTGCAAATTTGTTCTCAGGATAGAACACAGCAATTACTTGATTTTCACCGAATCTCCTTCCATTCATTGCAGCTTGGGCTTTTCGGGAACCTTCCACATCTGAGTACTCCAGAAATACCTTAAAATACCAAGCAATTGCAGTCAGTCAGTAACTAAGGGGGAGAAATGAATATGGAGCAACTAGCAGAAACATTGCCAATGCAGGTCGATAACTAAAACAACAGGATTTCTTAAGAATATAGAGCACTGACCTTCCCAACACCTGGTAATGATTCACCATTTGGATTCGGGCGGGGTATGACAACATTCACCAATGCACCTGCATATTACGTGTGAAAATTTCGAATCCACATAAAACTTAATTCAGGGAATTAGTTAGCAGAAATCAGTATGAAGAAAATATAGATAAAGAATTATTGTGTCTTCTGCCTGTGCAAGCTAAATTTGACTCTTTAATAACAGAAGCGAACAAGGGCTGTAAAACAGAGATATAAACAAAAAGGAAAAAGGAAATTAATAAAGTATACAGGACTTAGCATTTTAAAATAACTTAAAAAACTTAATAAGGAGGGTCAGGTACAACAAGGATGGACCAAATGGTTTTAAGAATAATTTTACCATGTTTTCCACCCTCTTGTCTCATGTCTTCAACAATGTCCCCATACTCCTCATCATCTCTAAGATCATCTTCACTAATTGCTTGAGTCAAGCACACAACCTTTGTGGGCACACCTTGTGGTTGCAACATAAGCCTCTGTAAAGGACAAAGACACTGCAAATTAGCCTATCATGTATAGACGATATTTGCAACAAATGAGTAAATTTTAGAAACAAAAATAGCACTACCTAATCTTACCTGCAAAGCAATCTGCTGCTGTGCATGCTGAAGGATGCTCTCTTGCTCAGGTTTAGGCTGGGTAGCACCTTGGTTTGCTCGCCTAACAGTGAGAGTTTTATCACCCATTTTAATTCCATTTAAAGCAGCACAAGCGATGTCTGTAACTGACAGATCTTGATATATGCAGAAGGCATAGCCTTTCGAGTTTCCAGTTTCTCTATCTTTTACTAGATCAAAACCTCGAAGGGGTCCAAAAGACTCTAACAACTCCCTGATCTGCGCTTCAGTAAAGTAATATGGAAGCCCCCCCACAAAAATGCGGTCTGGACCCTCGAGCCCACCAGCAGACCCTGGAGATAGACCTACAGCAGCTAGATTAAGATTGGGACTGGGCTGGCTTGGACCAAGAGTTGCAGCAAGTGAAGGGTTGTAGTCACTGGGTCTCCGAACCTTCACAGGTGCTCCCTAGAAATTCAAATAGGTCATTACAATTTCTTGTATTTAAATGACTTCAGTATGAAGATCCTAAAGAAAATAAAATACCTCAAAGATAATCCCATCTAAAGCCATTGCATTACTAGCTTCCTCAACTGATCTCATCTCTACAAAAGCAAACTTCTTTTCATGGTTTATGTAGACATTAACAACAGCATCCCCTGAATGTAACAGAAAAGGAAGAGTGACTAGAGACATAAAGCAGGTATTTCAGTCGGGCAATGTATCAAAAAATTTCTCCATATACCAGGACCAGCAGTATTTCCACCAATTGCAGCCATAACTTGGCTGAAGAAAGTAGCGACTGACTGTAATATAATATTTACGTCAGTTCTAGCAATAAATGCAACTGATAAAATGAAATGTTTAACTATAGTGCAGAGTAACACCTGTTCATTTGCAGTGGGAGAAAGCCCTCCAACATAGACGCGCCGAGCATGCCTCGTAGCCTGAAATGAAAAGATAAATCATATAAGTGCCTCTAATTTATGAAAATTATTTTCTAGTAAAGAGGTCTAAACTAAAAATGTATGCATAATCCACCAAACCTGCTGAGTCATTGCCTGAACTGGCATAAGAGGGAGACCACCAAACTGCTGCAAAAAGCTGGAACTTATACCAAGTTCGAGA
The DNA here is from genome assembly GCA_039519145.1 of Kokia cookei. NCBI lineage: Eukaryota > Viridiplantae > Streptophyta > Magnoliopsida > Malvales > Malvaceae > Kokia > Kokia cookei. Next base: position 16,163,153 of record CM076909.1, read on the forward strand.
ACACAGGACCTCACAACTATCACATACGCATGAGAGAAATACATACCTGACCAGTTGCCAGAGGAAACATGTTTGGAAACACTCCAGGTAGGGTTGGATTATTCCCGGGAATCTGGACTGCAAATGAAATTCAAATTTCATATTAGGATATAATTATAAATAAGGATTTTATTCCTATAGCGGTTGATTCAGCAGAAGGATTTTTATGCCTCCTATCCTATAGCATATCTGAACCTTTTAAAGATAAAAAGAAAAAGAACACACCATAAGCAAGTTCTTGAGGAAATATTTGTAAGACTACCCAAAAAGGCAATAGTTGCCAGTGGAAAGACGAACAATACCATTAAACCGGTGCATTGGTTCCTCCTTGTACACAAAAGCTACAGAAGTCGGCTCACGCCATTGCCTTCTTACAACAAAGACAAAAACATAGAAACAAACAAACAAACACCAAACACAAGACAAAACCAAAACTCTCTCAGTTCCAGAATTATTTCACCAAGTATATAAAAACAATATTAAAACCCTTCTAAAGACTGCAGCTTAAATGGCTGTATATACAAGATGGAAGAAAAAATACAGCTTACCAAAAGCACACCAGATTTTTTATAGGAACTTTCCACTATATATCAACCAAAAGAACAGCAGCAGTTAACAAAATATACCAACTTTAAATCTTGTGAAGGCATATGTACCTGTGGTGGCAGTGATGGCAGCAGCAGCCGCAGCAGCACCACCAGAACCAGCAGCTAACATTGCTGAAGCAGGAGGTGCCATGTCAAAGCCACTAATCCTTTTGCTGCAGACAAATAAAGTATATCAGGGGCAACAAATATAGTTGGCATGAACTAGGGTAAAAACCTTTAAAATTTTCAAACTTCAGTTCCAAGACTTGGACATAAACTTACTCAGTTACAAGTACTCTAAAAAAACCAAATACCGCTTCATTTTGTAAAACAAGGAAAACTATGGTCTTTACAAATTATGAAGTTCATCGTAACCTACCTCTTTGAGGGTGAGCGAGAGCGGGACCTTGACTTTGATCTGTGTTCAGATCTACGAGACCCACGCCTATTCCTGTCCCCCCTCTCTCTGTCAAAATCCCTTCTCCTGTAAACAGCATTTAGAAATATAACTCCTTTAACCACTAGAAATAAGAACAACCAGAATGGAGTAAACAGAGTAATCACAGTCAAGGAAGCTTAAATTGATTTATGTATGCTACCTATCATAGTCTCGACTTCGGTGATAATCGTCGTCGTCTCTATCTTTTCCCCTTTCTCTCCTTTCACTCCGCTCCCTACTTCGATCCCTACGACGGTCTCTGTGATGACGGTCACGGTCCTTTTCTCTGTCCCTATCCTTACTTCTTTCCCTGTCCCTATGTCGATCCGAATCCTTATCCCTTCCCTTATCGCGGCTTTTCTCTTTTTCCCTACTTCTAGAAGACCCTCTCTCGTGCTCACGTGATCCATGCTGCAAATAGTAGATCAAATTAACATTAACGAATATAAAAGCAACAATTATATAGCTAAACGAACTTGATTCACAAAAAAAAGTACCTAACAAAAACAAGACTAACCCTAACATATTTGTTTCCGTAAACGACTCCACTCATACAACTACAATGACATTAAAAAACACCCTAGAAATTTAACCAACTAAATTTCATCCAAATTTCGTTCAAAAAAGGGTCAAGACAAGCAGTATCAACAGCTGCAAACTGAGAGAAAAAAGGAACCCTAACTTCAAGCGATCTCGTGTTAGTGAAACGAACGTACCTGAGATTTGGATTCGCGGTTATCATCAAGGCCGCCGTGACTACCTTCGCGAGGCTGAGGAGAGGGAGCGCCGCCATTGCTGTTTTCAAGATCCTCTCCGTTACTCTGGTAGCAAGCTTCGTAATCGGTCATTTTCGTTCTTGGAGGTTTAGTCTTTAGACTATTTAGGTTTTCTCTTTGTTTTCGCTTAGTAGCTGCGACTACTGAAAAAGCAACCCGCTTACTAGATTAGAATACAGTTTTAAAATGTTATTTATAAATGATTTTAGGGATAATATAATTTTTCGGTTCTCAACTTCGCAATTAAGTACACTTTGGTATTTCTACTTTATTTATTTATTTATTTTGATATTTAAACTTGATAATTTGATTTTTTTTTTATAATCTTTGAACTTGAAAATTATAAAATTTTGATGACATAGTACATTGAGATTGTGTCATACTACCACTTAAAATTTTAAAAATAATAATTGAAACGACCTGGTTTTCAATAGTATTAAAAAATGTGGTTTTGAGACCCGTTTTCATAAAAAAAGCTCATAATTATTTAATAAATATATTTATGGAGTTATTATATAGATGAATTGAATTTTGGATAGTTAATTTAATCGAAATTCATGAATTAAATTATAAAGTCCAATTGCTATAAATTTTTAATTAGGAAATGATTTGGGGATATAAATTGTAATTAACCAAACGTACAAAATAGCAATTATACCATTTATAAGCATTAGGAAATGGACGGTATAATCATGTGATTATTTTTTTTTTACTATACTAGTGTGATTATTTAATATCTATTTATACTTTTTTAATTCTTTGACATGGCACACACACCTTACATACACAAATGCTCAAACCCGAGTTTACTAGGATGAACATCATCATTTTTTCAACTAGAATCACTTGTCGAGTTATAATAATGTGATTATTAATTTAATTAATTTAAGAATTATATAATTAAACTACCAAACTAATTATGCTTTATAAGTGAAATTTGGTAGGGAAAAGAGAAAACCTATTATCCCTAACTGAATAGAAAATAAAGAAAAGAAGGGGACACCATTTTCATAGGGTTTAAGCTTTTAGTTTCAAAATTCAAGTAAGTCCTTAATTATTTTCTTGTAGTGTTTATGTTTTTGAGGTTATGAGAGTTTGATTTAGCTAGCTTATGTATCAAATTTTAAAAGTGTTAAGGTTTTGAAAGTTACCGCTATTAAGAATTGAAAGTTCTAGGTGTTAAATTGATAGAAATTAAGCTTAGTTTAAGAAAATGACTAAATTGTAAAGCTTAATTGATAGTTTTGTCCATTAGAGACCAAATTGAATAAAATGTACATTTGACAGTAGGAATAAGAAATACAAGGTCCCTAATGGATAATAGTGGAATCAAATTTTAATCTGAAGGTATAGATTGAAAGTTATGTTAGTCCCGGTTTAGGGAGTAAGTTGAATAAATTGAAAATTTTGTACAAATTGATAATTGATTGGGAATTGATTGATTATTGATAGTGTTATATGTTTTATGTTAATCCATAGCTAACGTTGATACGGGGATTCGCAAAAGAGGGAAAGGAAAATCCAAAATCGTCGACGAGTAACTCAAAATTTTGATTTATATTTCTATGATTTATTAATTGTTTATTTTCCACATATGCATGTCATTTTTAATTATATGGAGTTCAAGGTGAATTATTGGTAATTACTTGAGCCGATTAATGTAGTTGAGAGTGATTTCCAGATAAGGACTAAATTAAATAAAATAATTTTTTTATGATTTACTTGATATATGATAATTGTCATGAAATTGTAATAAAACATATTCTATATGATTTGAAATTATAAAATGATGATGAATTCTATGTGCTGAATTGGAAGTTGAATGCCCTATTAGTTGTTCGAACCGAGTCGGATATAATTGACATGTCATAGGATCAAAGTATCAATTGAAAACCATCATTGTCAGGCAATTCAGGGTGGTAGTTTGTATTTGTAATTCATCGTGACCGGACAACCTGGGGTGACAAAATAATAAATTTGTGAAAGTCATTATGGCCGGGCAATCCGGGATGGTAATATGTTCTTGATAGCGTCATCATGGCAGGACAACCCGAGGTGATGGATCCATGTATCCGTTATGAGTTCGTATTGGTTAATAGGGTTATAAACTAATGAATTACTTAATCAGCCCCGTTCTTGATATTTTTGGGCCCTAAACAAAATAATAAAATTGGGGTCTAGGTTCCTTAAAAGTTGGAGAAAGTTTTTTTTAGATCCCCTAAAATTTGGTAAAAAAAAAAAATTTAAACCCTTTTTTAGATCCCCTAAAATTTGGTAAAAAAAAAAATTTAGACCCCTTGAAAACTGAAAAACAATATTTTGAACTCTTTTTAGCCTTGGACCTTAAATGGTCGCACCTCTAGACGACCCACAGAGTCAGGTCTGTACTTAATTGATATATGGAAATATATACGAGGATGTGTTGGTTAATAGGGCAACTCAAGTCCAGGGTCGAGGGTCCAAGGTCCAAAGTTTCAGAGTCAAAGGTTTAAGATTCAAAGTTTAGAGTCCAAGATTTGAGGTCTAAGATTCACGTAAAGAAAACATCAAAATGATGTGTAAATGACATGGAAAAAAATATTGAAATAATTAATAAATGATACAAGATAATGTGGTGTATTTATTTCATACAATACTTTTCGTGATAAATCAACCTCCATAAGGATAAATCATCATTCAAATTTTAGACCTAGTATTATCCTCTAAAATATCCCCTCATCATTTTTGAAAACGACTTCAGTTTCAAGGAAATTTAAACTTCTTCAATCAGACAACAAGCCTTTTAAAAGTTCCCTTTTTTCTTCAAAAAATGGACGAAGGGATAAGATTAAAAACTCTAATTATATCTAACCATCTTTTTTCGTGAACCAACATTCATTTATTGTCCAAATACACTAAAAAATTCATACAAATCACAAATCCCAACAACACAAAACGCACTACTGTTGTTCAAGTTGATGTCCAACTAGAGGATGAAACAATTGACTGAGGTAGACAAGTATAAGTTCCCAGCAACCTTTATGGCTTGCACCAATCCAAGCTACGATTCTCTTCTTCTCGAGGAACATCAGATTAACTGATTAAATCACCAAACTGTAGTGATGAAGTTAAATCTTATATAAAAGAAATTATTTTTGCCAAATAATATAGATCTTAAATAAGTACACTACATCCAAATGTGGTAAACAAATTCTCAAATTATTCTCTCAATGGTCTACATCAACACAACAACTTGAACTCTGGTTAAAGCTCTTTCCTTTTTTTTTTTTTTTTTTGTAAAATAAAAATTACAGTTATAAAGGGTTAAAAGGGTATAGATTAGTAATTAAAACAAATGACCTATCGAGTCAAGCAATGGTAAAAAGAACAATCATGGATGCCAAGAAATCACTGAACTGCCCTTCAAGTTATCTCCGTAGGGCTCTTATTAACCATTCCCCTCATCACCTCCTGCTTCACCAACTGAAGAAGGGTTGCCTAGCTCCAGGTTACTTATCGCTTCCGGTCCGCATATCCGCATCAACTCATCCTGTTACCGGAAGCAGCAAACCGTAGTGGTTGATTACACACATTCAAATGTAAATGGAAGAATTGTTTGCAACAAATATGATGTAAATAAATGATGCTCAATGATCAGCAAGGTAAAGAGGGATGAGATTTAATAGAAAGAGATCCGGGATGAAAGGTGGCGTGGAGGCGGCTGTTCTATACCTTGATAGAACTATTTTCATCTGACAGCTTCTCGCATTCATCTGACAGCTTCTTTAACTCATCTTTAAGGGTCTGGTTTTCATTTGCCAAGCTCTCCACCTTGGCTTGAAGCACTTCACACTCGGCCTAGTGTAAAACCAGAAACATAAAAATAGAAGCTACAGATCTTAAGCTTGAACCAAACGGAAATAAGATCAAGAACCATTAGTTGAAGAATATAAACCGTTTTACCTGCTTGCGTAACCTTGACCTCCGAGCAGATTCCCTATTAGACTGCTTCCTCTTCTGTCTTTTCAACTCACGTTCATCCTGCAAGAACCAACATCACCAAGTCAGATAAAAACTGAATTTACTTATCTTGAATACCAAACCGTCAAGTCACATCCGAATGCTCTAACAACTTAATGACAAAGGCATGTTTTAACAACTAGCGAAGAATATTGGCTAGAAATTGAGTGAATACTAAGGAATGAACTCGTGGAATTAGAAACGAAAATCACCAAGTAAAGCGCATACTTGAATCCACTGATCAGGCATCATAGCGCCAGCAGGAACACTGGCTACAGCGCCAGATGCATTAGGTCTGGTTTTTGCAGCTTCTGTGGCAGCAGGGGAAGCACTCCATAGGTCCATTCCTATATTCAAAGTAGTTGCAGGCATAGAGACTATGGGTTCTGCGGGATCTAAAGCCCCAGCAGCTTTACCCTGTGCATTGGCTGGTAATAAAAGGTGATTGTAGTCAGGAAACTATCACAGTATATAAATCAACAAGATCGACCCCCAAGTCTATTAACAGAACTCACTAAGCTCCTTTCTTTTGTTTTCATACACTTGGACTTGGTCCCTCAGTATACTTTCCCCACTCTGGGTTTTATAACATTTCTAGGGAGTAAGTTTGTTTACTTTCAAAATAATCTGAAGCTCGATTTTCGATTTATCCTAAAATAAAAGCAAGAAATTAGATATGGAAACTTAATGTACCATCTGCAAGCATCTGCTCGAAGCTTCCCTTTTTGCCAGCATTGACTTCCTAAAGAAAAAAGGGTACATATTCATTAGAAAGGACAATTTTGTGCATAGACGTGATAGCAAGTAAATTGATGAAGGAATCTGAAAACCCAAAGCAGTCAGTGTCATTGGTGATAATTAAATAAGGAACAATTATGCACATACTTGTTGATTACTCTCATCACTTCCATCTGATGTACCCTCGCTGCCACTTTCACCACTGTTACAAAAGTTGAATAACTTTTTTCAGCTAAAACCCAATGTCAAGAATGAATCTGAAAATTGTGTCAAGGAAAAAGAAATACTGAAACATCATAAGGACCCTGCACCTTTGAGAGCCGCCATTGTTTCCCGAGCCTGAAGTGGCCTTTGCACTCTCTCCGACCTTGCTTCCCGAAGATCCCTTGGGCTTTTTGGTCACACCCCGATCCTTTCCATCAGCACCGTTATTCCGTGCAGAACTTGGCATCTATAGACAATTTGCAAAGAGGAAAGCGCATTTACTTTACGGAGTAACTGAGAGTCTAAACGAAATACAAAATAGCAAAAGGAAGCAAATAAGGAAAGAAAAAACTAATTACTGGTGCCATAATAGGATGCGCATACACTCCCCTTGGAGGATATACAGCTGGGTACGGAACTGGGGTACCATATGGAGGCATTAAAGGATGCTGAAAGATTATCAACAAAAATGAAAAAAAAGTAAGAACATAACTCTCATCAAATAAAGAACCAAAATATTGCGAAATCATGATTTCCTATCACCTGGCCTCCCCATATGTATGGATGCGGGGTTGGTGAAGCAACGGTTGAGGCAAATAATGGAGGAGTAGCTGCAGCACCATAATAAGCCTAAACAACAAGCAGAGTTGTAAGCTCAAATGGTTACTTACATAAATGAGATTAACAATTAGAAAGCATATAAAACCCCCTGATTCAAGGACATTAGTACACTAACCTGCATTTGGGTTGACCAATCAGGATATGACACTGTTGTTGGCAATTCCTACAAGTACAAAGTAAACATGTCAGCAAAAGTAACCCACACGTTAGCGATGAGAAGGCAAGAATGATACGTAATAACCTGAGTTGAGGCAGAAGGTTTGGAAGGCTTGGCTGGTGTGCTCTCCTCTTCCGTTCCCATATCACTTATGTAAACGTCTTAATTTCAACAAACCAAGAATCAAATCTGTATATCCTCGACCTGCGAACACGATTGAAAACCATGCATCAGAAATCCTAACTGAGCCTTGACAAAGTTTTTACGTTGATGAGCCAAAACATGATGCATGGAACATAAATACAGATAGAGTTCGGCATTGGCATGGTAAAGTTAAACCATTTCAAACAAGAACGATAATACAACCAAACCGAGCTCACCAGTGTATGGTTCAGCACAAGACCTAACCTTTCCAAAGTAAAACCACATGGGTTCTTTCGATCCTCCATAAAACAAACTTACAGAAAACCAAACATCTATTCTTGTCCTAACAAGTTAAGGAGACAGAGAAACATATCTGTAACTGATTTTGTGATATCGGAAACAAAGTAGATTATCACAAAACAATTCTTCCATAACCGACAACCTCGAAAAAAAAAGCAATTCTTCAATTCCCATAATTACCTTTCAGAAACAGTACAAGTTTCAACAATTCATATATTAACCAAACATTTAGAAGGTGAGAAGAAACAGCAGAAATTGGCAGTATCCGTTTTAAAGTTTGTCAACATTTACCCCTCGTATTTTCCAAAAACAAAACGCATTAATTAATTCATTATTAACACAAAGAATAAGAGCTGATCTTAATATTCAAGCCTTAACCCACAGGGACTGTGAGCAGTACAAAACATAAGCAAAGCTAAAATGAGAAAGAAAAAAACAACAACTGGACATTGAAGCTCAGAGAAGAAAAAGAAATTAGCAGAAGTCCAACTGCATAATAAAAAACTAAAGCATGAGATAAAAGATCTTGAAACTACAAATAACTCAAATTTCTAAATGCTCTGAAATTACAAACAAAAACAAAATTAAGAAAAAAAAAAAAGAGAAAGGAAGACCTGTTTAAAGGCGTTGAAGAGGAAAGTGAAGTGGAAGGATAATTATATGAATAATGCTCTTCTCTAGTATTCCCTTGATCAAAGGGGTGAAAATTGAGGATTAAAAAAGAAGTGAAAATTAAGAGAAGAAAGTCTAGTTTCTGTAATTGGCGTCTGAAACAGTTTGGGAGAGTGAGAAACAAAGTTGGGTAGTTGGTAGAGTTAGAAAGAAGTGATCCAGTGTGATGGTGTGCGTGGTAGCTGCAATGGGAAGAGCGAGTCGATGAGGAGGAGAGGGAATGGGGAAGAAAGAGAAGGGGAAGGTGTTAGGGTTTCGCGGGGGACACGTGCTAAGAAAGAGGAAACAGCTGGGATGGTTTAAGTGGGTCAGGCTTATGATGATTCATCAATTTCTACTGTGGAGTCAAAATGTTTCAAAATCCCAAGAGGATTTGCTCAATTCCCTGTCTAAACTACGTCGTTTTTTCTTCTGGTTGGGGGATTTTGGCTATCGTTTCTCTTTTGTTATTATTATTCATTTCGGGCTGTGGGCTTGCGTGGCTTCCACGTCATTCAAATATTATCCGTAAATTCTCTCATTAGATTTAGTCCTTACTAGTAATTCATTTCTCATACTTATTTATTAATTTCCACTATTATTTGACTTAAAGTCCTCGTTTCCTTAATAAAATACCTTAATTAATGTTTTCGAAATTCAATGGTCTTACAGAAAATAAGCTTTTTAATGAACAAGTTAAATGCTCCCATTCATGCTTTTAAACCTAAAACAAGGTGTTTCTTAAATAAGTATAATGCAACCTGTTAATATACAAGTGGCCTTCGAAAATGTTTTCAATAAAGAATATATTTGCATAGATTTTCTCGATATTAAATTTCTTGTAAGTTTAATCTCTCGAATAAAACAATTTTTAATCACATTGAATGTTTTCAACTTGATTTGATTCTCACAAAACTTTTCTTCAATAATAGATTGTTAAAATTCGTCAAAAATATGCATGCAGCAGTTTTATTTAAAATATGCCAACCAAATAAAATGAGTTACAATGACCTGTCCAGATGTTTTTTGGGTCACAACCGACATTGCATTTGGCACTTGTAACCAATATTAATAGAATCAAAAGAGAGAAATTAAAACAAAGGATAAAAAATCTCGAACACTCAGAATAAGGGGATCCATTATGGCTAGAGTTGTTCATGCTCGAACTTGAAATCTTCAGCTTCATTAAGAATCTAACTTCAAATCATAAAGAGAAACTAGAAATATAATAGATCTAAACTGAAATTTATAAGAAATTCAAATCTAATTAGAAAAGTAAGTAAAATCCTCTCTCAGTGGTTACTAACACTAAGCTAAGAAAAGTGAACTATACTCTCTCTCTCTGCCCTCTAAAAATTGCATGAAAATGTGGTTTTTATATCTCAAGCTTTGGAGTGGTGAGTTGTGTATTCAGAGGCGAAGCTAGAAAATTTTTTTCAGGGGGAGCGAAGTTAAATTGTAATTTTACGATAGTAAAAGTATAATTTTTAAAGGATTAAATTAAAATTTTATCATTTTTAGGGGGATCAAAGTGTAATTTTACCTTTTTTAATTTAAAATTTTAAAAAAATTTAAGGGCCTAAATGAAAATTTTTTCATTTTAGAGGGATCAAGCTCCTGCCAGCCCCCCGGCTTCGCCGCTGTGTGTATTTGACATAGGCCCAACCTCATAAACCCACCAAAAATTTTCAGCCTTTGCATTCGAAGTAATCGTCACTTGAAGGCAATTACAGCCCCCCAACGTTGCGAGATCCAAAAACTAACGTCGTGATGTTGGACTTGAAGTACGTTTGACTCGAAATAATTGCAATTGTTTATGACGATTTCATCACAACGTGACAACATCCTGCAAACCACTCAAACTATTGCTTCATATTTCAAGACCTGTCGTGGAGTGTTGATGAAATAATTAGGTGTTCGTACAATTGGGTTTTGCATTGCAATTCCACAAATAAGGTGAATACTAGGATGAGGACAACTACACAAGAATCATCCTCTTCTACAGGTAATTGGATTTGGTTATACATTGATGGTGCAGTAAAGGTGGACTCAAAGGAAGTCGTTGCTGATCATTGGATCATTAGGTTTAATAGGTATTGGGTCTTTGTTCTATTTTTAATGTTGACCTATGGGGTATTCTAGATGGCTTGATATTATTGCATAACAGGAGTTGGAATAAAATGTCAATCCGAACAGATAACGTGGAGGTTATTCAAGCCATTCAGATAGCTTTCTCAACATCTTTTAATTCAACACTTATTAGACGCATTCGGCATATATTGTCGAAAATGTTTCAATAGAAATGCTACATGGCTAAATTTGTTTTTAATAGGAATGAAAGTCTGCAACTACTTGCAAAGAAATGCTACATGACTCAAAGTATGTTTGACGCGAAATAATTGCAATTATTTATGGCGATTTCATCACAATGTAACAACATCCTGCATTTCTAAGCCACTCAAAATACAACTTCATATTTCAAAACTTGTCGTGGAGTGTTGATGAAATAAGTAGGTGTTCGTACAGTTGGATTTTGTATTGCAATACCACAAATAAGGTGAATACTAGGATGAGGACAACTACACAAGAATCATCCTCTTTTATAAGTAATTGGATTTGGTTATACATTGATGGCTTAATCAAGGTGGACTCAAGGGAAGTCGTTGTTGGGGGAGAGTTGAGGGATAATCATGATCATTGGATCATTGTGTTTAATAGGATATTGGGTCTTTGTTCTGTTTTCAATGTTGATTTATGGCTATTCTAAATGGTTTGATATTACTACATAACAGGAATTGGAATAAAGTATCAATTCGTACGAATAACGTGAAGGTTATTCAGGCCATTCAAATAACTTTTTCAAGATTTTCTAATTCAATACTTATCAAATGTATTCAGCATATATTGTTGAAAATATTTTAATGGAAATGCTACATGGCTAAATTGGTTTTTAATAGGAATGGAAGTCTACAACTACTTGCGAGAATCCGACAAATATTTATAGCTTAATCTAAATATTGTATTTGCTTCTTTTTCAAAAAAAAAAAAAAAAAAAAAAAAAAATACAGCTTCACGACATTGTAGCACCAACATTGTAACTATATAAACAATTGGTTTAATTTATGATTTAATCCTTGAAATATACTTTTTTTTTCACTTTGATGTGTGAACATCTTTTTCCAATTAGTTACCTAAACTTTGCAAAAGCTATGGTTTTAACTCCAATTTTAAACGGATGTTAAAGAAAAACTTCCACCAATTAGAGAAGGCAAGGTGTTTAAAATAAAAAAGGTATTTTTTTTTAAAAATCTCTCTCCTTCCCTCTTGCTCACGTTAACACTTTCTCTCCCTCTTTTTCTCCTACTTCTCTTCTTCTCACTTGCCATCGCCAGTGATCACCATCAATCTCCCTCCAACTAGCCCACAAAGTGACATGAACGATATCTTTCCAACTTCACTCGTTCTTGAAGAATCCATTGCTTTGGAGCTCTCAGCCACTTGCATGTAGATGATAAAGCTTCTCTCCTGTCCCCTCCCCTCCCCACCCCAAACCCCCACCCCGCCCTTTCTAACTTTACCATTCCCCTTCAAGGAGCTAACAACATTAGCAAAGCACTTTTCGGTACTCAAGGCCCACAGGAAACCACGTTGCTTTGTTCTTTCAATCCTCCATAGGAATTCATCCCTCCCATGTAAACCACTTTGGGTGTTGTTTATCGGGCTTTGATGCTGTAATCCCCCACTGAGCCAGTGTTGTAGCTGGACCAACAACGGATGCAGTACTTTTCACCATGTTCATGACGCTATAGCATTTTTGTCGCGCAAAAGGAATTTATTTAATAAAAAAAATTTGGCATCCAAAACATTATACGAGAAGATGGACCCTTTAAAAGGAAGAAACTACTTCTCTACTAAGAAAATATTTCCAACTCGTTGCTATTTCAATGTAACAAACTGTATTAATGAGGAATGGAGAACATATACATATACATACACATATACATATACATATACATATACATACACATATACATATACATATACATATACATATACATATACATATACATATACATATACATATACTATCCATGGTTGGTGTTTGCTAACGAATTCCACAAGGAATAAGCACATATATAATATCATATATATTATATATGATTTGTATGTAATGATCAGTACAGATTATGTGTATATATTGTCATATATAATATCTATATTATATACACATATTATATGTATAAAAAAGAAGATATACAGTACTTTGTTTTCTTTGATTTTGAGAGTTTGATTCTTGATGGGGCTTGATTTTTCACACAGGATTCGAAAGGCCGTAAATTAATAGCCAAATTAGGTTGTTTTATTTGGATACATATTGCTTTCTTACATACATGTATAGGTGATGACCATTTACGGGAATATGATGATCATGAGAGCTTTCATACCTTCCCATATGATATATATTTTTATATATGAGCATCTAGTTGTTTGCTACGGTGGCAAGCTTGGGTGGTGAAGAAGCTGAAATGGAGCTTGGGAGTGTGTTGGTTTAGGGGTTAGGATGGTGCAATGGATATGGAAGAAGGGAAAATTTAAATATTTTGACTCCTCCAAAAATTTATATTCAATGGCTTATCTTTACAAAATGATAAATAATGACTAAATTTACCTCTTATGCAGTGATGGAAAAATGTGACCTAATTCAAATATTGAATCATTTTTTTTGAATTAAAATATTAGAATCATAATAAAACAAAAATGGAATCAAAAGTCCAACCTTGAAATAAGCATTGAGCATATTCTAAAATCCAAACACTTCCAAACAAGTTTGGATTTTGGGTGAATGCTTATTATGATTGGAAGATGATTTAAGAATTAATTTTGTTTGTTGAACTTTGAATTAGAAAAGCCTGTGAATATTTCATCTTCTATGTTTTAATCCAAAAACTAAAAGAAAAAGAAAAACTTACTCTCCCGTATAATCCTCCATGGGCAAAGGCGGTGGCTGTTTCCCGAGCAAGAAAAAACGTCCGACCGCGGCCGAAGACGCCGCTGGCACCAGCACCATCACTGCACCCATTGCTGCCGATGAAGAAACCCACGCAACTCCCACCGTAACTGAGAGTTCTGCGAATGGGCAATCAGTTGCCGCCACTTTAAAAGTCTTCATAGTGTTTTACTCCATGTATGGTCACGTGGAGAAGCTGGCGAAGCGGATGAAGAAAGGAGTGGAGGGTGTGGAAGGTGTCGAAGCGGTTCTATATAGGGTTCCCGAGACGCTTCCGGATGAGGTTCTGGAGCATATGAAGGCGCCGCCTAAAGCCCCCGATGTTCCGGAGATTAAGGCGGAGGAATTGGCAGTGGCGGATGCTATTCTGTTTGGGTTCCCGACAAGGTACGGGTGTATGGCGGCTCAGATGAAGGCGTTTTTCGACTCCACGGGGCAGCTTTGGAAGGAGCAGACACTGGCTGGGAAGCCGGCTGGATTCTTTGTTAGTACTGGAACTCAAGGAGGAGGCCAGGAAACCACCGCGTAAGTAAAATAGAATTGAGTAACAATTTCATTTCTTTCTCTTCAATGTTTATTTTCTTGAATTTTTATGCTAACAAGTGAAATTTAACGATGTTGAAGATGTGCTATAATTCTTATGAAATATTATGTCATAATTAGGGTTTGGTATCAGTACGATTACATGTGATTAATGTAAAAATAACGATAGAACAATGGTCATGAAATAAAAAGTAAATTAAATGCATCACATCGTTCATCCAAACCTATATGGGCAGTGCATTTATCTACGGTTAGTGTAACAATAACAGTGATGATAAAATTAAATACTGTAGTGATATTATAACGTGAGACAAAAAATAAATTAAATGTATCACAACCTACAACCATCCAAACTCACCTTTAATCACATAGATGATCCATGTAATCTAGTTTCACTTCCATAGTTGAATAAATTGTTAATCACTTAGCTCAAACTTCAGAATTTTGATGATTTAGATTGGAGTTAAAAAAAAATATATGAGTTGTTTTGCTTGTTAATTAAGTTGAATTAATTATTAATTTATTTGATTTAATGTTTATAATAATTAATTTTGATTGAAATGTCCTTGTATAATATATAAAATCGTTGATTGAGTTGATGTTGTGAATTCAATTACAAAATTGTTAAAATATTTTTATTTTAAAAAGTAATTAATATTACTATAATAGTATTTTTGTTATTTCATAGTTTTTATAATATTTCAAATAAAACAATTAAAGAAAACCTTATATAGAAACCCAGCACGAACGCTCTGTGGACCTTGAAAAATAGTTTCGCTTCAATTGCTGTTAGAATAAAACTGTTAAATGCAAAGTGATGAGAGGAGTAAAATAATGAGAGAATTAACACACAATATTTGTTAAAGTTATTCATACACAATGATTTAACGCCTACAAAGCTTTGCCCAATGACTAATTTTATTCGTCTGGATCACTCATTGACTTAAGTTCAATCTAATACAAAAAGTAATTAGAGTCCCAATATCTATCCCAATTGTCAAAAATCTCTCACTCAAATATCTCAAATACAATTAATACCTAAAAGAGTGTCGCAAAATAACCATAGGAAAACACATCAAAATTGTTAACAAAGACACTCCAAAACTATTGTCTAAGTGATGTCAGAGCTGATACAAGAGTCTATCTAATAGTTTGATAAGTTTTAAACTCTTATTTAAAAGTTGAAAATTTTTATTAATTATCCTGAATATTTATCAGATAAAAATTCTCATAAATTAATCTTCCAACTGCTCCAAAATTCTCTCAAAAGATAATGATAAGGATAAACATTGTCTTCACTTTAAACTTTTCAATATGACCAGATGAAGAGTCATAACCGAAAACTAACTGTTGTTTTGTTAAACATGCTACTGCTTAGTATGTCAAAAAAAAAAGTGAAACACCCATGGGAGCGAAATAACTTAGACCCAACCATAAAATTCATTCTTGCTCTAACAAAACATGAAACGAGCATACCGAAATCCCAATACAAATAAATGAAGTATATGAATTTGAGCTATAATAGAGTTAAAAGTTACCTTTTTTTTTTTTTTTAATTTAGCTCCACTTATTAACATTGTTATTTTTTTTGTTAAATATATTGATGTAACATTTTAAATTTTTAAAAAAAACTTATTTGGTATTTATATAACTAAGAAAATAATGTTACAATGATCTTAAATTTAACGAAATAATTTTAGTAGTATTAAGAGCTGAACTCAAATTTTAAAATTTGAAAAGTAGGATTAAATTTTTAAAAATAAAAATATAAGGACTCAATTATAAAATTACAAAGAGTACATGGACTTATGTTACATTTTAACTTTTTTTACTCGGAAAAGTGAATTTTCTGGACGTTGGATATATATTGATCAACTTTCCGACATTTTTTACGGTTGTGGTTCAGTTGGACGGCGATAACACAGTTGGCACACCATGGAATGCTATTTGTTCCGATTGGCTACACTTTTGGAGACGATATGTCCAACGGAGATTTCATACATGGAGGTTCGCCTTACGGTGCTGGCGTTTATGCTGGTGATGGCAGTAGAGAGCCAACCGAAATCGAGCTGGCTCTGGCTGAGCATCAGGGAAAGTACATGGCTGGTGTGGCCAAGAGGCTTTCTAAAGGATGACTTCAAGCTTCATTTAATTGGAATGTTTTGTTAATTATGTTTTACTTGCCTTAATACTCTGGTTTGAAATTTAAGTACCTGCAATTAATTGTTCATTTAATTTTGGAAAAAAATCAAATTGGTACCTCTTTCCCCGACTTTAAAAAGTGGTTAGGGACTTCTCTCAATATATGATCAAATGAAATTATGATTGTCGAAGAGTTTTATATATGATGGGATTTGAACTCATGATTATAGGTTCAAGTCTTATCACGCGTAAAGCTCTTTAACGATCATTGCTTTACCTATTCAAGCATGAAAATATTCTCTTTAGAGCAAAATTAAAATATTGAAGGTGTGCCACTCTTTTGTAGCCACTTTTCAACACAACATACACTAAAAAAACAATTCATGGCTTATTGATGTAAATCAAGAATTGGATTTGTTTTTATTATACAAACAAAGATATTAAAATTAATTTGAATAATTTAATCTTTTATCTTAAATATAACTCAAATTTTTGAACAAAAATTTAAATTTTAAACTTCGAATAATCAAGTTCAAACTAAAGATTTTGTTGACCTTTAACTCATTTAAGTATGTTAGCTTTGATTTTCAAATGTTTTTGATATAAAAAAAAAGTATTTTCTAAAATTTCTTTAAGCAAATTGTAAAAATTATTTTGATCGCCTTAAAATCATTTTTAAGTGTTATAATGTCAACAAATTTCTAAATGACATGGATAATTCAAAAAAGTGTTTGAGTAACTCCTTTTAAAATTGTTTCTAAGCCCTTTAAAGCAGTTTCTAGGCTAAGTTTAGAGACTTAATATTACAGGTATTGATAGCTTTCGAACATAATTTAACATAACTTTTAAATAGGTATGGTATCGAGACTTAAGCGCCATGTCTTGATACTTAGAAGCCAATACTTGTGATTACAAGTATCGAGACTTGCAATACAATAGCCATATTCCTTTTGAGGATAGTACAGTCTCAATTCATGTTCATCATAGTAGCGAGGCAGTAACAACCCGTTTTTTAGTGGTATCGAAAACAGTGATTTTGGAACTCCGTTTTTCGTTGATTGAATCAGTAAATATTATTTATTAATATTTTCTAGTCTATTATAGAGTTATATTAGATTTTGGTCCGAAAATTTTAGTGATCGAATGGTTAAATAGGGTACAAAGACTAAATCGTAAAAACTGTAAAACTTAATCGCTATTGAATTTTATAAATTAAAAGGCTTAATTTGTAAATGTGCAAGGGTTTATGTAGAAATTTAGCCAAACACCTTAGGTTGGACGGTTAATGCTTAGTTTTAATACAATTATATGTTAATTTTTAATTAAAAATGTTTTATATGTTTGTTTAATAAAACAATTAAAAGAAAATGAACCATCATATTCATTATTTCTCTTCCCCATCCCAAAAACAAGAAAAGAAAAAGAGGAACACCTTTGTTGAGTGCTTCAATTGGTCGACCCTTGCATGGTATGTAAAACAAGCTCGTTTTTCGTAAATTTTATATTTTTGGAATCCTGAGAATTTGATTTAGCTACCTTGAGTATTGAATTGTAAACTTGTTAAAGTTTTGAAATGTTTCCATTGATGGTTTTTGATGATTTTGTTGTTAAATAGCTTGGTTGTAAGCTTAGTTTTGATTAAGGACTAAATTGTAAAGTGAAATTGATTAGTTTTGAGTTTAGGGATTAAAATGAAAATATTTTGATTATAATGAAATTTCTATAATTATTGATTATAGAAGGATGTATATGGATGTATTTGAAATCATATTTTGAAATAAGGCTTAAATGTGAAAGATATGATAGTGTCGATTTTAGTAGACCTGATCATGGGTTGTGCTACCCGACCCGAAGGCCCGTCTGAAAAATGGAAGGGTTTGGAAAAAAAATATAGGCTATAAAAATGTGTTTAGACAAAAAAATACGACCCGTTTTCTAAATGGGCCAAGCTTCGGGTAATAGTTTTTCAGTTCGGATCTGACTCAAATAAATTAACCATTTTTAATAAAAAAAATATATTGCTATTTTTTTTTGTGCTATTTTTGGTGTTTTTTTGTTCTTTTGGTACTATTTTTGCTTTTATTTTTGTTGTTTTGTTGCTGTTTTTGTTGTTATTTTGTTTTTTGTTGTTGTTGTTTTTGTTATTTTGCTGTTGTTTTGGTTATTATTTTTGTTGTTTGAGTATTATTTTTATGCGTTTTTATTATTGTTTCACCTTCATTTTTAATATTATTTGAATATTGTAAAACTTATGCTTTACTGTTAATTTTCCTATTATTTATTTGCAACTATCTTAATATAAAGAATTTTTAATGTATTCTAAATTTGTTTATTTTTTAATGATTGTTTTAATGTTTTTAAGTGCATTTTTTTGTGTAAATGTTTTTAAGTGTATTTGATATATTATATATATTTTTAAATTTGTTGTATATAATAAAATAATATAAGAAAATTAATATTGGTCGAGCTCAAGTTTAGCTTCTACAATTCGAGTCGGGCTTGGACAAAAATTTAGGCCCATTTTTCGGGCTAGATTGAGCCCGAGCCTAAAATTTTATTGAAACCTGGCCCGACCCAGCCCACGATCAACTTTAGGTTTTAAAAGCTAAATTGAATAAAATGTGAAACTTTAGGGAAACTATGAAAAGTGATAATAGGATATCGTATGCATTAAATAATCTCTAATAAGGTAATTGACACTAATATTTTGAAATGAATTGTTGTATATATCAAGAATTGAATCAATCAGTAGATACTAGAGGAAAAGGGAAAATTGCATATTAATCCCTGATTCTTCTATTGTTGTTGTTTGTTATTGGTAAGTTCAAATGGTGCAATTATGTTTATAAATGTATTGAAAGTGCCTAAATAATGAGTTTTTGTTATATAAAGTGTATTTTGAAATGTATTCAAAATGGTACAAAAGGGTGAAAAGGATTGAATTGTAAGGAGTTGTTTTGATATGTGTATTGAGCCTGTATGAACATAAGATAGTATACAATTAGCATGTCAGTAGGGTTAGTTGTGCGCTTTTATGGGATTTGCGTTACAGTGCCTATTGATTCGCACTTTGGTGCCTATTGCTCAACACTTTGGTGCCTATTGCTCAGCACTTCGATGCCTACTAGTGTGATGTAGTTACCCGTATATTTGTGCCTGTTATTAAAGTTCATCGGGCTAATGATTTCAAGAAGTAAATGTATTGTCTAATTTCATATTGTGTTTGGAAATGAATGCGTTCACTCAGTCATATGTGTTCCTATGTTTTGATTGAGCAAATGATGTATTGTTTGATAGTTTTGATGAAATGATACTGAATTGAATTGTACAAACGAACGGATGGATTATATGGTTGCATATGAAATGCTCACCTTACGATTGTGATATGTTGTGACAAGAAATGTAATTAAACTTGTTATTTTGAAATGTTTAACATTGAATGAGGTAAGTTTACTGTTTTAACACCTATGAGCTTACTAAGCATATATAATGCTTATCTTGTTATGTTTTCTTGACTTGTAGTTGTCTTTTGTGGAACGTGAAGATTGGATCAACTTAGTGCTCACACTATCTACTCTTCGATTCGGTAGTCTTTTCTTTGTTCCAAACCCGATTATGTGGCATGTAAAGAGGGAAATACTTGTATATGTTTTTTTTTGTTATTCACAAGTTGAACTTAAAGGCTAAGTGGCTTTGAATGTTTATGTAGTATGATGGCAATGTGGTGTGTTTAATGTGAAGTATTTGAATCCTATATTGTTAATGTTATATGTTGTGAATCGGTGCTAATGAGGCATATTGGTTAGATGTTTAGGATGTTGATTTGTGGTATGCTTTGGTATGATATGTTTTGGTATGTTTTGTACAAGTTTAAAAGTTGATAGATGTATATGCTTGGCTTATTTGAAAGATTGGTTTTGGTAACTTGCACCAAAAGGCACATTTTACACCAAAAGGCCCGTGTGAGTACTATAGATTTGGTCATCTAGTTTTTCACACGATCTCAGTTTGTTACACAGCCCAACCACACGATCATGTGACTTTTGATGAAATTTTACATTTTGATCCACACGACTTCAGAGAGTTACATGGCTGTGTGATCTCTGTTTTGCATAATTATCTTTAACTTTTGAAAATGTTGCAATTTGATCCTTGATTATTCTTGGGTCAACTCTAGAGCTCATGTAAGCTCATATAAGACTCAGGATAAGTTTTAAATGGTATTTCATGATTGAATTGATTAAAGTATTTGAAATTTTGACTGTTAATTGTTTATAGCTATTATGTTTTGTACTATAGCATCTCGTAACTCGATCTTGACGACGGGGTCGAGTGATGGGTGTTACAGAGATTTGCTTGTAGAGTCTTGATACCTCGACTTTGTGAATGATTGGTTTTCAACTAAGTCTCAATACCTTCCTTATAAGTATTGAGACTTAACCCTGAAGGCTGCATTAAATGTGTAGACTTAATATCTCCAACAATTAGACACTCCCTCCAACGACTCCAAACTCCTAAAATCAATGAGAGAGTATAAGTATGATCCAATGACACTTAAAATGAAGACAAGAAGCAAGCGTACAAATTTTAAAGAGTAAAAATCCAATCTTTTCATTTGTCATACTTATTAACACTTGTGGCTTCACTTGTATTCCATTCTTTCAAGTGTTTGTTTGTTTTACTGAGAGCAAAACCATTATATACTTACATTTTAGAGGTATTTTTATTCATTCTCAAATTTTATTCTTGAATTTGTCAGAGTTTACTTAAGGTTTTGGATCCAAAACCTTAAGGGAAAGTGGTTCTATCTTACTTATTGAAAATGTACTATATTGTAAATGTTGAAGCCCAAATTTGTCTGGACTTATTGGAAATTGAATTTATTTAAATTTAAGTTTATTTTAAATTTAATTTATTTGAAATTTAAATTTATTATAAAATTAAATTTAGAAAATCCAATTAAAAAGTCCAAAACAAAGTCCAATTACAAATGGCCCAATAACAAATGGCCCAAATACAAATGGCCCAATTACAAACTACCCAAAAGCCCAAACTACAGTTTTGGCCCGAATTTACTAAGTGCTGCTGCTGTTGCCTCCCCTTCAACCAATCAGGGGCCGCCACGTCATCAGCAGCTGGTCACCATCTTCAGCAACTTGCTACTGCCACTCCTGCACCAACACCATTGCAAACTGACCCTGCACTGGAAAAGGAAGAAAAGACAGGGTTTAAATGCTTGTAATGATGGTTTATAGGCTATAAAAACTAGATTCAAATATTTTGTAAAAAAAAAGGTTATGGACCCTCTTTGAGAAGTTATCAAATCTAACACTGTCCTCTTATCAATACAAAACAAAATTTTCAAAAAAAACAGAGCATTCAATATTATCATTCGAAGAAGAAATACAATTCAAAAACCAAATTCTCGACAATCCAACATTCGATCTCAAGGTATAATAGATACATTAATATATTTCTTGTCCATTTATTATGGACTTTGAATCCCAAGCATCTTTTATATATTAAGTATTTAATAAGATATTTATTTATTGTCTATTAATATCATGTATTATCTTAATGTTTGACACGTCTTGATATATGCATATATTAATAATATTATTATTATCATTCATTGTTTTCATTTATTTCAATATGTAATAAATATATATTAAATAATAAGTATTAAATAATATAAGTATTAAATGAGAATAAAAGAAGTTGAGGAGACGAACCTGTTCTGGTCGGAGCACCGTCATTGCAGCTGCATTCGAATCCCGTCCGATTATCGTTCGTGCTCGCGGGGAACTCCAACAAAGAGGTTGTTTTTTTTTCACCAGTTCAATAAACAATAATATTAAAAATAATAACATATTTTAAATGAAAATATAACAAATTTTAAGCAGTTTTAAAAAAAAAAAACATCAAGTCTAAGTTTTAAAGAATTTTTTTTTTAAAGAAAAATCGAAACTAAAAAATATGAAATAGATTTGAGAATAAAAAGATAGATTTTTTTTTGAAGGAATAAAAAAGAGTTTTTTTTGAAGATCTGGGTTAGATCTGTCTAAATCTAAATCCAAATCTGTTTGAAACACGAAGAAATAAAAATAAAGTTTTTTTTTACCTGAAAGGTCGAAGACGATAGCGAAAGCGGTGGCTGATCAGCGACGCAACGGCGAAGGATGCTCGGACGGCAATTGGTGCTTGATCGGATAGAGGGGGAAGAGAGAGAACAGAGAAAGTAGGAGAGGGGTTTTGTTTTTTTTTTAAAAGGGAAGGAAATTGATTTTTTTTTTTAAGGTATTTTTAGCCTCTTAAAAGCTATTAAAACGGTATAGCTTTGGGAAAGGAATATTGAGTTTTTTCAAAATAAGGATATTTTCCCTTTAGGTCCTTTTAATTTTTTATTTTTTTAATTTAATCATTTTTCATACTTTTAATTAATTTTAAATTTACTCATGAATTTCATTTCATTTTTAATTTAATCCTTGGACCCTTTAAATGCACCAAAGTCTGCCACGTGTCATTATTTAGGTTTATTTCTACAAACGGTCCCTTTTATTTTTAGTTTGTTTTAATTTAATCTTCAAATCGAGTTCGTTTTAATTACAAAATTGCCCCGGAAATTTTCACTGGTTTTCAAAAAGGGTCCTTTGACTTTCGGACGCCTCAGGGGCTGCCACGTGTCAATTGTTTTTTGGTTTTATTACACCGGAGGTCCCTAAACTTCCAAAAATCTCATTTTTAACACCGAACTTCCAAAAATTACCATTTTACCCCCGAACTTCCAAAAATCCCATTTTTTACCCACCAACCCCAAACCTTCCAAAAATTACTATTTTAACCCCGAACCTTCCAAAAATCCCAATTTTAACCCCAAACCTTCCAAAAATTACCATTTTACCCTCGAACCTCCAAAAAGTCCCATTTTTTATCCCGAACCTTCCAAAAATTACCATTTTACCCTCAAACTTCCAAAAAATCACATTTTTAACCTCGAACATTCCAAAATTTAGCATTTTACCCCTAAACTTCCAAAAATCCCATTTTTAACCTCGAACCTTTCGAAAATTACCATTTTACCCCCGAACCTTTCAAAAATTACCATTTTACCCCCGTACCTCCAAAAAGTCCCATTTTTTTATCCCGAACCTTCCAAAAATTACCATTTTACCCTCGAACTTCCAAAAATCCCATTTTTGATCTCGAACCTTCCAAAATTACCATTCTACCCCTGAACTTCCAAAAATCCCATTTTTGACTCCGAATCTTCCCCAAAACTACCATTTTGCCCCCGTGCATCCGTAAGGTCTCATTTTGAATTTCGATTGCACCTTTTTTTTCTTTCTCATCAACATTTGCAGTTTTTATTATGCACTCGTATTTCGTATCCTTGATTTCTTTCGTGAATAACTTATCTTCTTATTTATCTTGCTTCGCGTTATTTAGTATTTATCATTAACTGCTTATTCTTGTTAAACTCGCATGCTTGTTTTCAAAATATTTATTTTTTTAAAATCGAGGCAATATTCCTTTATTTCGAGTTTCGAAAATTTGTGCCTTAACTCACTAGGTGCATTTTTTTCTTCAAATCGAAATAATCGAACACCCTTAATCGAGGCAATGTTTCCTTATCTTCGATTCTGAAATATTGCGCCTTAACTTACTAGGTGCAACCTTTCTTCGAATTGAGATAATGGAATATCTTTTTCCCAAAAATTAAAAAAAGAGTTTTTTACGAAGGAAAGCTCGTCATTTTTAGATCCTGAAATGTTGTGTCCTAACTCACTGGACGTAACTTTTCTTCCTCGATCACTTTGAAATAGCGAGATTTCCAAACAAACCCAATTTCTTTTAAACTTAACTCATGCATTTAGGG
This sequence comes from Kokia cookei, assembly GCA_039519145.1. Taxonomy (NCBI): domain Eukaryota; kingdom Viridiplantae; phylum Streptophyta; class Magnoliopsida; order Malvales; family Malvaceae; genus Kokia; species Kokia cookei. The sequence goes on from CM076909.1 coordinate 16,187,377, forward strand.
ATCGTATTTTAAACTTCATTCGAGCTCTTAAATGTTACAAATCAAGATCCGAAAATAATCAACACGGTACCAATCCTGGGCGTATGAGGGTGCTAATCCTTCCTCATGCATAACCGACTCCCGAACTTGTTTTTCTAGATTTCGAAGACCTACGTGTTTTCAAAACATTTTTTTTAAGGAGAAAAATGTTTTGTGGTGATCCAATCACACCGAATAAAGGATTGGTGGCGACTCCCATTATTTTTCAATTTTAAGGATTTTTCGAGACTAGTCGCTTTCAAAAAAAAAGGATGGTTTCGACAGTAAAGAGTATACCTTGTCCTTAAAAGTACTAATTAGTGAATTGCAAATAATGAAAATACTTAATTGTTGTAAGCTAAGGTAGTGAAAGTAAACATTTGAACATGTACCAAATTACAATGGCTAAAATAAGTTTTTCTAGATAAAGTTAAAAGTTTTTTCAATTTTGATTTAGAGTCATTACAAACTCCGTTGTCATTCCTTTACAAATTCAACATTGGTTGAGCTTCTAGTTTCCCTAGAAACATTACAAACATTCCTTAACTTCTAAACTACCTGGAACTAAAACATACCAGTATGGTTTCCCAAGCTTTATATCGGGTTAATTATTTGTATTTGCCAAATTATAGAGTAAAACTTAAAATTAAAATACGCTCCAAGTCTTTTTACATTTCGTTCTTCGAGAATTTAGTCTCTCTCTAATTTTATTTTCAAGAATTTAACCACTCTCCTCTTCAAATTTAAAAATTCAGGTCAAATTCACCAAAAATAAAAATCCAAGTCTATTTGTTACCGCCACTTAAAATTCTTTTGTTAAATCCATTGGCGTGACATCTTAAAATTAAAAAAAAAAATCACTATGTAACAAAAAAATAATATTGAAAATGTTGATGTGAGTTTTTTTTTTTAAAAAACACCCATTCGAATTTCTCATGATAAAAAAATATTTGTTGGAATATCGTTCTTAAGAAAAAAAAATGACATTATAAAAATAAATAGATCAAATTATGGCAAAATTTAGAATGTATGGATTCAATCTAAGTTTTAACTTAGTTTATGGATCAAAATTAAAATTTGACCATTATTTTATACCGTTAAAAAAAATGAATTAATTAACTGTTTGATATAACTAATAATATTATAAAAATATTGTGATCAAATTATGTTAGAAATATTGATTAAATCTTTTTTTTTTTAGATTGGTATGACTACATAGTAGTATCTGTTCATATTTTTTGAACCCTTTGACAACACATATCTTACATACACAGATGTTCGAACTTGAATTTCTTAAAATTAATATCGTATTCTTTTCCATTGAAACCATTCATTAGATTCATATTGATTAAATCTTAAATTTAGAAGTAATATAAAAACTAAAGATGAAATTTTACATTTTTATAATGTAAAGCAGAAAAATAAATGGTACACATGTCAAGAGGAAGACTCTTTTGACTGTCAACAGTTAGATTTTCCTTGCAAATACAAAAGCAACCCTAAACCCAATAAAAATGCTCCCTCCTTTCACCTCTCATAACTCTATCGAATTATATAATTAAATGATGATTTTGTAAATTTTTTTATTTCTCAAAGTATTAATTGAAGCGAGTTCAATAATTAATTATTCATATTTTTTAGATTTATTAAGGAGTAAATGTTAGTCACAAGTTTTAAAGCTGTTCCATATTCAGGATAAAAATCGAATCCTTAACTACTGATTAAAGTAAGAGAGATCTTTACCATTTCATGTATGTTTCATGTTTAATTATTTTGTAATTTTTATAGTTGAGTAGTGAGAAAAAATATAAGAATGATTAACTAAATAAAAACGTGAAACCCAACGAGTGATTTCAGTGTAAAAAAAAAAATGTTCATATTAAAATATCAGCATCTTAAAATAATTAAGTTACTATATTAGTGTTAAAATTATAATTGTGAACTAACAAAATAAAATTACCTTTATAGAAGGACAGGTCACAGAAAAGAGGAGGTCAACTCTGGAATTTCAAAACATAAAGGGAAAAGAAGGTTTTTTTCACTTAAAGATTCAGACTTTCATTGGCTCAAAACACAGTGTCCTTCGTAACTACAACGCTTAATCCTTGTAATAATTTAGCGTTTCCTCCCTCTATCTATCTAATTATCCGAAGGAGAAAACTCATTCCCAAAGCTTTTTTGAACTTTTTTTCATGGCGGATATACTTGCTTCTTTGAGGTCTTTAATGGCCTCTCAATCTCCTCCTCTCGATGCCTTACTCGTCCCTTCTGAAGATTATCATCAGGTTTGATTTATATGAAAAAAAAAATCATTTTTATCAATACCATGACAAATTTTTGTTTGTTTAATTTTCGATTCGTTTTTTTGTAGAGCGAATATGTTTCTGCTCGTGACAAAAGGCGCGAGTTTGTTTCTGGATTCACCGGAAGTGCAGGTCTCTATTTTGATTTTCTCTTATTATAATTCTTCTTCTTCTTCTTCTTCTTATTATATAAGTATTATTGATTTTGTAAAAAATATCTCAGGACTGGCACATATAACAAAAAATGAAGCAAGGCTATGGACCGACGGCCGATATTTCTTGCAAGCAACGCAACAGCTTAGTGATCAGTGGAAACTAATGCGTATCGGAGAAGATCCTCCCGTTGATGTCTGGATGTCTGATGTAAATTTACCATTTTGCTTCACAAGTTTTCGATCTTTTGCTTCCACATTTTATACTTTTATTAATATATATCTGTTTTTAATGAATGAATGATTTAGAATTTGCAAAAGGAGGCAGCTATCGGGATTGATCCTTGGTGTGTGTCAGTGGACACAGCTCAAAGATGGGAACGAGCTTTTGCTAAAAAGAATCAGAAATTAGTTCAAACCTCAACAAATTTGGTTGATGAGATTTGGAAAAATCGGCCACCAGCTGAAATTAATCCAGCTGTTGATCATCCCTTGGAATTTTCCGGTCGTTCTGTCACTGAAAAGTTGAAAGCTTTGAGGGAAAAGCTCGCCAGTGAAAAGGCTCGTGGGATTATCATCACAGCTTTAGATGAGGTGTGGGCTTGTCAAATTGTTGATTCTAATGGAATTTGCTGAGTTTTTTATTTTCCTTTTTAGTCTAAATGGCTACTTTATAGGTTGCGTGGCTGTATAATATCCGTGGGAGCGATGTATCTTACTCTCCAGTTGTTCATGCATTTGCTATTGTAACATTGAATTCGGCTTTCCTTTATGTGGACAAAAGGAAGGTTTCTTCTAAGGTAGGATTTTGAGTATATATACTTGGTTGTTGAAATTTTCATTTTTTCCCCTTTTTTTACTGTATTAGATAATTTAAATCAAGGTATAACTTTCTGAGCTAGATGGTTTTGATCACATTTATGTTAATACAGGTAAGCTCTTCCTTGCAAGCAAATGGAATTGAAGTTCGGGAGTATGGTGCAGTGAGTTCCGATGCTGCAATGTTAGCATCTAATCAGCTTGACCAGGCCACGGGAGTGAATTCTGGTCAAAATGATACTTGTGATAAGGATCTTATATGGGTTGATCCTGCTTCATGCTGCAATGCTTTGTTTTCGAAACTAGATGCTAATAAGGTGCTTCTGCAGCAGTCACCTTTGGCCCTCGCAAAAGCCTTGAAGGTTGTCGATTCACTTACTTTCTGGTTGAATCTTTCTTTTGAATTGCACAGAATATATTTATATGAGTCTCTTCTAATGTTGTGAAAATATTAGAAGTTAGAACACCTTAGGTTTTTTTTATGTTTACTTGTAAACCCGCATGCACTGATCCAGAAGAACAAACTTATGCTGCTTCCCAAAGAAGAAAAAATGGAAGAGTCATTACCTATTTAAAAAGAACCTGAAAGGATCTTTAATATTTAAAGAGAGATTCTATTTGCTTGTGTCTCATTTTAAATTAATTTATCTATGTCAACACTTTTGCATTTTTAGAATCCAGTTGAGTTGGATGGATTGAAAAATGCGCATATCCGGGATGGTGCCGCTGTTGTGCAATATCTAGTCTGGTTGGATAAGCAGGTATAGGACTGTGACCTTTGAATATTATTTTCTCTCTTGGAATTTGATAAGTATTCACTCTAATTCATGAAACTTCTAACTTATTTGTTTTGATTTGGTTATTATTTCAAAATAAAGATATTTCTGAACATATGCAACTGGATTATAGGCTGAAACGATGCTATTGCTATCTCAATTGCACAGATGCAAGAGATTTATGGGGCTTCAGGTTACTTCTTGGAAGGGGAGGTAACAAGCAAAAAGATACCGTAAGTTATAGAATTTCAAGTTGATATGTTACCTATCTGTCAACCCTGTTCAATTGCTGTTTTTTGATCCTTCAACCAAACAGGCTGTCCGCTCTCTTAAGAAAATAATCTGAGCTGGATGTGGACTGACTAGTGCTTTGTTTTTTCATGCTAATGGAAGGAATGCACCATGCAGGGAGACTATGAAACTGACAGAGGTGTCTGTTAGTGATAAATTGGAGGGGTTCCGTGCATCAAAAGAGGTACCAATACTTTTGAGGAAGTTTTCTTGTGGTGATAAGAAAACTTCGTCAAAATGTCATTTTGGATTACTATATCAGTAATAACTTTTCAAGTGAGAAATTCTTGTTTAAGTAGTGGTAAATTTTGTTGTTTGTGTCCACCAACCAGCAATTACCTTGTTTTTGTAAACTTGGGCATCTTGGTGTTTGAAACTAAGAATTTAGTCTCAACTCATAAGCATTTAGCATGTAATGAGCATCTTCAATTGCTAAAAGTATCACGCTTCCATCTGTATTTGTTAATCTAACATTTTTTCCTATGTTACTAATTGAAGCACTTCAGAGGCCTAAGTTTCCCTACTATTTCTTCGGTTGGTCCAAATGCGGCCATCATCCATTACTCTCCTCAGGCCAAAACATGTGCTGAGCTTGATCCAAATAGCATTTATCTATTTGATTCAGGAGCGCAGGTTTGTCACCTAGTCCTATTTTTAGCATATATCCATTAATCAAAACTATTAGTACAATGCCGATATTTTTTTATTCTAGATTCTGAGTTCTGATTCTTAATCCTTAACTGATAAAGTATCTAGATGGAACAACTGATATAACTCGGACGGTTCACTTTGGAAAGCCTTCAGCACACGAGAAGGCTTGCTATACCTCAGTAAGTGGCTTCTGTTGCATTCTCTCCTGGATACTACATGATTAGTTACCTATGTTCACCTTCCTTTTGGTCGCACCATATGCAAATTTAAATTCTGATGTGCTTATATTTCCAAAGCTCCAGGTGGATTTGATAACAAGCTGTGCATCCATCTCTCAGATTTTTGTTTACTTTGCTTGGGAAATGATGTGTTACATGAATGTTGTGATGCTTGATAGGAACCGTATAGTGAATTGCATGTCTTACCTATATTTGACATTACATATTAAGCTTGAAATTAATATTTTTGTAAGAATAGAGCAGCATCTGTTGTTTGCAATGATAAGTCCAATGAGTCATCAATTATGATTTTTAGATATAACCAAACTTATGTTCACATTAAGGCAGTTGAAGGCTGTTCAACATATTAGAAGTCGAAATTTATGATTCTGACTGGTTTTATCTTTTTGATATTGCTAAGATAGGTTGAGATCCTTGGATCCCACTTTTCTTCTTTCCTTAGATTCATTTCCTATTCTTCCTGAACTATGCCTCTAAGCAATTGGTTGATTCCATGCAGGTTCTAAAGGGCCATATTGCTTTGGGCAATGCTCGATTTCCTAATGGAACAAATGGTATTAAAACTTTTTCTATTTTTCCGTTCAGTTGTTCCATATTAATTTTAAGCATTTCTTTTTTAAGTCAAGTAGATTTTGTTTTGACTCCTATATCTAACTAATATGTGAGCATATACTTTTATATATATACATACACATGCTCTCATATGTATATATTAGTTCAATTGATTGATTGCTTTTTTAGGTTATTCTCTTGATATTCTGGCTCGAATTCCTTTGTGGAGGTATGGTCTTGATTATCGACATGGTACTGGTCATGGAATTGGATCTTACCTAAATGTTCATGAAGGTTAGCAATGAACTACAATTGCTTGGTGAAGTTAGGGTTCCATTAATGGAACTTTTCACTTAACTTTGATTTTTCCTTGTTGAACTACTTGGAACAGGGCCACATCAAATTAGTTTCAGACCACAGGCTCGTAATGTGCCACTTCAAGTTTCCATGACAGTAACAGATGGTTAGTATTGTTTATCCTATCTTAACTCTTAACACTCTTAACTGTTTTCAAAATTTAAATTTTCATTCTACTTGACAAAGGACTTTTATCTTGTCTTATACTGACTAAACCCTTCACTTCAGGTTTTTTTTTCCCTACTTAATGCTTTAACGCCTGGTTTACTTCAAGCTTTTCATGCGTACATTTTCTAAGCATTTAATCCCTGCCTGGCTGTCATTCTTGGCTTGAGTCTTTTGCCCTGGCAGCCTCGGCCCTTCTTTTGCGGGTGCTGTTTTGTGCATATGTTACCATGATTATAAAGCCTCAAGTTATTTAAATATTCTATTTTCTGAACGTTAAAATATTACCTAGCATATGTTTTCTGAAAAGTAGTATGTATCACTGTATAGTGGAAGTAATAACCAATCATATTCGGAAATTCCTTTTCCCAGAACCTGGATATTATGAAGATGGCAACTTTGGTATAAGATTGGAGAATGTACTCGTAATCAAGGAGGCTGATACCGAATTCAACTTCGGTGACAAGGGATATTTATCATTTGAGCATATCACATGGGTAAGTTTGTCATTATGTGAAATTATTCATCTTTCTCTTCCTCGTATCAACCATGTTGCATGTGTTTGTCTTCATGTGCATGCATGCTTTAGATTTTTCGGGAGATATGCTATTAGTCTCTCCATTGATTCTCTATTTCAAGTATTCTTAAAATTATCATCCTTTGGAACATCTCCTTATTTCCGTATTATAGCATGTTAGATGTGGGGGTTGTTTTTTTGGTCACACACTTGAATGGTTTAATGGGTATACTCCAATATTACAGAGACAAAGGAATTTTCGACTTTATTAATTGATGGCTTGTCTTATTTTCAGGCACCGTATCAAATAAAATTGATAGACTTAAGTATGTTGGCACCGGAGGAAATACAGTGGGTAAATAGGTACCATTCGAAATGTCGGGAAATTCTTGCACCCTACTTGGATAAAAATGAGATGGAATGGCTGGAAAAAGCTACTGAACGTGTAAGTGCCTGATGTGTGTATTCAAGAAGCCCAAGGAAATTGTTGCGTCGTTTTTATGCTTTTATTCTATACTAAGAATAAATATACGAGATTTGTTCTATAAATGATATTTATTTTGCACATTTACATGTGATTCGTTTATGGAGTAATTAATGGTTGTCTTCCTTGTAAGTTCCTCTTTTTTTCACTTCTCCCAATAACGTCCTCACTGGGCTACCATTGTAGCATTCATCTTTTGTTGGGCATATAGTGGCCACATGATGTCATTGCTGTAGATGAATGGACGAAGACTTCAGCTGGGGGGAACCGCTAGTCCTTCCAGTGCTGCTATTGTCAGCTAAGTGGTTTGGGTTGCTCGTCTTGAAAACAGCTACTGGTGGATGAACCTCCCCAATTAACCATAGCGGGCTTGGCCGATACAAGTCTAGGGGTGATATGGCAGTTAAAATATTTGTAAAATAACAAATTTAGTCTCAATGTCAGCATATTATATCGATTTAGTCATAATGTTTAAAAATCAACTCTCAAAATTTACAAATAATTTTAATTTGGTCCTCAAAATTTAACTTCCTCTTCCGCTTCTTCCACTGCTATAACCATCGTTGCTCACCTCCACTTTTCTGAAAAACGACTTTTCTTTTTCTCAAAATTAATGAATTCACACGTAGATCATGTTCCACATTTTCTTCCACCGACTGAAAGACGATGTATTGGAATATAGAAATGTTACCACTATTAACTCCTGGGTTTTGGTGGATGTTGATCATGGTTGGAACAGATGGTCCATACACATCTGCTTGGAGTTGCGCCATTGCACCTGTGATTGGGGTTCCAACTGGGATTTTATGTAAATATAATTTTGTTATTCAGGTTTATCTAGATTATTTCACAGCAGGCCTAATGGAAATTCATAAATCTGTAATTTCTTTTTCCAATTTTTCTGTAATAAATTTTGTTTTGATAAATCTACATTAGATAATTGTTGTTAATTGGTGGCTCCATGTACATAGGCAGCAAAATAAATGAGAGGTCCAGTTCAGTTTGAGAGCTTTGCTGCACCTCCGTGTTAATGAAGAAAAAGCTCAAGAAACCAAGCTGTCATTGCGCTATTCTGTTTTTCTATATAACAAAATATTAATGCAAACTCGTTGTGATTAAAGAAAGCTTTTACCAAGTTGGGAGTGTGGTACAAAGTAATGGGCATTCTTATCTAATACCTGCCCAGCCTTTTTTTATTTCTATATATAACAAGGGTAAAGTTTTAATTTTGGTGTTTAAATTTGAGATTTAATTTTTATATTTCATTTTTTAACATAATATGATGTTTTAATTTTTGTAATATCATTAGTTAGTTTAAATATTTTATTTTAATTTTAATTTTTGGTATGTCCACATCTTATGTTCGAAGAAAAGCTGCATGAATTTTTATGGGCTAAGGAGATGGGCAAAATAAGTCAGATCATAGTGCCCACGACTTATGCTTGGATAAACAAAGCTACATGATTTATCAATCGTTTTCTACAAACCTCTATCTTTGTGGAAGAATTCCTCATAGCCTTATTTTTTTCTTGGGATTGATTTAAGATTTAAAATTTTAAAACATTATTTTGACCTCTTATCTAGGAGGTATTGGAGGTATTTAAAGAGGCTTTGGGGGCATGAAAAAAATGTACAAGAATAATTCATTTCATATAGAACCCAAAATACTTCAATTTAAAATATCAAAATAGACTAAATTTTAAGAGTTTGCAACTTAGCCCCACTTGGGAACACATTTGGACTACTTATGTACATGACATTTTAAAACAAAACATAGTACCTACATTCGATTCCCTTGAAGATGTGATGAGACGAGAGATCTCCTAGCCCAACTTTAGCTCTTCAAAGTTTATTGTACCTACGCGTTGAAATAAACGCGTTAAGCCAGTGTAGGCTTAGTAAGCACTACAAAAATAAATAGGTAATTGATTCATAACATAATGTTTAAACTTATTCAATTAATACATATTGACACACATGCAAATTTCTACATCTACATCTTACCTTAACAAAATTTAACTTACCTTTGATAGTTATTAAACTTACGTCAATATTTTGACGATTCACTCTTGTTCACATTTCATATCCTTAACTCATAGTAGACTTTATAGAGCATACCGAATACGCGGAACAAATACAGAGGTGTATTATTATGCACTAATGGACAGAGAGCACTAAGGTGCTAAACGGAGAGCACTAAAGTGCTAATAAACGGAAAGCACGCTAAGGTCCCTTACTAACATGCCACTAATATTCTAGTAGTTCTAATTCAATCTACTTGGACATTATAACCAAATACAGTTCAACTTCTCATAATAAGAATATATATAAAAAAATAGTTCATATTTTCCCCTTTTTCACAATTTAATCTTTAATGAATAATTCATATGTGTAATAACTTTTTCACACTTATATTTATTTCTCGATGTCTTTACTTAGTAATCGAATAAATCTACCATTACACATTCTTCATCTACACTTTTCTTTACATATTACATAATTTTCACAATTTAATCATTTATTTAATATTTATATATATTTATCATAAATAATTTCTATACTAAAAATCATAAACATTTAAAGAAAAATAAATTTAAATCTTTATAGTACTTACAACAAGAGGGTTGAGATGATGTATTTTCTTTTTCCTTCACTCCTTGGTCTTCTTTTTTCCTTTTCCTTCAATTTTATACTTTTTCTTCTTTTCTTTCTCTTCAATTTCATATAAAACATATATCATTTATAAGTTAAAACTAAAATCAAATAACTTTCTATACTAGATTATGAAAATAAACACGTATGACATGATCATTTTATCATCTCTTCCCTCAACTCTTTGAAAACCCAAAACCCTAACTCATGCTTTTCTCCCTTTTAACCCATCTATGGAAGTTTTCTCATGAGACTAAGTTGTTCATTAGTCTTCTTTCTAGTTTTTATTAAATAAATCTCAAAGAAAAAGAAAAGTTTGGAGCTTGATTGGTTCAACAATGGAGGAAGAACACAAAGGGAATAAAAACAAAAGATGGGTGCTGGTGGAGATGAAAGTGACTATTGGTAGGTGAAAAAGATGATAACCTTTCATCTTTTTCTTTACTTTGCTACACAATTCTACTAAAATATCTCATTTTTTTAAAATGATAAAATTGTTAATAAATCCTTAAACCATCCATCTTTTCACTTTTACCCATCATTATTACACCTTAAAATATCTACTTGGTTATTTACCTTTTTATCTCTCCTCATCTTTCATAGACTCATACTTCACCTTGGTTAAATTTATTCTTAATCCTTCATTCATTTCCACTACTACTATGTATCTCCTAATTTATTATTTTTTCTACTTTGACCACAAGAAATTCTCTACTCTTTTAATTAAGTCAACACATCTATTTAAAATTTCCTATCCAAGGGGTATTTTCTAATTTATTATCGATTCCAAATACTTCCTAATTTAATACTCCAAATTCCTATTTCTTATATTTCAAGAATTTTACACTAATTCTTGACCCGATCCATCACTGTACCTAACTCCGAGTTAGAACGCAAATGTTACATATACGAACTCTCACCATAGTTAGGATTTTCAAGCCATTGTGGTGTCCCTTCATAGCTTGATTGATCTATCCATTTGACATTTAGATCAAAGTCAAACCCGTGATGTTGACTTATTAGAGTGACATTTTGAACGAGCTATAAATCGGCTAACTAAGTGAACAACTCAACCACTTGGGGTTGACGTTCCCAATCGAGCAGTAAATTGCAATCACAGTGTCCAGGTCATCGTCATCTACAAGTTCCATCTCCGTAAATTTCAACGGATTTGAGGAAATTGAAAATTTATAGAATAATCTTGACATCATTTTCCCACAATAGAGAGCTATTTTTGCATTGATTTTTCGTTTAAGTTCTTCCACATTTATAGTCTTATTGAACCTCATCCCTACTTTATGGCAACTTTCAAATACACAACCAACTTCAGTTGATGGTAGAATTGCCTTATCAAAATAAACGTATACAAAAAACATTTGATTATTCATCTGCAATACAATTTCTTCTCTTCTACTAAACATAAATATCTTCTTTTTTTTTCTTTCTCTCGTAAATAGTTAAAGCAAGCAAACCTCACCAAATTCCAGAACGAGAATGATATATATTTGGTGGTGTAGCCAGACAACCAAACGACACAAAAGAACTCAAAATTTTTTTACGTTGGTGCTGTTACACAATCTGGAAGCATCAAAATAAAAAAAAAATTCTGATACGGGTGCCCCCAACTAGAACGACAGCAACAAAATACAGATTATTTTTGTTTTCTGACATTTTTAAAAAATATATTTTAATGCCGCCAAAGAGATCGGCGACACCCATTAAAATATTATTTTATTATTTTATTCTTTTTCTTTTAGAATACTCGTATTTTTAACGAGTATGTAAAAAATACATATTAATGCTACTAATAAAAATGATTATGTTTTTAAATAAAATTTTATACCTGAATTATTTTCATAACTAATTAATTCTTCTGAAAAAAAGGAGCATAGGATTCTAAAGAGTCTAAAAAGATTAATGTGAAAAAACTTGAGACACTTATTGAAGATGATATCTCTACTTTCAAAATATTTAATTTGGTAATTAAAACTTTTGTTGTTTATGAGTCCAATATATCTCTAACTCTGTTTATTCTTCATATCTAAACCAACACTAAAAAAACACCTAAAAAATAAAAAATCATAATTTATTTTTTAGAATTAAAAGAAATTAAAAATTATATGTATGCAGAACTTCTGAAAAATTTAATATTTCACAATTTTTTTTAAAAAAATTTTTTTTTTTTAGAATTTTAGGTTTTTTTAAAAAAAAAAATTAGAATTTTAAGAAAAAATTTAAGAATTTTATGTACTTTTACTAAAAAACTCAAAATTCCTTTACAAATATAAAAAAAAATTTATAAAAATGCAAAAACAAATCCCTAAAGTTTCCCAAAAATACAACCATAAAATTCTTAACAATTTTTTTAAATTTGTAAAATTTTCTAAAAGCCTAAAATTCCAAACAAATGGTTTTTTTTTTTTTATTATTATAAATTTTAAGAAATTTTGTATTTTTAAAATTTTTCATACTTATAATATTTAAAAAATATATTTTTATTTCTTTATAATTTTCTAAATTTGAATATTTTGGAATTTTTATAAAATTTTGGACTTTAATGATGCAAAAAAATCTCTAAAATTTCCAAAAAAAAAACGATAAAATTCTTTAAAAAATTCAAAAAAAAAAATTCTAAATTTGTTCTAAAACCTAAAATTCTAAAAAAAGAAGAAAATTTAAATTTTTTTTAAAGTTTCTCATACTTATAATTTATATATATTTATATTTTTAAAAAATAGATTATGATTAGTTTTAGTTTTTTATTTTATAATTTTAAATAATTTTTATTTTTTATACGTGACAACATGTCATTAGTTGGTTAAATTTCTTTAACAAAAATTTGAATTGAGTAATGGGTATAGAAAATGAAAGTATCTCATAGGTTCTGTACTACATGACTAATGCTCACAAAACAATCCAATGAGATCAATTGCTTAAATTGTGCTTACTTAACTCACAAAAATCGATCGAATTCATTGAACATTGTCGAAAGTCTATTTATTTGAAGTTTGATAGCTTTGTAAAATATTTTAATAATTTATAATTATCGAATAATTTTGTAATTCCTAATATAAGATTGTATAAAATTTGAAGAGGTCGTAAAATGAACTTAACGCGTGGTTCCAATAGAAAAAAGGATGATATTCATTTTAAGAAACTCGAATTCGAGTACTTGTGTGTGCACGATATATATGTATTATCAAAAAATTTAAAAAAACATGAACAAATAATACGTTATAATTACACCAATATATTATTAAAAAAAAAAATTGACTTAAAAAATAGTTGACACTCAACCAAATCAAACTTGATGGGAAGAAAAACAATAAATTTTGCTCCTGTATTTCAGCGAACCATTCAATGTGATATTTTTGTTTTAAAATAATTAATGTGATATTTGACTTTTTTTTTCGTCTAGTAGTCTATTTCTTTCTAATCATGTTAATTTTTTAATATAGATTAAACATGCAAACCAATCAAAGAGTGCGGCATGGTATATGGGACCAAATTAATGTGATATTTGACTTTTAAACTTTTTAAGTGAAGGGGTATTAAAGAAAAAGCAAAATTAAAATAAAGGATTAAATTATACAACGTGTAAATGTTGAGGATTAAACTTGTTATTATGCCAGTTTAAAAGTTAACACATCATCTTCTTGTTAGCAACTTAGCAGCTAGTGACCAAAAAACACAATCGAGTTAATAATTTTTTATAGTTGAGTGACTAAAAAATATTAATATTCGCATCACTATCAATATAATTTATGAATAAAATTGAACATAAAATAATAAAATCCTAATTTCAATGATCCTCCAGTAAATGATTTGTTAGTCACATATAGTTGCCTACAACAAAGATACACCACTATAACCACAAAAAAACATAATCCCACCATTATTAGTAGTATTTAAGGGTGCGTATTCGATCGAATCGAATGAAAAAATTTTAAGTTAATTAAATTGACAAATTATATTTTATCATCCTAATTCGATTTGAAATTTTTTCGAATAAAGTCGAGTGAGATGAAATTCGAATAGAATATACTTGTTCGAGTTAAATTTAAAAAAAAAAAATTTTGGATCCTTGTAACTGCTGTCACCCACTATAATTATATTTGCTATTAACTTTTAGCACCTTATAATTTATTTATTAATATTTTATATACGGATTACCTTCTTTGTTTGCTTAGTTACTTTAATTATTATACTAAATATTAAAATGTGAATTTTTCTAATAAAAATTATTTTAAAGATAAAATATGAAAGTGATGCAAATATAAAATTTTATGGCATCATCAATAATCCAATTTTAACAGGAATTTATAAAGATTCAATATGATTAAACAATTCAATAATATAAATTATACATTGATAAGAGTAAAAGCTTTGGAGGTAAAGTGAAAGGGGTAAAAGTTTTGAGAAAAATAAAAAGGTTATAGAGTTCGGGTTAAAAATATAAAATATTATAATTAAGTATTCGATTTACTTAGATTCAAAAATTTAATTCGATTCAAACTTGAAATTCGAAAAAAAATTGAGTTGACTCAAATAACTAAATTCGTTTAACTCTAAATTCAATTTTTTTTTTTCATTTTTTTGAGTCAAATTAAATTGTAACCACCCTAACGATAGCCTCAACAACCACCCTTTTAACCCATGACCTTCCTTGAATGGCCCCACTGGTCTTCCTCTTCATCACTCACTTCAATTCCAACATGTTGAACTCCAACAACGACACTCTCTCCTTAATTTCTAGTTTTTATGTATTGGTGTTTAGGGGTGAGTATTCGATTGAGTCGAGTCGAGTCAAATCGAGTCAAAAAATTTCGAGTTAGTCAAGTTAATGAATTCTATTTTAGCAACCGAACTCAATTTGAAAAATTTTCAAATCGAGTCAAGTTGAGTTGAGTTAACGAATCTTATTATTTATATTCAATGTTGCGACTACATGGACCGATTATTTAACTAGTAGACAAAGTACAAGATTATTTAACTATATAAATAATATAATGGTTTTGCCTTTTAACTTAATGGGTAAACATTTATTAAAACGACGTAATTTTGCCTTTTAACTTAATGGGTAAACATTTATTAAAACGACGTAGTTTTACCTTTTAACTTAATGGTTTTGATTTTTAACTTTAGAAAATGTAAACATTTATTAAAATGATGTAGTTTTATTTTTTCTTATTCGGATATTCAAATAACTTGAATTGTGTAATTCATATTTGAATTAAAAAGAAAAACTTGATTTTTTTTATTCGAATTGATCCGAATAACTCGATTAACTCAAATAACTCAAACTATTTAATTTAAAATTTGAATTTTTTTATCAAGTTTTTCGATTCGAATCGGATTTTGCTCATCCCTATTGGTGTTCCCTAAAGTTAGACCTTGAAAAGGAAGGGTTTTAGTGATTGGCTAATCAATTCCAATTGTAGAAAGATGGAGGAAAATCCAAATCGATCTAATGATAAAGATTGATGATCGGTTGAAAGAAAGATTAGAGTTCGAATAACGATTTGGACTTGATTTTTGGAGAATCTAAATAGGCAAAGGCAAAGAAGAGGATGTGGGTTATCATTTGGAGGTATCCATGGATGGAGATGACACCTGAATGACAAAGAAGAGGTAGCGAGAGTTAAAAGTTCCACTAGAGGATGGTTTGAGAGACTTTATTTTCAATTTTAGGTTGAGTAATTAATTAAATGTAAAGAAAAATAAATTTGAAATTAAAAAAATAAAATGAAGTTATAATTTGGGGATATGTGATCTAATTAATTCTCTCCTATTTATTTTCTCTTTTCTATTTATCATCTTTATTCATCTTATGAGGGGTTTTTTTCATTAATTACTAAAATTGTATGTTTAGTGAGGTGGAGAAGATTAAAATAGCAGCACCAAAGATAATTTTTGACATGATTTTTTTATTTTTTAATTATATTTATATATTAAAAAAATAATAATAAAATATTGATTGAGGGTTTGAAAATGATGGTATCAAGGGGTAAGTTATACATATAAAATACACGAAAAAATACAAAAAAAAATACTTGACAGAGTGGAGGAACATAGAATGGTGACACCAGAGGAGGGGGATTGAATGACGGCTCCAAGGGGCATTTTCGCCACGTGTCAATCCCCCATGTGCCCGTGTGTGTGGGTGGGGGGGGGGGTTTGGAAGACAAATTTATGTTGGGGGTTGAGGGGAAATTAATGTAGGATAAAAATTTTGATTATAAAATAAGATAAAAGAGACCAAACGACAAAGAGAAGAAAGAAAAAAAAAAGAAGAAGAAAGAGAGAAAGATAAATTTATTTTTTGTTAAAAAAAAGAAGAAGAAAGAGAGAAAGATAAATTTATTTTTTGTTTTTATTGTTAAATTTATTTTTAAATTTATTTAATTTGTTAGTTAGTAGTAATAGTAATTATTTAGTTTTTAATTTTATTGTTTAATATGATTGATTTGTTATTATAATTTTATTTGTTTAGTATGTTGATAAAAGAGAAAAATGTTAAAAAAAAGGTAAATGTAAATATTTTATTGGTAATTTAAAGTTATATTTTGTTTAGTAATTATTATTTTAAGTTATTTGTTTTGTTTTGTTTAATTTAATTTTTATTTGGTTTGTTATTGAATTTTTTTATTTAGTTGAGTAAATTAAGAGTAGAGGAAGAAATGTAAGTTGATTATTTTTAATTTAATTTAATTTAATTTAATTTTGTTAGTAAGTAATTTTATTTTGCTAGTAGTAGTAAGTAAGTAAAAAATATAAATTAATTTAAAAATTAAATACCAAAATGGGTTATTTATCAAAATAGTACAAAATAAATATTTATATATTAAATTGGTATCTCCACCATATTTTTGTAATTAATGGGATGGGGATACCATTTTGGTATATAAATATTTATTTTGTACCATTTGATAAATAACTCATTTTGATATTTAATTATTATTTTTGTATTATATTGATAAAAAATCATAAAAATCGTAAAACTTAATTACTATTGGTTAATCGAGCTAAAAAATGTTTCTTCAAGGATTGGAATGGCAATTAAATCATTATAAACTATAATGGACGATAGATGAGTGGTTTTAATTGTTTAAGTTAAAATATTTTAATTAAAATAATATTTAAAAAATTAATAATAATAATAATAATAATAATAATAATAATAATAATAATAATAAAAGATCTAATTTTAAAAACTTAAAATAAAAACATCCTAAGATGTAATATGTTAATAATATTAACTAGAAAAATAAATATTATTATATACAAATTTAATTAATTATTTTAATATTTTATATTTGTTAAGTTTTTTTTCTCACTTTAAACATATATCCATTATTATCATTATCAGTTAATATTTAATCAAGTATAAATTATTAATAATAAATATTTAACCAAGTATAAATAATTTATGTTTCAAACTAAATGATAAATTTTTTTTTTTCAAGTTGCAGAATGGGTTCATTAATTAATGATAAGCGTTTTTACATAGCAAAGTCGGTAAATAAGGAAACACACCTAGCCAATCTCAATGTAATAAAATTATTATTTATTCCTTATGTCATTTACGAAATTATTATTTGTTTACGAAATTAAATTAGGTTATACTAACTATTTCTATAAATTAACAAGGAGATTTCGAGTACCGTGCATTGAGGGGTCGTGCGCACGACCTCAAATATCGTCCTCATGCACATCTTCTTCCATACTTGCAGATGACTGCATTTGGATCAGCGGCATTGATCCAAAGTTTGACTTGCGGTACGATTTAAAAATCGCATTGGTGGAGCGTTGGCACCCCGAGACCAACACATTTCATCTGCTGTGTGAGGAGCGCACCGTAACATTGGAGGATGTTGCACTGTAACTCAGGCTCCCAATCAATGGTTTAGCAGTCACTGGCGTTAGTACGATTGAATAGTCGTCAAGGATTTGCAACGACTTACTAGGTCGCTCACCTAGTAATAACAATGATTTTACGTCGTTGAACTTTACATGACTGAGGGCCAATTTTGCAGAGTTGCCCGAAAATGCAACCAAAATGGAAGTGATGTGGGCCATTCGAGCTTATATTTTGCAAATCATAGGGGGCGTACTCATGCCGGATATGAACAACAATAAGATCCACATGATGTACTTGTCCATACTGACTGATTAGCAAAATATTCAGTCATATAGTTGTGGATCTGCGGTGCTTGCGATGTTGTATTGAGAACTTTGTCGCACCACAGACCCTTCTTGCAGCGATATAAGTGGTTGCTTAATACTATTGCAGTCTTGGACACTTTATCGGATGCCATTCTTGGCATCCGTTAGGCACCAAATATATGTTTTCCCACTCGTTAATAGGTGATTACCATATACCAAATATCGCAATTATTTGACATATTTTTTTAATTATATTATTCTAACAAGTTTTTTTTTTTGTTTTCTTAGATGAAAAACAAAACTGAGAATTGGGAGGCAACTTACCATTCCCTTATATCGTTTGATGCTTGAGCAACATGCCGTGGAAGGGGTATGTTATTCATTGACATGTTATTAAATTATATTACTTGACTCGTGTTAATATGGTGACATGTTACTAAATTATATGACTTGACTCTTATTAATATCGTGACATGTTATTAATTATACAGTTCATCTGGACGCCATATATACGGCCAGAAATCACCGCTGTTATTCCCTCATCGGCCTTCCTCCACTTAGGCCAATGGTGTATTAACTCATAGATTATCAATTTCCAAACAGTGGAGTGGTATGCCAGGGATCAAGTATTCCGACTGTTTGGTTGTAAACAGCCTATCCCGTCACCGTCAATGCAATTAGGCTTTATCCATGGGATAAATAAGAGGGGGGAAACAATATGTTGATAGGGGGCATGTGCATGTATTCATGTGTGGAACAATCGAATGATGCGAGTACCTCCGATGTAGTATACTCTAGATTTGCAAGTTCATTTAGGCGACGAAACCATATTTACTTGGTGCACAATCGACGATAATTCCCCCTTACATGACTCGACATGGTCACCCCTATCATCTACCTCCTGCTTCAAAGTCAGAGCCAGAGCTAGAGTAAGTGCAAGAGCAAAAGGAAGAGGCATTGGATGATGATAATTCTTATCATCCATATTTTGTGGGATCGTCACATATCCCAGGCTAATCAAGCCAAGGATGTCAGTCTTAGTTTGACGAGCCACAACAGTACTATGCTCCTTCCGACCCATCATTATCATCGCAATACTCTACACCTCCCAAGCAAATGGTTGCTAATGATGACGATGATCTTAACGAGTAACCTGACAAGAAACTTTACGAGTAACCTCGCCGTGCACGCCGGCCACCACGAAGATATACCCCGAGAACCACATCATCTAATCATGAATATTATGGTTGTATCTATTAGTGTTTAATTGTGTGTATTTGACTATTGATGAGTTGTAATGATGACTTTTACATATATATTTAACCTATTTGATCATTTATTCAAATTTCATACTCATATACCGACTTAAATTTCACATATATTTTAACCTAATAATTAACAAAGGTTTGTCATTAATTTTCTACATAAACGACCCAACTTATAAATTCAAAATGGATCATCCCTTCATTGCCACCGTGCATAAATTAATTTCAAATTCATTCATAGACTTAATTAATTTCAAATGAAAATTGTCCAATACAAATAGCTTACGCCCTACTCGATCCGGAGGACTGACCAATATGGTAGGTTCATTGGGGGCAATTACGCTGAGTATGCCCAGCTAGCCTACACAGTCTACACAGCTTGCCGTCGTCTATTGTCTCCATAATGTCTATTTCGTTGCAGATTTTGGTGACATGCAAACGACCTTTCAGATTACTTCGTAAACCTTTGTTTGGGATAAGCTCGAAAGTCATCGAAAGCACCTCCAATGTGGATAAGTCAGGCAGGACGGGGAACTCATTTTCCCAAATATGTAATGTACGCTTGAGAGTGTAAACGGGGTCGATGAACTGTTCAACATTGAGCGACACTTTAGCACAAGCTGCAACGACGTGCGCACAGGGATAACGAGGTGTATCAAACCTCTTGTAATCGCAGTGTCTGTTCTGGAGATAAACCCCGTATGACCTAGGTGAGATACCAAGTCGACGCCCAATGGTCTCCATAACTTGAAATCGTTGAAATTGTCATGAATATATTTCAAAGTTCATCGTCCTCGCTCTCTGATGGTTTGCATCTATTGCATTCCTGACAGTTTCGACAAACACGTGTCTGGCATTCATCTGATCGATTTGTCGCGTCCCCATTATTGACATCAAGGTAGCCAGCTTGTAGAACGTAGTCGAGAACACAGATGAAATCGAAAGATGTCGTATTCTCTTGAACACGCCGTTAACCGACTCTGTTAGGTTGGTCGTCATTTGACCATATCGATACTCGTCATTGAAACTTTGAGACTATTGCCATGACTCCATGGTACCCAACCACTCTCGTAAAGGCTTGTTCGTTTGACCTTCCATGTCACGCTCAAGTTTAGTCATTCTGTAACACCCAAAAATCGTAACTTTCTTTGATCTAGGGTCTTAGGGTTTACAGAACTTTACGAGTCTCTTTTTTTTAACACACGAATCAATCACAATTTATTTAATTACAAACTTGCAACTCAGAATACTAACTCCATTTAATCTCACACATTCATTTACAACCTTTCAATCAATCAAGAATCAAATTCAATCACGCAAGAATTTAAAAGTCATGTACGAATATTTTCCACCTGGAATCGCATGGCTATGTGTCTTAAACACACAGTTTTCACCACTAGCTAACTAAACTATAACCCAAACATATTCATTATTACATCGCAAGAAAGAATCAATATTCATATCACAAATCATGACATCCATATTCCATGTCAACCATAATATCACAATATCATCCAAGCTACATCAATCCTTCTTACTATCATTGTATAGTACTCAAACCCAACACCATCGTTGGTTAGGGTTTCAAGATCACATGCATTTGTACCTCAAATCGTTACCTATTCAAATATTATTTTAACATTTCTCTTGATTTAATAAAATATATACATTTATAATTCGTTATTCTTACTTTGTTTATTAACTTAGCAAGGGTAGAAATGTCATTACCACAATTCTGGAGACTTCTACCGATACCTGTTGGATAAGTATCGGTAGTTGCCAGGTCAGTAAACAATTTAAGAAGTAGTGCAAACTTCTACCGAAACAAATCATGCTTCTACCGGTATTAAAAACTCTAGAGAGCTAAGATGTCCTACCCTACAACTTCTACCGATAAAGTACATAAACTACCGATACTCCTATAGGCAAAACTACCGATATTTATTATGCAACTACCGATACAACTCAAGTCATTGAATAACCTCACTATTGCCCTATATTTTTATCGATACAAAATTTGTCTAATCACACAAGTCCTCAAGTTTATCAATTATCACTCAATTCAAGACTTTTATT
This sequence comes from Kokia cookei, assembly GCA_039519145.1. NCBI lineage: Eukaryota > Viridiplantae > Streptophyta > Magnoliopsida > Malvales > Malvaceae > Kokia > Kokia cookei. The sequence continues at coordinate 16,208,860 of CM076909.1, forward strand.
CAAATTCTCCTCTTGCAAAATCTATACATGACAACACTTGTTTCTTCATATAACATAAAATACAATCAATCAACACAAAGATTCTTAAATTCACATTTCAACTCATTACTAAACACATTTGCTTAATTAGAACATCAAGCAAGCATGCAAGTTTAGTTTAACAAAGAAATCAACAATCTAAAATTAAGCATTTCAAGGGTAACATCATCCTAGTACATGCCATAAAGGACTACAAAACAAGCTTCGCGGTAGTGTGACGTGAAGATGACCCGATCTTCAAGCAACAAGAAATCTTGAAAACAAAAATAACATCTTTGGTAAGCTTCATAGCTTAGTAAGTTCGAAGAGAATAAAGAATTACCAATCATATGCATGAAGTAGTTATAACTCAACGGAGCTAGGATAAATTGTTTCTTCCTCAAGCCATATTTGGTGTTCCAAATTTCCTGTCTATAACTTTTCTGTCACCAGTACTTGATGCTACTCACATGAGCTGTCGAGGACTCGCAACGTATGCGGTACCCCAGCCATCGATACGGTGCCTATCTATACTATAAACTGTTCCCTAACGATGCTGCTCACACGAGCTGTCGAGAGTATGCATAAAGCATAGTCCCAGCCATCGTAGGGCATGTAATCCATTTAGGATCCATATTTCTTTTTCGAGTCACGATGCTACTCACACGAGCTGTCGAGAACTCGCAACACATGCAGTACCTTAACCATCGTGTCGGTTTCAAATCACTGGCTCAAAGCTTGATATCTCTTTCATTCATTTCTTTTTTCATCTTTCTCAATTTCACGTACCATAACCTGTTCTGCAAAAAATATAAACAATACAATAATGTACTATTTAAATGAAAATTTAATGTTGCGAACTTACCGGACAAAATTGCAGTTAAAGTAAACTTTAAGGGTAAATCTGTAATTTTCCTTTTTCCAGATCAAGACTCAATCTTTATCTATTACAATAATTTCATTCAATTATTTAAATAAACATGAAATTTCTAATCATTTTATGTAAATAATCCTTTTGGTATTTTGCAAAATTGCCCTTAACTTTTCATTTTTACTCAATTTAGTCCTTAAGCCTTAAACTTGCAAATTAACCATTTTTATTCCAATTTCAGCTTTGCCGAATGTTCTTGAGTCTTTCAATAGCCCACTTTTGCCATTATTTGACCTCAAGTCCTTGCAAATTTATTCCTTTAACATTTTAGACCTTAGATATAAAAATTATTAAAAATTACTTTATAAAATCATCAAATCTAACAACCAAGCTTATAAATCTTCCATAAACTTTCAAGAGCAAGCTTATTCATCAATGGAAAAATTTATAATGTTGAAGCCCAATTTGTCTGGGCCCAATAAACTTAAAATTTATTTTAAAATTGAGTTTATTATAAATTTAAATAAAATTTAAATTTATCATGAATTTAACTTTAAAATTTATTTTTGTCCAAAGTCCATTTACAAATCAAATGGCCCAAATCGGCCCAAATACATACTAAATGGGCCAAGTCAGCCCAAATACCCTAAGCCTAATCAGCTACAATGGATGCTGCTACCACCTCCCTCTCAGCCAACCAGGACCCGCCACGTCAGCAACCAAGTTGCTCATCAGCAGCTAGCACCGATCACCCCAACTTGGACTGCACCAACCGCCACTGCATTGTTGAAACCTGCAAAAGGAGAAAGTAGACATGCATTAAATACTGTAAAACAAAAAAAATGATGGCTACATAGGTTATAAAAGCCGAATTCATTTCAGTTGTAAGGGGGTTTTTTTTACGATCTCTCTAAAAAATCAAAAAACGGAAACATTACATCATTAAGAAAGAATATCGACATTCACAACACAAGAGAGCAGAATACCAAACATTTCATAACAAGCAAAGTACACATCTACTAGTAAGCATTTATTCGTCAGTGTTATTCCTTTAGATTTAAACCGTTTATGTCATTTCGCATATATTCATTAATACCCGTTCATGCATATATTATTACTATAATTTATTATTTCTATACGCGTTTTCAATACATATTAATTACAAAAATAACTATTAATAGTAATATTAGTTAATAAGAATAATATTAATAATAAATGACAATATTAAATAATGGCATTAATGACAAGCGAACGGTTTTTTATAATATTTATTAATAATAAATATTCTCTTAATAACATTAATAATAATTATAATATTTAATAAATAACTTAATTAAAAAAAAGAAGACGAAGGGCCAAACAGGTACTTCCCTGGTCGTCGGCGTCGAAAATCGAGCCCTAACCGAACGTCGCCTGTACCCCGTCGTGGGTGAACCTGCAAAAAAAAAAGGGAATCAAAAGGCCTAAAAATAAGGAGTAATAATAACCGGTTTTTACAAAAAAAAAATAGGAGATTTAGAAAAGAGATGGTTCACATGGTGCATGGTGCGTGTACCGGAGGACCCCCGGCGGTGCCACGCGATGACCACGCGCGGGCGTCGGCGGTGCACGTGCGACCTTACGCGCAACGGACCTCGACCAGCCTGATTGGCCGTGGCATGGTCGGCCGAGGAGGGGAGAGGATTTTTTGAGAGGGTTTCGAGTTTTTTTTTAAAAGGGCCGAAGGAAATGTTTTTTTTCTTTGAAATAGGCTATTTATAGGCCCTCAGAACGGTGCCGTTCTGAAGGCTGAATTTCAGTGCTAAAACGGCACCGTTCTGAGCTATACCCCGAATTCGACCCGACCCGCTTGAAGGATCCGCTTGTTTTCGAAAAAGGGGATATTTATGCATTTGGTCATTCCGTTTTTTTTCAAAATTTTAATCAGGTCCTTCTCGTACTTTTAATTAATTTCAAATTGGCCCATTTATTTTCAATGCTTTTCAATTTAATCCTTGAACCATTTTGAAAGCACCAGGGGATGCCACTTGTCATTTTCTAGGTTTATTTCTACGAACAGTCCCTTTTCTTTTTAATTTGTTTTAATTTAATCCTTAAATCAGCTTCGTTTTAATTACAAAATTACCCCAAAAATTTTCCATGGTTTTCAAAATGGTCCTCCGACTTCAAGATGCCTGAGGGGCTGCCACGTGTCACTTTCTTTTTTGGTTTTATTACCCTGAAGGTCCCTAAACTTCCAAAAATTACCATTTTACCCTTGAACTTCCAAAGATCCCATTTTTGACCCCAAAACTTCCAAAAATTATCATTTTACCCTTGAACTTCCAAAAATCCCATTTTAACCCTAAAACTTCCAAAAATTACCATTTTACCCTCAAACTTCTAAAAATCCCATTTTTAACCCCAAAACTTCCCAAAATTCCATTTTTACTCCCGAACTTCCAAAATTCCCACTTTTGACCCAAAAACTTCCAAAAAATCCACTTTTACCCCTGAACTTCCTAAATCCCATTTTTGACCCCAAAACTTCTAAAAATCCCATTTTTAACCTCAAAACCTTCAAAATTACCCTTTTACCCCTCGAATGTCTAAAAATCCATTTTTAACCTCGAATTTTCCCAAAATTACCATTTTGCCCCCCGGGTATCCGAAAGGTTTCATTTTCAACTCCGATTACGTTATTCTTCTTTCTCATCAATATTTGCATTTAAGTTTAAATTATTATGCACTCGTACTTTGCATTTTTGATTTTTTTTGCGAATAATTTATCTTCTTATTTATCTTAGTTCGCGTTATTTAATATCCATTATTAACTGCTTATTCATATTAAACTCGCATGTTTGTTTTCAAAATTGTTTTTCATAAAAACTTTAAAATCGAGGCAATATTCTTTTATTTCGAGTTTCGAAAATTTGTGCCTTAACTTACTAGGTGCAATTTTTCCTCAAATCTAAATAATCGAATACCCTTAATCGAGGCAATGTTTCCTTATCTTCGTTTCTGAAATATTGCGCCTTAACTTACTAGGTGCAACCTTTCTTCAAATCGAGATAATCGAATATCCTTTTCCCAAAAAATTTAAAAAGTTTTACAAAGGAAAGCTCGTCATTTCTGGATCCTGAAATGTTGTGTCTTAACTCACTGGACGTAACTTTCTTCCTCGATCATTTTAAAATAGCGGGATTTCCAAACAAACCCGATATCTTTTAAACTTAACTCATGCATTCAAGGATCGTATTTTAAACTTTATTTGAGCTTTTAAATGTTACAAATCAAGACCCGAAAATAATCAATACGGTACCAATTTTGGGCGTATGAGGGTGCTAATCCTTCCTCATGCGTAACCGACTCCCGAACCTGTTTTTCTGGATTTTGAAGACCTACATGTTTTCAAAACGGCTTTTAAAACGTTTTGTGGTGATCCAATCACACCGAATAAAGGATTGGTGGCGACTCCCATTATTTATCAAATTTAAAATGATTTTTTTCGAGACACGTCATTTTCCAAAAAAATGATGGTTTCGACATATAACATTTGACAAAATCACAAATTGATCCTTGGGTTAATTAGATTAATCTAAAACGAACTCAAAAACATAAAAAACACCAAAAATGGATGAAGTTTACTCACCAAATCGAAGACACAAGCTCTTGGACGATGGTTTCTTCTTCCTCTCTTAGGGTTTCGGCTTTTACAAGAAAATTCTAAGAAGAAGATAACTTTTTCTTCTTTTAATTTAGCTTAAAAATCATTTATTTTCAAATTTACTAATTTACCTTTTATTCACACTTAAATTTTTTACTGAATTCAAGTCATAATTGTCCACCCAAATTACTAATGGTTATATTACCATTTAAGGACCTTAACTTATTTTATCTATGGAATTCAACTTTTACGCCTTTTACGATTCAGTCTATTTTACTTAATTAACTATCTAGACAATTAAATTTCATGACCAAATTTTAATACAATACTAATGACCTCATAAATATTAAATAATTAATATTTACGGTCTAACATATCGAATTTGTGGCCTCAAAATCACTAATTCCGATCACACTAAAAAATAGACTAATTAGTAAATCCTCATTATATTAGGATTTAATTGCAATTTATAAAAATCTAAAGAGTTTAACATCATTTCTATTTTTTGGCCATTTAAAAAGGGTATTGTTTTATAATTGGTCCTTCAATTATATTAAATTCTAATTACACAAACTTATTTACAATTTAGCCTTAAACTAAAAAGGACTAAATGAATAAATAATCCAAAAGTTAGTGGAAGGTAATCATATCCTCCACCGCTTGGACTTTTTGACCATGGTGTAATTACCACTTTGATCCCTTTTATTTTAATCAATAGCAATTAACTTTTACCTCTTTTTCAATTTACTCTTTTTTTACTTAATAAAGCAATTAATCATAAAAATTGTCCAACCGAACTTTAATTCACATATAATAAGACTCTGTAAATATTTAATAAAAATATTTACGACACTTAATTTCAAAAACGAGATGTCGATACCTTATTTTCTAAAACCACTTGACTTTTGAACCAAACCACTTATACTAAATTTTAATTCAATAATTAAAATTCTTTAATTCAAAATTTCATATAAAATTATTATTGACTTATTTAATTTAAACACTTATTATAAAAATTTCTCATCGGGTTTGTGGTCCCGAAATCACTGTTTCCGACACTACAAAAAAATAGATTGTTACACATTCTTTGTCGGAATCGGTGTGGCTCTAGCTCGTACGCTGTAGGAATATTAAGAAAACATAAGTTATAGTCTCGAATTAAAACATTAAAAATATAATTTGAAACTAAATTTTTTTACCTATTTTCACAAGTCGTCTCCGCTAGTCTGCATTCCTATATTCTCGTTGGAAGTTAGTCGCAATGTGTCGGTTGCAGTAAACCGATCTCCATGGTACACCAGTACGCTTAATGGCCGCAATAATACCCTTCCCTCTATCGGAGATGATGCAAATATTATCGTTATGAACAACATACCTCCACAGGTTCGTCAAGAAGAATTCCCATGATTCCATGTCTTCTTTGTCCACAATAGCAAATGCTATCTGGGGCACGTTCTGGTTCCCGTCTTGAGCCACCGCAATTAGTAAGATCTATGTATATATCTTGTATAGCCAGGTCCCATCTACTTGGACAAATGGCTTGTAGTGAGGAAATGCTCGAATGCAAGGATCAAACGTCCAAAATATATACTGAAAAATTCTTTTTCCAGTTGTATGTTGTTATCTAGGCTATAATAAGTCCGTGTCACCAACTTAATCGCAGTCCCCGACACGTTTTTTCGCGTTGCGGCTATCTAACCCTACAGCTCATTGTACGATGCATCCTAATCACCGAACAATTATTCCATTGTCATCTGTTTCACAATTCATGCTTTTCGATATGAAACCCGATAATGGAATCGTGACTGCATCACGACAATCAGTGTAGAAACTTTGATGGTAGGATCGTCCTTAACCATGGGCATGATATGTATGCAGATAGTTTTGGAATCGAGTTTCCGGTGATCTTTTGACAAAAGCGTTGAAGTGCATGTGTGAGGCCTATCAAATTTTCTTATCTCTTACATCTACGACTTCTAGATAAATGCAACTCACACTCGCTAGTTGCAACCTTCTGTCGACTTCCAACACTCCCCGATATACAATGTCGGTTTAGACACCGCGACTTTGTAGTCTGTCGACACATTCATGCTATATCACTTAATGGAAAATATGCACTCTTCCTTGGATTCAAATATTTGGCCCACTAACAACTCTTCACGATCTGCTGTTACGTCCAATCGGTGAGCAGGTAATATATCAGGGTACTTCGCGAACTCGACATGTGTCGCATCGGGGTCTATAAGCGACATGTGTGCCCCATCAAGATTATTGTGCATCACAATATGTGTAACTAGTTATTCAACTAGAGACGCGTTATAATTTCCATCGTCATTCGTCCCTGAAATCACCATATACGAAATTGGATCTTCATTTTCTACTGGTTCCACATAAACTATCTCAGCAAACAATTGAACCGGTGCATTTTGGTCACTTTGATTCGAACAATAAAGAGCGATCATTGTCTTCACGTCTTCATCGTCTACAAGTTCCATCTCGATGAATTTGATGGGATCTGTCGAAACTAGAAACTTGTAGAAAAGTTTCGAGATCCTTCTCCCACAACGTCTAAAATTTTTTACACTAATTCTTGCTTTCATATCATCAACCGAGACATTTCGACGAAATCTCATTCCTATTTGTTGTCGACACTCAAATATACATCCAACTATGTTCTCAAAATTACTCTATCAAAATAAATGCATACAAAAAATTGATTATCCATCTTCAATAAATCTTTTAAAAAATAAATAAAATTTCAAAAAAATAAAAATTTAAAAATATACCCTACTAAAATAAATTTATAATAAATTAATATCAAATTAAATATTAATTGCCTAAACTGAACTGTATAAAAATAACGAAAAAAAATACCTTTTTAATTTCCCTCCTCCTCCTCCTCCTCCTCCTCCTCCTCCTTTTCTCTTCTATTCTTCTTGTTTTTCTTTCATTTTTTTTTTTCACAAACTTAAATAAATTTTAAACATCCTAAAAACCTAATCCCCCTTTTATAGGCATTTGGTGCCGGCATTAAGTTGACACAATTATTATTATTCTAATTTTTTATAATATTTAAATGAAATAAAAAAATATAAAAAAATTCAAAAATCCCTTGATGTCGCCATCTTAATGTCCTCCTTCGGTATCCCATTCTTGTATGTAATTTTATTTTGGTAAATAAATAAATTTTTATATTATTTTAGTAAAAAACCTTAACAAACAAATTTTACCCTACATTAATTTCCCTCACCCCCAACATAAATTTGCCTCCGAAAGCCCCCCCCACACGGGCACATGGGAGATTGACACGTGGTGAAAACACCCCTTGTGCCGCCATTAAACCCCCCTCCTCTAGTGCCACCATTCTGTGTTCCTCACCCAGTGTCAGGTATTTTTTTTCTTCGTGTATTTTGTATGTATAATTTACCACTTGGTGCCGTCATTTTCAAACCATCCACTAATATTTTATTATTTTTAATATATAAATATAATAAAAAATAAAAAAATTCGTGTAAAAAATACCTTTGGTGCTGTCATTTTAGTCTCTTCTATCCCACAAAACATATCATTTTGATAATTAATAGAATGGAGATATTATTTTGATAAATAAATAATTTTTTTTATATTAAATTAATAAAAAAACCCTCTTATCAGTTTTCAGAAATCACCACCAACCCATATGCCCCTCTCTCTCAACCTTTTGTCTCCTAATAGGGTCTGATTGTTTAGTATGCCTTTCCCCTTCATTTCTTTGTTCTTTCTGCAAAAAATTGAAAATCTGCATCATAAAAATTTCTTTAACTAAAATTTCAGGATATTTCTCTTTTATTTAAAAGGCAAATAAATTATTTGAATAAAACCAATTTATTCATGTACATTTATATGTTTTTTTTTTTTTATAAATTAAAAATCTTAACAATAATATGATTGATACGACTTGAACCTAATCTACATCTAAGATAATGAACATTTTTAATCATCAGGCTAATATACTGAGTTGGACATATATGTTTATTGAAAACATTAAAACATGATCAAGCCGCAGAAGCCTTTGTTTTTAGGTGTTGAATACAGATGTTTGCAACTTGGGACATGGAATTATAAGACGAACCACCTTTGGCCAATGCATTTGCCGCACTATCTTTTAGCTCCTTAATCCTTCCTCGTATGTTTCGTCCTTCACGATCCACCAATATTTTTCTAACCACCGATCTTATCTCTTCTCTCCCCACCGTCATCACTCGAATGCTTGCTCCGATGTCTTCCGTCAACATCGAAGCATTCATCTTCTGCTCGGCATAAAGCGGCCAAGCAATCATCGGCACCCCATTGATTATACTCTCCATGGTTGAATTCCACCCACAATGGGTTAAAAACCCACCAATCGACGGATGACTCAATACTTCTACTTGGGGTGCCCACATAGGGACTAGTAGCGCTCGATCTTGGGTCCTAGCCGGAAAGCCATCGGGCAAGTAATCTAGGGTGGCATCAGATCCATTTCCCAAAGCGATATAGGTCCCTGCTGCATCATTTTTATTAGGAGGACGAAGCACCCAAACAAACCTTTGTTGGCTAAGCTCCAACCCCCAAGCTAGCTCTTTAACTTGTTGGGCAGATAAGGTTCCGCCGCTCCCAAACGACACGTAAATAACTGATTGATTCGGTTGCTTATCGAGCCAAGCTATTATTTCGTTACCCAAAACCGACTTTTCAATCGGTCTCACCAGTGGACCGATGGAGTAAATGGGTATCTTCTTCTTCTCTCTCAAGGCTTTAAGAGTTGTGGGTTCAAGTTCATCCCAAGTATTCACCAAAATGCCATCACTCAAAGACATTTTAATGATTGCTTCAAGATATCCTTGGTACAATGGATCGTTGGGATCCATGGAAAAAACATTGATGTTATACTCAAACTTAATGGGCTTGCAACCCGGAATGTGCAGTGGCTTACGGGTCATAACATGCTCATCAATCTCTTTCCTATCAATCTCCGGAGTACACAACAGAACTGCAAGAAACCATGCATTAGAAGCTATGAATACGAACTTTAACATATTGAATTCATCCGCAATCTCCAAAGCATGACTTCCGAAGATGTCCACAACTAGAGCTGTGGGACGAAACTCCATCTTAGAGATTTGAGATCTGAGAAACGGCATAGACCGTATCACCGTTGTCACTAGTGTTGCTGTAAGCGAAACAGAGGGTCCACCACCACCTATGTCGGAAACGTCAATAAAAGGGAGTAAAACAATATCAAGGAGATCACCGGAGTTTGCTGGTGATTGAAGTAGATGCGTGTTCGTGAGTGAGGCATGGTCGGTCGCCACAACAAAGACAGTAACTTTGAAGGTTTGATGGGAAATGAGACGTTTGGCAAGCTCAAGCGTTGGGACCAAGTGTCCCATTCCAGGGCTTGCAAGGAGAGCTATATGAGACATTGCGGTATCCATGAACTGCTGGTCAATAAACCAACTTTGATACTAACGAAAGAGAAGCAATTAAGATGGGGTAAGTTTAAGAGTTGCGGTGTACTGCATTCGTTGGTGTCTTATTTATAGAGAAGAGATTTAGTTCATTCGTCGTATGTAATTATAGGATTTAGAGAGTACAAAAATGGGATAAACTATATAAATACTCATTTAATTATTAATTTTTATTTTATTTTGAACAGTTAAAACATATTTTATCACTCCCCTTAATATATTTTTTACTTCAAGTCACATGGCATGTGATATTTTAATTTGGTTTTGTTTTATTCCAAATTTTAATTTGACTTATTTTAAAATAAATGTTTGGCTTATTATGCATTAATGTCTATAATTAAAATAAATAAATGTTTGGCTCATTATGCATTAATTTCTATGATCTATAACCTATATATAAAAGCTTTGGACCTTCCTACCAAGGCACGTGTTGATGGAAAAATGTTTAGCTATCATTTTAGGTACTTTTATAATGCCTACATTTAAGATTTAATCTGAATTTGTATAATTTGACCGATATTCTTTATAATGTTTAATTCAATTATTTAATATCGTTGATTATTTAATTAAAATGCGGATTTTTAAAAAAATATTATTTTTATAAAAATTATTTTGGCATGGTAGGTTAGAGTGTTTTTATTTTTTAAATTTACATTAGTTACCAAAATTATTAATGGTGTAATAATTTAGAATAATTAATGATATGACTTTTTTTTTAATCATTATAAGATAATAGTAAAATTATAGTTACGATTTCTCTATATGCTCACATTTGATATTTATTTTTTATATTTTAATTTGACATAATGTAACATTTGTTGTAAAACGAATGTTCATAACAACGAATGTTCATAATTCTCGAGAATTCATTTTCTTGTAACTCTTGTAACCTCTAAAAATTTATAAGGTACTTTAATTATTTTTATCATATGTTTATAACCTATGGTGATTGAGGCTCTATAAATAAAGAGCATGAATATACTTTTTTGTATCTCAAGGTAAAGTTGAATTCGTCCTTGAATGTTTTTGTCTTTCTTTCTCTCTTAATATTTTTATTCTTCTTTTAGTTTTATAATACATTATCAATACAATTGTATTAGAGAGTAACATGTTAATAGTTTGTGTCAAAATTTTATTGGGATCCAAATATTGAAATTTAATTGGTTAAATATAAATTTGGTACCTGAACTTGTCCACTTCTCCTTGATTGGTTATTTACCAAAATGGTACAAAATAAATATTTATATACTAAATTGGTATCTCCACAACATTTTCATAATTAATGGGGTGGGGATATCATTTTGGTATATAAATATTTATTTTGTACCATTTTGGTAAATAATCTATTTTGATATTTAATTATTATTTTTGTATTATATTGATAAAAAATTATAAAAATCGTAAAACTTAATTACTATTAATTAATATTGGTTAATCGAGCTAAAAAGTGTTTCTTCAAGGCTTGGAATGACAATTAACCCATTATAAATTATAATGGATGGTGGATGAGTGGTTTTAATTGTTTAAGTTAAAAGATTTTAATTAAAATAATATTTAAAAAATTAAACATAATAATAATAATAATAATAATAATAATAATAATTTTAAGAAAGATCTAATTTTAATATTTTATATTTGTTAAGTTTTTTTTCTCTCACATTAAACATATATCCATTATTATCATCATCGGTTAATAATTAATCAAATATAAGTTATTAATAATAAATATTTAATCAAATATAAATTATTTATGTTTCAAATTAATTGATAAATTTTTTTCAAGTTGTAGAATAGATTCATTAATTAACGACAAGAGTCCTCACATAGCAAAGTCGGTAAATGAGGAAACACACCTAGCCAATAACAATGTAATAAAATTATTATTTATTCCTTATGTCATTTATGAAATTATTATTTGTTTACGAAATTAAATTAGGTTATACTAACTATTTTTGTAAATTAACAGAGAAATCTCAAGTACCGTGCATTGAGGGGTCGTGTGCACGACCTCAAATATCGTCCCCATGCATGTCTGCTTCCAAACTTACGGATCGCCGGATTTGGATCAGCGGCATTGATCCAAAAGTTTGACTTGCTATATGATTTAATAACCGCATTGGTGGAGCGTTGGCGCCCGGAGCCCGTACATTTCATCTGCCGTGTGGGGAGTGCACAATGACGTTGAAGGATGTTACATTGCAACTCGGGCTCCCGATCAATGGTTTAGCGGTCACCGGCGTTAGTACGGTTGAAGAGCCATCATGGATTTGCAATGACTTATTAGGTTGCTCACCTAGTAATAACAACCATTTTATGCCGTTGAACTTTACATGGCTGAGGGCTAATTTTGCGGAGTTGCCCGAAAATGCAACCGAAATGGAGGTGATGTGGGTCGTTCGAGCATATATTTTGCAAATCATAGGGGGCGTATTCATGCCGGATGCGAACAACAATAAGGTCCACATGATGTACTTGTCCATACTAACTGATCTGCAAAATATTCAGTCATATAGTTGGGGATCTGCGATGCTTGCGATGTTGTATTGAGAATTTTATCGCACCACAAATCCTTCTTGCAGCGATATAAGTGGTTACCTAATACTATTTTAGTCTTGGACACTTTATCGGATGTCATTCCTGACATTCGTTAGGCACCAAACATATGTTTTCCCACTCGTTAATAAGTGATTACCATATACCTAATATTGCAATTATTTGACATATATTTTTTAATTATATTATTCTAACAAGTTTTTTTTTATTTTCTTAGATGGAAAATAAAATCGAGAATTAGGAGGCAACTCACCATTCCCTTATATCGTTTGATGCTTGAGTAACACTCCGGGGAAGGGGTATGTTATTCATTGACATGTTATTAAATTATATTACTTGACTCGTGTTAATATAGTGGCATGTTACTAAATTATATTACTTGACTCTTATTAATATCGTGACATGTTATTAATTGTGCAGTTCATCTAGACGCCATATATACGGCCATAAATCGCCGTTGTTATTCCCTCTTCAGTCTTCCTCCACTCAGACCAATGGTGCATTAACTTACCGATTATCAATTTCCAAACAGTGGAGTGGTATGCCGAGGATCGAGTACTTTGACAGTTTGGTTGTAAACAGCCTATCCAGTCACCGTCAATGCAATTAGGCTCTATCCATGGGATAAATAAGAGGGGGAAATAATATGTTGATTGGGGGCAGGTGCATGTCCAATATAATCATGTGTGGAGCAACCGGATGATGCGAGTGTTATGGGTTATGTATTCGAGCCCACAACCATGACTCATTTTAGTGACCCGTCATGTTCAAAAGGAGGCATTTGGCCCAATCAGACTGACCCGTTGCTTGGAATGAGTGAAGGCTTATCTACAAAGCTTGACAAACATGGAAGGTGATCTTCAAAGATTGACAATATCAGATTTTATATGTATTTGATATTTAATCTTTAGAAGATATGATTTTGTAATATTAGAGATTAAATTTGTAGATAGCTTTCAATCTTAGCCGTTGATGTATTTAATCTTTACCGTTGATTTTGGGGAGCCTCAACTATAAATAGAGGCCTCTCCCCCTCATTGTATTCATTCATTGAGAAATACAAAATTGAGAGCATTCACTCAAAACTCTTCTCTCTTGTGTTCTTGTTTTTCTGTGGCTTGTTCTTAGCTTGTTCTTCGTTGCTATTGTGTTGGTGCCTTAGAGGAATTCTCTTGAATCCTCAAGTGTTGGTGTTGGAGCCCAATTTTGACCGAGCCCAACATTTAAAACCATTAAACCCAATTCTAAATTTTAAATTTTAATTAAATTTAAATTTAAATTTATTTTTAAGTTTAAATTTATTTTAAATTTAAATTTATTTTGAGTTTAAAATTAAAATTTAAAATGTCCAAAATGTCCCAAAATTACAGAGTCTGAAACCCATGTTTACAAACCCAAGTGGGCCCAATTTCAATTTGATCCATTACAACCTAAACCCAATAAGCCCAATATTACAAAAGATATCAGAAAAAGAAAAAAACAATTCCAATCTATGGCAACTTGTTGTTGCCGCCCCTCATTATCCAATCAGGAGCTGCCATGTCACCAGCTGCAACGGGGGCTAATGATGGACGGCGATCGGACAGAGGCGTGTGATGGTGCACGTGCAACGGGGACGCGACGATGCTCGACGGAGCCACGGAGGCTGAACGGCCTGATGATGGTCGGACATGGGGCTGTTAAGAGAAAAAATAGAAAAGCAAAGTTGTTTTTTTGAAAAAGAATGGCTGAAATGAATTTTAAAAGCAATTTTTTAACTTAAATACCCTATAGGAAACGACGCTATTTGGAGCGCTGAGTTTCAGCCCAAAACGGCGTCGTTTTGAGCTTTTGAGCTTGCCCGTTTTCAAACCCGACCCGACCTCAAGATCCGTGTGTTTTCAACAATTGGGCTATTTATGCAACTGGTCCTCTCGTTTTTTTCTAATTACAATCCAGTCCTTTTTATACTTTTAATTAATTTTAAATTTGCCCATGAATTTCATTTCATTTTCAATTTAATCCTTCGAGCTTTTTGATAGTCTAAGAAGCTGCCACGTGTCAAATTTTTGGGTTATTTATGGAATTGGTCCTTTCTATTTTTTATTTGTTTTAATTTTGTCCTTAAATCAAGTTTTCTAGTAATTTTAAATTATTTTCAAATTGGTCCGTTGACATCTAAAGGCATGAGAAGCTGCCCTGTGTCACATCTTTTTAGTTTTATTGCCTAAAAGGTCCCTAAGTTGTCCAGAAATTACATTTTGCCCCCAGAATTCCCAAAAATCACATTTTTATCCCTAAACTTCCAAAAATTCCATTTTACCCCTCAAACTTCAAAAAATCACATTTTTACCCCCGAACTTCCAAAAATCACATTTTTACCCTAAATTTTCCCAAAATGACATTTTTACCCCTAAAACTTTCCAAAATTACATTTTAACCCTAAACTCTCAGAAACTTCATTTACGACCCCGTTCTTTCCTTTCTTCGACTTTCGTATATAATTATTTAAGTTTTTTTAAATTAATTTTATATTTTCTCATTTATTTTGACACATAAATTGTATTTTATTTTTCTCATATTTATTTTCGTACATTTGTGCATTCTTTATGTTACTTAACTTTATCGTTAATTGCATGCTCATTTTTATCTCTATTTGTTTATTGAAGTCATTTTTGATTTTTCTCTAAAATATTTAAAATCAAGGCAATATTCCTTTATTTCGAGTTTTGAAAATTTGTGCCTTAACTTATTAGGCGCAATTTTTCTTCAAACCGGGATAATCGAATACCCCTAAGTCTAGGCAATGTTTCTTTATATCTGGTTTTGAAAATTTGTGCCTTAACTTATTAGGTGAGACTTTTCTTTAAATCGGAATAATCGAATACCCTTTTCCAAGGTTTAAAAGTTTACAGCAAAGGAAAGCTCGTTATTTTCGGATCTCGAAACGTTATGTCCTAACTCATTGGACGTGACTTTCTTTCTCGATCACCTCGAAATAGCGAGACTTTCAAACAAAAATCGATTTCTTTCTTAAACAGGACTTATGCATTTAAGGATTGTATTTTAAACTTTATTCGAGTTTTCAAAATTTTACAAACAAGACCCTAAAATAATCAACGTGGTACCAATTTTGGGCGTGTGAGGGTGTTAATCCTTCCTCTCATGTAACCGATTCCCGGACCCATTTTCTGGATTTCGAAGACCAAAATGTTTTCCAAATGGATTTTAAATGTTTTGTGGTGATCCAATCACACCAAATAAAATATTGGTGGCGACTCTCATTTTTTCGATTTTTAAATATTGTTCGAGGCTTGTTTGTTTTCTCAAAAAATAAAACATTTCGACAACTTGTCAACTCAACTAAGGACATTTCAAAATAAAAGAGAGTCGAGCGAAAATTGATTATTTTCAGGTCTTTTTGTTAAAGTTTTTAAGTACTTAATTTTGTTTAAATATACAATCCTTAAACATTTTGTCTGATGCTATATCGATACTACTAGTATAGATTTACATTCATCTGCAAATGATACTACACCCTTTAAGTGGAAGTGAGAAACTATTCCTTCATGAGGATTTCGCCTCCATGCAAGATGGTGGATCACTTTCAGGATTACATCCGTACCCATGTTTTCGTGAAGTTTTCACTTTCGTGCAAACATATGGGAAATGTGTCCCCCTAAACTGAACTCATCCGTATTAGCCTGAAATGGGTGAGGATCGAGGAATCTGCTGGTTTAGGTACCTTTTACTCTAGAGATTAAACCATATGTAATGAGCCATAAGTACTTGTCTTAGAAGGAGTTATACCAAGCCTTTTAGCAACCATACAAGACAAATTCTTAGGTTCTTTACTTTATACCTGTATATTGATATTGATGTGTTTTGCTAACTTGTTCTGTTTTATCTTTTTTGCATTACATTTCATCATCATAAAAAGAAAGGTATATATTCAAAGGTTCAATTATTGATAAGAGAATCGATCATGGAAAGCAAGAACCTTGATAAGGTGGAAGACAATATGGTGGTACGTATGTGGTCAGAGGAGAATCAATGCCAAAAAGGGGATAGCTTAGTAGAAGGATATGAGTCAAACCTTTGGGATTATACCAGGATCAGTACAGCTCAGAACAGTGTGCAAGAATTGAAAGAGATATGGGACAGTTGGGATAATGACATGAAGCAAACCTTTTACCAAAAGTATGGATATTTCCTATACTTGTTCGAGGTTAAGGTGAATAAGTACCTCTTTCGAGCCTTAGCGCATTATTGGAACCCAGCTTACAGTTGCTTCACTTTTGGGAATGTGGACATGACACTGACGATAAAAGAATACACCACTTTACTCCGTTGTCGAAAAATCTCGATAGATAGAGCCTATTCTAGAGCTCCTAGTGTCTCGACTTTTGTCAAGAGGTTAATAAACATCACTGGCATGAGTGAGCAATGAGTTGCAACTCGGGTTAAGGTGAAAAGTGATAACAAATGCATTATGTGGAAGAGTTTGCGAGATTTGATCTTGGCCCACCCAGATGCAAAGAAAAAGATCGATATCCTGGCTCTAAGTATATACGGGTTAGTTATTTTTCCTAAGGCTTTGGGACATATAGAAGATACAGTGACAGACTTGTTTGACCGATTGAGTAAAAAGGTTACACCAGTTCCGGTAATATTGACTGAAACTTTCAAATCCTTAAATGCATGCAGAAAGGAGGGAGGAGGTTAGTTTATTGGCTGCGCACCTTTGTTAGTGGTATGGTTCTATAGTCACTTTTGGAAAACAGAAAAAGTCTCATATCAGTACTTATCTAAAGATTATTCTCCTTTGAAAGAGTTTTTAGCCACGCAAAGACAAGAAAACTTCTTAGAAGAAAAATGGATGGCAATATTCCAAGGTCTTCGTGACAAATACTTAAAATGGCGAGCACCATAGTTTATTCCCGATGAAATTTTATATTGATACGGAGACTTCGACTGGGTCCTATTGGTTGAAATTTGGAGAGCAATAGGATACGCACCTTTATTGTTTCAAGATAATACAGATCGAGACAATTCATAATAGCAACTCAAGGGTTAGCTTAGTGTGAAATCACGTACCGAGAAGAAAATAATAAGAAAAGGATTCGAGAAATCTCGAATGCATGGAACTAGGTTCGGAGGATAAAAGTGTTCGGCGTCAATCCCATGACAATTATAGAATATGATTGGTGGAGAAATAGAAGGATCAACAATAACATTCTTGTGCCAAACCCGGAGATTATTCACCCAATTGAGGAGCACTTGCAGATTGTCTCAACTGAACTAGAAATTATTAAATAAAATTTTGAGAGGAAGAATGCTGAGATGGAAAAGATGATAAAAAAACTGGAAGAAGAGAAGGTGCTTTTAGGATTAGACGTTGATGTCCAGAAGCTAGAGGCAGAAAAATTGAGAAAATGGAAGAATAAGGCTGAAGAAGATCTCGATAGCCTAAAGAAAGACTATAAAAAGCTTCACTTGTCAATGAGGACTGCCGATTATAAAAAGCTTCACTTGTCAATGAGGACTGCCGATTTAGGTAAGTTATCGAAACAATGGCAACGAAAAATTCGTGAAGAGAAGAATAGAACGAGTCAGTGGAAAAACAAGTTTCAAGATGCCTAGATTCAAGAAAATGCCATGAAGAGCAGCTTTTTGGAAAGTCAAGTTGAGGTGACCGTATTAATGGCCCGAATACAGGAATTGGAGGAATCTTTGTATAGACATCGTAGTCGAAATTCAGTGGTAGAGCTGAAGGTAAGCTGAGTTAAGATCGAGAGATTGAATAAGAGGGTGGAAAAATTGTAATCCTCTTTGCGGAATAGTGAAATACGAACCGAGATTCTAGAAAAGACAATGGAAATAATTAACTAGCATCTTCAGCAAACTTAGAAGCAAGTTAGAGATAGGGATTATGTTATGGGCGAGGCTTTAAATCAAATACGAGGAGTAGCCGACCACGTGCAAACATTAGCAGTCGAAGCAGATGAGTTAAGCATACAATATGAGAAGAACGGGGTTAAATACTAGCAAAACTTCTCAAGAAAATCAAGGCTCTGAGCATTAGGGCAAAACTGTTTATGTAATTTACTTTATGTAAAGGAACTTGTTATCTAGTGAAGTTTTTTTTAATGGGAATTGAATTATAAGTCAATACCTTTCTTTTGCATTCATGCATTCATTTGCATTTCATTTTTACATATTTTAATATTTCTAACTAATTACAACTTTAACAGTTACGTCAGTAATCATTGAAAACTCACATCACTATAACACTTGTAAAAAAACCAAGGCCATAGAGAAAAGGCTAGAGCAAATCCAAAAAGAGATACAGGATCAAATGCAAGAGCACTTTCAGGAACAAATGACGATGATGTGTAGGGAGATGAAAAATCAATTCATGGAAGTGCGAAAGAGTTTGATGAATGAACTGACACAAGTGAAGAAAAACGTGGCCGATAAGGGAAAATGTCCTGCAATTGAGGAAGACGAGGATCCTATTATTCCTCCAGTTTTACACCCCTTCATAACCAAGCTCCACATGAGGCACAAACACGAGAGGCAACCGTTACTATAAGGGTACAACAGTAGGCCACTAGTACATCAAGGCCAGCTAATTATCCAATAGGAGCTGGATCAAACCCTGAAGATAATGTTGTAAATCTAGATGTCCCGGATTTCGATGAGATGATAAGAGCAGATCCTCCTAGATAGATGGAAGAAAAATATAAGCGATTAGAGGAGAGGATTGAAGCGATGTAAGGAACTGAAAACTCTTACGGGATGGACGCTAAAGAATTAAGTCTGGTCCTAGATTCTCCTAAATTCAAGGACCTAGAGTTCAAGAAGTACAATGAAACAAGCTGCCCGGAAACTCACCTTACCATGTTTTGTAGGAAAATGGAAGGGCATGCTCATAATGACCAACTACTTATTCACTGTTTTCAAGACAGTCTGGTAAGATCGACAGTTAGATGGTATAATCAGTTGAGCCGGACAAAGATTCATTCATGGAGAGATTTAGCGCAGGCTTTCTTAAAGCAATATAGCCATGTAATAGAAATAGCTCCTGACCGACTTACACTACAAAACATGGAGAAAGATCAAATGAGAGTTTCATACAGTATGAACAGTGGTGGCAAGATGTGGCAACTCAGATGCAACCACCACTAACAGAAAAAGAAACAATAATATTGTTTGTTAACACTCTCAAGGCACATTATCTCAATCATCTGTTAGGAAACGCCACTAAAAGTTTTTCTGATATGGTCATATAGGGGGAGATGATGAAAAATGCAATAAAAAATGGTAATATTGATGTTAGAGAAAACACTAAAAGGCCTGCTCCTAGAAGGAAAGATAATAAAGTGAATAACGTAAGTGTATACAAGCCAAGTTACGGCAAACCATTCGTAACAGGACAACCTAAAGTCTCGACAAGCAATTATCAAAATGCCCCAAGGCAAGAAACGAGCTTAAGGCTGAATATGAGAAGAATTCAGTACACTCCCCTTCCTATATCATATGGAGAACTTTACAAAATATTTTATGACGCGCACGTAGTATCCCCACAACGTGAAAAACCATATAAACCCCCATTCCTAGCTTGGTACGATGTAAACGTTCATTGTGAATACCATGTAGGGGTAGAGGGCCATTCAATTGAGAATTGCCTTGTCTTCAAGAGGTGGGTTGAGGGACTCATCGAGCATGAAATCGTGAGATTGAAAGAACCAACGAAACCTAACATAGCTGGTAATCCCTTGCCCAATCACTCGGAGTAGGGAGTGAATGTCTTGATGGAAGGAAGAGGTGCCAAAACCAAAACGAATGTTGAAGAAGTCAAATCTCCACTACAATGGGTATGGTGTCAGTTGGTCAAACATGGGGTAATCGCAGAGGATAAAGAGAGCACAATAGCAAGGACTGACAACTATTGCGAGTTTCATGCCATTGAAGGGCACAAAATTCTGGACTGTGCTGAATTTAAAGCTTTTTTACAAACACTAATGGATAATAAAGAGTTGGAATTCTTTTAGGAAAGGGAGGAGATCAAGGATGTTTACACCTCCGAAGAGAGGACGACAGGAGCCTATAGGATTAATCGCCCACTGGTAATCATTTCTAAGCCAACAAATAGCACGACGAGGGAGCACATAATGTCGCGTATCATCATACAAAAGCCAACAGCGTTTCCTTACAAAGATAGTAAGAGGGTCCCGTGGAACTACAATTGCAACGTAACGATACCAAGGGAGGTAGAACTCAGAAAGAATGTAAGTCTTATTACCCGCAGTGGTAAGAGTTATGACCTAGTGAGTAAGGAGGAAGAGATTAACAAAGGGAAGGCAGTAATGTTTGAGCCAGAGGAAGAAATAATTAGCAAACTAGAAGCACCCACGAATGAGCCCGTATATGAGAAAGAGGCAAAAGAGTTTCTGAAGTTCTTGAGACATAACGAATATAGTGTAGTGGAATAATTGCATAAGCAGCCTACTCGGATATCAATTTTGTCCTTACTCTTAAGCTCAAAAGCCCATCGAAGCGCACCAATAAATGTGCTAAATGAGAAATATGTAGTAAATGACATCTCTATCAGTAAGCTGGATCGATTAGTCAATAATTTAAGTGCCGATAACTTTATTTTCTTCAGCGATGATGAAATACCAACGGGAGAAATAGGATCTACTAAAGCCTTACACATTACTACTCGTTGTAAGGGGTACACGTTACCAGGAGTACTCATAGACAATGGATCAACTTTGAATGTGCTACCATTAGCTACCCTGCAGAGCTTGCAATTGATAACTCTCACATGAAATGATGTAATAATATAGTGAGAGCATTTGATAGGACCGAGAGAAAAGTAATGGGCAAGATCGAAATACCTCTTCAGATTGGAACAAACACATACAAAATGGATTTTCTGGTGATGGATATCAGACCCACTTATAACTGTTTATTGGGAAGATCGTGGATCCATACAGTTGGGGCAGTACCTTCTTCGTTGTACCAAAAGCTGAAATTAATAAATGAAAATCAACACTAAGAAGGAAATTATTGCATCCATAACGAGTGATTCACCTTATGTTGGAATAGATGAAGAGGTTGTTGAATGTTTTTTTCGCTCATTAGAATTCATCAATGCGACCTTCATTACTGAAGGGAGCAAGATCCTTGTGCCTAAGTTATCATTGACTACAAGGATATGCTTGTGTTTAACAGTTGGAAATGGGGCATTACCTAGAAGGAGGCTAGGAAAATACCTCTAAGGGAGAATTAGCGTGCTGATGCTGATAGAAAACAGGATCATTATGGCTTGGGGTACAAACCAGACGCAAAGCAAAAGAAGAAGGAGCTAGAAAGAAAGTAAGAAAGAAGGAGGGTAAGATTGTCAAGAAAAGAAATTTCGTGGGAACCCATGATCTTCCTGCACATATAGAAGACTTTCGTCTCAGTAGGGGTGATCAACCAAGAGACAGGATTGAAAAAGGAGCAAGTGATAATCAAGGCTGAAGGAATCATGAAGGACCTAGTCGTCAACGCTATATCCGATGAGGGAAAAGGAGGGAACCTGCCAGAAATCGATCCATGCCCACTTGGAAGCACTCTGAATAATTGAACTGTAGAGGAACTCCCTGTAACTTTTAAGATTTCTTCAAAGTAATGCTCAGAACACACCTATTGCTTTAGGCTCGAAAGCAATATGAATCTTTTTGTAAAAGGGCCCATGATCATTATTCAATTATTTTGAATGAAAATGCATCTTCTATCTTATATGAAAAAATTTTCCTAATTATTCTTTCATTATTAATCCAACTTAACAAACCATTTGTACATATCCAATAAACAAGATTAATAATTCTTTAATACATACATTCTTGACCAATTTGACAAACATACTCATACACATACCGTATAATCATTCTTTCCTAAATTTATTTTGTTCTTTGGACCTCCCTTTCATCCCTTGACAGGTCCTCGAATATTAATAATATGAGTGACCCTGATGGTAACTTAGAGCCTCATTTCGAGCATGATATGTGTTTAGAAGAGCTTTAGGACCTCGAAAATGATCAAGATTGTAATTTGCCTTCGGATCTGTTAAGAATGATGAACCAAAAAGAAAAATAAATCTTGCCTCATTCAGACCCGGTGGAAGTCATCATTTTGAGGAATAAAGATGAAAAGAAAAAGGTGAAAATTGGGACAAACATCTCCATAGAAACCATAAAAGATCTTATCGAGTTGCTTCAAGAGTTCCAATACGTCTTTGCATGGTCCTACCAAGACATGCCTGGCCTGAGTTTTAACATTGAAGTACATAAACTCCCCATAAAAAAAAGAATGCAAGCCTACACAGCAAAAGCTCCGAAGGATGAGACCAGATGTGTTATTGAAAATAAAAGAAGAGGTCAAAAAGTAGTTCGACGTCGGTTTTCTCCAGGTAGTTAAATACTCCGAATGGGTAGCTAACATAGTCCCTATTCCTAAAAAAGATGGAAAAGTACGCATGTGTGTGGACTATTGAGATTTAAATAAAGCTAGCCTAAAGAATAATTTTTCATTACCTCACATCGACACCTTAGTAGATAATACGGTAGGTCATTCCCTATTTTCATTCATGGATGGTTTCACTGGGTATAACTAGATAAGGATGGACCCTGAAGATATGATTAAAACCATATTTATCACACTGTGGGGAGCATTCTACTATAAGGTGATGCCTTTCAGACTAAAAAACGCAGGGGTAACTTATCAAAGGGCCATGGTGACCTTGTTTCATGACATGATGCATAAAGAGATTGAAGTTTATGCCGACGACATGATTGCAAAATCTCGAACAGAGGAAGAGCATGTAAAGATTTTGAGAAAGCTGTTTGTGAGGCTAATAAAGTATCAATTAAAGTTAAACCCAACCAAGTGTACTTCTAGAGGCACTTCGAAAAAGCTGTTAGACTTTGTGGTCAGCAAAATGGAGATTGAAATTGACCCAGATAAAGTCAAAGCCATATAGGAACTACCACCACCCAGAACACAAAAAGAAGTTCAAGGGTTTAGGGAGATTAAATTACATTGCTCGGTTTATCTCATAATTGATTGAAAAATGTGATCCTTTCTTTCATTTGCTTAGGAGGCGCAACCCAAGTGTATGGTATGATGCATTTCAGGAAACTTTTAACAAGGTCAAAGATTACTTGTCTAATGCTCCCATCCTGGTGCCTCTAATTCCTAATAAACTGTTGATCTTGTACTTGGCTGTCTTTGAAAATTCTATGGGATGCATACTAGGCCAGCACGATGAATCTGGAAAGAAGGAAAGGGCAGTATATTATCTTAGCAAGAAATTCGTTGATTGTGAGACTCGATACTCGCTAATTGAAAAATTATGTTCTGCTTTAGTTTAGACCACGCGAAGATTAATGCAATACATGTTGTACCATACCACTTGGTTAATCTCAAAACTAGATCCTCTGAAGTACATGATAGAGTCGGCCGCATTGAATGAGAGGTTGGCTAGGTGGCAGATCTTGCTTTCGGAGTTCGACATAGTCTATGTCAATCAAAATGCAGTAAAAGGGAGTGTGATAACAGACTTCCTAGCTAGCAGGGCTTTAGAGGACTATGAGCCAATAAACTTCGACTTCCTAAAAGAGGATTTAAAGTATGTTGCGACCACTGAAAAAGTGACCACAATGAAACATCCTAGGAGATTAAATTTTGATAGAGCATCAAATGTCATGGGTAATGGAGTTGGGGCAATCTTGGTATCACCGGAAGGAGACCACTATCCTTTCACCAGTAAACTCGATTTTAATTACACAAATAACATGGTAGAATATGAGGCATGTCTCATGGGAATCCGTGCAGCTATAGAACGAGAATCAAAGTTTTAGAGATTTATGGGGACTCCGCACTAATAATTTATCAAATCAAAAGAGAATGGGAAACAAGAGACTCTAAGCTAGTTGATTATCGTAAATTGGTTCTCGATTTAATCAACGAGTTTGATGACGTCACATTCCATTATCTCCCATGAGAAGAAAATCAGATGGCTGATGCTCTTGCCACGTTGGCCTCGATGATTAAAGTAAATAGACCAGAAGATGTAAAACCCATTTAAATGAGCATTTATGAGGCTTCGGCTCGTTTTTATGATATTGAAGAAGAAGAGGAAAAAAAGGATAACCGCTCATGGTACCAAGATATTCTTCAGTATGTAAGAGATCGCAAGTATCCCGAGCAAGCATCGAAAAATGAAAAGAGGACATTGAGATATGTCCTAGATGAGAAAATCTTATACAGAAGAAGAAAAGATCAAGTGTTACTAAGATATGTCGACGCAGTTGAAGCTAAGAAGATATTAGAAGAAGTTCATGAAGGCATTTATGGGGCACACGCCAATGGTTTCACAATGGCCAAGCAAATAATGAGATTTAGGCATTACTGGTCTATTATGGAAGGCGATTACATTAATTATGCCAAGAGGTGCCATAAGTGTCAGATCTATAGAGACAAGATTCATGTACCTCCATCACACCTTCATGTCATGACTTCTTTTTCGCCATTTTTTATGTGGGGCATCGATGTCATTGGGCCGATTTCTCCAAAGGCTTCTAATGGTCATAGATTTATCTTCGTGGTTATCGACTACTTCACCAAATAGGTAGAAGCAGCTTCTTACGCTAATGTCACGAAGTCTGCAGTTAGTTAGTTCTTGAAAAAAGAGATCTTCTGCCGATATGAGATGCCAGAGAGGATCATATCCGATAATGCCTTGAATTTGAATAATAGCAAGATAGCAGAAGTTTGTGAGCAATTCAAAATGAAGCATCACAATTCATCTCCCTATCGCCTAAAAATGAATGGAGCTGTAGAGGCAGCTAATAAAAACATCAATAATATCGTTGCGAAATGACTGAGACCTTGAAGGACTGGCACGAAAAACTACCATTTGCCCTCTTTGCTTACAAAACTTCAATTAGAACTTCTACCGGGACAACACCGTTCTCGCTTGTATATGGTATAGAAGCAGTCTTACCTATTGAGGTAAAAATACCTTCTCTCCGAGTCTGGATTGAGTTACAGTTAGATGAGGTAGAATGGATCCAGACTCGGTATGATCAGTTGAATTTAACCGAAGAAAAAAGATTAAAAGCTATCCGCCATGGTCAGATGTACCAGAAAAGAATGATGCGAGCTTACAACAAAAATGTTCATCCTAGAGAATTTCATGAGGGAGATCTAGTTTTGATAAAGATACTTCTCATACATAAAGACTTTCAAGGGAAATGGATTCCCAACTGAGAAGGGCCTAATGTTGTGAAGAAAGCTTTATCAGGAGGAGCTCTCATTCTAACAAAAATGGACGGCAAGGATCTGCCTAAAAAAATGGGGACTGAGATGAAAACCCGTAACAAGGCATCTCGTTTAAAAAAAATCAAGATGAAAACCCGCAAAAGGCGTCTTCAAACCAAAGATTTTGAGTTGAAAACCCGCAAAATGTGACTTAAAATGAAGAAGTGGGTATGAAGCGACTATCTAACAGGGCACTCCAAGTCTTCTAAACACACATCCGAGCTCAGAGTGATTCTTAACAAGTCGGCGCAAAGAAGTTCATTTTGCGATATCCGTAGCAACTAATTGTCTTTTGTTGTATACTTGACCATTTTTTACTAATATTGCCTCTTTTGATCCTCTCTGTTGAATAGAATTTTCAATAAATCACTACTTTATTTCTTCACAATTTTGTTGGAGCATTTTGCATCTAAAATAACGGATAACGAATTAATAAATCATACAAAGATCCATAAGCATTACTCTAGAATTTCTTAAAAAGTACAGGAGCCCGAAATAGGACTACCAATTGGAAAACAAAACAAGCAGATCAGGATAAGCCTAGAAGGAGATAGGGCAACACACCAATAACAGAGTTTGGATAGGCGACAGACAATGCCAACCTGAATAATAATAAATGAATCTGACATTCATCATGCGTATTCATGTAGTTAGGAGCATTTGATTCATTCTGATCATGACATTCCAATAATTTAGGCCTACATAGAGTTCTATAGAAGTATACTTTACAGGTCGCATCCTCGCAAAATGACGAGATGAACCGAGGAAAACCCGGAAACCGATACACTAGAGCATGAAGAAAAGATTGAGAACACAAAGGCGAAGTTGAAGCTGCGACTATTGAAGGCACCAACACTTTTACCCTGACCGCGAGGTAGATTGAAGTATACGATCCCTTACCCTGATCAGAGAGAAGTTTGAAACTTCGAACCTCAGCTTCCTATTGAGGTACTGAGAAGCAAGTCAAAGCAATAAAATTGTCGTCTTCCTGATAAGATACAGAGAAGTGGATCAAATTTGTCTTCCTGATGAGATACAGAGAAGTGGATTAAAACAAGTGATGCGGTCATCTTCCTGATAAGATACAGAGAAGTATACGAAATCAATGAAACAAGGCTCAACATGAGCGAAACTTCGAACCTCAGCTTCCTGATGAGGTACTAAGAAGTAGGTCGAAGCAATAAAATGGTCGACTTCCTGATGAGATACAGAGAAGTGGACCAAATCTTTCTTCCTGATGGGATACAGAAAAGTGGATTAAAACAAATGAGGCGGTCATCTTCCTGATGAGATACAAAGAAGTAGACTAAATCAAGTGAAATAAAGTTTAGATGCGAGTGAAGCTTCAAACCCCTATCTTCCTGATGAGATACAGAGAAGTAGGTCGAAGCGATAAAGCGGTCATCTTCCTAATGATATAACAGAGAAGTCAACCGAGAGATAAAGCCACGACGTACTTAGAATGTCAGTAAATTGACTTAAAGACTACGATGACAGATCTCAATCTCCTTGTAGTTGCAAGAGAATTGGGTGAAGTTGCAATAGCAAAATTTTGTTTTTTTTAAATTACCTTAGGGCAAGACGTAATCAGAAAGATGTGGAGAAGCGGATGGAGTTGAATGACCAACGAACCGAAGGGTGTACTAATTAAAGAAAAGAGCGTCAAAGAAATGAGACCTGACAAATTTGGGCCTTCTTCTTGGTCTTTGCTTCATTTTTGTTACACAACAATAAGCAAAGAGGGGCAACTGTTAGAGCCCAATTTTGACTGGGCCCAACATTCAAAACCATTCAACCCAATTCTAAATTTTAAATTTTAAATTTTAATTAAATTTAAATTTAAATTTACTTTAAATTTATTTTAAATTTAAATTTATTTTGAGTTTAAAATTAAAATTTAAAATGTCTAAAATGTCCCAAAATTACAGAGTCTAAAACCCATGTTTACAAACCCAAGTGGGCCCAATTTCAATATGACCCATTACACCCTAAATCCAATAAGCCCAATATTACAAAAGATATCAGAAAAAGAAAAAAAATCCCAATCTGTGGCAACCCGCTGTTGTCGCCCTCCTTTATCCAATCAGGAGCTACCATGTCACCAGCTGCCACCACCAAGTTGCATCACCGCCCATCTGCTGCCACCGCCACTGTAACCTGCAAAACAAGACAAGATGGTTATTTAGTTGCATAAAAGAAAAGAGAATGATTGTAGAAAAAGGCTATAAAGCCAAATTCAAATACACTTGTATGAGTACTGACTTTTTGTTAAACATTATAAATCAATACAAAGAAGTAGACTTTCGAACATTGGAGATCACTATATCCAAGCTTAGTTTCGAAATTAATACAGTTGATAATTTGAAATCAAACAAAAAGGAAACAGAGACACGAAACAACCAAACAAACAGACCCAAGCCAGATTCAGAGTTCTCAAGCATTACAGTCATTCAGGTACTTTCAATATATGTTTATTTTTTTTATTATTATTTAGTTTCAAAACGCATTAAATAAATAACATTAATAATAATGGTAATAATAAATATATTAATAATAACAATATTAGTAATAAATAATAAGAATAAAAAAGGAAAGTCAAAAGGGCGTATCTGTTCTAGCCAAAGCCGCCGTCATCAGAGCCGTGAATGGCGTTCCACCGAGCTAGGCAGTTTAAAAAAATGAAAGAATACTAATTCCTTCTTAAAAAATAAAATAAATAAAACTTCAAAAACATTTCAGATCCCAAAGGATCTGAGTAGATCTAGAGTTTTTTTAACAGATTTAAAAAAAAAAAGAAAGGAAATAAATCATTTCTAAAAAAGGAGGTTTGGGTTCGATCTTAACAAATCTAAACCTAAATCTGGTGTTTTTGTTATATATATATATATATATATATATATATATATATATATATGAAGAAATAATAAAAAGTGGAAAGTTTTACCTTAATATCACCATGGACGGCGGTCGAACGGATGCGTGTGATGACGCACGTGCAACGGAGACGCGACGGTGCTCGGCGGAGCCACGGAGGCTGAACGGGCTAAGGATGGTCGGACATGGGGGTGTTAAGAGAAAAAAATAGAAAAGCAAAGTTGTTTTTTTGAAAAAGAATGGCTGAAATGAATTTTAAAAGCAAGTTTTTCACTTAAATACCTTATAGGAAACAATGTCGTTTTGAGGGCTGAGTTTCAGCCTCAAAACGGTGCCGTTTTGAGCTTGCCCATTTTTAGGCCCGACCAGACCTCAGGATCTGCGTGTTTTCAACAATTGGGCTATTTATGCAATTGGTCCTTTCGCTTTTTTCTAAATTTACAATCCAATCCTTTTTATGCTTTTAATTAATTTTAAATTTGCCCATGAATTACATTTCATTTTCAATTTAATCCTTTGACCTTTTTGAAAGTCCAAGAAGCTACCAAGTGTCAATTTTTAGGGTTATTTATGAAATTGGTCCTTTCTATGTTTGATTTGTTTTAATTTCGTCCTTAAATCAAGTTTTATTTTGTTTTAAATTGTCCCAGTAATTTTAAATGATTTTTTTATTAGAGCCATTTTTTATTTTTCTCTAAAATATTTAAATTGAGCAATATTCCTTTATTTTGGGTTTTGAAAATTTGTTCCTTAACTTACTAGGCACGATTTTTCTTCAAACCGAAATAATCGAATACCCTTAAATCGAGGTAATGTTTCTTTATCTCTGGTTTTGAAAATTTATGCCTTAACTTACTTAGCACGACTTTTCTTCAAATCGGGATAATCGAATTCCCTTTTCCAAGGTTTAAAGCTTAACAACAAAGGAAAGCTTGTTATTTCCGGATCTCGAAATGTTATGTCCTAACTCACTGGACGTGACTTTCTTTCTCGATCACCTCGAAATAGGGAGACTTCCAAACAAAAATTGATTTCTTTCTTAAACATGACTTATGCATTTAAGGATTGTATTTAAAACTTTATTCGAGTTTTCAAAATTTTACAAACAAGACCTTAAAATAATCAATGTGATACCAATTTTGGGCGTGTGAAGGTGCTAATCCTTCCTCTCATGTAACCGACTCCCGAACACATTTTCTGGATTTCGAAGACCAAAATGTTTTCTAAATGGATTTTAAATATTTTATGGTGATCCAATCACATCGAATAAAAGATTGGTGGCGACTCTTATTCTTTCGATCATTTTAAGTACTCATTTTTTCGATTTTTAAATATTGTTCGAGACTTGTTTATTTTCTCAAAAAATAAAGTGTTTCGACAGTTGGGAAGTAGGCTGACTTAGGCGTTTTTGTGGCAAGAATTGACCTAAGGCCACACGAATTGTATGGAAAAACTCTAAGTCCGTGACGGTTGTTATCCGAGCTAAGGTTTGAAAGGCACCGTCGGAAGATGTCGAAGGAACTTACTGAAAATGTTGAGCCAATAGAGGCCCGTGAGAGGGCCAGGAAACAGAGCTATTCGAGGGATATTGTGTCGGCTTTGGAGGGACGAGCAGTCAATCTTGAAGAGACCATAGGGGACGTCAAGGAGAGACTTGATGGGATTGAGGATAGAATCCCCACTGAGTTACAATCTATGAAGGAGCAGCTTAGAGAGTATGTATGGGATTTTGTTAGGTCCCTTAAGAGGAAGCTGACCGGTAGAGATGAGACCATTGAGGCTATGGTCACAACCATGAAGGTGGAGATTGCGGAGCTCAAGGGTGAACTCTCAATTTACAAGGCTGCCTTGGACAATGGGGGATTAGTTGTTGCTGCACTCAATCCCAGTGTGGATGTTCCCAAGCTTAAAGAGTTTAAGGGATCAAGGTCCGCGAGAGACGTGGATAATTTCCTTTGGGCAATAGAGCAATAATTTCGTGCCAAAGGCATCACAAATGATGACACAAAGGTAAATATTATTGCTATGTATTTTGCTGATTTTGCTTTATTGTGGTGGCGTCGTAGGTCCACTGATGTGAAACGTAGTGGGATCGAAATTGAGACTTAGGAGGAGTTCCAATGTGAGTTCAAGGCACAGTTTTACTCGGAATATACCGAGGATGCAACTCGGGCAAAGGAAAAGTTACATCGGCTTACGCAATAAGGCACTGTGAGGGAGTATGTACAGGAGTTTAGTGAATTGATGCTTCAAATCTCAAACATGGGCGAAGCAAAAGTTACAACACCGAAGAGTCCAAGAGCTTACCAAGGCCATGACCGTTGAGGAATCATTTGTCGAGCTTATTGCGAAGAAAGATAAGTTTGAGCCTTCCAAGCCCAAGTTCAAACCAAAGGGTAATGGTGGGGGAGACAAAGATAAGTTCATTAAGAATGGCCATGGAAAGAAGTTGTTTGGTAAGGGAAAGCCTGTGAGTTGCTTTCATTGTGATGGTCCACACTTTATTAAGGACTATCCGAAAAAGGCCGTTCTTTATTCCGCTGAAGTAAGGAAGGAGGTGGACAAGTCAACTGAGGATCTTGGTTCGATATTAGGAGGTGCCAAAGACAAGACGAGTCAACGGCTGATGTTTGTAGACATCGTAGTAGCTGGCACAGAATTGAGTGCACTTGTTGACACAAGTGTGTCTTATTTGTTCATGTCTGAGGAGACTGCGAGTAAACTTGGTCTTAAGATTCAAAATGATTCGGGATGAATAAAAATGGTGAACTTTGAAAGTGTTCTGATCAAGAGGGTCACGAAGGGCGTGGATCTGCAGCTTGGTGAATGGAACGGTAAAGATGACATCAAGGTAATACCACTTGATGACTATGACTTTGTTGTTGGTTTAAGTTTCCTTGACCGAGTTAATGCTTCTATCTTTCCTTCTGGCAATTATATGATGATCTTGAATTCAAACCATCATCGTATGGTGAGAATTAAAAGGAATGGAAGCTTGAAGGGCAAAACATTGTCGATGATCTAATTTGCCAAAAGAGTACGAAGAGATGAAGTCCATTAGTGAGATTTTAAGGGAAGTGGGCCAGTTGCTTAATTCTTT
Source organism: Kokia cookei (assembly GCA_039519145.1). Taxonomy (NCBI): domain Eukaryota; kingdom Viridiplantae; phylum Streptophyta; class Magnoliopsida; order Malvales; family Malvaceae; genus Kokia; species Kokia cookei. Next base: position 16,240,767 of record CM076909.1, read on the forward strand.
TTTAGATGTAATGCCAGCAGAGTTGCTTAAGAATTTACCACCTGAGAGGGAGGTGGACCGCAAGATTGAGCTAGTGCCCAATTCGATGTCGCCAATAAAGGCCCTATATCGAATGTCTCTGTCAGAGTTGGAAGAGTTGCGGAAGCAATTAAAGGAACTTTTAGATACTGGGTTTATCAGGCCTTTTAAAGCCCCATTTGGAGCACCGATATTGTTTCAAAAGAAGCACGATAGGTCACTAAGGTTTTGTATCGACTATCGGGCTTTGAATAAGATCACAGTGAAGAATAGGTACCCTGTTCCCCTTATTGCGAACTTGTTTGATCAGCTTGGTACCGCAAGATGGTTTACCAAGTTTGATTTGAGATCGGGGTACCATCAAGTCTGAGTAGTCGACGGGGACGAGCCAATGACAACTTGTGTGACGCGGTCTGGTTCGTACGAGTTCCTTGTAATACCTTTCGGACTCATGAATGCTCCTGCTACATTTTGCACCCTGATGAATAAGGTACTTCAACCCTTCTTAGATTGTTTCGTGGTCATTTACCTTGACGATATTGTGGTTTACAGTAAGTCACTTAAGGAGCACGTGGAACATTTGAGGGAGGTGTTCTAAATCTTACGGGAGAATGAGCTGTATGTCAAAGAGGAAAAGTGCTCATTTACCCAACGAGAGTTGCCCTTTTTAGGTCACATTGTGAGAGGTGGTAGGATCTGGATGGAAGAGAAGAAGATACAAGCTATTGTGGATTGGGAAGCACTAACCAAGGTGATGGAGTTGCGATCTTTCCTTAGGTTGGCAAATTATTACCGACGCTTTATTGAAACCTATTCAAATATCACCGCACCCTTGACAGACTTGTTAAGGAAAGGTAATGTGTGGGTTTGAGACCTCAAATATGAGGCAACCTTTAATCAAGTGAAGGAATCAATTACGAGAGAGCTTGTTCTTGCCTTGCCGGACTATTCCAGGCCATATAAAGTACGCATGGTTACATCAGACTATGCCATTGGGGGAGAATTGATGAAAGATGGGCATCCAATTGCTTTCGAGAGTCAAAAGCTCAATGAGACGGAGTAAAGGTATATGGTCCAAGAAAAATAGATGATGTTGTGGTGCATTGCTTACGCACATGGAGGCATTATTTACTGGGTTTCAAGTTTGTGGTCTATACTGATAATGTTGTCAATAGTTATTTTCTGACCTAGAAAAAGTTGTCTCTGAAATAGGCTCGTTAGTAGGTCTTCCTGGCATAATTTGATTTCACGATAGAATATAAGCCGAGAAGTGCCAATATTGTTGTTGATACCCTTAGTCGAAAGATGAAATTTGTGGTAATCAGCCAACCTGATGGTTCTCTATTGGAGCATATTAAAGAGGGATTGATCCATGATCTCACAGCCAAAAACTTGATTGAGCTTGCCAAGGTGGGGAAAACAAAGAGGTTTTGGCTTGAGGGAGAGCTACTTTATACTCATGGGCATCATCTCTATGTGCCTCAGTGTGCGAAGCTACGCAAGGAAGTCATGAAGGAGTGTCATGACTCGATATGGGCTGGCCATCTAGGGATGCACCACACGTTGACCCTTTTAGAGGATCGTTACTATTGGCCTTGCATGAAAGATGATGTGAAGAATTATATGAGAACTTGTACAGTGTGCTAACAAGACAATGTGGAGCTGAAGGCTCCGGCGGGTTTTTTACAACCATTGCCTATTCCAGAACGACCGTGGGAGAGTGTATCAATGGATTTTATAGTAGGTTTGCCTAAGTCTGACGGATTTGGAAGCATTCTTGTTATGGTGGACTAGTTTTCCAAATATAGAACATTCATTCCAGCAACCAAGGAGTGCCCAGTTGAGAAGGCAGCTCGTTTGTTCCTGAAACTTATGGTAAAATATTGGGGAATGCCACAGTCAATAATCAGTGATCGAGACGGGCGATTCACAGGTCGGTTCTGGACAGAGTTGTTCAAGTCAATGGGTTCAGTCTTGAATTTTTCCACTAGTATGCATCCATAAACTGATGGGCAGACCGAACAATTGAATGCATTATTGGAGACTTATATTTGACACTGTGTGAGTGGTACACAAAGGGACTGACCGAAGTTGTAGGATGTGGCTCAATTCTCATACAACTTACAACGGAGTAGGGCCACGAATCAAAGTCCATTTGAGATAGTGACGAGTTAACAGCCACTCACATCTACCGTTTTTGTGGCTCATTATACTGGACCAAATCCAGTAGCTTATCAGTTCGCGAAGGATTAGCAAGAGAAGAGCGATTTAGCTAGAGCTTGTTTACACAAGGCAAGTAAGCGGAACAAGAAGTGGGCGGACCAAAGTCGAAGGGATGTTCAATTTCAGGTTGGTGACTTTGTCCTTGAAAAGTTACACTTGATTTTGAGATAAAATGACCTACACAAGGGGCTTGTGTGACGTTATGAAGGACCTTTTCGAGTTTTGAAGAGAGTAGGAAAGGTGACCTACAAGCTTGAGTTGCCATTGAAGCTCAAAGTCCATCCCGTGTTTCATGTAAATATGCTCAAACCATTCCATATAGATCAAGATGATCCGAATTGAGGTAAGTCCAAACGAGCACCAATGGGGGTAAATGTCTCCTACGATCGTGAAGTTAAAAGCATCGAGACCAACCGTGTGGTGAGAGAAAAGTATCATCGGTCAAGGCATGAGTATTTAGTACGATGGAATGGACTTCCTGACAGTGAAGCAAGTTGGGAACCTGCCGAAGCATTATGGCAATTCCAAAGCAAGATCGATCAATTCCATGAGGAGGATGGGACGAGGGCATCACTAGAACAGGTGGGGGAGAATGTCATGGGTTGTGTATTCGAGCCCATAACCATGACTCATTTGAGTGACTCGTCATGTTCAAAAGGAGGCATTTGGCCTAATCAGACTAGCCCATTGCTTGGAATGAGTGAAGGTTTATCTACAAAGCTTAGCAAACATGGAAGATGATCTTCAAAGATTGATAATATCAGATTTGATATGTATTTGAAATGTAATCTTTAGAAGATATGATTTTCAAACTTAGAGATTAAATTTGTAGATAGCTTTCAATCTTAACCGTTGATGTATTTAATCTTTACCATTGATTTTAGGGAGCCTCAACTATAAATAGAGGTTTGTCCCCCTCATTATATTCATTCATTGAGAAATACAAAATTGAGAGCATTCACTCAAAACTCTTCTCTCTTATGTTCTTGTTTTTCTGTAGCTTGTTCTTAGTTTGTTCTTCGTTGCTATTGTGTTGGTGCCTTAGAGGAATCCTCTTGAATCCTCAAGTGTTCGGAAGTAGGTTAACTTAGGGCTTTTTGTGGCAAGAATCGACCTAAGGCCGTACAAATTGTGTGGAAAAATTCTAAGTCCATGACACGAGTACCTCCTATAGAGTATACTCTTGATTTGCAATCATCGGTACAGTACATGTAGTGGTTCATTTAGGCGAGAAAACCATATTTACTTGGTGCACAATCGACGATAATCCCCCTGCACATGACTCGACATGGTCACCTCTATCATCTACCTCCTATCTCAAAGTTAGAGCCAGAGCAAGAGCAAGAGGAAGAGGTATTGGATGATGATGATCTTATTGTCTAGATTTTGTGGGATCGTCACATACCCTTGGCTCATCAAGCCAAGGATATCAGCCTCAGTTTGACGAGCCACAACAGTACTATGCTCCTTCCGGCCCATCATTATCACCGCAATACTCTACTCCTCCTAGGCAAACGGTTGCTAATGATGACGATGATCTTGACGAGCAACCTGACAAGAAACTTGACGAGTAACCTCGTTGTGCATGTCGGCCATCGCGAAGATATACCCCGAGAACCACATCATCTTATCATGTATTAGGGTTGTATCTATTAGTGTTTAATTGTGTATATTTGACTATTAATGAGTTGTAATGATGACATTTTACTTTAATTTTACATATATTTTAACCTATTTGATCATTTATTTAAATTTCATACTTATATACCGACTTAAATTTCACATATATTTTAACCTAATAATTAACAAAGATTTGTCTTTGATTTTCTACCTAAACGACCCAACCCATAAATTCAAAAGGGATCATCCCTTCATTTCCATTGTGCATAAATTAATTTCAAATTCATTCATAAACTTAATTAATTTTAAATGAAAAATGCCCAATACAAATAGCTTAAGCTCTATCTAATCTGGAGAATTGACAAATATGGTACGTTCGTTGGGGGCAATTACGCCGAGTATGCCCAGCTAACCTACACAATCCACACAGCTTCCTTCCGTATGTTTTCTCCATAATGTCCATTTCGTTACGAATTTCGGTGACATGCGGACGACCTTTCGGATTCCTTCGTAAACCTTTGTTCGGGATAAGCTCGAAAGCCGTCGAAGGCATCTCTCATGTGGACAAGTCAGGCAGGACGGGGAGCTCAATTTCCCAAATACGTAATGTATGCTATAGAGTGTAAACGGGGTCGATGAACTGTTCAACATTGAGTGTCATTTTAGCACAAGCTACAATGACATGCACACAGAGATAACAAAGTGTATCAAACCTCCTACAATCGCAATGACTATTCTGGAGATCAACCCCGTATGACCTAGGTGGGATACCAAGTCGACGCCCAATGGTCTCCATAACTTGAAATCGATGAAACTGTTATGAATATATTTCAACTTTCATCGTCCTCGCTCTTTGATGGTTTGCATCTATTGCATTCCTGACGGCTTCGGCAAACACGTGTCCAGTATTCATTTGATCGATTTGTCGTGTCCCCATTACTGGCATCAAGGTAGCTAGCCTGTAAAACGTAGTCGAGAACACAGATGAAATTGAAAGATATTGTATTTTCTTGAACACATCGTTAACCTACTCTACCAAGTTGGTTGTCATTTGACCATATTGATACCCGTTATCAAAACTTTGAGACCATTGCCACGGCTCTATGGTACCCAACTACTCTCGTGAAGGCTTATTCGTTTGGCCTTCCATGTTACGCTCAAGTCTAATCATTCTTTGTCGAAATCGGTATGGCTCTAGCTCGTACGCTGTAGGAATTTTAAGAAAACATAAGTTGCAGTCTCGAATTCAAACATTAAAAATATAATTTGAAACTAATTTTTTTACCCATTTTCACAAGTCATCTCTGCCAGTCTGCATTCTTATATTCTCGTTGGAAGTTAGCTGTAATGTGCCGACTGTAGTAAACTAATCTTCATGGTACACCAGTATGCCTAATGGCCGCAATAATACCCTTCCCTCTATCGGAGATAATGCAATTATTATTGTTATGAACAACATACCTCTGCAGGTTCGTCAAGAAGAATTCTCATGATTCCATGTCTTCTTTGTCCACAATAGCAAATGCTATCGAGAGCACGTTCTAGTTCCCATCTTGAGCCACCGCAATTAGTAGGATCTACGTATATTTCCTGTATAGCCAGGTCCCATCTACCTGGACAAATGGCTTGCAATGACAAAATGTCGAATACAGGGATCAAACGTCCAAAATATATACTGAAAATTTCTTTTTCCAGGTTGTATGTTGTTATTTGGGCCATAATAAGGTCGTGTCACTAACTCAATCGCAGTCCTCGGTACGTACTGTCGCATTACGACTCATTATACAATGCATCTCAATCATAAAACAATTGTTCCATTACCATCTGTTTCGCAATTCATGCTTTTCGATATGAAACGATAATAGAATCGTAATTGCATCTCGACAATCAATGTAGAAACTTTGATGGTCGGATCGTCCTTAACCATTGGCATGATATGTTTGCAGATAGTTTTAGAATCGAGTTTCCTATGATCTTCTGACAAACATGTTCAAGTGCATGTGTGAGGCCTATCAAATTTTCTTATCTCCCACATCTGCGACTTCTGGATAAATCCAGATCGCACCCGCCATTTGCAACATTCCATCAACACTCCCCGATATACAATGTCGGTTTAAACACCGCGACTTTGTAGTCTGTTGACACATTCATGCTATATCGCTTAATGAAAAATATGCACTCTTCCATGGATTCAAATTTTTGGCCAACAAACAACTCTTCACAATCTGTTGTTACAGCCAATCGGTGAGCAGGTAGTATATCAGGGTACTCCCTGAACTCGACATGTGTTGCATCGGGGTCTATAAGCTACATGTATGCCCCAGTAGGATTATTGTGTATCACAATATGTGTAACTGGATTTTCGACTGGAAACGCGTTATAATTTCCATCATCATTCGTCCCTTCATCATCGATATCATTTAGGACCTCATTCACATCTGGATTACTATCAATATTGACCTCATGATCAGAAGGAATACTACTATCATATCCAGCATCTTCATCCGCATCATTCTCGGGTGCAGCAGCATTAAGATCGATGTCTATCTCGCATACTATTGATTGACTTTCAATGTACGATACTGGAATCACCATACACGAAGTTGGATCTTTATTTTCTACTGGAGTTGGATCTTCATTTTCTACTGGTTCCACATCAACTAACTCGGCAAACAACTGAACTGGTGCTTTTGGGTCACTTTGATTCGAACAATAAAAAGCGATCATTGTCTCCACGTCTTCATCGTCTACAAGTTCCATCTCGATGAATTTGATAGGATATGTCGAAACTAGAAACTTGTCGAAAAGTTTTGAAATCCTTCTCCCACAACGTCTAAATTTTTTTACACTAATCCTTGCTTTCATATCATTAACTGAGACATTTCGATGAAATCTCATTCCTATTTGTTACCGACACTCAAATATACATCCAACTGATATTCTCAAAATTACTCTATCGAAATAAATACATACAAAAAATTAATTATTCATCTTCAATAAATTTGTTAAAAAAAAATATTTCAATAAAATAAAAATTAAAAAATATACCCTACTAAAATAAATTTATAACAAATTAATATCAAATTAAACATTAATTATCTAAACTAAACAGTATAAAAATAACAAAATAATTATCTTTTTAATTTTTCTCTTCTTCTCCTTTTCACTTCTGTTCTTCTTGTTTTTCTTTGATTTTTTTTCTCAAACTTAAACAAATTTTAAACATCCCAAAACTTTAAATCCCCCTTTTATAGGCATTTGGTGTTGTCACTTAAGTTGGCACCACTATTATTATTTTTTTTAAAATTTTTAATAATATTTAAATAGAATAAAAAATATAAAAAAATTCAAAATCTCTTGATGCCGCCATTCTAAAGTCCTCCTTCGGTATCCCATTATTGTATTTAATTTTATTTCGAAAAATAAATAATTTTTATATTATTTTAATAAAAAACCCTAGCAAACAAATTTTACCCTGCATTAATTTCCCCCAACCCTCAACATGAATTTGCCTCCCAAAGCCCCCCACAGACGGGCACATAGGAGATTGACACGTGGTGAAAACACCTCTTAGTGTCGCCATTCAATCCCCCTCCTCTAGTGCTGTCATTTAATTTGAATTTGAATAATTTGATGGATATTCTTTATAATGTTTAATTCAATAATTTAATATCGTTGACTATTTGATTAAAATAAGAATTTTTAAAAATATATTATTTTTAGTTGAGACTTTAAACTCAATCTTTTCTTTTGTATCTAAAAAAAGAAAATTTACATTAGTTATCAAAATTATTAATGGTGTAATAATTTGGAATAATTAATGATATGACTTTTTTTTTCATTTTTTTAGTCATTATAAGATAATAGTAAAATTATAGTTACGATTTTTTTATATGCTCACATTTGATATTTACTTTCTATATTTTAATTTGACATAATGTGATATTTGTTGTAAAACGAATGTCCATAATTTTCGAGATTTCATTTTCTTGTAACTCTTGTAACCCCTAAAAATTTAAAAGGTACCTTAATTATCTTTATTATATATTTATAACCTTTGGTGATTGAGGCTCTATAAATAGAGAGCATGTATATACTTTTTTGTATCCCAAGGAAAAGTTGAATCATCCTTGAATGTTTTTGTCTTTCTTTCTCTCTTAGTCTTTGTATTATTCTTTTAGTTTTATAATACCTTATCAGCACGATTTTATTAGAGAGTAATATGTTTCTAGTTTGTGTCAAGATTTTTTTGGGATCCAAGTATTAAAATTTAACGGGTTAAATATAAATTTGGTACTTGAGCTTGTCCACTTCTCCTTGATTGGTACTTAAGGTTTTTTTTTGTCCCAAATTAGTACCTGAACTTTTTTTTGGTCAACTAATTTAGTACTTTTTTTAACACTGATAAGTCTGGGATAGGTGACAATACCATACAACGATATGTGTTATTAGTGACAATATCAATCCCTCTTTTTAATGCTTAGATTAAATTTCTCAAAAATTTTCGCAATAGCCACAAAAATGCCTTGAACTTTTGAATTTCTCCAACGCCGATTTAAAGATTCAACCTTTGAACCATCTTGTAACTTCGACCACAACTTCGACTTGGTATGATGAACTTCTTCACCGCTCAGATCTCTCAAATAGGTTGACTATTACAACCATGATGGTTGGTATTTGGCCCTTTGCCAAATCATTTTATGCAACCATGGGATGTGATGGTCTTGGTACTATAAATGATTGAAGGGTTGGTTAATGGGGTTAGGAGTCGATAATTATTGTAAGCAAACAAAATTGTTGCAAATTTGGGGTTTCTTTTTTCACAATATCAAATTTGAGTTTTTTTTTATTTGTTTCTTGATATTCTAATTGGTTTGGTATTAAATGAGTGATGTTCTTTTTTTGTTGAATATCCATTTCAAGTATTCATTTGGTTATTTTATTTGTGAAAAAGCCTTGTATTTCTTGGTAGACTCATCACTATGCTGTCTGATTTGAGTTGTTAGATTAGCTTGCAAAGGTGCTAGCTCTCTGCCTGATTCAACCACTTCCCATAAATCATACGCCTAAAGATATGTTTTCATCTTCACTACTCAAATGTGGTAATTTTCTACAACAAAAAAAGAAGGTGGAGGTGGTGTGAAGCTTCTAGATGATATTATAACACTAACAAGATGCAGACAACTTGTAACACCCCTTGTCTGGTACGGTCGTCGGACCCGAGTAATGGGACATTACAACTATGAATTTACACTTCACACCCATTAAAAATCTCATTTCTTGTCATTAAACATTGTCATATAAATAAACATGTGAGAAAATTCGAGTTTTGAAATCATTTTTATTTGATTTGATCTAAAATGACATTTTAAAAATCTTGATGGACTTCTATCAGTACCCGAATGGATATGTATCGATAAAAATCAAGTCAGTAAACATCGAAAAAAACTGCAGTTTCCTACCAGAACTGGAAGTTCTACCTATTCAAGTATAGGTGCTACTGATACAATCTATACTTCTACCGGTACAACAGATTCCAGAGAGCAAGGTAGTTTTTGCCCTGCAATTTCTGCCAATACAAAAGATCAAACTATCCAAACAAGATAGCTCAGTAGCTAAAACTACTTAAGATATACATAAATATATACATCTCAAACTTCTAATAAAATAAAGCATACCACTATGCTTATAGCATATATATTCAACATCCTGATTACATGCCACTTATAACTAGACCAAAGTAAACAATTAGTTACCGAATAGTGTGATCTCCAAAAATAATTCAATCGATAGCTTAAATCTGACGATCTGCAATGATTAAAAAAAATACCAAACATGGTAAGCTCGCTTAAAGCTCAATAAGTACGTAATAAACTTGAACTTTAACTTACCGTAAAGGATGTAATTTAAAATATTTTTCAAGATAATTAATATCATGATCATGAGTTCGTTAATTACCTATACAACACAAATCTCACAAGGTTAGTGAGTTCGTATGTAAAACATATACTTTATCTTGATATCAAATTTATACATGAAAAACGCATTTGGAATATAAACCAACCATCATATTTACATTTAACAATCACATTTCATTTCAAATATCTATATCTATTGTCTCAAATCTTTCATATATTTTCACATAACCAATTCATATAACTATTTCATTTTATCATTTCCTATACATATATAACACTTTTGAAAAATCATTAGATCTTGTACTTACACTTATTTTCTCTACAACACAACCACACAAAAGTAGTATTTGCAACAATGAAATATACAATTTCCAAAATGTCATAGAACATGTAATATTAACATGTCGTATACACACTTTATACATCACGTAACAGATAAGCATCGCTTTTCCCTTTCAAGTGTTCATACCGGTAAATTGAACTCACATGTACAAATTATATAACCTTTTATATACATATACCTTTGTTTAACCCTTTTTCACTCATTGAATCAAATGAATGACATCAGATACTCAAGAAGATGCTCACACGAGTTGTGATTGTAATTATGTATGCCCACACGAGCTGTGAAATGGGTATACTCACATGAGCTATGGATCGGGATGTTAGCTACACGATGCTGCTCACACGAGCTGTGGAGAATCCACAACAAATACAGGACCTCAGTCATCGGTAGGACATCCAAGACCAGCACCCGTATCATGTAATGCTCACACGAGCTGTGAAATGGGCCTGCTCACACGAGCTGTGGGTCGGGATGTTAGCTACACGATGCTGCTCACACGAGCTGTGGAGAATCTGCAACAAATGCAGGACCTCAACCAATAGTAGAACATCTAAGACCAACCGTATCATGTAATGCTCACACGAGCTGTGAAATTGGTCTGCTCACACGAGCTGTGGGTCGGGATGTTAGATACAAAATGCTACTCACACGAGCTGTGGAGAATCCGCAACAAGACCTCAACCATCGTTAGGACATCCAAGACCAGCACTCGCATAACCTGTAAATAACCTCTAATGACATGTCATTTGTATCCTAAGTATTCACATGGTTCGAACGGGACCTTGATACATATTCATACTTTTTCCTTTCATTCCATTGTACCATTCCATTTTACATTATATGAAGTTCATATTTTTCATATATATATATATACTTGATTTTTAATAAACTTCGCAACTTATTCCATTATACAAATTAACACATAATGGTGGTAAAATCTTGTACATATATTTCTTCTTCTACAATACAATATCTCTAGGCTAATGGATATCACATAGAAACATATAATTCAACAATTAATGTAACTTGTAATAATAACATATTAAGTATATATTTCATCCATCATATGTTCAAAAACATAATTTCTCCTTTCAAGCAGTTGTATCAATATTTTTCAACTCACGTCCATTTATTTCACATTTTTTTCTAAATATAGTAATCAACTTAAATATCACCATCTCATAATCCACATCATATCATACAAATCTCAAGTAGATAAACTGGATTACAACCTAAATAGATATGTATTATATCACAAAAATATAAAATAATTAATTTAATAAATTTACTTTTTCGACCGTTTCATTCATTATCCTTCTAGATAATATTTTTTTCAACCTTTTCATCTATTAGAAAATACGAATATATTGCCATGGTGTCTTTCAACCATATTTTTTTCATTTTCAAGAAATTATTTAAAATGACGTGTTTTTTTGGAAAACGACATGTTTCGAAAAAATTATTTAAAAATCGAAAAAAAATAATGGGAGTCACCACCTATCCTTTATTCGATGTGATTGGATCACCACAAAACGCTTTAAAAAAACCGTTTTGAAAATATGTAGGTCTTCGAAATTCAGAAAAACAGATTCGGGAGTTAGTTACGCATGAGGAAGGATTAGCACCCTCATACGCCCAAAATTGGTACCGTATTGATTATTTTCGGGTCTTAATTTGTAACATTTAAAAGCTTGAATAAAGTCTAAAATACGATCCTTGAATGTATGAGTTAAGTTTAAAAGAAATCGGGTTTGTTTGGAAATCCCGCTACATCAAAATGATCGGGGAAGAAAGTTACGTCCAGTGAGTTAGGACATGACATTTCAAGATCTAGAAATAACGAGCTTTCCTTTGTAAAACCTTTTTTTTACAATTTTTGTGAAAAGGATATTCGATTATCCCGATTTGAAGAAAGGTTGCACCTAGTAAGTTAAGGCGCAATATTTCAGAATCGAAGATAAGGAAACGTTGCCTCGATTAAGGGTATTCGATTATTTCGATTTGAAGAAAAATTGCACATAGTGAGTTAAGGCACAAATTTTCAAAACTCAAAATAAAAGAATATTGTCTCGATTTTAAAGCTTTTATGAAAAACAATTTTGAAAATAAGCATGCGAGTTTAATACGAATAAGCAGTTAATAATTGATATTAAATAACGTGAAGTAAGATAAATAAGAAGATAAATTATTTACGAAAAATCAAAAAATGCAAAATACGAGTGCATAATAATTTAAAATTAAATGCAAATAATGATGAGAAAGAAGAATGATACAATCGGAGTTGAAAATGAGACTTTTCGAATACCCGGGGGTAAAATGGTAATTTTGGATTCTCGGGGGTGAAATGGTAATTTTGGGAAAATTTGGGGTTAAAAATGGGATTTTTAGACATTCGAGGGTAAAAGGGTAATTTTGAGAGTTTCGTGGTCGAGAATGGAGTTTTTGGACATCCGGGGGCAAAATGTAATTTTTGGAAGTTTCAAGGTTTAAAATGGAATTTTTGGAAGTTCGATCGTAAAAGGGTAATTTTGAGAGTTTCGAGGTCGAGAATGGATTTTTTGGATGTTCGGGGGTGAAAATAAAATTTTTAGAAGTTTCGAGGTAAAAAAAATGGGATTTTTGGAAGTTTTTGGGGTGAAAATAGAATTTTTGGAAATTTAAGGGTCAAAAATGGGATTTTTGGAAGTTTTGAGGTTAAAAATGGGATTTTTTGAAGTTTTGAGGTTAAAATTGGGATTTTTGGAAGTTTAGGGGTAAAAATGGGATTTTTGGAAGTTTTGGGGTTAAAAATGGGATTTTTAAAAGTTCGAGGGTGAAAGGGTAATTTTGAGATAGTTTAGGGACCTCCAGGGCAATAAAACCAAAAACAGGTGACACGTAGCAGCCCCTCAGGCATCCTGAAGTCAGGGGACCAGTTTGAAATCCATGAAAAAATTTTGGGTCAATTTTGTAATTAAATAAAATTTGATTTGAGGATTAAATTAAAACAAATTAACAATAAGAGGGACTATGTACATAAATAAGTCAAAATCATGACACGCGGTAGCTCCTGGTGCTTTTAAAAGGTCGAGGGATTAAATTGAAAAACCATGAAAATCATTGGGCTAGTTTAAAATTAATTAAAAGTGCAAAAAGGACCTGATTGAATATTTTAAAAAAAGCGAAAGGATCGAACGCATAAATAACCCCTCTTTTAAATAACACGCGGATTCAGAGTCGGGTCGAGTCAGATTTCGGGTCGACCATGGGTAATTAGGTGAAACGGTGTCGTTTTGAGCATTCTGAAGCAATGCCTTCATAATACCCAAATCTCATTATTTGCCGGGCCATCGTGAAACCGTTGGCGTGTGTCCCACAAATGCCTTCGTGAACTTCTTCTAAGATCTTAGCTTCAATTGTGTCAACACATCTTAGCAACACCTGATATTTTCTCCTTTTGTACAAGATTTCCCCGTCTAGGACATTTTCACTGGCCAGTCTTCGTAATGTTCTCTTTTCATTTTTTTAGGCTTGCTCAAGGTACTTTTAATCTCTCACAAATTGAAGAATATTTTGGTACCATGGGCGATCATCTTTTTCTTCTTCTTCCTCTGTCTCAATATCACAACAATGAGCAGGAGCTTCATAGATACTCATCTGAATGGGCTTTACATTTTCTGTCCTACTCACCTTAATCATCGAGGCTAAAGTAGCAAGAGCATCGGCCATCTGGTTTTCTTCTCGTGGGAGATAATGGAATGTGACATCATCGAATTTTGTGATCAACTCGAGGACCAATTTACGGTAATCCACTAACTTAGAATTTTGATTACCAGTGCGGAGTCTTCATAAATCTCCAGAATTTTGATTCCCCGCTCTATGGCCGCACGAATTCCCAAGATATATGCTTCGTATTCAAAATCAAGTTTGCTGGTGAAAGGGTAATGATCTCCCTCTGGTGATACCAAGACTGCCCCAATCCCATTACTTGTGGCATTTGAAGCTCTATCAAAATTCAATATCCAAGGTCTTTTCTCCTGATATACATTAAATCTTCATTCGGGAAATCAAAGTTTATCGGCTCATAGTCCTCTAAGGCCCTATTGGCTAGGAAGTTTGTTATCGCGCTCCCTTTTATTACTTTCTGATTGACGTAGATTATGTAGAATTCCGAGAGCAAGATTTGCCATCGAGCTAATCTTCCGTTCAATGCCGCTGACTCCATCAAATACTTCAGAGGATCTAATTTCGAAATCAACCAAGTGGTATGATATAACACGTATTGTCTTAATTTGCGTGTAGTCCAGACTAGTGCACAACATAATTTCTCAATTGGCGAATGTCGTGTCTCGCAATTAGTGAATTTCTTACTGAGATAATATATCGCCCTTTCTTTCTTTTTGGATTCATCATGTTGGCCTAGTACACATCCTATGGAATTTTCAAAGACTGTCAAGTACAGGATCAATGACTTATTAGGAATTGGAGGTACCAAGATGGGAGCTTTTGATAAATAGTCTTTGACCTTGTTAAAGGTTTCCTGACATTCATCATCCCATACACCCAGGTTACGCTTTCTAAGCAGGCGGAAGATAGGATCGCATTTCTTAGTCAACTGTGAAATGAACCGAGCAATGTAATTTAGTCTTCCTAAGAACCCTCGAACTTCTTTTTGCGTGCTGGGTGGTGGTAGCTCCTGTATGGCTTTGACTTTATCCGGGTCAATTTCAATTCCTCTTTTGCTGACTACAAAGCCTAACAATTTTCCTGATGTGGCCCCGAAAGTGCACTTTGCTAGGTTTAGCTTTAATTGATATTTCCTTAGCCTTCCAAATAACTTTCTCAGGATTCTTACACGTTCTTCCTCCGTTTGGGATTTTGCAATCATGTCATCGACGTAAACTTCAATCTCCTTATGCATCATGTCATGGAACAGGGTCACCATGGCCCTTTGATAAGTTGCCCCTGCATTTTTGAGTCCGAAGGCATTACCTTGTAGCAAAATGTTCCCCATAGAGTGACAAATGTGGTTTTCATCATATCCTTAGGGTCCATCCTTATCTGATTATACCCAAAGAAACCATCCATAAAGGAAAACAGAGAATGTCCTGTCGTGTTGTCAACTAGAGTGTCGATGCGGGGTAAGGGAAAATTATCCTTTGGGCTAGCTTTATTTAGATCTCGATAGTCCACACACATGCGCACCTTTTCGTCTTTTTTAGGAACGGGGACTATATTAGCTACCCATTTAGAGTATTTAACCACCTGGAGGAAACCGGCGTCAAATTGTTTCTTGACTTCTTCTTTTATTTTTAACAACACATCCGGTCTCATCCTTCAGAGTTTTTGCTGCACGGATCTGCTTTCTTCCTTAATAGGGAGTTTATGCACCACAATGTCAGTGCTCAAGTCGGGCATATCCTGGTAAGACCATGCGAAGATATCTTGGAATTCCTGAAGCAACTCGATAAGATTCCCTCTAGTTTCTACGGAGATGCTTGTCCCAATTTTCACCTCTTTCTTTTCATCTTCGTGCCCCAGATTAATAACTTCCACTAGGTCCGAATGAGGCAAGATCTGTTTTTCTTCCTGTTCCATCATTCTTAACAGATCCGGAGGCAGATTACAATCTTGATTATCTTCAAGGTCCTGAAGCTCTTCCAAACACGTATCTTGCTCGAAGTGGGGTTCTAAGTTAGCGTCAGAGTTGCTCATATTATTGATATTTGAGGATCTGTAAAGGGATGAAAAGAAAGTCCAAAGAGCAAAATAAATTTACGAAAAAATGACTATGTGGTATATGTATGAGTATGTATGTATCAAAGAATAATCAATCTTGTTTATTGGATATGTATGAATGGTTTATTAAGCCGAATTAAGAAATAAAAGAATAATTACGGAGAAGAATATAAGATGGAAACTGCATTTCATTCAAAATAACTAAATAATGACCATGGGCCCTTTTACAAAAAGATTCATATTGCTTTCGAGCTTAAAGAAATAGGTGTTTTCGAGCATTACTCTGAGGAAATCTTAAAAATTACAGGGAGTACCTCCACGGTTCAATTATTTAAAGTGCTTTCAGGTGCACACGGACCAATTCTTGATGGATTCTCTTCCATTCCTTCATCTGATATAGCATTAATGTCTAAACCTTTCATGATGCCCCCTTTGGTTCCAATCATCACTCGCTCCTTTTCCTGCTGGTTAATCACCCATCCTGAGACGAAAGTCTCGTAGATGTGTGGGAAGACCATAGGTTCCCACGAGATGTCTTTTCCAAACAGTCTGACCTTCCTTCTTTCTTGTCTTTTCTCAAGCTCCTTCCTCTTTTATTTCGCGTCTGGCTTGTACCCCAGGCCATAACGATCCTATTTTTCTATTAGTATCGGCACATTAACTCTTCCTTGGAGGTATTTTCCTAGTCCTTTCCCAGGTATAGCTCCCTTTCCAACTGTTAATCGCAAGTCCATCTTGGTGGTCGATGATATTGTAGGCACAGGTATCTTCCTCCCTTCTGAAATGAAGGTTGAATCGACAAACTCTAGTGATAGGAACGAGAATTCCACAGCCTCCTCATCTATCTCTACGTAGGGTGAATCGCTTGTTATGGACGCGATTATTTCCTCCTCAGCATTAGTCGTGATCAGTAACCCTTCATTTATTAGCTTCACTTTCTGGTACAAAGAGGAAGGTACTGCTTCAGCTGAGTGGATCCATGGTCTTCCTAGCAGACAGTTATAAGTGGGCCTAATATCAATTACTAGAAAATCCACTTCATAGGTATTCGACCCAATTTGAAGAGGCACTTCAATCTTTCCCATTACCTTCCTTTCTGTCCCGTTAAATGCCCTCACTATGTTATTACACCCCTTCATGTGAGAGCTATCAATTGGCAATCTTTGTAGTGTAACTAGCGGTAGCACATTTAAAGCTGAATCATTGTCTATGAGTACTCCAGGTAGCGTATACCCTTTACAACGGGTAGTGATGTGTAAAGCCTTGGTGGACCCTATCCCTTCCGTCAGTATTTCGTCGTCGCTGAAGAAAATGAAGTTATCAGCACTCACGTTATTGACCAATCGATCTAACTTACTGATGGAGATGTCATTTGCTACATATGTTTCATTCAGCACCTTCATTAGTGTGCTCCGATGGGCTTCCGAACTTAAGAGCAATGACAGGATCGATATCTGAGCAAGCTGTTTGTGTAGTTGTTCTACTACACTATATTCACCATTCCTTAAAAACTTTTAAAAAAATTTCGCCTCATTCTCGGATACTGACTCATTTATGGGTACTTCGGACTTGCTAGTTACTTCTTCCTCAGGCTCACACATTCTAGCTTTCCCTTTGTTGACCTCTTTTTCTTTATTCACAAGGTCATAATTTTTACCGCTATGGGTAACAAGATTCACGTCTTTCCTAGGTTCCCTCTCTTTTGGTATGGTCACGTTACAATTGTAACTCTAGGGGACCTTTTTGCTGTCCTTGTAAGGAAACGTTGCAGGCTTTTGTATGATAATGCGAGGGGTTGTCTGTTCTCTTGTCGTGCCACAAATAATCACCTTGAGGCGATTGCTCCCATAAACCTTAGCTGTTCTGTCCTCGGAGGCGCAAACATCATTAGCTTCCCCTCCTTCTTCAAAAAATTACAGCTCCCGATTGTTCATCAGCATCTGGACCACGGCTTTAAACTTGACGCAGCTTTGAATTTCATGCCCCTTAACGGCATGAAACTCGCAATGGTTATCTTCACTGATCATCATACTCTTTTTATCTTTCACGATTATCCCTACTTTGACCATCTTTTGCCATACCCACTGAAGTGGAGACCTAATTTCTTCAACGCTTCTCTTAATTTTTCGAGTTCCTTCTTCCAGCAAGGCATTTACCCCTTGCTTTGGGTGATTAGGTAGAGGATTCTCAACTATATTAGGCTTTGCGGGCTCTTCTAACTTTACGACTCCATGCTCTATGAGTCCTTCGACTCGTCTTTTAAAAGCAGGACAGTGTTCAATCGAGTGTCCTTCTATTCCTACATGGTATTCACAGTGAGCATTCGCATCGTACCAAGTTGGGAATGGGGTTTATATGGTCTTACATGCTGAGGAGCTACCTCGTACGTATCGTATAGGATCTTGTAGCGTTCTTCGTATGAAATCGGAAGAGGGGTGTATTGAACTCTTCCTCTATCTGGCTTGATGCTCGGTTCCTATCGCAGGGCATTTTGGTAATTGCCCATTGGAGCTTTGGGCTGACCTATCACGAAAGGTCTGGTGTAGCTAGGTCTGTATACGTTTGCATTGTTGACCTCATTATCCCTTCTTCTGGGGGCAAGCCTTTTAGGGCTTTCTCCAGTTTCAATCTTGCCGGTCTTGATTGCATTTTCGATCATCTCCCCCGATATGACCATATCAAAGAAACTCTTGGTGGCATTTCCCAACAGGTGATTCAAGTAAGGAGCTTTGAGGGTATTGACAAACAGCATTGTTGTCTCCTTTTCTATCAGTGGTGGCTGTACTTGGGTTGTCACCTCGCGCCATCTTTGCGCATATGTTCTAAAGCTCTCGTTCGACTTCTTCTCAATATTTTGTAGTGTAAGTCGATCAGGAGCTATTTCTATCATATGACCGTATTGCTTTAAGAAAGCCTGTGCCAGATCTTTCCATGAATGGATCTTTGATCGTCTCAATTGATTATACCATCTGATTGCCGACCCAGCCAAGCTGTCTTGAAAGCAATGAATTAACAATTGGTCATTATGCACGTGTCCCGTCATCCTCCTGCAGAACATGGTCAGGTGGGCTTCAGGGCAGCTCGTCCCATTATATTTTCAAATTCTAGAACTTTGAATTTGGGAGGGAGAACCAGATTTGGAACCAGACTTAATTCTTTGGCATCTACCTCATAGGAAATTTTAATCCCTTGGATCGCGTCAATTTTCTCCTCTAATCGCCTGTATTTTTCCTCTATTTGTCTAGGGAGATCCTCTCTTATCATCACGTCAAAGTCTGAGACTCCCAGATTTGCAGCATTATCTTCTAGGTTTGACCCAAATCCAATTGGATAATTGGCCGGTCTCGACGTGCCCCTAACCTGCTGCTATGCCCTTATAATAATGGTAGGCTCTCGTGCCGACATTTCATGTGAAACCGGGTTATGGCGAGGTGTAAAGCCTGGGGGGACCATTGGGTCCTCTTCTTCTTCAATAGCAGGGCTCTTTCCTTTATCGGCCATGTTTTGTTTTACTTGCGCTAATTCATTCATTAAGGTCTTTTGTACCACCATGAATTGACTTTTCATTTCTCTACACATCATGGTCATCTGCTCTTGGATGCGCTCTAGCATCTGCTCTTGTAATTCTTTTTGGATTTGTTCATGTCTTTGCTCCATAGCCTTAGTTTTCTTTTGGGTATTATAGCGATGTGAGTTTTCAATGATTACTGATGCAGCTGATGGTAAGTTTTTAATAAGTTAGGATCGTTATGCAGAAATATGCAAAAATATGATGCGAATAAAATGCATGTATGCAAGAGAAAGGTATTGACTTATAATTCATTTTCCATTTAGAAAACTTCATTTGGATAACAAGTTCCTTAACATAAAGCAAATTACATAAACGGTTTTGCTTTGATGCTAAGAGCCTTGACTTTCTTAAGGAGGCTTGATAGCTTTTGACCTCGTTCCGTCTTTATCTCGTACTGTATGCCTAGCTCTTCTGCTTCAACTGCCATTGTTTGCACATGATCAGCTACTCCGCGAATTTGATTAAAGGCCTCACCCATAACATAATCCCTCTCTCTAACTTCTTTTTCGGTTCGTTGAAGGTGTCAATCATTTGTCTCCAACGTCCTTTCCAAAATCTCAGTTCATATTTCACTATTTTGTAAGGAGGCTTCTAATTCTTCCATCCTCTTACTCAGTCTCTCGATCTCAGCTCGGCTTGCTTTCAATTTCATTACTGAATTTTGGCTACGATGCCTGTACAAGGACTCCTCCAATTCTCCTACTCGAGCTTTTAATTCAGTCACTTCGGCTTGGCTTTCCAGAAGGCTACTCTTCATAGCATTTCCCTGAACTTGGGCGTCTTGAAATTTGTTTTTCCAATGACTTGTTTTATTTTTCTCTTCGCGGATTTCCAGCTGCCATTGCTCTGACGTCTTACCTAAACCGACAGTTCTTATTGACAATCGAAGCTTTTTATAGTCCTTTTTTAGGCTGCTAAGATCTTCCTCAGCCTTATTCTTCCCTTTTCTCAATTTTTCTGCTTCTAGCTTCTAAACATCGACGTCCAATCCTAAAAGCACTTCCTCTTCTTCCAACTTTTCTATCATTTTTTCCATCTCAGCATTTTTCTTTTCGAAATATTATTTAATTATTTCTAATTCAGTGGGGACAACCTGCAAGTGTTCTTCAATTGGGCAGACAATCTCCGAGTTTGGCACAGGAATATTGTCGTTGATCCTTCTGTTTCTCCACCAATCATATTCTGCAGTTATCATGGGATTGACGCCGAATGCTTTCATTTTTAGAACTTGGTTCCATGCATTTGAGATTTCCCGAATCCTTTTCTTATTATTTTCTCCTCGGTACACGAATTCATACTGAGCTATCCCTTAAGTCATGGGTATGAACTGTCTTGATCTGTATTGTCTTGAAACCAACAAAGGTGCATATCTGGTTGCTCCCCATATTCCTGCCAATGGGACCCTGTCAAGATCTCCGTACCGATATAATAATTCACTTTATGTCTTTGCATGAACTGCTCCCCATATCCCTTAAGTCATGGTATGACTGTCAGGAATGAACCATGGTGCTTGCCACTCTATGTCTTCGTCTTTGAGGCTTTAGAGTATGATCATCCACTTTTCTTCTGAGAAGTTTTCTTGTCTTTGCATGGCCACGAACTCTTTCAAAGGGGAGTAATCTTTAGACAAGTACTGATAGGAGACTTTTTCTGTTTTCCAAAAGAGACTATGAAACCATACCATCAATAGTGATGCGCAGGCAATAAATCGATATTCTCTCTCCTTTCTGCATGCATTTAAGGATTTGAAAGTTTCAGCTAGTATAGCCGGGACAGGTGTTACTTTTTTACTAAATCTATCAAACAAATCTATCACCGCGTCTTCTATATGCCCAAAGCTTCTGGGAAAATGACTAACCCGTAGATACTTAGGGCTAGACTGTCGACCTTTTTCTTTACATCTGGATGAGCCAGTATCAAATCTCGCAGACTTTTCCACGAGATGCACTTGTTATCGCCTTTGACCTTAACTCGAACTGTAATCCACTGTTCGCTCATGCCCGTGATGTTTATTAATCTTTTAACCATGGTCGGGAGATTTGGAGCTCTAGAATATGCCTTATCTACCGACATCTTCGAACAACGGAGTAGAGTGGTGTATTCTTCTATCGTCGGTGTCATGTCTATATTCCCGAAGGTGAAGCAATTATAGGCTGAATTCCAATATTGTGTTAAGGCTTTAAAGAGGGATTTGTCTACCTTAACTTCGCACAAGTATGGCAAATCTCCGTATTCTTGGTAAAAGGTATGTTTCATGTTGTTGTCCCAACTGTCCCAGATCTCTTTCAACTCTAGCACATTGTTTTGAGCCGTGTTGATCCTGGTGTAATCCCAAAGCTCTGACTCATATCCCTCTACTAAGTTGTCCCCCTTTTGGCGTTGAGTCTCCTCCGACCACATGTGCACAACTATATTATCCTCCACTTTATCAAAGTACTTGTTTTCCATGATTAATTCTCTTATCGGTAACTAAACTTTTGAGTCTATACATTCTCTTTATATGATGATGAAATGCAATGCAAAAAGAGAAAAAAAATAAACAAGTTAGCGAAACACAACAATATCAATATACAAGAATAGCATAGAACCTAAGAGTTTGTCTTGGAAGGTTGCTAAATGGTTTAGTACAACTCCTTCTAAAGCAAGTTTTTATGTCTTACTACATGTGGTTTTAGGTTCTAAAGTAGGGGTACCCAAACCAACAGATTCCTAGATCCTCACCCATTACAGGCTCACACGGACGATTTCGATTTAGGGGGATCCATTTCCCACATGTTTGCACGAAAGTGAAAATTTCACGAAAACAAAGGTACTTTGTAATCCCGAAAGCAATCCATTATCCTGCACGGAGGTGAAGACCTCACGAAGGAGTAGTTTCAGGCTTCCACTTAAAAGGGTAATATCATAAGCAGATGTATGCAAATTTACACTAGCAATATCACATAATATAATGTCACAAAAGATGTTGAGGATCGCATATTAAACAGAACTGAAGCTTAAAAGTTTCCAAAGAAGACCCGAAAATAATCAATTTGGCTTGACTCTCGTTTATTTAAAAAGTCCCCAGTGGAGTCGTCAGTTGTCGAAACCATTCTTTTTTTGGAAAACGACGTGTTTCGAAAAAATTATTTAAAAAAAAAAAAAATGGGAGTCACCACCAATCCTTTATTCGGTGTGATTGGATCACCACAAAACGCTTTAAAAAAACCGTTTTAAAAATATGTAGGTCTTCGAAATCCATAAAAATAGATTTGGGAGTCGGTTACGGATGAGGAAGGATTAACACCCTCATACGCTCAAAATTGGTATCGTATTGATTATTTTCGGGTCTTAATTTGTAACATTTAAAAGCTTGAATAAAGTCTAAAATATGATCCTTGAATGCATGAGTTAAGTTTAAAAGAAATCGGGTTTGTTTGGAAATCTCGCTACTTCAAAGTGATCGGGGAAGAAAGTTACGTCTAGTGAGTTAGGACATGACATTTCAAGATCTAGAAATAACGAGCTTTCCTTTGTAAAATCTTTTTTTTTTAATTTTTGCGAAAAGGATATTTGATTATCCCGATTTGAAGAAAGGTTGCACCTCGTAAGTTAAGGCGCAATATTTCAGAATCGAAGATAAGGAAACGTTGCCTCAATTAAGGGTATTCGATTATTTCGATTTGAAGAAAAATTGCACTTAGTGAGTTAAGGCACAAATTTTCGAAACTCGAAATAAAAGAATATTGCCTTGATTTTAAAGCTTTTATGAAAAATAATTTTGAAAATAAGCATGTGAGTTTAATACGAATAAGTAGTTAATAATGGATATTAAATAATGTGAAGTAAGATAAATAAAAAGATAAATTATTTGCGAAAAATCAAAAAATACAAAATACGAGTGCATAATAATTTAAAATTAAATGTAAATATTAATGAGAAAGAAGAATGATGCAATCGGAGTTGAAAATGAGACATTTCGGATACTCGGGGGCAAAATGGTAAATTTTGGATTCTCAGAGGCAAAATGGTAATTTTGGGAAAATTTAGGGTTAAAAATGAGATTTTTAGACATTCGGGGTAAAAATGTAATTTTGAGAGTTTCGAGGTCGAGAATAAAGTTTTTGGACATCTGGGAGTAAAATGGTAATTTTTGGAAGTTTCAAGGTTTAAAATGGAATTTTTGGAAGTTTGAGGGTAAAAGAGTAATTTTGAGAGTTTCGAGGTCGAGAATGGAGTTTTTGGACGTTCGGGGGTGAAAATGAAATTTTTAAAAGTTTCGAGGTCAAAAACGAGATTTTTGGAAGTTTCAAGGGTGAAAACGGAAGTTTTGGGGTCAAAATAGGATTTTTGGAAGTTTCGAGGTCAAAATTGGGATTTTGGAAGTTTTGGGGTAAGAATAGAATTTTTGGAAGTTTCGAGGTCAAAAATGAGATTTTTAGAAGTTCGAGGGTGAAAGGGTAATTTTGAGACAGTTTAGGGACCTCTAGGGCAATAAAACCAAAAATAGGTGACACGTGACAGCCCCTCAAGCATCTTGAAGTAAAGGGACCAGTTTGAAATCCATGAAAAATTTCTGGGTCAATTTTGTTATTAAATAAAACTTGATTTGAGGATTAAATTAAAACAAATTAACAATAAGAGGGACTATGTACATAAATAAGCCAAAATCATGACACCTGGTGCTTTTAAAAGGTCGAGGGATTAAATTGAAAAACCATGAAAATCATTGGGCCAATTTAAAATTAATTAAAAGTGCAAAAAGGACCTGATTGAAAATTTTAGAAAAAGCGAAAGGATCGAACGCATAAATAACCCCTCCTTTAAAAAACACGGTGGTCGGATTTCGGGTCGGTAATGGGTTATTAGGTGAAACGGTGCCGTTTTGAGCATTCTGAAGCCATGCCAAAACGACACCGTTTTGAATGGCTATAAATAGGCCATTCCTTAGAAAAAAATCATTTTTACCCCTGTTTCAAAAAAAAAACCCAAAACCTCTCCAAAAATCCTCTCCCCCCTCCATGGCCAGTCGTGCCCCGACCGATCAGTCCGGTCGTCGTCCGTCGCGCGTAGCCGTCACGCACCTCCTTCCGTGGCCGCGCGTCGTCTCCGCACTTGGTTACGCACGCCGATCCGATCATGTCTCCATCGATGCCTCTCCTTCCCACGCGCCACGCGCCTTCGTCGAAGGTAAAAACCCCTCTTTTTGGTTTTAAATTTTTCTTTTTTTTGAAACCGTTTTTTTTTTTAAATCTTTTTTATACTTTTGTTCTTTCTTCTTGCAGATCCACGCACGGCGAGGCGATGGCGGCATTCAGGGGGAACTCCGACGTGAATCTCCGACGACGACAGAACCGACCGAGGATAAGTTCTCTGCCCTTTCGTTTTTATTATTATTTAATAATTATTAATATTATCATTATTATTATTATCAAAACATTTATTATTATTAATGATCATTAAGAAAGCTGTGTATTATTATTAATGTCAATAATATAATTATTATTATAAATATTATTAATATTAACAAATATCAAATACTTTAAATGACCAAAAAAATAGTGCATGATAACAGTTAAGAAGTTAATGTATTTAATATATAGTACAGATATGAAGGGTTTTAATTAACTATAATAAATAATAATAAATATATATGTTTGGGATACCTGAATGCCTTAGTGTCTGAGTCTTTGGAATGGTTTAGATTTGTTTTTGTTGCCTTTGTGACTATTCGAGTGACTTTGCTCTGTATTGATCTTCGGAAAATATTAGTGTATATTGTATATTGATTTTTAAATATTCAAAATTCAACCCTTACAACTGAAATAAATTCGGCTTTTATAACCTATGTTTACAATAATTTTCTTTTGTCCTATGCAACTAAATGTATATCTAATCTCCTCTCTCTCTTTTTTTTTGCAGGTTCAACAGTGGCAGTGACGATTGAAGCAGCTGGTGGCAGTGCAAGTTGCTGGTGGTGCAACTTGGTGATGACGTGGTGGCTTCTGGTTGGCTGAGGTGGAGGCAACAGCAGTAACACTTAGCAGATTAGGGTTCTTTTCGGTTATTTGGTTTTGGGCCCAATTGGGCTTTGAAATTGGTTAGTTTGGATCATTTGAATTTGGGCCCAATTAGGCTTTGTAATTGGACATTTTGTATTTGAACTTTATTTATTTTAATTTTATAATAATTTTAAATTTGAAAATAAATTTAAACTTGAATTAAATTTAAATTTAAAATAAATTTAAATTTTTAAACAAATTTAATCCCAAAATAAATTTAAAATGAGTTTGGGCTCGATCAAGATTTGGGTTTCAACACAATTTATATAACGATTTCAATTAAAATTGTAAATTCACTTATAAACTTTTAAAGTAAAATATGAACTTACCTCGACTAAAACGGTTGTAAAACAACGTCAATGATTTATCCGAAACTTTAACTTTTCCTCGGTTTAAATTCAATTCTAGCACTTCTTGATCTAAATAATATAAATTCATTCAATTGAATAATTTAAAAAGCTTAAAATAATTAATCAAACCTATAACTCATTTTTAATGAAAATTTATAAAATTGCCCCAATATCTTTTTTTTATTCAATTTAGACCTTAGACCCACAACTTGTAAATTTTACCATTTTTAAAAGAACATCATGTTAGCCATTTTTCTCAGGGGTCTAAACAGCCCACAACTTTCACCCATCCACATTATTTCTCTTGAATTTTACTATTTTAACAATTTAATCTCTAACATTCAAAATCATTAAAAATCATTAAACAAAATACTTATATTTGACCATCAAACACAAGGATCTAGCAAATAAATTCACAAATACAACTATCCCAATCATGGTAAGTCCCCAAACTTTTAATAATTTCACAAATCTACCCCCGAGCTAGCTTGACTAAGTTAAAACGACATCAAATATGTAAAAATAATTGAAAAACAAACTCAAAAACTCACCAAGTCAAAGGGAAAGCTCAGCCAATGCTCCTTTGCTCAACAATGGGGGTCTTCCGTTGAGAGGTTGAAGAACAAATAAAAGAAATTCCAAAGTCTT
Source organism: Kokia cookei (assembly GCA_039519145.1). Lineage (NCBI taxonomy): Eukaryota > Viridiplantae > Streptophyta > Magnoliopsida > Malvales > Malvaceae > Kokia > Kokia cookei. Next base: position 16,267,220 of record CM076909.1, read on the forward strand.
TCTTTCTTTTCTTATACCTACCGCCACTAAATATTGACATGGTACATTTACCATTTAAGTCATCCCATTTCCCTTTTCATGGTTATTAGATCCTTTAACTTGTGAAATTTAACTTGTGTAACTTTTATGATTTAGCCCTTTTTACTAAATTAAAAATCAAATCATTAAAATTTTTGAATCGAACTTCAATATACATATATAGTAACTGTTAAATATTTACAGGCTCAGTTTACAAAAACAAGATCTCGAAACCTCGCTTTTCAAACCTACTTGAACTTACCCATAAATTCAATTAACATAAATCATCACATTAATACTTACTATTAATCTAATAATTGACCTGTAAATATTAAATAAATAATATTTACAGACTCGTTAGTCGAATTTATAGTCTCGAAACCAATATTTTCGACACCACTGAAATCGGGCTGTTATATAGCTATTTTTTTCACAACAAAAAACACACAAAAGCCCTCAAAGGTTTAAGCTCTTGATACCACTTGTTGGTGTTTTAATAAGAGAAAGAAGAACAAAAAGAAAACTCACAGACTTAGCAGATGGAATAAACTGCTATATGGCTCTATCTATATTTTCATTCCCAAGATTACAATATATGTCATGTGTTCTTACAAGTAATCAACTAATCCAATCTACATTTTAGAAGAGTAAAAAGAAAACTTGTACACAAACTGATTAAGAGATATCAATACCTAAAAGCATCATTTCAATATTAACTCTGTTTTTTCCAACAAGATAATTTAACAAACAGACTAGACAAAAAACATCAATTTATGCACTAGCGAATCTTGCTCGCACTTCATTCTACAACTCGTCAAAACCCTTAACGGCTCACACTAGATAGTGCGCGAAGTGGTTCGCATATCAATCTTAATTTGCTGAGCTCGCATCTTTTGATCAACTCACGTCTGTGCGATCTATGTTCGCCATTGAATGGATCACCACTTCACAACAAATTTACATTATCAAATCTTTCTTTTATTTTAAAGATATTTTTCATGCTTGTGTTTTGAGAAATATGTTTATTTTTATGAATTTTTTTTCCGGTCGGGGGGGGGGGTGGAGTTAGTCGGATCTCTCTCCCTTTCGCTCATTCTCCTTTCTTCTTCCTTCCAACTTTTTCTCTTTTTAGGTTTTTTACCTGTTTTTGGTGAGGATAAAAATATATATTTAACCAAATTATTGATAATATTCTAATTGCTCAGGAGGTAATCCATTCTACGAGGATAAAAAAAAATACTAAAGCTCGGATGGCTATTAAAGTTGATTTGGAAAAGGTGTATGACAGGATTCGATGAGATTATCTGTAAGATACCATGACGGATGCTGGTTTACCAAGTTCACTTATTCAGACGATCATGCATTTGTATTACTACTCCTATGCAAGTTTTATGGAACGGTGAAACCAGTAATTCATTGGTGCCCACTAAAGGTGTTGGACAGGAAAATCCACCTTCGATTGAGCCACCTGTTTAATTGTTTTGTTGCTGATTTAGAATGGCGAGGGCATTCAATATCCCTTTTTTTTTTTGCAGACAATCTAATTTTATTTTGCAAGGCGGATATGTGTGAGGTTGATATTGTCACAAGCATCCTCGTTCAGTTTTGTTCGTTTTCTGGTCATAAAATAAGTATTATAAAGGCATGGGTTTTTTTTTTTTTTTTGAATAATGTGGATGTTCATATGGATCAAAGTATAAGTACTAAGTTAGGTTTTAAACAGGTGGAGGATTTGGGTACTTACGGCTTCTTGATTGACAAAGTCCGGGCAAAGCTGAGCGGTTGGGACGCGAGAAAGCTCTCGATGGCCGGTAGAGTCACTCTTGCGAGATCAGTTCTTTTAACGATTCTCATTTATTTTTTGAGTTCTACTCTTATTTCAATTTCTATTTGCAAAGAGATCGAGAAGTTTGTAAGGGCGTTCATTTGGGAGTTCCTCTTCTGAAATGCGAAAATGGGCTCCTGTTTGTTGGGACAATTATTGCAGACCTATTGCTAAAGGAGGGTTGGGTATTCACAATTTACTGCATCTTAATAATGCATTTTTGCTTAAACTTGGTATCAAACTCTTATATGATGTCCTTGATTCAAGTTCTGAGAAGCAAATATAATGTCCTTGGTTGTTGGCCTGACTTCAAACGCACGAAGTTCTTGTTCTTACATTTGGTGATCCCTCTTGAGATTATGGCCTGAAGTTTTACAAGCAGTTCATAGGTCAATTGGCAACGGCCAGCTGACATTTTTTTTTCAAGGATAAATGGATTAATGGTTGTGGCCCACTTGCGGATTATGACATTGGAGATGAGCCACTTGATGAGAACCTTGCGGTCAAAGATTTGGTGCGATCGAATGGGGAGTGGGACTGGCAGTGGTTGGGCTGTTGGTTTCCTCGATAAGTGGCGTTTAAAATTGGGGGCTTACTGTCCCCTTCAGATGATTCTGGAATTGATATTTTAGCTTGAGATTGGTCTAAGAATGGTATGTTCTCTATTGCTGAAACTCACAATCACCATGCTGGAGCGTCTTGGGGGGCGATGATCTAATCTGGTCGTTGATTTGGAAATGCCCAACTCCGCAACGTGTGCGGCAGTTCCTTTGGATTGTCTTTAAAGATCGACTCTTGACTAATGAAGAGCATGGATGACGAGGTATGTCTGGTGATAAGCGATGCCGCCGCTGTGGTGCGGGGGTGGAATGGAACTTGCATATATTGAGAAATTGTGTTTAAGCTAAGGGCTTTTGGAATGGCCTTGTTCCTTCCAGGTCCAAGGTTAACTTTTTCTCACGACTTCTACGAGATTAGCTGCAATGTAACTTGCTGAACCATGACAAAATCAACTTAGACGATGGCATCTGGATTACGTTTTTCTGTCTGTAGATTTGGCTCCTGTGGAAGCAGCAGAACACTTTTGTCTTCCAAGGAGCTCATAGCGATTCTAAGGAATTGATGCGGACTGCCTTATCTTGGGTGCGATAGTACAATAATACGTTGGCTAACAGGAAAATTGAGATTATGAGTGATGATAGTAGACAGTGGACAGCACCTAAGGGTGATTGGGTTAAAAATTAAATTCAGTAGGAGGTCACCTGCGGACTCAGCTGGGGAATGGATTCTGGGATTTGCTAAGAAGTTTGAATACCAATTAAAAATTAACGCCTCGTTTATCTAAATAAAAAATAAAGGGTTTATTTAGTATATTATCACTTTTAAAATTCATATTTGCAAACATAAACAGATAATACTCCTTTAGGAAACTCTTTCCCACAAAATTAAGCAGACGAATATTATACTTGGAGGTGGTGCAAGCAATCTTGGGCTACTTGAGACAAAGAATTGTAAGACGAGCCGCCTTTGTCCAAAGCCTTCTCTGCATTTTGCTTCAATTCCTTGACTATGTTCTTAATTGCATGCCCTTCTTTATCCGCCATGATCGTCCTCACCATCGCCTCAATCTCCCCCCTTCCTACGATTTCCTCAGTCGTCGACACCTTTGGTCGAACAGCAATCTCGAAATCCTCAGTTAGCATTGCAGCATTCATTTTTTGCTCTGCGTAAAGCGGCCATGCAATCATCGGCAACCCATTTGTAATACTCTCTAAAGTTGAATTCCATCCGCAATGAGATAAAAACCCACCCACCGAAGGATGGCTTAGGATCTGTGCTTGAGGCGCCCACATTGGGATTACCAAGCCGATGTCTTTGGTTCGAGTGAAAAACCCTTGGGGCAAGTAATCGGGGGTTCCATCCCCATCGCTTTTCCCTATGGTAAAATAGCTCCCAAGTGCATTGTTTGATGGAGGACGAACGACCCAAATAAATTTTTGCTGGCTTTGCTCTAAGCCCCAAGCCAACTCAGTCGTTTGTTTGGCTGATAGAGTCCCCCCACTGCCAAACGAGACATAAATGACCGATTCAATTGGTTGCTTGTCTAGCCACTGTTTTACTTGTTTATCTAAAACTTGCTTCCCATCTTGGCTGACCAGTGGACCGATAGGATAAATTGGAACCTTAATAAGTCCCCCCAAGTAGTTATTATCCCTAAGTGCTTCAATGGTTGAAGACTCAAGATCTTGCCAAGTATTGATCAAGATCCCATTACTCTTCGTAATTTTAGTTCCAATAAATTCGGATTCATCAACACTATCAATGTCGTGAAACGATTCAAGAGTATCCTTGAAAGAAAGCGACTTACAACCTGGAATTTTCAACGGCTTTTGGCCCTTAACATGCTCCTCCAAGACGACCTGTTTGTCGATGCTTGATGAATGGAATATGACGGCCAGGAACCATGCGTTAGTAGTGATGAACACGTACTTAAGCATTCCAAACTCTTCAGCTATCTCAAAAGCATTGGCTCCGAATAAGTCCACAATCAAAGCCGTGGGGCGCATCTTCATGGCGGCAACCAAAGACCGAAGGCTCGGCAACGACTCCTGCATGATGACGAGCAGTTTTGTCACTAGATGTGAGTTAGGCTCGATGAGGCCCGAGATATCCACGAATGGGAGTGCAACGATGTCGAGATTATCGGGAGTTGGCGATTTGAGAAGGGATGTGGTCGAGGCATGATCACTTGCAACGAAAAAGATAGTGACATGAAACTCATGGTGCCTGACCATTCGTTTGCCAAGCTCAATGATAGGAACGAGATGTCCCATGCCAGGGCTGGCTAGCAGGGCAACATGAGGCTGAGCTTTCTTCGGCATGTCTATGGCTGACTAAAGATAAAAGAATTGCCGTTGGACTGAGATTAGTTCAATTCATCTAATATATATATTATAGGCAGAATAATGGTATTTATTATGTTTCCTTTCATAGGAAATTCGAAATTAAATTTATGCTAATTACCACGATTTATGATTAATTTGTTCAAAAATTGATAAATCAAACTGGTATAGGCATTTTATTTGGTCATTTATTGGCTGGAAATTTTTCAAACTCTCTTGTTTTTTTTTTACTCTCTTAATAAGAGTTTATTTCCTTTCCATAGATACAAATATTCTTTTAATAAATTTATGATTCCATACTATTAATTAGTTGATGCTGAACTTTCCATATACATTCATGCATTCAAACAGGGTCTGGGTATCCCTTATCATCCAACCCCTGAAAAACTACTTCTAATCCCTAAATTTGCTCTTGATCAGATTCATGGCAATCAGATTCCTCTAGAAAATGTATCAGATTCTTGTCACGTTCATTTAATTGTTAGATGCAATGTGCACCAATTAATAGACTTTTTTTTTCACATCATTATTTTAAATAAATTGCAATTCATGCAACAGATTTTCTTTGTCGCAAGGGAGCTTTGGTATTGTATCATATTAAATAAATTCCGTCTCGCTTTGACTATGTTTCAGATTATTTCCATCCATAGTAGTACTGGTCGATCCATATTTTTATTAATTATTTCAGTTTTATATACTTATATTAAAAATAAAATAAAATAAAATAATAATCATTAAATTAAGTTATTGAATTAATTTTATAATTTTAATATTTATATTTACACATAAAAACATTTATCTGTACGGAGTTATATTTGCATGTGTATAATGCATATTTTATTAAAAATAAGATTTTATAATACAAATATATATGTGAAAAATATTTTTAAAAATAACGATAAATTGAAAACAGTATACTAAAATATGTAACTACAGTTATGTAACCCCCATTATCCAATCCAGAATATACGATCGGATCTAGAGGGTTATTTAAGTAATTATACCCACATGCATACCGATAGTTCACACTCACTCACATGCACTCATATATAAATATATATAATCTATAGTAAAAATAAAGTAATTACTTCTCCCAAAATAAAATTTACTTACAACCCAAAAATAATAATAATTATCAAAGTACATTAAAAACCCGAAAACAAAATATTAAGATAATAAAATAAGTCTGTAATCTCGCCTCCGAGTACCAAGTCGCATAAATCCTGAGTATCTGTAAAGGAACTGTAGGGATGTGAGCTATAAAACCCAATGTGTCTCTAAAGTACATATAACCTAACATATAATCACAACCATTCATAGCTCAAAAAGTAACCACAAATCATATTCCAATCACAAGCACGATGCAATGCACCCATACTCTAACACACCAACACAATGAAAAGGTTCTCCAGAACCCTTTCCCAACCAATTGTCACCAATTGCAGTGTGGTTTTAGTATCAACCTTTAAAGGAATGATAACCACTTCTTCCACCTTACAATCCCACCCCATGAACACATAATGGTATGATTGCATAATTATCTCAATTGAATCTCAGTCTCAACTCATAGTATTTCTCATATATGAATATACATGTTATATATATCACAACACACAGTAGAGTAATCACAATAATTTTAATCAGTCACATGTTCTGTAATTATACATGACAACATCAACATGCTTTACACAACTCAATCGAAATCATACTATTTCCACATCACAACATAATCAACACAACATCAATATACCTCAATCATGCAATCACATATAACACAACACCCCAAGTAATAGGCTAAGTACAGTTAGAAACACACCTCTAGCAAACAGAAACTCTAACGACGAGGAAGTCATCCACCACGCGTTGATCGAATACCCGGTCTAACAATATTAGACCCTACAAACACAACTATATTAAATACTATCCTAGCCACTACTTAAACACAAAACTAACTAGAACAACTTACGTGTAGCTCTAGGAACCGGTGCAAGAGCAGGTTGCATAGGTGGAAGAGGAGATAAATCATCGGCCTCGGAGTTGTGATCACCTAAATACGAATATCTCAAATTAGTTTTCCTAAATTAAATCTCTAAATAATTCAAAGTACGAAACTAAAGACAAAACAGACAAAATGAGGCTTTCGGGTTCGAATTTGATAAAACGGACGGTAGAATCGGACTTAAGACGTCGAAAAATGGCAGGGTAAGGTTTCTCGAAAAAAGTCAACGGTCAAAGTCAACGGGCCAACAATCAACGGTCAACGATCAATGGGTCGGGTAAATGGGTTAATAGGTTCAGGTCGGGTTCGAGTCATTCGGCTTGGTACACCTGGTTTAGGTATGGGCTTGGTTCCACTTGGGTTTGGGTTTGATTCAAAAAGGTCTAAAGGGTTTGGGTCACAAGTTGGGCATTTAGCATTGGGCCTGCAACCTTTTGACCCAATTCCCCACTTAGCATCACAAACACCCACCCACATTAAGGTTTCCCCTTGCACACAAATGACACCACCACTAACCACCAAGCCTCACCTCTCGACAATGGAAAAACCAACAAAATAAGGCCTAAACAGCCACAACACCAAAAGCACAACTCACCCAAAATCACGAACGGCAATCCACACGACGGAGTAAAGGCGGGGACACAAAGTCGAATGCTTTTCTCCACAAAAGACACTAACGACGACGACTTGGGGAGTTTGAGTGAATGGGTTTAGTTCGCACAAGTATAAGAAAAAGATTGACGGTGGCGGTGACTAGCACGGATGGCGGAACGACCTTCAATCGGAGGGTGATCGGAAAACACAATTGAGAGTGAAAGGGAAACTTGAGATTTTCGGCAGAGATGAAGAAACAAATGGAAGGGGAAGAGTTTCAAAAAAAAAGTTGTTAAGGGTGTTTAAATACCCCATTAAAAAAGTGAATTTATTCAGAGACCTTTAGAGAGTTTTAGGGTTTTTGAAACAACCCCATACTTTTACCCGAATCACAAACAGGTCCCAAAAATTCCAAATTGGCCACAAGGTTTCATCCTGAGCTCAATTAAGTCCTTAAGGTTTCTAAAATTATGAAAGAGCCCCTAAATTTCAAAAATTCCCAATTAAGTCATTTAATAAAAATAGGGTGTTACAAGTTACATGCTAATACTAGAGCAAAAATATTTAAATTGTAACACCCTTGAAACTGCTATAATATAAGTGGTGATATATTAAGCATACGCATGGTGAATTTTCCAGTTAAATAAAATGTGATACATCAAAAATAGTAGAGAAGGATGATGGATACTAAAAGATGCCAAAATAAGTAGTATGTTGTGAGAATTAATATGAAGTATGGATTAAATTCTAAAGATGTGAAATGTGAAGGGGTCAAATTGTAAAATTCAAAAGTTGAGGAGTTAAATTGAAGAGATGGAAAAGGTTGAAGGACCAAACTTGCACTTTTACCAAAATGGGAATGGCTTAAATGTAAGTATTAAAGATTTTTAAGGGTAAAATGATCATTTTGCAAGTAAGTTTTTTGATAAAATTACCAAAATACCCTTGGACATATGTGTAACACTCCTACACCTGGTTTACACATATAAACCCAATATAGAAGCATTACATTACAGTACGGCACAGAAAATCGAGTAACAAAAAAATTTTCTTTAAAAACCGGTGTCTTTTAAGACCATTCGAGTCGAAATATCATATATTACTCATTTCATTTCATAATTCATAACATTCGAGATAACATTTTTCCCACTCATTAGGGACTCATACAAGTACTATTGTACATGTCATTTCATTTAAAATAAATACCTATATTTGGAGTCCTCCAAAGGATGATGTGATGTGATGAGAGGTCCTTGAACTCGACTTTACTCCTTGTAACTTTGTACCTACGCGTTGAAACAAATGCGTTAAACCGGTGAAGGCTTAGTAAGCACTACAAAAGTAATGTAAATTCATTTAAATACTCTTACTTATAAGCTTTTACTTTACTCACTTGTATCATATAACTTACCACCATGACACATTTCATACTTACTTCCACTTTTCCACCATTTAGCCCATTATAGACTATCATAGAACCCATCGGATAAACGGAACTAACAGAAAGTACCGAAGTACTTAACAGAAACGCATAAGTGCTGGGGAAACAGAAGCATATAACTGCTGGGAAAGAGTAACCACACACAGTGCTGAACAGAAGCACACACAGTGCTGAACAGAATCACACACAGTGCTAAACAGTAAGCACGCTAGCGTTCCTTAATGGCATGCCACTAATATCACAACGGTTCTAATTCGTCTACATGGGCCCAATCTCATTTAACATCATTATCCACAGCTTATACATCACATTTACATATTTCTTCACATATACATAATCATGTATTTCTCACCTTTATTTTCTCAAATAAATCCATAATTTCACCAATTAATTACACAATCAATCTTTATAATTAACCACATAATATTTCACCCATATATTTTTCTCACATATTCATCATCACATACCTCTTACTTTTATTTTCACATTAATTTTCAAAGTTGTCCACTTGCGTCACAGTCACTATATTATTTATATCTTGAGCTACAGAACTCAAAATTATATTCCGCTTGATTTTTATGAAATTATACTCAAATATCTTTTCACCATAAAAATTTCAGAATTTTTAATTTAGCCAATTTGTACAGTAAATTCTTTCATTTACCCCTTCTCTACAGCCTGACAGTTTCGACCTTTCTTCACTAAAAATTATCTATCTTTTAGTAAAGAGATCAAATGATATTCCTATCTATTTCTTTTGAAAATATACTCATTAAGGAATCAACCATATAAGTTTCAGTCTCTAATAATTTTTCTATATTTTTCTATGATTTTTCAAAGTCAAAACAGGGGAACTCGAACCTACGCTAACCTTGTTATACAAAAACTAGTATATCTCGAAATATACAATTCCTTTTATTTCATTGTTTCTTCCATATGAAACTAGACTCAATAAGATTTAATTACATATATAATTCAACCCTTAACTCATTATATACAATTTTTGGTGAATTTTCGAAGTTAATCCTCTATTCTGTCCAAACTGTTTTACTCAATCACACATTAATCCCTTCATTTTATTATTGTAAACATTCAAACTATGTACCTATATAACAATTTTTATGCTAATAATCCATATACCATTAGAGAAAGTAAACTATAAATCAAAACTTTGTAGTACTTACAACAAAAAGGCTGAATTTCCTCTCTTTTTACGCCTTGCTTTATTCTTTTCCTTTCTCTTCAATTTGATCCTTGTCTCTCTTCTCTTTCTCTTCAATTTCACATAAACACATATAAGCTATAAGCTATAATTCAATAATTTTCAAGCTAAATAACAGTAAAATACATGTATGTCATGATAATTTAATCATTTCTTACCTTAACCCTTGAATTCAAAATTTCTCAATTTAGTCCCTATGCTCTCTATCATCTCAAAATGAATTCTATAAGAAGTTTGAGGTGTCTACTAACCCCCTTCTATACTTTTCTTTCAGAAATTTCAAAGAAAATAGAAGATTTTGGAGCTTGGAGGGCTTAAAAATGATGGAAGGACCTATTTGGAATAAAATTAAAAGTTAGATGGAAGAGAGAATGGCATGAACGGTTGGACAATGAAAAGAGCTGATATTTTTGCCTTTTAATTGATTTTTTAAATTTTCTCAAATTCTCTAGAAATCTCACTTAAAATATCTCACTTAATAGAAATGGTAAAATTGCATTTTTAGTCCTTGGGCCTTCTAACTTTACACTTTGGCCCAAAACTTTACCTCCAACAATATCTTCCACCAAATTACTCTTTTGCCCCTCTTTAATCAATCTAATTCCCATGATGACTCATAATTTAGTTTGGATAAATTGCTATTTAGTCCCCTATATTTTCTCACCTTTACTATTAAATCTTTAAATTTCTCCTAACCTTTCTTACTTTCTTTACATATTCTAATTCTTATTTCTACACTAACATTGTTCCAAATCCGGTTCAAAAACGCGGATGTTACAATATGCATTGAAGTTGAGTCATTGGCTTTGCTTTATGATGATGAAGGATTTAATATGGGTGATTGGATAAATATAATTATATTTATAAATTCATGAAATGTTGGCACAATACAAGCCCTTGGTTTTGGTGGAAAGTGAGATAAAATATTAGCCATTGGATTGAAATTATTGTTATAAGATATTTTATATTGTTTTATGATTATAAAAAGAGAAGAATGAAGAGTTTTTTTCATTCATCCATGCATCACACATCCATAGCATGGAGGAAGAGAGAAAACTTTGGTTTTTTTACAATTTCGTCCATATCCATTAAATTTCAACTTTTCAATCCAAAATCCCGGGAATTTGTATAGCAACCAAAGAGAAGAAAGTGATGGACGTATTGTAGACTAAAGAAAAAAAAAGTGATAAAAGTGTGAAAGGAAGAGAATAGAAGTAAATGAAGTGAAATCTAGCTAACGACGGGTAAGTGCTCCTATAAATTCTATTTATTTTTCAAAAGATTAAAGTGAAGTATGTGATAAAATAAGTGTAGTGAATGTGAAATAAATTAACAATAATAATGTGAAAGAATACATAAGAAATTATATTTATTTATTATAACAAGGGTAAATTTGATCAACAGTCACTTAACTTTTGGGTAGCTGACAAAACAATCATTTTGGTTTCATTTAAGTTACTCAACTTTAAAAAAGTGACAAAACAGTCACTGATTAACAGTTTCTGTTAGGGGCTTAACGAGTGGCAAGTTAACTAACTAATGTGGCCAGTTAACTTGTCACGTAGATAAAGCAACTAAGGATCAAGGTTTGGGGTGGGTTTATAAGGATCCTCTGCAGGCAACCCCCAAAATCCAAAATTAAGATTCTTTAAAAATGGGAATTTTTACAAATTTTTCATAAATATTGTGAGAAATTTCTTAATTAACAAGCTTTTTCACCAACATCCATGAAAGAATACATAGAAAAATAAAAAAAAATTCCATTAAAATGAACTAAAACTCCAAGTCCCAAACAATCAAATTTCAAAAAACACATTGAAATCTACAAAAACAAAGGAAAATAAAACAAACCCAAAGCTCAAAACAAAAGAAATAATTGGGTTTTAACTTTCAGAAATTAAAACACACAAGCAGCAAATAAAATCATAACCTAGAAAAGAAATGAAACCAAAATCTTTGTTAAAAAAAATACCCAAATTTATATAAAGATAATGGAGAAAAACTCTCTTTCAAATTCTTTTACAGGCATCTCCATTTTTTCTCTCCTCCTCCTTCTTATCTTCTTCCTCTTCTCTTCTTCTTCTTCTTCTTCTTTTCTTTTTTTTCTCTTCTTAAACCCTAAATTGGTGTTGATAAGGCTATTAAATTGGTGGTAATTTGCCAACTGGAGGGTTTTTTGACATTATGGACACTATCATTTGTCATGTCACTGTTTCGTGACGTTTGTGATGGAAAACGGTAAAAATGACTGTTTTGTCACTTTTTCAAAGTTAAGTGACTGAAATGAAACTAAAGTGATTGTTTTGTCAGCTACTCCAAAATTGAGTGACTGTTGGTGTGATTTATCCTTGTAAAAAATAAAGTGAGAAAGTGATATATTAAGTGACATGAAAGTTGGAAGTGTAAACAAGTTCATGTGTAGTGAAACTTGTAAAACAAGTGATTATGTGATAAGAAATTATCGCAGATGTGGTCCAACTTTAATTTTTTTTCCAAAAATTTTATAGAGTGAATTAGAATGAGATATTTACATGCTTAGAAATCTTATAAGTCTAGTTTTAAACAAAACAAACGAAATCAGATTCCGAATTTTGTCCTAAGAGAAAATCAAAATTTAGTGAAGAAGACTCAAGCTATCAAGCAAAAGCCTGTGACTCGACTTTTAAAAAAAATTGATATTGATTTACTTCGAATTAAATTTTTTAATTATTATGATAAAAATGTCATTGAGTCTAGTTTCAAAAACAACAAACAAATCTGTTGAGGATCAACCTGTATAAACAACGAACAAAAAAGAAGAGAATAAATTGAAAAGATTGAACACAAATATTTTATGTAGAAAACCCTCAAAGAGTGAAGAACCACATGCAAAGGACGCTTCGACTTTTCACTAAATGAGTAAACAAACGAGAGTACAATATAGAAAAAATAAACTTAAATGCACTAAACGTACACTATTCAAAACCCCAAATACAAAGCTCAAAATTCTAAAGAGCAAACCGTTAAACAAAATCCTAAATCTCATAAGACATTCACAAAAATATCCATAATTACCACGAAACTCTCACCAAAACTCATATGCGGTTACATCTTGTCGCTCCCAAAGGAAAGGCTTTTTTCTGATTGGCATCACAAAAGAGGATACAAGTCCCTTTAAATAGGCTAAGATTAAAATTCCAATCATACTAAAATATCCCTAGAATAATCATAGTTTAATTGGGAAAAGATAACATAATTTAACTAGGAGAAAAATACGAGACACATCCCACATAATCTTAATTTTGAATTTTGTAAATCGTGATAGAAATAATTTAGTGACAATGTATGACTAGACAATCATGTTTTGAAAGGTTGGGATTTTTAAATTACTTTGCACATGCGAGTTGTAATAAAAAATGGGTCATTTATTGTAAATGAATTGAACTCACAAAACTCGATCCTTATTGCTGAAAAAAATTATTTGCATTGATGAACAATATACAAAAGCATAGTGAGATTTGAAATAAGTGTTATTGTGGTAATGTGAAAAGATTATAATGAGACATAATGTGAATAGAAGTGTTAGAAATGAACTAATGTGATATAATGAAATTTATATTGAATACTTGGTTAGGTGTATGGTTCACATACGTACTTACTAAGCTTCCATGAAACTTAATGCGTTGTTTCTAACCAGTACTGTGTAAAAAGTGATCATGTGGAAAATGTTCTAATCATGTGGAAACTGACTTATCTCAATAAAGTAAGATGGACAATATTGTGACATGTACTTAGGCAATGAAGGTGTTAAGTAGTTAGTGAAATGCCTTGAGAACAAGTTGTGTTTAAGTCATGTATAAGTCCTGAAACGTGACACCCTTTTGCTTGGGTTATTGATTTGACTCAAGTGAATGGGTGTTACAAAAGTGCCCTCCAATATGATATTCATGTTGTTAATATTGCTTGACTATCTGCTTTTAACTTCGTATTAATTTAAAATTATTTATTCAGCGTTGTTTAAAATTGAATCTGATTGACGTTGAAATCCAAAACTTGTCATTTTATCTGAAAAGCTTTAACATATTTATAACTTCAATGTTAATTTTCATAATGTTTTAGTATTGTTGACAGAAATTGAGATTTTGAGCGGTGGTACACATTATGTAGAGTTATTTTGATTTATGTTTGAATAAATTTTTTATATTTAATTAAATTGTGTTTTGCTAAATACAAAGTGTGCTATTCTTCCAAAGCATATAAAAAGTAGCACAAATTTTATTAAGAGACACTCAAAATATAGTTTAATAGATAAAGCAAAGCTTAACACATTAATTGAGCTAATGCTTTAAAAGAAGAACCATTGTGATTCCAAGCTTTTTCTCCACTTAATTTGAGTTGTTTCACTCTAGCTCTCATTGCATGCCATTCTTCATCAACCATTAGCCTTTTCACCATCAACTTTATCTCCTCTCTTCCCACAATTTCCTTTGATGGCAATGTTTTGGATCGCACTGCTATTTTCAGCTCTTCTACCAACAAAGTAGCATTCATTCTCTGCTCTGCATATAGGGGCCAAGCTATAAAGGGTACTCCATGGGTGATACTTTCTAAGGTCGAATTCCACCCACAATGAGACAAAAATCCCCCAACTGACTGATGCCTTAAAATTTCAATCTGTGGAGCCCAATCAGAGATTATCAACCACGTACTGTTGCTCCGGTCCAAGAATCCTTCTGGCAAGTAGCTTGCTAATCTTTCATCATTGCAGTAATTTCCAACGGTGAAAAATGACCCATCACAGGATTTTGCAGCAACTGGTGATCGGACCACCCAAATGAACCTTTGTTGGCTTAGCTCTAAACCCAAAGCCAACTCTCTCATTTGCTCCTTTGTCAATATCCCCCACTCCCAAATGATACGTACAAAACAGACTCACTCGGTTGCTTGTCTAGCCAATGAAACACTTCACTTTTGTTCGAGTCAATTCGTCTGTTTGGCGTTGTTACCGTTGGCCCAACTGGATAGATTGGAACCTTGTTGATACCACCCCAGAGCTTATCATCTCTCAAAGCAGCAAGCGTTGCTGGTTCCAGCTCCTCCCATGTGTTAAGCAAAATCCCATCAGCCATTGGGATCTTAATCCCCGTATTTAAATATTCCAAGTATTGTTGATCAGATCGACATAACATTGGATCTACTACATCTTCAGGTTGAAGAGGCCTACATCCGGGGATAAACAAAGCATCCTTTTCATCAACATACTCTCCCTTGACAACCTCATCGAGAACTGGAAGATATAAAGTCAAAGCAAGAAACCATGCATGCGAGGGGATGTAAACAAACTTGGGAATCTTAAATTGATCAGCAATGTCCATACTTTCATATCCGAATAAATCAACAATGAAAAGTGTCGGAGGGACACTCAAAGCAGAGACAGCAGATGGAAAAGCTGGTTTAATTTCACGCATAATAGCAACTAGTCGAGTAACCACTGTGGCATCAGCATGGACAATGTGAGAAATATCTGGTGGTGGGAGAAGGATGATTTGACATAGGTTCAAGCTCATAAAGGATCGGATTACCTGAGATTCTGCGGCTGATGTTAGTGAAGGAACAAGGAAGATGGTTACCTTGGAATTAGAGAGAGTGGCTAGGCGTTTTGCAAGCTCCATGACTGGAGTAAGGTGGCCTAAACCAGGGCTTGATAACATCACTACGTGAGTCTCCATTTCACATTCCATGTCTGAAACTAAAACAAGAGCCAACATCGAAGAAAAGTCATGGTATATTTATGTCAATAAATGGAGACTGATTTTAGTTTACAAGTGGTGGAGAATTCTTCTCTTTCAACTACTTCGGGGTGTTTATAAACTTACGTTTCCACCCATTGTTTTACACCACATTAACACCGTGTTTAGTTGGGATGGTGTGTTATCACGTAATAATTATTCTTTAGTGATATCTAGAAATGACTATTCCATGCAATATTAAATAATAAAATAAAATTAATTTTTAGATTAATCCTTTAAAAACTTGTACTCAAAAAATATAAAAAAATATTTAATATAATTTAATATAAAAATAATTATATTAAGGATGTTATTAAATTATATATTTTTATTTTTATTTAATAATAATTATATTAAAATATGATTAAATTATTTATTATTTTTTATTAAATTATATTTAATAATAATTTTATTAAAATTTAATAACAATAATCATTTACCTAAAAAAAATTATATTAAGAATATTTTGATAATTTCAATTTTTTTACTTATGCTATTACAATATTTATTTTATTCAATCAAACACGAGAATACTATTACAGTTTTATTCTATTCTATTCATCCAAGCAATTGAATTATTGATTATAACTCTATTCTATTACATCTTTTTTTCATTACAATTCTATTCTATTACAATTTTATTTAATTTCAATTAATCAAACGTGTAATTATACTCATTTTAAAATTATAAGATGACATCTGTCTGTGTAGAATAATTCGCGAATTCAAGTAAGAAAATTTTACCCCACGCAATGGGTATCCTTTTCTAAGTATAATGATTGACTCACAATCCATAATTTAATGTGTAGCTAATGGATGTATATCAACAGAAATTTTGATCTCTCTATTTTTCTTTTTTACTAGTTTAGTATTTTTTTTTTTTTTTGGTAAATTAGTATTGTTTTTTTAGACTATGCGAAAGACTACTTAATTTTAAAAAGTTATAAAATAATTTTTGAATTATTCGAAAATTTTTTATTTAAGTCATTAAATTATTAATTTTTTTTCAAAAGTATTTTATTAAAAAATTTTAAGCAACGACTCGATGATCGATACGATGAATCAGTACCATCAACAAATAAAAGAATATATCTTAAATCAAAGTTGATATGATGGTCAGTGTTGAAGATCCAAGTTGATCCACATGACAGACATAAATTAAATAAAAATAAAAATAAATCTTTAAAAATATATATAATAAAAAATTTATATTTTGTCGAGGTATTTTTAATAAGTTCATATATATATTTTATTTTTATAAATTATTAATTTTTTGGTTTTGTTATTTTAAATATATATAATATATATTTATAAAAATATATTATAATATAAAAAACTTACAATATTTTAGAAAACATACAAAAATTTTAATATATAAATTAATAAAAAAATAAAATTTATAAAAATATATAAACATATAAAACAACTAAAAATCTGTAAATTAATAAAAGTATGTCTACATTGAATTTGGGCAACATTCTGTCAAGGTTCATTATTGATGTAGAAATATTTTTATATTTTTACTAATTTATATATTTTAACTTTTTTTAAATTATATTTTTTTTTCAAAAGTCATTTAAAAACTTAAAATCATAATAAACGCATGACATTAAACCAACCACTAAATAATGGGAATAGTCATCAGATCGTTAGGATTAATGGTAAGCTTTCGATCAAATTGAATTAAATGAAAAAATCTCGAGTTAATCAAGTTGACGAATCACATTTTATCATCTTAATTTGATTTGAAATTTTTCAAATCGAATCGAGTAAAATAAAAATCAAATTGAATCGAATATATTTATTCGAATTTATGTTTAATTCAACTCAACATTCAAACTTAGTTCTTAAAAAATTTCAAAAATCTATATGATATAACCACAGCTCAACAGATCGGAATTAAAAACTGAACCAAACCTCTTATAATGATCGGTCTTACTCTAAACCCAATACTCCTGTTGTTGCCCATCTCACTCTTTAATTTTTCTCCGTGAATTTTCCTAAGATCCAAACAGGTCAAAAGGAATCCATCTTGATCTAGTGTTTCAATTTGCACAGGAAAAAAAAGTAAAGGACTGAACAAGCTATAAATATGTGTCCACTTACAGCAACCTCTCCTTTGGTCCTCCAGCAGTGGGGGCATCCTGAAACCAGCCTAAGTTTTTTTGTTGTTTTTCATTGGAGTGATTTTTTTTTCTTTTACAAAATGATTCATGGTTCAGAAGAATCATCCCTTCCCTTTTCTTTAATTATTATTAAATAAATATATTCATCAGAGTCAACCTGATCTTCGAAGTTCTAAGAAACTCTTTGCTTTACTAGAGTTTTTTTCTTTTATAAAAAATGAAAAAAAAAAACCCAGAATCATGGGAGAAATGTTGTCAAAAGTTTGTTACACATACTTTCCAGGGAAAAGTATGAAATAACCTTCAACAGAACTTGAAGGAGATGATAAGGGCGTGATACTCTGATGAACAAATTTGTCTTCTTTATGATCCAACAGAGGGAACTGCAAGCATAAAAAGAAATAGATTTATAAAACATGTATGTTCATGTTCGTTTGTTTTTTTTTTTAATATATTTTTTTAACCTTTTGACAACTCATACACACCTTGCACATATAGGCGCTCGAACCCGGGACCCCTAGGATGAATAATATCTTCTTTTTCACTGGAGCCACTTATTGGGTTCTCATGCTCGTTTGTTTAATGTTCACAAACATGTTCATTTAACTTAATCGAACATGTTCACGAACATTAAACGAACATGTTCACAAACAATGTTAATGAATAATAAAAAAATTAATAAATAAATACATACATACACATAGATATTATTTTAATATTTTTATAAGAAAATATCATTAATAAATAAACGAGTCATAAATGAGTTAATAAACGAGCTTATAAATGAGCTTTTAAACGAGCTTATTTGTGAACATAAACAAACTGAACACATCTCTTTTTATGTTCGTTTGTTTATTAAACGAACATAAAAAATTTATTCATACTCGTTTATTTAGCTTAATAAACGAATGGTTCGCGAACAGTTCATTGAACGTTTTGTTCATTTACACCCCAAACTCGATATTGAAGACAGAAGAAACCTGGTAGTGTTACCTCATTTCTTTTAGGGTTTGAAATTTGAATGAATTGATAAAGATTGAAGAATGAAAATGAAAGGTTTGAATGAATTGATGAAGAAAAAAAAAATGGAGGGCTTGGGATTTTGATTTGGGGGTTTGAAACTTTGAATGAATTGATAAGTGATAGATTTTAGGGGTAAGTATTTGATCAAATCGAATTGAATGAAAAAATTTCGAGTTGACGGATCCTATTTTATCATCCTAATTCGATTTGAAATTTTCTCGAATCGAGTCAAGTGTGATGGAATTCAAATTGAATCAAATATATTTGTTCGAATTAAATTTTTTTTAAAAAATAGCTTTGGGTTCTTATAATCACTATCACCCATTATAATCAAATTTATCCACCGCAATCAAATTTGTTATTAACTTTTACCACCTCATAATTTATTTATTAATCTTTTATATACTGTTAGCTTCTTTGCTTGCTTAGTTGCTTCAATTATCTTCTAATTTTTGTCACTATATATTTTGAAATTTAAAAAGATAGTAAATGTAAAATTGTTATTTTTAATAAAAATTATTTTAAATATAAAATGCGAAATTGATACCAAGATAAAATTTTAACACGAATATTTTATGGCATCATTAATAATTTAATTTTAATACAAAATGTAATTTTAATTTAATAATATAAATAGTATATATAAATAAAATTATTACTATTTAGGTTTACAATTTTTTTTGATGATTTTGATTTTTTTTTATTTAGGGGTAAAGGGTGAGAAGTAAAAGTTTTGGGGGTTTTACGAGTAAAATTTTGAGGGAAGTAAATAGGGGAGTAAAATTTTGGAGAGAAAATATTCAAAAAAAAAATGGAGGTGGAATGAGTTTGAGGTAGGTGGGGGTTAGATTGGAGGAAAGTAAAAGTTTTAGGAGGAAAGTGGAAGAGAGTAAAAGTTTTGGGGGAAAATAAAAAGCTTTGAAAGTTTTTGGGGACAGTAAATGGGAGAGTAAAATTTTAGAGGAAAAATATTAAAAAATTGGGGAAAATGTGTTTGGGGTAGATGGGGAGTGGGTTGGAAAGGGAGTAAAAGTTTTGGAGAGAAAGTGAGAAGAAGTAAAAGTTTTGGGGTAAAAGTAAAAAAGTTTGGAGGTTTTGGTAAAAATGTAAAATATTATATTTTGATATTCGAATTATTCGAGTTATTAAAATTCGAAAACTCAACTCGATTCTAATTTGAAATTCGAAAAAAAAAAATTGAGTTAACTCGATTCGTTTAACTCAAAATTAAAAAAAAAAACGATTTTTTCAAGTTGAATCGAATTTTACTTACTCCTAATAAGTTTGATTTAGGAATTTTAAAATTTCATTTGGGAGGGGAATGGTGGGGCAGGGGCAATAAAGTAAAACAAATTTGTGGAGAAATGTAAAATAAAAATAAATTTGAAACAATAAATAATAATATAGTTTTAAAATATAAAATAATATAGTTTTATATTTGGTTTATTAGAATTATTCGAGTTCAAAAATTCAATTCAATTCAAACTCAAAGTTCGAAAAAATAATTCGAGTTGATTCAATTAACTTGAATAACTTGATTCATTTAACTCAAAATTCATTTTTTTCGATTTTTTCGAATCGAATCGAGTTTTGCTCACCCCTAATTTAAATCATGTTCATGTTGAATAAAATGTTCTCAATATTTCGTAAACAAAACGATAATTGCAGGGCCCTCTCCTTTTTATTGATAAATTTTTATTTTTAAAACTTTTATCTCTTACTTTTTCAGTAAAGTATAATAGTTTGGACCTTCAAATGTTGAAAATTGTTTACTAAGTATATAAGATATAAAGTTTTTTTATACTGTTAGATACTATCGAACCAAAATTTCATTACACGAAACATTCTAACCATGATTTTCAAAATTTGACCAGTGGTTGAATTGGTTAAATTATCAGTTCGTTGGTTCAATCGATCATTTTGATTCAATGAAATAAATCATTAAAAGATAAAAAAAATTAAAATTTAAACTTTTTTGGTTTAATCGTCCAGTTCTCAACCCAACCAATCTAATAGCTTTCTCTGGACTGGTACCCTTTCCAATTTTGATCCAACCGATTCAATTGGTTTATTTGGTTCAATTCAAACAACATTGATTTTGACAATTATTCTCATTATCCAATAGTTGGTCTAATGTCACGTGTTTATTTTAATTTTAGGGATTTAATTTTTAAAATGAGGAACCAATAAATGAATTTTTGTAGTTTATATATATTTTTTATAATTTATTAGATTCTTATAAATTTTATGATTTTTTTATATTTTTATGATTTTTAATGGGAGAATATAAGCTTAAACCAAAAGTTTTCACATGTCACCATTTGGTTGATTCATCAATTAATTTTAAAGGTCAATGTGATCAAAGACAAACATCGTTAACTAAATGACTTAATTGATTTTTTATTAACGTCGGGAGCTTAATTGAGTGCGAATTTAGTGTAGGGGCTCAATTGATTTTTTAAGGGCTTTTTTAACCTATAAACTTTGATTTATGGAATAATTTTTTTGCTTATTTATTGAGTTAATTTGATGATGGATTGTATTTATGAAACTTATTAAATAAAATTTTATATAATTGATAAGTATTTTTTATTTGATTTTTTAAAATTTAAATATAGTGATATTTGAATTGATACCACTAATATTTTTAAAATATTTTCCTTATCACTCCAATCAAAGTTTTACTTTTTATAAATATTTTATCTTTAAAATATTTTCCATTGGAATAGTGTTCAGTTTCAATGCTTTGACTTTTATAAAGGAATTTGCTCTCAATCCAGGGGCGAATTCAGGATGATTGACAGAGATTGACAGAGCTCCTACTCCCTTAAATGAGAAAATTTTTATTTAGATCATTAACAATTTTTAAAATTTTAAATTAATAAAACTAAAATTACACTTTTAATTCCTTTTTAAAAATAATAAAATTTTAATTTAATACTTTAAAATTTATATTTTTACTATAATATAATTTCGATCCCTTAAAAAAAAATTTTGACGTCCCTACATCAATCTCACCACACCTCACTAAGGAGGCTGTTTGGGAGACCACCAGTTGAAAGAACACATCTCACCGGTTCTCAATTTTGACTGGGGGATAAGACCATAAGTGGAGAAACAAATCTCCAGTGGAATGGGTAATTTCTATTTTACCCTTTCAACTTCTTCTTTTTCCTCTAATTGCAGTTGTTATTTTAATTAAATTATTTTATATAAATATAATATTAATTATCATTTAATATCAAATCTTTTTAAATAATTTCTATAAAAATATTTATCATCAAACCATGTTAATTAAAAATTAAAATAATTTATTATTCAAAAAAATAATTTATCATTTAATATAATAAATCATTTTAAATGATTATAAAACATTTAATTAAAATATTTATAAAAATATTATTATACATATTATTTTATTAAATAAAATTATAATTTCACATATTTTTAATAATTTTATAAAATTAAAATATTTTAAAACTTCTACCTGTATATATTTTTTAATATATTTAAATTCATATCACTACTGTAATTAATTTCACTTGTATTTAAATTCAAACTCATATCCTATTACTATTTTTAATCTCACCTCTATAATAATTAATTTCACCGTTATCATTATTTTTAATCTCACCGAAAATAAAAATACTGTCCACTCAAACTAAATTTTCGAGTCATGAAACCCGCTTCGGACAGTTACATTTTTGTGGGGTCCATTGTTACTTCCCCTCACTTGTAGTGGGATTCACCTAGCTCAAAAATTGTTTATATAATAATTAATTTTTTTTTTTTTTTGGCTAAACTATTAAAATAGTTTTTTTTCTGTTTATCTTAGTTTACATTTTAATCATTTTTGTTTGAAATGTTACGTTCTAATCACTTATCTTATCGTGTTATAACATTTTAGTCACTGAGCCGTTAATAATGTAAAGGTAAGCTATTTTAGATTAATTTATACAATTGATCACCATATTTTTTCGTTTTAAGCAATTTAATTTTTTCTTTTATGTTTTTTTAACTTTCTTTCTTTTCTTTTTTTCATTCTTTTCTGTTTCTCCTTCTATTTTACTCCTTTCTTCATTTCTTTTAACATAGTTTGTTTTCTTTCATTTTGCTTCAAGATCCATTACCACCATAGATAAGTATGAGTTTCAATGTGCTCACTAGCAGACTCGGAAGGGCTTGAGAAGTATGTTACAAATAATTCTGGGTTCTCTACTCAGCAACATATAACTGGATAGAGCTGTATATTTCTCACTTGCTATACATGAGGCCATTGACAGTGGTATATACCTTCCATGTATAACATATGTCGTAGTGTTTATAGTTTATGCATGAATGATAGCTAGACCCTGAAATGATCACTTGATTTCTTTTTTCTTCTGTTAGGGGATAGAAAGCATGTACAGCTTGGCACAGAAAAGCATTCAATTGAAACCAATGGCTTTTGTACATAGGCAGATGGGGCTTATAATTGGAATTCTTGGGGAAAATACTGAGGTGGCGTATGGGGATATAATATCAATTTGAATTCTCTGTTATTTCTCCTTTTGATTCCTTAACCTTATATTTACAAATAAATTTTAAGAAGAGAGTAGGTGAGAACAATAAAAAGAAAAATTACATAAAAGACTTGAATGCCTTGTTTAGGCTTTCACCTCTTTTTTTATAGGAAATTTTAACAACTTCATTTCATAATATTTGGAGTCCGTACAGTACCGGGATAAGTATCACATCTCCTTTCATCTTTTTGATGTCGACACATGTGATGATAAGGATAATGTATCTTTCATTTTTATTTGCTTGCGGGAAGTTTCCATAAAGCATGTTAGTACCTTGATTTTTCTTCTAGCCTTGATTTTTCTTCTAACACCCATTTTTGTTGAAAGTAGTGCCTTGAATTTTCTTCTGACACCTTTTTTTTGTCATTATTCATATAGTGATTTCCACATGTTCTTCTAGTATTCTTGGATGTTATCAAATTCATTTCTTCAATTTCATCCAGATTTAATGAATCATTGGATATTCGAGGTGAATTTCAATTTTCCCATGCGTTTTTGATATATTCCAAAATATTTTATGGAAAATCATCAATTTTCATATCAACTATCTTTTTTAATAACTGAATAACTTGCTCATTTGGCTCATCCTGCCTATTGCCGAAGCCATAATCATATACAAAGATTCTTCTTCCATCGGTCCAAAAACGATATGTTGTTTTTTGCAATAGGACATTAGCTTTGACTATAAGATCAATTTCTGCTTGGATTTGATAATAAAGAGGATTATTCTGGCACTTGTCAATGTATTTTGTCAAGTATTCCTTGTCTTCATTTGCTGCTGAGAGTAAGGGTCTTCCAAGCACAACTTTAAAATCTCATATTTGATATGACTGATAAAATTTTTCTTTTTCAGCTATACCAATTAGGCTACTAATATCAATATGATAATACTTTATATAACTATCTTTATTAGTTTTTCGTATTATCATAGATTTTATAAATGCTGAAAAATCGTTTATTAAATGAAAAGAAAAGTTTTGAATTGTGAGTTCTTTAACAAAATCCTATTAAATACTGCTTATATCAAATGTTCATGATCAAGTCTAAATTTTATAGCAATGAATTTTTCTCTCAAAATGTTTGTATAAACAAAAGACTGATAAAAATATTCAGAAAAAGATTTTTGAAATAAATCCTGCTGGTTGTAAATGATCCTATTAATTTTTTCAAATGTGTCGATCGGTAAAATAAATTGAGCTTTATTATAAAGACATAATCTAAATAGTTTATTGAAAATTGGGTTATTAGTTCCCATGTTTTTAAAATATTAAACTGTATCAAAAATATTATTTATCTTCTTAATATCTAAATAGCCTATTTCAAAATCATTTCAATCACGATATAAAATGGAATTTAATAATAATTCATGACTTTCTTGTTCTTTAGTTGTTTTTTCAACTAAAAATTGTGAAAGTTTAATAAGAGCTCTTCTGAAATTCACTCTTTGTTCAGTAATATGGATTTTCCATATTTCATTAATAATATTATATATTTCTAGTGGTAAACCTGGATTATAAAAATCTTTTACCACATTCATTTATTGTGTTTTCAACAAAAAAATTTCACACAGAATTTTATTGCTTTTTGAATTATCTGCTTAACTAGTTTGGTATGTAGAATTTGGATTTTGTGACCAAAGTAAATAATTTACCTGTGGTGTAAAAGTCTGATTTGGGATTGGTTGTCCTGTCAATGAGTATGAAACATAATATCCTTGATTAGGATAAAATAGTACTTGAGAAGGTATTCTTATAAAATCAGGACAATGATTTATTGGATTGAAATCATTTCACTTTTTGCGAACAGTTGTCCATTCACCAACTTTTTCTAAAGGTTGTTTACCTTTGTCCATAAGGTCTACTAAGATAATCAGCAATAATATTGTCGGTACCTTTAATATATAAAACTTCAAAATTAAAAGTACATAATTCATTGTACCATCTAATTCTTCTTGGTATCGTTTCTAAGCTTTTATTAGTAAGAAAATATTCAACAATTTAATTATCAGATTTTATGATAAATTTTTTAGATGCTAAATAGATAAGAAATTTTTTTATTCATTTCTTTATAGCTAATAATTCTTTCTCAAATATAACATAATTATTTTCATTTGGCTTAAATTTACATGAACTATATCCACATACTAATTCTTCATTATTCTTAGTTCTAGCTTTTAAAATACATCCCCAATGATTTTGTGAAGCATCTGTTTCTAAAATCAATTTATCAATTTGTTTATGTAAATAAACTTTAGGAATATGATTTATTTCATATTTTAACTTTCTTATAATTTCTGAGTCTGATTTTGACCAATTAAAAGGTTTGTCCTTTTTAAATTTTTCATATAACATTCCTATCTTTTCTGAAAGTTTTGGAAAAAAATTTCTATCATAATTTATAATTTCTAAAAATTGTTGAAGTTTTTTTTTATCTTCAATTTTTTCAGAAAATTCTTTTATTTTAACTATAATATGATCTTGTAGTTGAAGATCATCTGTAGATAACTTTAATCTTAAAAATTCTATTTCTGTTTTTTCTAACTCTGTTTTCTTAGGACTTAATATAATTCCATATTTTATGAATTTTAAGAAATGATATTTAAGTGTTTTCTATGTAAATCTAATGTTTTTGAAAATATTAAAATATCATCAATATATACTATACAAAACTACTTATATTTACTAAAAAAAGAATTCATCTATCTCTGAAATATCTGAAGTGCATTATATAATCTAAATGGCATTACCTTCCATTGGTAGTGTCCATTAGGTGCTTTAAAAGTTGTTAAAGGTCTACATTCATCTATTAGCATGATTTGCCAGAAATATGATTTACTGTCAAATTTACTGAAATATTTGGCATGTTTTGCCTGATTGATTAAAACATCCTTTCTTGGAATAAAATATCCATCAAAATAATATTTTGATTTAATCTTTTATAATTAATTACCATATTAGCTTTTCCTCTTTTTATTTCTACATGATTTCTAATCATAAAAGTTGGACCAGAATGTGGACTATTAGTTTCTTCTATTAATCCTTTTCTAATAATTTTTTGATTTGAACATCAAATTCTTCTATATCTTGTTTAGTATAGATCATAGGTTTCACTCTAATAATTTTATTGGGATTTTCCAATTTAATCTCACAATATCTAGGACTATTTTGCCATAATTTTAATGGTTCTTCACTAAAATTATTTTCTAGTATTTTAAAAAACTAATGATTTGTTTCAATTTGGTTTATTTGTTCTTTTCTTGGTGGTAAGAAATTTTTATCACATACAAATTATGATTTTCTACTAATGGTATTTCTATAGAAGTTTTTTCTATAGATAACATAATTATATTTTTATCAATAGCAAATGGTAAATGCTGATATATGAAATTATTTCCTAATAATATATCTCCATGCTTAGTTGGAAAAAATAATAATTTTGGTACTACAAATTTTACATTATTTATGTAGACTGGTATATTCCTAAATTTATATTGAATTATGGTTTCATTACCATTAATTCCTATAGCTCTAATTGGATGTTTCATGGGTTCTCATTTTTTTACAGGAATTGCATTTTTTCTGCAACTATTAGTGGTAGCTCCAGTATTAAGTAAAGCATGTAAAGAATATGTTTTATATTCTCTAAATTGAAATGTAACCTCGATATATGTATAATATTTTTTGGATTGAAAATTTGATAATATAATAACATCACTCGTTCCAATTTTCATTTGTTGAAGTATAATTGAAGATTGTATTTCTTCCA
This sequence comes from Kokia cookei, assembly GCA_039519145.1. Taxonomy (NCBI): domain Eukaryota; kingdom Viridiplantae; phylum Streptophyta; class Magnoliopsida; order Malvales; family Malvaceae; genus Kokia; species Kokia cookei. The sequence continues at coordinate 16,294,466 of CM076909.1, forward strand.
TTCTAGTGTTTCTAGAACTTACAGTTGGTTCTGTAGGAAATATAGGAATATGAACTGTTTTCATTCCTATAGGTGTTGAAGATATAGAATCTAAATTTTCTTCCTCATCCTTTATTTGAGCATTTGAGGGTAAAACTATATTATTATTGGTGTCTGTAATTGTATTATTTTTAAAATATAATTTATCTCCAGATGACATATATTCTATTATATATATTGGTTTAGATGTACATGATTATTAATATTTCCTATAATTCAATCTTTTGATACAGATAAATCGCTTAAATATAATAATTTTAGTTGTATTTCTATAGTAAATTTATTTGATTCTAAAAGTTCAATAATTTTATAATTGACTTCTTTTATTTTTACTTCTGCTGTATTAGCATATTCATTAATAGAAGTTCAACTTATTGCTAGATCTTCTGCCAAATCATTAATTTCAGAATTTTTTGTTTGAATTCTAAAACATAAACATTCTTCTATCAATGGATTTGTAATATATATAAAGTAATTTGGTTTTACTTTAAATTCTATTACTCTTGCATGTAAATTTGATTGAATTCTTCCAATAAGTGCTTTTACTGGATTTTCAAATATTTTATCTAATAATACTGCAATTATTGATATATCATAACCTTTTCTAAATAATGCTCTTATAGTTATCATTATAATTTTTAGATGTATGTATCTAACCTGAATATATTTCTTTTTAATCCTCTTAATTTTTTTCTCTAGAGAATAATGAGATTTCTGTTAATCCTCCTCTTGTATCTTTAGTGACAGTATTACCACTTATTTTTTTTATGTCTTTGAGTCCAAATTTTAAACTTTGATATTTTATAAATTTCTTTTTTAGAAATATGGTTTTTTTTTTTTATCATTTCATCAGAAAAGTTTTTTTCTTCTCCGATTAAATTTCTTAATTTTATATCTTGTTGTTCATTTTTAGGAATTTCTTTTAATTGTTTATTAGAACTACTTCTTGTATTGATCATAAATATATATTCATCATCATTTGTATCAGATTCTGTTTCTTATATTAATTCATATAATATTTCTTCAGGATTTATTTCCTCTTCAAAACATATTTCTAACTCTTCTTCTTCAAGTATTTTAATCATTTTCCTAGCACTTTTTCCTTTGTTAGGACAATTTGGTGTTATATGCCCTTATTAATCACATATAAAATATTTACATATTTGTTTTTTAGTGTTTTTAAGATTCTTTTTCCTAACGAATTTTCGTTTCTTTTTATTAAAGTTTTTTTTATTCTTATTTCATGGTTTCCATTTAATGAACTTATATTTTTTTATTTTTTCGTTTATATTTTCTATAATTATTAGGACGCACTGGTTTACATCCAAATTTCCATTTATTTTTTAATATTTTTGTACAATGTTGACTACTTAAATTATACTTAACTTGTTTAGCAGCTTTAATTTGTAGACAATGTGTAGTTATTCATTCTTTTGCAAAATTTATTCTATTTCCTATAGAATCTATAGTCTCAACGACTATTCCTAAGAGCTTACTATGTTTTTCTAAATAAGAATCATATTTTTTTTATATAAATCTCATCCCACGGAGGTGGTAGTTTATGAAAATATTAGTTTTTTGCAAAATTCTATATTTTCGTTTTTTAATTTTTGATATTCATGAAGGAATTTTTTAGAAAAATTTTCTAAATATCTAATATCACATAATTTAATTTTTGATAACACATAACTAGATATACTATCCTGATCTTTTTTATCAGTATAGCCACAAAATTCTATTTTTAGAATTTGAGTTAAACCTTTTAATACATCTTTGAGAGTTTGAATCTGATTGATTAACTGCCTTTTTTGTTCTTTATCTTTATCTAAATCTTTCTATTTTTTTAGGAATTGTAATACATCTCCTTGAAATGTTCCAACAAAATAATTTAAAAAAATTTCTTTTGTCCAATTGTTATTGTTTACAACAATAGTTATTGACTGTGCCCAATCGTCTATAGTTTTTCATAATCTGATATAGGAATATTTGTAAGATCTAAATATATTCCTCCTTGAGTAACATTTATTTTATTAAGATCGTCTATCCTATGTGGTATAGGTCGATTAGATGATTCTCCTAGATTTTCTGGTTTTATCTCTGTAGTAGCAATATTTTCAGTTTGATTATCGAAAATTCTTGTGATATTATCTAATTGTTTATTACAATATCTTAAAAAATCACCGTTTAAAAGATCTGAATCTATTTTCCTTTTTCATTTATAATCTTGATCTGTTTGATCAGTTTCCATAGGTTCAGTGATATCTATATTTTTATCTTCATCTGTTGAAGTATTTTATTCTTCAAATTGATCACTTGTTACTTGTATATCTTCTAGATTTATACTATTACTAGAATTATTAGAACTACTACTATATGTTGAATCATAATTTAATATATAATGATAATTAAATAGGATAAACAAATTTTTATGTTGTTCATAAAATTGTTCTATAAATTTTAAATATTCAATTCTTTCATTTTTATCAGAAGTTTTAAAAAAAATTTCTTTCTAATGTTCTATAAGATGTTTATATATTAAGTTGTGCTTTGGGTATCTAACCAATCATTGATATTATATAACATTTTAATTATCTTTTAGTTTCGGGAAGAAAACTTAATCATTTTCTTTGTTTTCATTTGTCTTGTGATTGCTCGGTGGGCCTTTCGTTGGCCGTCATTGGTACGTAGGAGAGCAGTTGATTGCTGGTTTTGTTTCCTTCGTCATAAGAGGTGAAGAAAATGGTAAATAGCAACCAAAACTTGTGTTGAAACAAAGAAGGAAGCAAGTTATTATCATATAGAAGCAGAGAAGCCCTTATGTGAGAATCACACAAATCTTGGGTATTTTCAAAGAAAGGTAGGGGTGCAGGGCAAAGATACAAAGCTATAAATAAAGGTTTTTCAAAATATTGTACTTAAAAGGAGAGCTGCAAAGATGAAGTCCAATTCCATATAGAACAAGCACATGCCATTTCCTGCAACACCAAAGCGACCATAGGTGTAAGAAGCAACGACTTCACATTAAGTATGAGCTTACGGTGAATGTCACATTCTAACATCGTTAAACTCCCAAAAGCTAGATACACTGTGAGAAAAAGGTGTCTCCGATCCGGCAACCCTTCATAGCCCATCTCACGTTCGACTCGAACAACTTTGGATCATCCCTCAACACTTGGGCAGCATCATGATTTAGAGGATCCTCGTAATTTGGTTCCTTCACACAAGATTGAAATATCAGACGGATACAAATACATGGAAAAGATAGCAGCCAATTCATAGAAACACTATAGCCATTACCGTAAACAGATGATATAGTCCATAGATTACTGTGTTTATATTGAGCACCGGCTTCCAGTCTTCACGTAAGATGTTAAGGCAAACATTTCCTTCCAAGTCAATGTTTGGATGGTAGATCTGGAAATCGGAGTACAACCCAGGTTATAACATAAACCAACACGATTTGGGTACAAGGATCGGGGGACCTACCGTTGTCTTGCACTTAACTTTGGGTGCCTCATGTGGATAGATGGGAGAAACCTTGAAGGAGAACAAAAATGTACCACCGCTGCGAAAACAATACGATAAGCCGAATTGTATGTGAAACAACAAGAGGTTTTCCACTTGGTTTAAGATACGAGTCATGAAACAAAGCTCTTACTGATAATATCCTTCATCAGGTCGTATCGAAACCTCGAAGTTCATCAGGTCATCCTTTCCATTAGGAAATGTTATGCCACAGGATTGGGGTAGGTTCAGCTCAGAAATGTCTGCAAATTTAAGGCAAAATCAAGCATGACATTCTTATGGATTAACCTCTGATTGCCTAATTCGATCCTAGATCAAACCGATCCTCTTAAATCCAGTTGCTTCAGCGCTTAATCTCATTCAATCTTTAAGAAAGCTAAAGAATTTTGCAAAAAAAATGAAGGGAATTTAGGGGTGAAATAATGAATTGAGTAAACAAGCAAACCTTTGTGTAAACGCAACTCGCCCGCAGTTTGCTTTCTCCTGACGGCTTCATCCTTCGCATTTTCAGCAGTTTCTCTCTGCTTTTCTTTTACTTTGAACAATCGAATCATAGCTCCTGCTAATAAATGTTAAAAACTTTGAAGAGAAGCCATCAATCAGAATTTAGTAATGGAATCAAAATCAGGGGTCCAAATAGCGGTGGCGCAGCGATATAAACAAATTTCAAATCAATCGCAGTGAATGGCTGCCGCAAATAACAATGTAACAGAAAATAGCGGCGATAAGGATCCCCTATTCCCGCTTAACCGATAGCTTTAAAAAGAAAATTGAATACAATTTTATATCAAATTTTTAATATTTTAAAATACATCATTTTTTAGTATTATATTAGTGTTATTCACAACATGTTTATTTAACTCAACTCTCTATTTAATGTCTAAAGTAAGCTTTCTTAATCTATTACCGTGCGCATGCTTTTTTTTATTTTGTATGAAAGTTTTTTAGAATAGTCTAACACTCAGACAATAATGATGAACTTAAGGAGAAGGATGACATCTTCAGATATTTGTGAGCTTTTCATTTGTAATTGTCATCATAAAATATTAAGAATTCGTATAAGTATTTTAAAGAAACAGATGCATATGTTAATATTTAGATTTCCACTTATTTTTAAAAAAAATTGTTTGCAAATTAAGATATTAATCTATTGACAAATAATTCGTCTAGAGATAGTGTAATGAACTGAAATAATATTATTTTTTAATTATTTAAATAATTAAAAAAATCCAAATTTACCATCTAAACAAATCTAGCAATCATAAATTCTGATGGATTGTATTATAAAACAATTATAGTAAGTGATATTCTTCTAAAAGAAAATGATCTCATTTTCAAGCTCTAGTAAATATGATTCATAAAATTTTAATATTAAATTTTGAAATTATACGTGAAATTTGATTTAATTGAAAACAAAACTTTTTTAATACATTTAACTGAGATTTTTAGTTGAAAAGAACATGACCCATGGTTTTGGGAGACAAAATAAAGGAGCTTGAAGGGTGGGTGGGTTAGCAGAGGGAAAGGGACGGTGAGGGAGGCGGGGAGAACCGAAATAGAGAGAGGGATGGTGAGGAAGAGGGAGAAGGATGGGAGAGTGGTGATAGGGGGAGGGAGACAAGAGGGGAGGGGGAGATAAGGATGGAAAATGAAAGTTCACGTGTGTGACAGAAAATAGTTAATACTGATTGATTTGTTATTTTTTACAAATTTAAAAATTAAGTTAAAAATTAAGTAATTGTTTTATCATTAGATTAAAATTGAGTGATTGTTAGTGTAATTATATGTACACTTAAAAAAATATGTGGCTTTGGTTCATATTTGTTGTGTAAAATGGTTTTCTTTTTCAATTTCCATCATTGACTTTTTATATATCTCTCATGCTATTATAAAGATTTCATGGTGATTAGCTCATATGATTTTTTATTTTTGGCTTAAATAAAAGATTTTTTTTTTTTAAGTTGTAATGTTCTTTTCACTAAATTATTTGTTGTCAAAAAGTGATCCCTAAATTTTAGTTTGATTACTAATTTTGGTCCAAACTGTTAATTTTGTAAAAAAAAAAAAATTTAAACTAATTAAAATACGAAACATGACTTTTTAATTAAATAAAAAATTTAAATTCAATATTAAAAATAAAATAAATTATTACCTCTTTTAGATATTAATATACCCATTAATAAATAAGTTTTGTTGTTTTAGCATTTTTTTTAATTTCTTCGGTAATTAATCCTCCACATTCTGTAGGTTCATTGAGAAAGTGGATGTTGATCACGAATTTTAAAGCTGCTTCATACCCAGGGCGAGGATCGAACCTTCTACCACTGATTAAGATAGGAAAAATCTTTGTCATCTCACCTAACTCCCGTGGTTAGTCTAAATATTTTATTCTAATTAAAGTGATGATGTGATTTTTTTAGAATTGTTACCACCATTAAAATTATTTATTAAATTTACATTTGTTACATGGATACCATTTTGTTTTTATTTTTATTTTTAAATACTACACTGAATGAAAAGAATTTTAAAGTGTTAACAAATGGGTCTAAAATTTTTAATTTTGAAAAATAGAGAGAGTAATTTCCTTAAAATAAAAATATAGCGATTAAATTTCGAAGATTACAAAAATTTTAAGCAAAATTTTACATTATAATTTAATTAAAAAATAAATAATTAACACAACACGAAACGTGAGCAGAAACGACACTAGTATTGATAACATAATAGATTAATAGTTATAATGATTTCTATACTAAAATAGTTGATATACAAAAGTTTGAACAAATAAAACTAATGTATTACTTTTATGATAAAAGAACTCCAAACTGATGGCTTGGATTCGACTTGATTCAATAGGGTGGAATTAGAAGAAAAAGAAAGGTTTGAGGTGGATTAAGTAAATTTAGAAAATAGCGGGGCACAAGTTTAGTGTAGACCCGCCTCACTTTGCCTTGAGTATTTACAAAAGTACATCTCGTTATATTTATTATTTAGATTTCACCCTAATTGTCTTAATTTTAAAACTCTCAAAGACCAACAAATTTACTCAACTTTTCTATAATCCAAGAACTGATTTGCAGCTATAAAATAAATAAAATTTAAATTGAATTGAATCGAGTCGAGTCGGAATTGAATAACCATAATGGAACTTTGGATCAAAATATCAATAATTACTTTATCAAAAGTATTTTTGTTATTAACGAAAGAATAAAACCTATTAAGTTTTTTTCTTTTCATGACGAAGTATAGCTATCATTTTTATTTATAAATGATGTATTTATTAACAATATTATTTCTATAAAATTAAATGCTAAACTTTTATTTTATTCTTTTGATGTTTATGAAATAAAATTAATTTTTAAAAAAAGTATTTTTAAATGACAGTATTTTGTAAAATAAACCAAAAATAAATTGTCGCATTAAATTTTAGGTATAATTTAAAATTCACCCTCAATGTTCATGGTTTTTTTCACTTTAGCCCTTAACTTTTTTTATTTCAATCTCACCCGCAATATTGCGAAAGATTTCAAATAAAGCCAAAACTGATAGAAACCGTTAGTAAATTAATAGTTAACATTTTTTATCTGACATGACATATCATCTCAGTTGATGACACTATTGAGGTGGCATGACACATCAACAATGAAGTGGAATTTTGAATTAAATTTATTAAATAAAATTCAAAAAATAAAAATATTTAAATTTAAAAAAAATTATAAAAATATATTAAAAAATTGTAGAAAGTATGATAAGTTTTTACTATGACTTAAATTCCTTAGAACTCTCTTATTGTAATAATTCGATTTGTACCATTGGATTTGGGAGAGTTCAACTATAAATAGAGTCATTTGCCCTCACTTGTAATTACTTGTCTATAATCCTTCATGGTAATTTAATACTATCGAGAATATTTACTCAAACATTTTGTGTGCGCTATTTGTCTATGACTTTTCTGTTTATTTGTGGGTTTTTTCTCTTTCGAGTTTACTTTCGTTTAATTTCGATGCATTAAAGAAATTCTACAGGAATTCTCATTTTTTAAGTATTCGACTGACTTAACCAGATTTTAACTCAAGAAATCGCCTTAGATTACACAGTTTGCAAGCTAAAATTCTGGTAATGTCACACAAGTGATTAGTTGTTTTTCTTTAAGTGATTTAACTAGCATACTTAAGAGATATATTACAATGTTAATACTTTTACTAATGGAATCGTAAGTGTTTAAATTCATCAGACTTCCTTTATGGCCTAAATTTTTTAAAGTGGTCTTGAAACATTTTAATATTCTAATTAAATCTTTAAAACATTAATATAATATCAATGAATTTAAGTCGATTTAAATATGATGTGTAATATATTTAAAATACATTAATCAAATAATAAATACGTTCACTTATTACGTGGATAATTTAGATAAAATTTTATAAAAAAATTTAATACGTGAAATTCAAATTATCAATGCTCGAAAATAAGTAGTTTGAATGTTTCTAAGTCTAGAAGTGATGTGTTATTTGTGGAATTTAGGGCCCGTTGAGGGAAGTAGTATCTGGGAAGGTTCCGCCTTGTGTCCGGGCACTTGGCTTTGGTCTTAAAGCTTTCTAATTCAATTTTTCTTTCTTTGACTTTTCTCATCATTCCTACAATTAAACCCACTTTTGACTTCATTCCTCTCATCTTCCGCGCTCTCTCACCATTATTTTCTCTCATTTTCCTTTCTTTTCTCCACTCGAAATCCTTATCCTGATGTTATTAGGTGCCTCCTTGAGTTCACTGGATCGTAGCAGCTTTGTTTTTATGAGCTCTATTATCTACCAAGGATTTCGAGAGAGAAGAAATCAGGAATCGAGAAACCATCCATTCTTAAGACTTTGAACCTCAAATTCAGGTAATTTTAGCTCATCCATTCTGGGATTACATACGAGAGATTTAATCTTTTAACCTTTGGGGATAATTATTTTGATTTTGTTCTCATCTCGATCTAATTGGTCCCCACACTTGGAAACTATCTCTGGGTTTTTATAATCTTACCCCCAAGCTTTCCCCTTTTTTTTTTTTTGGTTAATTTGCTGTACTTTCAAAAAAGAATTAGCTGTTTTTGTTGGATTTATGAAAAGTTTTCATCGGAGAAGGGCATAGGAGTCCACTTAATCACTGGGTTTTCACTTAAATTTGAAGTTTCTTCAGCACTGACCTAGGTTACTGTTGAACAGTGTTTCTGGGTTTGTTGATTAGTTATGATGGGGTGCAAATCTAGCAAAACGAAAGGTGTTGTAGAAGTATCTTCCCAAGGCAGGTCCGATTCTGTGATTGAATCAGACTTGAGCTTCTACGAGGCTGCTTGTAAAAATGATTCAACTTTGCAGCAATTTGATGCGACCCTCTATCAACGTACCAACGATGTCATTGGCTCACTGGCTTCTGGTATGGGTGTTCAAGCTTTATCTTTTGATTCACTCAAAGAGGTCACTGGATGTGTTTTTGAAACCAACCAAGAAGTGGTGAAAATCATCTTAGAATGCCACAGAGATATATGGAACAATCCAGACTTGTTTTCTTTAGTTGAGGAATACTTCGACAGCACTAAAAAAACTTTAGAATTCTGCACTGCTCTTCAGAATTGCCTCAAGCGTGCTCGAAACAACCAGTTAATCATTCAGTTGGCTGTTAAGAATTTCGAGGAAGAGGTGGGTTTACAAGTTGGGGATGATGAGAGGAAATTTGTGAAGACCTTAGACGAACTAAGGAAATTTAAAGCAGCTGAGGAGCCATTCACTAACGAGTTCTTTTTACTGTTTGATTTAGTCCGTAGGCAGCAGGAATTAATGCTACGGAAATTGCTATCCCGGAAGAGAAAGCTCGATAAGAAATTGAAATCTCTGAAAACATGGAGGAGGGTGTCAAATGTATTGTTTGTAGCCACTTTTGTTTCGGTGTTGATTTTCTCTGTGATGGCAGCAGCCATAGCTGCACCGCCTGTTGTCACAGCTTTGGCGGCTGCAATGGCGGTTCCTATTGGTTCGGTCGGAAAATGGTTTAACTGGCTTTGGAAGCGCTACGAGAACGAGCTGAAAGGGCAGAAGGAGTTAATAATCGGAATGGAGATCGGTTCCCGCATTACAATCTGTGACATGGAAAACATAAAAGGGCTGATTAGCCGGTTGGAAATTGAGATGGATTCTCTATTGCATAAGGCTGATTTTGCAGTTAGAGAAGGAGAAGATGCAGTGAAGCTTGCAATCGATGAGATCAAGGGAAAATTAGAAGCATTTATGAAAACCATTGAAGAATTGGGTCAACAGGCCAATAATTGTAGCCGTGATATTAGGATGGCGAGGTCGGTAGTTTTGCAGAAGATGATGAAACGTTCTGGGAATTCATCAACCGGTGGCAGCCCGTGGGAAGGGTAGCAATGAGGTAAAATTTAGTGTGTTAATGTTTTAATAATTTTATGCTGTATTCAAGATAATGAAGTTGCTCCTCTGGATTTTATCTTATACGTATAACAATTGCATTGTTCAATCAATCTAATATTGGTTCGATTCTAGATTATTTGCTTGTGTAGAAACAAATCTTACTTGAATGTGTGATCATGTGTTTGCAGCTTTCTCCTCTTGAAAAAAATTCAAATTCAATTAAAAATGATAAAAATCAAGATAAAAAATATGATTTATGATTCTCCTATTGAACAGGGATGACATGAACATACAGTTTGATCCAATCCTTTCTCCCAAGGGTTTATATCTGGTTTTCAGGTTAGCTTAGATTCAGGTGTAGGATATTGATAATCTAAGTGGAACTTAACAAAGTTAAAAAAAAAAAAAAAAATCTTAAAATAAAATGGGTAAGTTTATGTTCCTTAAAAAAAATGTTTATGATTATTAAAATGTTTCTCTTTTATACCTTAAAATTAAAAGTTTTATATTATTAATAAAATTTTTGATTGAATTAATATCACGGATTAATTGAATATCTATATAGTTAAAAAATTATTATTATACATTTTTATTAAATGACTATTATTATTCAGATGATTTTTTTGTATTTTCATACTTTTATATAATTTTTGAATAAAAAACTAAAAATTAACATATCTGGGATTGAACCCATCTTTATAAACAAATTCATTATCACTAAAAAAAAAAAATTCTTAAGTAAATATAAAAAAAAGTTAACTTTTAATATAAAATATTTTTTCTCACCAAATTTATTTATCTATACTATTAATAAAATGACATAGTTAAATATTTAAAAAATTTTAAAAAGAAGACACATGACAATTTTTTAAGGTTACTTGTAAAATAAAAAATATATATATTGTTACTATACCAAATACAAACCTTTAATAAAATCTCTAATTAGATTGGTGTCACGAGTCAATTGGATCTCAACTCGGTTAATAAATTATAAAAATGACGCTTTGTATTTAAAACAAGTTGGGTTTTTTAATATTTTTACTTTTTAAAAATACAAATAAAATTATTCATATACTAGGATTTGAATTATAAAATGGACTTTCTAGAGACCCCCAATGACCAATCCTGGCATGAATTGCTAAGGATCCGATAAGTCCAACATTGATCCCTTCAGACGTGTCAATTGGGCAAATGCGTCCATAGTGACTAGGATGGATATCTCGTATCCGAAAATTAGCAGTTCGCCCGGTCAATCCTCCGGGGCCCAAATAACTCAATTTTCTCCCATGCACTATTTGTGTCAATGGATTTGTTCGATCCAAAACTTGAGACAATGGGTGTAATCCAAAAAAGGAGTGTCTAATTAACTAATGAATGGTTGTAGAAGGGTTGGAAGATACTTTGTATACAGACGGATGAAAGTCTCTGAGCGTTCAGGCATCCGATTAATATTAGATTGGATAGATAATTGGCTTTTACTTAATGAGGGACACCAAAAGAAAGAATAAGTCTTATTATTGATACATGTGAGTAACATTCTTTTGATACTTCCAAAAGTGTTACTGCGCATTTTGCTTGTGCTTAATGGTTCTCGATTTTACTCGACATCATATAAGAGCTTGGTATAAGCGGATTTATTGAAGTGATTCATCAATGGTGGCGTGTCACAATTCCCTTTTCTTTTTGACTCTGCGCCAGTAATTCCACTATTATTAGTGAACAATAATGGAAAATTAATTGAATTCCTTCATATTTGTTTCATATTCATAAAGATAGGGGACATAATACACATGGATATAGTAAGTCTTGCTTGGGCTGCTTTAATGGTAGTCTTGACATTTTCCCTTTCACTCGTAGTATGGGGAAGAAGTGGGCTCTAGGGGTACTCCTAATTGGGTTGAGGAATCAAACCGTATAAATTGTTTTCTAGATCATTTTGCAAAGCCTTTTTTTAACTATTTTATTAGTCTTCATTTCGAAATTCTTGGATTCTAGTGGAGTAATGTATTCTATGAATAACACCTTTTCAATCAAAATCAAACAAACATTTCAATAATCCCCATGTTCATATTTCGAAAGTAAAAGGAATCCGGATGATCGGCAATTAAAAAAAAAAGAATTCTTCCTAAATTTTCTATTTTGATGAATCGGCTCTTACCAGAGTTATAAACGAACAATGAGGGACAAGGAACCCCCTTCGTTTTCTGTATTTGCTTGTTTTTATTTGCCTCCCTCTTTACTGTTCAAAGAGAAAAAAAAAGTCTTTTTTTTATTTAATAAGATCTTGCCTTAGTGTAGTCACATATTAGACACTTACCCCCTGTTTTATTTGAATTTCATTTATGAAATGCTTTATTGACTCATTTCATATCATGGATCAAAGAAGTTAAATTCAAAATCGGCAGGGTATACCCCTTTTTCGAAACGAAATACGAAGAAAAGTTACCATAGAACTCTTTGGATCATCTGTCAGTTGCTCAACGAATTACTTCTTTGGAATGTTCAAAAAAAAGATTACTTGGTTTTCTTTTTTCTTTTTTATTAATTTAATTAATATATGCCTATTCCATTCCATTTTTCCTTCATTTCTGATTAGCTAATGTTTCAAAATTTAATGTTGGTTCATTAGAACCGTATAAACCGAGACCCAAAACTCCTATTAATAGAAAAACAAAACCCCCTGCAGTGTACAAAATAAATTTTGTAGCCGAGTACAGACGTTTCTTTCCCCCCCACATGGATAGAAGTAGATAAACGGGAATTAATTCGAACTCCCACATGATGAAAAAAAGTAAAAGGTCTCGAGAAGAAAATGATCCTATTTGACCACTGTACATTGCTAGCATCAGGAAATGAAATAATCGCGAATCTCGAGTAACTGGCCAAGCCGCCAAAGTAGCTAAGGTGGTGATAAATCCTGTCAGTAAAATGGGCCCTATAGAAAGTCCATCTATTCCCAATCTCCAGTAAAAATAAAAAAAAATTATCCATTTATAATCTTTCGCCAGCTGGAAAGCCCTGTTCTTTGGAAGATCTATCTCGTGCCTGGTACTGCATGGTTCCACTCTGCAAGAACGCCGAATCATTCTCTTGAAGCTCATCCTTTTCATCATAAATGATCCGCTTGCCCCGAAATGACCCGGCCCAATAGGGAAATCCCAATTCATTGGGCCTTTCGATACAATCAAATAAAAAGCCCCAAGGGCGCCATATCCTAGGAGCCCAAACTATGTGATTGAATAAATCCTCCTCTATCTGTTGTGGGTCGAGTACTCCTTCTCCTTCCCCTGCTTCAAACTCCGATTCGTATTTTTCATAGAGATTTCTTTGATCAACGATAGAACAATATCCATTTTGCATCACATATAAGGGATTCCCCGACTCGGACCGAAGAAGCAATGTCACTCGATCATTATCAAACTGACCGCAATCTTTTTCTCTCCGTGAGGATCCTACCAGAGCGCCTTCTACTTCTAATAGGCCATGAACTAGATCAGAATCATTCTCAACGAACCCATAAGAAGTGATCCCATTTTTTTCATCGGGTCCGGGTAGAAACCAAAGGTCTTGAGCGACCGATCCGGCAGAACAACTAAATTTACTACTCAATCAAAACTTTATTTGAATTTTTTTATATATTTTTATTTTAATATTTACAATTTATTATCTTTCTTAGTCGTATCTATACTATTAATAATGTTGTTAACTAAGATGATGTCACAAGTCAATTCAGCACTAACTCGTAATTAATAATAACACCATGATAAACAATTGTAATTCATTTAATGTTGCTAATTTGATTTATTTGTGTTTAAATTTCGTTTTATTCATAATTTAATCTATTTTTTTTTATTATAATATCATACATATTTCATGTGTTGTTATAATTAATTTGTTCTAAACCATACGATCCATTAGTTAATGTATGCTATTTTTAAACACATTTATATTCTAAATCTTTAGTTTCTATACGCATATACATATGATAGGATTTTTAGTATAAATAATATCATTGATTGTATTGGTGTCACAATTCAACTCAATATTTAATTTTTATAAAATAAAATTTTAATATTGAATTTTTTTTTCACTAACTTGATCTTTTTTTGATGTCCTATACGAAAATGACTACATCATGATAAACACTTGGAGTGAATTTAATATTATTCATATGATTTATTTATCTATTTCAAATTTTCTTTTACTCATAAGTTAAATTATTATTATTATTTTAATTTCACACATATTACTAATGTGATGTTATTATTATTAGTTTCAAACCTCACATTTCATTATTTATTATATATTATTTTAAATACACATTTAAATTCTATATAATTAACCAGCTATATATAATTTTAAAAAGTAAGAGATATTTTTTTAATAGTATTTTTATATTATTAATATAATGTGCTATTTCAATTATTAGTAAACATAATTTATTTTTCTTACTAAAAAAATGTTTTTTTTCCTCGCCACCAAACAAGGTGTTAGTGCTGGCAATTCCAATTCCGATTCCAATTCCAACTTGAGAGAAAGTCTCAAGTGAAAGTTACAACGCCACCCTACTACTTTTAAATGATTTTATTTTTGGATAAACTATCAAAATAATCACTTTTGTTTGACTTAGATTTTATTTTAGTCACTTATGTTTAAAATGTTACGTTTTAGTCACTTACGTTATCGTGTTGTAACATTTTAGTCACTAAGTCGTTAATTACCTTTCACGGTATAATAATAAGCTGACGTGACACGTTTAATAATCATTTCAAATGAAAATCTTAAGTTAAAATTCTACAATTTGTCTTTATAATTTTCCATTTTGAACAATTTAATTCTTTTTATGTTCTTTTAACTTTCTTTATTTTACGTTCTTTACTGCTTCTCCCTCTGTTTTCCTCTCTTCATCATTTCTTTAAACGTAGTTTTTCTACGTTACTAAAATGTTATAATACATAAGTGATTAAAACGTACCATTTCAAACATAAAAGACTAAAATGTAATCTAAGATAAACAAAAATGACTATTTTGACAGATTACCCTTTCTTTTTTCGGTCTGTCAAAAAAAGAATCTTCAATTGCTTGTCAAATTTGCCTTAAGACTTCAGATTTAACAAACAAAATTTCGAATAGCCTCGAAAATTCCCGAAATTACCTAATTTCCATTTAATAAACTTCTTCCTTGACTCTCACCAATCTATTCTTTCGATTCTAAGGTTAGTTTCTTTTACCCACTTCTTAGATCTGTTTTTATTTTTTCTTTTACTTTATACTTTGTAATCAATGGGTCTTGTTCCTAGAATTTTCCTTTTCTGGGTTTTTATTCTTTGATCTATTTTCTGATTTTGCGTTAAGGATTTTTCTCTCTAATTCTTGGGATTGATTTATTATCAATATTGCTTTATGGGCTAATTTGACGAATTCAAAAAGTTTTGGAATTTTAGGGTTTTATCAGTTTGGTGGCTATTGGTAATTTTGCATTTGCATCTCAATTTTTTTTTCTTTTCTTTAAAGTGGGAATTGGGTTTTGAAAAGTTTGATTGAGAGCGGTGATCTTTTGATTCGGTAGCTTGAATTTCTGGATTTCTCTTTTTTTTTTTTTTTTTTTTGCCTTATTAACCTGTGCATTTTTCTCATGAAATTTTGATCTTTTGTGTTAGGAGGTAGTATATAAGCAATGGCGAGTGGTTTTGGTGAATCAACAAGCATGCCTCCCCCAAGTCCATCTTGCTCGAGCAGTAATAATGTTAATGATGCTGGTGATTTTGAATGCAATATTTGCTTTGAATTGGCTCAAGATCCAATCGTCACACTTTGTGGTCATCTCTTCTGCTGGCCATGTCTCTACAGATGGTTGCACCATCACTCGCATTCTCAAGAATGTCCGGTTTGCAAGGCCCTAATACAAGAGGAAAAACTTGTTCCCCTTTATGGCAGGGGAAAAAACCAGACTGACCCGCGCTCTAAATCGTATCCGGGCATGGAAATCCCGAACCGCCCAGCTGGGCAAAGGCCGGCTACTGCTCCTCCTCCACCCCTGGAAACAAATCAGTTTGCAAATTATGGGTTTGGGTTGATGGGCAGTTTTGTTCCGATGGCAACCGCAAGGATTGGTAACTTCACCATGGGTTTTGGAGGCCTATTGCCATCCTTGTTTAATATTCATTTTCATGGATTTCCAGATGCTACCGTGTATGGAACAACTTCAGGGTTTCCTTTTGGGTTCAATACATTTCATGGCGGTGTTACTCATGGGTTTCCCCAGCCGACGACACGAGGGCAGCAGGCAGATAATGTTTTGAAGAATCTTCTGTTGTTGATTGGGGTGTTTGTCGTCCTCGCTTTGCTTTATTGGTGAAATAGTTCTGCATTTGAGCTGTTATTCAGTGTTGGATATTCAGTGTGTGTAGATATACCAGCAGCACTGGAGAATGATTACGTTTGGGCTTGAGAAAAAGTTGTCTATATGAATGATACTGTCATTTTTGTTTCTTTTTAGCATCAGCAACAACTCAAACCAGTGTTAATGTTCACTTTTTCAAAATAAAAACAAGTGAAAGTTTCTCATTTTTCCTCTTAGACATGGAAAAGTTATGTTGATTGCTTGTTCCATTAATGTAATCCTATTGTACTGAAGTGCCATGGAAATTTTGTTCCTCTTCTTCATCTTTTCCGGTAATGGAGTCGAAAACAGGTGACATTCCTGAGAATGTTGTTGTTAATGGTGAGGGGAACGAGAGTCTCCTTCTCAAGGTTTTCAATGCATTTGGCTTGAAGTCACCGTTCATTTTAGGGTAAGTTAGAGTTTTCGTTTTGATCACTTTAACTAAGATAAGTTATAATTTGGTAACTGTAAGTGAGTTTTCGTTTTGATCAAGTAATTAAAAAATTTTTTTATTTGGTTATCAAGCTGTTAAAATCGATGTTATATGGTCTTTTTATTCGCATTACTTGCATTCATCGAAGATTTTTCTTTTTTTTTACGTAATGAATTTACGAATTAAAATTTAAATTATTATTTTTTTCAATCTTTGATATTGATCATCAAATTGATTTGGATTTTAAGATATGTTTTTTTACTTGTCAATGGATATCGATGATTATTAAGTGTCACTATGTTTGGGATGATGAACATTGAAGTAATTATGTGATTAATTACAAATAATTACACTCAAATTTAATTACCCTATGACTTTCAACAAACATTTGTGCATGATTTGAAGGTCAAAATATGCTGCAAGTCCTTATACTTTTCTTACATTTAGAATTTAATCCACATATTTTTATTTTGAGAAATTTAATCTTTTTACTTTTTTAATTTTAAAATTCAAGTCTAATTATTAATTTCGTTAAAATTATTCATGTTAATTTCTCTAGTGTAACATATTGAAATTATAATAAACGTTTTCTTTATAGCCATGTAACAAAAAAACCTTCTAATGAACTTGAATTTTACATGTTTACATTTTTTTTAAAAAAAAATCACGTTAATATTTTAATCAAAATAAAATATTTAAACTAGTTAATGGCTATAAGAATTGAGGAACAAAATTAAGTAAAAAATTAAAGTATAAATATTAAAATTCAATTTTAAGCATATTTTAGGGATAAAAACTGAAAATTTACCATTATTTCATAATATTAAAAAAAAAGAAACAAAAAGATATTTTGGATTGATTTTTTTGACACTACCTATCATTATTTATAGTCTCTCCTCAATTCATAAATAAAAAGATAATACGCTTTAGTACACTCAAACCTACGTTTTTTTGTATTGACACCAATGACCATGTCAATTAAGCTAAGACTCAATCGACAAAAAATTCTTTTTATATGCAGAAAATAGATTGCTCGTAATAAAATTAATTAAATTATATAGTATTTATATTAATTAATTATATTTGTTTAGTGATTATTCAATAATAATAAATGATATATGTTTACTGTTAGAAAGAATAAGCTAATAAATATGGAATACTAAAGTAATTAAATAAAATTACTTAGGATATTTATTTTTCTTGTTAATTTTATCAATGCTCGTATTGTTGAATACATTTTTAGAAGATGGTTTAATTTTAGGCTTTTTTTTACTTGTTTAAGTATTATTGATCGTATTAATAAAAAAAAATCGAGTTTAAAATTATATAGTTGTATAATTATAATTTATACCATCAGATATGATATATAAAATTACGACATAATTACATTCTATTAATTAAACACATATAGAAAAATTAAAATTCTTTATAATTACAAGAGAGTGTAATTATTATTTCAGTAACTATGCTTTCATCCAATCACTATATGGTGTCTAAATGCACCTTAGGTTTTTTTAAACATACATTAATAATATATAATAATTTTAATTAATAATTTATTTAATATTATAATTTTTATTTTAATAATCATTTTATTATTTTTATTGAAAATATTTATTAATATTATTATAGATTAATGTCATATTTGGTACTTGAACTTTATCAAACCTTTTAATGTGGTATCTTTACTTTCAAAATGTTTATTTTGGTACATGTACTTCTATAACGTTTATCAATGTGGTACCTCTAATTAACGGTGTTAATGTTTTATTTGTCAAGACACATGGAACACTAGAATGATGACACCTTCAATTCTTTGTCAAATTTTTTATTTAAAATAATGCAACGGACCTTAAAATGAAGGGTTAAATATAAAATTAATACTTGAACTTGTCTACTTCTCCCAGATTGATACTTATGGGTTTTTTTTTGTCTCAGATTGGTACCGATTTTTTTTTCCATCCATTGGTTTGGTACCGTAGCGACACCTTAAAATGAAGTGGACCTTAAAATGAAGAGCCTAAAGCCATTAACATTTTGCTAACATGGCGGTACGCGAGTGTCGCACTCCCAGCACCCCCTTTGATCCGTGTTTCTTTTTCTTGATCCGACCATTTGGAAAAAATTAAATACATCATTTAATAAAATAAGAAAAAATAAAAATCAATCAAACACTTTCATCGTTTATTGAATCGATTGGGAAAAAAATCCTTCGAATTAAGAAAATTCTTGGGCTTTTTGTTGAAGATCAAAAGCCATGGAAAACAAATCCCATGTATTGGTCTGGTGGCCAAGGGTGTTCATTGCCTCAGGTGTTTCAAGTCGTGCCAGTTGCGTTGTGTTAAGGCTTTGTCTTTCCCTTGTTTCATCATTGATTAATCAATTACAGATATTTCACTCTATTTTTGTGGGTTTTTTTTTTTATTTCATTATCGAATTAAGATTGTCATATTTTCATCATAGAAAACTTTTTTCATCTTCAATGGGCTTTTGGTTGTCCTTTTTTTATAAATAAAACCTTTTTGTTTTGACTCATCCTCAGAAACAAACAATTTGTTGGGAACATTTGGTTATCTCGTATAAGGTTTAGGGAAATAATTTTTTTATTTTTTTGGAACATTCAGTTTTTTAGTTTAGGGTTTGGGGAAACAAAATTTTCTAGTTTGCTATTGACATTTTTTTTTTGTTTGTATTATATCTTACTTCAAATTTTGTATTCATATTATATTCGAGTTCAAATTTTATATTTGTATTATATCTGACTTCTAGTTTTTGTTTTTGTTGATATTCATGATTGGAATGGATTTTTTTCGAGGGTTAAAGAGATTGAGATTGAAGGTGAAAGATATGCTTGATATGCTTGTTATGCCTGTTATGTATGTTTCTTTACCAAAGTATGTTATGTATATTACTGTTATGTATGTTGTTATTATGTCTGATATGAATGTTATGAAATATGTCTATTATGTATGCATGTTATGTATATTACTGATATATATGTCTGTTGTGTGGTGTATTATTGTTATGTAGTATTTTACTGTTTATGTATGTATATTATGTATGTTATGTTTATTTATGCATATTACGTATGTTATGTTTAATGAATGTTATGTTTTAGCAATGTTTAAAATATGTATGTATATCATGTATGTACATTACAATTTATATTATGCATGTGTAGTGTGCTATAATATCTTGGGATAAATGTGTGGTGCATATGCATTTGGATAGAACTTTTGTTACAAACTCTTGTGCATCCTATGTTGGAGGGGAAGTGTTGCAATGGGATTTCGACCCAGATAATTTTGTGTTATTATACTTTGTGTGAGATCGTAGTGGAAGCGGAGTATAAAGCTATGAGGAACTTTGTATATTGTGAGGGTGGGGTAGATTTTAGTAAGGGATTGAGTATTTGGTGTGATAATTCAACATTCATAGCAATGATTAACCATATTAGAAAAAGAGGATCCATACATGTATTGAACTCCAAAATCCATTGTCTTGAAGCTTCAACTCTTTTTCTCTAATTTTTTTTGTGTGATAAAGTCTTGAACGAATAAGTTACGTTTTGACTTTAACTGTTTGGATTTGGATCTCGTGATTAAGTCTTGAGGAAAACTAAGCCCATCTCTATTATGACATTTGAATTGGATCGGGTTGCTTGTATCAAATATTGTGTTTTATGCTAGTTAAGTTCTCATGTCATGAAGTATTAAAAGTAAATGTTATCGAGCCACTTATGAAACAAAGATTCATGCTTTAAAGAAATGTATAGTTGCTAAGTTATCATCACTTGCTTGCAAGTCCATATTAGAGGTTATGGAATCTAAAACTTGGACATGTGTTGATTAGCCGAAATCTGTGATAAATATCATAGACGAATTATTCTGGAGGGAGACAGAATGTAAGTTATCAACAAGTTGCAAGATTCAGGGATGATTCCTTCGTATTCAAGGCTTGCAATTGAAGTTGGGGAAAAAGATTGCTGATAATTTTCTTGAATGATCTTTTAAACATGCTAAAAGAAACTTAGACAAAGCTGCTTATTTGCTAGCCATATATAGTTTGAGTATCCACTTTGACTTGTAGTGGATCTATTATTTTTAAAGTATACTAAATTAAGAATATAAATAAATTAATATTATTAATTGAAGTTACAAAATTCATAATTGTACCCTATAATGTTGAAGGATATAATAGAAATTTCCACTTATTCCGACGCAAGAAGAACTATCGGTATATTTATATTAGTAAGATCCTTTATTGACAGTTCATATTGTCGTTATATGTTGAAGAATATGATAAAAAATTCACATTATGAAAGAAAAATATGTTGCTATATATACTAAGCAAATCATGGTATCTACATAGACAATTGCTACTTTACTGACGCTCTAACTGGCGTTTTAGGATTTTATAGCGATTCTGATAGTCACGATTTCCGTCGCTAAAAGTCCATACCGACATTACATGTACCAACTGTTATTTTTCAGTCGGAATAGCTCTTTTGACCATTGATATAGGGTTTGTAGTGAGTAGGATTATGGAATATAACAGTGCTAGAAGATTTTGAAAATTTTAAACGAACCGTAAGGAAATTCAACAATTAATTTCGCCAAAAGTTTAAGGAAGATAATTCAACTAAATTTCTAAGTAGAGACATCAATAAAGTTGTTTGCCAAGTACAAACATTAACAATAACGATGGCAACGAGTATAACGATACGTGTCAATGAAATTGAGTAAATGCTTATATACATGAACATGGAAACAACCAAAATTTCAAAAGTGACCCTACTAATATCGCACAATAGTGCTCATATAATCGACAATCCTCCTCTGGTCAGCTTTCTCATTCTTCTGGCAGCAAAATTTTGACCATAAGTTGAAAGAGTTTCATTTCAAAGTAGCTTTCAAAACAACTAAAAGTCACCTAACCCAATTTCAAAAGAACTGCACCTCACCCTCTAAACATGCATTAAAGTTTTAGATTATGAGCTTACCATAAGACAAGGAGCCTGGTGCAAAGGGAACTGCAACGTGTAAGTCCATGAGGCTTACAACCATGCCCAGCAAACTGCAATAAAAACTTATGATATAAGAGCTTCAAATGTCCTTGCACGTCGATTTGGCAGGTAACAGTTCAGAGATTTTGGTAATGATTAAGTTTAATTGAGATATACAAAATTACAAAGAAGAGGTTATAGCATCCCCTTTTAATGCACACAACCAATAGTTATGAAAATCTCAAATAAATAATTTTAAAATTGGAATATTAAAAAACTGGAAATGTAAACGGAAAACACCACTCACCATCGACATTTTCTTGTAGAAAGTGGGTAGTACTTTATTGATTTTTTAATATGTTTCTGTTTTGAAAATATTTTAGAATAATAAATGATTTCATAAGTCGGTTTGAATTTGTGTTGTCTTAAGTTTTATATAATTTTTTTTGTCTGTTTTTTATTGTTTAATAAATTTTCACTTTTTTAAAATCTTTTGTCTACTCTTATAGTACGTTTTTTAGTTCTGTTTATGCATGTAGTCTTGCTTTAACGAGTGATTTTAGGGTTGGTTTTGAAATCGTCCTCTCTAGTTTAATGGATGCTCGGTTCTTTTGCTGACTTATGCCCGTCACTTTGGATCATAGAGGGTTGATTTTATTATTGTATTAAGTGCTTACAACCACTTTTGATGTGTTGCGCTTGAATTGTGACAAAAAACAATTATCAATATATCATAATATTCTATTGATGCCGAAAATGAAATTTTTATTGTGTTGATAAAATTTATTATTTAAAATATATAATAAATACTTATTATTTTTTTAATTTCATTCATTGAATTAATCTATCATAAATAAGTTTTTGAAAAATTTCTACTCCACCGACAGCGGAGATATTAATATTTAAATTATGCCTACACACGAAAAAAGTCCTCCTTTTATAGTGTAAAGATGACGATCCTATAGGAACAGTTTTCCACAAATATATGGTTTCGATGTCTCAATCAATCAAGTTTCTCTCTTTAGGCCCATCAATGGCTGCTAGGTGTCATCTTTCATGCCTTATCATCCAATCAACTGTTGAGTATACTAGGGTGACGTGGCATAATTTCATATTTTTATTGTGACATAAATTTTGGGTAATTGGAAAAGCTTGCTTGACTGCCCCCTTTGGTCTTTTCCCACTCCACTGCACTGCACTGCATTTATCTCGAACTTAAATTTACTGCAAAGCCCTAGACTGGGGCAACAGACATGGATGCTATGATCCTGTAGTTTCTTTGATTTGATTGGATGTCATTATTATTTTAAAATAAAAAACTCTGTCTCAATTTCAAAAGCATGCTTTAAAGATTTGATTTGCTTTCCATGCCTTCATACTTTTTTAAACCCTTGCAACATGGACTCCATTTTTTCTGCGGGAGCCATTTTAGGAGATGGAAGAAAGTAAACTTGAATTTTTGAAAAAGGATTATGTTCATTTTAGTATTTTCATCTTACTAAAATAAACCCAACATAAACTTTTAAAAGTTTGGATAAAAATAATAAAACTGATGAAAAAAAATACATTTCTTTCTCCATTGGTTGTGTTGCCTTTTGGTTTCCTAACATCACTCATTTTTTAACCAATATCAACACAAGTGTAATCCAGCGTAGCTTAGCTTAATCCGTAAAAAATTCAAGTCGGAGTTAAAACCTTATAGCTTAATTGGAGACTCTATTAGTTTTTTTATCAAAAGTTGTTCATCTGAGTATTCAGCAAATCCTTCAGAAGGAGACTGAGAACAGGGTTTTCGAAAGATCTCGTTTGAGGGTCTAGTTTAATTTTTTTCATTTGTTACACAAAATATTATATATAATATAATAAAGGGCAGTGGGAATTATGGATGTGTCCCCTTCCCAAATCTAAAAAGGAATAAAAGCCACAATCTCGCAGCCTTCCTTTATCTAATATCTAGATCCTCCCTGCTTTCCCACCAAGAGAAAATGCCGAAACTTGCATTGATACCTCCAAATGATCACCACCGACACCACCGGCGGCTTCTCATCTCCGCCACCAATGCTGCCCCGGCGCCCGCTCCCACAAATTATCAAGTATTCAAGGAAGCTCCACAATTTTACAACTCTCCGACTTGCCCTTCCATTGATACCAATGGAATTTGCTGTGATCAAGCTGTTCATGTAGCAATGACCCTAGATACTGCCTACTTACGTGGCTCAATGGCCGCCATTTTATCCATCCTCCAACACTCTTCTTGCCCTCAAAACATCCTCTTCCACTTCATTGCCTCCGCCACCGCCAACCTCCACCACTTTCCCTGCCCTCGTCTTCCAAATCTACACATACGACTCCAAAGCAGTGTCAGGCCTCATTTCCACTTCCATCCGCTCAGCACTCGACTGCCCTCTCAACTACGCTCGCAACTACCTCCCCAACCTACTCCCGCCGAGTCGTTTGCTTAGACTCTGACCTCGTCCTCGTCGACGACATAGCTAAACTCTCCGCAACACCACTGTGAGATAGCTCGGTTTTAGCAGC
The DNA here is from genome assembly GCA_039519145.1 of Kokia cookei. Taxonomy (NCBI): domain Eukaryota; kingdom Viridiplantae; phylum Streptophyta; class Magnoliopsida; order Malvales; family Malvaceae; genus Kokia; species Kokia cookei. The sequence continues at coordinate 16,318,804 of CM076909.1, forward strand.
ACCCGAGTATTGCAACGCCAACTTCACCTCCTACTTCACCCCAACTTTCTGGTCAAACCCTACTTTGTCTTTAACATTTTCGGGCCGCAAAGCTTGTTATTTCAACACTGGGGTGATGGTGATAGATTTACAAAGATGGCGTGCAGGAGATTACACTACAAAGATTGTAGAATGGATGGAGCTTCAGAAGAGAATGAGGATATAGGAGTTAGGGTCTTTGCCATCCTTCTTGCTTGTGTTATGCAGGCCACTTAGCGCCTGTTGATCATAGATGGAACCAACATGGGCTTGGAGAGACAATTACAGAGGATTGTGTAGAGACTTACATCCTGGTCCGGCTAGTTTGTTGCATTGGAGTGGGAAAGGGAAGCCATGGGTGAGACTAGATGCTAACAGACCTTGTCCCTTGGATGCTTTATGGGCTCCTTATGATTTGCTGCAAACATCCTTTGCTTTGGAGTCTTGAAAATATTAGTGTATATCATACCAATAAATCTTTTCTGTTGACCTTTTCCCCTATTTTTGATCTATATATGTATATGGGAAAATATGATATCAGAGTTAGGTTACTGAAGAAGAGAAATTCACAAGATGATCTTCCCTCTCTCCATTTTCATTATATATTTTGAAGGCCTGTAGTGTAGGCTGCCTTGTGTGGGACAAAGCCTTGAGATTTTTGGATTGAAAATGATAACATGTTAATAAAAGATTCCATAGGTGGAGGCACCTTAGAACCAACCGAGCACATCAGCTAATAAAAATTACAAATTCAGTTGGTTGATTGAAGTGATCTTCCTACAGAAAGAGAAGCTTATACTACTACTCTACTACTATATACTAAAGAGATACAAGCAGCAACTTGTCCCCTAAAGATTTCTGTCATTTAGACTCTTTACTAGCATCCATGTGATCTCAATAATCTTCTGCATCACTGTTAACTGTCTCTCTGAAATAGGAGTAATACATGTACTGTAATATGATCTGTTATATACAATGTTAAGGTTTAATGTTTGTGTAAGCAGAAATTGTTGTAAGAAAATCAACAAGGATACAACTAAGTCGAGTGCCACGCAAACTGCAGCATCCAGCAGCCATGGCATGTTAGGCTTAATGTTTTCCCAGTCACTGGTTCTCACTAGAATACTGTGAAAAACATTCAAAGAAAAGCTTGACATAATCATACATCACGGTACCTAAAATTGTAAAATCAATGTCTAAAAAACGGGAATCGATGTCAAAGAACTGTGAGAGCTCCAGCCACCGATTCAACAGATCTTTTTTCTTTTTTTTTTTTACAGCGGTGAGTGAAATAAATAGATAAGTCTGAGGCAGAGCTAACCTTGCCACATATGTAGCATTAGCTATTAGTGCAAAGATGAACATGAGAGGATTCAAGCCCTATATGATTTCCACTCATTAAGTCAAATTCAATATGTTTATATATAGTTAAGAGTTAATAGTACTACCTCCACACTGCCTCTTTTGATCTGGTCAACAAAAGCAAATCATTTGGTAAGGAACCAAAACGATTATAATGAGAAAAAAAATGCATGGTTTTTATGAATTTAGCTCAATGCTTACATTTAACCATATCTGAGGGATTCGGCCGCCCATGTATATGGCAGCCATTACCCATCCCAACCACTGCCCAAAGGCACTGTGACTCATACTGTGTTCCTGCAACAGAGACTGATGGTTTTAAGTAATTTGCAGTTGCATGGGTCGATCTTTGTCGAATTCGAGTTAGAATTAACCAGGAACGGTACATGTAATAGTCTTCGACTGGTAAAGCCAGATCTTGCTTCCATCCATGCCTTACTTCCTAAAGGCAAGTTGATTGACGCAGCTAGAAATGTACCATACTTTGCAACCTGATCATTCATACAAAATTACACTAAAAAAGCCGAACAAAAGTTGGATATTTTAAGTTTTTGAAACATCAATGCGGGTTCAAGGCTCACGGATCTTGGGATTGGCCTAGGTTGAGTGGCGGATGAAACATGACCTGGTTCATCTTCGGAGGAAGAACCACTGTCAAGTTCCATAGCTGAAGGGCCACTTTTAGCTGCTCTCATATATGTTCGGATAGGTGGAGTGCCACTGCCAGCCAAAGATCTAGCCGACCTGAAAATAATGTAATATACTGTACTTAATGTCTCACAGTACAGCAAAAAGTGAGTTTTGAGGTTTTTAAGAATAGCATACATGTAGTAATACTCCCTGCGAGGATTGGGTTTTGGTGAGGCCTTAGGAATGGGAATGCCTGAGCCAGGCTTCCCAGGCTTCAATGGTTTTTTCTCATCTTCAACCTAACATATTCATGAATCCATCTCTGTCACAAACACCATTACTCATCTGTACTAAAATGGAGTGAAAGACCCTAATGTTCAACCAAAATTACAGGGTGTTTACCATGTCAGCTTTGATCCCTCTACATTTCCACCACCTGTAGATATAATCATAGTATATACTTTGCAGTACTAGAACCACAGTACTTGCTGTATAGAGCTGACAATCAAAATCAGGCAATTAGGTTCGGAAGTGCCAATGCAACCCAAAGTGTGGGTTATGAACCGAATGGGCTCAGTACAACTTTGAACAATAGACCCATAATGTTGACAATGACTTGGGTTGGGTCGTCTTACTTTGACACAAATGATTCTTCAAGAATAGTCCGTAAGTGCAATAATAAATAGAAGAAGGGTTCATTAATGAAATGAAACATATAAAACCTAGACTGTCAGTACTCGGTAGTGTACCAGAGCTGTGTAGAACTGAGTTGGCAACTGCATCCACAAAATTCAATGAGTCTCATTAATCTCTATTTTTTTCATATGAAAGATAGCATTTTTGTTGATAAAACAAAGTCAAGGTTAAACTCAACAAAGCCTGAGGAAAAGAAAAAGAGAGCTCACCGTTGCAGGTTCCAGAAGGCATCCAACAAGGTTGAACACATCACTGCAACACCAAACAAAGATGAACGATAGTCATGATAAAGCATAAACAAGACAGGAATTTATATATGATGATGAACATTCTTTGTATATTATGGTTTTTCTTTTGCAGGAGAACAAGGAATCGAACCCAGCAACCCAAGTGAGGAGAAAAAGAAGGGAAACTCCATGGCTGGACTTGGTTTTGAAGTTGGTGATGATTTGAGGGATCTCTGCAACTCCCCAGCAGACAAGACTAGTTAACCCAAAACCAAAAGACGAAACATCCTTTAGATCGCAAAGACAGTCTTTGAAATATCTCTCAACCCACACATTGCAGGGCTTGTTTTCCTTAACACAGTAAGTTCGAGACTGAGACATACCAAAACAAAAAAAGACTGCAAGAAACACTAGGTAAGTTGATGAGTTTTGTGGAAAGAAGAGCCTCTATATATATATATCCAAAAGTTGGTTCCATTAGTATTATTAAATAGACCAGACTTCACTTAAAATAAGACCATGAATCTATAAATTTATTGTCCTTTTGGGAGTGAAGCGAAAGGACTTCAACGCTCCCTATCTCCTCTTCCTCTTTCTCGTACGCATATTCTCATCCTGGATGCTTTTACATTCAATCCTTCAACTTTTACACACAGAAAAACCGCTTTTGATTTCTTGCATGAATCTTTTGAAAGCATATTCCTGTCATTCATCGGTGCATGATTGCATGTAAAAACTTGATCGGACGGTCCAATTTCATCAGTGCTGCAACAAAGGCAAACGAGACAATATTGAATGTGTCAGAATATGATGACATTTTTATGTCATGGTAGATATAATACGGATACATGTATATACATATCCTTTTAACTTTTCATATTTGAGTTTTGTTTTTTTTTAGTTTAATTTGGTACTTAGATTAAATTAACGACATCATGAGGTCCAATGAATGTTTGGTACGTGCGTTTTAGTAAAAAAAATGTAAGTTATTAATTGAGATAAAAAAAAATAAAATTTCAGGTGTTAAATTAAACATTGAAATCAAACTTAATAGGAAAGTAAAACTTGATTCGATTCGAAAAAATCAATTTATTTTTAAAGTTTAAGTTAATTGAATGAAATTGTTTGAGTTATTTGATTTTTTGAATAAACTCGAATAAGTAATTTGGTTTTTCGAGTTTGAGTTGAATTTTACAACCGGAACAAATTGATGTAAATATCCATTGGTTCACAATTTTGAAAATGTACAACTTGACCCTCTCAAACAACTTCAAAATAATATTAAAAAATTCAAAATATTTATAAAATATTTTTTCAAAAAAATTTAAATTATTACAAAAATTCAATGGGACCCCTAATAAATATGGTTAGCCAAACATGCTAGCAAATTATACTCAAATCTAATCATTAGATGACTTTTCAAACACACTTCCTTGTTTTTAAGTACATTTAGGTTTGACATCAAACCCCGACTACACACGGAGATTAAATTTATATTTAATTATATTAAATAATTAATATTTAAATATTTTACATTTTATAAAAAATAAATCTTAAATTTACACATTAATTTTGATTAAATATGCAATATGATATATAAACTTTGATTTGATGTAATTGTAGATACAATTTTAATTTTTTATTCATTATATAATAATACTTTAAATTTTTTTAGTGAATTATAGTAACATGATAAAATCGGAACAGCGCGATTTGAATCCAGATCACACTTGGAGATAATACTTTAATTTTAATTCAACATAAACACAATATTTTCATATTTAATAAATATAATTATTTATGTTTCAAATAGGTCGGCAACAATATTGATGGTATGCAAAAATTAAATCAATATTAAATTCCACCAAATTAAAATTTATATATTACATAGAATCAAAATTTATGAATAATTTTTATATTTATCGGTTTATATAAATAATTTTAGATAATGTGGATAAATCCATGAAAGATACTATGGACTCCTCTAAATATATCATATGCAAATAAAACATTACATGATAACTGAGTATGTACCCTAAATCAACTTGTGAGTGGGTGGATAGGCCAACTAGTTAATTTGATCATTTAAATTAAACTAATAATTTAATTTAATTTTTTAATTGTGAGCCTACATTTGGATCAACACTTTAGATACACAACCTAAAACTAAAATATGGTAATTACTTAATTAAATTTATTTTTTAATTTTTTAATCTAATTGTTGGATGTGGACCTAACTTAACCGCTCGATGATGTAAATTAGTCTTTTTTTAAGAGAAATTCAATAATTCATTCACATGGAGGGAATAACAAACACTCATTGTACGTGTTAAAGGACAAATTTCGTCAACACAATCAGCTTCAGCATCAATAGAACATTATCACACGTTGACAATCGGCTTTGTCATAACTCAAACATAACATATCAAGAGTGATTACAAGTACTTAATACAATAAGTAAATCAACCCTCGATGGTCCAAAGCAGTGAGCATAAATCGGCAAAAGAATTGAGCATCCACCAAAATAGAGGGGACAGTGACAAAATCAACCCTAAAATTACTTGCAAAAATAAGATTAAAAAGCATACTTCAAGAGTAGGCAAAAACTTATAAAATTAAAGACTTATTAAATAATGAAAAAACAAACAAAAAAATATAAAACTTAAGATAACACGAGTCCAAACCGACTCATGAAATCATTTATTATTCTAAAACTCACAAAACAGAAACATATTAAGAAGTCAACGAAGAGCTACCCACTTTCTAAAAAAACGTGCCGATGGTTGGTGGTGTTTCAATGTTGATAGGCACCATCATCTGTCCATCATAACTTGTGAATACAACAAAGATACCCAAAAAATATATCTATAAATTTAAAAGAAAAAAAAGACGATTAATGAACAGGAAAAAAAAAACGGACGATAGCTAGCCCAGATATTAACCCGTCGCTAGACAAACTAGTCTTTAAATATACAATCTAAAAGTAAAATAAAATAAATAAATATTTTTTTTCTAAATTGAATCACCATGGTATAAATTATTTAAATAAGTTAAAGATAAATCATTAACGACAACAAACAAATAATATACTTTAAACACAAACAAGTAAATGAATATACAAAAAATTTAAAACAATTTATTGATTTGTTAAAAGTACATATAAATTTTTAATAATAAAAAATCAACTCACAAAAAGTAAAAAAATTCTATTTTTCTCTATTTTTCTCGCATCTTCTTCCTTTACTTTTTCTTTTTAATAGATTAGTGTGATTATAAAGTAGTATCGGTTTATACTTTTTTAACTTTTTGACAACGCACGTACATCGTACACACACATATGCTCGAACCCAAATCTCTTAAAATAAACATTATCCTCTTTTCCACTGAAACCACTCGTTGAATTCTCTTTTACTTTCTTTCTTTCCACCTACACATATCATTTATAACTTATATGTACATTACTTCAACATATAGTATAAATTATTTATATTTTTCTTTCTTATTATATTTGCAATTTAAAATCCAATCAAATGACATTGTTCTGCATTGCAGAATTATCAACCCTTCACTTGAATTTAATACTAACTTAGCACATTTTTAATATATATTGAGACAGATTTTTTAGTAATCAAATTCCTTTAAACATCAGATATTTTATTTAAAGGAATTTTGATTGCATTGAAGTTTTAAATTGTTTTTTTTTGGGTAATATTTAGTTATTATCATGTAACGTTGATTGTGGATCAGGTCGGGTCTCAATAAAATTTTAGGTTCATTTTTTAGGTTTAGATTCGATCCGGTCCAAAAAATAAGACTTTGATTGTGGATTAGATCGAGTCTCAATAAAATTTTAGGTTCATTTTTTAGGTTTAGATGCGATCCGGTCCAAAAAATAAGTTTAAAAATTTGTTAAGCTCAATCTGAATTATAAAAGCCAAACTTGAGTCTAGCCTGGCCCAACCCATATTATTAGTTTTAGATTATTTTATTATATATAATAAATTTTAAAAAAATATATAATATATTAAATACACTTAAAAACATTAAAACAAATATTAAAATAACAGGCAAATTGAAAATACATTAAGAAGTCTTTATACTAAGATAGTTGCAACTAAAACATTAATAAAATTAACCATTAAACATAAATTCTACAATATCCAAATAATATTAAAAATGACAATGAAAAAATGGTAGCAAACAATATAAAAAATGCACAAAAGACAACACCCAAACAACAAAATCAACAGCAAAAATAACAACAATAGCAGCAAAATAACAATAAAAACAATAAGAAAATAACGACAAAAACAGAGCAAAAACAACACCAAAACACCAAGAACAACAAAAATATCAAGATAATTTTTTATTAAAAAATAATTAATTTATTTGAGTCATTTCGAGCTTGGGCTGAAAAACTCTTACCTGAGGCTTGAACAAACTTCATTTTTTGTCCAAACCTATTTTTTGAGTCTATATTTTTATCCAAACCCTCTCATTTTTTAAGGTCGAATTAGATGACTCACCTCATGCTCAGATCTACTCTCATGACCTATTTTCAGTAAAAAAAAAAAAAAATATTCTTTATTTTAAAAGGATTTTATTTTTTTTACAAGAATTATTACTCAGGTATAAAAGAGAAAATTATTTCCAAAAGACAGATTTTATCTCAAATTGTCTTTCATTTATTTTTCCAAGAGCAAAGGGACTTAAATCAGACAAGACCCAAAGAAACTCAGAAGAGGGATTTGAATAGAAGAAACAATAGAGCAAAGGGAACCCATAAATATAAAACCAAGGAAAGAAATGAAACTCATTTGCTTACAAAAGGTTGGATTTATGATCAATATGAAGGGGAAATAGGTTTGGGAGTATGTATTAAGAAATTTGATTGGATTTATGATTGATAGAAGGTTGAAACAAAAAAAGCAAACCCAAGGTTTTAATTTAAGTATAATGGTAAATTTTAATCTTTAATATTTATATCTAATTAATTTGGTCCTTTTTTAGTTAAATTTGGTCCTTTTCAATTAGTTAAACTTCATCATCAACTTTTCGAAAAGAGTTGAATTGTTGTTTTTCTTTTCAAATGAAATATTAGCTAAAAAATTAAAATTTTAAACATAATAATTTGTATGACAATCCACTTGTACTTCATAGTGATTTTTTTAAAAAAATTATGAATTTTTTTTTTTATAAATTTACTTTTTACAATTTTAAAATATTTATTGATGTGACATATAAAACAAATGGTGTCATGCTAGTATTTAGTACTCGTGGATTGTCACTAGTTACATTTAAAAAAAAATGATTTGACTCTTTTTGAAAAAGATTAATAACCAAATTTAGCTAAAATAAATAAAGACTAAATTGACAAAAAAATATATATGTTAAGAGTTAAATTTAAAAAAAAAACTTTGAAAAACTTATGTTTTAATCCCTTCAATAATTCGATAATATTGTGAGTTTGATATGTATCAGTGTTTCATTAATCAGAGTATAACATCATCAAAAAAGTTAACACCATTAACATTAAATATTTTATTAATAAACGAAATAAAACTTCAAATATCAAATTAAACATTTTGAAAAAATAATTACGTAATTAAAACGAGAGCTAAAGTGCAAGAGTCATTCTTTTTTATTATCCTTTACAAAACTTAACCCTTTACGTGTGCAACGAGTGGCTCTAGTAGAAAAGAATATGTTGTTCATCTTAAAAGATTCGAGTTTGAGCACCTATGTGTAACTCGTCAAAGAGTTAAGAAAGTATGAACATATACCACCATGAACATCACTTCAATAAATAGTAATTATGTCTTATAAATATCCGATTCTCCTCTCCTGGAAGACACGCGATAAAATACTAACAATTTTAATTTGTTTTAACAGTTTAAATTCAATCGACTAAAATTTGGAAAGGTGAAAAGAATGGGATCAAAGTTGTGGATGCTTTTTTACTTTTTGGATCCAATGGTGCAAGCGATCAATTAATAGAAAGATAGCTTTATTCGAACAAATAGGTGGTGATACGTAATTTAGTAAGCCATTTTAAAGAGAGTTGGCTCTTTTATTCGTGTAAAGGACAGTGGTCAATCAATTCTGGGTCCCTTTAGGAAGCTGCCATGCAATTTCCTTCTACCGAATCACGTTTTACTTCATCTCTGCGCAATTTCCCAATCAAATATACCTTTCATGGCTTTTACCTGTATTTAAGCTCTTCAATCTTCGCTCACTTCCCTTTGAAACTATGGCAACCACTAAAGTTTCCAAATGGTTCTCAAACAAGTCCCTTAGGTTAAGCCTTCACCGCCGTCGTTCCAAGTCTTCTAGCTCCTTCACCCTCACCTCTCCTGCTCCATCACCATCCTCCCCTCGTGAAAGACCCAAAAGGCCTCACCAGGTGGACGAGATGAAACATGTGTTTCGCTATTTCGATGGCGATGATGATGGGAAAATCTCGGCTCTCGAACTTAGGGCATACTTCGGCTCCATCGGGGAGTACATGTCACATGAAGATGCTCAAATGGTGATCAACGAACTAGATTCCGACGGGGATAGCATGTTGGACTATGAAGATTTCTTGAAGCTAATGAAAATAGAAAAGCGGGACGATGATGATGATGATCTGAAGAAAGCGTTCGAGATGTTCGAGATGGAGAAAGGTTCGGGTTGCATAACTCCCAAAGGGTTGCAAAAGATGTTGAATCGCCTTGGGGATGCAAAGTCTTGTGATGAATGTGCCGCAATGATTCGGGTTTATGATATCGATGGTAATGGGGTGCTTGATTTTCACGAGTTCCACCAAATGATGGCTTAATCCATAGGACACTCGTGCCTTTTGATTTGTGCCTAAGCAAATATCAATGCTAAGGGTCTCATCATCTTAGTTATTATTAACAACTATGAATGGACTAACTTCTTATTTTAATGATAAAAATATTAAATTATGAAGCATGAGAGATATTTGAGCTTAACTTCAAACAATCTCTTTTTTTTTTGGGTGAATTATAAGAAGAGTGCAGAGTCTTGATAGCAAGGTAATTAGCGCAACTCGAATCCAAATCATATCTGAGACAGTGAATACTTTAATCATGAGTTTAACACACGGGATTCATAATCTCATTCTTTATTCTTATTATATATGAAAAAAAAATCGAATTTATAAAAATAAAATAGTAATTATGAGTGTATTATGAATAAAAGTGTATTTGTTGAGAAATTTAATCTTAAATATATATATATTTTTAATATGAATAACTCAAAATGTATTCATAATTTGATTATTTAAAAAAAAAAAACTTAATGCATGCAAAAGAAAAACAATATGCATAAAAATTGGATACAATTTATATATATTGCATATGAAGTTTTATAAAAGAAAATTTGTACCTATATTTGTTTATAAACCACTATACATAAGATTCGCAAGAACAATGCATAAGATTAATATATGCGCAAGAATCTGTGCCCTAACCAGCAAAGCAAGAGTTTAGGGTCTACATCCTATTGAAATTAAATAATGAATAAATTATATTAAACCCAATCAATTATTATTAATAAAAGTTGTGTGTAATATTAAGGTATATTATATTTTTAAGAGAATAATAAATTATTAATAATAATTTTAAAAAGATGCTTAAATTTTTTAAATATATATATATATATAAAAGATGGAATAAAAATTGTCGAAACCATCCTTTCTTTTGAAAATGACGTGTCTCAAAAAATCATTTTAAAATTGAAAAACAATGAGAGTCGCCACTAATATTTTATTTGGTGTGATTGGATCACCACAAAACGTTTTAAAAAAAACCATTTTGAAAACACGCAGGTCTTTGAAATCCAGAAAAACAGGTTCTGGAGTCGGTTACGCATGAGGAAGGATTAGCACCCTCATACGCTCAAAATTGGTACCGTGTTGATTATTTTTGGGTCTTGATTTGTAACTCTTAAGAGTTCGAATAAAGTTTAAAATACAATCCTTGAATGCATGAGTTAAGTTTAAAAGAAAACGGGTTTGTTCGGAAATCCCGCTATTTCAAAGTGATCGAGGAAGAAAAGTTACGTCCAGTGAGTTAGGACATGACAGTTCAGGATCAAAAAATGACGAGCTTTCCTTTGTAAAACCTTTTTTAATTTTTGGGAAAAAGATATTCGATTATCTCGATTTGAAGAAAGGTTGCACCTAGTAAGTTAAGGCGCAATATTTCAGAATCAAAGATAAGGAAGCATTGCCTCGATTAAGGGTATTCGATTATTTCGATTTGAGAAAAAGATTGCACCTAGTGAGTTAAGGCACAAATTTTCGAAACTCGAAATAAAAGAAAATTGCCTCGATTTTAAAGTTTTATGAAAAAAAAAATAGTTTTAAAAAAAACAAACATGCGAGTTTAACATGAATAGGTAGTTAATAAGGGATATTAGATAACGCGAAGCAAGATAAGTAAGAAGATAAAATGACGAAAAAATATAAAAATACAGAATACGAGTGCATAATGGTTAAAATAGACGCAAATATTGATATAAAAAAAAGACGCGATCGAGTTTGAAAATGTGACTTTTCGGATACCCGGGGGTAAAATGGTAATTTTGGGAAAATTAGGGGTTAAAAATGGGATTTTTGGAAGTTTCGGAGTTAAAAATGGGATTTTTGGAAGTTCGAGGGTAAAAATGAAATTTTCTAACCGGTCGAATAAAATGATTGTTCTAAACTAATTTAACTAAATTAATAAAAAGTGCGTCAAAGATTAAAGCGAGAAATAATAAATATTTTTATATCAAGAAGCAAACAATACCCAGAAAAGATTCCACCTAGATTTCATCTGCCATTATCATTTTGAATTAAGCAGTTTAGAAATCCCTAAATTATGCTAATACCTCTATTCAAGCATAAAAGCAATAGACTCTAGGTTGATTAATTGAAATTTCTTTCTAATTAAAACCCCAATTGTCGCATTAATTCGATCTATGGATTCCCTTATTAGATTTGACTCTAATCCGATAGATTTATGTCGTTCTATTTCTAAGATTGCATGCAACTCCACTCAATTATGCTAGATATACTCTTAAACAGAGTCTATTCATCCTCTGATTTAAGTACATCAAACAAGAATTAATATATCAAGAATACTAAATCAAGAATTAAGCACACATAATTGAGAGCAAAATCTAAGTATTTATTGCGTAAAATCAAAAATCAAATGACAGAATTCATCTTAGGGTTCATCTCCCCTAGGTATTTAGGAATTTAGTTTATGCTAATAAATGGAAACATCTCAGAAACAATATAACTACAAGATGAGGAAAAACTCATAGTAAAATCAAAAGAATTTAGAAATAGGTCTTCAATCTTTATGGAGATCTGCTTCAAAGACGGCTTCTATGGTGTTTCTTCAATTGTTTCCTTCAATTTCTCTGACGGCTAAGGTTTGGGGAATTGAGGATTTTGTAGAAAATTGGAAGTGCCTAATTCATATCACTTCATCCCCTATTTATAATACATGTAAATCTCTAGTTGGATCCAAATTAAATTATAAAAAGATAATTAGAATTAAATCTAAACAATAATTCCCTAATTGGATCCAAATTAAACTCTAAATTATAAAACCTAAAAAATAAATTAAAATTAAATATAAACAATATAATAATAATAATCCTAAATACTAATCCTAAAAAATAGAGTTTTAAATTTAAATAAAGTCTTATGTCCAATAAATCTCTTCCTAACTCTTCCACATTTACGCTTTTTGCCCTAAATTTTCCTTTTTGTCTTCGATTTAGTCCATGACCATGTGTTCAGGGTACTCTCAAATGCTTTCCTAAATATAGAAATATGAATTTAAAGGATTATGAACATAAAATTCATTATTTTAAATAAATTAATTATCCAAAAACGCATTAAGAATGAGGCTAAAACATGTTACTTTTGGCACTTATCAAATATTCCCACACTTAAGCATTTGCTTGTCCTCAAGCAAAATTCTCAACCCACATTCAAGTTAACTTTCTTAATTCTTCATTTTCATCGATAATATTTCAGGATAAATTGCAAGTAATCATGCATTGTAAATTTATCTAAAATAATACTAAAGATTCAAACAATCTAAGCAACAAAATTTTTAGCACAAAAATATAGGTGTCTCCCATTATCTAAATAATTACCTTAAATTCAAAATCAATAAGAATTGACATTCTCACTAAAGATTTACTCAAAACACTCGAAGTGTTTAAAGTTAATTAAATAAGCACTCAATAGTCAAACACAAAATGTTATTACCATAAGCTTGCTTGAAAATCAAATCTCCACCATTGTAAAATGACATGACACACCAATTAGGAGATCTTTACAAGGTTGTAATAGGGCTAAGGTTATGGGTATGGAAAAGACTATGGGTATGGAAAAGACTAGAAGAATTGGTTAAAATCGAGATCAAGTTGATGAATTACCAAACTAAAAAAAAACAATCAGTTGTTGAATTGAAAGAAAATAAATCAACACAAATAATAAAGAATAAACGTGAGTTTTTCAACAATATATGAAACTAATGATTCTATCTCAAACACACTTTTGTCTTTTTTTTTTCTCAATTTTTTTTAATTTTTCTTTTCGACTCTTTTTTTTTTTTTCTAAACAATAAAATTCAGCAATTCAGATAGTGGAACATAGTTAGACAACTTAACCAAATCAAATCTCGACAAAAAGAGAGTCAATAAATGGGTAAATTTACCACAAATATATGGATCATGGATTAATATTATGGGTTAATGAATAGAATGATGTTAGGCTCAATGGGGTTCACTAGGGGTTAATTTATTAGGTCAGCTTTTTAAAGATAAAAGGGGTTAAATCTTAAGTGCCTCTATGATCTCAGTATATCAAATCAATAATGTAGTCTCAACATGTATAATCAAAACAAGTTCTAGAATAACGAATCAAGTTGACATACACAACCAAAAGTAGCATGAGCACGAAATAAAATATATGCTCTATAGGCTCAAAAGCTCACAAAAATTATGGTTTTGATGTCAAAACCTGTAATTTTAAAATTTGAAGATAATAATTTAATTTAGGGAGATAATCTAAAATATTTAATTCTGAAGACAACTCATCATGCTTGACTCTCTCATATCTTAAAGATTAAATCATCTAATACATAAAAGAGTCACAAATTAATCTCAAAATAAAATTAATAAAAATTCCAAATAGAAAAAAATTCACTCTAATATGGTATGAGAAAATTACTTTAACACAATAAATAATTCAGGAATTTTATCACAATTAATACAGAATCAATCTCCCCACACTTAAGATGTATATTGTCCTCAATATACAAACAGATATAAGCAGAATAAGCACAATATCATAAAGAGGAAAGGAACTGAAACTTTCCTGAATTAGGATGATTTCATCAGAATTGAAAAAAAATATGAATGTAGCGAGTTTAAAGGAAGTGCAACTTTTCGAGCAAACTAAAAAGAAAATAAATAAAGATAAGTCAGAAAGGGAGATAATAATTAAAAAAACAACAACCATAAGAATAAAAATAGTGCATAATTAAAATAAAATTAAAAATAAAATAAAATTGAAAATAAATATACTAATTTTTTTTTGAACTTTTCAAATTTTTTTCAATTTTTTTTTCAATTAAAAAAAAACATGAAAGTAAAATAAATAAATAAATAAAAATAAAAACACTCGGGTTGCCTCCTGAGAAGCTCTTGTTTAAAGTCTAAGCTCGACTTCCTTATTTAAGTTCACGATTGAGGCAGATCTTGAAGCTGAAGCTCCTCTATCACATTATGAAAATCACCACCAAGATAAGGTTTAAGTCGATGACCGTTTACCTTGAATTTGCCGTACTCAGGATGTGTTACCTCTATTGTGCCATAGGGAAAGATGGTTTTTACCACAAATGGACCTAACCATCTCGATTTTAGCTTCCAAGAAACAATTTAAGCCTCGAGTTGAATAGAAGAACTTGATCTCCAACTACGAACTGTTTAGGTTGCTTTAACTGAGAATCATGATGTCGCTTTGCTGCCACTTTGTATAATCTCGAACTCTCATAAGCAATAGCACGCCATTCATCAAGCTCATTCAGTTGGAGCATCCTCTTTTCACCTGCAAGTTTAAGATCAGAGTTTAGGAATTTAATTGCCCAAAACGCTTTGTGTTCAAGTTCAAGTGGTAAGTGACAACTCTTCCCATAAACAAGTCTGTAAGGGGATGTTCCTATGGGAGTTTTAAAAGCAGTCCTATAAGCCAATAGAGCGTCATCTAATTTCAAAGCCCAACCTTTTTTATTAGTCTCTACGGTCTTTTCTAAGCTACGTTTTAGTTATCGGTTTGACACTTTAACTTGACCACTAGTTTGAGGGTGATAAGGGGTAGCTGTTCTATGATGTACATCATACTTCTTAAGAATTTTATCAAATTGAGCATTATAAAAATGTGTACCCCTATCGCTAATGATTGTCCTAGGTGCTCCAAATCGAGAGAAAAGTTTCTTAAGAAATCGAACTACCACCCTAGCATCATTAGTTTGTAAAGCCTGAGCTTCCACCCATTTCGACACATAATCCACTGCTACAAGTATGCATTTATTTCCATAAGAACTAGTAAATGATCTCATAAAATCAACACCCCAAATATCAAAGATTTCACATGCAAGCATATAAGTTTGAGGCATTTCATCACGTTTGGAAATATTACCTGTTCTCGCGCATTTATCACAAGAAGTAAAATACCTGTTCGCATCTTTAAACAAAGTGGGCCAATAAAAACCTGATTCGAGGACCTTATGTGCAGTACGAATTCCACTATAGTGTCCTTCTGCCGATCCAGAGTGACAATGCTCCAAAATTTTATTCCCTTCGACATTCAAAACATATTTTCAAATTCTTGATCTGCACACACACGAAAAAGAAAAGAATCTTCCCAAAAATAATTCTTCACATCAGCAAAGAATCACTTCTTTTGATGATGAGTCAAATCTTTTGGTACAGTGTTAGCAACTAAATAATTTGTAATGTTTGCAAACCAAGGACCATCAGAATCACTTACTAACAAGAGTCGTTCTTTAGGAAACGAGTCATCTATTATACCTTCATTAAGCTTCCCAATATAAGGATTTTCGAGTCTTGAGAGATGATCAACTGCAAGATTTTCAGCTTCTTTCTTATCCTAAATCTCTAAATCAAATTCCTGTAGCAATAAAACCCAACGAATAAGTCAAGGTTTCGCATCTGGTTTAGCAAGAAGGTAACGAAGAGCAGAATGATCAATGTAAACAATAACTTTAGATAATATTAAATAAGATCTAAATTTATCAAATGCAAAAACCACAGCTAGCAATTCTTTTTCAGTAGTAGTGTAATTCATTTGAGCATCTTTCAAAGTCTTACTAGCATAATCAATCGATTGAAAGTGCTTGTCTCTTCGCTATCCAAGAATTGCACCTACTGCAAAATCACTTGCATCACACATTAGTTCAAAGGGTAAATTCCAATCAGGTGTAACAACAATCGAGGTAATAATTAATTTTTCTTTAAGAATGTTAAATGCCTCTAAACAATCCTGACTGAAATTAAATGGCACATCTTTTTCTAATAAATTCTTTAAAGGCTTTGCTATTTCAGAAAAATTACTAATAAATCTTCTATAAAACCCAGCATGTCCTAAGAAACTTCTAATAGCCTTAATCGAATTAGGAGGAGGTCATTTTTCAATAGTTTCAATTTTCGCTTTATCAACCTCAATCCCTTTACTAGAAATTTTATGACCCAAAACAATTCTTTCTTTAACCATGAAGTGACACTTTTCTCAATTAAGCACAAGGTTTGTTTCTTCACATCTTATTAGAATGCATTTTAAAATTTTAAGGCATAAATTGAAAGAATTATCGAATACCGATAAATCGTCCATAAATACCTCCATAATATCTTCCACGAGTTCATCAAAAATAGCCATCATACATCGCTGAAAAGTAGCAAGAGCATTACATAATCCAAAAGGCATTCTTCGGTAAGCAAACGTACCATATGAATATGTAAATGTCGTCTTTTCTTGATCCTCAGGAGCTATCGGGATTTGAAAGTAGCCAAAAAGTCCATCCAAGAAGCAATAGTACATGTGGCCAACTAACCTCTCTAACCTTTGATTAACAAACAGTAGAAGAAAGTGGTCTTTCCTTGTAGCATCATTCAACTTCTTGTAATCAATACAAACTCTACATCCTGTGACTGTTCTTGTCGGAATTAACTCGTTTTTTTCGTTAGCTACAACAGTCATGCCTCTTTTTTTAGGAACAACCTGCACATGACTTACCCAAATACTATCAGAAATAGGATAAATAACTCCTGCATCTAAAAGTTTAATTACCTCAGCCTTGACAACTTCCTTCATATTGGGATTTAACCTCCTTTGAGCCTGAACACAAGGTTTATATTCATCTTTCATTAAAATTTTATGAGTACAAAAAGAAGGACTAATTCCTCTAATGTCAGAAATTTCCCAAGCCATTGCTCGTTTATGTTCCCTTAGCACCAGCAATAATTCCTCTTTCCCATTCTACTTTAAATCTGAAGCAATAATTATCAGCAATGCAAAATTATTCCCTAAAAATGCATACTCCAAATGATCGGGTAATTGCTTCAGTTTCAATTTAGGAGTTCTTCAATAGAGGGTTTCAACCTCAATTCTTTACTTACCTCAATGGTCTCAAAATTTTTCTATCTCGTTGGGGACTCATTAGCATCTAGATCATTTTTTATCTCATTAATCACAACATTATCTCCATCGATCTCCCCTCCTTGAACAAGGCACAGTTCCAAAGTGTCTTTATGAACAATTTCCTGCAATGAATTTTGAACAGCATGATCAGTAAAATCAATAAAATAACAGGATTCATCTTGCTCTTGAGAAAATCGCATGACATTATAAATCTGAAGAATAATTTCATCATCACCTACTCTAAGCACAAGTTTACCACTACCCACATCAATAATAGCTCTAGCAGTGGCTAAAAAAGGTCTTCCTAAAATCAAAGGTACCTCAAAATCCTCATCCATGTCAAGTATAACAAAGTCAACAGGGAAAATAAATTTATCTACTTTCACAAGCACATCTTCAATAATTCCCCTAGGATATTTAACAGATCTGTCAGCTAATTGAATACTCATCCTAGTGGGTTTAGGTTCCCCAAGACCAAGTTGCTTGAACATTTTATAAGGCATTAAATTAATACTAGCACCCAAATCAGCCAATGCTTTCTGAATATTTAAACTACCAATAAAACAAGGGATAGTGAAACTCCCTGGATCTTTTAGCTTAGTAGGCAATTTATTTTGGAGAATAGCTGAGCACTCCCCATTAAGCTTCACAGTGGACAACTCCTTTAACTTCCTTTTATTTGTCAGCAGCTCTTTTAAAAATTTTGCATAAGTGGGCATCTGCGAAAGAGCTTCAACAAAAGGTAAGTTAATATGTAATTGTTTAAAAAGATCAAGAAATTTACCGAATTGTTCATCCTTGCGATCTTTCTTCAACTTTTTCGGATAGGGAATTGATGATTTATATTCTTTAAGCACTGGTACTTGAATTTCCTCAATTTTTGTTACTTCATCATCTTTCTCATCGGATTTCTGCTTCAATTTCTTTTCCGGTTCAACCAACTCTTTCCTACTCCTCAATGTAATCGCTTTTACATGTTCCTTTGGGTTTGGTTCAGTGTTGCTAGGTAAACTACCTGGCTGTCTTTCCGAAATCATTTTAGCAAGCTGTTCGATTTGATTTTCAAGACTATGAATTGACGCTTGCTGATTTTTTAAAGCTACCTCATTGCTTTGAAATCTCGCTTCAGAAACCGAAATAAATTTAGCAAGCATTTCTTCAAGGTTTGATTTTTTTTCTTGTTGATGAGGCTGCTGAAAACCCGGAGGAATTTGTGATCTTTGGTTCCCTTGATCACCCCATGAAAAATTTGGGTGATTTCTCCGACCTGCATTATAAGTATTACTATAGGAATTATTTTGAGGTTTAGAATTATTAACTAAAAAGTCTGCGTGCTCATGGAAATATTCTGAACTCATCACCCTGCTCCATTTTCATTGCATTGCATCACTGGATGTACCTGTTGAGAAAAATTCAAACCGTCAATTTTTTTATTAAGAGTTTCAACCTGACGAGCCAACATAGAAACGCCATCAACTTCATAAATCCCTGTTGCATTCATAGGTTTTACTCTTGTAACATGCCATCGATAATTATTTAATGCCACCTCCTCAATAAATTCTTGGGCTTCTTCTAGTGTCTTGTTATTTAAAGTTCCCCCAGCTATTGAATCAACCATCTATCTAGTCGAGGGATTCAAACCATTGTAGAAAATTTGAACTTGGAGCCACAAAGGTAACTCATGATGAGGACACCTTCTTAACAAATCTTTGAACCTCTCCCATGCTTCATAAAGTGTCTCAATATCAAACTGAGCAAAAGAAGAGATGTCATTCCTCAACTTAACTGTCTTAGCTGGCGAAAAATATTTTAATAAGAACTTCTCAGTCATATGATCCCAAGTAGTGATAGAATCTCGTGGTAAAGCATTTAACCACAGTTTTGCCTTGCTCCTCAACGAAAACAGAAACAACCGTAAGCGTATGATGTCATCAGTAACACCATTAATTTTGAAAGTGTAACAAATCTCGAGAAAATTAGCCAACTGAGCATTCGGATCTTCATCTTGCAAACCATCAAACTGAACATATTGTTGTACCATCTGAATTATACTCGGCTTGATTTCAAAATTATTTGCATTAACATTTGGCCTGACAATACTCGTTTCAGCCCCAATCAGAGTAGGCTTAGCATAATCATACAAAGTCCGACGAGCAGGAAGATGATGAAGAGCAAGAGGAACCTGATTATTTCGATTGTCACCCATCTCCACAATAATTCCCTTTTCCTTTTTACTATCTACTAAAGTTTTCTAACTTTGCTTAGCTTCTCTAACCTCTTTACGATTTTTTCGGGCAGTCTTTTCAAGTTCAGAGTCATGAAGAAGTGGTCCCGACGGGTTTCCTCTAGTCATAAACCGAAAGAGCCTGCTAGAAGCAAATAAAAGGGAAAAAATTAAATTAGAAAAATTAAATTAAAAATGTAAATAATAAAATAAAATTAAATAATAATAAAATGGCTAAAGTAATAGAAATAAAGTTTTTCTAATATTTCAGTCCCCGGCAACGGCGCAAAAAACTTGATGCAATCGAAACTTAACTAAATATATGACTAAGGCAAGTACACCTGTCAATTAATAGTATAGTTACGGTAAACACAGATATCGTTCCCACGAGAACCAAAAGTACTAATAATAACTGTCTTCTTATTATCTAACCGGTCGAATAAAGTGATTGTTCTAAACTAATTTAACCAAATTAATAAAAAGTGCGTCAAAGATTAAAGCGAGAAATAATAAGTGTTTTTATACCAAGAAGCAAACAATACCCAAGAAAGATTCCACCTAAATTTCATCTGCCATTATCATTCTGAATTAAGCAATTTATTCACTTAGTATTTTGTTCTGTAGAAATCCCTAAATTATGCTAATACCTCTATTCAAGCATAAAAGCAACAGACTCTAGGTTGATTAATTGAAATTTCTTTCTAATTAAAACCCCTATTATCGCATTAATTCGATCTATAGATTCCCCTATTAGATTTGACTTTAATCCGGTAGATTTATGTCGTTCTATTTCTAGGATTGCATGCAACTCCACTCAATTATGCTAGATCTACTCTTAAACAAAGTCTATTCCTCCTCTGATTTAAGCGCATCAAACAAGAATTAATATATCAAGAATACTAAATCAAGAATTAAGCACACATAATTGAGAGCAAAATCTAAGTATTTATTACGTAAAATCAGAAATCAAATGACATAATTCATCCTAGGGTTCATCTCCCCTAAATATTTAGGAATTTAGTTCATGCTAATAAATGAAAACATCTCAGAAACAATATAATCACAAGATGAGGAAAAACTCATAGTAAAATCAAAAGAATTTAGAAATAGGTCTTCAATCTTTGTGGAGATATGTTTCAAAGACGGCTTCTATGGTGTTTCTTCAGTTGTTTCCTTCAATAATCTCTGACGGCTAGGATTTGGGGAATGGAGGATTTTGTAGAAAATTGGAAGTGCCTAATTCATATCACTTCATCCCCTATTTATAATACATGTAAATCTCTAGTTGGATCCAAATTAAATTCTAAAAAGATAATTAGAATTAAATCTAAACAATAATTCCCTAATTGGATCCAAATTAAACTCTAAATTATAAAACCTAAAAGATAAATTAAAGTAAATATAAACAATATAATAATAATAATAATCCTAAATACTAATCCTAAAAAATAGAGTTTTAAATTTAAATAAACTCTTATGTCCAAAAAATCTCTTCTTAATTCTTCCACATTCATGCTTTTTGCCCCAAATTTTCCTTTTTGTCTTCGATTTAGTCCATGACCATGTGTTCAGCTCGTGTGGCTCCTAAAATCTGCTCTTTTTGTCCGATTTTCGCTTGTTTTTCGCTCCTTTCACTCCCAAATGCTTTTCTAAATATAGAAACATGAATTTAAAGGATTATGAACATAAAATTCATTATTTTAAATAGATTAATCATCCAAAAACGCATTAAGAATGAGGTTAAAACATGTTACTTTTGACACTTATCAGGAATGAAAAATCAGATTTTTCTTTTTGATTTTTAGTTTTTTCCTTCTGAAAAATTCAAATCCAATTAAAAATACCAAAAATCAGGAGGAAAAATCTGATTTGTTATTCTTCTACATCAGATTAAGTAAAGTTCTTGACCCAACATTTACGATCATAGAAGCATATCTAAATTTTATTCCTCCCGAAGTATTTTCGGATGCTGAATGCATTTCCAGTTAAGAAGTTGAGCGTATGAGTACTAATAAAATGACAAAAGTTCGTAATGACATCACTACTAGTTTGATGGAAGCTAGACCACAACATTGTGTTTTTTAAATATTTGTTTTTACTTGTTTGGATATGTATCTATTTTTTGAATATTTATGTACTTTTAATTTATTTTCAATTTACTTGTGTAAAATGATTTTTTATGCAATTTTATATTAATTGAAATATGCTACTTGAAAATTTTATTCAGTGTGTAACATAATTATTATTAATTTACATACTAAGAACATAACATAATTATTACTAAGAATATAATTTACAATTATATTGATACACTATTAATATTTATCAATTTTCACAAGGTTAATATTTACAAATGAAGAACTTAAGAAATTTGTTTATTTAATTATTAAAAAATATTCACTAATTAATTTTCATAATGAATGTCTTAATTCCTTGCTAATAATGTTTTATTTTAATAATTTCACCTAAAAAAGACTAAAGTATTATAAATAAATAAATTCTTAACAATAAAATATGAAATATCTTTTGTTGGAGCCCAATTTGTTCAGGCTCAACTTAAAACCAAATAAAAAATAATAAAATTTTAAATTAAAATTCTATTTAATTTAAATGTCCATTACAAACCCAAACACATCTAAACCCATTAACCCATCTACCCAAACTCATATCCTAAACCTAAGCCCAACAAGCCCAAACCTTATGCAAAAATTGAAAATCCTAATTCGCTAGTTAATTTCCCTAGTCGCTGCCTTGCCCATGTCCTAGTGCCACTTCAATCATACATTTTCGATGTTGTTTGACAATGCCAAGCCTCTGCCACCACTTGCCACCATCAAAAGCATCTGTCACCATCGTCGAACCTGCACAAGCAAAGAAAAAAAAACACGCAAAGACAGAAGAAAAATAGGAAAAAAAGAAAAGAAAAATCATTTGTAATTCAACTATAAAAATAAATTTTGGATCTTTTTTTTTCACGAACACTCAATATCAAAAACAGAAAAGAATAAAAAATTTCGAAGGTATACTGTTGCGTTTTTAAATGTATTTTTATTATATTTACTTATATTTTTATTTTCTTTTATTTCGAAACAAAAATAAAAAAACAAATAAAAAAGAGTGGCAGAGACTTATTTGAGCATGTCACTGCTGCCATCATAGCCACGAGGAGTCCCTTCGAACCCGTCGATGTTCGTGAGAGGGGCTTTGATGACGGGATGTTTTTTAAAAAAAATATAAAAACAAAATAGAATAAAAAAAATCCAAGAGAAACTGAACCTTTTAGAATTTCTTTAGGAATTTTGGTTCATTTTTTTGAAGATTTGAAACTAGATCTGACCTGGGGGTGAAAAAGGGAGCAAATACCTTTTTTTTTTTGGAATTTTTCAGCAATCGATTGCTAGGATGGTGGCTTGACAAACCCTTTGACCGAACATAGGGAGCACCTAGAGAGGAAAAAAAGGTTTTGAAAGTTTTTTTTTAGATTGAGTTAGGAAAATGATTTTTTTAGTTTAAACTTTGGATTATATAGCAGCATAACACAATGTTGTTTTGGCCTTGTTCCCATGGCTTCAAAACGCTGTCGTTTCAATGCCAAACCCGAACCCGATCGGATCTCACTCGGATCTTTTTAATCTGTTTAGGGGTGAAACGTGTCAAAATTTCGGCAAATTTTCTGCGCGGTCCTTGTTGTTTTTAAATATTCGGGTTTGACCTCTTTTTTTATATTTTATGTTTTGAAATTCTGTTTTGTTTTAATTTAATCCCTTTGTCATTTTATTTCTTTTAAATTTTAACCCCTTTTATTTTTTGTTTATTAAAATTAGATCATTTTTATTTTTATTCTTGTTATTCCTTTTTTTTAATTTAATCCTTTTAAAGTTTAATTTTTTATTTATTTCATATTTTATTTGCATGTATTTATCCTTTTTATGTCATATATCTATTTGTTATCATTCTTGTCATTTTTAAATGCATATTTATTCATTCTTTACAAAATACGTTTGTAAAATAATTTTTTTAATTAGTTAAAAATTGAGGTAATGTTTCTTACTTTGGGGATTCGAGAAAATCGTATCTTAACTTACTAGGTGTGATTTTTCTTTTCGAACCGAAATAACCGAACACTTATTTTTTAAAAAATTTACAGTTTGGAATAAAAATCAAGAAGGCTCGTTATCTTTGGGAATTCGAGGAAATCATGTCTTAACTTACTAGGTGTGCTTTTTCTTTTCGACTTGAAATAATTGAGCACCTTAAATTGTTTTAAAAACAATCAAGGCAATATTCTTTTATTTAAGAGATTCGAAAAATTATGCCCTAACTATAACATTCGTGTTCTTGAACCGAATTTAGAACAATAAAAGAGTAGAATTGAGAATTAGACTATGTAGCTAAAATAAGAAAAAGTTAGAAAATTAAGGATTAATTAGTAATTGTGAGAAAGGAGGAAGGACTAAATAGTAATTTATCCAAATTGAATTATGAGTCATCATGGGAATTAGATTGATTAAGGAGGGGCAAAAGAGCAATTTGGTGGAAGATATTTTTGGAGGCAAAGTTTTGGACCAAATGTAAAGTTGAAAGGCCTAAGGACTAAAAGTACAATTTTATCATTTTTATTAAGTGAGATATTTTAAGTGAGATTTCTAGAGAATTTGAGAAAGGTTAAAAAAAATCAATTAAAAGGAAAAAATATTAGTTCTTTTCATAGTTCAACCGTTCATACCATTCTCTCTTCCATCCAACTTTTGATTTTATTCCAAATAGGTCATTCCATCATTTTTAAGCCCTCCGAGCTCCAAAATCTCCTATTTTCTTTGAAATTCCTGAAAGAAAAGTATAGAAGGGGGTTAGTAGACACCTCAAACTTCTTATAGAATTCATTTTGAGGTGTTAGAGAGCATAGAGACTAAATTGAGAAATTTTGAATTCAAGGGTTAAGGTAAGAAATGGTTAAATTCTCATGACATACATGTATTTTACTGTTATTTAGCATGAAAATTATTGAATTATAGCTTATAGCTTATACGTGTTTATGTGAAATTGAAGAGAAAGAGAAGAGAGGCAAGGATCAAATTGAAGACAAAGGAAAAGAGAAGAGCAAAGAGTGAAAAGAGAAGGAAATCAACCTTTTTGTTGTAAGTACTACAAGAATTTTGAATTATAGTTTAATTTCTCTAATGGTATGTGAATTATTAGCATAAAAATTGTTATATAGGTACCTAATTTGAATGTTTACAATGATAAAATGAAGGGATTAATGTGTGATTTAGTAAAACAGTTTGGACAAAACAAAGGATTAACTTCAAAAATTCACCAAAAATTGTATATAATGAGTTAAGGGTCGAATTATATATGTAATTAAACCCTATTGAGTTTAATTTCATATGAAAGAAACAGTAAAATAAAAGAAATTGTATATTTTGAGATATACTAGTTTTTGTATAACAAGGTCAGAGTAGGTTCGAGTTCCCCTGTTCTGACTTTGAAAAATCATAGAAAAATATAGAAAAATTATTAGAGACTGAAATTTATATGGTTAATTCCTTAATTGATCTATTTTCAATAGAAACAGATGGAACATTATTTGATCTCTTTAAAAATATCTATATAATTTTTAGTTAAGAAAGTCCGAAACTGTCAGGCAGCAGAGAAGGGGTAAATTGAAAGAATTTACAGTACAAATTGGCTAAAGTAAAAATTTTGTAAATTTTATGGTAAAAATATGATTGAGTCTAGTTTCAGAAACATCAAGTGGATTATAATTTCAAATTCTGTAGCTCAAGATATAAATAATTTAGTGACTGTGACGCAAGTGGATAGCTTTGAAAATTAATGTGAAAATAAAAGTAAGAGGTATATGATGATGAATATACGAGAAAAATATATGTGTGAGATATTATGTGTTTAAATATAAATATTGATTATATGACTAAATGGTGATGTTGTGGAAGCTTTTGAGAAAATAAAGGTGAGAAATACGTGATTATGTATATGTGAAGAGAAATGTAAATGTGATATATGAAATTATGAGAAATGATGAATATGAGAGATTATGCCCATGTAGACAAGTTAGAACCATTGTGATAATAGTGACATGCCATTAAGAAACGCTAGCGCGCTTCTGTTCAGCACTATGTGTGCTTCTGTTACCCAACACTGTGTGTGCTTCTGTTACCCAGCACTTATGTACCTCTGTTAAGTACTTCGGTACTTTCTGCTTCCGTTTATCCGATAGGTTCTATGAAAGTCTACAATGGGCTAAAATGAGAAAAAGGTGAATCACTGTATGAAATGTGCCATGGTGGTAAGTTATATGATACAAATGAATAAAAGTAAAAGCTTATAAGCAAGAGTATTTACATGATTTTACATTACTTTTGTAGTACTTACTAAGCCTTCACCGGCTTAATGCGTTTGTTTTAACGCGTAGGTACAAAGTTACAAGGAGTAAAGTCGAGTTCAGGGCCCTCTCATCACATCACATCACACTCCTTTGTAAGACTCCAAATATAGGTATTTATTTTAAAGGAAATGACATGTACAATGGTACTTCTATGAGTCCCTAATGAGTAGGAAAAATATTATCTCGAATGTTATGAATTATGAAATGAAATTATTAGTATACGATATTTTGACTCGAATGGTCTTAAAAGACATCGGTTTTTAAAGAAAATTTTTTGTTACTCGACTTTCTGTGCCGTACTGTAATGTAATGCTTCTATATTGGGTTTATACGTATAAACCGAGTATAGGGGTGTTACACTAACGTCTTGGGTATGATTTCTCGTTGAATTTACATAATTGAATATCCTATTTTAAATTGTTAAATGTCCTTCAATTTCGAAATTTTGAGAATGTTGTGCCCTAACTTACTAGACACGATTTTTCTCGATTAATTCGAAATAAATGAGTTTCCTCCACAAAATTCAATTTTTAAACGACATTAAAACATCTCATTCATGTATTTAGGGAACGTGTTTTAAATTTTACTCGAATTTTCTAAGTTTCAACAATAATGACATTAAATAATCGATTAGTACCAATTTTGAGCGTGTGAAGGTGCTAATTCATCCTCACACGTAATCGACTCTTGAACCTATTTTTTGGATTTTGAAGATCAAAACTTTTGTTTAAATAAACTTAAGTATTTTACGGTGATCCAATCACACCAAATAAAAAAGATTGGTGGCGACTCCATTTTCAATTTTAAAATAAAATTAGGGACTTTAAAAAAAATGTTTTGACAGCTTGAATACTCCATTGGGGACCAATAAGAGAAAGCCACAAGTCCATTATTTTTTTGGTCTTTTTGTTAAAATTTTAAAAACTCGATTTAAATTAATTTGCAATCCTTCGCATCTTATTCTTCATGTGTTGCCTTATTAATAATGTTTGTATTAATATTGCTAGCATAAGATTATTCGTATTCATTTGCATTTATTGTTACACCCTTTAAGTGGATGTGAGAAACTACTCTTTCGTGAGGTCTTCACCTTCGTGGGAATACATCCGTATACCTATGTTTTCATGAAGTCTTCACTTCCGTGAAAACATACGGGAAATGTATCTTCCTGAACTGAACTCGGTCCATATGATCTTATAATGGTTGAGGATCGAGGAATCTGCCGCTTCAAGTACCCCTACTTTAGAACTTAAACCGCGTAATTGACCCTAGGAGGCTACCCTAAGTAGAGCCATGTCGAACCTTTAGCAGTTACCCAAAAGAATGTAGAAAAGAGAAGTTTTATGCTTTGCTCTTTACTTTTGCAATTTCGTTCCTGTATTAATTATACTGACTTGTTTTGTTTTATCTTTGTTTTTCTTTTCACATTTCATTTTCATCTAAGGAAGGGTATTGATTTAAGCTCAATTATTAGATAGAGAACTAGTCATAAGAAAACGGGTTTCTTGATAAGGTAGAAGACAATATGGCCGTGCATATATGGTCAAAAAAGGGGCGATAAAGAGAAACCGACGACTTATCAGACGAGTAGGTCAGAGACAAAGATCATGCAGTAAGTAAAACTTTGACCCAAGCACGAGAAGTGACTAATCATTTACAAGATTTAACCATTCAAACTGACTTTTTGAACCCAAAATGGGAGTCGAATCAGGGCGAGATTAGATGGATTCCTTACGAAGATTAAGGCTTTGAGCACTAAGGCACGAGCATATACGTATCCGCCTGATGTAAAGAAATTTGTTTTCTAGTAAAGTTGTTCTAGTATAATTGAACTAAGAATCAATAGCTTTCTTATGCATTCATGCATTCATAAGCATCACATTTTATTAACATGCATCTGATTCCAAGAAAATGTCCCTAACTAATTAAAATTGCAACAGCTACATCAGAAACCATTGAGAACCCATACCGTTACAATACCCGCAATAAAATTAAAGCCATGGATCAGAGGATAGAAAGACTCGAACAAATTTAAAGGGACATACAAGAACAAACACAAGACCAAATGGCAAGAATGCAGCAAGATATAAAAGACATGATTATTGAGGCACAAAGAGACATGATAAGCTAGTTAACCCAAATGATAAAAGAAGGAGCTGATAAGGGAAAAGGTCTTACAATCAATCCTACGGAAGAAGAAGAGGATCCTATTAACCTCCCAGGCTATACACCTCTATACAACCAAGTACCACTAGAAACATACTCACGAGGGGCTCTTGTTACTATAAGAACACATCAGCTTCCTGTTGGCGCTTTAGGCCAACCAATTGTCTAATAGGATTAGGATCCAACCCAAGAGGTAACATCATGAATCCTGACGTCCCTGACTTTTAATGAAATGATGAGAATAGATCTTCCTAGATAAATAGAAAAATGATACAAACTGTTAAAAGAAAAAGTCAAGGCGATAGAAGGTGTTGATACTTTTTATGGGAACAACGCTAATGAGCTAAGCTTAGTCCCAGACCTAGTGCTCTCACCAAAGTTCAAAACGTTCAATTTCGATAAATACAACGGGATCAACTACTGAAAGGCTCACATCACCATGTTCTGCAAAAGGATAACTGGGAATGTTAATAATAACCAGTTATTAATCCACTGTTTCCAGGACAGTCTAATAGGATCTGTCGCGAAATGATACAACCAACTGAGCTATGATAAAATCCGTTTATGGAAGGATTTGGCACAAGCATTTATGAAGTAGTACAATCATGTAATTGACACGACACCCGATAGACTGACTCTACAAAATATGGAGAAAAAGCTAAGTGAAAGCTTTCAACAATATGCCCAGAGATGGAGGGACGTAGCAACATAAATACAACCACCTCTGTTGGAAAAAGAAACAACCATGTTATTTGTCAATACCCTAAAGGCTCCGTTCATTAACCACATGTTGAGAGCACTACTAAGAGCTTCTCTGACATGGTTATGTCTAGAGAGATAATCGAAAATGCTATCAAGAGTGGGAAATTTGATGTACGGGAAGGGGTCAAGATAGTAATTCCCAAGAAAAAAGAAAATGGGATAAACAACACAGGTTTGTACAGTAAGACAAGCTACTCAAAGACGATAGTAATGGCATAACCTAGAGCTATAACAACTAACAATAGAGGTGCCCCGAGACAGGAACCTAAGTCAAATAATAGAAGGCTTCAGTTTACCCCTATCCCCACCACATATAAAAAGCTATATCAGAACTTATTCGACGCCCATGTCGTGTCACCATTTTATGTAGAACCAATGCGACCCCCATTCTCAAACTGGTACGATACAAATGCCCAATGTGAGTTTCACGTGGGAATAACAGGGCATTTGATCGAAAACTAGTTTACTTTTAAGAAGTTGGTCGAAAGACTCATAAAAAAGGGAGTCTTGAGGTTCGATGAGCCGACAAGGTGCAACATAGAGGAGAATCTATTACCCAATCATCCAAATCAAGGGGTAAATGAGGTGGTCGAAGATGAGAGCGTTAATGCTATATCCAAAGAAAGGAGTGGAAATGGAAATCTATCGAGAATTCGTCCTTATGCTCTTGGAAGCATTTTAAGTAATTGGACTGTAAAGAAACTCCCTGTAGCTTTTAGGATATATTTGGAGTAATACTCAAAACATACCTATTGCTTTAAGCCTAAGAGCAATAACGATCCTTTGTAAAGGGAATGTAACCATTATCTTTTATTTTAATGAGAATGATGCATGTAGCTTTTAGGATATATTTGGAGTAATACTCAAAACATACCTATTGCTTTAAGCCTGAGAGCAATAACGATCATTTGTAAAGGGAATGTAACCATTATCTTTTATTTTAATGAGAACGATGCATTTTCTGTCTCATTTAACAAATATTTTAAATTATTTTGACAAACATTTTTATTCACACCTTATAATTAACCATTCTTAAATTCATTTGTTCTCATTCAATTTGACAAATATTTTTATTCTTGTCCAAATTGACAAAACATTATATTCATCCATACTCATACTCATATTATACAATCATTCTTAAAATATCATTTGTTTCTTTGGATCTCCTTTGGTTCCTCTAACAGGTCCTTTGATATCAATAATATGAGTAACATTGATGTTGACTCAAAACCTCCTTTTGAGAAGGACATGTGTCTAGAAAAAACCTCAGGACTTCGAAAATGATAAAAAATCTAACTTGTCTCCCGACCTGTTACGGATGGTTGAGCAAGACGAGGAACAAATATCACTTCACAAATAGTTAGTGGAAATTATGAATTTAAGAGATGAAAATGGTAAAGATTGAGGCATGTATCTCTACAGAAAAAGCAAGATTTCATAGAGCTACTTCGAGAATACGAAGAGGTCGTCGCATGGTCCTATCCAAGCATACTGGTTTAAGGAACCGATGTTGTAATACACAAGTCCCATAAAAGAGGAATGTAATCCAATTCGAACAGAAACTTCGAAGAATGAGGCTTGACGTGCTATTTAAAAAAGAGGTAAAAAAAAGGTTCGAGAAAAAAAAAACCTACAAATGACATCTTAAAATAAAATAAAAAGGTCAAGATGAAAAGCCATAAAGGGCATCTTGAAAATCTATGTATCTCATTCACCTCTTCATGTCATTTCCTTTTTCTATGTGGGACATGAACGTCATTGGATAATTTCGCTGATAAGAATATTAAGAAGATCCTTTGGAATATTGGCTTCACCATTTGCCTTAAATGATTATCGAACCTCTGCCAGAACATCCATCAAGGGAACACCTTTCTCATTGGAATGAATGCAATCCTACCTATTGGAATCGATTTTCCTTCCCTCCAAATTTTGTTAGGACTGATGAAGCAGAATGAAGCCAATCCAGAAGTGACCAGTTACACTTAATCGAGGAAAAGAGACTGAAAGCTATCCGTCATGGTCAGAGGCACAAAAAATGAATGATGCAAGCGTATGACAAAAAAGGTCTGCCCTAGAGACTTCTATGAGGGAGCTTTGGTTTTGAAAAGGGTCCTTCCATACAAAAGACTTTCAAGGAAAATGATTGCCCAATTAGGAAGAGCTCTATGAGTTGAAGAAAGCCTTTTCTAGAAGAGCTTTGACTATGACCGAGATAAATAACAAATAACTACCCAACCCCATAAACTCGGATTCGGTGAAGAAGAAATTACACCTAAAAAAAAGAGAAAAAAAGAAAAAAAAAAGAGGTCGAGGTGAAAACCCATAAAAGTCATCTCGAAACCAAAGGAGATTTGAGTTGAAAACTTGAAAGAGCGGCTCAATTTTGAATAAAAAATGGGCACAAATGGTCTTCTCTCTCAAAAGTAACAAGTTGGAGAAACTTTACATCTTGGGCATCGATGAAGTACTCCAGGTTTCATGGACACATGTTAGGCTTAGAATGGTCCTCATCAAGTTTGCTCAGCGAAGCTCATACTTGGATATCTGAGGCACCTAATTTCATTCTTTGCTCACTTTATGTTTGATAATTTTTTTAGTAATATTTGCTATTTTTTCAGTAGTTTTTTCATTCAAGCTTTGTCTTCAATAAAATTCAACTTTGTTCAAGCATTGTTGCATTAAAATAACAGATAATTGATTAATGTGATAAAACATAAAAGGACTTTTGAGTATCACTCTAGGAGATTCCTAAATGATACAAGGACCTGAAACAGGACCATTAGTCGGAAAGAAACATACCTGAAGGTTGTAAGGTTCCTCGAAGCAAGTAGTTCAGATTATGACTACCTCATTGATTTTCATGTCAAACATACCAAACCTGAAAGGAGGACATGGTAACACATCAGTGATATGATTTAGACGAACGACGAACAATGTCGACTTAAGAAAAAAACAAAATCATTCTTAAATATGATATTTTTGTATTTATCATTCATACCCATCTAGTTGAGAGCATTTGACTCATTTTGATCATAGCATTCTAGGTGCATAGAAAAATGCCAAAGAAGCATATTCGACAGGTCTAATTCCCCAGGCGTGATGGATTAATGAAAAAGCAAATCCTATATCCCTAAGTTGTAGTGGATTGGATTATAGCCACAATAGAAAGTTTTTACCTCTCTAAAGTTGTAGTAGGGAAAGAAGAAGCTACAAGACCAACTTTTATACCCTTAAAATTGTAGAAAGGCAGAGTAAAACAAGTAACGAACCTCAATCTCCCTAAAATTACAGTGGAATGAAGTGAAGTTACTTTCGAAGTTGTAGTAGGTCAGATCTACAGAAGCAAATCTTTATCTCTTTGAAGTTGCAGTAGAGTATGATGAAGCTTCGAAATCAAATCCTATTTTTTTGAAGTTGTAGTGAAGCAAATTAAAACTACAGTAGCGAATCTCAATCCCTTTTAAGTTGCAGTAAAATGGAGTGAAACTACATCACCTTATCCAATATTTTACCCTTAAGTCAAGAAGGGTAGATTGAAGCTATTGTATAATATTTTACCCTCTAATCAAGAGGGGTAAATTGAAACCACCGTCCAATCTTTTACCCCTAATCAAAAGGGGTAAATTGAAGCCACCGTCCAATCTTTTACCCATAATCAAGAGGAGCAGATTGAACTACCGTCCAATCTTTTACCCATAGTCAAGAGAGGCAGATTGAAGCCACTGTCCAATATTTTACCCCCAGTCAAAAGAGGTAGATTGAAGCCATTGTCCAATCTTGTACACCTAGAGGGGCAGATTGAAGTCACTATCCAATCTTTTACCTTTAGTCAAGAGGGGTAGATTGAAGTCACTATCCAATCTTTTACCCCTAGTCAAGAGAGACAAATTGAAGGCACCATCCAATCTTTTACCCCTAATTAAGAGGGGCAGATTGAAGCCACCGTCCAATCTTTTACCCCTAGTCAAGAGGGGCAGATTGAAGTCACCGTCCAATCTTTTACCCTTAATCTAGAGGGGCAGATTGAAGCCACCATCCAATCTTATACTCCTAATTCAGAGGGGTAGATTGAAGTCACGCACACAACTCCATAACCTTAAAATTACAGAAAGGCAGAGTAAAACAAATATCGAATCTCAATCTCCTTGAAGTTGCAGTGGAATGAAGTGAAGCTATAACAACAAATTTTATCTCTTTAACATTGTCATGGGGCAAGATAAAATTACGAAGCTAAATCTTATCTTTCTAAAGTTGTAGTGAAGTTGAACGATCAATAAAGCGAAAAGCGAGTTACTCGAAGAAGAAGCACTTGAGAAGTTGAATTCAGTAGGACCGGACGAAATTGGTTCTCTTTTTAGTCTTTGCTCTGTTCTTATTACACAGCAACGAGCAAAGAGGGGCAATTGTTGTAGCCAAATTTGTTTAGGCCTAACTCAAAACCAAACCAAAAATAAACCTAAAAATAATAAAATTTTAAATTAAAATTTCATTTAATTTAAATGTCCATTACAAGCCCAAATACATCTAAACCCAATAACTCATCTACCCAAACTCATATCCTAAACCTAAGCCCAACAAGCCCAAACCTTATGCAAAAATTGGAAACCCTAATTTCCTAGTTTCCTTTCTAGCCGTCGCCTCACCCATGTCCTCATGCCACGTCAGCCATGCATTCCTGACGTCGTCTGACATCACCATGCCTCTGCCACCACCTACCATCGTTGAAAGCGTCTGCCACCACCGTCGAACCTACACAAGCAAAGAAGAAAAAAAACACGCAAAGACAAAAGAAAAATAGGAAAAAAAAGAACAATCATTTGTATTTCGGCTATAAAAGCCAATTTTGGATTTGTTGTTTTTTTTCACAAACACTCAATATAAAAAATAGTAAAGAATAAAAAATTTCAAAAGTATACTGTTGCATTTTAAAATATATTTTTACTATATTTACATATATTTTTATTTTCTATTATTTCGAAACAAAAATAAAAAAATAAAAAAGAGTGGCGAAGACTTACTTGAGCCCGTTGTTGCTGCCATCATAGCCATGAGGAGTCCCTTCGAACCTGTCGATGTTCATGAGAGGGGCTCCAACGAGGGGATGTTTTTTAAAAAATATAAAAACAAAATAGAATAAAAAAAACCCTAAAGAAACTGAACCTTTTCGAATTTCTTTAGGAATTTTGGTTCATTTTTTGGAAGATTTGAAACCAAATCTGACCTGGGGTGAAAAAAGGAGCAAATGTCTTTTTTTTTTGGAATTTTTCGGCCATCGGGGACGGTGGTCATCGTCGTCGACGACCAGTGGTTGAGACGGTGGCACGACAAGCCCGTTGATCGAACATAGGGAGCACCTAGAGAGGAAAAAAGGGTTTTGAAGGTTTTTTTTAGATTGGGTTAGGAAAATGATTTTTTAGTTTAAAATTTAGATTATATAGCAGCATAATATGACGTCGTTTTAGCTCTGTTCCCATGGCTTCAAAACGACGTCATTTCAATGCCAAACCCGAACCCGATCGGATTCCTTTAGGATTCGCATTGTTTGGAAAAATGGGGTATTTACTCCCCAATCCTTTCGTATTTGCATGTTGTTTCAATTCGGTCCTAATTACCATATTTTTTTTTACAATTTAGCTCTAAAAGTTTATTGTTTTTACAGATAAGTCCTACAACTTTTTAATCTGTTTAAGGGTGACACGTGTCAAAATTTAGGTAAATTTCTCGCACAATTCTTGTTGTTTTTAAATATTCGGGTTTGACCGCTTTTTTATATTTTATGTTTTGAAATTTTGTTTTGTTTTAATTTAATCCCTTTATCATTTTATTTCTTTTAAATTTTAACCCCTTTTATTTTTTGTTTATTAAAATTAAATCATTTTTATTTTTATTCTTTTAAAAGAATTTTCCCTTGTTATTCCCTTTTTTTAAATTTAATCTTTTTAAAGCTTAATGTTTTTATTTATTATTTTATTTTATTTATTTCATATTTTTTTGCATGTATTTATCCTTTTTATATCATTCATCTATTTGTTATCATTCTTGTAATTTTTAATGCATATTTGTTCATTCTTTGTAAAATACGTTTGTAAAATGATTTTTTTAATTAGCTAAAAATCAAGGCAATGTTCCTTACTTCAGGGATTCGAGAAAATCGTGCTGTAACTTACTAGATGCGATTTTTCTATTTGATCCGAAATAACCGAACACCCTATTTTTTTAAAAAAAATTAAAGTTTGGAATAAAAAAACAAGAATGCTCGTTATCTTCGGGAATTCGAGGAAATCATGCCTTAACTTACTAGGTGTGCTTTTTCTCTTCGACTTGAAATAACTAAGCACCTTAAATTGTTTAAAAAAAAAAATCAAGGCAATATTCTTTTATTTAAGATATTCGAAAAATTATGTCCTAACGTCTTGAGTATGATTTCTTGTTGAATTTACATAATTGAATATCCTATTTTAAATTATTAAATATCCTTTAATTTCGAAATTTCGAGAATGTTGTGCCGTAACTTATTGAACACGATTTTTCTTGATTAATTCGAAATAAATGAGCTTCCTCCATAAAATTCAATTTTTAAATGACATTAAAACATCTCATTTATGTGTTTAGGGGTCGAGTTTTAAATTTTACTCGAGTTTTTCAAGTTTCAATAATAAAAACATCAAATAATAGATTAGGTGGCAATTTTGGGTGTGTAAGGGTGCTAATACTTCCTCACATGTAATCGATTCCCGAACCTATTTTCTGGATTTTGAAGACCAAAACTTTTGTTTAAATAAACTTAAGTATTTTACGGTGATTCAATCACACCAAATAAAAAAGATTGGTGACGACTCCATTTTCGATTTAAAAATAAAATTCGGGACTTTTTAAAAAAAAAACGTTTCGACATCTTTAGTTATCATTTTACACATATTAGCTTTCAACTAGTATCTAATAGAATTAGTTGATCAAACCAATTAATAGAATCAATTGTTCAAATTAACTATTAATTATCAATAAATTATGAAACAAAGATTATCTCTCAAATCTTATAAAATAAATTGGTATTTATAAAAAAGTTGGAGCAATATAATTCTTATTAATTTTTTAGTAATATTTTTTTTCAATTTTGAAAGGAATCATTAAATAACAATTAATTAGCGTATTATTACTTTTTATCGGGTTTTTATATAATTGTAATTGATATAATAATATATAATCGAAGCAATTTTTTTTATATATTTCATCAATTTGCTTAATATTATTTTTACTTTTTTACTTTTTAGTTTTTTCCTACAAAGCTGCGAATACATTACTGCCACTTGGCAGAGGTTGTAAGAAAAAAAATTCCAGAGGGTAGAGAATTCGGATTTTGGATATTCCCGACATTGATGCCAAAAGCAACAGCCAGCCGCCCACCAAACGTAAATCCCAAGCTCAGTCTAACATGGCAGTACTCTTTGGAAGTTTTGATAAACATTGAAGGAAGAAACAAAAATTGAATAGTTTAGGATTGGCAGGGATGAATTTGGAAGTGTACTCTAGGTTTGCAAAGTCGGATTTTGGATCCTCTCGTGATCGATCCGCTTTTCAATGGGGTGGCACCATTTTCGCTTTGTGAGTCAACCCTCTTCCTGCTTTCTTTTCTTTCCATGTTATTGATTGACTGTCTTCCACTTTCATTTGGTTTATAAATGGGTTGGTAAAGTTAGCCTCTTTTAGTTTCAAACGTGTTGAATTTGGTTTTATAAACGAGTAATATGAGTTGTTTCCTCTTAGTTTTGTATGATAACATGTTTTGGGTCGCTTTTTTATATTAAGATGAATGGTTCCATAGGTGAATTGGTGGGGTTGCTGCGTTTTTGGTGCTTTGCTTGCAATGGATTTCTATAATTTAGCTATGTTTTTCTGTGTTCAAGGTTTAAAGTTATAGGGATGATTTGAGGATTTTGGGGATGCTGAAATAGTGAGAAATGGTTTAGTATCAGAAATCTGATGTAATGGAAAGCAAAATAAGCACAAAATTGATGGCAAATCAACCTTATTTTGGAAGCATGACAGGGCTCCTGCAGATATGATAATCATTTAAATCCATATGACTCTAGAAGCATGACAAAAGTTGAAACAAACATGGAGAATTCTAGCATAAACAAACATGAAAATGGACTTTGTATTTACTGGTAAAAGGGCAAAATATAAAGTCTAGAAACTCTCACAAATAGTTGTTTAATCTGTTTGTCTTCATAGTTTGTATGTTGTCATAACTTGGATAAGAAAGTATTTAAAATATTTTTTGTCCATGATTTCTGTTTTATATAAGATGGCTTCAGCCCCATCAGTCTGCAGTTTAAGTTGTTTGCTTATTCAAACATTTGTATATTATTTGTTCTCCCTACAGATTTTTATTACTAATGAACCGAACAGGACGGAGATCACACATGCAGACTAACCTCCTTGTATTATATCTCTTCTGTAGTTTCCCCACCGTACTCTTCAAAATCTTAAGGTGTTTATGGATTATTCGGAGTTTATTTCGGTTGATTAGCATGTACTTTATAGTGTTACTGTTATATTTTACTTACATTCTCACCAAATGTTGCAGAGGGCAATTTGGTTGTTGGATTGCATTTGTTGCCATTGCTTCGAACCTGTTTTTTCCTCAAACCTTTCCAGGTTAGAATCAAGAATTTAACATATCAGTTGGTTGTTAATACAAATGTGGTGATAATATATGACTGTTTCACATCTGCTGTCTGATAAACAGTTTCTCGTTTCATCCTATTCGTCGTTGCACCTGATTGGGTGGCCGAGAGATTGCGAGATGACATTGTACCTGGCATCTCGTGTCTTGTAATTGCAAGTTTACTTATTGTAACAGAAATCAGAGGATTAGAGAATTGTCAGTGTGGTTGCCATTGCTTTGGTTATTGGATTGGTATAGCTTGCTTATTTTTCTTTCCAGTATTGTATCTTGCTACTTGAAACAATTGAAAAGTACCATTTCCAACCATTTCTTCTGGGAGTTTATCCTCATGAAATACATAAATATGTCACACAAGAGGCAGAGAAACTTGGGTGATTGACTGAGTCAGAAGCTGAATTATTTACTAATAATTGAACATGAAAGAAGGTTCTTGCTCCATTTGCTTTATGATAATAGTCCTGACTTTCAACCGCAAAAGAATATCATGGGACTATTAGAATCTATTGCCTAATGGTTTGAAAGTTGAAGTTTATGGTGGTTATCACAGTTTCGTTTGGTGAAAGAGCAGCCACCTTCATAAAGTCAAACCAATGAATCCTCCCCCATTGATGACAAAATGACTATGAGTTGTCCCTTTCATCTTTAATATATACTGTCATGGTTTACAGGACCTTCAAGCTTAAGCAGCTGAAAGCATCTGTATGTAAATATATATAAAAACCATGCCGACTACCATCTAAAATAACTAAAAGTCTAACTTGTGAGAGAATTTCTCAAGATCACAAGATTTAGATTTTGCCTAGAATTCCAAAGAGCAGCATGACAAATGCATCAACAGACTAGTCGTCTTTTTTAAGTTCTTACGAAAACACAAGCTGGCTTTGCTTCTCATAAAATCTTGGTATTTACAGATATGAACAAAAACAAGCGCATAAGATGTGAGGAATTCATCAGCTATGGCAACAAAGA
The DNA here is from genome assembly GCA_039519145.1 of Kokia cookei. NCBI lineage: Eukaryota > Viridiplantae > Streptophyta > Magnoliopsida > Malvales > Malvaceae > Kokia > Kokia cookei. The sequence continues at coordinate 16,357,687 of CM076909.1, forward strand.
TGGTGAACAATGAACATATATGAAACGTGTTTCATAGCTTGTTCAAAACAGTAATTTATTTCTCATCCTATAGTGGGAACAAAACTCGTTTTGCTTTGACATCCTTATATTTTTACAATAATTTTTCCTTTGTATCTTATTTCATTCCATCATTTTCATGATTCCTGTATCCAACACACCCACTGTATTTCTGGTTGCTCACCAAAGGAAAATTTCAACACTGTTTGATGATTCCTACTTTCGTTTTCTTTTACTTTTTGTGTCATTTTCAATCCATTCAGAGTTGGCCTAGTCCAATCCTCATGCTTGAATTTCCCCCTATTCCAAACAACAAATCTTAAATAATCTTGAGTGCCGCAGCAGTTGATCTTCCAGGAAAACTCCAATAATTAGCACATTCAAGTCAACAAAACCTTTTTTCTTCCATCTTTGCAACCAGGTTATTGTTTCTCAGATCTATCTAAACACTTTCGGTTTTCCCTTCATCCTGTCATGGATCAGTTTCGGTTCAGTTTCTTCATATTATTATGTGTTTTCATGCAAAAGTTCCATGCTCAGCAAAGTTACTCAGGGAACTCAATATTGAATTGTTCCGAAAATGATGAAACAGGCTCATCTTCAGCATTTCTTTACACTTGCAATGGTGAAAAGCCATCTTGTCAGGCCTTTCTGATATTCAAAGCTTATCCTCCTTATGACTCAATCTCAACCATCTCGAACCTTACATCTGCAGATCCATTGGAGCTTGCAGACATCAACAATATTTCACTTTCTACAATCTTCACTGCAAACAAAGAGGTGATTGTTCCAGTGAATTGTTCTTGTTCAGGTCAGTACTATCAGGCCAACACTTCTTACATCATTTCAAGTATGCAAGTCGATTATTTTTCGATTGCCAACAATACCTATCAAGGTTTGTCGACCTGCAATTCTCTTAATAAGAAGAATAGTGATTCAGGCTTGCAAGTTGGTTCGGTTTTACAAGTACCACTTAGATGTGCTTGTCCCACAAGAAATCAAACATTAAATGGTACTAAATTTCTAATGACTTATGTGGTTGATTGGGGAGACACAATCAATGGTATCAGTAAGAGATTCAATGCTAGTATGGAAAGAGTTGTTGATGCAAACCGAATTGATTTAGATAACGCAGTTATTTTTCCCTTTACAACAGTTCTTGTTCCATTGTCAACCAAACCTTCAAGCTCTCAAACTATAATTCACTCTCAACAACCACCCGCTTCTTCACCCACCACTCCAATAGATGTGATCAAACCCTCAAGGAAAAGATTCATTCTTTGGCTTGCAATCGGAGTTCCCTTGCTGGCACTTTTCCTTTTCCTGCTGCTGATGTTTTTACATCATAAGAAAACTAGGGAGGCTGCCAGAAAAGATAAGAGAAAGAAATGGGAGTTACCTAATGATGTTCTGGAGAGCATCGATCAAAGTTTGAAAGTTTACGATTTCAAAGATCTAGAGGCAGCCACTGAAAATTTCAGCGACAAATACAAGATGGGTGCTTCTGTTTATCGAGGTGTTCTCAAGGGAGAATTGCTAGCCATAAAAAAAATGAGCAAAGTTGTAGATAAAGAGGTAACCTTGCTGCAAAGGATTAATCATTTCAATCTAATAAGCCTTCGTGGGGCTTGTGAGAACTATGGTGTCTTTTACCTTGTTTATGAGTTCATGGAGAATGGTTCTTTAAAAGAATGGCTTCAAAACAAGAGTTGCCAGAAATTCCAGGTATGGAGTTATAGAATTCATATTGCTTTAGATGTTGCTTATGGGCTTCATTATCTTCACAACTTCACCACTCCAGCATATGTGCATAAAGATATTTGTAGTGACAACGTGCTGCTCGATCGAGATTTGAGGGCCAAGATTTCAAACTTCAGTCTAGCACGATCAGCAGAAAGAGAAGATAGCAGAAAATCATCGATGTGGAGTTCTCTCGGAACAAAGGGTTACAAGGCACCTGAATACATTGAGTATGGCTTGGTGACACCTGAGATGGATATATATGCCTTTGGGGTTCTTCTGCTGGAACTGATTACAGGAAAGACAGCAGTTTTTATGCAGGATGAAAAGGAAGTACTATTATCAGAAAGAATACTAACAATCATGAAAGGAGAGAATGCAGATGCTGAAATTGATCGCATAATCGATCCTAACCGGAAAGGACACCTCTGGATGAAACTTGCACGCCAGATGTTGAAATTGAGCATCGACTGCTTGGCAGAAGAACCGGAAAGCAGACTGAGCATGGCTGAAGTAGTTTCATATCTGTTGAGAATTCAACTGGATGCACAGCTATCAGAAGAACCCTTTCCATCGGAATGGAGTTAAAAGCATGGATAAATAAAATTAGTATTTTCAGTAATGCACAATTCTTTGTAAATTGTGTGCATGTATAATGCATCTGTTGTTTTTCTTCATTAACATAAATAAGACAAGCCAAACATCTTAAAAAAATGAAAACCAAGCAAAATGTGTACAATAGATCAATCCCGATTTTGTAAAACAAAATTGAACATTGTTTTTTTTCATGAAAACTACCATTGGACTGATGACCTGAGCAATTTCTGTTTCTATCCTGGAAGACCAAGAGCCTTCCAGTATCTAAAAGGATGAGTAAATAAGAACAGAACAGCTAAAGACGATTTCTACCATGCTTGGGCAGTCAGAGGATGCTCCTGGAGCAGGCCCTCGCTTAATACTGCCAAGCTTAGAGCACCATCGATGGGATAAAAGTTCTCTATGTTCGGATCAATCCATTTTCTCTTCTCCTTTCCTTCTATTTCTAATACTTACATTAGATTCTCCAACAACATGAAAGTCTCATCATTTCCTTTTGTTACCATGGCTTTCTTTCCTGAAAGCAATTCTGACAGTAAAATCCCAAAAGCAACTCTAACAATGTTTACCTACAAGTCCCAAGATAATTTTTTCTGGCCTTATTTGCTAAGCCAGTCTTATCTATCAAATTGCATTTCAGAATTTGATTCAACAAGTTAACATTTGCAAATTGCAATCCAGATATAACAAGAGACAAAAATTAAGATTCCTGAAAGACTGCAGGAAAAAAGAAGGTTGCCACAATAAAGTCTAAATGCTTTGAATTGTAGAAGGCAAACAACTCTATGCAGAGGCAATAACACTGTTGGAATAAATACTATAAACTCTAGTGAGATCTTCAGAGCTAACTGTCCATACATGACCACGCAATGCCAGTGGAAGGACTCCATCAGTCTCCTCATACCTCTCTTCTACAATAACAGCCTCTTTTCGCCTGCCTTCTTGCCAAAGACTCTTCAGGAGCAAGTCTTTTGTGGCAGCATCAGGCATTAAATTTGAATTTCTCATGTCAACAAAAACTCTATATGCAAGTGTAGCTCTCTGACACTTGCAATAAGCTTGGATTAACAACTTATACATATAGGCATCTGGTTCCATACCACTCTGTCTAATCATCGAAAAGAGTTGCTGAACAGTTTTGATATCCCCCTGTAGTGCAAAGTGATATATCAACCCAGAAAATGTCTGGATATCTGGGTAAATACCATTTAAAATCATCTCATCAAGTATATCCAGGGCATCTGAATTCCTACGACACTTTGTTAATGCCCTCAAGAGAGAAGAATATAAAAGCATTAGATTGAACCTTGATATGTGACCACAGAGAGTTCTATCATCACGGAAGACCTTCAAGGCAGCATCGGCATTCTTTGAAATGCCATAGAATTCAATAAGCAACCTGATGGTGCTGAAAGGCAATATCAGTTGCTCACTCCTTACTTTATTTATAAGTTTATCTACTAATTCAACATTTCCATGGCGTGCCAGTAGAGTCATCATTCTTTGCACTGTGTAAATGTCATGACTGAATCCTGGCTGAGAAGCTACCCAACAGAAGAAATTCCAAGCTGTCTCAGGTGAAGTGAAATTCCTCAGAACTTTGCAAACCAACCTACTAGTCCACACAAATTTAGCATCTTCTAATATAGTTACCACTTCAGGACTCCATTGTTTTAAGGCATTTGCCAAAGATTTTGGATCCAACCATGGTTTCAATTTGACCATATGAACATCAACTCCCTCATTCACATCATCATCACCATCCTCATCCTCGTCCTCGTCACTACTATCCTCACAAGAACCTACACTCTTGATCCTTCCATCAGGCAACATTTCTACAAGAAACTCATCCGTCTCACCAGCAAACCCTGCCTCCTTCATTCGTTCCAAATATATTCGCATTGCTCGTCCAGGAAGTTTCCCATCCTCCCTCATTTCTTTAAGCAAACTTTTCACCACATTAAACCGTTCTCCACCAACAAACCCTTCAACCAAAATCAGAAACTGTTTCAAAGTCCTCTTTATTCTCATTGAAGGCAACACAGTGAACACTTCCATAGCGGCATCTAACTTCCCTAACCTTACAAGATGCTCTATCAAAATCGTGTAAGTCCTGGAATTTGGAATCACTCCTTGATCAATCATACCTCGAAAAGCCTCCACGGCCTCAAAATTCATACCCTTTTGAGCATAAAGCCCCATGACAATGTTGTGAGCCTCTGTTGAAAGGCGATTTTCCTCATTCCTATGCTCTTCCCATGTTTTCAAAGCTTCTTGAAGGTCCCCAGCAGTAGAATACCAAAACAAAAGGTTCATAAAACTGGCTTTAACATTGTTAAATTTTCCATCTTTAGCGTCACCAATCAGGGCCTTGAGTTCCTCCTTTCGCTTGAACTTAGCAAGAACAGTAGCAAAAGCAAAAATAGTATTCTGGGAATGCTCAAAGTTTGGAACTTGCTTAAGGTTTTCAAAGAAAGAAATGGCAGAGTCCGCTGAAGGAGCAGAACGAAAAGCGTTAGCAACAACAAAGGAGTCAAGGAGGCGAGTTTGGAGAAGAGGGTTGAGTGAGTTAGGAGAGTTGGAACGGAAAGCGAGTCGGATTGAGTCAATGAGCTTGGCTCGGTGAAGGTAATGAGTGAGTTTGTTGGGGAATGGGTCGCGTGCAAAGGAGCGAACTTGTTGGTTTAGGAGGCTAAACAGGTTTAAAAAAGGCGAGAATCGTTCAAAAAACATTGCAATTTTATCAAAATGGAAAGACTGGGAAATAATAAAAAAGCTAGCTTTGGGTCAAGGTTTTTTGCTCTGACAAAAACACGAACAGTTGGTCTGCATGCAAGATCTTTGACAAAGCCCGTCTTCAACGGCTGGACCCCGCCCTTTGAATTATTACGGGTCTAACTCTTAGGTCGCATCTGCCATCTGCCATGGCTACTGATAGCGGTTAAAAGGCTCGAAAGTTGAAGCTTGGGAATTCCGACCCAAATTTGATTGTGATTTCATTAATTATCAAAAATTAACAATTTAAACACATATAATATATATCTAGAATTTCGGCTTTTTTACCTACCAAATACAAAAAAAAAAAAAAATACTGCCAATACTATTATCAAAATGCTATGTTTGCACCAATACCGAGAGAAGGAGGACATGAAAGAGGTAGAATTCAATTTTTTTTTTGTCACAATCATTGAAACATTATTATAAAATGATATGTTTTTAAAATTTTAAGGATGAAAGGTATAAGAGAGGCAACATTAATATTTTTTTATGTAGAAATAAGATTTAATTGGTGAAAAGTGAGAGAGAGATCGTATTGATATTTATTTATGTATTTATTTATTTTATCATTTTAGTTGTTAATTTTTTTTATATTTTTAAGATAACAAAGTCAATGAACAAATACATAATAATTACAAATAAAAATATTTGAAAAGATAATATTTTTGGACATAATAATCGTTTTATATTAATAAAGTAAATAACAAAAAAAAAAATTCAAAAATTTCAACACCATGCGACCATGTATTAAGTACATAACAATAAAAAATTAATGGAAACATATCTGCTCCCTTTCTTTAAAACATCTTCTCTATAAAATAAACTATCGAAGAAAATTAAACTAATACCCTTCCTGTTATTTACATTTAAATTAAAAAACAAAAAAATAGTAAAAAAAAAAAAACAGAAACATAAAAGAGAGGTCAAAAAAATTTAGTGGTAGTTTGTTAAATAGTTATTAGAGTTTGGTAACAATTGTTTTTTTTTTTTTACAGTAAAATCCGAGATGCATTAATCAAAGCGTTTAAACATTGACAAGATTCATATGAGAGGGACAAAACTAACTCAAGCCGATAAGGGTTTTTTACAAATTTAGCATAAAAAAATAATTAATTATCAAAATGGTATGTTTAGTTAGATGGAGGGTTTTCAAATAATGGCACCAGTAAGTATTTTTTTCATGATTTTTTTTATTTTTAATTATATTTAAATATTAAAAAATAAAAAATAATATTATATTAGTGGAAGGTTATCAAATGACAACACCATGGGGATAAAATATACATGCAAAATATACGAGAAAAAAATATTTAACACAGGTGAAGGGTTATCAAGTGGAGACACCCTTAGAGGGTGACTAAGTGACAGCACCAAGAGATATTTTGTCACTTGTCAACCTCCTATTTAGCCGTGTGTGTGTGTGTGTGTGTGTGTGTGTTTGTGTGAGTTTTTGAGTTTAAAATTAGTTTTGAGAGCTGGAGGTTATTAAAGTAGGTAAAATTCTTGTTATAAAATAAGGGAAGGGGGTTTTCAAACGGGAGAGAAGAGAAGAGAGAAGAATGAATGAATGAATGAAAGGAAAGAAAGAAAAAGGAGAGAAAGGTAATTTTTTTGTATTTATTGTTAAATTTATTTTTAAAAACTATTTAATTTGTTTGTTAGTAATAGTAATTTTTTTGTTATTTTTATACATAGTTTAGGCAATTAATATTTAATTTGATATTAATTTGTTATAAATTTATTTTAGTAGGGTATATTTTTAAATTTTTATTTTTTTGAAATTTTATTTATTTTTTAACAGATTTATTGAAGATGAATAATCAATTTTTTGTATGCATTTATTTCGATGGAGTAATTTTGAGAATATCAGTTGGATGTATATTTGAGTGTCGACAACAAATAGGAATGTGATTTCGTCTAAATGTCTCGGTTGATGATATGAAAGCAATGATTAGTGTAAAAAATTTTACACGTTGTGGGAGAAAGATCTCAAAACTTTTCTACAAATTTCCAGTTTCGACAGACCCCATCAAATTCACCGAGATTGAACTTGTAGACGATGAAGACGTGGAGACAATGATCGCTATTTATTGTTCGAATCAAAGTGACTCAAATGCACCGGTTCAGTTGTTTGTCGAGTTAGTTGATGTGGAACCAGTATAAAATGAAGATCCAACTCCAGTAGAAAATGAAGATCCAACTTCTTGTATGGTGGTTCCAATATCGTACACTGAAAGTCAATCAATCGTATGCGGGATAGACATCGATCTTAATGCTGTTGCACCTGAGAATGATGCGGATGAAAATACTGGATATGATAGAAGTATTCCTTCTGATAATGAGGTCGATATTGATAGTGATCCGAATGTGGATGAGGTCTCGGATGATATTGACGATGAAAATCCAATTACATATATTGTGATGCACAATAATCCTGCTGGGGCACACATGTCACGTATAGACTCCGATGCGACACATCTCGAGTTCGCGAAGTACCCTGATATACTACCTGCTCACTGATTGGTCGTAGCAGTAGATCCTAAAGAGTTGTTTGTGAGCCAAAATTTTGAATCCAAGGAAGAGTACATATTTGCCATTAAGCGGTATAGCATGAATGTGTCGACATACTACAAAGTCGTGATGTCTAAACCAACATTATATACCGGCGACTGCTGGAAGTCGACGGAAGGTTGCAAGTGACGAGTGCGAGCTGCATTTATCCAGAAGTCGTAGATGTGGGAGATAAGAAAATTTGATGAGCCTCACACATGCACTTCAACACGTTTGTTAAAAGATTATCGGAAACTTGATTCCAGAACTATCTGCACACATATCATGCCAATGGTTAAGGACGATCCGACCATCAAAATTTCTACACTGATTGTTGAGATTGATTCCATTATCGGGTTTCATATCGAAAAGCATGAATTGCTAAACAGATGGCAACGGAACAGTCGTTCGATTATTGGGATGCATCGTACAATGAGCTGCAAGGGTGGATAACCGCAATTCGAAAGTACGTGTCGGGGGACTGCAATTGAGTTGGTGACACAACCTTATTATGGCTCAGATAACAACATACAATCGGGAAGAAAAAAATTTCAGTATATGTTTTGGACATTTGATCCCTGCGTTTGAGCATTTCCTCACTGCAAGCCATTTGTCCAAGTAGATGGGACTTGACTATACGGGAAATATACACAGATCCTACTAATTATGGTGGCTCAAGATGGGAACCAGAACGTGCTCCCTATAGCATTTGCTATTGTAGACAAAAAAGACATAGAATCCTGAGAATTCTTCTTGACAAACCTGTGGAGATATGTTGTTCATAACGATAATATTTGCATCATCTTCGATAGGGGGAAGGGTATTATTGCAGCTATTAGGTGTACTGGTATACCATGAAGATCAGTTTACTACAGCCGACACATTGCGGCTAATTTCCAATGAGAATATAAGAATGCAAACTGACGGAGACGACTTGTGAAAATGAGTAAAAAAAATTAGTTTCAAATTATATTTTTAATGTTTTAATTTGAGACTGTAACTTATGTTTTCTTAATATTCATACAGGGTACGAGCTAGAGCCACACCGATTTCGACAAAAAATGACCAGACTTGAGCGTGACATGGAAGGTCAAACGAACAAGCCTTTGCGAGAGTGGTTGGGTATTATGGAGCAGTGGCAATGGTCTCAAAGTTTCGATGACGGGTATCGATATGGTCAAATGACGACCAACTTGGCAAAGTCGATTAACGGTGTGTTCAAGAGAATACGACATCTTCTAATTTCATCCATGTTCTCGGCTACGTTCTACAGGCTGGCTACCTTAATGCTAGTAATGGGACGCGGAAAATCGATTAGATGAATGCCGAACACGTATTTGTCGAAGCTGTTAGGAATGCAATGGATGCAAACCGTTAGAGAGCAAGGACGATGAACGTTGAAATATATTCATGATAGTTTCAACGATTTCAAGGTATGAAGACCATTGGGCGTCGACCTGGTATCCCACTTAGGTCATACGGGGTCGATCTCCAGAACAGACACTACGATTACAAGAGGTTCGATACACTTCGCTATCCCTGTGCGCATATCGTTGCGACTTGTGCTAAAGTGTCGCTCAATGTTGAACATTTCATCGACCCAGTTTACATCTCTAGCGTACGTTACGTATTTGAGAAAACGAGTTCCCCGTCCTGCCTGACTTGTTCACATGGGAGGTGCCTCCGATGACTTTTGAGCTTATCCTGAATAAAGGTTTGTGAAGGAATCCGAGAGGTTGTCCGCATGTCACAAGAATCCGCAACGAAATGGACATTATGGAGAAAATAGATAACGACAAGCTGTGTAGACTGTGTAGGCTAGCTGGGCATACTCGACATAATTGCCCCCAACGAACCTACCATATTGGTCAGTCTTTCGAATCAGGTAGGGCTTAAGCTATTTGTATTAGACATTTTTCATTTGAAATTAATTAAGTTTATGAATGAATTTGAAATTAATTATGTTTAAATTTGTATTTAATTAATATTTTCTATTTTTCTATTTTGGTTTAAGGTATATAGGGAATCAAAGACAAACCTTTGTTAATTATTAGGTTAAAGTATGAAATTTAAATAAATGATCAAATAGGTTCAAATATATGTAAAATTAAAGTAAAAATTCATCATTATAACTCATCAATAGTCAAATATACACAATTAAACACTAATAGATACAACCCTAATATCCATGATTAGATGGTGCGGTTCTTGGGGTATATCTTCGTGGTGGCCGACGTGTACGGTGAGGTTGCTCGTCAAGATTGTCGTCATCATTATCAACCATTTGCCCGGGAGGAGTAGAGTATTGCGGTGATAATGATGGGCCGAAAGGAGCGTAGTACTGTTGTGGCTTGTCAAACTGAGGCTGATATCCTTGGCTTGATGAGCTAGGGTATGTGACGATCCCACAAAGTCTGGACGATAAGAATCATCATTATCCAATGCCTTTTCCTGTAACACCCCTACACCCGGTTCACACATATAAATCTGATATAAGAGTATTACATACAATGTCAGAGAATTAAAAATGAGTATAATAACATTTTTCTTTCAATTCAATTAATGTGTAATTGAATCGTCTTACTCAAAATATCACAAAATAATCAAGTATAATCAAAATCGAGACTTGAAACCAGTTTGAAAATAATGAAAATGTAATTTTTACTCAAAACAGGGCAAGTATCGATACTTTTGCTTAAAAACGAAACTAATGGGGCATTCTGGAACTCTGGTATCGTTACCACCTTAAAATATCGATACCTCTATGTCAAAATCAATAAATATAGCCGAAAACTTAGTAATAACCCCCTGAAACAACTTAAAAACTTCCCTAATATTTCAAATCAGTCCAAAACACAATTTTAACCATTTCATTCAATTCATGTAAATTTTCAAAGCAACATTGATAACTCATTCATTAGAAACACATAGATATATCATTTGTACATGTCATTTCACACAAAATAAATATACCTTGTCTTGTAATCTTCCGATGTTGATGTGATTTGATGAGAGGCACCTAATCCAACCTTAACTTCTCAGAGGTCTTATACCTACGCGTTGAAATAAACGCGTTAAGCCGGTGAAGGCTTAGTAAGTACTACAAGTGTCATTAATCATTCATCTTTTAATCACTCATTTCAAACTCATTCATATAATTGTTTATTCATGTAAAATACATACCTTTTATGTATATAACATTTAACTTACAGTAGTATTATGAAATTCACATATTCTTCCTCATTTCACATTTTAGTCATTCCAATCTCTTAGCTTACTTAGTTTTATCATTCTTTGATTTTTTTTATACATATATTGTACTTACGTTTCATGTGATTATCATTTCACTTACCTCAATATCACAATTTGCACATTCTTTCTTTTTTTTCACATTATTTACCCTATTAACAAGACTCGGACCTTGGCGGATACACGGATCCAACCAAACACTCCAAAATGGCACCCAGTGCCTCATCGGATAGTTCGAAGCAATAAAGTGACACCCAGTGTCTCATCGACTCGAGGTCGAAGTATCCCTGAACTCTTCCAATCCTATGGCATGCCAATTATATCTGACTCAGCTCGACTAGTTACTAGGGATTTTCAATTTACAATTCATATCACTTTCAATTCCAATTTCACTTTTACTTTCAATTTTGATCACAAATCATTCAAATATACTATTAATTCAATATAAATTTTCATTCATCTCGATATTAACGTTTACCTCATATTCACTTATTAAATATAAATATCGAAATAAACATTAAATAATAAATAATTCAAATTATAGTAATACAAATCAATAACAAATCAATTTAACCAAATAACAACCAAATATCATAAACAATTAGGTACCAGTAACTTTGGAACCCTTTGATTTATCCATTTCATCCTCATTTCTCAATTTCATCATATATCACTTTATATGCATCAAATTTTCATTTCTATTCAATTTTTTCTTTTTTTTTTTTTTCTTTTTTTTTTTTTTTACATTAATGTTCAAAGCTGTACACTTGTGTCACAATCACTAAATTATTTATATCTTAAGCTACAGAATTCGAAATTAATATCTGCTTGATGTTCTTGAAACTAAACTCAAATACATTTTTACCATAAAAATTTCAGAATTTTTAATTTAGCCAATTTGTACAGTAAATTCTTTCAATTTACCCCTTCTCTGCTGTCTAACAGTTTCAACCTTTCTTTACTAAAAATTATTTATCTTTTAGTACAGAGATCCAATAATGTTCTTGTCTGTTTATTTTGAAAATAGACTTATTAAGTATTCAACCATATAAATTTCAGTCTCTAATAATTTTTCTACATTTTTCTATGATTTTTCAAAGTTAGAACAGGGGAACTCGAACCTACTATGATCTTGTTATACAAAAACTAGTATATCTCAGAATGTACAATTCCTTTTCTTTCACCGTTTCTTCCATATGAAACTACACTCAATGATATTTAATTACATATTTAATTCAACTCTTAAATATTTTTATACAATTTTTGGTGAATTTTCAAAGTTATTCATCTGTTCTGTCCAAACTATTTCAATGAGATTAATTCCTTTCTTATGCTTCTTTATACTAAATTTCATTCAATCATACATAATTATCATACTTATAATTAAACATCTCATTTTCATTATGATTAATCATATATATTAAAATTATAAACACTTTAACTTAATTGTTACTAAGTCTTTTAATACTTGTACTGCTTACCTCACTTGTACATAATTTCTTTTCACACCTTAGCTTTCTCCTTTCATTTTTCTTCAATTTGGTCCTTCTCTTTCTTCCCTCTTTCTTCAATTTCATACAAACACATATAAGCTTAAGACTAAAATTCAATACTCTTTCATGCTAGATTATGTAAATATACATGTATGTCATGAAAATTCTTACCTTTTGTTCTTGAGTTTCCAAAATTCTAATTCAATCTCTATCCACTTTAACACTTCAAAGTGGACTCTATAAGGATATTAAGGTGCGTACTAGCTTCCTTTAAAGAAAATGGAATATTTTGGAGCTTGGAGGGCTTAACAATGGTGGAAGGACTTAATTGGAATAAAAGCAAAAGTTAGAAATGAGAGATGAAGACTTGGACGGCTAGCTTATGGAGAGAGCTGATATCTTTGCTTTTTAATTGATTTTTCCCTCTCTCAAATTCTCTAGAATTTCTCTTAAATTATCTCACTTAATAAAAACGGTAAAATTGCACTTTTAGTCCCTGGGCCTTCCAAATTTACACTTTGGCCCAAAATTTTGCCTCCAAAAATATCTTCCACCAAATTACTCTTTTGCCCCTCCTTAATCAATCTAATTCTCATGATGACTCATAATTCATTTTGGATAAATTACTATTTAGTCCCTTATGCTTTCACACAATTACTAATTAATCCTTGAATTTTCTTAACCTTTCCTATTTAGACTACACATTCTAATTCTTAATTTTTCTTAATCTTCTTATTTTAACCACATATTCTAACTCTTAACTCGACACTATTACTATTCCAACTTCGGTTCAAAAACGTGGATGTTACATTTCCTCTTGCTCTTGCTCTACCTCTGGCTTTGGGGCAGGAGGTAGATGATAAGGGTGACCATGTCGAGTCATGTGCGGGGGGTTTATCGTCGATTGTGCACCAAGTAAATATGGTTTCTCCACCTAAATGAACCACTGCATGTACTGTACCGATGGCTACAAATCGGGAGTATACTCAATCGGAGGTACTCGCATCATCCGGTTGTTTCACACATTAATATATTGTACATGCATATGCCCCCAATCACAATATTGTTTTCCCTTCTTATCTATCCCATGGATAGACCTTAATTGCATTGGTGGTGGCGGCATAGGCTGTTTACAACCAAACTGCCGGAGTACTCGATCCCCAGTATACCACTCCACTATTTGAAAATTGATAATCGGTGCGTTAATGTATCATTGGTCTGAGTGGAGGAATGTCAAAGAGGGAATAACAGCGACGATTTTCAGTTGTATATATGACGTTCAGATGAACTGCACAATTAATAACATGTCAAGATATTAATAAGAGTCAATTAATATAATTTAGTAACATGCAACCATATTAACACGAATCAAGTAATATAATTTAATAACAAGTCAATGAATAACATACCCCTTCCTCGGCATGTTGCTCGAGCGTCATACGATATAAGGGAACGTTGAGTTGCCTCTCGATTTTCGGTTTTGTTTTCCATCTAAGAAACAAAAAAAAAAACTTGTTAGAATAGTATAATTAAAAAAATATGTCAAATAATTGCAATTTTGGGTACATGGTAATCACCTATTAACGAGTGAGAAAACATATGTTTGGTGGCTAACGGATGCCAGGAATGACATCCGATAAAGTGCCCAAGACTACAATAGTATTAGGCAACCACTTATATCATGGCAAGAAGGGTCTGTGGTGCGACAAAGTTCTCGATACAACATCGCAAGCGTCGTAGATCCCCAACTATATGATTGAATATTTTACAGATTAGTTAGTAGGGGCAAGTACATCATGTGGACCTTATTGTTGTTCGCATCCGACACGAGTACGCCCCCTATGATTTGCACAATATAGGCTCGAACAACCCACATCACCTCCAATTCGGTTGCATTTTCGGGCAACTCCTCAAATTTGGCCCTCAGCCATGTAAACTTCGACGACATAAAATCGTTGTTATTACTAGGTGAGCGACCTAATAATTGGTTGCAAATACTTGATGGCTCTTCAAGCGTACTAACGCTGGTGATTGCTAAATCATTGATTAGGAGTCCGAGTTGCATTGCAACATCCTTCAACGTCACTGTGTACTCCTCACACGGCAGATGAAATGTGTGGCTCTCCGGGCACCAACGCTCCACCAATGCACTTATTAAATCATACCGCAACTCAAACTTTTGGATCAATGCCGCTGATCCAAATCCGACCATCCACAAGTATGGAAGTAGACATGCATGGGGAAGACATTTGAGACCTTACGCACGACCCCTCAATGAACGATACTGGAGCTCTCCATGTTAATTTACAGAAATAGTTAGTATAACCTAATTTAATTTCGTAAACAAATAATAATTTCATAAATGACATAAGGAACAAATAATAATTTTATAACATTGAGAATGACTAGGTGTGTTTCCTCATTCACCGACTTTGCTATGTGAGGACGTTGGTCGTTAATTAATGAATTCATTCTGCAACTTGAAAAAAATTCAATTAGTTTGATACATAAGTAATTAAGTTTTAAGATTTTTATGATTTGTTAGCAATATAATACAAAAATAATAATTAAATATCAAAATAAATTATTTACCAAAATGGTACAAAATAAATATTTATATACCAAAATGGTATCTACACCTCATTAATTAAGAAAATATAGTGGAGATACCAATTTAGTATATAAATATTTATTTTGTACCATTTTGGTAAATAACTAATTTTGGTATTTAATTCTTAAATTAATTTATATTACTTACTTACTTACTTACTACTACTAACAAAATTAAATTACTTACTAACAAATTGATTTAAATTAAATTAAATTAAAAATAATCAAACTTACCTTTCTTCCTCTCCTCTTAATTTACTCAATTAAATAAAAAAATTAAATAACAAATCAAATAAAAATTAAATTAAACAAAATAAATAAGTTAAAATAATAATTACTAAAAATAATTAAATTTAAATTACCAATAAAATATTTACATTTACCTTTCTTTTAACATTTTTCTCTTTTAATCAACCTGCTAAACAAAAATAAAATTATAATAACAAATCAATCACATTAAACAATAAAATTAAAAACTAAATAATTATTATTACTAACTAACAAATTAAATAATTTTAAAAATAAATTTAACGATAAACACAAAAAAATTAAAAAATAACCTCAGGGTCCGCCACTTGATAACCCTCCACTAATATGATATTATTTTTTTAATTTTTTAATATATAAATATAATTAAAAAAAAAAATTCGTGTCAAAAATATCCACTGATACCATCATTTGAAAACCTTCCACCTAACTAAACATATTATTTTGATAATTAATGGGATGAGAGTATTATTTTGATAATTAATTATATTTTTTATATTAAATTTGTAAAAAAACCCAACCGATAAACTTACCAAAATCAAAAGCTATTAAAGAAAGAACATTACTGGGATGAACATCATGTTTACTAAGACTACCCTAACAAAAGCATAAGCCATTTTATTGACATTCCGACAAGTTCAATGAAAGAACAAATATTTGATAAAAAATTGCAGCATCGAACAATCGTGCAGAAAGAATTTGTTATATTGGTATGAAAAAGAATCTCCTCTTTTTGTTCTTTAAAACCTCTCCCATTTCTTATTTTATTATTTCTTATCTACTTTCTCATTTATAATTAACAAGGCCAGGATTATGCTAACTATAGAAATATTTTCTAAAATAGATAGAGCAATTTGCAATCAACAAGCTTAGTTTCAAAAAGCTTTTGTGAATACTTTTCATAAGCTTATGTTTTTACAAATTATTTAGATAAAAAAATTTCTACTATAAAATTTCGACTTGATCATAAACCATTTGATATAAACTATATTGAGTGGCGTTTTGTTAAAGAAGTGGTTTATATTTTATCAACTGTAGATAGGTTTCTTCTTCTTCCATGGCTGTAGATAGGTTTCTTCATATAGTTTATCAACAAATTATTTAGGTTTCTTCATATGGTCAAACGCCATGGAAGAAATGGAATGGTCAAACATATTTCATCAAACGCCACTCAAACTTCGTCTGTATGTATCACAAAAAGGAATGGTCAAACATTTCATCACATTCTACAGAGCTGCTAAGAAATGGAAGGAATAACCCAGAAGAAATGCTGTTTAGGAAAACAAATAATAAACAAAAGAAGTGTACAACGTAATAGATAAATACTACATTTGTCTATTTCTTATGGTTTAATAGCATTCAAGTACAGTGTAATAACTAATAACATACTATTTCTTATGTGAGTTGAAAATTACAGTAGTCGCAAATGAACATCTTCATTTGCTTATTCAGTTCTATAATGTATTATTTCTGTATTTTTTTCTATTGTATAAGATTTTAATAGACAGGAATCTGGGTCTTGAATTATGTGAAAAGAAAGATTTGTGAATCAAAAAGGGAAGCTTCCTGTCATCCGAATATGATCAAGGGTCCTTTTAAGACCGTACTTGTTCACTGCTTGATTACCTTGCCTGAATCCCTCTCCATACGCTGTGGATGAATCTGACTCAATCTGGTGCTTAAAAAAGCCACCAAGTTTCTTCTCAAAATCCGAGCGCTTGCCTTTCTTTGATGATGTGGAAGAGGATGATGATGGTGATGATGATGAAGAAGAAGATGCAGATGCAGATGACGAAGATGATGATGAAGCTGCATCACTTCCCGCTGCAGCAAAGATCTCAGAGTCCAACCACATATGTGCCAAAACCTGACATATTCCTTCCTCAACTTCTGGACTAAGATTTGGATAACCTGTCAAGATTTCCACTGTTAATAGTCCATACCATAAAAAAGATGAAAGCATTGATCGTCGACTGGTAGAACAAATAACCACCTTTAAGCCTAAGCCAAGCGTGCATCATCTCATGAGCCAGGATAGATCCTGTCAGCAACCTGTATATCAAATATGATATTCCGTTTTTAGGCCATATATATCAAAGGTAAAAATAACAGAAATACAGCACTGAAAAGAAACACGAGACAATACCTAGGAAGACCATACAAAATGAGAATAGCTGTAACTTCACATCGACGAATTAGCCTATGAGGTTCAGTAATCATGTCTATGAACCGATAGCCAGCCCCAATCCTTGGCCTCCTTAAGACCTGGTAATTTGAATCAAATAAATGTTGGAAATCCAGTTAAACATAAAGGCATCTCAATAAAACTGAACTACAGGAGTTAAGAAGTAAGAATCCGAGAGGAAATTCATACGGTGGTAACTGTCTGTTCCTCCGACAAGCAGAGTCCTCTAGTTTCTGGTAAGTGATGATGGCCCTGACCACAATTAACACTTTATGGTAAACAAGACTAAGGAAATTTCCTCTGACAGATAAAGCTTTCAATGTTCAAGCCTTACATTCTTTTCTCCCTCCATGGCCTCATTTAGAGCTTGCCTCTCAACCAGAAGGAGAGGAACCTGTTGTTCAACTTTCATATTTAATCCTTCATAAAATTCTTGGATTTCAAGGTAGAGAGGTTGGCATTCATGAGTATCCATAATTGCAGAATCTAGACACTCTAGGCACAGTCTCCGACCATCATCAAGTGATATATATTTTACATCTACGGGCTGCAAGCATTGGAAGGGTTATTAAAGATATACATATATTCTTTGTATAACTATAAAAGAATTTCGTTCCCTTCTCTTCTTTCTGTTTCTAAAAGAGAAAGGAACCGTTCTTTCAACGCACCTCCATTCTTTCGCAACTACAACAGCGAGGAGTGCCATCACGCTCATGAGAGGGGCAGTACTTTTGCATCCAGTAGGGATGTGCCCTATACTCAATAAGACCAGCTGGATTTGTCGGTATCTGCGAAAAGAAATGAGGCCAGCATCTAACTACTATCATAGGCAAAAAAAAAAAATGCCTTGATTTTGAACATTTAATGCTTAAACTAGATAACACATGGTCCTAAACTTGAATTAAAAAAACTCCGAAATATCATATATCTTAAGATTCCACGAAAAACACATGAACGGTGGCTTAGACAGTGTGCAGCAGGCTCGTACAGCAGTCAACAATCCATATTAAGAACATTTGATCATGAGTTTCCTCAGATTTAGAAGCCTATGATGGTAATAGGTATATTTAGATATGCCACTTCAGGATAGTTAGCATATGCCGGTATTAGTCTCGAACTAGGTTAAAAGAAGCCAGGTGTTCCTGTTGGTCTACCTCTTCGATGTATTCAATTTACTAATCACAATATTTGATGAAAAAACCAAATAAACACTCCCTTCATCTACAGATGAATCATATAGTTATCAATTAATATTAGATGCACCGCTGTAACTTTATATTAGATAAAGAGATAAGAAAACATGTTTATGCAAAATAAATAAGGTTGATAGGACAATGAAATGGATTTTAGCACTTACAAATTTCCTACAAACATCACATTTTGGATGATGCTGCTCTTTATAGCAGGATTTATGAAAAGGACGATTCCCTGAAACCGAAAACTATCACCAGAAAAACAAACTTTTAAGATTAGGCTATATAGCATACAACATACACGACTGTAAACCAAGTACAACACAAAGTAGGATAACGGTCAGAGCACTATGTTTAATAGTTTCAAACTAAATATAGATAAACTAGATGACATATACACCTCGTAATCATTAATTGGCTGGTTGCAAGCATGACAGCGGAAACATTCTGGATGCCAAACAGAACCCATGCAACTAAGGTATCGTCCATGACCAATCTCGGCATTGCAACCAGCACAGATTCTGCAAGCAGCATGATTTTGTAAACTAGGTTGGCTTTCGTAAGATACATGCAAATAAACTCAACTAATTTCAAGGAAAAAAATGTATCATTTTATTTACTTGGAACTCATATCTAATTGTGCAATGTTGCATAGGTACTATAGTGCACTAACTATCTAGGAATCCTTATATTGAACAGAGTAAATAAAGCAACGCTGCCCCAGCAAGGCAGCAACCAAGAGAGGGATGCAACTTATTCATACATCACCCATTTTGTTCCAACCAAAGTGATTACCCATTTTATTCAAACAGAAAACTATATTTTGCATTAAGACTGGAAAGTTGGCATCAACCGCGTCTAGGTCTGGCATTGATGTCTACAAGTAAGCTCTAAGCAGTTTTCTGACTTTATCAACAATGCATTTAGTATAGATTAGCTTCCCACTTCTACACTAGTCGATTTAGAAATCAATAAGAACTTAATGCAAAAAATTTATGTACGAGTAAATTACCTGTAACTAGCTGAAAAGAAGAATGGATAAGGAGAAAATAAACCCCCATGACCATAACGAGGTGGAGACTCCACATTTAAACTTTCTTGAATTGCCTTGGCAAGTTGTTCATCTTCTTCCAATTGAACTTTAGCAAGATCTTCATCTTCCTCTTGCTGAACTTTGGCATGTCGGTCATCCTCTTTCTCTTCATGAGTTTTAGCATAACTATCCTCTTCCTCCTCCACTTCAACATTTTTTTCGTCATCATCCTCTATGTGACCTTCATCAAATGTTACATCCTCGTCTGATTGCTCCTCCGGTTCAGACTCATCTTCTACCAAGTCAATAGGAAACATGAGAGCTGATGTATGAATAACTTTATAACACATTAAAACACAGGAACCAAGTTGAAAACCACCCCCAAATCCTGACACAAACACTTCTGAAGAGAACAATTATCCTTTTGATTTTCATTTTCTCCATCTGGCCAAACACAGGGATTTAGAATTGAAGAGTTCTATTAATTCATTTTGGATATGGATATAGATATGGGGTCATCACGCACATTCAGAACCAGTTCAGCAAAGGATTAATGGAGCTGATTCTAAATTTTGTCAGCATGGGCAATTTTCTTACAGAGAAAGAATCAGTTTGCTATGAAAGGATTTTGTTTCAAATCAGAAGACATTTGCACTATAAATTATATTAGAACTAGTTTAGGTTTAGGACCACATCGTACTGATCATAAGGTCTCCCAAATGGTCACTGTGACATCAAAGAGGTAAATGAAACTAATCTTCCTAGTTACCCGGTTCAAGATCTTTAAATGTAAGATTCAACCAGAAATAATTCAGTGCCAGTTTAATTTCCAAACATTCAGAGCAATTTGGAAACTAAAAAAAAAAATATTTCTGAAAACAAAGATTAAAGAGTAGAGGCTTGAAGGGTCAAAACAATCTCTGTCACCTTTTAACTAGTAAAGCATAGTGTTTATTTGCATGATCAGTGCTTCAAACATGCAACCATACCTATTACTTTCTTGCCTTTTTGGTCTTCTTCTGAAAGGGAAAGTGCAATAGCACAATCAATTTCATCTTTGTCAAAACCATCAGAGCCTTCCTGCATGGTAGTTTTCCGAAAAAGACACAGAGTTAACACTAGAAGAAACCTCATAGGAGTGAATGAAATAGGATTGTGCAGACTGAAGTTTATGAATCATAACATTACATGGATAGACAAAGGTGTAACAATGAAAACAAGCAACCAGTGAATGCTTATAAAGAGCAGGGCATTACGGTTGAATGGCGAGGTTCATCCCAAGTTCTACCATCTCCATATCTCTCATGATATCGCCCTTTATTACTTGAACCTTTAAGAATATTGGTCAGCCAACCCATTATTTGAAATGCTTTTTGCTAACCAAGCAGTGTTCTTTTGCCTGCAACACCAAGTCATGCAATTAGGAAAGCAAAAACAATTTCCACTCCAGAAATGGAATTGCAGCCATAACTATAGATAGGGGAAAATCATAATTAGAAAACAATAACTGCTTATATAGCGTTAGATATGATTCTCGTAAAATATGTAAAGGAGCTTCCACTTTAGGAGGCATTATCTAAATTGACTGACTGTCAAGGCTGTTGACTTCAACCATTAAAAACTATTTTTAACATAAATAATAGATAAAAGAGAAACCAGTCAATGACAGTACAAGTTTTGACCCAAATCATAGAACTCAAAAAATTTACCAAAAGCAATGAAATTCTCTTAAGTTGTAATATGGATTTCCCAAATTCAATCCCATAAAATAAATTTCCCCATGGACCAGAATCCAATTTCCCAGACTTTCATACACTGATTGCTTTCGGTGGCCGCCTCATCTCATCTCATATTCATATCAATATGTAAGCACTCAAAACTAGCAGAACCAATATTGATGAGGAAAACAAATTATATATAACTACTGGAAAAATCAAAATGATATCAAACAGTAGGCGATGAAGTGAATAAAGAAAAAAGTTAAAAAGAAACAAAGACTAACCAGAGAATAGTGAAGAATATGCAGAAACAGCAGAATCTGATGAATCCCAGATCAGGAACAACACGAAATTGACATGAATGCATAATCATGGAATTATAGGAGACAAAAGGATATTCCAAGTTAGACCCTTAATTGCCATCATCTTAGAAAGAAAATAGAAAAAAACTGACCTTTCTTTTCTTATTGTGACAGACAAAAAATAAAAAAAGTGGTAAATAGCCAATTCCTAGTGAAAGATAAAGTAGAAAAAAAGTAGAGAGAGTGAAGAAAAAAGAGAGCTTGAATCCTAAGCAAAAACAAAATCACAGTGGGAAATTGAAAATAGTGATCATCTGGGTGTATGATGTTTAGCTTAACAACCACCAAAAAGATTGGTTTTTTATGAAGCAGATTCAAGGAATGAAGAAAAGGCATGTGGGTTTGTTGAATTGTTACATTAACAATTGGGTCCTTCATGTTATTGCCCATTTTCCACCACACTCCACTACACGTCAATAACACTTCACCTTTTTTTGCTTTTTTTGTTGAAAAACATGACAATGAGAGTGAGAGAGAGAGAGAGAGAGAGAGAGAGAGAGAGAGAGAAGGTAGGACTTAAATTTCATTTCTTGATCTTCCTTTTGCAGTTGAGTTCTGTGGGGGGCACTTGTTATTACACTGTACTTACTCGGGTTTATTTGTTGTCTCTAGTTTTAGCCCCCTTCCTTTTAGGTCACTGCCCCATGAATCACAATACAATTTTAAAAAATAATTATTTCAATATCATCGTAAGATACACATGACATGACATGTATCATTGTCAGATTTTTTATTTTTCATACCAATTTTTATACAAATAGATCATATTTTTAACAAAAATAATCAATTTATTCTTTAATTTAATATATAAAAATTAATTTATCTATTTTTTAAATAGATATGATAAAATACAATCCGAAAATATAATCCTTCACTTTTTATTTTCCATTATCCATTATCCATTATCCATTATCCATAGATAGAAACTTGTTTTACATGAAAATAATCATCTGCAAACTATAGATGTAAAGTTCCTAATGAGTGTAGAAGCATGTGCATGCTTTTATGGTTTACTAATCTAATTCTTGTATCCAACACCATACCTTTCATTTGCATGTGCCCTGAGTCTAGAGACGGTTAAATTTCATGAGGCAAAGTGCTTGTTCTCCATGAATAATTTATAAGAAAAAATTAGTCAGTGCATGCAAGACTTGTTTATTGCTAATTTATTGGTTTGTTGTAGGTTAGGTGATATTTTTATATAAATAAAAATAAATAAATAAATAAATCATAGTTTTCCTGTTTGATTGCATATAGATGTCTAGCTTCCGGACTGCTTTTTATTGAGGGCAGTTAATTAGGTGCTAGTTGATGATGTTTGAAGGTTGATAATTTCAGTACTAAAAAATAAAAAAATAAAAAAATTTGAACAGGGCATGCACTGATAAACATACCACGCATAGAAAGAACTGCATATACCGAAATTCCCCGTGCAAATCACTCATATATGATTAATTACACATTTTTTGTTTTGAAATATAAAAATAAAGCTCGAACAATAAACATGATTAGTACAACTCAAATCCAGATCATACTTATGGTGGTGAACATCCCGACAACATGGGGTTCAATTAGACAATTATTTATTACATCGGTAGTAAAACTTTTTAATTTCATAAATAAAATTGAAAAATTATCAAGTGTGTTTAAATTGTATTTAAAAAATAAACTGTGATAATATAGAGGAGGTAGGTGTTATCCGATATAATTGAGCGTAAAGTATCTGTAAGTGACTTTTTAAATTTGTTGTCAAATCTTAAAGTTCAACCCTGAACAAACAGTGAAAACTATTAAACTGAAATGCATAGAGATTGAAAATAATCAACGACAGAAGCACTATGCCATTGACATTAACTCTAAAAGACGAAAGTCAAAAGAGCGAATGAGATTAGATATCCAGCAATCATAATAAAAATTTTCACATGTGAAATAATTACCTAAATATAATTGATTATTTGATAAATAATTGAACCCGATTTACTCGTAGAAGATCGACTTCCATCCTGATCTAGATGCCATCATAAAATAGGTTGGATAATAGAAAAGGAAAAATGAAAGGGAGAAAATGCCAGGAAAGACTCGTGCTAACATGAACTCATCTATCCATATATGGAGCAATGATTAAATCATTGATTCAAACCTCCATAAATTTTCAGCTCACTCTGGTTTTAGCATAAAAGAACACAAGAGCTAAAGGAAACTAATATCTGAAATGCTGAAAACAAAATTTAAGATCTGATAATTTATTTTAGTGAGAGAGGAATCATGTAATTTGAAGCAGGAAAATGACGTTAATCTCATTCTCAGTAACATTTAAAAGAACCCAATCTGCAGGAGACACCCTTTAATTATTTGGACACTGGAAAAAGAAAATTCCATTCTTTGGTCAGAAGATATAAACCTATAAATATCTCATCCTTTAATTTAAGCACAACAGCATAATTTAAATAAATATCACTGTAGGTTTTTAAACAGACAATAGTTGCATGTATCAGTTGTTACAAACAGAATCAACAAAACTACAAATTCTTATAATGCATAAACAAAAAAAAAAATATTAACCCTTAAAATAAGTGCACGTCACATTTAAGTCTTATTTGATAAACTAAAAATTAAATATTGATTATAAGAAGATTTTGGTATATGATAAAAGTGTATAATCTCAAGTGATTTTCTTTATAGAAATTAAAATTAGTAATGTGCAAACGAAGAATGTGCGTAGAATAGATCTGTTCATGGGTCGGATTATTTATTTAGGTTCGAAAGCCTGTCCAAAATTTAGGAGGGTTTAGATAAAAAAATTAAGGTTAAAAATGGGTTTGTGCAAAAAAAAAAAATTAAATTCATTTAAAATATGGATCAAGCTTGTACTTGAACATTCAAAATCCAAATCCAGCTCGGTCTAACCTATTTTAAGTTTATAATATTTTATATTATATTTTTTTATATATTAATATAATTTAAAACACATTTAAAAAATAAACCTATACTAAATATATAATATTATTCTTTATTGCAAAAAAGAATACTTTTTTCCTCTCAAGAAACTTAAAATCTTTCAAGTTGAATGATTAATTTTCATCCTATTTAACAACTGATTTACTTGATTATTATTACTGCTAGTAATTATTATAACTATTTTCTTTAAATAATTATAAAGTGGGAGAAAATATAATCTATTATTTAGAATTGTGCTTCATGCACCCAAAAGGAAGGATGTAGAAGACATTGGTGGGCTAAACAATCATAGGATTGTCCACCATTTCAACCCCCAAAGCTTATTATAACAGCATAATTTCAGGTCATCAGCTCATCCCATCACCTGCCCATTGGCATATATTCCCATCCCAAATCATCACCTTTTCCTCTTCTTTGTCTGTCCTGTATATTTAGATTGATGTGATAATTTTATATCAATATACCCACGCAGTCAAATTTTTTAAAATAAATATTAATATTAAAATGTTTTTACTTGAATAACATAAAAAATATATTTCTAAATAGGTAAAATTAGAGATTATTTTTTTCAAAACATATGTTTTTAGGGGTTATCTCGAGACTTGTAAATATTTAAACTAGTGTAAAACTCAAACTACAAATAATTAGATAGCTTGATAATTTTTTCCTTCCAAATAAATTTTCCCATTTTGTTTTATTTAAAAATATTATATAAATTTAGGGAAATCAAAATTTCATATTCTCTAATCACGAGAGTTAGGTGA
Organism: Kokia cookei; assembly: GCA_039519145.1. Taxonomy (NCBI): domain Eukaryota; kingdom Viridiplantae; phylum Streptophyta; class Magnoliopsida; order Malvales; family Malvaceae; genus Kokia; species Kokia cookei. The sequence goes on from CM076909.1 coordinate 16,383,202, forward strand.
GGTGACAAAGGTTTCTCTTATCTTAACTAGCGATCAAGGGTTCGATCCTCACACTGGATATGGAGCAGCTTTAAAACTTGTGACTAACATCCACACATTTAATGGGCCTACAAAATGTGAATGATTAGTTACTTGACTCGTTCCAAAAAATATCTTGAGAAATAAAAAAAATTCATATTCTCTAATTTTTTTTTTTTGAATATCTTATTCTCTAATTTTTTGAATTGATGTGTATTAAATAAAATAATATAATATAATAAACAATATAAAAAATGTAATATCAAATCCAAATATGGTGGGAAAAATAGCAAATTTAAATACGAGTATATCCAGAAAACAGATGGTAAAATCCAATTCCCAAAAGGGAGAAAAAAGAAAAGAAGAAAGGTTAGCATTTCTCAGCCGACCATTTGTTACATTGATTCTTTGGTTGCTTTTTCATGTCTCACTTGTATGAAATTGAAACACCTGGCCCTACTCTTCGGTGTCTATTAGCTAATTGGATTGCACTCAACAGTCAAAGTTCTCAAAAAGAAAAGAAAATAACAGTCAATTCAATGCAATTGATCAATGATGAACCCCAGTACTGGAATGTGGTAAAGCTTCATTTTTTTTATAATTTCAAAAAAAAAAGAAAAAAAAAAGGAAAGCTTTCTTGAAGACCATTAGCTTAAGTAATATCTGCGTAATATTCTCTATTTTTAAGAAAATTCTGTCGTAATATATAAAATAAAACCCTTTTAAATACTAGAAAGTTTATATTATAAATCAGAGTGATTACCAGAAAACGATCCAAAAACTTCATGCAATCTTTTTATTATATAATCAATATTTTTAAGACTTATAATTTTCTCACCTAAATTTTTATTATATTTTTGGGAAAAAGCAAATATTTTGGATCTGACGTTTGTGATTGGTTGCTACGTAGTAAAAGAAATCTAATTTGGCAACTGCTTTTGGCTTTTGGTGCACCCAAACACAGGTGGTCTATTAATAAAGTCCAAGTGTATTTTGATTGTCAGCCATTTCTTACTCTTACTTTTTACTTTTCATGGAATGAATTATTTCTGCCAGAATAATATTATCTATGATATTTTTCCCAGCGATGAATCCCGCTTGTTCCTGATAAAATAATCCTAGGGAAGATCACCTTGAAACAGTTAGTAATAACCTTTATGTCCAGTTTATAAAGAAACGAACATAGCTGATAGGATGAAAATGAAAGAAACTTTCATGGTTCAAGACCTTAGGAATTAGAACAATAAAAGTATTATTGAGTTTCCTGTATAGCTCTCCTAAACCCGGTCTAAAAGATATGACCTAATCTAGATGGTCACTATTGTATCGTCTTGAAAAAACTATTTAAAACACATATATACTTTAATTTTTGTAAATAAATTAAGTTATAGTAAAATAATTAATTTATCACATTTCCGAATAATTCCAAATTTAAAAATTATTAATCAATTACCTTAAACAAATATCCAAAATATTAAATTAAAAATTAACATCATAATTCCAAAATAATTTAATAACACATTAATCTGAAAAAAAAAATCCTAAAATAATTTGTAATGAATAATAAATGAAAATGATTAAAAAGAAGAGATTCTCCGAGTACCAAGTCGCCTATGTCTAAGAATATCTGAAAAAGAAATTGAGAGGAAATGAGCTACAAAGCCCATTGTGTTTCTAAAGTGCAAGCAACTACAAACACAGTATCACAATAATTTCACAAAGCATTATAGGTATCCACACAACATGTAATAATTCGATGTAATACAAACACAAGCAAAATGCAATGTACCCAATCCTCCAGCACACCAACACAGTGGAGAGGTTCCCCAAAACCCTTCCCCAACCAATCGTCATCAATCGCAGTGTGGATTTACTATCAGCCGTTTGAAGGGGGATAACCACATCTTCCACCATACAACTCAACCCATGAACACACAATGATATGATAACACATATATCTCAGTCGCAACAAAACCTCATGATTTTTCATCAGAATACACATGATATTCAAGATATCCACAAACTGACAGATATGCATGAAAAATCAACTTGCAATACACAACACTGAATAATAATCTCACAATATCTCATCACAGAATACATCACACAAATGACACATCAATGAGTAATATCACACGACGAATATATAGCACAGATAGAGACACACCTCTAGCTGCAAATGCTCTAATATCGTGAACGTCTCCCACACTCAGATCTATCTCCAGATCTAGTTGAATTAGAACCAACGAGAATAAATTCTTTATTAACTCTATCACTATGCCACCTGCTAAACACAACACTAAACCGAAACTTTTGACCTAGTAAACTTTAAACTCTAATAGCTCGATCTACATTAAATCTTTTCGAATGAAAAGAATTTCGTTCATCTACATATTTACCCGCAACTAATTTCCAACCTTTAAACCACTTAAAACTACACATTTTAAAATACCTAATATTTTTTACATACAATGGCTATAATAACGAAAATTCATTAAAACTCAAGAAATACTTTACAAAATTTCAAAATAATTTTAGAAACTTTATAATCATGTTAAAACAAGTTGAAAAACACTTTAAAACCAAGTTTTAATCCACAATCCCGAAATTCGCCATTAACAACCTAATTTTCAACTTTTATTTAAAACATGCATTTTAATGGCTAAAAATTCAGTTTAAGAGACTAGATATCATTTAAAACTAATAGAAAGTTGATTGGTTACCTTTTTATAAGAAAAAGTTTAATGCTATTATTCTAAACATAAAAAGAAGTTCTACAAAGCAAAAAAAAAACTAGCAGCTAAAACATTGGAAAAGTATAAAAAACACACACAAAAAATAACCTTTATCAATAGTTAGGTCACATCCTTCATCGAACTTACATACTCCTCTGTCAAATTCTCGACATAAACACCAAATTTTACATCTTCCCTTATCTGGATGAAAATAATAAAACAGTATAAGAAAACAAACAATTTTCATCCTAAGAAAGAGTATTTGAAAAGTTAAACCATGATGATCCATTCTACCTGCAAGTTTCTTTGATTTGGATCCAATAAATCCTTGGTTTGCTTTTTATAGATCTGTAAAAGAAAAGTGAAAAAACAAGTGGTAAGGAATAAAAACGATGAAAAACTAAATAGTTATGTTAGAATTGGGTGACTAGAATTCTTGTTAAAATAAAATTCAGTGGCAAAATAAAATAAAAGTAAAGTCCAAATAAACTAGACTTTTTTTATTTTATTTTAATTAGAATAGATCATCTATTTTATTTTAAGTAGAATAAGATGTTTACGTTATTTCTATTAGTTGTTTATTGGAATAAGATTTTTCAACCTATAAATAGGCATAGTCATCTCCTCTTGTAATCATTCAATTTTATACATTAATGAATCCTCTTCTTCTTTGCCCGTAGTTTTTCCAGAAAGGGTTTCCACATAAAATTTGTGTGTGTTTTTTCCCATTTTCTTTTCGATATTTCTTCATTGTCGACATTTAATTTTATCAAATTGATATCAGAGCTTTTAGGGTTACTAGTCTCGATCACGATAATGGCGACATTGAAGTATGATATTCCGTTGTTGGATCGCAACACTAGATTCGCATTGTGGCAGGTAAAGATGCAAGTAGTTCTTGCGCAGATGGATTTGGAGGATGCCCTGTTAGGGTTAGATAAGATGCCTTCGAATTTGACAGATGAAGAGAAGAAGCGTAAAGATCGGAAGGCTTTGACACAATTACAGCTGCATTATCGAATGAAATTCTACAAGATATGTTAAAGGAGAAGACTACTGCTACATTATAGGCAAAATTGCAGCAGTTATGTATGTCGAAAATCCTAACCAGTAAATTGCATATGAAGCAGCGTCTGTATTCTCATCGTTTGGAAGAAGGTGCGTCTGTGCATGAACACTTGAATGTGTTTAAAGAAATTGTCTCGGATTTGGAGGCCTTGGATGTTCAGTATGATAAAGAGGATTTAAGGTTAATTCTCTTTTGTTCGTTACCACCGTCGTATTCAACTTTCAGAGATACAATTTTGTATAGCCGTGAATCTCTTACAGTTGATGAAGTTGATGCTTCCTTAGCCTCATATGACAAGATGAAGCATCTTGTGGCTGGATCTGACTCTCAGAGAGAGGGTCTCATTGTTCGTGTAAGACAACATCAAAACAGTGATGATAACCGTGGGAGGGCACAGGAACGAAATTTCCCCAGTAAATCTAAAGGTAGATTAAGACCTTCAAATAGAGGTAAAACTTGTAACTTCTGCAATAAGAAAAGGCACATTAAGAAAGAGTGCTACAAGTTACAAAATAATATCAAAAAATAGGCAGAGAATCAAAAGGGAAAACAACCAGAACAATCCGGTAAAGCAGATGTAGTAGAAGACTACAGTAATGGTGAACTCCTAGTTGCTTCTATCGATAATTCTAAAGCGAGGAGTGGATCCTCGATTCTGGTTGCACGTTCCATATGAGTCCCAATCGGGATTGGTTTACAACATATGAAGTTGTGTTTGAAGGTGTTGTTTTGATGGGAAATAATGTTTCACGTAAAATCGCAGGTGTTGGCACAATCAAAATAAAGATGTTTGATGGGACCGTTAGAACTCTTAGTGGCTTGCGACATGTACTAAAATTGAAAAAGAATTTGATTTTTTCGAGTACTCTTGATTCAAAAGGACATAAATACACAGCTGAAAGTGAGTTTCTAAAGATTAGTAAGGGTTCCCTTGTTGTGATGAAAGGGTAGAGAAAGACTACCAAATTATATGTTTTGCAAGGTTCAACTATTACTGGTGATGCTGCAGTCGCTTCCTCTTCCTTGTCAGATGATGATATTACTAGACTTTGGCATATGCGTCTAGGGTATATGAGTGAAAACAACATGACAAAATTGAGTAAAAGAGGACTTCTTGATGGGCAAGGCATTAGCAAACTGAAGTTCTTTTTGGGAAGCAAAAGAGAGTTCGATTCACCAGAGGAATCCATAACACGAAGGGAACATTGTATTATTTTCATTCTGATCTTTGGGGACCACCTAGAGTGTCTTCAAGAGGTGGAGCTAATTATATGCTAACTCTTATTGATAATTTTTCCAAAAAAGTTTGGGCATTCTTTCTGAAGCAGAAAAGCAATGTGTTTTCCGCATTCAAGTCTTGGAAAACTATGGTTGAAAAACAGATAGGAAAACAAATAAAACACCTCCGCACAGATAATGACTTAGAGTTCTATTCTGATAAGTTTAATGAATTGTACATATTAGAAGGGATCGTGAGACATTTGACAGTTCTTCATACTCCACAGCAAAATGGCGTTGCAGAACGAATAAACAAAACGATCATGGAGAATGTTCGATGTATGTTGTCGAATGCTAATTTACCGAAGTCGTTTTGGGTTGAAGCAGCTTTTACTGCATGTTTTTTAATCAACCGATCTCCATCCGTTACCATTGAGAAAAAGACTCCACAAAAGATACGGTCTGGTAAGTCTGCTGATTATTCTAATATAAAGATTTTTGGGTGTCTCGCAGATGCTCATGTTAATAATGGAAAATTGAAATCAATATCCATTAAATGTGTTTTTCTTGGTTTTAAAGCTGGTATAAAAGGGTATAAGTTATGGTGTCTTGAAAATAGAAAAGTTGTGATTAGCAGAGATGTTATTTTTTATGAAACTTCTATGTTACCTAACTTATCTCTTAAAGACTCTTCCAATAAAGAATAACAAAAACATGTGAAGTTTCAGATTGATCCAGTATCTATAACAGAGTCAACTTCTAAAGTTAGTACAGAAGTTCATAATAGAGTCACTTCTTCACCACAATATTCTATTGCTAAGAATAGATCTAGAAGAGAAATTAAACCTCCGAAGAGGTATGCCGATGTTGATCTAGTGGCTTATGCTTTAAACGTGGCTGAAGATATTGGTACAATATTTTGTGACAGTCAAAGTGCCATTTTTCTTACAAAAGATCAAATGTTTCATGAGAGAACAAAAAACATTGATGTTCGGTATCATTTTGTGCGTGATATTATTGCTCGAGGGGATATTATTGTGAGCAAAGTTAGTACTCATGAAAATCCTACAGGAGTCACATCCCATAACCATGTTTGAGTATTGCTTGGATTTGGTTGGTGTTCATTGTTGAAGAATACCCCTCAAGGGGTTTTGTGGAAGAGGTGGAGAACTTGTTCGTTGAGAGTTCTTGTTCGTAGAGAATTCTTGTCAAAGTGGAGATTGTTAGAATTGGGTGACTAGAATTCTTGTTAAGGTAGAGATTGTTAGAATTGGGTGACTAGAATTCTTGTTAAAATAAAATTCAGTGGTAAAATAAAATAAAAATAAAGTCCAAATAAACTAGACTTCTTTTATTTTATTTTAATTAAAATAGATCATCTATTTTATTTTAATTAGAATAAGGTGTTTCAACTTGACTACGTTACTTCTATTAGTTGTTGATTGGAATAATGTTTTTCAACCTATAAATAGGCATAGTCATCTCCTCTTGTAATCATTCAATTTTCGACATTAATGAATCCTCTTCTCCTTTGCTCGTGGTTTTTCCCGAAAGGGTTTCTACATAAAATCTGTGTTTTTTTTCCTGTTTTCTTTCCGATATTTCTTCATTGTCGACATTTAATTTTATCAAGTTCGATTATTATCAAAATTCAGTATCACAACAAGTAAATCAACTTTACCTAAAGAAAAGAACAGCGACATTGGTACTTGAGTTAATTATTAGCATGCTTAATTTGCTCATATAACATAGATGAAAATAGTTGAAACTTTTACAGTTTTACCTCATTTATACAAGCAAAAAGTCGCTCAAACACACGGGGAGTTAAGCCTTCTTGATCACTTGATAAATTTTCTTCCAATAAGGTGTTGGTTGGACCTCAAATGGTATAAGTCTTTCCACTTCCATTCTAGTGACAATCACAATTAATTCACACACACAAATCAAAAGGTTATAAATCCATTCAAGAGATTCAAGGATTATAAATAAAAGAAAAAACTGTAGAAGCAAGTACCTGGCCGTAAGCAAACACCGAACTGTTAAACCCGGTAAGACAATTTTCAACCAAAGGTGCTCCTACATGCCAGAAGATATCTTGCTACATTTTTAAGAGAAAATAAAATTAAGGGTATTTCAAAAATAATCAAACAAAGGGAAACTAAAGAAACAAAAGATGAGGGCATTAGTACGATGCCATAGTGAACTACAAACGAAAAAAGATTTATTTGAAAAGCCCGATAGGTGAAGTGATTACTGTTGAGTCTGACAGATTGAGCAGTGAAACTAGAATGATCTCAGTTATCTTGGCACAAAAATTTATCAGTAAAGATTGCAAAGCGTTTCTGACATATATACTTGACTCACGAGTTTCAGGGATAGAATTGAATCAGGTACCGGTGATCAACGAATTTACAGATGTGTTTCCAAAAGAATTGTCGGGTTTGCTACCGATCAGAGAGGTAGAGTTTGGTATTGCTATGTTACCAGGCACTGCACCGATCTCGATTCCACTATATAGAATAGAACTGATCGAGTTAAAAGAATTAAAGGTTCAGTTACAAGAGTTACCAGACAGAGGCTTTATACGATCAAGTGTGTCGCCTCGGGGTGCGCCAGTATTTTTTGTGAAGAAAAAGGACGGTTCAATGAGAATGTGCATAGATTATAGACAGTTGAACAAGGTGACAATCAAGAATAAGTACTCATTGCATCGCATTGACAAGTTATTTGGTCAATTGAAAGGTGAAACTGTATTTTCCAAGATAGATCTTTAGTCAGGTTATTACCAAATGCGAGTGAAAGACGGTGATATGATGAAAATAACATTTAAAACCTGGTACGGACATTTTGAGTTTTTGGTAATTGACTAACGCTCCAGCAACATTTATGGATTGGATAAACTGGGTGTTAAAGTCTTAGTTAGACATATTTTTGGTTGTATTTATTGATGAAATACTGATTTATTCCAGGGCATTTGAGAGAGGTATTACAAATTTTGCGAGAAAAATAATAGTATGCGAATTTTGGCTTCGAGAAGTTGGATTTTTGGGTCATGTGGTATCAGCAGAAGGAATATGAGTTGATTCGAGAAAAATTTTAGCTATCCTCGATTGGAAAGTTTCGATTCTGAATAATGTTACTATGGCACGTAGCTTTCTAGGATTGGCAGGTTATTATCTTCGGTTTGTGAAAATTTTCTCTATTATAGCTTTGTCGTTGATGAAATTGCTATAGAAAAACACTTAGTTTGTCTGGTCGGAGTAGTGTCAACAAAGTTTTGATTGGCTTAAGAGACTGTTAACAGAAGCTTCGGTTCTGACGCAACTTGAATTGGAAAAGGGATTTGTTGTTTACAGTGACACGTCATTAAATGGTTTGGGTTGTGTTTTAATGTAGGACAAGAAAGTGATAGCTTACGCCTCCCAACAGTTAAAGCCTCATTAAAAGAATTATCTAACCCATGATCTAGAATTAGTTGACATAGTCTTTGCATTAAAGAGTTGAATTTGCGACAGCGCCGATGGTTAGAGCTATTGAAAAATTATGACCTTGTGATTGACTATCATCCGGGGAAAGCAAATGTTGTTACTGACGCCCTAAGCCGAAAATCATTATTCGCCTTGAGGGCAATGAATGCTCATTTGTCATTAGAAAGTGGTGGTTCTATCACTGCTGAGATTAGGACGAGACCATTATTCCTACAATAGATCTGAGATTTGCAGAAAAATTATCCAAAGCTAGTAGCTAAGAAAGAACAAATGCAGAGTGAAGTCGCCACTCAGTGTACAGTTGATACGAATGGTATGATATACTTCAGAGGTAGAGTGTGTGTTCCTAATGATTTAGACTTGAGGCAAGATATTCTGACAGAAGCTCATAGTAGTACTTACTCCATACATCCCGGGAGTGTGAAAATGTATAACGACCTGAAGAAGATGTATTGGTGGCCAGGAATGAAATGAGAAATCTCTGAGTTCATGACTATATGTCTAGTGTGTCAGCGAGTGAAAGCTGAGAATCAGGTACTGCCTGGATTGTTATAGCCTCTAACCATTCCTGAGTGGAAATAGGAGCGAATCACTATGGATTTTGTTATGCGATTACCGATGACACTAAGGGGAAAAGATTTGATCTAGGTTATAGTTGACAGATTGACTAAATCAGCTCACTTCATTTCGGTTCGAGTGGTTTATCCATTAGAAAAGTTGGCTGAGTTGTATGTATCTAAGATCGTGCTACTGCACGGGGTACTAGTATCTGTCATCTCTAAAAGTGATCCACGTTTTACCTCGAGATTTTGGAGTAAACTACATGAAGCTTTGGGAACCAAGTTGAATTTCAGCACAACATATCATTCATAGATAGATGGTTAATTTGAGCGAGTGATACAAATCTTGGAAGACATATTATGTTGTTCTATTCTCGAGTTTAAAGGCAATTAGGAGTGGTACTTGTCATTAGTAGAGTTTGCTTATAATAACAGCTATCAGGCAAGCATAAAAATGGCACCGTTTGAGGTATTATATGGTAGAAAATATCGAACACCTTTGTATTGGTTAGAGTTGAGCGAGCCTAAGCTGGTTGGCATCGACCTGATTCACGAGACTAAAGACAAAGTCCAGTAATTTGTGATTGCTTAAAAGTCACGTCTGATCGATAGAAGTCCTACGCAGATCTAAAGAGGAAAGATATAGAATTTACTGTTGGAGATCGAGTCTTCTTGAGAGTTTCACCTTGGAAGAATGTGTTACAATTTAGTAGAAAGGGCAAGCTGAGTCCGCGGCTTATTGGATCGTATGAGATCCTTGAGAGAGTTAGTCCTGTAGCTTATAAATTAGCTTTACCGTTGAAACTTGAGAAGATTCACAACGTATTTCATGTTTGAATGTTGAGACAGTACAGATCAGATCCTTCACACATGATTACTCCCTGTGAGGTTGAGATATAGCTAGATCTGTCGTATTCAGAGGAATCAGTAAGAATTTTGGCTCGTGAGGTAAAAGAGTTGCGGAATAAAAGAGTACCTCTAGTGAAAGTCTTTGGAACCGACACGAGTTAGAGGAAGCTACATTGGAGATAGAAGCTTTGATGAGATCACAGTACCCTAACTTGTTCACTAGTAAGAAATTTTGGGATAAAATTTCCCTAAAGGGGGATAGTTGTAACAGTTTGATTTTTAATAGTGTTAGAAACAGTGATTTCGGAATCACGACTCTGACGAGTTGAGTCAAAAATTTATTTATTTTAATATTTATTATTCGTTGACATCATAGTAAAATTTGGTTATGAAATTTTAACGTTTAGATGGCGAATTGAGAAAAAAGGATTAAATCGTAAAGAGGTGTAAAAGTAGAATTTCATTGATTTAATGCATTACATGATAATTGGAAGATAGGTTAAGGTATCAAAATGGTAACTAGGACATTATTTATGTGAGTGGACAAATTTGGGTTGAAAATAAAGGAAAATACTTGTTAATTAAAAGGGTAAAATAGTAAATGTAAAGAAAATGATTTTTTTAATTTAAAATTATAACAAATTAATTATTTTTCTTCTTCTTCTTCACTAAACAAACAAAAGAAATCCTAGAAACCTTAAGGAAAGTCTCGGTCAAGCTTAAAGCTTTATTAGGTGAGTGATTTCTCACTCGTTTTTAGTGATTTCTATGTTTTTTAGTTAGTATTAACTTAGTCTAGCTAATCTAGGGACTAATTTGTGATTTTGTCAAAAGTTGAATATTTTACCATTATTTAAAATACTTATTTTTGGAAGTTCATGGTAGATTTGTATGCTTGATGTTTGAGTTTGGTATTTTTGTAATGTGATTTTTTATGAAATTAAGGTTTGAGGACTAAAATGTTAAAATGATGAAAATGTGGGTATTTTGTGTGAAATGACTAAATTGTAGGGACTTGTATGGAAGATTGGAGCAATCAGCCGGTATTGGTTTAGTGAGAAAGAGGTTATTTTACATGTTTTGAGTTTAGGGACTAAATTGAATAAAAGTGAAATGTTAGGGTAATTTCGTAAACTTCCCAAAAAGAATAAAAATGTTTTAAATGATTTAATACATGATTTAATGTGAGAAATTGAATGATTTTTTTTCTGTTAGATTACAATCGAGCCGTAGATCATGGGAAATGAAAAGTTGTGGATTAGTCCTCAAAGTCTATCCATAATCGTAAATTTAGTCCGATAAGTTCGTTATGTTAAATTCTTACTTGTAACTGCATATAACTATTTTTTTATGGATGTTTGATGTTGGATCTAAAAATTGATGATGTTTAAGATAGAAACAACAGAAGAAAGATTACCTCCCTTGTGCTAAAGTTAAATGGTTTGATGACTGATATATTGCATTTGTTGCAAATTCTCTATGGCATCGTGAGTCACTGTAAAGTAAATAGAATCCAAGAATGGATTACAGGCCGTATGATGGATGAGATTTATGCCTGATTGCATACTCTCGTCAGCTTAATGTGAGCAGTATCATAAGGAACAGATATACAATATCAATGGCTAAGAATAGTATCGTATACTGGTAACAAGCATGACTTGAGTATGCTGAAACGCATTATCCTCCTATTTATGGATTGAAGAGAGGTTATAAGTAGTTCTAGACAGTATATAAAAAAGAATAAATATGACCAGAACTTATAATAAAATTATTCAAAAAAATATTATAAAGTTTTTCCAAATCCTAAAAACTATATTTGGGTATAACACTTTCAATTATTTCCACTTCTTTATTTTTGTTTATATTGATTTATCGTATATCATATATATTTTTTTGAAACATTAATAGATTTGGGCTTTTATTATTACAAAACTAATCCAGGAAAAATCAACAAGAAAACAAAGGCCCATTAAGTTCGGACCGACCAACAGGAAAACAAAAAAAAAGAAACCCTAGAGATAATTACTATAACAGAATAAGAAATAAAGTAGCATAAAATAAAGCAAAATCCCCCAAATCTATCTGAAAAGACTATGTGCCTTTCGAGAAGTCATTTCCTTTAATGCTCAGCCACTTTCTGTAACACTCTAAAAATTCAAGGGACTTAATTAGAAGAATTAAGGAATTAAAAGTCTATTTTGTAATTTAGGAACTTTAAGACTAATTTGTAATGTGTGTAAAACTTTTGGGACAAATAAAAAATCCTAGGGAACCCCAAGGTCCTTCGAGTAAATACTCCAATTTATTGGGTATATATACTACTTTTTCATTTGAGTGATTTTTTCACTCTCTTTAATTTTCTCTCTCTGTTGTTTCTCTCATCTCTCCAAACTCTCTCATTCCTTTTAATTTCGACGAGGCTCCGACAAGCATCTTTCGACCGTGCGTGCCTTACATCGCCACCATCAATCTTCACCTTGTGTTCGTGCGATCAAAACCCCCCAGCTAAACCTCCTTATCCGTCGTCGTTCGTGTGTATCGACAAAGGGACTTTTGGCCTTTGTCTCTTTATATTTTTACTTCACCGTTTCTTCGTCGTTTTGAGCCTTGGTAAGTGGGGAAATTGTGTTGTGGCTTCAAATTGGAGTTGTTGCATGTGTAATCTCGACGGACAAACACCGTTTTAACCCTAATTTACTTGTTGTTAAATTTTAAAATTGGGCTCCATGTTGACCCAAATTATGTCAAGCTTAAATTTAACCCAAAATTAACCCAAAACCCTCAAACCCATGCCAAACCCTAACCCAACTCTTTTAAACCCAAACCCTTTGACCCAAATAACGCTAAACCCAAGTGGAACCAACCCAAACCAAACCCTAAACCAATTCAAGTTGACCGTTGATCGTTGACTTTTTTGGTTGACTGTTGACTTTTTTCGAGAAACCTTACCTGCTATTTTTTGATGTCCTGAGTTCGTTTTCACTATCCATTTTGTCAAATTCAAACCCGAAATCCTTGTTTTGACTGTTTTATATTTAATTTCGTACTTAGAGTTATTCAGATATTTAATTTGGGAAATCTAATGTGAGATATTTGTGTTTAGGTGATCATAACTCCGAGGCTAACGATTTACCTCCTCCTCCACCTGTGCAACCTACTCTTGCACCAGTTCCGAGAGTTACACAATTTATTTAATTAGTTTTGAGTTTAATTGGTGGCTTAGGAATGATAGTAATATTTAGTTGTGTTTGTAGGATCGAATCCTGTTAGACCGGGTACTCGATCAGTGCTTGGTGGACGACCTCCTCGTCGTTAGAGTTTCTACTTTCTAGATGTGTATTTCTAACTGAACATAACCTATTATTTGAGGTGTTGTGTCATATGTGATTGTATGATGTATTGATCTATATGTTGTAATGTGACGATTATGTTGTGATATGAAAATGATATGATTGAGATTGAGTTAGGTAATATATGTTGATAATGTCATGCATTTACGTAGAGCATGTGTTGATTAAGATTATTGTGTTTACTCTATTGTGCATTGTGATATATATATGAAAAATACTGTGAAATTGCGACTGAGATTATATTGAGATAAATATGTAACCATACCAATGTGTATTCATGGGGTGGGATTATATGGTGGAAGAAGTGATTATCATTCCTTTAAATGATTGATACTAAAACCACACTGCAATTGGTGACAATTGGTTGGGAAGGGGTTCTAGGGAACTACTTCACTGTGTTGGTGTGTTGGAGTATGGGTGCATTGCATTGTGCTTGTGATTGTATCATGATTTGTGGTTAGTTTTCATGTTATAAATTGTTTTGATAATATACTAGGTTGTATGTACTTTAGAGACACACTGGCTTTATAACTTACTTCCTTATAGTTCCCTTTACAGATACTCAAGATATAGGCGACTTGGTACCTGAAGGCATAATTATAGACTTATTATTTTATTTTCGGGATTTATTTTACTTTGTTATTTATTATTTTATTTGGATTGTAAGTTGATTTTAATTTTGGGGATTTTGGTAATTATTTTGGAAGTTAATTATTTTATCTTAAGTATAAACTACATATATATATATATAGTTTATATATGTGTGAATGATTGTGGATTATCGGATTGCGTGTGGGTATAATTACATAAATAACCTTCTAGATCCGGTCATGTCTCTTGGGCTGGGTAAAAGGGGTTACATTTTCCCTTTCCAATAAACATAGAACAAAAACATCCCCATCCTCCATTAATCAGAGAGTAAACTCTTCTTGAAAATTTTCTAAAGCGTTCTCAGATCCTCAAGGAGGTGTTAGACGGCTAGAGCATCTTCAGTATGGTATATGGAACCAATTCGATTCCAGGGCACGGACTTCATAATAAGGAACAACTTTTTCCAGGTAAATTGGTTCTCTTCTTTTCAAAACTCCGTTTGCTATGGCATTTGCGAGATTGTTGGCATATCTTGAAACATGATAAAACAAAACTCTTGAAAATTGATCCAGATTTTGTTTTATGTTCTTTATGTGTGCACTTAGAATGTATAGATCTGGTGTTCTTGACTTGCATTTCTTAATAATAGTTAAAGAATCTCCTTCAATAACTATGTTCTCAATACTCATCGTAATTCCTAATCGGACTGTTGTGTAACATGTGAGGGACTTCACTTCGAAAGCTGACCCCACACCTTATTGGAGAATTACTTTCGAAGCCAGAACCACTCCAGAGGCATCCCGAACCACCAACCCAGATCCATATTTGAGTCTCTCTTTCTCAAATGACACATCGAAGTTGATCTTGATGGCTCCTTCAAGGGGGAAATCCAACAGGTTCTGCCTCCATTACTGCTACTCTTTCGTTGTTTGAGATTATCCAACTTAATTAGGTAGCCCTAAATGAATTTAACTATTTCTCTCGTTGATCTTGCCTTATTCTCATGGATTTGTTTGTTCCATTCTGTTCAGAGAGCCCACAACGTACAAGTTAATACTCAAAACTAGGGAACAAAAAGAGAGTCTGAAAGCTAGGTAAGCCATTTGAGCCATTGTTGTCCCTTATTTTGTATAATCCTAGAAAGCCCTAACAGCATCCAAACTTCTTGTGACACAGGAAAAGAATAGAACACATGGTCTACATCCTCCGTACCATTTCCACAAATCTAGCACATGGCGTCACTCAAAAGCCTCATTCAAACTAGATTGGCCCGACTAGGGATGAAATTGTTTGAAATACGCCATACAATAATTTTCACTTGAGAGAGCATGTTAATGTTCCACAATTTTTTGTAATAGCTTCGAGTAGTGGCCTGTAAATTATTCATAGGGCTAGATCCATCAATCTATAATAGTTTATAGGAACTCCGGATTGAAAAGGCACCGAAGGGTTCATCACTCCACGCCATTTCATCTGGATGGGCTACTTCCACCAATTGGACTCGCAAGATTAGCTTCGCATCTTCCGGGGTGAAGGTATTGTTTCCTAACTCCTCTTTCCATGTTCTCGTAGAGCTATCAATAAAATATGATACTAACGTCAAATTTGAATTTAAAATCGAACTAGCAACACGATAATTTGTAACACCTGTAATCCATTGATCATTAAAGATAGAAATACTTGAACCAGTACCCACTCGCCAACATATACCCTCTCTTAGGACTTTTTTTAGTCGCCCAAATGCTTTTTCAAGTATACGAGGCATTAAGTTTTAAAACGGAGTTTAAAAAATCAGATTATGGATAATATTTGGACTTTAGGACCTTTACGAGTAGAGAATCTAAGGTAGTAATAAGTTTCCATCCTTGTTTAATAAGAGGGCCAAATTAAACTTTGTTAAACTTCAAAACCCTAACCTTTCATCCTACTTGAGGTCACATATTTTCCCCCAAGCATACTAGTGTATTCCCTTTTTATTATGAGCTTTTTGCCACCAAAATTGAGCTATTATACTCTCCATATCATTACAAAGGATTTTAGGTAAGAGAAAGCAAGTCATAACATAGGTAAGGATAAGATGTAGAATCGCTTTTATGAAAACCTCTTTCCCTCCCAACGAAAGGAAATGAGTAGCCCACCCATCGATTCGCTTCTTCAAACGATCCTTCAAATTCTAAAACGATGCTTTTTCCCCTTACCTACTATATTAGGGAGCCCTAAATACTTCTCCGGGTTAACAAACATCTTGAGACCCATATTTAATGAAATCTGCATTTTATCCGAAGTAGTTGTGTTCTTGCTAAAGAAAATACTAGATTTGTCAAAGTTAACACATTGACCAAAAACAACACCATACTTGTTCAAAATACCCTTCAAGACATTAGAACCCTCCAAAGTAGCCTCACCAAAGAGGATACAATCATCAACAAACAATAGATGTGAAATTTTTGGCCCATTTCAACTAACCCTAACCTCGATGTGTGACCCTTCCTGAACCGCCAGCCTTATTAAAGAAGATAGACCTTCACTATAGATAAGAAAGAGAAACAGATTAAGGGGATCACTTTGCTTGAGTCCACGGGTGGGTCGAAACGGAACACCTCTTCATCCATTTATATTAACTGAATACGAGATGGAAGAAACACAACTTATTATAAGATCTACCCATCTTTTCCATTTAGCCCTTAAGAAAGCCCATTCAACTCGATCATATGTCTTGCTTATATAGAGTTTTAGCCCATTTATCCCTTTCTGCCCTTACTTTTTCGAGTAAAAGTGTGCAATAATTCATATGCCAAAAGGACATTATCTGTGATTAGTCGGCTAGGCACAATATGCGCTTTGGAAAGCATAAATACAATAATTCAAAACATTTTGGAAACGATTAGCTAAAACATTGGTTGCCAGTTTGTAAATGACGTTGCATAGACAAATAAGTCTAAATTTATCCATACTCATTGGATTCTAAACTTTAAGAATAAGAACCAAATTAGTGAAATTAATCTGATTAAATTTTGCCCTACCATTCAAAAGATCCAGACAAAAATCTACTAACCTCATGCCTCATAATATTCCAGAAGTGTTGGAAAAAATTGCTAGGAAATTGTCTTCTCCTAAAGCCTTAATAAGGTCTATTCCATTAAGGGCAACAAACACTTCCTCTTGCAAAAATGGTTTAGTAAGTTTTGCATTAATTTCCTCTATAATTTTCCGTTTTACACCCGAGAGAATGTGTCAAAAATCCCCGGGCCTGCTCGTAGAAGTAAAAAGATCCATGAAGAAATTCCTCGTAATGACATCCAAGTCATCTAGAGCACTATAAAATCTACCATCACTTGCTTCTAAGTTTTTAATTTCATTCATTTTCTGTCTTTGAAAGGCATACTTATGGAAGAAAGCATTGTTTCTATCTCCCAATTTAAGCCAATTAGCACGTGCCCTTTGTTCCCAAAACACCTCCTCCTTTTTAATCTCCCAATTTAGCCAAAATTTCGTCTCCATAATTTCACCAATGATTTCATCATTGCGATCTGCAGCCATTAAACTTTCTAATTTCTCCATTAACTTTGTCCTCACGCCTGATTTAAGAGATCTAATATTTCTCGCCCAAATCTTCAAACCAACTTGCAAACCCCAAAGTTTTGAAACTACATCACATATTAATGATTTCCATATACGATCGATTTCATTCTCAAAAGAGGGCTCCATAACCCACCATGCTTAGAACTTGAAATACCTATTCCCTCGTTGTCTTACTCCAATATCTAAGGTAAGTAGCAATGGACAGTCATCCAAAGTGAAAAAAATTAAGTGACGGATCATAGCATTAGGGAACCGCGATAGCCAATTCTCCGTAACCACTCCCCTATCTAGACGTTCTCTAATTTTTTTCTGCTGAGAGCCCCTTTTTCCAAGTAAACTATGGGCCCGTAAACCCCATGTCCAGCAGCTCAGCATCCCTAAGAGCTTCCCTAAAAAGCTCCATTCTTTTCTCATCTCTTGGAATTCCTCTTATTTTTTCGGAACTATACATAATTTCATTGAAATCTATCTCCACAAACACACCATGGGAGGGAAGAAATGGCTCTCAAGTTTTGAAGGGCATCCCATGTTTCATTTCTTCGCGCCGCATAGAGTGACCCATAGAATCCCGAAAACCTTCAAGGATCGTTAGATTCCATACATTGTATAAGAACATCAATAAATTGCGAAGAAAATCACTGTAATGAAACTTGCACATCATCTTTCCATGCCAAGCAAAGAACCGCCTACTTCTCTGTGCATTAACGTCAATACCAGATTAAAAACCACACCATACCCATACATTTCTCATCTTGTGACTATCAAGCTTGGTCTCTATCAGGAAGACCACTTGAGGATTATGGAGCTTTAGTAGGTGTCGAAACCTACACACCACTCGTGGATTCCCCAAGCCACGAGCGTTTTAATTTAGTGTTTTCATTGCGTACGGTCGACATGCCTATTGGCAGCTGTCAATTCTAAGAGAGTCGAAATGTCCTCCAGTATTGGTTCCTCATCCATTCATTCATCAAAAAAAATATTATCTATCACAGTAGAGCCTTTAATTTTCTTTCTACTATTACCTTAGCCAACTATACTGCCCAGTTCATCCTCCTTAAACTCATCCCCTTTGCATTTACCTTACCTTTGCATATCATTCAACGAGTTTGACATAATGCTGCGAGCAAGCCTTTGCCATCGTTTTCGGACCGATAACCCTTGCTCATTATTATTATTTTCTAATTCGACCAAAAGTAGTCCAACTCTCTTTGTAATCATAGAAGAGTTAACCTTCGAAACATTAAAATTCATAATAGAATTTTGATTTAAGGGAGTTTCAACTAAACTCAAAGTTTTTCCTTGCAGGATTCCAATCCCCTCAAAACTCTGCTACTCCGGATATTCTATCGTATCATTCTCACATTACTTTTTACCAAAACTATCCTCTAATCTTTAATCTTTCCGCCTTTCCTTCTTTACCTACGTTCGGTCGTTAGGACCCTCCAGTACAACCTCAGTCTTCGCATCAACTCCCAAATTCGTACCTTGAGATGTTAATCTCTTGGAAGCAATTCTTAATTTTAAATTGACTTTACCCAAGAAACTTAATTCGGCTTTGAGAGCCAAAGAGAAGGGAAGATCGTGTTCCGGCAATTCTTTAATCGAGTCTACTATTTTCATGCAGTCCTTTAAACCATAACCCATCTTTCTACACCCGAAGCAAAAACTTGGCAACTTCTCGTACTTAAAAGGGATCCATGACTTCTGCTAATCTTTTGACATAATAAAAATACCCTTCAAGGGTTTTTGTACGTCCAATAATATTCACATCTGGTAAAAATCCCCTTTTGAATCAATGCCCAATAAACCACCAAACGTAGAGCCGATGGAAGTCGAATCTTTCTCCGATCTATTGGCTTAGTAAACTTATGAAAAAGAACCAAAATTTTTCGAAACAACCATGGTCTACTTTCTAGAATTGAATCTAGATCCTCTTTGTCCTAAAAAATCAACACAAATAGATTATTCCCTATCAACTAAATGTCGAGCTTCTTCTTAATCTTCCAAATACTCCTCATCTATGCTCGAAAACTATCTGGGTTATATGATTTCTTCGTTCACACCATACATAGAAAAGAAGGCTTATCAAGGGGATTAATCTTTGAACTCTTCTCAGATAACTAAATTTGCTCCTCCTCCATCAAAGAAACTTCATCCATTGCCGCCGTCAAAAACCGTAAAAGCCACTGTTCAAACGTGAAACCCTAACCACCACAACCGCCGCACCTCTAGGGGACTTGAGAGAACACTCTTGACTTTGGCTTTAATTCTATTAAATTTGTGACTTTCCCGTATATCATATATATATATATAACCATAATTAAATATGTACATATATTTTTTAAAATTATTTTAATATCACGTATATATATTTGAATGGATTGTTTGACAAATACTTTATTTTAATTATGTACTTATATTATTTGTAATTAAAGTGAACTTAAAATTAATATAAATTAATTTAATATATTACAATTATTAGATATAATAAACTGTGCATGGCATGAGAATAAAACTAGTATATTATATAAAAGAAAGATACAAGAAAAAAATTGCAAACTTTCAGTTCTGAATTAATTTTTTGAGTTTCAAAACATTTTTTCTTTTAATTTACGTAATCTATCAAATTTAAGTTTTAAAAATGTATTCAGAAGGCTTAAATTTATATATATTTTTGTATTAACAACAATATTAATATCAATTAAATTAGAACTCAGTTAGTAATTAACGAGAAAAGTTATACTTTGAAATTATGAAATATTTTTATATAAAAAAAATAAGTTAAATGATAAATTTGGTCACTAACGTTTGCATGTTTTGTCAAAATGACCTTAATTGTATTTTTGAGCATTTTTCGGCCATCAACCTTTGTTTTTTCTTTTCAAACTGTTTTTTTTTAACATATTTAATAAAAGTACTGTTAAAAAATTAATGAGAATGATGTGAAATTTCATATGCTGAATATTTTTAATGAGATTTAATTTATTACTTAGATAATTCAATAAGATAATTACATGTGAAAAATAATAAAATAATTAATTAATACATTAAATTAAAAAAACTCTTAATTTTTAAAAAATAAACGTAATTATCTAAAAAATTAACTCAATAAAAAAAATTAATTTAGTATTATTCACCTTTCTGTTTGTTTTAACTTTGAATATGGAATAATGATTGTATGAATTTAGGAGTAAAAATATTTAAAACCACAATTAGAAAGCAGCAATCATAATTTGAAGTAGTTTACTTGAAAACAATATATTTATTAATTAAAAATTAAAAAAAAAAAAAGAATTTGTTTCAAATTGGGATTCAATTTTTTTTTTTTGAAAATATGCTATATGGTATTAGAATTGGGCCTGATCAAATACACAGGGGCCAAAAATACAAAATGTCCAAATAAAGAACGGATACAAATCACCTGAAAGCAACAAAATAAAAGCACAAGAAGGAAATAAATCATAACAATAAAACTATAAAGAAAAAGCCCTTTCCCAAAATCTCCAAACCAAGAGCAATCAGTCAATCGGAGGGCGATTGAGGTTGCCTGCAAAGCAAAAACGAAGGTGAAGATCCTCAATCAAAATAAACCAGAAAAGGGAGCTATAGTGGGACATGGAAGTGACGATCGTGTCAGCTAGTATCCTCGTCTTTCCGGCACATCATCTATCCAAAAACAGTCTGACCGTCGTAGTTGTCCCTCTTCCGCCAACGAATGTGTAACAGCGTTCCCTTGACGAACCGTAAAAGAGAATCGAATGCATGTAAAAAACCTTGCACAGTTCTTCACATCCCAGGTAATAGCCCAAGTATATGATCAATCCTCCATTGAAGATATCAGTTTATTAATTGTAGTTCTAGAGTCACTCTCCAGGATTACTCTAATAAAACCCAAATCCACTACAAACTGGATACCATGTAAAACTACCACCGCCTCTGCCAAAGCTACCGTTGTTACCAAGGTATGTATCCGAAATCACGAACCTAATATAAGCCTATCTGCATCTCGAATAAGGAAACCTGAAGCTGCCGATTTTGATGTGAACAAGAATACAACATCTACATTTACCTTGACTCAGCCCTGTGGTGGCAAAGTCCAGTGAACCATCTCCTTAGGTGTAAGGTGTTGCAACACAGCAGTGCAAGCCTTGAAATCTCTACCAAAGCCCTAAACAAAGGTAAAATCTCCTCCACACTTTGACTTTTATTCTTGTGTAAGAGTTTGTTACAGGCAAACCATAATGCCCAAATGGCAATAGTTGCCTCCTCTTTTTTAACATTGCTATTATGCTCAAACAACCGGTCAAAAAAACTGTAGTTGCCAATTGAAATAGGCCAAGCAAGATTCAATTTCGCCCAGAATTGCCTTGCAACTAAACAATCATGAGCCATATGAACAACAGATTCACTATCATACTGGCACCAAAAACTTGTAGAACTTGAAGCAATGCGACGATAATGTCAAATCTGAAACGTAGGTAAATAATGCTTAACACATTTCCAGAGCAGGATTCTGACTTTAGCTGGACAATTTAAATTTCATAAATGTCGAAACAAACTTTTATCAACATCAGTAACATATGGTCTAGGCATAAGCAACTGATAACCGCGCTTGACTGAATATAAGCCTGATTTTTCAGCATACCATACTAACATATCCAGTTGGCTAGAATTAGGAAGAGGAAGACTTAAAATTTTGCTAGCATTAGCAGTAGAGAAAATCTGATCAATAAGGCTAAAGTTCCACATACTCGATGCTGGTAATATCAAATCGTGCACCCAATTAAGGCTTGCCACAAGTGTAGTAGAAACTTTTATCTGATCCTCTCTCAAAAGCTAATAATCTTGCCAAATCGAAACTGATTGCCCCGATCTAATCCTCCAACGGAGTCCAGATTCAAGTAAGCCCTCGATGACCAGATACTACTCCAGATAGCAGATGGTGAAGAACCCAATCTAGCATTCAAAAAAGTTGAGTCATGGTAATATTTTGAGCAAATTAACCTCGCTGAAAGAGTAGTTAGATTTTTCGAAAGCCTCCAACCCTGTTTTGCTAGTACTGTTATATTGAATTTCGACATGTCCTTAAACCCAATCCTCCATCCAGTTTCGAAACACAAAGAGAGTCCCTTAAGAACCAATGCATACCCCATTTCCCACCCTTTTTTTACCACCAAAAGCGAGCCATGATAGCCTCCAATTCCTTACACAACGAAGCCATGATAAGGAACAAGTAGGGGCTTAGTGGGTCACCCTAACAAAGCCCTCAATTCGGAACAAAAGACTCATCAATTTGACCATTAAGGACCATGGAATAAGAGACCGATTCGATACATCTTTTTATCTTCAAAATCCAATCATCAAAAAAACCTATCTGTCGAAGCATGCTTAAAATAAAAGGCCATTTGAGCCGATTGTAAGCTTTGCTCATATCGATCTTGAGCGCAAATGACTCCCTTGAACCAACTCTTCTTTTAGACATGGAGTGGAGGATCTCGTATGCATCCTATATGTTATTAGAGATAGGGCTACTGGGGACAAAAGCACTTTGTGCTTCGTCAATACACAGATGGAGAACAGCTTGAAATCTAATAACCAGTATCTTTGCAATAATTTTATATAAAATGTTACAAAGACTTATAGGCCGAAATTGTGTTATCAAAGTAGGATCACTGACCTTAAGGATGAGAACAATTCGAGTCTGATTAACTTCAGCAATATCATGAGCATCACTTAAAGTTTTGATGCAGTATTTGACAATGTCTTCACCCACGATATGCCAATACTTCTGGTAAAAAATTGCACCCAGACCATCCTCACCAGCAGCTTTTAATGGGCACATTTCCTTCAAACCTAAACAAACATCTTCATAAGTAAAAGCTCGTAAAAGATCCGCATTCATACCTTCGATAATACAAGGAAAAATGCCCTTAAAAACGATCGTTGCATCAGTAACACCACTGGAAGCAAAGAGATTTTTAAAATAATTAGTAGCATGAGCAAGGATGTTCGCATCACTATCATAAATAAGCCCATTCGTGTCCATCAATCTCAAAATAGTATTTCTTCGTCTCCTTTCGAAGGCAACTTTGTGAAAAAAGTTTATATTTCGGTCACCATTCTGCATCTAGTTCACCCTTGCTCATTGCTTCCAATATAATTATTCTTTGTCAATTTCAAGGCACAAAGTAAGTTTCGTATCAACAATTTCCCCTAAAGTAACATTAATGGGAGGTAACTCATATAATCTTTTCAGTTGGATTTCAAGATTCTTCCTAGTAATAACTCGATCCCGCTTAAGACGAGAGAACCACCTGTCTAATCCACGATCAACCCCCTTAACCGATCAGGAATTGAACCACAGCTAGTGCCCCAAAAACTATAAATTTCCTACTCACAAGTATCCTTTAAGAGCCAAGATGCCTCGAATTGAAAATGATGGATTCTTTCTAACAACTCTTTCACCTTTGTATTAAGAAGTAGGGAATAATGGTCCGAAAAGAAATGAGACATGTGAGTAACTGAATAACTTGGAAACATAAGAAGCCATTCCTGATTGGCTACATTACGGTCAAGGCTCTCACGGATGTTGTTGGAACGATTACGACCCCTCTTTCAAGTAAACCACTTCCCATTAAAACCAATATCACCTAGAGCATAATCTGATAACATATCCTTAAACCGTTACATTTGTCGTTCACACCTCGGAAGACCACCCCGTTTTTTAGTAGCGAAGGAAATTTCATTAAAATCAACTATGACAATCCACCAGCCATCTACTCTTTCATGCCGCCCACCGCCTAGACTGAGCATGAAGGGAAATGTTCTATTGGAACACAAAATCACGCTCTGGATGTTGTGCTCTTAAAGGGCAAAAACTCTCACTGTGTCCTCACTGCCCACAAATAAAACAAAAAAGAGTAAGTTTTTCAAACTCAAATCTAACATAAAAAGCCGCACCATTGGGAAGAAATAACTTCTTCTTTCGTTTCAAAGGACACCTAATAGCATTAGAAATGACACCTATTTTCTCCCTAAATTTGTATTATTTATCTCTTTTGTACCATATTTAGTATACATATTAGGCATTTCATACTTAGTTTTTATGTTTTCTAACTCATTGTTGTTTGGTTTACTTTCTTGTTATTTTATCTCTTTTTTGTGCACTAATATTGCCACATGCAACATATATATATTGCGTCTTAAAAATGTCAACGCAAAGGATCCATCCCAATAGATCGGTGCTAGAAAGAAGTCAAAGATGCAGTCATAAGTATAGCTTGGATATGCAACTTGAGATGTCGACACATAGAAATCTTTACTTTGCATGAGTAAATTCAAGCTACAAGTACATTTGGAAGCACCAACGCAAGAATTTCACACATTGTCACCACAATTAAAGATTTCAGATCGCGACTAGAAATGCAGCGACAATCTGCAGATCCATGAAGTTCACACTAGATCTACGTGAGTGCACAGCTGGACTGTAACAAACTTTTACAGTTGCAATTGGATCTGGATATGAGAAGAGAGAAGATTTACCATTCTTGTAGCCTATAAATAGTGAAGAAAAGATGAAGAAAGATATTAAGAGGGAAGGAATTAAATCTGCAATTATTTTGTGTTTTTGAAGTTTTATTGGAGATTGGTGAGTTAACTGAGCAGACGAACAACAACTCCTGACGAGGAATGCTTGATGCAGGCATAAGAGTAACAGTTAAGGAACAGTCCTAGTAGTCTAGAGATAGCAAGCTTCGATGTATTTGTTAACCCTTCTTTTATGCTGATGAATTACTCTTAACAATTGAATGAATATGAGAATATCTTTCATTGTTATATCATTTTGATTCTTACTTAATTCTTCTTATCTGGTTATTCTTGGATTTAATTGCTTTAAACACGAGAGTGGAATTGCAGTCTACCGACATCGAGAGATGCGGTGACAAGTTAGATTAACAAGCAAGTCAGCGAGAGCTGCTTGGGATTAGAAGAGATTCTATCACTTGTTCTTAAGTGCACAATGTTACCTACATTGAGAGATGGGGTAATTGTGGGTACTTGAGTCTTGATTAGACAGAGAGCTGTTATTGGTAAGATTTCATTAGAGCTTTATTGCTGTGACAATTCATCTATACAGTACCTTGTCAATGCATCCAGCGTTGCGACTTAGTGAAGTTAACGATCCACTCCAATTCTTCACACTTGATCATCATTTTACTTTTATGCATTTAAATTCTCATAACTTCCACAACTATTTGATTTACTTTCAGTTGTACTGACATTTAACTTTTATAATTACATTGACAATTTTAACTATCTTGTGTGCAAACCAGATTTAATTGCGCTGACATCTTTACTCACATTGTCTCTAATCTTAGTTTTAATTGTCTCGATATATAGACATCAAGAACCTATTCCCTGTGGGATTGATATACGATAGAATTAATCTATCAACTATACTCGCATCAACGTGTGTCCGTTTACACAACAACTGTGACATTACAGGTCGATCAACACCTCACATCGATCCTAACCCATAATCTCGTAATACCCTTGTAAGCAAGTTGGGTTGCTGCTGTATCATATTCAAGAAACGAGCCAAGAAAATTACCCAGTTGTTTAGCAACAGCCTCAAACATAAAACCATGGGAAATGTCATTAATAAGGACCCAAAAGTTAACCGTCGTTAATTGCACAGTAAGCGGACTCTCTCCCTGTTTCATTTGATAGAGCACCAGCAAATGGGAGTTAAAGTTCCAAGGTGCATTTCGCTCCACCCTGTCCACATCAACCTCAAAATAAAACCGGAAGAGAAACCTTCCATTGCCCAAATTAGAGATAGACACCCCACCAATTGGGTGCCAAACATTAGCCAAGGTGGATCGCATTGCTTGAAAATGGATCACACTAGACGTTGAGAACATTCCCACAAAACAGTTCTCATAAGAAATTCCAGAATCCATCGAATCAACTTCCAACTGAATCCCATCTTCCTCCACTTCATCCGAAACAAGATTTGCCATTGAATATTCCATCATGAAGCACCGGCATAATATAGAAACAGGAAGAAACAGTAAAAGACAAAAGGAGACTTTTAATTTGAAAATCTGAACAAACTGCCAAAAGCAGAAAAAGGTCATGCAAAAAAGCAAAGAAAAAAACGTGTCATGAAGACAGATCAACTTATTTCTTAAAAAAGAAATCAGAAATTAATAAAATAATTTAACCCTCAATTTGATATTTATTTTCGACATGGTATTAAAAAAGTAATAGTAAAAAAGTTAAAAGTTAAAATAAAAAATATAAATGTGTTTAGAAGAGGAAGTTAAAACTTGGAATCAAAGATGAAATCAGTGTTATTTGACCATTTAATTAGAGAAACTGATATGTAGAAAAAAACGCATTTTATAGATGCGTTTTCAGTTTCTCTATTAAAAAATAACCTATTCCTTTAAATTTCGAAAAAAAATCAACCTAAAACCTCATTTCGTTTTAAAATCATACATTTACCTAATTAAATCACCTTTTTATTAATTCGTTTTTTTTTTTTTTTTTACCAAATGAGTTGTATTGCCATTACTATTCTATTTCTTTTTTTTTTTTTTTTAAATTTATACTTGTGTTTTGTTTTCAAGGAAACTTTTTAAGGAGTTAATGCATATTTACATTGATTTAATTTAATAGACTGATTAAATAAAAAATAAATTATTTGATCGATCCCTTTATCAAGGACAATCCAAAAAATCATCCCTTTATCTTAAACTTAAGAGTATCAAGGACGTTTTATCAAAAAAAAAAAGTATCAAGGACGTTTTCCATTTTCATCCCCAATTCATACATTAAATAATTTTAGGGACGGTTTGTTTAAAAGTATCATTATTTTTAACTTTATTATTTCTTTGTGTCGAAATATTTTTTTAAAAAAAAAAGTTCCGACATTTATTTTAAAATCGAAAATGGAATCACCATCAATCTTTTTTAATTTGGTGTGATTGGATCACCGTAAAATATTTAAGTTAATTTAAACAAAAGTTTTGATCTTCGAAATCTAAAAAATAGGTTCGGGATTCGGTTATGTGTGAGGAAGGATTAACACTCTCACACATCCAAAATTGATACCCAGTCGATTATTTAATATCTTAATTGTCAAAAATTTTAAAACTCGAGTAAAATTTAAAATAAGATTCTTAAATACACGAATGAGATGTTTTAATGTCATTTAAAAATGAATTTTGTGGTGGAAGCTCATTTATTTTGAATCAATCGAGAAAAATCATGTCTAGTAAGTTAGAGCATAACAGTTTTGAATCTTCGAAAAAAAAATATTTATCAATTTTAAATAGAATATTCAATTACTTAGGTTCAAAGAAAATTACAAGGCCAGATTGTAATAAATAAAAAAATAAACAAAAGGACGAAACTGAAATAAAATAAAAATGCGGGAGGATCAAGGGCATAAATAACCCCTTTTTTAGAAACATGCGGATCCTCGGTGATTCAGGTTGAATTTGGGTCAAGTGGTCCAAAACGGCGTTGTTTAAGGGCATTGGGGCAGAATCCAAAATGTACATTATTTCTAATTAAAAAAAATCAAGGCAATATTCTTTTATTGTAGAGAACTCGAGAAATTATGCCTTAATGTACTAGGTATAGCTATTCTTTGAATCTAAATAATTGAATATCCTATTTAAAATCGATAAATGTTCTTTATTTTCGAATTTTCGAAAATGTTGTGCTCTAACTTACTGAACATGATTTTTCTTGATTGAATCAAAATAAATTAGCTTCCCCCACAAAATTCGTTTTTAAATGACATTAAAACATCTCATTCATGTATTTATGGATCATATTTTAAATTTTACTCGAGTTTTTAAATTTTCAACAATTAAGATATTAAATAATCGACTAGGTACCAATTTTGGGCGTTCGAGGGTGCTAATCCTTCCTCACATGTAATCGGCTCCCGAACCTATTTTCTGGATTTCGAAGACCAAAATTTTTGTTTAAATAAAATTAAGTATTTTACGGTGACCCAATCACACCAAATTAAAAATGATTGGTGACGACTCCATTTTCGATTTCAAAATAAACGTCGAGATTTTTTTTTTCAAAAAAAATGTTTCGACACCTTGTAAATTTCTTAAATATGATTATATTAGATCTGATTGTAAAATTAGTTTTTTTACTTTAATTTGTTAAAATTTGATCCTTATAATTTACGAAACTTAAAAAATTTAATACAATTGATAAATTTTTTATATGGAAATCAATAATTCAATAAATTATAGCAAGGACTTTGCAACAATCAAATTTTAAATAATTTATATGCAATAAGTTAGAAAATAATTATAATTATAATTAATGTTAACAATGAAACCTAATAAATAATACTAAAACCTAGCATTTTCTATTTTTTAGATGTTACTTGAAATTTAATTTTAATTAGTATATAAATGTAAGACTAATTAATCTAAAATAATAAACATTATTTTTTTAATTATGATATAAGAAGTATTGTTTGATTTTAATTATATTTATTAATCACTTGCATAATTTTAATTATGGCATAAAATATATAAATTAATATTTAATTATGATATAAGAGTTCTTCTTTAATTATATTTCTATTTATTGTTAAATCACGTAATGTTATCGATTTTTTTTACCAAGTTAATATATTCTTATGATTTTATTAAAAAGTTATTATTTAAATATCAATTTATTAATATAATAAACATTAAAAAGTAATTCCATTGGTCTATAATTTATTTTCAAACTCATATTTTTATATTATTATAGATATGGATATATATTCATAATAAGTTCTATATACACTTTGGAAGTTGTGTAAAATTTAAAATATGTCATAGCATCGGTCTATGTATTTTTCTTAAATTTGAAAAAAAAAATTTATTTTATTTTTAGAAATTTAGTTTATTTATTTGTTAATACTGTTAAATTTTTTGATGTGACATTTTGAAATTAAAAAAAAATTCATTTGGTAGTAACGTAATTAAAAAAATGACGTAATGAACCTAAATTTGACAAAAATAATCTTAAAAGTATTAACAGTTTAACTTGAAATTTAAAATCTAAAAAGTTGATAGACTAAATTTCTAAAAATAAAAATACAGAAGACTAAATTCTAAATTTGAAAAGAATACAAAGATCTATGACATATTTTTTTTTTGAAAGATAAATTCATTAATTCATTCAATGAATGAAACTGTACAATTCAAAGAAAAAAATTGCAAACACTCGTCGTAGATAGTGAATGAAAAGCTCCATCAACACAATAAAAGTTTTACCCTCAGCATCAATAGAACATTATGACATGTTGATAATTGGCTTTATCACGGCTCAAGCACGATATATCTGGAGTGATTACAAGCATTTAATACGATAAAGAAATTAGCCTCGGATGATCTAAAGCGACAATCAAAAATCGACAAAAGAATCGAGTATTCACCAAACTAAAGAGGACAACAACAAAATCAACCCTAAAATCATTTGTAAAACTAAAATTACATGCATAAACAAGACTAAAACATGTGCTACAAGAGTAGACAAAAACCTCTAAAACTAAATATTTATTAAATAATGGAAAAATAAACAAAAAAATATAAAACTTAATACAACACTGGTCTAAATCGACACATGAAATCATTTATTATTCTAAAATATTCTCAAAACAGAAACATATTAAAAAGTTGATGAAGAGCCACCCACTTTTCAAGAAAAATTACTAGTGACCGGTGGGATTTTAGCAAACAACAGGCACTGCCATCTATCTATCACAACTTGTAAAGATAACAAAGATACCTACAAAATAGATCTGCAAACTAAAAAAAAAGACATATATAATGAGTGAGAAGAAGAAAGAAAGAAATGACTGATGGTAGAGGAAAGAGGTAGGCAATAGCCAATTCGAAAGTTGACACCGCTGTTGAGGAAAATTTTTTTTTTTTTAATTTTCTTAAAATATTTTTTAATCTATGACATATTTTAAGCCTATGCATACATAAGATCCAAAATCATAGGCTTGATTAAGCCCAAATACTAAATGTTTAGGTGCCTCATAAAGGATTTTGTGTAAGACAAGGCCTTGCAGCAAATTGTTCGATTAAGGTTGGTAGTCCACTGTGAGGCTTGTCATGTCGAAATGTCTTGTTAAATTTTGAAAGGAAAAGAAGAAAAAAAAATGATGAGATTTTACACATTCACAAGAAATGTTTAAAGTTTCGAAGAATCCGAAGAAATTTTGATCAACACCATATCAATATGAAGAAAACTATTTTTCAATATTGTTCAACCGGGAGAAAGGGGGTTAAACCTTTTTTTTTTTCAAGATCAAGCGTAGGAGACCCTTGAAGTGGAGTAATCTTTCTCCATCTAAAATCAAGTCTAAATGACTATTGGATCAAAACTCTCCACAATTTAACCGTCAAAGATCAAATCCCAAAGACTTTTGGATCCAATTTCTCTCTAAACTTGTTTACAATATCAAGTTTGATGACTATTGAAGCAAACATCATTGAATTAAATCAAGTCCCGAAAACCTTGAATCTAAACTCTCTTCGAATCCATTTCAAAAGCAATTCACTACACTTGAAGCAAACCACATTTTTTCGGGATCAAGTCCAAACAACCCTTGATTTGAAGCTCAACCAAAGAGAAAAATGAAATAAATTTTTTTTGAAAAGAAATTCAGAGATTATACTATTTTTAAATTATAGATAAAATTTGACTCCAAAATTTGTGTGTACAATTTGGCAATGATTTCCATATCGTATTTCCATTTTCGCTTTTTTTTTTTTTTTTTTTTTTAAATTGAGAAATGTTGGTCTAACAAAATAAAAATAATTAAAACAACATTGAAAATGAAATATATAGTTAATTTTTGATCTTCATAGAATCATTAATAATGCTTCATACCTCCAACTTATGAATGTTAGCAATCTCCTAATTATTATTTGTTAGACATAATTATTGAAGTAAAATAAGATGAGAGTTGTTAGGGCAATTGATAATGTCAATTGTAGACGGTCATTGAGATGGTTTAAGTATTTGTCTTATTTGGTTTGATAATTTAATAAAAAAAATCTTTAGACCTATTAATGTGTTGTGTAATTGAAGATATTTTAGTCCATTTATGAAAACTAATACTTGGAGTTTGAAAATTGGATTGCATTCATGTGGATCAATTAAGTCATTGGAATGTGGAGATTTGATTGAGATAGTGTTGCTGATTTTGGAGAGCATACCTTAAATTGATTGTACTTTTATTATTGGGATTTAATGAAAATTTTAAAAATTTTAGTAAGTCTAATAAGAAGTTTAAATAATTTTAAAGGCTTAATGAGATTTGACAAAAAAATTGGAGGGATCTAATTAAAATTTTAAAAATCTTGAAAGGTTTAATAAGAAATTCCAAATTTTGAGGGGCTTAACTTTTTTTTTTTTTTAAATAAAGGTCTAAAGAATTTTTTCAAAAGTTTGGGCCTGTAGGCCTTCATTACAATCTACCTCTAAAATTTTATTGATACTATATTGATGTTTTTATGAATCAATTAAAAGAATTAAAGGTTTAGAGACCAATTAAAATCCCAGCTATATATATATTATTGCCGTACTTTGAGTTTGTTCAAATTATTATAATATTAAAGTGCTTACAATTTGATTTATATTTGACATATTCCTTTGTATGTGTTATATTGAGGTTGATTCACCTAATCAAGCAAAGAATTGAAAAAAGATAAGGGAAGGATTGTTGTAGAGGTAAAGGAGACTGAGCGCAAGGTATACCTGCTTAAGGTGATTAACGAGGAAGAAATTTCTTTTTCTCATTGTCATAAAGGTTATTTATAATAGAAGTCTCATTGTTTAATAGTGGTGATGTGACAAGATCGTTACTAAATGGGATGTCATCATCGAATACGTGGAAGACATAAGTGGTGGAGCCCATTCTATTATTCTTTTTGAGGTA
Organism: Kokia cookei; assembly: GCA_039519145.1. Taxonomy (NCBI): domain Eukaryota; kingdom Viridiplantae; phylum Streptophyta; class Magnoliopsida; order Malvales; family Malvaceae; genus Kokia; species Kokia cookei. The sequence goes on from CM076909.1 coordinate 16,415,648, forward strand.
ATATAAGATTGTTATGCTCAAATAAACCTAATGATCCATGAAATGAGTGTTTCACACTAAAAAGTGGATAGTTTGATCCTAGCAGTGGGTATCTTTATGTTAGATATGTTCCTATTACCGGCGGGTGGTCCCCACGGGAGTTAACTCGTTCAAAAAGTTGAGCAGCTAGTGACGACTCGAAGAATGATGGGTAAAAAATCATTCACAACTGTCTTTTTTGTGCTTTCTAAATCACGTGTCCAACCAAAATGAAGTATAACAGTCTTAAATATCACATAAATGTTCATTTAAATTTTAAATTTATTTATTAAAAAAATATTATTACGAATTAATAGAAATATAGTATTTGAATTTTGGAGGCAAAGCATGAGCATACTCTAGTGTTAATATGGAAGTTGAAACTCAAACTTATTGGTAAAACCCATTTTATAAAGCTAAGGTCAAAACCCTTGGACCCTAAAAAAGAAAGCCCTTTGCATATTTGCAGTCTCCGGCCTTGAAATGTAACTAAAACTGTCTCTCCCATCCCATGCCACTTGATACACACAGTCTGTCACCTCTCTTCTTTTCAAACACTTTGATGCCTGCATGGACCACCGCTCCCACGTGGGCGAGGCCACACTTTGCCGGCCGTGCCACGTGGATCACTTTATGGGAATTTAGGACCACTTCTCTCTCTTTATACAGTCTTCGTTATTATAATGTTTTGTTTTTGAATCAGAAGAGCTACGCTTTCAATAATTTGAAGTCGTTTTCATTTGTGGGGCCATGCCCAACACGGCAATGGCATCCCCCATTCACCATACACTCCTACCACCATTTTCACTTTCAAATTACTTTGCAAATTTTATTTGGTGTTTTATTCAGATTCTATTATTAGATTGATTGTTGCTGCTCGAGTTTTCGAGGCACAAAATTTAGGTTTGCAATATTGTTTTCGTTCTTGAGAATCGTAAAATTTTTTACCATCAACGATCTATTTATAATATTTTTCTAATAATTATGAAAAGAAAATGAAAGGAGAATAAAAAAAAAGAGGGAAAGAGCGAAGAGTAAAATGTTATATTATATTGTTTAGGTTCTTTGGTAAGTTTCAATGTTTTGAAATTTGAGATTTTTTCCTTAATTTGTAATACAAAATACTCTACTTCTTTTCTAAACCCATCATTTATTTTCTGTAACTCCAATTATTAGATTGATTGAGTTTATGAGTAATTTTTAATTTTGGATTTTTTAAATTTATAATATAATGTGCTATTCTTCTTCTCCAAACTCACAATTTCTCCTCTCAATTTCCAAATTAAGATTTTACTTCTGCTATAAATAAATAAATAAATAAATATATATATATATATTATTTTTAATGATTTGAGAGTGACAGAGTCGGCTCTAATTTGCAAGAAAAAAGAAGATGAGAAAAGATGAAAAAAAAAAGATAAAAATGAAGAGAACGTAAAATAACAAAACAAATAAAAACACGAATAGGATCAAAGTGTATAAGTATTTAATGTTTTTTTTTTTGGTTAAAATTCCAACACTGATTTTTTTATGAGATTGAATGTGAAAATATTAGCTGCAAAGTACCTGATTTTTCGTTGTTGCAATTGACTTTTTATATGAATTATTTATTTATTGTTACATTTTTCATTTTTTTACAATTATTGTTAAGACAAGTTTAAAAATATCAAAATAGCTCAGGACCAAATTAGTTATTAATTCTTTGATTTAAGGTGCAATGTTATTTTTTTAACAGAAGTTAACAGTCGAATGACAAAAATTTAACAGTTCAATAACGTTAATAATTATAATATAACTTTTGAAAGTTGAATGATCAAAATGTAATTTTAAAAAAAATTAGAGACAATTAGAACAAATAATTTTCACCGACAAAAGTGTTTAAATCTCAACTTTTATGTTTGAAAAAAAGTATTTTTTAACCATAATTTTAACTCTAAAAGTCAAATGTTCTTCATTGTTTACGATGGGAAAACACTTTTGACTTACTCATCACAATGAAAGACGTGACCTAAGTAAAAAAAAAAAAAACAAAATAATTTCAAAAAATCGATAGAATTTATTTTTGGTACAAGAGGGGGAAATATAATATTAATATTTAAATTTTAATTATATTAGCTGTTGTCTAGATATATAATGATATACTTAAATATTATTGAAGTAATTATTAATAAACATATTATAGTTGTATTTAAAATTTTAACACGTTTATGCTATTGTCACGGGCCAAAGTTTAAAACCCGTGACCATCGCACACGATGAGTCCCATGGAGGTTTGTCATTGACATTGGGATCATTTAGCCCACATGAGCTGGCCCGATTCAGAGAGCTTTTGATCAAGCCTATCAAATTGAAGCCTGGGTGGCCCAATGATGAAGTTTTGGCAACTTAAGGCATCATGACAAATATGGGAACTAATCCTAGAAAATAAGGAAGGATCATATTTTTAGGATTAGATAGGATTTGATTTGAATATAATCCTTGTAAATCCCATCATTTAAGGGATAGGCCAATATCATCCGTCGATGCAATTCGATCTTGACCGTCTATTGTGGGGGAGCTCAACTATAAATAGAGAGCCTCCCCTCATTTGTAAAACACACTCCATACTCCATTCTTTGTATTGTTTCTTTGTGAATACAATAGAGAGCATTTACTCGAACTCTTCTCCTTTGTTCTTATTTACTTTGGCTTTCTGTTGTCTTTTGAGCCTTCTTTTGGCAAATCGCTTCCGCTATACAAATTTGGTGCCTTAGAGGAATTCTCTTGGTGAATTCTAAATCGAGAGAATCAGGCTTACTTAGGCGTTGTTTGATCGAGAAAAGCGTCTAAGGCCGCACGCTCCAAGCTTTGAGTTCTAGGGACGTGACAAGTGGTATCCGAGCTAGTGTTGCGAAGGCACCGTCCGTAATGTCGAAAGAAGTTTCTCAACAGAAATTGCCTTGGAGATCATTGAGGGACATGTTGTCAGCCTTAGAGGATCGAGTGGACAGACTTGACAAGTCCATGTGGGACGCGAAGGAGTCCGTCGATGGAGCTTATGATCTCATAGATGACTTGAGGGAACAATCAAGAGACCATGTGACCATAAGTCTCAACAACACTAGGAATGAGGTAAAAGAGTTACTCAATTCCTTTAGATCTAAGCTGACAGAAAGGAGCGATGCTCTTGAAGCCATGCTGGTGGCTTTGAAGGAAGAAACAATGGCCACGACAAAGACTTTGAGCACAAGACTGGAGAAGCTCGAGGGAGAGCTTGCCTTGTGTCGAGCAGCCGTGGGGAATGGAGGGGTGTCAAGTGCAGCACTCAACGATGTCCCAAAGCCGAAGGAGTTTACGGGGACAAAGTCTGCATGCGATGTGGACAATTTCTTATGGAGGATGCAGAACTACTTCCATGCCAAAGGCATCGAGGATGATGCGAGTAAGGTAAATATTGCTTCAATGTTTCTTACTGATAGTGCTCTTTTATGGTGGCTAGACAAGACCACAGATAAAAGGCATAGTGAGATTGGAACGTGGCAAGAGTTCCAAGATGGATTGAAGAGACAATATTACCCAAATGATGCCGAGGAAGAAGCTCGAGCAAAGTTGCGATGGCTAACGCAACGAGCTACAGTTGGGGAGTACGTTCGAGAGTTCAAGGAACTCATGCTTCAAGTTAAAGATGTGACCAACAAAGAAGCATTGCTTGTTTTCAAGAACGGATTAAAGCCGTGGGTCAGAAAGGGATTGGAACAAGAAGGTGTCCAAGAACTATCCAAAGCCATGACGGTAGTAGACTCCGTGGTTAAGCTTGGTCTAGGGAAAGACAAGCTTGGATCTTCCAAGTCCGATGAAAGGGGCGCATGTGAACAGAATCACAAGGAAGATGATGATGGCGATGGTGATGGCAACGGCGACAATTGTGGTAATGGGAAACCACGAGTTGGGATGAATAAACCCAACAAAAAGAGAGGCAAGTTGAAATGTTTTCTTTGCAACGGTCCACATTTGCTGAAGAAATGTCCAAGGAAATCCGAGTTGTCTAAAAGGGGCAAGCCGGAAGGTAAGGCCGTGAGACTTGGTTCGAGCGCAAAAGGTGTCGAAGCCAAGAAGGCCGAAAGCGAGAAGAAGCCAATCGAGTGCTTCTTGTGTCATGGTCCGCATAGGTTGCGGAAATGTCCGAAAAAGTCTGTCATTGATGAGACAGACAAGGTGCCCATGAAGCTTGGTTCGAGCAAAGCCAAGGGGGCAAAGAGGAGCAAAAAGAAGCGAGTCAATTGCTTCTTATGCCGTGGTCCGCATGAGTTGCGGAACTGTCCAAAGCAGCAATCCGTGAAGGTCAATGAAAAGGCAACAGCGGAGCTTGATGAGTCATCAAAGGGGCTTCCACCTAAAGAAGAGGTGAGTTTGTCATCGGACTTAATGGAGAAAGCCGCGATGAAAACAGTGAAGCTAGAACCAATGAGGCTCAATTCGAGAAAAGCGACAAAGTTGATCGAGTCATCGGCAAGGCTTCAACCCATTGAAGGGGTGAGTTTGGCATCGAACTCAGAGGAAGAAGTTGCGATGCAAACTTGGAAGCTAGATTCAATGAGACTCATTTCTGTTGACACATCGGAGGAGCTTCCACTTATGGGAAAAGTGGGTGGTGCATCAAAGTTTGCAAGAATGACGATGCAAGCTGGACAGTTGACCAGAGTAAATGCACCGAGTAAGGTACATTCGAAACACTTTGATAGTGTTTTGCATTCTAACTTGATTGCTTGGCAAGAATGTAAAGGCCCTTTCAGAGTTCTTAAGCAAGGAGGCCGAGGGACTGCGGGCAATTCGAGACCAAGTGATGTGAATCAAGAGGATTCCGATCAAAGCAAGTCAGAATGTGGGCAAGTGAGTACAGAGACTTCTTGCCAACCTGGTGTACCAACAGGTGAGACGGTTCGAGTTAAGAGGCGACGAAAGCCGAGGCAAAAGTTTCGAAAGAGGGGACGACCCGATAATGAGACTAATCGGGATAACGCTAAGGCAACAAGACGAGATCAAAGTGAATCAAGTCAGTACCATTCTGGAACCACAACGAGGGCGTTGCGAGAATGGGTAGGGGAGAATGTCACGGGCCAAAGTTTAAAACCCGTGACCATCGCACACGATGAGTCCCATGGAGGTTTGTCATTGACATTGGGATCATTTAGCCCACATGAGCTGGCCCGATTCAGAGAGCTTTTGATCAAGCCTATCAAATTGAAGCCTGGGTGGCCCAATGATGAAGTTTTGGCAACTTAAGGCATCATGACAAATATGGGAACTAATCCTAGAAAATAAGGAAGGATCATATTTTTAGGATTAGATAGGATTTGATTTGAATATAATCCTTGTAAATCCCATCATTTAAGGGATAGGCCAATATCATCCGTCGATGCAATTCGATCTTGACCGTCTATTGTGGGGGAGCTCAACTATAAATAGAGAGCCTCCCCTCATTTGTAAAACACACTCCATACTCCATTCTTTGTATTGTTTCTTTGTGAATACAATAGAGAGCATTTACTCGAACTCTTCTCCTTTGTTCTTATTTACTTTGGCTTTCTGTTGTCTTTTGAGCCTTCTTTTGGCAAATCGCTTCCGCTATACAAATTTGGTGCCTTAGAGGAATTCTCTTGGTGAATTCTAAATCGAAAGAGAATCAGGCTTACTTAGGCGTTGTTTGATCGAGAAAAGCGTCTAAGGCCGCACGCTCCAAGCTTTGAGTTCTAGGGACGTGACACTATGTTTAGTTAGAGTATTATTTTTTATATTTAATTATTAATAAATTTATAATTTGATCACTTGATTTCAAAAAATTACAAATTGTTCACTTAATTATTCAAATTTTTAGGATTTTAGAGACCCTCTTTATAATCACATTCCCGTAATCTTGCCGTTGTTTGGCCTCCTCCTCCAACAAAGAAACACATATGACATGAGCTTTTTTTTCCCATTCTCTTTTAGTTTTGTGGTTTAATTTCTTCAAGGATTTATTTTAAACCTCTAAAAATTATTATTCATTTAAGATGTTAGAAATCTCGTACAAAATCAATATATCAAAATCATTCTATCAATAAAAGTTAGATCTTGGGTGAAAATCTTAATCTATCAAAAAAAAAATATTAATTTTCTAAAGATTAATCAATAAAGCTTGAAAAAAAAAAAGAAAAATTATTAACAAATTAGCGAGATGCACTTGAAAATAATATGTTATTTCATTTTTTAAAATAGTTTTTCACTATTCTCTTAGTTATTAAATCCATATTATATCTTAATATAAATGATTAGAAATAATATTTTAAGAAGTAATTTTTTTTATATAATATATCCATACATAAATTTTTATAAAGAGAGTCACTGAATTATATTAATTTTTATAAAATTAAAAAAAGAAGTTATAAGTTAAAAGCAATTTGTTTAGCTACGGTATATCAGGGCAAGTTAAAAGCAATCTGTAAGGTCCTTGACAGCAACTCCTTGACCTTCCTCACCAGATTATTATCATCCGCCCTGCCCTGTTCTTGAACCATGCTAACAAGTAAGCTGACACTTTCAACCATTAACTGAGTTATTCTTTTAATCTAAGCTAGTTCCAGTCTATCTAAAATTGCCCAAATTTTAGCATTTAGAACTGAACAAACGCCTATGTTCAAACTATAACCTGAAATCCTTCTGCATGCCTCTAAATTTCCAAGCTAAATCCCATTTGGAGTCACGAGTAGGCCATCCATCCTACATGAACATTTTTGTAACCACTTGCAACTGTACATCTGTCGTTATCTGTCCATCTCCATGCGCACCGATCGGGTCTAGCGTCCTCTTGTGGTCGTCTAATTCCAACAGTGTAAAGTAAGACATGGTGTGGCAGACACTCTCAAAGCAATACCAATTCCACTCTCCATTAATAGTGGTCATAGCATACACCGTTGCTTCCTTAAATGTCACTTCAGGATTAGTGCAATCCTCACATAAAGGACCCAAATCACTGATCCATATGTCAGTCCAAAAATTGGTTTTACGACCATCACGAAGATCATCCCAAATACTAGAAATCGGCTTCCAACCAAAACTATCATTTCTTCTAATAATGCTCATGGGGCATCCACCTTTAACCTTATATTTAGCTCTTAGGGTTTTTACCCAATAAGCTTCTTCTTTCAAAAGAATGCCGAACCCAAGCCTCAAGAGAAGAGCTTTATCGTGATTCTGAATGGACCTCAACCCCAGCCCTCCATACTCATGCATTCCAATTTATCAATGATGGCTTGCGATTAATTTGGTTCGACCCCCACACAAACCATCGTATGATTTTCTCAGTTTCACTACAAATATCTACGGAAATAAGAGCAAATTGCATGAAAGAACTTAGCAACACCTGAAGAACAGATTTTGCAAGAACTTCCCTTCCCACTCTTTGTAACGTTTCTTGATTTTATCCATTAAAAAGGCATATGTACTTTTTGTCTCCTTTTTATGGAAAAGCGGAACACCTTACCATGCTCTTCCATTTTGTTGACTAGTAGCATTCGCTACACCAAATCAACATTAGTCGAGAAAATGACTTTAGACTTCTGACAATTTACTTTGTGCCTACAAAAATAGCTTGACCATCCCTTTAACAACCCCATCTTGAAATAATCCGGCCTTGCAAAAAAGACAAGATCATTGGCAAAAAATAAATGGGGGGTAAGAGAACTCGATTAAATTAGGCATATATGTTGATTATAGAAGTTAGTTGAGTGATTAGGCCGATTTTCATCATATTTTTTGAAATAGACCAATTTTGAAAAAAGAGAAAAACATGCAAGCTTGCAAAATCTGTAGAAAACACGTTCAACTGAACATGTTACTCCCTCTCTCCAACAATCCTCTCCCCAACGGTCGAATTCCAACAACCATAAAAAAGGGCTAGTTTTTATTTCTATACAAACCCAATTCTTTTCCTATTTTTTATTCAAATTCATTTTTATCAATTCACTTAATTTTCTACTTCCTCTAAAATCTCTCAAGAATTTAGTTCTAAAATTTTAATTAAAATTCTCTCAAGTTCGTCTTCATTTAAATTTGCTTTTCGATTTTATTCATTTTAAATCAATTTTGGAATGAAAAATACTTTTATTTGTTTCAATGACAACCACATTTCTGCGATTCAACTGCAAATGATAAGAAAATATATCTAATTTTGATAATTTTATGTAAGTTCATTATTAAGTTGTTAAAAAGGTTAGAATTTAATTTTTTTTTTTATAATTAGGTTGAAGATCAGATTTCAGAGACATGTATACACAATCTATCTACGAGGCCATTGCATATTATTGAACTCTATTTGGAAGTTGCGAGATTCTTGCACGTGTCTCGTATGCTCGGGGGTGCAAATTGGACCTACACTTATCAACGTGTTGGTGGAAAGATGGAGAGCCCAGACACACACATTCCATCTTCTGTGAGGTGAGTGTACAATAACACTCAAGGATGTTCAATTACAGCTCGATTTACGGGTGGATGGGTTAGTCATTGTAAGATCAGTGGTCGTTGGCAATTGGAGTGGCATTTGTGATGAACTATTAGGCAAGGTGCTGAAAAAGTTTTTTGGTGGCCGAATAGAGTTGAAATGGTTGGAAGACAATTTCAAAGATCTCGACGGGAGTTTGAGTCCCTTGAAAGAGAATAATATGCTCGAGCGTACATCCTGAGGTTAATTCAAGGTGTTCTAATGGCCAATAAATCTCGAACTCATACACATTTAAGGTGGTTGTTACAACCGTTAACTTGAAAGAAGCTAGCTGACTCAGTTGGGGGTCAGTTGTATTAGCGATGTTGTATTGAGAGATGTGTCGGGTGATGCAACCACAAAATATTAAAATTGGTGGTTGTATACTCCTTCTGCAGTCATGGGCATGGTTCCGGCTGCCACTTTTACATCTCCAAGCCAACTACCCTTATACTTTCCCAATTGTAACAAGGTGAAATTAGTTCTATAATATAGTTATCATAATATTATTTGATCTAGTTAATTTAAAAAATATATATATTACTTGAATAGGTGGAACCATGAATCGAGTTATGTGGGACTATCGGAGGAGCTCGAAGATATCTAGTTTTAGAGTATTCCTAAATATCAATCATGAGATGATTGTAATCACATACTTATTTTACCTTTTTTGTAAATATAAGGTATTTCCATTGTTATTTCAATTTCTTTTTTGTGTGTAAATAAACTGATTAATAATAAACTCCTGAGAATAATATTATTATTCTTAAAAGGTCATCAGTCAAGTATTATTGTGGGCTTGGACAATAATAATGCATTGAGACTAATGTGTAGTTAATTGATGACAAAGTGTTGTCATTGACATAGGGATGTCAAAATCAATACATGAGTATGTGTTAGAGAATAACATACTGGACTGACTCGCTATGAATATGGTTCTTGGATTATTATGTAACATTCATAACATTACTCATAGTGTTAACTATGTATACAATTCTCTGACTTGATATCATCATTCTCCCAACATCGTGAGTCGTAAATTTTGATATAGTCAAACATCTACCGTAACAGGTTGTACTATAAAGACTGATGTTGGGTATGCCACAATCTATGTAGTGGGATATGATTGATCAAGATAGAATTTGTCCCTCCTACATAATAGGAGCAATATCTTAGGTTACTTAATGGAGTGAGAATGAAAATGCATGACCATGCTCAAATAAGTTGGTATGAGATATCATATTTATTTGTTTATTGTATTCTACTAGAATATCGAGAAATATGATATTGAACTATACAAGTGTGACTATTCCATGACTTGTGTCCAATCTAGATATAAAGGATAAAAGGATATAATACATGAAAAATTTATCAGAGAAACGTTATGTCAAATCACGACTTCTTGTAACTTGGGTAGCAATGTTGCATTGCTAGATGTCACTCATTGCTTGTAACATTATAAATGTTCTAGTATTACTACTAACGTTAAAAGATCCTATAGGTTACATAGTTGAAGTGAATAGAATCCAAATACAATTGGTATTGTATTTAGCTGTCACATGAATTAAATTAATTATTTAATTAATTTAATCTGACAGTTAAATATTAAACGCATTATATGTACAAACTTGTTGTACACAAATAGAGAACATAATTAAAATTCATATATGAATTTATTATTTAAAAATATTAATTGAATATAGTTTACCGAAATTATCAAAATAAATAGTTGTAATAATAATTTCGGTCAAAGATAAAAAAAATATGGAAACTAATATTCTTTTGGAAAGAATATAATGGTTTAATACTTTCCATATGTTTTTCTAAACAATAAAATAAATAATTCCGTTTTTTTATTATGTGATATTAAAGAAAAGGAATAATATCCCTTATAGTGTGTATATTACCAAGTAAAAAAATAAGAGGGTCTAACAACCATTTTAATTATTCTCTTTGAAAAGTTCAAGGAGAGTTTTTGTTGTTCTTTCTTTGACTGGGTGGACTAAGTAAACGTCGAGACGATTTTGTTGTGGCTTGGGATCGATATTGTGCAAGGGAATCAGATCGAAAAGGTATATCTTCAACCTTGTTTCAACCCGATTCATTCATTGTACTTGAATCCATGGTTGTTGAACGCCAGAATAATTTTTCCGCTTTGTCATGAGGCGTACTGATGTTCCACCTCCGAATACTATTAGATCAATGATTAGAAGCTGAGGTTAGTTTTTAAATTTTTTAATTATGTAATAGTTAGGTAAGGATTTCAAAATTAATAATAAGTAGATAATAAACTTTATTATTTCATACTATTGTTTGAATGACCACCATATTTTGATCCGAGAATTTGAGAATGCATCCTATCCGAATTTTTGGTCAATCCCAATATCTGGCACGTGAATGTGCCATTGATAGTTAATGCCACGATGAAGATGCATGAATTCGATCGAGTGATACAATAGTTCGGGTTTTGGAAAACTATTTTGCTGCCATCCCAAGACATCAGAGCACTGCACAAGGTCGACATGCGAGGGAGAACAGACTAAGATTGGCTTAAATTCCACGAGCAATATATCAACATTTGGGAGCATAGGTACGATTTCTTACCTATTCGCGAATCAATTGTCGCTCCGAAATTAGCGACTGCTTCGGAGTACATGTCACGGATTAGACACCACGATAAGCCATATCTATTATCGGAGGAGGTGAGCGGTAGGCAATGTCGTCCGAAGAGGCCACGACGATCGCACTAGAATCTAAGGTCTGGAAAAGATATTGAATTTCATACAGGCAAAAAAGTTTTTTTGAAAGTCTCACCCTGGAAGAAAGTTCTGCATTTCGGTAGAAAAGAAAAACTTAGTTCAAGGTTCATAGGGTAGTATGAGTTTTTAGAAAGAGTTGGTCTGGTAGCTTATTGATTAGCTTTGCTCTGGAACTTGAAAATATTTATAATGTGTTTCGTATATAGATGCTACGTTGTTATCACTCTGATCCTTCTAATGTGATATCCTTCTTTGAAATAAAATTAGAGCTTGATCTAACATACAGTCAGGAATCCGTTAAAATTTTGGCTCGGAAGGTGGAAAAACTGCAAAAACAAACAAGTTTCGTTAGTAAGAGTGTTATGACATCGACATGGAATAGAAGAGGCTATGTGGGAGCCAAAAGAAGCTATGAAATCACAGTATCCTATCCTATTCTCAAGTAAAAATTTTGAGGACGAAATTTCCTGAAGGGGGAGAGTTGTAATAGTCTATTTTTCAATGTTGTCAGAAACTGTGGTTTCATAACCCTATTTTCAATGATCGAGTCTGTGTATATTAGTATATTAATATTTACGAGGTTAATATAAGTTTAATTAAAGTTGGTCCTTTAATTATGTCAATCAGATAGTTAATTAAGGTACAAGTACTAAATCATAAAAGTTTAATCGCTATAGATTTTTAATTAGTTTAAGGCCTAATTGAGCAATTGAACCTTTTATATTTATTGAATAGTGGGAGATGATGACACTTCCACGTATCCTTATTAATGATGTTTAGTGTTTTGTTAATTAAGGTTAGTTTTAATTAATTATGATTTATCAATTATTAATTAAAGTATATAAACTAAATAAATTAAAAGAAAAGAAAACTATTTGTTTCATCTTTCTCATCTTCACGAAACTAAAGGGGAAATAGGATTTCAAGCTTCAAAATTTTATTTCTTTCAATTGGTAAGCGTTTTCAAGTTCGTTTCTTGAAATTTTTATGTTTTCGAGATCTTCATAGGTTAATTTAGTTAACCCCTTAATTATTTTACAAAACTGTTAAAGTTTTCAAAAGTTTCCATTGTAGATTTCTTGAAGCTTTTGGTACTAAATTGCTAGATTTTAAGCTTAGAAATAAAAAAGGACTAGTTTGTAAAGTTTACTTGTTAGTTTTTAACATAGGGATTAAAGTGTGAATATTTCAAAATTGATATGAAATTTTGTAATTATGGATAGTAGAAAACCTTATAAGGATGTAATTAAGATTGATTTTGAAATTGAGGCTCAAATTTAAAAGTTATAGTAATTTCGATTTTAGGGACTAAATTGAATAAAATGAAAAAAATTAGAAAATATTTGAAAAGTAAAATTGAACTGTTATATGCGTTTGATAGGTGTTATAAAGAATTTGGAATTGATAAATTAAAATGAATTATCATATAGATCGAGATTTGAACCAATAAAAAGATAATCACAGAAAAGGAAAAATTGTTTATTAGTCCCTAACACCTCGTCTGTTGTTGCTTTTTTCAAGTAAGTTCATATGAAAATTTTATGTTATTTATGTTATGTTTGAACTATATTAAAATATCTTTCATTTTAGGTTAAATTTAATTTGATGATTTTGACATTTAAAGACTAAATTGTAAAACACTTAAATTATGGTTATTATGAATAAATACAAGGTATTGAATGATTGTGAAATGTTGGCATACTTGAATGATATGTAATTGACTACATTACAGTAAACTAAATGAAAGGATATATTGTAATATTGCCCATATAAACTTAGTAAATAATTAGAATACAAATGGCATGTCAATAGGGATAAAAAAGGAATTCAGTGTTTGATCAAGGATTTTATGAACGATGGCTTGAGATCCATCATGTGTTGTGGATTCTCTGAAGCTTGTGTGAGTAGAATTGAATGATGTGGATTCTTTGAAGCTCGTGTGAGCATCATTGAATGATGCGGATTCTTTAAAGTTTCTGTGAGCAACATCAAATTGTTCTTTAACGATGACTTGAGATTCTACACGTGTTGCGAATTCTCTAAAGCTTGTGTGAGCAGCCCAAATACGGAAATGGTAGTTTAACATAAATGAAATGGATAGAATGTTTGATCATGAATGTTGAAGCCCACATTTGTATGGGCCCGTTGGAAATCGAATTTATTTTAAATTTAAGTTTATTTGAAATTTAAATTTATTATAAAATTAAATTTAGAAAAGTCCAATTAAAATAGTCCAAAGCAAAGTACAGACCCAAACGGCCCAATTACAAATGGCCCAAATTTCGGACCCAAATTTACTTAAACTAAAATGGCCCAAATAGGCCCAAACTTTAGCCTATTCCTAATCTGCTGGGCAACTTGCACTAGCCACTCAGGGTGCGCCACGTTAGCCTAAGCAGTTTCTTCTTCAGTTCCAACTTGCTCTGCCACTGACTGCTTCTACCGCCACTGCCACCGCCGAACCTTTGAAGAAAGAAAAACCAGATTAGATGTATATTTAGTTGCATAGGACAAAAAGAAATTATTGTAAGTAGGCTATAAAAGCCAAATTGATTCTTAGTTGTAGGGGTTGGATTTGGAATATCCGAAAATCAAAATACAGCAAGTTAATAATCTCAAAGGCAACAAGAGGCAGACCAGATTCACAGTGGTTAGGCATTAAAGTATCCAGGTATACTCAATAAATATTTACCACTATTCAAAATCACATTCAGTTTCGATGCATGCATTCAATACCCCATTGTTATTTATTTACGTTATTTTCAAAACGTTTCTTAATGATCATTAATAATAATTGGTTAATAACAAGAATAATAATGACATTAATGACAAGTGGGCGGTTTTTCAAAATATTTATTAATTTTAAATTTTTTTAAACAATAATAATAATAATAATAATATTAATTAATAATAAAAAAACGAAAAGTCGAAAGACTTATCTTTGGTCGGCCTGCCGTCCTTGGTCGCCGTTGCCAGAGGTCCAACCCCGGACGAGCACCGTTTACACCCCGTCATTCACGGACCTGCAAAACCCAGAGAAACCCAAGGAATTAGAAACAGACTTTTTTAATAATCGGAAATGAGAATTTTTTTTTAAAAAAAAAGGGGAAAACCGTTCAGATCTAGGCTAGATCTGGTTTGATCTAGACCTAGATCCGTTTTTTAAAAGGACTAAATGAAAGGATGAGTTTTGTTTTACCTTTAAACGTGGACGGCGTTCGAGCATGGAGCCAGATGACAGCGCGTGGCTGGTAAGGGCAGCGGCGTGTGCACCGGAGAACCCCCAAGCAATAACGCGCGATGAACACTCGCAGGGATCGGTGACGCGCATGCGGTCCCACGCGACGGCCGACGACTGGGTCGACCAGCCAGAGCTTGGCTGGCCACGGAGGGGACTTGAGAGAAAAAGGGGGAGGGTTTTTCTGTTTTTTTTTCTGAAATCTGAGAAAATGAAAGAAATGGTGTTTTTTTCAAAGGGTCTAGGCCTTAAATACCCTCACCGAAATGGCAGCGTTTTGGTGAGGGTATTCGGCATAAAAACGGCGTAGTTTCCCTAAAACAGGCCCGAATCTGATTCGACTCGACTTAGGATCAGCGTGTTTTTGATTAATGGTATATTTACGCATTAGGTCATTCCACTTTTTTCCAAATTTTCAATCAGGTCCTTCTCGTACTTTTAGTTACTTTTAAATTGGCCTAATGATTTTCATGGTTTTTTAATTTAGCCTCTCGACCTTTCAAAAGCACCAGCAGCTACCATGTGTCATGATTTTGGCTTATTTTCGTAAATGGTCCCCTTTATTTCTAATTTGTTTTAATTTGATCCTTAAATCAGGTTCTCTTTAATTTCAAAATTGCCCCATAAATTTTCCATGGTTTTAAAAATCGTCCTCTGACTTCAGGATGCCTGAAGGGCTGCCATGTGTCACCCGTATTTGGTTTTATTACCCCGAAGGTCCTTGAACCTTCTAAAAATTACTATTTTACCCCCGAACTTCCAAAAATCCCATTTTTGACCCCAAACCTTCTAAAAATTACCATTTTACCCTCAAACTTCAAAAAATATCATTTTTTTATCCCGAAACTTCCAAAAATTACCATGTTACCCTCGAACTTCCAAAAATCCCATTTTTGACCCTCGAACTTCCAAAAATCCCATTTTTGACCCCGAACCTTCTAAAAATTACCATTTTATCCTCGAACTTCCAAAAATCCCAATTTTGACCTCGAACCTTCTAAAAATTACCATTTTACCCCTAAATTTCCAAAAATCCCATTTTCTGATTCTGAACCTTTCTAAAATCACCATTTTACCCTCGAACTTCCAAAATCCCATTTTTGACTCCGAACCTTCCAAAACTACCATTTTACCCCCCCGTGCATCTGAAAAGTCTCGTTTTGAACTCCGATTACGTCATTCTTCTCTCTCATTAACCTTTTTTACACTCGTATTTTGCATCTTGATTTTTTCGTGGATAATTTATCTTCCCATTCATTTCACGTTGCGTTTAATTTTCACTGTTAACTACTTATTCCTATTAAACTCGCATGTTTGTTTTCAAAATTATTTTTCATAAAAACTTTAAAAACGAGGCAATATTCTTTTATTTCGAGTTTCGAAACTTTGCACCTTAATTTACTAGGTGCAATTTTTCCTCAAATCAAAATAATCGAATACCCTTAACCGAGGCAATGTTTCCTTATCTTCGATTCTGAAATATTGCGCCTTAACTCACTAGGTGCAACCTTTCTTCAAATCGGGATAATCGAATATCCTTTTCCCGAAAATTTTAAAAAAGGTTTTATAAAGGAAAGCTCGTCATTTTTGCATCCTGAAATGTTGTGTCCTAACTCATTGGACGTAACTTTCTCCCTTGATCACTTTGAAATAGCGGGATTTCCAAACAAACCCAATTTCTTTTAAACTTAACTCATGCATTCAAGGATCGTATTTTAAACTATACTTGAGTTTTTAAATTTTACAAATTAAGACACGAAAATGATCATTATGGTACCAATTTTGGGCGTATGAGGATGCTAACCCTTCCTCATGTGTAACCGACTCCCGAACTCATTTTCTAGATTGCGAAGACCAAAGTATTTTTCAAAACGAATTTCAAGCGTTTTACGGTGATCCAATCACACCGAATAAAGGATTAGTGGTGACTCCCATTTTCCAACTTTAAAATAATTTTCGAAACCCGTCGTTTTCAAAAAGTGATGGTATCGACAGTTGGCGATTCCACTTGGGACTTTAAAATAAACGAGAGTCAAGCTAAAATTGATTATTTTCGGGTATTCTTTAGAAACTTTTAAAAGCTTCAGTTTTGTTTAATATGCGATCCTAGACACCTATTTGTGACACTATGTTATGTGATATTGCTAGTGTATATTTGCATACATCTGCATATTGATATTACCCTAATAAGTGGAAGCCTGAAACTACTCCTTCGTGAGGTCTTCACCTCCGTGCAGGATAGTGGATTGCTTTCGGGATTACAAAGTACCCTTGTTTTCGTGAAGTTTTCACTTCCGTGCAAACATGTGGGAAATGCGTCCCCCTAAACCGAACTCATCCGTATGATCCTGTAATGGGTGAGGATTGAGGAATCTGCTGGTTTGGGTACCTCTACTTTAGAGCCTAAAACCACATGTAGTAAGACGTAGAAACTTGCTTCAGAAGGGGTCGTGTTAAACCATTTAGCAATCCTCCAAATTAGATTCTTAGGTTCTATGCTATACTGGTAAATTGATATTGTTGTATTTCTCTAACTGGTTTATTTTGTCTCTGTTTGCATCGCATATCATTATCACATCCAGAGAAAGTATAGACTCAAAAGTTCAGTTACCAATAAGAGAATTAACCATGGAAAACAAGTACTTTGATAAAGTGGAGGATAATATGGTCGTGCGCATGTGGTCGGAGGAGACTCAACGTCAAAAAGGAGACAGCTTAGTGGAAGAATATGAGTTCGAGCTTTGGGATTACACCAGGATCAGCACGGCTCAAAACAATATGCTGGAATTAAAGAAGATCTGGGACAGTTGGGACAACAACATGAAACAGACCTTTTTTCCAAGAATACGGAGATCTGCCATACTTGTGCGAAGTTAAGGTGGACAAATCCCTCTTTAGAGCCTTAACACAGTATTGGAATTCGGCCTACAATTGTTTCACCTTCGGGAATATAGATATGACACCGACGATAGAAGAATACACCACTTTGCTTCGTTGTCCGAAAATGTCAGTAAATAAGGCCTACTCTAGAGCTCCAAATCTCCTGACCATGGTTAAAAGATTAATAAACATCACGGGCATGAGCAAGCAGTGGGTTGCAGCTCGAGTTAAGGTCAAGGGCGATAACAAGTGCATCACATGGAAGAGCCTGCTAGATTTAATATGGGCCCATCCAGATGCGAAGAAGAAAATCAACATTTTAGCCCTAAGTATCTATGGGTTGGTCATTTTTCCAAAAGCCTTGGGACATATAGAGGACGCGGTGATAGATTTGTTTGATAGATTAAGTAAAAGAGTGACACCTGTCCCGGCTATACTAGCTGAAACTTTCAGATCCCTGAATGCATGTAGAAAGGAGGGCGAAGGTCGATTTAGCGCCTGCGCACCACTACTGATGGTATGGTTTCATAGTCACTTTTGGAAAACAGAAAAAGTCTCCTATCAGTACTTATCTAAAGATTACTCCCCTTTGAAAGAGTTCATGGCCACGCAGAGACAAGAAAGGTTCTCAGAAGAAAAATGGATGGCCATACTTCAAAGCCTCAAAGACGAAGACATAGGGTGGCGAGCACCATGGTTTATTCCTAATGAAATATTATATCGATGCGGAGATCTCGACTGGATCCCATTAGCCGGGATATGGGGAGCAACTGGATATGCACCTTTGCTAGTTTCAAGATAATATAGATCAAGACAGTTCATACTCGCGACGCAAGGGATAGCTCAATGTGAATTTGTGTACCGGGGAGAAAACAATAAGAAAAGGATTCGGGAAATCTCAAATGCATGGAACCAGGTTCGAAAAATGAAAGCATTCAACGCCAATACCATGATAACAGCGAAATACGATTGGTGGAGAAACAGGAGGATCAATGACAATATTCCTGTGCCAAACCCAGAGATTGTCCGCCCAATTGAAGAACACTTGCAGGTAGTTCCGACTGAATTAGAGATAATTAAACAGGACTTTGAAAAGAAAAATGCTGAGATGGGGAAATTGATAGAAAACTGGAGGAAGAGAAGGTGGTCTTAGGACTAGATGTTGATGTTCAGAAGCTAGAGGCGGAAAAATTAAGAAAAGGGAAGAATAAGGCTGAAGAAGATCTAAGCAGCCTAAAGAAGGACTATAAAAAACTTTGATTGTCAATAAGAACCACCGGTTTGGGTAAGACATCAGAGCAATGGCAGCAGGAAGTCCGCGAAGAGAAAAATAAAACAAGTCACTGGAAAAACAAATTCCAAGACGCCTAAGTCCAGGAAAATGCTATGAAGAGCAGCCTTCTGGAAAGTCAAGCCGAAGTAGCTGAATTAAAAGCTCGAGTAGGAGAATTGGAGGAATCCTTGTATAGGCATCGTAGCCGAAATTCAGTAATGGAGTTAAAGGCAAGCCGAGCTGAGATCGAGAGACTAAATGAAAAGGTGGAAGAATTAGAGGCCTCTTTGCAAAATAGTGAAATACGAACTGAGATTCTGGAAAGGACATTGGAAACAAATGATTGGCATCTTCAACAAACTCAAAAGGAAGTCAGAGAAAGGGATTACATCATGGGTGAAGCTTCAAATCAAGTCCGCGGAGTAGCTGACCATGTGCAGACCCTGGTAGTTGAAGCAGAAGAGTTAAGCATACAGTACGAGACGAAGACTGAACGAGGACAGAAGCTGTCAAAACTCCTTAAGAAAGTCAAAGCTCTAAGCATCAAGGCGAAACCGTTTATGTAATTTACTTTATGTTAAGGAACTTGTTATCTAAATGAAGTTTTCTAAATGGAAAATGAATATAAGTCAATACCTTTCTCTTGCATACATGCATCATATTTTCGCATACTTCTGCATAACAATCTTAACTTATTAATATTTACCATTCAGAGCTACATCAGTAACCATTGAAAACTCACACCGTTATAATACTCGAAAGAAAACTAAAGTCATGGAACAAAGACTTGAACAAATTCAAAAGGAGTTACAAGACCAGATGCAAGAGCGTATCCAAGAGCAAATGAGCATGATGTGTAGAGAAATGAAGAATCAATTCATGGAAGTACAAAAGAGCCTGATGAACGAATTAGCACAAGTAAAATAAAGCATGGCTGACAAAAGGAAGAGCCCAGCAATTGAGGAAGAAGAAGACCCGATGGTCCCCCCAGGCTTTACTCCTCTCCATAACCCAGCGTCGCAGGAAATACCGGCACGAGAGCCCACCATTACTGTAAGGGCATAACAACCAGTCACAGGCACGTCACGACCGGCTAATTATCCAACTGGATCAGGGTCAAATCCAGAGGATAATGCCGCAAATCTGAGTGTTCCAAACTTTGACGAAATGATAAAAGAAGATCTTCCCAGACAAATAGAAGAAAAATACAGGCGTTTAGAAGAGAAAATTGATGCGATGCAAGGGGTTGAAACTGCTTATGGGGTAAATGCCAAAGAACTAAGTTTGGTTCCGGAACTAGTGCTCCCTCCCAAATTCAAAGCTCCAGAATTTGAAAAATATAGTAGGACGAGCTGCCCCGAAGCTCACCTAACCATGTTCTGCAGAAAGATGGCAGGGCATGTACATAATGACCAATTGTTAATTCATTATTTTCAAGACAGCTTGGTCGGGTCGACGATCAGATGGTAGAATCGGTTAAGTCGATCGAAAATCTATTCGTGAAAGGATTTGGCATAAGCTTTCTTAAAATAATACGACCATGTAATAGAAATACCCCCTGACCGGCTTACCTTGCAAAGCATGGAAAAGAAGTCAAATGAAAGCTTTAAAACATACACGCAGAGGTGGCGTGAGGTGGCAACACAAGTACAGCCACCGTTAACAGAAAAGGAGACAACAATATTGTTCGTCAATACACTCAAGGCTCCTTACCTAAATCATCTGCTAGGAAACGCTACCAAGAGTTTCTCCGATATGGTCATGTCAGGGAAAATGATTGAAAATACGATCAAAACCGGTAATATTGAGACCAGAGAAAGCCCTAAAAGGTCTACCCCTAGAAAAAAGGATAATGAGGTCAACTATGCAAGCATGTACAGACCTGGTTATACCAGACCCTTCATGGCAAGTCAGCCAAAGACGCCAATAGGCAATTATCAAAATGCCCCGCGGTAGAAGACAGGCACTAGGCTGAATAGGGAAAAAATTCAATACACCCCCCTTCCAATGTCATATGGGGAACTCTACAAAATATTATACGATGCGCATGAGGTAGCTCTTCAACATGTAAGACCGTACAAACCCCCATTCCCGGCTTGGTATGATGCAAAAGCTCACTGCGAATACCATGCAGGGGCAGAAGGGCATTCGATTGAAAACTGCCCCGCCTTTAAAAGACGAGTTGAAGGACTCATAGAGCACAGGATTGTGAAGTTAGAAGAGCCAGTGAAACCCAATATAGCTGGAAATCCTATGCCTAATCACCCAGAGCAAGGGGTGAATGCCTTGCTAGAAGAAAGAGCCCGAAAAATTAAGAGAAATATTGAAGAAATCCAGTCTCCACTTCGGTAGGTATGGCAGGAGTTGGTTAAAGAAGGGATAATCTTGAGCGATAAAGAGGGTGTGATAATTGGGGATGATGACCATTGCGAGTTCCACACTGTTAAAGGGCATAAAAATTAAAGTTACGTCGAGTTCAAAACCGTGGTCCAAATGATGATGGACAATCGAGAGCTGAAATTCTTCGAAGAGGGAGTGGAAGCTAATGACATTTGCGCCTCTGAAGACGGGACAGCTAAGACTTACAGAAGCAATCGTCCCAAGGTGATTATTCGTAGTGCGACGAGAGAACAAACAACTCATCGCATTATCATACAAAAGCCCGCGACGTTTCCTTATAAAGACGGCAAGAGAGTCCCATGGAGTTACAATTGCAACGTGACCATGCCAAAGGAAGGGGAATCCTGGAAAGACGTTAACCTTGTTACCCGGAGCGGTAAAGATTATGACCTTATGAATAAAGAAAAAGTGGTCAATAAAGGGAAAGTTAGAATACGTGAGCCTGAAAAGGAAATGACCAACAAGCCGAAAACACCCCTCACCGAGCTTGTAACTGAGGAAGAGGCGAAGGAGTTTTTAAAGTTTTTAAGACATAGTGAATATAGTGTAGTAGAGCAACTACACAAACAGCCTGCTCGTATATCAATCTTGTCATTGCTCTTAAGCTCGGAAGCTCATCGGAGCGCACAAATGAAGGTGCTAAACGAAACCTACGTAGCAAATGACATCTCTGTCAGCAAACTAGATCGATTGGTCAATAATGTGAGTGCTGATAACTTCATTTTCTTCAGCGATAATGAAATACCAACAGGAGGAATAGGGTCCACCAAGGCTCTACACATCACTACCCGTTGTAAAGGGTATATGCTACCTGGAGTACTCATAGACAATAGTTCAGCCCTGAATGTTCTACCACTAGCTACACTGTAAAGATTGCCAATCGATAGCTCTCACATGAAAGGGTGCAATAAAATAGTAAGAGCATTTGATGGGACAAAAAGGAAGGTAATGGGGAAGATTGAAATACCCTTTCATATTGGGCCAAATATATATGAAATAGATTTTCTAGTAATGGACATCAGGCCCACTTATAACTGTCTGCTGGGAAGACCATTGATCCATTCAGCTGGGGCAGTACCTTTCTCTTTGCACCAGAAAGTGAAGCTAATAAATGAAGGGTTGCTGATCACGATTAATGCTGAGGAGGAAATAATCGCATCCATAATAAGCGATTCGCCATACGTGGGAATAGATGAGAAGGCTGTGGAATGCTCGTTCCGCTCACTAGAGTTTGTCAACGCAACCTTCATTTCAGAAGGGAAGAAAATACCTGTGCCTACAATATCATCAACCACCAGGATGGGTTTGAAATTGACAATCGGAAAAGGAGCGAGACCTGGGAAAGGACTGGGAAAATACCTCCATGAAAGAGTTAATGTGCCGATGCTAATAGAAAAACGGGATCGTTATGGCATGGGGTACAAGCCAGACGCAAAACAAAAGAGAAAGGAGTTGGGGAAGAGGCAAGAAAGAAGGAGGGTCAGACTAGCTGGAAAGGACATCTCGTGGGAACCCATGATTTTCCCACACATCCATGAGACTTTCATCTTAGGAGAAGTGATCAACCAGTAGGAAAAGAAGCAAGTGACAATTGGAACCAAAGAAGTCATCGTAAAAGACCTGGGGGTTAATGCTATATCCGATGAAGGAAAGGAAAGGGATCTATCAAGGATTGGCCCGTGTGCGCCAAGAAGCACCTTGAATAATTGGACCGTGGAGGAACTCCCTGTAATTTTTAAGATTTCCTCAAAGTAATGCTCGAAAACACCTATTGCTTTAGGCTCGAAAGTAATATGGATCTTTTTGTAAAAATGGCCCATGGTCATTGCTCAGTTATTTTGAATGAAGTGCACTTTTCCATTTTATACTCTTTCCATAATTACTTTTTCATTTCTTAAATTCGGCCTAATAAATCGTTCGTACATATCTAATAAACAAGGTTCAATACATACATACACATACATATACCACATAGTCATTCTTTCGCAAATTCATTTCGCTCTTTGGACCTTCCTTTCATTCTTTGACAAATCCTCGGATATCAATAATATGAGCAATCTTGACGCTAACTTGGAACCCCACTTCTAGCAAGATATGTGTTTGGAAGAACTTCAGGACTTTGAAGATAAGCAAGATTGTGATTTACCTTCGGATCTGTTAAGAATGATGGAACAGGAAGAAAAACAGATCCTGCCTAATTCTGACCCGGTGGAAGTTATTAATCTGGGGCACGAAGATGAAGAGAAAGAGGTGAAAATCGAGACAAGTATCTCTACAGAAACTAGAAGGAATCTGATCGAGCTACTTCAAGAGTTCCAATATATTTTTGCATGGTCCAAGATATGCCCGGCTTAAGTACTGACATTATGGTGCATAAACTCCCTATAAAGGAAGAAAACAAGCCTGTACAGCAAAAACTTCGAAGGATGAGACTGGATGTGTTGTTAAAAATAAAAGAAGAAGTCAAGAAACAATTTGACACCGGTTTCCTCCAGGTGGTTAAATACTCTGAATGAGTAGCTAATATAGTCCCCGTTCCCAAAAAAGATGGAAAGGTGCGTATGTGTGTGGACTATCGAGATTTAAATAAAGCTAGCCCAAAGGATAATTTTCTTTTGCCCCACATCAACACTTTAGTTGAAAATACGGCAGGACATTCCCTGTTTTCCTTCATGGATGGCTTCTCTAGGTATAACCAGATAAGAATGGACCCTGAGGATATGACCAAAACCACTTTTGTCACGCTATAGTGAACATTTTGTTACAAAGTGATGCCCTTCGGACTCAAGAATGCAGGGGCAACTTACCAGAAGACTATGGTGACCCTGTTCCATGACATGATGCACAAAGAGATTGAGGTTTACGTCGATGACATGATTACGAAGTCTCAAACGGAGGAAGAACATGTAAGAATCTTGAGAAATTTGTTTGGAAGGCTAAGAAAATATCAACTAAAGTTGAATCCAGCCAAATGCACTTTCGGGGCCACATCAGGAAAATTGTTAGGTTTTGTGGTTAGCAAAAAAGGAATTGAAATTGACCCGGATAAAGTCAAAGCTATACAGGAATTACCACCGCCCAACACTCAAAAAAAAGTTCGAGGGTTCTTAGGAAGACTAAACTACATTGCTCGGTTCATCTCGCAGTTAACTGAGAAATGCGATCCTATCTTCCGCCTGCTTAGAAAGCGCAACCCGGGTGTATGGGATGATGAATGTCAGGAAACCTTTAATAAGGTCAAAGACCATTTATCCAAGGCTCCCATCTTGGTACCTCCGATTCCTAATAAGCCATTGATCATGTACTTAACAGTCTTTGAAAATTCCATGGGATGTGTACTAGGCCAACATGATGAATCCGAAAAGAAAGAAAGGGTGATATATTATCTCAGCAAGAAATTCACTGATTGCGAGACGCGATATTCACCTATTGAGAAATTATGTTGTGCACTCGTCTGGATTACACGTAGATTAAGACAATATGTGTTATATCATACCACTTGGTTGATTTCGAAATTGGATCCTCTGAAGTATTTGATAGAATCAACAGCATTAAATGGGAGGTTAGCTCGATGACAGATTTTGCTCTCTGAATTTGGTATAGTCTATGTCAATCAGAAAGAAATAAAAGGAAGTGCAATAGCAGATTTCCTAGCGAGTAGGGCTTTAGAAGACTATGAGCCTATAGACTTCGATTTTTCGAATGAGGATTTAATGTATGTTGCGACTACTGAAGAGGAAGACACGAAAGAACGACCTTGGAGGATGAATTTCGATGGAGCGTCAAACACCACAAGCAATGGGGTCGAAGCAGTCTTGGTATCACCAGAGGGAGATCATTACCCTTTCATCAGCAAGCTTGATTTTTATTACACGAATAATATGGCTGAATATGAAGCATGTATATTGGGAATCCGTGCGGCCATAGAACGGGGAATCAAAATTTTGGAGATTTATGGAGACTAGGCACTGGTAATGGATTATCGCAAATTGGTCCTCGAGTTGATCACCGAATTCGATGACGTCACATTCCATTACCTCCCACGGGAAGAGAATCAGATGGCGGATGCTCTTGCCACTCTAGCCTCAATGATTAAGGTGAGTAGAACGGAAAATGTAAAGCCCATTCAGATGAGTGTCTATGAAGCTCCTGCTCATTGTTGCGATATTGAGACAGAGGATGGAGAGGAAAAAGATGATCACCTGTGGTACCAGAATGTTCTTCAGTTTGTGAGAGATCAAAAGTATCCCGAGCAAGCCTCAGAAAATGAAAAAAGAACACTACGAAGACTAGCCAGTGAATATGTCCTGGATGGGAAAATCTTGTACAAAAGGAGAAAAGATCAAGTGTTGCTAAGGTGTGTCGATGCAATTGAAGCTAAAAAGATTTTAGAAGAGGTTCACGAAGGCATTTGTGGGACACACGCCAATGGTTTCACGATGGCCCGACAAATAATGAGATTTGGGTATTACTGGTCTAGTATGGAGGGAGATTGCATCAATTATGCCAAGAAGTGTCATAAATGCCAGATATATGGAGACAAGATTCACGTACCTCCATCACATCTTCATGTCATGACCTTTCCCTGGCCTTTTTCTATGTGAGGCATGGACGTCATCGGGCCGATTTCTCCAAAAGCTTCCAATGGCCATAGATTCATCTTTGTGGTGATCGACTACTTCACTAAATGGGTAGAGGCAACCTCATATGCAAATGTTACCAAGTCTGCGGTTAGCAAGTTCCTGAAAAAGGAAATCATTTGTCGATATGGGATGCCCGAAAGGATCATATCCGACAATGCCCTCAATTTGAACAACAGCACGATAGCAGAAGTTTGTGAACAGTTTCAAATTAAGCATCATAATTCTTCTCCCTATCGCCCAAAAATGAATGGAGCTGTGGAGGCAGCTAATAAGAATATCAAAAATATTGTGGCCAAAATGATTGAGACTTACAAGGACTGGCACGAAAAACTACCATTTGCCCTCTTTGCCTACAGAACTTCAGTCAGAACTTCTACTGGGGCAACACCATTCGCGTTGGCATACGATATGGAAGCAGTCTTGCCTATTGAGGTTGAAATACCTTCCCTTGGAGTCTTAATGGAGCTTCAACTTGACGAGGCTAAATGGGTCCAAGCTTGATATGACCAGTTAAATTTAATCGAGGAAAAGAGATTAAAAGCCATTCGACATGGTCAGATGTACCAGAAAAGAACGATGCGAGCTTACGACAAAAAGGTTCGTCCTAGGGAATTCTATGAGGGAAATCCAGTTTCGAAAAAGATACTTCCCATACACAAAGATTTCTGTGGGAAATGGATGCCCAATTGGGAAGGGCCTTATGTGGTAAAAAAGGCTTTCTCAGGAGGAGATCTCATCTTAACATAGATGGATGGCAAGGAGCTGTACAACCCCGTCAATTCAGACTCAGTAAAAAAATATTTCGCCTAAAACAAAATGGGAGTTGAGGAGAAAACTCGCAAAAGGCGTCTAAAAAAAAAATCCAGGATGAAAACTCGAAAAGGGCGTCCTGGAACCAAGGGGACTTCGAGTTGAAAACTCGCAAAGGGCGCCTCAAGACCAAAGAACGGGTCGACGAGAGAAAGGAAGGTTACAACTTGAAATATCAACAAAGCACTCTAGATCTTCTAGGCACACATCAAAAATTAGGAGTGATTCTCAAACAAGTTAGCGCAGAATAGCTCATTTTGTGATAGCTGGGGCAACCAATTATTCTTCCTTGTATACTCGGTAACTTTCAAAATAATGATCGTTTCCTTTGATTCTTTTTCTTAATTTCGTCTCCTTTAAAATTTTGAAATACGACTTTGTCTCTTGCGCAATTTTGTCCAAGCATTTTTGCATCTAAATAACGGGTAATGAACTAATAAATCATACAAAAAGTTACGAGCATTATTTTGGAGTTTTCAAAAATTACTAGAAGCCCGAAACAAGACCATCAACTGGAAGACAAGCTTGAAAACAAGCACTTCCGAAACAATCCAGAAAGGACGGAGTAACACATCAAAAGTAGAATTTGGGACAGGCGACAAACCATGCTGACCTGATTAATAATTAACAAATCTGACATTCATCATACATATTCATGCAAGTTAGGAGCATTTAATTCATTCTAAATCATGACGTTCTCATAGAGGCCCATGGAAGCATATATCCCAGGTCACATCCCCGCCACATGACGGGATGAATCATTAAGACCATCGGAAAAGTTGAGGAGATACAGGAATCCAAAACTTTACCCCAATCACAGGGCAAATTGCGATACCCACAAAACAACGCGGTCACCTTCCTGATGAGATATTGAGAAGAAGATCAAACCAAGCCCGCGCACGATGTGAGCAAGTCTTCGAATCCCAGCTTCCTGATGACGCACCGAGAAGCAGATCGGAGCAATAAACGGTTAGCTTCCTGATGAGATACGGAGAAGTAGACCAAATTCGTCTTCCTGATGAGATACAGAGAAGCTGATTGAAACGAACAACGCGGTCATCTTCCTGATGAGATACTGAGAAGAAGACCAAACCAAACCCATGCTCGACATGAGCAAATCTTCGAACCACAGCTCCCTGATGAGATACTGAGAAGCGTGTCAAAGTAATTAGCTTCTTGATGAGATACGGAGAAGTAGACCAAATTCGTCTTCCTGATGAGATACAGAGAAGCGGATTAAGACAAATGACGCGGTCATCTTCCTAATGAGATATTGAGAAGAAGACCAAATCGAACCCACGCTCAAAGCAAACAAAATCTTCAAACCCCCAGCTTCCTGAGAAGATACTGAAAAGCAGGTCGAAACAATACAAGGTTAGCTTCCTGATGAGATACTGAGAAGTTAACCAAACTCGTATTCCTGATGAGGTATAGAGAAGCGAATTGAAACAAATGATGCAGTCATCTTCCTGATGAGATACTAAGAAGAAGACCAAATCAATAAAACTGAACTCAAAGACTACAGGCGAGATGGAGTCCTGATGCATAGGTAGATGTGGCAAAATCAAACAATTAAACAAAGCGGGAAGTGGACCAATTGAAGAAAGATCGTCGAAGAGATAAGACCAGACAAATTGAGCATCCTTTTGAGTCTTTGCTCCGTTCTTGTTACACAACAACAAGCAAAGAAAGGCAGCTGTTGAAGCCCACATTTGTCTAGGCTCGTTGGAAATTGAATTTATTTTAAATTTAAGTTTATTTTAAATTTAAATTTATTATAAAATTAAATTTAGAAAAATCCAATTAAAATAGTCCAAAGCAAAGTACAGACCCAAACGGCCCAATTACAAATGACCCAAATTTCGGACCCAAATTTACTTAAACTAAAATGGCCCAAACTTTAGCCTATTCCTAATCTGCAGGGCAACTTGCACCAGCCACTCAGGGTGCGCCACGTTAGCCTAAGCAGTTTCTTCTTCAGTTCCAACTTGCCCTACCACCGATTGCTTCTACCGCCACTGCCACCGCCGAACCTTTGAAGAAAGAAAAAACAGATTAGATGTATATTTAGTTGCATAGGACAAAAAGAAATTATTGTGAGCAGGCTATAAAAGCCAAATTGATTCTTAGTTGTAGGGGTTGGATTTGGAATATCTGAAAATCAAAATACAACAAGTTAATAATCTCAAAGGCAACAAGAGGCAGACCGGATTCACAGCGGTTAGGCATTAAAGTATCCAGGTATACTCAATAAATATTTACCACTATTCAAAATCACATTCAGTTTCGATGCATGCATTCAATACCCTATTGTTATTTATTTACGTTATTTTCAAAACGTTTCTTAATGATCATTAATAATAATTGGTTAATAACAAGAATAATAATGACATTAATGACAAGTGGGCGGTTTTTCAAAATATTTATTAATAATAAATTTTTTTAAACAATAATAATAATATTAATAATATTAATTAATAAAAAAAAAACGAAAAGTTGAAAGACTTATCTTTGGTCAGCCTGCCGTCCTTGGTCGCCGTTGCCGGAGGTCCAACCCCGGACGAGCACCGTTTACACCCCGTCGTTCACGGACCTGCAAAACCCAGAGAAACCCAAGGAATTAAAAACGGACTTTTTTAATAATCGGAAATGAGAATATTTTTTTGAAAACAAGGGGAAAACCGTTGGGATCTAGGCTAGATCTGGTTTGATCTAGACCTAGAACCATTTTTTAAAAGGACTAAATGAAAGGATGAGTTTTTTTTTACCTTTAAACGTGGACGGCGTTCGAGCATGGAGGCAGATGACAGCGCGTGGCTGGTAAGGGTAGCGGCGCGTGCACCTGAGAACCCCCAAGCAACGACGCACGATGAACACGCGCAGGGACCGGTGGCGCGCGTGCAGTCCCACGCGGCGACCGACGACTGGGTCAACCAGCCGGAGCTTGGCTGGCCACGGAGGGGACTTAAGAGAAAAAGGGAGAGGGTTTTTCTTTTTTTTTTTCTGAAATCTGAGAAAATTAAAGAAATGGTGTTTTTTTCAAAGGGTCTAGGCCTTAAATACCCTCACCGAAACGGCAGCGTTTTGGTGAGGGTATTCGGCATAAAAACGGCGTAGTTTCCCTAAAACCGGCTCGGATCCGATTCGACCCGACTTAGGATCCGCGTGTTTTTGATTAATGGTATATTTACGCATTTGGTCATTCCGCTTTTTTCCAAAATTTCAATCAGGTCCTTCTCGTACTTTTAGTTACTTTTAAATTGGCCCAATGATTTTCATGGTTTTTTAATTTAGCCCCTCGACCTTTCAAAAGCACCAGGAGCTACAACGTGTCATGATTTTGGCTTATTTTCGCAAATGGTCCCCTTTATTTCTAATTTGTTTTAATTTGATCCTTAAATCAGGTTCGCTTTAATTTCAAAATTGCCCCAGAAATTTTCCATGGTTTTCAAAATCGTCCTCTGACTTCAGGATGCCTGAGGGGCTACCACGTGTCACCCGTCTTTGGTTTTATTACCTCGAAGGTCCCTGAACCTTCCAAAAATTACTATTTTACCCCCGAACTTCCAAAAATCCTATTTTTGTCCCCGAACCATCTAAAAATTACCATTTTACCCTCGAACTTCCAAAAATCCATTTTTCACCCCGAACCTTCTAAAAATTACCATTTTACCCCCGAACTTTCAAAAATCCCATTTTTTTACCCCTAACCTTCCAAAAATTACCATTTTACCCCCAAACTTCCAAAAATCCCATTTTTGACCCCAAACCTTTTAAAAATTACCATTTTACCCTCAAATTTCCAAAAATCCCATTTTTTGACTCCGAACCTTTTTAAAAATCACCATTTTACCCTCGAACTTCCAAAATCCCATTTTTGACTCCAAACCTTCCAAAACTACCATTTTTCCCCCCTCCGTGCATCCGAAAAGTCTTGTTTTGAACTCCGATTACATCATTCTTCTCTCTCATTAACCTTTTTTTGCGCTCGTATTTTGCATCTTGATTTTTTCATGGATAATTTATCTTCCCATTCATTTCACGTTGCGTTTAATATTCACTATTAACTACTTATTCCTATTAAACTCGCATGTTTGTTTTCAAAATTGTTTTTCATAAAAACTTTAAAAACGAGGCAATATTCTTTTATTTCGAGTTTCGAAACTTTGCGCCTTAACTTACTAGGTGCAATTTTTCCTCAAATCAAAATAATCGAATACCCTTAACTGAGGTAATGTTTCCTTATCTTCGATTCTGAAATATTGCACCTTAACTCACTAGGTGCAACCTTTCTTCAAATCGGGATAATCGAATATCCTTTTCCCGAAAATTTTAAAAAAAGGTTTTACAAAGGAAAGCTCGTCATTTTTGCATCCTGAAATGTTGTGTCCTAACTCATTGGACGTAACTTTCTCCCTTGATCACTTTGAAATAGCGGGATTTCCAAACAAACCCAATTTCTTTTAAACTTAACTCATGCATTCAAGGATCGTATTTTAAACTATACTCGAGTTTTTAAATTTTACAAATTAAGACCCGAAAATGATCAATATGGTACCAATTTTGGGCGTATGAGGGTGCTAACCCTTCCTCATGCGTAACCGACTCCCGAACTCATTTTCTGGATTGCGAAGACCAAAATATTTTTCAAAACGAATTTCAAGCGTTTTGTGGTGATCCAATCACACCGAATAAAGGATTGGTGGCAACTCCCATTTTCCAACTTTAAAATAATTTTCGAAACCCATCGTTTTCAAAAAGTGATGGTATCGACAATGAATTCGGTTTACATAATCGCAAATTGAGTGAAGATTGAATGGAACTAGTATAAGTTGGCATGTATGCATATGAAAAAGCGGTTGAATTTTATGATCACATTATGCTAAAGTACTAATTCATTCTCTATGTTGCTATATTGAGTATGAACACATAAGGATGCCATGGATTGTCATGTCTATATCAAAGTGTTTTTATTACTTAATTTGTGTAATGTTAAGGTAAGTTGAGTTCTTTTATTATGAACTTATTAAACTTTCATTATGTTTACCGCTGTTTTTTTTCTTTGTAATTGTCAAGTTGCAAAACACGTCGGTCGGATCACCTCGAAGCTCACATTATCCAATTATCTATTTGATAGTCTTTTAATTATTTTTTAGTCTGATTATGTGGCATGTACATAGGTATTATTAAACCACGAAAACACAAAAAATACAATATACATAGAGATGTTACTCCAAAACAGGCATGAAATATTTATTTTATAATTTAAAATAAAATTATTATTTAATACATTGATAACATCATTAATTCATTTACATTAATTTTTTAGAGATTTAAAAAAAATAAGATTTAAGAGTAAAAAATATAAATATCCAATATGTCCATCTTTTAAACATTGTACTTCTATATGTTTTCTTAATATTGTATAATTACTCAATTATGATTTGGAAGTTTTTTAATTTTTTGAATATTATATATTAATTATTTTAATAATGATTACAAAATAAAAAAGTATTTATTAAATAAAAAACATAAACATGTATATTCACGTGTAAAGCTCAAGTCTGACCCATATTTTAAACGAGTTTAAATTTTTTGCCCAAGCCCATTTTCGGGTCTAATATTTTTTCTCAAACTCTTCCAAATTTCGGACAGGCCTTCGGGTCTAGGCGGGTAGCCCAGCCTATGAGTAGGTCTAAGTACAAACAAGGGTGAAATCAGAAAAAATTTTTAAGGGGT
Organism: Kokia cookei; assembly: GCA_039519145.1. Classification (NCBI taxonomy): domain Eukaryota; kingdom Viridiplantae; phylum Streptophyta; class Magnoliopsida; order Malvales; family Malvaceae; genus Kokia; species Kokia cookei. The sequence goes on from CM076909.1 coordinate 16,447,902, forward strand.
AGAAATTAAATTGTAATTTTTACAATAGAAAAAAATGTAATTTCACCATTTTAATAACCTATATCTTTATAATTTTTAAAAGATTAAATCAAATTTTATATTTTTAGGGGACCCAAAATACAATTTCACTTTTACTAATTAAAAAATTTAAAGAACTTAAATGAAAAATTTTACATTTTAGCCATAATTTCGCCCCTGGGTACAAAACATATATCACCTTTAATTATATATTTATTTCAAGTGTTATACATTAGCAAGATGTAGAGGAGTTCAATTAAGTTGTTGACACCAAATTATTTATCAAGATACATGTATTAATGCTAAGTAGTGGAAACTGATACTGAAATTTGATTATTAACTGAAAAGAGCATACAACTTCTCTGCCTTATAGTGTACTGGATTAAGATGCATGCAAACATGTGGCTGCTAGCTATGTATATATATATCTGCAGAAATTATCATGCCATGCTTTGACTGTGATAAGCACGTTTCTGCCTGTTATTTTGCAGGGACAATGTTGGTGATAATGATTCGTCGCAGCACGTTGTGGAATTTCAACATCGAAAAGACTATAAATCAATGACAATGAATGAAACAATCATGAATCAAGTTAGCTAGTTTTTATCTAGGCAGCTGTTCTGAAATTGTGGGGGGTTTTTTATGGAACTTTTTTTTTTTTTTTTATTCTATAAAATATTAACCTAAGCTCTTTTCAGCGTGGAAAATGCGGGATGAAAATAGTGATGTTTCTATCCTTTTTTGTCGAATCAAGGAACATGTATTGTGTTCCGTTTTGGCTTAACTTTGCATGAAAATGAACGCAATATTCCCAAGTTTCTGTCGCCATATAAAACTTGCAGAAGGATGTACTTTTTAACATTCTCTTCCCTTTAAGTAGCGGTGCAGAAACACTACTGCATACACCTTACTGTAGTTAATGAATTCAATAGAGAGAAAGCACAGACGCAAGAATACTTAAAACCCTAAGTTTATGTGAGTTTCACTTACCAAATTAGCTGCATAAATATGCTAACTCAGAGAAGAAAGTGAACTTGGAGTTCTGTCCAACTAGTTCAAAAAATCACCCTCGATAGCTAGGAGTTAATCTTATGTTTCACTCCATAAGTGATAGAGTCATGTACGTACTCTTCCATTGTATGTTTTATTATCACACCAATACGTTTGATGTTGCCTTGATTCATCAACTTGGAAAGCAAATGTTGACAGCATAAACTTGTGGGATTATTCATGATTCCCGATATAAGCATATATTATAATCCTAGCGAATATATATAAACAGTAATCTGATGCTAGATACAGCTTACAAAGAGATACAGCTGCTGTACCATCTGAGTAGCTGAGGATTTTAATATCTGAACATGGTTTTTTGTCTGCTTGAGATAAATGTGAGATTCTCTAATGGTTATTGATGCCATTTTATGCCCATAAATTCATAAATAATAAAACAAGTACTAAATCTAAAGTTTCTAGCTGAGCTGAGAATATATAATTTTTTCTCTAATTTTATTTTAAATATTGTAACATGATTGATGCAATAGAAATCTGTAATTCTCTTGTTTTTGTTTTTCAGTATTGTAAATGTTTTCTCTGGATCAATTCATGCAACGAAACATGAACTAATTGGGGATTTTAGATAGAAATTGAATTTGTTTCATATTGTATTATGTCACTCAAACAAGTACAAAATTAATTAATATTATGTCATATATTACCTTCATGACAATATAATAATTAATACGTTTGTTAATTGAGTCTTAGCTCAATTAGTATGGATATTATTGTCAATGTAAGAGGATGTGGGTTTGAGTGAGCTGAAACGTATTATTCTCCTATTTACGAGTTGAGGAGGGGCTATGGATAGTTCTAAATAATATGTCAAAAAGAACAAATATGATTAGAACCTATAATAAGATTATTCAAAAGATAATAATTAATGTACTCAAGTTTGTTTTTATTGCATGTTTTCTTTGTTTGCTCTTGTAGCACATGTTCCTCTTCTCTCCTTTCTTTCTCACCTTCTTTTATCTTTTTTTTTCTTCTTCTTTGGTTCATGTTTGACAGTTGAGTATAACTTAGCACACATTTCTATTGATGATGGAGAAGATGAATCTTGGAAAATTAATCTAGAGGAGGAGATTTTGATTACCACTTATGAGAATTGTCTAGTTGGTTGCTTTCTTACGACTAGTGTGGTGCATTGCCAATATATGAGAAACACTTTGACGAATTTATGGCATTCAATAGGTGGAGTAATGATCACATATCTAGGGAAAAAGATTCTTGTTTCGGTTCTACTATGAGATAGATATGGAATAGGTGGTATCCCATGGACGTTTGATAATAATTTGTTGCTAGTTCATAGCTTGGAGGAAAGGGATGATTTGATGCAAGATTTTTGGCTACAAATCCACAATCTATTGATTGGCTTAATGTAAAAAATAATATCAATGCAATTCAAAAATTCTATTGGGACATTAATCAATTATGACATGAAATCTATTTTTGGTGGAATCATGAAATATATTATAAATGGTTAACTTTATTTTACTTATGTAGTTGGTTGGGACATTGTGAAAGTTTTCTCCCTATTTCTAGAGTTCAAGATAAAAAGAAATTACTTCTTGAATGGGGCATTTCGTTAAAGGTGATCAATTCCAGGCACCACCACTAGGAATGGCAAGTTTCAACAATGGAAGGCAATGCATAACACTCTTTGTTTACAATATTCCACAATCCATGCATTGGAAGGGACTTTGGACGTTGTTCGAATATCATGGATCAGTGGTGGATGCATTCATTCCAGCAAGAGACTGAAGGAGGGGAAGAAGATATGGTTTTGTTAGATATTATGATAGAAGGGACGCCAACAGAGCAATCGGAAGATTGAATGGCTTCATTCTAATGGGCAACAGGATATGGGTGAAGATGGCCAATTACAAAGGAAATGGAAAAGTTTGGAGAAAGGTAACGGGTCAAGATAAACATGAGCAAAGAAATGTCTGTCAGCAAGAAAAAGAAGATAATGTTCCAAAGGTGAACCAGGAAGAAGAAAGAGGTGAAAGTAGCTACATGGAGGTGAAGCTAGGATAAAAAAATCAGAGGAGTTAACAGTGAAAGGATTTCTAGATGGAGAGCAAATATGGAGATTCCAAAAATGTTTGGTGTTCGAATCGACAACTGTCAATGATGCAAGAAATATTAATGATCGACTTGCAAAATTTGGATTAGGGGAGATAACTGCTAGAAGATTACAAGGGAAGTATATCTTGGTTAAGGTACTTGATGAAGAGTTAATGGACTTGCTAAAACAAACAAAGTAGTCTTATTTGAAAGAAATATTTGTGAAGATCGAGCCTTCGTCAGAGAAGCTAAGACTGTCAGAAAGAGTTGCTTAGATTGAGGTGGCTAGGATACCTTTGCATTGCTGGAACTTTGAGAATTTTAAGAGAGTCTCGGAAGTGCGGGGAAGCTTGATATCAAGAGGTGATAATGGTTCAAAACCAGAAAGTTACGAAAAGGTGGAGTTGTTAATTACAATTTCTCAACCAAAGTTGTTGGATCAATTAATTAAATTAGAAGTGGGAGAGGATCACTTTTGGGTTAGGATTAAGGAGAATGGGTTGTCGGAACAATGAGGAGGACATAGCATCTAAGACAAATTCAGTGGCAAGAATGAGGACGAAAAAGTTGTCGAAGGGAAGAGAAATCGACACATACGAATCATTAAATGCCAAAGACATTAAAAAGGAAAAGGACATCATGAGGTGTTAGATAAATGAGGGGGTTATGGAATCCTTAGAAATCCAAAAGACTAGGATTGAAGAAGTTATGTCAGATGGGGAATTCAGGTTAAAGAAATGGAGGGAGAGGGCTTGGAAAGATGTGTTGGGAATGGGCTTAAAAGGGGATAAGGGACCAAGAGACAGTATGGAAGAAGGGGCATTGAGGCTTCCACAAGCCCAGTTGAAAAGAGTGGTGATAATTTTGGACTGGTTAAGCAGAAGGAAGGTATGATAGAAGACCTAAACATGTTAGATGGTACTGTAAGCCCTAGGAATAATACAAAGAAAAAAGGTTTGATAGATTTGGAAATAGAGCGATTTTTGAATCAGGAACAACAGAAGAAAATAGAGGATGAATTAGAAAATTTGATAAAAATAGGAGAACAAAAGAAATCTTTGAACAAGAAAATAATGTCTATGATCGAAATTCAAAACCGTTATTTATCATCAAAAAAGAAGAAAAAAAGACCTAGTGCAAAGAAAAGAGAGGGGGAAGAAAGGGGCAAAGAGAGATGACAGAGTGGTGAACTTATCTTTGTCAGATTCTGATATCAGTAACAGAGGTAAAGTGGTTATCAAAGAAGCAATAAAAGCATGGGAGGTGGGAAAGAAGATTGGTCTTAGCATCCAAGGTGATCAAAGATCTTATGAGGTTAGAGGAGTAGTAAGGAATTGGATCGGAAGAAATTATGGTGAATTTAATTTATTTTTGCTCAAGATAAAACCAATGTTTTAGAATTTTTATGGAATGTAGGGAATGAGAATTGTGTCATGGAATATTAGAGGCTTAGGATCATGTGTGAAAGTATCGATAGTAAGGGAGTTAATCAGAAAATCAAGGGTATATGTTCAAGAAAGCAAATTAGAATATGTTTTAGGGGATTGATTAGAAAATTATGGTATGCCGATAACTAGGATTTTAATTCTTAGCTGCAAATGGTAGATTGAGTGGGTTGGTTTCAGTATGGGATAAGAATTTGTTTTAGGTCACAAATGATCTGTGTTGAAAGGGCAATTGTTTTGGTAGGTAAGTGAAAATTAGATGGAGATGAGGCAACTCTAATTAATTTTATGCGCCTAATTAAATGGAAAGGAGGAAGAATGGTAGCAACAATGGTTAAGGTGTAGATGGTAGAGTTTTTCTATTAATACAGGCTACAGACTGAAGTTTCAAGGATGGATTAGGTCCCCTACAACCTTTGATTTATATAACAGTGGAAAAGGTGGTGAAATAGGAAAGTGTAATGCGGGGCTTGGTGATGAAAGGTGATTGCCTTCTAGTGTCTTTTCAAGAGTGGAGTTGTAGGCATTTTGGACTATGGCAATTTTTAATAGCTTTAGGTGTTTAGATATGAACAGTGGTTACAGTAAGATCTTGCTTTGATGGTTTGCTGCAAGTTGCAACAATTCTGTCTTTAGATTAGCTTGGTGTTTCCAATGCCTTATATTGTAATACTTTGATGGTGATTCTTTTTATCCTTCTTTTTTTTGGTAATGTTCTATATTGCGTTGATGCATTAGGAGAGGATTATGGATAAAGTTGCTTGTTTTGCTTGGGTCGTATTTAGATTCTACTTTGTCAGGTTTCAGTATCAATTGCGTTGGGATCCAAGGTCTTTATTGGCGATGTTTTTGGTCTGGTTTGGCGATACTATGAGATGGAGTGCTGGAAATTGGGCAGTAGCCATGTCCTTCAAAAAAAAATATTGTGGTATGTTCTATTCATAGGAGTTCGTTTATCTGAGATAACAACTCTGGCATCAACAAGAAGCTAAAGTAAGGGCATGTTCAAAGCATTATGGTGAAATCAAGCGTAGAAGGCTTTAGCACTAGTAATAATAAAAAGTGTTGAAATATTCAAATAAGGTGGTGAGATCATATCATTTTGGAGGGTTTGTGATTTCTTTAGAAGGGTTTTAGCTGTAATATGCAGTATGTTGATTCTTGAAAGGCTTGGTTATTCCAATGTCTTTATCTTGTAATACTTTGAATGAGATGAGAATGGAGTTGTGAGAGATGTTTTTTCAAGGCCAGATGTTACTACTAAGGATGCCGATTCAGCGAAAATTGAGGCGGTTATTATAGCTTTGGAAGTAATGGTCGAGATGGGATGGTAGGTATCTGGTTCGATATTCATTGAAGTTAAGTCAAGGGAGATGTATAATTGGATAAGGAACAAATATAGGAGACTTTGGTCATTGTTGAAATCTTTAATAGATATGGATAAAAGTGTATCAAATGTGGGTGAGATTTGCATTTTCAGTAGTAGAATAGAGTGGAAACAATATGGCAATGTCATTGGCGTCAGCAGAGTTAGTTGTAAGGTTATGTTTAAGGCGTGGTGATGATCTTTAAAGGGTGTTTTGCATATTCGGATTTTATTTTGCTTAGCATTTTGTAACAGTTTCTGTGGTCTATTTTTTGTTGGCATATGCCATGCATTTTCATCAGCAGTTCACTGCTTCTGTTTTAGTTAAAAAAACAGACTGTATGTAGCAAAAAAAATTTGGCACTTTGTGCCAGTGGCTAGCATTTTAGCTACGAGAGAAGGGTGGTATGGATATGGAAAATCCCTGATGTGAGGAGATAAGAAAGGAAGGTGAGTGTTTTAAGAGGGATTCATCTAGTTCAAATTTCCTAAATCAGATCATCTCTAATCTAGACATAAATCTTAGTTGGAATTTCAAAAAATAAAATAAAAAACTTATGGTTGAGAAGACAATTAACATGAATGTTAGGAAAAACCCTATGGGCTTAGATTTTAGAGAACGCCTAATAGAAATAGTGGATGGTAAGAAATGACCAAAAACTTCTTTGACTTGTACTTCTCGAGTTTCTAATGTTATAGATTCGACAAAAGCAACCATAAGGTAACACAATGCTCGATCTATTGTTATATTAGTGGGACTTGCAATGCAGGTTGACTAGAAGCAATGAAACTCTTAAGTTAGAATGTGTATGGGCTTGGGAACCCACAACTGCTTCAATTGGTTCGACATTTATTAAAGTAGCAAGGTCTTCATGTAACTTTATGGAAAAAAAAACTTATGTGATTGAAAGATGGAAAGGGTTACAAGATTATGTAGATTTCATAATGGTTTTGAGGATAGTTCAAGTGAGTTAGTGAAGGTCTCTACTTGTGCTAGAAGGCAAGTATTAACAGTTCTTTGAGAAGTTTTCCTATGAATCATATTAATGCCATTATTGAGGATGATTTGGATGGAACTAAATGCATATTAATTGATTTTTATAGATTTCTTAAGGATAATAGATGTTCAACATCATGGAATCTTTTATGATAGTTGCATTCAAATTTGTATATACCTTGGACTGTAATTGGAGATTTTAATGAAATCATGTTCTCCAGCTTTGATAAGGTAAAGGGTCAATTTAGATAAGAGGATCCAATGGAGGTGTACTGAATGACTTTGGAGGAGTGCATTCTTACTAACTTTAAGTTCAAAGGACTTTGGTTTATGTGGGAAAAGGAAAGCAATACTGAAAATAATATTCGTGAAAGCTTGGATAGAAGGGTTGCTAATTCATTCTAGTGGGAGATTTTACCTAATTTCAACTCAATCATCTTATCCACTTTAGTTCTAACAATTGTTTGATTTTAGTAATATTAGAAGCACTTCTAATCTTTATGTAACAATTTTATTTTAGGCGGTGTCGGAAAATGCAGTTTGGAATCTCATTTTGTAAATTGAGTCCCTAAAGGTAAAATAAAAATATTCTTAACGTTAGTATAAAAATATATTAAAGAACGATTAAGTAGTTTAACCAAGAAAATCGTTAATTAAAGCTTAGGGACTAAATTGTAAAAGTCCAATCGCTAGTGAGTTTTAATTTAGAAAGTACTTGAGGACCTAGTTAGCAAATTATCTTAAGGACCAAAATGGTTAATTAACTAATTTTATATGTGAAATAGTGGTAAATGATGATGAATTCACTTAACATGTTTAATAATTAAATTTAGCATAATTAAATAGTTAAAATTTAGTTTAATTAAAACATTAATCAAGTGTGTATATATATGTTAGTGGAAGGAAAGATGAAAAGAAACATTCTCATCATCTACCTCCACTGTCCATCCATTAAAAGAAAGAAAGACAATTCAAACCTTGAGCAAGCATTCAGCAATTCAATCTACCAAGGTAAGAAGATATTTTCTTGAAATTTTTATAGATTCATGATCATATGAGATTGATTTAGCTAGCTCATGAGTTAATTTGATTAATTAGTTGACATTTAGTAAGTTTCCATTGTATTGAAATTGATTATTTTCAGCTTAACTTGAAGAAATTGGTAGATAATAAGCTTAAATTATAATAAGGGTTGAATTGGAAACTAAGTTAAACTTGTTAGATAACTTTGTGACATTAGGGACTAAATTGAATAAATTAAAAATTATTATCAAATTATGCTAGATATAGAAAGTGTAAGGCTCCTAATGAAATAATGTGAAATCGGATTTTGATCCTATGCAAGATATGGAAAATACAAGTATCTCATATATAAGGACTAAATTGAATAAAATGTTAAATATATTAGCTATGTATTTTAATATGAGTTGGATGTAAACTGATATTTCTCTTATTATTGAATTATCGAACGTAAATAAGACGACACCAGACTCTCTTGAGAGAGGAAAAGCAAGAGTTGTAGTTAAGTGTCGAAAGAATTCAGTTTATACTTTTATGATTCAAGTTTAACTGACATGATATAAACTATGATATGTGATTACGATGCATATTTATTCATTCGTTACCCTATTAACTCTCTCAGGTAGAGTCAGGTTTAATTGGCATGCCATAGGGTCATCAATATAATGGTTCAAAACCATTGTTGTCAAGCCACCCGGGATGGTAAAATATGCAAGTAGTGGAAACCATTATTTTCGGGCTACCTAAGATGGTAGAATATGCAAATTGTAAAAGTCATCATTGTTGGGCAACGTAAGATTACAGAGTAAAAATTAAGACTTCGGATTTTTCGATGATGCACTAAGGTGCCATATTAGTCAGATGATGCATTATGTGCCAGGACTTCATAATTTTTGATAATGCCCTGAGGTGCCAGATTGGTAAGAGTTGAAATGTAATAAATGTATTCTAGTTGGTAGAAAAATATGCATGATATGTGTGTATTGATTTACCAATTGTGAGTGTGTATGAATTGGTATATGAGACATGAATAGGTGAATTGGATTGGTTGAAACTTGATCATATATTAATTATATTCTTATCATGTTAATGCTTTTGCTTATATGACTTGAATCATGAAAACGCCACTGAGCTTTATCGTTCAACATATGATTTGTTTATTTTGTGCTCAAGTTTTAGTAGACCTCGACAACTCGAGGATTAATAGAGCATTCAATCCGCAACTCTTGACTCAACAATGTTTGTATAGTTTCCTTATGTTTTGATATATGACATCTACCTAAGGTTTGAGTCGTTTTTGTAATGTAATGGTCATTTTGAAAAATTGGTAATGTTATTTTGAATCAAAGTATATGAATTGTTAAAATGAAATCAAGTGATTTGTATAATGTCAAAATGATTGGAGTTGCAAATGGTATCATATGTTGAATTGGATTTTTGGTTTGAATTCTCAATTAGGTTAATTTTGGATAGAATAATGTTGGAATTGTTGGAAAAAAATCCAGTTCGAAAGAGGTTTTGCTTGCACAGTAAAAAAAATTAAAATTTGAAAATCGAGCTAGTTTGTGATATTTATAGCAATAAACATTTTCCAAAATCACACATATGTTTTCAAATAGATGAATCCTTGTCGTTTCTAACTTTCAAACAGATGGTCTTCTCCGTTATTCTCATACTGATCGCCTCTCCCCATCCTCGCGAACTGGGTGAGAAATTGACCACCTCTGGACGTATTAACGTCTAGAGTGTAAATATTGCAACAAAAAGATATAAATAAATGAGGCGGTATCTACAAGTATACGGGTCAAGTTGTAATATAGATTTGTGTTATAACGAAATACTTAAGAAAATATTTTGCGGCTTGTACCCAATGGAGGCTTAGCACTAAGTTAATTTTAATCTAAGCACATAAGATCTAACTAGTAATTTAATTAAGTTATATTACGACACATAAATAATGGGATTTTTGTGTTTTGTGAAATGATAAAAGTAATAAATTACGAAAAGTAATAATATGGAAAACATGAATGTAATTTGTTCAGGTATGGTCTTGGGGTGATTAGCTCGCTTCGGCATGCTTCATCAATTGTCGCTTAAGGCTTTTCACCAATCAACTAGTCATTACCCTAGTAGGATCTTCTGATACATCCACTAGAATAATGAATCAATAGGACTACTTATCTTCCAATCTCACAGTCTAAACCGGCTCGGGGTTAAGGTGTTCACGAATGAATCATACCAATTTTGGGTTAATTTCCATCTTAATGACATCTCAAAGTTGTTAAGACTAGGGTTTGTTTCACATTCTTCCTTTTTCGAATAGTTGATCCATTGAGAAACCCTACACAACAGTTAAATAATCATACCTTCAGTTGTTAAATCCCCATACAGGGATTAGTTCCTCATGTTTTTCATAAATAACATAGAATCAATAAAAAAGGTAAGCATAATGAATAAATCGACAATATGAGATTTAGGAAAAGCTTAATTTGTATTTAAGCATGGGAATAAATCCACAGTGTCTGAGCGCATCCACAAATTGGATCTCTGAAAATAAAGAAAAGACAAAGAACAAAATAAATGAAAACCTAAGAAAAGAGAAAATTTAAACTAAACTAAAAAGGGACAATTTAGGCTAATGAACTGGTGTGTAAAATGAGTACCTAAGGATCCTATTTATAGAGTTTAGTACATCAAACATCCAAGTTCAGTACATTACATAGTATACAAACATTAAGAATCTCCTATGTAAGATTCTATCAACAGATCATACAAATAATTCGATTATCCTAATAGAATACAAATAGTCGTTTATGCGTTTGATTAATATAATTTCCATTTGTGCATAAAGATACTTAGATCACATAGGACTTTTCGACTTGTAACATTTTGAAGCTTAAGATAAGTATGACAATCAAAAGTAGTAAGCATCACAAAAGGTTTCAAGCAAGAAAATAGTTTGGCACACTATATTTTTCCTTATTCTTCCCCTTAGTTTTGATCCTTACCCTCGCATTGTCTTATTTCTACACATAGTAAATCACAACTCGACATAACAATTACGGTTAGCTCACGAGTTTTTGTGCACTAGTGAATGAGTCTTTCTACTTTTTTTTGTGACTTTGTCACACTTGTCTTCTATTTAGTACAACTCACTCACAAATGTTTTTCTTTTCACGTATTTTTCTACTTGTTTCCTTTTTCTTTTTGTATTTTTGCACTTTTGGCTAGCCCATAATTCATATATCTCACTGGTTTTTCCTGTTTCACTCTATTTTTACAAAAATTGCTTTAATGTATCTACTTAACCCTCAATACATATGGTTAGACGTCTATAATCATGCCATCCAAGACCAAAGAAAGAAGGTAAGCGCAAATTAGTGTGTTAGGCTCGGATTTTGTATAGAGGTTAATCAAGAAAGGTTATTTAGGCTCAAGACTAGTTACTAAAGATAAATTGAAACGGGTTAGCTTTTTTGCTCTAAGTGTGTTCGAAATAATGTCTTAGGTCATCTCTAGGTTTCTCAAATATGCAAAAATTTAATCAACTAAAAAAACACAAATTCAACTATTTGTCATTCATACTAGCATGCTCGTTTCTTCGTACTTCTGTATCATATGGTACATTTGATTACTTTTATGCAAATGTTTTGTGTCTTATTTTATGTCAAAGTATTGTAGTTATGTCTTATTGATTATTCTATATCTAAGTGATAAAATTAAATGTCAACAATGAAGAAATATCCCAAAGAAAATAGAAAAAAAACACAGATTTTACGTGGAAACTCTTTGAAGAAAAAATCATGGGCAGAGGAGAAGAAGATTCACTAATGTCAAAAAATTGAATGATTACTAGAGGAGATGACTATGCCTATTTATTGGTTGAAAAACCTTATTCCAATCAACAACTAATAGAAGTAACGTAGTAAGGTTGAAACACCTTATTCTAACTAAAATAAAATAGATGATCTATTCTAATTAAAATAAAATAAAAGAAGTCTAGTTTATTTGGACTTTATTTTTATTTTATTTTACCAATGAATTTTATTTTAACAAGAATTCTAGTCAGCCAATTTTAACAATATCCATCTTAACAAGAATTCTAGTTATCCAATTCTAACAATCTCCACCTTGACAAGAATTCTTTACGAACAAGAACTCTCTGCGAACAAGTTCTCCACCTCTTCCGTAAAATCCCTTGAGGAGTATTCTTTAACAATAAACACCAACCAAGTCCAAGTAATACTAAAACTTGCTTATGCGAAGTGACTTAGTCATCATATCCCCACGAGTAATAATATCACGCACAAAATGATACCGAACATCAATGTGCTTTGTTCTCTCATGAAACATTTGATCTTTTGTAAGAAAAATGACACTTTGACTGTTACAAAATATTGTACCAATTTGAATATCTTTATTGAGTTCACCAAAGAGCCCTTTTAACCAAATAGCTTCTTTACAAGCCTTGGTAATCACCATGTACTCAGCTTCAGTGGTAGACAAAGAAACTGTAGTTTGCAAAGTAGCTTTTCAACTAATTGCACAACCTCCAATTGTAAAGACATACCCTATAAGAGATCTTCTTCTATCTAGGTCTCCAGCAAAATCAGCATCAACATACCTAATGATTCCATCTCTAGTTCTTCCAAATTGTAAGCAAACATCAGTAGTACCTCGTAAGTATCTCAAAATCCACTGAACTGCTTTCTAGTGTTCTTTACCGGGTTTCGCCATGTATCTACTAATTGCACTGACTGCATATGATAAATCTGAATGTTAGCAAACCATAGCATACATTAGAGAACCCACTGTACTAGAATATGGAACACGTGACATGTAATCAATCTCATCATTTGATTGCAGAGACAAAGTCGATGAAAGTCTAAAGTGGGCTGCTAATGGAGTACTAACAGGTTTGGCACTCTGCATATTGAACTTGCAAAGAACTTTGTTAATGTACCCTTTCTAACTTAGGTACAACTTACATGTCTTTCTATCTCTAAGAATCTCCATCCCAAGCATCTTCTTTACTTCTCCCAAATCTTTCATCTCAAATTCTTCACTAAGTAAGGCTTTAACCTTTCTTATCTCTTCTTTATCTTTCGCTGCTATTAACATGTCATCAACATAAAGGAATAGATACACAAAAAAACCATCACCGTTTTTCTTAAAATAAACACAACTATCAAAATTACTTCTTTTGAAATCATGGGTAGTCATAAAAGGAACAAACCTCTTGTACCACTGCCTTGGTGACTGTTTCAAACCATAAAGGGACTTTTTCAATAAATAAACATAGTCCTCCTTTTCTGAGATAAAACCCTCTGGTTGTTACATGTAAATGTCTTCCTCAAGTTCTCCATGCAAGAACGTTGTTCTTACATCTAACTGACCAAGCTCCAAATCATACATGGCCACAATACCAAGTAAGGCTCGAATCGAACTGTGTTTCACAACTGGACAAAACACATCTGTGAAGTCTACACCGAAAATCTGACTGTAACCTTTTGCAACAAGTCTTGCTTTATATCTGGGTTCTTCAATTCCTAAAATCCATTCTTTCCTCTTGAATACCCATTTACAACGAACAACCTTTTTACCCTTTGGAAGCTTTACTAAGTCCCACGTTTTATTCTTATGGAGTGATTTCATCTCTTCTTGCATGACAATCATCCACTTTTCTGAGTCTTCACAGCTAACTGCCTTGGAATAAGTAGATGACTCTTGATTTGCATCAATATCTTCAGCCACGTTTAAAACATAAGCCACTAGATCAGCCTCGGCATACCTCTTCGAAGGTTTAAGTTCTCTTCTAGGTCTATTCTTGGCAATAGAATATTGTGGTGAAAAAGTGGCTCTATTATGAACTTCTGTACTAACTTGAGAAGTTAACTTTGTTGTAGATACTAGATCAATCTAAAACTCCACCTGTTTTTGTTGTTCTTTACTGGAAGAGTCTATAAGAGATAAATTAGGTAACATAGTAGTTTCATCAAAAACAACATTTCTGCTAATTACAAGTTTTCTATTTTCAGGACACCATAACTTATACCCTTTTACACTAGCCTTAAAACCAAAAAAAAACACATTTAATGGATCTTGGTTCCAATTTTCCATTATCAACATGAGCATTTGTAGGACACCCAACAATCTTTATATCAGAATAATCAGCAGTCTTACCAGACCATATCTCTTATGGAATCTTTTTTTCAGTGGCAACTGATGGAGATCGGTTGATCAAAAAACATGCAGTAGAGGCTACTTTAGCCCAAAACGACTTCGGTAAATTAACATTCGACAACATACATCGAACCTTCTTCATGATCATTCTGTTCATTCGTTCTGCAACGCCGTTTTGCTGTGGAGTATGACGAACTGTCAAATGTCTCACGATCCCTTCTAATTTGCACAATTCATTAAACTCATCAAAACAGAACTCCAAGCTATTATCTCTGCGGAGATGTTTTTATCTGTTTTCCTGTCCGTATTTCAACCATAGTTTTCCAAGACTTGAATGCGAAAAACACATCGCTTTTTTGCTTCAGAAAGAATGCCCGAACTTTTTTGGAAAAATCATCAATAAGAGTTAGCATATAATTAGCTCTATCTCTCGAAGGCACTCTAGATGGTCCCCAAGATCAGAATGAATATAATCCAATATTCCCTTCGTGTTATGAATTCCTCTGGTGAATCGAACTCTCTTTTGCTTCCCAAAAACGCAATGCTCACAGAACTTCAGTTTGCTAATGCCTTGCCCATCAAGAAGTCCTCTTTTACTCAATTCTACCATGTCATTTTCACTCATATGCCCTAGACACATATGTCAAAGTCTAGTAATATCATCATCTGACAAGTAAGAGGAAGCGACTGCAGCATTACCAGTAATAGTTGAACTTTGCAAAACATATAATTTGGCATTCTTTCTCTGCCTTTTCATTACAACGAGAAAACCCTTACTAATCTTTAGAACCCCACTTTCAACTGTGTACCTGTGTTCTTTTGAATCAAGAGTACTCAACGAAATCAAATTTCTTTTCAATTCTAGTACATGTCACACGCCACTAAGAGTTCTAATGACCCTATCAAACATCTTTATTTTGATTATGCCAACACTTGCTATTTTACATGAAGCATTATTTCCCATCAAAACAACACCTTCAGACACAACTTCATATGTTGTAAACCAATCTTGATTGGTACTCATATGGAAGGTGCAACCAGAATCAAGGATCGACTCCTTGCTTACTTTAGAATTGTCGGTAGAAGCAACTAGGAGTTCATCATCACTGTAATCTTCTACTACATCAGCTTCACCGGATTGTTCTGGTTGTTTTCTCTTTTAATTCTCTGCCTCCCTTTTGATCTTATTTTGTAACTTGTAGCACTCTTTCTTAATGTGCTTTTTCTTCTTGCAGAAGTTACAAGTTTTACCTCTATTTGAAGATCTTGAACTACCTTTAAATTTACTGCGGGGATTTCGTTCCTATTTCCTCTTATGATTATCATCACTGTTTCGATCTTATCTTTCATGAATAATAAGACCCTCTCCCTGAGAGTCAGATCCAGCCACAAGATGCTTCATTTTGTCATACGAGGCTAAGGAAGCATAAACTTCATCAACTGTAAGAGATTCACGGCTATACAAAATTGTATCTTTGAAAGTTGAATACGACGGTGGTAACGAATAAAGGAGAATTAACCCTAAATCCTCTTTATCATACTTAACCTCCATGACCTCCAAATTCGAGACAATTTCTTTAAACACATTCAAATGTTCATGCACAGACGCACCTTCTTCCAAACGATTAGAATACAGACACTGCTTAATATGCAATTTACTGGTTAGGTTTTTTGACATACATAACTGCTGCAATTTTGCCCATAATGCAGCAGCAGTCTTCTCCTGTAACACATCTTGTAGAATTTCATTCGACAGATGCAATTGTAATTGCGTCAAAGCCTTTCGATCTTTACGCTTCTTCTCCTCATCTATAAAATTCGAAGGCATCTTAGCTAACCCTAACAAGGCATCCTCCAAATTTATCTATGCAAGAATTGCTTGCATCTTTACCTGCCACAACGCAAATCTGGTGTTACGATCCAATAGCGAAATATCAAACTTCAATGTCTCCATTATCGTGATCGAGACTAATGACCCGAAAAGCTCTGATACTAATTTGATAAAATTAAATGTCGACAATGAAGAAATATCACAAAGAAAATGAAAAAAAACACAGATTTTACGTGGAAACCCTTTCAGGAAAAAAACACGGGCAAAGGAGAAGAAGATTCACTAATGTCAAAAAATTGAGTGATTACAAAAGGAGATGATTGTGCCTATTTATAGGTTGAAAAATCTTATTCCAATCAACAACTAGTAGAAGTAATGTACTAAGGTTGAAACACCTTATTCTAATTAAAATAAAATAGATAACCTATTCTAATTAAAATAAAATAAAAGAAGTCTAGTTTATTTGGACTTTACTTTTATTTTATTTTACCACTGAATTTTATTTTAACAAGAATTCTAGTCATCCAATTCTAACACTAAGTATGTTGTGTTTTAAATGCATGTTTTTAATGTCATCATGTCTTCATGTGTTTTAAGTCCAAAGTGTTTTGTGTGTCTTAATTTATGTCTTATGTTTAAACGTTTTCATACTTGTAATATTTTATGTCCTAAAATGTTTCATTTGTTTCGGTCTAACTGTTATGTGTTTTAATCATGTTTTGTTTTCATTCTTCGTTGCATGTTTTATAAGGTTTGTGTCTAATAATAATATATGTCATGTCTAAGAGTCTCTTCTATTTATTTGTGCTTAACTGTATTGAGTTTTCATCATGATCTATACAACTCTATTTTTTATGTGTCAAAATCGTGGGTGCTAAATGATTGTGTCTTTGTTTGATTGAACTCTATTTATATGATTTATAGGTGCATATGGTCGGCCACTCTTTCACACAAGTACCAAGTGCATTGGATTAATGATTGTTTACATTCTCCATAAATTCAATGGATGACAACATACTTTACACCTCCTTAGTTCATGTGCTGGTGACATTTCATATTCCCTTCAAGATTTAATGTGTTTCAACATTCATGCATGGTCAAACACAAAGTACATTCATGTCTTGGATGGATGGTGCTTAAGGGAGATGGACTTGACTACTCGATTACCACAATGAACATCAAAGATTCATGAATGGCTAGGGGGAATGTACATTATTTATTAAGCATACTTCGACCTTAAAAAAGAATGGATGTCAAGGAGGGATGTAATTAACCATTTGGATGATACATTGAACTACAAGGATGTCAAAGGAGAGGAATGTAATCATTCTCACATACATTGAATGTTTAAATGCATGCACATGAAGGGGAGAAGCATATGACTATTCGGTTATCCATTGAATATGGAAATACATGAACCAAATTTATTCATGGACGGATTAGTGCATGTATTCATTAATGGCCGAATTGTCCATTCATGTTCCTTAGTCTTAGTATAAATAGGTAATCATTTGCTTTGTAAAAAAAAAAACTTTTGATCAATATATATGTGAGATTATTTCTCTTTGTTCTTTACAAACATTTATCCAACTTATTCAGATTTGCATCTTGTAGCGTTCACCAATCTGATCTTATCACTCCCTTTCTTTTTATCTGAAGTGTGATGATCAAATCATACATTCGGTTCTTATCTCTATATAGATAACGGGTCGAGGTTTCTTCTTGATATTTGTTGGTTCTCTAACTTCTCTTATAGAAAATGGTCCGAGGTCTTTTATACCTTCGGTTCTTTCCTAGATATAGCTATTGGGTCGAAGCCCTATTTTTTATCTATCTTTCTTTGTTCTTGAACATGTTTTAGACGATTGGGCAACAAATTGTATTATTATAATTCGAGTTAGGGACTCATTATTCTTTTCGAGGTTCAACATGATTACAATATCACATCAAGAATTGAAAGTACTTATGTTCTCATTGACAAATCAAAAGAAAGGTATTTTAGTTGTTTAGTTGTTTGATTCTTTTAGTTGGTAATTTCTTGTTTCATTACAATTGTTCATTTGTAACCATGTTTTATTTTCAGGGTTAGAGAGATAAGAAGGTGAGCGAAAAAAGGTGTAGTCGAATAAAGTCCTATTAACTTTGGACTAAGTTGCATCCTAAATTAGTGGAGAGATAAATAGAAAGACAAATGTATAAGACCTTTTTCGATGATTTTTACCTCATTGTAATCTTCTTTGTTTTCACTGCTAGATTCGAAATATTCATACACATTGGGCTTTGATTGTAAGGAATAACTTAGAATTCAAAGATTATTTTAATAAGATTTTGATTAGAGACACTAAGGAACTTTTTTAGAACATGCAACATTAGTGGGTTTAAATTTTGAGTTGGTTAGATTTTTATTTTTATTTTAAGTTTTAGGGTGCGATAACTCTCATATTTAGAGTTATGTTAGTATAGTTTTTATAGCATTTTTAGCATTTAAGCTAGTTTTATTACATTTTATTATTTTTTTCAACATAATTATATTTGATTTGATTTTTATCATTTTTAGAGTTAGTTCAGATTTACTTGTTATATTCCTCTTTACAGTTTAGGTTTCGAATAAATAAAGGAAGGCTTGGAGTATAAAATAAAAAGTAGTGAAGAGAAGTCTTCCGCTACACCGAATTTGAGTGTGCTGGAGCACAATCTTCAATTCAAAATTTCCAAACAACCAAGCAATCTGCTCCACCACAATTCTGCATCTATTGGAGTGGAACGATTAAAACCTTAAAAGTAAAAAGTGACAATTTAATAGGATAATGGGAGAAAAGGGTAAAGAATCATCTTGGAGGCTAAGGAACAATTCTCTCACACTAAGAAAAACTTCAAGCTTACAAAGACGAGAAGAAAAAGAGATCCGAAGTGCTCGACATTAGTTTGTTAATTATTTTTCTCTCTAGATTTTTTCTTTTTACTTTTTCTAAATGAAAGTTTTCTTTGAATTTTCTCTTGTGATGTTTTCTCAAATCAACATGAACTAAACTCTCTTTTCTTGGAACAATTATGGATCTTATTTTTAGTTAATTAATTTATTTAGTCCCATGCTTATTTAATTTGTTTGTTTGGCCACCAAGTTGTATTAATCTAATAATTTTGATTTTTCTTGGATAAGAAAATTAAGATTTAGATCTCCACTGAATAGATTGGGATTAACTTTAATAGCGTCGACGAACAATTTAATTTGTGGCTAAGATAGGAATATACCTGATACCCTAATCAACCCAATAGGTTTGATCGTAGTGACTTCGCCCAACTTGCCTAGCATATGAATATAACTAGTGGGAAAAGGGGATCAACTTAGCTAGTTACTGGAAGGGTCTAGTTAATGTCATTGAATTTTGTGTTGATAATTACGTAGATTGAACAATTGACTAGAGATAATTGATTAATTGGAATAGGTAAAGTTAGAGTTCCAAGAGCTTAAAAATCTATTAAGATACTTAGTAATTTTCATTATTGTAGTTTAATAGAATTTTCATAATATTCTTATTTTAATTTTGGTAGTAATTAAAATTGATTTTTTTATCTAGACTAGATAAACTTGAATAGTTGGTACTTAGCAATTTGGAATTTGGTACTCCTAGGAACAATATTTTCTTATCACTTTATTACTTGATTCGGCACGTGCACTTGCGTAAAGAATTTTCACTTGATTTTACACGAATATTTCTCGTCACTACTTTTTTACTCTATGCTCCAAATCTTCCATTCTTAATTTGAAACCTACAATGGGAAGAGAAAAATAGCAAATAAACTCGAACTAAATCTAAAATTAATAAAATTCAAATAAAACATAACTAATCCGAAAAATTATAAAATGCACTAAAAACTAATCTAAATACCAAAACGCTGTAAAAAAAATTATACTAACATAGAGTTATTACACATGTTATAGGCTCACTCTCATACATCTATAATAACACTCTTCACAACTAGAGGTGTTCATGGATCGGGTCAAACCGGATTTAAGTATGATATTAACATACTTTATGTTTGTCCGAGCTCGGCCTGATCCGAAATATGGACCTAAAATTTTGCCCAAACCCGCTCATATTTGCAAAAGACTAACTCAAACCCATTTTAGGCTTGCCTATATTATATTTATTTTTTTTTAAAAAGATTTATTTTATTTTATTTTAATATTTAATAATTTTATACATTTTTAATTTATTAATTTTTTATATAGTCATCTTAATATTATTTCAATGTTTATTTTTTAAAGTGTTTTAAATTACATAATATATAAAAAAAAACATAATATAAAATATTATAAACTAAAAATGGATCAAGTTTGTTTAAGTCCAAGCCCGACCCATATTTTAAACGAACTTAATTTTTTTACTCAAATCCATTTTTGGTCTTAATATTTTGCTCAAACCCTCTCAAATTTCAAACGAACCTTCAAATTTAAACAAATGACCCGACCCATTAACAGGTCTATTCACAAGTAAGCCTTCCTATAGAAAGCTTAATATAAGCACATAAAACACATTGATTTGCATTCGTTCAATGAATTGAAATTGTTCATTGTTTGATTAAAAAACTAATACTTCAATAACAAAGTTAAGAGTAGCCTACTTGAAAAAGATCAAATCTGATCTCCATCACATTACCTCATATAAGTTATCATTATAGCTTGGACAATATTTGAGATAAATATAAGGAATATCCAGTTTTGTCTTCATTGCATATCTATTTAAGGAAGAAAAGATGGTCCGTATTTACTCTAATTCTATTTCCTTGCAATCAACAATAATTTTTTCAAATATGCTATACAATCAGTGCTGAAGTTAGAAAATATTTTAGGGATCGAAATTAAATTATATTTTTTTACAATAATAAAAATATAATTTTACTATTTTAATAGTTTATATTTTTATAATTTTTAAAAGATTATATCAAATTTTTATCTTTTTGGGGGTCAAAGTATAATTTTACCATTATAAATTTAAAATTTTAAAAGCCCTAAATAAAAATTTTCCATTTTAGGGGGCAGAGCCCCTGTCAACCCCTTGGATTCGCCATTGTATATAGTATCTCATTATAAAATTACATTGATCGCATTATTATTAGGACTTTACCCTCTTGTAATTCACCAAAAGAAATTTATCTACCTAAAGTAAATGTAATATAAGCAAAACCTGTTGCATTATTATTTGAAGAAAGTAGCATAAAAAATAAACCCTGTGTTTTGTTCTGATGATCAAAAATATTTATTGTTTTAGGTATGGCCTGGGTTCAAATTGTGACAACCTCGTTATTGTTAGGACTTTGACCATCATTAGAAAAGTAGCATAAAAGTAATTTTTTTTGATCGAATTATCCCCTTAATTAACTATTTATACTATGATAGACTTTAGTTTGACCTACTTTTCATGTTGCCAATTTGAGAGAAAATAGCATAAAATATTGAGAGAGAGAGAGAGAGAGAGAGATCAAAACTAAGCTTAATCTATTAATCTGAATAATCACTTTTGAAATATTAAAATAATCAAAATTGAGATTAATAAATTTAATGGTAACGCAATATCAAAGCATTTTTTTTCCTGCTAATAAAAATTTATGAAAACAAACTCTATAATTAATGAAAAAGGAGAGATAATAATAAATTTAGTTTTTAATTTTTCATTTTTATTAATTTAATTTTTTTAATTATATTTAATTATTAATCTTTTAAAAGAATTAAAAAAAATTTAAAATAAATGCTGACTAAAATATTATTTTTTTAATAATATTAACGTGACCATCCACATAAGTTCATACTAATATAATATATTAATCTTATGTATTGCATCAATAAATAATTTAGAATAATCTTTTATGAAATAAAAACATGAAATTCAATTAATTTTAAATCATAAAATTTTTTTTTATCTAAAAGAGATCCTATATCAATAATTTAATTTTACATTATGATCACATTTGTTTTCTTTAAAAATATGCTCTCTTTTTTTTCCTCTCTTCTCTCTCTCTCTCTCTCTCTCTCTCTCTTAGATGAGGCTAAGGCTATCATTACATGTTTTCTTGAGAAAGAGATAGCCAGTTTTCCTCAGCCTCATTTTTTTATTTCCTCTCATTTCCTTATAACTTTCCCTTTTTATTACTTTTTTCTTGGCTATATATTTCATCTCCTCTTTGCAACAAGGAAGAGAGTTTTTCTTCTTAAAAAAAAGAAAAGAAAAGAAAAGAAAAGAAAACTCACTACTGCAAAGAGCAACAAAGAGGAAAGAAAAGGAGAGAAAGAGAAAGAAAGAGACGACACACAGATACAGTGAGAAAGAAAGAGACAGAGAAAGGAAAAGAAAAGAAAAGAAAAGAAAGGAGTGAGGGAATTGAAGAAGGCTTTCAGTACCACAGGAAGAGAAAACGATGTCTAAGAGCTTTACATCCTTTCATACTCTGCAACTCTAGCAAGGTCTGCTTATGGTATATAATTAATTATGTTACGGTCTCTTCATATATGAACTCCGTAGCTCAATTTTATGAAAGGGTTACCACCAAATGAAGAGATAGAACTTTGATCCCTTGTTTTTTTCCTTTGTCCTTCTGTATATAATATCGTTTATGTTATGAACAACACTAATTTCAAGATGGGTGTTTATCTGTTGTTGTTTATGGGTTACCCATCCATAGATGAAGGGAAAGAAGGTGAAGGACAGAAGAGTTCGAGGGTTGGCAAAAGGAGAGCAAGTAAGCAAAGCAAAGGATATATAGGATCATGAAGAAGAAGATATTGATATGGGAATAGCTACATCACCAGTCATCCCATCAATTCTTCATCAAATTCCATTTCAAGAAAAGAGTAATCATTCTACAAATTCTATGTCCCAAGATTACCACCACCAAGCAGCTGCTGGCATCTTCAGCTTCTCCAATGGCTTCGAGAGATCAGCCATGAGCCACCAAGAACAACACCAACACCAACAGCAGCAGCAACACTTAGTACAGCAGATCCGGAGAGACAAACAAAGAGTTCAAGGCTTTGAGCCGCCGAGTCTACCATTAGTAGGGATCGAATCAAATACTCTTCCTGTTTATGAAACCGAAGGTATGTTATCAGAGATGTTCAATTTCCCTACAGCTGTGGCCGCTTCTGCCGAGTTATTAGTCCAGCACGTAGAGCCTAATTATCGAGCACACAGGCCACCGGGTAATAGCAACGAGTGGTTTAGCAACAGGCGGGGTGTGGTTGGGGGTTTGGGACTGGTAGGTGAATCAAAGAGTCATGATAACCGTGACACTTTAGCAGCTCAACAGCAACATCAGCAGTTACCAAGCATTAATGCCGACTCAGCAGCTGCCATGAATCTTTTCTTGATGAATCCACAGCCAAGATCACCTCCCCCTGCTCCTCCATCATCTTCTGCTAATACTCTCCACATGTTGCTTCCAAACCCATCTACTTCTCTTCAAGGGTTTAATATATCTGGTCCAGCTGGAGGGACTTTCCGTACTACAAGTACTGTACTATCTCCACCTCAATTTACTTGGGTTCCTAATAGTGCTCATGAAGGAGATGACACCGGTTCCCAGCTAAACAACTCAAGTCAAATTGGAGGTGTTGTAGAAGGCCAAGGCCTTTCGCTTTCTCTCTCATCTTCTTTGCAACACTTGGATGCTGCCAAAGCTGAAGAACTGAGGATGTACTATAATCACGAAGCGGGTTCTTCTTCTGCTGCTGCTGCTCAATTTCACTACAAGAATTTGGCTACCCATAATCATCATCATCTGCAAGGTGAAGTTGGGGAAAACCATCAAGTTCACGTTGGGTTTGGATCCTCGTTAGTAATGGTTAATGTGTTGAGAAACTCAAACTATGTCAAAGTTGCTCAAGAATTGTTGGAAGAATTCTGTAGTGTTGGAAAAGGCAACTTTAAGAGAAACAAGTCTGGTAGAAACAGCACAAACCCTACTTCTAACCCTCCCGGTAGTAACTGCGAAGGTGGTTCTTCATCATCAACAAAAGACCATCCTCCTTTATCAACAGCTGATAGAATTGAACATCAAAGAAGGAAGGTCAAACTTTTATCCATGCTTGATGAGGCATGTAATCTCTTTTCTCTTTTCTTATCTTCTCTCTCTCTCTCTTTCAATAGTCAAATACTCAATCTTTTTTTATTGTTTTACTCCTTTAAGCACACAAATAAGAAAATCCCGACCACCATTTTTAAAATAAAAGAAAACCCAGATTGCAACAAAGCCGGCAGATGCAATAGGACTCCATAGGTCGTCTAGTGGTAGAGTTTTTGAATAAGCCTTCTCTTCGATTTTTCTATTCCTTAAATTTCGTGTCTCAAAGATTGTATTGGTGGTTGTGTTTAAGATATTTAGTTGACGTAATATGAATTTAAAATATCAGTTAGCTTGTTCACAATCCTAATAAACGTGACATATTCGTTGCACCATACATACCCATCATCATAATAATATTGCAAGAAAAGGTATTAATTAATATAGCTTGGTTGACAATGGAGAAAAGAGTTGTTGTTTCCTTTTCCTTTCATTTTCTTATACTATTTGTCTTTGTTTACTCACACAAGCCCATCAATTGGCGCTGTAGGATATTGTTTTCTCCCTCCACTTTCCATTAACAAATCATGTCACTGTAGCAAGCTTTGATTCATGCATTGATTCTTTTGGGGTTTAACTTAACCTAGTCATGTCAAAATGATTAGAATCAAGGATGTCAAATCATGTCATGGAGTCAGCATTGTTGTCTTTTTCCTATATTACCAACACTAACAACTAGGGAATTCAATGGTTTGCAGGTGGACCGGAGATACAACCATTACTGTGAGCAAATGCAAACAGTGGTGAACTCGTTTGATCTAGTGATGGGTTTCGGGGCAGCGGTGCCTTACACAGCCCTTGCAAAGAAGGCAATGTCAAGGCATTTCAAGTGTTCGAAAGATGCAATAACAGCACAATTGAAGCATAGCTGTGAGGCACTAGGGGAGAAAGATGGAGCTGGGAACTTAGGCATAACAAAGGGAGAGACACCGAGGTTAAGGGTGTTAGAACAAAGCTTAAGGCAACAAAGAGTCTTCCATCAAATGGGAATGGTGGAACAAGAAGCTTGGAGACCACAAAGGGGGCTGCCTGAACGTTCTGTCAACATTTTGAGAGCCTGGCTTTTCGAACATTTTCTTCACCCGTACGTTTTTTTATTGTCTTTATTAATATTATCTCATACTAGTCTAACACTAAAATCTGAAACACAATCTATCATAAATAAGTATTTTTATGGTGACATAAATGACCATTTATTACTTCACAAAATCCAACTCTTTTTTCTCCTCTGTGATTAGTGTTTAGAGAAAAACAATAATGCAGACTTTCCCTGGATGTTGCCAAAAAGCTGTTAAAAGCCCTTAATTTCCCCTCAGCTTTTATATAGCTTTTACTTTGTCACTCACAGACCCAGAATTTAGTTATTAAAAAGCAACTTTATTCAAGCATAAGTTCACAGAGATGGCAGTCCTTATTAACATAACAGACCATTTTTCTCTCACTGTCTCATATTGTCATAATTCATGAACATGCCCAAACATACAAACAAAAAGACTTTTTGCTTTTCTTTTGTTTTTATTACTATACTAATTAAGAAGTCATATAAATGTAAATAGTGAGAGATGTTGAAATCAGCTGAAAGAAAAAAAAAAAAAAAAAGAACTGCTGTTGTTGCTGATGATGTTTCATCTCTTAGAAGAGATTCTCATGCCCAGGCAGGGAAAAAAAAAGAAAGCAAGAAAGGGTTCAATCCCATCTAAGGGTGTAAATGAAAAATGGGTGGCTCTTTATAAGGTATTGGGCAATGACTCTGATGTCATTTTCTGGTCTTTCTCTCAGGTACCCAAGCGACGCTGATAAGCTACTGCTGGCTCGACAGACTGGTTTGTCCAAAAATCAGGTCGTTTCTCTTAAATTTATTAATAATAGACACATGTTTACATTGATATAACATACATCTTACAATAATGCCAAACAGTGGTAAGAACTAAGAAGAAGTGAAAAGGAAAGACCATAGGAAGTTCAGAAAAACTTGCATGGATTTAGGGTTTTATTTCTCTGATCTTTTTCTTTCTTTTTTACTTAACTGTTTTCAGATAATTTTGTTCTTTTAAGTTTTGACATTCCATTTTAGAAAAGAATTAGATATGAAGAAACCCTTTCCTTATGATTCTTTACCCCACGACATAGATTCTGGTTTCTGAAATAGGAAGAGATAAATACTGAATGGGTGAGGGGACTTAGCAGATTATTATTATTATATGTTTAAAGTGCATACAGAGACAAAGTACACAGACAGATGAGACATGAAAATGTTTAGCTTGGCTTCTCTCTCCTCCTTTTTACTTGTCTGATTGTCTCTCTCTCTCCCCTTAATTTATCCTTCCAACACGATAAATCCCCATAAATAAACCTAAGATAAAGTTCAAAGTAAAGAGCAGTAAACTCTTTTAGCTGCTGTTTTTCCTTATCCATAGTTATATTCATTCAATTTTTTTATAGCCACCATGCTGTTATATAATTAACTCTTATGTCAGTTAAGTTTAATTAGTTTCATGGAAACAAGAAACACGTGGCTGCTGCTGTAACATGCAAAGTACATATGTTAGGAAAGACAAACACCTAACTCTAGCCCCATGTATCTATGACTCTGAAGTAAAAAGATGGTGATTTCGAGGTCATAAATGGAGTGTTCCCCCACCTTAATAATCATGCCTGCTTTTAGACATTTCTCAAGTTTTCTTGGAGCTTTACTGTAAGAAACAGACATCATTATTGAGGCAAAACGTGAGAAATTGACGATTAGACATTACCTATTGTTTCACGAAGTACGGAACTTCTGTTTTATGCTTTAATTAATTATATTTTTTATTTTAAATGTTAAAAGGAAGCTAAGTAGTTGTTAAAATGAAAACCAAACAATGATTGAATTGTTGTCTTTGCCAGGGATTTTAAATGCATGTGGTGTTAAATGTAATGAAATGAATGTTTGCGTAATTTGCAGGTTTCAAATTGGTTCATAAATGCCAGGGTTCGATTGTGGAAACCCATGGTGGAAGACATGTACCAACAAGAGATTAAAGAAGAGGATGAAGATAATAATGAGGGACACAACAACAACAACAACAACAACAGTGCACAGAAATCGACACCATCGACACCTGGAGGTGCAGCAGCATCAAAGCCGTCAGAACCACCACCAACAACCGTAGCAGCAGGAGGCAAAAGATCCGAAATCAATGTCATGGAAAACGACCCATCACTCATTGCAATCAATAGACCAGGCTTCTCGGAAAACCAAGCAAAACAGTGCACCCACCACGACACTAGTGCTACCAACACCACTATTATTGCTACTGGTCCTCCTCCTCCCACCACCTTCAAAGCCACTGCCACTGAGGTGGCGCCACCCTTTTCCTATGGTGTCGATGGCACCCCCACGTGCCGTTGTGGCAGCATTGTTTCAGCCGATTATGGGACCACCACCAGGCCTGTTAATAACAGTGACATTGGTTCTACGCTCATAAGGTTCGGGACCAGTACTGGTGATGTCTCCCTCACCTTAGGGCTACGCCATGCTGGAAACATGCCCGAGAATACTTCTTCTTTCTCAGTTAGAGACGTTGGGGGGCTGTTAAATTGAAAATACATATTCCACATTAATAGTTAAAACAATTTTCATTTCCATTTTTATCTTCTTCAATTCTATTAATTAAGAAACAAAGAATGTATAAGGATAAACGTAGCCTTAAGTTAGCAACTTATATTTGGCCTTAGCATTAATGTATAGTAGATTGTTTCACTGCTACTTGTACTTTAGGCTTTTTGTATACCCTTTTCTATTTTCTAGAATAACACCAAATATTTATTCATGGCTTTACAAGGATATAAAACAACCCCATGCAATTTTTATTTTTTTTTGAGTGAATTATAAGGAGAGGGTAAAATTTTAACAGTAATGCGATTAACGAGACTCAAATTCAGATCACACTTGAAATAATAAACACCCTTAACCATCGTACCAACACACTAAATTTAATGCAATCTTACCTCTAAGTGTTAGATTAACGTTTATTTTATCAATTAATGCTTAATTGATACTGCAAAGTAATGTTAGTTTACCCTCAACTTGTGCTCTCCCCAATCAACCAACTACAAAATGTATGTAAAAAGTATGTATAATTGTGTCTCGGCATATGATTGAATATCATGGAGAGTAGTGCATTTCTTATTTGCTATTTGTGTCAGACGCTGTTGTCATTGCTTAATGATTCCTTGTAGGTATGTTGACCGTCCAAAAATAAATAATTTTTAAAAAATAATTCAACAACAAGATAAAATATTTTAATGGGAAACTGCCAATTGAGCACTCCGTTTTGACACACTTTCATTTTGATAACTTAAAATAAATTTGTAATTTTGTCACCGTCATTAAAGAATGCCTTCAATTTCGTCAATCAAGCGTTAAATATTTAATGGCAGTTGATTTTAGACATAAAATCATATACAAATTATGTTTACACTTTCATTTTGGTCATATAACTTCAAAGTCACTTTCATTTGGTATCAAATTCGAACCAACCCCAAATTATTTTTCGAGGTATTATTGCCTCGAGCTTCCTCCCTTCCATGTTGCATGAAGTTTTGGTTGCTCGAGCCTTGCCGCCATCGTCAAATGAGAATGAATTAAACTCCCCAACTTCTTCGATTGGCACCTTCTCTACTATGGCCAGAAAGTGTATTAACTTTTCTAAACTTTCATTCACTATCGGTTTAAGCTCCATGTTAGTGATTAGTTCAGATGTCACTTCTACTTTTACAGTTAGCTTTGCTACTATGTCTATTGGATCAAAGACCATTTCAACTATGTTCAACTCATCTTCATGATCTTCAGTTAAAAGCTCAGGTTGAATCACACCAGAAATCTCATCACGATCATCAATAATGCAAGGGTCCTCCTGATCCGAGTTGTGAACGTCAGACATGTCCTCTTTCCTAGGAGGCAGCACTTCGAATATTTATTGCATCATTTTTATTATTTGCGGCATCATGTCTGCCATGCATGACAATACCTCGGAGTTGTCCGTCCTGGTGGTTTCACATGAGGGCATCTCATACGAATCACAGAGAGGCTTGTTTGAATGTTTGGGCATATCATCATTTTCTTCAAGTGTCTCACCTAAATTACCAGTGGACTCATATCGATGTTCATCTATATCAGTATATTGTTCATTACTCCACTGGTATGTTGAGACTTCATTTTTGTGTTGGCTCCGCTTTATCATAAACAATTTTTTTATTTTCCATGATCTCCCATTATACTTCCTCCTAGTATATTTCGTCATCAAAGCCCATCTCATCATTGAACCACATGTAATTTGTTTCATCCATGTTTGAATGATTTTCTCGGATTAGTCCTTATGGATCAGTGACAGACTAAAAAAATATTACTCTCCTCTGAAGCATATACTGAAATCAAAATAAAATAGTTAGTAAACATAAATTGATTGAAATGAAAATAAAATAAGATCGTATCTATAATTTAAAATTTTCCTAATTATTCTATTAAACGCAAAAATTAAAACTAATTCGATAACATTGCCTCCCCGTCAACGGTGTCAACAACTTGATCACCTCCGAACATACTAACGTCCAGAGTGTGAATACTACAATAAAGATATGGAATTAAGGCGGTGTCCGCAAGTATACGGGTCATGTTGTAATATAGTTACAACGAAGTAAGTGAGTACTTCAAGGATCGTACTCAAGGGAGGCGAGTAATAAATTAAAGTTAACCTAAACGCAAATAGAATTAATTAGTAATTTAAATAAATTATATTACGATACAATATGAAGTAGAGATTTTTGGGTTTTTTATAAATAAAAACTGCATAAATAAAAAGAACTTCAAAAAACTAATTTCTAAATTTAATCAAAAGTAGACATGGATGATTAGTTTGCTTCAGTGGTCATAACTAATTCCTATTTCAAGTTTCTATTCAA
Organism: Kokia cookei; assembly: GCA_039519145.1. NCBI lineage: Eukaryota > Viridiplantae > Streptophyta > Magnoliopsida > Malvales > Malvaceae > Kokia > Kokia cookei. The sequence goes on from CM076909.1 coordinate 16,477,946, forward strand.
TCAACTAGTCGCTACCCTAGTAGGATCTTCCAATACGTCCACTAAAATAACGAGTCAGAAAAAACTACTTATCTCTCAACCTCACAGTCCAGACCGATTCGGAGGCTAAGGTGTTCACTGATAGGCAATATCAATTTTTGGGTTAATTTCCACCTAAATGACTACCTAAGATCGTCAAGCCTAGGGTTTAAATTCTCCCAAACAGCTAATCCGCAAAGAAAACCCTACATAGCAATTTGTTAATAACAGTTCCACTCACTAATCCTCCATAAGAGGATTAGTTTCTCATGGAATCAATAAACATCATAAACTTAATAGGAAAGACGTGCATAAAGAATAAACCGATAATAGAGTTTAGAGAATCCTGTTTTGTATTCGATTGATATGGTGTGGAAATCCTCAAATGTTTGATCGCGTTTACAAACCAAGTTCTCCGAAGAACACGAAAAGAAAAGAAAAACCTAAGAATAAACCTAAAGCCTAAGGGAAAGAAAAACTGAAAACTAAATTTACAAATAAAATTTAAAATATGAAAAAGTTTTCCCTAACATGTGTTTAATGAGCCTATTTATAGATTTAGGGTTATTGTCATCCTCAACCCTAAGTCAGCTGACACTCTCGTGTTTAATGTTTGATTGTGCATACCAAAACACCCCTGGTTCGTAAATTCTTCCCGTATAGGGCTGATGTCACGACATCCTCATGCCTGTGTCGTGACATCGAAGGCAGTATTGAAATTCTTGCATTTTGCTCCCTTTGTTGCGACATCAAACTCCCCATGTTGCAACAAAGTGACCAATATTGATTTTGTACACCTTCTAATGTCTCCTGCACACTCGCTAAGTACGTTAGCTCATCCTTAGGCCTCATTCGGTCCCTAAGATCAATAAAAGACTCAAATTACACATTTTATTGAATGTAAATAAAACTATGAAAACATAACTAAAGTATAATGAAAATGCTAGTATTCAAGCTCCTCAAGTATGAAAACTAGTTCAATCTGCTACACCGAATTACGACAGACCACATATGCATGGAGGGACAATATGGTAGTATTATTGATTGTTAAACGAAATGTTAAAACTATTGTTGCATGGCATATTGTGGATACTCATTGAAAAGTACATGTTGAAAAGATTGAACAGTTAAACGTGCATGTGTGTATTGTGAAAAATATGATGGTTTGGTAAACTGAATTCGTTCGAGTGGTTTTAGTTGATTGTTAATGTTTGTTTGCTTAAGTAGCAAACTCGAATTACCGTATTGAGCTGATTGATATGTGAAACTATTTGTTATTATTGTTAAGAATTGAATGTTGATTTGGTTTATTGTAAAGGAACTTACACTGAGTTTTCATAGCTCACTTCTTTTCAAATAACCCAACAAATTAAGACGCGGACTCGACATGCAAAGGGTCTCAACTTGTTCTCACAAATTGATTATTATTATTATTATCACTACTATCGTTTAATCTTATTGTAAACTGTGGTACAAGATAATATTTTAATTGCATCATTTAGGATGTATTTCATTAATTATTATGAATAGGGAATTTATATAGATGCAATAGTTTATACTTAATATTTATTACCAAGAGTGATTTTAGAATGTTATTTATTTATTAAGTGTTTTAAACGGGTTAATTTATTATAGATTTATTTTTCACTGTTAAAATTAATTTAGTTTTAAATTCATAAAATCAACATAATCACTCATATAAAACAGGTTTAATAGTAAAAATTGACTTGTAAAAAGATCGAGTCACCTCGGTGACGAATATGATCTCTTCGACTTGGATCAACCGTCTAGGCAGGGTTAGGCAGGAGATGAAGATTTGTCCTAAAAAGTTACAAATCATTTGTCTGTGGCAGAATAATAAGAAACTCAAATATTAAAAATAAAAGAATGAAGAGGGAAAGAGCTTTGCTTCAAATTCGAATATGATTCAGGACTAATGTGATTACTGGTACAGCAAGAAGGTCTTAAGTAAAAAAAGAAATAAACAAAGCATATGTAAAGCAACAAATACCCTTTACCTAATATGTTGCTTTTGGATGATTTGAGAAAAGAAGATGAAACGATGAATGGAATTTGAATCCAAGAATGCATGGTTCCAATCAGAGATGAAAGGATCAGCTAAAGCTGCAAAATAAATACAAAAGAACCCTTATCCCTCTCAAAACGCTTCACTGTCAGCAACAGATAAGTGTAGCAAGTAATGTCACTTTCACTTGTGTTTCCCATTTTCTTGATTTGAGAGAGAAAACTTAACGATTCATTATATCAATTTATCACTTTCCGAGGCACCTTACAAAAAAATTGAAATTGGTTTTTAGGGATCATCACCAATCAATTAAAATGATTGATGAGTCTCCACTCCACTCCAGCTTCTATGCTAATCTAGGTTGACATTTTTAACCCTACTCTTGTTTGCGTTTGATGGAGAGAGAGGGTGGTCCTGAATCCGGAATACTGGTCCTTTTTTCTCCGACGACTCATCCAAAACCTTGTATCAGACAATTCAATGAATCGCCTTTTGGGTTTCTGTCTTGTTTGTGGAGTATATAAATGGCAAATTCAATGCAAAACAAACAGACGATAAGTTGATATTAGAGCTTTTAATTTTCACATTCATTATTCAGAAATGAACCTACACAACAACAGATGCCAGATGACTCTCCCCACTTGGACGTTTGGGTTTGGCCCAAAATGATGCACCCACAGTCACAATTCTGGATAGGCACAGATGAGGCTGGATGGATTGGCATTGCCTACAATATCCATCTCATTGGAGCACAGCATATGGTCTAATAAATGTTCTTCACCACCACACCTCGAATGCCCTTTGGAGATTTGGGCAGTTGTCACCAGCCTTCACAAAGCTGCCCAACCCACCAAGCTCAATGCTTTGCTGATCATATTTCTAATTAAAAATAAATTTACTGAGACTTAACTCGATTAGCATGAATATTATTATCAATACAAGAGAACGTAAATTTCAATGTATTAAATCGTATCATCCTCCTATTTAGAAGTTGAAGAGGGATTATGAATAGTTCTAAGTACTATGCCAAAAGGAATAGATACCCTTAATAATCAAGCCATCACACGGGATATGCATCATCAGTGCTACAACACCTGAGGCCATTTGAAGCAGCAAAAAATATCGAAAAAGAAGTTGGGTCTTAAAACTTCAGCCCAATGAAGAAAACAACAAAAATATGTCCAGCACTATTTCTGGGGTCACTCTCCAGCTCAAGTCAACCAAATTGCAATCAAACTCAAAAAAAAACTTTTGTCATTGCCCCATTTTTGTTGCAATGAAAATATAAATCTTTTTAACAACTAATATTAGGTGAGAGGTCGTACTTTTGGCTTCTTTTTTTTCCTTAGGCCACCAACCCTTCAATGTGATGCCGAGCATTTTTATCTTATATTTAAGTGTTGGGATTAGGATTTGAGGTTTGATTTTAAGTTTTCAACTAATAACTTGAGCAAATAGTTTTTAGATTTTGTTTTAGTTGAAGGATTAATAGTTCTAACTTCTAAGATTTGCTTCAATTAAAGAACATTATTTGAGGAACCCAATGCTTATTGAAACAAGAATATGCGAAAATAAAGAATAGGTTCAGATGTGCTTTTCAAAAATTAAGAATTTAGTTTCTGTACTTGTGTTTTTAGGAATTTAATTTCTCTATTTTTTAGATTTCAAAATTCAAAAAAAAAAAAATTTCAGTTAAATTTATTGTCATGATATTTTGAAATAATAATTAAAAAATTACACTTGATAGCCATGTAATTGAAAAGAGATGTTGTAATTAACCCGAATTTAACAACAACAAAAAAACAGTATTAATAGTTGAAATTGAATTTTGAGATCTGAAAAGTAAAGGGACCAAATTCACAGTTTTCAAAAAGTACAAGGACTATCGGCAAATTTTAACCTAAAGAATATGGAGGCTCCACCACCTTTGTGTTTACCTGGTCAGTGTCTTTTATTAATGGCCTTTTTGCTCCAAATATACCATACTTTCCTTTTACTTTTATGGAACTCCTTTATTCCATTTATCTTCCTTTGAGAATGTTTGAACCCTAAAGCCCAAAAAAAAAGACAAAGATAATCTGCTTAAAAAGAGTTGAAATATCACATTAGACTTTATTCTGCTTGCTTGCTTTTCTTTTGTCAAAATTAAATGAAGCAATGAATGGTTTAAAATAAGATCTAATATGGGTTTTCTGAAATAATTTAGTGTAGGGGTGCATTTAATTTTTTTTTTTTTTTTTTTTTACGTTACGGTATCATTATAGTATTTAATTTTACCGTTATCAATGTTTTTATACTAATCGCATATAAACATACCGTTCATCCAAACCCCCACTTAAATGATTTGAGCTTACAACATGTTTTACTTTTTCTCTTTACAGACAAAGGGCCACAAGTTTCTATATATTATTAACATTCCACCACATCGTATAAATGGGAAAAAGAAGAAAAAAAGTAGAACCTTTAAAAATCACATCCCAAGAATATGCGCATCAGCGTTTCCCGGAGAAGTTCAATTTACAGATAGACATTGTGGTACCTAACTGTCAAGGAACCGAAAGTATAAATATAAAATATTAAAATTTTGATTTCATTTAATTCTCACATATAATTGATATATCATTATTTCATATTTATCGAAATAGCTGGGCAAATTCAAATTGTTCTTGCATTTTTTTATTTTTTTGCTTCTGTTTGTTTATCGTTTTGCCCTTCCGTTACTAATATAAATAGAGGGTTAATTCTTGACTCTGTTGGAAAAACATTTTTCTCTTATGTCTTCCTTTCCGATTTGTTTATAAATTCTGTTAATTTTTTCAATAAAATTAAAATTTTATATGTGTAATTATATCAAATTAAAGTTCATATAATTTTGATATATATATATATTCATATTATTAGATATTTACTGAAGTAAAAAATCACTTTCACTTTCATATGCTCATGCTCGTGCTCATGTGCTTTCATTTTCTTCTTTTTTCTTTATAGCTCTGTTATCCCCTCTCTCCCTCTTTCTTCTTCAACCAAGTACTTAGCCAGGTGGTCACCACTACTATCACCACCAATGGTTGCTCCGGCCACCATCAAGCGGTTTCATATTAAGTTGGAAATATGATGCAGTCGAAACTAACTAAAAATATAACTAAGGCAAGTGCACCTATCAATTAATAGTATAGTTACGGTGAGCACAGATATCGTTCCCACGAAGACTAAAAGTACTAGTAATAGCTGTCTTTCTATTATCTAACCGATCGAATAAAATGATTGTTTTAAACTAATTTAACTAAATTAATAAACTAAAAGTGCGACAAATATTAAAGTAAGAAATAATAAGTGTTTTTATACCAAGAAGCAAACAATACCTAGGAAAGACTCCATCTAGATTTCATCTGCCATTGTCATTCTGAATTAAGCAATTTATTCACTTAGTATTTTGATCCGTAAAAATCCTTAAAGTATGCTAATATCTCTATTCAAGCATAAAAGCAACTGACTCTAGGTTGATTAATTAAAAAAAATTTCTAATTAAAACCCCTATTATCGCATTAATTCGATCTATGGATTCTCCTATTAGATTTGACTCTAATCCGGTAGATTTATGTCGTCCTATTTCTAAGATTGTATGCAACTCCACTCAGTTATGCTAGATCTACTCTTAAACATGATTTATTCTTCCTCTGATTTAAGCACATCAAATAAGAATTAATATCTCAAGAATATTAAATCAAGAATTAAACACACATAATTGAGAACAAAATCTAAGTATTTATTGCGTAAAATCAGAAATCAAATGACAGAACTTAACCTAGGTTTCATCTCCCCTAAGTATTTAGGAATTTAGTTCATGCTAATAAATGGAAACATCTCAAAGACAATATAACCACAAAATGAAGAAAAACTCGTAATAAAATCAAAAGAATTTAGAAAGAGGTTTCAATCTTTATGGAGATCTGCTTCAAAGACGACTTCCATGATGTTTCTTCATTTGTTTCCTTCAATAATCTCTAACGGTTAGGGTTTGGGGAGTGAAGGATTTTACTAACAATTGGAAGTGTCTTCTCATATCACTCTATCCCCTATTTATAATACTTGAAAAAACTCTAGTTTGATCCAAATTAAATTCTTAAAAGATAATTTGAATTAAATCTAAATAATAATTCCCTAATTGGATCCAAATTAAACTCTAAATTATAAAGCCTAAAAGATAAATATAAACAATATAATAATAATAATTCTAAATATTAATCCTAAAAAATAAATTTTAAATTTAAATAAAGTCTTATGTCCAATAAATCTCTTCCTAACTCTTCCACATTCACACTTTTACCCCAAATTTTTCTTTTTATCTTCGATTTAGTCCATGGCCATGTGTCCAGCCCGTGTGGCTCCTAAAATCTGCTCTTTTTGTTCGGTTTTCGCTTGTTTTTAGCTCCTTTCGCTCCCAAATGCTTTCCTAAGTATAGAAACATGAATTTAAAGGATTATGAACATAAAATTCATTATTTTAAATAGATTAATCATCCAAAAACGCATTAAGAATGAGGCTAAAACATATTACTTTTGGCACTTATCAAATATCCCCACACTGAAGCATTTGCTTGTCCTCAAGCAAAATTCTCAACCCACATTCAAGTTAACTTTCTTAATTCTTCATTTTTATCAATAATGTTTCAGGATAAATTGCAAACAATCATGCATTGGAAATTCATCTAATAGAACACTAAAGATTCAAGCAATTTAAGCTACAAAATTTTTAGCACAAAAATATAGGTGTCTCCCCTTATCTAAATAATTACCTTAAATTCAAAATCAACAAGAATTGACATCCTCACTAAAGATTCACTCAAAGCACTCAAAGTGTTTAAGGTTCATTAAATAAGTTCTCAATTGTCAAACACAAAATGTTATTACCATAAGCTTGCTTGAAAGTCAAATCTCCACCACTATAAAATGACATGATACACAAATCAGGAGGTTTTACAAGGTTGTAATGGGGCTAAGGTTATCGGTATGAAAAGGCTAGAAGAATTGGTTAAAATCGAGATCAAGTTGATAAATTACCAAACTAGGAAAAAAAACAATCAGTTGCTGAATTGAAAGAAAATAAATGAACACAAATAATAATAAAAAATAAACGTGAGCTTTTCAACAATATATGGAACTAATGATTCTAGCTCAAACACACTTTTGTCTTTTTTTTCTCAATTTTCTTTTTTTTTCAATTTTTCTTTTCGACTTTTTTTTTTTTTTCTAAACAATAAAATTTAGCAATTCAGATAGTAGAACATAGTTAGGCAACTTAACAAAATCAAATCTCGATAAAAAGAGAGTCAATAAATGGGTAAATTTACCACAAATATATGGATCATGGGTTAATATTATGGGTTAATGAATAGAACGGTGTTAGGCTTAATGGGGCTCACTAGGGGTTAATTTATTAGGTAAGCTTTTTAAGGGAAAAGTGAGTTAAATCTTAAGTGTCTCTATCATCTCAGCATATCAAATCAATAATATGGTCTCAACATGTATAATCAAAGCAAGTTCTAGAATAACAAATCAAATTGACATACACAACCAAAAATAGCATGAGCACGAAATAAAATATATGCTCTATAGGCTCAAAAACTCACAAAATTATTCTTTTGATGTTAAACTTGTAATTTCAAATTTTGAAGATAATAATTCAATTTAGGGAGACAACCTAAAATATTTAATTCTGAAGACAACTCATCATGCTTGACTCTCTTATATCTTAAAGATTAAATCATCCAATACATAAAAGATTCACAAATCAATCTTAAAACAAAATCAATAAAAATTCCAAATAGCAAAAATTCACTCTAATGAGGCATGAGAAAGTTACTTTAACACAATAAATAATTTAGAGATTTTATCACAATTAATATACAATCAATCTCCCCACAATTAAGATGTACATTATCCTCAATGTACAAACAGATATAAATAGAATAAGCACAATATCATAAAGAGGAAAGGAACTGAAACTTCCCTGAGTTAGAATGATTTCATCGGAATTGAAAAAAATATGAATGCAGCGAGTCTAAAGGAAGTGCAATTTTCCAAGAAAACTAAAAAGAAAATAGACAAATACAAGTCAGAGAGGGAGATAATAACTAATAAAAAAACATAGGAATAAAAATATTGCATAATTAAAATAAAATAAAATGAAAATGAAAATAAATATACTAAATTTTTTTTGAATTTTTTCAAATTTTTTTTCAATTTTTTTTTAAAAAACATGAAAGTAAAATAAATAAATAAATAAAAATAAAAACACTTGGGTTGCCTCCCAATAAGCGCTTGTTTAAAATCTAAGCTTGACTTCCTTGTTTAAGTTCACGATTAAGGCGGATCTTGAAGCCGAAGCTCCTCTATCACATTATGAAAATCACCACCAAGATAAGGTTTAAGTCGATCACCGTTTACCTTGAATGTGTCGTACTCAGGATGTGTTACCTCTATTGTACCGTAGGGAAAGACAATTTTTACCACAAATGGACCTGACCATCTCGATTTTAGCTTCCCAGGAAATAATTTAAGCCTCGAGTTGAATAGAAAAACTTGATCTCCAACTACGAACTGTTTAGGTTGCTTTAACATAGAATCATGACGTCGCTTTGCTGCCTTTTTGTATAGTCTCGAACTCTCATAAGCATAGGACGCCAATCATCAAGCTCATTCAGTTGGAGTATCCTCTTTTCACCTGCAAGTTTAAGATCAGAGTTTAGGAATTTAATTGCCCAAAACGCTTTGTGTTCAAGTTCAAGTGGTAAGTGACAACTCTTCCCATAAACAAGTCTGTAAGGGGATGTTCTTATGGGAGTTTTAAAAGCAGTCTTATAAGCCCATAGAGCGTCATCTAATTTCAAAGCCCAATCTTTTCTATTAGTCTCTACGATCTTTTCTAAGATATGTTTTAGTTCTCGGTTTGACACTTCAACTTGACCACTAGTTTGAGGGTGATAAGGGGTAGCTGTTTTATGATGGACACCATACTTCTTAAGAATTTTATCAAATTGAGCATTACAAAAATGTGTACCCCTATCGCTAATGATTGTCCTAGGTGTTCCAAATCGAGAGAAAAGTTTCTTAAGAAATTGAACTACCACCCTAGCATCGTTAGTTTGTAAAGCCTGAGCTTCCACCCATTTTGACACATAATCCACTGCTACAAGTATGTATTTATTTCCATAAGAACTAGTAAATGGTCCCATAAAATCAACACCCCAAATATCAAAGATTTCACATGCAACCATATAAGTTTGAGGCATTTCATCACGTTTGGAAATATTACCTGTTCTTTGGCATTTATCACAAGAAGAACATACCTGTTCACATCTTTAAACAAAGTAGGCCAATAAAAACCTGATTCGAGGACCTTATGTGCAATATGAATTCCACTATAGTGTCCTCCTGTCGGTCCAGAGTGACAATGCTCCAAAATTTTATTCCCTTCGACATTCGAAACACATCTTCGAATTACTTGATCTGCACACACACGAAAAAGAAAAGGATCTTCCCAAAAACAATTCTTCACATCAGCAAAGAATTGCTTCTTTTGATGATGAGTCAAATCTTTTGGTAAAGTGTTAGCAACTAAATAATTCGCAATATTTGTAAACTAAGGACCATCATAATCACTTACTACCAAAAGTCATTCTTCAGGAAACGAGTCATCTATCATACCTTCATTAAGCTTCTCAAGATGAGGATTTTCGAGTCTTAAGAGATGATTAGCTGCAAGATTTTCAACGCCTTTCTCATCCCTAATCTCCAAATCAAATTCCTGCAGCAATAAAACCCAACGAATAAGTTGAGGTTTCGCATATGGTTTAGCAAGAAGGTAGCAAAGAGCAGAATGGTCAATGTAAACAATAACTTTAGATAATATTAAATAAGATCTAAATTTATCAAATGCAAAAACCACATCTAGCAATTCTTTTTCAGTAGTAATGTAATTCGCTTAAGCATCTGTCAAAGTCTTGCTAGCATAATAAATTGGATGAAAGTGCTTGTCTCTTCGCTGTCCAAGAACTGTACCTACTGCAAAATCACTTACATCACACATTAGTTCAAAGGGTAAATTCCAATCAGGTGCAACAACAATTGGGGCATTAATTAATTTTTTCTTAAGAATGTTAAATGCCTCTAAACAATCCTGACTGAAATTAAATAGCACATCTTTTTCTAATAAATTCGTTAAAGGCTTTGCTATTTTAGAAAAATCCCTAATAAATCTTCAATAAAACCCAGCATGTCCTAGGAAACTTCTAATAGCCTTAATCGAATTAGGAGGAGGTAATTTTTCAATAGTTTCAATTTTCGCTTTATCAACCTCAATCCCTTTACTAGAAATTTTATGACCCAAAGCAATTCCCTCTTTAACAATGAAGTGACACCTTTTCCAATTAAGCACAAGGTTTGTTTCTTCGCATCTCATTAGAACACGTTTTAAATTTTTAAGGCATAAATGGAAAGAATTACCGAATACTGAAAAATCGTCCATAAATACCTCCATAATATCTTCCACGAGTTCATCAAAAATAGCCATCATACATCGCTGAAAAGTAACAGGAGCATTACATAATCCAAAAGGCATTCTTCGGTAAGCAAACGTACCATATGGACATGTAAATGTCGGCTTTTCTTGATCCTCAGGAGCTATCGGGATTTGAAAGTAGCCAGAAAGTCCATCCAAGAAGCAATAGTACATGTGGCCAGCTAACCTCTCTAACATTTGATCAACAAACGGTAGAGGAAAGTGGTCTTTCCTTGTAGCATCATTCAACTTCCTGTAATCAATACAAACTCTCCATCCTGTGATTGTTCTTGTTGGAATTAACTCGTTTTTTTCATTAGCCACAACAGTCATGCCTCCTTTTTTAGGAATAACCTGCACAGGACTTACCCAAGTACTATCAGAAATAGGATAAATAACTTCGGCATCTAAAAGTTTAATTACCTCAGCCTTAATAACTTCCTTCATATTGGGATTTAATTTTCTTTTGAGCCTGCACACAAGGTTTATATTCATCTTCCATTAAAATTTTGAGTACAAAAAGGACTAATTCCTCTAATGTCAGAAATTTTTCAAGCCATTTCTCGTTTATGTTCGTTAGCACCTGTAGTAATTCCTCTTTCTCATTCGGCTTTAAATCTGAAGCAATAATTATCGGCAATGTAGAATTATTCCCTAAAAATGCATACTCCAAATGATCGGGTAATTGCTTTAGTTCCAATTTAGGAGGTTCTTCAATAGAGGGTTTCAACCTCAATTCTTTACTTACCTCGATGGTCTCAAAATTTTTCTGTCTTGTTGGGGACTCATTAGCATCTAGATCATTTTTCATCTCATTAATCACAGCATTATCTCCATCGATCTCCCCTCCCCGAACAAGGTACAGTTCCAAAGTGTCTTTATGAGTAATTTCCTGCAATGAATTTTGAACAGCATGATCAATAAAATCAATAAAATAACAAGAATCATCTTGCTCTTGAGAAAATCGCATGGCATTATAAATCTGAAAAATAATTTCATCATCACCTACCCTAAGCACAAGTTTACCACTACCCACATTAATAATAGCTCTAGCAGTAGCTAAAAAAGATCTTCCTAAAATTGAAGGTACCTCAAAATCATCATCCATGTCAAGTATAACAAAAGTCAACAAGGAAAATAAATTTATCTACTTTCACAAGCACATCTTTAATAATTCCCCTAGGACATTTAACAGATCTGTCAGCTAATTGAATACTCATCCTAGTGGGTTTAGGTTCCCCACGACCAAGTTGCTTGAACATTTTATAAGGCATTAAATTAATACTAGCACCCAAATCAGCCAATGCTTTCTTAATATTTAAACTACCAATAAAACAAGGGATAGTGAAACTCCCTGGATCTTTCAGCTTAGTAGGCAATTTATTTTGGAGAATAGTTGAGCACTCCCCATTAAGCTCCATAGTGGAAAACTCCTCTAACTTCCCTTTATTTGTCAGCAGCTCTTTTAAAAATTTTGCATAAATGGGCATCTGCGAAAGAGTTTCAACAAAAAGTAAGTTAATATGTAATTGTTTAAAAAGATCAAGAAATTTACTGAATTGTTCATCTTTGTGGTCTTTCTTCAACTTTTCCGAATAGGGAATTGATGGTTTATATTCTTTAAGCACTGGTACCTGAATTTCCTCAATTTTTGTTACCTCATCATCTTTCTCATCTGATTTCTGCTTCAATTTCTTTTCCGGTTCAACCAACTCTTTCCCACTCCTAAATGTAATTGCTTTTGCATGTTCCTTTGGGTTTGGTTCAGTGTTGCTAGGTAAACTCCCTGGCTGTCTTTCTGAAATCATTTTAGCAAGCTGTCCGATTTGATTTTCAAGACCATGAATAGATGTCTGCTGATTTTTTAAAGCTGTCTCATTACTTTGAAATCTTGCTTCAGAAGTCGAAATAAATTTAGCAAGCATATCTTTAAGGTTACACTTTTTTTCTTGTTGATGTGGCTACTGAAAACCTGTAGGAATTTGTGATCTTTGATTTCCTTAACCACCCCATGAAAAATTTGGGTGATTTCTCCAACTTGCATTATAAGTATTACTATAGGGATTATTTTGAGGTTTAGAATTATTACCTAAAAAGTTTGCTTGCTCATGGAAATATTCTGAACTCATCATCCCGCTCCATTTTCATTTCACTGTATCACTAGATGTACCTGTTGAGAAAAATTCAAACCGTCAATTTTTTTTATTAAGAGTTTCTACCTGACGAGCCAACATAGAAACGGCATCAACTTCATAAATCCCTGCTGTCTCCATAGGTTTTACTCTTGTAACTTACCACTGATAATTATTTAATGCTACCTCCTCAATAAATTCTTGGGCTTCTTCTGGAGTCTTGTTATTTAAAGTTCCCCCAACTGCTGAATCAGCCATCTGTCTAGTCGAGGGATTCAAACCATTGTAGAAAGTTTGAACTTGGAGCCACAAAGGTAAACCATGATGAGGACACCTTCTCAATAAATCTTTGAACCTCTCTCATGCTTCATAAAGTGTCTCAATATCAAATTGAGCAAAAGAAGAGATGTCATTCCTCAACTTAGTTGTCTTAGCCGGCGAAAAATATTTTAATAAGAACTTATCAGTCATTTGATCCCAAGTAGTGATAGAACCTCGTGGTAAAGCATTTAACCACATTTTTGTCTTGTTCCTCAACGAAAACGGGAACAACCATAAGCATATGGCATCATCAGTAAAACCATTAATTTTAAAAGTATCGTAAATCTCGATAAAATTAGTCAAATGAACATTTGGATCTTCATCCTGCAAACCATTAAATTGAACATATTGTTGTACCATCTGAATTATACTCGGCTTAATTTCAAAAGTATTCGCATTAACATTCGGCCTGACAATACTCGTTTCAGCCCCAATCAAAGTAGGCTTAACATAATCATACAAAGTCCAACAAACAGGAGGATCAGGAAGAGCAGCAGGGAGAGGAGGAGGAACCTGGTTATTTCGATTGTCACCCATCTCCACAGTAATATCCTTTTCCTCTTTACCGTATATTAAAGTTTTATGACTTTGCTTAGCTTCTCTAACCTCTTTACGATTTTTGCGAGCAGTCTTTTCAAGTTTAGGGTCGTGAAGAAGTGGTCCCGATGGGTTTCCTCTAGTTATAAACCAAAAGAACCTGCCAAAAGCAAATAAAAGGGAAAAAATTAAAATAGAAAAATTAAATTAAAAATGAAAATAATAAAATAAAAATAAATAAATAAACGGCTAAAGTAATAGAAACAAAGTTTGCCTAATATTTCAGTTCCCCGGCAATGACGCCAAAAACTTGATGCAGTCGAAACTAACTAAAAATATGACTAAGGCAAGTGCACCTATCAATTAATAGTATAGTTACGGTGAGCATAGATATCGTTCCCACGAAGACTAAAAGTACTAGTAATAGCTGTCTTTTTATTATCTAACCGATCGAATAAAGTGATTGTTTTAAACTAATTTAACTAAATTAATAAACTAAAAGTGCGATAAAGATTAAAGTAAGAAATAATAAGTGTTTTTATACCAAGAAGCAAACAATACCCAGAAAAAATTTCACCTAGATTTCATCTTCCATTATCATTCTGAATTAAGCAATTTATTCACTTAGTATTTTGATCCGTAAAAATCCCTAAAGTATGCTAATACCTCTATTCAAGCATAAAAACAACTGACTCTAAGTTGATTAATTGAAATTTCTTTCTAATTAAAACCCCTATTGTCGCGTTAATTCGATCTATGGATTCTCCTATTAAATTTGATTCTAATCCGGTAGGTTTATGTCGTCCTATTTCTAAGATTACATGCAACTCCACTCAGTTATACTCTTAAACAGGGTCTATTCCTCCTCTGATTTAAACACATCAAATAAGAATTAATATCTCAAGAATATTAAATCAAGAATTAAATACACATAATTGAAAACGAATCTAAGTATTTATTGCGTAAAATCAGAAATCAAATGATAGAATTCATCCTAGGGTTCATCTCCCCTAGGTATTTAGGAATTTAGTTCATGCTAATAAATGGAAACATCTCAAAGACAATATAACCACAAGATGAAGAAAAACTCATAATAAAAAAAAATCAAAAGAATTTAGAAAGAGGTCTTCAATCTTTATGGAGATATGCTTCAAAGACGGCTTCTATGGTGTTTCTTCAATTGTTTCCTTCAATAATCTCTGACGGTTAGGGTTTGGGGAGTGGAGAATTTTACAGAAAATTTGAAGTGCCTTCTCATATCACTCTATCCCCTATTTATAATACTTGAAAAAACTCTAGTTGGATCCAAATTAAATTTTAAAAAGATAATTTGAATTAAATCTAAATAATAATTCCCTAATTGGATCCAAATTAAACTCTAAATTATAAAGCCTAAAAGATAAATATAAATAATATAATAATAATAATCCTAAATATTAATCCTAAAAAATAAATTTTAAATTTAAATAAAATCTTATGTCCAATAAATCTCTTCCTAACTCTTCCACATTCACACTTTTGCCCCAAATTTTTCTTTTTATCTTCGATTTAGTCCATGGCCATGTGTCCAGCTCGTGTGGCTCCTAAAATCTACTCTTTTTGTCCGATTTTCGCTTGTTTTTGGCTCCTTTCACTCCCAAATGCTTTCCTAAGTATATAAACATGAATTTAAAGGATTATGAACATAAAATTTATTATTTTAAATATATTAATCATCCAAAAGCGCATTAAGAATAATGCTAAAACATGTTACTTTTGTCACTTATCAAAATACCTTCATTTTTCTATTGAATCTTTAAGATCTAATGAGACACTGTCAAAGTCAAAAATGTAAATTTCAAGGAACTAATTTTTGGAGAAGAAGATTTTTCCAAACATATATATAAAGAGAGAGAAGGGATTGTAAATTTATTTACTTATTTCCTAATAAAAACTAAGTTTAAATGTGTAAAAAGTACTCATATATTTTTTAATAAAGCAATTAAGCGAATCTTGTGTGATGACTTGATAGTTAAAGGTGGTTATTATTCCAGATGTGACTTGGGTTCGAATTGTAACAATCATATTGTTATTTGAGCTTTTTGAGCACTTGAACTTTTAAAATGCATAAAAAAAGCACTCAAGCTTCTTAAAAAAAAAAGAAAAGCAATTAAGCACCTACTTCAAAATAGAGTTGATCGTGGGCCGGGTCGGATCGGGCTTCAACAAACTTTTAGGCCTAATTACTAGGTCCAGGTCTAGTCCGGCCCAAAAAATGGGTTTAAAATTTTGTCCAAACCCGACCCGAATCATAGAAGTCAAGCTCGAGCCTGAGCCCGACTTAGCCCATATTAATTTTTTTAGATTATTTTATTATGTACAACAAATTTAAAAATATATAATATATCAAATACGCTTAAAATTTTTAAAATAAACAAATTAAAAATACATTGAAAATTCTTTATATTAATATAGTTGCAAATAAAGTAGTAGAAAAATTAACAATAAAACATAAGATCTATAATGTTCAAATAATATTAAAAAAGACAGCGAAATAATAATAAAAACGTATAAAAATAACATTCAAACAACCAAAATAACAACCAAAATAGCAGCAAAAATAATAGGAAAAATAGCAGCAGAAATAACAATAAAAAAAGCACCAAAATAGTAAAAAAATAGCACCAAAACAATAAAAACACAACATCAAAATAGCAACAAAAAAAAAAGAACCAAAACAACAATATAATTTTTTATTAAAAATGGTTAATTTATTTGGGTCGGGTCGGGTCGGGCTCGGGCCAAAAAACTCTTACTCGAGGCCCAGCCCAATTAGAAAATGGCCCTCATTTTTTGTTCAAGCCCATTTTTCGGGCTTATATTTTTGTTCAAACCCTCCCATTTTTTGTGCGGGCCTTCGAATCGAGTCGGGTGACCCGACCCATGATTAGGTCTACTTCAAAATGCATTGCCCTCTTGTAATTCGCCAAATAAAATAAAATTTTTCAACATTTAATATTTTAAACGTGTTTGATAATCATTTTATTTTGCTTTCTTAGTATAAAATTTTCAACAAATAAGTGTTGAATAAAATAAGTAGTTAAGTAGCTACTTATCACTTAAGGTAGAAATATTAAGCTGATTTATTTTATTAAAAATTGAAATAAAATATTTTTTAAATGAAATGTTCGAATTAAAATATTTATCTTTCACCCAAGACTATTCAAAATAATATAAAATATTATATTAATAAGATTAAAATTAAAAATAATTAATCTTTTAAAATTAATATTTATTTTTATCAAACAACATAACTATATTCAACCCTTATATTTACTAATTTACCAAACAATTTAATGATATAAATTCAGCATTTCTATAATTTAGTAATAAAGATTCAATACTTTAATTTTTAGCACTTAAATTTTCAGTTTATCAAACACATCCAATTTCAAATGTCACATGTTTTGCATGTGATTTCATATTTTTAATATTTAATTAGTTTTTATAAAAAATTATTTTTAATTACAGTAATTAGCATAAAAAATAATTTTTATTTGAATTATTAAATATAATTAAAATATATTAACATATCAATTTAAATATTATAATGAAAAAATTTCAAATAATAATTAAAGTATTTTTAACATATTCAATATACAATATAATTTTATTTTATGCAAAATAATATTATTCAAAATAATAATTAATTAAAATAATTAAATTTAATATTAATTAAATGATAATTAATATCCTTAAAATTCTATTCAAGTAATAACTTTATTTTACATCAATAAAATTATAACAATTTTATTAAAATAAAATTAGCAACAGTTTTGTTTAGGTCAATTTTTTAACCAATAATTGTAAATTATAAATAATTATCACACAATTTTTCTTTCCTATATTTTATTCGTAAAATTCTATTCAAATAATAATCCTATTTTAAAATTAACAAAAAAATTTTAACTAATAATTATAATTTATTTTTCCAAACTCATATATTTTTTTTATATGTTATAGATAGATAAATAAATTATAGAAAAATTTTAGTATAGATATTAAGTTTAAAATTGTTATAGTGTTGGTCATTATTCGTTCCTAGATCGACCCACTATCCGGCACGACCCGTTATCCGATTAGAACCGACTCGATTCTTCTTACTTCAATAATTATACATCTCATTACCGTATGGTTTGCCTGCATGATTCTATTCACTTTGTTATTTTGCAAGTGAACTTATGCTTGAAGAACACGCATTAATATTAAAAAAGGGTATTTATTAACGTGCATATGATCTATTTAATTATAATATATCACATTAAAAGATCAGATCTTATAAATATGGAAATAAGACGTCTCGAATAATCGAATACTGAACAAACATCCAAGAAATTGTTGGTTCCGTTGTGAAGATGGAGTTTTGTTGGAAGAGATACCCTTTTTGCTGGATATGATTGGCATCGGCTCCGGTGTCCCTATGTATTTGGACAGTCCCTTTCTTTTCCTTTTCACTACCTTCGAAATAGGGTGAGGGTTATTGAACAAACCAAGAAATTTTCTTTTTCCTTGGAATTTCATCCATCTTTTTCGTTTTCCTTTCCAATTAGTCTTCATCCATCACTCCACTCGACTCGAATATTATACCCAAAGAGTCCTTGAGATTTGCAAATTTTCTGCAGCAACAAGATTGGAGCTCTGACTCTGATCTATGGATTATTATTATCAATTAAGAAAAAATCCAATTCATCCATAACATGGAGTATGTCTGTGAGTTTGATTAGATTCTCTTCAACTTATTTCAAAACCAAAATATAATTTTATTGGTTTTCGTCATATGGAAGCAAACCATTGGCTTTAGGATCATACCGTAAAATACGTGGCTTCATTTGTTTATTACTTAGTTTCGACTGCAACAATTTCAACCCTTTGCTGTTATAGGAAGCTCCAAGTACTCCATCATATCGCATCACCACTTACCAAAGCTACAATAATCTTTTTATTTTTCTTAAAATATCCGACTGTTAAATTTGTGTGACTCACATCCCATCATTTGTTAAAAAATAAAAAATAATGTCAAAATAAAGGGATTTGTGGGAGCGAACGATCGAGGGCTGTAACTAGTCATAGATCTCACATTAAGCATAAAACTGGATTGGGATTGCGATCGGGAATACGGGGCGAAGCTTTCGCGATATGGATCATGCCACACAAGTAGAATCCATATTAAGCTACACTTCTTCTATTTGATATTGATTAGAATGGAGTTTTTCAACTTTTAAATAGATTTAGTCAAAACTACTTTTGTATGATTCGGTTTTTAACATTAATAAAATTTTCCTCCTCTGCTAGTGATTTTTCCTAAAAAAAAAAAATCACATAAAATTTGTGTGTTTTGTTTTCCTTTCTTATTATATTGTAATCGTTCTACTGTCATTATTGACATTTATTGTAACACCATCGATATTGGAAATACCATTTTTCAAATATATATAAAAAAAATCAACGGTAAAAGTATTATAAAAATCTCTACGTTAAGAGTCAGATTGCATTTTTATTTTTTTCTTTCCGCTAATAGTTGATCTTTTCTTTTATATTTTAAAAAATTGACAATAACTCTATAATGACATGAGACATACTTCTTGTTGTCGCACAAGGATAATTTTTAATATTAAAAATGAATGAAATTTAAAAAAAAAAAAAAAAATTTACTTTTTGATATAACATACAACGATTAATTTATCCATTTTTTAACTATAAAGATAAAAAAAAACAATCTAAAATACCCAGAATTTCCCATGATAAAATCACATTCATAATCTACCATTTCATAAATGAGCAGCAACTAACAAAAATACACAGCCATTAATGAAAGCAATCCTTAATCCTGAAGTTTAATCATATTAAAACGTGATTTCTTTTTATTTTTCCCCTCAAAGCTTCCTTGTTTGTTACATCCGTTTGTTTATAGATAAGACTTTTGGAATTTTCTGCATTCTCATTATAAAAAAGCTGCCAAGTAAACAATTATTAATACAATGTTTTTTAATAACCAAACTCTTTATTTATCTTCCTTGTTGCAGTGATTATAAAAAAATGAAAAGGAAGAAAAAAACTCTTTTTTCTCGGTCGTTGAGTATGGCGACAAAAAGAGAGACCTGGCCACCTTACAACACGCACAACCTTACTTTATTATTATTATTTTTTCTGTTGATATTGTAAAAGGTCAAAGCTCCTTAACCATGTATAATGTACATATATTTTATTGATTATTTTAATTATGTGGATTCTATGACAAATGTTAGTGTCTTTGATACTGAAAGACAATATGGGTATCTGGTTAGGAACCCATCTTGTCCCAAAAGAATGAAGATTTGGACAAAGGGAAACCCCACAAAACCCTCATATTCCTTTAAGTATCCAATGTTTTACCTGTCATCCCTTTTGAGGTTCAGAGGCTACTTTTTTGTTTTTAACCTTTTATGCCTGTCTTACAAACTTACATTTGGACATAGATGAAGTCCTTGATTAGTGTTCATAATCCCTTATTTTTGGAAGCACTTGCTTTTCAGAAGAACTGAGATTTTTTTTTTGGGGGGGGGGGGTTTGCCAGATACCCTAAATTATTTGCTACAGTATTGTTTATGCAAGAGTAGTTGAAAAACCAACTCAGATTAGGGGAACTCATGGCCTTTGGGTTGAAATAATTCAACAAATAATCAAACTAACCATCATTTCACCTATATTAAACAACCATTTTAATACAGTAAATGATGATTTTGTTAAATGTCCAGTTGCCAATTATGAGAGAGAAACTTTTGTCATGTGTATGGTGTTCACATTTGTGTCAAACAAGTAGGTGAATGGTAATGCACCAAGTTCAAGTAAAGTGCTGAGCTAACTTCATGGCTACAGGAAAGTTGGAGGGGGCCTTCTTTTGTTCTTTTCAGATTTTGTTGAGAAAAGAGATGTACATGTTAGCTAAGACAAGAATTTCAGGTGGCCAGATTTCTGCGCCTCTTCAGTTTTGGCTTGTTACTAAATGAAATCAATGAAAATTAAATAATATTTTGGTAATTAAAAGAAAATTTAATGGCTACCATGTCTCTAACACTAATCCTATGTCTAACATACGTGAAACTGAATGGATTGTGGTGTCATACAAAGTGATACGCAGTCATTATTACAGGATGAGACAGGGAAGGAGGGATGGTCACCAACTCCCACTTGCTCTTCAACAATGGAAAAGAAAAAAGAATTTGGAAATTGACTAATGGAGATATCAATAAATAAATTATTCTGAGGGCTAAAATATTCTTTTCTCTAAGCTCTAAACAGTTGTAGCCATTATTTATCTTTCTTCAATTTGTCTACTTTAGATCTCTGGTAGTCGTCTGATTGAAGAACAGTGACTACTTTTGGACATTTGACAATTGACGTTAAAGGGGGATAATGTCAAAGAACAAAGCTTGAGTTGTGTTGTGTTGGGGGTATAACTATGCTAACTTTCCTCTTCCTTTGAAGCCCACGAGCTGGTTTTACATCTTTTAATGTAAAGAAAAAGAAAGAAAGAGAGCCTCCTCAATTTACAAAAGCTAACTGGTTTCTTGAGTAAGTGAAAGTTGAGCAACTTAAGAAAAAAAGAGAAAGAAACGCTGGTCAAAAGCCAACAAAAGTCTCATCTTTCCTTAGCCGTATTTGTGGGTTTTATGCAAAAGCATATTTCAGACCTCTGCGAAGTTTCAGGCTGGTGTTTTTTAGCAGCAAAATGATCACTTTATGCATTGTGGGTAGTTCCTTGAAGTCCTGAACTCTTGAAAATGCAAGACGGCAAGTTTAGTTTTGGAGTGTAATCAAGGGTCTCTAAGAACCCCCATTTATTCTTTCTCTTCTCTCAAATTGTGTGTAGTGCACTCAGCTGGTTCATCTTCCTCAGTAACCCCCTGGTGTTCCCCTTGTTTATTTCTTTTAGTGTCTAACTGGTAAACGCCTTGATACATTTTCATCTGTCTTTTGGTTTTTCTGCTCAGATATAACGCAATTTATCTCTGACGCTATTTTTCTCAGTGATGGGATTTCAACTTCAAGGCAGTGGAGAAAGTGAAATGTTGGGGTTGAAAGTGACATCTTCAAGACACAAGCGTTCCAAGAGGTGACCCTTCAAAAAAAATCTTTTGTTAGCTTGGGATCACCTTTCTTGTAAAATGTTAAGCTTTTTGTCTAACAGGAACGACTTCTGAAATGGGGTTTGCTTAAAGAAAAACTTGGAACTTCAAGCATTTACAGAAGTAGAAAACCTTAAAGGCACAGTTGCCTATTAATTTGGCTCTATGCCCATACTCCCTACTTTTGGTTGTTCATTAAATGCATTTAGGGGTCCAGATGGAGTTTGAAAATTAGCTTCTGCCGTTAAATGTTTCTTTTCTTTGCTAAAGATTTTTTTGTTTGTTCTTTATTTTTTAAGTATCGCTTGTAATTAATATGTCATAGATGAGTTACTTGCAAGCAAATGAAAACCGTTTTTGAGATGGTTTTCAGAAAATGGTAGCTAAGTGGATCACTGATACAGGGCGGGTGATGAATAGACACCCTTGGTCTTCTTCCTTGTAGAAATATGTGAGAATAAAAAAGTTCAATATTTTGGTTTGAGTTTTGCAAAATAGTTATGAGACGGCTACGAGTTGCAATGGCTGTCCTTAAATCCTGCTTTGTGCAAGTTTTATCTATTGATTCATGGTGCTTAGTTTTGTCACACAGCAGCTTTTCTGATAAGCAAAGAGTTGAAGAAGATGGGTTGGATGATTGTCTTGAAGAATCAAATCGTATAACGCTGGTAATTCTCCCTTTTCCTTTAAGCAGAAAAAAGTAATATGTAAGCTAATGATTTGATTATCTTATTGTTCTTTGACTAATGACTCTTTTTTCATGCATCCAATGCAAAGGCCTAGTAGAGTGCCAGCCATATATATTTATTACAGGGATCTCTTTCCCACTTTTCTTTCTTTTTCTTTTGTTGTCCCCTTTTTCCTCTTTATTGCTACGATATGATAGTTTATAAGATGAGGTTCCAAGTGGGAATCCTGTAATCTAAATCTTTAATATAGATCTAGATGGAGCTGAATAAAAATGATTGTATTTATGCATGAAAAACTGGGATGTAAGCCTTTGTTTAGCATCTTTTACTAACTAATCATTTCATATCAATGACAAAAGGCTCATCCTATATCAATGCTAAAGAATATTTTTCCATTATGTGGTACCAGGATATGAGGCACCTGAAGAACTCTGTCAAAACCCAGAAGAAGCAATCTTCCACCCCTCACACTGAGGTGCAAAGCTCTTTGAAGCAAGAGGTGTGGAACTGAATCTGTTTTTGTTCATTGTACTCATCCTTGGGTATCACAGGGCTTGAATTTGTTTCGGGAGTGGCCTGGTCAGGTCTATTGTGACCCAAGATTAGGCTGCAGCTCACAAGTTTGAAGTTCTATTGCTCATATTAATTTCTTTTTTTTTTCTTTTTTGTCCCGAATATCTTTTGTGCAGATCTTGCAGCTTGAGAAAAGATTACAAGATCAATTTGAGATTCGCCGTGCAGTAGAAACAGCACTGGGTTATCGAATTTCCTCCCATGAGCATACAAATGAAACACCAGTTTCCATATCTAAGGCAACTCTTCTGACTTCTTATTTCTCTGGGAATTTATCCAAATTCAGTTTTTTGACTTTTCTCCCTTTCATTATACATTCTTCATGTCTCCCTCTTGACAGTTGACACTGCTTTTCCACAGCCACCTACGGAGCTAATCAAGGAAATTGCTGTTTTAGAATTGGAAGTTGTATATTTGGAACAATACCTTCTCTCCTTGTATAGGAAAGCCTTTGATCAACAAGTGTCTTCTATTTTGCCTTCTAAAAGGGATGAAGGGTTAAAAACACCTATTGATACCCCAAGTGTAAGGGATGACGGGTTAAAAACACCAGTAAATACACCAAGTAAAAAGGATGAAAGGTTAAAAACACCTGTGCCTACTCCAAGTGGCCGATTTTTGGATGTTCCAAGACTTGATGACGATGCATCAAAAGTTGATAATTCAGCTGTGCGGTCTGGTTACAATGAGAATTCATGGAAGGAACCTATTGACATTGTAGGAGAAAAACTATTAGATTCCGGTGTTAACCGCTGTTATTCCACACTGTCACAGTGTTCGAAGTTTCCAGGTTGGACATCTCCTCTGGATGAGACTTTGGCTGATAAAGCCGTGCGTGCCTGCCACTCTCAACCTTTGTCCATGATGGAGGTAACTTACTTTTACATAGCAATCTTCTGAGAATTTGTATTTCTGTGTATTTCTGGTCATATTACATGTTGATAAAGCCTTCAGTAATTTATTGTTTCTGGAAAAATAAAGTGCAACAACTTTACCTTTCAAATAAATGATTGCAAAGTCTCCACTCTCCATGCTTGAGATAATGTAATTCAATCCTCGTCTCCCGGTTTTGATTGCATCCACCAAGAGAACAAATTATGTTTATGGGAGAATAATCTCTCATGTGATACGTATGACATATTGAGATCTTGTAATTTTAACTTTTGCTTGATTCTCTATGCTACAGTATTCTCAGAATGCATCGAATATAATCAGTCTGGCCGAGCATCTTGGCACTTGCATTTCTAATCATGTTCCAGACACACCAAACAAGCTTTCTGAGGATATGATCAAGTGTATGTCTGTTATATATTGCAAGCTTACAGACCCACCTTTGATCCAAAACAGCTTTTCATCTCCCATTTCATCCGTGTCATCAGCCTGTGCTTTTTCTCCACAAGAGCAGCATGACATGTGGAGTCCAGGGTTGAGAAATAATTCATCATTTGATGTACGGCTAGATAACCCTTTCCATGTTGAAGGACTTAAAGAGTTTAGTGGACCATATAGCACAATGCTTGAAGTGCCATGGATTTTCAGAGATAGTGAAAAACTGACGGAGGTGGAGAACTTGCTACAAAATTTCAGGTGGGTCTCCTATAACATGCAATCATCAAAAGAAAACCTGTTTCTTATCATCTAAGCAAAGATGAGATCTTTGCTCCTCTTCTATCTCTTTTGTGTTTATCAAATTATTTCTGTATAGGTCTCTTATCTGCAAACTGGAAGAAGTTGATCCAAGGAAGTTGAGACATGAAGAGAAGCTGGCATTCTGGATAAACATACACAATTCGCTAGTGATGCATGTATGCAGTCTCATCAATGAAAAGAATCTGCTGTTACAGATTTGGTTCCGGTTTTGCGATATTTTGTATTAAGTCTTTCTTTTCTTCTATGATATAGGCATTTTTGGCTTATGGTATTCCACAAAATAATGTGAAAAGATTCTTTCTACTATTGAGAGTAAGCTAAATTGTCTTCATAGCTGCTTGTCTGGAATAATGAAACTAGTAGAATGGTATGTGTTATCTTATACCTCGTACTATACAGGCTGCATATAACATTGGGGGTCACACCATTAGTGCAGATACGATACAGAGTTCCATCCTTGGATGTCGTATGCCTCGTCCTGGACAGGTAGATCTCAAGCTTCATCTTTCTTGTCCTCGATTAAGATTGTTAAATATCTTGTAGAGACAAGACTCTAGTCAAAATGACTTCTTTGTCAGAAACTTGTATATGGTATCCATGAATTATGTTTCTGCTTGGCCTTTTCTTTGTTAAAGATAAAGAAAGAAAAGGCAGACAGAATTTGTCGATTATTTCAAATCATACACAACAAAAGTATTCCCAGTGAGCTTGTTTTAATTAATCTTTTAAGGTGGAGCTGACAAAGGTTTCTTCTGCTTGTAGTGGCTTCGGTTATTAATTTCTTCAAGGACAAAGTTTAAAGCTGGAGACAGAAGGCAGGCATATGCTATTGAACATCCAGAACCACTTTTGCACTTTGCACTCTGTTCAGGAAACCATTCCGATCCTGCGGTACTATATCATCTTTAATCGAAGTTTTTTCCTTACTATTAGTACAAATGATGTGATATTTATGAACCAGTTGAAAGATGTCAATTTTGGAGTTCTAGTGGTGTTTTCCTTTCTATATAGAAAATTTCAGCTTTGTCATATTTATCCCTCTTTTTTAGGTCCGTGCCTACACCCCAAAGAAAGTAATTCAAGAGCTGGAAACTGCAAAACAGGAGTACATCAGAGCTACGTTTGGTGTCCGCAAAGACCTGAAAATTCTGTTACCAAAGCTCGTGGAATCATTTGCAAAGGATTCGAGTTTATGTCAAGCTGGTATTATTGAAATGGTCCAACAATCTTTGCCTGAGTCGCTTCGTAGGAGCATTAGCAAATGCCAGGTAGGCAAATCTCGCAAGAGCATAGAATGGAGTCCTCACGATTTTACCTTCAGGTATCTAATATCTAAAGAACTAGTAAGATGATTGGCTGTATACATCAATGTCATGGTGCTTGGGCCTTCTATTTTGTAAGATTTCACATTTTTCCTTGTACATAGTGGAAATGGTAGGGTATATTTTGTAATGTAATTGTTATTATGCCGTGTAATGAATGTACATCAAGGCTTGTATGTGGTTATGGTGTGAGCACTTCTTTGCAAATCATTTCAAGCATCCATTTCTCCTCCTCCCCAACCTTTCTGTAATGCCTGAACTATTGAATCTTCTGCTGTGCTAAAAGGGGAAGTTTCAATGTGGACCAAGCGTGGGGTTTTTGTGTTCTATTGCAAGCAAAGCTTTAACTTTGTTACCATTTATGGGACAAATGATGGTTTAGTGACTTGTTGCAGTAGATGTATATGATGAACATTTTTTTATATAAAAGGAATAAAAGAGGCTAAGGCATTACATTGCAAACAGAGAACCCATTTTGTTCACTTGGCACCTAGCGAGCAGGCCTGTTGGCATTGGCTAATTGAGAGGTCCAGCCCAGACTGTGTTCATGTGCCAACTCAACTAAGTCTTACTTAAAACCATTTAGATTTCAAGACTCTTTAATCCAATTTCTTGGCAGGTTTAAGCTATACTCCACTAGAGTCACTCTCAACTAGCCACTTGATTAAACTGGACTAAAGCTTTATACAGTCATGAACCTCGGCTTTAGTCCAGTAGGCTCATACAGTCATGGATGAGAGGCCTGTTGGCGTTGGCATTGGCATTTTAGATTTGTGATTAAACATGTACTGAAATTCGATCTCTGATATGTAAAAAAAAAAAAATCCCCAACACCCTAATAAATTCCTTTTGAATTGAATTCAAATTAAGGTCACTGCAAAACTATGATACATTAATTCAAGCCATTCATTTGCCTTGGTTGTGTTTACAATTTTATAGAAGTTCATAATATTAAGCTTCGAAGGGAACGAAAATGGCGATGAACCCAATAACCAGTCCCAAACAAATGATAGAAGGACAATACAAAAGCAACCTAAACGGTGGGTGAAGATTGAGAAATGAAGTCTTAGAGCTGAGCATAGCAATAGGCCTTGACAAGTTGCCTTCAGTTATAAATTCCAAGGAGCTGGAAAGGTTGATGACTGGGCTAACAAAGTTAGACGGGGATGGCTACCAGTAATTTCCTAAAGTGAAAAACACCAATCCAATCGAAAACTGTTTACTTTTCCAATCTATTTCAGATAATATTAGTCACATTTATGAAAAAAGAATTGCAAAAGCATTAGCCAAAAAAAAAATCCCTGAATTAACCTGCAGATGAACATGTCGAATGTTAGCACCTGATCATCACCTGAGAATGAGTTTAGAGCGGCTCGAGGAGAGGTCAACACTGTATCTACCAAGGCCAGCGCTAGCTTTAATGGCGAGAGAACACAAGTCTGGCAAGGAAAGGGGTTTATGAGATTGGGAGAGTGGCAACAAGAAGTAAATTTGTCCAGGTTGAAGCTCCTCATCAGCAGGCATTTGGGGCACACAAGTACCAATGGACATCGACTCTGAGCTGCAGAGGAAGCAGTCGGGGTTGAGGGAAACGATGTTGTTGGCTCGGATTGATTGCCTGAACTCTTGGAAACGACCATCCATGTGAACCACCGTGGCTGCCATCGATGATCGTTTGGTTGCGCTGGATGATCCTCCTCCTCCTACTGTTTTGCCTGGTTTTGAGGATACACAGGCACCCATTTAGGCTTCTCCAACAAATCTGTTTTCTTGGTGTGTTTGAGGGAAGGGTAGAAAAGGGTTTGACTGAGAGGGCATCCATTACATTTATGTAAATGGGTAGTTTTTATATTATTAATGGTCGATGATATGCCTGCCTGGATGCAATATTCTATTATCTTTTGGGGTGATATTGTAACAAAATTCCCCAAATGAAATTTGATGTAAGGGTCTTAAGAAGTGTCGATTTAAGTTGTTAGATACCAATACCTTCTTGGTGATAAGAATTCCATTCGTGCGTCTTGGCTCATACTCTCCACTTTACAGACAAATGTGAGTCGTTGAATTATAAAAAACAATAATATATTCTAACATACGCGAATTCATATCCTTCTACATTAACAATAATGTTTATATCGATAGAGATTTCACTCTTCCGAACTTAAATTTCAATCCCCAGACTTAAGAGTATGATCTAGAATTAGGAGACCCCTTTTGTGCTGGTAAACAATTAGAAGCCACAAAGGCCACATTATAATGCAATTCAAGTCCCATTCGACATAAAAGTCACAAGGCAACTCATCGGCACTTTATTTTGTCTTCTAGTTTTCTGCGCCATACCTATGTTTGCATTAGGTTCACACTTCAACAAATTAAAATAAGCTTTGTATAAGATTTTGGATGTTATTGAATAAAATAAATTCTTAGAATTTTCTCATAAATATTTTAAAAAATATTAATAGTCAAATTAATAAAAATAATCAATATTTTTTATATAATATATATTTTAATTATTTTAAATATAAAATATTTATTTTACCATCATACCAAATAAAATTTAATTCAAGTCTCATAAAATAAATGAATTGAATTGTAAAATTTCAAGGAGTGCATGGATCAAACCCTTTATATTCTAGTTTAATGCATTTAACGTATCTAATTACTTTTTATAGATTACATTCAAGATAGTTTAGAATTTAAATCTAGATATTTACAATCTCATTTATTATTTTCAAAATATGATATCATTTATATAAAAAGATAAAGTAATCAATATCGTGCCGGAAAATGTATTTATTAGTATAATTTCACATTTATGATTAATTTTACATGTACATAAATTATTTTTTAAGTATTTAACATAATATATATATATATATATATATTCATCACCCCAGATATAATTTAGATTTGAGTCGCATTAATCACATTATTGTTAGAATTTTATTCTCTTCTTTTAATTTAAAAAATGCATAAAAAAAAAAAATTGATGGTCAATTTTGAATCCCCATCTCACAAGTAACTTTATGCACAATAACAAAAGTAGTGCACAGTTTGACAAAATATGGAAAATGAAACTGTGGAAAAGGCAAAATGAATGTGGTCCATTTATTTATCTTATTATATAATAATTTTTGACAACCTCATTTGAAAGCTTCAATAATTAATTGTTGTTTTTTTTTTTTTTTTTTTAAATTTAGAAATCAAAATCAAACAATTAATTATAATTTGGACCAAATACCTAAATAATATGAGAATTAAATTATTGGTACCTAGAAGTCCAAGCAAGGTTCTCACTAGGCTATATAGGCCAAAAGATTATCTTTTCTTTCCTGCTAATGGAAAGTGAAATCCCATTGAATCAGCATAACCCAAAGTCTATTTTCTAATGCTATGATGTTTCCCTATATAACTGATGGGCAGCAACAATTTGAAAGCTATATATCTCAATCAAAATGTTCAGTCATTTTCAAAATTAAAAATATAAGAAATAATGGATTCCCCTTTTCATTAATTTATATTTTAAGGGGGAAAATCTCACTAGTCCCTCCTAGTTTCAATATTGAGAAAATTAGTTCTTTACAAAAAAAATATAGAATAATTTGATCATTTTCAGTTTCGAAAATGAGCAATTAAGGATAATTAATCATGACTATCTACCGTACATATTGTTTATTGGTATAATAATAAATTTAGCCTGCAACATTTACATATTCTATGAAGTTGATATTAATTTAATAAATTTAGCCCATAACATTTATTGGTACAGTTGGTCCTTAAAATATTCGAGATTTGAAGCGTCCATGAGCAACAAGACAGGGTCTAAATTGCCCACATTTCCATCAACAGTTGCTCAAATGACCCTCTACTAATTTTCTCCTATATCCCCCACTTTAATTTGATTTCTTGTCTATGTCATTTTCTCACCAAAATTTCCTTTCTCTCCCACCTAAATCTTTGATGTGTTTCGATCACACCCCATAATGCACCGTCTTGGAAATCTTATAAGCTTACAAAAATGGACTAGATATATGATTTGAAAGTTTAGAATCAAACTCCAAATGAAGCTTAAATTGGATATAACCCAAGCAAGTAAGCTCATGGATATTTCAAGCAACTATAACCCTAAACTTTTGATGATTAAGAAAACTTGGGTTTGGTAGCTTTGATTTGAGCTTTATCAACCCCTCCACTATGAACAAATAAATGTGGAGAACTGATATACTTTTGAAGCTCCACGATATGGCCCTTTTTAGATGCAAAAGTTTGGACCACTCTTTTGTTCTATACTCCTATCACTGTATGTAGTCATGAAACAATATTCTAGTTGAGCATTCAAGTGTTTTAACCATGTTGATAGGGGTCCCCCTGTATCTACGCTTACATAGGTTAATAAAATACCTAGGGATCTCCCCTAAAACCAGAAGGAAAAAAGTGAATATGCTCCAAATAGAATAGGGTTTGGGTGTTGGCCATGCAATTGTACCCTCATCCATCATATACTTTGATCTTCGAAGCTTTAAGTCGAGATGCATTGCATATTTGTCACCACACCATAAGTCCACTGGTGTGGAAGAATATAATCTGGAATTGTTCTCTTCAAGTCTGACAGGTCTTTCAGGGTTTAAACTTTCTTTAGCTACAGTCCAAAGATTTGAATCCGAGGAAAAGAGTTTGCTTAATAGGTTGAATGAACAAATTCTCAAATCCAAAGTGATGAAGTGACAACACTACACTGGCTGCATCAACACCAGCAGTACTTAACCAGTGAGTTGGAGAAATTTCCTTATTAGCCTGCAACGAATCCATGGACAGTCGTGTGATTTATCCATACAATATTAAATGATGAAAATCCAATTCTTAGCGAAAACAGCTGTATGGGAATCCAAGAAGGGCTCTAGAATCAAGGTAGTTGAAGGCATGAATAATATTTTAGCAGGCAAGGAAAAGAAAAACCCTAGTTGGGACCCAAGAATTATTATTTGTATTACCAATTATATATCATGAGTTGTTAAGATTAATGCACATTGATCCCATTAAAACGGTCAATTTTGCAATGAATCCAAGCATATAGGACAGTGAGTGGATAGTCGCATATGTATGTAATGCAATTCCATCTTAATTTGGACCAACTCACGAGAAAGCTAAGGAACACCGACCTGTATGAAATGATGGCAGCTTTGGGTTGTTGGGCATGGTCCCGCCAATAAGAGTTTTGTTTGTCTCATGCATGGTAATTTTCTAAGCAGCCAAACACACTCTCCATCGTTCTCAATCATTTTATAAGCAATGCTACCGTCTTTTTCTTTTTCTGTTTCTCTTCATTTGAGTTTAAATTCCATGGACGAGAGAGGAGACTGAATAATAATTGAAGAAAAGACACTGCCCCATTTCCAACCAGAAGATAGGTTTACAGCTATAAGCTTCCAATGAGAAAGCTAAGACTACTCATTTATTGTTATCAAGCCACTCAGGTAGGGATAAATTACCATAGTTTAAACTTTAACACAGATGGCTTGATCATCAAGGGTATTCACCTTTTTTAATGTGATCTCTATTTAAATCGCGTTAATTACATTTATTATTTAAATTTTATCTTATTATTATAATTCATAAAAAAAACTTCGACACCCTTTTTCCTATGTTACAAATAATGTTTTCTATATCAAAAGGTCAATTTTTATTTTTGAGCATGGATTATTTATTATTGCTACTATTATTAGAGTGTAGTTCACTCACTTTTACTAAATTAATTTTAAATACAAACAACCTTTATTAATTTTTCTTATTTGTTTTAATTACAAAAAATAATAAACCTTTAATTACTTTAGAATTATTGTAACATCTATAAAATTATTAATTATTTTAATTCAAGTAAATTTGTAATATTTTAAACTTAGGTTTAATTCAATTATATATTAACTTCGGTATATATACATTAATTTGTTTGTATTTAGAATAAATTAATTATCATTTTTTAAAAATAAATTGATGATAAAGAAATTGATTTTAAAAACTTACATTTTCTCTCTAGAGAGATAGCTAATATTAGAATTTTATTGATCAAAATAATATTTGATCAAAATTTACTATAAATATTATTATTTTTATTTTGTATATTTTATTTTTTGTTTTAATTAATTTTTTATCCTTAAAATTTTTAATTAATTTATTTTAAAATAATTTTTAATGAATTAAATATAAAATTAAAATCTTTAATATGTGCTTGCATAAAATTGACTAAAAAAAAGAAGACAAAAAGAACAAGTAACATTGATAATATTTTATTAAGAATAAACTTACATTTATTAACTTGGAAAATAGATTATATTTAGCACATAATTATAGTTTAATTTGATAGTTTTGTAAGTAAAAAAAGGATAAATTATCAAAATTGTCATTTTATTTATCTCAAGTTACATTTTAGTCACTTATGTTTGAAATGTTACATTTTAGACACTTACGTTATCACGTTGTAACATTTTAATTATTGAACTATTAATTGTCGTTAATCGTGTAACGATAAGTTGATGCGGCACGTTAAATCATCATTTCAAACAAAAATTTAGGTTAATTTATATAATCGGTCCTCATATTTCTTTATTTTGAGCAATTTAATTTTTTTTTTACGTTTCTTTTAATTTTCCTTTTTTCTTTTTTTTTCATTCCCTTTTGCTTCTCCTTCTATTTTCCTTCTTTTTCCATTTCTTTTAGTGTAGTTTTTGTATTTTTTTTTATTAAAACTAATTTTTATACTTTTTTTTTTTTCTAAGTTCATGGTTTGATCTTTGTGTTTATAAACCCTTTCCCCATTCCTTATTGTAATGTGCTTGTTCATTTGTATAAAAAAAAAACCATTTAAAGAAAAATTCGGCATTAATCTGAAAAGTCGAAACCTCTATGGATAGAATTTTATCATCTATCTCTATTATGTTTCGTATGAAAATTGTATATTATTATTTTTTCTCTTAATTGAATTGGTATCATAAGTTAATTGTACATCAACTTTATTGCTATACCAATGATAAACAGTTTTATATTCCTATATAAAATATTATTATGATGAAATCTAAACTTAAGATAATATGATGTTCAAAACTTCAATTTAACCATTTTAACCAAAACTTCATTTTATTTTTATAATTCTTTTATAAATATATTTTTACATATAGTTTACCCCATCTATCTGAATGATATGTCTCAACTCGGGAGGAAGAACCGGTAATAGACATAAAACCATCCATTCTGGTTCTATATTTGTTCGAATAAAATGCTTTGCCAATTCCATGCGTCTAACCAAAAAATCCTTCTTCTTCCAATTTTTCGATCTTCTATTCGTTACTCGTCAGGCTTTCTTCTCCTAATTCTTTCCATTTTACCATCGAATAATCGATAAGAATTTGTAAATCTAAACCGACTAATTGTTCTCGAATAGCAATCTAGTATTTATATATAAAACTCTGACTTAATTGGTGTCAAGAGTCGATCGAACATCAACTTAGTTGAAAAATTACTTAAAAATAATTTCTTTTACAAAGTAAGTAATATATTTATGAGGACATTTTTACCCGGGGGTGAAGCCAGGAAAAATTTTAGGGGGCCGAAATTAACTTGTCTATTATCTTTATAGCTTTTAAAGGATTAAATCAAATTTTTATTATTTTTAGGGGGTCAAAGTGTAATTTTACCTTTATTAGTTTAAAATTTTTAAAAAATTTAAAGGATAAAAAAAAAACAAAAATTCCATTTTAAAGGGGTCGAGACCCCTATCAGCCCCCCCTAAATTTGCCCCTGATTATACCTTTTTAACCCATCTTTATATAAAATCAATAAGATCCCAAGTATAAAGAGATTTAAACTTAAACGCCATTTCTTGTATTATATTATTTTTGTACAAAACATCCTTGGTAGGAGATTAAGATCAAATCACTGTCACGCACGTATCACAAGTAAGCAGTTCTTACAACTAGAATCCACAACATAGATAGTAAGGTAAACACTCATGGTTAATAAGTCAAACGGTGGAGTTCAACACCATTATAATTTTAAACATTTAATTTTATCATTTTAATCAAAATTTTATTTGATATTTATATAATTTTTAATAAATATATTTTTCAGGTCAATCTAATATTTTATATGTATTTATTTTCACAGTTTATTTTAGAAGCATATAAGAAAGGATTTTATATATCTTATTACAATGTTATAAAATGTATTTTATTTAAATTTATCTATTTTTAATTAAAAGGAAAGGGAATTAAAATTAATATGAAAAAAATCAATGATTTAAAGAAAAAGACTATTTGATGCCAATCTCCTCTCCCATTAGGTTACTCAGACCCATATTATCAAAGTTTGGAAAAAATCAATTTAGACGCAAATTTAATGAAATACGCATAATGATATTTTTCACCCCTAATTTTATAAAAAAAAAAAAAAAAAAAAAAAAAAAGCTAGTAATTCTTCATTTATTTTTATTTTTAATTCATAATTTTTTTATCTAACCACTAAAAAATAAACACAAAATTTATATTAGTTAACTTTGCTGATGGATATACACGAGAATTTTAAAGTAGATGACATATTAACATTTAATTAATTTTTAAAAATTAAAAAAAATTATAAATTTTATATTTTTCAAATAATTTTAATGATTTTAATTTTTAAAAATTAATTAAATATTGACATGTCATCCACATGACAGCTCATATATATGCTGTGTTACCAAATGTTAATTTTTTTATCCATGTTAGATTAATTTAACAAAAAACACAAATTTAAAAGTTAAAATGTGAAAATTTTAATGAATGATTAAAATCACTTTTTTTTTTATAAAATTGGAGTTTCAAATAAGTCATTATGCCAATAAAATATTAGTATTTATTTAATTCACATCAATTTAATCAATAATTTTAATGGTAATTAAGGAGAGAAAGGATTGGATGAAACAGTTACGTCACGTCATCTATATTTCTTCCCAATCATTTAATGACATGTGGACTAATTTTTACATATCATTTACACCTCATTTAAATTATTTTTTAAATCATAAATCCCTAAAATTTCCCTTACCGTCTCCTAAAATCCATAAATATTTAAATTAATAATATTAACAGTTGAACTTAAATTTTAAGATATGAAAAATTAAGGGAATAAATTCTTGAAAATAAAAGTATAAGAACAAAATTTTAAATTTTTTAAGAGTATAGAGACTTATGACATTCATGCCATCAGACAACTTGGTTCATCGCTCTTTCTTCTTCGGACCAACTCAAATTTCAGCTCTTAAAAGATCTATCCCAACGACCTCGGTTGTTCAACGTTTGATGGTGATTAGAGGACGACCGAACCTTAACACCGTTCAATCCTTTATAGTGTCGGATTT
Source organism: Kokia cookei (assembly GCA_039519145.1). NCBI lineage: Eukaryota > Viridiplantae > Streptophyta > Magnoliopsida > Malvales > Malvaceae > Kokia > Kokia cookei. The sequence continues at coordinate 16,513,306 of CM076909.1, forward strand.
GAGTCGAGCTAGGTTCTGGGAGATTGATTTTGGGTGGGGTAAAGTAGAGTTTGGTGGACCAGCCAGTGGTGGAGAGTTTATAAGCTTTTATATACCTTACAAGAACAAAGAAGGAAGGGAAGGGATTGCAGTCCCAGTATGCTTGCCTGCCTGCTCCACTTATGGAAAGCTTTGTTAAGGAGATAAATTGAATGTTGAAAGACGATGAAGCAATTGGTGGTTAGACTGTTGATTCTAGCAATGGGGTTTGTAAAATTACTTGAAGATCATACATGTGATAAAAAAAAAAAAAAGTCTTAGTAATATTAAAAAGATTTGATTTGTAAAATGTTTGTGTTGAGAAACGAGTGTGATTTGTGATTTTTAATTGTATAGTATTATTGTAAGATGAAAAAACCTTAAAAAAAAGTTGAAATATTTGTATATTTAAAATAATAAGATATGAGTCCTATTTTATCATTTTAAAAATTTTCAAATTGAATTGAGTAAAATGAAGTTTGAGTTTTAATAATCGTTACTTTTTGACTTCGACGGTTTTTGTTATTACGAAAATCTATCATGTTTTTCAAATCTTGATCATAGATGGATTTTAAAATCTGGTTTCGATGGTACGTAGCTTGGGATTGTGGAAGAGAAGAATCTATTTTGCTGGGTAATTTTAGACGTTAGGTTTTTTCTTGAGTTCTTTGTTTAGACTTTTGACTTTTCATTTCATTTCTTTCTTTTTCAAGTTTTGCAGGCATGGAGTATCTGTACATGAAAAATTTTAGGGATTTATAATTAAAAAATAATTTAAAGATATGTGAATTACATGTAAAAATTAACTCAGGTACCTTTAAATAATTAGGATAATTAGGAATGGATATGGATAAGTGTTCCTTTCTCAATTAAGAAATGGCAGGATATTGTGTAGAATTCATTTTCGAGCCAAATAGGGGTAAATATTTTAAGTTCGAAGGTTATACACATCACATCCAGAAGACGGTCGACCACCTCTCATTTCTACCAATGATTAGACTAACAAACCCTCAACATCACTACTTTTTACAAATATACCACTCTTCCTTTGCCAAAATAACCCTATCTATTCCGGAATATCACTCAATATAGCCTTAAACTTTCTCCTCCCTCCTCTCCCTCTTTTCTCGCCACCGCAGCCGGAGGCAACTTTCCCGCGAGCAACCTCCTCTGGAACCGGAAAAGGAGTAACAGACTTACATCTGCACCCACATTTTTCACCACCATTATTACTTTTCATTAAAGCAGAGCTAGCTTTAACAGCCAATGCACCCATTTGTTGAGGTTGTAGAGGATGTTTAAGCCAACTCAAGGGCAAAGCAAAGTAAAGTTGACCGGGCTGAAGCTCCTCATCTTCTTCAACCGCGGACACGACATCGTCGAACTCCATTTCATCGGAGTTGCAAATAAAACACGTGGGGTTCCCTTGTAAAACATAAGAAACCTTGACAGGGTAAGGGAACTCTTGTAACCTTCCATCTTGGAGGATCAGCTTGGCTGTGGCTGCATGATTTGAATCGCAGGAACTGCAAATACCCATTTTTAGTGAGCTTGAACGTGGTGGTGAATGGGGCAAGTGGGAAGAGGCGCTGTGGGGGGGGAGTTTATATATACGAGAGAGATCAGAACAGAGAAAAGGGAGGCCTTGGATTTTGGACCACATAGGATTTTGTCGTGATATGGGAAATAAGTAATAAGCATTTTTTATGGGAACAGTTGCCAGCCTGTAAGTTGGTGGCGACAGGTTGTATAAATGCCGGAGGATCAGTGTCTTAAGCACATCAACCCTGGTTTCAAGATGGTATTACACTGACAGGGACTATTAGGTTTGCCAACACCATGATTTCAAAAAAAAACTTCAGAGAGATGAGAAATAGAGGCTAATTTAATTAAAGGTATCATCATCGAGTGTTGCACCTTTCCATTCATGGCTACTGCACATCAAAATAAATGTTTAAAAGGGTTCGAATTGGAGCCATGAAAGACAACACTAAACTGGCATCCAAGTGGTAACCCAAACACCATTGAAAAAGCTACCACTAATAGAGTTTGCAAATCTAAGTTGTTAATGGGACCAATCTAAAACACATGGCTGCACTGCTACATGAAAAAAATACGATAAAATAAATTTTATATATTAAATTAAAAAATAAATTGATCTTTTTTGTTATTACTTTTTATTAAATTTTATTGTTAAAATTCGATTTCTATATATAGCATAAGATACACATAATATATCAAATATAAAATTTTATTTATTTATTTTTAATAAAAAATAAAAGGCAATCTGACTTAGACCCTGGAAATACAGGGGGGACCTAATGGCTATATGAGAGGGCATTGATTTTACGTATTGGAAACAAGTGAAGTGATAGAAAGGGTAATTAGATTGAAAAAGGAAGGGTATTTGGGGAAATAGAGTCAAATAGAAAGAATAATAAGGGAGAAACGTGGCGATACAAGATTCTCCCATGGAAGCTTAAGAGGATGAAATTGTTGCATGGCAAGAGAAAAGACACGTGGACCAGAAAGTCCCCGGAAGAGTAAAGCCCACAAATCCAGACAGCTGGTGGCGTGTTTTGGGATGAAAATCAACCCCAAAGCTTCACTTTCCCCTCCTCTGCCATGCCATCGTCACCCATTTCCATGTTTCCCGCTGCTCACTGTCTCTTGTTTTAGTATTTTAGGGGGCTTCTTCACCGTAGCTTGCGACTTGGTCTTTGTTTGAATGAAGCATGTACAATGTCAGGATTTTCATGTCTGTCATGTGTCGTTTACACGTGCACGTGCACGTGCACGTGCAGGTGTAATGGGGTGCGGTTCTGAGAATTGGGATCAACTCACCACTTTGATAAGTAAAAACTTGAGGTCTAATGGCCTATGCAGTCCTTTCTATGAAGCTTCATGTGCTTCCTTTTCTTCAATATTTCTCTTCTCTTTTTTATAATTTTAGAAAGAGATTCGAATCCAGAATTTTTAATCAATTGTTTGAATGAAAAGCTCTTAAATTAATACTACAATTAGCATTTCAGATTAGTTGGCTAATTCACCTAACATCAGAGTTTGGATAAATGTCTAGTTTTCATTGAATTAAAAAAATTCGAAGAGAAAAATATTATTGTTGAGTGTTTTGTTGCGTGTATATTCGTTGAGGGGAATTGAGTATTATAAAATATGGTTATTATCCATCGAAATAATATTTTAGGTAGGCTTATACATGTTAACACGTAAATTGTTTTAGATTTAACACGTGTTCATCGATATTTTAATTTGACTTTGAACTCTCTATTTGCGAACATCTAGAAACATGTGAATCTGACTTGCGAGCTCACAACACGAGCTCTCCTCACGAACCCTTAATACCTTTACCTTGTGAGTCCACTTGAATTAAACCATTGGATTATTTGCTTAATCCATTGGATTATTGGAGCAAAAACAAGCTGGCAAACAAGAAATTAAACCCCACCCACCGACATAAACACATTACATTCATGATTATATGCACTTAAAACACTCCCTTTCCCCTAACCAAAAGAAAATCTTCTGAGTGGGATTTAGTATCTGTGATTCAATCATGCAGATGGGATCATAAAGGTAGCCATTGGCATTTCCATGAAAGTTCCTTCCTTGTCCAAAACATGAAGCATTTTGTCGGTAATATAAGGTTGTCAAGCACATTTGGTAGGCCCTTAAGGGAACTTATATTCATTGGTTATAAACTCATCATGCTTCAACATCAACTCTCCTTTACAAGCAAACCAAATTATTGTGTATTGCAAATGATGACTCCATGAATGGGTTCATTGTATATATGAGGATACATATATAATTTTTTAAAAAAAATTAAATTGAATGACAATTAATAATAAATGCATTTATCTCATGCAGCAATAAGAAAGTTTTGTTTTATGTTATAGATTCATGATTTGGTGGATATCATATCTAATCCATCTACAACTCAATATTACATGGATAAGAAACTAATTATAACATTTTGGATTGGATTTTTGTTTTCACCGCGTCAAATATTCATTTTAAAAAATGTTCAAGTTCAACGTCTAACCAAATCAAAAAATTTTAACGTTGTTAAAGAATGCAAGATCTAATGAATCCAACAAGTGGCTCTAGTGGTAAAAAGAATGTTGTTCATTCTAGGAGATTCGGATTCGAGCACCTGTATGAGTGTTGTCAAAAAGTTAAGAAAGTATAAATAAATACTATCATTCAATCACACTAGTATATTAAAAGAAATGCAATACCTGATAGAAATATTTGAAATTCAAACATAATAATTTTGAAATAGTAAATGGGTGTTTTGGTTTCTCTTGAGTTTTGCCAAACAAAAGATTTATTTGGGTTGAGCTCAATTTGATCCTATATTTAATATATCGACTTCAATCCTATCAATGAATCACCATTTATAAATGTTGTTACGCTATAGATTATGTATTTTTGTAGAGTTAACAATTTATATTAATTAATTGAGTTTGAGTTTAGTTAATATTGATATTGTTATTAGTGTAAAAAGATGTCGGTTCGAACGTGCCGAAAGACACTTATTTTTCTATTTTAAGAGTTATTTCAACTTTATTGTCAATATTTAAAAATATGATCATTTATATTTAATTCTCCAAAGTTTTTATCAAGGTTGTTTGAATCAGATAAGATCAATTGATTAGATCAAGAATCAATTAAGGTATTGTTCTGAAAAAGGGCATTAAAATAATTAACTCGAGAATCGGTATAAACTAGTTGAACTGAGCAACTGAACCAGTGGAATCAAAATTTTAATATTTATTTTTTATTTTTTATATTTTTAATAATTTATTTAATTAAATTGGATAGATTGATCAAACTTGTTGAACCAATTAATTGACCTATTCAATCACCAATCCGATTCTAAAAACCTTGACTTGATTATTGATATGTTTCGATTCTAAAAAATGCGGTTTATTAATTTCATTGTTATTAAATATTCAATAGAACTTTATATAATAACCTGATAGTCAAGAGTATTCGCCACCCCAAGTGTGACCATGATTTTTCTTGGGTTCTAAGTTAAGAATGGATGATGAATTTGAAGCTTGAAATGTAAGTAACAGTCCATTTCCAAGCCCAATCAAATGGCCCCACTTTTGAACCTAAGCTGGTCCATCCATCTACCAATTCAGTATTAAATTTGTTGACACTAATAAATATTTCATAAACAAATTCAAATATAAAATAATAATCAAAGTTTAAGCTCAACTTCAGATCTTAATTCTGATGATTATATTCTATTATACCCAAAATTGTTGCTCTTTTATTATTAATGTCCTAACAATTAGGGATGTTAAATCGGTTAATCGATCCGAATTACTATTAATCGAATTAATCGATTTTTTTAAACTCTTAACTGTTAATCGAACCAAATTTTTTTCCAGAAAAAATTAATTGAACCAAAATTTTTCGATTAATTCAGTCAGTTAACCAAAATTTATATGTTTTTTTTTTTGTTAAAACAAGTATAAAACATATAAAAAATTAACCGACCGATTAATTTATACTTCCAAAAAATTAACCGAACCGACCGACTTCCAATCGAATACTTATATATTATATTATTATTATTTATTAAGTTTGGTTAATTCGATTAACCGACCGATTTCGAACCGAATTAACCTTTAACCGAACTTCTAAAAAATTATTAATCAATCTCCAACCGAATTAATTCAATTTTACCCGAAATTTGCACGCTCCTACTAACAACTTCCATCTCCCCGTCACAACCCTATTGCCTATAAAGATGAGTCCAGTCCACACTAGAAGCTCTCGGAATATGTCTGAAGGACCCTATCACCCATTCTCCATTATGGTCTCTAACCACAGTGCCCGCTTCCACAAGTCGCAAATCACCTAATGTTGACCCATCAGTGGTGGTATATCTCCCCGTTGGTGGAAGTGGAGGGAAACACTTTACATGCAAATGAGTAAAATATGTTTTGTGGATAGCTGAAGTTATTTGGGACATCTGTCTGCACAGATGTAGGGTTTAGTTGTCGGGCTGAGGGATTAGCCACCGGTATCAAACACATGCTAAAGTTAAATAATGAAGGTTAAAGTGTTTGGGTAACTCAAAATGTCGAAGAAAAAAAAAAAAGTATGTTGAAATATAAGTAGGGTGTTAGAAAAATTTGATTCGAAAATGGTTTTTTTCACAACGAAAAATATATATTTTTGAAAGTCGAATCGGTTTGTGATATTTATAGCAATAAATTTTTTTTCTAAATATATTAGTGGTTTGAGCAGGATTGATCCTTGTCATTCTCAGCTTTCAATTGAACGAACTTCTCCGCTAATCTCGTACCACAAACTACTTCTAATGTGAGCTCGAACAATTTCGAATCAAACATAGAACCAAAAATAAATTTCTTACTTTTAGTAGAAAAGTAAATCTCTCTCCTATAGACACCGGTAGAATTGTTATTCCCGGAAAATAAAATTTATACCTAAAAATAAATTTTGACTATTTTCGGCAGAATAACAATATCTTGAAAGTTATGTGTAACTTATTGTATTTTTAGCCCTACCAGTGCCATCAATTTATAGAGAGCGGAAGTGAAATCTTAATTGAATTAACAGAATGCATTAATGTCTATTTAATAGAAAAAAACAGCTCCCTAGTGGAAGTAAAAGAGAGGGGCGATTAATAGGGTGGATCTCCCTTCATATGTATTATGAGGAGGATTCGAGCCTTTCCTGTATTGGATCCAATTATATGTATTTCTTGTACTTTTAACCTAACACTTTATAATTTAGTTCAATCCAATACATGTTTTTTTATTTCTCAAAATATGCACTATTTATTAATTTATTTTTTAATTAAATAATTTTTTCAGCTCAATTCTAATTCTATTAAACTCATGACAACTTTATCGTAAAAGAATTTATGAGAAAATATATTTAATTTCTACATTCAACGAATTTCATAATGATCAGTTAATTTAATTCTATTTTCGAACTTTAATTATTTAATTAAATAATAATTCAAAAAACTTAAATTAATTCTCAAGTTATTTTCATACTAAATGAGAAACCACATTCATTTCTGAATGTGACCCTTTTCTCTAACAATATCATTTCTATATAATTTTGTTCATTTGATTGATCATGCAATTCATTCTGGTTTCAATGAGTAGCGGAAAAACCAGTTGGACATATGTGATTAGGACTCAAATTATAATTAAGCTTCAGCTTTTCGTCTATTAATTATAAACTCATTTAGTCTCGAAGTCATTCTACTATAGTATCGCGACTACACTTTCCCTAATAACATACCATTACGAAAGTCACTCAATCAATCCTCGTCCAATGATCTTATCATAAATGTGTTACCCTAATAGGATATCCTTAATCTCTTTGGGATAAATCATTTCTCCCAATATGATCTTATTTTATCTCATGGTAATCATTACATATTCTTTTGTGAAAAGTCAGTTACTATCAAGTAGTAATTAAGTCATTCATCAAAAAGACAAACGACTCATAACCACATTTACTTTTCATTTATCATGTAATGCCAATGAGAGAATATAAGTTACTCATGTCTTGGGTTATGAATTCCACTATTGTGAATGATGCTACATACTGCAGAAGTCGTATACCCAATGCACCAACTTTCGGTGTTTTATCTATTTGAACTCTGTCTTTTACTTTCATGAAAGTATATGAGTTAGACATATATAGTCCATCATCTACTCGAGATTAATGTATGTCACACTATGAACATCACAAGTGAATAAATACTTAAACGGATTCAAGATGTATTTTGCTTGGGTTCAGTCTGTTGTACTATCAGTCTAGTCAGTCACATCTATGTCTTTATCTTTTGGGAGTCATCCACTTTGATACTTAAGACAAAGCATCTTCCCAATTAGACTTGATAAACGACATATTAGTTTTTTCAATCAGTTTGCTCATTTTCAATTAGACTAAAGACATGTTTAGGTTTGTCTACTAATATAAATTGTCTTTTCGTATTACGATTTAATCGCGTAATACCACTTAGTATTAGTTAAATATCAAACCACCAATTAATATTTGCTTCTATTTTACTTTACATGCAAAAACCACATGAAGACATTATACAAAAGATATTAATGTAATTTATGAATAATTTTTATTAATCAATCTGATAAAAAAATTATAAATATACAAATGAATATATTATACTTAAGGCACCAAATCCGATTCATTTGTAAATAAAAATCATGTAGTACTCAAAAGATTGCAAGAAAACCCAATTTGTGAATGAAATGAGGGTTTGAGGTTTAGGAAAATAATATTTAGGTAAATGTACTTGAAGTATATATTTTATTATATAATTACATATTTATTATTTGATTTTATGAATAAAAGAGTTATTAATTAAAATAATATTAAAATATAAAAATTAAAAATAATATATTTATTAATTTAAAATAAAAAACTTGAAACAATATAAAATAAAAATTATAAATGTGTTTAGAAAAGAGAAATTAAAATTGAGACTTAAGGATGAAATAATTATTATTTAATCATTTAATTAAGAAAGTTAATATGTTAAAAACATTCATTAAAAAAAAAAGAAAAGCTTAAAATAACATGAAATAAAAAATATAAACGTGAACGAGGGAGGAATCAAACTTGAAACTTAAGGACAAAATCACCAACATTTAACCACCCAACCAAAAAAAATTAATTATATTAAATAAGTCAAAAATTATAACTTAAAAGAGAAAACGCATCCAACTGAGAGTTTTCTTAACATGTGTAAGAAAAGCTCGTCCAAATAAACGAGCTTTCCCTCAAAATCGTCTTATTTTCTTAAATAATTTTAAAACTGACCTAAAGAATTATTAATTTTTAAAATCAACATATATCTCTTATTTAGTCCATCAGCTTACTGATTAAATTATAAAATCAATAGTATAAATTCAGTTTTTAAATTTTTTTTCATTTAATTACCACTAGTATATTTCATCATATATATTTGAAAAAAAAATATATATTTAAAATCCTACACAAATTACAATTTGTAAATATTATTTAAAAGAAAAAAAAGTATAAATTTGAACTCTCTCACTATGAAAATTAAGAAATTAAATTTTAGAATTTGATCCTCAAATTTTATAAAATAAAGAGATGAAATTTGTAATTAAACCAAAGAAAAACCAATAAAAAGCAGAAAGTGTCTAAACTAAAAAGGAAAAGAAAAAGAAAAAAGAAAACCTAGCTGCCGCTGTTTTACCACTGTTGGTGCAACATAAATATCTCAAATAGTCGAAATTCAATCAAGGTTTGAAGATTTATGGTTCTTAATCTCCCTGGAAGATCTTAACATCGAAGACCCAAAGCTTCTTTTTCTCAACTGGCACTTCAAAGATCAAGTTTGGAATGCCAAAATCTTTGGTCAGGGTTTACTTACTTTCAGCATTCAACTTCATATTGTTAAATTAGTACATTCTCATGTAGCTTCGAACTTCAGTTTGATCTTCTAAATTTCAGTATAATTGAATTTTTTGTATATATTCCTACCTTATTTCGTTCTGAGAAAGCAAACATTGAATTGTTGGGTTTATTGTTTTAGTTTAATTCTCTGAGTTTAATTGATCATTCATTGCTAGAATTATACCTTGAACCCTGCATTAGTGGTAATTTGAATCATTGTTGTTAAAAGTGTGGCTTAGGCATTGCCTTTTAGGTAAAGACAACTATCAAACCAACCGAGTTTCAGAATTTTTTGAGTTGGGCATATTTGATCATACACACATTTAATGTACTTAGATTTTTGTTTTGCAATGCACAAAAAGAAAACTTGTTTTGATTGGATTTTTGTTTAACTTTTCTTTTATTGATTTCATTTATTAGTCAGAAAAGGAAATAATATTGAACTCTGTTATTTGTCGGTATTCGAGTACTCAACAAGATCATAAGATACTATTCATTGGTATAAGCAAACCCTTGAATTGGTTAGCTTGGAATTAATTGAGCAACACACCAAGCTATTTATGTATATAATCCATGAAACACAAAAACCAAGCTTTTAATGATTTGTTACAAATTCTTGCAACCAGAAGGAGAATAACAATTCCATGTTTACACCAAAGACACCCCATTTCTTCAAGATCATTTTAGATACCAATATTCGAGATAAGAAGCTTGTAAGCCTTCTTCTCTTCTCTCTAATATTTCTTATTATTTGTTCGAAATTTTGCTGCCATCACTCTATGTTTCTGACGTTTGCATACTTTCTAACAGGAGATTCCTGGAAAGTTCGTGAGAAATTATGGAAATGGGTTATCAAATTCAGTGTTATTAACTGTTCCAAGTGGTGATACATGGCATGTTGAGCTGACAAAATCTGATGGTATTGTTTGGTTGCAAAATGGATGGCAAGAATTTTCTGAGTATTTCTCTCTCAATTATGGGCATCTTCTGGTTTTCAAATATGAAGGTAATGGAAAGTTTCTGGTACTCATATTTGATACGAGTGGCAAAAATTTTCTGAGTATTTCTCACTCAATTATGGGCATCTTCTGGTTTTCAAATATGAAGGTAATGGAAAGTTTCTGGTACTCATTTTTGATACGAGTGCATCAGAGATTGAATATCCATGCAAGAGCCATATTGAAGATCAGAAGAGTGATGATCAAATGTGTCTAAAACCTGTCAAGGAAGAACCTAAAGATGATGTTTGTGATAAACCCTTGTATGGGACTCCTTCATGCAAGGAAACTAAGAGGAAGAAATCACGATCACTACGTTCTAACACTGAATATCTATGCAAGAGCTATATTGAAGATCATAAGAGTGATGATCAATTGTGTCTAAAACCTGTCAAGGAAGAAGCTAAAGATAGTGTTTATGATGAAACCTTGTATGAGACTCCTCCATGCAAGGAAGCTAGGAGGAATAAATCACAATCACAATGTTCTAAAATTGAATATCAATGCAAGAGCCATATTGAAGATCACAAGAGTGAAGATCAAGTGAGTCTAAAACCCATCAAAGAAGAAGCTAAAGATGATGTTTGTGATAAAACCTTCTATGAGACTCCTCCATGCAAGGAAACTAGGAAGCAGAAACCACGATCACAATGTTCTAATCCTCGAAAGAAACAGAAAACTGCTCAAAAAGACAAAAGTAAGTGCAACTTTTATATTGCCAAATCTGGCTATTTTATGATCCTTAATTGTGTTGATCTTCTATGCAAGAACTCGTTCAGATAGAAAAGATTGTGAAGATGCGTCAACTGATGAAGAAGGCCTGCAAACCAAGGTTCCTAGGGATGGACGTGCATTTGGAGCCATCGAATATGATAAAGCTCTTCAAAGAGCCTTTTCCTTTGAATCAGAGAATCCATTCTTCCTGGTCACAATGCAGCCTTATTACATTAATCCTGGTCGAAAAATGGTAAAATGCTTCTCTGAAACCTGTCATACAATGAAATTGTGAGATTGTTTTTGCATTTGGTGACACTCACTTTCATATGAAACCATGCATTCTTATGTAAAGATGAGTTAAACTACAAGCATCTTTCTTCTTGCATGTTGAAAATTTTTTAATGGTCACAGTGCATACCAAAGAACTTTACTATGAAGTTCCTGAAAAGAGATCTTGGTGATTTAACCCTTTGCACTTCGGACGGGAGAACTTGGTCTGCTCAGTACTTGCGCTATATGACCAGAAACAAGTACACAAAAGCAACCATCCATATTGGTTGGAGGCAATTCATGCTGGACAACAATTTGGAAGCTGGTGATGTTTGTGTCTTTGAGCTGATTTCGCAAACAGAAATCATGTTAAAAGTGATTATTTACCGTGTTCGTCAAGATGCAAGTTGTAGTTCTCCATTGGGTGAGTAAATATTTGCTAATTTTGTCAAACATTCGTATTTTGATCTGACAGATTTTGGGGTTCAAACTTTTTGGGCTTATGTATAGAAATATATATTTCCCCCCTCCAAATGGCTATTGAATAAGCATTTGGTTAGCACATATCATGCCAAGACTTGAATATACTCTTCTTGATACTTATCAGGTGGAATAAACTCTTTGGAAAATGGTGGTAATGTAAGCTCATCAACACCGGGAAGCACAGAGTCTAAGCATCATTGCTCGATTCGACCACTAACGCCCCATGAGAAAGCAAGAGCAATTCAAAAAGCCAGTAATTTCCAATCTAAAAACCCTTTTTTCAAGGTTGTAATGCAACCCAGATACTTGACCATAAGATGTAGCCTGGTAAGTTTTAGAAAGTTGTATTAATGCTCTAATACATGTCTAGCACTTGCATAAGATATGGGCACTTTTAGAAATATGAAAAATCAGTACATGTGAAATTTGTCTTCTTAGTTATTTGATTTCCTATCTTTACCCAGAGTATACCATACAAATTTGTGAACCAATATCTTGATGAAGAGAAGGAGGAAGCCATCCTTCGAGTTTCTGATGGGCGAACTTGGGTTGTCAAGTTTGCTGTTAAAGTGGTCACCGGTGGACAACATAAAGCTGAATTCTCAACCTGGAGGACTTTTGCACGGGACAATAACTTGGAAGTTGGTGATGTATGTGTCTTTGAGCTGATTAACCGCAATGAAAATTCATTCAAGGTCTCCATCTTTTCAGCAGCACCAGGAGCTACTTCTTCTCTGTCACCGCAAGGTTTGTATGAATCTATTTGATTTATTGTTAAATTAATGACCAATTCAATCTATATTGATTAGTATGTTTTTCGATATATTCAGCTCATGATGCTAAAGCCAGTCAAGTTGCATCCAAAAATTGCTCGGTACCTAAAATTGAAGCTGATGATGATTTTGGCAATTGTTATGCTGGAAATCCTGGCCCTGCTGCCCAATCCACTACCATAGGACATCAAGAAAATGAAGAGGAAGTTAATCCTAGTAAGTATATCTGCATTGTCGTGGCTGTAAACCTGACAATGCTAGATACAACATGAACTAATATGAAAGAATAACTAGTAGCAAGATACAAAAAGCAACACGACACGAAGAATCTCGAACAAGATAATTTATCAGTATATTTTTTATATATTCAGCTGACGATGCTATAGCCCGTCAAGTTGCATCTAAAGATTTCTTGGTGCCGAAAGTTGAAGTTGATGATGATTTTGGCAAATGTCATGCTGGAAATTTTAGCCCTGCTGCCCAATTCACCACCACAGGATGTCAAGAAGCTGAAGAGGAAGTCAAACCTAGTATGTATATTTCCAATATCCTCGAACACAAACAATTGGAATATATGAACTTGTCAAAATTTATATAAATATAAAATAATTTAAACATGATTATGACACGAATAAACGAATTGCAAATTGTTATACCTGATGAAACTAAGATGAAGCTGGATAATCTAAAATATAAATTACAAAATACCACCCTTCAAAGCAAGGGTATGATTTTATGCCAGTTTAAGTATGCATTGAGCTTAAACATTCATACATTGCACCATTTCATGAACTTCTGCTTTTGCAGCTATATCTACAAGACCAAGGGACCCATAAACCAATTGTACCAAGGTTACAAATGGTTGGAAGACTTGTGCAGAAGAACAGAACTTGGAAATTGGTGATGTTTGCATCTTTGAGATGATAAATTCAAAGGGCCATGAATTGTGTTATTGACTGTAGCTATCTGAAAGGCTCTAGACTAGAGGATCAAACATAGTTTTGCTATAAAAACCTTGTTTATCTTTGTTGAAACGTAGTTAAACTCACCATTAATAAAAGGGTCTGCTGTGGAATTTCCTTTTCGTCCAAGCTTTTGATTGTTTTGAATTTTTGGGTGTAAATGTGCAAAGAAATGTTTCTAAAACCAGAGATTATTTTAGTATGGCTTCAATCCCATCTATCAACTGAGGCCTTGTTTTACCCCTCGGTTTGCTCCAAACTATTATATCAGTTCCCAGCACAACAGCAGGTTTCTTTTTCATGACTGCAGCAGTTGAATTAGAAATCGGAGTGTCAAGTTGTAAGAAGTTTGTTTGGGTTCCAAACTTTATTTTGGGTCTATTTTGGGGAGAAGCATTTTTTTTTCTTTCAAACTTTGTTTGTTTAGAAATATTTTTGTTTTGAATCTAACGAGTAACTCTAATGAATACGAGGAAGTTGTTTATCTTAAGAGATCCGAGTTTGAGCATCTATATGTACAAGATATGTATGTTTTGTCAAAAGATTAAAAAAATATGAACAGATATTACTATGTAATTACATTAAAATTTAAAAAAAAAAATTATCTTAAAAGTATTTTCTAGAAGCAATACTAAACACATCCATAAGCTTTTTGAAAATAAGTTTTGTTTATTATTTAAAAATGAGCTTGATTTTAATGTTTCACGTGCTCAAGTTTGAAATAGAAATTCTCAATTATTAATTAGAAGTATAAAGAATAAATAATTTGATAAAACACTGGTGCTATTTAATTATGAAAATATTTGAATTTAACTTAATACAAGTTATGAATACAAGTTTTACTGGTAATAGGTTGAAACTTAATTTAATAATTTTTTTTATAAAAAAGTATAATTAAAATTATTTCTATTATATTACATTAAATTTAACTTTAAATGCAAAATATAAATAAATATAATAAAAAATTTAAATCCTACTATCAATAGAAAAATAAATTTTAATTTAGTTTTATCTAAATTTATGTGATTATTTAAATATAAATATTATAATATTAAATAATATAATTTTACAATAAGGAACACTTGAAGCGAGTTGGTTCTAAACAGAAGCCAAAAAATTTTGGAGAGGATCGAAATTAAATTGTATATTTTTATGATAATAAAAATGTAATTTTATCATTTTAATAGCTTATATTTTTATAATTTCTAAATATTAAATCAAATTTTTATTATTTAAAGGTATAAAGTATAATTTTACCATTATAAATTTAAAAATTTAAGAGACCTAAATAAAAATTTTCTATTTTAGGGAGGGTAAAACCCCTACCAACCCTGGATTTTCTAAGTGTCAATTTCTATGAAATTGTTGACTTTTATAAAATTCAATTCTTTAAACTATTGATGTTGAACAATTTCATATATTTTGATAAATAAATTTATACTCAAGCTAGTTTTATATTTTTTTTTGTATTTGATATATAAAAAAAGTTACCTTTTTTTATACCAAATCAAATTACAAAAAAGAGAACGAAATTACATTAACAGGATTTTAACCCCATTAACCTAATTATGTAGCAATTTTTAAATATTTACATCCAAAAAAAAAATCAAAACAATGAAAAGGCTTGGCTGAGAAAAAGGAAATTCCAACAGCAGACCCTTTTGATAATGGCGAGGTAATTAGGTTACAATAGAGACTTGTAATAATGGAGAGCTATGTTTGATCCTCTTGAGACTTGTAAATAGCTACATTCAAAGACAGTTGATCGCCCTCTGAATCGATCATCTCAAAGACGCAAACATCACCAATTTCCAAGTTATTGTCTTTTGCAAAAGTCTTCCACCCATCAATCAACTTTGCTCTGGGGTTTGTTTCCTTTGCTTCACGATGATACTTGGTCAACCATGTCTTCCCATCTCCCACCATGCACAGGATTGCATTACCACTCCCATTCCTCAAGTATTTCCTGGAAAAGTCCAATGGTATAGCCTGCCAACAAACATGAGGAAAAAAAAAAAAAACAGTAAATCACAATCTAACACCCTAATCTTATGTTGTGTATTATAGAGAATAGATTCAAGTTTTCCATTGAATGCTTACCAATCTATATCCATTACTAACATAAGATGGCTGCATAGCAACACTGAAATATGGATTCTGAGACTTGAAACCACTGGCTCGTTGAAGAGCTTTAGCTTTTTCGCCAGCTTGCAGCCGTTGTGGGCCTCTTGACCTTGTAGATATAGCTGCAAAAGCAAAAGTTCATAAAATAGTGCAATGTAAGAGGTTTAACTTTAAGCTCATATCCTTGCGTTGAAGGATGGTAATTTGTAATTTGTAAGCAACTTGCAATTCATGTATTCCTGTCTCGTCTCATAATCGTGTTTTGATTATTTTATGTTCTTATAATTTTTGACGAGTTAATCTATATTATATAAATTTTGACATGATGGTCCATTCCAAAATGTGTTTGAGGACCTTGGAGATACACTTACTAGGTTGGACTTCCTCTTCAGTTTCTTGATATCCCATGGCAGGGAATTGGGCAGTATGGCTAGAATTGCCAACATGAGATTTGCCAAAATCATCATCAGCTTCAATTTTTGGTACCACCAAATCTTTAGATGCAATTTGACTGGCTATAGCATCATCAGCTGAATATATATATATAAAAAAAAAAACTAATGAATATAAATTTTGAAATATTCATGTATTTAAGTGTTATGTTTTGTATCTTGCTGTTAGTCATAGTTTTCATATTGTATCTAGTATTGTCAGGTTTTAGAGATATACTTACTAAGATTGACTTCCTCTTCATTTTCTTGATATTCTATTGTAGTGTGTTGGGCAGAAGGGCTAGAATCTCCAGCATAACAATTGCCAAAATCATCATCAGCTTCAATTCTAGGTACCAAGCAATTCTTGGATGCAACTTGACTGGCTTCAGCATCATCAGCTGAATATATCAGAAAAATATACTAATCAATATAGATTGTATCTGTCATTAATTTAACAGCACATCAAGTAGATTCATACTAACCTTGTGGTGACAGAGAAGAATTAGCTCCTGGTGCTGCTGAAAAAATGGAGACCTTGAATGAATTTTCATGGCGGTTAATCAGCTCAAAGACGCATACATCACCAACTTCCAAGTTATTGTCCCTAGCAAAAGCCCTCCAGGTTGAGAATTCAGCTTTATGTTGTCCATCAGTGAATACTTTAATAGCAAACTTGACAACCCAAGTTCGCCCATCCGAAACTTGAAGGATGGCTTCCTCCTTCTCTTCATCAAGATGTCTCTTAACAAATTTGTATGGTATACTCTGGGGAAAGATAAGAAATCAAAAAACTGAGATGAAAATATTCATAAGGTATCATTCTGATTTTTCATATTTCTAAAAATAGTCGTATCCAGAATATAATCTTCTGAAAACTTACCAGGTTACATCTTAAGGTCAAGTATCTGGGTTGCATTACAACCTTGAAAAAAGGGTTTTTAGATTTGAAATTACTAGCTTTCAGAATTGCTCTCGCTTTCTCAACAGGTGTCATTGGTCGCATCAAGCAATCATGATTCAACTCTGTGCTTCCCGGTGTTGATGAGTTTACATTACCACCATTTTCCGAAGAGTTTATTCCACCTGATAAGTATCAACAAAAGAGTATGTTCAAACCTTTGCATGATATATGCTAACTAAATGCTTATCCAATATATAAGCGCATAAAATTTGAACCCAAAAATCCAAACCAGTTCAATATGATATTATCATCTTGTTAGACCGAAATGGAGAAAGTGAGATCAACCACGAATGTTCGACTAAATGAGCAAATGACTACTCACCCAATGGAGAACTACAGCTTGTATCTTGACGAACACGGTAAATAATTACTTTCAGCATGCTTTCAGTTTGCGAAATCAGCTCAAAGACACAAGCATCACCAGTTTCCAAATTGTTGTCCAGCATGAATTGCCTCCAACCAATATGGATGATTGCTTTTGTGTACTTGTTTCTACTTATATAGCGCCAGTACTGAGTGGACCAAGTTTTCCCTTCCGAAGTGCAAAGGGTTAAATCACCAAGATTTTCTTTTAGAAACTTCATAGTAAACTCCTTTGGTATGCACTGTGATCAACATGCAAGAAGAAGTATGCATGTAATTTAACTCTACATATGAAGGGAGTATGGTATTGCGGGTTTCATTAAAGCTATTTACCATTTTTCGACCAGGATTAATGTATGAAGGCTGCATTATAACCAGAAAAAAGGGATTCTCTGATCTGAAGGCACTGGCTCTTTGAAGAGCTTTATCATGTTCGATGACTCCAAATGCATGTTCATCCCTAGGAACCTTGGTTTGCAGGTCTTCTTCACTAGTTGATTCATCTTCCCAATCTTTTTCATCTGAACGAGTTCTCCCACAGAAGATCAACACAATGAAGGATCATAAAATAGCCAGATTCAGTAATATAAAAATTGCACTTACTTTTGTCTTTTTGAGTGGTTTTGAGTTTCTTCCAAGGTTTAGAACATGGTGGTTGTGACCTCTTCTTGTTCTTCGTCTTCTTCCTAGTCACCTTGCATGGAGGAGTCTCATACAAGGTTTCATCACAAGTATCATCTTTAGCTTCTTTCTTGACAAGTTTTAGACACACTTGATCATCACTCTTGTGATCTTCAGTATGGCTCTTGCATGGGTATTCAATCTCTGATGCACTCATATCAAATATGAGCACCAGAAACTTGCCATTCCCTTCATATCTGAAAACCAAGAAATGCCCATGCTGGAGAGAGTAATACTCTGCAAATTCTTGCCATCCATTTTGAAACGAAACAACACCATCAGATTTTGTCAGCTGGACATGCCATGTATCACCACTTGGAACCGTTAATAACACTGAATTTGATAACCCCTTTCCATACTTGCTCACAAACATTCTAGGAATCCCCTGCTAGAGAACATGTAAATCTCAGATAATTGGTGAGATAGCACTAGAATTTCAAACAAAAAATTAAAAATTATTAGAAAGGGAACAGAAGAGTGCATACAAGCTTCTCATCTCGAATAGTGGCCTCTAAAATAATCTTGAAGAAATGAGGTGTCTTTGGTGCAAACATGGAACCGTTATTCTCCTTCTGGTTGTAAGAATTTGCAAGAAATCTTTAGTGAACAGCTCAAGAAAAGCTTGGTTTCTATGTTTCATGGATTATATATATATAGCTTGATGTGTTGCTTAATTAATTCCCAGCTACCAAGTCATGCTTCTTAACTTCTCATTAAATGAGAAAATTGTTTCAAAAACTCAAAACCCTTTTAGTTTAAATTGTTTAACAACACTGACTCAAATTAGCACTAATGTGGGGATTGAATTAGAAACCTAACACTGAATGATCAACTGAACTGAAAGGATTAAACTAAAAAAATAATTCAATCAAATAGTTCGACAACAACCTACCATAACTTGTTAAGTTCTAAATTCATTGACGTAATGTACAAAGTTTTGGAGTTTGAATTCTATATGCAAACCAAATCCCATCTTTCATTATAGAATTTATATGATACAAAAAAAAAAACTAAAATTTAGAAGATGAAACTGAAGATTAAAGCTACAAATTATAGAATCTGAAGTAAAAACTGACGAAACAGTGTGGCGTCCCAAGCTTGAAGTTTGATGTGCCACTTTATCAAAAGAAGATGTTTAGATCCTGCAGGGGAGGGAGATTAAAGAAAATAAACCTTGATTCAACCACAAAACAATGGCGGTTTTTTTCCTTTTAAAAACAAAGGTAGGTTTTTTTTTCTCTAAAGTTGTGCAGCAATTGTTCTCGACTGTCTAGGATTGTAAATGTAGTTTATTTCTTTTAATTATCTTAAAATCTAATCTACATTAATCGCCATTAAATGAAAAATAATAATTCAAAAATTAAAATTATACTAGTTTTATAATTTAATTTTAAAATAATTTTTTTTAAGTTACAACAACCAGCCTAATTACCTATCTATAAAAGAAAATTTTGAATGGATTCATATAGATTTTGTTGATAATTTTTATAAATAAAAATTTTAATTTTACTAACATAATTGGTTAAAAAAATTACTTCTAAGAAGATTTATCATGCTTATAAATAAAAATTTTGAACTTCCATTAAATGGATTTATATAATAATAATTGGAAAAAAAAGTCGAATTTATATTTAATTAATTTAAATTTAAATCATTGTATTTCCTTTAATAAAAAATAAAAATAAAAAACTAAATTACTTTTAGGGATGTCAGTGGGGCGGGTTTCCCGATGCCTCGTCTCACTTCGCACCTAATTGGAGGGGATGGATGCAAGTTTCCAGGATGGTGGGGCGGGGATGGAGATAAAAATTAAACCCGTCACGGGTGATGAGGCATGCGTGAGTATGACCTTGTACCAACCCCATCTCCACCCGCCTTGTCTTGCCCCATCCCCACATAATATAATAAGCACATTTAAAAAATAAAAATTTAATTTAATAATTATTTTAATAATATTTTATTAATTTAATCTTAATATTAAATTTAATTTAATGTTTATCTTGCAGATAAATATTCTATTAATTTAATAAAATTTAATATTAAATTTAATCTAATATTTTAAGTATTCTTGTTTTTACTGTTCCTTCGGAGTCTACTTTTAATACTAGTGGTAGAATACTTGATCCTTAACATAGTCGACTTTTACGGAAACTATTGAGGTTTTGATGTGTGCTCAAAATTGGATTTGGGCTGGTTTTAAAAGTAGTTTATGATATTTTTTTATTTTGAATTTATTTATAAAATAGTAACATATCATTTTTTTTTACATTGAATTTATTTGTCAAATAGAAGTGAAAGCTACTTATAAAGAAGCTTACATGTGCAAGTTAAAAGAGATACAATGCTCACAATTGATAAAAGAATTAGAAGATGAATGTGATACAGAAGCAATAGGAGTGACATGTATTGATTGATTTTTTGAATTCTTGCACTTGTGTTGCATTTGAAGACATTTATGATGTACTTGAGTCATTATTTGTATTTGGATATTATGTAAGGATTTAATTTTCTGAATTTTTTAAACTCGTGTTGAAGTTATATTTTATTTACCAATTAAAAGGTCGTGACAACTTATTTTTTTAAATGGTGATAGTTGGAATAATGTCACATATGTGATTAGAGTTCGGAGGACAGGTATTTCATACTTTTTCATAAAAAAAATTGTTTTATATTTATTTAATTGATACTCATAAATATATTATATGAAGTGGTTTCGAGGTGGATATAGCGAAGATGGTTTCGGGGTGAATATAGCGAAGATTAGGTGGGTCTAGGGACCCACGTGGGTGGTGGGACGGTAATGGTTTTAGTCTTGTAAGTTGTGAGCCGGGGATAGTTTTGGATTTTGCACCCATAACAAATTGCGGGACGAGGATAGAAATGAAAAAATTCTTGACGGGATGGGTGCGAAGCGAGCACCCCGCACCCGCCCCGTCCAGTTGACATCCCTATTTACTTTTATTTTAAATGGCATATTTCAATTATTTATGTTTTATAATTTACTATATACAAATTATTATAGTCAATCTATTGAATATTAAGGAAATAAGTTGTAGTAAATAGTTTAATTTATGAGTTTTTTTTGCAAATGTTTCAATAATGATTTGAAATTTTATAATTAGGGTGATCAAAATAATTGATATAAAAAAATTGTGTTTATAAAGTAAAATTATATTGAATATTGAATATGATAAAAATATTTGAATTATTATAATAATATTTGTATGGTTAAATAAAAATATTGTTTTATTTTAGAATACTTAAAAATAATTAAAATGTTGTATGTGATATTAAAAATTAGTAAATAACAATAACACATTGTGAAAATTAAAGCATAATAAATGTAAAAGAGCTCCACATTAGGTGAGACTGTAGCAAGAACAAAATGTATTCTCCATCAAATACAAAGTTCCATTAAAGTTAAGAGTCTCAAATTCATCAAACAGCTCCAATTAGGATTAAAAGTGTTTTTTCAGTTAATCAATTTCGATGAGTAAATTCTTGCGATGAATGGCGACTTCCAACAAGTTTCCATTTTCATTCATCAGCTCAAACACACAAACGTCACCCACCTCCAGTTCATTGTCTTTCGCAAACTGTCCCCAACTGCTACTCCCAAACTCTGCTTTTCTACCTTTATAAATTGCTTTTCTTCTGCACTCGACATTCCAAATCCTCCCATCTGCAACTCTCAGCACCATTTCTCCGCTTTTCTTCAAATCTCTCTTCACAAATTCCACCGGTATATGCTGCCAACATGTCAATATCTTAATAATAATGAAGATAGTTTCACTTCTTAATCAACAACACCATTTTCATACTGCCCTTTTCGTTTTTAAATAGCACTTGTATTGCAATATTGGTTACCTGACACTCAGTTCGTATGAGGAATAATGAAAGAGCCATTTGCTCTAGACTTGTGATTATACAAATGGAATGGAGAGATGAGTCAACTGAAATCTTACCAGAGCACTAGAAGAACCAACGTATGACGGGTGTATCACAACACTGAAAGAGGGATTTGAAGTTCTGAAAGCACTAGCTCCTATGCAAGTTCTTTGTTTCTTGTATACAGGATCAGGTTTCGGACATCTCCGAGCACTTGATTTCCTTCCACTATCATTTTTTGCAGAATTTTTGAGTTCACCTGTTAAGATTGAAATGGTTAACACAATATCTTTGTTGGAAGCATAGCATTACATTTATCAAACTCAAAAGAACTTTTCAAACACAAAGATCACCTCCAACTTCTTTTGTTAAATATTGGAAATTCAAGCTCTTCTTTTCTTTCTCTAGCTTAATCCCCTTTGCTTGATTGCTTTAGCTTGGATTGGTTCTCATCAACTTACAAGGCTGAATACTCGAGCGCATCAATTTCTTCTTTGTTTTCTGGTCTAGTGGAGAGTCATCCAAGGTTTTGATGTGCGAGTCTGTTCGGTCCTTAGATTCTCTGGACCTGGATGGACTTTGTTGACAATTAGGTTCAGCATCACTGACCAAGCTCCTGGTTTTAACTCGTCTGACTATGCTCCCAAGAGCTGTTACAAATGATAAGAAGCAATAATGCATTCCATAGATGGTCATATAAATTGATCATTGAATCAACAATCTACAATAAGTTCTACTCACCTTCTGGCCTGCAGGCCTTGCTTGCATTTTTGACAACCGGATAGATTTGCACTTTCATTAAGATTTCAGGATGCTTAATTAGCTCGAAAACACAAATGTCACCAACATTAAGATGATTATCTTCCACAAATTTAAGCCAGCCTCCGTAGAGGTGTGTGTTTGGTTTTTTATTTTCCGGATACCCAAGGAACTTGACATGCCAAGTTTTCCCAGTGGAATTGCACAAGGTCAGATTACACTTGTGCATTGTCAAAAATTTCCTGGCAAAGTCCAATGGTATAAACTGGAATCCAAGAATAGAGATCAGACTGTATAAGTTTTTGATCTTAAGCTACTTGGAGTCCACAAAATGAATGGTTTAGATAATAGCCAGGTTCTAGTTTTGATAGTTACCATTTTGCATTTACCACTAACGTATGATGGTCGCATGACTACCATAAAAACTGGGTTTTCAGTACTTTTAAAACCACTAGCTATCTGAACAGCGTGCGCCTTTTCAACGGCTGCCAGACGTTGCACACAACTGAAAGCCTCAGTTTTCACACTTCTCTGAGCTGTAATTAAAAAAAGAAAAAATGACATGAGCATCTCAATTTGAGAACCTCAAAAGCAACCCACTCCCAAAATTAAAAATAAGAAAGGCATACTATCAGGGCTAGTGCCAGAAGATAAAACCTCTAACTTTGAATTTTGTCCATGTTGATTAGGAGAATCGATTCTCATTTTCTTCTGAGGCAGAGGATATGGCAAATGTGATTTCTCTTTACATTTGCCACTCACTGAAACATCATCAAGAAGTTCGACAAACATATAGTCATCCTCTTTCATTGCTATGGATAATATCTATGGCTATGCAGCACTCTTATAAAAAATATTTGATAGACAAGGGAGCTAATATATTTGACTTCTCCACTCACCTAATCTTGAGGAAGACCAACTTGCAATATCAGCAGCTCTTTGATTCTCAGTTGAAGTCAATGGTTGCATCTTGCCCACAAGGTCAGGTTTCAGACATCCCCAACCTGAAACCCCTCCGTTATCATGTTTTGCTGAACATCTGAATTCACCTGTTAAGATCTAAAACTTTTAAGACAATAGCTTTGGAAACACACAACACAATTGCTTACTCGAAATAAAAAACATTCAAAGAAAAAGATTATCACCCCTAAGTTCTTTTGTTGAATATTGGAAATCGATGTTCTTTTGTGTTTTGAGCTTTGAATCTTTAAGTTCCCTGGAGCTGTAGGGGCATCGAGTTTGTTGACAATCAGGTTCAGTAACACTAACCAAGCTCCCGGTTCTAAGTTGACCGGCAATGCTATTATCAGCTGTTACAAAATGAGATCATAAGAACAAACAATGCATCTCTCTAGATTGTCATATAAACAAATCAATGACCTATATAAAAGGTTCTACTCACCCTGTGATCTCAAGGCATTGCTTGCATTTTTGGCAGCCGGGTAGATTTGCAGTTTCATTAAGATTTCAGGTTGCCTAATTAACTCAAAGACACTTATGTCATCAACGTTAATATGATTATCTTTCACAAATGTCCGCCATCCACCATAAAGTTGTGCACTAAGGCTTTTACTTTCTGTATTCCTATAGAACGTCAGAGGCCAAGTTTTCCCAGCAGAATTGCATAAGGTCAGATTACAGTTGTGCTTTGGCAAAAATTTCAGAGCAAAGTCCAATGGTATGACCTGGAGGAAAGGAAACCAGAATATGAAATGTTTTCAGTCCAAACAAAGAGTAAATAGTTCGTAATCCAGGTTCTTATTTTTATATATTACCATTTGAAAATTATAACAAACAGATGATGGTCGCATGAGCACCATGAAAACTGGATGTTCAGTACTTTTGAAAGCACTGGCTATCTGAACTGCCTGAGCCTTTTCAGTGTCTTTCAACTTCTGTGAGCAGCTTAAAACCTCTGTTTTCACGCTTGGACGAGCTGCAATTACTCCAACGCCTGTTGTAGATGGAGTAGGAAATCATAGTAAGCAACAAAAGCAAAAGCAAAAATGAAACGAACATCTCAAAAATTGCACTGCTAAGATTGAAATAAAGAATGCATACCACCAACTAGTCCTACAGAACTGGATGGGTTTTCGTTTTTCTTGAGATTCACAAGCTTAACCTTTCTAGAGTTGGAGTCATCAAGGCTAACGTGTGAAGGTGAACACTCTAAATTGGAATCAGTTCTCATTTTCTTTTGAGGGATTGGAGATGGCAAATCTGATTTCTCTTTGTTTTTCCGACTGGATGAGCCTGACACTTCACAAACCTCAACCGATATATGATCATCCCCATCCCCATCATCATCTTCAGTGCTAGTATAGGGATATTTGATCTCCGAAGCACTTTTGTGATCTTCAATATGGCTCTTGCATGGATATTCAATCTCTGATGCACTCATATCAAATATGAGCACCAGAAACTTGCCATTCCCTTCATATCTGAAAACCAAGAAATGCCCATGCTGGAGAGAGTAATACTCTGCAAATTCTTGCCATCCATTTTGAAACGAAACAACACCATCAGATTTTGTCAGCTGGACATGCCATGTATCACCACTTGGAACCGTTAATAACACTGAATTTGATAACCCCTTTCCATACTTGCTCACAAACTTTCTAGGAATCCCCTGTTAGAGAACATGTAAAACTCAGATAACTAGTGAGATAGCACTAGAATTTCAAACCAAAAATGAAAAATATTAGAAAGGGAACAGAAGAGAAGAATGCTTACAAGCTTCTTATCTCGAATAGTGGCCTCTAAAATAATCTTGAAGAAATGGGGTGTCTTTGGTGCAAACATGGAACCGTTATTCGCCTTCTGGTTGTAAGAATTTGCAAGAAATCTTTAGTGAACAGCTCAAGAAAAGCTTGGTTTCTATATTTCATGTATTTTATATATATAGCTTAATGTGTTGCTTAATTAATTTCCAGCTACCAAGACATGCTTCTTAACTTCTCATTACATGAGAAATTGTTTCAAAAACTCAAACCCTTTTGGCTTAAATTGGTAAACAACACCGACTCAAATTAGCACTAATGTGGGATTGGAATTAGAAATTGAACTGAAAGCATTAAACTAAAAAATAATTCAATTGTGACAACAACCCACCATAACTTGTTAAGTTTTAAATTCATTGCATAATGTACAAAGTTTTGAAGTTTGAACTCTATATGCAAACCAAATCCTATCCTTAGAAGATGAAACTAAAGTTCAATGCTACAAATTATAATAAAAACTGACCAAAGAGTGTGGCATCCCAATCTTGAAGTTTGATGTGCCACTTTACCAAAAGAAGATGAGTGGGTATCCTGCAGGGGAGATTAAAGAAAATAAATCTTTGAAACCTTCATTCAACCACAAAACAATGGCGGTTTTTTCCTTTTAAAGACAAAGGCGGGTTTTTTTTTTTTAAGTTGTCTAGCAATTGTTGTCGTTTGGACTTTTTTTGGTTTTTTTCTTTTAAATAATCTTTACAATTTGTAAATTTGTCGAGGATTGTAAATGGAGTTTATTTCTTTTTAATTATCTTAAAATCTAAATCTATATTATTCACCAAAAAAAAAATCTAATCTTTATTAATGGTCATTAAATGAAAAAAATAATTCAAAAATTAAAATTATACTATTTTTATAATTTCATTTTAAAATAGTTATTTTTTTAAGTTACAACTACCAGCCTAATTATCTATCTATAACCATATAATATAATACATACATATATAACTACGAGTATAGATAGGGGCGTAGCCAAGCTCCGGGCCTTAAAATGAAAAAAAATTTATTTATGTCTTTTAAA
Source organism: Kokia cookei (assembly GCA_039519145.1). Classification (NCBI taxonomy): domain Eukaryota; kingdom Viridiplantae; phylum Streptophyta; class Magnoliopsida; order Malvales; family Malvaceae; genus Kokia; species Kokia cookei. Next base: position 16,540,003 of record CM076909.1, read on the forward strand.
TTTTTTAAATTTTAAATTAGTAAAGATAAAATTATATTTTAGTCTCTTACAAAATGATAAAAATTGAATCTAATTCATTAAAAATTATGAAGGTAAAAGCTATCCATATGATGAATTTACATTTTTACTATCGTAAAAATTAAATTTTAATTTCGGCCCTCTTAAAAAAAATTTGCCTTCTCCCTTGATTATTATTACTATTTTATTAATTACTTGATGCTTTATGTATTAATTTTAGAAGTATTAGTATCACTGAGCATACAATGCTCAATTACGATTTGTTCGTTTTCCATGCACAGGTAGTTGGATTTATTGGGAGTATTTTCAGGGTCAATAACATTCGAAAATCCGATTTCAGCTCAAACACGTCGGTGATGTTTCTTTTATTTTAGGTCCCTAATGATATGTACCTAAGCTTTTTTAAACTTTTATACTTTTAAAAACTTATCTCAAATATTTTGATGATGTTATATAGAAGTGTATTACATATTAAAATATTCATATAATTATATTGTAATATAACAATAACATGCCTGAAGAATTGATGGGAATTGTTTTGGGAGTTTTACTTGTACAAGTTTATTGCATGTGGGTTTGCATGAAAATAGAGGAGATGCAATTGAAATTTTTATAAAAATAAGAGTAAAGTATGTGGAAATTTTATATTTTTAAATTGGTTAATGAGAATTAAATTTGAGTTGTTTTGATAACGGAATCTAATATTTTATATTCGGATTCGAAGACTGGATTGAGTGTAGAGGACTATATAAGTCCATAATGGCTGGTGAATTAAAAGCTTCATTCATAATATATTTGCTCGGTTTTTGAAGCAGAACTCTGGGGGGCTGTTACGGGTCTCCAACAGACAGGGGACTACGGTTTGAAGAATGTTGTTCTTGAACTTCATAGCCAACCTAAAACTCATAAGCATTGGAGAATTGAATTCACCGGGATGTATTCTCCATTCTTGAATTAATACAAGAATGACACAAAGTTCCAATTTGGATTGGAATACTTGACTTGTGTTTTCTCACTTAATTAATTTCGATAAGTAAAAGCTTGCGATGAATGACAACTTCCAACAAGTTTCCATTTTCATTCATCAGCTCAAACACACAAACGTCTCCCACCTCCAGTTCATTGTCTTTCGCAAATTGTCCCCAACTCTTACCCCCAAACGCTGTTTTTCTACCTTTATTCCTTGCTCTTCTTTCATACTCAACATTCCAACTACTCCCATCTGCAACTCTCACCATCATTTCTCCGCTTTTCTTCAAATATCTCTTCCCAAAGTCCTCCGGTATATCCTGCCAATATGAAGATAGTTTCAGTTTTCATACAGTACAAGCCCTTTTCGTTTTTAAATAACAGCTGGCACTCTCACTTCATATGGGGAATAATGAAAAGCCATTTGCTCAAGGCTTGGATCACATAAATGGAATGAAGAGATGATTCAACAGAAATCTCACCACAGTACTACAAGAACCAACATGTGATGGGTGTATCACAACACTGAAAGAGGGGTTTGAAGTTCTAAAAGCACCACCTCCTGTACAAGCTCTCTGTTTCTGGTATACAGGATCAGGTTTCAGACATCTCCGAGCACCTGTCTTCCTTCCACTATCATCTTTGAGTTCACCTGTTAAGATTAAAATGGTCAACACAACAGCTTTGGAAGCTTAGCATTACATTTATCAAACTCAACAAAACTTTTCAAACAAAAAGGTCACCTCCAAGTTCTTCTGTTGAATATTGGAAATTCAAGCTATTTCCTTTCTCGTGCTGAATCCCCTTAGCCTGAATGCTTCCACTTCGGCTTGTTCTCATCATCTTACAAGGTTGAATACTCGAGCGTGTCAATTTCTTCTCTGTTTTCTGGTCTAGTGGAGAGTCATCCAAGGTTTTGATGTGCGAGTCTGTTCGGTCTTTAGATTCTCTGGACCTGGATGGACTTTGTTGACAATTAGGTTCGGCATCACTGACCAAGCTCCTGGTTTTAACTCGTCTGACTATGCTCCCATGAGCTGTTACAAATGATAAGAAGCAATAATGCATTCCATAGATGGTCATATAAATTGATCATTGAATCAACAATCTACAATAAGTTCTACTCACCTTCTGGCCCGCAGGCCTTGCTTGCATTTTTGACAACCGGATAGATTTGCACTTTCATTAAGATTTCAGGATGCTTAATTAGCTCGAAAACACAAATGTCACCAACATTAAGATGATTATCTTCCACAAATTCACGCCAGCCTCCGTAGAGGTGTGCGTTTGGTTTTTTATTTTCCGGATACCCAAGGAACTTGACATGCCAAGTTTTCCCAGTGGAATTGCACAAGGTCAGATTACACTTGTGCATTGTCAAAAATTTCCTCGCAAAGTCCAATGGTATAAACTGGAATCCAAGAAGAGAATATAGACCAGAGATCAGACTGTATAAGTTTCTGATCTTAAGCTACTTGGAGTCCACAAAATGAATGGTTTAGATAATAGCCAGGTTCTAGTTTTGAAAGTTACCATTTTGCATTTACCACTAACGTATGATGGTCGCATGACTACCATAAAAACTGGGTTTTCAGTACTTTTAAAACCACTAGCTATCTGAACAGCGTGCGCCTTTTCAACGGCTGCCAGACGTTGCACACAACTGAAAGCCTCAGTTTTCACACTTCTCTGAGCTGTAATTAAAAAAAGGAAAAATGACATGAGCATCTCAATTTGAGAACCTCAAAAGCAACCCACTCCCAAAATTGAAATAAGAAAGGCGTACCATCAGGGCTAGTGCCAGAAGATAAAACCTCTAACTTTGAATTTTGTCCATGTTGATTAGGAGAATCGATTCTCACTTTCTTCTGAGGCAGAGGACATGGTAAATGTGATTTCTCTTTACTTTTCCTACTCACTGAAACATCATCAAAAAGTTCGACAAACATATTGTCATCCTCTTCATTGCTAGTTATGGATCGATCTATGAAGAACTCTTACAAAAAATTAATTGATATCCAAGGGAACTAGTATATTTAACTTCTGTACTTACCTAATCTCGAGGAAGAGCAACTTACAATATCAGCAGCTCTTTGTTTCTCAGTTGGAGTCAATGGTTGCATCCTGCCCATAAGGTCAGGTTTCATACATCCACAAGCACCTGATACCCCACCATTATCATGTTTTGCTGAACATATGAATTCATCTGTTAAGATAGAAATTTTTTAAGACGGTGGCTTGGGAGACACACAACACAATTGCTTACTCGAACTTGAAAACATACAGAGAAAAAGATTATCACCCCTAAGATCTTTTGTTGAATATTGGGAATCCATATGCTTCTTTCGTTCTTGGAGCTTTGAGTCTTTAAGTTCTCTAGAGCCGGAGGGACATCTTTCTTGAGAATTAGAATTAGTATCACTTACCAAGCTCCTGGTTCCATCTGTACTGCCTATGCTCCTATGAGCTGTTGAAAAATGAAATGATAAGAACAAACAATGTCATATAACCTATATATCAGATTCTACTCCTGATGAACTCGGAACTCATAGTAAGAAGCAAAATAAAAAAAGAGGAGAAATAAAAAAAATTGAATAACTCAAAGAACGCATACCATCTACTTGTCCTGCAGAACTACTTGAGTTTTCATTTTTCATGAGATTCCGAAGCTTATTCTTTATACAGCAGGGTTCATCAAGGCTAATGTGTGAAGATGAATTCTTTAACTTTGAATCAGTACTCATTTTCTTTTTTTGAAGTGAACATGGCAAGTCTGGTTTCTCATTGTTTTTCCTACTGGCTGAAACATCATCACAAAGCTCAACCGACACGTGATCATCACCATCGTTACCTTCAGTGCTAGTGAAGGGATATTGGATCTCCGAAGCGCTTTTATCAAAAATTAGGACATGGAAATGATCATTCCCTTCATATCTGAAGACCACAAAAGACCCAGGTTCAAGCGAGTAATGCTCTGCAAATTCTCGCCAGCCGTTTTGCAACCTCAGCCTTTCATCAGTCTTTTCAAGTTCCACCTGCCATATTGCACCACTAGGCACCTCAAGCTTAACAGGGCTTGACAGTTGGTTTCCGTATTTTCTCACAAACTTTCTAGGAACCCCCTGGTAATAACCATATACAGTCATGGTCAATGAAATTCAAGAGTGGAACTGATTACAGAGTCGAAATATGAATGAAGAAAAAAGAAGAAAGAAATACTCACGAGTATCCCATCTCTCAAAGTTTCCTGAAGAATTACTTTGAAAAAATGGGGAGTTTTGGACGCAAACATTGTGGAAGCCTGTTGAAGAGTATGTTCAGTCGTGGTTTCCTACATAGACAAATAGACAAACAGTTGAGGAGGTAACTTCAGCCCTGATTTACTCAAGTTTATCTAAATATAAACCTAGAAAAAAAATTTAGAGATATATTTAAGTAATTTAAATAAAAAAAATTATAAGTTTATTGTTTTTTAAAAAAATAAAAAGGTTTATTTTTTATATTTTTTAAAAATTTAAATTTAATTTCAAAATAAAATAGGTTTAATATGCAAATAGATCAAAAATTAAAAACATATTTATCAGATCCTTAAACATGATATATAACCAGATTTTAATTTGATGTCGTCAATTTATTAAACGATACCATTAAAAAATATTTTTTAAATGCAATATCGATACGTTAATTGACACCGACAAACATTATAAAAATCGAATCATTTACGTACATAATTTTTAAATTTGATTATTTTCATAATTAATCAAAAATTTTGAATTACTTAAAAGAACGCGAAAATGTATCCTGTACACGTAGCCTTTAAAGCTTCTCATCTGTCTTCATAGGTCGAGCATCATCCCATCCCATGTACAGAGATTTGGTGATCAACCAGAGCACTTTACATCAAAATGTCACTATTCTCGTCCATATTCGAAAACCCCTCAAAATTTTATCCAAGTGTGTCTTGCTCTTGTCAAATTTCAAACCAAGTCCTTCAATTGTTAATTTTTGGTTAATTTTTAGATTTACTATAATTAATACCCACTTTCTATTTAAGTGTCTCCTCAATCGATGCAGCATTTATTGCTTTTAAATTATAACAATTTTATGTATACTGTTTCTTTTCTACAAAATAAATCTTATTTTTTTGATTTTTTTACCCAAATCGTCCAAAATAATAATTAATTACATAAATGATTTTGATTCAAAAATATTTATCTAAATGACTTGAAATGAATCGTAAAAATTGAATTTAGACAATCAATGGCCGACACCCCCTCAAATTTATATCCAATTATTACTTGATTTTTGTGTCAAGTATTAAAAAATTAATTTTGGAGTTTTGACAATCAATGGCTAGCACCAGAGTATAATTTTTTGACCCCGTATTATATTGATATACGAATGTACCAAATTTTGAAAAAAAATTGGGTGTTTGACAGCTAATGGTCGGCACCAAAAAACACGAATAACAAAATATTTTATTTTTAGGTGTTTGGTAGCTAATGGTCGGGAATAAAAACACGAATATTTTTTTGAGGTTTTTGACGCCTATTGGTCAACACCACTATTTTTTCTATTAAAAAAAAAACTTTTTGGAATTTTAAACGCTAGATGGCCGAAACCTATATATTTTTTTAAAAAAAGAAAAAAAAATTAAGGCGATGGCACGCTGATGGTTGGCACCCATATATAACGAGGAGTACAAACCTAATATTGTAAGTTTGATTGAACCTAGAGTTAGTGGTGTTAAAGCTGATAATGTTATCACAAAATTGGGCTTTCAACACTCTCATCGCGTGGAAGCGATTGGCTACTCTAGGGGCATCTGGTTGGGATGGAAAGACATGGTCAACATCGAGATCATTCAAAGTCACCCTCAATTTATTTTAGCTCCTGTGTGGTTCACTTCCATTACCAATTAGTTTTTTATCTCCTTTGTTTATGGTAGTCTTAATAGGCAGAAACATTCTGAACTTTGGAGAGATTTGAGGTCGTTGATCCCAAAAGTGCATGTTCATTGGATAGCTATCGGAGATTTTAATGCAATCCTCTCCCCTTTTGAGAAAAAAGGCGATCTCACTAACGAAAGGAGATGCTCCCACTTTGGAGATTTCATGGATAGATACGACTTACTTGATTTTGGATATAAGGGATCGACATTCACTTGGCATAGAGGCAGCCTTTTTGAAAGGCTTGACCGTGCTTTGGGTAATGACAATTGGGTCCACATTTACCCTAACAGCATGGTCACTCACCTCCCCAAGCTCAAGACAAACCATAGGCTCTGCTTCTTGCCCTTATTCCCAAGATCAAACTACCGAAAGGATGGCCCTTCGGCTTCCTCGTCGGTTGGGCTGATCACATTGATTTTAATAAGTTTGTGGAGTCCTACTAGAGTTTTAGAGGAGACATCTTGGCTACCTTGGAACACTTCACCAACAATTAAAGGATTAGAATAAAGATGTTTACGACCATATCACCACCTGGAAGAAGTCTCTCATTAGAAAGTTGTCTAACATCCAAGGAAATTTAGATCTTTCTGGTTCAAACCACCTAGCTCAAGAGGAATCAAGGGTCAAGCAAGAATTGGATAATGTGCTTCACCATGAGGAGCTCCTTTAGAAACAAAAAGCAAGATGTGACTAGTTAAAGTTGGGAGATTGAAACACTAAAATTTTTCATAATCGCACTATCCAAAGAAGGAAAAACAATTGCATCACTGCAATTCGCAACAACCTTGGCAACTATCTACGACCAAGATCACATAGAAGCTAAAGCCAACGCTTTCTTCCAGAATTTGTATGGTAAAGACCTTGGGCCTGTGAGGGACTTACCCCCTAACAGATTTCCTCAGCCTGACCACGCCGACATCTCCTTCCTGAGTGATTATATCACGAATGACGAAATCAAAAAATCTCTCTTTGATATGGCACCTTTCAAAGCTCTAAGCAATGATGGCTTTCATGTCTTGTTCTTCCAAAATCAATGGGATGTCGTGGGGGAAGCTGTCTATTGCTGGGTTAGAACTATTTTCTCAGGGGGCACTATAGAATCTGATCTTAATAACACTCTGATTATCCTCATTCCAAAGTCTTGAATCCTGAAAGTTTCACCCGATTTCGTCCTACAAGCCTCTACTCTGTTCTTTACAAAATGGTGATAAAGGTTATTCACTGCTTCCTTAACGAGATAGTCACAGAGGAAGGGACATGGAACCTTGACCTTTTCATGTCTGACTCCTCGAGGATGTTATTCATCACATAAAGGGCATTCCTCCTCCGCACCCGTTCGAGAAACCTGATAAGATAACTTGGTATCTTATCCGGAGACTTCACCATCAAAACCGCTTACAAGATCCTAAAGGAAGACTCGTGGAATCCTAAAGACGAGAATTGAAAGTGCGCTTGGAAGCTTCCAAGATCGCAAAAAGTCCATTTCTTCTTTTGGACTGTTCTAAAGCAACGCCTTCTCAACAATATGGAGAGAGTTAGACGAGGCATAGTGTCAAATCCTTCATGCGTCATTTGTGGTCACGACTCAGAAGATACTCTATATGCATTTAGAGATTGTACTGCTGCTAAGGAAGTTTGGAATCAGATTATACCAAGTACCATCCCTCGAACTTTTTCTCCCATAATTTAACTGATTGGATTCTTTCTAATGTGCAAGATAATACTAGGATTCATGAGAGAGGAGCCAATTGGGCGTGCCTCTTTGGAATTATTACTTAGCGCATTTGGAAGAATCATAACCTCTTCACTTTCCAAGGTGAGACGTGGAGCCCAAGCAAGATAATCAAAGCTTCGACCAGTTGGGCCAAACAATTCTTCTTAACCTATAATGGTGCTTCGATAGGGACGAACATCACACCCTTTGAGATCCAACCTAGTGAGCAGTAGTTCTTCCTCAACACAGACGGGGCAGTGCAACTCAATTCAAGAAATGCAACATCCAAGAGAGTTATTCGTAATGCAAAAGGAGAATGGATTGCATGATATAATAGATTCATTGGGAAATGTTCCATTTTCGATGCGGACTTATGGCTATTTTTAATGGACTTCAGCTCATTCAAAGAAGAGGCCACGATAACGTCATAGTCCAATCTGATAGCTTGGAAGTTATGAAAGCTATTCATGGAAGTGATCCTTTAACTTCAAACTCAGCCTTGATCAGAAGGATTTATCACATCTTGGATCAAGAAAAGCAATGGATTTTGATTTACATCTTGAGAGAACAAAATCATGTTGCAAACTTTCTTACCATACAAGCCCTGGCCAAAAAATAAGACTTACAAATTTTGGAGCTACTGCCTACTTTGGCTCTTGACCTCTTAGAGGTAGATAAGACAAACAATGCTAGTTCCTTTCAGTTTACTTCGATGTAATTAATTTATGGTTTTCACTTACACAAAAAAGAAATCATTTTTGGGGTGTTAGTGCCGGCTAACAAACGGCCAAACTCACCCAACAAAAGGGGATGGAAATATCGCAACATTAAACCCCCTTGTTTTCCATCTTTTTTATTTCTCATGTTTATTTAACACCTCCTTGTTTCTAAATATTACAACAAATTAATTATTTATTTAAATTAACATATAATATATTTTTAAGTCTATTTAAAATTAAAATTAAAATTTTTAAATATTATTTAATTGTCTCTAAATTTATAAATATATTACACGTTATTTTTTAAAATAAAAGAAACAATAATTTAGCAATGTTTATTTGAATTATTATAAAATATGAGCTGATTCTAAATTTATCGAAAAAAAATCTAGTTTAATTGTGCATATTAAATTTAAATTAATTTTTAAATTTAATAATAATGTGAGTGATGCAATAATAATTAACAACATGATGAGTAGTCCAATATTATTTTAAAATATAAAATATGTAATAAAATTTGGGAATAAAAAATATGGAAAACAAGGAGGGGTTAATGTTGCAATATTTCCATCCCTTTTGTTGTGTTAAATTATCTCTGCATTTTAATTATTTATTGTCGATCATTGATGTGTTTCTGATACAGATCTGACACAGGCCTATTAAAAAAATAATTATTTTTAATATATATATTATGACATTTCATTTCAATTTGTATATTATAATATATGTATATTAAAATTATAATTAAAATAAAATTTATATAAGATCAATTTATTGTTTTTCTTAATATTTAGATTTTTTATAATTAAAATAATTTCATTTCATTTTCATTACAATTTCATTTCATTTCATTTCAGATAATTTAAAATGTAAATTATATATTTTTTATTATTTATTATTTTAAAATATATTTTAGTGATAAGTCCCATCAACCCCAAACAAAAATTTAAATTTAAAATGTAAATTATATTTTTTTTATTTTTTATTTTAAAATATATTAAAATTTATAATAAAATTCAAATTTATGTAAATTTTAAAAATATATATTAAAACTAGAAAAAAAATTCTTGAGTATAGGAAAAAGTGGTGTCGACCATCTATAAGACAACAACCAAAAAAAATATTTTTTTATTAGTATTTTTTGATATCGACCATTAATTGATAAAAAAAAAAAAAAAAATTTAATTCTTGACACAAAAATTAGACAATAATTTAATATAATTTTGAAGAGATGTCAATTATTGCATATCCAAAATCAATTTCTACTATTCATTAATAATAATAATAATCATCATCATCATCATATCACTTTCCCCATTGAGCATAAGATTAGGGATGAATAAATCCATCTTGCTAACCCGCTCATCTAAATATGTCCTTTAAAAATTAAAAAATTAAAAAATTAAAAAATTAAAAATATAATGAAATTAATAAATTTATTTTAAACCTTGTGTTTAAATATTGACTTTAAATTAACTTAAGATCAATGGAGGAGTCACACGTCGGTAGGGTCTTGACCTTTTTAAAATAGAAAATTTTTTATTTAAGTTCTTTATAATATATAAAATTAGTAATAGTAATACATTTTATCCCTCAAAAAATATAAAAATTTGATTTAATTATTTGAAAATTATAAAAATATAGACTATAAAAATAATAAAACTGTATTTTTATTATCGTAAAAATATACAATTTAATTCTACCAAAAAATAATTTTTTGTCTTCGCATGCAGAGTATGGATTAACTACTCTAAGTATATCATTTAATACTTTTATATTTTATTATATTAAGTAAATGAATTTAGAGTTAAAATCGAATTATTATAAATAAGTATACATAATATAGGTTGGATCAAGATGCGAAACAAAGTAGACATGAGAAAATAACTAAAGCAAGTATCATATCAGAAATAACATGAACAAAGACAAATTATCGGTTAAAATATATTGTAGAATGAATTTAGTTTTTTTTAATTTTTTATATTTAAAAATTAAATCTAATTGTTAACACTATTAATATTTTATTAACATTATTAAAATGCAAGTATCATATGTTGATTACAATGAATTTTTTTTTTTACATGGCTATTGAGTAGGTATTTTTTTTATTTTAAAATATCATATCAACGAATTTAATAGAAGATTTTATCAATTGGATCTGAATTTTAAAATTTTAAAAAATAAAAATATTAAATTTTTGAAAATAAAAATAAAAAATTAAATTTCAAATGTACGAAGAATACAAAAATTAGAAGCATATATTAACCTAATTTATAAACCCTAATTATTAATGTGCAAGAAAATGATATTAATTTATAATACTTTGAATAAAGAAAACCAACAATGGAAAAAATAAATAAAATCAATTTAATAAATTAAGTAAAATATATTATAAATTCTAAATAAAACACGACAAATAATCTCTAATAAATTAGGATAATAATTGATAAAATAGAATATAAATTAATATATAACACAAAAATAACATAAAAACCCATTATTGATTAAACAAAATGACATTAATAAAATTTAATATATATTTATAAACAATTAACTTTCGAAGCTTTATAAGTTGCTTCCCATCCTAAAAATTGCCACAGCCCACAAAATTTACGTGTAACTAAAAGCTAGTCCAATTTTTCAAAAAAAAAAAATTCTTTAATCAAATTTTTTAATTGAACAATTCACACGGTCGTCTAATTTAATTTCATATCGAATAAATTGACTCAATTATATCATTTCCAAACGTGTAGAATTTTTTTTTTCTCATTCAAACCCAGTTCGATCGAGCTTTTGTTGTACAAGCGGAGGGATCAATTGAATATATACAATTAGGCTCGAGTTAATTGCAATTATGTCTTGAAGCATCATTCCGATAATTCTCAATTTACTTAATTATGGAGTTAGTCCACAAGAAGTACCATGATTGAAAACTCCTTATTTTATACTTGTTATGAAAATAATTCATCCAATTGCTTTGTCCAATGATCTCGTCATGTGTGTGTTACCCTCATATGATATCATAGATTCTTTTAAGTTAAACACGTTCACTCAATAATCACGTTTTATCCCATTGTTACTATTGTGTCTTCTTAATGACTAATATGGTCACTATCAACTAATAACTGTGATAAATTGCTCATTCGAGAACAAGCAACTTGTGATTACGTTCCATATTTATCAGTCCACAAAATGACAATGAGAGGATATCGTTAACTCTTTAATCAAGCTATGGATTCCATTGTTGCTAGTAAAATCATGTCATACACAAGTCATGTATCCAACATAACGACTATCAACTCGATCATCTTTAAAGCATAAGGCTCCACTTATATCAAAGCAAATAAGTTATATACGAATGATTAGTGACTAACGCACGATTTAGGTAAGTCACACCATAAATGTCAAAAGTGGATTAATTTACAAATGGATTCAACATTAATTCAACTTGGGTCCAGTCCAATGTATCATTCTTTTAATTAGTACATTTATTTCTATACCTATAAAATCAACTGCTTTGATAGCCAAGACTAGATATCCCCCTTAATTGGAATTGTAGATGACATAATAATCTTTCAAAGTGTTTGAATCAAAAGTTCACTTTAACTCTTTTATGGGATTACAGACTCATTTAAATTATCTGTTGAAATAAGTTGTCTTTCTCACAATGTAAACGTTTTTACAATACCACTTATCATTAATTTGGACTTAGATAAGCAATGAGCTAATATTTAGCTATCACAATTTCACTATTTATATAAAACATGAAAGACAAAACACAAAAGATATAATAGTAAAATTTGAAATTAACTTTATTCATTCATTCATTATTCAAATACATAGAAAATAGTTACATCTATTCATACTTTCTTAACCTTTTGACAACGCACACACATCTTGCACACACAAGCGCTCGAACTCGGGATCCCTAAGACGAACAACACTCTTTCCCACTAGAGCCACTTGTTGGGTTCTTCTATTATTTATTATAATAAGTATTTTATATTTTTATTTTGGGATGGTTATCTCGATACTCATGGGTATAGAGTTTTGGTAATGCCAAATTACCACAAAAGTGAGTGTCCTACGTATTAGAAGCAAAGGACGATAAGGTGTTATGAATAGTACCTTGACTCTAATGGTTTCCAAGTTCAAGATTGTGAAATTTGATAAGAGAATTTATTTGCCCGTTATCTCAACCAACCCATTTATACAAAGAATCCGACAACTGTGAAAGTAGACTTTCTCTCCTATATGTGTTGGCCCATTTCGGGTTTTTTATAAAAATAACCTAAAAATTGATTAGTTACGTAAATGATTCATTTTTTTGATAAAATATGTAAATAGCCTAAAATCTATTGTGAAAGTTGATGAAGCCAAATAATATGGTGCCACCAACATGTCACGTCAGCAACGCAAATAAAAAAATAATTTTTTGGTGGAGCCATGTATAATGATGTTATCGTATAAATACCATGAAAATATTGAAATATCTGAAATACTTGTATAAATGGCGCCACCAATTTCCAAGGTGTCAACTTTTATTATTATTATTTATTATTAGTTTTTTTAAATTTTAAATTTACTTTTTTGGTATAGCCATTTTAAATGGCATCACTCAATTGACTTTTTTTATTATTTATTATATAATATTTAAATTAAATTTAAATGTATATTTTATTTTTGGTGAAATCATTCTAAATGGCGCCACCATCCTTGGTGTATGTTTTTTTTTTTAATTTGAATTTAAAAATTTAAAAATATTGTTTTATTTTGGTGGAGCCACATCTTGGTTGTCCTAATATATATATTGAAAGAGAAGAAATGAGAGAAATTGTTGTGTTTAATAGGATAGCTCAAAAATTCTAGTGAAGATGGATAACTCGGTGTTTTTTGTGTACGTTCTTTTTTATGGTGAAATTGTAGAAGGTGATGTTGGTTGTGTGTTTCAAGGTCGGCAAAGTGTAGGGTTGCAATTCAATAAAACTGTTAAGCTGGAAGAAATGAAAAGAAAGATAAATGCGAAAATAGCTATCCGTTGTGGAAGGGCGATGTCCAGATTATTTTACAAGTTTTCAATCTCTACAAATCCATTAAAATTTTGCGAGATGCAATTGCTAGATGATGATAACTTAGGCACTATGATAGAAATAGGGTGGTCAACTAGGAGTGAGAACCCCCAACTAGTTGAGTTATTTGCTAAGTTAGCCGACTTAGAGCCCGTTAAGAATGTTAGTCTAATAAGTCAACATCGTGGGTTTGACTTTGATCCTAATGTCGGATGGATAGATCAGTTAGACTACGGAGGGACATCGAAGATACCCAAAAATCCAAATTATGGTAAGAGTTCGTATAACAATATTGCCCCGGGTCGCCGTCTGCAAATACATCCGAAGGTGATAGGCACCGAGGCAGACATCGAAAAAGGGACCAATAATGGTGAAGATTCTGGTAAAGATGTTGAAGAATTTAGTAACCTCGATATTGATCAAGTCTCGGACGATATCGACGACGAAGACCCGGAGGAGGTTGAAGATGCTCATGCCCCTTCTCTCGGTAACCCGAGTCATAGCATTGTTTTAGGGAATAACCCTAAAGGCAACTTGTTGAGTGTAAATCTAGATGCATCGCATGCATCCAAGTTTCCCGAGTACGCCGATATAGTCCCTGCTCACATATTATCGTCAAATTCGCAATTGAAAGAGTTGTTCGTTGGGCAACGATTCAAGAATAAGGCGGACTATGTGTTTGTCGTCAAACAGTATAGCCTGAAGCAGTCGATTGATTATAAGGTCGTAAAGTTTACCCTGATATTATATGTTAGGAAATGTTGGAGAGCCGACGATGGGTGTGGCTGACGGGTTCGGGCTGTATTTATACAAAGACTCAACAGTGGCGAATACGAAAATTAAAAGGGCGATAAACCTGCACTGTCGCACGTACAACTCAAGACCACCGGAAATTGGATGCCAAAAGTATTTACAACTTCGTCATGCCACTAGTGAAAGATAGCCCAATCATTCTTGTGTCAACGTTGATTATAGACATGCAAGCCCATTTCCAATACACAGTGCCGTACAGGAAAGCATGGTGGGCAAAACAAATGGTCATGTAACAATTGTACGGTGATTAGGATGAGTCATACAATGAACTTTAAGGGTGGACTTGCAAACGTTACCTTACAAAGCCCCGAATGGACAACTTCAACTAGGGAGAAGAGTTTTTTGCCGATTGCTATGGATGTTTGATCCATGTGTTAGGATATTCTCTCACTGCAAATCGCTAGTGTAGGTTGATGGAACGTGGCTTTTTAGAAAACACACAAAAATACTTTTGATTGCGGTTGCACAAGATGGTAACCGAAATGTATTACCAATTGCCTTCGCCATTGTGGAGTCAGAGAACTCTGAATCATGGGAATTTTTCATTAAGAACTTGCGGAGGCATGTTGTCAAGTAAGACAACATTTGCATTGTCTCCGACAGATCCAAGGGTCTTGTTGCTGCGGTTCGACAATCGAAGGTTTCGTGAGGTCCGTCTACTACATTTGTCACATCGCTATCAACTTCTACAAGGAGTACAAGAATAAAGATTGGCGGAAATCAATCGTGAGCATGAATAAAAATATCATATTTAAATTTGCATCTGTAAATATTTCGAGTCCATTTACTAAAAGCAGTAGTAACATGTTTTATTTGAATACATACGTAGGGTACGAGCTGGAACCACACTGATTCATACATAAGCTGATGAGGTTGGAGACTGAAATGACGGGTACCAAGCCTTCTCTCAAACAGTAGTTGGGCAACCGTGGCAATGGGCTCAATGTTTTGATGATGGGTACCGATATGATTATATGACAACCAACCTCGTTGAGGCCGTTAATTTCGTCTTGAGGCGTACACGTCAGCTGACAACCTTTATAGAAATAATAGGGTTGAGACAAGCAAAACAGATGGAGGTCAGACACATGCACATCGAAGAACTCAAGGATGCCATGGAAGAGAACGCTCGTATGGCTAGGTCGATGAATGCAGAACTGTATTCCCGAAACTTGGAAACTTTTCGAGTGATAGAGTACATCGAATGTCAATCGAGAATCTCACCACGGTCCTACGGAGTTGATCTTCGAAATAGGCGATATGAGTACGAGAGATTCCAAACACTATGGTACCCGTGTGCACATGTAGTTGTAGCATGTGCAACATTCAATTTGAATGTTAAACAATATATCGATTATGTGTACACGCTTGAACGTACGTTGCGTATTTGGGGTAACGAGTTCTCTGTATTGAGGGATGTATCGACGTGGGAAGTGCAACCGCTTGCATTCGAGATGTTTTCAAATAGGTCACTCGTAGGAAAGTCAGAGGTCAACCGACAATGATCTAAATTCGGAAGACATGGATATTAGAGAAGAGGTCGATCCAAAGCGTTGCACCATATATAGAACAATTGGCCATAATCAGAGCTACTTAGTGTTAAGTTTTGATTTAAAATTAACTTATACATTTTTTAATTTTCACAATATAAAAATGAATAATACATAAGTTGTGAAATTATAAACGAGTTGAATAAATATGACATAACACTTGAAATTTACATGTATCAAAATTGGAATGAATTGGGAGTGGTACTGTCGTTTGAGGTATAATGATTTACGGGCTTCCATTGACGAGGTGAAAGTTAAGGTGTATAGTACACATCAGGAGGATCTAGCTCCGGATCAAGCGTTGCTCGGGGCAAAGTAGAGTAAATGGTATCACCAAACATATCACATGTTAAGTCCGGTAAAACATCGATGTTCGGTTTATATGCATTGCTCTAAGACCTCTCACCAAAAGCCCCAACCCATTGGTCCGACGAAGTGCGTGTGTCCGGAGGTTGATCCTTTGGGTCAGGTATCGTAGGTTGATCTTTCGGGTCGGGCTCCGTCATAGATTGACATCCACCTCTGTCGCCTTATTCTGATACCATCATAAGTTGCTAAACTGGCTAGCATCAAACATTGACAATAACAACATCATTGCAATCTTTTAACAAAAAAAAATTCAAAATGGGCAAATTCGATCAAATCATATATTCAACCTAATTGCTAAAATGGAGAGTAAAAACTTAACTTAAAAAAATCAAAACTCACTAACTTCCTAAAACAAGCACATAAAAAAAGGATAAATTAGATTGAACAATATATTCAGCATAAACAATAATATTCTAAATGGTCTCTCCTAAACCAAAATTTCATGTAGTAACTCAACCCAAGATAGAATCATCAAAGCATTCACTTCAGCATAAACAAAAAATGAACTAAAATAACTTCATTAAAAGAGAAAAAAAATTATTCATAAATAAACGAGCAGATTCAACAAAAAACAAGAAGAAATTGACCCTAGTAGCAGCGTTGACGTCGGCTTCGATGTCGTTGTTGTCATTAGCATTGTCGTCGGCATCACTTGTCTGTAAGAGCATATTCTTGCAATTGTTACGACTCAAACTTAAGGTTAGGAATATTTGAGCCAAAAAGAAAAACATTAAGAGTTTTAAAAAATAAATAATATGGTTTTATTTATAATAATAATAATAATAATAATAAGCTGACACATCTTGGAAACTAGTGACGCCATTTAAAATGGCTCCATTAAATTTTTTTTAAGTCCCTTCATTTTTTCAGTAATTGTAATATTTTCCTCGTATTTATACAGGTGGCGCCATTCTATATGGCTCCACAAAAAAATTGATTTTTTATCTGGATTGTTGATGTGAAATGTTGGTGACACCATATTATTTGGCTCTACCAATGTTTACTGTAAATTTTAGGTCATTTATGTATTTTATCAAAAAATGGGTCATTTACGTAATTAATCAAATTTTTAGCTTATTTTTATAAAAAAAAAAGCTGCCCATTTCGTTTCTCCTTCGACAATAAATCTTCTCAAACTCTCCCAAACAAAACTTGTTATTTTTCTTTTTTTTTTTGGGGGGGGGAAGAGGGGGAGATGATCGGTTTTAGTAAGAACACATAACAAATCCTATCATTAACATGGTAAAATTTTTAATCCCAAATTATGGCCTATTGATCGAGTGTTTACCTTTCTCAAAAAATAATTTGGGTTTGAAACCAAAAAATAGTAGCATTTCCATTTTTTTTTAAATGGGGTTATATTGGAGGAAATGTTTTTAAGATTTTACAAAGTTAAATATTACATTTTTACAATATTTTGAACAATTAAAAGATTGGGTTGTTTATTTCAACATAATCTAAATTTTTTTGGAGGCCGATGGACATATGAAAGGTCACTTAAAGAGTGTTGGTTTATATGAAAGATCGTTTAAAGAATGCCTAAAGTTACTTTTTTTTTTTAAGTTGTGTGAACTACAAGCAAAAAAAAGGATTGAGAAACAAGCAATTTTTTTCATACTTTCTCATTACATTGAAAATAGAAATTATAACGACACGTAATTAGCAGATACTTCAATAAAGTCTTTATTAGTGTCATTAAATTCTAAACCTATTCCAAGTGATTCAACCGATGACGAGTAAAATTTTTTTAAGGTAATTTATTGAAAAAAATGTTTTCTATTTGATATACATATTATTGATATTAGTGACGCTAATTTAAAAATATTTGTGATTATATATCCTTAAAATTGTATTAGATCAATGTTTGAGTGTCACTTGAAGACATACTTGAACAAGGAAATATGAAGTGGCAGCTAACCCTTAACATATAATTTACATACATGCTACTTGGTTAGGAAAGGTTGGCTACTAACGGTAGAGGTGAGCGTTTGATCGATTTGAGTTAAATTGAATGAAAAAATTCAAGTTAATTGAGTTTGCGAGTCTTATTGTATCATCCTAACTTAATTTGAAATTTTTTTCAAATCAAGTTGAGTGAAATGAAATTTGAGTCGAGTCGAATCAAGTGAAATTATTCGAGTTAAATTAAAAAATTTAAACATGTCAAATAAAAATATTGTTACAGTATAACTAATTCCATATTAGCGCACATAAATTTAAAACCATATATATTTAAAAAAATTCAAAGCAAAATAATAATAATAATAAGATACTTAAGTATGATAATTTTTTAAAGATTTTAACTTTTTTTATATATTTTTTCAGAAATTTTATAATTTTTTAAAATATAAAATTTGAAATTTTTATAAATATTTTTAATTTTAAAAATTATTTTGAATGTTTTTTTTTTTTTAATTTTTATTGAGAGAGACCAATTTGCTTATTTTCAAAGTTAATAGGGATTAAAAGGGTATTTACACCAATTCGTTATTCGAATTGTGAAATTTAACTAGACTCGATTAACTCGAAATTTGATTTTTTTCGATTTTTTCGAACTGAATCGAATTTTGCTCACCTCTATTTTCTTAGAGATGCTTTGAGTAAGAAAATGACTTGAAAGTGTCTATTGGTTATTATTTATTTTATTGGTGTTGATTTCACAAATTTAAAGTTTTTTTAACCCTTTTTAGAGGACAATGATATCACCTAAATAAGTGAGACGTGACAATCAACCAATTAAGACGAGAGGCAAATCTAGAGGTCTTAAGCTTTTAAAAATTTTTAAAAATTTAAATTAGTAAAGATAAAATTACATTTTACCCCTTAAAAAAGATAAAATTACATTTTACCCCTTAAAAAAGATAAAATTACGATTTAATCGTTTAAAAATTACATTTTTACTATTATAAAACTTACAATTTACTTTCGACCTCCTAAAAAATTTCCTAATTTCACCCTCACTAACCTTAAAGAGTTTTTCAACATGAAGCATTCTTATGATCCAGTGGTTTGTGAGAGTGAAGATATGAGTAAAAGGATTAAATCGTTTTGTGAGGGCGATAGGGAAAAATGCTTCATAAAACTGTGATTTCACGTCATTTCTATCTTTTTCTAATAGGAAAAAGACAAATCATTTTTTTCTCCTAATTTTTAGTATTTTTAATTGGATTTAAATTTTTAAAAAAAGAAAATATGACTTGTCATTCCTATATTAGAAAGCGATAAGGAAAAAAAGTTTTCTATTTGATATACATATTATTGATATTAGTTATGTTAATTTTAAATATTTGTGATTATATGTTCGTAGAATTGTATTAGATCAATGTTTGAGTGCCACTTGAAGACAAACTTGAACAAGGAAAAATAAAGTGGCAACTAACCCTTAACATATAATTTACATACATGCTACTTAGTTAGGAAAGGTTGGCTACTAATGGGTAGAAGTGAGCGTTTGATCGATTCAAGTTAGATCAAATGAAAATTTTTTAAGTTAATTGAGTTTGCAAGTTCTATTGTATCATCTTAACTTAATTTGAAATTTTTTCGAATCAAATTGAGTGAAATGAAATTTGAATCGAGTCGAATAAAGCGAAATTATTCTAGTTAAATTAAAAAATTAAACATGTCAAATAAAAAAATTGTTACAGTATAACTAATTTCATGTTATAACACATAAATTTAAAACCATATATATTTAAAAGAAATTCAAAGCAAAATAATAATAACAAGATACTTAAGTATGATAATTTTTTTTAATTTTTAACTTTATATGTATATATATAGAGAGAGAGAGAGAGAATTTTTATAATTTTTTAAAATATAAAATTTGAAATTTTTATAAATATTTTTAATTTAAAAATTATTTTGAATTTTTTAATTTTTTATTGAGAGAGACCAATTTGCTTATTTTTAAAGTTGATAGGGACTGAAAGGATGTTTACATCAATCCGTTATTCGAATTGTGAAATTTAACTCGACTCGATTAACTCGAAATTTGATTTTTTTTGATTTTTTCGAAATGAATCGAGTTTTACTTACCCCTACTAGTGAGAGAGTTCTTAAAGATGCTTCGAGTAGGAAAAATTACTTGAAAGTGCCTATTGGTTATTATTTATTTTGTTGGTGTTGATTTCACAAATTTAAAGTTTTTTTTTTAACCCTCTTTAGAGGACAATGATATCACCTAAATGAGTGAAACGTGAGAATCAACCAACTAAGACCAAGGGCGAATCTAGAGGCCCTAGTCTCTTTAAAATGAAAATTTTCCATTTAAGCTTTTAATTTTTTTAAAAAATTTAAATTAATAAAGATAAAATTACATTTTTACTATCGTAAAATTTATAATTTAATTTCGACCCTTAAAAAAATTTCTTGATTTCGCCCTCACTAACCCTAAAGAGTTTTTCAACATGAAGAATTCTTATGATCCAATGGGACACAAAATTGAATTATCCTTGCATGTTCCTTGCTTCATAATTGTATTCACAAGGACAAGTCCTATGATCCATTAAGAAGATACGAGTAAAAGGATTGCTATATACGAGGGTAATTAATTATCTACAATTTTAAGTATATTAAATGATTTTTGTGTTGTATTTATTTGAGTTATGTAGGTAACTATTATATAATGACCTTTTGATGGGCAAATATGCTATAAAATTGGCAATAGATATGCTACTCGAGAAGAGATTATTTAAAATTGTTATTCAACGTTATTTCTATTTATTTTTTTTTAATAGGAGAATGACAAATCATATTTTTTTCTTGATTTTAACATTTTTAATTGGATTTAAAATTTTCAGAAAAAAAAAATCTAATTTATCATTCCAATATTAAAAAACGGAATGACGTGGAGTTATAGTTTTATACAACCTTTCTGATGCTACACAAGTGATTATGTTTCTATATTTTCGTAGTGTGATTGTTTTGGATGTCCTTTTTATGATAAAAAAATTTGGGTTAATTTTGTTTTCACATGGTTAAAAAGGTTGTTAAGTACAGTTGTTAATGAAACAAATAAAAGTTGAGTTCAATTTATTATTATTATTTTTACCGGTAATTGTATTATCAATTATATTTTTAGACTAACATAATACATGTGATGATTTAATTTTATTATTTGTTATTTATTTAGAAATTATTTTTATAGTAATTAATATTTTTTAAAATTATAAACTGCGTAATTACAATGTGTACTATCAAATAATATAATTATACTTTATCAGTCAAACACGTCTAGAAAATTACAATTTTCATAACTACAATAAAGTGTAATTACACTTTCGTTCAATTACTCTATATTATTGAAACATATTCTTGATAAAAGAATTGGAAATTACTGATTTTTTTAAACATTATCATCTTTATGGAGAAATGCAAAGTCCAATTATGATAATTATCAAAACAAAAACAAAAACCAAAACAAATTTCAAGAGTTATGTTAAAAATTTATAAAGTTTAATCAATATAATTTGAATTTAGATTTATAAATGAAATTAAAAATTGAAACATAAATATATTTTTATTCGAACTCAAGTCTACAAATATGAAATATGAAAAAAGGAAAAAATAAAGATGTGAAATCTAAAATGATATATTAATAAATAACACTATTAACAATTAAATTTAAATTTTAAAATCTAAAAAGCATAGAAATTAAATTTTAAATTTGTGAAGAATACACATATCTACGACATATTTTATTCTTTAACAATATAATTAATTTAAATTTAAATTAAATTATAAAGTATATATTATTGATATAGAAATAATTTTTTAATAGTGATTCATCAATTACTTAATATTGTTTGATGATGTGATGCACTCAACATTAGTTTTAACTGTTATTTAATTTGTGTATTTCCTATTAATTTATCTTTGAATTATTACCAAATAATCTCCCCCAACATTCTCCATTCATCCTGCCACCACTTTCAATGACATAAGATTTAAAAAGTATAAACATTATAAAAATATTTTTAATTTTTTAAAAATAATTAATTATTAACATGACACGTGTATGTAGGGGTGATCAAACTTTAATTAAAAACGAATTAATCGATCTAATTCGATTAATCGGTCGGTGACCGAATTTAGTTTGGTTGGAGGTTGGTTAATGATTTTTTGAAATTTTGGTTATTTGTTAATTCAATTCAAAATCGGATAATTAATCGAATTAACTGAATTTAATAAGTAATATTATATATTATATATATTATACATTTCAGTTAATTCGATTAACTTTCAAGACAAATGAATATTATTAGTGTATTTTTTATATGTTTATACTTGTTTTCATAAAATATATATATATATATATATAAATTTCGAATTAATTTGGTTAATCGATCGAATTAACTGAAATATTTCGATTAATTTTTTTTTAAATTCGATTCAGTTAACTGTTAAAGAATTATACAATTCAATTAATGTTAGTTTGGTTCGGTTATTAATCGAACCGACTATTTGAATACCCTTACGTGTATGCCATGTTCATAAATATTTCTATCCATATTAAAGTAATCTGACAAACAATGTAAATTTAATGAATAAAGAAAAGCAAAAAAAAAAAAAATGAAAAGCTATAATAATTTTTTTTATAAAGTTAGAGTCGAAAATAAGTTACCTATAATATATAATCTATGAGGCCGCCATCTACGTATGCCCAAAGCAAAAGACAACACGTTGAGAAATTTGGCAACATGTTTGATCAGCTACCCTGCATCAAACAGTCCATCTCTTTACAAAAAGTAGAGTCAAACCAAACGCAAATTCCTTATATATATATAAACCACCCAAAGTTTACAGGCAAAAATACTTGGGAAATTCATCCACAGTTGCTTCAATTGGCTTTGAGGAGATAACCATGGCTAGTGTGAAACCTTGGAGCCTTGTTTTGGTTGTTTTTTGTACGATGAGTTCGAGCTATTTCGTTAATGGTGCTGGTAGTAATGAAGGTTTGGGAGCTTCGTTCATCTTTGGCGATTCTTTGGTGGATGCTGGTAATAACAACTATCTGCAGACTTTGTCCAAAGCAAATATTCCCCCCAATGGGATTGATTTTAAAGCCTCGGGTGGCCAACCTACTGGCCGCTACACAAATGGTAGAACCATTGGCGACATTGTTGGTAAGCTTTTTCTCCTCCACTGCATTTAGAAGAGTGTTTTCGGATGTGAACTATCTGAAGTTGGTCATTTTGTTTGTAATTAACAGGAGAAGAATTGGGAATACCAAATTATGCAGTTCCATATCTTGCTCCAAATTCTTCAGGGAAAGCTATACTGTATGGTGTAAATTATGCATCAGGAGGAGGAGGGATTATGAATGATACTGGAAGAATATTTGTTAGTTCTCTATATTTTTAAATTTAGCCCTTTTCAACCCCAGCCTGATGATTAGGATATTTACTGCCCAGGTGTGGCCTTGACTTCGAGTCACATTACTCGTGCGTGTGTTTTGCAGGTTAATAGACTAGGATTGGGTATCCAAGTCGACTACTTCAACAATACAAGAAAACAGTTTGACAAATTATTGGGTCCATCCAAGGCCAAAGATTATATTTCCAAGAGATCCATCTTCTCGATTACAATTGGAGCCAATGATTTTCTCAATAATTACCTTCTCCCTGTTCTTTCCATCGGAGCAAGGATTTCCGAAAGCCCCGATGCTTTCATCGACGACATGATCAATCACTTGAGGCACCAATTAAAGGTACTAAAGCATCTGTATTTTACACGTACATTCGAGTCCGTGTTAACTAGCAAATTTGTTACTGTTAATGGTGGCAGAGACTATACCAGCTTGGTGCACGGAAGTTTGTGCTCGGGAACGTCGGTCCGATCGGTTGCATACCCTATCAGAAAACCATCAATCAATTGAATGAAACTGAATGTGCTGATTTTGCAAATAAGCTAGCAATGCAATACAACAGGCGGTTAAAGGAATTGTTGAGTGAACTGAATGGAAAGCTGCAAGGAGCCGTATTTGTTCATGCCAATGTGTATGACCTAGTGATGGAGCTCATAACAAATTATACAAAATACGGTATGAACATCGATAAACATCAGGGTATTTAGAAATAGGAACCCAAACATGGATAACTCCTGGTTTGTTTAATGCAGGGTTCAGAACAGCAAGCAAAGCTTGTTGTGGAAATGGAGGCCAATTTGCAGGGATCATTCCGTGTGGACCAACATCAAGCTTGTGCAAGGACAGAGAGAAGCATGTGTTCTGGGATCCTTACCATCCAAGTGAAGCTGCCAATGTTATAATAGCTGGGCAACTTCTGAACGGCAGTACCAAGTACATTTCACCAGTGAATCTTAAACAGCTTCGTAATCTCTAGCCCTGCTTAAGTTTTCCATTTTCACACATCTTTAGTCAAAAACAGTTGTCAGGTGTTTCCATTCCAAGAAGACAAGTTCCTTCCATAGCTTTAAAGTTCTGTGTATTCTTCCTTGATTGAATGCAAAGACTTCAATAGTTAAGGCAAACAAACAAGTAGCTGGCTTCAATTTGATTGATGATTATTGATTGTTGTGGTCACTTAAATATTGATTGCAAAATGTTACAGCTATGACCTGTCTTCAGTCCAATTGTTGAACAATTATATACCCACCAAAGCCAGGCTTTCCAAGATTTTCCATTCCAATCATCTTATCTTCCTACTTCTGGCTTGCAATTTTTCTTATATTCAGGGTGTTTATAAATTATTGAAAATTTTAATATTTTAATTGGGTTTGATAATATTTTAATTTTTTACTTAATATAAAATTTCCTAACAAAAAAATATTGAATAAGATAAGTAACTAGATAATTAATAGACCAGATAATCCGCCCGAAAAATAAGAGGATTTGAACAAAAATATAAATCCGAAAAATGAGATTAAGCAAAAAGTAGAGTCTATTTTCTAAATGGGTCAAACGCTTTTTCAGCTCAAGCTCAGCCCGATTTGAAAAAAAAAAATTGTTGTTGTTCTGTGCTGTTGTTTCTATTGTTTTATTGCTGTGTTTTGTTGTCATTTATATTGTTAATGTTTTATGTTGTTATTTGGATATTGTATAATTATTGTTTGGCTTAAGAGTGCAAAAAACCCTCAATCTTTTTCAAAAAAAATTGAAAATATCCTCAAATTTTAAAAAAAAAAAAAAAAAAAAACAATTAAGCTTTTTTTTTTTTTTTTTTTTTTTCATTCAATTGGATGCTTGAACTTTTAATTACATAAAAAAGACCCTCAAAATTTTTCAAAAAAACAATTAAGTCCTTATTTTTTTTCAATCAATTGAATACTTGAACTGTTAAATGCATCAAAAAAGTCTTTTGACAGTTAACTTTAACAGTTGACTATTAAAATTAACTACCTCTAATTTTTTTCCAGTTAAAGTCAACACGTGTCACAATCACAGCATGACATGTGACAAAAAACAATAAAAATAAAATTATAAAAATTATAATAAAATTATAAAAATTAGAAATTTTTTATAAAAATCATAAAAAATTATAATAAAATTGTAAATTTTTATAAAATATTATAAAATGCATAAAAAAAGGCTCTTTAATCATTACCTTTAACTGTTGATTGTTAAAATTAATGATCCCGATTTTTTTTTCAGTTAAAATCATCATGTGCCGTAATACAGTGTAACATGTGATGAAAAATGATAAAAATAAAAATAAATAAAATTATAAAATGTTTCTTTTTTTACGAATTTTATATTTCTTAATATTTTTTATAATTTTCTTACAAATATGTAAAATTTTATAATTATTTTTATTTTTCTATATATTTTATAGTTTTTTACAATTTTTATAAATTTTATTTTTTATAGTTTTTTATTAAAATTTAATAATTTTTATAACTTTTATTTTTTTTTATTTTTGTGGTTGTGATAGGTGGTGGGTTTAATTGAAAAAAAATTGGGGATGGTTCAAGTACTCAATTGAATGCAAAAAAAAAAAAAAAAATCAAGGGCTTAATTGTCTTTTTTTTTTTTTTTTAAGTTTGAGGGTTTTTTTTATACATTTCAAAAATTCAAGTACTCAATTGAGTGCAAAGCAATACAGGGGATTAATTTTTTTTTTGAAAAAGTTTGAAGGTTTTTTTTTATGCATTTTGGT
This sequence comes from Kokia cookei, assembly GCA_039519145.1. Taxonomy (NCBI): domain Eukaryota; kingdom Viridiplantae; phylum Streptophyta; class Magnoliopsida; order Malvales; family Malvaceae; genus Kokia; species Kokia cookei. The sequence goes on from CM076909.1 coordinate 16,566,294, forward strand.
AATTCAGGTATCCAATTTAGTGCAAAAAAATAAATAATAGCTTATTTATTTTTTTAAAGTTTGAGGGATTTTTAAACTCTTAAGCCATTATTGTTTTATTGTTAATTTTTCTATTATTTTAGAGGTATTTGCTTGTTAAATTACATTTATTTTAATGTTATGTAAGTATAAATACTTTTTTAATTTATTTTATTAGGATACATTTATTTTAATATTTTAATGTATTTGATATATTATATATTTTAATTTTTTTATATAAAATAATATTATAAAAAGTTTAATACGGATGGATCGGTCAAGTTTTAGTATTTTTATTTGGATCCGGCTTGGATAAAATTTTAAATTCATTTTTCGAGTCAGATTTGAACGAAGAAAATAGGCTTAAAATTTTATTGAGACCTAAACTCGAGCCACGATTTTTATTTTATTATATTTACTAATATACTAAATAATTTTCTAATATAAATTTAACACTTAGAAAATTTAGCATTTAAATTTTTAGTTTATCGAAATTTTATTTAGAGTTTATTTCAAGTGGTTTAGGAAATTATCTTTAAACAATAACATTCAACAAATTTGAATTTGAGTTACAGCCTATCACGGCTGTAAATTTGTTGATGGCGGTCACGCCCTTCCTAATATTTGATTAAACTTAATATTAATAAGTATAATGATTTATTTTACCTATCAATTTTATAAAATAAAAGTTATTTTAGTTTTTATTTTTTTTATTTTTAATCTTAAAATTTATATTTTTTGTTAAATTATTTCAAAATGGATAGAAAAGTTGACGTTTTTTTTTTTCATTTTGTTGACATGCATACACGTGGATGACACGTAATCTTTTAACTAACTTTTAAAATTTTAAAATTAAAAAAATTGTAGAGATTATTTTTAAAATTAAAAATCATTAAAATTATTTAAAAATATAAAATATTTTTTAATATTTTAAAATTTTAAAGTTTAATTAAATATTAATATTTTTTTTTTACTAGAATCACTCGTTGAATTTGTAACACCATACCACTTTGTTATTGAATTTCTTAAATGTTTTCGATAAAAAAATTTCCTTAATTGTTAATTTATTAATTTTTTTTTTATTTTTAAGGTTTGTTATGCTACTCGTTACTATCGATCCGTTACCTCATTATCTAATTGGGCTTGACCTCTATTCTACGTGGTTTGTATTTTGGATTCACACGTGAAGTGTTCACATCCTTCTATGAGACCGTAATATGTGCGGTTCGCACTACTATGTAGGCAATTTACATTGAAAAACACGTGTTAATCCTAGAGTGGAGTACGTGTTGACATGCATAGAGACCAACATACAACGTCACATCCATAAACAGTAATCATATCATATAAATACACAAAGTAACTCTTTTGAAGACCACATACACTCTAAAATAGTCAACAAAATTTATAAATTTAGGATTTATTTGTTTCTTTTTATTTTTTATTTTTAAATTATTTAAAATATGTTTCTAATAAATTAAGGAATTAATTTTTAATAGGTTTAAAGCAACAGTTTCGACAATTTCTAGAGAATGGTTCAAGGGATTTGTTTCTTTCATTTCTTATCTTTAAATTATTTAAAATATGTTTCTAACAAATTAAGGAGTTAATTTTTAATAGGTTTAAAGCAACTGTTTTGACAATTTCTTGATTCAAGGGATTTATTTCTTTTATTTTTTTTTTTAAATTATTTAATATATGTTTCTAACAAATTAAGGAATTAATTTTTAATAGGTTTAAAAGCAATAGCTTTGACAATTTCTAAAAATTGGTTCAAGGGATTTTAAATTTTTCTTCGCAAAAAGGTATGATTTGTATGTTATATCTCTAATAATGTTATCTTCAATATATGAATGTCTTTTTTTAGGGTTATTGCATCCAACCATTTTTTTTAATGAATTTTAATAATAGAGTAAAATTCGAACAATAAACATAATTAACGAAATTCGAATTCAAATTATACTTGAAACGATAAATACGTTTAACAATCAGTACACCCAGTCATTTTATTAGTATTTTCTTCTTCTTTTATATGTGGAAACCGATGAATCCTCTAGAAGACTTGGGTGGTGGTTTACTTGTTTATGTGGATATCATTTAAAATTAAGTATTTAATTTATTTATTTAGATTTTTTAATTCTATATTGATTTATTTAATGGGTCTCATTTGCATATTAATAAATAATATATATAAACATACATGCAGTCTTTTTTAGTTGAAAACACTATCTATAATTTATGGTTTCTTCAAACTAAGTAGTGAAATACATGTATGAATCTCAATCCATTACTTTTTTTTTTATAGAAATTCTATTGAAGCTCAAAGAATTGAGATTAAAAAAAGTTTTGATATCATTTCATTGGAGCGAGAATGGAGCTTAGGAAAACAAATATGATAGTAAACTACTGAGAGGAAAGATGAAATTCGAAAACTTTATATTATAGTTGGTTTATATCAAAGTATTCTTTTAGAGTATCTAAAATCTAAGAAATAATATCGAAGGAGCTTTCAAGCATCATGGTTTAAGTAAGCTATTTCGATCATGAATGTTAAGAATCATAAAACTCTGATATAAAACTTAAAATCATAAGCTAAGATCTAACGTGTTAGATAATTAAGAGCAAATATTAGATGCGAAAGCATACCTAGATTCATCGATAAATATTTTGTAATCTTCAAGTTTTATAGTTTTGATCTTTCAAATTAACGCATAAGTATTTTAAAAAATGTAATTCTTTTTTTTTCTGAAGATGAAATGTAAAAAAAGTTACGTATGTGTAAATTTGTGCAATACTCCTTACCCAATTTGACCCATTAACAGATAAAAATAAGTAATGTCTCATTAAAATTTTCAATTTCAATCTGTAAGCCTTGCTCAATGCCACTACCAAAGAACTTATACATAGACTTTAAGTTAATCGGTGTACATGTCATTTTTCTAAATCCAAAATCAGGATTTTTTACTTAAATAATACAAAAAAATAAATTAATAACCAAAATGGTATCCCCAAATTATTATTTACCAAAATGATATGTTTAGTTAAGTGCAGGAACTCTAAATGGCGGCACTAAGGAGTATTTTTGACACGTGTTTTTTTAAATTTTTTTATTATTTTTATATATTTAAAAATAAAAAAAATATTATTTTATTAGTGGAGGGATTTAAAGTGGCGACACTCAGGGGTTTTTTTCAAAAAAATACGAGAAAAATACGACAAAAAAATACCTGACACCCAGTGGAGGAACACAAAGTGGCGGCACCAATGAAGGAATATCAAGTGGCGGCACTAAGGGGTGTTTTGCTACTTGGCAGCACCCCATTGTGCCGTGTGTGTGTGTTTGTATGAGTTTTTTAATAGGTGAAAATTAATTTGAGTGGTTGGGAATTTTTTGGTAGGTGATAAAAATTAAATAAAATAAAATTTTTTGTTATAAAATAGGTGGGAGGGGGGGACCAACGAAAAATGAAGGAAAAAAGAAAGAAAAAAGAGAAAGAAAGAAAGAAAGAAAGAAGAAGGAAGAAGGAGAAGAAGGGGAAGAAGGAGAGAAAAAAAAAAGGTAATGTGTTTATTTTTAAATTTAATTTTAAAATATTTTAATTTGTTAATTAGTAGTGGTAATGTGTTTGATTTGTTATTATAATTTTATTTGTTTAATAGGTTGATTAAAAGAGTGACACTTTAGCACAAGCTGCAACGACATGCGCACAGGGATAACGAAGTGTATCGAACCTCCTACAATCGCAGTGTTTGTTTTGGAGATCAACCCCGTATGACCTAGGTGGGATACCAGGTCGACGACCAATAGTCTCAGTAACTTGAAATCGTTGAAACTGTCGTGAATATATTTCAACGTTCATCGTCCTCGCACTCTGACGGTTTGCATCTATTGCATTCCTGACAGCTTCGACAAACACGTGACCAGCGTTCATCTTATCGATTTGTCGCGTTCCCATTACTGGCATCAAGGTAGCTAGCCTATAGAACGTAGCGGAGAACACGGATGAAATCGGAAGATGTCGTATTGTCTTGAACACGCCATTAATCGATTCTGCCAGGTTGGTCGTCATTTGACCATATCGATACCCCTCATCAAAACTTTGAGACCAATGCCACGGCTCCATGGTACCCAACCACTCGCGTAGAGGCTTGTTCGTTTGACCTTCCATGTCACTCTCAAGTCTGGTCATTCTTTGCCGGAATCAGTGTGGCTCTAGCTCGTACGCTGTAGGAATATTAAGAAAACATAAGTTACAGTCTAAAATTAAAACCTTAAAAATATAATTTGGAACTTAATTTTTTTACCCATTTTCACAAGTTGTCTCCGCCAGTCTGCATTCTTATATTCTCGTTGGAAGTTAGCCGCAATGTGTCGGTTGCAGTAAACCGATTTTCATGGTACACCAATACGCCTAATGGCCGCAATAATACCCTTCGCTCTATCAGAGATGATGCAAATATTAACGTTATGAATCACATGCATCCGCAGGTTTCTCAAGAAGAATTCCCAAGATTCCATGTCTTCTTTGTCCACAATAGCGAATGCTATTGGGAGCACGTTTTGATTCCCGTCTTGAGCCACCACAATTAGTAAGATCTGCGTATATTTCCCGTATAGCCACGTTCCATCTACCTGGACAAATGGCTTGCAGTAAGGAAATGCTCGAACGCAGGGATCAAACGTCCAAAATATATACTGAAAAATTCTTCTTCCCGATTGCATGTTGTTATCTGAGCCATAATAAGGTCGTGTCACCAACTCAATCGCAGTCCCTGATACGTACTGTCGCATTGCGGCTATCCATCCTTGCAGCTCATTGTATGATGCATCCCAATCACCGAACAATTGTTTCATTGCCATCTGTTTCGCAATCCATACTTTTCGATATGAAACCCGATAATGGAATCGTGATTGCATGTCCACAATCAATGTAGAAACCTTGATGGTCGAGTCGTCCTTAACCATTGGCATGATATGTGTGCAGATGATTCTGGAATCAAGTTTCCGGTGATCTTCTGACAAACGTGTTGAACTGCATGTGTGAGGCCCATCAATTTTTCTTATCTCCCACATCTGCGACTTCAGGATAAATGCAGCTTGCACCCGCCACTTGTAACCTTCCGTCGACTTCCAGCACTCTCCAATATACAATGTCGGTTTAGACACTGCGACTTTGTAGTCTATCGACACATTCATGCTATATCGCTTAATAGCAAATATGCATTCTTCTTTGGATTCAAATTTTTGGTCCACAAACAACTCTTCACAATCTGCTGCGACGGCCAATCGGTGAGCAAGTACTATTTCAGGGTATTTCGCGAACTCGGCATGTGTCGCATCGGGGTTTATAAGCGACATGTGTGCCCTAGGAGGATTATTGTGCATCACAATATGTGTAACTGGATTTTCGATTGGATTTTCATCGTCATTCACCCCTTCTTCGTCAATATCATCTGGGACCTCATCCACATCCGGATCACTATCAATATTAACTTCATTATCAGAAGGAATACTACTATCATATCCACCATCTTGATCTGCATCATTCTCGGGTGCAGCAGCATTAAGATCGATGTGTAACCCACGTACGATTGATTGACTTTCAATGTATGATACTGGAACCACCATACACGGAGTTGAATATTCATTTTGTACAGGTTCCACATCAACTAACTCAACAAACAATTGAACCGGTGCATTTGGGTCACTTTGATTCGAACAATAAAGAGTGATCATTGTCTCTACGTCTTCGTCGTCTACAAGTTCCATCTCGGTGAATTTGATGGGATCTATCGAAACTGGAAACTTGTAGAAAAGTTTCGAGATCCTTCTTCCACAACGTCTAAAAATTTTTGCACTAATCCTTGCTTTCATATCATCAACCGAGATATTTCGACGAAATCTCATTCCTATTTGTTCCCGACAATCAAATATACATCCAACCGATGTTCTCGAAATTACTCCATCAAAATAAATGCATACAAAAAATTGATTATCCATCTTCAATAAATCTGTTAAAAATTAAATAAAATTTATTAAATAAAATATGATTTTACCCATTTATATCATACTCAAATAAAATTAAAATTAAACACATTACCTTTTTTTCCTTCTTCTTTCTTTCTTCTCCTTCTTCTTTCTTTCCTCTCCTTCTTCCTTTCTTTCTTTCTTTCCTTTCTTTCTTTCCCGTTTATTTGCTTACCTCACTCCTATTTTATAACAAAAATTTTATTTCATTTAATTTTTATCACAAACACTAAAAATTCCCAACCACCCAAATTTATTTTCACAAATAAAATAAAATAAACACACACACACGACACAATGGGGTGCTGCCAAGTGGCAAAACACCCCTTAGTGCCGCCACTTTGTGTTCCTCCACTGGGTGTCAAGTATTTTTTTGTCGTATTTTTCTCGTATTTTTTTGAAAAAAACCCCTGAGTGCCGCCACTTTAAATCCCTCCACTAATAAAATAATATTTTTTTTATTTTTAAATATATAAAAATAATAAAAAAATTAAAAAAAACACGTGTCAAAAATACCCCTTAGTACCGCCATTTAGAGTTCCTCCACTTAACTAAACATACCATTTTGGTAAATAATAATTTGGGGATACCATTTTGGTTATTAATTTATTTTTTTGTATTATTTAAGTAAAAAATCCCCAAAATCATATACCAAAAGAGTCTTGAAACTTTGAGAGTCGATGTTATCATTGTGAATAAGTACTCATTGTATCTTCTATCTATTTTTGTTATCTAAACGTTTAATACAAACACGTTAAGCTATGTGAATAGCTTGGTAAGTACCTAATTAATTCAATAGCTTATAATTCATTCATTTAAACATAATTAAATAATTTAAGCTAGAATAAATTAATAAGTTACTTACACTATCTAATAACATTATCTTAATTTATGCATTTAACTATTCATTCCATAAATCATTTAATTAAATTCATTATTCGTTTCTATCATTTGATCATGAGCACAATCGGAATTTCGATACTAAAACTCCTAGAGTCTTAGGCCAAAACAAAACTCTTGGATCTCTTGCTTAACTAGATCATCGGGTCTGAGCTACAGGTACATTCGTTGTCGAAGCAATTACCGTCAAATTTATTGTCAAAACCTTCGCTTTGATACCAACTATCATGGGTTAAAACTTTAGTTTGGCAAACCGTGCGACCTTAGACGATTTATTGTCAAAAGGATTTTTTTTGTTTTTGAGTCCTGAGTTCGATTTCTCTCCTACTCACATTTGTATTTTTTTTATTTCATGTTGTTTTAAGTTTTTTATTTTTAATATTTTAATACATTAGCTCTTTTGGTTAGATAATTGTGATTTTATCCTTGAGTCCCAAGTTTGATTCCTTTTATAAGCATTTTAATATGTATTTTTTAATTATAAATATTAATTAAAAAAAACTTGAAACAACATGAAATAAAAAAGACATATTAAAATGCTTATAAGAGGAACCAAAATTGAGACTAAATGTTGAAATCATAATTATCCAACAAAACTAATATGTTAAAAGTATTAATTAAAAATACTAAAAGTTTAAAACAACATAAAATAAAAAATACAAATGTGAGTAGAAGATGAATTGAATTTGAAACTCAAGGACAAAAACACTATCATTTAATCATCTAACGAGTGAAAATGCATCCTAAAAAATATATTTTCACTTTCTCTCTTCAAAAAAATCATATACCGGTAAATATAAAATAAAAAAACAACTTTCTTCCTTAAATATTAAAAAAAAAATCATATTTCTTAATTTTAACCTATAGAATTATGCAAAATATACGCTACATGACTCTCTCTCTCTCGGCTCTCACCTCTAGAATATTAGTATGTCAAATATTGGCTCATAACAAAAGAAATAAATTATTTGCATTTGATACACTAATCATATATAATTTTATATATTCCCAGTAAATTAAATAATAATAATAATAATAATAATTTAAAAAATGCATCTTAAATTTGATTTATTATTATTATTTTTTTAATATACTGATGTGATTACATTGTAATATCTGTTCATATTTTTTTAATCCTTTGACAACGCACTCACACATTGCACACACAGGTACTCGAACCCAAAACCCTTAAAATGAACAACATTTTTTTTTTACTGGAATCACTTATTAGATTCAAATTTAATTTACTTTTTAAGTATAAATTTGAATGAAAATATGATCCGATATAATATTTTTAACTTATTTTTTATTTCACATGATAATATCATTACAATATCTACTTTTATTATCATCATCATTTTTATATTAACAATAAATAAACACACTATCATTCTAACCCGTATTAAGTAATATAAAATTATAGCAACAAATAGAAATCCATTTCAAAACTTATGATAGCAAAATGGGAGAGGGAAGAGCAGAGGTGAGGGCGAGAAATGCGGTGAGGAAGCGAAGAGAAGGGGTACGGAGGAGGAATCTGATGCGGACATGACGCTTCCCAAATCAGAGGGGAGACCCAATAATTGCTCCCCACGCTGCCCCCACTCTTTATTCTCTCTTCCCTTCTTCGACTGTCCCCACACCCACCCATCAATCCCTCTCAATCACGCTGCTCCATCTCTCCTTCACTCTTATCACTTCCCTCTTTTTTATTGTTTTTTTATTTCCTAATTTTTTTACTATCAAAATTCCCATGCCTCTGCTTTCAGTTCTTTAGGATGATAGCGACAGCACAAGTTTGGCTTTGAGTTTAATTTCGAATTGGATACTTTAATGTAGACCTATTTTTATTACAATATAATAATTTTCCCTTAGCTACCTAAAAACTCATATTGTGTTTTCTTAACTTGAATAATTCAATTTAATTAATTTAATATTCGAATTTATTTTTAATATTTTTAAATTGAATCGAATTTTACCTTGTAATTAAAGAAAGGAATCTAAGGTGAAGAGGAGGATTGCATAAACCCTAAAGCAGACATTTTTGAATATTGTCAAAGTTGTGAGCTGTAGTTTTCATCTCTGCTGGAATGTCCCCTCAAAGCTTGAATTTTTTTCTAACATAGGGGAGAAATTTGTTGTTGCCTAGAATGGGTAGAACCCTTCTTTCACACTGCTTCAACAAAAATATTTACTTTTAAAATATCAGTATCATTAATGTCCTAGTTTTTGCAGACTGTAGTGGGTATACTTAGAAGAACTACTAAATTGTCATCATCCACATTACACAAACCCAAATACAAGAACCAATGGGACCCCTTCATTTGACTGCTTATCCATCTGATGATTATCGGTTTCCAAACAAAACTGCAAGAAAAATCCAAAAAGGAAACACAGCAACTTAAATCAGTGCAGTTAAACAACACAAAGCCGTATTCCTAGTTGATAGAGCCGACCCTAATCACACCCCCCATTGTCTAGCCGACTGTTCCATCTGTCCTGCCTAACAGAACACTGTAAAAGCCTGCTGTCTTCTCTCTCCATGTCTCATATAACCTTCAGAACATGTCTTCACTGTCCACCAGATTCTCTTCTCTCCCTCTCCCCCCCCCCCCCCCAAAAAAAAAATCCACCCCTTCGCTCCATATAAGCCAAACAACATAAGCAGCAAAGTCTTCAAACAGGAACATACTACTATAGTTGAAGCCACTTTTGATTTGGTCTGAAAATGCCATCAGAATCGGGAGATCAAAGCAGGCGTTTAAGCAAGGCCCTAAACCCGGGAGCCCCCCCACCAGAACAAGAGCAGCTACCTTGCCCACGTTGTGACTCCACTAATACTAAGTTCTGCTACTATAACAACTACAATTTTTCTCAGCCTCGTCATTTCTGCAAGTCCTGTCGTCGTTACTGGACTCATGGTGGTACCCTCAGGGACATACCTGTTGGCGGTGGCACCAAGAAAAACGCTAAGCGTTCTCGCACCAACACCCATGCCACCGCCACTACTCATAATAACTTCCCATTACCTGCCACCCCGGTTTTGTTGCCAATCTCGGCCAACCAAGGAAGTTTTGGTATTGGTGGAGAGTCGAAAGGCAACGGGGGTGGTAATGGAAACATATGTGGAAGTTTTACCTCCTTGTTGACTACACAAGGGCCTGGTTTTCTGGCTCTTGGTGGGTTTGGGCTCGGTATTGCTCCAGCACTTGAGGATGTTGGGTTCGGGCTTGGGAGAGGAATCTGGGCCTTTTCAGGAATGGGAGATGGAGCAGCCGTTGTTGGTGCCAATGGTGGGACTGCTGCTGCTACGGGAATGGGGAACCCATGGCAGTTTGAAGGTGGAGAAACTGGGTTTGTTGATGGTGGGGATTGCTTTCCTTGGCCAGAACTTCCTATTTCAACCCCAGGAAATGGGCTCAAGTGAATCTTCTGTTTTGGGATCCTCGTCTTTTTCATGCCTCGTTTTTTTTTTCCTAGCACAAGGTGAATTAATGAGTGCTGAGAGTAAATTATTAGCAATATCAAAGTAGAGTAGACATGGGACTATGATATATTCTTCTTCTTTTTGATGACTCAATGCCATGTGATTTGGTTTGTTTTGTCTACCATTTCTATCTGTGTAGAGACATGGCTGAAATCAAAATGACGAGTGTGTAGTTGTTGGTGTTGATATGCCCCACCTTATAATTTGCTCAAATATTAGATAGCACTGTTGTTTAAGATGATGACTACTATATTTTCACTTGTTTTTGTTTAACCAAAAACCTTATCCACTCAGTAACGTGCCTCAGAAAAAGTTCTTTTACAAGGAGACATCCCCATGCTGAAGTTTGAAGAATTTGTGAGGCAGATAGAAGATTTGCAGAACTGGTCTTGATCTTAGAAACAACTAAAGCAAACTGCAAATGACTTCCACATCTCTATTGCACTTGATTTTATTTCAACAAACCAAATATTTAGCTTCAGCTTAAGATTAGGGTCTTTCAACCATATTAATCACTGTGTCAGTGTGTTGTGATGCCAAAACTATGGGCTTTTCATGGAAAGCCATTGAAATTTCAGAATAGGGTAACATTTCCAGAAGCTGCATTTGACAGAAATATAGAAACCAAGTTCTCTGGTATTCTTTGTAGTTAAAAAGTTGGCGCTGTTTCTAGTTCTCAAAAACCCTGCAAGACCCCAAAATTCATTATAAAAAGAAAAAAGGGGTGGAATTCATTATAGAAGTAGACCAACATTTGGACAGAGCTGCAAGAAATTCAATTCAGTACAGAAGCCAGATCTCATGTTGTGAATGCAACCCCCCAAAATTGCAGATTGATTATATCCCTTTTGGTATATGCACCACTCCTATTAAATATAATTTTCCCAACTTAAAAGCTCCATCCGTCGGCGTGAATTTGGAGGTCTAACATGTCACGTTCCGAAAATGATTTGAAATCTACAATGTTGGGCGGTGTCGACATCAAAGTGAATCAACCATTGCAATATGATTGAGTCGACCATAAGAAAAATATTTTTTTGGTATACTTTTTGAAAAATACGGGTATTTCCTGGTTAAAAAAAAAAACTTTTTTATTAGGTACCGGTGTTTAGGTACCCGACACTTGAAAAAAAAAAAATTTCAGTATTTTTTGATGTCGACATTGTGGTGATTGACACTCGTGTCAGATAAAAAAATTTTGGTATCGTGTTTCTCAAGGTTGGGACCTGTGTACTTTTTTTTGTGTCGAGATTCCCTATGCTGGCATGTAACACTTGGTTTTCAATTCATGTCTTGGAGCCTTGTCTTATTTTTTTGTTTTCTGTTCGAGTTGTTGTTCATGCTTTGTTCGAGATTTTTTTCACCGAAGTTTTTGTTCTAACATAATGTAACTTTTGACCTCTGAAGTTGGCAAGTAGGTCATATTGTCTCCTGAACTTGACAATTAGGTTCATTTTAATACCCGTACTTTTTTTGTTCACTTTGGCACATAAACTTGAATTTGGTCCATATTCATCCTTGAACTTGAAAATTTTAAAAGTTTGATAATGTGGTAATCTAAGATTGTACCACATCATCATTTGAAAAAAAAAACATGATATTGTTAGAGTGTCATATTCAATGTTTTAATAACCAAACCGATCGTTGAGCATGTTAGACGACTAGTTCTCGATCCAACCAGTTCGATCGGTTCGACCATCCAACCAACAATAATTAAATAAATATGTAAAAGTTCATAAAAATTTAAAAAGCCAAGTAAAATCGATTTTATAATTTTTTTTTACTTTTTTATATTTTTTAATTAATTAATTATTGTTAGTCCGTCAGTTGAACCAATCGAACTGGTTGAATCGAGAATTGGTGATCTAACCTATTCAATCATCAGTTCGATTATTAAAACACTAAATATGACATTTTGATATTGTACCATCACATCATCTAAAAAATTTATTTTTCAAACTCAGAATGCCACATCAACAAAGTTATAGATTTTTCAAATCCAGGGATAAAAATGAACTTGATTGTCAAGTTCAAGTGTCAAAGTGAACCAAAAAAAATACGGTACCTATGTGAACATAGTTGTCAAATGCAGAGGTTAATATGGACCTACTTACCAAGTTTAAGGGCCAAAAGTTACATTATCCCCTTTTTTTTCATGGTCATTAACATTATAGGCTTAAGGGAATAATGATTTTCAAGTTCAAAAATCAAAATGAATAAAAAAAAATTCAAGGGCCAATATAGATTTATTTGCCAAGTTCAGGAGCCAAAAGTTATATTATCTCATTAACCTATTATTTACTAAATAATACTTAAATTAACAAACAACAGTTTTTCACAATATTTTTAATCACTTTTTTCAAAAGCCTACTTCTTTGAAAACATTTTTGAAATGCACTTTCCAACTGCAATATCAATTGGAAACCAAAGTCTTAAGAATAAATAAAAATAGTATGCAACAAAATAACATGAAAAAAAATCAATAATTGAAAACTAAACAAAAAATTATATGAATTTTACAACTATGTGAAAATATGTGCATAATTATTTATTTAGTTATCTAATTTTATAAAAAAATTATTTTAACCATTCATTTAATTTTTCGTCTTTTTTAATTTTTAAGCTTATATTGTTTGTTAAATCACCTTTAAATGAATAGAAAAATGAATGCTTGTTAACTCTGCTGATGTGACATACGAGTAGATGTCACATCAATAATTAATTATTCTTTAAAAAATTAAAAAAATTATAAATTTTATAAGTTTTATACCTTTTTTAATAATGTTAATAATTTTTATAATTTTTTATTTTTAAATATTAAAAAAATTAATTAATTACGTGACATCTACATGTCAATGCACATGTATGCCGTCATTATCTGTTCATATTTTTTTAATTTTTTTACAATGCACACCATTTTACACACACAAGTGCTGGAACCCAAATCCCTTAAAATGAATAATATCATTTTTATCATTGAAATCCCTCATTAAATTCATTATATTTATTTTAAATACATACAAAATAATACAAATATAAACCCACAAATTTAACGTTCCGCTTCCATGTAATTAGTGTTATATAACACACATGTCATTGTTATTTTTATTGGGAAGAACGATAGGTATTCTGATATATAATAGATTACAAAGATTTGGTAAATATCTAAAATACTTTTATCCTTTATAATATATTATCATGTTTTTTTAATAATTTAATTATATGTTTCGATTATATCTGTTTTTTTACACAATATTTAAAACTACATAAAGTCTCTTCCCAATACATAAATAGGAGAATAATACACTTAAACGCATTCGAACCTAAAAGAGTTAAAAGTACACAAAAATCCTCAAACTATGATCCTCATTTTTAATTGCTCCTTAAACTTCAAATTATTTTAATTATTTCTTTAAATTATTGAGGTTATATCAATTAGGTTCTTCTGTTATTGAAATCGTTAATTTAACTATTAAATAATATATCAGATCATATGTGATATAATTTAAAATGAAAAATTTAAGGAAAAAAAAGAATGTTGTAAAAATAAATGTTCTAAAAATCTTAATTTTGAGGTTGTCAAGGTTTTTAGAGAAATTTTATAGTTCACTTTTTTTTTTCAATTTTACTTTATTTAAAATTTTTACTTTTAAATATTTTGTGGCAACGTTTTATTTAAAAAAAAAACTATTCATTTTCGATTTAGCTACATAAGTTTTGATGTATCATTTAATGGTTAAATTAACGATTTTAATAATGAAATTACTCAATTGATATAACATCAATAATTTAGATAGGTAATTAGAATATTTTAAAGTTTGTAGACTAATTTATAATAAAGATCATAGTTTAGGGATTTTTGGTACAATTAACTCTAGTTAAAATAAGTCTCTATTAAAATTTAATGGTATTACAAACAAGTAATGAACTAAATAACTCAACTATTTGGAACATTTTCGTCTTCCAAGGGCTTACGTGGGAGGCAACGAAGAACATTAAGGCATCAATCACTTGGGCAAGGTAATTTTGCATGACTCACTACATATCTTCAAATCCAAGAGGCACCTCTGCCACGAGGAACTTCCCTTCGATAAGTTTGTGTTATTTACATACTGACAGAGCTGTTAATTTGAGTATCGATCAAGCTTCTACAGGGGGAGTGATTCGCAATCATCAAGGGAATTGGATGATAGACTTCAATCATTATTTGGGGACTTGTTCAATCTTGTTGTAAGATCGAGGGTTAAACAAAATTTTGATCCATACCTATAGTCTTAAGGTGGTTCTTGCTTTACAAAGAAGTTCTATTACTGTCTTGAACTCTACTTTGGTTCGAAGGATTCAACAGAAGCTTTGAAATTTCGAGTTTTGGGAGATTGAACATTTTCCTAGAGAGGCTAACTCAGTCACAAATCGGATTGCCAAGATGGTGTCTGTGGGTATGGAGGGAATTAACGTTTTGACATTTGCTCCTACGAATCTTTTAGTTTTTCTTGAAAGCGATATAGTAAATGGCGCTTTTGATTGTATTAGTATAGCATAACATTTTAAGTTTGTTTTTATTCACCAAAAAAAATTACCCAACTATTTAGCTCACGCATAATTTTTATATGTTTGAGACTTAAACAAAAACAAGATTCTAATGTCACCGATTGCGAATTAAAGCCCGTGATCATTGCAACAAAAGTGTCCCATGGAGATTTACATATTAAATGGGGCTTATTTGACTCACTTAAACTGACTCGATTCAAAGAAAAGTGACAAAGCCCATCCACTTAAAGCCTTGGTGGCCCAACAAAGTGGTTATGGGAAATTAGAGTTACCTTGGTAAATAGAGAAAATAATCTTAGAATTTGTAATATAATAATATTTGATTTTGTAATCTTGGAGATTGTGTAAATCCCTTAATTGTAGATAGGCTTCGATCTCGTCTGCCAATGTAATTCAATCAATGTCGTTGGTTTTGAGAGAGCTCAACTATAAATAGAGAGTCTCCCGCTCATTTGAAATCATTCATTGTATCAATTATTCTTTGAGTAAAATAATATATTGAGAGCATTTACTCAAACACCTTGTGTGCATTGCTTTTTTGTGACTATTCTACTCTTTCGAGCTTTTTTTATCTTTGAGATTACTTCTGCTATATTTTGGTGCCTTAGAGGAATTCTTCAAAAATCCTCACTTTGCGAGAGTCAGGCTGACTTAGGCGTATTTGAAAGAAGGAATCGCCTAAGGCCGTATGAATTGCAAGATGAAATGTCTATCCCCGTGACAATTGGTATCCAAGCTAAGTTTACGAAGGCATCGTTCGAGATGTTGAAAGAAGTTGTCGATTAGATTAAGTCAATAGAGATTCGTGGGAGGGCCAAGAAAGCAAGTCGATTAAGGGACACGCTATCGACTTTGGAAAATTAAGTGGTCAATCTTGAAGAGTCCATGAAGGATATGAGGGACACCCTCAAGGTGGTTGAGTGACAAACAAATGAGTTGGACACAATGAGGGATCATTTTAGGGATTTTGTATTGGAGTCTCTCGGTTACACTACGGATAAGCTGACAGTAAAGAATGATGTTCTTGAGGTTATGGTTACTACCTTGAAGAAAGAGACTGCAGAGCTCATTATATACAAGGTTTTCTTGAGAAGTGGGATGTTGGCTTCGGGGCCGAAGCAACACAAGATGGATGTTTCCAAATTGGAGAAGTTTAAGGAGGCAAGGTTTGCTAGAGAAGTGGACAACTTCTTATGAAAAATGGAGCAATACTTTCGAGTGACAGACATCGAGCATGATGCCACTAATATAAACACTGCTTTAATTTATTTTACTGATGTTGCTCTCTTATAATGGTGGCGCAGGTCCACAGATGAGAAATGTGGTGGATAAGTATTGAGACTTGGGAGGAGTTCTAAAGAGAGTTGAAGAATCAGTTTAACCACAGTACGCCGAGAATAAGGCTTGAGCTAAGTTACGTTGGCTTACATAACAAGGCACTGTTCGAGAGTTTAGTGAGCTAATACTTCAAATCCTTGAGCATTCTACTAGTTTGAATATGGTTGAATTTGTGGGTAAAACATGAGTTGTGTCGACAAAGTATCTTTTGAGCTTACTGTAGCCATGGTCGAGGCAGAATCTTTTGTCAAGCTTGCTTCGAGGAAAGACAAGTTTGAGTCTTTCAAGCCTAATGGGAAAGGCAATGGTGGGGGAGATCATGAGAAAGATGAAGAGGGACATAGCGATGATGAAAACGGTAATAGTGGTAACGGTGGTAACGAGAAACCATGAATTGGGAAGTGGAAAACCAAAACAACCTAAAGGAGAAGATAAGCGAGATGAAATGCTTCCTTTGAGATGATCCACATATGGTAAGGAATTGTGCCAAAAGATCCATGTTTTCATCTATCAAAGGGGATGATAAGCCGGAAAAAGAGGCCATGAGGCTTGGTTTGATTGTGAGGGTTATCGAAGCCAAGAAAGCTAAGGAGAGTAAGAAGAAGTTAGTGAAGTGCTTCTTGTGTTGTAAGCGACATAGGTTGCGGGATAGTCCAAAGCGATCTAAGTTATATAAGATCAATAAGGGAGAGAAAGCGGAGCTCAATGAGAGTAAGGCTTCAAAACTTAGGTTAATGGTACTCATTCCTGCAAAGAGGAATAATAAGCAAGTCGGATTGATGTTTATGGACATCAATATCGTAGGCTAGAGAAAGAGTGCTCTTATTGATACATAAGCATTAAACTTGTTCATATTGGAGAAAGTCGTGGAAAAACTTGGTCTCTCGATTAGAAAATCGAATAAGAAGATCATGACGACAAATTTCGAAGAGGTCCATATTATAGGAGTAGCATAAAGAGTTGAGCTACAAATCGACGAGTGGAAAGGAAAGGAAAGAAAGATTTCGAGGTAATCCATTTAGATGATTACGACTTTGTTCTTGGCTTGAACTTCATTGACAAGATTAAGGCATGTCTTTTTCCTTTTGTCGATTGCATCCATATCTTTGATGATCTAATATCATAAATTGTTAAACTGATAAATCGAGACATGAGAGTTGGATCAAGGTATTGTTGGTAATCCAGCTAATCGAGGATGTTTCGTATGGGAGAAACATTGAATCGATAGATTAGACTGCTAAGGAAACCCCTTTGTAAATGCTAGTGGGGGCATGAAACTAATATGAAGCTTTTTGAGCTATCAATGGACCTACCACCTATGAAAGAGATGGGTTGTGCATCAAACTTTGGGGGTGAAATGATGATGCAAACTAGATAGTTGAGATGAGTAAATGTTGCAAGTAAGGTACGTCTCAAACACCTTGGTAGTGTTTTTAATTTTGACTTACTGTTGACTTTGCAAAGACACAGGGGCCTTTTCAGAGTTCTGAAGCGGGGAAGTCAAGGGGCTTACAAACTAGAGTTAGTGGGAATACTTAAGGGTAACTCGATGTTCAATGTAGGCATGTCGAAGCTTATGCGTGTGGATCAAGTGGATCATGATCGAAGCAAATCAAATCATGGGCAAGTAAGAGTAGTTGGCTCTTACAAACAAGATGTACCAAAAATGAGTGAAACAATTTGAGTTAGGAGACGACAGAAGTCGAGGCAAAGGTTTCGAGAAGTGGGATTACTCGATAGTGAGACTAGTTGGGAAAGGGCCATCGTATCGAGAAAGTTTCAACGCAAATCAAACCAATGCGATTCTGAGGATGCAACGAGGGCATTGTGAGAATGGGTGGGGCAAAATGTCACGGGCCACGAATCAAAACCCGTGACCATTATAACAAAAGTGTTCCATAGAGATCTACATATTAAATGGGGCTCATTTGACCCACTTGAACTGGTATACTTCAAAGAACAAGTGATGAAGCCCATCCACTTAAAGCCTTGGTGGCCTAACAAAGCAGTTATGGGAAATTAGAACTATCTTGGTATATAGGGAAAGTAATCTTAAAAGATTTGTAATCTGATAAGATTTGGTTTTGTAATCTTGGAGATTGTGTAAACCCCTTAACTGTAGATGGACTTCGATCTTGTCCGTTGATGTAATTTGATCTATACTATCAGTTTTGAGGGAGTTCAACTATAAATAGAAAGCCTGCCCTCATTTGTAATCATGCATTGTATCCATTATTCTTTGAGTTAAAGAATATATTGAGAGCATTTACTCAAACACCTTGTGTGCATTGCTTTTTTGTGGCTATTATGCTCTTTCGAGCTTCTTTTGTGTTTGAGATTCCTTCCATTATATTTTGACACCTTAAAGGAATTCTACGAGAATTCTCACTTTGTGAGAGTTATGCTGACTTAGGCATATTTGAAGTGAAAGAATCGCTTAAGGCCGCACGTATTGTGAGGCGAAAGGTCTTGCCCTGTGACACTAACATGTGAAAGTTTGTCAACAATGTCAAAACTTCATTAACATGATACAAATGTTGGGTGCAATGGGGGGAGAGCGTAGATTCAAACTTTGAAAATGACATTGTTGGAAGAGGCAACATAGATCATAAAATGGCCATGAAAAATTAAAGAAAAAAAGGTAAACTACACCCAAGGTCGTTAAACTATTAGTACGTTTACGCTTTGGTCACTCAAGTTCAAAAAGTTACAAAATGATCACAAAATTATTTGAAAATTTTCATTTAAGTCATGAAATTATTCGAAAGTTTTTATTTAAGTTATTAAGTTGTTAAGTTTGGTTTTTAAAAAAAGTTCAGCTAGCGAGCTCCAAATGATAATTCGATAATCAGTATGGTGGATCAGTACCCATCAACAAGTAGAAGAACATACTTTAGACCCAAGTCGATCTAACGATCAATGGTTGGAGATCGAAAAAGAAAGTTGTTTGGATTTTTCTGTTTATATTCATAACGTTCAACATTATTTCATGAACAAAAAAAAATTGTAGAAGAGAAAAGGAAAAAGAGCGTTCGAATGGTGCGAGGGTGCGAACAGAGAAAACCAAACAATAGCGCTTTTAACAGCTCAATGAGTTAAATGAAAATTTTCGAATAATTTAATGACTATTTTGTAACATTTTGAAATCAAGTGACTGAAACTTAAGCTTACTAATAGTTTAATGGCCTTTGGTATAGTTTACCCAAAAAAAATTGTAGCTTTTTTTACCTTCAAACTATGAACAAGCTTAAAGGCTGCCAACCTTAATACATTTTTGTTACCTAAATTCCTCAAGTTATTTTTCTTCTGTCAAATAATACAAAATTCACCTCAAATAGTTAAGTTCCTGGAAGGATATAATCCTTCCCTTCATTTCTCTGTTGAGCAACAGTTCGTCTGCTATATTATGTATTCTGTGATTTAGGGTCATATGTAAGGATTTTGTCCCTCTTGTTTTAACATCAAAATGAAAAAAACACCAACACAAAGAAAAGACCAATATTTTATTTTCAGCGAATCCTCTGCATCAGACAATACTAGCAAATTTGGCTAAAGAAATGAAGAACACAAGAGCTAGAGAATCCTAGAGAAACTGGTCTCTATATGTTACTGTTTTATAATTTTGTGTCTTTTTGGTGCAGTTATTCACCATAATTGAGTGAGTGAGATAAATAGGAGCGCATCATGATTACAATCTAACGATAAGCACTCCAGGCTACATCTACCATCCCTAACTTCCGTACTGCTCAAACATGGCTCCTCTTCCCAAATCGTTACTTGTGTTTGGAGGGCATAGTTGCAGAACACACATTCAAAAATGAAATGATTTCTTGTCTCCCGCCCTCAGCGACAAAACACACACTGACCATGAACGTCACGTCCCCACTCCCCAATAAGCAAATCTGTAGAGGATGGCCATCCAAAAGATATTATGGCATTTGCATGCCTAAGGAAGAGGACAAAGGAACCACGACAGCCTGTCCTTTCTGAATTTTACTGCACCCATACTTTAGCCACTGAGGGAACTTCCACACTAACGTTCCTTGTCTCTGCTTAATGCAGCTTCCTCCAATGTCCAATCCGATCCCAGCTGCTGCTGTGAGTCGCAGCAGATTGCCAGAGGGACCTTCACCTGCCTGCACTTAAGAATTCACATTTACATTACACAATACTATACATGGAACCTAGGTTATTCTTCCATCTCAAACATGGACACTTTTAAAAGGCTGCAAATAATGCCAACATGCTACTAGTTTTAACTATATATATATATTAAAAAAAAAGAGAGGACGGAAATGGAAGGAAAAGAAATGAAACATGAATATCAGTTAAATCATTGGAGTATGGATGTTGTTCAAGTTAGATCCCTCCTTGGAACTGCTTGCTTCAAGCGTAAATGGCTAGTTGCGAGCGTTATCATTCCATCCCCTTGTTTCATCTTTTTCAGAAACCTGGAAGAAAACCAACTCAAAATTATATCCCATGATATCAATGATGTATTCCACCTCCTGCGCACCAACCTGAAGCTGAAGCCAACCAAAAGCTGGCTAGTCCAGTGTGCAAGAGATGGAATATAACATAAACCCATGTCACCAAAGACCTTTTTTCCTGGCAAGAAGGGATGCCAAAATTTATATAATGGTGAAAAAACATAAATGGAGTTGAACTCAAATGTTGTTCATGCATCAAAAAGTGAAAATAACGTTTCAAACACCCTTTTCAGGATTCAGAAAATCCCGGTAATTTACTTGGTGGGAAAAAAATACGCTTGGAAAAGTGGTCTGTGAGGTGGAAATCACCAACAATTAGCCCCTGGCCTGACATCATCCATTGAAAGTGGGGTGTCCCAAATCTTTTAGAATCTTTGATGCATTTTGTTCATGAATTCTATTGAGTGCAAAATCTTTAAGCCATCTTATTTATTTTAATGGAAGGATTGCTTTTGGCTGCGGCCAATTATTAATGGGTTAATGATCTTTCCACTTTGTTTACAAAGTCAATCTTATTCATTTAACCTAAAACCAAGATGATGATGTGCAGGTAAAAGTCGTATCTTTTAATAAATTCAAATTGGATCAAATGTAAAACGACAAAATATGATTTCAAACTAGTTTGTGACCAATCTACAGTTTGGTTTTGTGTTTTTTTATACTTAATACATTGCTAGTCAAAATTTAGACTCTATAAATAGAGTTAAAAGAGTAAAATAGGAGCAGGAGACTAAGATAAAAATAATAATTTAGACTCTACAGATAGAGTTAAAAAGTTTAGACTCTACAAATAGAGTTAAAAAGAGTAAAATAGGAGCAAGACTAACATAAAATTAATGAAAGAGTGTAATTCATGGTAATCAATATCTTTTTGTACGGGTCGAAACCAGGGGTGAAGAAAAAAAGATTTTCAAGAGGTCGAAATTAAATTGTTATTTTTTACGATAATAAAAATACAATTTTAAAAGTATTAATTCAAAATTTTATTTTTTTTAGGAGGATAAAATGTAATTTTATTTTTACTAATTTAAAATTTTTAAAATTTTCAAGGGCTTAAATAAAAAAATTTCCATTTTAGAAGGGTCGGGCTCTTGGTAGCCTCACCCTTGGCTGGAACCCTTCGTTTTGGTAGCAAATCAAAATAACAAATTTTAGGTTATGTTTCAACGCAAATTTCAATCGGTATTGGTCGTACCAATGTGTATCAATTGGTTTCTCTCATACCGATGCGTACAAAAGAATTATTTTTAAAATATATTTTAAATTTAAATTTAAATTTTATTATTTATTTTGGATTTGTTGAATTATGAATTGTTATATGCATAGTATGAGATGATTTTATTGTTTAATTTATTGAATAATTTTTTACCTTATTGTTTAATTCATGAAATTATTTTTTTACTTGTTTATTTAATTTTTTTTTTGTAATAATGAAATTTATTAAAGAATATTTTTATATTATTGATGAGTATTTTATTTTATCTTTTGGTATCTTAAAATTTATGTAGGGTGAAACTTGAACCCATGCTACTAACATTTTTAAAATCTTTTCTTTGCCACTTCAGCCAACCCTATTTCCTACCAGTTCTACACAATATAACTAATCTAATTCCTAATCTAACAAATTAAAAACAAGTTATTATACAATCTTTTACAATTTGATTAAGTTCGATGGTTAAAAATATATGTTTTGCTACGGAACTTGTTCGGCAAAGCAAATCCTTGAATCTTATCATAGACTTCATTTGTTTGTCTTGCTCGTCTCGACTCTTCCAATTGCTCCTTCCACCAAATTCTCACCAATTTTTTTGTTTCCTTTGTAATCTGGTTTCCTAGACCAGCATAATAAAGTGATACCTACAATCGAGGCTGCTAGGAGTTAAATTGAATATTATGTAACATTCCTCCTTAGCTAACCCCTCACTTTGGGAATCATGACCACATTTGAACACCTCTATTTCATCATCGATCTTTATGATTAGCTTGTTTTGCTCGAGATCGATAATCAATTTAGAAGTGGCCAAAAATGACCTACCCAATAAAATGGGGATTTATTGATCTTCCTCGAAGTCGAGGATTACAAAGTTGACAGGGATTATGAATCCTCGTACCTTGACCAGTACATTCTCAAGTAAACCTTTTGGATATACTAAGGATCTATTGGTTAATTGTAGCATTATCAAGGTATTTTTAAGATCCCCGGTCCGTGTTTCTGGTAGATCGACAAAGGCATCAAATTTATGCTAGCCCCTAAGTCTCAATGGGCCTTGCTAAAGTGTCAATCCCCTATCTTGATTGGAATCGTAAAGTTTCTCGGATCTTTTAACTTTTGGGATATCTTTTTAGCGATTAAGGCATTGCACGAGGCATCAACGTCAATTTGCTCATCCTTTTTCATTTTCCTATGTCATTTCATAATTTCCTTTAAATATTTGGCATATTTCGAAATTTTGTTTATGAGCTCTAATAATGGCAAATTGACATTGAGGGATTTAAATAAATTAATCAAATTTATAAAATCTACCTCGTCCCTCTTTTACTTATCCTCTTATCTCATCGGGAATGGTATCTTTGTTGTGCTTGGGTTTGACATCATCGGATCAGATACCGGTTCGACAACCTTCTTGATCGACTTGTGGTGCTTAGCTTGCTTCTCTTCTGTGGATTCTTGACCTCTTCGAGAACCTCCTCATCTTCAAGAACAGGTGTGATTGACGACTTTAGTGACTTGCCCGATCGCAATGCAATCGCCTTTGCGTGCTCTTTTCCATCTCTCCGAGGGTTGTTCTCCATATTACTAGGGAGATTTTGACCACTTTGTTTTTGAAACATTGTCATGAACTGGCTCATTTGGTCACAGAGGTTGTCCATTCAGGATTCGAGTCGTCCACATGTAAATTGGACATGTGACGCCCCTTACTCGGTCCGGTCGTCAAACTTGAGTAATAAGATATTACAACCAAATACAAAATAATTACATACCATTCATAATTCAAAATCTCAATACAATATCATTTCACCACATATGATAATGAATAACATGCAATTAAATCAATTTTCAGGTTTAAATCGAGCTTAGGAAAGCTTTAAATTAACCCGACATCAATTAGGGATCAAATTGAAACAAAAATAAAAAGATAAAAAAAAAATTCTACAAACAAGGGTCACATGGTCTTTTCCCCTAACCGTGTGAAAGGTTGAGGTTGTGTTGACCTAACTGTAAAGCTTTGCAAATATTCACACAATCGTGTAACCAGACCGTGTGAAAAACTGCGACCATGTACATCAATTATCACTCAAAACATACAGACCACACGATCGTGTCAAATGCCCATATATAACACACGAACGTGTAAGACAAAAGTTACCCTACAAAACAAGTTACTACCCAAACATTCAAAGATACCACAACCATGCAACATATCATTCCCCAACCTGTAGAAATACATCAAAAACATTTTTCCCTTCATAACAACTTGAACCGTGTAATTCTTGAGTAATTAAGTAAACAATCGACTTCTTCATAGCTGACTTGTTCAAACTCCATACAATTACAACTTGTTGCCCTATTTTTCTTTCCGACATTTGTTTTCAAAGGTGGTGCTGTACCAGAATGATACATATCTCTTGAAATATAAAAGAATAAAAAATTAAAAATTAAAAAAAGATAGACACATATCATTATTCGGACAACATGAAAAAAACACCAAAAGTCGATAAAAAATTAAAAAGAAAAACTGAAACACATTATATTATTTCAACCCAATCGACAAGTAAATCAAATACTAATCTTATATAATGCATACATAATATAATAAAAACATTGAAACATAATAAAATTTTTATTAAAAATTTATAAAAAAATCATAATATATGTTAAAAATATTTAAAAGCATAATATATGTTAAAAATTATTTAAAATATTTGAATAATTTTTGCTAATAATTTATATATACAAAATTTCAATATAAAAATTATTGATTCAATTTTTCAATTTGAACTTTTTAATATTTGAATATATATATAAAATTATTAATAAGATTTAAATATATAAAATTTGAATTTTTTTTTCAATTTTTAAATTTTTTTTATAATTTTTAAACTTTTTAATTTAAAAAAAAAATTGCTGACGTTGTATGCATCATTCCACGTGGCATCTCCTAGTGGTTCTCGTTAATCATGTCAGCACTTTTAACAATCAAACTGATCAACTAATAGTTTCCGTTAATGGAAGAACTTAATTGATTATTTTCTTTTCAGTCATTAAAGACTCAATAGGGTGAATTTTTTTAAGGGCTCAACTAATTTTTTTCATTTTTATTAATGACGTTTGTTTGTTTGTTTTTTTTTTTTAACAATCTCATTATAGATTCTGATCATATCGGCTCTTTTTGACACAATACTTAAAACTATCTCAAACCCCTCTCCAATCCATAAATAGGAGGATAATGCACTTCAATGCACTCGAACCGACGTCTTTCTACATTTGAAATAATAACCATGTCAATTAAATTAAGACTCAATCGACTTATTAAAAATGATTTTAATTGTTAAACCATTTTAATTTTTTTATAATTTTTCATGTAATATACCTTTATATTCTAGTAACTGTATTTCAAAGTATAAAGAGTTATTGATACAAATCATGCCCCCAAATTTTTGAATGATTTTCTTTTGGCTAAACAAATTTTGAATGAATTAATCGTGTTTAACTATTTATGCGATATAAAAAAGTTTCAAGAAGATTATGTCATTCAGTTTAAAGTTAATTTATCAAAACATTAATTATATCAACAAGTGATTGGAAGAAGTGAGAATGTACTTTTTTTTATTTATTTATCAAGTATTTGGATCGAATTCGAATGTAGAGTTAAAATTATTAAAAGGATTTTACTTGAATATCATCCGACTCAAATAAAATTAAATTTAGATGGTAAAAAATTAAAATTTTCAACAAATTTATCCATTAAAATTATAAAATAATAAAATTAAGTTGTTTTTTTAAGTTTTAACAAATTTATCCATCCTAATTTCACAAAAGAAGTTCCATCCTCTACGTATAAAAGAAAAAAGAAAAAAAAATTCACGAGCTATGGTTGATGGGCCTCTGAACTTTAATTGCAGTCCAACAAAAGGAAAAGAAAAGTGACTTTAGTTCAAGCCTGGGTCTTCTTTGTTTATTATTATTGTTAGGGGTGTTTAAATTTCGATTAAAATCGAATTGATTTAATTTAATTAATTAGTTGACGACCGATCTAATTCGGTCGAAGGTCAGTTAATTTTTTTAGAATTTTGATTAACAGTTAATTTAGTTCGAAATCGAGTAATTAATCGAATTAACATAACTTAATAAATAATATTATATATTATATGTATTAGGTTATTATCGATTCGATTAATTCAATCAAATAAACATTATCAATTTATTTATTTGATATATATTTTACTTGTTTTAACAAAGAAATAAAACATATAAATTTTGGTTAATTCGGTTAACAGTTAAAAGATTAAAAGTTCGATTAGTTCAGTTAATATTAGTTTAATTCGGTTAATCGTTTGAACAACCCTAATTATTATTATTATTTAGGGTAAATTAGAATACAGATTACCCAACTATTGCCAATTTTCTTTATTGGTCATCAAATTATCATTTTTTTAATTTGGTCATCTAATTATTATCTCTTTCTTTTTTTATCACCCAATTATTGATTTTTAATTTGATCGTCCATCTAATCGAGATTGTTTTTTTAGTCATTTTTTTATTAATTGTCGTTAATTCTCTTACAAGAGGGTAACGTGACAATTAAATATATCAATATAATAATAAATTTAACACTCAATTTTATATATTATATCGATTTAGTTATAATTTTAAAAAATTAATATTCAAAATTTACAAACAATATCAATTTGATCTTATTTTAAAAAATTAAAAAAAATTATAAAAATACATAAATATTTTAAAAATATATATAAAAATAAAAAGGCGTTATAAATAAACATGTATGATTTCAATTGCCGGTACCATCACCATACAGTCCGTCGCAGCTTCCCGGAATGTATTTTCACAGCATAATGGCCTTTTCCATATCTACTAAATTATTGCAGATTTATAACATAACTATTATTAAACCAAAGAACACAGAACAACGACACCCACGAAACACAGTCACCGGCAAATTCATTACATGGCAAGGACACCATCACCGGAGGTCTGCTGCTAAATCCAAACAATATCAGGTATCACCTTGTCGAAAAACATGGCAATAAGAGCTCCCTTTCTCGACACCCAGCATTCGAACATCAAATGATCGAAGCTCAAATTCTTGGAATCTAAAAACAAACGACGACAGCCTCCACTTCGTCCCCATTGTCTTCGCCGACAAGCCAGAGTTAAAAGCTCTGTTTTCATTCATAGTTTAAATCCGTATGGCAAAATAAACCGCATAAAAATACGGGAACGGATGGCAAGATACTTTGTTCTTCGATATAATCTCCGCAGGAGTTTTCAAAACGGTGTAATTTTGGAACACCGGAGTCGTTAAAGTCGGGTGGGTGGGTTGTGGTGTATTTTAATTTTTATATATTTGTTAGAATTTTTTAGAATTAGAATTAAATTGAGATTATTTGTAAATTTTTAAGATTATTGTTTTAAAATTATAATTAAGTCGATATAATGTAAAAGCTGAAGATTAAATTTATTATTAAACTATTAGTTGGGAGATTAAATTGAAAAATTAATAGTTGGGTGATCAAATTTAAATATATGATAGTTGAATGATAAAAAAGAAAAGGAACAATAGTTGGGTGACTTGTAGTGGAATTTACCCTATTATTTATTTTTCTTTTGATTTTCGTCAATGATTCTCCCTCTCTAGGGTTTAAATGAAAAAATGTTCTACTTCCTCAATCCTCACCCAAATTAAATGTCTCTACTCTTAGAACCCTAATTTTTGTTTCCGAAGAAAAACAACAATGTCATCGTTCTTTGCAACTCCACAACCCCAACAACCTCAGCCATTGTTTCAGCCTCAACAACAACCACCTTTCCAGCAAAGCTGCAGCCCTTTTTTTCAACCCCAGCAGCAGCAGCAGCAACTACAACAACAGCAACCACAGTTGCAGTTTCCACAACAGCAACCACAGTTGCAGTTTCCACAACAGCAGCAGCAGCAACAACAACAACAGCAACAACCCCTTTTTCTTTTTACTAATGGCAAGACTCCTGCTAGTTACAGCACCAAATGGGCTGATCTCCATCCTGATTCTCAAAAATTTCTGCTTCAAATTGAGTATGTTCTCAATTCTTTCTTGATGGGTTTTGTTTTGGATTGTCAAAAAATACAACTTTTTTGGCTACTATTTAAATTGGTTAATAAAAACTTAATTTTGCATACATTATGATATTTTTATAGTGTTTACCTGGAAAAGTGCCGGGCTTAAGTTCCTCTTCCTGATTTCGTTTATAGGTTGAGCTTGGATATTGATATTATTATTGTTATATGGCACTCTGAGTAGTGAGTACTGTGATTATCATCTTGGATTGTAGGGAAAAGATATTGGAGTATAGGGATGAAAGCCAAAGGTTAGATCAGTGTACTCGCCTTTATGATTCTTCGGTTTCCAATGAAGGCTTGGAGCTGGATGCTAGCCACATTGTTCAGGTTCAACCTTTGCTTTCTTTTACATACGGACTTGTGCACTCGTGCTTCCTTCTATTTCTGCTTTTTCTTTCTGTCAAACTTTTCGAGCTTCTTAGACATTGCATTGATAGAGCAGATGAGCGGTAATTATGTAGTTCATTTTCGTTGTGCTTGTTCACTTCAATTGAATCTTATTTTGGTGAAAAATCTGGAATGCTTTGTTATTTAACATGAATCGATTGTATTACGCCCTTATTGTAATCTAAGTAATGGAAAGTATTAAGAAACTAAAACAAGTTGCTCTTGTTGTGAATATTTGGACTAGCTCAAATTGTGGTCTACTTTTACTTTTAGATGTATTGTTGTCTCTTTTGTGGTTAGAAGGGCTTATGTTACGTTGATGCAAATAAGTTAATGTGTTGGGCTGTGGTCGTATCTGGTCCATTGTTTCAAACTGTGATGGTTCATGAAGTTATTTCCAAACCAATTAATCTGAGAACAACTGAAATTTAGTTAGAGTTAAGTAATTACCTCCATGCCAGTTTTCTTAGCTGTCATCTCTTAGGTTACAATTTTGAATCATTGGTAGATTTTCTGTGAACTATGAAGCATTTTATGTCTCAATGGTATATATAATCAGCCTTCAGTTTTGTAACATTTTCCTTGTCTGTTGCCTTTTGTGCTGCTTAGCATTGGTTGATAAAATGGCATGGTTGTTCCAACAGGAACTTGGAGGAATCAGTACTGCCATGGAGAGGCAGAAAGCTTTGCTGCAGGAATTGATGAGTACTGTGAAAGATATGTTAAGGAACACAGAAGTTGCTGTTCGTTCTTTCATGATGCTTCGGCCACGGTTTGTTCATTCAAATACAGGAGGTGCTTCAAATGCTACTGCACCATCCCAGGCTCCAGGGGCAACAACAACACCAGGTTCTGGCGCTCAACCAACTGCAGCATCCATGGTACCAGTTTTTGATTTTTACCATGGGCTTCCAAAGAAGCCTTCTCCTTTTCTACAGTATACAATTGCTAGATTTGAGAAGTATTTGGGTGAGTGCCGCCAGTGGATTGAAGAGTTGGAACAACTTCTCCTTTTGAATTCTGACAGAAACTCTATCAATCACGCATCCTCTTTATTGCAATCTCTTCCGAAAGTCATGTCCAATGTGCATGACTTTTTTGTTCATGTGGCTGCCAAGGTAAAGACGCTACATGTACTTTTATCATTCTGTGTTATGTTTTGTCTGGTTGACAGTACACATGTAGTCATATGCTAAGTAGCAGATAAATATCTAGTTGTTTGAACATTTATTAATTTTAATTGAGTTGATGTCAGGATATTTTTTATTTTCTATGTAGTCTATGCATTATGTTATAACATTCATCCAAGATATGATCTTAAGCTTTACTTTGGCTCACACTTTAACACCTGTCCAGGTGATCTTGTCATGTGATCTTGTATTGTGCAGGTGGAGAGCATTCATCAATATATTGAATCGATGAAAACAGCTTATCTTGCTGATCACCGTCGCAGAGGAGATGTTAATGATCCTTTTCTCGAGGCTGATAGGAGAGAAACTGCCAAACAAGAAGCTGCTGCTAAGAGGGTACATCCAACCTTGCATTTACCTGCAAATTCACAACCATCAACTCAAGTTGCTGGCTCGTTTGCCAGCTCAGCAGCTCCTGCTGCAGCTTCTGCCCCACAGACATCTGTAGCGACATCAGCAGCTTCCTCGGGAGGTGGATTGTCTCTTTTTAGTACACCGTCTTCTACTCCTGCTTTTTCCATGTCATCTGCTCTGTTTTCAACTCCAACTACAGGTGCTTCCATCCAAACATCCCTTTTCAGTTCCTCATCAGGATCTCTCCTAGGATCTGCATCCACGCCCTCGCTTTTTGCTAGTACCATACCAGCTTTTGGCTCTACTGCATCTGCTGGGGGTTCACTTTTTTCAACACCATTTGCATCTGGTACCTTCTTATGCTATTATGTTCTCTGCAATTGCTTCTTTCTATTTTCACGTAATGTCATTTTGAGATCATGCTTGGTATTTTGTTTGAGTAGCTACTGTTTTTTACATAAGTTGATAGATTTGATCTAATTATTTTGTGATCTGACTGAGTTCGTATTTCTTCCCAGGTGCTCCAACAGGGTCTGGTGCCAGCTTTGGGGCTGCATCTGTGAGTAGAATGTTACCTTTGCTTTCCTCTTTTTTTTTTCTTTTCCTTTTTCATAATTGATCATAAAGTATAGGCATAGGTTAAAAGAAGACTAATTCCAAGTCTGCATCAGTCAGCATTGTCACATGGATTGATTATATTTCTCTTACTTGACCTCATTGCTGTATGTTCATGCAGAAATCATCAAGGCCGAAATCTCGGACTGCCCGGCGTTAGTCATCATACCTCGAATATGGAAATCCTGAAGCTACTTTCTGTTCACTGCAATGATCATTGAACATGAAGGGGGGCCAAATATTTCGTTTTGGCAGTTTCTATACCGATTATATTCCTTTAAGTGCAGTGTCATTAGCTCTCGAGTTGAAGGATCCTGTTCGCTTGTTGGTGATATCCAGGAAAAAAAGATGTTAGCTTTGTCGAACATCCTGATCTTATTTTCAGTCATTCCAGCATTGATATGTTTGCTACAAGATCCTTATTACTGTAACATTGTAGAACACATTGTAGGATTTTTTTTTCTTTTTTGATAAATAATATTTGAAACTATTATTCGTGTGAAGATAAAAAACATCATGGGCAAATCACATTTAGCACTGAATTTCTGATGTTAAACTAGAAATATGAAAGGAAATCATATGTTACTGATCTTTTCATGTTCCCCTGCAACCTATGTAGTTCAGCTTCTGCATCGGAAACCTGGGGATGCAATTGATCTCCAGACGTGAACATGTGAATGTTGTTCTTATCTTCAATCCAGCTTAGCCCAGGATCCTTTTCCAACATCAAGCCTCTCATCTTTCTCCTCATTTCTGCAACATCTTGCCATCTCTCTGTTGCAGCATAAAGATTTGAAAGCAAGATATGGGCTCCACTATCTCTTGAATCAACCATTAAAACCTGATTCGCTGCATGAACTCCTTTTTCCAGGTTTCTAAAAGTGACACAAGAGCTTAACAATGTTCTCCAGAGTTCCAAATTATCTTCACTATACGGTGATTCTATAATTATCTTCTGTGCCTCGTCTAATAATCCAGCTCGACAAAGCAAACACACCATGCAAGAATAATGCTTGGGTCCTGCAGTGCAACCACTTTCGTTCATATAACCCCATAGTGACTTTCCTCTCTCAACCAAGCCACTGTGGCTACAAGCGGATAGTAGAGACAAAAATGTTACTTGATCTGGTCTTAGTTCATGTTCTAGAATCTCGTCGAATAGCTTCAGTGCATCTTCTGCCATTCCATGTAGGCTATATGCCCCAAGCATTGCATTCCAACACTTTAAATCAGGGTTAGAAACCAAGGAAAATATGGATTGAGCAGCTTGAAGGTTTCCATTTTTGGCATACATATCAATCAGACTACCACAAACAGACATTTCAACATCATATCCAGATTTTATAGCCAGAGAATGAATCATCTCACCTTGTTTCAGCATTGCAAGGTCAGCACAAGCACTTAATACTCCACTGAGAACAAAGCTATCAATTTTGTACCCCATTTGACATATTTCAACCAACAATCTAATAGCACTCTCCCCATCAGCCAATGTAGAATAACCCATAATCATTTCAGTCCAAACTATCACATCTTTCTTCAAGATCATACTAAAAACCTTCTGAGCAGATTCGCTATCACCATTTCTGAAATACATGGACACAAGCGCAGTTCCTACAAAAACACTACTTTCCAACCCTGATTTTGTAATTTGACCATGCAGGGGCTTCCCATATTCAGATGCCAAGAGTGCACTAGCTGCAGAAATGACAGCAGCAAAAGTGTATTCATCAGGCTTAAGAAAATACATTCCCTTCAACTCAACAAACAGCTCCATGGCTCTTATGCCATCTCCATGCTCTGCCAATCCCGCGAGCATTGAATTCCAAGAAACCAAATCCAAGTTTTGAATCCTGCTAAAAACCTTCAACCCCATTTCAATGTCACCGCAATTGCAATACATGTCAAGCAAGGCATTTTGCAAAGGTAAATCAACTACTTTATTAGAAACAACAACTCGGGCATGGATAACTTTCCCACACTCATAATTCCCCACCTTACCGCAAGCATTTAACACCATGGAATAGGTAAATGGAGTTGGAAAAACCCCAAACTTCATCATATCAAAAAAGAGAGCCAACCCTTCCTTTATTTTATCATTCCTCAAGTATCCAAATATTGTAGAATTCCAAGAAACGACATCCTTGCCATCTATGCCAGCAAAAACTTCATTAGCAGATACCAAATCCCCACAATTCGAGTACATCCTAAGTAACGAAGTTTGAACACAAACATCGCCTAGAAATCCAGACTTCAGAACAAGAGCATGTAGCGACGAACCAATCAATCTATCCTCAACCAATGAAGCAGCTTGTAACAAACTCGAGAATGTGGCACCATTAGGCCTTAAACACTCAAAACCCATCTGGGAAACCAATCCAAAGGCTAAATTAGCATGGTTTAAAGCTCGAGCATACGCGGAAATGAGCGCATTGTATGAAACTACATTTCTATGGGGAGTTTTATCGAACACTTTCTTGGCATCTGAAAGGGAGTTGCATCGAGAATACATAGATACAAGGTTGTTGTGGAGGTACGGGGACGGGGAATGGAGGAATGTTGTGGAGGTGGTCAGTAGGAAAGCGTGGAGTTGACGCACTTTTTTGAGTATTGTTATGGAGCTGCATTTTTGTACGAGGGACGCTAGATAGCAGCGTTCGTATGACGGTAGCATGCACGCGGCCAAGGAGGTCGTTACTCAAAGAAAAGTAGTGTTTTTTCTCAGTTCTGCAACTCTTAGTGTTCGGTCCCCAGACAATTCTCTGTCGTGGATCTATCCTCAAACCCTGTTCTTAGAAATAAATGAATGCACAAATAACTAAAACATTACCAAAGATGAAAAATTGGGTTGGATTTACTGTTTTCCTTTCAATTTGATTCCTAAATTAAAGAAAATTGATCGCAGAGATTCAAGAAGAATAAAACTTGCCCACATTGGTAATTTCACTTGTGTATAAATACAACATTACGGTTCTTTTAAGAACAAAGGGCAAAAAAATGTCTTCACCGTCGCTCACTGAGTCTGAATTTATTCGTATCTGCCTTCTGATCAATGATTCTCTCCATCCTTTCACCGTCCGTTCGATTCTTCTCCAAAGTTTCAATTTCCCCTTCGTTTTCTTTCTCTTTAATCTCATTATTATTATTTTTGCTATGTCAGGTATCAGAGAATTTGTCTTTCAGCAAACAAGAAGAGAAAAACCTTCTTCTCATTCTCTCTCAGGTTCCCACCTTTTCTTCTTCTCTAAAACTCTTCCATTGAACCTCCTTTCATTACTTTTACTTTTTTCAGGTATCAAATGAAACTCGCCGCTTGATTCCGTCGGCTGACACCTCTTCTCCATTAAACCCAAACGCACAAAACCACCATTGTTTATCCCAAGCAATATCTCACCTGGTACTTCATTTTTCTTTTCTATTTTGTTAATTTTTGTAGTTTTTTCTTGAAAATCCAAATCGCCAAATCACATTAATTTTCAAATTTTCCTTTCAGATTCCTTTGTTAACTCTGGAAAGCCTATACATTCAACATTTAGCTGGCAATGTGCTCGTTACCGTCTCAGAATTTCTAGCCTCATCTGTATGTTAATCAAATTTAAAGATTTTATTTATAACTTTGAAGTTTTTTTTCCCCCTCCTTTTTCTTAGTTTCTTTTCTTGTTATTGTAGGTAAAAACCTGGGAATTTTTTATCCGTTCGCTCTGTATATGCTTAGAATTATCAATCTCGAACATATCTTCGTGTTCTTTTGAACCTTCAATAACTGGAGCTGGAGGTTTTGGTTCTGACTTATTGAGTCTTGTAGGTTTATGTAAGCCTAAGTTGAAAAATACCAGCTTGTTTACAGTAGCTGGAATTATCCGAACATTAAGAAATATACTGAAGTTTTTGAAGGAAGTGTGTGATGATGAGCTTGTTCTTGTGATTTTAAATTCGATAAGCGTTTTCATTTCGAATGTGCCTTGGGATTCAATGGACGAGAGCTTTGGTGGAAATGGTGGTGAAGATGATGAACCGAAGACTTTGTTCTTGGGGAATTTTATTCAGCTACTATCTTCATTTGTTGACCAAATTAGTTTTGCGGAAGGGTTAGATGATTCCCTAGATAAGAATGTGATTCTTTCCAAAATTATCAACCTAGTGCCTAAACTTCTATATTGGTGCCTTCGCAAGGAAGGCAAGTGTGTCAACACACGCATCTCTCGGTACTTCAGCTACAAATTGTTGGTATGTGAATTTAGTTGTTTTGCTGCGAATCGATCCCGTTTAATTTTCACATACAAGCAGTCTAATTTGATTGACTTAAGCATTTTGCAGGTTTTGATGATCAGACTTAGTTACCAAATACCCCTAGATTTTTTGGTTGTTGTTTCCTGGTTGCAGCTTCTCCATAGTTACTTTGAAGACCATTTATATCAACCTTTAACTGATGTCATGAATCAGGATGATTCTCTAGAGGACTCTCCTTTTAGGTTAAGTAATTTTGACGGAGAAGTACATAGCATGCACTCTCGCCATTTACAAAGACAGGCCATTTTTCTTTTCTTGAGGTGTTCCTTCAGTTTGATAAATCCAGGAAAAGCCACTAGGAAGCATTATTCTAGTGCAACTGTGAAGTCATCCATAGATTTTGATGCAATTTCGAAGCAGAGTTGTTATGGTAGAGAGAAAGGTTTATTAGAGCTTTATGCATGGCTTTCAGGACATGTTTCGGTCGATAACCTTGTTGCCCATGAAATGTACAGGGAGAAGTCGATAAACTTTTCATTTTCCCTCCTCAAACTGTATATGCATGAGGTCAGTTTGCTGCAGCATTGAAACTTTGTTAAACACTATGTGTTGTTTCTTTGTCTCTTTGTGTGTTCCTTTTCCTGAAAATTATAGCGCATCATTATCATTATTTTTGTAAGCATACTGCAATTATTTGTGCATAAAGAGTTTATTAGTTGCTCTAGAACTAGTTATTTGTTTGTTTTTTTTTCCTCATCTAGGCTTTCTTAGGGTGCCATTTTGTAATTCCTTATTTGTCTTAGGATGACATATTATTCAAATTGCTCTTGGAACTGCTTTCTCTACAAGCCTGCGAAGAACAACAGTGAGCACAAATATCCTTGTTGTTACCTTCATTTTGTTTAATGATTTTTCTTCGGTTATTTTTTGACCTGTTTCTTGGTTTGTCTGCAGATTTCACGAAGAAAGACTGGCACCTCAAGATGAGATGGAAAATTTTCTTTTTCATGTTTCATATATTTTTAATCCCATACGCCTATTTCATCTTTTCCTTGCAGAGGCAAGTCTTTTACACCCTAATCTTGCTATAAGCACTCCAGGCTCCAATTTTGTTGTCCAACAGAAAAAATGTCAATGGGAAAATATGTTTCTATTCTTTTATTTGAGTAGGTCATAGATAATTCCTGATGTTATGTGTTTCTGTTCACCATTTGTAGTTGCACTATGATCATCAAGTTCTTCTTGATTATCTTATCTCGAAAGACACAGGAATTAGCTGTGCAGAGTATCTCTTAAGGTATGTATTTTAGTTTCCATCTACAACATGCTGTTTCTTAAACTTGGCCATACAAGGTAGCGTGATAAGACAGCTGTTTTGTTAATTTCTTTTTTACATCAGATACAATATAACTTGTCATACTTTTCTTCTATGGTGTGGCCTTTTGTCTATTGTGTAGGTGCTTGCGCATTGTTTGTGATTCATGGCAAACATTTACAGAGTTTTCAGTTTATGGGAAACTAAGTAATCAATTATCTAGCAAGAGAAGAAAAATTTTGTCAGAAAGCTCCAATTTTAAGATAGAGCCATTATCTGGACCTGTGAAAACGATTCCTTTGTCCCTACAGAAGAAATTTAATGGTAACATTGAATATAGACACACAAAACAAATGTATGAGCTAGCCAAAGGTTGTTTGCTTTCTCTGAAAAAGTCCGTGGAGAACCTTCACCTCAAGAACTTGTTCCCGTACAACCCAGAAGTTCTTCTTAAACGGTACTTCATTTTCCTATTACAGTATATTTCTTTCATCAATGCTATAAGGCTGTTCATATGTTTATGAAAGTTTTATCTCTTGCTTCAATTGCAGCCTAGAAAGATTTAAGGAATTGTGCTTTTAACAGTAAGATGAATACATGTTTTGAGGAATGAAAGCCCTAGTTAGGTAATTGAGCTGTCTATAAAGGTTGTTTGTTTTCTTGTTTCATTTTTTGGAAAATATTCTCATCATTTTCTGATGTTTGTTTGTGGAAAAGAAAGTTAGTCAACAAATTTTTTTTTTGCAGGTCAATGGAAAATAACACTCATTTTCCATAAATTGTCTTACGGGTTGAAAGTCTGTAAGACATTTTATAATTTCTTTCTCATGTCTCTAAAAGCTTTCTGTCCATGTATGATTTGCTTCAATATTTGCTTCTCTCTTATATATTTTCTTCTTATGTAAAAATTTCCTTCATCTTGTTGATTTTGTTCAAGCTTTGGTCTTAAACCTTAAACCCAAATTCTTTCATCTTTGCCTCTTTTAATGGGTTCGACTTTGTTGTTTGCTTATATATGTGTGTGTATTCCCTTTAACCTCTTTCACTCTCGTACTTCTTTGTGTTTTTCTTTGTTACAAGCTAAAATACCACATGGACAATAACGACGCGTTTTGGAGAATGGATTAATGAAACAATGAATATTGAATTAATTAATGCTGTTTAGTTACCATTTAAGTTAATTGACTTTTAAAGCTTATTACTTTGTAGTTTTTTCCTTTTTATAAAAACAATGTAAAGGGCCAAAGACGGTTATGAAAAATACAAAACTATTATGACTTTTTCTCTCTTTTCTCTTCTTTGCAAATTCTCTGTCCATTCTCTCCTTTCTCTCATCCTTTTCTCTTTCTGTTAACACTCGTGCCAAAGGTATCAAAGCTCAACAATGGTCGGCGTCAGAGTGACAACAAGACTGCAAAAGGAAGTTACTGTTATCCAGTAGGAAATAAGGAAGATATAGAGTGAACTTTCTTAGCTGGACTCAAAATGGAACGTAAAAATGGAGGATCGTTTCAAAAGGTTTAAGGAGGACTTTCAAATAAATATGCATTCCTTATTTGAAAAATACATGGGTAACACAACCCCTACGAGTGGATCTACCATTACTCAAGCTAAGGGAAAGGGTGTCCTAGGGGGACCATCATCGAGGTTTCCAACCAAAGAGACCTTGGAGAACCTCCCACAGTTCATGGTACTATTGGACCTTAACCCACTAAGATTAGTGTTTTACTTGGAATATCGCTATAGGTTGGAGTGTCCTCGTTTTGATGGCACTGATTTTCAAGGTTGGTAGTCAAAGCTGGAATAGTTTTTTATTGCAGAAGGAATACCTAAAGGGAACAAACTCATGATTGTAATGCTTCACCTCGAGGGTTGAGCTTTGAACTGGCACTACTTTTACACCCAAAAGCATTATACTTATGTGTTGAAGGAAAGATTTGGGACCAATGTGTTCAAAGATACGATGATGGAGCTGGTGATCTTGAAGCAACTAGGAACGGTAGAGTACTTTCACGAGCAGTTTGTAAGTTTGTTGAACCAATTATTGCTAACTGAATCTTATGCTCTCAATATTTATATTAGCAATCTTACGGCTGATATAAGCAAGCATTTGTAATTGTTTAGACCTCAATCCTTGAAACAAGGTTTCTATTTAGCTCAATAGGTGGAGAGCTTTTTAGAATCCATGCTTAGGAAAAGGTTCTTAATTGAAAATCACTCAACCACCAGGTTTAACTCATCCTAGTCAACTATGGGAACCACCCGAGCATCCGTTTCTAGTCAATCGAACTTCTTTGGACCCTCACCCTCAACAGGTTCTGTAACCTCTAAGGCAACTACAAAAAAGGTGAGCCTTGCACTTATGGCAGAAAGGAAACAAAAAGGTCTTTCTTTTTGGCCAAGGCCAAACACCGTATTGGTCATAAATGTGTAAAGAGTCAACTTTACCAATTGCTGCTAGATTTCTCAGTGAAGAGGACACAAAAGAGCTTTAGGTGGTCCAGACCAGTTGGGGGATCTTTCAATTGAAGAACCCATTGTTGAAGAAACTGTAGGTCCTATGTTATCCTTGCACGCGATTAGAGGCTCTCAAGGGCCTCACTTCATGATGTTTGTGACAAGAATTGGGGTAACCAATGGCATATTTTTAGTTGATTCGGGGATCACACAATTGTTTAAAGTCATAGTTGGTATCCAAGTTGTCTTTACCTGTGGGATAATAATAACCGATAAAGCTTACTATAACTGATGGATGACATCTTTTAATTACTGGTACATGTTGAGGAAATGAATAGAAGGTCCAAAAGTCCAAATTTGTTATTGACTTCATGGCTTTACTACTCAAGGGTTATGATATGATTTTCTGGATACAGTGATTACTTTTTCTTGGATTCATAAACTGGAATTTTAACTTAACGACCATGCATTTTTCTTTCAAAGGAAACCCTTGTACTATTAAGGGCATCTTACCAGGTAGCATCGAAATGTTGAGTCAAGGATAATCAGTTAAGTGATTATCCATTGTGAAAAGGGAAGTTAACTCTGCACTATGCTTCTGACCAGTATGGAACATGTAACTCTCTAAACAGTCTCTACTCAGATGAGACTAGAGGAGCTACAGTTACTACTAGGTGAGTTTCAAAATATCTTTCAAACTATTTCAAGATTGCCACCTACCCAACTATAGGAGCATAGGATTTCTTTCAAATATGGAGCAATGGGGAAGGTACGACATTATAGGTATCCTATGGTTCAGAAGGCAAAATTAGAAAAATTAATGTGGGAGATGCTTAAGGATGGGATCATAAAAGACAGTTCGAGCCTTTTTGTTTCTCTTGTGGTTATGGTTACGTAAAAAGTGAAACATGGAGGCTTTGCGAGGATTATAGGGACCTGAATCAATTAACCATCAAAGATAGATTCCTCATACCTATCATCGAAGAGTTGCTGGACGAACTAAGGCAAGCTCAGATTTTTTCTAAGTTGGACCTAAAGGCTAGATACCACCAGATCTAGATGCATGAAGCAAGCATTCCCAAGATAGCTTTTAAGACACATGAGGGCCATTACAAGTTTTTGGTGATGCCCTTCATGCTCACAAATGCACCTTTCAACCTTTCAAGGCTTAATGAATACCATATTTAAACCATTATTGAGAAAAACAGTATTGGTCTTCTTCAATGATATTTTTGTCTATTCACCAATAGAGTTAGAGCATGTACGAAACCTGAGAGAGGTTTTTGAGATATTGAGGTGGCATTAACTGGTTGTACAGAAAAGTAAGTGCTCTTTTAGAACAAATCGAGTAGGATACTTGTCTCCAATGGAACGGTTGCTATGGGCTAGATCAAAGTAGAAAGCGTGGCAACTTGGCCATTCCCTTATTTAGTTAAAGAGTTGAGGGGCTTTTCAAGACTCGGGGTATTATAGAAGGTTCATAAGAAACTATGTTGTCATGATTAGGACCTTTACTAATTTGCTTAAGAACAATACTTGGGGATGGTGTGAGCAGCCCATTGCTTCCTTTGAACAATTGAAGCAACCCTTGTGTTTAGCACCGGTGTTGATCTTGGCCAATCTTAGCTTAGAATTTTACGTGGATATGAATGCCTCAGGGTTTGGGGCAGAGGTTGTTCTACAATAACAAGGAAAACCAATAGCATATTTCAGTAGGGGATTGAGAATAAGTGTTGGAGTTAGAGAAGTTGAGACAACAAAATACAGAGAAAAACAAAGAAAAATACTTAGTAGAATTTTTTACTGCTATCAAATTTTTTCATCATCTTATCAATCAAAACATTTCACAGCATTACAATATATATTTGAGGTGTAGTGGTTACAACTAACTCTACTAATCCTGCTAAACCACTAATACACTATGGGTAATACAGAGACAACCTCATACATAGGCTAATCAGGTCAAAGTTAGTACCTAAAAAGTCAAATCAACACTAGCTTTGCTTATCTAAACAAGTAATCTCAAGTAAGCAGTATTTTTCTTTGTATTTTGTTGTCTCAACTTCTCTAACTTCAACATTTATTCCTAGTCCCTTACTGAAATATTGTACTTGTTTTCTTTGCTGTAGTAAAACAACCTTCAACCTGTGTTTTGAGGCATCCATATCCACATAGAATTCCAAGCTGAAATAGGAGAAGATCAACACTGGTGCTGAACACAAGGCTTGTTTCAATTGTTCAAAGGCAGTAGTGGTTTGCTCTGCTTATCTAAACAAGTAATCTCAAGTAAGGGGCTTAGTAATGACGGCATAGTTTCTTATAAACCTTCTATAGTACCCATAGAATCCTAAAAGTCCTTTAACTACTTGACTGAAGAAGGGACTGGCCAAGTTGCCACGTTTCTACTTTGGTTTGTTCTAAATCAATCGTTACATCGGAGATTAGGGGTGAGCGTTCGATCGGATTAAATCAAATCGAATGAAAAAATTTTGAGTTAATCGAGTTGACGAATCATATTTTATCATCCTAACTCGATTTGAAATTTTCTTGAATCGAGTTGAGTGTGATGAAATTCGAATCGAATATATTTGTTCGAGTTAAATTTTAAAAAAATAACTTTGGGTCCTTATAACCATTGTCATCCATCGTAATCAAATTTGTCAACTGTAATCAAATTTGTTATTAACTTTTATCACCTCATAATTTATTTATTAATCTTTTATTTAGGTTTAGCTTATTTGCTTTCTAGTTGTTTTAATTATCTTTTAATTTTTGTTACTATGTTTTTTGAAATTAAAAATATATTAAATGTAAAAATGTGATTTTTTTAATAAAAGTTATTTTAAAGATAAAATGTGAAATTGATACCAATATAAAATTTTAACATGAATATTTTATGGTATCATTAATAATTAAATTTTAATATAAATATTCAATATGATTAAAAGTAATAATAATATAAATAGTACAAATGTGAATTTTAATTTAATAATATAAATAATAGATATAAATAAAATTATTACTATTTAGGTTTGAGGATTTTTTTTGATGATTTTGATTTTTTATTTGAGGGTAAAGGGTGAGAAATAAAAGTTTAGGGAAATAATAAAAAGTTTTGGAGGTTTTGGGTAGTAAAATTTTGAGGGAAAAATAAATAAGAAAATAAAATTTTGGAGGAAAAATATTAAAAAAAATTGGAAGGGGGAAGGGAAATGGGTTTGAGGTAAATGGGGGTGGGAGTAAAAGTTTTGGGGGGAAAGTGAGAGAGAGTAAAAGTTTTGAGGGAAAATAAAAAGTTTTGAGGGTTTTTGGGGAAAATAAACAGGGGAGTAAAATTTTGGAAGGAAAATATTAAAAGAAAATAGGGGGAAATGGGTTTGGGGTAGATAGAGGTGAGGTGGGATGGCAAGGGGGTAAAAGTTTTGGGGAAAAAGTGAGTAAAAGTTTTTGGAAAAAAATAAAAAGATTTTGGGTAAAAATATAAAATATTATAGTTTAATATTAGATTTATTCGAATTTGAAAACTCAACTCGATTCGAACTTGAAATTCAAAAAAAATTCGAGTTGATTTGAATAACTTGATTCGTTTAACTCGAAATTTGATTTTTTTGAATCGAATCGAGTTTTGCTCACCCTTGTTGGAGATAACATGTTCTAAGTATTCTACTTGATTTGTTCCAAAAGAACACTTTTCTTTGCAAATAGTTGGTGCTGCCTCAATATCTCAAAAACTTCTCTCAGGTGCTCCAGATGCTCTAACCATGTTGGTGAATAGACAATAATATAATCGAAGAACATCAATACTTTTTTTCTCAATAGTGGTTTAAAGATGTTGTTCATCAAGCCTTAAAAAGGTTAAAGGTGCACCGTTGGTGAACCCAAAAGGCATAATTAAAAACTCGTAATGACCCTTATGTGTCTTAAAAGCTGTATTGAAGTCTGCTTCGTGCATTAAGATTTGGTGGTATCCAGTCTTTAGGTCCACCTAGGAAAATATCTGAGCTTGCCTTAGTTCGTCCAGCAACTTTTTGATCCTATCCTTAAGCATTTTCCTCACCAATTTTTCAAGTTCTGTCTTCTGAATCATAGGGTATCTTTGAGAGGAATCCTATGGTCCTGTAATCAGGCAAGGGCAATCTTGAAATAGTTTGAAAGATATCTTGGAACTTGCTTAGTAGCAATTGTAGCTACTCTAGTTCCATCCGAGTTGAGATTGTTAAAAGAGTTACATGTTTCATACTGGTCAAAAGCAGTGCACAGGGGTTAAGCTCCCTTTCCATAATGGATAAACACTTGGCTGATTATCCTTGAGTCAACATTTTGATGTTACTTGGTAAGATTGCCTTAATAGTACAAGGGTTTCCTTTGAAAGAAAAATGTATGGTCATTGAGTTGAAATTTCACTCTATGGATCCAAGGGAAAGTAACCATTGTATCTCGAGAACCACATCACAAACCTTGAGTGGTAAAACCATGAAGTCAGCAACAAATTTAGGCCTTTGTACCTTCCATTCAATTCTCCGACATGTACCAGCAGTCAAAAGATGTCTTTCATCAACTATAATGACCTTTATCGGTTGTTGTCCTATAGGTAAAAACAGCCTCGATACCAACTTTGAGTTTACAAAATTGTGTGCTTCTCGAATCAACAAAAACTATTGGTTACCTTAATTTTTACTACAAACCTCATGGTGTGAGGACCTTAAGAGTCTCTAATTGTGTGTAAGGATAACACAAAACCTGTGGTTTCTTTAACAGGGGTTCGATTGCTTCTTCAGTTGGGAGATCCCCCTATTGGTCTAGATACTACTGAAGTTCTTCTGTTTCCTCTTCAATGAGGGAATCCAATAGCATTTGGTAAAGTTGAGTCTTTTGAAGTGCAGGCTCACCCTTTTTGAAGTTGCCTTAGATGTTATAGACCTTACTAAGTGTGAGGGTCTAGAGAAGTTCGACTAACTAGAAACATATGCTTGGGTG
The DNA here is from genome assembly GCA_039519145.1 of Kokia cookei. NCBI lineage: Eukaryota > Viridiplantae > Streptophyta > Magnoliopsida > Malvales > Malvaceae > Kokia > Kokia cookei. The sequence continues at coordinate 16,609,968 of CM076909.1, forward strand.
GTTCTCATCGTGAATTGGGATGGGTTAAGCCTGGTAGCTGAGTGAGTTCCAGTTAAGAACCTTTTCCTGGGCATGGGTTCTAGAAGGCTTTTCACCTGTTGAGTTAAGTGGAAGCTTTCTATCAAGGATTAAGGTTTAAACAACTGTAGATGCTTGCTTATATTGGCTTTAAGATTGCTACTATAAATACTGAGAGAATAAAATTTAGTTAGTTGTAGTTGGTTCAACAAACTTACAACTCGTTGTGGTAGTGTTCCACCGTTCCTAGTTGCTTCAGGGTCATTAGCTCTATTATCGTTTCTTTGAACACATTGGTCCCGAATCTTTCCTTCAACCCATGAGCATAACATGTCCGGTCCAACATATGAATCCTTCATGCTTTTGGGCGTAAAAGTGATGCCAGTCTAAGACTCGGTGCTCGAGGTGCAGCATCACAGTCATGACTTTGTTGCCTTCAAGTATTTCTTCTGCAGTAAAGAACTACTCCAGCTTTGACCACCAGCCTCGAAAATTAGTGTTATCGAAACGAGGACACTCCAACCTGTAGCCATGTTCTAAGTAGAACCTTGGACTTGGTGGGTTAGGGTTCGTGGTACCATGAACTGTGGAAGGGTTTCCAAGGTCTCTTTGGTTGGAAACCTTGGTGGTGGTCCTCCAAGGACACCCTTTCTTTTAGCTTTGGTAGTGGTAGATCCACTCGCAGGGGTTATGTTGCCCATGTATTTTTCAAATAAGGAATGCATATCCATTTGGAAGTCTTCCTTAAACCTTTTGAAACGATCTTCTATTTTGACGTCCCATTTTGAGTCCAACTGAGAAAGTTCACTTTGAATCTTCCATAATTCTTGTTAGAGGATGAGAAAGGTTAAAAGCAGCATTTGATAGACAAAAATTGTATGCAAATTTGAAACGTCGAGACATTGAATATTCAGTGGGTGATGGAGTTTTTTTACGAGTATCTTTTAAAGAAAATTTTACTGTTTGGTAAAAAGGGAAAATTGACTTCTCGTTTCATAGGTCCATGTGAAATCATTGAAAGAGTGGGACTTGTCGTGTACCGGTAAGCATTACCAGTTCAGCTGTAGAAAATGCACGATTTGTTTCATGTATTGATGCTTAGGAGATATCGATCGGATCCATCTCATGTCATTTCGGCAAAGGAAGTTGAAATTCAACCTGACTTATCTTATGAGAAAGAACCGGTTGAGATTATAGCTCGTGAGGTGAAAGAGCTACGTAATAAACGAGTTTCATTTGTGAAATTTTTTGGCGTAGTCACAACGTTGAGGAAGTGACATGGGAGCCTGAAGAAATAATGAAATCTCAATATCCTAATCTCTTTATTGATAAGATTTTCAAGGACGAAAATTTTTAAAGGGGAGAGAATTGTAACGACTCATATTTTGGTAGTACCAAAAATGAAGGTTTCAAAATCTTAATTTTGTCACATGAGTCAATAGACTATTATTTAATCATGTCTATTAGTTGGGGTTAAATAGTATTTAATGAGATTAAGAGATTTCGATGATTTAGATGTTTATCGGTGAGTATGGATTTAATTGAAAAGGGTCATTAAAATTAGTAAAACATGTCAAATTACTTTGATGGATTAAGAGATTAAGAAGTTAAGGTAGTGGTAAATTAATAAAAAATAAAGTTAGTGGATATTTTAGTGGTAGGTGGTAATGAAATTTTAACTAATTGATAAGGTTAAGATAGTAAAATGATAACCAAATGAAAATAAAGGTAAAACAAAAAGGAAAAAAAGGGGGTCATCTTCTTAAAATACTTGGACCATCAAAATTGTAAGAAAAAAATAAAAAGAAAAAGCCATTGAAAAAGCTTGGTTTGGCTAAGGAGAAAAATTCTTGCATGGTAGCTAAAATATGCTTCATTTTCATTGATTTTTATGTTTTTGGATTCATCTTAGCTTAGTCTATCTTCTCTAAAGGGTTATTTTGTAAATGGGTAAATGGTTAGAGGATTGCCATGAGAATGGTTGTATTTTCTTGTGAATTTAGTTGATGAAATACTAAGCTTCAAGATGAATAAAAAGTATTTTGTAATTAATTGGAATGAAATATTGAATTAAGGACTTGTATACGGGAATAGTAAAAATTTCTATTTATTTGATATTAATGTTAAATGTGGTTTGGAGTTGTTTGGAAGAAATCGGGCAGCATGTAAAATTTCAGAACTCTGCTCTTGTATGGAATTTGATCACATGGTTAGGTGCTGAGACTTCTGCTCTTGCCTTTAAGAAATTTCAGAGAGATGCCTGCTTGGTTCATGGTGAAAGTATACAGTATAACATACAAGTAAAGACCAAACTCTTAGCTGTTATGATCTTATCCTTTCCAAGTTTTACTATCAGTTAGGTTTGATATTTAATTGCCCACCATATGATCCCCTCCATTCTGTCATCTGTCTTACTTTAGTCTTTAGCTTATATGGAGCTATACTAGTCATCTTTTTGATGTTGCGTTTTTGTTTTATGGTAACTTTTGGCCGTTTTAGAGAAGGAAAAAAACAAAGAAAATAAATGCGATACCAATAAGGTGTGGCTTGACTTAATGGGAATCAATGGGTTTAAGGGCCGCCATATTGGATTATGTCCCATAATTTTGATATAAATTGGTTGTAAGAGATTGAACCCAAAAAGTAAAGAGAGCAAGGAAGAGAAAAAGAGATGGAGAAGAAAGAGGGTCATTTCGTGCTAGTTCATGGAGCCGGCCATGGAGCTTGGTGTTGGTATAAAGTGATAACTCAGCTCAAATCAATGGGCCACAAGGTTACAGCAATGGACTTGGCTGGTGCTGGTATTCATCCAAAGCAATTTCAGGAGTCTCAGTCGTTTCCTGATTACTTTGAACCGTTGATGAACTTCATGGGGTCTCTTCAACCGGAGGAGAAGGTGATTCTAGTGGGTCACAGTCTGGGTGGGTATTCCATATCGGCTGCCATGGAAAGATTTCCTGAAAAGGTTGCTGTTGCAGTATTTGCCGCTGCTTTCATGCCTGGTCCAAATCTCCCTTACCTAACTATTTCTCAACAGGTACGTGCTTCTGCAATTCTTACCATGTATTGAGACAGCTTGTTAACTTCCATCACTGTTTTTTTTATCGGACAGTTAAATGAAAGTTTGGGTTCCGAGAAGACCATGGACAGCCAGTTTGTGTTCCACAATGGACTAGATAAGCCTCCAACTTCAGTACTCTGGGGACGTAATTTCATGGCATCCAAGTTGTACCAGTTATCCCCACCTGAGGCAAGACTATACCAAATTCATTGAGTACCCTTCATCATTTTCATTTACATTAACAGTCTCCATTGAAGGAATATAAAGAAAGCGAGAGTTGATATCTGTTGGTTTGGATTGGGGCAGGATTTAACGCTTGCACTGACTTTAGTCAGACATGTTGGTCTCTTTAATGACGAAAAATCAATCAAGGCAGTTGCAGTGACCAAGGAGAAATATGGAATAGTTCCTCGAGTTTACATTGTGTGCGGCAAAGATAACGGCATCAAAGAAGACTTGCAACGGTGGATGATTGAAAATAATCCTTCAGATGAGGTAAAGTCGATTTCGGATTCGGATCATATGGTCATGTTTTCGAAACCCAATCAACTGTGCACTTGCCTTGAAGAAATTGCAGAGAAATATACTTGAGAACGCCATTGATGACTATGCTCACTACTACGAATCAAGTTTAGTGTTGGTCTTCTTGATTGAAACAGTTTAAATAAAATGTATAAATGTCAAAACTTCAGTCTGAGTTCAATAAGTGGAGAGGTGTGTGGTCTTTAATCCTACACTTCGTTCTTAATCTTCATTGTTTTTTAGTCCCACGTTGTGTCTTCACTATGGACGTAGGCCCCTCAATTATTGGGAGGGATTAATATTTTCCTAAGCTCTTTATTAATTAAACAAAAATCTTTATTAATATTATTTATTGATTTAATTAATTTATGTTTTAGACAATATTGAACAAAATCTGTAAAACTTTCCCATAGCATAAGGCTTGTTTCATTGAAAATTAACTTCATCCAAGCATTAGAAAACATACTTTTTCGAGGGATCAATTTATTTTTCGAGATTATTTTTCAAGTGTTTGGTTCTCAGAAAATATTTTTTCATCAATAGAGAAATTAATTCTTCCTATTGAAGAGGGAAAGTTATTTTTCGAAAAAGAAGTTGTTATTACTAACTTGATTTTTATGTAAGAATTAATTAAAATAAAACTAAATATTGTATTAATTATAATTTTCAATTTTATTTTCTTAAAATATTGATCTTAAATATTATAATTTTAAATATAATTAAACATACCTATTCAATTTAATTATATAATAAATAATTAATATAAATTATAAATTTAATAAAAGGTTTAAGATTATAATTTTATTTTAATAATAACTTTTAAAATTAAAAATAAACTTAAAAAATATTATATATCTTTTATTAAAAAAATACTATTAAAATTTATAAATATTTTATAAAAATATGAATATTTTAATAATATAAATATTTTTATTTGACTATTTCTTAAAGAAATAGCACACGCAAACAAACATGATGTGACTATCTTTTTTTTTTTTTCTCTTCAAAACGTGTGATACAAAATAAACTAGTATTGAAACCCGTGTATTAGTCTAACGGTTAAAGTATTCACCGTTTCAAATGTCATATGAATTCGAATTACACTAATCGTGTTTTGTTAAGATTTTACTCTCCTCTTAACATTAAAAAAAAAAACAAAAAAACAATAGACTAGTATTATTGATGATTCTTCAACTTGGGCAAGTAAAGAGGAAATGATAGTAGTAGTACTAGAAAGGTTTTTATAATCTTTCGACTTTAAGCGGAAGAACCTCTAACTATGCTTGTTCTGGTTGTGCGACATGGCAGCACCCTTGTTGTGCCTGTTCGTTCAATGAAGCCAAAGGGACACAACCCACCTAATGGGTTGACACTGCTTCTGGATTTTGATCACATGGTTAGTTCCTGAGACTTCTGCTCTTGCCTTTAAGAAATTTCAGAGAAATGCCTGCTTGATTCATGGTGAAAGTATACAGTACAAAATACAAGTAAAGATCAAACTCTAAGCTGTTATGATCTTATCCTTACCAAGTTTTACTATCAATTAGGTTTGATATTTGATTGCCGACCATATGATGTTCTCTTCGATTCTGTCGTCTGTCTTACTTTTAGTCTTTTGCTTATATGGAACTGTAATAGCCATCTTTTTGATATTACGTTTTTGTTTTATGGTAACTTTTAGCTGTTTTAGAGAAGGAAAAAAACAAAGAAAATAAATGCAATACCAATAAGGTGTGGCTTGACTTAATGGGAATCAATGGGTTTAAGGGCCGCCATATTGGATTATCTCCCATAATTTTGATATAAATTGGTTGTAAGAGACTGAACCCAAAAAGTAAAGAGAGCAAGGAAGAGAAAAAGAGATGGAGAAGAAAGAGGGTCATTTTGTGCTAGTTCATGGAGCCGGCCATGGAGCTTGGTGTTGGTATAAAGTGATAACTCAGCTCAAATCAAAGGGCCACAAGGTTACAGCAATGGACTTGGCTGGTGCTGGTATTCATCCAAAGCAATTTCAGGAGGTTCAGTCGTTTCCTGATTACTTTGAACCGTTGATGAACTTCATGGGGTCTCTTCAAACCGGAGGAGAAGGTGATTCTAGTAGGTCACAGTCTGGGTGGGTGTTCCATATCGTCTGCCATGGAAAGATTTCCTGAAAAAGTTGCTGTTGCAGTATCATGCCCGGTACATGCTTGTTAACAGGTACATGCTTCTGCAATTCTTACCATGTATGGAGACAGCTTATTAACTTCCATCACTGACTTTTTTTATTGGACAGTTAAATGAAAGTTTGGGTTCCGACAAGTCCATGGACAGCCAGTTTGTGTTCCACAATGGACTAGATAAGCCTCCAACTTCAGCACTCTCGGGACGTAATTTCATGGCATCCAAGTTGTACCAGTTATCCCCACCTGAGGCAAGACTTTACCAAATTCATTGAGTACCCTTCATCATTTTTATATACATTAACAGTCTCTACTAAAGGAATATAAAGAAAGCAAATGACGAAGAATCAATCAAGGCAGTTGCAGTGACCAAGGACAAATATGGAACAGTTCCTCGAGTTTACATTGCGTGCGGCAAAGATAATGTCATCAAAGAAGACTTGCAACGGTGGATGATTGAAAATAATCCTTGAGATGAGGTAAAGTCGATTTCGGATTCGGATCATATGGTCATGATTTCGAAACCCAACCAACTGTGCACTTGCCTTGAAGAAATTGCAGAGAAATATACTTAAGAACGCCATTGATGACTATGCTCACTACTACGAATCAAGTTTACTGTTGAGAGCTACTAGCCACTATGAGTCTACTGCATATACTTATATATATATAAATAGATCTTATCCGTCTACTGATTCATTCAGTAATTGAATCGAACGGCCATTTTAACTCAGTGGTAGAGTAACGCCATAGTAAAGCAAAAGTCATCGGTTCAGATTGACCTCAAAATAGCATATCCAAATTATAAGAAATCCCATAGAAGCCACAAGTGCGGAATTTACACCTTTCAAATTTGTATTTGTTCGGGTATGGAAATAAATCGCGAATACGGTCCAAGTAATAAATGCCCAAGTTTCCTTTGGGTCCCAATTCTTGGTCTTCTTGATTGAAACAGTTTAAATAAAATGAATAAATGTCAAAACTTCAGTCTGGGTTCAGTAAGTGAAGAGGTGTGTGGTCTTTAATCCTACACTTCATTCTTAAACTTCATTGTTTTTTAGTCCCACGTTGTGTCTTCACTATGGATAATTGGCCGAAATTTTATTGGGAGGGATTAATATTTTCCTAAGCTCTTTCTCTTTGTTGGATAATTGGACATTCAGCATTGCAGTATCTCATATTTATGCAAATGGTCTTTAATCCAAAATATAGAATTTTTTCTCACATCCTACCATCACAATCACATCATCATGAATGGGATTTTCTTTTACATTGTTCCATCAACTCTTCACTATTGGTTTCATCAGAAATAATGTGTAGAAACTATCTTTAAGTTTCTATTCGTTCTACCTATATTTTGGTGTGCAAACGAGTAATTGATAAATTAACCTCAAAGATGTAATGACACCTAATGGTTGTCAACATTTTACATTGACGAAAATGATTTACTAAGCATTGAGCAGAGCATAGCAAGGATATCAAATTCTATAAAATCTTCTACAACTATTCTTTATGAGACAATCTTTGAATATTAATAGACGGAGGAGAATAGAGAAATTTTTGTTTCTCAATTTTTAGTGTTGATTTTTGTATTTCTTAGTATTTCTGCAAATGAAATTTCTAGGAGTTTTTATGTATTTTCGTAAAGACATAACTATCTAATAGATATTTATTTGGATAGTCACATCTATTAATAATGAATATGATTATTCATTACATATTACTTGAATAATCATAACTTTTGTTAATAATCAAGTAACATAACTTTTAGTATTTGAGTGACATAACTAATCACTATCAATAGTGGCAATTTTTGGTTATCAACCAAGTGATATAACTTTTGAATAACTTATAATCTTTCAATTATAACTATTGGAACATTATAAATATTTTGAGAATCATCAATCTTATCACATTTTCAAAATATTCTAGATTTCAATAATTTTGGAAATCAATTACATAAATGAATGTGTCTTATGATTGAACCTTTACTTTATGAAAATCTATTATAATTAATTGAAATTGTAGGTAGACTATGCTTTGAACAAGCTATTCCATTTGATTAATCGAGCACATCTCACACAACAATTTCTTAAGGTTGTATAAGAATCGAGAATACACTAATACTCGTGTTTGAATGTTTAATGATGTGATTAGCATTTATTTTGATCGTAGTTGCTCCGACAACGAATATAGCACACTTGAGTTCGGACCCGACGATCGAATCGGGTATAAGGTATAAAGTGTATAACTCTAATGACATGCCACATGCATCTTAACTTTTTACTAAGTTCACTCGGGCATTACTTCTGTATGAATGCTAATATCAAATTCTATACATATTTCATTTACGAGGCATGTAACCAACAAATAATCATTTTAACACCTTGTATTATTTCCATACAACCAATATTTATATGAATTTACAATTTAGTCCAATCATTTAGAGATAAATTGGTTGTAAGAGACTGAACCAACAAAATTAAAGTCAATAAAATATCCATCAAACTATCATGACATAGAAATCAAAATTAACTCCCCTTTAACATTATTCTCGTAATAATCCAAAGCAAGCACGTAATAAAGAACAATTAAGTTGTGACCCCACAATCTGATCGCATGCTATATGTAACAACTCATATTTTGGTAGTACTAGAAACGAAAGTTTCGGAATCTTAATTTCATCACATGAGTCAATAGACTATTATTTAATCATGTTTATTAGTTGGGGTTAAATAGAATTTAATGAGATTAAGAAATTTCGATGATTTAGATATTTATTGGTGAGTATGGATTTAATTGAAAAGGGTCATTAAAATTAGTAAAACATATCAAATTACTTTGATGGATTAAGAGATTAAGAAGTTAAGGTATTAAAGTGGTAAATTAACCAAAAATAACGTTAGTGGATATGATAGTGGTAGGTTGTAATGAAATTTTAATTAATTAATAAGGTTAAAATAGTAAAATGATAACCAAATGAAAATAAAGGTAAACAAAAAAAAGAAAAAAAAGGGGTCATCTTCCTAATATCCTTGGACCACCGAAATTGTAAGAAAAAAATAAAAAGAAAAAGACATTGAAAAAGCTTGGTTTGGCCAGGGAGAAAAATTCTTGCATGGTAGGTAAAATGTGCTTCATTTTTCATTGATTTTTATGTTTTTGGATTCATCTTATAGCTTAGTCTATCTTCTCTAAAGGGTTATTTTGTAAATGGGTAAATGGTTAGAGGATTGCCATGAGAATGGTTGTATTTTCTTGTGAATTTAGTTGATGAAATACTAAGCTTGTAGATGAATTAAAATTATTTTATAATTAATTGGAATGAAATAGTGAATTAAGGACTTGTATACGGGAATAGGAAAATTTTCTATTTATTTGATATCAATGTTAAATGTGGTTTGGAGTTGATTTTGGAAGAAATTGGGCAGCATGAAAAATTTGTAATTTTAGCTTAATAGTATGTTTAGAAAATATTGAATTAAATGGGTGATTGTTGATGTTGAGAATTAATATGTGTTATGAAGTTGATAATGAGTATTAGGGAATTATGGATAAATGTTCCTTGATGATAAAAGTTGTTATATTAATTGAATTGTTAATTTTAGATCAAGGAATGAGTGGAGCGATTGATAACCAGGGAAAACAGAAAGTTGTCGAGTGATCGTCTAGTCTCCAAAAAGCACTCGTAAAACGATAAGTTCGTATCCTCGAACTTAACATTTCTTCTATTCACTTATTGATTTAATTGTTAATTTCTTTAATTGTTACTTAAATTCTTGTTACATGAAAATAGTCTCTTATATATGTGATCAAATGATGATGTGATTGAGAAATGAGGAAATGGTGTAAATGAATCACTATTTATTTTGTCGGTTTCTCCAGCTAACGCTGGGCGCAATACTGTTGGTTAATCCAACTAGAATTGGGCTCACTAATTATTTTGTCAGTTTATCTGACTAGTGTTGGGCACACATTCGTCGTGTTATCCGATTAGCATTGGGAACAATACCGTTGGTTAATCAAACTAGAGCTGGGCTTACTTTTAATATCGTTGGTTTATCTGACTAGCACTGGGCGCAAATTCTTTTGCGGTTTAGCCGCTATACAATGGGTGCCATGAATTGACGGAATCATATGACGAAGTTGGACAAAACCTTAGAGAAGGTTGGTTAAGAAGTACCATTACATAAGAAGTACATATATATGTATATATTTATGTACATATATGGATATTTGAAGATAGGTGTTATAATTTGAGCTATGATATTGAAGTTCCTAAGTAAATGCAATTACTTTGAGATATGTGTGTGTGTGTGTGTGTGTGTGTGTATGGAAGTTTTCTAATGTAAATCAATTTCTCATGATTTCAGGTTAGGTTATTAATAGATTCGAACTCAACATCTCATTAGAAATCCTGTACTCCATGTCAATGAAGTTCTTTTTTGTTATTTTGGCATGTACCTAGGATGTCTATAAATATTTAGGGATCTTTAGGGAATAGATAATTGTGTGAATATTGCTTGCATGGAATTTAGTTTGAATGTTTTGATTTATATAGTAACTTTTGATAATCATGTTAGTATATATACAAAGTATAATGAAGTGGAATGAAATGTACATGGTTTTATATGGTATATATTTTGAAATTGTTGATTTGTGAGGTTAATTGTTTGATATGCTTAAAATGATTGATTCTAGTGAATGTTGAATTAGATAGAATTGTAATGTTATAAAGATGTTGGAATGGTGCATATGGTTGTATTCTTTTTCTTTATGCTAGATTAAGTTGATTGATGTTGGCATTTAAGTTGTAGCGTTATGAAGATTGCCTATAACATGCTGAGAATGTATTCTACAACATCTGAGGAAATTCTTATGGTAACTCATACAATAATAGAACTCAACAGCCTTGGGGAAATCAGAATGCATCCACATATAGATATGAAAATTCCTCACATCAAGAGAATTATAGACAAGGGAGTTGCAATAACAATCAATAGTAGAACTATAATCATAATGCTCAGGTAAATTCGTATCTTGATCAAATGCAGGCACGTAGCCAGATGCAATCACAAGCTAGAATGCAGCAACAACAAATTGCACTGCCACATATGCAAGGACAGTATCAGCAACAACAGCAACAATTTTCTCAACAAAGATTAAATCCTATGGCTACTCTTGAAGCATTGATGCGAGAGCATATTATGCGAATTGAAGCAATCGTTCAAGGCAATTCTTCTTCTATCCGTGCATTAGAAGCCTAGTTAGGACAATTGGCTTCTAATCTGAGTACAAAATCACTAGGCACTTTGCCTAGCGACATTGAAAATTCGACGCAGAAGGGGAAGGAGCATTGTAAGGCTATTACGCTGCGGAGTGAAAAACAAATTGTTGACCCAAGCAGAAATTTCAACCAAGAACATGTCGATGCATCTGAGCCACAGCAACAAGGAGAAGTTGAATCTGACGAGAACCCAGCAGAAATAAATGAGGAGGAACCACCTGTAGTGACCTCTATGCCTATAATTCGCCCAACAAAGACGTCGACGCAACTGCCTATGTCAATCAACAGATTATTCCACAACAACCCACTGACACTATACTTTTACCATTTCTACAGAGATTTAAAGAGAAAGACCATAATAGGGATTATCAGAAGTTTGTTTCTACTTTGAAGCAATTACACTTTAACATACCTGTTGTAGATGCTCTTGTGCAAATACCCAACTATGGGAAATTCATGAAAGAGTTGCTATCAAAGAAGAAAAAGTTGTCAGAAATCGAGACGATTGCACTAACAAAAGGGTGCGACGCTGTGCTAACAAATAAGTTGCCACCAAATATGAAAGACCCTAACAGCTTCACAATCCCATGCTCCATTGGAACCTATTATCTAGGTAAAGCCTTATGCGATCTAGGAGCTAGTTTTAACCTTATGCCTTTGTCCACTTTCAGGAAGTTAGAAATTGGATCTATGAAACCCAATGCGATGACATTACAGCTTGTGAACAGATCTTTAGCACAACTTGAAGGCCAGATTAAAGATGTCCTCGTTCACGTTGATAAGCTCGTGTTCCTTGTCGACTTTATCATCATTGACTACGAAGCAGATAAGGAGGTGCCCATCATCTTGGGATGCCTATTTTTAGCAATGGGACGCACGTTTATTGATGTTTTCAAGGGCGAGCTCATTATGTATCATAATGATGAGCATGTTACTTTCAATGTGTTTGAAGGAGCTCTATCTACAAGTAAAGAGCAATTTCACTACATTAATGTGCTGGACGAGGTAAATATAGAAGAATTTAATGAACGAAGTTCAACAATTCCAGATGAAGATGCAGTGACAACCATCGATGATATCCTAACTGAATGCGACCACAGAGCTGAGGCTAATAGTTGTGAGCTGAAACAGGGTTGGCAATTAGAATCCTTGGATTTGTCCAATAGGTTGATCCCTCTGTTTAAACCATGAATCGAACAAGCCCCAACCTTGAAGTTAAAGCTATTACCGATGCATTTAAAGTATGTCTTTCTAGGTGATAATGACACATTACCTATGATTATCAGCGTAAGCCTTAATGCGAGTCAAGAAGAAAAACTTATCGTAATTTTGAAGCAATACAAATGAGCCATAGCCTGGAGCATTGCATACATCAGAGGAATTAGTCCCTCTTTTTTCATGCACAAGATCAGGCTGAAAGATGAAGGGAAGCAATCCATTGAGCAACAGCAAAGGCTTGATGAGAAAATGAAAAAGGTAGTGAAAAAGGATATTATTAAGTGGGTGGATGCGGGCATCATCTACCCCATTTCAGATAGCACATGGGTAAGCCCTGTCCAATGTGTGCCCAAGAAAAACGGCATCACAGTGGTGAGTAATGATAAGAATGAGCTGATCCCTACTCGCATTGCTACTGGTTGACGAGTATGTTTGGATTATCGTCGTCCCTATAACATTTTATTTTTAATTTTAGGGGCTTAAGTGGAAAATTTGAGAAGTTAAAGGTTTAATTTATAATTTAAGGTAAATTTGTGGACTCGATTGAAGTTTGGGGGGAATTTGTGGGTTAATTTGGGAAACTTTAGGACTAGATTGTATTGTGTGTGAGGTTTATGGGCAATTTAGAAACCCTAGTGTTGTCTAGGAACCTCTTAGCAAATGACCCATTTTTATTGGGTATTTAAGCCTAATTTTGACCTTTTATTTTTCCATTCCATCTTCTTTAGTGCCGAAAACTCCTTCCTTCTCTCCCTCTTTATTTTTTCGATCACCTCCGATGAAGCCTCTCTCGCCGTTCGTGTTCATCATCGCCACCACCAAAGTACTCCCCTTTATCTCGCTTATCAAACCCACACCTCATATTCCCTTCATTAATCGTCGTTCGTGTGTTTCAAGAGCAAAACCTTTTTGCCGTTTACTCTTTGGTGGTCCATTCGTAAATCAGTCGCTTTTGGGCGTATGTAAGTTGAAAACATGTGTTAAGGGCTTCATTTTGGGGTTGGTTGTGGTGGTTTCGGCAAAACAACGTACGTGGTGGTGGAGGATTAGTGCCATCAATGGAGGTGTTAAAACCCTAAGTTCTTTGTTTGTTGATTATGATGTGGGCTAAAACACTTACCAAAGCCCAAACCTCAAACTTAAGTAAACCCAATTTTTAGCCAATGACAAACCCAAACCCTTTTGATTCAAACCAACCCAAATAACCCTAAACCCAAGTCGAACCAAGCCCAAACCAAACCTTAAACCAATTCTGGTTAACCCGACCCGAATCCATTGACCCGACCCGTTGATAGTTGACCGTTGACTTTTGACTTTTTAGGTTGACTATTGATTTTTTTAGGGAAACTTTAACGTACCATTTATCGATGTTTTGAGCCCGTTTTCACTGTTTGTTTTGTCAAATTCAAACTCGAAAGCCTCGTTTTGACTATTTTATCCTTAATTTCGTACTTGGAGTTATTCAAAGATTTAATTTCGGAAATCTAATGTGAGGTATTTGTGTTTAGGTGATCAAGACTTTGAGGCTGAAGATTTACCTCCTCCTCCACCAGTGCAACCTACTCTTGCACCAGTTTCGAGAGTTACACGTGAGTTATTTAGTTAGTTTTGTGTTTAATTGATGGCTTAGGAATGATATTAATATTTAGTTATGTTTGTAGGATCGAGTCCTGTTAGACCAGGTACTCGAGTAGTACGTGGTGGACGACCTCCTCGTTGTTAGAGTTTTTGCTTCCTAGATGTGTGTTTCTAATTGTAACATAACCTAATGTTTGAGGTGTGTGTAATATGTGATTGTATGTCGTGTTGTGGTATTTTGTTAAATGTGATGATTTTGTTGAGATGAGAGATTGGTATGATTGCTGTTGAGTTGTGTAACGTATGTTGATAATGTCATGCATATATACAGAGCATGTGGCTGATTGATAGTTATTGTGAATATTCTATTATGTATTGAGATATATATATATGTATGTATGTATGTATGTATATATATATATTATGAGAAATATTATGAGATTGAGACTAATATTAAATTGAGATAATTATGTAATCATACCACTATGTGTTCATGGGGTGGGATTGTATGGTGGAAGACGTGGTTATGATTCCTTTAAATGGTTAATATAAATACTACACTGCGATTGGTGATGATTGGTTGGGAAAGGGTTCTGGGGAACCTTTTAATTGTGTTGGTGTGTTGGAGTATGGGTGCATTGCATTGTGCATGTGATTGAAGCATGATTTGTGGTTAATTTTTGAGTTATAAATTGTTGTGGTATGTTATACTAGGTTGCTTGTACTTTAGAGATACATTGAGCTTTATAGCTCACTTCCCTACAGTTTCCTTTACAAATACTCGAGGTATAGGTGACTTGGTACCCGGAGGCATAATTATAAACGTGTTTTATTTTAACTTATTATTTTATTTTATCCTATTATTTTATTTTCAGGTATTTATTATACTTTATTATTTATTATTTTATTTGGGATGTAAGTTGATTTTAATTTTGAGGATTTTGGTATTTATTTTGAAAGTTAATTATTTTATCTTAAGTATATATATGTATGTATGTATGTATGTATGTGAATAATTGTGAATTATCAAATTACGTGTAGGTATAATTACGTAAATAATCTTCTGTATCCGATCTTATGTCTTTGGCCGAGTAAAGGGGGTTACATTTAGTGGTATCAGAGTTGAGTTCAACCCACAAACTATGAGGCTCTCTGGACATTATTTAAAAATTTTTGGAGTTAAATGGAGATTTTTTTAAAATAAATTAATTAGTTATAAAATAATTTTTGTTTATATTGTATATATATATTTAAATTGTGATTTTTTTTCTAAATCTCAGGTACTAATTCTTACCTTAGTACTTTTTACTTATGTTGATAGATAGTATGCCACCATGTAAGAGTGCTAAACTTACGATTGGTCACGGCCAAGGTCGAGGCCATGGTCGTACTACTAGGGCCGTTAGTGACCCTACTTCTGTAATTAAGCTTGAGGTGGATGTAGATGAATTACCATATGTTGAGGAGGATAAGCTGCTCGTAGGTGTTGAGGGTCAGCAAGCTGTTAGAGGAGACTTACCTGTTGAGGAAGCTCTTGAAGAAGATGTGCCTGACATTGGGGATAGTGAGACCGTGGAGTTGGATAGTGCCATAGTTGTCGGGAATTATTGAGATTACTCCGTGGATCTGTTGAGGGTCAGTTTGAAGGTCCGAGGAGGCCTATTTCTACCGATTTTATAACTGTTGGGATGAATGTATTTGAGGGTAAGACTGGTACGAATGCTTCTGTTGCTGAGTATTGGTTGAAGGATCTTCAGAGATTGTTTGTAGAGATAAATTATCCCGCTGGGAAAAAGGTTAGGGCTGCTATGTCTTTGTTGAAGGGTAAGGACAAAAATTGGTAGGATACTATGAAAGAGTCTACTTTTACTGGTCAGGCCACTTGGGATTATTTTAGGGAGGTCTTTTAAGATCTTTATATGGGTGTGGAGTTCCTTGATAAGTGTAGGGATTCATGAATTTAAGGTAGGGAGGCATGTTTGTTAATGACTATGAGATTGAGTTCTTGAGGTTGGTTCGTTATGCATCTTGTTGGTTACTAATGAGAAAGAAAAGTGTGATTGGTCGAGTAAGACCTGCTGAGAGTTTGGAGGCTCGTAATAAGGCTTAGAGGGCTCAAGATAAGGAGCGTAGTAAGAAGCCAGCAGGCACACCAATTCATTCGGTTTCTGGTGGTCTTTCTGTTAAGAGGCCTATAGAGGAGGCAACTCAGCCTAGTTATTCGAGGGTGAGGCCGACAGTTTTGGCAGCACCTGTGGGTAGTGTTGGTGGCTCCACTGGTCCTCATCCTTTGCATCTCTATTCTTATTGCAACAAAAGACATGAACGCGAGTGTTGGAGGAAGATTGGGGCATGTTTTAGGTGTGGCTCACAAGAGCACTTCTTTAGAGATTGTCCCCATCCTTCTACTGTTTCATTTGTGCAGAGTCAGTCTCAAGCTTCGGTTCAGGCTCCTGCTTAAGGTAAATGGTAGGTTAGATTGTTTGCTTCGGGTTCAGCTACTACAGGTAGATCGGTTCAGAGTGGTGGAACAGCTAGATCTGGGGCAAGATAGCCCGAGTTAGTGTATGCGACTAGGAGGCATGAGAAATGTGATGAGCTTGATGTCATACCGGGTACCTTTTCTATTCACTTTATTCCTTATTTTGCTTTGCTTGATAATGGTTTGACACTTTCCTATGTGGCTAGTGCACTGTCGTGAGGTCTTAAGATTGCTGTGGAAAATGTTGAGTCTGCGGTTACTGTTCAAATTCCTATGGGTATTTTTGTAGAGGTTAATAAGATATATCGTTATTGTCCTCTAGTGATCCAAGGGGAAATCTTTCCTGCCAATTTATTGGAGTTAGCATTCAGTGAGTTTGATCTCATACTTGGAAAGGATTGACTTTTTAAGTATCGAGTTAACTCGGATTGTGAAAGAAGGCGGGAAATTTTGAGAACTTCTGATAACCAGCAGATAACTCTAATTGGTAAACGTAGAGGGTTTCTATCTAATGTGATCTCAGCCCTTAAAGCCGAAAAGATGATCAGGAAGGGGTCCATGGCTTATCTGGCTTACATCCTAGATCCAAGGTAATTAGATTTTAGGATTGAAAAGATTCGAGTAGTAAGGGACTTCCCTGATGTATTCCCAAAAGAGTTGCTTAGTATGCCACCTAAATGTGAAGAGGTTGAGTTTGGCATTGAGGTCTATCCCGATTCGACTCCTGTGTCTATGGCACCTTATCAAATGGTACCTAAGGAACTCAAGGAATTAAAGGTACAATTGCAAGAACTGTTGGATAGGGGTTTTATACAACCTAATGTATCACCTTGGGGAGCACCAGTTCTATTTGTAAAGAATAAAGATAGGACACTTCGATTGTGTATTAATTATCGGAAGCTGAATAAGTTGATGATTAAGAATAAACACCCGTTGCCTCGTATTGATAATCTATTCGATCAGTTTCGAGGAGCTATTGTGTTCTCTAAGATAAACCTAAGATCTGGGTATTATCAGTTTAAGGTGAAAGATTTTGATGTGTTCAAGATAGCTTTTCGAACTCATTATAGGCACTACGAGTTTTTGGTGATGCCCTTTGGGTTAACTAATGCTCCTGTTGCTTTCATGGACATGATGAATAGGGTGTTTCAACCCTACTTGGATCAGTTTATGGTGGTGTTTATAGATGATATCCTGGTTTAGTCTAAGTCTAAGGTTGAGCATAAGGAGTATCTTAGAATTATTCTGCAAACCTTGAGAGAGAAACAACTTTATGCTAAGTTTAGCAATGTGAATTTTGGCTTTCAGAGGTTATATTTTTGGGGCATATAGTTTTTACCGAGGGTATTCGTGTGGATCCCAAGAAGATTGAGGCTATTATGGGCTGGAAGCAACCTAAGAATGTTCCTGAGATTCGTAGTTTCTTGGGTTTAGCTGGCTATTATCGGAGGTTTGTTGAGGGTTTTTCGATTATTGCTACACCTTTGATTAAGCTTCTAAGGAAGTATGTTCCATTTGTTTGGTCTAAGGCTCAAAAATCTAGTTTTGAAAAATTAAAGTCTATGTTGACTCAAGAACCGGTTCTGATCCAACCTGAGCCTGAGAAAGTTTATACTGTTTATAGTGATGCTTTTCACACGGGATTGGGATGTGTGCTAATGCAAGAGGAAAGTTTGTGGCTTATGCGTCTCATTAGTTGAAACCACATGAGGTTAATTACCCTACCCATGACCTTGAACTGATGTGGTAATCTTTGCTCTTAAAATTTGGAGAAACTATCTGTAACATCTGCGTTTTTGAAACGGAGTTGGAACAATACTAGAGTTGAATCAAGAATTAGAACATGTAGTTAAAATAAGAAGATTAGGAAAACTTAAAGATTAATTAGTAATTGTGTGAAAGAAGGAAGGACTAAATAAAAATTTAGCCAAAATGAATTATAATTCGTTATGGGAATTATAGTGATTAAGGAGGGGCAAAAGAGTAATTTGGTGGAAGATATTTTTTGAGGCAATGAATTGGGCCAAAGTGTAAAGTTGGATGGCCCAGGGACTAAAAGTGCAATTTTACCATTTTATTAAAGAGAGATATTTTTGAAGAAAAGTCTAGAGAAATTGAGAGATGAAAAATCAATTAAAAGATGAGAATATCATCTTTTCTTCTCATAACCAACCGTCCATGCCTATATCCCCTTTTTTCCAACTTTTGCTTTTATTTCAATTAAGTCTTTCCACCATTGTTAAACCTTTCAAGCTTCAAAATCTTCCATTTTCTTTGAAATTTCTTTAAGAAAGGCATAGAAGGAAGTTAGTAGTCACCTTAGTTTCCTTGTAGAGCTCACTTTGAAGGGTTAAAGTGTGTAGGGAGTGAATTAGAATTTTGGGGTTTCATGAACAAAGGTAAGAAATGATTAAATTCTCATGATATACATGTGTATTTTGATAATTTAGCATGAAAATCATTGAATTTTAGCTTATAGCTAATATGTGTGTTTATATGAAATTGAAGAAAAAGGAAAGAGGGACAATGATCAAATTGAAGACAAGGGAAAAGAGAAGAACAAGGAGTAAGAAGAGAAGAATATCAACCTTTTGTTGTAAGTACTACAAGAGTTTTGAATTATAGTTTACCTTTTCTAATGGTATATGCATTATTAGCATAAAAATTGTTATATAGGTACATAGTATGAATATCTACAATGATGAAATGAAGGGATTAATTGTGATAAAATGAATAGAATGATATTTATAATTATAAGAATGGTAATTATGTGTGATTGAGTAAAACAGCTTGGACAGAACAGAGGATTAACTTCAAAAATTCACCAAAAATTGTATATAATGAGTCAAGGGTCAAATTAAATATGTAATTAAAGCTTATTGAGTTTAGTTTCATATGGAAGAAATAGTGAAAGAAAAGTAATTGCACATTTTGAGATATACTAGTTTTTGTGTAACAAGGTCAAAGTATATTCGAGTTCCCCTGTTCTGACTTTGAAAAATCATAGAAAAATGTAAAAAAATTATTAGAGACTGAAATATTTGTAGTTAAATTCTTAATGAGTCTATTTTCAAAATAAATAGATGAAAAAATTGTTAGATCCCTGTATTAAAAGATAATTAATTTTTAGTATGGAAAGGTCGAAACTGTCAGGCTACAGAGGAGGAGTAAATTGAAAGAATTTACTGTACAAATTGGCTAAAGTAAAAATTCTAAAATTTTTATGGTAAAAGATATTTGAGTCTAATTTCAGAATCATCAAGCGAATTATAATTTTGAATTCTGTAGCTCAAGATATAAATAATTTAGTGATTGTGACACAAGTGAACAACTTTGAAAATTATTGTGAAAATAAAAGTAAGAGGTATATGATGATGAATATGTGAGGAAAAATATATGTGTGAAATATTATGTGGTTAATTATAAAGATTGATTGTGTGATTAATTGGTGAAATTGTGGATTTATTTGAGGAAATAAAGGTGAGAAATACATGATTATGTATAATGTGAAGAGAAATGTAAATGTGACAAATAAATTGTGAATAATGAGGTTAAATGAGATTATGCCCATGTAGATGAATTAGAACCGCTGTATATTTATTGGCATGCCATTAAGGAGCATTAGTGCACTCTCTGATTAGCACTGTGTGTGCTCTCTATTCAGTACTGTATGTGCTCTCTGTTTAGCACGTCTCATGCTCTCTGTTATTAGCACTTCGTGTGCTCTCTGATTAGCACTTTGTGTGCTCAGTACTTTGTGTACTCTTTATTTAGCACTTTGTGTGCTCTCTGTTGCCCAGCAGTTATGTGCTCTTTGTTTAGTACTTTGGTACTCTCCGTTTGTTCCGTTTATCTAATAAGTTTTATAGAAGTCTACTATGGGCTAAGTGGATAAATAAGCTAAGTGAGTTATGGTTAAGAAAGCTATGATGGCTAAATTGTGAAAAGTGAAAGAATGTGCACATTATGACATTAAGGTAAGTGAAATGATGAATACATGAAAGATAAGTACTATATGTGTATGTGTAATTAAATGTTTATAATTAAGTGAACTAATGTGGTTGAAATGACTAAGTTGTAAAAAAAAAAAAAGAATGAAAATGTAAAATCTACCATTGAGGTAAGTTGGAATATGAGAATGAATGTGTGTTATGGTGACATTAAGGTAAGTTAAAAGGTTACATGCAAGAAATGTTAGAAATTTTATACACATGAGTATTTAAATGTTTGATAAAATTAAGTAATAACTAAATAATCATCTATTATGCTTGTAGTGCTTACTAAGTCTTCACCGGCTTAACGCGTTTATTTTAACACGTAGGTACAAATAGCTACGAGAAGTTAAAGCTAAGCTAGGGGACCTCTCATCACATCACTCTTGGAAGATTTCAAGTACTTTATTTTGAAGTAAAATGGCATGTACAAATGGTATTACTTGATGTTCTTAATGAATGGGTTTCATATGTTGTTTTTGAAACTTTATATATATATATATTGAAAGAAAAATTTTATTGTATTCATTTTTAACTCTCTGACACTATATGTAACACTCTTATACCGGGTTTATATGTATGAACTGGGTTTAGAGGTGTTACACTATCTCTATGGGGAGAAGTGTTACGTCTTCACTGATAATAAGAGCTTAAAATATTTGCTCACTCAGAAAGAGCTTAACTTGAGGCAACGTCGTTGGTTGGAGTTACTTAAAGACTACGACTGTGAGATTAAGTATCACCTTGGTAAGGATAATGTGGTTGTTGACACCATAAGTCGTAGTGCTGTGACTAAACTTAGTGCTTTATCTGCCAGAATGAGTTTGTTTGAGGATAACAGTCTTTTAACTAAACTTCGAGTTATTCCCACTTTACTCTCGGAGATTAAGGCTGATCAGGCTAGTGATCCATATCTAGATTACTGTATGAGAGAAATGGAAGTAGGTATATTTGTGGACTTCTCCATGGATTAGAATGGTGTGTTATGCTTCCGAGGTCGATACTATGTTCCGAAGAATTTTGGGATTAAACAGATTATTCTCCGTAAGGCACATGATAGCCCTTATTCCATGCATCCTGGTAGAAATAAGATGTATAAGAATCTTTGTGAGAGGTACTGCTAGAAGGGATTAAAGAGAGATGTTGTTAATTTTGTGTCGAAGTGTTTGACTTGTCAGAAAGTCAAGGCTGAGCATCAGTTTCCTTCTGGATTACTTCAACCGATTGAGATTTCGTAGTGGAAATGGGAACGTGTGACTATGGATTTTGTGAGTGGTCTTCCTTTAACACCATTCAAGAAAGATTCAGTTGGGTGATTGTGGATCGACTTACTAAATCCGCACATTTCATTCTAGTTAGGGTTAACTATCCTTTGACCAAGTTAGCTTGACTCTACATTTTTGAGATAATTCACCTTCATGGGGTCCCTTTGTCTATCATTTTTTATGGAGATTCGAGGGTTACTTCGAAATTTTAGGAATCTTTGCATCGTGCTTTGGGTACTCGGTTAAACTTCAGTACTGCTTACCATCCGCAAATTGATGGTCAATCCAAGCATGTGATTCAGGTTTTGGAAGACATGTTGAGGAGTTGCATGATTGAGTATCAAGGTAGTTAGGAGGAAATTTTACTACTGGCAGAGTTCGCTTACAATAGCAATTATCAAGCCAATATTAAGATGGCTCCTTACGAGGCTTTGTATGTGCGCAAGTGTCGCACTCCTTACGAGGCTTTGTATGGGACCAGATATTATTCACGAGTCTAAAAAGACTGTTAGATTGATTTGTGAGAGGCTTAAGGCTGCTTTTTACAGATAGAAGTCTTATGTAGACCTGAAGCATCGAGATATTGAGTTTAGTATGGGTGATGAGGTTTTCTTAAAGGTATCTCCGTCGAAGAAGGTGCTTAGGTTTGGACGGAAAGACAAATTGAGTTATCGTTCCTTATCGGGTGCTTCGTCGAGTGAGACCGGTTACCTATCAGCTTGAGTTATCGCCTGAGCTTGAGCGGATTCATAATGTCTTTCTTGTCTCCATGTTAAGACGTTATCATTTGGACTTATCTCATGTTGTGCCTATTGAGATGGTCAAGGTTCGTCCTGATTTGAGTTTTTAAGATGAAAAGGTTTTTAAGAGTAAGACCATTAAGATGGTTAAGGTCTTGTGCCGCAACCATGGTTATGAGGAGGCTACTTGGGAGCCCAAAGTTGTCATTAAGGCCTAGTATCTACATCTTTTTGGTCCAGGTAAATTTTGAGTTCGAAATTTTTGTTAATAAGGGAGAGTTGTAACATTCTATTTTTATTTTAGGGGCTTAAAAAGTGGAAAATTTGAGAAGTTAAAGGTCTAATTTATAATTTAAGGTAAATTTATGAACTTAATTGAAGTTTGAGGGGAATCTGTGGGTTAATTCAGGAAACTTTAGGACTAGATTGTATTGTGTGTGAAGTTTAACCCTAGTGTTGCTTAGGTTCCTCTGAGCAAATGACTCATTTTTGTTGGGTATTTAAGTCTAATTTTGACCATTTATTTTCTCATTCCATATTCTCTGTTGCCGAAAACTCCTTCTTTATCTCCCTCTTTATTTTTCTGGTCACCTCCGACAAAGCCTCTCCCACCGTTCGTGTTCATCACCGACACCACCAACGTACTCCCTTTTGTCTCGCCTATCAATCCCACACCTTATATTCCCTTAATTAATCACCATTTGTGTGTTTCAAGAGCAAAACCTTTCGTCTGTTTGCTCTTTGGTGGTCCATTCATAAATCAATAACTTTTGGGTGTAGGTAAGTTAAAAACATGTGTTAAAGGCTTCCTTTTGGGGTTGGTTGTGGTGGTTTCGACAGTCAAACACTGTGCGTTGTGGTGGAGGATTGCTGCCGCCAATGGGGGTGTTAAAACCCTAGGTTCTTTGTTTGTTGATTATGAAGTGGGCTAAACACTTACCCAAGCCCAAGCCTCAAGCCTAAGTAAACCCAATTTTTAGACAATGACAAACCCAAACCCTTTTGTTTCAAACCAACCCAAATAACCCTAAGCCCAAGTGGAACCAAGCCCAAACCAAACCTTAAACCAATTCTGGTTGAGCCGATCCGAATCTGTTGACCCGACTCATTGACTGTTAACCGTTAACCGTTGACCATTGACTTTTTTCGAGAAACTCTACCTAACCATTTTTTATCGTTTTAAGTCCGTTTCTGCTATCCGTTTTGTCAAATTCAAACTCAAAAGCCTTGTTTTGACAATTTTATCTTTAATTTCGTACTTAAAGTTATTCAAAGATTTAATTTGGGAAATTGAATGAGAGGTATTTGTGTTTAGGCAATCATGATTCCGAGGCTAATGATTTACCTTCTCGTTCACCAGTACAACCTACTCCTGCACCAGTTCCGAGAGTTACATGTGAGTTATTTAGTTAGTTTTATGTTTAATTGGTGGCTTAAGAATGATATTAATATTTAGTTGTGTTTGTAGGATCGAATCCTGTTAGACCAGGTACTTGAGCAGTGCGTGGTGGACGACCTCCTCGTCGTTAGAGTTTCTACTTCCTAGAGGTGTGTTTCTAACTATAACATAACCTAATGTTTGAGGTGTGTGTCATATGTGGTTGTATGCTATGTTGTGGTATTTTGTTAAATGTGATGATTTTGTTGAGATGAGAGAATGGTATGATTACTGTTGAGTTGTGTAATATATGTTAATAATGTCATGCATATATACAGAGCATGTGGCTGATTGATAGTTATTGTGAATATTCTACTACGTATTGAGATATATATATATATATATATATATATATATATATATATATATATATATGAGAAATACTATGAGATTGAGATTGAGATTAAATTGAGTTAATTATATAATCATACCGCTATGTGTTCATAGGATAAGATTGTATGGTGGAAAACATGGTTATCATTCCTTTAAACGGTTGATATAAATATCACATTGCGATTGGTGACAATTGGTTGAGAAAGGGTTCTGGAGAACCTTTTCACTGTGTTGGTGTGTTGAAGTATGGGTGCATTGCATTGTGAATGTGATTGTAGCATGATTTGTGGTTAATTTTTGAGTTATAAATTGTTGCAGTATGTTATACTAGGTTGCTTGTATTTTAGAGTTACACTGGGCTTTATAGCTCACTTCCTTATAGTTTCCTTTAC
This sequence comes from Kokia cookei, assembly GCA_039519145.1. Taxonomy (NCBI): domain Eukaryota; kingdom Viridiplantae; phylum Streptophyta; class Magnoliopsida; order Malvales; family Malvaceae; genus Kokia; species Kokia cookei. The sequence goes on from CM076909.1 coordinate 16,634,456, forward strand.
AGATACTCGAGGTATAGGTGACTTGGTACCTGGAGGCATAATTATAAACTTGTTTTATTTTAACTTATCTTATTATTTTATTTTCGAGTATTTATTATACTTTGTTATTTATTATTTTATTTGGGATGTAAGTTGATTTTAATTTTAGGGATTTTGGTATTTATTTTAGAAGTTAATTGTTTTATCTCAAGTATAAATTATATATAAATGTGAATGATTATGGGTTATCGGATTGCGTGTAGGTATAATTACGTAAATAACCTTCTAGATCCAATCGTATCTCTTGGGCTGGGTAAAGGGGGTTACAATCTCAATGCGACCATAAAGAAGGATCACTTTCCACTACCATTCATTGATCAGATGTTGGATAGGGTAGCTGGTAAAGCTTATTATTACTTCCTAGATGGCTACTCTGGAAATAATCAAATTGCCATTGCGCTAGAAGATCAAGCAAAAATCACGTTTACATACCCATTTGGAACCTTTGCCTTCTGACGTATGCCATTTGGATTGTGCAATGCACCAGCCACGTTCTAGAGGTGTATGATGGCTATCTTCTCGGTCATGATTGAAGATTCATTAGAGGTATTCATGGACGACTTCTCTGTATATGGGCAGAATTTTGACCAATGCGCCGACAATCTGGCAAAAGTATTGAAAAGATGTGAGGACACAAATCTAGTACTAACTGGGAAAAATGTCATTTCATGGCAACTGAAGGCTTTGTCCTTGGTCATCGAATATCATGTTAGGGCATTGAAGTGGACAAAACAAAGGTAAAATCATTGAGAAATTGCCACCACCCATGAATGTCATAGGAATAAGAAGCTTTCTTGGGCACGCTGGTTTTTATAGGAGATTTTTTCGAGATTTTTCCAAGATTTTCAAACCATTATACTCGTTGCTAGAGCAGAATAAAAAGTTTGTGTTTGATGACACATGTCTAGACGCATTTGTCATAATAAAGAAGTAGCTAGTACAAGCTCCAATTTTCGTCACACCAGATTAGACGCAACTATTTGAATTAATGTGTGACACGAGTGATTTTGTTGCAGGTGCTATGCTAGGACAACGCAAGGAGAAGGTATTTCACTCAATTTGCTATGCTAGTAAAACCTTAACTGAAGCACAGGTGAACAATACAACTATTGAGAAAGAATTATTAGCCATAGTTTTTGTATTTGACAAGTTTCATTCATACCTTATCGACGTAAAAATTACAGTGTACACAGATCATTTTACATTGAGATACCTTTTTACGAATAAAGACCCCAAACCAAGATTGATCAGATGAATCCTGCTCTTTTGATAATGAAATTAGAGATAGGAAAGGATCCGAGAATCAAGTAGCAAACCACTTGTCTCGCTTGGAAGTTGAAAGTGAGGATGAGAATAAATCCCAAATTGTAGACGCATTTCTAGATGAGCAATTATTTTATGTCGACGCATCTCCATGGTATACAGATGTCGTTAATTATCTTGTTTGTGGGAAGCTACTCTTGAGTGCCACTGGTTACAAGAAGATTAAATTTATGTTCGATGTTGTGATGTATCATTAGAATGAGCCATACCTGTTCAAGGTATGCGCCGACAACATTATTCGTCATTGCGTTCCTGAAGAATAGATGACTTCCATCTTGAGACATTGCCATGATGCTCCCTGTGGAGGCCATTTTGGTGGAATGAGGATTGCTGCAAAGGTCCTATAATCAGGATTCTTTTGCGCCATATTGTTTCGAGATGCCCATAATTTTACGCAACAATACGCTATATGTCAATGCACAGGTTCTATATCTCGCCGCAACGAGATGCTCCAACAACTTATTATGGAGGTGGAGTTATTCGACATCTGGGGTATAGATTTTATGGGACCATTTCCAAACTCTTTTGGGAATGTGTATATTTTAGTTTTTGTTGACTTTGTCTCTGAGTGGATCGAGGAAATTACGGTTCCAAAGGATGATGCTCGAATGGTGTTAAAGTTCTTCCACACGTATATCCTCACAAGATTCGGAACACGTAGGGCATTAATAAGTAATCAAGGTACTCATTTTCACAATAACCAAGTGGCGACAGCCTTGAAACGATATGGTGTGAAGCATCGCATGACCACCACATACCATCCACAAACGAATGGCTAAGCGGAGGTTTTCAATCGATAAATTAAAAGTATCCTTGAGAAGGTGGTTAACCCATCTAGGAAAGATTGGTCTTCGTAGCTACATGATGTGTTGTGGGCACTTTGCACTGCATACAAAACCTCGTTGGGGATGTCGTAGTATCAATTAGTGTTTAGTAAATCCTGTCACCTGTCGATTGAACTTGAACATAAAGTCACGTGGGCGAACAAGCAGGTGAACATGGACTACGATGCTGCTGGACAAAAATGGTTGTTGGACACTTTCGAGCTGAAAGAAATTCGATGCACTGTGTATGAAAATACAACCATATACAAAGAAAAAACTAAGAGATGGCATAACACTATCATCATCTTACGGCGACAATTTAACCCTGGTCAGTTGATACTTCTATTTAATTCATGTTTGAAATTACATCCAGGTAAATTGCGCTCGAGATGGTCAGACCCTTTCAAAGTTGTAACACTCTAGAATTTTAGGAATTTAAGTGAGGCAATTATAAAATTTTAAGGGCCTATTGGGTAAAAATTCATTAATTGAGGAAGTTGGACTTATATGTGATGGGGTGAAAGTTCAAGGTCAATTTAAGAACCTTAGTTTACTCTAGGGACCCCTGTGGAAATAAACCATTTGTTTGAGTTTTTAAACACCCTAAACCCACTTTTTGAAACTCTTCTTCTACCATTTGCAAACCCATCTCTGTCGAAGTCACAAACTTTCCCTTCTCTCTCTTTTGTGTTTTTCGATCAACCTACGTTCAAAGTCGAACTTTGGTCCGTTGGTTACACCGTCTTCATCTTTCTTATCCTTGAGATTGTACGAGCAAAACCTTTTCTCCAAAACTTACCATTGTCGACGTCGTTCGTGGGTTCAAGACCAAGCCATTCAACCATTTGTTCTTGGTGGTTCCTTCGTGGTTCCGTTAGATTTTGGTGTGGGTGATCAAAATTTCGAGGCGAACGATTTACCTCCTCCACCTGTTCAACCCATTCCTGCTTCATTTTCGAGAGCTATAAGATCTAATTCCGTTAGACCGGGAACTTGTACAGTATGTGGTAGATAACCTCCTCGTCACTAGTGTTCTATTTGCTTGAGGTTTGTTTCTAACTATAATATACTTTAATGCATGTAATGTGGTTGAGGTTATATGATTTCATGTTGTTTGAGGTATGTTGATATTGAGATGGTTGTGTTGTGAAAAATAATAATGGTATGATAGATTGAGCTGTGAAAGTGTATGATGATAATGCTATGCATATATATATATATATATATATACCTTGAGCATGTGACGGGTAATTGTTGTGATTTTTCTACAGTGATTGTGATTCATGGGATATAATTGAGAATGAGTTTGAGGCAAAATACATATATATGAGAATCATGTGGTCATACCATTGTCTGTTCATGGGATAGGATTGTAAAGTGAAAGAAGTGGTTATCATTCCTTTTAAGGTTGATATTAAAACCATATTGCGGTTGATGACGTTGGTTGCGAAAGGGTTTTGGGGAACCTTTTCACTGTGTTGGTGTGATGGAGTATGGGTGCAATGCATTATACTTGTGTATGAAATATGATTTGTGGTTACCCTTTTGTGATTTAAATTGTTGTGTTGTTTTTTTTTTTTTAAATACATTAGGTTGTATGAACTTTAGAGACACACTGGGCTTTATAGCTCATACCTCCACAGTTCTTTACAGGTAATCAGGAATTAGGTGACTTGGTTTGTAACTATTCATTTTGGGTTGTAAATACAATTTATTTTGGGACTTTTGATATTTTATTTTTGGGAGTTTAATTAACTTATTTTATTTTTAATTATAGATTTAATATTTTATGTATGTATATTTATGTTTATCTTTAGGAATGAATGTGAGTGATTTTGGATTCTCGAGTTGGGTGTGGGTAAATTATTTTTAATTATAGATTTAAAATTTTGTGTATGTATATTTATGTTTATCTTTGGGACTTGAGGCAACGTCGTTGGTTGGAGCTACTTAAGGATTATAACTGTGAGATTGAGTATCACCCGAGTAAAGCTAATGTGGTTGTAGACGCCTTAAGTTGTAGTGTTGTGACTGAGTTAAGGGCATTGTTTGCCAGGATGAGTTTGTTTGAGGATAGTAGTCTTTTGACTGAACTCCGAGTTATTCTTACTTTGCTCTCGGAGATTAAGACTGAGCAAGTTAATGATCCTTATCTAGAGCACCGTAGGAGAGAGGTAAAGGGGGGTACATCTGTAGACTTTTCTGTGGATCAGAATGGTTTATTATGCTTTCGTGGTCGATACTGTGTTCCGAAGAATTCTATGATTAAGCAGATTATTCTCCATGAGGCTTATGATAGCCCTTTCTCCATGCATCCTAACAGAGATAAGATGTATAAGAACCTTCGTGACAGGTACTAGTGGAAGGGTTTAAAGAGGTTTAACTTGCTAGAAAGTTAAGGCCAAGCATCAGTGTCCTTTGGGGTTACTACAATTGATTGAGATTCCTCAGTGGAAATAGGAAATGGTGACTATAGATTTTGTGAGTGGTTTGCCCTTAACACCGTCCAAGAAAGACTCTATGTGGGTGGTTGTGGACTGACTCACTAAGTCCGTACATTTCATTCCAGTGAGGGTCGATTATCCTTTGAGTAAGTGAGCTCGACTCTACATCTCAGAGATAGTTCGTCTTCATAGGGTACCGTTATCTATCATCTCTGATCGAGATCCAAGGTTTACTTTGAGATTTTGGGAATCCTTACACTGTAATTTAGGTACTCAGTTAAACTTCAGCACTGCTTACCATCCGTAGACTAATAGTCAATCCGAGTGGGTGATTCAGGTCTTGGAGGACATGTTGAGAGGTTATGTGATTGAGTATCAAGTGAGTTGGGAGGATTTCTTACCACTGGTTGAGTTCGCTTACAATAATAGTTATCAAGCCATTATTAAGATGGCTCCTTATGAGGCTTTGTATGGGCGCAAGTGACGTACCCCTATCGGTTGGACTGAGTTGATGGAGCATTGATTGTTGGGACCAAATCTAGTTCACGAGTCTGAGGAGACTGTTAAATTGATTCGTGAGAGGCTTAAGGCTACTTTTGACCGGCAGAAGTCTTATGCCGACTTGAAGCGTCAGGATATTGAGTTTAATATTAAAGATGAGGTTTTCTTGAAAGTGATTTCGTGGAAAAAGGTGCTTAGGTTTGAGCGGAAGGGCAAGTTGAGTCCTCGTTTCATCGACCCTTACCAAGTACTTCGCCGTGTGGGACCAGTTGCTTATCAGCTTGAGTTACCGCCTAAGCTTGAGAGGATTCATGCTGTCTTCCATGTTTCCATGTTGAGACGTTACCGATAGGACCTGTCGCACATTATGCCTATTAAGGAGATTGAGGTTCGTCTAGACTTGAGTTTTGAGGAGGAATTGATTGAGATCATTGCTCAGGATGAAAAGGTTCTTAGGAGGAAGACCATTAAGATGGTTAAGGTCTTGTGGCGCAACCATAGTTATGAGGAGGCTACTTGGGAGCCCAAATCCGTCATCAAGGCCTAGTATCCTCATCTTTTTTGTCCAGGTAAATTTTGAGGACAAAATTTTCTTTTAAGGGGGGAGAGTTGTAACACTATAGAATTTTAGGAATTAAAGTGAGGTAATTACAAAATTTTAAGGGCCTACTAGGTAAAAATTCATTAATTGAGGAAGTTGGACTTATATGTGATAAATGTGAAAGTTCAGGGTCAATTTAAGAACCCTAGTTTACTCTAGGGACCCTTATGGAAATAAACCATTTGTTTGAGTTTTTAAACACCCTAAACCAATTTTTTAAAACTCTTCTTCTGCCATTTGCAAACCCATCTCTGTCGAAATCACAAACTTTCCCTTCCCTCTCCTTTGTGTTTTCCGATCAACCTCTGTTCAAAGTCGAACTTTGGTCCATTGGTTACACCGTCTCCATCTTTCTTATCCTTGAGATTGCGCGAGCAAAACCTTTTCTCCAAAACTTACCATCTTCGGTGCCGTTCGTTGGTTCAAGACCAAGCCATTCAACCATTTGTTCTTGGTGGTTTTTTCATGGTTTCGTTAGATTTTGGTTTGGGTGATCACTATTCTGAGACGGATGATTTACCTCCTTCACCTGTTCAACCCATTCCTGCATCATTTTCGAGAGCTACACAATCTAATTCTGTTAGACCTGTAACTCTTACAGTGCGTGGCGGACGACCTTCTCGTCGTTAGAGTTCTATTTGCTTGAGGTGTGTTTCTAACTATAATATACCTTAATGTAAGTGATGTGGTTGAGGTTATGTGATTTCATGTTGTTTGAGGTATGTTGATATTGAGATGGTTGTGCTGTGAAAAAAAAATGGTATGATAGATTGAGCTGTAAAGTGTATGATGATAATGTTATGCATATATATATATATGTGTGTACCTTGAGCACATGACGGGTAATTGTTGTGATTATTCTACAGTGATTATGATTCAAGGGATATAATTAAGAATGAGTTTAAGGCAAAATACATATATATGAGAATCATGTGGTCATATCATTGTGTGTTCATGGGGTGGATTGTAAGGTGGAAGAAGTGGTTATCATTCCTTTTAAGGTTGATATTAAAACCACACTGCGATTGGTGACGTTGGTTGGGAAAGGGTTCTAGGGAACCATTTCACTGTGTTCGTGTGATGGAGTATGGGTGCATTGTATTATGCTTGTGTATGAAATATGATTTGTGGTTACCCTTTTGTGATTTAAATTGTTGTGTTGTTTTTTTTTTTTTAAAAAACATTAGGTTGTATGTACTTTAGAGATACATTAGGCTTTATAGCTCATACCTCCACAGTTCTTTTCAGGTAATCAGGAATTAGGTGACTTGGTATCCGGAAACTTAGTTACAAATTTACATTAATTTAATTTATTATTATTATTATTATTATTATTATTATTATTATTATTATTATTATTTTGGATTATTAATATACTTTGTTAGTAACTATTCGTTTTGGGTTGTAAATACAATTTATTTTGGGACTTTTGATATTTTATTTTTGGGAGTTTAATTAACTTATTTTATTTTTAATTATAGATTTAAAATTTTATGTATGTATATTTATGTTTATCTTTGGGAATGAATGTGAGTGATTTTGGATTGTCGAGTTGGGTATGGGTAAATTACTTAAATAATCTTCTAGATCCGATCGTATCTTTTGGGTCGGGTATAGGGGGTTACAAAAGTTGTCGAAGCATTCCAGCATGGTGCTGTGACAATTGAAGATATGAAGGATGGTCACCAGTTTAAAGTAAATGGCCAATGACTAAAGCATTACGTGAGCCCAGATGTCAAAGAACACAACGAGACCATAAATTTGGTCACATTTATTTAATTTCATTTCATTTTTTACTTTTGCTTTTTGCTTTTTGTTTTCATTTGTTTCATTTTTAGATTATGCAGGAATAAAAAATATCCTTTTTGTTGACACATCATAAAGCACAACTTGTCGATGCATTATGTGATAGCAAATTTTTTTTAAGCAAGAAACATGCTGATTGATCTTTATTCATCCCTAGCCGTTAGATCAAACCAAGAGGTACAATCTACAACCTGACATTTATTGGCTGTAGACGCAACATTTTCCTAAGCCAATTGCAATAATCACGTCTCTTCCTCTGGAAAGAATTATAAAACCCTTCTTCTGCCGTTTCTCTTCTCCCACTCACAACCTCCATTTCTACTGCAACCATCTTCTTCATTGTCTTTAAATTTTTCTACAAATACCTTCAAAATCCTCCGCTGAATCCTCAGCCACTATAGTTTGAAATGTCGACTAGCCCTCACAGAAAGAACTAATCCTATTCCTCTCCAAGGTGGCAAAGGACCGCTACCACGACGTCATGCTTAAGAGAAACTGTCACCTAGAGTAAGGTTCCCAGTTGTCCCCGTATCAGATGTTGGGGAAACAAGTCACCAGAACGATCGCTCACTTGGGTTGGGAGTCTTTCTACGACCATCCAGCCGGTTATTCCTTACTATGGTAAGGGAATTCTATGCTAACCTGGTGGACTCTGAACAAGAGTTTGTTTTTGTCCGAGAGGGCTTGGTGCCTTGGAGTGCGACTCACATCAACGTACTTTTCCACATCGCTGAAAGAGCAGATACTCACACTGCGGTTTTAGAGGAGTTAACTAATGAAGGTGCTGACCTGGTGATGCGAGATCTATACATCAAGAATGTTATATGGATTGGCAATGGTCTGCATAACTACACTATGCACCAGCATTATCTCACCACTCAGAGTAAGGTAGGGTTCCACTTTGTTAATAGCCAAATTTTACCTTCAACTCATAACACAACTGCGACGCTGGATCGCATGTGCCTTTTGTACCTCATTCTGAAAGGCTGCCACATCAGTGTCAATGCAATTTTACATGATGAAATTGCTAAAGCCGTAGGTAAATAGACAGGTATCTTACCTTTCCCTTCTTTAATTATGATGCTCTACAAACAAAGGGGTATTGTACCTCGTAATGGTGAAGAGGTGCTGGACAACAAGGGGCCAATAAATGATATCTCGGTGGAGTGAATGACTAGGGGACAAGAAACCCCTTTGGTGAAAGAGGTGCTTAAGAAAAAAGAGAAAGGAAAAGGAAATAAAAAAGGAAAAGCAAGAAAATGCGCCCACAAACACTCAAGTTGGGAAAAAGCTGGTTGCAATAAAACAAATCATTAATCGCATGGATATGTACCAGATTCGCCTTGCCAGCATGTTGAAGGAAACAAATTACAGGCATAACCTCTTCTATACATACACAAAGGCGTGGAACAACGTTATTGTCGCTACATTGAGGAGTCTGAGCCTAAATCCCATGCCAGAATTCCCTGTATCCCACCTATTGTTAAGAAAGCCCCATCATCCTTCGAGCAACCTACTCCTGAAGGTAGACCTCAACCTGCCTTATCCCCAATGAGAATTCATATATCTGATGATGAGAAGCATAAGGGGGCATTCTAACTCCATGGAGGACTGCTTCAAAACAATCATCAGCCTAATCGAGGATGAATTTTCAAACAGTCTTAAGGCTAACATGACGGAAAGGGAGGCTATTATTGAGGAGATGCATACACCGATCATATCTGTGGGTTTGGAAGTAAAGGAAGGCGTTGAAACAGACATAGTTGTGAAGGAGAAGCCTAAGGAAGAAGAAACGGAGGAAGAGAAAAGAAAGGAGAACGATAATGAAGAAGATGAAGGACCTGAAGAGAAGGACCCGAAAGAAGTGAAGAATGATGCTCCGACAAGTTTCGAGGGAGAATTTGTCGACGCACCCATAAGTGTGGGGGCATCTAGTGAAAACTTGGCTCCACCTGAAGCGAGCCAGGGTGAGGCAGTCATAACTGAAGAACTTAACCCTCTAGTCATTGTGCCATATGTGGAACCACTTGCTGAAGTTCATCCATCTAATGTGACTGTCGATGAGGCCTCCACTTAACCGACTGTAAAGGAGTAATCCGCTGCTCCGATTGATTCCAAGGACAAAAAGAGAAAGAGGAAGGATAAGAAAAAGAGGTGTAAAGTAAAAGAGGAGCACCTGGAGAAGAAGAAGAAGAAGAAGAAAGCCAAGGCAACCACTTCATCGGTTGCTGAACAATGAGTTAGTTTACTTTTCAATAGTTAGTTGCATGCATCTCTTTGTGTCATTCAATTGTTATTTGTCATTGCATTTTTCATGTTAGTTTATCTGCATTATAGTTGCATTTCCATTTTTATATGTATAGTATTGTCAGTGCATTGGGGACAATGCAGACATTAAGATTGAGGGGATCTTGTGTGAAATGGAAATGCGATTACACCCACATATTTGAAAATTTATTTGTCTTTAGGTCGATCAAAGTGTGAAAAATTTCAACAAAAATGTGATTACAGTTTTTATTTTATGCATAAATCTTGAATTGTTTGGAATGCTGATATGTGAATTGGGTGAATATGAATGAATATTGAGCCTTCTATTTTTGGATGAATGATTGGAATTGCTTCAGTAATGAATGGGTAGAATCAATCTTTGAATCTTTAAATAACTTACCAATTGCAGCGACATTGTACTAATAAAAGACACTCTAATATGAGTGCATTGTGTCCACTGCATGTGTTAGAAAAATTATCTAGTCAAAGGCTGTCACTGCAAAAGTGTGTGTCGACGCAATTGCATACTTCCTGGGGGTTTGTTGCACCCCCATCGTTACTATCCAGGAATAAAGGTAGAGTAATGCAATGACATCTCTCAGTCATTTTAAAAAAAAGAAAGAAAGAAGAGGAAAAGAGAAAAGAAGAAAAAAAGAAATATATGCTGTATTGGTTAAGAAAGGTTAAGATTTAAAGCATGTTACTAACATTAGTGAAGTTGCAGTTTTAATTATTCATACCTATAAACTATCGACACATTATTCTATCATGTGAACACAATTTGTACAGTAGGATTCCAGAGGATTTAAGTTGTTAGAATTATGATTGCAATGACATGTTTTGTTTGTGACTTTGTTTACTTTTGTTTACTTGAGGACAAGTAAAAACTCAAATTTGGGGGTGTTATAGTATTAGAAATGACACTTATTTTCTCTCTAAATTTATGTATTAACTGTCCCTTTTGTATTATATTCAGTATGCATGATAGTCATTTCATACTTAATATTTACATTTTCTAACTCAATGTTGTGTGGCTTAAATTCTCGTTATATTATCTCTTTTATGTACTAATGTCCCCATATGCAGCATATGTATTGCGTCTGAAATTGTCAGCGCAGGGATCCATCTCGGAAGATCGATGCTAGAAAAAGTTCAAAGATGCAGCCGCAAGTTTAGCTTGGAATTACGACCAAAAATGTCACCGCATGTAAACATCTACTTTGTATAAGTGAATTCACGTTGCAAACACATTTGGAATCACCAGCATGGGAGAATAACACGTTGTCACCGCAATTAAAGATTACAGATTGCGCCCAGCGATGTCACGACAACCTCTAGATTTATAAAGAACACACCAGATTTACGTGAGTTCACAGCTGGATTTTAACAAACTTTTACAGCTGTAAAAGAAGTTAGATCTGAAAAGAGATGAGATCTGCAATTCTCAAAGCTTATAAATAGAGGAGAGAAGAAGGAGAGAAAATATCAAAAGGTGAAGAAATTAATTCTACAAATTCTCTAAAGCTTTGAAGCTTGGTTCTGGAGTCCGGTGAGTTGATTAAGCAAGTGTGCGACAACTTCTGAAGAGGAGTGCTTGATGCGATACAAGAGGAGTGGTTAAGGAATAATCCTAGTAGCCTAGGGATAGTATGCTTTGATTTATTTGTTAATCCCTCTTTTAATGCTGATGAATTCTTATTGACAATTGATTGTATATATAAATATCTTTCAATGTTAGATTATTTTGATTCCTATTCACTTCTTCTCATCTATTTTCCCTTGGATTTAATTGTTTTGACCATGGAAGTGCAATTGCAGTCTACCGACACTGAAAAGTGCGATGATAAGTTAGGTTAACAAGCAAGTCAGTAGAAGTTGCTTGAGGCTAGGAGGAATTCTAGTCACTTGTTCTTGAGTGCAAGGCATTGCCAACACTGGAAGCTAGGGTAAATGTGGGTGCTTGAGTCTTGGTTAAATAGAGAGTTGTTATTGGTATGATTTCATTAGAACCTTATTGCTACGACAGTTCATCTATAAAATACCTTGTCGTCACATTTAGCGTTGCTACTTGGTGAAGTCAATGATCCACTCCATTCTTCACACTTGATCACACTTTTACTTTTTCTGCATTTAAATTCTCAAAATATCAACAACAATTTATTGTACTTTCAGTTGCTCTGACATTTTATTTTTATCCTTGCATTGACAACTTTGACTAACTTAGTGGTGCAGATCTGATTTAATTGCGTTGATATCCTTACTAGCATTTTCTCTAATTTTAACTTTAGTTGCTTCGACAATTGAACATCAAGAACTCTATCCTCGTGGGATCAATATCCGATAGAGCAAATCTATCAACTAATCGATGAGTGTCCACTTGCACTTAAATGCTGTGATGTTTACAGACCGATCATCAGGCCATTTCAAGTGGGTCAATTAATCCAAATTCAATCAAATGACCTACCTGTGACACTCTTTACACATTTGTCACGAGCTTTTAAACTACGACCTGTGACACTTGTATATCATATGTGATTCCTTATAAACATTTATGACTTTTCAGTTCACGGGAAACTAGGAAACCAATTTTCTTAAGTTCTTCACTAAGTCACCAAGGCTTCAAGTAGATGGATTTTTCTACATATTCCACGAATCGATCTAGTTCAAATGGGTCAAATGAGCCTCATTTAACCAATTGACCTCCATGTCAAGCTCTTTGCGCATTCATCACGGGCTTTGATCTACGGCCTGTGACATTTTCCCACACCCATTCTTACAATGCCCTCGTGACGTCCTTTCTTCAAAACGACACTAATTTGATTCAGCTTAGAACTTTCTCAATGCCTTGGTCGTTTCCCAACTAGTCTCTCTGTCAAGTAGTTTCTCCCATCGGGACATTTGCCTCGGTTTCCATGGTCGCTTAACTCGAACCATTTTGCCTTTTGGTACATCTTGTTTGTCAAAGCCCACCGCTCTTACTTGCCCACATTTGACTTACCTCAATCGGGATCCCCTTAATCCTCACAAATAAGCTTTGACATACCCACATTGAACACCAGATTAACCTTGAGTATTCCCTCTAACTCTGGTTTGTAATCCTCTTGGCTTCAAAACTCTAAAAGAGCCTTCATGTATTTGCTAAGCCAACAATAAGTTATAATGAAAAACACTAAATAAGTGTTTGAGATATACCTCGCTCATCGTATTTACTCGATTTGACTGTCCAGTTTGCATAACTACTTTAGCCCCCAAAGTTTGATGCACAACCTTCCTCCATTATAGGTGGTAGCCCCATTGATAACTTAATAGGATCTACATCGATTTATTGCACCACTAGCATTTCCAAGAGGGTCTTCGTAGCACTCTTTCGATCTATCTAGTCAACGTTCTTTTCACCACGAACATTCTCGACTAGTTTGATTGTCCACAACATTCTCAACTAATAGACACAACGTATTATTATTGTCAAGTATCCAAGATATGCATACAATCGATAAAACAAAACAAAATAGTATCAATCTAGTCAAGGAAATTCAAGCTAAGAACGCAGTCATAGTCATCTAAATGAATTGCCTTAAAATCTTCCTTACCTTTCCACTCACCAATTTTTACCTCTACTCATTGTGCTACTCCCATAGTTGGGACCTCTTTAAAATTTACTATCTTGATCCCAATAGTTGATTTTCTAACCTAGAGACCAATTTTACCTACAATTTTTTTCGATATGAATAGATCGGATACTCCTGTATCAATAAGAGCACTTTTCCTTCGACCTGCGATGTTGATGTTTATAAACATCAACCCTTTCTGCTTACAATTCCTCTTCACTTTAATAGAATTGAGTATCATTGATCTAAGCCTCAACAACTTTTCCTTGTTAGGATTTGCTTCATCTTCTTTAACGATCGTGAATAGCATGGATCGTTGTGGGTAGTCCCGTACTCTATGTAACCCACTATATAAGAATCACTCCACTGTCTTCTTCTCACTCTCTCTAACTCTCTTGGCTTTAACATAATACATGATCGAGCCAAGTCTCATTGATGCTCTATTTGGCTCATTATCCCTTTCGATAGTAGAACCATAAATCGTTTCGAACAGTCCCTTACCATATACGACCATCACAAAGGAAGCATTTCACTAGCTCCTTCGATTTGTTGTTGGGTCTTCACTTCCCATTATGTGGTTTACTATTACCACCATTCTTACCATTTTCATTTCCATCTTTCTCATAGTCTCCACCACCATTGCTCGTCTTTTTGGTTTTGAAAGGCTTTAACTTGTCTTTCCTCAGAACAAGCTTGATTAAGGACTCTACTATGATCATGGATTTGGTAGGTCCTTTGACCCCTCGACATTGCAAATCTTGTTTTTTCCATAGTTTCAACCCATCCATGAAAAAGAAAAAGAGATATTTCTCACCAAAATCAGAAATTTGGAGAATCAACTCTTTAACTGTCGCACATACTCCTTAATTATGCCTTGTTGCGTAAGACGATGTAACTTAGCCCGAGTGTCATCCTCGACATACTCCAGATAAAACTACTCGTTGAATTCACTTTGGAACTCCTCCCAAGTCTTAATGATGGTATCACCTCATCTCTCATATGTGGACTTACAATACTATCATAACAAAACTACATCAGTAAACTACATGACAGCAATATTTACCTTAGTAGGATCATCCATGATGCCTTTCACATGAAAGTATTACTCCATTTCCCACAAGAAGTTGTCCACATCTATTACGGACCTTGTTTCCGTAAACTATTTCGACTTGAGGACATCGCATTATGCTTTGGTGTCGCATCCAACATCCCATTACCCAAAGTAGCTTTGTAGATAGTGAGCTCCCCTTGAGCTCCTCAATCTATTCCTTCAAGGTCGTCACCATGGCCTCGAGAGCATTATCCCTTACCTTCAATTTATCCGTAATGGAGTTGAGCACCCCTTGCATCACTTCCACACTGGAATCGAGAGACTCTAACACAAATTCCTTAAGTTTCTCCTTCATCGAGTCCAACCTCTCGATACGTCCCTTGACTACCTTGAGTGTCTCCCTCACATCCCTCATGGATTCCTCGAGATTGATCACTTGACTTTCTAAAGCCTCCTCGACCAGTTAGCTTTCTTAGACCTCCTGTAGGTCTCCATAGGCTCAATCTGCTCTTCTACTCCTTTTGTCATCTCAAACGGCTTCTTCGAAATGTTAGCTCTAATACCAATCGTTACAGGATTAAAACTTTAGTTTCGCAATCCGTGTGATCTTAACTGATTTTTTGGTTTCAAATCCACCTAAGTCATTCTAACTTTCTCAAAGTGAGAATTTTTTATAGAAATTCTCTAAGGCAACGAAAATAAAACGGAAGCAACTCAAAATGAAAAAGCAACAAAAGAATAGAAAATGCCATAAGAAAGCAATGCACACAATGTGTTTGAGTAAATGCTCTCAAAGTGTCTCTATTACTTTGAAGGATTACAATTGAGTTATTACAAAAGAGGGAGAATACCTCTATTTATAATTGAGATCCCTCAGACCCAACGATACAATTACTTTACATCGATGATCGAGATTAAAGCTTATCTACAATTGAGATTCTTAAGGGATTAACTCAATCCTTTAATATTAGAAAATCAAATCTTATTAGATTAAAAATATTTTAAGATTACTTTACATATTTACTAGGTAGCTCTAATTTTCCTTGTGTGCTTCACTAGGCTATCAAAGCTTAAAGTATACGGGTTTCTCTGTATATTCCATGAATCATACCAGTTCAGGTGGGTTGAATGAACCAAATTCAATCAATTGACCTTCATGTGATACTCATTGCACATTCGTTACGAACTTTAATCTACGTACCATGACACTTGCATATATTATGTGATTCCTTGCAAACATTTACAAGTTTTCAAATCAGGAAACCAATCATTTAGCGAGAGAAGAAAAATTTTGTCAGAAAGCTCCAATTTTAAGATGGCGGCATCATCTGGACTTGTAAAAACGATCCCAACCTAGAGAAGAAATTTAAGGGTGACATTGAATATAGACACCCGTAATAAATGCATGAGCCAGCCAAGGTCTGTTTGCTTTATCTAAAAATGAACAAAACACAAGCATTCTATCCTTAGAATAGCCAAGAAAAATCTCAGATATCTAACAATTCTAGACCTCTGATCTTGCCTTGAAGAAATTGCTCAAATTTACCTGCCTGGTTCATGGCGAAAGTAAAATAGTATAAAAAGCACAAGTAAATGTCAAACTTTAAGCTGTTAAGATGTTATCCTTTCCAAGCTTTACTGTTAGTTTTGATGTTTACTGCCCAACATGTGACGTTCTCTTAGATTCTATCGTCCGGCATTAAGTCCTCAGAATAGGACAATGAAGATCGACAGTTTTAATTACATGTATCCTTCTGTTTTTGCTTATCTATCATCTTTAAAAATTACATTATTGTTTTATGGTATCTTGTAGTTGTTTTTGAGAAGGAATAAACAAATAATATTCAAAGACACTGAAACATTAATGAAGTGGCAAGTGTCTTGACTTGAAAGGGAGTTATTGGATGGATGGTGACTTCAACAAATTTAAAGGGCCAGACATACCAGAAAACTCCCATAATTTTGAGATCAACCGGTTATGCAAAAGGGAAGCCATTAAAGAACAAAAGAAAGATGGAGAAGAAGGGACATTTTGTGCTAATTCATGGAGCCTCTCATGGAGCCTGGTGTTGGTATAAAGTGATACCTCAGCTCAAATCAATGGGTCATAAGGTTACAGCAATGGACATGACTGGTGCTGGGATTCATCCAAAGCAAGTTCATGAGGTACAGTCCATTTCTGATTACTTTGAACCATTGATGAACTTCATGGCGTCGCTCCAACCAGAGGAGAAGGTGATTCTAGTTGGTCACAGCATGGGTGGGTATTGCATATCAGCTGCCATGGAAAGATATCCTGAAAAAGTAGCTGTTGCAGTATTTGCCGCTGCCTACATGGCCAGTCCAACTCTCCCTTTTGCAACTATTTCTCAACAGGTACATGCTTCTGCAATTCTTACCTTGTATTGGGACTTGCTATTAACTTTCATGACTGGTTATTTCTCGGACAGTTCAAAGAAAAAATGGATTCCGACAAGGCCATGGACACTCAGTTTGGTTTCCACAATGGACTAGATGAGCCTCCGACTTCAGCATGCCTTGGACCTAATTTCATGGCATCCAAGTTCTACCAGTTATCCCCACCTGAGGCAAGACTTAGTCAAATTCAATCAATACCCTTCATCATTTATATTTTTTTTCAGTTATTAACAATCTCCATTGAAATAAGTTTTCCTTTGAATATGATGAAAGAAGGAGCTGATATTTGTTGGTATGGATTGGGGCAGGATTTAACGCTTGCACTAACTTTTGTCAGACATGTTGGTTTCTTTAATGATGGAGAATCAATCAAGGCTATTGCATTGACCAAGGAGAAATATGGAACGGTTCCTCGAGTTTACATTGTTTGTGGCAAAGATAATATCGTCAAACAAGACTTCCAAAGGTAGATTATTGAAAACAGTCCACCAGACGAGGTAAAGTTGATTCCGGATTCGGATCATATGGTCATGTTCTCGAAACCCTACGAATTGTGCTCTTGCCTTGAAGAAATTGCAGAGAAATATACTTGAGAGCGCCATTTATGACTACTCTCACTACTTGGAATTTGCCCAAGTTTAGCTGATATGAGATGAATAAATGTCATAACTTCCATTGTTTTAGGCTAGATGCCAAAATGAAAATCTAAGGGAAGTGTCGCTTATGTTAAATTACACTTATTTCATCAATTGAAAAGTTTGGTTATTCGCACAAACTCTGCATACAGAAGCTATAATGGAAACTAGATAATCACAGATAAAGTTTGCTTTACATGATATTTTTCGACAGTTTACAAGGAAAGGAGTCAATTCCAAGATGGATAGGAAATATACATTTGATAGCAGCCCTAGCAAGCCTCCAGCCTCCATGCTCTCCTGCCCCGACTACTTTGCATACGACTTATACCAGCTCTCTCCTCCTGAGGTAAAAGAACTTTTCATTTTTTCTTCTCTCCTATTACAACGATCGGATTCCGTCTTTCCGCATCAAGAGCTATGTTCTTGCCTCCAAGAAATTGCAGAAGAATATTGATGATTAATGAAACGGTTCCATAACATGTCTTGAGATTATTAGTACGTTATCATTAGCTCGTAATGGATTGTATTCATTAATCAACAATGCCATAACTTGTTTATATGAAATACTATGCAACGTGTTAAGCATATTTGTTGGCAATCTCCAAGAGAACGTCACAAAGTTGTCTGGTTTTGGAGAACATTGGCATATGGTCAGCACCTTTGATCTCCAACACAGCTTTAGGGGGATTGTTGTGAATCATCCAGCGCTGGAGTTGTTCATGGCTTGATCCTTATCGCAAACAACAAAAACCCTTGTCACTGTTTCATACCCTTCATCCGACAACTTCTTTGCCTTTGACAGATCTTGTTGAAACAATGATCCTGGCCTCACCAGTGTTTTCGCCAGTTCTAGGTTCTTCAAAAACAAACCCAACAATCTTTCACTTACAAAGGAAATATCTAACAATAAAATACACAGAGAGACAGTGTTTACTTCAACAGGAGATAGCTGATAGAACCAGGATTTCAAGAAATTTGGACCCATTGTTGTTATCGTGAAAGACTCTTCTGGGCTGCCAATGGTTATTGTTTCGAAATCCTACAGGTAAGTCTACTGTGAGCCTCCCGCTAGATACTTCAAAGAAAGAGAAAATACGAGTCTTCCATTATTTAGAATTGCGTCGGGATAAGTAGCGTGAATATGTTTAATATTTAAAAGGTAAACTATTAATTTTTTTTTTTCTTTTAAGTTGTAGTTATTTACGTTATTTTATTATAATATTTTAAATAACGAATGTTAATTGTAGTTAACAGTATAATGATAAGTTGAAATGACACGTTAAATTATTATTTTAAATAAAAATTATAAATTAAATTTTACAAATAATTTCTATAATTTTTTTCAATTTATGTTTTTTGAATTTTTTTCTTTTTTTATTCTGTTATCGTTCTCTCTCTCTCTCTCTCTCTTTTTCATTTCTTTTAATGTAGTTTTTTTTATTTTTCGAACAATTTAATTTTTTTTATTTTTTTTCTTCTCTTTTATTTTTTTCTCTTCTCATATTTTTTAATATAGAAATATAATATTTACCCATCAAATAAATCAAATTTTTATTTCTTTTACATAATTTTTATATTAAATTTCAATCAAAATTAAATATTAATTATTTTTAATCAAATTTCAATTTGAATATAATCTAATTTTGAAACTAAATGGTGTGCCACCAACTTGTACAACATCACTATAATCATTATTGCGAAGATGTTATTTTAATAAATAATTTTTTGAACATATCATTTAAATTAATAATTTTTTTATTATTAAAGTAAAAAAACCCCTCTCCCCTCCTTCTCTCTCCACTTATTCAACATCAAAAACCCAAAAATAAATTTATCCAACATAAAAAAATCTAAGAATAATTATTCACAGAAATCATGAAAGGATCCAAAGATGATATAAGAGTCCTCTTAGTGAATTTTATTTTATAAAAATATATATGAAATAATTAAATATTTTTAATAAAAAATCAAATTCTTATCTTCATCAAAGTAAGTACTTTTTCATCTTCATCTAATATGATAATTAAATATTTTATCTTTAATAAAAAAATGTGTAATGCAAAATTAGTCTCTAACGTTTGAGTGTTTGATAATTTTGGTCCTTATGATTTTTTTTGGCTTACTTTCATATATAACTTTTTTTTTTCAAATTGATCATTTTTTAACAGTTATGCTGACGTGGTAATTTTTTCCACGTGAACACTGCCACACATGCACCTACTGACGTGGCATATAAGATAAAATTTTCTACGTCAGCAAAAAAATTAAAGTGAAAAACATAAATTAAATTTTAAAAAAAAGGTAAAAAAAAAATTTTGAGTAAAAAATTAAATTTCATCTTCTTTCCCATCTACTCAAACAACTGGATTTTTGAAATACCCAAATGAAATCTGAAAAAAAAAAGATTGGAATCGTAAATTGAGAACAAGAACAAGAAATGAGAAAGAATAAGAAGAAGAAAGATCTCGAACAATCACATGATTCATACACCACCGTATCGTAGTTCGACTCAGTGAGTCAAAGGAGCAAGATCATATCAACCCAAATACAAAACAAACAATTACCTAACATAAATGAAAATCCAAATTCACAACTTAAAGATTTACACTCTTTAATTTCAAATTTTACAAACATACACAAACCAGACCAATCAATGAACCCAAAAAACCAAATTTAAAAAAGAATTAATTACTTATAACCAAAAAAATAATCATTGCTTGTCCCCTAGGTAAGAGTAACCCTAAACAACAATGGATTAAAATCACCTCATCTTCGAATCTCTGCTCTTAAAACGAACGAAACTATCAAGATTTTACCTATAAAACAAAATTTTCAAGTCAATGATTGAATGCTAGATCTCAAAAGAAAACGAGAGTTCAAGTAAGGGAGAGTTTAGCAGCAAAGGAGAAACCTGAAGATTTCTTGTTCTTGTTCGTTCCCATTTTTTGTTCTTGTTCTCGGGTTCCAATCTTGTTTTTTTTTTTTCAAATTTCATTTAGTTATTTCAAAAACATAGTTGTTTGAGCAAATGGAGAAGAAGATGAAATTTAATTTTTTACCCTAAAATTTTTTTTACGGTTTTTTAAATTTAATTTATGTTTTTCACTTTAAATTTTTTTTGCTAACATGGCAAATTTTGTCTTATATGCCACGTCAGCAGGTGCATGTGTGGCAATGTCCACGTGGAAAAAATTTGCAACGTCAACATCGTTAGTCCCTTAACGGCCACGTCAGCATGACCGTTAAAAAATGATCAATTTGACCAAAAAAAGTTATGTATGAAAGTGAGTCAAAAAAACATAAGGGCCAAAGGGACCAAACACCTAAACGTTAGGGGCTAATTTTGTCATTATGCCTAAATTTATCTTAATTTTGTTATACTAGAAACTTGGTATATCAAACTAAAAAGGATGAATGACTTGTTCTAATTTTAGGCATAATGACAAAATTAGCCCTTAACGTTTAGATGTTTGGTCATTTTGGCCATTATGATTTTTTTTGGCTCACTTTCATACATAACCTTTTTTTGTCAAATTAATCATTTTTAATGGTTTTACTGACGTGACCGTTAAGGGACTAACGGTGCTGACGTGACAATTTTTTTTAGGTGGACACTTTCACGTATACAGCTGCTGAAGTGGCATATAAGACAAAAATATGTCACGTTAGCAAAAAAAAATAAAGTGAAAACATAAATAAAATTAAAAAAAAACAAAACAAAACACCCTAACTAAACTAACACACACACGAGCAACAGAAGTAAAAAAAATTAACTACTCCCCTTGAAGAACCCTAAATCCCAAATTCTCTAATTCTCCATTCCAATTCTTTAGAAATTGAAGCTTGAAATTTAGTGGCTTTCCATCTTCTTCAAAAATATTATTTGAAAAAACTGATTGGAAGCCATCAATGAAGAAGTTTTTTTATTCGAAGTTGATTTCATCATTATGAAGGGAGTTCGTTTATGATGAAGAGAAAATAAGATGTTTTTGTAACAAGTTAGCTCTGAGGGAAACATCGTGAAGCGATTTAAACCCAGACAGAAGGTATTATGTTGTTCAGATTTTCGGGGAAGCATATATTTAGCTTATTTGTTTTAGGATTCATAAGAAATTAGGGATTTTTTATTTTTTTTGCTTAATGTGCTTTTGATCTCTTTTGTGTAATCGATCAACTGAATAGATTTTTTTTGCTTATTTCGATTGTTTAATCATGTTTAATCGATGTTGATATTTTGTTTAATCGATATTACTGTTTTGTTTAATCGTGTTTAATCGATATTGCTGTTTGTTTAATCGATGAGTTGAATTAATGTTAATATATGCTTCAATAATAGAGTAGTCACTGTATTTTTTTAATAGATGTTAATCGATGAGTTGAATTGGATATTGATGAAACATTTCCTTCCCATGCTATTTTGTTTAATATATTGTTGTTTTACTTGTTTTTATTTTTTTAATTGGATATTAATGAAACAATATTTGCATGCATCAATGTATTGATTGTATATAAACTCAGTTGTGGAATGTAGATTGTAGAGTTTATATAATAAAGACTTGACTTTTTTGTGTGAAATGTAGGTTGGTGGATGCGGATTTTTTAAGTGGTATGATGATAAGCTGTGTAATAGGGCGAATGAACTAATACGTGAATTACGTGATAGCGAAAGAAAACTTGCAAAAAGAATACGAGACTTAGGAAGGAAATAATGAAGTGTCGAAGTGGTGAGATGTTTGAGATTGGAAGTAGAAGTAGTAATGTTGAGATGTCTGAGAGTGGTCGTGTGCAAAATGTAGGCAAGGACAACCAAACAAAAGAGGTGGATCACATTGAATTAAACACAAAGATTAAGAGGTTGATTGCAAATCACTCAAGAAAGAGAAAGGGTTTTATAAGAAAATGTTTATTTGCAGTATATTGCTTATCTTACTTGTCACATTATTTATAAATGTTATAATTTGACCCGTTTTTATGTACTAAATGTTCAGGGATTGCAAACATTTTTAATGTTTTTTAGACTTTGGTAGCCTTAAGCAGTAATATTTTAGGTTTGTGGATGATTTGTATAATAAATATTCTTTATCAATGTAATTTTGATATCTTTGAACATAAATGTAATTCGCCATCAATGGTTTAGTTGGGATGATTTGTATAATAAATATTCTCTATCAATGTAATTCGAATATTTTATGCTTACAAGGGATGATTTTTGGTTATTTGACAGTGTTGTATCGTATCTTATTCTTTTCCTAAAATTTCTCCATCAACATGAAAACACAAATCTATAATTAATTGTTCAACTATCAACAATTTGACATAAAAACACATCAAAATTTACTTCCTTCTTTTCTAGAAAAGGTCGAGAATTGCAGTATACAAAGAAATCATCCAAAAACAACATAAATCATTTCAACCATTTCAGCCATTATAATAATTAGCAGTAAGAAAGTTACCATTTCAACAATTAGCAATAAGATATTTACATGCAAACATAAAAAAAATCAGCTGCATCAATGGTCATCTTCAACTATTTCAATTAACAAAATAATCCTATAGATGTAAGAAGTGTACCAACCATTTCAAAAAACTAACAAAAAAATCAGAACGATCTCAAATCATTTATACAGCTTCTTTGTTGCACTGATTCTTGTGTACTGATAGATTCCTGAAATGCCATTCTTTTTTGGCTTCCAGTTCTCATACTCGTATGAGATTGAGAAGAAAAATCAGAACCTAAATTAGATTTAAATAATTTGGAATTGACAATAAGAAAGTGTTTATGATATACTTGTGATCCAGTTGTGTTAGGTTGAATGCATGGTGGTGTTCTGTCGTTCTTTTTTTGGCTTGTAGTTCTCGTACTCGTACCAGACTAAGACAAAAAAAATAAGAATTGAAATTAGATTATATTTTGGAATTTAAAATGAGAAAGTGTTTACGATATACCTGTGTTCCAGTTGTATTAGATTCTTGTGTGCATGATCTTTTGTTGTGACCCTCACCCCCACATTTCCTGCATCTCATAATTAGATTAGCCCTACTAAGGTGTCCAGGCTTCACTTTTTTCGATTCATTATTTTCCTTCCTTCTATTCTCCTTTAGCCTACCAGGCATTGTTTTCTCAAATGGTGGAAGCATGGGCTTAATACCAGATTTAGTTCATTCATGTAACCCATTTATGGTTGCAAAGCATATTCATATGCTTTCAAATATGTGTCCTTCTGGTAGTATACCTATGCAAGTAGTCATCAAGATCTTGTTCAAAATGCCATATAGCATAGCAAGCATGGGGACAAGGGAACCTAGATAAGCCAAATTCGACAACTGTAGGTTTTATGCTCTAGATTTACTAAGTACTGTTTTTTGCCTTTCTTAATTTCACACCCATTTTCCCCATTCCAGATCATCTTCCAATCAACACCTTCCTTCTTGCTTTCAT
Organism: Kokia cookei; assembly: GCA_039519145.1. Lineage (NCBI taxonomy): Eukaryota > Viridiplantae > Streptophyta > Magnoliopsida > Malvales > Malvaceae > Kokia > Kokia cookei. Next base: position 16,658,416 of record CM076909.1, read on the forward strand.
CGAATTTCTTCTTTATTAGTGGACCATAATTGTATTTTCATGAATTGTATGCCTCCTTTTAGCCACTATTCTAGTCATCATATTAACTCTAATTTCCTCCAACATAGTTATTATGCTCTTGAATCTAGACTCTACAATGCTGGAGTTAAATGCTTCACAGAGGTTATTGTATACAATATCTAACACCGAGTGTAACTCTTGGAAGGCCTTGGTCCAAGCTTTCGAATTCTTAGAGAATAACTCCTTTGCAACACCTTCATCAAGCTTATACAAGTCTTTTTCGTTTTGTTTCCACTCCCTCTTTGTTGTAGACTTCACAACTTTCCAAAAAGAAAATTCGAATTTCTTTGCTTTCTTCCTACCAGACCAGTTTAACAAAACATGCCTCACACAATTTTTATGTTCTACTCTAGGCAAAATATCATTAATGGCTATTTTGAGACCCTGTAATTTAAATTAAAAAACATAAGTAAGTCATCAGTAATAATTAATAGTATTAGTAATAAATAAATGCAAAATAAAAATATTACTTTTTATTGGTTACTGATGATGGTATACCCAAAACCATATTTCATTCTTAAGTTTGTTGTCAATACACTAAGAAACCATACCCAAGAATTAATGTATTCCCTCTCAACGATAGCCCAGGCAATTGGGTACATCTGATTGTTTCCATCTCTCCCAACAGTAGCCAACAACTCACCCTTACATGGACCTTTTAAAAAGCAACCATCCAAACCTAATATAGGTTTGCACCCTTCTTTCCAACCTCTTTTCAATGCTTCAAAATAGACATAAGATTTCTTGAAATGTGGTAGAGATTCAGGTGTGACTCTATTCACTGCCATCTTTTAGTACTTTCAGGATTCTTTAATCTTAACTCATCAGCAAAATCCCACATCATAGAAAATTCATCTACGAAGCTCCTTGCCAACTTATCCTTCACCATTTTCTTGGCCCTTCTACACTTGTCATATTAACATTGACATGCATTTATAAAGCTACCCTTCTTTGTATCTCCCTTAGCTTCATTTTTGGGTGGTCCCTAACAGTAGCTTCAAAATGTTATGTAATAACTTTCACATTAACCATTTTGTTTTTAAAACTAACACAACAATTATGCTCATAATGAAAACTTTTCACCTGCATGCATCTGGCGATGTTATTATAACTTGCAAATATTCTCCATTAACACTTTTTTGATGCAATACACTTAACTATAACCCTATTTGGTTCATTCTTGATTATCTTAAGTTCCCTTCTACAACACATTGAGTACTTACGAATTACGGATTTGAATTGTTGATCATCTTTAAATAGCATCCCAATACAGAAGTGTGGAGTTACTGAGTTTGGATTGTATGTGAGGAATCTACGTCTTCTTCTAAAAACATCAGTATTTTCATCATCATCATCTTTTGACCCAAGTATGCTCTCGTGATCATTACTATCAAAATATTTAGTCTCATTTTCATCTTCTTCCCTACCAACACTATCATTTAGTCCTTCACCCTCGACTTCTTCAGTGGTCTCAACCTTAAACTGCTCTCCAGTGCTTTCACTTTTAGTTTTATCAAGCACAATTTCTTTACCTTTCTCACTGGTTTTCCCCTCCACTTTCCTCACCTTTTGCCTAGCTTCTTGAAACTCCTTATCATCATCACCATCTGATAAGTAAATATCATCTTGAAGCTCCTCATCATTATCACCACTTTCATCACTAACAGCAACATCAACCTCACCCTGACCCTCAACATCACACCTTCACTAACAATAATATCAACACCCTTCACACCTAAACTACCAGTAGCCTCACCACCTTTACTATCGGCTTCCTCACCATCATCTCCCTCACCCTCACCACCCTTACTACCAGCTTCCAAACCCTCACCACCTTCATCACCCTCACCACCCTTATTGCTAGCATCTAAACCCTCACCACCTTTACTGCCAACAACCTCCTTACCCTCACCCTTATCATCACTACCTTTATTACCATCAGCATAATATTTCAAACATGCTATAACTAATATTGCTTCATCATCGACAAAAACAGCAGTGTCAATCTCATGCTCTACATATAAGTTTATCTTCTTATGCTTAACCTAGTAGTTTATCATGTCAATAGTGCTACTATCATTTCATACAACCCTAAGGTTATCCTACAATGTGCTACTTCCAGTACATGGAAGTAAATTAGTTGCATTGTATTAAACCCTAACCCATCTTTAACTATTTTACACAACTCAAAATACGATATCGTATATGGGTCCTCTTTAAGCCTCATAATCTCACCACCTAAATACCTAACATAAAGATCACGTACAAATTTACCCCCAACATGTAAATTAAGGCAGTATTCCTCCTCTACAACATCTGCAGTTTAAAGAATATAAAGAAAAAAATCAGCATACTGACAAACTACGTGCAACCAAAAAAGGTAGTATATACAAACAAATTATTAAATAATATAAATCATAAAAAATTCATATAAAGTTAAATGACTTAATAATTATATATATATATGTCATAACAGCACAACAATAAAACATGGAGGGACTACTTCCACTCCTCGTGCAGTGAAAAACACAAAAGCATTTAAACATTAAAAAAATATCACATTCTGAAAAATAATTCAATTTTTCATTCCTAAGTCTTGTTGTTGATAGAAAAACTAAATAAAATCATATTGATTATGAAACATACATTTACACATACAGTTGCTACATTTACACATTAATTATGAAACATACATTTACACATACAATTGCTACATTTAATGTACTGTGAAGAAAAAAGAAGCAAGTTGCAAATGTAAAAAATAATTCAATTTTTCATTCCTAAGTCTTACTGTTGATAGAAACACTAATTAAAATCATATTAATTTTGAAACATACATTTACACATACATTTTCTACATTTACACATTAATTATGAAACATACATTTACACATACATTTGCTAGATTTGTGAGTTATTTACTGTACTATGAAGAAAAAAATAAGCAAGTTGCAGAAATATACAATTGTATAATCAAGCTTTTCCTGCTTTCGAAACCAACTTATCCTCTTTTCTTGTTTTTGACTAAAAGTATTATCTCAATTATCATAAACAGTTCACAGACAAAAAATCACTATCACTTCTGAGGGGAATCTTCCATTATTTAACTAAAAAAACATTAACAACTTGCTATAAAGTAAAAAAAACAAAAGCAAATCCCAACAAATACAAAAAGAACCTTAAACTTGAAATTTCCTAAACCACTATCGAGGGGAATCTATCTTTTCTTCTTTGTGATTTGGAGCATGTACCTTCACCAATCTTCATTGCAAAAGATAGAAAACATGTTATAAAGTAACCTTAAACCCGAAACTCCTCAAAATCGACAATCCCATAACTCGAAAATCCCCAAAATTTTAAAACCTAAACGAAAATCTCCAAACTCAAGAACCCTAACCCTCACCCGAAATAACATATATAATAGTGTGAAAGTGAAACATACCTCAATTTCTTCCTTTCTCAATTTAGGGTTCCAATCATTTTTTTTTGAGTAATTGTGATTCAAAATTTAGGGATTTGATTTTTTTTTTATCGACCAGGCTTGCTTGTTTTTTTGTTTATGTTAAAGTTGTTTCAATTATGGGGTAAACCCCAAAAAATTAACCTTATTTTAAATTTTATTTATGTTTTTCACTTTAATTTTTTTTCTGACATATTTTTGTTTTATATGTTACGTCAGCTGCTGCATACGTGAAAGCGTCCACGTGAAAAAAATTATCACGTCAGCACCGTTAGTCTTTTAACGGCCACGTTAACAAGACCATTAAAAAATGATCAATAGGTTATGTATGAAAGATGAGCTAAAAAAATCATAATGATCAAAGTGACCAAACGTTAGGGGTTAATTTTATCATTTTACCTAAATTTTATGTGTATTATATACTCAAAAACAAGTTTTAAATTCGTTTTAATTTATCTGGAGTTTTTGAGTTAATAATAAAGTGTTCTATGGTATTTAAAATAGTATGCAGGTTTTGAAACATGAAAACTTCGAAGCAAAAATTTACTTTAGGAGCTGCATGTCTAGAGTAATGGGTAGTATATCTAGAAACAATTGGTAGATTCTCTCAAGACATAAGCTTGTATGTCATGATGCATAGCCTACCAATGGCTTTATAACGATTATTGTTCAAACTTGTCTCAAGTCATGGCGATATGTCTTGAGACATGATGTGCAGAGAGAGTTTTTAAGCTCGAAATTAATGCTTCCAACGGTTATAAATGTCCACAAGTTTATTCCTTTATATAAATACACTTTAAAAACGTTTCAAAACTCAAGAGAAAGATACTCAAACATAAATATCAAGAAAAAAATATTTATATCTCTATTCTTTCATTTCTGATGTACATATATTCTGTAGAAACCAATAAGACATGGAATTATAGAAATAGATGGTCAAAGTTTTCAACAGAAACCAGTAAAGGTATTGTCTTTAGCATGAAACATGGAATGATTAAGCACAAAACGAGTTATACTTGTTCATTACTTATTGCTTGCGTTCTTTTTGGTAGTCTGGAATTCAATATCATAAATATTTATTATGTTATCACCAAAAACAAGAACATCAACTGCTGCTAACTAACGATAATGTTTGGTACCTCCCAACGACCCCAATGTCGAGCTTGAAAGTCTCCTGCGTATCTACCCCACATGTTACAATCCTGAGCAAGATAACATCATATTTAGCTTTAAGAGTTGAGGAAATACGAACCTTCAATTATTTACTATGCTATACTCCAGTAATTAATATGCAAATAAATGCAAAAGGGGCATTGAAGAATCACATGCGCAGGACCTAGCAGAACAAGCACTGCGTTAGCATTTAGTATCTTGGATTTCAAGCAAGATTTTAACTGAAAATTAGTAGGGTATAAAACAATGCAAGTAATGTGAAATTAAATCCAAGTTTCCTATTCTGAGTCCGCAGAGAGTTCTTTTTTTTTTCTGGATTGTGCTTGAGTAAAGATTTCTTACAAATGTATAACGAGTCGGGAGCAGTTTAACAGTGGATCCTTCTTGTCCTCTATGTGGTCACGGCTCAGAGGATATCTTGCAATTCATTCCAGACTGCATAGTGGCTGAAGAAGTCTGGAAACATGCAGTCCCGGTAACCCATCAATTTAATTTCTTTTCTAACACCCTGCATGAATGAATCTCTCCCAACTAGAAGGACAACTCAAGACCACAAGGAAGGAAAACCACTTGGGCTTGTCTTTTTGGACTTCTAGCTTTGCGATTATGGAAGAATCAAAATCTCTTGGTCTTCCAAGGAAAATCGTGGAGACCTAGTGAGATACTCAAAGTCCGATGACTTGGGCTGAGCATGTTTTCTTACTCTCCAAAAATGTTTCGATTGAAGGGCTTGACTCCACTCGAGGGGAATACCTCACAGGAGATTGGATCTTTTTAAATACCGACGATGCCGTTCAAATGCGATCAGGGAGCGCAGTTGCTAGAGGAATATTGCGTGATGGTAATGGTGATTGGATCCTTGGATACAATAGAGTACTAGGTAATTGCTCGATTTTCGATGTAGAACTTTGAGGAATTATGGATGATCTCAAAATCCTCCAACGAAGAGGTTACGACAAGATGATAATTCAATCGGATAGTTTGGAGGTTGTTAAAACTATATACAGAAGTGCTTTAAAGACTTCAAACTCTGCCTTGATTAGACGTATACATCCAGTATTATCTCAAGAGGGCCAATGAAATTTACGCTACATCTCTGGGGAGGAGAATTAAAGTGCTGACTACCTAGCTAAATTGGCTTATGCAATAAAGGATGATTTTCAACTGGTGGAAGCCCCTCCGAAAGAAGTCTTACCATTTCTTCAAATAGACAAAGAGATGACTTTTTGTGTCCTCATTCTTTTACGTAATTTAAATTGTTAACTATTTTTATTCATCAAAAAAAAAAAAATTCAAGTTTCTATCAACCTCTTAAAAGTTAATTAATTTGTTCATATGCATACGTTTTATTTGGTACAACTATTGGCAAGGTAAAAAATCAACACACAAAATTTGTTAATGCAGTTTGGATAGCATCAATCTTACATCGACAGAGTCTCGCTCAGAAAATTATTTTATTCAACAATTTATTCGATACAACTATTGGTTTAAGCCCAATTTACCCTTCCACAATGAATAATTATAGCCCTAAAGAAAAAGAAATTTAAAAAATAACTAGTTTGTTTACTAAAAAGAAAAAGGAAAAAAGGGGTGTTAATCTTATCACAAAAAGGTAGAAATCTAGGTTGCATGGGGCACAATGGGAATTAAAGTGGAGATTTGGGTTTTGGTTTTCATATACTTTTAATTTCTAAATATTTTTTAATTACCTACAAAATTTCTCTAAGATTTTTTAAAATTTATTTTTTATAAATTTAATATTTTAAATTTTTATTTATTTTATTTATAATTTATAATTTATATTATTTTTAGGTGGCATATGTCAAAATAATGTGACATCAACAATTAAATACACATGACGGACCACATCAGTAGAGCCGCTGATCGTTTATCAACTAACTACCACATTAATATTTCAATCAAAAAATAATCAATTTGAATAAAAATGCAGCGATAAGAGTGCAATAGAACAAAAAAGAATTAGAGCGAAATTGAATAAATAGTGAACACACTATTTTGCAATTAAGTCTAAAATATTTCTTATAGGCTAGAAATTTTGGTATCACATTAGCCATTTGAAATTTTAGTATCATGTTAAAAATATTTGCATCACATTATAAATATTGGTACGGCGTTAAAAAATTTGGTATCAATTAGAAATAGTGATATTGCATTAAAAATTTTGGTACCCATAGGAATATTGGTCTTGCCATTAGAAAGTTAAAAAACACTAGTATCACTTTAAAAACTTTGATTTCACATTAACAATTTTGGTATTAATTTTTAATCGATTGATTTGATTAAAACATTATCCTTTCTCGAGCCTACAGCAGAACTACGAAAAAATTAAGTTTTTATTAAGTTAAATTATGTTATTAATCCTTGTACTTAGTAAAAGTTATAGATTTAATCTCCATACTTATATTTGGTCAGTTTTAATTTTTGTAGTTTCTAAATTTTAAAGTTTTAGTTCTCAAACAATAGATTAAGTAAAGTTTTGCTACTTCCAAAATACGATGCGCCAAACATATAGTCATATGCAGGGGCGAAGCCAGAAAATTTTTTAGGGGTCAAAGTTAAATTGTAATTTTTACGATAGTAAAAATACAATTTTAAAAGGATTAAATAAAAACTTCATAATTTATAGGGGGTCAAAGTATAATTTTACTTTTATTAATTTAAATTTTTAAAAAAATTTAAGAACCTAAATGAAAAATTTTTCATTTTAGGGGATCAGGACTCCTGCCAGCCCTCCTAGATTCTCTCATTATCATATGCATAATGTTATGCCAACTTACAATTTCTACATATTACTTACTAAAAAATCAATTATTGGATTACCAGCTGTCATTTGTGTTAAGACTGAAATTTTAAAATTTAAAAAGTACAAAGACTAAAATTTACCAATTTGAGAAGTAAAGACTAAAACTAATCAAATAAAAGTACAAAAACTAATCTACAACTTTTGCTAAGTACAGGGACTAATAGCAAAATTTAACCTTTTATTATCTTGCTTTTGCCAAAAGAAACGCACTAGGCTTTTATTATTTTCTTTTGGCAAAAGAAACCCATACTAAATGCGTTTGAATTTCTGTAAAAATAAAAAGCTTTTATTATCTTCTTTTTGTTTAAAATGAATTATTCGGAAGCATTGATATATATTATATATTGATCATTCAATTTAATTGGACTTGTTTAATAAATTTGGAGATGGATTCAATTAAATAATCAAACTGATATAGATTTTTCTTTTTAGATAGTCGATCAAGCTTTGATCACAGCCTTGGGTTGTAAAGGAAAACTGATAAATGAGCACCAGGTTGAAACTATATTTGGCAAATTCCAGACACCACCAAACACGCATTTAAAAAACATGTAAACAATATAATAAACACGTACTGTTGAGAAGTTCATTGAAGTAATAGTATTATACAGTGAAAGGATAACAGATGATATAATATTTACAAGATAATGGATTCAATTATGCACCTTGCTATTATATCTTCACATGTTAAAACCCTGCGTGTGTCTCTTTAGCTTTCATCTCATCTGCATTTTGCTTTGTTACAAGTTCTATTCATGCATTAAAGAATAGTAGACGAACAGTTGCCCCCAGTCCGATAATCAGCTGAGCATGGTTGGATGCCCGCTGTGGAGCATCCTCTTGATCATGTCCATCCCGAACGCAGAATCTGATGAACTGAGTAATGGCAGCACAATATTAACTCACCATTTCTAAACATGTTCCTCATTGAAATTTCCTAACAAACAGAGATGAGAACGGCAACAACAACTCATCAAAACAAAAGCGAGGGATCGAGCGCCAGTCAATTCATTCTAGTTTGATTGATCAATGTGACTATAGCTATATTTTACACACTTAGTCCAAATATCTCAATCGGAAAAAACGAAAACATCAACATAAAAAATCTAGTTTCAGTCAAAACCTAACTTCCTAACCTTAAGGAGTTCTCTAAATTTCTTCCTCATCCTAGCTAGTTGATCAAAACTCTTTACAGTATGAGATGATTTCAATTTCATCAATAAATAAAAGCAAGCAACCTCTCTAACCTCCGTTATAGATATATACTTTATCATCTCTTGCTTGTATCAAAGGTAGGATACCAGGAAGCTAGATGACGAATGAATATTAAACTCACTCTTCCACGAAGTTCATCCTATCAAGGCACCTTTCTGAAAGAACATAAATGTTTTCTCGTGGAAAGGCAGAATTCACAAAGCATATTCTAGTTTCCTCCAAACAAAATGAAATCTTATGCTGTGTTCTGATCCCAATTTATGAGGATAAATACTATTAACAGTATTGAAAAGGAGGGAAAGAAAGAGCAAAACCTAGTGGTTGTTTCAAGATTTACAGTTTATACAATCAAGCTGAAAGCTTCTTGAATATACATACTAATATGCGTACTACATAATATATAACAATAGGAATAATATGTTTAATGCTAGACAGTAAATTTTACTATATTCAAGAAGAATTCATTGCTGTTTTATCCCTAAAGAGAGTCAGAATATGCAGTCAGACTCCTCCACTAAAATCTTTTAAACATTCATCATTAGACCAGTCATATATATCACTAACTTCTCAGACATCTGACTCTTTTATGCTCTTTGGTCTTTCTGACTTTATGTTTCACAAGAGATGATTTTGAAAAGAAACACCAAAGTTCCGGTAGAAAAGAGCAGAAAGAACAATGCAGCTTTCCACTACCATAATTCATTTTACAAATAACCTGAAAACAGAAGGTATAATGAAGAGAGAGCTGACCTTGGTATGGTAATTTCATATGGAAAATAAATGACACCCTCGGATATGGGGGGCACATGGTCCTTCTTCTCATTAACAAACTTTATTATTTGAAACAGAACCTCTCGAAGAGATGCTTCAACCATTGCTCTACGAGAACTTCTCTCCTCAGTACCACTCTCTATATTAATGAACATAAACAATCATGAGATGAATTTTAAAGAAAGCAAAAGCAATTTACAATTTTTAAAAGTTAAGGGCATAAACAAGGTTATACCTCCGGGGTCAACGACCAGTTTGGTATGATGAGATTTGCTTGAATGGTGTTTTAGGTGTTGAGTAACATTCAAATTGACATACCATTGCTCCCAATATAAGCGCTCGGTTTTATTAGTGAACCAAGATGGTTGCTTGCTTTTCACCTCATAAAACGATAAGCATATCTATAACAAACACAAGTAAAGAACTCATATTCAAGACAAGATACAAGCTAAAATGTAAAAAATAAAACCTAAACATAAAATAAGATGCAATGGCTACCATATCCAAAACAAAAACCCGAAAACTATAAGCGAAGTAGACATAACAGACCTGACTTTTCTTATTGGGATGTTTTTCCACCCAACTTATGAAATGATCAATCTTCTCGTCTATTTTCTTCTCAAGTTCCACATCCCCACATTGCACCTAATTATTACAACATACGAATTTGGTAAACATGCAAAACGGCAGAGAAAAATCAGGAAACAAAAGCAGTGATTTTGAATGGAAAAGTAAAAACTGAATACATGAATGACTTACATAAGTAATTTCAAAAAGCTCCAAATCCACATCTTTGGGCCGAACTAGACCTAATGCTCTATGAAACACTATTGTATGTAAAATGCCTGCCATCATGGATTTAAAAGGGAAAAAGAAAAACTTTTAACAGGTCAAGTTAATCAAAAGAATAAAAAACTACAAGAAAGAGAGAAAGTTTAATAAACGAAATTAATTACTTAAAAAAAAGGAAAATATACAGAAATTGAAGAGAGGACTTACAGCGCAAAACTTCGCGAATTTCAAAATGTTCCACTTCCTAAATTTAGCGACAAGTAAAGGAAAATTTCAATCAGAAGCATAAATAGTACGTCTTAATATTGAAGAGTGAAATAAAACAGTAAAAGAGAAAGTTGTGATTACCAGCTCTTTGAGTTGGCAGACTTCGCAGTTCATGATAATTGTTTAAAGAGGAAAACCCAGAAGAAACTAAAAGGAAGAAAATTGGATGGATCAAACCCTAGATTTCAATGGAAAATTGTTTTACTTTTGGTTGATCGATCGGCAGAGTGTCCGGCTTTTATTTGTTGGATATATCTGTCTCACTTTTCTTTAATGGTGTTTGGATAAAAAAAATTAAGGTGGCTTACATAAGCATGATTAATAACGTGTTAACTCCGGCTATGGCGACGACGTCTTAACTCCGGTTCTGTTTGTATATTTCACATTTCAAAAAAGATGGGACTCGTTGAGGGGCCGTGCCAAAAGTCCAGAACTGCTAAAGAAGGTACGATATGGCCCATATTTTAGTTCAGTTCATAGGTCTGTTTGAGGCCCGCCGGAATGGCAATCGGGTGGGTTGAACGGTTTGGCTCAACTTTTATTTATATTACATTCCAAACCGTTTTCATCCCAAAATTTCTTCCATATTTATGTTTTTGATTTCGATATTGGGTGTTGAAATTTCAGTTAAAATTGAATTACTCGATCAAATCGATTTAATTCAATTAATTGATCGGTTAATTGATCTAGTTCGGTCAGAGATTAGTTAAATTTTTTTTGAAATTTCGGTTAACAGTTAATTCGGTTTGAAATCGAGTAATTAACCGAACTTAATAAATAGTATTATATATTATATGTATTAGACTATTAATAATTCGGATAATTCAGTCAATTGAATATTATCAATTTTTTTAATATGTTGTATACTTATTTTAACAAAAAAAAAATATAAATTTTAGTTAATTCGATTAATCGATAAAATTAATCGAAATATTTCTACTCGGTTAATATTTTTTTAAAAATTCGTTTCAATTAACAATTAAAAAATTAAAAAATTTTGAATAATACTAATTCGATTCAATTAACCAATGAATTAACTATTACCCCTAGTTGATACCCAAATGTTTTATTCTCTCCTATCTCAACCTGTCCAAAAATCTTAAACAGTAGTTTATAAATATATATATATATTAATTTTATAAAATTATATAACAATATATATTATAAAAATAAAATTTTAAAATATATACTAAAAATTAGGGTATATTCCATGAAAGGTGACCTAATTATGAGAGTGTTTTTAGTTTGGTTACCCAACTATAAAATTAGATTTTTTTTAATCATCATGCAATTAAGTCGATAATGAAAGTCTAACATGGGCTTTTTTATTGATATAATAACAAATTTAACCTTCCAATATTTACACATTCTAACAATTTAATTTAAAAAATTCTACAAATTTAACCCTAAGTAGTTACGAAATTTATCATTTTAATCCTAATTAAAAAACAAATTAAAATTATTAAAAAATTTCGATAAAAGATTATAATAATACATAAAGATTGTAAAACAAAATCGCACTAACATCGCACTAACCAAATCAAACTTCCTTGACTAATCAAATTCTTTTCCTACTAAAATCCTTAACCAATCAAAATCCTTGGTGACAGGTATACTCATAGTGATGCCTCCAAAGAGATAAGAACTGGACTAGTAGATCACGACATGACGATGTGTATAAGACCATGTGGCTGAGACCCATGGCATTGTAGATAACGAAAATATTCATGGTGATGCCTTCAGTGATATGTAAATTGGACTGATAAATCACGACATGAAGATATGTATAAGACCATGTAGGGGAAACCTCATGGCATCTTTTGAGAAAGTCTGACGGGACAGTATATACATAACTCTGTGTGATACTTGTGTGGCGTGATCTACTAAGCCTTAGTGGTGTATTTCTCTATTGCCTTTGTGGCAAATCCTGTAACATCTATGTGGTGTATTTGGTGATGCCTGTGTGGAAGAATCTAGTTAATCGCCATTGTGGCAAGTTTTGTGTAAGTTTTAGATTTCTTCGATAACTAATTCTATGATATAAATTTGATAAGTCTGAATATAAATTGGTTTGGTTAGTTTGGTGATGAAATTGAATGTACTTTGGGGGCATTTCTTGAAAGAGAGTATGCATCTGCATCTGTATTTCTAAAGAATGAATTTGTCATAGTAGTATGTCTATACAAGAAATTGGCATATTCATAGCTATGAATGGTATAAGTGTTCGCTAAATCTGAGTTTGACTATGCTATTAAAGGAAGTAATCTGAGTTATCTAGTAACAGCCAAATTTGAATGGTTTTCATGTCTTGTATAGAAGTCATCTGAATCAAATTTGTTTGTCAAGTTGGGCATTCTCATGATATGTAACTTAGTCATCTGGAATTCTTCTATATAGTTTGGTACGTTTCATTATCAATATAAGATATGATTTGAGGTTGATTCAAGATATGACTTGATTGGTAATCGATAGCTACCAAAATCAGTATGAGAATATGCTAGAGTTAAGATTAGTATGAGTTCAACTTAAGAGATTTGTTAGTTTTACTATCTGCCAAGAGTAGTAACTGTGAGTACCCATACTAAGGAAAAAGGTATTCTATGTCTAATTGAAGGAGATTTCGTTAATGGTAGGTTCTGTATGGATATTCTTTTCGAGAGGTATATTTACAGAGAATAAAATGAGATATGTATTAATTAATGGATTCTGAAATCAATCCAAAGAATGATTCATTAATAAGTCAAGTGAGGAAATTGATGAATATGTATACACCAAATAGGAAAGTATCTGCCACAAAGACAGAGATGAAATCCAAAATGTTCAAGATAAAGAGTCCATCTAGAAAGGCTTCAAGGTAATCTGGGGTAAAACTCATTTAAGACCTGTTTAGCATTACTTTTCAGAAGCACTTTTGGGACAAAAAACACTTTTGAGATAAAAGTATTGCTAAACAAAATGCTTTGGATTCAAAAGTGTTTTTGGGACAAAAAATTCTTTGCAAAAGCACTTTTTTGGCCAAAGGCAGAAGTAGAAAATTTAACTTTTGTTCAAAAGTGTTTTTTGGTCCAAAAGTGCTTTTGAGAAGCAATGCTAAACTGGCCTTAAGTTTGCGTGAAATTACAATTGTTTGTTCATGTTTCAGGTTATGCTTTAAAAGTGAGTGTGTTAGAAGGGACCAAGCCAAGGATGCGCCAGAGTAAGAGCAAGTGGGATATTGTGCTTACAGAGGACATTTAGGAGTATGATGTGTAGTATCATACGCCATAAAGAGTCTGTGTTTAATAAAATTTTATATTGTAACATTGTAAACTGTTTAATACTTTAATATAATTATTTTAAACTTATTTTATATTAATTAACAGTACAAAAGAAATAAGAATTATGTTTAGAAATAGCTTACACCGATTGTTTAGAAATATGTTAAATGTTTTGTGTTACAACATCCAATATCCAGATCCAGTGATTCGAATCAAGTAGATGATGTTTCATTTTCCCTCGAGATGCAACATCACTATGCATACCTTAGATTGATCAGGAATCCCTTCAGCTTCAAAGTATTGCTCTAATTTGACCCACCACCCTCGAAAGTCTGAAGCATCAAATTGAGGGCATTCGAGTTTGTGTCCACAACTCAACAATTCCAAGTTTCCAGATCTCGATGGAGTCCTTATACCACCTAGCTCAACCATAAGGGTAAGGGGTAAAGGGTAAATGGTCATTGGGGAAGAATTCGAGTAGAGGTCCCCCCAACATTCCCTTCCTTTTGTTGAGAGAAAAAGCTACCAGTGTAACTAGTACTGGGTTGCCTAAGTATTACTCGAAGAGTCCCTTTAATTCTAACTTGAGCTTTTCCTTAAACTCTTCCTTGAACTCCTTCATACGCGCATCCATCCTCATGTCCTATTGAGAGATTTCTAATTGGAGTTTGCTCAACTCCTGTTGCAAATGCACTACTTCCTTCTAAGATTTGGTGGTGACACCATCACTAACCATGAGGAACGCCTTGCTCTAATACCTTTATTACGAACCAAATAATCAAAGCACGAGAGAATTGCAGAGAAGGAGAAACAGTTCAAAACTTTTCATAATCGTAGTCTTTTTTTTACATGCTTAGTAGAAATAGAAAGGAAAATGTGGTCATTGCACCAACAACGATTTCAACTGTTGATACAGTTATCATACAAATTAATGAAACACACCATTTCATTTAAACACAAAGTGCACCATTTTACTAAGACGTAGGACCTAAACTATCAACACACAACGCATTAGAATCATGCTATTATCACGCAACACTTTATCAACATGTAACACGCTATCAACACGCAATGCACCATTTCATTAACATAAGTTTAAACAAAACGCAACGTTTAAGTAACCGCTTATAACTACCATATCAGATTTAGTTCATAGATGGGGTGATTTTAGGGGTCTAGATTGATGAACTCAGTTCACGAGTTATGACAAGTCTTTCTCAAGTAGTAAGACACAATAATATATGGTAAAAGACAAATAATAAATTAATCTTCAAATTCCCTATCCAAGAGGGCCCTTCTCTATCTGTTTCTTGATTTGATGTGTCTCCCCTTACTTGCTTTCATCTTTGTTTAACCAATCTTGATTCCAATATTAATCTAAACGGCAAACGTTTTTCAAAATTACGATTCTTGAGAGATTCGTGAACATCTCAACCTCTATTATTTTCATACAAACATAGAATGATTGAATACACATATCATTGAAAATAAAATTAAGAATGTATCCCTTCATTCATAATGTAAATTTTACATTAAATAAATGGTCAAAGTAAAACTGTTTGTTAGTTAGAAACAAAGGAACATTGCAGGCCTTGATTGACAAGGAACAACCAACAACATTATTATTCTTATGAATTTCCATGATATTTTGTTATAACAAACGTCAATAATGATGATAGTATGATAGTAAAGTAATAAAAAGAAAAAGAAAAAAATAATACACAGATTCTATGTGAAAATTCTTTTCGGGAAAAACTACAGCCGAAGGAGGAAAAATTCATTAATGTTGAAAAACAAATGATCTAAGAGAAATTTTGACTACATATATTTAAAGGTTAAAAAATCTTATTCTAATTAAAGTCAAATAAAAAAATATAATTATATATGGATTTAACTTGTGCGGTACGGTCCACCCTTGCAACCCTAGAATTTTCACCCCACCACAAATCTCTTTATTTTGCTTCTGTATTTATTTTTTAATAAGTGGCGGAATTCAAATTACAAATCTCTAACATATTTATATGTAAAAAAGAGTTGCTTAAACATTAAAATTGTGGTTTTTTTGTAATATATGGAAAGATGAGAGAGAGGAAGCAAACTTAATCACGCAATAATCAGAGCTTTAATAATTTTGTTCTCATTTTGGGGTTGAAAAGATATATCTTCTATGGATTGTAGTCCTTATCCTCATTTTTTTTCTTTGAAATTTGGCAATGTTAAATCAGTAATTTATTACAGTCCTTTCAACGTGATAAATCACTTTTGTCTTCATTTTTAATTTAAATGTTGATCCAAATTCATATATAAAATCATAGCTTTGAACAATTTCATGTCATTTTTTGTGTATGAATTAAATTAAAACGTGTGATGATAGCTATATAATTTGCATTTAGTCATTCTTACGAATTCCAAGTGTACCCAGAATCTATGATAGACTGATGTTACATGTCTGGGATGGGAAATGAATTACCCACAAAAAAACAAAGCTCAAGTCTTCGCAGAGACAAATTGTACATTCATTGAATTGCTTAGCAATGAGGAGAAAATATTAGTGACAGATGCGACATTCAAGCACAGCCTTTAGATTCTTCCTTGGTTTTAGCCAATCCAGACTGATAATGGTTTTTCAAAGCAAGCTATTCATCTGACTAAAAAATTAATATGATTATGGTTTTTCAAAGCAATCTATTCATCAGACTAAAAAATTAATATAGAGTCCCTGATGCTAAAGTGATTTTTATTCTTCTTGAAACTAGCCATTATAGACTAAATTTAAAACATTCCCATCTTTCCTTTTGGGATCTTCAATGAAGATCACCTGGAAATTAGGCATAATCACACATGACTCAACCTTAAATGTAATTAAAAAAAAAAAAAAAACCCAAGTTTTGATATGAGAACCAAAATCTGGGTCTTGGGTAACTGAAACTTTGAACAAACAAGATGGGTCTGTCAGTGAGAAATTCTCTCTGCCAAGAACTTCATCATGCTCAAAACCCTTTATTTAAGCAGCAGAGGTCCAATAAGAAGCGACCCACATGCCAGCTTTGTGAAAAGAGACATGATCTATAGTGGTTCTGAGGGAAAGATCTTGTTCCTCTTAGCTTTTTGTCAGGTTTGAATCCACCATTGGAGTTTCACTTTTTGAGTGCCCGTTTAAAGGGTTAGTAGGGGGTGAGGAGGGTCCCCTAGGGGAATGTAGGTTTCAACTACCATCCACCTTTCTCCTTTCAAGAAATTCCCATTCTGCTTTCATCTCTTTGAAGGTATAAAAAAGGGTTGCATTATGTAACTTGTCCTCTCCTTTCCCACCACCACCACCTTGTAATAAAGAAAACAGATCATCTGAGGATCCCTAGGGAACATACAGAACATGCATATGGTAATCCTCAGTTTCTCATCCTGTTTCTTTTTCTTTTTTCTTTTTTAATTAAGGACTACAAGTAGGGATTGTTCAACAATTTATCATCCTACTTGATTGCTTTGCGTTTGATTTTTCTTTTTCAAAATTTGAATAATCTAAAGGGCTATATTTGTAGTATTGGAATGGCAGGGACAGTCAAAGGCCTGTACAGCTATATGTGCAACTACTGACAAGTCCCCAATTTCCCCCAGGTTCTTTTAAACGTATGCTGCTGCTGCTGGAGATGATTTTATTCAAAGATTGAAGAAAAATTATAGATAAAAATGAATTTTTTATTGAAATTTAAATTCGAATACTCGTAGCGATCTAATCTCAAAAATGGATCCTTTAAACTTGAACAGTAATAAGATTGGACAACACTGAAAATTGTGACTGAAACTAGCATGTATTTTTGTTATCATACTTGGTAGAAATGTTTTTCTCCGAGCATGGGGGCCATAAAAATGGGTGAGACAGCATGTAAACGCGAGTCCACGCCAGATTATAAACAAAATGTTGGTTCAATTAGTTGGAAATGGACCAGCACCAGCTACATGTTAAAATTTTCCCCAATGTGGGTCACGCCATTACAACAATCATGTTGAATCGGTGGCAAAGAAACGGAAGGGCTGTCAATTTCAGACACGGATTTTTGTCACTTGCTCCTAGCTTTTTATCTTACATATCTACAAAATCTGATTAATCTCATTTAAGTAAGATGTGTTTGGGCAAAATCTCAGTCCCTTATTTGGTTTCTGTTAAGTTTTACCTATAAAATACGATTTTGTTGACTCACCACAATCATTGCAGTCTAACAGGGAAATCTCTCTTTTGTCTTTAAATCCTAAACGGAACAATCACACCCTATATTATCACTCTCCTCAATATATATATATATATATATGTTTGAAGGTATAGTACTTCATGGTAGGCCCATCTTTCCCTTGTTTTCTACACAAGGATTCCATTCATTGAATTAGTGGATATCTCCGCTGTTTTGAATTTAAACTATAAATATTACTTAACACAACTCAATAGTTTGGGTTAATTTATCTAAGCATCCTCAAACTATAATCAAACTCTAAATTGATCTATATATAATTTGATTCGGATGCTTCAAAATTGTTTCATTTCATATTTGATCTAGGATTTAGTCATACTATTTTTGAAGTGTAAATACCAAGTTAAAATTTAAACGATTGTAAAAACACTTAATGAATATTAACTCTTGTTGAGTATTTTTTTGTGTGTCATCTTGGTGTGAAGAATCGGGTATTTATATGAAATGGTTACTATTCATTGAAGTAACATCCAATGCATGTCAACACGTATGCTATCTTATACTTAACACATGTTCGCCAATCCACTCGTTTGACTTCGCACCCTCTACTTACGAACACTTAGGGACATGCAAACTAAGCTCACGAGCCCTTGACGTAATTATCTGATAAGACCCAAATTTCTGGTCGCTGATCAGTAACTTAATCTACATTCGAGTTTCGAATTGACAATCGGAAATACCATAACAACTCTATATATCCATTAATGTGGAGACAAAATATATTACATGCGTCATCTCCGTAAGGCAATTGGACAAAGGAATTTGAGTGGTTGACAAAAAAATTGTAGAAATATATAAAAATAGATGAATAATTGAGAGAAATGGAGCAGTCTCAACTCCCATTATTGATGTTATCCAATTCCAAGCAAACAAAAACATGCATGAAGGACCGTATTGGTATCCCACTTGTACAAAGAATAAAAAATAAAGGAAGAAGGCGAGGAACCCTAGAAAGCTGCAATGCTGCGTAAGAGGGGACAATGGGCGAGGCCCATATACAATGCGGGAGTTGGAGTCTAATATCTCATCTCATGCAACCATGGGTGACTAAATTATAAATAAATTTTTAATTAAATTATTTGTATGTTTTTATTTAAATCATTAAATTATTTAAAAAATTTATATAAGTCACTTAGTTGTTAAGTTTTTTGAAAAAAAGTTTCGTCAATGATTTTGAAGTGATGATTCGATAATCAATCCAGTGGATCAGTATTCATTGATGAATAAAAGAACATATCTTAGATCCAAGTCAATCTGACAACTAGTATTGGAGATAAGAGAAAAAGTTGTTTGAATTTTTATTCTCAAATTCATGATGTCTAAAATTATTTCATAAAAAAAAAATTTGAACGGTAAAAGAGTAGGGGATTTAAAATGAAAATTTTTAAATAGTTCATGATCAAATTTGACCTTTTTTAATTAAATGGCCAAAATAAAAATATACTCATAATTTAACAATTAATAGTGTAATTTACCCTTAAAACTTTTTTACTCCCATGATTCCAGCTAAATTTAGTAGCTCATATGAATCCTTTGTGTTAATTTGATAATTAGAGTGTTCATTTCCCCAATATAAATAGCTTTAGATACATATAAAGTGTAACTAAATTTGTTAAAGGTGGTAACTAGGACCGTTGCTTGCGCTGTCATTCTCACCATTATTTGTTCTTTCCTTCTTTTCTCTTTTTGTTATTTTATTATTATTTCATTTATTATTTATTATCTATTTAATTTTCATTTTTTATTTTTTATTTATTTATTATTATTATTTTCCAATCTTCCGTGATTTATTATAATGGTTGGTAATTGATTGCTCTCCAATCACAAAATATCATTTATTTAAATTATTAACATAAAAGTGAGGACCCAATACATGTATTTTGTTAAAATTAAAGTTTAACTACATCTTTAGTCCTTATATTCTTTGAACTATTGCAATTTAATATTTTTACTTTCATTTCTAAAAATTTAATCCCTTATCCGCATATAGTTAAATTATTTCCTTTTTTTGGAAGGAAGAGTTCATTTTTTTTTTACGTAAAAGAGTAGAACTCTTTCTTTTCTATGAATGTTAAAAGATGCGAGAGTGATTTACATTAAAATTAAATATAATTTGAATTCAAATCTTATTAATTACATTATTATTAGAATATTATTATGTTTCATAAAAAATAAATTTTAAGAATGATATGGTGCCTTACATTACACGTCATCATAAGGTACAAAGATCATTGAAACCAATAATTCGAAACAAAATAGCTAATAGCCATGGGCCTATGATTACCGTATTCGAAATATGCATTCATCACAAAAATATTTTATTTATTTATAATGCTAAATTAAGGGTGCCCCCACAGAACATTGACGGCGACTAGATTGTCTACACGTGTTGCCCAAATCAAAAGAATAATAAATAAGCAAAGCTCCTACTCCTATCGTTTTCCGTTGCCCATCAGATAAAAAAAACAACAGTGAGGGCAAAGGGGGCAACGGGCAGCCCCCACTTTGTTGTCGGTCATTGGACCCCAAAAGTTCCCGCGCACCGGACGGCACGCGCGCTCAGATACTTCCTGCTGCTGTACTTCCTATTCCAACAACAGCATCCAAAATTTTCTCAAAAAATGTTCCAGAAAAATACACCATTTTCTTCCCTCATCCTCCTTCCTTTTAACGCCCATTTTATAGCAAAACAAAACTTAGGTATTCTTTTTTGGATTAATTTTTTATAATTTTTTTATTCACTTTAAATAATTATTTTCGTTTTGAAATTTGAATATTCTTTTTCGAAGTTAATTCTTGAAAATATTAAAATTTAAATCTTAACGTGAAAACAACTATCAAGTTCAAGTTTTAATATGAGAATAACCAAGGGCGAAGTCAAGAAAAAAATTCAGAGGTTGGAATTAAATTGTTTATATCTTTATAATTTTTAAAGAATTAAATCAAATTTTTATCTTTTTTAGGAAAGCAAAAATATAATTGTATTTTTATTAATTTAAAATTTTTAAAAATTTAAAGAGCTGAAATGGCAAATTTTTAATTTTAAGAGGCTCGAATTCTTGTCGACCCTCTGAATCCGCTCTTAGGAACAATTACCAAATTCAAGAACTAACATAAAAGAAAGTTTAAACCTAATATGAAAACACTTAGTTGAAACCCAATATAAAAAAATTTGCTATATTCAAGATTTAACTTAGGATGGGTTTGGATGGACGGTACGTTTACTTGTGATTAGTGTAAAAACAACGATAACGGTGAAATCAAATATTATAACATATGATAAAAAATAAGTTAAACGTATCACACCGTACCCTACTATCCATCCAAACTCGCTCTTAAATAAAAAAAATTTATACCCTAACGCAAGAATAATTATCAATTTTAAATTTTGGTTTCCTTTTATTTTCTTACATTTGCTATTTTATTATGGTAAATTTCTTTAAATTTTGTCTTTCGCATTCGCATTTCCTTTTACCTCTCTTCCTCATCAACTGTAGAAAATGACATTATAGGGAGCTGTTTTCATTTTCATACTTTGATCTTTTTCAGACATGTCATTTCAGACCCATTACAGAAACATCTAAAAATTCCCACCTTTAAAGCAGATATATATTATATTCGTAGTGTTACAAGAAAATTCAAGTTTTTTTCTTCTTTTAAACCTAAGTGGGGACCAATATGTACCAAACTATATTACAGTTTTTTCTTTGACATAAATGTCCCTTCCATGCAACTTGTTTCTTCATGTGTTTAATTATTTAACTAAGCTATATGATAGGGTCTTCATGTTAGGTAGGTTTGGGGGGCCTTAGGTCAATGTTTTTTCTTTGAAACATTTTCATCAGATTTTCATTAAATTTGATAACAAATTAAATGCATTTCTTAATCCCATTTAAGAATGTTTTATTATAATTATTACTTCAAAAACACGTCTTGCTATAAGTTTAATTTAACTATTTAATGTTGTATTCAATCACAGTATTGATAAGATAATTTGAACAACATAAAAGTAAAGAGAGATTTTGCATGCAATCATTTATTAATGCAATTTAGAAACAATTTTATTCCATGGAGCCTCGCTTAGTAAATAATTCTTATTCAACAATTTTTCGAATCACCTATTACTTATTGATTTAAGTTCAATCTACCTTTACACAAAAAAGTAATTGCAACCTCAATACCGACTTCAATTGTTATAAACCATTCACCCAAAACTCTCTTTCACAAAGATTTTATTATGAAAAAAAAAGGAGAAAACAATTTCCTTTTCAGGTATCATTTTTTCACACCATCCTTCTTCTAGATTTAGCTAAAAAATTTTAAAATAATCTATCAATTCATCCAATTTGAGAGTCGTGATATCTTTGACTTCTTCTATTATTGTTACTTCGATAGAAAATGTTCTTGAAGTGACCTAAAAATTTTCTCACCAATTTCACCTCAGAGAAACATTCACAATGACAAAATGCCTCATTAGATATGTCACATAGCCTATTATAAAAATCTGAAACAGTTCATTTTTCTTTCATTTTAAGATTTTCAAACTTGGTGGTCAAGCTTTGTAATTTAGATATTCTAACAGCAACATTCCCTTCATGTTGATTCTGCAAAATGAATATACATTTTCTAGTAATTTTTCGTACCACCTATGATGTGAATTATTATCGTAATCACCTTCAACATCTTATATAACTTTATTTTTATGAAAAAACTCTAAAAAATTTTGAATTATTTAGATAACCAAGTTGATAAGAGATTAACATACCGTAAAGTTAGTTATTGTTAAGAGTATGTAGCAGTTAGTTGTTAAGGAGTTAGCTGTTATATGTTACTAGCAGTTATAACAGTTAGCAGGTTTCTTTCCTTGTATAAATATATGTACTCAGTTGTTGATGAATATACATATCAGATTACTCTTCTTTCAGTTCTTCATTGTTGTCTAACATGGTATCATGAGCCCTTGATTGTTTTTTCTCTTTTTTTCTTTTGCGATGGCTAAAGATCTAAAAGCTGTTGGTGGCAGCTCAACTAATGTTTCCAAGAATTTCACCAACAAGAAGATTAATATTCAGCTTGATGAGATTAACTATCCATCGTGGAAACAACAAGTGTCTTTTGCTTTGGAGAGCTATGGGTTGGAGTCGTATATTAATGGAACTCAGGTTGTTCCTCCTGAGTTTATTCTTGATGAATCAGGTCAGTCTATTAAGAATCCTGAAAGAGCTTTGTTTAATAAGCAAGATAAAGCAATAGCATTGTGGTTGTTGTCTATGGTCAGTCCTGAGATTTTACCAGATTTGGTTGCATGTCAGTCAGCTGCTAAGATTTGGGAAGTTATTGGTTAGTTGTACTCAGTTAAAACAACTAACAAGATTATGAATCTTAGGTATACTTTGTATTCTCAAAAGAAAGGGGACCAAAGTATGAGAGATTTCTTGAGACAGATTAAGATGATTAAGGATAATATTGTTGTTTGTTGTGAAAAGATTTCAGAGACAGAACATATTGTTGCCATTCTAAATGGTTTACCTAGTGAGTTTGAGTTAGCAGTTACTTTGATCACTACTAGTAGACAAACCTATAATGTACTTACTTTATCTTCTATGTTGATTGATCTTGAAGCTAGGTAGAAATTAGGTGCTATGGCTGGTCTTTTTAGTGTCAATCTTGTAACAAGTCAGCTTTCTTCAAGTGGTGCTCAATGGTTTCAACAATCAGTTGGAGTTTCTAACTTACGTGATTATCGTGGTAGAGTCTCTTTTTATCGAGGAAGAGGTAGAGGTCATTTTCTTCCAATAGACCTCAATGCCAATTATGTGGTAAAATTGGGCACATTGTGCAGAAGTGTTATTATCGTTTTGACAGTTCATTTACAGGTTTTCCTCAGTCTAATGCAGGTGTTAGAAATCTTATGGCTAATTTTTGTTCTGTTGGTAGGACTGATAGAAAAGAAGTGATAGGTGGTATTGATATTGTTGCTTCCATTAATGTTGTTACTGTTGGGGAGGAACTGTGGTTTCCTGATTTAAGGGCCACTTCTCATTTGACACATGATGTTTCAAACTTGTTTGCTGGTGTTCCATACACAGTGACAGGTAAAGTGATTGTTGCAAATGGCCAATCCTTGTTGATATCAAGGACTGGTCAAAGTAATTTGCTTACAATTGATAGAATTCTTCATATGAAAAATCTAATGTATGTGTCAGGAATAACCAAGAATTTGATGTCTATGTCATTGTTCTCAAAGGATAATAAAGTGTTTTTCGAGTGTTATGCTACAAAGTGTTATGTCAAAGATGCTAGTACTCGTAAAGTGTTGTTACAAGGGATAGAGCAGGATGAATTGTACAAACTTTGAGCTATTGGACCTAATGAAAGTGGTGCTGCAATGTATGTTGGTAACTTAGATGTCAATGTGCTTAGTACTGATGTTTCTTATGATACATGGCATAGAATACTTGGACATGCCTCATCAAATGTAATGGATCAAATTTTTCATTTTGGTAAATTGAACATTTCTAAAACTAAAAATGCCACACTTTGTGTTGCTTGTCAGATGGGTAAAAGTCATAAACTTCCTTTTGCTCATTCCAAAACTGTTTTCACAATGCCACTGCAACTTGTTGAAACTGATGTCTGGAGGCCAGCGTCCGTACATTCGAATGGTTTTCGCTATTATGTGACATTTGTTGATGCTTTTTCTCGGTACAGTTGGATCTATTTTCTTTATTACAAGTCAGATGTTATTACTGCATTTTCTCAATTTAAAAAGCATGTTGAGCTGCAATATACTAAGATTAAAGAGGTTTAGTCTGATTTGGGGGAGAATTTCGTAGCTTGTCTTTCTTGCTTCCTTCATATGGTATCAAGCATAGGGTTTCTTGTCCACATACCTCAGAGCAAAATGGTATAGTGGAAAGCAAACATCGTCAGGTAGTTGAGCTTGGACTTACTTTGTTGGTGCAGTCTAATATGCCCATGAAGTATTGAATTGATGCTTTTTCTAGTGTTGTTTTCTTGATTAATAAGCTTCCAACCAGGGTTCTTGCAAGTTCAACCTTTCATGAGAAGATGTTCAAGGCTGTACCAGATTACTCTTTCTTGAAGGTATTTGGTTGTTTGTGTTTTCCTCATCTCAAGCCATTTAATGCTAACAAGATGTAGTTTAGATCATCCCCTTGTGTCTTCTTGGGTTATAGTAGCATAGCGGTTATAAGTATCTTGACTCCAATGGCCAAGTGTTTATCTCAAGGCATGTGGTGTTTGAAGTAGCAATGTTCCCTTTTTCTAAGCAATCAGTTTCTAGAACAGTGCATTATGCTCAAAAACTGGTTGTTACTAAGTTCCCTGAAGTTTTTCTTGAGATTAATTCTAGACCAGCAGCAACAGCTAGCTCATCATCCTCTAGTTTTCAGTTTGGTTCTTATCATCCTATTCCTGATGGGTCAGACACTAATGTTCAGTCTGAAGTTTCTTCATGAACAAGTACAATAAGTCTATCAACACCTCTTGAGGTTCTTGAACCTGTGGTTATCTTTACTGCACAGACTGCTGAGTCTCTCCCTTGTACTTCTACTAATTTACATCCTATGGTTACTAGAAGTAAAGCAGGGATTTTTAAGCCAAAAGTGTTTTCTTCAGAAGTGCAAGCTATTGTGTCATGTGAACCTCGCAATGTTCATGAAGCATTAGTTGATCCACAATAGCGTGTTGCAGTTGAGGAAGAGTACAATGCTCTTATTCAGCAAGGTACGTGGACTCTCACTTCTTTACCTGTTAATCGAATTGCTGTAGGATGTTAGTGGATTTTCAAGATAAAAAGAAATGCTGATGGTACTGAAGCTAGAAAGAAGTTCAGATTGGTTGTTCAAGGATTTTCTCAGTAGGTTGGGCATGATTATAGGGAGCTTATAGCCCTGTGGTGAAAGACACAACAGTTTAGGTGATTTTAACACTTGCTTTGTCATTCAAGTGGAAACTACGCCAATTTGATTTTAATAATGCTTTTCTCAATGGAGATTTGCAAGAAGATATATATATATATAGTGTCAAAGCACTGGTTCAAATGAAGAGCAATTAGTCTGCAAATTGCATAAGGCTTTATATGGTCTAAAGCAGGCACCTAGAGCTTGGTATGAGAAGTTGAAATTTTTTTTGGAACAACTTGGGTTTCATGCTTCATAGGCAAATGATAATGCTTAAATATGACATACTTTTGGATATTAATTATATATATTTTAATAGTATGATCCTATTAATTTAGGCTATTTATTATCTTTTTATTTGTAGGGACTCTAGTGATGACAGAAAATAAATTGGAGGCAAGAAGCATGCTTTTAGAAAGAAAAGTGAAGTTGTGTGAAGGTAGAATACTTAAAGAGAGAGTTTATAGGACAAAAAGACTTGGTTTTACTTTATTTTATTTTAAAATATATTTTATTAGGATTTAATATTATTTAAATTTGTATTTAATTTATATTTATCTTTTTGTATTTATCTTTTATAGTTTAAATTGGATCCAATTAGAGAATTAATGTTTAGATATAATTTTAATTATGTTTTAGAATTTAGATTGAATTCAAGTAGGAATTTATTTGTACTATAAATAGGGGATGAAGTGATTGAATTATTCATTCCTCATTCATTGAAAAAATCGTCCATCTCCCAAAAACCCTAATTCGATAAAAAGCTCTATTTTTATTTTCTTGTGTTCTTCCTCAAAAACATGAGCAACTAAAAACCCTTTTAGCCGAAGGTTATCAAATATTCATCCAAAAGTTCATGAGGCTTAGAATTCGCACTTAATTCTTCTCACCCGGGTATTCACCAATTCTCTATATTACGAGATCAATGCTTCCGTCCAAAATCCCTACAAAAGTAATCTTTTTATCTTTTGCAAAGTCGACCACTTTATGTGTTTTGAGAAAGTTGCACAGTTGGTTTGCTAACTTACTGCGTTAGAGGATGCCGAGCCAAAGAGACAAAACGGCGTGGCATTCTTCGTTGGGAAAAGGTGATCTAGTGTAAGATAGTCTTATTGGAGCGACGATTAGCTAGAGTCAGGTTCCTCTAAAAACAATATCCGGAGCTGGTGGTCGTAGGTGTCCTCTTCCACTATAACTGACTTATTCGGGCACGAGAAGAATCATCCAAAGTTTATAATTGAACCAAGGAAGAATCAAGATAACCGAAGGCTAAATCTTTGAATATTGATAAAACTCTTCTTCTTTCGACTTAATTATTTTATGCTATTTATTTTTATTTCGACACTCCTATTTTCTATTTCTTTTAAATCTGTTTTCTTTTATTTTTATTGTTCCCCAGATCATGCCGCTTTTCTTGGGCAAGATTTTACCCACGATCTCGACAAACAAGACTTTTTACGACTCTTCAGCCCCTGAGGATTAGACCCTACTTCCCTTTATTGTTATCTACTTTAATTTTCGGAATAGGTTATATTTGGTGTTCCCAACGACACATAAAATTTTAGTACCGTTACAGGGACTAGTAACGTACAAATCTTGTTTTTTTATAACTAATCTGCTCTAGGAAATCTTGCATACCCGTACGATCCCGAGATTGAAAAGACTGCAAAAGCTAATCGCAAGGAAACAAAGTTACGAAAAGGCAGTCAGAAGTTGTAGGAATTAAGCATAGCCCACCTTCAGAAGTAGAAGAAGGCGACGAAGGTGAATCTAGGGTAAACGAAAACTCCAATCTAACACTAGAAAACCAAAGAGTTGATCCACCGACGAAAGTGTCGATTGCTAAGGTTGACGAAAATCGAGATCCACCACCACCATCTATGGATCAAACAATTCAGCAATTAGTCGAGGCCCCTAATGATCAACCGTCATTGTGCATTACATATCCTACTATGAATGCTAACTTTAAGCTTAAATCAGTTTTAATCCAATTATTGTTAATTTTTCGAGAGCTGCAAAATGAGAACCCACATAAACATCTGAAAGAATTTCATATGATTTGTTTGAGTATGAAACCTCAGGGGGTAACTAAGGATCAAATTAAATTACACGTTTTCCCTTTTTCTTTAGCAGACTCCGTTAGTAAATGGTTATTTTATCTACCTCCTAGGTCCATTACAACTTGGGCTAATCTTCCTCGTTTATTTCTTAATAGGTTTTTTTCCAGCATAACGTGCTGCTAAATTAAGAAGAGAAATTGTGGGGATTAGCCAAAAAGATGTGGAGTCTCTTTACGACAATTGGGAAAGATACAAGAAGTTGTGTGCAAGTTGTCCACAACATGGTATAACTAAACAGTCTCTTCTCAAATACTTCTATGAAGGCTTGAAACCTATGGAGATGAATATGATAGATGCCTCCAGTGGAGGAGCGTTGGTTAATATGACTCCTCAATGAGCAAGGAACTTGATTTCTACAATGGCCGCAAAAACTTAACAATTCCGAGCCAACCCTGAACCTACTCGAAGGGTTCACCAACTAAGTAATTCCTCCTTAGAAGATAAAGTTGAACTTACTGATGTTATGGCTTCTCTTATTGTTGGAAAAATAGGGTCGGCCCGTCAATATGGAATTTGTGGTGAATTTGAACACACAACTGATGTGTGCCCTAGTTTGTATGATGATTCTGTGGCCCAATTGGATGTTGTGGGAAACTTCCCTAGACCACCCCAAAGGCGATATGATCCTTATACAAATACAATCCCGAGTGGAAGGACCATTGTAACTTGCGATATGAGGGAAATCTACATTATAACCAGCCATTCCAAAATCAGGTCCCACAACAAGCACAAAATTCAAGTACTTCTCTAGAAGCTATGGAAAATAAATTAGTAGCTAATGTTCTTGAATTTTAGTAGTAATCTATAGATTCTCAAAAGCAAACTGTAGATTTTCAAAAGAAAACTGAGACATCTATTAAGGAGTTGACCACACAAATGAAGAAAATAAACACACAAGGTAGGCTACCATCACAAACAGAACCTAACCCAAGACAAAACACAAATGCAATGACACTATGAAGTGGGAAAGTATTGGAACCAACTCCTGGTAAAAATTATGCCTAAAAATCTACCCAGGAAAATCAGAAAGACAACGAACAGGTTCGGTCGAAACTCCAATTACCTAGAATTCAACCTCCATTTCCTAGACGACTGAGGCAAACCCAGAAAGTTAATGAGGAAAAAGAGATCCTCGAAACGTTTAGAAAAGTCGAGGTAAATATACCGTTGCTAGATGCTATTAAACAGATTCCACCGTATACTAAATTTCTTAAGGAACTTTGCACTAACAAACGAAAATTGACTGGAAATGAAAAGGTAAACGTTGGTGAGAATGTGTCTGCAGTTTTGCAACATAGGATGCCAACAAAATGTAAGGACAGAGGCATGTTTGCAATACCATGCAAAATAGGTCACTTTGGAATTAAAAAAGTTATGTGTGATTTAGGGGCTTCTATAAATGTAATGTCTTTTTCTATTTATGAATCACTTAACATGAGTTCTTTGAAGGAAACAAGTGTTATAATCTAGTTGGCAGACAGGTCCATTGTAGATCCCGAAAGAGTCCTTGAAGACGTGTTGGTGAAAGTCAACGAACTAATTTTTTCTGCAGATTTTTACGTGGTAAAGATGGTAGAGGATAAATCTCCTAAGTCTTTCGATATCTTGTTAGGGCGACCTTTCCTTAGTACCACAAATACTAAGATTGATGTGCGTAGTGGAACCCTCATGATGGAGTTTGACGAGGAGTTTGTGAAGTTCAATGTTTATGACACCATCAGTCACCCTAGTGAAATTTTGAACATAAACCGTGTAGATATAGTGGATTCATTAGTAGAAGAGACTTCCAAATCACTCCATGAAAATGAACCTAAAATATTATTTGATGATTTAGATCCAACTTGCGAATCTGTTAAGAAATTATTGCCCCATATGAACACTAAACTTCTACCTTACGTTATGTAGGCATCAAATTTCCAAGCTCATACGATCAAAAAAATTTAGTGGGAACGACCTCAATTCTAGTTCAATCGTCAAGCTAGCGACGTTAAACAAGCGCTTGTTAGGAGGCAATCCAATTATATTTTTTTTCTATTTTATTTATTTATTTTCTTATTTGTCTAGAAAACTCGAGGCATTTATTTTTACGAAAAAATTGGTGACGAAAACTGCAGTACTACAAGAGCGACGATGACTTGGGGAGTATTCTCAATCATTTTCTTTTCGTATTTTTCTTCACATTGAGGGCAATGCGTTTTAAGTAAGGGGAGATGTTCCTCATTTCTTTTGCTGTTTTTATTTGGTGTTTGTGTTGTTGTGGGTTTACTATTGCTGTTGCTTGCTGTTTTCTGTTGTTTTGCCCACATTTATTTTTTTAAGTATATCTTGTCCCTTTTCATGCCCAAGATTTTACCCACGAAATGCCTATTGTTTTTCCCATGAGTTTGCTTCTTGTTTCTGAGTTAATTTTGATTTTGCTATGATTAAATTTCTCTTCACTGTTTTATTTCTATTAGGTTCACACGATTATGATTAATGGAGATAACCCTATCTTGCTTACGGTAAAATTGATTGAGTTTAAGTATAAGAGAACAGTTAATTCTGATGCATGCTAAATTATTATTTTTTATTATTAGTTAATTGTCAAACTTATTTTTGATACTTGTTTGTTTTTCCTAATTCTCCTAAATTAAAGTTCTCTGTCTGAAAAAAAATTAAAAAAATTTATTTGATGATTTCGCGATTATGAGCATAGTTTAAAACGTGACTAACTGAGTAACCGGGATAGGGTGCTTAGGTTGTCATCCTACTTCGTGTAAAAAGATTGTGTGACGTGATAAGTAAAACTCCGCTAACCGAAAAAAAAAAAGTAAATTCGAAGTGTGTTAGACTGAGTAACCGGGGTGGAATGCTTGGTTGTCATTTTATTTCGCGTCAAAAGGGCTAACACATTCTAAAAAGAGAAAAAATGATTGCAAGCATGTTGAGCTGAGAAACCGGGATGGACTGCTTGAGTGTCATTTCATTTCGCGTAAAAAAGTCCAATATATTCTTAAAGAAAAAAAGAGAGAGAAAATCGATAAGAAAACTAACTTTGGAAAATAAGGGTAAACAAATAGGTGTCTTGGTGAGTTTGATAAATTACCTAACTCTAATGAAATAATTCAAGACGATTTAATTGTTGTGTGTTTTAATTACGTCACTTTCTCGATTTTACTTACAACAAGCTAAAGGTTCTCTTTATTTTCATAAGCATTAAGCCTAATTGTTTGTAGAATTTTGGAGTGTTATTTTCCATGGTAAAATTTAAATTACTTAGTGGATTAGGAGTCATACTTGAGGGCAAGCATGGGCTAAGTAGGGGGAATATGATAATTCTTAAATATGACATACTTTTAGATATTAATTATATATATTTTAAGAGTATGATCCTATTAATTTGGGCTATTTATTATCTTTTTTTTTTGTAGGGATTCTAGTGATAACAAAAAATAAATTAGAGGCAAGAAGCATGATTTTATAAGAAAAAGTGAAGTTGTGTGAAGGTAGAATACTTAAAGAGAGAGTTTATAGGACAAAAAGACTTAGTTTTACTTTATTTTATTTTAAAATATATTTTTTTAAGATTTAATATTATTTAAATTTGTATTTAATTTATGTTTATCTTTTTGTATTTATCTTTTAGAGATTAAATTGGATCCAATTAGGGAATTAATATTTAGATATAATTCTAATTATCTTTTAGAATTTAGATTTGATTCAACTAGAAATTTATTTGTACTATAAATAGGGGATGAAGTGGTTGAATTATTAGTTCCTCATACATTGAAAAAAATCCTCCATCTTCCGAAAACCTTAGTTCAATAAAAAGCTAAAAAGCTCTATTTTTATTTTCTTGTGTTCTTCCTAAAAAACATGAGCAACTAAAAATCCTTCTAGCTGAAGGTTATCAAATATTCATCCAAAAGTTCATGAGGCTTAGAATTCGTGCTTAATTCTTCTCACTCGAGTATTCATTAATTCTCTGTATTACGGAATCGACGTTTCTGTCCAAAATCCTTACAAAAGTAATCTTTTTATCTTGTACAAAGTCGGTCACTTTGTGTGTTTTGAGAAGGTTGCACAGTTTTCGCTATCTTACTGCGTCAAAGGTTGCCAAGCCAAAGAGACAAAACGGCATGGCATTCGTCATTGGGAAAAGGTGATCTAGTGTAAGACAGTCTCATTAAAGCGACGGTTGGCTAGAGTCAGGTTCCTTTAAAATCACTATTCAGAGCTGGTGGTCGTAGGCGTCCTCTTCCACTATAATTGGCTTATTCGGGCACGAGAAGAACCATCCAAAGTCTATGATTGAACCAAGAAAGAATCAAAATAATCGGAGGCTAGATCTTTGAATATTTATAAAACTCTTCTTCTTTCGACTTATTTATTTTATGCTATTTATTTTTATTTCGACACTCCTATTTTCTATTTCTTTTAAATCTATTTTCTTTTATTTTTATTGTTCCCCAGATCACACTGCTTTTCTTGGGCAAGATTTTGCCCATGATCTTGACAGATAAGACTTTTTACGACTCTTCAGTCCCTGAGAATTAGACCCTACTTCCCTTTACTGTTATTTACTTTAATTTTCGGAATAGGTTATATTTGGTGTTCCCAATGACATATTAGTATATGTGGCATTGTTTGTGAAAATTGTTAATGGCAAAAGGGTATTTCTTTTGGTGTATGTTGATGATATTGTGATAACAGGAGATGTTCAGTCTGATATTGATGACTTGGTTAAACAACTGCATGCCACTTTTTCTTTGAAAGATTTGGGAGATCTTAATTTTTATCTTGGGGTTGAAGCTGTTCTAAGCGGTGACAAGGTGCATCTCAATCAGAAGAAGTATGTGCATGAACTTCTTGAATTTGCTGGTATGATTGACTGTAAATCTCTTCCTACTCCTATGGTGCCTCATTCAAAGGCACTACTTGCCAATGAAATATTGTTTGCTGATCCTTCCAAGTACAGAAGCATTGTTGGCAAACTGTAGTATCTTTGTGCCACTAAACCAACTATTACTTTTAGTGTTAATCGAGCAAGTCAATATATGAGTAAGCTAACTGTTCGTCATTGGGGTTTGGTAAAACGAATACTCAGATATTTGAAAGGGACTTGTGATCATGGAGCATTGTTGGAGGAGTTAGAAGTGATATGAAAAGAATGCGGAAGAGGATCGTAAAGTTGTCAAGTCATGGATCTACCTTAAAGCTCTAGACAAATGTAATCTGAAACGAAAACAAAGAAAGATGGATTAATTGACAAGAAGAATAATCAAACGAATTAAAACGAAAAAAGATAAATGGCTAGTAACGAATCTAATAGAGAACGAAATTAGGGTTTCTTGGATGAAAGAAATCGTCCTTGGACCTCAAGAAAATGTCCTAACCAGTTATGAAAATAAAAACACAAACAAATTTGTTAGAAGTGATTTAAAAGATAAAAGCAAACTGTCAAGAATGATTGAAACAACAAGAAAAAATTGGATCTCCTAAATTTTGATGTGTTTCTTGATGGATCAAGGTAGGAGAACGTCCCTCTTGAAGCAATTTCAACCAAGAACGAAAATCAACTAAATCAGTAAACCTAAAC
Organism: Kokia cookei; assembly: GCA_039519145.1. NCBI lineage: Eukaryota > Viridiplantae > Streptophyta > Magnoliopsida > Malvales > Malvaceae > Kokia > Kokia cookei. The sequence goes on from CM076909.1 coordinate 16,692,102, forward strand.
AGCAAGAAATAAACTAGATCAAACTAGAACGATAGATTAAAGATAGAAAAGAGAAGATAACATCCTAAGAAGCCTTGGAAACAATAAGAATCCACAACTCCCTTCAATGACTCTAATTTCCCCTCCAAGAAAGAGATCTTGACAAGAAAAAGCTTGAAGATGATTCCCACAACCTGAAAGATTGTTAAAACAACTTCTAAAAAAAAACTCAAGAGCAATTCTTGAAGAAAAACTCAAAGAGAATTATTATTAACTCAAAATAATCAAAATCCAGTGTTCTTTGTTTACAATTCTAAGGCCTATATATAGGCAAGCTAAATAAATCTAAATAAAACACTTAATTAAACTAGAACTCTAACTAATCTAAACAAAAAGTAGTTTTAAACTAAACTTTCTTGTTGACATAAAACTCCTAAAAACTTAAACTACTTAATAATTATTCAAAATTCAGAATAAAAATAACAATAAAATAATAAGAGCTTATAATACAATATTGGACTCATATATAATAAAAATTAAACCTAAAACCCGAACCCAATATGATTTAAACTCGAATTAAAAGCCCGAAACTCGTAATTCCTGTCATAATCACGTCCAGAAATTCTACCCGCGCAATTTTATTAAAACGATCATAACTTGAGCTCCCGAACTTGAAATCAAGTGATTTGAAGTGTGTTTCGAATATAAGAGATAGATCTTTGAAATCCATGTAGACATCTCAACCCATAAATTCCTGGATCCCATACAAAAATTCATTGCAAGTCTGCTGATTTCCCTAACTTGAAAATTGGCAGTTTCGGTTTCTTGGACCAATATTTCCAAGATTTTAAATCTTGATTTTCTTGATTCTTGAAATTATTTGGAATGAAAAAATTGGACCAAGATTTGGTTTCTTGATTTTCTTGAAAACAAGAAAGTGAATCTTAATTTTCATTTTCGGCTGTGTGCGCATCTAGGGCCTTGGTAACGAAGTTTTGGATTGTCCCGTTCAATCTTGCTCGAATTTGCTTGGCCTTCGACCTCGTTATTAGGCCTTGGGAAACTTTGATCCTGTCACATTCATAAGCTTGAATTTGGGCCTTGCGACTCGTATCAAGAAGTCCATCTATCTCACACCAATCATTTGGTGTGACAACTCTAGTGTTATAGCCTTGTCCAGTAATCCAGTTCTTCATTCCTGGTCCAAACACATTGAATTGCAGCTTCATTTTGTTCAGGAACATGTGGCATCGAACAAGTTGGAAGTGAATTATGTTTCATCTTCAGAACAGGTTTCTGACATACTGACTAAGCCATTAGCTTCTGGGTCTTTTAATTATTTCAAAACAAAACTTAAGGTGGGTACTCTTGATGAGTTCCAGAAAGAAGGTTATTGTGAATATATTTTTTAGTTTTGCCTTGGGGGAATGTTGAGAGTATGTAGCAGTTAGTAGTTAAAAGAGTTAGCTGTTATCTGTTACTAGCAGTTATAACAGTTAGCAGGTTTCTTTCCTTGTATAAATACATATACTCAACTGTTGATGAATATACATATCAAATTACTCTTCTTTCAGTTCTTCATTGTTGTCTAACAGTTATAATTATAAAAATCAGTGTTAAATAGTGTGAGATTATATAAAAATAATTGCACATTGTTTCCCATTCTTAATCCACGACTTCATATTTAAGTTTTAGATCAAATTTTCTTTTTCATTATTTCACTATGTCCATATTTGACTATTTTAATATGGAGAACATCGAAGTCAATGATAATTATAAAGTAGACCTGATTATGGGTCAGATTACTCGACCTGACCCGAAGGTTCGCCTGAAAAGTGGGAGAGTTTGGGCAAAAATATAAGGTCGAAAAATGGGTTTGGATAAAAAACGAGGCCTATTTTCTAAAAAGGTTGGATATTTGGTAAGCTTTTTTTTTTTATCTCGACCCGACTCGGCCCAAATTTACAAAAAAAAATTGTTGTTTCCACCGTTTTGGTATTGTTTTACCACTGTTTTGCTGTCATTATGCTATTATATTACTATTATTTTGTTGTTATTGTTGGGATATTGCATAACTCTTGTTTAATTGTTAATTTTGTTACTATTTTAGAGGCATTTACTTTTTAAGTTGCATATATCTTAGTGTTATTTAAACATAAATATTAAATTTCTTTTTAATTTGTTAGGAAACATTTATTTTAATATTTTTAGTGTATTTGATGTATTATTGTTTTTAAATTTATTGTTATATAAAAATAATAATATAAAAAAATTTAATACGGTGAGTTGGATCGAACTCAAGTTTTAACATTTTTATCTGGTCAAACATGAATAGAATTTTAAATCTATTTTTTGAACTGAACCGAACCCAATCTAAAAAACGAACATAAAATTATATTAAGACTCGATCCGAATATGATAATCTCTACCATAAAATTTAAATTTCGATTTTTGAGATGTGAACAAGCATATTAACTATTTACTCTCTTATATTGTTTATTTTTATACGTACAACCGTTGGTAAATTGGTAATGTAAAAAGAAAAGGACAGTGGATTTTGATTTGTACATTGTCTTACATTGTAATTATTGTTGTAGTAGTAGTAGTAGGTATAACCGTGTTTAATTTGGAAGACCTTTCAGTCTGATGTGGATGATTTTTTTTTAATTACAAAAATATAATAAAATTTGAATAAAAAATATGATTCAAATTTAAATTATATTTAAAATGACGAATATATTTAATTATTAAACTATCACGTAGGATTAGATGAAAATGGTATTTTTCATAGCTTTCATATTTACATATTTTCATAAAGAGCTTCCAAACTTTCACTGTGACCCAATTAATTAAAGCAGTCAAATTCCAAAAACCATTTCCCACTTGTCACAACTGCCAATTGCACCACTTAAGAGCCGGATTTGTAGTTTAACAATACTAAAAGGCTAGTTCCGTAATTATATAAAAAAGTTTTTTTTTTTTTCTGAGAGAGCCCGCTTGCACTACTTTCATTGGTTAGATTGAAAATTAATTGAGATATCGATTCAAAATAAAAAATTAAATCAATTGGCTCATGAACCAGTTGAATTGATTAGTCAAGTCTATTAATCTGTTAATTGAATTGTTTTTTTTTTTTCAATTTTTTATTTTTAATAACTTATTCAATTGATCTGGTTAGATTGAGAATCATCGGTCAAATCGATTCAACCATGAATCCAATTCTAAAAACCTTGACCATTAGTAGGAGCTTTGGCCCCTTTTAATTATGATACTTGTATTTTTAGCCCCTAAAAATAATTAATTATTTAATTTAAGTCTTTTTAACCCTTTTATCAATGAAGCAACTGTATTTTTGGCGCTTTCAAAAAATAATAATAATAATAAGAACTCAATTGAAGTTGTTTTAATTAAAAAAAAATTAGCTTTTACCTCCTCTTAAAATTTTATAATTTCATCTCAACCTACTCAAAAAATATTCTAACTTTATCCAAGTAGTGTTGGAAAACATGTTCAATGTGAGAGTGACATATCACCATTTTTAATAAAAAAAATAAAAAAATAGAATGGATGCTTCTGTTTAGAAATCTTCATATCAAATGTGGGCCTCACAAACAATTAAATTTATTGTCTCGGTTTACGTATTTATATATCAGATTTAAATGTATGATGTCACATTTTTTAATCGAAGTAAATCAAACAAATGAAAAATGTGATATTAAAATCGAATCAAAACGTGTGGTACATAATTCAATGACATGCATATATCAAAACAAATCAAGATTTAAAGTTCATCACACGAATTATTATAGATCTAAAATATGATCATAACATAATAACTAGCCAAAATCATCAAGTAAAGACTTATAAAACTCCCCAAGACCTACGTACATTCCATTTACAACCCAAATTCAAAAGAGCATTACAAACATATATACACGTCAAATGTCACGAGCTCTAAAAGGTCTGTTAAATACCTGCATATAAAAAACAAATATATCCACACGTTGAACATTGAAAGCTTAATAGTGCTAACATAATTTGATTTCAAAACATAAAAATATTATTGGACCGAGTTCCATAATAATCGACAATGAACATATATCAAGACATTTGAAATAAAGCATACTAGATTTTCAAGGAACCCATTCCACCAAATTGTTTTCAAGACACATAACTCAACATTCTCATTGTTTGCACATTTATCACATATTCAATTATGTTCATCATTTGAATTTATAACCAAATGTCACTATACCAAATCCATAGTATTCTACGATAAACATATAACTAGATGTTGATGTTTCAAATCATCCTCAGGGTATTTAGGGCTTCTTTAGATGAGTGTTTATCTTTAGTGTGGCGTGTTTAACTTTTTTTTATCTCACGCTACAGTACCCAATCTCACCGTCATAGTTATTTTTATAATAATCGCATATAAACACACCACCCGTTTCAATTTCATTATTATGTTTTAGCCATCATTTTTATTGGTTTACCATAAACCATATTATCTCATTTTCAAGTAAACCGTGCGTGAAAGAGATCACTAGGGGTTTTGAATGAGCCCAAAGATCCTTTTTAGTGTTTCTTGTAATTACCCTAAACGGATGTCGAGTGAAATACAACCCCAACAAAAGCAAAAGAGGAGCAAGGAAGGGGACCAAAAATAAATCAGGTTAATTAAATTGGTGTCATCCATCAAACGGATCTTAATTCAATTGAGAAATTTTTGAAAATTCATTTTTTAATAAAATAAAATAAAATTATGAGAGTACTTTTGTCATTTTATATTTTATCTAAAATTTAGAGTTAACACATGGTAAAATTACAATTTAGCTCCCTAAAATTGATAAAATTTTGATTTAATCCTTTAAAAAATTGTAAACAAAAAAGCTATTAAAATGATGAAATGCATTTTAGTTTTCATAAAAATATGAAATTTAATTCCACTCCTCTCCTCCCAATTTTTTTTTTTTCTAGTTTCACCCTTGACCATGGTAGTTAATATCTTAGACAATTTCTAATTCAATTATTATACATATACAATTCAGTTTTTATTAGCAATAAAAACATCCTTATTCTTCATTTCAATATGAAAACTATCATTTCACGGGAGTTTTGAAATTTCAAAAGTCAAAAGTCCTTTATCGGTTTTGAACCGATGACTTACATCTTATTATAGTGTTACATTACCATTGAGTTAAGCGGGTTATTCAATTTAATTACTGAATGAATTAGTAGACGAATAAGATATATATATATATATACATCTCACGGTGGCTAGTAGCTCTCAAGAATGAGAATTCTAATTTACTTAGTAAAGGGTAAAAGGGATTCATTGATTAACTTTATCATTTCAATCAAAACATCATTTATCTTTTATATCAAAATTTTAAATATATTTGTGATATAATTTTTTTTTTACTTAGATTAAGGGTGTGCCATAATCTAACAAAATTTAGTGAAATCTTAAATCAAACATATATATATATATATATATTATTACAATATTCGGGAGGGAGAAAGTGATGGTAAGATTAGAATCTATGTCATCTAGGTATCCGACCAAAACAAATACCCATTACTCCAAGTAAGTTTTGGCAAAAATTAAAAAATTAAGACAATCAAATTAAGTCCTTTTACTTTAATAAAAATTGAGGTTTAATCTCAACACTTTAAAATTAAGTCCATATTAATCCCACCACTTTAATATATAGTAAACACCCTTAATCAATAATTCAAATATTGAGGTTTTGATAAAATAAATAAATAAGTTAGATTAACAAAATTTGACAAACTATCAATAATGATAATAATTAAGAGAGTTGAAAATTTAAGCGAGATGTCATTAACCAATTCAAAATCTATGACTGAAGGGATATGAAAATTATGTAAATGCTGGCATTCATGCAAACACGTGTTAAGAATGGGTTAAGGCAATTTGATTGTGGAGGCGGCCAATAAATGCGATGAAGCATGGAGCATGGTGATGGTGGATCACTCATGCACTGGTGGGGATGTAACAATCGATGGTGGGATTAACTTGGAAGGCCGGCAAAATTGAAGCCATAAGTCCCGGTCAGTGGCTTTAGTTGGGGGCCAGTGGGGACACCCCACTTTACACGTACTTTGATGTCATTAGCCCTTCTTTCTATCCCTAATCATCATGCATTTTCAATTCAACCCCATTTTTCAACATGCAAACACATATAACACCGTCGGCCCCCACTCCCCAACTTCGTTTTCATCATTTATGTTTCATCATCAAGTTTCCTTTATGTTAACTGGTTATCATTATTATATTGATATTAATATGTATACTTGTTCAAAATTATGAGATTTGCTCAACCCAAGCAATGATTTTTCTTTAAGGAAACTTGATTACTGTTATCATTGTCCAGTCTCACAGTTCAATTATTCTCCACTTTCAGCATTTAAAATGGGTGTAATTTAATGAAATACAGTACTGTATAAAAGACAATAATTGAGGTGTTTGAAATAAGATTAGATTCTTTTTACAGGTGAAGAAGACTACATGAGAATCAAAGGGTAGAGTGGGAAATGGAGTGAGTCCAATTCCTAGCCCAAAGCCACTTGCTTTTTGGAGATAGATATACATACACTAAAGCAAGGCTGTTGTTTATCTTTACCAATGATGGGATATATGTTATATTAAAGCATCCCAAGCCCCATCCTCTCTATCCTCTATTCTTATGCAACCCATAGGAAAGAAAAGGCAGCTCAATTGAGAGATAACAAAGGCAAGTCTTGTTTCAAACCTCTATCAATCTCTCTCTCTCTCTCTCATGGTCATGGATCATGCATAAGTTGAAGACAACAAAACCTACTTTATCTTTTTCAAACCACTAAAACTCAAAAGAAAAGAAAGACTTACCTGCTTCTTTGCTTTTCTCTTTTTTTTTTTTTTGGATTGTTGTAGATCTATACAAAGAGAAGGAATTTTCCAAAAGATGATTCAAGAACTCCTAGGAGGCTCTTCTGGCTTTCATTTTGGAGGTACTGCTGGGAGAAGAATCTCTATCAATGGAACCATTTTGGATGGAACCCTTGCTTCCTCTCCATCACCATCTCCAACTCCTTCGTCCACAACTTCATCATCAACTACAACTACTAACTCTACAGCATCAGCAGCAAAGTCTGATCAGACCCAGAATTTGAGGTGCCCCAGATGTGATTCCTCCAACACCAAGTTTTGTTATTACAACAACTACAATCTCACCCAGCCTCGTCACTTTTGCAAGACTTGTCGTCGGTATTGGACCAAAGGAGGTGCTCTTAGGAATGTTCCTATTGGAGGTGGATGTAGGAAAAACAAGAACACTGCTACTACTACTACTACCGCTTCTGTTTCAACATCTATGGGAAAATCAAGTGCTGCTAAGATGAAAACAGTGGTGTCTGATATTGGAAGAACTGGTCTTGGAAATGGGTTCGATCATGACCTTCAATCTAGTCCAATCCTTTGGGCTTCACCTCAGAGTTCTCATCTTCTAGCCTTATTGAGAACTACCCCAAACCCTAACGCTAACACTTTGTCTGCTAATAGTCCTGTTAGTATTAAGGAAGAGGTGAGCTTGCTTGGATCACATGCCATGAACGAGCCAGCTGTTGCAAATGCTGTGTTAAATGCTCGAACCCTAGGCTTGGATCCCCTTAGCCAGGTCCCTTGTCTAGGACTTTGCAGCCCTTTTTGGAAAAACAATCAACACCAAGCTCAACAGCAACATCAGAGTAATAATAATAACAATGGATCGTTCCTACTAGGTGAAGTTCAAAACACAGGATTTCAAGAACTGTATCAGAGGCTGAAATCATCATCAAATTATTACTCTGATAGCTCCGCAGTAGTTCTAAGCAATGTGGGTTCCTCTTCATCTTCTTCAACAGCTTTGGAGTCAGCTCCAGTTGCAGATGGAGAACTGGGTTACTGGAATCCAGCATTTTCATCATCATGGTCGGATCTCCCAACAACTAATGGTGCATATCCGTAAAGAACCCTTTCTCCCCCCTTTCATTTTATCTCTCAGCTTTTAATTAATATGCTAATGGTCGTTGCAGTGCATTCTGGTATATGGATATATATATATATATATATATATATATATATATATGGCTGTAGGGGTAGCATGGGGTTGTTTCGTTCGTTCGTATGTTCAATTCTTTGTTTTCTTTCTCTTTGAAGTGTGATTTGAGGTGTGTTTAATTAACTTATTAGAATGTACCATGGATGAAGATGAAGTATCAAAGGTGGAAACATGTTCGTAGTTTTATTTATTTTCAATGCTCCATATTGAGAAAGTGACCTTTGAGTTTGACTACAGGTATGAAAAGGGTTCAACTTCAGCTTAAGAGCTAAAAGAAAATAAAAGATGTGATTTAGTTAAAATAAAAGAAAAAAACATTGGCAACTACCTTGGTTAAATAAAAAGCTTTTAGGGTTTCTTCATCTACTTTTTCTGATGAATTTCATAACTATAATAGACCGACTGGTGGGTTGCATATGAAATTAAAGATTCTCTGAATTGTTTTTTTTGGTATAAGAAAGAGATGAAATAGGTTTCTTAACGCAGCCATTGGGAAAAGTTTTCGTAAACAACAATTTGATTCTCGCAGTGGAAAGGAGGATTCCATTGCAGCCTTATGTTTAAAGACTTGTCGTCTGCCTCTAATTGCCTTTTTCTCTGGACATTGCCCTTCTGTTTTTATTCCTTCTTGACTCTCTTCTTATATATATTTATTTATTCATTCATGCAAAGTAGACTTGGCTTGACTTCTGCTTAATTTGTTGCCTTCTGTGATCTAATTTAGGGCCACAGTATGAACAGAGTTTTAATTCATACAACTATCTTTTAAAAATCTAATCTAATCTAATAAGTTGAGATTAAATCTCAATATTTGTAAGCAACCCTCACCAAAAGTAACATGGCTCTAATGATTAAGTCATATATGTGTACCGATATCAGGTACCTATTTGTGCACATTACGCTACGAATTTTGATGATGTTTGTTCATTTTCATCATCATTCAATCCCCTATACTTGTTTGCTAGTGTTCTTTCTAGACTTGGTCATTCATGGATGGAATAATATGCTATCTAAGATTGCGGCAGAATCAATTGAAATTTGAGTGCTTTTTGGGTGTAGTTGAATGAGCTGTCCACTGTTCAATCAAACTTGTTTTTCAAGAATCATATTGACAATGAAAATGCTGTCAATGTGTAAATCAACTGGACTAAACCCGGAAAGGGCAAAATGTTTATTGCATTTACCTTGTAAATTAATCTAGCTATCACAACAAGTGTTTTGAAGCCTAAACTCCCCTATTTTTCATCCCAACAGTGACACCCTCGTAACTGAAGGGGGGGGGGGGGGAGAATCAGAAAACTAGCTTAACATGAAGAAAATATAAATGACAGCAATAAAGCCACATTTAATGTTCTATGAATGGATGGCCTTGCCACAACGCAGTGCATTAGGAGGAATGTCAGTCTCAGTGTACAAGCTTTTCTCGTTGTTCCAAACTCTGAGATAAGTTTGCTTGCCTAGGAACCGATCTGACCATATTTGTGACCTCAAGTTCCACATTCCTTTGTTGTCCAAAGAAACCAAAACTGCAGTCCAAGAATTGGGATATACCTGCCAATGTTTTTCTAGTTAAGTTCATATGTTTCCATTTTTGAAACACCAAAGATTGAAGATGTTTTTATTGCCATGGTGTGGATTATATACCTGGACGGTGTGTCTAGCTATTGCATCAGCTAGATTGTAGCGTTTCCTTAAGGCAGTTGTCCACTTTCCACCACCATACCTGGTATTTCAAAGAAAATGTTAACTTGATGATTACACTATAATGTTGCCTGTAATTGATTAGTAGAATGTTAGACTCAGTAAAAGCATACCCGACGGTGTAGAAACTCGATCCGTCGAGATGCCAAGATTGGATGGTGGGTTCAGTGTTTTGGAAAACAATCTCAACAAAGTCATGGAGGGTGAGACCAAAGACAGATACACCCAAGGCTGGTGGCCTTGAAGTTGGAACATCCTTGATGTTGTTTAAGTTGAAAACACCAGGGATGTTAAACCAATCTGCAAGCTTCAATGGAGTGGTTGGATCTACATAGGAGATCCCATTAACAGTATAACGCAATTTGCCGTTTATCTTGACTTTTGCATTAGCCAAAACAAGTGTTCTCACAATCTTTATTTGACCATAGTGGAATGTTCCTTGGGGATTAGGCCTAGCAGCATTGGCTGTCAAGTTCAATCTAAGACCCACAAAAAGAATGAGAAAAATGTTAGCATTGTAGGATACACATGATGATCAACAATTCTCCGATCAAGTCGGTTCGATTATTACCTGATAGTCCTGGCTTGTTTCATGGACCAATGAACTTGATAAGTTGGGCCAATAGGCAACGGTAAAGAGGGTGGAGTGTGGGAACCTTGATAGCGAAGAATACCAGTAGTGGTGAGAATAGGCTTTGTGAAACGTGTGGAAGCCACAATGTAATAGTCCTTAATTGCCCCACGCAAAGTAACCAAAGCAGTCATGGATTGACCCGGATGAATATCAAATGACTCGTACGCCTCCTGCAAACTATGGCTTCCTTCAACTTCAACTAGTATCAGTGAATGACCCTGGATCCTGAAGTTAATTGATGTCGATATACCCACATTTGTAATCCTGAACCTGTAACTTTTCCCTGTAATTAATCAGGAAACAAGCTAAATTCAGCAGTCTTTTACAAAATCCTCTTGTTTAAGCCTAAGAAAGAAGAAAGGTTAGCTTAAAGAGTGAAATCAATACTGATGAGGACGATTACCTTTCTGACCAGTGAAAACTGAAGATTTGTGGAGACCATTTATAAGAAGGCCATCAGGCGAAGGAGGAGCCAAGCCTGAATTCAGCCTTTTCCTCAAGGCCTGTGTGAAAATGTATTTGGTTACAACAGTGTCTCACAAAGTTTAACAATTGATTGGAGCCATTGCAGATCAAATGATTTAAAAAGAAATGACAAACCTTGTCGTTAGCCTTGTACCAATCACCAACAAGCAAAGTGAAATCTCCAGCAAATGCAGGGTATGGGATTGAAATCACTGACCTTTGGTTAACATTAACAGCCCCAAAACCACCAATAGCTCTGTGCATTGAAGTTGAAGGGTAGTACATGTAGGTCCCAATTTGATCCTTCAATTGGAATTTGTAGGTCCAGTTTGAGTGGGGAGGGATGGGACAATTGGTCCCAAGCACACCATCTTGCCATGAAGTCCTCCTCTGTTTAATTCCATGCCTAATTTCCACAAACCAAAAATGGGTTATTGACCTTGATCTCACAGCATGAATAAAAAAAGCAATGAGGCTGAGGAAACTAACCATGTAATAAGGAAGGGTTCATCTAATTGATTGATGACATTTACAATGATGTTGTCATTAGTCACTGCTTCTATTGGAGGCCCTGGAAATTGATTATTAATAAGAATAACCTGCAAAAATCGTAAAACCAAACATGTCTTTGAACATTGTCCTTCAAAAAAAAAAAGAAGAAATTGGTGCTTGGTTATAGAAACAAACCCGTTGGTAAACACCAAGAGGAGCCCGAGTTCCATAGGTGACAACCCAAGTATAGTATCTATATGGATCTTCTGCATTGGCACAGAAGCAACACAATATTCCAAGTAAAACTTGCAGGAAAATGACCTGTTTCATCCTTTGTCCCCTCAATTCAATCTTTGTTGCCCTAAAGAAACAAACAGCGATACTGGTAAAAAAGGGTCATAATATATATACCAAAATTTGACAAATTCTCAAACACTTGCTCGACCCTATACTCAGATTGAACTATATTTACTCATGGAATACAAACAAGTAGGGTTAAACAATAAGAAGAAAATATGTACCGAAATTGAAAGGCTTCCGAAGGATTGAAAGTTGATGAAAAGGAGACTTGGTAAGAGTTGTATACAAACAAATAACAAATCCTGGTTCTTATATATACATATTTAGATCATGCAAATGGAAGCAAGGGCACGGGTAGCAGTGCATGCAAGAGATGCACACTTCATGCTCAAACATCGAATCCCACAAGTTGTTCATTAACTCATGTTCAGCTGAAAATATTCCCAATAATTAATTCACCGAGTTTATTAAATTGGAGTAGTATTTCTTGAAAACAGCATTTTCATAGCATATGGCATTCTTTTTTCCTCTCTATTTAATTTCTTTGTGAACATTTAAGTAACATCAATTTTGGAAGGCCGGCTTTGGCCTAAAAGAAACGGGAACGCCGCAGCCGAGTACGGATCATAACTCATCGCAATAATTTAATTCATTTTACTTTCTAGTTTCTACATATATTATATAATAATTAAATAATGAGAAGCCTATATTTGATGTGATAATTCATATAATTCAAGTGAAATAAATAAGGTGGATAAATTAAAGATATATGCTGTTTTTTAAATTGATTTTTAGGGTTTTTTTTAATTGAGAAAATATGTCGTTTTTGTTAGACGTGTTTTCACACACTTTATCCTTAATTTTTTTTAGTTTTGATAAGATTAAGGTTATTTAATTTTGTTAGGGTTTTTAGGAATTAGGATTAGGGTTTTAAGGGTGAAATTACGAAAATTTATAGGTAAAATTGAGGGGTCGGAGATGCGATAACGCATCTCAGAACATATACATTTCATATGTCATGTCGATAGGGCCATTACCTCAAGAACCCATCCTATGGAAGTCAGGTTTCGGGGTGATGGTGTTTGATACGATCACGGGTCGAAATCTAAGTGGAGGTCCCAGTCGGCGTTCGTGATTCGATCATGGGTTCGAGTATAATCGTGGGCCAGTTTATGGTCGCTATGCTGTCACGAGTTCAAGCTTTTTGGAAACTTGTAAATGATGCCTTATATATAGCATACTTAAGATTGAGGTCATAATTAAACCTGTTCATGAGTCGGGCTACTCACCCAGGCCCGAAGGCCCGCTTGAAATTTGAAAGGGTGTAGACAAAAATATTAGGCACGAAAATGGGCTTGGGCAAAAAAATTAGGCTCATTTAAAATATGGGTCAGACTCGAGCTTAGATGTTCAAACTCGAACCCAACCCGGCTTGACCCATTTTAAGTGTATAATACTTCATATTATGTTATTTTTATATATTATATAATTTAGAACACATTAAAAAAAATAAGCATATATTAAATATATAATACTACTCTAATGTAAACAGTAAAATAATATTAAATTGACTATATAAAAAATCTCAATAAATAAAAAATGTATAAAATTATTAAATATTAAAATAATATAAATATAAATATTTTTTTAAAAATAATATGGGCAGGCCTAAAATGAGCTTGGATTAATCTTCTACAAATATGGATGGGTTTGAACAAAATTTTAGGATCAAATTTCGGGTTGAGCCGGGCTTGGGCAAACATAAAATATGATAATATCATGTTTAAGCTCGACTCGAACCCGACCCGGCCCATGAACGCCTCTAGTCATAATCATAAGGGAAAACGGAAGACTTTCCAGTGTAATCAATATAATTTTTTTTTCTCTATTTCCATGCAGTCAGTATCTTTAACCTTTCAGTCTTATCCGAAGGCTGATACCGAGGTGGACACAAGAGGGCTCTCAAGAGAAAAGCGAATGTTCTGACACAGTAGAGGTCAAACTCGAGTCGGCACGATAACGATTGTAGTTATTAATGGGCGGTTTAATAACGGCAACCATTGTCACCCCGAAAAGAGCATCACCTTTACTGCACCGCAATAGCTGTTGTCTGCCTGAGTATCCTCTTGCGTCCATGGCAGTGCCAACCTTCGAATAAGAAGGAAGGTTAAAGATAGTGTGTAACACCCGATTTTGGTGGGTTCTGAATTTGGTGAATAAACCGAAGAGTAAACTGAGTGGCATAGTGTTATTCGTCCAACTAATGCTCTTGGCGTGTAGAAGTGAGTAGATTATAGGCGTTGAAATATTGTGAGGAGTTATATCATAAAGTGATGAATTGTTAAGAAGGAGATCTTGCTAAAGTATTAAAGAAATGTTGGGTTTAGGGGTTCTCGCCGAAAAGTGTTGTACGCCTAGTTTGGTTGGTTATGGTGTTGGTTACGATTTAACGGGGTAATTAGAGGCAAAGATGGAATTGACCCAAATATATAGATATAAAAATATATTGAATTTTCGTACACATTTCTTTGCAGTTGTAATCCACTTATACAATAGATTGAAAAGGATTATGACGCGTGTCAAGTTCCCATAGGGACAAATGTTCTAGATAATCAGGTTAGGAAAGGGGGGGGGGGGGGTTTTCTTCTTCCTTCTTCAAGAAGTATTTCTGTCTAGATCTTAAGAAATCTAGTGTATTCCTTCTTTCACTTGAGCTTAAGTTGTCGATCTGGATCTTTACCAATGATTACTCCTTGTCAAAGTAAGATTTATGACTCTGCATATTGTGTTATGAAGAATACATCCGCTAGACTTGGTAGATCAGTAGGATAAAGGATATAAGGTTCTGCTTAAGGATTTTCGGTGTTATCAATGATGGAAAAAGGGGTATATGTATAGATCTCAATGAGTTTCCATGTTTTGTAGCAGTAGTAGAAGGTGAGAATCAAGTGAGTCTCTAAGCCAGCTTTTGCTTGTATGTCATCATGTGAAAACTTCTGTGAAAGGCTATTGAGCTATGTAGCTGAAACTATAAAAGTATGCTATGATGTCGATGCTATTGTACGAGTGACTGATGAATCTTGCATGTGTAGTTACACGAAATTTGGTGAGTTTAAGTAAATAATATGAACCCTGAAGTTAAAGTATGATTGTATGGGTATGTCTGGAAGTAAGCGATGAGATGTGAAACAGTATGGATGTCAGTGTGAATCGAGTGTCGAGTACTGAATGATGCCAAATTATAAAAGATGACTTAGAAATTAATTGAAGTTCTTCGAATTATTATTTAATTAATTATCATTAAATAATTGAAGTTCGAAGTAAGAATTAAATTAATTAGTTCTCGTGAATTTGTTGAATAAGACAATTAAATATATTTTTCTCATAGATTTTAGTACGATAAAGTTGCAATAACTTTAATGAAATTAGAAATGGAGTGAGAAAAAAATTTAATTGAGAAATTATTTTAGTTAATTTAATTAATTAAATTAATTGATTAAATAGATAATATTTTGAGAAATAAAAAATAAATATTGGGTTAGATAAATTATAAGTGTTGGATAAAAGTTCAGATAACACATATAATTGGACTAAATACATGAAAGACTCAATTAAGCCTTACTACATGCAAGGAGCAATCACCTTCTATATTTCTACTTAGAGAAAAAGTTGTACTCTCTGTTAAAATATTATTATTTAATCATGTCTTATTCGAACGAAACTTTTGCATTGATTCTCTATAAATAAGAACTATGTGTTGAGTTATTTACACACTTTACATGTGTCATTATTGTAACATCCCTTACCTAACTCGTTAATAGATACAAATAAAAAGTGTCACATTAAAATTTAAGTTTTAATGTCTAACCCTAACTTGCTTTTTTGGTATTATTAGAACCCATATGACATTTAAATCCCCTTTAAAAATCCATCATTAATTAAATTTTAAATAGAGAACCTTAATTTTATTTTTCTAAAGTATTTTCAAGTCAAATTATAGTTTAAAGGACAAAGGTATCAGTATCTTATTCACAATTGTCGGAATATGTACTGGATTCTTATTCATTTTTAGCTTCGAAGTCTTCATGTATCGAAACCTCATGACTATGCATCCTAATATTATTTTATTTTATATCTAATTTAATTTCTTTTCAATTTTGTCCTTTCTGAAGATGAACTAATACTAACTACACTTTATATTTCCTTTATTAACTTAATCTACTTTTAATCATATTCTTTTCAAAATATACTTCATAATACAATTCACTTCACCTTAGTATTGTTATTATTACCAAATTAATTCTAGATATATATATACTTTTACTTATTTATTTTCTAATTTAATACTTAATTCAATAATTCCCCAAACTTTCCAATGAACCACTTAAGTAATTATTTTGCTCATTTCCACTCCTATATTTTTCAGAATTTAATAAGCAGACCCTACTTATCAATATTACAAATTTTACAAAATAGTCCATAAAATTCCAATTTTGTATTTTTTATAATTTGGTCCCTAAAGTTCGATTTTTACTGTTTTATGATTTTAGTCCCTAAAACGGAATTTGTTTCTTCCAAAAACAACCCAGAATTCCCAGATTTTTATAAGTCCCTTTTTTTTCTCAAAATTCCAAAATTTAAAATATTTTACAATTTAGTCCCTATAATATCAATTCTTTTCACATAATGTTCTCTTTTCTAATTTTTCAAACCAAAAACCATATATGCCAATTAAGATATTAAAATTCCAGATTTCCACATTTCAACTCTTAAATTTTGAACTTTTAGAAATTTATCAATTTAATCCTTTTAATCTAAAACATACTAATTTAAGTACAATTTTTCCAATGCTTTAAATTAGGGGTGAGCATTCGATCGAATCGAATCGAATGGAAAATTTTCGAGTTAATTGAGTTTTCGAATCCTATTTCATCATCCTAACTCGATTTAAAATTTTTACGAATCGAGTCGAGTGAGATAAAATTCGAATCGAATCGAATCAAATATATTTGTTTGAGTTAAATTAAAAAAATTAATTTGAAGTCATTTAATTTTATATAATATTTTTAAAAATATTTTTATTTAATTTATGGTTTTTTTAAAGAAGATAAAATTTATTTTGGGTTTAGTTTATGGATGAGTTTTAATATTTAGGGAAAAAAATTGGGTAAGATAAAATGTTTGGGTTTTGGGGGAAAATGGGATAAAGTAAATTGAGCCTGGGTAATATAAATTTAAAATTAAAAATAATATAGTTTTATTCGGTTCATTCGAATTATTCGAGTTAATCGAATTTGAAAATTCAACTCGATTCGAACTCGAAATTCGAAAAAAAAATTCAACTCGATTCGTTTAACTCGAATAATTCGATTTTTTTTTAAAATTTTCGATTCGAATCAAGTTTTGCTCACCCCTACTTTAAATATCATATTCTTATAGTCCTATCATAAAAAAATCCAAAAATTAATCTCTCTATTTAAATCCTTAATTTAATAATGATTTAGTCCTTCAATTTTTATCAAATTAATCACTTTAAGAAATAATTTTTCAATTTACTCGTACAAAAAATATTTAAAATAAATATTCATCACTTTTGAACATCATAAATACACAATTTATCATTCACTCTAATAAATTTTGATTCATAAATGTTCATAATTCAACCAATCACACTTACTTTCTTTTAGTTATTCAATTAAAATCATTAATCTGATTATTCCTAGAATCATCCATCATTCTCTTCATACATGAACATAATATTTTCTTTACTTAAAACATGGAAAATAATTATGCAAAATTAATTCTTACAATATCTCATCAAATTAAACACTCAAATAATTATAATATAATAATTAAATCATTTACCTTAATTTCTTAACTAATTTCTTCACATACCAATGCTTTCTTATACTTCCATCTTCATCTTCAAGCCTTGGTTCCTTGATTTCTTAACTTCTCTTAACTTCCTTCACCTCAAACTCCAATTTCTTATAAATATTATAAAACAGATATATAGAGAGATAAGTAATTAAAATAAAATTGCCAACCAAGGTTTCCATGGTTCTATTTCTAGAAAATAAATTACATAATTTTTTGCACAAGGAATTCCTTGTGTCTTCAACCGTCATCGCATATTTTCCTCGTTATGAACTCCTTTTTAAAAAATTACAATTAAATTTTATGTCCATTTCCGACTCACAAGAATTCTATGAATTTTTTTTTAAAAATAGTCCTATGTGGAGATGATAGTCCACGATCTATTTCTTAAGAACCACAACCTTAGCAATAAAAAACAATTATATAACAAATTTATAATTTTCGCATCAATTCTCATATATAACTCAAAACATGCATAAGATCTAAAGAATACCACATTCTATGTAATCATATCATTCAAGAAGAAGAGAAATTTATTTTGATTATATGTTTATACTTATAGATTATTTTTAAAACATAATACATCCTACTCTATCCAAACTGGATCAAGTTATTTTTTTGTGAAATAAAAAAAGAGGACAACGCTTTAACAGTAACGATACTAATGCGACTCGAATTCAGATCACATTTGGAGCATTGAACACTCTAACCGTTAGACCAACACATAAAATTCAACCGAATCGAATTATTGATACAACATTAATGATTATGAAATAGATGAAATAAAATCATATTATTATTTAAACTTATACCCCTATAGTCCATAAGGAAGTGACCTGTAAATAAGTATAGTGCAAGTTATGAATCTAAGGTGGAACAGGTCACCATCACATGCCTAATAAATTTCATATGGAATATCCCACATGCAGCCTTCACAAATACTTCAGTGATTACCACAAATCTCAATTCTCAAATGCCCATTTGTGTTTTGTATGAACCCATATATTTTTTCTTCATAAGATTTTCTTTTTCTAGAGATGAAATCAGAAGTCATATTATTATTATTATTTTTTTTGAAAATTATAAAAATTATAGAAAATTAAGCTATAAATAATGTCAAAGGCTTCGCAAACCTTATTATTATCGAGCGCTTCAAGTAAATCCATAAGAACCCTTTTTAAAACTTGTACCTTTTTCAAATCAGCAAAAATTGTTTTCATAATTTGATCAGTCTTTTTGAAAATATGTCTTATTACCCAATATTATTTATTTTGTAATGATTTTTGAATCTATCTAACCCAAATTGAACTCGAATTTACTAAAATTTTCCATTGAACAGCTTGAATTACCTTCGTGATGTCAATTTGAATCAAAATCTAATCCATTTCCCAGTCATTTAGAATAGTCAGTCCATCCTATTCAAAAATTGAGCACACCCCCAAAAAATGATTAAAATCCATTATCCATTCTCTTAAAATGATTTCACACCAGTCCCTTGTCAAACACAAATCATGTATTCAAATTAATTGTCCCATCAGTATACAAGTGAAATAATGATGCAGTATTTTAGTAAAATAGAGTCAAAAGAATTATGAGTGAATGATTAATGCAGATTTCTCTTTATTATTAATTTTTTGGGTATTAAGTTTTGCAAAGTCAGCTAGTAATTAAGTACATTAGGCAATTAAGTCACCCCCATTTATTTAAATTGAAGTTGAGATAATCAAAATTAATTCAGACATGAAAAATGGATCCCAATGACAGATCTAGCAATTTAAACTTTATAAAAAGAAAATTAAATTTTGGACATGTGATTTTTCTCATGAATCCATCACCAATCTCAGTACATTCCTTTGGGTGTTCACTAAGCACAACATTGATGAAGAAATTTTAATTTTATATTTTTGTGAATCTCCAAAAGTGGCTTCTTCCTTTCTTTCTTATTATTATTATTATTTTTATTTTATAATTTTCCCTTTGAACAATGAACAAATTCTATGAGCGCTATTTCCTTTGTTGTTGGGAACTGGGTTATTTATTAGGGAAACACCTTTTGAGATAAAAAAAAAAAAAAAATCTTGTCAGAGCTCTTTCTGGTCTTCTTAATTTAATTGAATAATTTCTTTCAAAAGTTTAATTGAAAGATACTCAATTTCAATAATTAAAAATATATTTGTTCATGGGTTGTGTTATTCGTCTAGACCGAAGATCTGTTTGAAATTTGAGAGGATTTTGATAAAAATATTAGGCCCAAAAATGAATCTGAACAAAAAATTATGTCTGTTTAAAATATGGGATAAGTTCAGGCTTGAACATGCAAGACCTAAGCTCGACCTGATTCATTTATAAGTTTATAATACTTTATATTAAGTTATTTTTATATATTATGTAATTTAGAACACATTGAAAAAATAAATATATACTAAATATTTAACACTACTCTAATGTAAACATTAAAATAATATTAACATGATTATATAAAAAAAATTTAATAAATAAAAAATGTATAAAATTATTAAATATTAAAATAAAATAAAATAAGTATTTTTTAAAAATAATATGGTGGATCTAAAATGGATTTGGGTTAATCTTTTGTAAATACGGGCGAGTTTGGACAAAATTTTAAACTCATATTTTAGGTCGGACTAAACTTGAACAAACATAAAATATGTTAATATCATGCTTAGACTCAAACCAAACTCGACCATGAACACCTGTAATTATAGATAAAACTATTTTATAACCACATAAATATCTTTATAACTTTTGTATAAAATTATTTTATACAACTACACAAGCATAGGGAAAGTTATTTCATTGAAATATACTTATTTATTTTTTGTATAAAGCCTTAAAAGAATGTGTCGACAAAACCATCATATTTTATTAACATTATTTTGACTTTTTCTTTCTGTTCTTTTAATTATTTTTTCTAATCATCTTAAAGTTATAATAAATTTTTCATATGAGATTTCAATTCAAAGTTGTATGGTGGACAAGGAAGAATAACGTTATCACCATAAGGCTTAAGGTTAAAGTAAAAATTATTATGTGATTACAAATTGCAAGTGTTATTGAATCTTCCCTTATTAATGGTGGATTTGAATGAATGATGAGGTGCGGTGCATTTAGCTTACTTTTTATTTCACGCTACATTGTTATTGTATTTAATTTTATTGTCATCGCTATTTTTACACTAATCGCAAATAAACGTACCGCCCATCCAAATTCACCCTAATACAAGTAAATCAATTAATTGTTTCACTTCGTTACATGAATTTTATTTCATTTAATTTGGAATACAATTTATTATTTTATAAATTTAAAAATTCCATTAAAATGGATGCAATATTTTTGCTAGTTCGAAACATCATGATTATTTAAATTGGACCGATTGGATTAAGCATCAACCATACTATCAGGGATGAAATCAGGGGGGCTGGCAGGGGCCCTGGCCCCCCCTAAAATGAAATTTTTTTTCATTTAGGCTCTTAATTTTTTTTAAAATTTTAAATTAATAAAGATAAAATTGTACTTTGACCCTCTAAAAATGATAAAATTTTTATTTAATCCTTTAAAAAATGCACTTTTACTATCATAAAAATTACAATTTAACTTCGGCCCTCCTAAAAATTTTTTTGATTTCGCCCCTGCATACTGTTTTGGAATTAGATTGATCAGTTAGTTTGGTTGGACTGAATACTTGCGGTATTGGTCAGAAATAAAGGGTTAGACTGGTTGACCCATAAACCAGTCGAATCGAGCTAAAAATCCGTTTGAACCAACGATTGAATCAATTTTTTTCTATTTTTCTATTTAATTTTTTTATGATTTTAAATAATGTATTCAATTAAACTGAATAAACTAATCGGACTGAGAATTATCTGTCAAACTGATTCAACCAACCATCTGATTCTTAAAAAATTGGATTCGAGTATCGATCCGAAGAGAAAGATTAGACTGATTGAATCATGAACCATTTTAAACCACGGTTGAACAATGGGCCGAGAACCAGTAAAAAGTTGGTTTTTATGTTTTTAGGCCGAAATTATTAGCTCAAATCAGGAGAAAAAAGCCTAACCGTAAACTCACTAACCTACCTACTTAAACCCAATCCAAATTAAAATAAATAAATAAATAATTAATTAATTAACAAAGTAAATGAATAAAAACTCAACCCTAAACCCAATAAATAGTTACAAAAGTTATATGAAACCCATAAATAGTAGTGTAAAATCAACAAAATTGAATGTTATGTTATTATTATGTTAAAGAATTGAAAAGAAAGTTATTATATGAAAAACTAATAATTTCAAGGGCATTAAATTTGCATTATGTATGGGTAAAATTGGACATTTTGTTATAAAAAAAAATTAATTTTGATGGTGATTATATTTGATACATTTTTATTTATATGTGTAACACTCTTCACTTGATCCAATAAAAGATTCGAGTAAAAAATATTAAATTTAAGCACTTTGAAATTACATTCATACACTTACTTTATAACATTTCTATTTTATATTTATAGTTCATATTTACACTACCAAACCTAAGTATCATCTCTAAAGTCCAATATATATTTGTACATTGATTTTTGGAATGCTTAAAAAATTGTATACTTATATACAAAAATTTCATATCATGTTGTATTTTATTTGAAGTAAAAAGATCTCTTCGGTTCTTCTCAATTTCAAAATTGAGTAAATCGATCCCTCTCAAAAAATTGAAGTAATTTAATTCCTATCAATTTCAAAAGTGAGGAACTAAGGACAATTGGTTGCGACATTAATATCTTTCGTCAATTATACATAATTTTGATTGGTATAATAACAAATTTAGCCTTTGATGTTTACATATTTTACCATTTTGACCTTAATTCTAAAAAGTTCAACAAATTCAACCTCAACATTTACACATTTACACGAACGTTGAGGGATAAATCTGTTAAATTAGGACCAAATTGACTGAATATGTAAACTTTGAAGACGAAATTTAGTATTGTACCAATAAAAAACATGTACAAATGATGGTAAACATTAACGTAGAGATTAATTGTTACTATTTACTTACTTTCGAAATTAAAAAGGATTAAGTTGCTTTGATTTTTTAGAGGGACCAATTTACTAAATTTCAAAAGTAGGAAGGACTGAAGAGATCTTTTTATCTTTATTTTATATATATTAAGAAATGTAGGCTATTGGATAAAATTGTAATGGCCCGAAATTGCTGAAGAGTGCAAGCCCTAAAAGAAATCCAGCAGGGAAACCCAAATGGCGAAGCCAGTTTCTTAAACGAAACGGAACTAACCGATAAGAATACATGACTGACCGACTCACCCCGCTCGTCACCATCATCACTTAGCTTACAAATCAACAACCCACCTCACCATCGGTTCTTCCTTGTTGCTTAAGTTCGTGTGCAAATAAATTTACTTATTTAGCAATACAACCCACCTCTCCAGAGTCCAATATCACAAGGTTGACTCAGTCTTGCACACTCATCTTTGGCTTCTAGATTTGTTGATTTGTAACCTTCAATACCATCCAGCAACTCCCTGGAACTTTAAAAAGATTACTCATTTCCCCTATAAAAACAGCTTCTCCTATGGAAATATCAGTTAAAAAAAACAATGGCAGAATCATTTGTCTTGCAGATGGCTTTAGAAACTGCAATTGAACAACTGGTGAGAGTCATTGAAAAGGAAAGTGAGACAGATTTGAGATTTGAATCCATTCTCAATAATTTAAAATCTACCCTCGACTCGGCATATCCCAAGATCAAGGAGATATGTGAGTTGAGGGAGTCAAATGACTTGCAAACTGATGAACTTCACAGGTTGTTGCACCAAATGAAGCAAGCAAGGAAGACTGTTGATAAGCATTCCAAGGTGGCTTGCTGGAACTGCCGCAACAAGGGGAAATACAGGAGAGAGCTGCTGAGAGTGGATGCTTCTCTTCGGAACTTCTTCCTCGTAAATTTGCCAATTGATCAATATATGAATACTACACAGATTCAAGTTCAGTTGAACCATCTTAAGATTCATGCAACAAATCCTACTCACAGGGTCTTCTATCAAAGTCGATATAAGGTTTCTGATGCAGCTAGTGAATTGAAGAATGTTGTCTGGTCTCTACCCTGTTGGATCTTTCACTATCTGAGATCGGTTATGAGGATTACTAGTTGGGTTTATCAAAGATTTACAAGCAACTTTTGAGTAAATTCAAGCAAAATAAATGAGCAAGACATGGCGCGTATGAATATGCAAAGGTTAATTTCAATGTAAACACAACAATAAATCTTCCTAGTTAAATGTAAAAAGCATTATATCGAGTCTATAAGACTGTTATTCTCTTTTTGCTTTTTTAATTCATTTCCTTTCTACTTTTGCAACTTATTTTATATTTCTGTTAAATCCTTTTATCGAACCTAGCTGAACAATGCAACATAGCAAGTTCATTACTTTGCCGAGGTCCCTTAGTAAGAACTATGGAAGAGGTATAAAGCATATGAAGGAAACTCTAAAACTGAACCCTTTTCTTCAAGGATTCTCTCAGGTAAATATCTATTTGTCATCAAGCAAATGATGGAAACTACAGTGCCATCGTAAGATTTGGTAGTATAAACAACATTGGTTCCACAAACTAATCAAGAAACATAAAGGGTGGTGAGAGTAGGTACCTCAAAATCCCTTTCAGCGTAATGGCTGACATTGATCCTTCAGAGTTTGGAATGCAAGAAAAGTGTACAAAGACCAATGGAAGTAAAGTTAGATTGAACTTGAACATTTAGAAGAGTCGATTCAACTGCTCAACCCAATAAAAAGTCTGTCAACAAGACAGCTAAGTATAGAAAACGGCTTGTAACAGGTCATAGTAGCAAGAAAAGATAAAAGCAAATCATTTGATTGACTTCTGTCAGTCAAATACGAACATTATCGAATCACCACAAGCTTTATCGCTGGACCATATATCCACTTGATGAAACTAGGTATTTAGCAAACATATCTTGTCTTCTTGAAGCTCGAATACTTGATCAGCTTCAGTATGCCACAACTTAATATGCTCTATTCTATTGTACATGAAACGGACTTTCCACAGTGAATAATTGCATTTAAGTGCAGCAGAATTTTTAGCCTGGTAAAAAGTTTGACTAAGTTTTCTAAATCACCAATAATCTCTGCAAGAACAGTTTCCATCTTCAAAGCAATGGAACCGACTTGAATCCCTTACTGTTATTTTTCTGTTAACAATCTTTGAGATATATTTAATGGCATTATGGCAATCTACACATGTTCTCAAATTCTTGAAAACCTTGAGTGGTGTTCCTGGAGGAGTAGAAATAATTCCAAACGCAACAGCTAACTTCTCACTGTGGTATGAGAGGTTTTGCTCCTTCTGCTCCTCCTCCACATCATGCAGCACAAAATTGGTATCAGGGACATACCCTTCTTCCCTCATTCTCTTAGAAAGTTTCCCTAAGAACCCATGTATTTCCTTGGATTTTGGGTGAGAAGTATCTCCCACTAAGAAAACATATATCTCCCTCTTTACCTCAATCCAGCTCAAACCTGGTTTCTTTACCACTCCCTTGTCATCCATTGACCTTCTAATTTTTGCGACTTCATCCCACCTACCAGCAGTGGCATATATATTGGCCATAGTAACATAGGTTGCTGGATTTTCTGGCTCTATCTCAAACAATGCTTTAGCAGCTCTTTCGGCCAATTCAAGGTTACCATGAATTCTACAACCGCCAAGTAAGGAAGCCCACAGAAACTTATCAGGTTTTATGGGCATCTTATTAATGATATTCTCAGCTTCCTGAAATCGGCCAGATCGAGCTAATAAGTCAATTATACAAGCATAATGATCAGCAGTATGAGTTAATCCATGTATGTCCTTTATTGAGTGGAAATATTCTAGCCCTTTATCAACCAATCCAGCATGTGTACAAGCAGAAAGAACCCCGACAAAAGTAATGTGATCAGGTTTCGTATTTGATTTCAGTAACAACTCGAAGTACTCCAAAGCATTGTCAGGCTGGCCATTCTGAGCATATCCAGTGATCAAAGAAGTCCATGAAACTAAATCAGGTTGAGGCATCCCATTAAACACCCTTTTTGCATTCTCAACATTTCCACACTTGGAGTACATATGAACAAGAGCACTAGCAGCGAAAGACAAAGGATTGAAATAAACCCTTGTCATGTATCCATGAACCTGCTTGCCTATCTCCTCAGCAGCAGCAGCAGCACTCGCATTCAGAACACCAGCAAAGGTAAACTCATTAGGCCATATCCCCGATTTCATGAACTGCCGAAACAATTCAAACCCTTCTTCCCGCCTACCGTCCTTAAAATACCTATCAATCATCGCAGTCCAGGCAACAATATCTCTATCCACCAATTTGTCGAAAACTGACCTTGCTTCATCTATGCTCCCACTTTTTCCATACATATCCATTAAAGCACTCCAAACAACGTCATCAAAATCCAACCCAGCTCGCGTTATACGACCATGAATCTCTTTACCTATAACTAAGCACCCCATAGCGGCAGAAGCAGCTAACACGCTGGAGACAGTAAATTTGTTCATCTTTGAAAGCAAGCTCATTTCCTGCATCCTGTAAAGCTCTAAAGCTTCTTTAGGCTTATCAAAACGAACATAACCCGAAATCATCGCAGTCCATGAGAAATTATCTCTTTCAGGCATTTCATCAAACAACTTCTTTGCTTCCTTAAGCATCCCCAGTTTAGTATAGCCTGATATCAAAGTATTCCAAGAACACAAGTCCTTTTCACTCATTTCATCGAAAACCTTCTGGGCATCAGACAAACTCCCGCATTTTGCATACATATCCAAAAGACGGTTACTTATAACTATCCCGGGTAAAAACCCAGAGTATCTCATGCGTTTGTGCACAGCTTTGCCCTCGTTAAGAGCTCTGTTTTGGCAGCAAAGCTGAATGAGAGTTGAGTAAAGAGAAGCAGGAGGTCTTTCAATTTGATTGAGGATTTGAATGGCTTCTTTTAAGCGTTTTTGGTTACATAAATTGTGTAATTGGGTTATGAGATTGTCTGTGGCGTTTGGTTTGATAGACGTTCTTCGAGGGGCAGGTATATGAGTCTGGGTTTGAGAAGAAAAGGAAGAAGAAATCATTACTCTGTTTTGGTGAAACAACGATGAAGAATGGGAAATTCTGGAAGTTATTGATCTCATAGTTGCAGAAGATTGGGTTGTATAATGTGACTTTAGTATTAGGTGATGAAATTTGAAAATCAATAATTTTATAGAGAGATGAAAGCTATCATCCAAAGCAGGTTCAACAAGCCTGACCAGCAAAACCCAGTCCAAATTATTGTTATAAATCTTAAAACTTCTACCATATTGAAACCAATAATTATGGATTAGCACTTAGATATATCAAAATGTAATCATTAAAATAGTAATTACACCTTTTTAAAGAAAATTTTAATTTTTAAATCTATTTTATATTCTATAAATTAACAAGAAAAATATAAGTAATCATTCTAAAATGATATTATTTTTATTTTGCTAAGTCTAAATATATTTTTATCGATTTAATCATTAGTGTTAAAAAATGTTGAAAATGGTTATCGACTGCGAGTCAACAATTTCTTCGTCTGTACTCCCTTCTTCTTCTTCTTCGTCTTCACTCTTTTGTTTTTATTAGGTTTTCCATTAACAATTTTGTGAATTTGGTTTTTTGGTTCCTCTAGGTCCCGCTCCTCTTCCCATTGCTCCTACGCTTCTCCGTTTGATTTTTGGGGGATGCTTACAAGCAAGAGATATCCAAGTAGCAAATATGGGTGCACTTAATAGCAAGCAAACCAACCACTAAGCACCACTTCAAGAAAATTAACCTCAATTTTCTTCATCCAACTGCAACACATTCCACCCCTATGTCCGCAATTGACTTGCACCTCGCAAGCCACAACTTTTCCAACTTCTTAGCTTGGGCAACGACTGCCATAACCAAATCTTTCAACTATGTGGCGTAGCAAAAATCAACCTCAGCTAGGTTCTTAGTTCTTACAATTCAGAGCCAAACCCAACAACCCAGAAGTCGAAAAGAGATGAGTTATGGATAAATTAATGCAGGTTAGGTTAAAAAAATAAATTGGATCCTTTTTAAAAAATTATAAAATATAATACAATAAAATAAAAATATATACTAGTAATTTTATTAAAATAATATTTTTTATTACATTAAACAAATAAGATGGTTTCTAACAAAATTTAAAAAAATATATTTTTCATTCAATTTAGTCCAATATCATCAACTACAAAAACACAAAAAATCATAAAAATGGGTTTTACGAGCATTTCGAAATGCAAAATCATTAATGATAATATCAAAAACAATGTTTTTCAAAAAATCTTTTAGCAAAATCATCAACCGACCGAATTTCTTCATCCTCTTGGTTATTCTCATCAGATTATTTTTTTCTAATAACACGACGCTTTGTTGGAAGGGTAGGGTCTACATTCATATCAAGTGCAATACTTTTAGCAATATTCATACTAGAAGTAAAGCCTTCATCTCTATACTTTTCAAAATATGACAATACACCTTTTAATTGCTTTATGGTGGTGTCAATGCACATAGACTTAGATTGCAATTTCTTACTCACCATATTTATAGCAAATAAAATTTCATACCAAATTACCATACCAAGCAAAAACTCAAAACTTTCAAGTGCATTGACTAAACTCTCTACTTCACTCTTTAACTTTGCATCATCACAAGATTCATATAATTCCAACAAAACCAATCTTATTTGGGGAGTTTGAAATCTAATAGCTTTAACACTTTTAATTCGACTCTCCCAATGAATATTAGATAAAAATTTCATAGTTAATTCAGGGACATTGTCAAGCAAAATTTTTCATCTTTTTGTAGAACTCGAAAATAATGAATATATGCGTTGAACAATTACCAAAAGTGAAATAGTTTTAATGCAAGAATGTGTCATATCACTAAGAGTAAGATTCAGACTATGACAAGCACAAGGCATATATAATGCTCTCGGGTTTATTTCAAGAAATCGCTTTTGAACATCTTGGTATTTCCCTTTTATATTGGAACCATTATCATAATCCTGACCTCTTACATCATCAACACTGAGATCAAGAGACTTCAAAACATATTGTAATTCATTAAAAAGTCCCAATCCAAATGTATCATCCACCTTAAAAAACTCTAAAAACTACTCTTTAATTTTTATTTTATTAGTTGACATATTCACACATCGTACTATTAGAGTCATTTGTTCTTGATGACCAATATTAGGGGTACAATCAAGAATTATAGAAAAATATTTCGCCTCTTTGATAGTCTTAATTATAGAACTTTTAACACTATTGACCAAAAGGGAAATCAATTCATTTTGAATTTTATGCCCAAGATAATGATAATGAATTTCACGATTTTGAATGCATCTAACATGATCTTGCATTATCACATTAAATTCCGCAATCATTTCAATCAATCCTAGGAAATTACCATTGCTATCTTGGTAGAGTTTTTCATTGGATCCTCGAAAAGCCAAATTATGAGTAGCAAAACATTTCACAGCTGAAAATATTCTAAGTAAAACTTGCCTTTATTGCTCTTTCTTTTTCATAATCTGTTCTTGCAAAGCTTTTATCAATTGTTTCATTTTTTTTCCAACCTTACTCTAATTTCATTCCAAGTATTCATATTAGTCATATGCTCAGCACTATTTTCATGTTGTTTGAGCCTCTCATTAATATGCCTCCAATCACTTAAACCCTCATTTACTGACAAACTTTTATTACTAATAGATTTGAACAACTTACAACAAAAACAAAACACTTTGTCAACATGTTTGGAATAAACCAACCATTTCATATCGCTAATCTCACCATTGCTCAACTTCCTAGAAAAATAAGCATATGAAAAATGTCTATTATTATTATCGAGAAGAAAATTAAGATTCATTTCTCTTATAGGCCCATTTTCAACTAAAATGTCTCTTGTTTTATTATCAAGATTAACCTAACTTTTAGGATCATAAATATCCAATGAAGGAATTATTTGTTCTTCATCAATGCCAATATCAAGAGGAATTGTTTGTTCTTCATGAAGACCAAGATTTTCAATATTTGATACATTTGGCACATCATTAGTCTCATTTAGGTCATTGATTTTATCATTCTTATGTACATCATTATGCAAGCTTTCATTTGATTGATCTAGATTTTCATTAAAATTTACTTTTTAAAAAAAAAAAAAATATCAATAGCACTTTGTTGTGCTTTTTTTAACTCTTCAGCATGTTTTTTCTTTTTTCTTTTTTACTTCCAGATAAATGTTTCTTAGACAACATTATATATAAAATATAAATCAAATACTCAAGTAACACAAGAAAATAAAACAATAGCACATGATAGAAAAATTCGAAGTTGAATATTTTCTATCACATTTGCTAGTTCTAAAAGTCAAATCAAGTTATTGAAATTCTGTAAATATAATTATAATAATCAATTATAAATAAACATTGTAATTAACTAAAAAAATTAAATGAAATGCAAATAAAAAATTAAATGAGTAACAAAAACATAGCTTCAAATAAAAAAAATTAAATGAAACATAGCATCAAAAAAACTTTTTTAATAAGACAATGACATGAACTATACTGATTTAATTCAGACATAATATAAAATCTCTAAACTTTTAATGCACTACCAAGTGGCTTCAAGGTATGAGCAATAGCCCAAGGTCAAGTTTGGGTGAACAAATATGGCAAATTGTTGATAAAAAAACAAAACATGAAATTGAAAACTATTTAGTTGTTCCCCATGAATACTAAAAGCTTAAAATATAAAATAACATAAAATCAGAATTTGTATAATATTAGGAAGAAAAAGACAAAAACAAATGGCTATTTGTCATACTATTCTTTTATTTACAAGAAACAAAACTCACATTATAATATTTGCTCTAGTTGAAGAGATTAAAATCAACCAAACAACATATAGTTTTCCAAGAATATTAAAAGCTTAAAGTGTAAAAATACAATCCAAAATCCATTACCTCTTTATTTGCTGATTCTTTTTTATCTTGTTTTTAATGTAAGAAGTTGAAATTTGAGAATGAGATGTAAAGGAGAATTGGAGAAGACAAAAGGTTAGAGATGAGAATGGAAGAAATGAAAGTGTTTTTATTATTTACATTTTTTTTTCTTTCTTATTTTGAAGCTTAAGAAACTTTAGAAAAAGAAAGCCAAAAATGACTAATTCCAATTTTCACCGCCAATCAAGAATTGCTCAATATAGTAAAAATACATTAAAATGGAAAATTACAGATATTTTTATTTTATTAATTTTTCAACTTAATCCCACGCTTTTTTGCTTTATTCTTTGCTACAATCAAATAGAAAAAGGAAGTCCAAAGTTCATATTTTCTTTTTCTTTTTTAAATAATAAAATTGAACATTTAATTTAAATAAATAGGAAGCCCAAAGTCAAACAAATATCAATAGCCCAAAGTAGAAAAAGAAAAAAAATTCAAAAGCAAGTTTCATAATAAAGGAAAATAAAGCAACAAAAACAATAAAATAAATAGAAAAATGTCATGTCCAATCAAATTAAAACCTGCAATTTCTCTTCCTCATGAGCAATAAATCTGATACATGAATCATGATGGGTGTACTGCTTAAAAAAATGAAAAAAATTCAAAAATAATGGGCCCCTCTCTACTTTAGGCCCTAGGCGGTAGCACTCCTGGACTACCCCCAGGGCCGGGCCTGAATTAATGGAGCCAAGTATGGAGGCGCATGCATGGGATACAAGGGAGAGAGAGGTATCGGAGACACATAAGTAGCGGGTGAGATCCAAATGGGCGATGTTAGGGTAGCGGCAAAGGATTGCAAAGAAGTGTTCTTGGTGGAGGGGTTTAAGGGAGGTTTAATGCTTGGATTCAATGACGTAGAAGGACTTGCAAGCTAAAGAGAAAGACTTTTTATGTTGAAAGGGTTAGGGTTAAAGAAGTCAAGGATAGTGAAGGTGATCTCTTGGGGCAGCAAATTAAAGGGGTTCAAGCCTCTAAGGTTGCCTGGTTTTTGTTTCTTTAAAGTTGAGAGGTTGGGGGTTGAGGAGATAACATTAAAAGATTGAAGAAGAAGAAGAAGAAAGGGGGAAAATTCAAAAGTTTGATTCACCAATTCTTAACAGAAAACCAAAAAGTGGAAAAAGAGTTAAGGAGGAGGAGGAGGAGAAGAAAAAGGGAGATAGGTGAAATTTTTTTGCTTAAATAACATGTAGAGTTAGGTTTTTGTTATCGTGATAACGGTTGATTGATTATTTTAAATATTTTTTTGTGAATGAAAGCATTACAAGAAAACTACTTAAAGATACATCCAAAATCTCATGGAGGCGTTTTAAAAAATTGAGTACCACAATTAT
Organism: Kokia cookei; assembly: GCA_039519145.1. Classification (NCBI taxonomy): domain Eukaryota; kingdom Viridiplantae; phylum Streptophyta; class Magnoliopsida; order Malvales; family Malvaceae; genus Kokia; species Kokia cookei. Next base: position 16,724,108 of record CM076909.1, read on the forward strand.
CTTCATCAGATACTTTAGCTAGACTACTAGTCTCTTTATTATAATCTTTGGAAACATGTTGGATCGACCAAAGTGTCAAATTATTCAATACCATATTAATTCTTGTAACGAAAGCGGAATTCGACACCTTTGTATCACTCCCTTGAATAGCTTGTATCGCCTCTTAAATGTCTAATAAGATAAATACACTATCAAATCTCCTATCAGTAGCAACCGCCAAGCCTTCCAAAATGCCCTACAATTTAGCATCTAAAACGGAACAAATGCCCACAAACTAGTTATACCCAAGAATCCATCTGTCGTATCTGTCACGAAGAATTCCCCCAATCGAAGCTAAATCGAAGTCCTCTTTTACTGCACCGTCAAAACTTAACTGAATCCAATTCACAGACTTAGGCAAAACTGTTATCGGAATTTTCTAGTTGGAAATATTTACCTTTAGTGAAAAGGAATATTGCTTAGCCCAACTGTATGGAACTTTAATCAAATCCTCAATACTCCATGTTATTCCTTGGAAAACAAATAAGTTTTGGTTTTTCCAAATACGCCAAGCTACCATGCAGAAAAACATTGTCAATCAACCCTATCTAGTTGCATCCTAAAACAATTCTGAAGATTGGCTGTAATCCACTCATGCAAATCACCTAAAAAAAAGAATTATTTTTTACTGTTGGTACAATCCGTTCCCATGTATCCTTAACAACCGAACAATCACATATGGTATGAAGAATGTCTTCATATTCATTACTGCAAATACAACAAGAACAATCAAGCCCAATCCCTATTTCGCACGTTCCGAATTAGTAAGAAAACATTGTTTGAGAATGAGCCAAATAAAATATCTAACCCTTTGAGGGCCTTGAAACTTCCAAGGTAGTTGCTAAAGGACATTCTTGGGATTCCATATCTCTTCTCGAATTTTCCAATTCACACTCTTGATTGAAAAGGATCTGTTTGAATATCCAACCCAAATGAGCAAATCCGAACCGACTTCTGACTAAGGAGGAGGAATACTCATAATGTGCCTAACCACATCTTCCGTCACCCATAAACAAAATAAATCAAGATTCCAAAACCCATCCTTCGTAACCATTTCACTAAGCAATTTTTCCTTCCCCATAATTGAATGGGAAGGAATATGATTAAAAAGAGGACCAAAATTCGATATTCAAGGGTCACTACAATAATTGATCAAATAACCATCCCTGTCAGACCATAAAAGATTCTCTCTGATAAGAGGTTAGACTTTAGAAAGACTTCTCCAAAATAAGGAACAACGCCCCTAAGTTAAGGACTCATGTAAATCGATAAGGACTCTATACTTCGACTTGAGAACCCGAACCCATAAAGCATTTGAGTTAGAAACAATATTGAATCCAAGTTTCATCAAGAAAGACATATACTAATCTTCCAAATGCCTAAAGCCAAGCCCTTCCCCCCTCCCTCGAGATCTCGGTTGACAAACAAACTCCCAGCTAACAAATGCCATCTTCCGTTCCCCTTTCGATGCCTCCAAATGAATTGTCTAACTAATTGCTCAATCTCCTCATAGAGTCCTTTAGAGATCTTCATCGATTGCATGAAGTAGCTTGGTATCGCTAACAACACTAATCGGGCCCATGTGGCTCTACCAGCTAAGGATAATTTTTTAGCCTCCCAACTTTGCAGTTTGTTACGAACCCAATCAATAACGAACCTTAGGGTATTATTAGTCACTTTCTCATGAAAGAAAGGAATTTCTAAATAAGAACCAAGATTTTGCACCCTGTTGAATCCTAACATGCCACTAAGGAATTTCCTAGTCTCTTCACTAACTCTTTTAGAGAAGAAAATATTAGATTTCCTTAAATTCACTTGACGACTGGAAAAATTACAAAAATATTTTATAATTTCACTCATCAACCTGGCTTGATTCTCTTTTGCTTTAAAAAAATGATAAGGTCATCTCCAAAAAATAAATGAGAGATAGTTGGACCTGAACGACTTAGGCAGATAGGCTGCCACTGATCACCTTGAATTGCTGAGTGAATGTTATGGCCAAGCCATTCCATACACAAAACAAAATGATATAGTGATAATGGACATCCCTGACAAATACCCTTGCTCGGTCGAAACTTCTGGGACGACATACCATTCCAAAGAATCTACATAATAGAATTAAAGATAGCAGACAGAATAACATTTTTCAAGAGATCAGGAATACCTGCAGCATTAAGGGAAGCTTTAATAAATTCCCACTGAACTCGATCGTAGGCCTTCTCCAAATCGATCTTCACTTCCATTCATTTCCCAATTCTTCTACTTGCTTCTCATAGAGTGGATGACTTCTTGTTCTATAATGATATTATCAATAATGTTATGCCCTGTTATGAATCTCGCTTGTTCCGGAGCAATAATATTTGGAAATACCACCTTAAAAGGATTCGCAATGACCTTCATAACCAATTTATATATGACAAAGCATAAATTAATTGGCCTAAACTGAGAAAAGTTTTCAAGGCCATGAACTTTGGGTAAAAGAACAATTAAAGTATTGTTTAAACTTGGGTCAATGATTTCCCTATCGAAAATCTTTTTAACCCAACCAAAAACAAAATTATCAATGTGTTCCCATTTGCTTTGGAAGAAATAAGCATGAAAACCATCACTTCTAGAGGCCTTTAAAGATGCCATATAAAAAAGAGAAATCTTAATCTTCTCATCTGTAACTGCCTTACCCAAAAACTAAACGTCCTCCGAAGGCAATTTAGGAAAAGAGCTGGGAGGTAGCCCCAACATAAGTTCAAGATGCTCACCATGCAATCGGTGGAAGAAATTAATCGCCTCAATCTGGAGGACATCATCATCATAAACCCATTCCCCTTGGTCATTCTTTAGAGCATAAATCTTATTCTGTTTTCTTCACTGGAGGTTGCGTCTATGAGAGAACTTTGTATTTCGATCTCCCATGAGAAGCCAATAGCACCTAGCCTTTTGTTTCCATAAAAGTTCCTCATGGTGGAGGACTTTTTCTAATTCTTCCCTAATCTTCATTTCAGCACTAAACAATTCTTTTGAATCTGATTTGTCCAATGCCTTCTAAATACCAGTAATATGATCTTTTTATGAGTACCAATATGCCCGTAAATGTTCCTATTCCAATTCTTCAGGCTGTCCAAACGATGCTTAATAAAGACCCTTATATTACCGTTAAAACTCCAAGAATCCTGCACAAATTTAGAGAAACCCGGTGCTCAACCCAACCAGTAAGGAATCTGAAAGCCCTACCTCTGATTAAATTCATTTCATGCCTTAAAGACAGGAAGAGAAGTCGATAATTCGACTTGAGTCTAGGGAGATGAGACATTGAGCAGCTCGAGAATTCCAAAATCAATAATTTTTTAATTACAGTGATTAAATTAATAACAGATTTTAAAGCGATTAAAATATAAAGACATTATTTTACTATGATTAACAATATCGTTTATAATAAATATTATTTAATGTACTTAAAATTTGTATAAATATTTTATAATAAATATTATTTAATTTAGTTATATATTTAGTTAGTCAAAATGTATGATAAATTATCTCTCATTAATAATTTTTTTAGACTATTTAAACGGGATTAATAAATAACATATAATTATATTTTAAAATCAAAATATTATAATTGTATAAAAATAATTTTTTAAACTTAAATCATATATGGATATTTTTGAAAAGTCATAAGATAATTGAATTTGAGTGTAATTACTCTAATTTTCGTCCTTCCCTAGGAATAAAAAAAATGTAATTGTGGTACTTCAATTACTCTCAACTAAACAGAACCCCTTAATTATAATGATTAATCAAACATGCCAGACTAGATCTGTTCATGGGCCGAATTACCTACCTAGGTCCAAATGTCCATCCGAAATTTGGGATGATTTGGACAAAAATATTAGGCCTGAAAAATAGGTTTGGACAAAAAAGTTAGGTCCATTTAAAATATGGGTTGAGCTCGAGCTTGAATGTTCAAGCCCGAACCCAACCTGGCTTGATCCGCTTTAAACTTATAATATTTTATATTATGTTATTTTTATATATTTATATAATTTAGAACACATTAAAAAAATAAACATATATTAAATATATAATGCTACTCTAATGTAAACATTAAAATATTATTAAGATGACTATATAAAAAAATTTTAATAAATAAAAATATATTAAATTATTAAATAAAATAAATAATTTTTAAAAAATTTAAAAATAATATCGACGAACCTAAAATGGGCTTAGGTTAATCTTTTACAAATATGGGTGGGTTTGAGTAAAATTTTATGCTCAGATTTTGGGTCGGGCCGAGCTTAAACAAACATGAAGTATATTAATACCATCTTTAGGCTCAACTCGAATCTGACCCGACTTGACCCATGAATACCTCTATGCCACACATGTGTAATGACAAACAGTTGCACACAAATCTAATTATTAGGTGACTAATGCATTCTTAGTGATGAAATATTTTAAGTCCACAAGAAAAGTTAGTGGAACTAAAATAGGATAATTATTTAATACACCACTTAGGGAGCTTTTTAGATTCCATAAGTAGATTGAGGGTGTAACAAACGTCACGCTTATTTATATATTTAATTTTTTATTACACACTATAAAACACTTGTCATATCCTAAATGCATTTATAGAATCTCAAAAACTCCACAAACGGTGTATAAGATAAATTTTCTTCAAAATAATGAGTTAGCAATATTCTGTTTACTGCGAGTCAAGTTTTTTAATTTCATAAACAGGATTTTATACATGTGTCTATTTTAATTTATTTTTATTTTTTTAATATTCTCTCCAACATTTCACCACAACTTATGGAATTTTTAAATTCCACCAATAATGGAGCAATAATTTCCTTAAAATAATACTACATATTTTTTAATTATATAATTTTTTTATTACAACTTAAGGGGTATATACATTTTAACCCTATTAGTATTGTTCAAAAACTCTATTACAATATATCAAATATATTTGGGCGGTTAAAAAGCGGTTATTTATTAAAAAAAAACTTTTTATTTTTATTTACGAAAATGAATCATATTGTAAGTCAATTTTGAAAAAACGCACTTACATGGACGTCATGTTAGGGGGAATTCAAGAAAATTACTTTCATGTAGGAGCGTTTTTGTCAAAAATAGCTTTCACGTGAAAGCATTTTTTTCCGTGTTTTTCAATGGGGAAATTTTATAATTTTGACCCTCAAATTTTAAGGAATTTTCAGCATGTTTTTAGTGGGAATTTTGCTATTTTGAACCTTAGGGTTTAGGTTATTTTTGTTTTAATTAGTTTTAAGGTTTTTTAAATTAGGGAGTTTTCATCGGATGTTCCTGGCAACAAACTCTTTTCCGTTTGAATTTTGTATTGGCTCAGCTTCGGGTTCTTCCATGTGTCGAAATGTTTTTTTTGAAAAAAAAAAGTCTCTAAAATATTTTCAAAATCGAAAAATGAAGTCGCCACCAATATTTTATTTTGTGTGATTGGATCACCACAAAATGTTTTAAATCCGTTTTGGAAAAATTTTGGTCTTTGAAATCCAGAAAATGGGTTCGGGAGTCAATTTAGGGTGTGGAAGGATTAGCACCTACACACGCCCAAAATTGGTACCACATTGATTATTATCCAGTCTTAATTGTTAAAAATTTGAAAACTCGAGTGAAGTTTAAAATACGATCCTTGCATGCATGATTTATTCGGTGTGCACGTTGAAAAGGAAGTCGAGTTTCATTTAGAAGTCTCGTTATTTCGAAATAATCGAGGAAGAAAGTCATGTCTAGCGAGTTAGGACAAAACGTTTCGAGATTCGAAAATAACGAGTCTTCCTTCATTGCCAATTTCAAACTTTGAAAAGGGTATTCGATTATTTTGGTTTGAAGAAATATCGTACCTAGTCAGTTAAGGCACAATTTTTCAAAATCCGAAATAAAAGAATATTGCCTCGATTTTAAATATTTGTATTTTTGGAGAAAATCAAAAAGTGACTTTAATGAAAATATAGAGATAAAAATTAGCATGCAAATTAAATACGAGTTATGCAATTAATGATAAAGCTAAATAACACAAAGAATTAACAATTATACGAATGAATAAATAATACGAAAATAAGCATAAGAATAATAAAATACGAAATACAAAAAAATGCGAATCAAAATCGAAAAAAAGGATTAATTAAAAATATAAAGACTGATAATTAAATTTTATGCGCGAACATCGAAGAGAAAAAAAGAGGGTCGAAAAATGAAGTTTTGAAGAATTTAGGGTTAAAATGTAATTTTTGAGAAGTTTGAGGGTTAAAATGTGAATTTGGAGAAGTTTGAGGGTTAAAATGTGATTTTAAGAAGTTTGAGGGTTAAAATCTAATTTTTAGATAGTTTAGGGGTCAAAGTGTGATTTTTAAGAAGTTTAGGGGTTAAAATGTGATTTTTGGAAAGTACGAGGGTTAAAATGTGATTTTTGAGAAGTTCGAGGATCAAAATGAGATTTTTAAAAAATTTGAGGTTAAAATGTGATTTTGGAAAAGTTCGGGAACCTCTTAAGCAATAAACCCAAAAAAGAGTGACACGTGGCAGCTTCTCAAGCTTCCAAAAGTGAGATGACCAAATTGAAAAATAATTTAAAATTATTGGGGCAATTTAGAATAAAATAAAAATTGATTAAAGGATGAAATTAAAACAAATGAAAAATGGAAAGGACTAATTACAGAAATAGCCCCAAAAAGGACACGTGATAGCTTCTCAGGCTTTTAGAGAGTCAAGGGACTAAATTTAAAAATAACTAAAATTGTTGGGTAAATTTAAAATAAATTAAAAGTAGCATTGGACTAAATTAAAACAACTGAAAAATACAGAAGGACTAATGGCATAAATAGACCATTTAATGAAAACACGCGGATTCTAGATTGAATCGGATCGAGTAGGGTCGAATAGGGTCAAAACTACATCGTTTTGAGGTCGGGGCATCAACGCCAAAATGACGTCGTTTTGATGCCCTATAAATATCCTTTACTCTTCAAAAAAAAAAAAATCATTTTAACACCTTTTCAAAAAAAAAAAAACACTTCCCTTCTCCAAAATGCTCTCCCCTTTCTCCTCAAGCCCGGCCAAGGGCTCCGGTGACCAGCCGTCACCGATCGTCACCGACCGCTGCCGTACACGGTGGCCAGAAGGTAAAAATTCTTCCTTTTTCATATTTTTTTATTCTAAAACCTAGATCAGGCTCGGATCTAGATAGATCAAGCCTCGATCTTCAAAAAGGTTAAAGTTTTATACCTTTTTTTTGGGTTTATAAATCAGTTAGTTATTTTATGTTGTTTTTATATCCTTTTTTTATTTGTTATTGATACGTTCTTTGATTTACTATATCCGAAACAGCGAGGACGACAGTTTTTGAGGCTACAACGTCAGCGGCGTCTCGAAGGGGCTCCGATCGTGGCTCCGGTGGTGATCGATCGGATCAAGGTATGTCTTTTCAACTATCTTTTATTTATTTATTGTATATTTACTTTTTATTTATTAAATATTTCGAAATAAATAATATTTAATATACATTTAGAAAACGGAGAGTTTCGAGACGTGCATAATGAATAAACCATAAATATATTGAAATTGTATACCTTGCTAACTTAATGTCTGAAACCTTGGAAAATGATTTGTATTCTCTGCTCAATTGCTTTCACAATATTCTGTTTCTTTCTAGTGATTTCGAATGCTTTTTTTTATTGATTTCTCTCGAAAACTTGTAACAAAAAATTGTAACCTCTACAACTGTTTTCAAATTCAGTTTTTATAACAAAAAATATAATGATGATATTTTGTTCTTTGCCATTAAACTCTACTGACATTTCTTTTTTTTGCAAGTGCAAAGTCGGCAGTGGCGGTGGTGGCAATCCAAGTTGAAGGAGGTGGTGTTGCTGGTGCTGACGTGGCAACTCTTGAGTGGGCAAGGTAGGGTGGTTGGCAGCACAAGTTGCTATATTTTGGGTTTTTATTTTGGTTTAGGGTTAATTGGGCTTAATTTAGGGTTTGGGCTATTGGGTTTGTAATTGGGCTTGGGGTATGGGTTTTAGTGTTTGTAATTTGGACTTTTAGATTTTGTATTTGGACATTCTGTTTTTTTTTTAAATTTAAATAAATTTAAATTTTGAATAAATTTAAATTTAAAATAAAGTTAAACTTAAAATTGGGTTCGATTTGGGTTTAAATGTTGGGCCCGATCAAAATTGGGCTCCAATAGCTGCCCCTCTTTGCTCGTTGCTGTGTAATAGGAATGGAGCAAAGACCAAAATGAGGCCCAATTTTGTCAGGTCCCATCTCTTTGACACTTCTTCTTCAATTGGCCCACCCTTGGCTTTGATTGTCGTTCAACTTCACTGCATCCGCTCCTCTACCTCTTCGATGTTGTGATTCTATCTTGCTTTAAGGCAATTTCAAAAAGACAAAATTTGCTACTGTAACTTCACTCGATTCACTTGTAATTCAATCCACTGACACTTCAGATGTGTTGTGGCTTCTTCTCTTAGTCTATTTCTATTGAGCTTCGCTTCATTGAATTGGTCTTCTTCTCTGTATCTCATCAGGAAGGTGACCGCCTCATTAATTTAATCCATTTCTCTGTATCTTGTCAGGAAGACGGATTCGGTCCACTTCTCTATATCTCGTCAAGAAGGCGACCACTTTATTGCTTGTAACATTCGCGTTTTTGAACCGGAGTTGGAACAGTATGGGAAAGGAGTCAAGAATTAGAATATGCAGCTAAAATAAGAAGATTAGGATAATTTAAGGATTAATTAGTAATTAGTCATCACGGAAATTAGATTGATTAAGGAGGGGCAAAAGAGTATTTTGGTGAAAGATATTTTTGGAGGCAAAGTTTTGGACCAAAGTGTAAAGTTGGAAGCCCTGGGGACTAAAAGTGAAATTTTACCATTTTTATTAAAGAAAGATATTTTCATAAAGAGAAATTGATAGAAAAATCTAGAGAAATGATGAAAAGAAATGATGAAAAGCTATAAAAGTCATCAGTCATTGTGCTTCACGTTAGCCACCATTTCAACTTTTGCTTTTCTTACAAATTAGTCCTTTTTCACCAAATACAAACCAATTAAGCTAGTTTCTTCCAAATTTCTTCAAGATTAGTGAATAAAATTAAGAGAGAAGTGTAGTAGCTATCCAATTGTTAAAAGAAATGCATCCATACTTGTCTTGGAGGAGAAAGAAAATTGGAATTAGTGTTGAATACAAGTGATTAAGGTAAGAAAGATAAACTCCTCTTTAAATACATGTTAGTTTTGGTTTAGAAACATAGATTACGATATGTTAGAATGATTTTAATATGAATATATGTGTTTTGTATGAAATTGAAGAGAAAGAAAAGAAGGAGAAGGACTCAATTGAAGAGAAAGGAAAAGAAAATATCAAAGAGGGAAAGGAAGCTTTCTATGAGAGTTGTAAGTACTACAAGTATTAAAAGGTTTAGAATTAATTAAGTTAAAGTGTTTATAATTTTAACATATATGGTTAATTATGATAAAAATGATATGTTTAATTATAAGTGTTAATTATCTATGATTGACTGAAATTTAGTATAAAGAAACATGAGTAGAATTCACCAAAAATTCACCAAAAATTGTATAAAAAGAGTTAGAGGTTGAATTATATATGTAATTAAATCTTATTGAGTTTAGTTTCATATGGTAGAAACAGTGAAGGAAAAGGAATTGTACATTCTGAGATATATCTGATTTGGTGTAACAAGGTCAGAGTAGGTTCGAATTCCTCTGTTATGAATTTGAAAAATCATAAAAAAATATAGAAAAATTATTAGAGACTGTAATTTATATGGCTAATTCCTTAATGAGTCAGTTTTCAAAAGAAATAGACGGGAACATTATTGGATTCCTATACTAAAAGATAAATAATTGAATTTATTGTACAAATTGGCTAAAGTAAAAATTCTGAAATTTTTATGGTAAAAAGATATTTGAGTCTAATTTCAGAATCATCAAGCGGATTATAATTTCAAATTCTGTAGCTCAAGATATAAATAATTTAGTTACTGTGATTCAAATGTACAGCTTTGAAAATTAATGGAAAAGAAAAAAGAAAAATTAAATAGAAATGAAAAATTGATGCATATAAAGTGATATGTGATGAAATTGAGAAATGAGAATGAAATGGATAAATCAAAGGTTTCCAAAGTTATTAGTACCTAATTGTTTATGATATTTGGTTGTTATTGGGTTAAATTGATTTGCTATTGATTTGTATTAATATAATCTGAATTATTCATTATTTAATGTTTGTTTCGATATTTAAATTTAAAGTGAATATAAGGTAAACGTTAATATTGAGATGAATGAAAATTTATATTGAATTAATAGTATATTTGAATTGAATTTGAATGATTTGTGATCAAAATTGAAAGAGAAAGTGAAAGTGAAATTGGAATTGAAAGTGATATGAATTGTAAATTGAAAATCCCTATTAACTAGTCGGGCTGAGTCGAATATAGTTGGCATGGCATAGGATTAGAGGAGTTCAGGGATACTTCGACCTTGAGTTGATAAGACACTGAGTGTCATTATTTTACTTCAGATAGATTCGATGAGGTACTGGGTACCACTTTTCTTTGGCTAGGCCGATGAGACATTGGGTGTCACTTTATTGCTTCGAACTATCCGATGAGGCACTGGGTGCCATTCTTGTGTGTTTGGTTGGATCCGTGTATCCGTCAAGGTCCGAGTCTTGTTAATAGGGTAAACAATGTGGAAAAGAAAGAATGTGCAAATTGTGACATTGAGGTAAGTGAAATGATAATCACATGGAAGGTAAGTATAACATATGTATAAGAAATCAAAGAATGATAAAACTAAGTAAGCTAAGAGATTGGAATGACTAAAATGTGAAATGAGGAAGAATATGTGAATTCATAACACTATTGTAAGTTAAATTTTATACACATAAAAGGTATGTGTTTTACATGAATAAATAATTATATGAATGAGTTTGAAATGTGTGATTAAAAGATGAATATTAATAACTCTTGTAATACTTACTAAGCCTTCACTGGCTTAACGCGTTTATTTCAACGTGTAGGTATAAGACCTCCGAGAAGCTAAGGTTGGATTAGGTGCCTCTCATCAAATCACATCAACATTGGAAGATTACAAGACAAGGTATACTTATTTTGAGGTAAAATGGCATGTACAAATGGTACTTATATGTCCTCAATGAATGGGTTATAAATGTTATTTTGGAATACTATGAACTTATGAAATGAGATGATGAATTTTGAATGGAATTGTGTTTTAGACTGAATTGATTTATTGGTAAAGTTTTTATATAATTTCAGGAGGTTAGTTTGAAATTTCTAGCTATATTTCTTGATTTTAGAACAGAGGTATTAATATTTTTATGGTGGTATCAATATTTGCCCTATTTTGAGTAAAAATTACGTTTTCATTATTTTCAAACTGGTTTTAAGTCTCGATTTTGATTATACTTGATTATTTTGTGATATTTTGAGTAAAACGATTCAATTACACAATATTTGAAAGAAAATTTTGTTATACTCGTTTTTAATTCTCTGACACTGTATGTAATACTCTTATATCGGATTTATACGTGTGAACCGAGTGTAAGGGTATTACATTGCTTTGACCCACTTCTCTGTATCTCATCAGGAAAATGGGGTTGGAAGTTTCACTCACATTGAGCTTTGCTTCATTGAATTGGTCTTCTTCTCTGTATCTCATCAGGAAGATAACCACATCATTGATTTAATCCACTTCCCTGTATTTCTTTAGGAAGATAGGGTTGAAAGTTTCACTCACATTGAGCTTTGCTTCATTGAATTGGTCTTCCTCTTTGTATCTCATCAGGAAGATGACCACCTCATTGATTTAATCCATTTCTCTGTATCTCATCAAGAAGATGGATTTTGGTCTACTTCTTTATATCTCATCAGGAAGTTGACCGCCTCATTGATTTAATCCATTTCTCTTTATCAAATCAGGAAAACGAATTTTGGTCTACTTCTCTGTATCTCATTAGGAAGATGACTGCCTCATTGATTTAATCCATTTCTCTATATCTCATCAGGAAAATGGGGTTTTGAAATTTCACTCTTCCCTATGATCAGGGTAAAAGATCGGATGCTTCAATCTGTCTTACGGTCAGGGTAAGATATTGGTGCCTTCAATCGTCGCCTTTTCAACTTCAGGGTATAAGATTTGCCTTTGTGGTCTCAATCTTTCCTTTTATGCTCTAGGGCATCAGCTCCAATGTTCTTTTGTTTTTCTTGCCATTTTACGGGGATGTGACCTGTAAAGTATGCTTCTATAGACCTCTATATAGGTCCAAATTATTAGGTGTCATGATCAGGATGAATCAAATGCTCCTATATACATGAATGCATGTGAATGTTCGATTTTATTATACGGGTTGGCCAGTTTGTCTTTTGTCCTAGATTATGCCGTTGGTATGCTGTCCTATCTTCTTCTAGGCTTATCTTGAATTGCTTATTTTCAAGTTTGTTTTTCGATTGGTGGTACTGTTTCGGGTCCCTGTACTATTTAGGAAATTCTAGAGTAATGCTCATGGATTTTTGTATGATTCATGTTGTTAGTTCATTATCCGTTATTTTCAATGCAAGATGCTTGAAATGAGATTATGAAAGAACAAGGTCAAATTTTATTAAAGATGTAATTCAAAAGAAAGGACCAAAGATGGAAAATATTAGTAAAAAATTACGAAGTATACAACAAAAGACAATTAAATGTCCCAAATATGGCAAAATAAGCTTTTTTGAGCCAACTCGCTGAAAATCATTCCGAGTCTGATATGTGTCTAGAAGACCAAAAGTGCCTTGTTGATGCTTCAAGTTGTAAAGTTTCTCCATCTTGTTACATTTGAGGAAAACAATCATTTTGAACCCTTTTCTTCATTTTGAATTTGATCACTTTACGGGTTTTCAACCCAAAACCTCTTGGTTTCAAGATCCCCTTTGCGAGTTTTCATATCAAACACTCCCTTTTGTTAGGCGAAATATTTTTCACCGAGTCTGAGCTGACGGGGTTGTGCAGATCCTTGCCGTCCATTTCTATTAGAATGAGAGCTCCTCTTGAGAAAGCTTTCTTTACCACATAAGGCCATTCCCAATTGGGTATCCATTTGCCTTGAAAATCTTTATGTATGGAAAGTATCTTTTTCAGAACTAAGTCGCCCTCATGGAATTCTCTAGGATGAACCTTTTTGTCATAAGCTCGCATCATTCTTTTTTGGTACATCTGACCATGGCGGATAGCTCTTAACCTCTTTTCTTCGATTAAATTTAGTTGATCATATCAAACCTGGATCCATTCTACCTCATTTAGTTGTAACTCTATCAATACCCAGAGAGAAGGTATTTCAACTTCAATAGGTAGGACTGCTTCCATACTATATGCTAATGAAAATGGTGTTGCCTCAGTATAAGTTCTGATCGAAGTTCTGTAAGCAAAGAGGGCAAATGACATTTTTGCAACGATCTTCTTAATGATTTTATTAGCTGCCTCTATAGCTCCATTCATCTTTGGGCGATAGGGAGATGAATTGTGATGTTTGATTTTGAATTGCTCGTAAACTTCCGATATTGTACTATTGTTCAAATTTAAGGCATTTTCAGATATGATCCTTTCTGGCATCCCATTTGGTGAAGTAGTCAATAACCACGAAGATAAATCTGTGACTATTAGAAGCCTTTGGGGAAATTGGTCCAATGACATCCATGCCCCACATAGATAATGGCCATGGAGATGTCATGACATGAAGGTGTGATGGTGGTACATGAATCTTATCTCCATATATTTGACATTTGTGACACCTCTTAGCATAATTGATACAATCTCCTTCCATGGTGGATCAGTAATACCCAAATCTCATCATTTTCCTAGCCATTGTGAAGCCATTAGCGTGTGTCCCACAAATCTTTCGTGAACTTCTTCTAAGATCTTTTTAGCTTCGATTGTGTCAACACATCTCAGCAACACCTGATCCTTTCTCCTTTTGTACAAGATTTCCCTATCTAAGACATATTCATTGGTGAGTCTTCTCAATGTCCCCTTTTCGTTTTCAAAAGCTTGCTCGAGTACTTACGATCTCTTACATACTGGAGAATATCTTGGTACCATAGGTGATCATCCCTTTCCTCTTGCTCTTCTTCAATATCATAACAATGGGATTGAGCTTCGTAAATGCTCATTTGAATAGGTTTTATATCTTTTGGTCTATTTACCTTAATCACCAAGGCCAGAGTGGCAAGAGCATCAACCATCTGATTTTCTTCTCGTAGGAGATAGTGGAATGTGATATTATCAAACTCCCTGGTTAACTCGAGAACCAGCTTTCGAAAATCAATTAGCTTGGGATCTCTCGTTTCCCATTCTCTTTTGAGTTGATAGATTACCAATGCGGAGTCTCTGTATATCTCCAAAACTTTGATTCCCTGCTCTATTATTGCACGGATTCCCATGATACATGCTTCATATTCTGTCATGTTATTTGTGCAATCAAAGTTGAGTTTACTCGTAAAAGGATAGTGGTCTCCTTCTGGTGATACCAAGACTGCCCCAACTCCATTACCCATGGCATTTGAAGCTCCATCAAAATTCAATCTCTAAGGATGTTCTACTGTGGTTCCTTCTTCAGTATTTGTAACATGCATTAAGTCCTTGTTTGGGAAATCGAAGTTTATTGGCTCATAATCCTCTAAAGCCTTGCTAGCTAGGAAATCTGCTATTGCACTCCCTTTTACTACCTTTTGATTTACATAGACTATGTCAAATTTAGCAAGCAAGATTTTCCACCTAGCCAACCTTCCATTCAGTGCGGCTGACTCCATCATATATTTTAGAGGATCTAGTTTTAAGATCAACCAAGTTGTGTGGTACAACATGTATTGCCTTAATCTTCGTGTAGTCCAAACTAGGGCACAACATAGTTTTTTAATTGGCGAGTATCGGGTTTCACAATTGGTGAATTTCTTGCTAAGATAATATATCACCCTTTCCTTCTTTCCAAACTCATCATGTTGGCCTAGTACGCATCTCATAGAATTTTCAAAGACCGTCAAGTACAGGATTAACAGTTTATTGGGAATTGGAGGTACCAAGATGGGAGCATTGGACAAATAATCCGTGACTTTTTCAAAAGTTTCCTGGCATTCATTATCCCACACACTTGGGTTGTGCTTCCTAAGCAATCGAAAGATGGGATCACATTTTTCAGTCAGCTGTGAGATGAACCGAGCAATGTAATTTAATCTCCCTAAGAAACCTCGAACTTCTTTTTGTGTACTGGGTAATGGTAACTCCTGTATAGCTTTGACTTTGTCTGGATCAATTTCAATCCCCCTCTTACTAACCACAAAACCTAGCAACTTGCTTGAAGTGACTTCGAAAGTGCAATTGGCTGGGTTTAACTTGAGTTGGTACTTTCTTAGCCTTACAAACAACTTTCTTAAGATCTTCACATGTTTTTCCTCTGTTCGGGATTTCGTAATCATATCATCAACATAAACTTCAATTTCTTTATGCATCATGTCATGAAACAAAGTCACCATGGCTCTTTGATGAGTTGCCCCCGCGTTTTTAAGTCCAAAGGCATCACCTTATAGCAGAATGTTCTCCACAGTGTGACAAACGTTATTTTCTTCATATCTTTAGGATTCATCCTTATTTGATTATACCCGAAGAAACCGTCCATGAATGAAAATAAGGAATGACTTGCTGTATTATCTATTAAGGTGTCGATGTGAGGCAATAGAATGTTGTCCTTTGGGCTAGATTTATTTAAATCTTAATAGTCCACACACATACGTATTTTCTCATCTTTTTTAGGAACAGGGACTATATTGGCTACACATTCTGAGTATTTAACCACCTGGAGAAAACCAACATCGAACTGCCTTTTGACTTCTTCTTTTATCTTTAACAATACATCATGTCTCATCCTTCAGAGCTTCTGCTGAACAAGCTTGCATTCTTCCTTTACGGGGAGCCTATGTACCATAATGTCAGCACTTAGGCCAAACATGTTTTGATAAGACCATGCGAAGACATCTTTGAACTCTTGATGCAACTGGATAAGATCCTTTCTGGTTTTTATGGAGATGCTTGTCCCAATTTTTACCTCTTTCTTTTCATCTTCGTTCCCTAGACTGATAACTTCCACCGATTCTAAATGAGGCAAGATTTGCTTTTCTTCTTGCTCCATCATCCATAACAGATCAGGAGATAAATTACAATCTTAATAATCTTCAAAATCCTGAAGTTCTTCTGAACACATATCTTGCTCAAAATGAGACTCTAAGTTAGCATCATAGTCACTCATATTATTGATATTTATAGACCTGTCAAAGGAAAGAAAAAAGAGGTCCAAAGAACAAAGTAAATTTACGAAAGAATGATTGTATGGTATGAGTATGAGTGTGTTTTGTCAAATTGGACAGGAATGTATGTATTAAGGAATAATTACTTTTGTATCTTGAATATATATGAATGGTTTATTAACTTGGATAAGAATGAAAGAATAATTAGAGAGGAATTTGCCATTATTGTGGAAATTACATTTCATTGAAAATAACTAGAAAATGATCATAGGCCCTTTTTACAAAAGATCCATATTGCTTTTAAGCCTAAAGCAATAGGTGTGTTCTGAGCATTACTCTGACGAAATCTTAAAAGTTACAGGGAGTTCCTCTACAGTACAATTATCCAAAGTACTTTCAAGTGTGCATGGATCGATTCTTAGCAAATTCCCTTCCTTTCCCTCATCGAATATTGCCTTGATGCCTAGATCCTTCATGGTTCCCTCAGTCTTGATTATCACCTGCTTCTTTTCCATCCCCGTTTCTTGGTTGATTACTCCTCCAGAAATAAATGTCTTAGATATATGTGGGAAGTCCATGGGTTCCCGCGAAATCTCTTCTTCGAACAATCTTGCCTTCCTTTTTTTCTGCTTTCTTTCCAGCTCTTTCTTCTTTTACTTTGCGTCTGGTTTATGCCCCAGGCCATAACGATCCTATTTTTCTATCAGTGTTGACACACTGACTCTCTCTTGGAGGTATTTCTCGAGTCCCCTTCTAAGCAGTGCCTCTTTTTCAACCATTAAACGCAGGCTCATCTTTGTAGTTGATGATAAATTAGGCACATGAACCTTGCTTCCTTCGGTAATAAAAGTTGCATTGATGAATTCTAACGAGCAGAAGGAACATTCGACAGCCTCTTCATCTGTTCCCACATAAGGTGCATCACTTGTTACAGATGCAATAATTTCTTCCACAGCGTTAATCGTAATTAACTGCCCTTCATTTATCAATTTCAACTTCTGGTGCAACGAGGAAGGTACCGCCCTAGTTGAATGAATCCACGATCTCCCTAACAAAAAGTTATAGATAGGCCTGATATCCATCACTAAGAAGTCCACCTCATATGTGTTTGGTCCGATCTGAAGAGGTATTTCTATCTTGCCCGTTACTTTCCATCCCTTTGCTGCTCTTTCTTTCGAGGCACAATGTCCTCAACCTCCTCTCATTCCTCGAAAAATTCCAATCCTCTATTGTCCATCAATGTTTGTACCAAAATTTTGAATTCATCATCGAATCCTATACCCCTCCATGGTATGAAATTTGTAATAGTTAACAGTCTTTGTTACTATGTTTCCCATTTCTCTCTTTATTAGCCCCGCTTTGATCATCTGATACCATACCCACTTGAGGGGAGATCTAACTTCTCCGACACTCCTTTTGACTCTTTAGCTTCCTTCCTCCGCTATTGCATTCACTTCCTGGTCTGGGTGATTGGGCAAGGGATTCCCTGCTATATTTAGTCTCGTTGGTTGATCAAATCTTACGATTCCCTCTCGAATAAGTCCCTCAACTCGCCTCTTGAAGGTAGGGCAGTTCTCGATTGAATACTTCTTAGCTCTTATGCGATATTCACATCGAGATTTTTCATTGTACCAAGCTGGGAATAAGGGCTTGTATGGCCTTACATAATGTTGGGATACTACATGCTCATCATACAGTCTTTGATAAAGTTCTCCATATGACATAGGAATGAGAAAACATTGAATTCTTTCCTTGTTTGGTCTCGAGCTTAACTCCTATTTTGAAGCATTTTGATAATTGCTCATTGGAGCTTTAGGCTATGTTGTCATGAACGGCTTTGTGTAGTTTAGTCTATATACGCTTGCGTTATTGACTTAATTGTCTCTTCTTTTAGGAGCAGGCTTGTGGTGTTCTCTCCAGCCTCTATCCTGCCATTCTTTAATCGCATTTTCAACCATTTCCTCTGACATAACCATGTTAGAGAAACTTTTGGTGGCATTTCCTAACAAATGATTGAGATAAGGTGCCTTGAGAGTATTAACAAACAACATCATCATTTTTTTCTATTAATGGTGGCTGCACCTGAGTTGCACATCTCTCCACCTCTGTGCATATTATCTGAAACTCTCACTCAATCTTTTCTCCATGTTTTACAGTGTAATACAGTCAGGAGCTATATCTGTTACATGGCCATATTGCTTTAAGAAAGCCTGTGCTCGATCTCTCCATGAATGAATCTTTGCCTAGCTCAACTGGTTATACCACTTAACTGTCGATCCCCCTAGATTGTCCTGAAAATAGTGAATGAGTAGTTGGTCGTTATGAACATACCCTGCCATTTTTCTACAAAACATGATAAGGTAAGCTTCAGGAAAACTTGTTCTGTTATACTTCTCGAACCCTGGGACCTTGAACTTGAGAGGAAGTGCCAAATCCGGGACTAGACTCAACTCCTTAGTGTCTATCCCATAGAAGTTTTCAGTTCCTTGTATTGCTTCAATTTTTTCCTCTAATCGCTTGTACTTTTCCTTCATCTGTCTAGGAAGATCTGCTATCATCATCTCGTCGAAATCAGGGACACTCAGGTTTACAGCATTATCTTAAGGGTTAGATCCCAATCCTATTGGGTAATTAGCTAGCGTTGATGTACCAGTAGCATGTTGTTGTGCCCTTATAGTAACAGTTGCTTCCCGTGTTTGTGCTTCCTGTGGAGTTGGGTTATGAGGAGGCATAAAACCTAAAGGATGAATAAGATCTTCATCCTCCTCGGTTGGGCTGATTGCAGGTCCTTTTCCCTTGTCAACCCCGTTTTGCTTTATTTGGGCTAATTCATTCATCAAATTTCTTTGGACTTCCATGAACTGATCTTTCATCTCCCTATACATTCTTGTCATTTGTTCCTGTAACTGTTCTTACATTTGTTCCTGCATCTCTCTTTGGATTTGCTCTAGCCTTTGCTCCATGGCCTTGGTTTTTTTACGAATATTATAGTGGTGTGAATTTTCAATGATTACCGATGTAACTATTAAAGTTTTAATTAGTTAGAATTATCGTGCTAAAATATGTGAAAATGCAATACAGATGAATACATGTATGCAAAAGAAAGGTATTGACTTATAATTTAATTTCCATTAGAAAACTTCACTAGATAACAAGTTCCTTTACATAAAGTAGATTTACATAAATGGTTTTGCCTTAATGCTCAGAGTTTTGATTTTCTTGAGAGGTCTAGCTAATTTCTGACCCCGATCGGACTTTGTCTCATACTGCACACTTAACATATTTGCTTTGACTGATAGTGTATGCAAGTGATCAGTTACTCCCCGTATTTGATTCAGAGCTTCACCCATAACATAATCCCTGTCTTGAACTTTCCTTCGAGTATGCTGAAAGTGCCATTCATTTGTTTTCATTGTCCTCTCAAGAATCTCGATTCGTATCTCACTACTCTACATCGAGGCTTCCAGTTCTTTCAATCTCTTATTCAACCTTTCAATTTCGACTCGACTTGGTTTTAGCTTTACCATAGAATTTTGACTACGATGTCTATACAGGGATTCTTCTAACTCTTTTATTCGGGCCTTCAACTCAGTTGTCTCAGCTTGACCTTCCAATAAGCTGCTCTTCATGGTATTTTCTTAAACATGGGCATCTTGAAACCTGTTTTTCCACTGATTTGTTCTATTCTTTTCTTCACGGATTTCCTGTTGTCATTATTGTGACGTTTTACCCAAACCAGCAATCCTTATTGACAAACGAAGTTTCTTGTAGTCTTTCTTCAAGCTGTCGAGATCTTTTTTGTCCTTATTCTTCCCTTTTCTCAATTTTTTTGCTTCTAATTTCTACACATCAACATCTAATCCCAAGAGTACCTTTTCTTCTTCCAATTTTTCTATCATCTTTTCCATTTCAAATTTCTTTCTCTGAAAATCTTGTTTGATAATTTCTAGTTCTGTCAAGACAACTTGCAAGTGCTCCTCAATTGGACGAACAATCTTCGGGTTTGACACAGGAATATAATCATTGATCCTTCTATTCCTTTACCAATTATATTCTATAGTTGTCATGGGATTGGCGCTGAACACTTTCATCCTTCGAACTTGGTTTCATGCATTCGAGATCTCTCGAATCCTTTTCTTATTGTTCTCTCCTCTATATGCGAATTCACACTGAGCTAACCCTCGAGTTGCTGGTATGAATTGTCTTGACCTGTACTGTCTTGAAACCAATAAAGTTGCATATCCTACTGCTCCCTAAATTCTGGCCAATGGAACCTAGTCGAAGTCTCCGCATCGATACAGGATTTCGTCAAGAACAAACCATGGTGTTCGCCATTCTATGTCTTCGTCTCAAAGACTTTGAAGTATTGCCATCCATTTTTCCTACGGGAAATTTTTTTGCCTCTACGTAGCTACAAACTCTTTCAAAGGAGAATAATCTTTAGATAAGTACTGATAAGAAACTTTCTTTGTTTTCCAAAAGTGACTGTGGAACCATACTATCAACAATGGCGTGCAACTGATAAACCGACCTTCTCCTTCTTTTTTGCACGCATTTAAAGATCTGAAAGTTTTAGCCAATATTTTCGTGACCGATGTAACCTTTTTATTCAATCTATCAAACAAGTTTGTTACCGCATCTTCTATGTGTCCTAAAGCCTTGGGAAAAATGACTAACCCGTATATACTTAGAGCCAGGATGTCGATCTTTTTCTTCACATCTGGGTGGGCTAGGATCAAATCTCGCAAACTCTTCCACGTAATGCATTTATTATCGCCTTTCACCTTAACCTGAGTTGTAACCTATTACTCACTCATGGCAGTGATGTTTATTAATCTTTTAACAAAAGTCAGGACATTAGGAGCTCTAGAATAAGCTCTATCTACCGAGATCTTCAGATAACAGAGCAAAGTGGTGTATTCCTCTATCGTCGGTGTCATGTCCACATTCCCAAAAGTGAAGCAATTGTAGGTTGGGTTCCAATGTTGTGCCAAAGCCCAGAAGAGGTACTTATCTACTTTAACCTCGAGCAGGTATGATAAATCCCCGTACTATTGGTAAAAAGTTTGCTTCATGTCATCATCCCAATTGTCCCATATTTCTTTCAACTCTTGTACACTATTTTGAGCTGTACTAATTCTAATATAATCCCAAAAGTTCGACTCATGCCTTTCTACTAAGCTATCACCCATCTGATGTTGATTTTCCTCTAACCACACACGACCAATCATGTTGTCCTCCACCTTATCAAGGTACTCGTTTTTCATGATCAATTCTCTTATCAATAATTGAAGTTTGGATTAATACATTTCCTAGTATGATGATGCAATGCAATGCAAAAGAGACAAAACAGAACAAGTTAGTAAAACACATCAACATCAATACAGGTATAGAACAAAGAACCTAATAACTTGTCTCGGGTAGTTGCTAAAAGGTTCAGTATAACTCCTTCTAAGGTAAGTACTTATGGCTCGTTACATGCGGTTTAGTATCTAGAGTAAAGGGTACCCAAACCAGCAGATCCCTTGATCCTCACCCATTACAAGCTCATATGGATGAGTTCGGTTTAGGGGGACACATTTCTCACATGTTTACACGGAAGCGAAAACTTCGTGAAAACATGGGTACGGATGTAATCTCAAAAGCAATTCACTATCTTGCACGGAGGTGAAAACCTCACGAAGGAGTAGTTTCCCGCTTCCACTTAATGGGACAGTAACAAATGCCTATGAATGCGAACTTAACTAGCAATATCGACATATAAAATCACACAAAAATGCAAAGGATCGTTTGTTAAACAAAATCGAGTGTTCAAAATTTTAGCAAAAAGACTCGAAAATAATCAATTTTGGCTTGACTCTCTTTCATTTAAAAAAGTCCCCAGCGGAGTCGTCAAGCTGTCGAAACGTTTTTTTTTGAAAAAAAAGTCTCGAAAATATTTTCAAAATCGAAATATGGAGTCGCGACCAATCTTTTATTTGGTGTGATTGGATCACCACAAAACATTTTAAATCCGTTTTAGAAAAATATTTTAGACTTCAAAATCAAGAAAATGGGTTCGAGAGTCAGTTACGTGTATGGAAGGATTAACACCCACACACGCCCAAAATTGGTACCACATTGATTATAATCCAGTCTTGATTGTTAAAAATTAGAAAATTCGAGTGAAGTTTAAAATACTATCCTTGAATGCATGATTTATTCGGTGTACACGTTGAAAAGGAAGTGGAATTTCATTTAGAAGTCTCGTTATTTCAAAATGATCGAGTAAGAATGTCACATCCAGTAGGTTAGGACATAACGTTTCGAGATCCGAAAATAACAACCCTTCCTTCGTTGCCAATTTCAAAATTTGAAAAAGGTATTCAATTATTTCAGTTTGAAGAAAAATCGCGCCTAGTAAGTTAAGGCACAATTTTTCAAAATCCGAAATAAAGGAATATTTCCTCGATTTTAAATATTTGTATTTTGGGAGAAAATCAAAAAGTGACTTTAATTAAAATATAGAGATAAAAATGAGCATACAAATTAAATACGAGTTATGTAATTAATGATAAAGCTAAATAAAACAAAGAACGAACAGTTATACAAATGAATAAATAATACGAAAATAAGCATAAGAATAATAAAATACGAAATACAAAAAAAGCGAATCAAAATCGAAAAAAGGATTAATTAAAAATACAAAGAGTGATAATTAAATTTCGTGCACGAACATCGAAGAGAAAAAAATGGGGTCAAAAAATGAAGTTTCGAAGAGTTAAGGGTCAAAATATAATTTTTGAGAAGTTTGAGGGTCAAAATGTGATTTTGGAAAAGTTCAAGGGTCAAAATGTGATTTTTGAAAAGTTCGAAAGGTCAAAAAGTAATTTTTAAGAAGTTCAAGGGTTAAAATTTAATTTTTGGAAAGTTCGAGGGTTAAATGTGATTTTTAAGAAGTTCGAGGGTCAAAATGTGATTTTTGAGAAGTTTGGGGATCAAAATAAGATTTTTGGAAAGTTTGAGGTTAAAATGTAATTTTTGAGAAGTTTAGGAGTCAAAATGTGATTTTGGAAAAGTTTGAGGGTCAAAATGTGATTTTTAGAAAGTTCAAGGTAAAAATGTGATTTTGGAAAAGTTTAGGGGTTAAAACGTTATTTTTGAGAAGTTCGAGGACCTCTTGAGCGATAAACCCAAAAAAGAGTGACACGTGGCAGCTTTTCAAGCTTGCAAAAGTAAGAGGATCAAATTGAAAAATAATTTAAAATTACTAGCCCAATTTAGAATAAAATAAAAATTGATTTAAGGATGAAATTAAAAACAAATGAAAAATGGAAAGGACTAATTACAGAAATAGCCCCAAAAAGGGACATGTGGTAGCTTCTCAGGCTTCTAGAGAGTTAATGGACTAAATTGAAAAATAACTAAAATTGTTGGGTAAATTTAAAATAAATTAAAAGTAGCATGGGACTAAATTAAAACAACTGAAAAATATGAAAGGACCAATGGCATAAATAGACCATTTAATGAAAACACGCGAATCCTACGTTGGGTCGGATCAGGTCGAGCCAGATAGGGTCAAAATAACGTCGTTTTGAGGCTGGGGCATCAAGGCCAAAACAACTCCATTTTGATGCCCTATAAATATGCTTTATTCTAAAAAAAAAAATCATTTTAACACCTTTTCAAAAAAAAAAAACTTCCCTTCTCCAAAATGCTCTCTCCTCTCTCCTCAGGCCCGACCAAGGGCTCCGGTGACCAGCCGCCGCCGATCGTCATCGTACACGGTGGTTAGAAGGTAAAAATTCTTCCTTTTTCATATTTTTTTATTCTAAAACCTAGATAGAGCTCGAATCTAGCAAGATCGAGCCTCTATCTTCAAAAAGGTTAGAGTTTTAAACCCTTTTTTCGAGTTTATAAATATATTTTTTTATGTCTTTTTATATCCTTTTTTATTTTTTATTGATATGTTCTTTGATTTTCTATATTCGAAACAGCGAGGATGGTAGTCTTCAAGGCTACAACGTCAGCGGGGTATCGAAAGAGCTTCGTTCGTGGCTCTGATGGTGACCGATCGGATAAAGGTATGTCTTTTCAACTATCTTTTATTTAATTATTGTATATTTATTCTTTATTTATTAAATATTTCGAAATAAATAATATTTAATATACATTTAGAAAACAGAGAGTTTCAAGACATGCATAATAAATAAACCATAAATATATTGAAATTGTATACCTTTCTAACTTGATGTCTGAAACCTTGGAAAATGATTTGAATTCTCTGATCAATTGCTTTCACAATATTCTATTTCTTTCTAGTGATTTCAAATGTTTTTTTTTATTGATTTCTCTTGAAAACTTGTAACAAAATATTGTAACTTCTGCAACTGTTTTCAAATTTGGTTTTTATAACAAAAAATACAATGATGATATTTTGTTCTTTGCCATTAAACTCTATTGACATTTCTTTTTTTGCAGGTGCAAAGTCGGCAGTGGCGGTGGTGACAGTCCAAGTTGAAGGAGGTGGTGTTGTCGGTGCTGACGTGACAACTCTTGAGTGGGCAAGGCAGGGTGGCTGGCAACACAAGCTGCTATATTTAGGGTTTTTGTTTTGGTTTAGGGTCAATTGGGTTTAATTTAGTGTTTGGGTCATTGGGTTTGTAATTGGGCTTGAGGTATGGGTTTTAGTGTTTGTAATTTGGACTTCTAGAATTTGTATTTGGACATTTTTTTTCTTTTAAATTTAAATAAATTTAAACTTAAAATTGGGTTCGATTTAGGTTTAAATGTTGGGCTCGGTCAAAATTGGACTCCAACACCATGGAAGCATTTTCATCCACTGATAAAGTTATTTAAAAAAAAAAAGAAATTATAAACTGATAATCAAACTTCTTGATTTTCAGTTTTTATTAGGTTCATTGAATATGAAATATATACAAAGAATAAAAAGGAAGGACTTACTAGGTTGAAGATCCAAGTTAGAATCCAGTGAAGAGCAGGGCATGGCGTAGTAGGAGGGGAAGAATTTTAGGTCTAAAGTTATAAGCAGAGAGTTCTTACGTGAGTGCAGAACCGATTGGAAACGAAACGATCAGCTTCGGTGCGGAGCGAAGGGATCGAGATGGAAGCTATATATTCACAATAGATTTCCATATGTGCAGTTAAGGGTAGAAAAATATCCACCAAATTCAAAATAAATCGAATCGAATTATTTGATGAAATGAAAGTTTAAAAATTATACTATTCAAAATTTATATGATATAAAAATAAATATTTTATATTTAAAATAATAAAATCAATTTAAAAATTCTTAAAAACTTATTTTTTTAGAAACATTTATAAATTTTTTTTTGAATTTTTGTTAAATAATATTAAAAAATCATAAAATAAAATTTATTTTATTAAAATAAGTTCAAAAAACTAAATCCAACTCAACGACGGTTCAAAATATCTAAAAATTATTATTTTTATTTTATGAAATATTATTTAGAGAGAATTTTGTGGTAAATTATTTTTCCTTAGGAAGAAGTTTGGTAAAAAAAAAAAACCCTAAAATTAATTAAAACAAAAACACTTTAAATTTTAAGGTCCAAAATAGTAAAATTTTCATTAAAAATACGCTGAAAATTCCTTAAAATTTGAGGGTCAAAATTGCAAAATTTCCCTTTTAAAAAACACGGAGCAAAGCACTTTCATGTGAAAGTTATTTTTGGGAAAAACGCTTCTAAGTGGAAGCGCTTTTCTTACACACTTTTCTTGAATTCCCCTGACAAGGTCACGTAGGTGCGTTCTTCCAAAATTGGTTCATTCCAGTAAATAATTTACAATATGATTCATTTTCGTAAATAAAAATAAAAAGAGCTTTTTTTTAGTAAATAACTCGATTATATTTTGAATTTTTATTTTTTTAGGATATATTTAAAAAAATTTAGATATTACAAATCACGAAAGAAATTACTTATATTTTGGTTCGTTTATGTAATTTTATATTCATTTTATTCAAGCAATTTCAGTAGAACAATACCACTCAATTATGTTATGAGTTATTAAAGATTTATTCCAACTATCTTAGATAGTTAGGGTTACACATGTATTTAGAGATAGTAACCGGGTAGCCAATCAAGGGCATAGCTAGGGGGACTGACAGGGCCCTCGACCCCTTAAAATAGAAAATTTTTCATTTAAAATATTTAAAATTTTAAATTAATAAAGATAAAATCACACTTTGGCTCCTTTAAAAATAATAAAAATTTAATTTAATCATTTAAAAATGGTAAAGATATAAATTATTTAAATGATAAAATTATATTTTTACTATCGTAAAAATTAAAATTTAATTTTTGCCCCTAATTTTTTTTTAATTTCACCTCTATAACAAATGATTTGACATCAATAACGTCCTCAAAACCTTCAAATAAATACATCAATATGTAATTATCAGATGAAATTCTTCAACCATTACACAATAAGTACTCTAAAATAACTTGACTTCACTTAACCTAATTATAATTTTCATTCTTCTTCTTATATACAAAAAAAAGTACATTGACATTGAATCACGTGCTACCACATTTTTAAAATTCCTTAAAAATAAATTCAAATTTTAAGTTTATATGACATCATTCACGAATAATATATACATTTATAAACTCACAATAAATTATATATACAATCATTAGTGCCATGATAGTTAATTATCTTAAAGCAGAAGGCACTAGGCAGTTTCATGGAAGGTTCTCATCATTCATTTCAATAAATTTTCGGAAAAATTATTAGATAAACCTTTTTTATCACATAAATAATTATCTCATCTAATTATATAATGTCACGTAATATTATTTTTATGTATTAGTTGACATTAAAAATAAATTCAATTTTTTATTTTCTCTTTCAACCATTCTATTTTTGGAAATAAAAATAAAAAAAAGAGAGTTAAAAGAACCCTTGTAATAAATCAAACGAATTTTTTTTTTTATCTATGCACCCATTAGTATTCTTACAATCTTTTTATTAAAGTGAAGTTTTGATGAATAATCTTTTTTAATTTGTGATCGAAATTGAGAAAGAAACAGAATCTCATTTCGTTATTTGCTTATGTTGAAGCCAAATCCCAAATTTTTAAAATCCCTAATTCCAAATTTATGTAAATTATTAAATCTAAAATCCTCAATTATTTTCTAACCTTAAGCGTCAAATCAAACCCTTAATTTTCGTAATTTGCCTAATATATCGAATTTTCATTTTCCAATCATTTATATCAAAGGGAAAATTGAAGTAAGGGGAATCATTTTTAATAGGGTTGTAAATGAATCGAGCTTGAATGAAAAAATCTCTGTTCATGTTCGTTTGCTTATTTTTGAAGTTGTTCATGTTCGATTCGTGTTTGTTAAGAATTTCAAATGTTTTGTTCATGTTCATTTATTTAAAATTATGTATGTTCATATGCGTTTGTTTAACTTTCACGAACATGTTTATTTAACTTAATCGAACATGTTTACGAATATTAAACGAACATGTTCATGAACATATAATTGAACATGTTCACGAACAATGTTAATGAATAATAAACAAAATAAATAAATAAATAAATAAATACGCACATATATTATTTTAATATTTTATAAGAAAATATCATTAATAAATAAACGAGTCAATAAACAAGCTTGTTCGTGAACATAAACGAACCAAACACACCTATGTTCGTGTTCGTTTGTTTATTAAACGAATATAAAAATTTTGTTCATACTCGTTTATTTATCTTAATAAACGAACGTTATATGAACTGTTTACGAACAGTTTATCGAACGCTCTGTTCATTTACACCACTAATTTTCAAAAGAAATAGAATAATGATAAGTGAAGATGAAGGGAAAGTAAACATTTTATCTGGACCAAAAATCAGTATTTTGGATCTTAATCATGATATTTTTAGTTTTTACTTATTCTCATACTTTAATATATATAAAAGAAAAAAAAAAAAAACTTTGATGATTCTTTAGAGTTTAATGCAGAATAATTGAAAGTTGAAGAAAGTAAAATTTTTTGTACAATTTTTTTAATTTCTTAATCAACAATAACAAATAAAAATAATTTTACGTAATATTATATAATTGAATGAAACCATTATTTATGTGGTGAAAAAGATTCACCTAATAATTTTTTATTAGTTTAATTAAAGATTCTTAAAAACTTTGCTATATATCCCATAAGTCAATAAACTTGGTCGGCAAGGCATGGCGTCACCCAAATGGTTGGGAAAATGAAATCCATGAACAATAATAACTAATTTATAGAAAAGGAGCTCACAGCTGGCAGATACGATTAATGGCAGTTAATAATCTCAGTTAATCATTAATGATGATAATTAGTATACTTTAACACTAGCGGCAAAAATATTAGAAAGTACATATATCATGGGCCAAGGTGTAAAGTTCGTGAATATTGCATAAAATGTGTAAAGGTAAAGTCAGAAATTATTTTTAGGATCGAAATTAAATTTTAATTTTTTATAATTTTTAAAAGATTAAAATTTTTAAATATTTTTAAAAGGAATAAAGTGTAAATTTACCTGTATTAATTTAAAATTTTAAAATTTTTAAAGGATTTAAATGAATAATTTTTTATTTTAAGGAGGCGAGGCCCCTATCAACTTCCCTAAATATGCCACGGAAAATGCATCTCATGGAGGTCTTCCCCCTCCCCCCCCCCCACACACGAGGTTTGGCCCGATTTAGATAATTGATGGAGATGTTTGTCTATTTGAAGTTTACGTGACCCAATGAAGCAAATATGAAAATTTTGGCTACCTGTAAATAAGAAAAGTAATATTAGAAGATTATGCATATCCGTTAATTGTAGATACGCTTCGATTCGTCCGTCGATGTAATTCGATGTAATGGTAGATTATGCTATTTTGTTCTTTTGAGCATTCTTTTGACTTAAGTTGCTTCCGTTATATAAATTGGTGCTTTGGGGAATTCTGTGAGAATCCTCACTTTTAAAGAATTAAGCTAATTTATATGCATTTGAGTTGAAGGAATTGTCTAAAGCCACACGAATTGGGAGATTGAAAATCTAACCCCGTGATACATACACATATTTGAGTTAAACTCTTGGCCTTTCCATGTGGAGCATCTATGATTTTGCAAGGTGTTTTTCTTTTAATTAATTTTGATGTATTATGGGTATGTTTTGTTTGTAATCTCTTATGAGGTTTTAGCATAAAATTTTGATGCCACTACCTGCACCTCACTTTGCAACTGGACATTATGTGATTTTTCTATATTTTTGGGCATGTTTTGACTTGCATATATTGATTATTTTTTTACATCTGTTTTGAGGATTTTGTATAGCAATTCTTGAGATTATAATTAAAGAAGAGATTGGATGAAGTGGTGAGAATTTTGAAGAGTTTTAGAGTCATCATTAATAATTATCTTATTTGGATATTAACTTTGGAAAGAATTATGTGATTTTTTTTTGTACAATTATGATTCGAATATAAATTATTCTTAAAAAAATGAACATCCTATCAACAGCCCACGGCTTGAGGTTCAAGAATAATATATTCTATTTCATGAAATAAAAAGAAGTTTAATTGGGCACAACTCCAAGGTTTGATTTCGATCAGACTAGCTCAAATTTTTCATATCAAGGGAAAAATCTTAATAAGAAAATGAAGCTAGAGTAAACGCAGAGAAATGAAGTTACATGAATAAAATCATTAAAAAAATGTTCCAAACTACATAACCGTTCTTAAATTTACTTTTCAATCCCAATCATATCTTTAATTGCAAATGTTGGAGTCCAATTTTAACCAGGCCAACATTTAAATCAAAATAAACCCAATTTTAAATTTTAAAATTTTAAATTATTTTAAGTTTAAATTTATTTTAAATTTTAAATTTAAGATTTAATTAAAAGTCCAAACATTACAAATTCAAAGTTTATTTTACAAACCCAAATGCTCCAACCTAGTTACATGATTGGCCCAACAAGCCCAAACTAAACCTAAAATAGAAAAGTCAAACCCTAAGCAAGCAACTTGCTACTGCCACCCTTCCTTTTGCCCAGTCAGTCACTACCACGTCAGCATACCACTAGTGGCAACATCACCCATCTGTTATAGCCACCAGCAAGTTGCCACACTGCAAAGCCGAACCTGCAAAGAAGGAAAAGACAGACAATTGAGTTGTAAAAGACAATTTTCCAATTACGGCAATCTAGAAATACGTTTATTGAGAGAAAGAGTCAAGAGTCAAGAGTGCTCTCTCGTTCTGGCTCAGAGAGGACAGTTTCGACTGTAGGTTGAGTTGAGAGTGAGTGGTGATTCTTGTGATTTTGATTGGTGGTGATGGCGGAAGATGAGGTTGCTTTGCTTGAGGACGAGCTTGTTTAGTTAACGGTTCGTATTTCTTTAATTGAACCAAAAGGACAAATGTCTTTGCTATGCACTGTGTGGACCAAAAAGCTTTTTAATCCTGATAGTTTCCGAGCACAAATGAAAAGTGTTTGGAAAACTAGCAAGAAGTTTGAGATTGATTTGGTTGGTCAGGATTTGTTTTTGGTTTATTCTGATAATGGTATGGATCTGGAACGTATTATGGAAGGGGGGCCATGGTTTTTTAGAAGATAGATAGTGATTATGGAAAAGATTTCCTCTCCGTTGAGTAGAGATCAAGTTATGCTCACTATGGCTCCAATGTGGTTGAAAGTGGGGTCGTGTCCGCCAGAGTGTGATAAGAAAGATCTCATGCATGTTGTGGGATCTACCTTTGGGGGATTACAAAGGTCGAAAGTTTGGGATCATATTGTCGCATCAAAGTTATGCTGGATGTTAGAAAACCTCTTCGAAGGGGCCTCTTTATTTCTACAGGTGATAGCGAGAAAACGTGGTTGCCTTTTAAATATGAAAACTTGCCATTGTTTTGTTTGGGATGTGGACATATGGGACATGGTCTTGTTAACTGTGAAGTGGTCTCTCAAGAAGATAAGGCTAAAGGAGAGGATTCTCTTCCTTATAGTTTTGCTTTAAAAGCTGAGTCAAAGTTATTGGGAAAAGAGAATCTTCATTTCGGTTTTATTTCTAAAATGTCCAAACCTCAGCGTAATTATACTGGGCCGATGACTACGGTGGTGGGACAGAATGATACGACCAACGCTGATTTGGTTCCTCCAACGATTATTGTTAATGAGAGGTTGTTGGTGATGGAAAAGTGGATAGAAACTGTAAACATGGAAATGGGGGGTGTTGATGGTGTGATGGAGAAGTGGATAGAAACTGTAAACATGGAAATGGGGGGTGTTGATGGTGAAGGCGGATTTTCTGAAGCTAATTTTTCAGTAGATAATGGAATTACCTTAGATGAAGGAAAACAATCTGAGGTAATAAATGATATTGATAGGAATTTAAAAGTGGACAGCGTGAGAGCTTTAAATGAGATGACAACTAGCATTCATAGTGGAGCACTAAAGTCAAAGGCTGCCACATGGAAACGAAAATCAAGGACTTTATGTGATCGACCTGTACCTGCTTTTAATTCCTTAGAAAAGAGAAAGTCTTTTGTCTTATTGGATGACGTTGCAGATAATGTTATTTTTGATGATATTTCTGCAAAAAAAAAAAACTAAGGTCACTCAAGAGGGAACTGACAACTTTGGTCTTTTGGATTCAGACACTTTACTATTAGACTAAGTTGATAATTTTTTCACTGATATATCGGCGGCTACCAATGTGCAGACCGACCGAAAAAATGAAAGTTTTAAGCTGGAACGTTCGTGGTCTGGGGAAACCACGGACTGTAAAATGGCTTCGTTATGTTGTGAAGTCGAATAGTCCCCAGATTGTCTTCTTTATGGAGACAAAATTGGATACAAATCGTATGGAAAGAGTTCGTAGATCATGTGGTTTTCATTGTGGCATTGAAGTTGTTGTTAATGGGTCAAGAGATGGACTATGTTTGGCATGGAAAGATGATATGGATGTTAGTCTCTGTCGCTATTCAAAGAATCTTATTGATGTGCTAATTAAGGAGCCAATTCGAAATGTGGTATGGACATAAACTAGTTTTTATGGGGAGCCTTTTGCTGATACTAGACATGAGTCTTGGGATTTATTACGGAAACTTGGTAATGGTAATAGATATCCTTGGCTGGTTAGTGGAGATTTTAATGAGATTTTATTCTCATTTGGAAAGGTGGGAGGCCTTCCAAGGGAGGAACGACGTATGCTGGAATTTCGGGATGTTTTGGAGACTTGTGGGTTACATGATGTTGGTTTTTCTGGTATGTGGTATACTTGGGAGCCTGGCAATTTACCCGAAATGAACATCCGAGAGAGGCTTGATCGAGGTGTTGCGTCTACTGAATGGTTGGATATTTTTTGTGATGGAGCTGTTTGACATCTTCCACATTCGTTTTCAGATCATTGCCCATTGTTAATAAGCACTGATGTGATTGGTAGGGAGAAAAAACAGTAATCCTTTAAGTTTGAATCTTGGTGGCTACTTGAGGATTCGCTTGAAGAAGAAATTTAGAAGTCATGGGCTATATTGGCGGGGTCCATTTTTTAAAAGTTGGATCATTTGAGCTTAAAGTTGACTATTTGAGCAAAAAATTTAAAGCGAAAATAGAGTGGTTTGAAACGTAAATTGGAGGAAAGACTAGATGCTATTCTTCAAGGGGATCATGACGATGAGCACTTGGCTGAAATTATTGATACTCATATCAATTTGAAGTTTGAAATTGATAAGGATGAAGCCTATTGAGAGCAGCGAGCTTGTGCTAATTGGCTTAGGCTATGCGATAAAAATACCTCTTTTTTTCATAGATTTGCTACAACTAGAAAAAAGAGGAATCGTATTTCAAGTTTAACTTGCGATGATGGTACTGTTGCTACAAGTGAGGCAGATATTGAAAGCGTAGCTACTGAGTATTTCCAAACGCTGTTTACTACTCATAGAACCACTGAAGGTGCTCATTTGTTATCTGGTTTAAATTCGATTATAAATGAAGAGGATAATAATTTTCTGTTGCGGCAATTCACTGAGGACGAGGTTTTTGTTGCCTTTCAATCTATGGGGCTAACAAAAGCACCGGGTTTTGATGGTTTCCCAGCGGTCTTTTATCATAAATTCTGGAATATTGTTCGTGAAGATGTATTGTCTTTCTTTTGGATGCACTTAATAGAGGTACTAATCTTGATTTGGCCAACTCAAGTGAGATTGTATTGATTCCAAAGATCGCAAATCCAACTATTTTAGTTAATTTCAGACCGATTAGCTTATGTTCTGCGCTTTACAAAATAGTGGCAAAAGTTTTAGCTAATAGATTACAGCATTTAATTGGAAATTGTATTGATGATGTTCAAAGTGCATTTGTGCTAGGTCGTTTGATTTCGATAATGTTTTATTAGCATATGAATTGCTGGATACCTTTCGAAAAAAACGTACCGAAAAAATCGGTTATATGGCGATCAAGCCTGACATGAGTAAAGCTTATGACTGTGTGGAATGGGGTTTTTTGAAGGCTGTTATGGTGAAGTTAGGCTTTGCTGATGCTTGGGTTGAGAAGATAATGATGTGTATTTCATCTACTTCTTATGTTGTTCGTGTTACTGGTTCTATTGGTAAAAAAATTTATCCGACTCGAGGTTTGCAACAAGGAGATCCCCTCAGTCTTTTCCTTTTCCTCTTATGTACTGAAGGTTTATCGACATTAATGCGATTGTCTATAAGAAATAGTGATTTGAAGGGTGTACGGGCAAGTCGACGGGGTTCATGTGTGTCACATTTATTGTTTGCTAATGATAGCATTCTATTTGGTGAGCCGTTAATAGTAGATGTGGTTTTTTTGAAAAATTTATTGAAAGAATATGAGTGCTCGGGGCAGCAGGTTAATTATAAAAAGTCTACCATTCTTTTTAGTTCTAATGTCATGGATATAGAGAAGGAACAGTTGGCTCGTCTTATGGGTATGAGTATTTCTTTTAATTGTGACAAATACTTGGGCTTATCTAATATGGTGGGAAGACGGAAGCGAGAGTCCTTTCAATATATTAAAGACAAAATAGCTCAAAGAATTGACAGTTGGAGTTCTAAAGCTTTATCTCAAGGGGAAAGGAAATCTTTATAAAATCCGTTTTACAAGCTATCCCTTCTTATGCGATGTCTTGTTTTTTAATGTCGAAAGCTTTTTGTAATGAGTTAGAGTAAATGTTTGCCCGATATTGGTGGCATAATAGCTCGAGAAAGAAAGGGATTCATTGGTGTGAATGGCGACATATGTGTCAAATGAAATCGAATGGAGAGATGGGTTTTCGCGACATGGGTAAATTTAATCTCTCTCTTTTAGCAAAGCAGGGCTGACGCATTATCACACGTTCTGATTCTTTGTTAGCCCAAGTGTTTAAAGCCAAATACTTTCCCAATTGTGACTTTATGAATTCTAGATTGGGTAGTAACTCTTCCTATGTCTGGCGTAGTATTTAGGCTTCTAAAGGTGTTTGCTGGAGGATAGGTGTGGGTTAAAAGTTTATGTGGTTGCAGATCCTTGGATTCCAGGAAATATTGATTTTAAATTATCTACTTCGATTTCTTTTTATCATAATTTAAAAGTCTGTGATCTAATTGCAGTAGATAATCGGAGTTAGAAAAGAGAGTTTATAGAGATTACCTTTGCGGAGCAGGATGCAACTAATATTCTCAAGATCCCTCTGGCAGTAGACGGTCATGCTGATTTTTAAGAGTAGGGGCGAGAGGCGTCTGGTGCGTTTACTGTACGAAGTACTTATAAACTATTACAAGGTAATATTTGGAATCCTAGCGCTTATGCATTACAGGCATCATCTACTAATTTTTACAAAGCTCTCTAGAATTTGCTTATTCCAAATAAGGTGAAAATTACAGTTTGGCATGTTTCCTGGAATTACATTCCTACGATGGCTAATCTTATCACGAAGAGGTTGGTAAGTGATACTTGGTGTCCTCGTTGTAGAGTAACCGAAGAATCAGTGGAACATGTGGTTAGAGGATGCCAAATAACAAAAGAATTTTGGTCAGATCTTCAGTTTTCACATGTTCTCAATACAGATCTTTCAAGTAATTTACAGTGGCTAACCTGGATTTTTCAGACTAGTTCTCCATAACAGCGAATACTGTTTTGTTGTGCTATCTGGGCAATCTGGATGCATTGTAATATGGTTCTTCATGTGAAAAGGCAGATTGTTAGTAAGGACATAGTTAGTTTCATCCGCCGTTATGTTGCAGAAATAGAGGGTCTTGATTCTAGGGTACTTACCCGTATTTCTAACAAGGTTTGCTGGCAATGCCCATCATTAGGCACTCTGAAGATTAATTTTGATAGTGCATTTGATGATCAGGGATCTGTGGCTGCTTTGGGGATTATTGCGAGGGATTCCGACGGCTTGGTTTTACTGGAGTTTGCGACTCTTCACTTCCATGTAGCTTCTAGTTTTGTAGCTGAAGCTTTAGCATGTCAGCTAGCAGTAAAAATGGGTCTCCAAAAGGGATGGTATAACTTAACTGTTGAAGGGGGATCTTTAGCTATTATTCAGAAGTGCCAGTCATCGGTGATCGATATATCTCATATCGGACCATACATCGCATATATCAAAGATATGGGTAAGGATTTTTCAGATTTAAAGTTCTCTCATATCCTTAGATTGGGTAATGAGAGAGCTCATATAATAGCAAGATCAAAAATGGATGAATGGAAGCAGATTTACCGGATGCAACAAGATTTTTTGAGAATGACATTGGCTGAAGATACGATTGGTGTTCCAATTGGTTAATTTGTGTTGTTGGTTTTTTCATAAAGGATAAGGGTAAATGAAGCTATTGGTTTTCTGGAACGCCCCTTGTTTGTTGAAAAGTCATGGGTTGGTATAAATTAATCTCTTGTGAAAATGAGTTTTGATATATGATTGGGTGGTTAGGTCGATGCTTAACACGTGTATTATGGAATCAGGTGTTATTTTGTTTTGTTCCTTACTATTTTTTCTTTTTGGGTTTCCTTTAAACTTCTTCATGGTCTGATAGTTTTGTATCTTGATTCATAATATTCTATACAAGCCCAATCTAAATTTTTCAAAAAAAAAAAAGTTGTAAAAGACAAAATAAAATGATTGTAATAAGGCTATAAAGGCTGAATTAAAATTGGTTGTAATGGTTTTTTTACAAGTTCTTGGGAAGAAATCAATACAGACATCTTGAAATCAAAACAAAAGAAACAAAATTACGAAGCCATTAATACTAGAAATAAAACAGAGAGTAGACTTCCAAGCATTCTCAGATTCTGTGTTAGCAAGGTATACCATTAGAATACTTACATTTATTGCTTTCTTATTATTTAAAATTTCTAAGCCTTTTTATATTCTGTTTATGCATTAATATATCAGTTATTGTACCATTACTGTTGTCTGTAGGTATTCATTTTAAAGCATTTAATAAATAGTAATAAATACTTAATAATAAATATTAAATATAATAATAATAAAAAGGAACTCGAAAGGTCTTACCCTAATCAGAACCATCACCATTAGAGCCCCTATGAGCCATCGTCGTCGTCGCCCCTTCGATTTCGCCTTTAATCGCGAAGGGTGCTCCGAATATGGCAGATCTACAAGAAAGACATTAAAAAACAGATTAAAATATGTGAAATAGATATAAAAAAAAACAAACAAACAAATTTCAAAAACTACAAGAAACATCGAAGCATTTTATTTAGATCTAAAAGATCTATGTTTTTTAATACAATATTTTTTAATAAAAATAAAAAGAGAAAAGGAAAACCATTTTTTGAAAATTTGCTTCAAATTTTTTTGAAAAAGAATTAAACAGGACGAGTTTTCGTACTTGAACCACCGTGGATGGCGGTAAGTGCAACGTTACGGCAGTGAAGCGGTGATCGGATGGACGACGGCCCGATGACCGAAGCTAGGGCGGCCAAGGAGAGCGTGGAAGTATTTTTGAAGAGAAAGGGGCTATTTTTTTTTTTTTGAAAGGAAAGGAAAAATGATTTTTTTTGGGAAATTTCAGCCTTATATAGGCCCTTAAAACGACG
Source organism: Kokia cookei (assembly GCA_039519145.1). Lineage (NCBI taxonomy): Eukaryota > Viridiplantae > Streptophyta > Magnoliopsida > Malvales > Malvaceae > Kokia > Kokia cookei. The sequence goes on from CM076909.1 coordinate 16,761,567, forward strand.
TCATTTTGAGGGCTAATTTCAGCCCTAAAACGTCGTCGTTTTGAGCCTCCGACCCGGATTCGACCCGATCCATCTCAGGATCCGCGTATTTTTGGAAGATGGTCTATTTATGCACTTGGTTCTTCGGCTTTTTTTAAAATTTACAATCTCATCTTTTTTGAACTTTTGATTAATTTTAAATTTACCCATGAATTTCATATCATTTTCAATTTAAACCTTTGACCTTTTGGAAGTCCAGAAAGTTACCACGTGCCAATTTTTGGGTTATTTGTGCAAATGGTCCTTTCTATTTTGATTTATTTTAATTTCGTCCTTAAATCAAGTTTTGTTTTATTTTAAATTAGCCCAATAATTTTAAAAATTTTGCAAATTGGCCCTTTAACACCAAAATACCTGAAAAATTGCCACGTGTCCTATCTGTTTGGTTTTATTGCATAGAAGGTTCCTAAATTTCCAAAAAATCATGTTTTAACCCCTAAACTTTCCAAAAATTACATTTTAACCCTTAACTTTTTAAAAATTACATTTTAACCCTCAAACTTTCTAAAAAATATATTTTGGCCCTCAAACTTCTTAAAAATTATATTTTTGTTCTTAAACTTCCAAAAATTCCAAAAATCACATTATACCTCGTACATCCAAAAATCACATTTTTACCCCCAAACTTCTTAAAAATTACATTTTTCCCCCGAACTTCTAAAAATCACCATTTTACCCCTGAGCATTCAAAAATTACCATTTTACCCTCAATTTTCCAAAAGTTCGACTTCAATCCCAAATTTTTCAAAATTTTCAATTTTGACCCCAAATTCTTCAAAAATTGCATTTTCATCCCGGACTCCCCGAAACTTCGTTTTAACCCCGTTTGTCTTTTTTTTTTTCCTTTTCTTTTCTTTTTTTATTTTTTTCAATGTTCATACATAGAGTTTGATTATTATTCTTCCATATTTTGCATTCTATTACTTTTATGTTCAACTTTCATGTATTTCTTTATCTGCTAAATTATTTTGTTTCGTGTTATTTAATTCTTGCTATAAACTGCCTATTCATATTTAATTTACATTCTCGTTTTCAAAATTATTTTTAATACAAATAAACCTTTAAAATCGAGGCAATGTCCTTTTCATGTGAAAACCTCGAAAAATCTCACCCTAACTTGTCGGGTGTGATTTTTCGTATAATTCACACGAATCGAATATTCTTTTTCAAACTTTTCAAATGTTTTTTTTATTTCGAGCTTCCGAGAATGTCGTGCCCTAACGTGTTGGTCACGACTTTGATTCTCCGTGAAAGTCGAAACAAACGGGCATCTTCTTCAAATTTAATTTTTGAAAATCACATAAAATAAGCTATATATTCGATGATCATATCTTAAACTCAATACGAAATTTCAAGTGCTCAAAAAATATATGCATATACGAGTAATTTTAAAACAAAAACGAGGCAATATCCTTTTGTGTGAAAACTTCAAAAAACCATGTCTTAATGTGTTGGGTGTGATTTTCGTATAATTCACGCAATCGAATATCCTTTTTAAATCTTCCAAAATGTCCTTCAATTTCAAAAATCCGAGAACGTAGTGCCCTAACGTGTTGGACACGACTCCAGTTCTCTTAGAAATTTGAAACACACGGACGATTTTCCTCAAATAGGAGTTTTGAAAATCATGCAAAGTTTTCTAAAAACAAAGATCGTATTTTAAGTTTATTCGAGTTTTCAAAACTGTTAACAAATCAAGACCCGAAAGTAATCAACATGGTACCAATTTTGGGCGTGTGAGGATGTTAATCCTTCCTCATACGTAACCGAATCCCGAACCCGTTTTCTGGATTTCGAAGACAAAAATGTTTTTCAAAACAAATTTTAAACGTTTTGTGGTGATCCAATCATAGCATATAAAAAGATTGGTGGCAACTCCCATTTTTTTGACTTTTTAAAATATTGTTCGAGACTTGTTTGTTTTCCTAAAAATAACGAATCAACATTTAAAATAGTATTAAAGGAGAAAAAAGTTAAAAATTGCATTATCTCATGTTGGTGAAATCATGATTCACTACTTATAGTTTTATATTGAGTTTGGTCACATGATGGGTTCCTTTATTTGTATCTAAAGACAGAGTCTATTAAAGTGGTGTTATCCTACATTGTTCTTTATATGGTATAATAAAATTTAGATGATGTGTGCATGATTTTTCCACTATATTCGCATACTTTAAACTCAATCCAATGCCTAGTTTTCTAAAGATAAAAAGGTAGTATATAAAATCAGATGATGACTCCACACTGTTAAAAGCTTTACCACACAATATCTCTTTCAACAGGAATATAATATTGTTATAATTTTTTTATGCAAAATTCAAAATTTAAATTTATTGAACACTGATGGTATGAGAGTTAAATTTTAATTATGTTTTTTTAATTTTGTTTACTGTAAAAAAACTTGAGGGGTTTTTGTTAATATCTTTTAAAAAAAAAATCATAATGTGAAATTAAGATATTGAATCATCCGTTGCTATAGCATCCATTGAATTAAAGAGGTCTAGAGAAAGGTGCAATAAGACAAACCGACAAAGGGGTTGTTTATAAATTATAAAGGTAGGGCTTTCAAATCCAAGTTTTGAATAACTCTAATTAGTTGGAATAACCTTTAAGATGCTGAAGTATTGTGTACGAAGATTCTAGAAAAATGAAATGAAAACTAAAGATATAAAAAATTTATTTTTTGTTTATGAAAAATTAAATTTATGGAAAAACTAGTGGAAAAATTGTCTGAAAACGGAAGTAGTGAGAATTTGATCGGAGATCGAAGATCAGAATACTAAAAAAAAACCCGCTTTAAAGATTTGGATTTTGGTGTGGAAAATGAAATGGTTGTCGACTTTATTCCTGCGCCGTAAGTTTCATGGAGGGATAAAGTTTTGGGTCGAGAGTCTCTTGATTCCAGTAGAGATGAGGATTTTGAGTTTCTTGATAGCGACGTGGTAAGAACTGTGTGAATGGTATTCTCGTTATCAACTTTTCCAAGAGAATTCAACTGATTCTCTTCAGAGAGATGGCGGCCACGGTGGTTGTAAAATTACTTGGTCGAAATATATATTTTTTTATTTTTACAATTTCATCTTTTTCACATTTTTAATTTATTTTAAAATTTCCCAATGATTTTAATTGTTTTTCAATTTAGTCCCCTGACTTTTCGGAGGTCTACGAAGCTACCATGTGTCCCTTTTTGGGTTATTTTTGTAATTGGTCCTTTCCCTTTTTCATTTGTTACAATTTCATCCTTAAATCAATTTTTATTTTATTCTAAAATTGTTCGATAATTTTAAATGCTTTACAATTTGGTCCTCTCACTTCTGGAAACCTGAGAAGCTGTTATGTGTCATTCTTCTTTAGGTTTATTACTTAGAAGACTCACGAACTTTCTTAAAATTATATTTTGACCTCTAAGCTTTTCCAAAATTTTATTTTGACCCCTAAACTTTTCAAAATTATATTTTGACCCTAAACTTTCCAAAATTATATTTTGACCCCAAAAATTTTCAAAATTATATTTTGACTCCCAAACTTTTCAAAATTTCATTTTAACCCCTAAACTTTTCTAAAATCACATTTTAACCCCAAATTCTCCGAAACTTCATTTTTCGACCCTTTTTTTTTTTTTTTTTTTCTTTTTCTTCGATTTTCGCACATAAAATTTCTTCGTATTCTTAATTAATCCTATTTTTTTATTTTAATTTACGTTTCTCATATTTTGTCTTTTATCTTATGCTTAATTTTTTTGCATTCACTTATCTGCTAAATTATTCTATTTAATTTTGCCAATAAATTGCATATTTGTACTTAATTTACGCATTCATTTTTAAAATTGCTTTTTATTTTTGCTAAAAATTTTAATATTTCAAAATCGAGGCAATATTCCTTTATTTAAGATTTTGAAAATTTTGTGCCTTAACTTATTAGGCGCAATTTTTTTCTTCAAACTGGAATAATCGAATACCCTTTCAAGGTTTAAAATTGACAACAATGGAATGGTCGTTATTTTCGAATCTCAAAATGTTATGTCCTAACTCACTGGACGTGACTTCTTTCCTCGACCATTTCGAAATAACGAGACTTCCTCATGAAATTTGATTTCTTTCTCAAACGTGTACATCAAATAAATCATGCATTTAAGGATAGAATTTCAAATTTTACTCGAGTTTTCAAAATTTTAACAAATCAATACCAGATAATAATCGACGTGATACCAATTTTGGGAGGGTCAGGGTGCTAATCCTTCCTCACATGTAACCGACTCCCGAACCCATTTTCTGGTTTCGAAGACCAAAATGCTTTTCAAAATGGATTTTAAACGTTTTGTTGTGATCCAATCGCACCGAATAAAAGATTGGTGGCGACTCTCATTTTTTTTTATCATTAAAAATATTTTCAAGATTTTTAACGTTTCGACATTGTGCTTCTTTGATTTGAAGGAGTCAGGGGTCCTTTATCATCCAGGGGGTTCCAATATTATTTTTTAGTGGGTTTGTTGTTGAGTGGAATTACTTGGTAGTGAGTTTTTCTTTGACTAGGTGTTGAGGCTTGGTATGAGGTGCATTGGTTTTGATAGGTGAATTACGGTCTTTGTATCGAATTGATTAAGAAATTTATATACATAATAAATATAAATATCTTGATAAATTCAACATGTTAATTATATAAAACGTTACGAGAGGAAAGCTTTTGTAATTGAGAGAATTTGATGGTGAAGCAAGAACACATGTTGAAGAAATTTGAGGTTAAATAATCCCTATGCTTCCAAGCACCAGTAGTCACGTTTGGTATTTTGCCTTCTCAAAGTTTTTGTTTTATCTTTTCACGTCTTTTGATATCCGATGACAAAATCGAATTTGAAACAATCAAATTCTTAAATAAAAAGTATAGTTTTTTTAATATTGTTTTATTCATCTACCATATTTAAATTCGATATTTTACTTAAAAATTATTGAACTTTTTAACAAAATGCGGTTCAACTGTTCAAACCCAGAAAAAGCCAGCTAAAAAGTTTGCCATGAATATATATATGCATCAATTTCGTTAGCAACTTTTGAACAATATTAAAAAAAAAGATTATCACCAAACCATGATATTGTAAAAAGGAAGAAGGAAATATAAAGACTTTGTTATTATATATTAATAAATAATAAATAAGAAAATGAGGGAGGATTTCGAAATGCATATCTTAGTGCAGTAAATTTCCTCCCCACTTCCCACTTTGCCTTTGGGCAATGAAATTTCCAAGGAAAGTGCATGCTTGTTTTAAAATATTTAAGCTGTTTGCAACTTACCTCAATCTTATTCCATATACAATATAATATTTATTTATAGATTTATTTTACGGTTCATATTTAAAGTTTATAGCTGATTTTTTTTAAAATGTTATTTTTAAAGTTCAAAAATAGAATATATATATATATCCCATAGTATAGTGTCCAACGGAGTGTGTATATTTAACTTGTCCTATACACTATATATTCCGATAGAGAGTGTATCTGCTGAAATGAATAGTTGCTAATTACTTAGAAAACAAGTGTTTGACTGAAAGTGGTGATTGTAATGATTAGTTTGATTGTCATTGAGATGAGCAAAACAAAATAAAGAAAATAAAGTAAAACAATTACATAAATGATTGTCTACGTAGTTTGGTTTTCCTATAGTTGTGAAACTTAGTTCAGTGAGTAAATCCACTACGTTTAATTCTCAATACAACAAGTGATTCAAATTCTATCACATCTCTAGTATGGTAATATTACTTTTGTATCTAAAAATCTGAATCACTCATCTCTACGTTCTCAGGTAATAAATAAACTTTTTTACTCTCGAAAATACACTCAATAAAATGTTCCATTATAAATGGTTAAGTACTCTCAATATATAAAAGTGTTCGAGATTTGCTAACATACTAGAGATTAATTACAATTCAATTCCCTATTAAACAAATGTTAAAATAGCTAAACACAATATAAAGATTAGAATAAAGAGGGCTCTTCAGAGATATGTTTTCAATACTATCCCAATTCAGTTTTCACAATCTAAGGGATATGATTGTTTGATCCGGTATAATCCATTATTCAAGATAAATTACTTCAAATGAATTAATAATTAAAATCGAGCTTGCATACTTGCACAATATTAACATCTTTCAAAGCTTTCATCCTTAATTATAAACCTTTTAATTTTATTGGTTTTAATTACAACTATTATCACTGTTTTGAGAGATTCAACAATGGTGTTCTTGTCGTTTTCCCCTCAACCCAAAGCCAAAAGCATGCAAATTCTCTTTACTTGGAATATGGAGTTGGTGAATTAGAAAAGTATTCACAGTCAACTATGATACACACACACACATACATATATATATATATATATATATATATTAATGGCAAATATGAAGCTTTCTTATGCTCCAAAAAGAAAGCAAATATTAATTAATAATATATACTATTTGGCATTCATTAATAAGACCCATTCACTTTTACAGATCCATATATTTTTATTTATTTAGCTATAATTTCAAATATATATGATGAAGTATAAATAACTAAGACAATGTAATTAAATATAATATTATATATATATATCAAGTAGGTAAAATTTATTTAGTATTTCGTAATTTTGTTTCATTGAGATTATTAATTAATTAAATTGTTCATTGAAAGTGAAGTTCTGGTTTCAATTACATTAATTATCAATAATAACAACTTAACCTTAAGAAACAAAGAACAAATATAGGTATGGATATTGCTGTTAATGTAGGAAGACGTGAAATCGAGTGTGTTGAAGTGTATTGTCTTCTTATTTATGGGTTGGAGAGGGATTATGGGTAATTTTAAGTATTGTATAAAAAATAACAGTTATTATTAAAGCTTTTTAAGTTTTTTTAAAACTGTATTTTCTTTTACAAAATTCTTACTTGTAAGCAAAGAAAGAGTTGTATGAAAAATTATCTTATGAACCAATTAAAAATAAATATATCTTGATTTTTTTCACATGATATGTACAGTTGGTAATGAGAGATTTATTTTTAATTGATAGGGATCAAAGATGATGTAGTAAAGAGAGTTTATTAAATTATTTTTATGGACTATTATATATATATGATATACTAGTGGTAGAAATTTTTTATACTAGTGATGGAATTTTGTAAGTGTAATGAGAAAATTGTTATTTATTTTATTTATTAAATATAAATAAAAATTATTTTTACAAACCTTGTTATCATGAAGATGTATATACACATGCATAATTGCATATACATTGACTATTGATAGAATTTTTTAAATTTTATAAACAAAATTAAGAAATCATTGCATTGACAATAATCTCTTGATTTAGTGACAAAAGTATTATATTGTAAGCATGAGAGGTTGGCTTCGATCTCAAGCAACTCCATACCACTCTCTCAATTATCAAAATTTAATTTTTTTTTTAAATGACAAAGGTATAAACTATTAAAATAATGAAATTGTATTTCAACTTTCATAAAAATATATAACTAAAATCTGGGCCTTGAAAATTTTTCTATCTTACCTTTGAAATGATTTCTTAACCTAACTTATAAAATTAAAATATATATATATCACATATATAATCATCAGGGACGAGACCAAGAGGATAGGTAAAGGCTTTGGTCCTCCTTAAACTGAAAAATTTTCATTGTAATCCATTTAAAAATTTAAAGTTATAAGTTAATAGTAAAAATACATTTTAACCCCTTCAATGATGAAAAAAATTAGTTTAATACCTTTAAAATTCTAAAATGATAACCATATACAAAGATAAAATTGTACTTTAATCCCATTAAAATTTAACCCTCAAAGATAAACATATGACTTCTTCCTGAAAGTCATTATATGTGTGTGTGTGTGGTCATAGATAGGAAAGCTTTACCGTTTATGACATGCAATGGAAAAGCATGGGGGCATACCTCATCCTTCTTCCTTTTCGTTTTAGTTGGTTCTAAAACCTGAGATTAACTAAACGGTCAAAGTCGCCCAAAGTTTTGAAGGTAATTTTCCATAAATTCAAAGGTCAAAAAATAATCTCCAAACAACTTGCATTTCATATTCATGCATGTTCCCCCCCCCCCCCCTTTTTCTCTATATAAACCCTAGTTTCCTCCTCCATCTTTCATCCCACACTAAAAAACCCTAGCAACCCAAAATATACTTACAGCTATTCTATATTCTTCTCATCAACCTGCTCCAATGGCGGCTTACCGTTCCATAATGATCTTCAAAGTGTTTGCTATGATTTTGCTAATGATTTTTGCTTGGCAGTTAGCTGCTACTGGTCGTGTGGTTCCTCATGATCATTCACCGGCACCAGTCCTAGGCTGTAACCACAAAGGACATATCCCCATATCTGGAAGTTGCCCACCACCAAACTAAATCAATCTTTTCTAACCCTATCTTCAGTAAATTTACTATACATATCTATATATCTATATCCATACATATATATATATGCTCGTGTGTTCATTAGGAAGTGATGCTGTAACTGTTATGTTATTTTATCTCACCATATATATAGTTCATGTAGGGTTTGTCAACTTGCTTTGAACTCTGTTCTATGTTTTTTTTAAGCTTTTACTAGTTTGTAACCTTCTTCGTTAGTAAAATGCTCGGCAAAATAAATAGTTTGCTTGTATAAATCATGTATACAAGTCATTATTTCTTTTTCTGACTTTAATTATTTGATTTTGTAGGAGATTTACTTATAGTAGTATATATTTTTAAACTAATAAAATATATATCATTTTGATATAAAATTATTATAAATTTTGATGTTTATTAAACGATTGAATATCTTTTTTTACGAGAAACAAATGGTTAGGAATTTTAAATTTATTTCAAATTTTGCATGCATGATCTATGTAAATGGAATATGAAATATGATGGTTAAATCATTATAATATTAATAGTACAAGAACCCTATGTATTGGCCTGATGGTTAAGGGTATTCATCGCTTTAGGTGTAACATGGATTCAAGTCGCACCAGTCGTTTTTTGTAATAGTATAAAAATATTTGAAAGGGTGTAAAATTAAAGTAGTTTTACAGAGTAAGTGGATCCCTAGATCATTAAAACCGAAGTGGTTTTATACCCTTTCGTATCTCTTTGTACGATATTTATTGATATAAACAAAATTTTAGCCTGATATGATAGATATACAAGATCTATTCAAAAATTTGCATGCATAACAAATATAAATATCTTTTCTAACTACTTAAGTTTTACATCGGTATAAGTGAATTTCTCTCATATATATCAACAAGACATAATTGTCTAAAATACCTTCAATGTTTATGGGTTTGACACCCTTAACGTTACGATTTTTTAAAAAATCATCTTAATTTTAACAGGAAACGTGAGTTACCCTCAATCAAACAACATATCAACAAAGTAACCATGTAGCATGTCACATAAGCACGATGTCATAGATGATGTATCAGTATAAAAATTGTTTAGCAAATTTTTTTTTTCAATTTGTTTCCATCTTCCTGCTTCTTCTCTCTTTCTCTCTTCCCCTCTAGCTGCTATTGCAATAAAAAAAGAAATCACCATTTTCAGCCCGCACCTGCATTTCACTCTTTCAATTACCTATTTCCATCAAGTCTGGTAAGCAGAAGGTGGCTTTAAATGTAAGCATGTCATTGTAAACCTTAAATTTATGGTAAGGTGTTTATGAGCTTTAACATGCTTCACACAGCTTTTTAAGCTAAAAAAATCCCAGATTCATACCATATGAAGCCTCTAAAAGAAAAGGCAATCATTTACGAGAAATGTAGGAGAAGTCACTATCAAGCATAAGTTTACTTATATCCCAAAATTTTCCAAGAAGAATATGAAAGGAAAAAAACCATCCCCTTATTTTCAACAACTCTAATAAATTATGCTTAATTTCCATAACTAGCACAAAAAGACAAAATCAACTCTTCTCAATAAAAATCCATTTTAAACATCCAATTACTCTCTCTGTTAACACCAAATTTATTCAATCAAAATCGCATTAAGCTCTGTTAGTTGAAAATTGCAATTACGATCTCACAATTAGCAACATAAACAACTACAGACCAAGTCAGTCGAATCAAATCACAAACGTAAGCAATTAAAAAAACAAAAAAAAACCTCATGACCGGCATGACGCGGCGAAGATGAAGAAGACGGTTTGGAAATGGGTTTGCTTTGGTTTTTACTGTAATTGAACTGGGTATTTGAGAGAGTGAAATGCAGGGGTGGGCTCTGATGAAAATGGTAGTTTTTTTTTTCTCTTTTATTGTAACAGCAGCTAAATGGGAAGATAGAAAGATGGAAGAAGAAAGAAGATGAAAACAAAATAGAAAAAAAAAAAATTGTTTAACAATTTTTTTTTATAGACCATCCTATCTATGACATCGTACTTATGTGGCACGCCACATAGACGGCTTCGTTAACATGTCATTTGACTGACAATTAACTCATGTATATCATTAAAATTTAGATGATTTTTGAAAAATTTATAACGTTGAGGGTGTTAATAAAAAAAAGTTTAAGAGTTCAAACAATTAAACTTATAAACATTGAGAGGCTATTTTCAACAATTATACCTATCAATAAAGAATCTAGTTAAGGTTTTGTTCAGTGGCGAAGTCAGAAAAATTTTTAAGAGAATCGAAATTAAATTATAATTTTTGTGATAGTAAAAATACAATTTTTAAAAGATTAAATTAAAATTTTATAATTTTTAGGGTGCAAAATATAATTTTACCTTTACTAAATTAAAATTTAAAAATTTTAAAAAATCTGAATGAAAATTTTTTTCATTTTAGGGGGGCTAGCCCTTGCCAACCGCCCCTGATTTGGTTACTTCATTTGTAATATAATTATGTGAGGGTTTATTATCAATAAAAACCATTTTTTAATTTTATTTACTAAATTGGACCAAATTAAAAATTAATTATTAAAATAGGCTAATTTAAAAAAAACGTATTTACGTGAACACCATGTCAGAAGGAATTCAGGAAAAGCTCTTCCACGTAGGAGCTTTTTTTTTTCAAAAATAGCTTCCACATGGAAGCGCTTTTCTCCATTTTTTTAAAGGGGGAATTTTGCAATTTTGGTCCACAAATTTAAGGAATTTTTAACTTTTTTTTTTGTGAGAAATTTCTATTTTGGACCTTAAGGTTTAGGGTGTTTTTGTTTTAATTAATTTTAGGATTTTTTAAATTAGGGTTTTGGTATTTTAAATAAAGGTTTAGAATATTTTAAATTAATGGTTATAGAAAATTGTATGATTTAAAAAAATTAATAGAATTATAATTTTTGAAAATGAATTAAAAAAATGGTATTTTAAAAAATGGAATTGAATGATTTTGTCTTTTCAATTATGTTTTATTTGTCTCTTCCACCTCAAAAGCTAAAAATAGAAATATATCAACTAAAATTGATCGAAAATATTTAATTATTTTATTTTTATTTTTTAATAATATTTAATTAATTTGTTGATAATAAAATCGAAATTCATTTGAATATTTTTGTTTCATTTAATTGAGAACTAAATTAGAAAGTTCAAGAATTTATTATTACTATACGAACTGTTACAACCACCTTACTGATTTCGATATGAACATTTTTGGCATTGAACAACCTGGGTTCCTACACCACCCGCATAACTTCTGTTGGCTCGTTTTTTCCCGAATATCCATATTATTGCGTATTCGAGTCGATAACGGTCGACCTCTTGGTTTGCGATGCAATTATCTATCCGGTAACAACTTAAATGGAGCAAGCAATACATACGGCCACTTACGTTCATCTGAGACTAGTGGGAATACGTGTCTCTACACGTTGTACATGTATTCTAATTTGTACAATTTGTCGACATAGCTCATGGCTTCCAAATGGACATTCTGACAAGCTGCAATTACATGAGTACTTGGATAACGAAGTGCGTCAAATCTCCTACAGTCGTAAGTTCTATTTCTGAGGTGTACACGATACTGTCCACTGACAATACCTTGGTTTGATCCTTCAAACTCCATCACCAGAAACCATAGGTTGTCACGATTGTGACATATTGCATGCATGGAGTTGGCTCGTGCTTTATTTTGATTAATTTCTTGCATTACCTTTTGGCACTATACATGGTCTACTTGCATTTGACCTTTATAACTCACCGCTCGCTTTGGGAATAGTGTTGCAAGATGAAAGTATGTCTCTTTTACAACGGACGTTATTGATAAATGACGGGTTCCTTTTAAAACGGAATTGATGCATTCCGTTAGGTTTGAGGTCATCTGCCCATATCGTCAACTGTCGTCGTAAGATTGTGTCCACTGATCGAAAGGTATGTTCAAAAGGTAGTTTGCGCCTTTGTCGTTAATTGACCACAAAATTGCCATCATCTCATGAAAATGGTCTTTATTTATCTCGGACCCTGTTAATATAAGTGGATAGCGATGATTACATACAAAAAATATATTCAAAACATAATAGTATTTTACAAACAAAAAATATTGGCCACGATTAATTATCCATGTTGGTCACTAGTTTACGTTGAGCAGTATACTTCTGTTGCCCATAGTAGTTGAACCCAACGTGCCTTAAACAATACCGATGGTGTGTGCGATCCTAGAGGCTTTCATCTCGTTCAATTGCGGGTAGTATTCTAGGGCCTCAATCGAAGATGACACATATATCAGGTTACAGGTAGACATGTCTCCTCAATCTAGAAAGAAAGAATTCTCAGTTGTCACCTAACTCCTCCGGTGTTATTACAAACGCAATTGGAAGGATCCACTCATCACCATCTTGTGCCACAGTGATCAACAACCGGTGGGTGTATCTACCATACAAAAAGGTACCGTCAATTTGTACCAATGACTTGCAATACTAAAATGCGTCCCAACGTTGCTTAAAGCTCCAAAAGAAAAGCTTGAACACTTGGCATCCATGGAGCAAGCGATCGTGGTAGTATGTAAGATCCGTTTTAAGGTCTATTACATAACCTAAGACGTACATTTTCAGCACCTGACACCATTGCCACACTTCATTGTATGAAGCGTCCCACCCACTATACATCTTCTCCATGCATTATGCTTAGCTATCTAAGCCTTACGGTAAGATGACGTGTAGTTGAATTGGCTGCAAATATTGGCAGTTAAGACTAACACCTTAATCTTGGAATCACTTTCACCATCGGTAGTATTAAGCTAGCTATCATAGATGAGTCCAGCTTGGGATGATCTAGTGATACACCTGTAGCCAAACAAATACGTTAAATAATGCAAACCTTAAACCTTAATATTTTGAAACCCTAAAATAATGATATTGTACCAGAGACAACACACGTATGCAGACCGATAAACTTTTTAATCTCTCACAACCCTGTCTTATTCTTAACCGAAACCGTGATTTTCTATGAACATGTACCATTTCACACTGCACACTTGACCTCGAACTTTTTTTATTTAGATTTAACGACGTTGTAGTTAACCCCATTCTTGATGCTATATTACTTCAATGCACCAAGAAAAATATCTTTGCTAGAAAACTCCTTATCAACTTCTATGTCACTTAAATTCAACGACGAACTTGTGTGGTCATGCCTCCTATGTGGTAGATTTGGAAACTCCAACTCATCATTTGCCGATAGATCACCATTATGCATGTGGGTTGGAGGCGAGTACGCTGTGAATCGTGAATCTTCTTATTCGTCATCAGAACCCCTTTTGGTTAGAACAGTCTCCAATTCAAAAGTGGGCGTAACTTCTGTATCGTCGGGACCGGGCTCTCGAGGTGGATCCACATTTGATTCATTATTTGACCCAGTAACATCTGTCATGTTGGAGGTCCTCTTACCGGTGGACGTCGTAAGGAGTAAATCATCCATTCTCGTGTAAGTTTCAGAACATCCTCATTCAGATGTGGATTGTTAACCATCAGAAGTTGATGTCATTTTTCAGTAAGTATTTCCAGCATTAAAGATTGACCCATAGAGGTACATGTCCCATCCACTAACGGAGTGTCATGTAAGGGCCATGTATTCCATCGTGCCACAAAAAACGGACGATTCTATGTTCTGCCTCCCAGTAGCTGAGTGTTAGACAAGGGTCGTGTATTCCTCTCGAACATTAGTACCTATTGAAGTCCCTTCATTTGGCCTTGAAAATTCCATATACAACTCAAGATAGGGTGATTCTCTAGCAAGGTACATCTGCATCATTGCCTCCAAGCCATGAAGACCTTTGATCTCAAATGAGTCATATGTCACGGGATCGATCGAAGCACAAAATCGATATTTAATAGTTGAGACTCTCACTGGTGTCGTTTCGAAAATTTTACGCCAAATTCTTTTACAAAGTTCTGGAAATTCTATGTTTTAGTTAAAAACCAGTCGCATTGTGTTTTTCAATAAAAAAATAACACCGTTCTCGATGTCATGGACCTCACCGTCGTAGTAAATAACTGCACAAATACGTCCACTCATTTTCAGCCAATTATTTATTAAAAGAAATTCAAAACAAAAAATATTATGAAAAAATATAATGAGATTGTTAAACTAAGCCTTATTGAATAATATATTTTGATATAACAAATTAGAGTGTTTTTGAATAAAAGCTAAGTGGAAAAGACTCCAGTGAGACTTCTACCGGTAGAACTCAACTTCTACCGTTACAACTCCACTTCTACCGATACCTTGAAGACTTCTACCGAAACAAGTCAAGTCAATAGCTAAAATTCATCCTCCCCTGCACTTCTATCGATATTTTGATGGGCTCTACCGATACCAAATGAAACCCTTAGAGTTCTACCGATACAATGAAGCATCTACCGATATAACGACTCCAACGGTAATATTTTGTAAAGTCGTCTACCCTAGGACTTCTATCGATAGAACTCTTGTTTTACCGATACAACTACTGTTCTACCGATATAAGTATGCTTCTACCGAAACAACTAAGTTGCAGACTACTTTTAATGTTAGTTTTTATGGCTACAACGGCTACATTACTTTCCCAACAACCACAACGGTTGGAATTCACTTAGAGGGTATAAATACCATCTTCCAAAGGTCTAGCATAAAGAAGAGCAATGTGCAAAGCCTAAATTTAATCAAAACAACCAAGAGCTTAATTCTTTCATACCTTTTCTTGTAAACACTTGTGAGCTTTCCTTGTATTCATTTAGCTCAAGTGTTCTTCTTTGTATTTGTGCTTAATTGACAAACATCCTAATCTTGTAAGGATTGTTTCTTTGTTTGCTTGTTTGTTTCTCTTTGAGAGAGGGTTGATACTTAAGGTTTGGGTAGAAACCTTAAGAGAGTTCTATCTTAGGATTTTCGGGTATAAGTCTTAAGAGAGATTGAAAGGTTAAACCTTATCCTCAAAGGTTATATAAATCTAATGGATTTGGGAAAATGCTTAGTTGTGGAAAGCTAAGGTAGTGAAGTAGGTATTTGGGGCCGAACCACTATAAATCCTTGTGTCCTTTGTTGTAAAATTAAATTGCTTCCACCATAACTTCTAAAAGGTTGATTCAACCTCCATTACCGTCATTATCGAGTTGATCCATCGAGCTTACATTTGGTATCAGAGCTAGAACTCTAGAGACGGTTTAAAAACTTAGAGAATATCCTCAAAGAAGCTCAAACGATCAACAAGTCTTCAAACATCAATGACGTCAACTTCAAGGTCAATATTCGTGGGAGAAGGATTTTCAACCGTAAGACCTCCTCTATTCAATGGCTCTAACTATTCGTATTGGAGAACAAGAATGAAGTTATTTATCCAAGCTAACGATTATAGTGTGTGGAGGATAATCACAAACAGGCCATTCATTCTAATGAAGATAGTTGAAGGTGTTAGTTTTCCAAATGAGGAGAATGAATGGGATGCAAATGACATCAAGAAGGTGCAACTTAATGCAAAAGCTATGCACACTCTATTTTGTACTCTTGGTGAAAATGAGTATAATAGATTCTCCTCGTGTAACGATGCCAAAAAAATATAGGACAAGCTTGAGGTCACCCATGAAGGAACAAATAGAGTCAAGGAATCAAAGTTAAGTATTCTCACCATTGACTATGAATTATTTAAATCAAAACCGGATGAAAGAATCAAAGAGATGTCCGATCAGTTCACCAACATCATTAATGGTCTCAAAGCTCTTGGGAAGGTTTATCCCAACAAGAAGATGGTGAAAAAGATGTTGAATAGTCTCCCAACATTTTAGGAACCAAAGGTGACGACCATAAAAGAATCAAAGGATCTCAACTCACTCTCCCTTAATGAGCTCATTAGTTTTTTGCTTACATATGAGATGAATCTTAACAAAGGGAGTGAAGAAGAAAAACTTATGAAGAAAAATGTTGGTAGAGATCTTAAATCCACCACCATTGAAAAAAGTAAATCAAGTGAAGAGGTGGATGAAGATGAAGAGATGAAAAGGCTTGCTAGAAGATTCAAGAGATTCATGAAGTCCAACGAAGGAGGAGAATTTCGAAAGAAGGAAGGACTCAAACTTGAATCAACCAAGGAGAAAGATCCCATTATTTACTATGACTGTAAGAAATTGAGACACATCAAGTATGATTATCCTAAATTTAAAAAGAAGGGGCCTAGCAAACAAAAGGCTTATGTTGATTGGAGTAATGAAGACTCATCTGATGAAGAAGCCAAATTAGTCCTTATGGCCATCGATGATCTTAAGGTAACTTCTAACTCATCTACTTTAAATGATTTTTCTTTTAATGAGTTGCAACAAGCTTATGATGAATTGATTTTGGAATTAAAAGTCATGATGTCAAAAAACAAGAAAAACGTTTCAAAATTGAAAAATGAAAATGACTTACTTTCCAAAATCAATCATGAACTTGAAGAGAAAGTAAACAAAATGAAAGAAATCATTAATGATTTTGAAAAGAAAAATTTAGACTTGCGTAATTTACTTTCAAAAGTTCATGAGGATCATCAAAAACAACTTGAGTTGCTTAGGAGTGAAAAAGCTCACTCTAACAAAGTTTTTGAAAAAGGAGAAAGTTCAAAACAAAACTTTGTTAAAAATAGCTTTAATTTCTATAAACATAAAGGTCCCTCAAGATTTTACAAGAGAAAACTTGTTAAGAGTGTATGGGTCCCTAAAGGACTAAGTACTACTCAAGACAAGGAAGCTCTTTCAAAATGGTTATCTAAAGGGACTAAGATTTTGAAAACTAATGATTATGGACCCAAAAGACATTGGGTACCAAAAACTTAATTCTATGTTTGTAGGTAAGGTGCATTGCTTCAAGGTAAACAAATGTAAATTCTATGTGATTGCACCTTAAAATTGATTGGTATGGTAGTTCATTAATTCTTTACATTTAATATCTATATTTTAACTAACCACTTTCTTTTCCTCTTTAGTTTTATTTGTTTATTTTTTATATAACAAAAAGGGGGAGAAGAGAAAGGTAAATTTTATGGTTGATTGATTAATTATATTAGTGACAAATTTTTCAAAGAAAAATGAATGTCAAATTTGAACTTATTGGAAATTTATGCTCCAAACCTTTATGTTTTAAATTGAAAATGATTTTTATATAAGGAAAGCTTGAATTGAAAATGACTTTTATTAAGGGGGGGAAATCTATTCAAAAACAAATTTACAAAATGTTTTGTTATATCAAAAAGGGGGAGATTGTTAAACTAAGCCTTATTGGATAATATGTTTTAATATAACAAATTCAAGTGTTTTGAATAAAAGTTAAGTGAAAAGACTCCAGTGAGACTTCTACCGATAGAACTCAACTTCTACCGATATAACTCCACTTCTATCGATACCTTGAAGACTTCTACCGAAACAAGTCAAGTCAGTAGCTAAAATTCATCCTCCCCTGCACTTCTATCGATATTTTGATGGGTTCTACTGATACCAAATGAAACCCTTAGAGTTCTATCGATACAATGAAGCATCTACCGATATAACGACTCCAAGGGTAATATTTTGTAAAGTCGTCTACCCTAGGACTTCTACCGGTAGAACTCCTCTTCTACCGAGACAACTACAATTCTACCGATACAAGTATGCTTCTATCGGAACAACTAAGTTGCAGACTGCTTTTAATGTTAGTTTTTATGGCTTCAACGGCTACATTACTTTCCCAACAACCACAACGGTTGAAATTCACTTAGAGGGTATAAATACCATCTTCCAAAGGTCTAGCATAAAGAAGAGCAATGTGCAAAGCCTAAAGATCAATCAAAACAACCAAGAGCTTAATTCTTTCATACTTTTCTTGTAAACACTTGTGAGCTTTCATTGTATTCATTTAGCTCAAGTGTTCTTCTTTGTATTTGTGCTTAATTGGCAAACATCCTAATCTTGTAAAGATTATTTCTTTGTTTGCTTGTTTGTTTCTCTTTGAGAGAAGGTTGATACTTAAGGTTTGGATAGAAACCTTAAGAGAGTTCTATCTTAAGATTTTCGGGTATAAGTCTTAAGAGAGATTGTAAGGTTAAACTTTGTCCTCAAAGGTTATACAAATCTAGTGGATTTGGGAAAATCTTTAGTTGTGGAAAGCTAAGGTAGTGGAGTAGGCATTTAGGGTCGAACCACTATAAATCCTTGTATCCTTTGTTTGCAAAATTAAATTGCTTCCACCACAACTTCTAAAAGGTCGATTCAATCTCCATTACCGTCATTATCGAGTTGATTCATCGAGCTTACAGAGATCATAAAATATAAACACAAAAAATCAACTTGTACCTTCTCAACAACAAAAAACTTCTATTTTTCTGAACTTCTTCAATTTCTCTTGCTACAACTTATGCAACCAAAGAATGAAATTTGGGTCATTTATAGTCATTTCTGTATAATTCCTCAAATAGTGGGGGTTGAAGTTTGTAGAGGGAAAATGCTTCAAGTAGGATGCTATATCAGCAAAAGTATAGTGCCTCTTACTTGGATCATTTTTTAAAAATTGAAAAAATGGTTCTGAAAAATAACATGGGATTTCGAGAAATCTGATATCTAATAATGGAAGTTGAAATTTGTAAGGAAAAAATGCTCCAAGTAGGATGTTGTGTCAGCAGAAGTACAGTGCATCCTACTTGGAGCTTATTTTAAAAAATTTGAGAACATGGTTCTTAAAAAATAACCCTGGATTCTCGAAAAATCTGATATCTAATAGTGGGGGTTGAAATTTGTTGGGAAAAATGCTCCAAGCAAGATGCTGTGTCAGCAAAAGTATAAGGCATCCTACTTGGAGCATTTTTCCCTTACAAATTTCAACCCCCACTATCAGATATCAGATTTCTCGGGAATCCTAGGTTATTTTTTCAAAACCATTTTCTCAAAAAAAATTTTAGAATCATCAGTACGAAAAAAACGTCCAGCAAGAAGCTTTTTCTGTACTACCTCCAATATAGTATCCTACATAGAGCGTTTTAAAAATAAAATAAAATCGATCTCGTCAAAATAATATTTTTCAGAACACATCACGTCAAATTTATTTTTCAGAACTTATCTTCTTACATCACATCAATTATTTAGATATATTGACCAAATAATCAAAATATAAGTTTGACCAAATAATCAAAATAACATATAAAATTTTATAGAAAATAAAAAAGTATTAAATTTTATCAAAAATGCAAAATTTAGATATATTGTTTTGAATTTTTTAAAATTTATATATGTTAGTTTTGAAATTTTAGAGTTTAAATTTTTGAAAAAAAAATAAAATTATGAAAAATTTTCATGAATATATATATTTTTGAAAACTTAAGTTTTTTTTTTTATAATTTTTTTAAAGTTAAATACTTCTTTAATTTTTATAAAATATTTTGAAATTTTTAATTTTTTTTAAATTACATCGTAATTTAAATTAAACAAACACTAATTTAAAAAAACTCTAAAATTAATTAAAACAAAAACATCCTAAACCCTAAGGCTCAAAATAGTAAATTTCCCACTAAAAACACGCTTTGAAAAGCACTTTAAAATCTAATGGTCAAAATTGCAAAATTCTCCTTTTGAAAAACACGGAGAAAAGTGCTTCCATGTGAAAGCTATTTTTAGGGAAAAAAAACTTCTACGTAAAAGCGTTTTTCCTGTATTTCCCTTGACATGACGTCCACGTAAATACGTTTTTCTAAAATTAGCCCATTTCAATAATTAATTTTCAATTTAATCTATTTCTATAAATAAATAAAAGGCTTTTATTAGTAATAAACCCGTTAAAAACAGCTATGTCGAGATGAAGACATTAGTTCACCATTTTAACCTTTTCATTGCTAATATTTGATTTTGGTGTATGGTAAAAGGCGCAAAGGTCTGAATTTTAATTCTAATTCTAATTAGGATTAATAATATATTTACGTGAAATCTCGTGTGATAATCTGATAATTAAAATATTTATCACTTTAAATATGATCTGATATTAAATCGCGTTAATCATATTTATTATTCAGATTTTATTTTATTATTATAATTCACAAAAAAAATTAATAATAACATAGTGCATTGAAACTCATATATTAGAAGCAATCAAATTTTGTGTACGCTTAAAATATTTTATTCTTGTTAATTTTTGAAAAATAACTTTACAATCTAAAATATTATACTTTAAAATTATCGTATTTCTTAGTCAAGGGTAAAACATTTTACAAAAGCCTTTCACTCTGATTTTTTAGACAAAACAAAGTCCGCCTTTTCTTTTTCTCAAAGTCTTCTCCCTGCTTCATGTCACTGATTTCATTTTTCCTTCCTATGTTTCACCATGTTGTTTATTTATTTTTTAATATTAAACCCATTATAGATTCAACAATTTCAACGTCATTTGAGTTAAAGATTTAATTGGCTTCCATAGTATTTATATATTTACTTAATAAATAATCAAACTTCATCCTCTAGATCTATTATGAAATTTTTTTTGTTAATATTGTATTTGTTTTATTGAAAATTACTTCTGAAAAATTATTTCAAAAAATTTTACTAAACAACGAAAAATATTTTGTACAAAACCACTCAAACACTAAAAAGTACCAATTTTCTTGAAAAAAACATATTAAAATTTTTATACCAAACCCTTAAACAAAACCAGCTATCGCCACCTATTTCTTAGGGGAATCTGTAAGCTATATTACCAAACATTCTATGCTTTAGTTTCTGGGTCGCTCATAGTTGATGCACCCCTTGTGAACACCATCTTCGTCTTTACCCCTAAGAAACACAAATCCTCTTCGTGGCTTTCTTAGGGGCATTCCGTTAAGCTATATTATCAAACATTTGTGGGGACAATCCATAGATTCTTAACTCCCCCCAACCAAAAAAAGTTGGTCTTACTGAAATTGCAATTGGATGGTGTCAGATCTCCATTATAGTCTTCTTCTTTTTTTGATCGACCCATTAGTGTTCTAATAAGATCAATTTCTAAGCGAGAGACCACGGAGCTCCGTCTGCAACTTTGATGAGAATCTTATCATTGTCAGTGGAAGCAGATGATCCCATTCTAAAGCTGTCTTTTAATAGATCTAAAATAGTGCTAAATCCGTGTAAAAACTTATAAAGTAGCCATATATTATATATATTCAACTGCATAAAACAGAAGCAAGCAAAAAGTACACGACCAATACCAAAATACAAATGAACTGGGTTCGACAATGGTTACCGGGATGTGGAAGTTTGGGAGATGATCATCCGACATTGAACCTTTTATCCCTGTGGATCATCCCTTGTAAAGTAGTATTAAATATCAATTTCTTCCACAGATTTGTATAAAAGCTTCATGCTATCAACATAATGAACTCAATGGACCATGACAATTTCAGACCAGTATTGCGCAACTCTACCATAAATTCTTTGCAGCTATGTCTTCACACTTTTGATTGCCCGGAACAACTGCACCATTGCAGAGAAGCTCTCTTCCTTCATATCACATTGCATAGACTATCTCCCCACTACTATCAACATCAAGCTCCGACTCAGAATCAAGGTCATCCATGTCTTCATCATCAAGGTTGTCGACTATGTAATGGTTTAAGCCAGGGGCTCCAGCAGCTGGAATGGTGGCCTCAGCTATTATCTGCATGATTGTATCTGTGCTCTGCATAGGTTGATCAGGCTCCTCGAAGTGGCTACCCATTGTGTTTTCGTCCATCAGGTCAGCAGGGAGATTCTTCAAGAACCACTCGTGGTTTCTAATTTCAGGAATTGTAATTCTCTGTTACATAAAATAATCCAATCATCAGAATGGCTTAATCACTTCGGAATCATTGTAGTTTTCAAAAGTTACCACAAAATGCAAAAAAAAAAAACCACTCCTCCTTCCCTTTCTTGGATGTTCATGTACCAAAATCAGAAGTTAGCTTTCAAAAATCAAGGAATATAATTCAACGTTGAAGCAAGCAGAAATTACTTACAGCTGAAGGATCAGCAACAAATATCCTTGAAATCAGATGTTGACACTCAGGTGATATTTGTACAATATCAGGAATGGCATACTGGACACTAAGAATTCTCTGAATGAACCAATAAAATTCATCAGCCAACACATTTATTTCGGGAAAAAATAAGACTAATGAAATAACAAGATCCAATTATGTACTTGTATTGTTTTCCGAAAGTCTCTTGGCTCATCTGGATCCTCGAAAGGGTATGCCCCAACCAACATGACATACAAGGTAACCCCGCATGACCAAACATCTGCAATCTGATATCACACAACAAAGGCATCAACTCAATTTTACAAAGCTCATTTCCTAACATCAACGTGCAGAAAGCACAATTCACTTGGCAAAAAGACTAATAACAGAGAGTTGGGTTATCTCTGGTGATTTTTATGCGTCCTTGAGTATCAGTAAGTTATCTATTCTTCAAGATCTTGTGTCAAAAGTTTCAAATATCTGCCTTGTCTTAAGATGTCCGATAAGACATCAGAATAATTAAGACATTTATAAAGAAAAGTGCATCCAAAATGTCTGTTCCTATTCATCAAGATATAAACTCATACACGGGCTTAACTCTCCAGTCACAGCCGGCCATATTATATTCACATGTTCATGCCATCCCTTACTAGTCAAAAAGGTTCAAGTAACCCATGCCCAACCATCAGAACTTAACCAATAAGGCTTAAAGGACCAACCATTCATTCGACAAAACTCAACCAGTTCTAGCAACAAATCCCCATACTATGCATAAGCTTATCAATGATTTAGCAATCCAAGCATCTTAGTTAAGGACTGCCTTGGCAGGAGGGGATCATTCATAGGCAGCATCTCTAGCAACTACCATCTCACACATGCTATGAATGGTAAACTAAAGTTTAGATACAGGTGAAAAACCATCAATTTGATGTCATTTTCACCCAAACACACAACTAGAACGCAATGACCAGCCCATTGAAAATCTACTAAAGTCTTAACCAGGAATTGAAAGTGAATTGTAAACTGACATTCTAAACCAATCTGAACATCTCATAAATATACCTTGCCATCATATTCTTTCCTTAGGAGTACTTCGGGAGCAATGTATGCAGGAGTTCCAACCGTGGATTTTGGTTGCGAATGAAGAACTGAAGACTGAGAAGAAGAACAAAAATCAAACACATAAACATGAAAATGATCTTCAATATCCATAAAGATAATCAGAAAAAAAAAAAAAACAAAGGAAACAATTCTTAACAAATAACAAGCTATTCCATCAAATATAATAAGTGGTACTATTTCCAGGACAGAATCAAATGAGCTCAAGATTTTTTTTTTAAAACAATGAATCCATGACACAAAATAGAATAAGTACCACATCACCAAAGATAGTTCATAAAGTTCCATATTATACAAAGTATACACGTAACCTCATCAAACGATAAGATAACAACAAAGGACTATACCTTCGAGTACCCAAAATCACATATCTTAAGCCGAGGAGTTGGACTTCCATCTAGCAAAGTGTTTTCTAACTTTAAATCACGGTGGCATACTTGCTTCACCAAGTAAAACAAACCATAAACAAAATAACCTATCAGGTTAAACATAATACAATTCAAGACATAGACAAATGGATAAATCGTAACTACCATCGCATGGCAATAACTAACGCCGGATATAAGCTGTTGGAAGAAGAACCGAGCCTGCACCAAAATAACAGATATATACAAGTTAAAGACAAAACAAAAAGGGGACATAAAATTGAATGCAAAATATAAGAAAATAAACCTCGTCCTCATTGAATCGACCCGCAGCACAAATCCGCTCAAAAAGCTCTCCTCCGGAGGCATACTCCATTACAATGGCAAGATGAGTAGGTGTTAAAATAACCTAAAGTATCAATGTCCATAGTTAGATCATCAAACACTACCTTAATTTTTTACAAAAATATTATAAATAACAGTAAACTGAGTCAAGAATTAACGTTACCTCTTTGAATCTAACAATATTGGGATGCCGCAATGATCTATGATTAATAATTTCTCTTTGAACATTTTCATCTATCTGTAAATAGCACAAATTTAATGCCAAAATTACAAATTAAAAGGAAAAAAAAAGAGAGAAGAAGTTAGTGAAGTAGTTGAGCTTTGAGAAAACAGAAAAGTCGGTATTTTCTTTTATTTTTTGGATTGATAATTAATTATTATACTAACAAACAAACTATCAAATAAATCATTTCCGAAATTAACAAAATCAATATAACTCCCGACAATAAATTGCTACAAGTTAGGAACAATAAAAAAAAAAGAGAGAGAGAAAACTTTATCTTCAATAAATATCGTAATAATCGAAAGGAGTATATTTCCATAAATAGACCAAAAGCACAGAGAAAAAAGAAAAAGGAGAGAGATCGTTGTTTATGAAATAAGAAGCTAAACCTTATCGCCTCTCTCGATGTACTTGACAGCGACAAGCTCCTTGGTAACCTTATCTCTCATAAGTCGAGCAACTCCGAAATTACCCGATCCGATATCTCTAACGAAATCGTAAACGTCACTGTCGTGCATAATCGGCATATCCATAGCCGGTCCGACCGTCAAGTCTGCTCGATCCATTTTTATATCCCCTTTTTTTCAGCTTCCGGTTCTACCCCCTTCAAAGAAAGAAGAACTCAGGACCACATCACCGGACTTCTTGGACGAATCACAGAGTTAAACGAGTCGGTTAATAACTACAACAAAAACAAAAAGAAGGGAAGGAAAGGTTATCAGTTGATCGGCGAATGATAAGAGTGGTTCAGCAACAGTGGAGGGAGGGAAGAGCGGAGCTTTTGGGGAAGAGGAAGGGGGGATAATGCCAGGGAAATATCTGGTGGAAGCAGAGGAGGATAAGAGGAGTACGGCGACGTTTGGAGGTTGTTGCGTAGTGGGTAACCAATAGGATTGGCTTCTTTTTATAGTTGTCTTATTATTTGTGGATTCATTTTTATTATATATTCAGAAATTGTCGAATTAGAAAAGAGAATGACTTAAGTGTCCTTTATTTGGATAATATTTTAAAGCAGAGTGAGTCACGTGATTTTGCAAAATGCTAAGACAATTTTTATTCGGTATTATGCTGTCTTTTATCTGTAAAAACTGATCGGACGGTTTTGGCTTTATCATTGTCCAAATTAACACGCAACCATCTCATTTTTTATGATTATCTTTTTGCTTTTTGTTTTTCTAGAAACTGCTCTTTTTTTTAAATTGTAGTTCTTATAAATTAATGTTTTTAGGAGATTTTCTTAAAGTTTAAAATAAATTTTAATCTTTTAACCGTCTATAATAATATTGAAATTAGATTGCGTTTTTTATTGATGAAATTGAAAAGCATCTGAGAGCATGAGAGTTAGCGTGTAGAACACGCATGGGATAATTCCCTGACAAGGATGTTTTGGTAAAATCAGGTGGAATAGATTGTCCCCATTCCTGGGCAAAACGGCCTTGGGAACAAAGGAAAGTTTCTGACTTCCAAGCAGTATTTTTCCAAGTAAAGAAAACTGGCCTATGATAAAAATAGATCCCACGCCCACAACGAATAACTATGTCAAACTCATTTATAATCTATAATGTGTTAAAGTTCTTAAAAATGCTAAATATTATTGAATTAGATCGATTTTTCAAAAATTTATGGGATTAGGTTGAAAAAATAAAAAATGTGTTTAACTGAATGTGTTTTCGACCGATTGGTAAGATAAAGCATTTTCGTTCTCTTTCCATAAGCAAGGGTTGTTTTATTATTTGAGGGTTAGGGTTTATGTTTTTTCAAGGGTTTAAGGTTATGGTTTTATAATATCAAGGGTTTAAGGTTTAGAGTATATGAGTTTAAGGACTAGGATTTTTTATACTTTTTTAAATTTATTATATATAATTTTAGAAACTTTTTATAATTTTTTGAGTTATAAAGTTAATCTTATTTTAAAATTTTGAAATTATTTTGAGCCCAATTTAGTATAATTTTAAAAAATGATAGGTTCTAAAAGAGTATTTTTATCAACTGTATATTCAAATTATTGGAATTGTAAAAGTTAATTCGATTTGAAATCGAAACTTGAATTATTCGATACGATTAACTATTAGTTTGTTTTTTTTCGAATGGAATTGATTTTTGATCACCTGTAGTTTACGACAAATTGAGGTTGATCAAAATTTTTCAAAAAATATTATCTCGGGGATTACAAGATATATGATGGGTGAGTGTAAAATTTGTAGGAGTTGAAATTGGTAGTGAGAAAACGTTCTACATAGAGCGCGTTTTCAGTGTACCGTCAAAAAAATGCACTAAAATGCGTCTAGCTTGACGCATTTTCATTCCATGTCAGTTGAAAACGAGTAAATTTTTTTGTTTCAAACATGTGAAATAGGTTATTTTGTTGAAAATGAGTGGATAAATTAATGTTGTTATTTATTACGACGGTGAAGTCCGTGATACTGACAATCGGGTCGTTTTTTCATCGAAGCACACAATGTGGTTGGCTTTCAACCCTAACATACAATTGTCGGCGCTACGTGCAAGAATTAGGCGAAAAATCATCGAATCCAACTAGATGAGAGCATCATCACTGAAATATCAATTTTTTGCTTTGATCGACCTCGTCAAATATGACACTTTCAATATCAAAGGCGCAAAAGGGACGGAGGGGATGGTGCAGACACATATTGCTATTGAATAACCAATACTCGAGTTATATGTGAAGTTTTCAAACACATATTAAGGTAGCCAGAGGTTGACATATGTTTTAGCTCGAGATGCCGAAACGGAAGAACAAGTTGACAGTCCAACGACACAATTGTGCGTTGGGTTCA
This sequence comes from Kokia cookei, assembly GCA_039519145.1. Lineage (NCBI taxonomy): Eukaryota > Viridiplantae > Streptophyta > Magnoliopsida > Malvales > Malvaceae > Kokia > Kokia cookei. The sequence continues at coordinate 16,788,843 of CM076909.1, forward strand.
CTGCTTTGTTAGAAAGTTTCCATTATGACATCCCTGAATAATGATCCCGAAGGTGTTTGCGACACCATTGGCAGATGTTGATATATTCCGTGTGGAATATATGTCAATTTTCATCGATTCTTCCTTGCAAGTCTATATAGTGCAGATGTTCGATGTCTTGGGGTGCCGACGGAATTGTTTGCTTAAACCCAAACTGCCGCATAACTTTATTTGATTCGTGCTTCTCCACCGTAGCGTTCACTACCAATGGCACATTCACGTGCTAGATGTTGGGATTCATCAAGAATTCGAACAGGATGCATGCTTGAATTCTTGATCGGAATATGACGTCCATTCAAACTTTATTAAAATAATAATAATTTTAATTATATATTTACTATTAATTTTTTTAAAACAACTACGTTAATATTATATAATTAAAATTTTAAAAATACATAACTCCGCTTTCGATCGTTAATCTAACAAAAGTTATATATCTTGAAGCTCCTCCTATAGTCCCACATAACTCGGTTCATGGTTCTACCTATTGAAATAATATGTTAACACAACAATGTGTTAACTCGGCCCATGGTTCTACCTATGTTGGTTCGTGTTATAAGTAGACTTAGGCAGTGGTAGTGGCAAGTTCAATTTTGGCCTAGTTTAGGAATGCTTCTCAAAAATGTTTTTTTAAAAATGCTTTTTAAAAAGCATATGAAAACTTGCTTTTGGGCTAATTTTTGGCTTGAGAAAAACACTTTTTCTCTCAAAAAAAAACAAATTGCTTAAGAATTACAAAAAAATGTTTATTAGAAGCAATATTAAACAAACAATTCATCGTGGATTGTGTGAAATCAACAGTGTAGCTGATGGTTTAGCAAAGAAAGGACTTGAGGCTTCATCAATAATTTAGATACTAGAAGCTTTACGAGACAAGCTGAGAGACAGTCTTGAACAGAAGGACCTGAGGCTTCGTCGATGATTTAGATACTAAAAGTTTTATGAGACAAGCTAAGACAGTCTTGAAGTAGATAGCATTGGACCTCTCTTTCATTGATTTACTTGTGTTTAAGTAATTTATATTTGTTGTTTTCTAGTTTATTTAAAATCGGGTCAACACTTAAATAAATGATAATTAATTAAATTAACCAAAGAATAAACAAGTAAACAAAATTTATTTGCAGGATTTCGGCATTCTTCTAAGAAATAATTTCTCTTTTTTTCTATTTTTTTCATGTCAATTTTATAGAATTTTTTTAGAGTTTCTTTTTATAACTGAGGGAGGGGAACGAAATTACTTCAAATCGAATCCAAATTTTCATTTATTTTTTTAATTTAAATCATTCACAACACCTTTTTACCATTTTAAAACTTAAAATTTGTCCAAATTTTTTTATTTAAAATGAGAAAAGAAATGTTATTATAGCCCTGTAAACTTGATAAAGGGGCGGCACACTAAAAAGTTGGGATGGAAACCCTAATCTAGACAAAAAAGGGCCAAAACTAGGCCATTTTCGGACCCTTAAATGGGCCCCGATTAGGCCTTAAATCAGGCTTTAAAACTGGGCTCCAAAATTGGACTTTATTGCAAAAAATCTAGATTGGGCACAAATTGGACCTTACGGAAAATATTAAAATTGAGTTTTTGCGCTGGGTCAAATTATGACAGTTAAAAATTACTTTTAATACAAAATTGAGTTTTGTTTTAAAAATTCAATTTTATTTTAAAAAATTTCTAACTCTCTCTTTTATTTAAAAAAAAATCCACACTTCCCTGTCAAATTCTCATTAACATAATAATTGATTAAATTTGAAAATATTTTACAACCAGACCCAAAATGAATTTAGATCGAAATAAAATAAATTCACACCAAACGAGAATAATATTTGTAATTAAAAACTTAATTTAACTTTTAATCAAAATTTAATTTTGTCCAAAATTAAATTAAAAATTCAATTTGATCCTTTAAATTTAAAATTAGAATAAAATTCAACTTAGTCTTGATTTACTGGTGCATGTATCTACTATTTAGTATTGGGACCGACTTGTTTTGACGTACCATTTTAGGGTTATCGTTATTTTAACATTTAATATATGTATATAAAAATATTTATAAATATTAAATAATGAGGTTAAATAAATCTCAAATATAAAATATTCATCAAAAATAAAATTTTTGTTGAAGTGGTAAAAAAAAAAAAATATTAGAAAGGTAAGTGATATAGGCTCATCACCATATTTAAATTTTAATATAAAAAAAATCTCTTATACAAAATATTATTTAATAAGCTTTGCAATTCATCATTAAACCAACAATAAAATTATTCCATAAATTTAACAATAATATCATCGCATTTTGTGTATAAAACAATTCATTATTCAATAAATTCAAAATAAATGATAAAAATTTTAAATTTAAATTTAAATATATTTTAAATTTTTTTCAAATAAATAATAAAAACTTAAATTTTAAAATTATTTTTTTTGATAACAACCAGTACACCATATTTTGATCAATATAGGTGAAATCAACTAGTTCGCACCAGTAGGACCAGTATCGACCATAATTTATACTGAAACAGAACATAAAATTTACTGTTATCATTTAGTACTGGAATAGAGTGTTTTGACTGTATGGACAGTACCGATTACCATGGTTTCTCTATTGGTTTGATTCTTCGATCTTGCATTTATAATTATATATTGTATTTATAAACTCTAAAAATACTAAAAACAATATTATTGGATTTTAAACACTTTAAAAATATTCCATTATTATATTATTAATAAATAAAAGAACATTTTAAAAATAAAATCACTCAATATATCAAACAAAAAATTTTAAAATAAGTATAATTCAATAAATTAAAAATAATAATTCACAAAAAAAATTAAAAATAATAAATCTCCATTTCTGTTTTTTCTCTAGAAATTTAATAAATTCCTTTATGATTTAATTTCAATCTCTTTAATAGCTTCCTATTAATGAGACGTTGTTATATCTAAATTATCTGGATCAACCAATTAACTTACTAACAATTCGAGTAGATCCTTAGAAAGGACCTCACACAAAGACTCTCTAAGATAACAACGAAGCCTATTCTACTCATTAACCGTCACATCAAACTTCTATCACAACATTCCATCTGAAGTGGCACAGAAGAAATCATTGCACCACCTTACCTATACCTATACAATCAGACCATTTGACCACTTGATTCTGACTCACCAATAGTAACTTGACAATAAGTACCCACTCACTCAAACTCTTTCTCACTTTCTTCTCCTCCTTATTCTCATCTTTGGCCGCCATGTCATACGATTCTCCACCTTATACAAAACAAGGTGAACTGTGCATCTCTACCACCTTCTCTGCTCTGCCTTAATTACCATAAACAATTCATGTGGACTCACTTCCACCATGATACCTCTTTAATTGCAAACACAAAAACCATCATTCTTGTCGATCAAGTTAACCAAACCTAGAATATCAACTAGACCTAGCCAACCCAAAACTTTGGGATATAATACTACGACCTTTACAACCAATATGCTCCACTATACACATACCAACAAAGATAGTATGAAACATATCCCAACTACCAATATCCAAATCAAACCTATACAACTCAAAACCAAAATATAATTCCTAACAGTTCTCTGAGTTACAAAAACAATTATGAAATATGCAAGAGTCATTTAGATAATCCTAAGAGTCTTAACAGAAACAACAACTAGCTTATCAATGGTAGCAAGAGCTACTATAATATAGTATCAAAAAGCTGTTGAATGCTCAACACTAGGAAATAAGACAACAAAATTATGAGGAAGAGAGAGCTTCCTCCATTCGCCAAGAGTAGGATCAGTGCCGGAGCCACGTTGAGGTTCCGGGGAGCCATGACCTCCTAAAGTTAAATTTTTTCAATTTAGTACTTTGTAAATTTATATCATGGCCCTCCCAAAAATATAAGTAGGCCCCCCAAGGTTTAAGATTTTTGTAATTTTCTCCTTTGTATATATATTATAACCCTCCTAAAAATATAAGTGATCCCCTTCAATATTTTTATAGGATTAAAAATAATATTAAAAAAAAATTATTCTTGATAAAAATAAAGAGAAAATCTTCTTGAAGAAGCTAAATTACTCATGATGACTTTTGAATTATACTTTTATTAAACAATAATAAATTAATGTTTATTTAATAATTTACTTAATATAATAATATTTTATAAGTAATATAATATATATATATATATATATATAAAGAAAAGGAAAGATGAAAAAGACTTTTATCATTTTTCTTCTTCATATTGGTGCTTAGCAAGAAAATAAGAAAAAAAATTTCTTTATCACTTTTCCTCTAAATTTGAAGCATAAGGTATGTTTTTCTTTAAACTTTTTATAGATTTTGAATATTTGAAACTTGTTTTACATATATGTACCAATAGTTTTTTGTTTTATCAAGTGTATTAAAAGATGTCATTAAAGGACTTTAAATTGATTGTCATGTGGGAATATTGCTTTTTTTGAATCGATTGTTTATATGTTTAAATTGATTGTTACATAGCAGTCCCAATTTTAGCTTGCCTCCCCCCCCCCCAAGATTAATATCCTGGCTCCGCCACTGAGCAGGATTACAACTTGAACTGTGAAGTCCTACGACATGGGGATGTAACAAGCAACCTTGTGGAAAATAGGTGAGTACCATAGAAAAAGAGTTCTAGAATATGTTTATCAACAAGTTTCAACACGGGAGGCAGAATGGAAAAGTGAAGTAAAAATCCTTGGTAAGAGTTATAAGAGTTGTAAACTGCGTAGCTTGGTTACACTTAATAGATGCTTGATGCCAATTTCAAGCTCCTAAAAGAAATGTTCGACAGTGGAAAAGGCCTAATGGATCCATATTTTACAGTTTAAAAGCTACATGGAAATTTTAGGCCATCAGATGAGTTGAAATGCAGGGTATTCTCGTTAACACTCCAAAACAACGCGAAGAATTGGTATGACTCTGTGTAACTAGGTCAATTACCAATTTCGAGAAGCCTTCTAAACTCTTCTTAAGTTACTTCTGGCTAGCAAAACTGTGTTGAAATCAAAGTAGAGTTTGTTAGCAGTGAAGTAACAACTGAAGAGCCCTTTAGGGAGTTTACTCAAAGGTTAGTCAAGTAACCTTAGAGATAAAAGACCTCACTAATGATTGGGCCATATCGGTATTCATCGCTAGCCTTGATCACCAATTCTTAAAATATACTTTAGCAGTCAACATGCCAAAAAAGTTGTTTCAATTGTATGACATGATCGTAAAGTGTGTTGAAATTGAAGATGTTGGCAATGCTACAAGCTTGAGGTATAGTTTTAACCCTTCGTCCCAAGTGTATGATCAAGGTTGGAAGAAAAAATAAGGCAAAAATAAGGTAATAATGCACCAGGCATTGCGAGTACAGAAAAGGGGGACAATCATCTCCTTGATCTCCTTCACTTCAAAGATGGCATACAAAAAGGTGTTCTTAAGAGGAACTCAAAGACATTCTACTAATAAATGAATAAGTTTAGCTCTTATACTAATAAAAAAGGTCAAATAATATCAAATTTTAATAGAATTAACATTTACTATTTTAAAAAGGGTTAAATATAAAATTAGTACCCAAACTTGTCCACTTCTCTCAGATTGGTACCTAAAGTTTTTTTTGTCCCAGATTGGTACCTGAACTTTTTTCCCGTCCACTAGTTTGGTACCTGAATTTAATGTCGTTAAGTCTGAGACATGTGGCATAATATTATTGTGACACGTGGTGATGTCAAAATATAAAAAATTAAAAAAAAAACTTTTTCCAATTTTGACTTTTCTCTCCTCAAATTTTCAATTGACTTTTCTCTCGCACCCTCCCCCAATTTTTCCATCACTTCTTCTTCTTCAATTTCAGCTTATCTCAATCCCTCTTTTGTGAAAATTGTGATGTGATCATCCTGTGTTCTACACTCAATATGGCATAAAATTTCATATATTTCGGCTAGGATTTTGTTTTCCACTTGTGGGTTTTTGTGTATAAGCTAGAAAAACCAAGCTAATGCAATCGAAGTTGTGTCTCGACTTGCTAAGATGAAACTTACACAGAAATTTCTCAAGAAATTACTTGGAAAATGCCTGTTTGACCTTGTTTATTTTCACTCTCAAAAAGCCTCAACAATAAATCAGATTGGTTGCTTAAGTTCCCATGTATGTTCCTTCGATCTCTCACTTTCTTATTTGCAAAATCGTGGACAACTTTTATTGCTTCCTTGAGCCGTCTCTCATTTCCAAGTCCGAAGAGCTTCAACGACTTCCATACAAAAGGTGGCATCAAGAATCTTAATGGGGTGAGTTCCGTGGCCTCTTCAAATGCTTTCGCAAAGGGAACTTCGAGCAAATCAAGGGCCAAGCACTCAGGATTAATGCCAAGAGATACTATGCAAATGTTATCAAATGTAAATCAAAGAAGCACTTCTTACAGATCAAAATACTGCCCTAAAATACTCAGGTTTTGCAATAAAATCAATAGCTTTTTGTGCACTAAATCTTGCATGATTTTAAAGGAGTACTCCATAAAACGACTCAAATGCATCTCATGCTTCACAAATTACCTTTGCTCCATCCATGATTCATCATCAGTGTTGAGCAGCAGTAGCCATATTTCTAATATTTCTTCTCTTGAAGCTAAATATGGATAAGTTGAAATTGAAGAAGAAGAAGAAGAAGAAGAAGAAGCGACAGAAAATTTGGGGAGGGAGAAAAGTCAAAATTAAAAAAAGTTTTTTTTTTTAATTTTTTTATATTTTGACATCACTATGACATCAACATTATGTCATTTATGCTACGAGTCACAATATTATTATGCCACGTGTTTCAGACATAACGATGTTAGATTTAGGTACCAAACCAGTGGAAGGAAAAAAATTCAGGTACCAACTTAGGACAAAAAAAACTTTAGGTACCAATCTGGGAGAAGTGGACAAATTCGGGTATTAATTTTATATTTAACCCTTTTAAAAATATAATTTATTATTTAATAAAATTATATTTGGAAAGTTTTTTTATGATTTTACAAATGAAATATTTTGTTTGAAGTTGAACAGCAAATAAGCAAAAAAATCTTATAAATTTTTTTTGTGAAAAGTAAAGCAAAATTTCATCAAATCAATTGATTAGAAGCTTCTCTAACTATATCCTATTGAAGAATCTCCAAGACCTCATTGGGAGACACATAAAAAAAAAATCTGAAAACTTGATTTCCAAGCTAGACAAAGCTTAGTTTATTCAATCTGCAACTAAATTTTTCTCCCTTGGCACATATCGGATCCACCATTGTCCTTCAAATCACATAGTTCTTTGAACCCTTCTAAGCAAAATCATGTAATTTTTTAAACAATAAATGTTAACTTTGTCTATTTTTTTTTTATGAATTACAAGGGGAGGGTAAAGCCTTAACAAAAACGCGATTGGTACAACTCGAACCGAAAACACACTTGGGATAATGAACACCCTTGGCCATCATACCTTGACATCAGACTTTCTTAACTCTTTGACAACACACACACCCATTGCATACAGATGCTTGAACTTAAATCTCTTAAAATGAACATCATCCTCTTTTTCACTAGAATCATTCATTAGATTCTCATTGGATTCTTCTTTAATGCATTTTCAAATTAAAGAGATTTAGATTTGAATTTAAATTCTGATGTTTCTTAAATTTCTTATCATTGAATGAAAAGATTGTGGGCTTAAATTTTGGTTTTGCTTTGGTTTTGGTCTATAAAGAAGGGAAGTATTTTGTATATATACATCAAGTTGAAGATCAACCACACAATAATGCAAAAATTCCTTCCTGGATTTTTTTTTTTTTGAAAGATCCTACATGATTTTGATAATGCAGTAATAAAGACAAGAAAAAAAACATCCTCTTTAATGGTAAGGAAAAAAACAATCAAAACCTAACACTCAACATCAACTACTCAATGAATCCTTATCTCTATCACGTGCTTTTAGATTGCACAACACATCAAATGAAACTTGCTTAAAAGCTTTTATGTGAAATAATATATCTTAAAAATAAATTAAATATTCCATAAAAATTAAATTAAAGATTCTATCTTATTTGAGTTTTTATTTAATAAATGAATGGTACATTTGTTTAAATTTAATTCTAAAAATAAATTAATAATATTGTAAAAGAGGAAATTTTGGAATAAAAAACCATTGTGTCATTATTATTTATTTTAAATTAAACTTAATGAAATTAAAAAATTAAATATTTTTTAGAACTCTTTTATAAATGAACTTTATTTTTAATGATTATTTTAACTTTAATTAATTTAAATTAATATGAGATAAATAATACAAAAGAGTTTAAATATTGTAGAACGTTCACATAAAGAAGCTATATTTTACAAAAAAAAAAAAAAAATTTACTTGACTGAGTGATACTAAAATAGTAATCAATTCAAAATGAGGGCAAAATTTTAGGTGATAATATCGATCAATCTATGGCTGAAACTCATTTATGCTCATGTCAAAAGGCAAAGTAAGAGCAGGGGCGAAATTAAAAAGTATTTTAGAGAGATTGAAATTAAATTATAATTTTTTACGATAGTAAAAATATAATTTTATCATTTTTAATAGTTTATATTTTTATAATTTTTAAAGGATTAAATTAAATTTTTATCATTTTTAGGGGGAGCAAAGTGCAAACTTACCTTTACTAATTTAAATTTTTTAAAAATTTAAAGAATTTAAATGGAAAATTTTTCATTTTAAGATAATCGAGACCTTTATCAACCTTCCCTAGTTGTGTCTCTGAGTAAGAGTCATTGGAAGAGAGGCAAGAAAAGAAATAACCTTTCATTGATGTTGATGTTCCCAATATGCTTGAAGAACTTTTAAGAATTAAGTTGATTCGGTTTCTAAAAATAAAACAACATTGAGAATTGATTGAGTAGATGATCCCATGTACTACAAATATCACCTCTTAATTAGCCACATTTTGAGAAGTGCTTTGTGTTGAAAGAGAAGATCATGTAACTTTATGAAGAAAGGAAAACCGAGTTTGAAGAAGAAGTGATATCATCAAACTCGACATCAACCATCATGGTTTCTCATTTCAATATTAGATAGAACCATAAAAGTTGACTTTTTCACCTATTACATTAGCTTCGAACACAAACAAGACAATGGATCTTCAAGGGATTGGAAGTAATTGTTTATCTCCAAGATATTAGAATGATCATGGTTATACTCCAATCACATTTAAAAGAGTCCAATTAAGAGTAATTCTCATAAGCACGAGCTTCAATTGTCACATTACTTCTAAACACAAGCTTAAACTATTCAACCCAAGTGATGACACTCCTAAGCATAAGCTTTAACTATTCATCCAAAATATGATGCTCCTACGTACGAGCTTAAATTGTTCACCAAAATAAGGTGCTCTTAGGCACAAGCTTAAACCGATAATCTAAAATATGATTCTATTAAAAACACATGTTTAAACCATTCATCCAAAAAATGATGCTCCTAAGCACGAGATTAAGCTAAACATCCGAAAACATTTTGAAATGCATCACGACTTGATCCTTCAAAATACAACAATGTGTAGTTACTTGGTTTCATTGCTAAGTTTAGTCTAAATGAAATATATATTCTTGATGGCATCATTCGAAGATTGTAAATCTTGTCAAGATGAATTTCAACATTTGAAGCAAATCAGATTGACCCACTTTTTACACTTAACAAAAGCGATGTATATGGCCAAGTCTGAAGCGGGTATTTGTAGAAGGAAAATTTTTGAATCAATCAGAATTCATTACGTATCGTTATTGTTTATATATAATTGAATTAAATTAAATTAATTAAGAGATAAATGAAGAAATTAAATATTTTAAAATTATTTTATAAAAACATATTTTTTAAGAATTATTTATCTCTAATTTGTTTGGAGTGTTGTGAAATCAAGATCGAGATTGGATTCTGAGATATAATCACTACCTAGGGGAGTGTTTAGTGTTTGAAGTTTAGCTTTCGGGCATTTTGATTGGGCTGTTAATTTTAAACGAACGAAGATATAAGAGAGTGTTGATTCCTACGAATAGCATGGAGGTGGTTAAGGCCATTGAAGATAGGCAATGGACGGTTACGATTTCAATTTTGGTTAGAAAAATCAAACAAATATTAAAATATGAAAGATTGTGATTCTATAGGTATGTTCCCAAAGCTACTGATGGAATCGTCAAATTGACTTCTCGTAGTAACGAAGGTGTCTAGATTTTTGAACAGGTTCCTAGGGAGATTTTACAAGACTTATGTTCATATAAAGCAAATGAATTTTTTTATTTCTAGTAGTTTGATGTAACCAATTTGAGTTTGTTACATTCACCAAAATAATTTGGTACAACGATAATTTGAACTTAGGTTATTTTTGTAGAAGGTGAACACTCGATCAATAACTCATAATTTAATGTTCTAATTTAAATTAATATGACATAAATAATAAGTAAATGATTTTAATTCTTGTAGAACAGTAAACAAACTTTCTTTTACTTGACTTATTGACACTATAAAAAGGGACCACCTCCAAGCAATTCAACACAACTTTACAAGTTCGAAAGTTGAAAAGTTAAAAAATCGTAGCTTGAAGACCTTTGATGCTTTACCAATCAAATTGTATCAACATATAGAAGATAAAACCAATTTTTTAACATCAAGTTTATAAGACCCTTAAAGCAGACTCAACCATCTAAGATGAAATTTCAAAGATTCTTAGATTCAACCAGGGGCGAAGTTAGGAAAAAATTTTCGGGGGGTGGGGAGGATCGAAATTAAATTCTCTATATCTTTATAATTTTTAAAAGATTAAATTAAATTTTTATTATTTTTAGGGGGTGAAAGTGTAATTTTACCTTCACTAATTTAAAATTTTTAAAATTTTAAAGGGCTAAAATAAAAAATTTCCCATTTTAGGGAAATCGAGGCCCTTGCTAGCCTCCCTTGTACCACCCCTAGACTCAACCTCTCTCCACACTCATTTTCAAGATCTAATCTTGACGACTCTTAAAATGAACTTCACTAATTCAAGATCAAAGTCTAAAAGACCTTTGAATCCAAACTAAATAAAATTCTCAAGCAAACAACTCCAAACCCGTATTCAAGATAAAATCTCAACGATCCTTAAAGCGACCCATATCCATCTCAAAATGAAATCTATACGACTCTTAAATTGAAGTTTTACCGAAAAGAATAATCAAAAGATTTATCTAGAAATTTTAACTCAAATTTCATAAATAAATTTTTTTCTATTGGTTTTAATTTTTTAAATCTTATTTTGGAGACATAATTTGTAAAATATAAATACTATTTAACATATTTAAATAATAAAAAGAATGACTCGGTAATCAAAATTATTTTGCATTATTTAAATTTGATTCCAACTGAAACAGAAACGGTTTTACACAACCATATCATGTAGAAACATTTAACTAAAAAGAAAAAAAGAAAAAAGAAAAAAGAAAAAAAACAAAACAAAGGGTTTTGTCGGTCGTGAAATGAAGGGAATCTGGAAAAGCAAAACCAATGAATTATCTTTTATTTCTCTGGAAGACACCACCATTCCTTTGTAACGGACGGGTATGAACAAAAGAATCTTTCCCCCGCATTGAACGTTCCTGATTCTTATTCTTATTTTTTTTTTCTATTTTATATAAACCAAATTAAATTGCATTGTCAAAAGAATCTTTCACATGCCTCCCACACCTTTGGTTTTTTTTTATTATTATTATTATTTACTAAAAAAATGGAAAATAATTTATTAGACCAACAAAAGAAAAGCCATTTTTTCTAACTTGGCAACTGTTGTTTAGTATTATTTTTGGTTTTAGAAAAACCCATTATCTCATTTTGCTTTATAATGACAATTTCCTCCTTGGTGTTAGGTTTGAAAATTTTATGTTTAAATATAAAATAATATTTTAAGAAATTTTATAAATTGAAACCTATCAATGACACAGACGTTTCTAACAAGATTCGCAAAATCCATGATTTCCAGTCAAAAAAGAAACCCAAATACACCTTGGCATCTTATCTCATAACTTTAAATATAACGAATGTCAATACCGCCGTATTCAATGAAATTTTGATTTAATGTGAAATTATTTCATATATATATATATATATAAATGGGTTAAAGTTAAAATTTATGAAATTTTATATAATTATCTGATAATCATAATATTTATTATTTTAAATGTGATTTAAATTGAAATCGTATTAAAAAAAAAAACAGAATTACCGTATAAAATTAGAAGGGGAAAGCATCTCAAAGACGTGGGTCAACTGTTATATTTCTGGTCATTTTTTAAAACTGGTGGAGACATTCAATCCACAGTCTACACCTAACCTAAGAATCTTAGCACACTGTAATTTCATTTCCAATAATTAAAAGAAAAGGGCTCCAGTTTTTTTCAACAATTCTCCGCGTGCTTTGTACGGAACCTAAAACAACTCGCCGAGTGAAACAACCGAGTCACCGAGTTTATAGCTTTAAAATACGCGACGGCCCGTTTGGAGGCGAATCTTGAATCTTACATTTCTATATAAAAAAAACTTGACTTGCTGTTCCTAGTCATGTTTATCCTGGAAATGATAAAAAAAGAGAGGAAAATAGGAAAATAGAAGAAAATAAAGGGAAATAATGGAGTTGAGCTTGGATTTGAGTTTGGTTTATGTACCCAAAAGTATATCTGAGTTTCTGAAAGAAGTTTCGAAGATCAAAAATGGGTTTCAAAGGTTCTCGAAGATTACTGATTATCTTCAAAGATTGGAAGATGAGATGAAGAAAATTGATGCATTTAAACGTGAACTTCCTCTTTGCATGCTTCTTCTCAAAGATGGTATTTTTAAAAATATATATATCTTGTTTTAATTCTGAGTTTCACTTTTTTGTGGGATTTAATTTGATTTCCTGTTTTGATGTGATTATAGGGATTGAGAGATTAAAGGAGGAAGAAATGCAGTGTCAGGAAATGAATGATGGATCGGTGACCGAGGAAAACGGAAGGGAAACTATGGATAACGATGGCGGTGATAAGAAAAACTGGATGAGTTCAGTTCAGCTATGGAACTCTAATTTTAACAACGTTGATCCCCCCAACAAGCCCAACACAGTTCCAGAACTGAAACTGGTAATTTCCAAACTAACTGTTTTTTTTTTTTCTTTTCTTTTGAATCTTATTTTAAGGTGAAAATAGTTTAAATGTTTACGGATTTGGAATTTGACAGACAAGTGAAGAAGGAGAAGATCGGTCTGAGAGTGAGAACCCAATTGAAGTTTGTAATAAGCAAAGAAAGGGAGGGGCTTTTGTTCCATTTAAGGGACAAGCTGATAAGAAAGTTTCAGGGCTTTCCCTTATGACCCCAAGTTCTGAATTGGCTTCATGTATCTTGAAGAACAATGGCGGCTGCCGAATTGGTTCAGCCTCTTCTCTATATGCACAACACAATCAAATTAAGTTTCAGACAAAGACACAAATCCGACTTGAGGAACAACCTCAGCAGCAGAATTCTAGGAAACAAAGGCGGTGCTGGTCGCCTGAGCTTCATAGACGATTTATCGAGGCGCTTCAACAGCTTGGAGGCTCTCAAGGTTAGGCCTTTTTGATGTGTTTATTTACATTTTTTTTAAAGTAGTAGCTGTACTAAGTTGAATTGAAAGACCCTTTTTGTTGTCTTTTATGAACAAAGGATTGGAATCTGGTTCTTTTTGAAAAAAATACATGAATCGAGATCTTTTTCTGAAAATATTCTGATTTTAGTTCTTTTGGAATCTTTAGTTTTTAAATTTGTCTGATTGGTTTGTTGTGTTCGACAGTGGCCACTCCTAAGCAGATTAGAGAACTGATGCAAGTTGATGGTCTCACCAATGATGAAGTGAAAAGCCATTTGCAGGTTAGTCTTTAGCATATGGAATCTGCTCATCTTATCATCTTTAGTTTCTCCTTTCTGGTTTACTGATTTCGTGTGTGAATTTGGGTTTTATGTACAGAAATACAGACTTCATATCCGGAAACTCCCGGCTTCTTCTTCTTCTTCCGGGCAAGGGAATGAGCTGTGTTCAGCTCAAAATCAGAGCAATGAGAAGATGAAAGCAAGCATGTCACAGTCTGGTTCCCCACAAGGTCCCCTCCTTGGTAGTGCTTCAGCTAAAGATATGTCGAGTACAGGGGGCGACAGCATGGACACCGAAGATGAAAAATCCGATGGGCATAGTTGGAGAAGTGGGATTAAAAAACCCGGAGAGGTTGATGTATAGTCGGATAACACTTATTCCCCATGAATTTTGCAGAAACATGGGGAGAAAAACATATTGACTTACTGAGAATAATTTAGTAAAACTGTTTGAGACACTAAGGGATTTCTAAGGCATCATGGACTGGTTTAGTTTGTCTCCATGATTCAACTTCCTTCTCTGAATATGTAAGTTTGTCTAATTCCTGATGATAGATTTGTAGGAACCAAAATGACAGTTTTTAAGAGTTGTTTCGTTTATGTTTAGACTTAACCACCGTCTTTCATTTACAACTATTTGAGGTTTGGTTGTCATGCCTTTGTGGGATATCTCCAGTGGGAAGATTAGTGAGAAAGTCAGGCGGCCTTTATGCTCTCAATTGCAGATATCATATGATCTAATGTTCAACCACTGATGCCATGCAAAAGCTAAAGCAGTGACAGAATCTCGATTTGCGTTGAATTGCCTGTGATAGTTTGAAGTAACTTTTTCTTACTTGCTCGCCAAGAAGGCATCAATGAGATGAGATGGGTGAAAAGAATGGCATCCATTGCTCCTACCTTTTTCTTCTCAAAAAAATACAGCAAAAGTGGGAATTCAGGCCTTTCAGACCAATCAACTGGCCATCAGCTTTGCATCTGCATATGTCCTTTGTATGCTATTGTTTACCATATCAATCCATGAATAATTTAATCTTCAACAAGAATCAGCTTTTAGAGAGAATACTCTGAGATTATAATCTGTGTAATTAAAAACAAGAAAACAAGAGGTTAAATGGTTTTTTATTTGTTGGAAAAGGTTAGATTGTTTAGATTATCCATTGGACAATCAAGAGGAAAAAGGACAAAGCAATCGCAATCAGCATAAACATACAATGATATGGTGAGCCCACGTGAAGATTTTGGTTTGAAAATTGAATTAATAATAAATAGCCCATAACATAAACGCCACATTCTCTTTCGAAATTTCCAATCTTTCTTCTATTCACTTTCGATCTTTTATTTTACTAAAATCTTGTTCATCCATTTCTTCGTACCATTTTGCTTCTCTTAGTACAAGTGACAGTGGTGGTGTAAATTACACAGCATAACTTTTTATTTTGGGTATAAACAAAAAATGCATTGCAGGCATTACCATTAACAATTATTTTTCATTTTTGGTCACTTTCCATTGATTCAACATTTTTTTATTATCTAACTTTAATAAATTTTCATTTTTGTAATTCATTTTATTTTTTTAGAATTACCTGATTTTTGTGGGGAAAAAACTTGATTTTTTTAAAAAATCATTATATTTTTAATTTCCTTTATTTTTTTTAAATTAATTTTAGTTTAAACTTGATTCGCATTTTCTTTTGCTATTTCAATAGCAAAGCAAAATTATTATCGACAATTATATTTTTTCGGTTCCATCTTTTTCTTAAAATAACATAACGTATTGATATCTTTTCGTTATCACCATTTTCAAGTACCTAAACCTCTTTTGAGGTTTTTTTTTTTTTTTTTATTAGTTATACCTTTGGTCTCTTATTGGGCACTTGCCTCCACAACATAATCATCTTGAATATTTGCTCAGTTCCTTTTACGATGATTTTTATCTTTTGAACCGATTGGTCTTCCACGCTTTAGGCATGGATTACTTTCTTTTGCACTAACAGTTTGCCCTATCGGAACATCAATTCATATTGGAGCATTTTCAGCTGGTATGTGAGATTTTGTAATTCTATTTAGGTCAGTAAATGAATTTGGCAATTGATTGGTGATGTTTTGTAAATGTATGATCATTTGAACTTTTTGTTCATATTGACTTGTGCGAGGATCTAATTGAGATAATGATGATTTATTTTATGTAATTTCTTTTACCAATTGTATTTTCTCTCGCTTAATGTTGGGAATGTTGTTTCATCAAAATGACAATCAACAATCGTGCAGTAAATAATTCTTCAGTTAATGGTTCAACATACTTAATTATAGAAGGAGATTCATAACCAACATATATTCTCAACCTCTTTTGAGCACCCATCTTTGTGCGTTGTGGTAGAGCAATTTGAATATATACCGCACATCCAAAAATACTAAGATGGGAAGTATTTGACTCTTGACCAAAAGCCAATTCTAATGGGGAATATTTATTATTACTTGTTGGCCTAAAACGCACAAGTGTTGCTGCATGCAAAATAGCATATCCCCAAACAATAATAGGGAGTTTTTTTCTCATAAGCAATGGTCTGGCTATTAGTTGGAGGCATTTGATAAACGATTTAGCTAAACCATTTTGTGTGTGAATATGAGCTACAAGATGTTCAACTTTTATGCCAATTAACATACAATAATCATTGAAAACTTGGGACGTAAGCTCACCAGCATTATCAAGATGAATAGTTTCTATAGCATAATCTGAAAATTGTACTCTTAATTGAATTATTTGAGCAAGTAGTCTCGCAAACTCCAGGATGCCAGTCGATAATAAACACACATGTGACCACTTATTAGATACATCTATCAATACCATAAAATATCTAAATGGTCCACATGATGGATGAACGAGGCCACATATATCACCTTGAATACGTTCCAAAAATGTGGGAGATTCAATCCCAACTTCAGTTGGTGACGGTCTAATAATCAATTTACCTTGAGAATAAGCAACACAAGAGAAATCCTTGAATTCAAGAATATTACAATTCTTTAATAGGTGCCCAATTGAATTCTCAATTATTCTTCACATCATAATAGATCTGGGATGACCTAATCGATCATGCCAAATAGTAAAGGTATGTGATTCTACAAACGTTTGATTTGTAGTAACATGTGTCTCAATTCTAACTTTCTTGAATTAACCCTCCTCTAATACGAGTTCCTCTCATAAAATCTTGCAAGGTTTTTTTTTTAATATGGAAGCCAAAAAAGTGAAAGTCATCTCTCACTTTCTTAATCTTGAATTTGTTTTTGTAGATCTTCCCTAGACACTTCATAATCCTTTTAATTTCGTCTTCACCTTTTTTTTAAATACTTTATATCTTGAGTAAAGGTTTCGAGTGTACTCCATTGAATTTTTTCTTGAATTATTTGAAGTGTCTTTTTTTAGATAAAAATACAGCATAAAACGATTACATCAATGAGTCCATATTAAACTGAATTAGGACCATTACAATCAGCAATCAGCAATCAACACACCTTTTAAAGAATCAGGCGGAGCTTCAAATAACTGGGGTATGAAATTTTCAATTGCAACATGTTTAGCCATGTGATCTACAACACCATTTTGATCCCTCAAAATATGACGACTCTTACGTTCCATTTCCTAAGCAGCAATTGATGTAGCGTTTATTTAATTTATATAACATAAAAGTAACAAAATAGTATATAATATAAATAAATAAATATTATAATTTGAAAAAATTCTTATATTCTAATAAGGAAAAAAACAAATAACTTTTGATAGTCTATCTTTCGGATTATTCTTCTCATAGTCATAAGATAGTTAAATAATTTGCTATTCTAAATTTCTATTCTCACTAATAATCGAAGTCCACTCCAAAAATTTGTTTTCTTTTCGTATTGCTCCTATTCCTCAAATAGTTCTATTATGTAGATCAAATTATAATTGAATTTCTTCAATTAAATTTGCAATACTCTTATTAAAATTCGACACCTTTAATGTTGTAGGAATATGGCTTTTCATAAACATTTTAGATGATACATGTTGTACAATACGTTAGCAAAATAACAATAATGTAAAAGATTTAAATCTCAAATAATATATATATAAATTTGAAAAACAAAAAATCGAATAAAACAGGATCGAGGTTGTACTGAAAGTTGAGGCCTGTTTTCACAGTTTTATTAAGACAGATTCGGTCGCTTCTTTGGTGTTGGAGAAACGTTGGTCGACTGTCTCCCAGGATACAACAACAAAATTAACACGGAAGTAACACGGCTGCAGTGATCAACGAATTGTAAACCTAGCCTTCTATCACCGAAAACAAGTTAAAAAAATGCAGGAAATAGTCTCGAAATTTTTTCAGGAAAATTAGAAAAAATTAAAGATACGTATTGTGCTAAAATATTTGTAAGCCTAAACAATTTGAACATTTGGCATCACCCATGTTTTGTGGGTGCACATGCCCTCAACCTTGATAGGTTTAGATTTGCTCCCCCTTTGAGCATGATGAATAACTTTAGTTCAGTCATTCAATAAATTATTAAGTTGGTTCATATATATAAACATATTCCATACTTGATATCTAACTAATGTGGGATCTAAGCTTTTCATTTTCCTCAACATAATTCACAAGTGGTTTACTTTGAGCATCAATTTTTCATTCATCACTCAACCATTTTGAGCATATGATATACTGTTGTAAATGTCTGATGGGGTAGAATATAAAATCATAATAATTGCACCTACATACAAATGATCAATTAAGGGTGCATTTATTTGTCAGTAAAATATTTTTTGTAAAATGTTTTCATTCATTTACAGTGTTTGTTTGCTGGAAAATGAATTCCCAAGAAAACTATTCTCCAAAACACGGGTAAAATCAATGCCTTTTTAGGGAAAATGTCCTACTGATTTTTATCCCGTAAGACATTTTCCCTTCTCTTCCAGACCCTTTTCCTCTTCTTTAAGAAATCATTCTCCCTGCTATTCCCGTCCCTCTCGATCCAGTGCCTGTCGCCAGCCAGCAAGCTTCTCAGCATCAGTGTCAATGTTCATCTTCCTCTCCTGAAGGTAAGAATGAAAAAATAGACATACCTATTATTCAACTTTCGTTCCCATGGATTTCTCTTTTGAAGGTGTTTTTTTTTTTTTTGATTTTCTAGATGATATGTGATTAGAGTATTGAATATTTTATTTTGTTTTTGTTTTCTCTTTTGTTAATTGATGAGGGATATGGTGGGATGAGGGGAAAATGGCTAGAGAAAGTAGACTCAAAGCTTTGTGTTCCAGGCAATTCTCTTTATTCTTCGCTTACATTTATTCAAATAAAGATAATAGTAAGTTTTAAAATTTTATCAGCTTTGCCCAATTTTTTTGAGTTTTTTTAAAGAGATTTTGTATTGTTTAATATTTTGAATTTTTGGGTTTTTGTTCTTTTATTATTATTTTTTGTAGTTGTAAAGTATTCACCAGATCAGATTCAAAAAATAGAAGAATCAGTTAAGATTCGAAGAGCTAGTGAACCTATAGAGCTTTTTAAATTGGTATGCAAAAACACCCACGTCCAATTAACAATGTTCTAGATGTCATGTTTTAGGATTACAATTTATTATGGTGATGAGATCTAAGGTCTCTAATCTTATTGATTCAATATCATCCAATTGTCCCAAGGTGGAAATTATTTATATTCAATTAATAGCAATTAACAGCATAGATAATTTCTTTCATATTCATAATCTACTCGAAGTTAGCTAGCCACTAAATCACAATTTGCAGAACTTTATGGTTCATTTGACTGATTGCATTAAGATGAATGCAACATATTTTTATCAATGAAAGCATATTATGCATTATGATTCTTGATTGAAGAAAGCTTTCGATTTATTGGTTATGATATATTTCTGAAAATAAATTTAAAAAAAAAAAAACCTTTTTTGTTGGTTTCCATTAGTTTTTTATGAGATTATCCTCAAAGATGACAAAAATAACAGCCATAACATCATATTATCATTGTTGTTTAACTACCTGCTTAGTATGTTGTCATTGATTCTGATTGTTTAGCAATGAAAACAGAGATAATGACATCAATTGTGCTCAGCACCCAAGAGGATCAAAAGGGTTGTCAGATCGAGAAAGCTAAGGTTAATTAGTTGCTTTGCTTGTATAGCATCCTAATTGACAAGTCCTTGTTCATATGTCTAATTCTCTGTTTTTGTTTATCTTTGTTTTTTGGAAGATTGAGATTATGGTGGGAAAGGCTAAGAAACTTGGTGCCGTCAATGCAATTGTAACCTCAAAGAAAGCTGCTGATTAGAAGGCATAGATATTAAAGAAAAGCAGTAGCATTGGAAATTCACTACTTGTATAGCATCATGGATGATCTTTCCATGAAGTAGAAGATAGTGGAGCTAAGCCTTTTTGTCTGTGTGTTTTTTTCGTTCTTTATTTTTATTAGTCTTTTATAATCTTGAGTATCAATCTACTGTACGATTTGCATAGAAAGTTTAAAAGGGATGTATTTTGTGAATATCATTTTGAGCACAACTGTCTTGTCATCTCAAATCTTAATACTACACTATGATTTCATGTAAGTAAAATTCATAGAGAAGCAAGCATTGCTATCCTCTTTAACACTTTATAGCATTGCTTTTTCTTAGCACTTTCTATATTAAGCTGTAAAGAAAGAAGAGTTATGGTAGATGATTAATATGTTAACATTGGAGATAATTTTATAAAATATTTTTAGGAAATTAAACAATGAAAAGATTAAAAAAAAAATAATCTAAAATGTATAGTTATTTCATTGAAAATAGTTTTTATAAAATATTTTCAAGAAATCTGTCAACGCTAAAATTTTTTTTATACAGATTCATCCAAACATTAGAAAATATTAACTTTTATAGAAAAATAAATCATATTTTCTTGAAACTATTTTCAATCAAACAAACGGACCTTAAGTGTCAAATTGGATAAAACCACTTATGTCTAAAATTAATTAAAATAAATAATAAAAATATGTCAGTTAAGCACATTATCAAATTCTCCCAGTTAGTCAATACTTGCTCTCAATCATTTCATTCATTTACCAATTAGAGCATTACTACGATCATCCAAACTAGTTCAATCACCACAATCTCAATTCAAACAAATAAATAGGTATTAGTAAAATTCCGATCCTCTCCCTCAAGCTAACACATCGATTCACAAGCATACAATTATCAAATTATCTCATAATTAGGCTCCACAATGTCAATTTATGCACAATTGTTAAGACACAAAAATTAAACAACCATTTGTGTCATTTATTGTTTTCATTATTTTTTCTTTCAATTAAAAAGCTTATCTAGAGTATTACTAAATTTTTTTACGTGAAGAAGATGACATTCCGAGCACCCTATTCTAATTACTCAATTTGTCACTTCTCTAGACGACTACTATCTCTACTCATAGTTGTTAAGATTAGTGGAGCAAATGAATCGCTTAGAGTGTCACTCTATCTTTAGATGCGAACAAATGACAATTCAAGCACCTGACCCTGATTATTCAATCAGTCACAACTCTAAAACTTTACTCATAATCCAAACAATAAGCGAAGTATTTATTGAATTGTTTTTTCAATTTTATTTTTCAAAAATTCTAATTTTTTTTTTTTTCAAATACAAGATAAAATAAAAATTTATTTACCACAAAAAGAATTCATACAAATAAGATGCCTCAACCAATCTAACACAAAATTAACATCATGGAACGTTGAATTTCACATACACGTTTATCTCAACCAAATTTTTATTTTAGTAAGATTTTAGCAAGACACATTCTCTCTCAATTTTTTTTGTTCCCTACTCTTTTTCTTTTTTTTTTCATAACAAAAAAATTTATTTTTTTCAAAATATTTTTAATTTTTTAAATTAATTAATTTTTAGCATGGCATACATGTGGGTTATCACGTGGATACCACATCAATAAAGTTTACATTCATTTTAAGATGTTTTAACAAACAATATAAGTTTAAAGATTAAAAGACGCAAAAAAATTAAATAAATGAATCATATAATTAAAAGTATTCAGTGTGACTTGAGTTCAATTTGCGTTAATTGTGATTGTTGTTTGAGCTTTGCTCTATTATTGTAATTCATTAAAAAAATTTAAATAAATAACTAGATTGGAAGATGAAATAAATTATTATATATATTATAATATAATTTATATAGAAATTTTAAAGTCAATTTTTTTAATATTTAAGTGAAACTACTTGCATGAAACTTCGAAGAGAACAAAAAAAGGAATTATTATCAGAGAGATTTGTCCAACAAATGACACAGCCACTACCCACTATTTTATTTATATGCAAATTCCTTTAATTGTTGCAACAGTTACACAGTTGATTATGACAGTAAAAAAAAAAAAAGAAGAATTATAGGTCGAATGATTGTATGTTTCAAGAATAAAAGCTCCGCCGCATCGTCAAAACCCACAATGGCTGCCTGCTTTTAGATCTCTGAGGTAAACGATTTCCTTGTATGAGAGCCTCCTGCAGCCAAAAATGAAGCTATTGTTACTACATAAAAAGACCTGCAATTTAATATATTTGCATGTACTGAAAGATAAGTATAAGATATAATTAATATCCGAATTTAGGGCAAGGTCGGTGGACATAGGTTAAGTTTTTAATTGTTATATTGTATGTAGTATGTAGTATGCGGCACTCAAAAGCAACCTTTTTCTTTTCACTGAAAACAAGACCACCTAAAAAAGATTATAATACGTTTCAATTATTTGTAAAATGGCAAATCCATATCCATCAAGGAAAGATAGTGCAGAAGCTGATCACTGCAACTTCATCCATGGAAATTGGAAATTAGTGTCCTTTAATAGGTAGGTAAAATGAAACTATCTAAGAAGGGCACTTTTATCTTTCAAAGAAGGTGTGAAGCAAATCTCAGAGGACAGGTCAATATCTATTACCCCAAATTCCCACAAAAATCCGATCTATTTATCTCACCTCCTTTTGTCTCATGCTTGCTACAAAATCTTTTTCCTAGTACTGAGCATTTTCCCAGAAAATTTCATTAAGGAAATAGATTAGACAAGAAGAAAAGAGTAATTTCTAGCTTTCCACATAACATTTATAAAATGAATATAGGCAAGGCATAGGCAGTAAGTTAAAGAGGCAAGGAAAAAACAGTTTTACCTAGAGTGAAAGATTGGTGCCATGAAAAAGTGGGAAGCATTCAATCTGCAAACAGAGAAAAGAAAAGAGAGGCTTGTTTTTTTTTTATTCAACAAGGATCAGTACTCCTACCCTCCTCACTTTCTGATCTTTGGTGGTATACTTGTGGTTGTCCTTGTAGTGGCTGAAATAAAAGCTGTGATTGAAATGGAAGAGTTCCATGAGAAAGATGATGGGGATGATCTTGCTGTTGTGGCTGAATCTGATAAGGGTTATCAAAGCACCCTAAAGCCAAAGAAGGTGACATGGAGGCCACTGGTGTTATCTGATTAAGCCCTGTTGCAGTGACTGAACCAGCCCCTTCAAACCCCCTAGTATCAAACCTCACCATATCTGGCTGCTGTTGATGATGTACCTGCTGCTGTTCATATCCTCCAAGAAAATCTTCTTGTTCCCTTGCTGCTACCACTTGCTGTTGAGGCTCAAAAAACTGCTGCTGCTGCTGTTGTTGTTGTTGTGGTGGTGGTGGTTCTCTTATCACCAACTGGCCCCCATGTGAAAGGGAAGCTGCCGTTGGAATCCCCATCATTGGCATCATGTTATGTTGCATCATGAAAGCAGGGTTGCCAAGATGTTGTTGTGGAAAAAACACAGGCGGTTGTAAAATAGGAAGCAAAGCTTGAGGGCCAATGTAAGTGGAGAGCTCTCTCTTGGCATTGCCAAGATCATAGTGCATTTGTTTAAGCCGGTGTTGTAAGATGGAGATGAGGCCAACGCAACCGTAGACAGGGTCTCGGAGACGAGCCTCGGCTTCGTAGGCTAAAGAGGTGACGGCCTCTTCACGTTGGGAAGGGTTGAGTTCGTTCAAGAGCTTGGCTACGTTGCTGGCACCGAACACTTTGTGGACGCTCTGGAATTTCTGCGGATTGTCTGGCGGAAAATATGGTGCAAAGACGCATTCTTGGGTGCATTTTCGTCGAAGAAACTTGCACGCCGCGCAAGGCGAGTTGGACGATGACATCTTTAGTTATCTCCTGTCTTCTCTTCTAATTAATGAACTGAAATCAACCCCAGATCATCAATATTCCATTTACATGGATTTCGCAACATCTTTAAAACATCAAGAAAGAAGAAAAACCAAGGGATCTACTTCAATATTTTCATCCAAGAACAAAGATTTTTAATACTATCTTACCCTTACCCTTCCATTAATTATCCAAAAACGAAATAAAAACCTTACCTTGCCTTTGCTGAAACTGCCTCAAGAACACCGAAAATGTCAAAAAGAGAAACCAACCCAAGTTGCCTCCTTTTTTTTTTTTTTTCCTCTAATTCTAAGAATAAATTCCAAGATCGAGTCTTTACACCTTCCAGAACTTACAGATGAAAACTTTATTATGTGCAAATCTTCTTCTCTCTAATTTATAAAACTTCTTTTTCACTGTTAAAAACGAAAAAATAAATAAATAAATAAATATATTATTTTCACAGGGCTGACTCTGACCATCAATTTATTGAATGAGAGTCTCTGAGTTACCTCTTTGGCCCTGCATTGTCTGCGTCTATTACCCAAGTTGCCCTCCTTATTTAATAATGCAAACTAGACAAAGTTCCAATGGAGAAATTGGCATCATTTTATTTTTGGTTGAAAAGGGAAACTCCATTTTAGAAATTATTATGATAATATTACACTTAATTTTGGTAAGCCAAATAATTATGTAGTATCAATCTTTTCTTTTCTTTGAGTAATAATTAGTATCAATCTTAATTGCATGAT
Source organism: Kokia cookei (assembly GCA_039519145.1). Classification (NCBI taxonomy): domain Eukaryota; kingdom Viridiplantae; phylum Streptophyta; class Magnoliopsida; order Malvales; family Malvaceae; genus Kokia; species Kokia cookei. Next base: position 16,813,745 of record CM076909.1, read on the forward strand.
AATATTAAATTATTTCATAGAATCTAATGACGGAGTTAAAAAATTATTTTTGAGAGTCAAAATTAAATTATAATGTAATTTTATTATTTTAATATTTTATATTTTTATAATTTTTAAAAGATTAAATTATTTTTTTTATCATTTTTTAGGAGATAAAATGTAATTTTACAATTATTAATTTAAAATCTTATAAATAATAAATGATTTAAATGAAAACTTTTTCATTTTAATAAGGGTCCAAGATCCCTTGCAAGCCTTCTAACTCCGTCACTGAGTTAGTGAATACCATAATAGAAAAGTTTAAAATTAATTAGGTAATTAGTTTTTAAATTAAATTAATTATGTAACTACCAACAATCTCTAAGTTCAATGACAAAAAATTTATGTTATAGACATGCAACCTCATTCTCCTCCCTTATTTATAAAAAAAATCTAGATAATTGAGAAATGTGTTTAGATTATTTTTTAAAATAAATAATTTAAATTTCAAACAAGTATAAAATTAATTTTATTTTTTGGGTAAACTATAAAAATGGTCACTTATGTTTGTTTCAGATTATATTTTAATCATTTATGTTTGAAATGTTACGTTTTAGTCACTTACGTTATCGTTTTGTTACGAAGTGGTCACTTTGTCGTTAAGCTTCATTACCTCCCTAATAGAAATCCTATGTGGCAGTCCAAATAAGTTTTAAATGCAAACTTGGATGTCCAGCTAGGATGAGAATAATTTTTTAATTAAATAAATTTAATTAATTGAAAATTTTAAATTAATTACAATTAAAAAAGAAAAATCCAAGTGGACATCCAAGTTCGCTATCATGTAAGATTGTCGTTAGGGATGTAACGGAGCTTAACGGCAGAGTGACCACTTCGTAAAAAAATGATAGCGTAAGTGACTAAAACGTAACATTTCAAACATAAGTGACTAAAATATAATCTAAAACAAACAAAAATGACTATTTTTATAATTTTTTATTTTTTATCATTCCAATATTAAGAAAGTCAAAGCAAATGACAGTATTATCGAATTGCCAAAGGAGAGCTCTAACAATTTCTCCAAATAAGTTTTAAACTCTTAATTCTTATGTATTGATAGTTTTAGGGTTAAAATGCAAATTCATCACATATTATTGGACAATATTGAAATTTATCACTATATTTTATTTTGATTAATATTTACTATTATAATTTGAGAAATATGATTAAATTTACTACACAACTTTTGTGTTATTGAATTTTACAACCAAAACTTTTAATTTTATTGATTTTTGTCACTAATTTACTAATTAATATTGATTTTGATAATTTGAAAATAAAAATTAACAAGAAAATATTAATTCAAATATTTTTATTACATGTCAATTGAGTTTAGCTCGATTGGTATAGACATTATTGTTAATGCATGAGGACGTGAGTTCAAATGTGTTAAAGTGTATTATCCTCCCATTTATGGGTTGAGGAAGGATCATGAGTAATGTATCCATTTTATTTAACTTAAATATTATCTATTTTAAAATTTACTTTTAGCTTAAAATTTTAAAAATATATATATTATCATATTAAGAATGAGATTGATTCCACAATATTGGGTCGTATCCACAAATCAGATCTCCCGAAATAAAACAAAGACAAAACGGAAATAAATCTAAAAACCTAAGAAAAGAGAAAAACTAAACTAGAATCAAAAGGAAATTCTAAGCTAAGTAATTGGTGTCCATAACATGTGCTAAATGAGCTTATTTATATATTTGAGGTGGCCATCATCCTTAATCTTAAGTTAATTGACGTTCTCGAGCTTTCAGTTGGATTGTGTAAATCAAAACGCCTTTGGCTCGTAATTCTTTCCCTTACAGAGGCGATGTCACGACACACTAGGTCCTGTGTCATGACATTGAGGGTAGTATGCTTATCTTCAGGATGTCTTCTGGGGTATGTCGCAACATCCTCAAGTGACATTGAAGGCAATCTTGGAGTTCCTCTATTTTGCTCTCTATGTTGCAATATTGAATGCTCCGTGTTGCAACGCAACGACCAGTATCGAGTTAGCACGCCTCCTAATAGTCTCCTTCACACTCACAAAGTTCATTAGCTCACCTTTAGGCCTCATTTGGTCCTTAAGGTCAATAAAAGACTCAATTTGCATATTTTATTGAATTTACTAAACTTACTATAACATAATTAAAACTTACTTAAAATGCTTATTTTCAAGCTCCTAAAGTGTGAAAAGTAGTTTAATTTGCTACATCAAATTACGACATATCAATAATATTTGGTCTTTAGCCTTAACATAATAAGGAAATATCTGGTCAGCTCCTATAGAAGGATAAAATGGTGTGTTTAAATAGAAGGGAGAAGATGACTTTACTTCCTTTGGAAGCCTCCTAAGTAAAAGTTTTTGCTTTCGCCGTAGGACTTTGACACGTGTCATTAATTTTAAAGCTACTTTGGTTAATGGCTTACAGTTGTAGGGAAACGTATACCAAAATCCAATATCCTTTCATATCTTTGATTTAACTCACCGTTCAAACTTAACTATCAGGTTAGTACGTAACTTATATCTTACCTAGACAAACTGGGCGTACCCTAGCCAAATGACGTCCTTTACGACTTGGAAACCCTTGACATAATCGCCAATTCCTTCCATCATACACATATTTGTCATGGAATATTATTTAAGTAATTTACCCACACCCAACTCGACAATTCAAAATCATTCACATTTATTCCCAAAGATAAACATAAATCAACCCAAAGATAAACATAAATATGCATATATATAACTTTAAATCTATAATTAAAAATAAATAAGTTAAAAAAACTCCTAAAAAGTAAAATATCAAAAGTCCCAAAATAAATTGTAATTACAACCCAAAACAAATAGTTACTAACAAAGTATATTAATAATCCAAAATCAAAATAATAATAATAAAAATAAAATAATATAATATAAATTTGTAACTAAGCCTCCGAGAACCAAGTCACCTAATTCTTGATTACCTGTAAGGAAACTGTGGAGGTATGAGCTATAAAGCCCAGTGTGTCTCTAAAGTACATACAACTTAATGAATTTATAAATCAACATAACAATTTATATCACAAAAGGGTAACCACAAATCATATTTCATACACAAGCACAATGCAATGCACCCATAGTCCACCACACCAACTCAGTCAAAGGGTTCCCCAGAACCCTTTCTCAACCAACGTCACCAATCGCAGTGTGGTTTTAGTATCAACCTTAAAAAAGAATAATAACCACTTCTTCCACCTTACAATACCACCCCATGAACACATAATGGTACGACCACATGATTATCATATATATATTACCTCAATCTCAATCTTAATTTATATCCCATAAATCACAATCACTGTAGAACATTCACAATAATTACCCGTCACATGCTCAAGGTACATATATATATGCATAACATTATCATCATACACTTTCACAGCTCAATCAATCATACCTTCATTTTTTTATCACAACACATTCATCTCAATATCAACATACCTCAAACAACATGAAATCACATAATCTCAACAACATCACATACATTAAGGTATATTACAGTTAGAAACACACCTCAAGCAAATAGAACTCTAGCGATGAGGAGGTCGTCCGCCACGCATGTACGAGTTCCCAGTCTAACAGAATTAGATCCTACAAATACAACTAAATATTATTACAAACCTAGCCACCACTTAAACACAAAACTAAACTAAACTAACTTACATGTAGCTCTCAGAATTGATGCAGGAACGGGTTGAACAGGTGAAGGAGGTAAGTTGTTCGCCTCAGAATCGTGATCACCTAAATAGGAATATTTTATATTAGTAATCTCCAAATTAGAACTCTAAAATAACTTAAAGTACAAAATTTAAGATAAAACTGCCAAAACGAGACTTTTGGGTTAGAATTTAGCAAAACGGACAGCGAAATCAGACTCAAGATGTCGAAAAATGGAAGGGTAGGATTTTTTGAAAAAAAGTTAACGGTCAACGATCAACGGTCAAAGTCAATGGTCAACGATCAACGGTCGGTTAACGGTCAACGACCAGTCAACAGTCGGTCAATGGTTTGACTTGGTTTGGTTTGGACTTGGTTTAATTGGGTTATTGGGTCAAAAGGGTTTGGGTTATTAGGTTTAAAGGTCTTGGGTTTATAAAGGTTTAAGTCTTAAGTGTTGATGGGTATTAAGGTTTAATTTGGATATAAAGTTTTGGGTTAGGCATGGGTGTAAGGGTTGAGATTTGGGCTTAACTCTATACAACCCACTTACAACTTATAACATAAGGAAATTTAAGGTTTTCCCACCCTCTTTGCCAGTGGCACCAAAATCCCATCGAAATTACCACGCACGGTTTTGATTTGGCCCCTCCACACAATAACAAACCACAAACAAAAAGGTAACGCCAACCCACATTTACCTACGCTACCAACAATGAAGAACGATTGAGAAGAGCGACGAACCACTAGAAAACCGAATGGTCAAGGCCGTTCCTCACCATCGACGGTGGTAATGAGAGGTTTGAAAGTGTGGGTTAAAACGTGAGATGACAAGGAGTGTTTTGATAATGGCAGTGAAAGACACGAACGGCGGCACGAATATGGTCGGAGATAAGTCAGAAAAAAAGAAAGAAATGAGAAAGGCTTTAGGAGAGAAAAACAAATCGGTAGCAATAACAAATGAAAAAGGAAGATTTTCAAAAAGAAGGAGTTAAGGTGCTTAAATACCCAAGCAATTTGGGTTATTTCCCTAGGGGTCCTTAGAGTATGCTAGGGTTTCAAAATTAACCATAAATTTTGCATTTACCTCACTTTAAACCAAAAAATTATGGAGTGTTACAACTCTACCCCCTTAAAAGGAAATTTCATCCTCGAAATTTACTTAAGCAATGATTTGAAACGGTTTCTCCTCAAAACTCAAGTCAGGATGAACCTTGATCTCCTCAATAGGCACAATATGAGACAGTTCGAACAATAACGTCTCAACATGGAGACATGGAAGACATTATGAATCCGCTCAAGCTTAGGCGGTAACTCAAGCTGGTAAGAATCAACTGGTCCCACTCGACAAAGTACACGATAAAGTCCGATAAAACGAGAACTTAACTTACCTTTCTGTCCAAACCTAAGCACTTTCTTCCAAGGAGACACTTTTAAGAAAACCTTATCACCCACACTGTACTTAATATCTCAACGCTTCAAATCGGCATAAGACTTCTGCCTGTCAGATGTAGCCTTAAGTCTTTGACGAATCAACTTAACAGCCTCTTCAGACTCGTGAACAAGATCTAGTCCTAACAACCGATGCTCCGTCAACTCAGTCCAACCGATAAGGGTACGACACTTACACCCATACAAAGTCTCATAATGAGCCATCTTAATACTGGTTTGATAATTGTTATTGCAAGCGAACTCAGCCAGTGGTAAAAAATCCTCTCAACTTCCTTGATACTCAATCACAAAACCCCTCAACATGTCCTCCAAGACCTGAATCACCCGCTCGGATTGACCATCAGTCTACGGATGGTAAGCAGTACTGAAGTTTAATCGAGCACCCAAAGCACGGTGCAAGGATTCCCAAAATCTCAAAGTAAACCTCCGATCTCGATTAGAGAATAGATAACGGTACCCCATAAAGACGAACTATCTCCGAGATGTAGAGTCGAGCTAACTTACTCAAAGGATAATCGACCCTCACTGGAATAAAATGTGCAGACTTAGTGAGTCGATCCACAAACATCCACACAGAGTCTTTCTTGGACGGTGTTAGGGCAAACCACTCACAAAATCCATAGTCACCTTTTTCCATTTCCACTGAGGAATCTCAATCGGTTGTAGTAACCCCGAGGAATACTGATACTCTGCCTTAACTTTCTGATAAGTCAGACACTTCAACACAAAATCTACAACATCCCTCTTCAAACCCTTCCACCAATACTTGTCACGAAGATTCTTATACATCTTATCTCCGTCAAGATGCATGGAATAATGGCTATCATGTGCCTCACGGAGAATAGTCTGCTTAATCTCAGAATCTCTCAGAACACAGTATCGACCACGGAAGCATAATAAACCATTCTGATCCACAGAGAAGTTCGCAGACATACCTTCCTTTACCTCCCTTATACGGTGCTCTAGATAAGGATCATTAGCTTGGTCAGCCTTAATCTCCGAGAGTAAAGTGAGAATAACTAGGAGTTTAGCCAAAAGACTACCATCCTCAAACAAACTCATCCTGGTAAACAATGCCCACAACTCAGCCACAGTACTACGACTTAAGGGGTTGGCAACCACATTAGCCTTACCAAGGTGATACTCAATCTCACACACATAGTCCTTAAGTAGCTCCAACCAACGACATTGCCTCAAGGTAAGCTCCTTCTGAGTAAGAAAATACTTCAAGCTCTTATGATCAGTGAAGATATAACACTTCTCCCCATAGAGATAGTATCTCTAAATTTTAAGAGCGAAGATTATCGCAGCAAGCTCGAGGTCATGAGTAGGGTAATTAATCTCATGCGGTTTCAACTGTCGAGAGGCATAAGTCACAACTTTTCTCTCTTACATTAGCACATATCCCAATCCAGTGTAAGAAGCATCACTGTAGACAGTATAAGCTTTCCCAAGCTCAGGTTGGATTAGAACTGGTGCTTGAGTTAATACAGACTTCAGTTTCTTAAAACTAGCCTCTTGAGCCTCGATCCAAACAAATGGAACATTCTTCCTCAATAGCTCAGTCAACGGAACTGCAATAATCGAGAAACCCTCAACAAACCTTCGATAATAGCCAGCTAAACCCAAGAAGTTACGAATCTCAAAAACATTTTTAGGTTGCTTTCAGCCCATAATATCTTCAATCTCTTTTGGATCTACACGAATACCCTCAGTAGAAACTATATGACCCAAAAACATCACCTCAGATAGCCAAAATTCACACTTGCTGAACTTAGCATAAAGTTGCTTCTCTCTTAACGTTTGCAGTACAACTCTCAGATGTTCCTCATGTTCAGCCTCAGACTTAGAATATACTAGAATGTCATTTATAAACACCATCACAAATTGATCTAAGAAAGGTTGAAACACCCTATTCATCATATCCATAAAAGTAGTAGGGGCATTAGTTAATCCAAAGGGCATTACCAAGAACTCTTAGTACCCATAACGAGCTCAGAAAGCTATCTTGAACACATCTGAATCTTTCACCTTAAGCTAATAGTATCTAGACCTCAAGTCAATCTTAAAAAACACAATAGCTCATCGAAACTGATCGAATAGGTCATCAATACGAGGCAAGGGGTACTTATTCTTAATCGTTAGCTTATTCAACTTCCGATAGTCAATGCACAACCGAAGTGTTCCATCCTTCTTCTTCACAAACAAAACTAGAGCTCTCTAAGGTGAAGCACTTGGTCGAATAAAACCCCTATCCAATAGCTCTTGCAACTATACCTTCAACTCTTTGAGTTTCTTAGGTGTCATTCTATACGGTGCTATAGACACAAGAGTTGTGCTAGGATAGACTTCTATGCCAAACTCAACCTCATCACGCTTAGGTGGCACCCAAGCAATTCTTCCGAAAACACATCGGGAAAGCCCTTCACCACTCGAATTTTATCAACCTTGGAATCAGATCACCTTGGATCTAGAATGTAAGCCAAATAAGTCATGGATCCCTTTTTAATTAACTTTTCGGCTTTAAGGGCTGAGACCACATTGGACAAAAACCCTTTACGTTCACCAACTAGGGTTATCTGTCGATCATCAGAAGTTCTCAAAGTTGCCCTTTTCTTCTCATAATCCAGTTTAACTCGGTGCTTAGAAAGCCAATCCATACCCAGTAAAAGATTTCCCCTTGAACAGCTAAAGGACAGTTACGGTATATTCTAGTAACCTCTACAGAGTTACTCATAGAACTTTGAACAGTTACCACAGACTCAACATTTTCAGCAATAATCTTAAGACCCCAAGGCACAGCACTAGTCACATAAGAATATGTCGAACCATTATCGAGTAAAACAAAATAAGGAATAGAATGAACAGAGAAAGTACCTGCTATGACGTCAAGCTCATCACGATCATCATGCCTCCTAGTAGCATATACCAACCCAAGCTGTCTCACCCTAGATCTAGAAGCTCCACCACTTTAAACCGGCCTACCTCTAGTAGCTGAACCCAAAGCAATCGGTTTAACCTGCCTTCTACCCCTAGAAGGAGCCTGAACCGAAGCTTGAGACTGACTCTGTACAAACGATCTAGCAGGAGAATGAGGACAATCTCTAAAGAAGTGCTCCTAAGAACCATAATCTAAAACAAACCCTTATATTTCTCCAACACTCGCCCCCATATATTTTATTACAGGAAGAACATAAATACATGGGACAAGGTCCAGTAGAACCACCAACACTACCCACTAGAGCTGTCGAAATCGCAGGCCTCATTCTTTGATAACTAGGCTGAGTTGTCTCATCTCTAGTTCTTTTAACAGAAAATCCTCTCGTAATTGGCTGAGCTAATGGACCTGCTGGGTTCTTACTACGTTCCTTATCCTGAACTCTTTGAGCTTTAGTACGTGCCTCCAAACTCTCTGCAGACCTAGCTCGACTAACCAGGTCACTAAATACTCTGTTATGATGCATGTTGACCCCAACCTGAAGTGAGAGTCGTAGTCCCTTCCTAAACCAATCACATTTTTTTGTCGTTGGTTACCAACCCAAATGCATAGCGGACCAACCTCAAGAACTCTATCTCATAATCGTTAACAGACATGACCCCGTCTCAAGTTCATAAAGTCGTCCCTACACTTATCGAGAAACTCCTTACCCACGTAACGATCTTGGAAGGCCTCTTTGAAATAATCCCATGTAATATGACCAGCAAGAGTAGACTCTTCCACAGTGTCCCACCAATTTTGGGCCTCAACCCTTAGTAAAGAGACAACAGCTCTGACGTTCTGTCCAGCAGGGTAATTCATCTCTACAAACAATCTCTGTAAATCCTTCAGTCAGTAATCAGTAACTGAAGGATCTGTACCAGTCCTACCCTCAAACACCTTCGTCCCAGCAGCAATAAAATCAAAAGAAATGGGCCTCCTCGGACTCTCAAACTGAACCCCAATGGATCTACGAAGCAATCTCAATAACTCTCGATTAACCGTGGCACTGTCCAACTCCACGGTCTCACTATCCTCAATATCGGACACATCTTCAATAGGAGCCTCCTCAGCAAGTAAGTTTCCTCCAACAGTTGGCTGACCCTCAACACTCATGGGCAGCCCATCCTCAGTAACATGAGGTAACTTATCCATATTCGCCTCAAGCTCGAACCCAGGAGTAGAGTCGTTAACGGCCTTAGCAGTACGGCCTCGGCCTCGACCTCGACCTTAGTCGCGACTAGTCGTAAGTTTAGCACTCTTACATGGTGGCATATTATCTATCTACATCAATTAAGAATACTAAAGTAAGAATCGCTGAAGGCTTAGAATAAATCGCATATATTTATATATCTATATGTAACATAAATTATTATAACTCATCGATTCAATTTTTTAAAACCCTCATTTAACCTCAAAAAAATTCAAAACCAAGCCTAAAGAGCCTCACAATCCGTGGGTTAAACCTGGCTCTGATACCACTAAATGTAAACCCCCTATACTCGACCCAAAAGATATGACCGGATCTAGAAGATTATTTAAGTAATTTACCCACATCCAACTCGACAATCCAAAATCATTCATATTCATTCCCAAAGATAAACATATATATATATATATATATATATATATATATATATATATAATTTTAAATCTATAATTAAAAATAAAATAAGTTAATAAAACTCCCAAAAAGTAAAATATCAAAAGTCCCAAAATAAATTGTATTTATAACCCAAAACGAATCGTTACTAACAAAGTATATTAATAACCCAAAATAATAATAATAATAATAATAATAATATAAATTTGTAACTAAGCCTCAGGGAACCAAGTCACCTAATTCTTGATTACCTGTAAGGAAACTATGGAGGTATGAGCTATAAAGACCAGTGTGTCTCTAAAGTACATACAACCTAATGTATTTATAAATCAACATAACAATTTATATCACAAAAGGGTAACCATAAATCATATTTCATACACAAGCACAATGCAATGCACCCATACTCCATCACACCAATTCAATGAAACGGTTCTCCAGAACCCTTTCCCAACCAACGTTAGTGTGGTTTTAGTATCAACCTTAAAAAGGAATAATAACCACTTCTTCCACCTTACAATCCCACCCCATGAACACATAATGGTATGACCACATGATTATCATATATATATTTTGCCTCAATCACAATATCAATTTATATCCCATAAATCACAATCACTGTAGAATATTCACAATAATTACCCGTCACATGCTCAAGGTACATATATATATATATATATATATATATATATATATATATATATATATATATATATATATATGCATAACATTATCATCATACACTTTCATAGCTCAATCAATCATAACTTCATTTTTTTATCACAACATAGTCATCTCAATATCAATATACCTCGAACAACATGAAATCACATAATCTCAACAACATCACATACATTAAGGTATATTATAGTTAGAAACACACCTCAAGCAAATAGAACTCTAACGACGAGGAGGTCATCCAGCTCGCACTGTACGACTTCCCGGTCTAACGGAATTAGATCCTACAAAAACAATTAAATATTATTACAAACCTAGCTACCACTTAAACACAAAACTAAACTAAAGTAACTTACGTGTAGCTTTTGGAATCGATGCAGGAACGGGTTTAACAGGTGGAGGAGATAATCCATCCGCCTCAGAATTGTGATCACCTAAACACGAATGTTTTATATTAGTAATCCCCAAATTAGAACTCTAAAATAACTTAAAGTACAAAATTTAAGATAAAATTGTCAAAATGAGACTTTCGAGTTAGAATTTGGAAAATAGACAATGGAATCGAATTCAAGACGTCGAAAAATGGTAGGGTAGGGTTTTTTGAAAAAAAGTCAACGGTCAAAGTCAATAGTCATCGATCAGCGGCCAAAATCAACGATCAACGGTCAGTCAACGATTAACGGTCGATCAACGGCTAGTCAACAGTCGGTCAACGACCGATAAACGGTTTGACTTGGTTTGGTTTGGACTATTGGGTTAAAAGGGTTTGGGTTATTAGGTTTAAAGGTCTTGGGTTTATAAAGGTTTAAGTCTTAAGTGTTGATAGGTATTAAGGTTTAATTTGGATATAAGGTTTTGGGTTAGGCATGGGTGTAAGGGTTGAGATTTGGGCTTAACTCTAGACAGCCCACTTACAACTTATACCATAAGGAAATTTTAAGGTTTTCCCATCCTCTTTACCGGCAGCACCAAAACCCCACTAAAACCACAACGCACGGCCTTGATTTGGCCCTTCCACACAACAACAAACCATAAACAAAAAGCTAACACCAACCCCCACTTACCTACGCTACCAACAATGAAGAACTATGGAGAAGAGCGACGAACCACTAGAAAATCGAACAGTTAAGGCTGTTCCTCACCATCGACGGTGGCAATAAGAGGTTTGAAAGTGTGGGTTAAAACGTGAGATGACAAGGAGTGTTTTGATAATGGCGGTGCAAGACACGAACGGCGGCACGGATATGGTCGGAGATAAGTCAGAAAAAAAAGAAAGAAATGAGAGAGGCTTTAAGAGAGAAAAACAAATTGGCAGCAATAACAAATGAAAAAGGAAGAGTTTCAAAAAGGGTGAGTTAAGGTGCTTAAATACCAAAGCAATTTGGGTTATTTTCCTAGGGGTCCCTAGAGTATACTAGGGTTTCACAATTAACCATAAAATTTGTATTTACCTCACTTTGAACCCAAAAATTCTAGAGTGTTACATATTTTTCATGGAATATTTTTTACCCTTGAATTCTACCACTGCCTTCGCGCCCTACTAATGTGTCGAAGCGCCAATTGGGCGATTAGGATCATACCGACCCGATTTCTTTGACCTATATGCCCAGACTCAAAACCCGCCAAGTTTGGGTGTTATAGAAAATTTAAAAAAAAAACAAGTGGGAGATGGAACGAGTAAATTGATAGATATGATGGATAGATGGATAAGTGTCCAATTGGACCTTTGGGGATATAAACCCTAATAAACTCAATTAATGGATCTAATAAACCTTCCAAAATTTTTTTTTTGGCAAATTGAAGGATGAAGAATGAATTCCCATGACTTCTTGAAGAAAATCGAGAAGAAAACTACTTCTAAAAATCATAAGAAATAAATCTTACACAAAAAACTAACCCCCAAAGTTGAAAACTTTATTAATAAAAACAATTGTCTTTCTAATGAACAATGAATATATAGGCTAATTAATTACATCCAAATAAAACTTTAAAGTATAATGAAATTTTAATTAATCTAAACAAGAAGTAGTTTTGAACCCAATGAGTGGCTCCAGTGGAAAAGAGGATGATGTTTATCCTAGGAGACCCGGGTTCGAGCACTTGTGTGTGCAAGGTGTCTGTACGTTGTCGAAGGACTTAAGAAAGTATGAACAAATACTACCATATAATCACACCAGTATATTCAAAAAAAATAATAATAAGAAGTAGTTTTAAAATAAACTTTATTGTTTGACTAAGAAACATAAAATTTTTAAACAACTTAAAATACCTGAACAATATAACAAATTCAGAATAAATAAATAAAATAATAATAAATATAATATTGAGCTGATATATAATAAAAATTAAGCCCAAAGTTCGAATCTAATATAATGTAAACTCGAATTTAAAGCTCAAAACTCATAATTTTCGTAATAATTCCGTCCAAAAATTATGCTCACGCATTATTCATTAAAACAGTCATAACTTGAGCTCTTGAACTCGGAATTGAGTTAATCAAAGTGCATTGCGAAGCTAAGAGATAGATTTTTGAATACTATGAAGACATTTCAACCTAGAAATACTTGGATCGCATCCAAAAAGGCATCTTAAGTTAACTGATTTTTCAAACTTGAAAATTATCAGCTTCGGTGAATGATATTTAATGAATTTCACTTTATCCATGCATGTATCGATAACATTATGCTAAAAACTAAAAAAAACGAAAAATAATTAAAAAAAAAAAATACACATATGGTTAATAAAAAAGAACTAAATACTAAACTTATCTTCTTCATTTAAGTAAATTTAACCATATGTTCAGCATTTACTTCTTTTCTATTAACCATATGTTTAATTATTTTTTTAAAATTAATTTTTTTCTTGTTTTATTTAGTTTGTTTTTCACCTAATGTTAGACTAGATGATTAGGAGAAAAAAATTTGTCAAATTTTTTTGACTAGTTTAATAATTTATTAATTGTGTTAACATCAAGTACGATAATAAATCACATATTGATAAATTAGGTATTACATTGAACATTTTATAGAAGTACAAGTACCAAAAATGACATTATTCCATAAAATTATTATTTAACGTAAATAAAAATTTAATATGAAATACAATTAATTATTATACATATATTAGAAATTTCATTACAAGCGTATGCATATGAAAACCACGTATTTAGAACACATTAATACATTTATAAATAACATACAATAAAAATTAAATGTAAAATTTGAAACTAATAATAATAATAACACAAACAATACGTATCAAATGTTACTTTAGTTGAAATAGTAAAATTGGGAGAGCGTATGTTTGGTGTTTAATGAATATTTTTTAAATTATAAAAAGAAGAAATATCATTAAATTAATATTTATTGTTTTGTTAATATAAGAGTATCTTGAAAATTTAATAATTGAGTTGGGATCTGATTACGAGTGACACCAACTTAATCAAAATTTTTTTATAAATAGTAAGTATAGATATATAACTAATGGAGGTTATAAATTATGTATACTAAAATAAAATTGTATAAATATTATTAAAATGAAATTTTTATTAAGTGATAAATTTTAAGTTTTATTAATTCAATTGATATGGATTCAAATTTCATCGTACACGTAATTTTATTTTTATTTATTTTCATTAAAATAAAAATTTAAATATTTTAAAGTAATTTAATTTAATTATGGAATAACATTTTATAATCGAATTGACGCGATATGGGCTTTATAGATCTTTTCATCGTCAGATTTTAGGTATATTAGACTAAAAAATACCCCGATTTTGGCCCAGATTATTAAAACCCTAATCCCTAACCATGCTCAAAACCCTCATTTCACTCACACCAGTCAACAGCACAAACTCTGGAAAGGTCCATTACAGTTTCCGACCAAATGTTCAGGTTGTGGCGCGGCCTGAAAACGGTGGTCCAAACATCACCGGCAAATACCCACCATTACCACACCATCCAAGCCATCCCACGAGAATGCACCGGCAGCCGTATCTCGAGCCGTGATAGAGCCCAAGGTAGAATCCCCGCCGTGGTTTTCTCTCAAGGCTTGCTCGAGAAAAACCCAAGCAACCGTTCCCCGTCCAGGAAACAAATTCTCACTACCGAAAGAAAGCAGATTCGATCCATTATCAAGTCTGTTCAACTCCCTTTCTTTTGTTCCACTAGGTTCCAGCTTCAGATCCGGGCCGGTTCTGGCTCTTCTGTCTTACTTGAATCCGGGACGGTTTTACCCATCAAGGCAAGTTTTTTACTTTTCCCCGCTCTTTTTTTTGTTTATTAGTAGCTTCTATTGTTACCCTAGTTAAAATTTTCTTGTTTGGGTTGCTTTTATAGATTCATAGGGACGAGGAGAGTGGTAAAATATTGAATTTGGTGTTTGTTTGGGCGGATGAAGGCACTGAGTTGAAGGTTGATGTGCCTGTTGTTTTCAAAGGATTAGAGGATTGTCCTGGTCTTAAGAAAGGTATGCAATTTAGTGCTATTGTCCCCATTTGATCTTCTCATTGATGTTATTTTTGTGCAAGATTTAAATTTTACTATATGATAGGCAACTTGCTTGTTCATTGCTTCTTTTAGATGAAAAATGTTATCTATGCTAACTATCTGAAATAGTTGGGTAAAGGAAGTAATTAGAGACTTATGTCTTGTGATTATACTTGGTTTAGCAATTCACTAGTGTTGATAACACCAGCTATCATAATAAAACACATATTGATAGTTCAGGTACCATACTTGACATTTTCAAAGTATAGGTATCACATTGGATATTTTATGAAAGTACAGGTACCATAAGAAAACACATATTGATAGTTCAGATACCACATTGGACATTTTCAAAGTACATGTACTACATTGAATATTTTATGGAAGTACAAGTACCAAATGTGACATTATCCCATATATTAATATGATATTGGAACTTCCGGGGTTTATAGATCACATTTTATAATGATCTGTTATGGATAATAAGATTAGATGCTACAATTTGTTATTTAGTTTTATGTCATCAGATTTTGTTAAAATTATACATTAATGTTTTCTCCATTAGTTCTTTACAACTTAAATGAGTTCGGATGTCTTTAACGTTACCAATACTTGGAGCTCTGCTCCTTGTTGTCCACTTACTCTCTTGCCATGTTATGCCAATCTTAATTGTATTTCCTCACTTCTTATATTATCAATTACCCTAAATGATGTTAACTTACCAAATGTTTTGTTGTAAGTGATAACGCACAAGAACCTGAGCAGACATATGGCCTTTCCTTGCCTATTTTTCATTGCATTTTCTTGTACGGAACTAGCATGTAAATCAGACTAACACAATCGCCAGCTTTCGTGTTGCTAATGGAGAAACTGTGTGATGATACGTCTTATTATTAGTATTCCCCTTTTCGTTTATTTATTGTCATTTGACAAATGATACATTGATGCTGTACCAGGTGGCTACTTTAAAATGATAAGAAGCAGTCTAAAGTTTGAATGCCCCGCAGAACACATTCCTCAAAAAATCGAGGTGGATGTGAGCAAATTGGACATAGATGATAGAGTGTTAATGCATGATATCGAGGTTCATCCATCCATGAAGCTTCTAACCAAAAATGAAAGCATGCCTATATGTAAGATTGCGCCGACTTATATTGAAAATCCCGAGCCCATGAAGGTATAGCTAAAGAAGCGTGAGTTGAAACTAGTGCTGCATAAAAAAAAAGAATAGCAAGAATGATTCCGATATATCTTGATTCCAAGAGACGTGGCATTTAACATTTAAGAATGAATTTCGAATGGAGCTTTGTGTCTTTGGCTGTTTCAAACCATGTTTCAAAGTAAACGGTAAGAGGAGTTGGTTCCTGCGAAATGGTCAGTCTATTTATTGTAGGTAGTTGTGCTTTTTTTTTTTGGCAACTGGTTTAGATGAAGTACAAATTCAGATACTGAAATTTTTGTTCACTTCACATTTCTTCAATGATTTTTATTGTTCTAGATACTGAAAATTTGGCATACTGAAATTATGGTAGTAGTACGCTAATTTTTAGTACTGAAATGGATTGATCAACTACTAATAAACAAAATTTGCTTTTATTTATTTATTTATTTGAACATGAAACATCTCTAACATATGTTAATGCACAGATACTTTTTCGGAAAAGGGTTTATTGATATAAATATTACAAACAGGTTGGATTTACAAAATTTTAATTTTTTGCTGTGATATAAAATTGGATTTTTTCAACAAGTTCTTGAGTTCCCGCATAGCATTCCAAGTTATACGACCCCGGCTGGTACATATTCAAGGCAATTGGCTGTACGAACTCAGTTTCCAATGAAAGAGGTTGTCATATTAACCATTCAGAATTCATATTACAGAGTGGATGTATCTATAACTGTAACATATGTAGGAACATCTGTAAAATTTGGTAACGGATGATGTGACAAGTATGAGCCTCATCTCTAAAGAGAATTATAGAATATAACCAAATACAATGGTCCTTACACTTGCACAGTTCCAACAGTAACTCAAGATCACCACAAATTGAGCTTGGATATGATAGCTAAAGAAATAACACTAGTGGAAGCAATTCCTAGAGTTCTAGTTCCGGTGTTAATTGCGGGTATTCGTTCCCTGTATAAATACCAAGTATCATATGCAAAGGCATGGAAAGAAAAGTAAAAGGCGTTGACGAAGATGTTTAGAGATTGGGATGACACATATAGAAAATTGTTAAAGTTGTTGGCGACATTGTAATAACGGGTATCAGGCACGAGCACCATATTTGAGTTGGAGACTTTGCCTACGTATAATGGCAACCGATTAGCACGAGGAAAGAGAATTTTTATTTATGTCTTTTGGACATTCAAATATTACATTGAAGGGTTTTTGTATTGTAAACCCATTGTCCAAATTGATGGTACGTGGCTATATAGGAAATACAAGCAAATTCTTCTCCTAGTGGCATCACAAGATGGGGATTGAAATGTTGTCCCACTAGCCTTTGCCATTGCCGAGGGTGAAACAACTGAGGCATGAAATTTTTTTCTAAGTAATTTAAGACGATAAGTTGTGAAGGACAACGCATGCCTCATATTTGATAGAGCCCTCAATATACTTGATGTTGTGGAACATGAAGAGAATGGATGGACTCCTCCACATGCTTACCATGTTTTTTGCATTTGACATATCAGAGCAAACTTTATGAAGGAGTTCAAGAACAAGGATTGACGTAAGGATGTTGTTAATGCTGATATTATTTATTTATTATGTTTTGAGGTGTAGTTGAGATGTGGTTTAAGTTTTAGCTAACAACACATTTATTTATTCGTGTAACAGGATTCAAACTTGTTAGACCTCGATTTCAGGAGAGGTATGCAACTTTATGCTCATATGATGATAGAATCAGATCATAGTTGGCTCAAATGGAGGTTGAGCAATGGGCTCAATGTTTCGATGGAGGCCACATGACCACAAACCTTGCCGAGGATACTAACTCCATTTTGAAGGGGACACGTCATTTTCCTATAAATAGTGTGGTGAAAGAGACTTACTACAGAATGGGTACTCTTTTTACTGAAATGAGGAAGCAATTTGAGGCAATGATTAACGGTGGCCACACATGATGTAAAACATTTATCGATTCTATGGAGAAAAATCAGAATAAGTCAAGCTCGATGTTGGTGCATGGATTCACTCAGATGGATCAAACTTTCACAGTTGCTGAAATGGTTAATCCGCATGAGAGAGTCGTTACGGGAACATACCTCATACATCTGCATCAAAGATGATGTTATTTTGGGAGGTTTCAAGCTCTCCAATTCTCGTGTGCACATGCAATTGCAACAGTTGCTTGTTGTTGCTCTGATTCAATGAACTATGTCGATGAGATTTATAAGTTAGAGACAATCCTCAAAATATTTACAAGTAATTTAAATGTGTTTTTTAATGTATGGATGATTGAGGTTGCAACTTAATATATTCCAACAATGACAATTCAACTCATTAATCACCTTAATATATAGAAATATTAACAATATGCTAAAATAATTAATCACATAACAATTAACTGAAGTAAAAAGTAAAATGAAAATAAATTACATCTTAAAATTAAAATGTAAAAAATAAAATGTTCAAGATAAACCAATAAAAACTTAAAACACTTGAAAAAATAGAATGAAAAATAAAATTTTAATATATTCACAAATTAAAGTGCATATTGGACAAAAAAAAAATCACAACTCCTGCCTATGCTGGTCCTTGATGCCCAAATTCCGATGCCAAATGTTGTGCCTCCTTCCAGTTGCCTCTCTCTCTCTAACGATGCTTGTAATAAAATAGATATATTAATTGTTTTCAATTTTTTTAAATAAATAAAGAAAACCTTCTTAATATAAAATTTAAAAAAAATCATTTTTTTTCATGCAAAAAAGTTTAAGTTACAAGATTTTACCAATTGATCAATGCGTGACGAAATATGTCTACCTTTAGATATCAACAAATTTCCTTCACTGGTCATTGTTACAGAATCTATAATTTATCTCCAATTAGTAAACATTTAAATTGACAAAAAATTTAAATATGAACCCAACAAGTGGTTCCAGTGGAAAAGAGGTTGTTGTTCATCCTAGGGGTCCCGAGTTCGAGCGCCTGTGTGTGCAAGATGTGTGTGCGTTGTCAAAGGGTTAAGAAAGTATGAACATATACTACCATGTAATCACACCAGTGTATTCAAAAAAAAAATTGTCAAGGGGGGGGGAGGGAGGACATGAAATTATTATATTGACAAGTACCGCCATGCGAGCCAACCGGGCCCATTGAAGTTGCTTAGTTGGAACGTCCGGGGCTTGGGTAACTCCAAGATGGTTCGCTTACTTTGGCATTCACTGAAGAAAATAAACCCCTCTGTAATTTTTTTGGTGGAAACAAAATTACAGAGTTCACAGATGGATAAGGTTCGTAGATCCTGTGGTTTTTTGAATTGGATCGATGTTAAAGCTGATGGGACTAGAGGTGGTCTTTCGTTTGGTTGGAAGCAAGATTGTGTTGTGTTTTTAAGGTCTTTTTCAAACTCTCATATTAACATTTTGATACAAGATGATTCTGATGGGCATTATTGGAGATGTTCGGGGTTTTATGGTGCCTCACAAGAAAATAGAATAAGAGAGTCTTGGCAATTATTGAGGCAACTTAATGATTTACCCTCGGTTTCGTGGCTAGTAATTGGAGACTTCAATAAGATACTATTCTCATTTGAAAAATAATGTGGGCATTTACGGTGTGACCGACAGATGTGAGCTTTTGTTAATGTGTTGAATGATTGTGCACTCGAAGATTTGGGTTTTGAAGGGACGTGTTACACTTGGGAGAAAGGTCGTTTTGCGAGTAATAATATTAGAGAACGTCTTGATAGCGGGGTTACCACTGATTCTTGGTCTCAACTTTTCCCTTGCTATCATGTTTTTCATCATTCATATACTTTTTCGGACCATTATCCGGTGGTTGTTGATACAGGTAATGGTTTTCGGGGAGGTAGGAGGCAACATCTTCGTTTGAGGCTGCATCGTTAATGGAGGAGTCATGTGAATGTGAGGTGGCATGGTTATGGGGCATTTTGGTAAGTTCTCTTCTTATTAGATTGGCACATATTAATAAGGGTTTGGCATTGTGGTTTAAGAAAATTCAACGTGCGAAACATAGTTCCCTTTCCTCTCTTCGAGAAAAATTAGACCAGCTTGTTGCGTCTACTCCTTCTGATGATGTGTTAAATGAAATGGAAGAGGTTCGGTTAGCTATGAATAACGAGATGGATAAAGAGGAAACATACTGAGAGCAACGAACGAGGGCCAATTGGCTATAATTTGGCAATTGCAACTCCTCTTTTTTTCATCATTTTGTAACACAAAGGAGAAGGATGAACAGAGTTTCGAAGTTGGAGGATAGCAAGGGTCGAGTTGTAGAAAGTGATGCTGAGATTGCATTAATAGCTAAAGAGTATTTTGAGGAGTTATTTCCATACAAGGTGTGTCGTGAGTTGAGGAGGTTCTTACTATAAATAATGTGATAGCTACGTAATTTGTTTTAAAAATAATAAAACTTATTATAATTTGTTTTAAAAATAATGTGAGCTTTTGTTAATTTGAGTTTGGGTAATTACCTACGTAAGAACTCTAATTCTCACCCTCCTAAAAATGAGAAAGTATATTTAAATTGCTCCAATTACTATAAATTCAATTAGACCCATCAATTACAATAATTATCTTAAGATGCAACTTTTCTGTAATTAGAAGCAATTATACCCAAAGCAATTAATATGAGACTTTTCAATCAATACCTTAAACAAAAAAATAAGTCAATTATTTTATAAACAATTAATAATAAATATTCTATAATATGTCAATATACCAATATTTTCCCTTTAATATAAAAAACAAACTCAAATTTTAAACAAATTTAACAATTATAATTGTTAATATATCAACCTTTTAAGAAAATAATATACCAAAATATAACAATATAGTAAGATACTAACATCTAAAATTATATATATATATATATATATATATATATATATATCAAACAATAAACATACAACTAATCTCTAAATTTCACATTTATCAACTAAAAAAATTAAAACAAATAACTTACTTGTTAATGATGGATTTGTAGAGAATTTGTTACAAATATTTTGTGTTGGAAAGAGAATGAGAGAAGAAAAATATTAAAAAAAAAAAAAAACCTGTTTCACCCTTATAATAAGAAAATAAAAAAATTTATTCAAAAAAAAAAAAGAAAAAAAGAAATATTAATTTAAATAATAAAATGAGTTTTCAGGTTTGCCATGATATTATATCTTTTCCAATAATTATACTAATTTTTTTTATAATACGAACTAATGGTTTTTTCGATGAATTATAACTTAATAACAATACGATTAATGTAATTTAAATTAAAATTATATTTAAAATAATTAATTAATAAATATTTTTAACTATTAGATCAACACGAGATTCGAACTAATGTTTTTTTCTTTTGATAATTTGTTATACAGATTGATCTTAACTCAAGCCACAAATCCTCTATTACGTTAGTCTTTTTCTTTTACCATAAACTCTGTGGACATAACCAAACCCTCCCGACTTTAACTAATTCGACAACAAAACCCTCTTATCAAAGAATAACTTTTTTTTTTGAAGATTCTTATCATAGAATAACTAAATCCTATAATAACGTAAATAAAAATTATATTTATATATAAAAAATAAAATTTATATAATAAATATATTTATTAAAAAATAAATTAATATTTTGATTATAATGATAAAATTAATTATTTATAATGTGTAGTAATTATTTTATTATGATTAATTTTATTAATTTTTTATATAAAAACTCCTCATAAAAATATAATAATTTACAGATAAAGGTAAATTTTAATAATTTTATAATTGAATTGGTGCAGAGTGAATAGCAATCTAATAAAATACAAAATTTTATTAAAAAAGGGTTTTAAGTAATTTATTTCATAAAGTAATAACAATAATTAAAAAAGAAAAGATACTTTATTAAACTCTTTAAAAAAATAAGGGGGGGGGGGGGTTTTCTGTTATAAACAGCGTAATGTTGCAGACAAAAACTGATTTCTCCATAATTCCCAAATTTCCAAACCAAAAGCTCCATTACCCATTGCCATCCAATCCTTTTGGAACATCATTGTACGTTGTGACCCCCTCATTTTTATTTCTCTTTTTGTTGTTGTTGTTGTTGTTGTTGTTAAAGGAACATGGGTTTTCCTCTCCTTTTTATTCTTCCATTTTCTTTCATTTCAAATTTGATCATTTCTTTCTTTTCAGAATGATTTCTAGCCATGCGCTGGTTGCAGAACATTTCCTCTTGTTCTTCTGCTTCTTCTCCTTCTTCCAGCAGCAGCTCCGCCTCCCCCGGATCTTCTTCCAGGAAACATTTTGAAGATAATAATAATAGTAATCAGCGTAACCAGAATCAACGTCCTAAATCCCGTCACCATTACTTGGGGCTTCGCATTTCGGGAGCTAGGCTGCGAAGGCAAAAGGAGCCTAAGCGTCTCCCCGAACAGGAACCTCCAAAGAAGGAGGAGCCGCAGGCGTCGCCGCTGTCCCCTGGTTGCGATACTTCGTCATTGTCAACTTCTCCGGCTTCGAAGAAAACGTTGTCGGCGTCGGCGGTGCCATTGCCGCTTCCGCTTCCGCTTCCTGAAGGAGACGGGGAGCAACGGTTTTCATCGCCCAAGGAAGTTGGACATTGTAAAGGTTTCGAGGATAGAGATTCAGAAAAAGCAGATGACTCTAATTTTTTGATTTCAAGGTAGTCTTTAAAATTTCGTCCCAATTTTTTTTTTTTAATAATTAATATTTACTTTTATGTCAAAAAATCAATATTTCTTTGTCAAAAAAATAATAATTAATATTTACTTAGTTTGATAAAAAAAAATATTTACTTAGAAAATTCTTTTCCCTGCTCCTGCATTAATATATGCCGTTAGTATTTATTTTTCAAATACAATGAAAACAATATATATAATTTCTTATTAGTTTCTCATTTTCGAAATCATTTGCATGTCTTTAGTTTCTTTCTGTGAAAACGAATGATATCTTCATAAGTGCAATGCTATGTGATTCATAATCTAAAAGTTAGAAGCTGTTACCCAAAAAAAAGTGTTAGAAGCTAGGGGTGAGTATTAGGTCGAGTTGATTCGAGTTAAAAATTTTCGTGGTAGTCAAGTTGATGAATTATATTTTAACAACCAAACTCAATTTGAATTTTTTTAATCGAATCGAATCGAGTTAAAAAATTTCGAGTTGAGTTAACGAATCATATTATTTATACTTATTGCATTTACATGGGTCGATTATTTAACTAATACACGAAGTAAAAGATTATTTAACTATATAAACAATATAATGGTATGGATAAATATTTATCAAAATGACGTAGTTTTCTCTTTTCTTATTCGGATTTTCGAATTCTATTAACTCAAATAACTCGAACTATTTAATTCAAAATTTAAGTCGAACTATTTAATTCAAAATTTAAATTTTTTATCGAGTTTTTCAAATCGAATCGAATTTTGCTCATCCATGTTAGAAACAAATTATGAGCTAAAGGATAATTTATTCATAAGGGCAACACTACTTGATTGATAATCTAGATGTTCAATCTGAAATTTAGTTTTGTACTTCATTTAGGTTTTATATTTATAGTCAGTGTAGGCACTTCTGATAACTTGTTTGACTGGTTTTCAAGAAATTTAGAGTTTTCTAATTTATCCTATTACAGCGTGTTTGCTTGTCGTGACTTGAGGAAGACGACAAAGAATGTTGAAACAGGATCATCCTCTAGGGTGTTGCAGCAAGAAGTGAATAAAGGTGATAGTTCTCATGACGAGTTTATGGTGAATTTTCCTATAAGCAGTGCTCCAACGAATCAGTTTGGAAGTCCTGTAGCTAACCCACAAAGAATGAGTGCCACCGATGGGTTTCCGCATTTCATGGTTCCTACAGGCAATCAAATCTGGTCTGCACCAGAGATGAATGCATTAGATGTTGCAGGCCTTCCTCCCCGAGCATTCCATGATTACAATGCATATACCACTGATAACACTCCGCTTCACAGTCCAACAGATAGAAGTCCTCATCGAAAGAATAGAAGCCAAAGTGGACCTCCTTCTCCAATACATAAAAGGTTGTCACTTGAGAGTATTGAGATCTCATCGTTGCGTTCCGAAAGTAATGGTCCTATCTCTGTGCATCCGTTACCTCTTCCTCCAGGAGCAACCGTGGCTTCCCCACCAGCTTCCATTCCCCAAGTTGCTAATAAGCCGGAGTCATTGCCAATGAATTGTCGATGGAAAAAGGGCAAGCTTATTGGGCGTGGGACATTTGGAAGTGTTTATGTTGCCAGTAACAGGTATACAAGGTCTATGTATCTTTTCCATCCATTGCACTTGCTATCAGAACACTAAAAGAGATTCTTGTTTCTGACAGAGAAACTGGAGCTTTATGTGCAATGAAGGAAGTTGAGATATTTCCAGATGACCCAAAATCTGCAGAGTGTATAAAGCAACTAGAGCAGGTTTTTCTTTTGCAAATATTACATTTATTCAGTCTGGAGGATAAAAGCAGTGATGACCTAATGCCGTTTGTTTCTTTGAATGTCTTCCTAAGCCCTGACTACTTTCTTTATTGCAGGAGATCAAGGTTCTTAGCCAGCTCAAGCATCCTAATATAGTGCAATATTATGGTAGTGAAATAGTAAGTGCCAGTTGCATGTTAGGATTTCATCTCTTCTTCTTGCTCCACTTTTGTCTTAAGAATTTCCAATAAGGAATATAAATTACCATATGCAGGTGGAAGGCAAGTTCTATATATATCTGGAGTATGTTCATCCTGGTTCAATTAATAAATATGTTCGTGACCACTGTGGCGCCATAACAGAATGTGTTGTTCGCAATTTCACTCGCCATATTCTATGTGGGTTGGCTTACCTGCACAGCACAAAGACCATCCACAGGTACAAAGAAGTGTCCTGATTTTTGGGTTAAAAACAGCCAATTAGAGTAAAAAAAGTGAATGACATCTACTTGTTTTTGTCCAACTCAAATATTAAGCATGGAAATGCTAGTTGTTTGAGGAGAGGACAGAACCTAATTTCGTATTTTAGCATGACGTATTGGTGGCTTACTATGCTGTTTGCCTTTTATTTATATTCAGGG
Source organism: Kokia cookei (assembly GCA_039519145.1). Classification (NCBI taxonomy): domain Eukaryota; kingdom Viridiplantae; phylum Streptophyta; class Magnoliopsida; order Malvales; family Malvaceae; genus Kokia; species Kokia cookei. The sequence goes on from CM076909.1 coordinate 16,838,928, forward strand.
ATATTAAAGGGGCTAATTTGCTTGTTGATGCATCTGGAGTTGTCAAGCTTGCTGACTTTGGGATGTCCAAACATGTAAGTTTCATATCTTCCCCTTCTCTTTGGGTACATGTAAATAAATAATTAGTAGCCTCTGATAAGGCATGTAAATTAGTAGCCAAAGGATCTTTTATTAGCTGATGTCACACAACAATAAATAATTTAAGGGAAAAAATTCGTTGGAATTCATCCTCACGATTGCAGTCCTTTATTGGACATTTTAGTTAAGCGTAAAAGAAGTGATTAATATAAATGGACATAACCACAAATGAAGAAGTTAGATTAAATCTATGTGTGAAAACTAGAGTTGATTAGCTTGGTGTGGCAGATGTTGTCATGGTCTTTCGTTAGTTATTAATTTTTCTGATTCTGCTTGAATAATTCTGTACACAGCTTAGTGGACAAAGAGCTGATCTATCTTTGAAGGGAAGCCCTTACTGGATGGCTCCAGAGGTACCGTCTCATAATTTTATCATCAAATGATATCTGTATTTTAACATACTGACATCATTCATTTCCCTGCAGCTCATGCAAGCAGTGATGCAGAAAGATAATAGTTCTGAGCTTGCTCTAGCTGTTGATATTTGGAGTTTGGGATGTACAATTATTGAAATGTTCACTGGTAAAGCACCATGGAGTGAGTATGAAGGGGTAAGCCCATTATGTATCTTAATTCACTTAATAAATCAGCTGAGCATTGGAGAAATTTTGACCATTCTAACCTTCCATTGTGGCATGAGATGAGGAAAAAGAAAGTTGGTTATGTGCTTTTCATAATGCTAATGATCATATATTCTCTGCCCTGCAATCATCAAAACTTAAAGGTTCCATAATTGTGTGCAAGGAAGGACAAGTTCAATAACTTGGTCTGGTTTGTTTTTAAATAAGAGACATTGCCAACTTCTCCATGTTCTCTTCTTTAATACAGGCTGCCGCTATGTTCAAAGTGATGCGGGATACCCCTCCCATACCTGAAACATTATCACCTGAGGGGAGGGATTTCCTGCGTTTCTGTTTCCAAAGAAATCCTGCAGAGAGACCATCTGCTAGTGTGTTACTAGAGCACCGATTTGTCAAAAGCTCACTACAGTTGGGTGCCTCATCGAGCTCCTCATCCTTTAAAGGGACAAAAGTCATGGTAAATAACAATGCTTACCCTGTTGTTTCCGTTGGCTCATGATAGTTTATTTAATAATTAGTTTAATATATGTAGGATGCACCTCTTAGTCCAAGAGAGCGATCTGAATTTAAACTGGCTCAATTGCCAGTGCAGCAAGGCTTGCAAAGTGCAAAAACTGTGACTCCTGACTGGTAAGAGTTACATTTTTCCTTGCCATCGAGCTTAATACTTTATTTATTTATTTATTTTATTGTTTTTGCAATTTGCATATTGTAACTGCTGAATTCAACCGAATACTGCTTTTTTCTTGACTGTTCACTTCAGCTTCATGCATTATTCTTTTTCTCCAGTGAGACTGCACAACGATCTCATTACAAGCATTCCGAGTTAACAGTGGTCCCACGTTATTCACCTTGTTCAAGCCTTGAGGTTCTTCCTGGTTTGTCTCCCTCATCCTGAGGCCCAAATACTCGTCCTCCCAGCCCTTCTGGCACCACTAATATATCTATCAACCAGGAGTGTAAGAAAAACCATATCTTCGGATAACATTGAAGAAAGGAGGAAACATTGTACATTATTTTCAAGGTTTCTCTGATAAGCAGCTTCAAGCATTGCATTGGAGACAACAAAAAGCCGCCATCCGACATGTGGCTGTGGAGAACTGAACTAGAAACTCCCTACCTGATCGCTATCTTCAATGCCTAATCGAAGTTCCTGAAGCCTTTTGTCATCCTTGAAGCATATCTAGAAACAGGTCTTTTTGTAAATTATGGAGTATTGTTTAGAGCCACCAAATTGAGAAAGCTTACATGTATATTCTTACAGAAGTTGAGATTTCCAATCTTCACAAGTTGAATGAATCAGTAGATTTTAGAAAGTGTAAGTTAGCCATGTATATATCAATCTTTTTCTTTTTTAATTCCCACATCTTGAGCTCCCTGTAGAGACGATTTGACACATCTTACAAAGTTAGAATCAAATCAAATATATCTATAATAATAATAAAAAAAAGGGAAAAAGAGAAACACCAAAAGCAAAACACTAGAAACAATCCACGAGTCAAGAAGGAAACTAGACAGTAGTTTGTGTATGCTTCTAAGGGTTTCATTAGTTTCTCTCGACCTTAATTTCTTATTTCTTTTTGAAAATGTATATAAAAAAAAAAAAAAAAACTATGAAGCTAACAACATCTCTTGTTCGAAACACCTTGCTTTCATTAAGGAATCAATGGGCTCATTGGTTTCATGTAAGACGTTATCAATTTCCTGCTTGAGTGAATCGATCTTTGAGCGAATATCTCATTATGTCTAGTGTGGGGTAGTTTAATATTCGGTTGATTTCGAGGTATTAGAAATTGAAAATTTAACTCAATTCGAACTTGAAATTCGAGTTGACTTGTTTAACTCGATTCGAATAATTCGAAATTCAAATTTTTATTTTTATTTTTTCGAGTCGAATCGAATTTTGTTCACCCCTATCTTTAGGTATGATGCCCGAATATGTAACCTTAAAGTTGATTAGACATAAACATGTGTAAAAGAAACTCAAAGGTTAGATATTCACGTATTTAGTTAGTAAATCACCAATATGCCACGAGACCATCGTAACATCCTTCAGCATTATTTTTAATAATTCTAAGTTAAGGGGAAGCAATTAGTCTAGCTCTTCTTGCCATTGTGATTAAAATTTGTGTTAGTATTTGCTATCTTATATTCTGTGTTTATATCTTTACACTTAGTTAATTTTAATTAAACTAGTTAGTTAACTCGTTTCATTATCATTATTTTAAACCACCAACTTGCCAATTGTTAATTTTGCCATTGTGATTAAAATTTGTGTTAATTTTGCCAATTGTTAGAAATGACAGAGTTAATCTCAGTTGCGTTAAAAAAATCAGTTGGTCTATAAACCTCTTCTGCTCATCTTTATTTCTTGTTCTTTTCCACTCTTATAATGGCTAACTGAGCCCTCTTATCACCCCCCACTCCTTTAACTACTCCCACTCAGCTCCCACTTGCCTTGTAGTTGCAGATTATGTTATTCTGACTCTTCATTTTTCTTTAAAGAATCGTGTTCGACACTTAAGCCTATAATACTCTAATCACCCTCCAAATACATGAACACTAAATACCCATATTCCACACTGACACTCAAGTCCAGAAAACATAGTTGGATAAGTTCTTGCTTGCACTGAATAATATCTATGCACTGCTGGTTACACGGCATTAGCTGATGCAAATTGTCATTGATGGGACTATTTAACCAGTCCATTAAACTATCTTAGGTGTATGTTCCACTACTAGACTTACTGATAGAACTTTCGGCATATAAATATGGTTTTGTGATTAAAGAAAAGCAATTATTGTTCCACATGCCTTACTTGTTAAAGGTATTATCGCATGCCTTGGAACTTTAGCAGCCCAGATTTTCTTCACATGTGGACACTAAAGTCAAACTTGCGAGTGTAGTTTGCTGTCTTTCCATGGAAACTCTTTTTGCTAGAGTAATACACCATGATGCCACTTTGAAAACATTTTCAAAGGGGAATCCATGGGATTGTACCAAACCTATTGAAGGAGACATCAGATAATGGCTCCCCCACTATCTGCAGAAATGACATAATCAAAATTGGCAACGTATTGTATTCTCCTTAGGTTGTTGGAGTATAAATAGCTCTTAGTTCCACTGCTTTGGCTACAAGTCAGGCAGTGATTCGGATTTCAGTGTTTTGATATGGGACAAAAAGCCTTCAAACGTCCCTTTGTTCACTTGTTTTACATCTTTGTCCTGATTTACATGGTGTTTTGTCAACTTGATTATAGATTCTATGACAGTACTTGTCCCAGTCTCACAGGGATTGTTAGATATGGTGTTTGGTCAGCCATTGCTAACGATACTCGGATGGCGGCCTCTCTTGTTCGACTTCACTTCCATGATTGTTTTGTTAACGTAATCAAACTGTTCTCAGCTTCTATATTGATGTCTAGTCTATGTTAGTCATGTGTCCAACACAAGTCGGAGTGCTTTACTGCATTTCTTTTTCCTTTACATAACCTTTTTGAATCTCTGCAGGGATGTGATGCTTCAATCTTACTTGATGATATTGACTCAACATTTGTGGGGGAAAAAACAGCAGGGGCTAATAAAAAATCAGTAAGAGGCTATGAGGTTATTGACAAAATTAAGGCTAATGTTGAGAAAGCTTGCCCAGTAACTGTTTCTTGCACTGATATATTAACTCTTGCAGCAAGAGAAGCTTCTAATATTGTAAGTAACATTTTCATCTTCCATTCCTAATTTTAACCTGATGGTCCGTCGGTAATCCTGCTCTTAATCTATCAGGCAGGGGCATCGTATTGGATGTTACCGTTGGGTCGCCGAGACGGCCAAACAGCGAATAAGACTGCAGCTAATGAACTCCCATCACCTTTTGAGTCCTTAGATAACATCATTGCAAAGTTTAATGCAAAGGGTCTTGATACAAAGGATGTGGTTGTTCTATCAGGCATGCTTTCATTCAATGCCATAATCATCAATGCTTTGATCATTTTTAACTTCAAAAAACAAAACAAAAACTTGTTTATTGCCACTGCCTTTAAGCTGACCAGTTCATATATGCTAAATACAGGTGCTCACACAATTGGCTTTGCTCAATGTTTCACTTTCAAACAAAGGCTATTCAACTTTGGTGGGTCAGGCAAGCCAGACCCAGATCTTGAAGCATCATTTCTCAAAGGCCTTCAAACTGTGTGTCCGGATCAAGTAGATTCAGACACCACTTTAGTTCCTTTAGACTCTGTTACAACCAACAGATTCGACAACAGCTACTACAGAAACCTTGTCAACAGTTCTGGTCTTTTGCAGTCAGACCATGTTCTGGGTACAGATAATAGAACTGCTTCAATGGTGCTTACCTACAGCAGATACCCTTATCTGTTTTTAAAAGATTTTGGAGCGTCAATGGTGAAGATGGCCAACATTGGTGTTCTAACGGGACAAGATGGGGAGATAAGGAAGGACTGCAAGGTGGTCAACTAGATACCTAAGACCTTGTTTTCTTTAAGGCAGCAAATGAAGGGGTTCTGTCTGGTTCGAATGACATAGTTGTAGGTTTCTAAATGTGAACCACTGCATGTAAAAATGTGGCGAGTGCATTTCGTGATGTAATTATGGGGACCTTTCAGGGTTTAGTCTCATCACCTCTGTTCAAAGTACATGGAAATAATTTACAACTTGGATTGCAGGTCTCAGTGGCTACATGCTCCATAAAAGCTACATTCTATAATTAAATTAACTTATAAATTCAAAAGAAAGAATTCATGGCATCCAACTTTGTCGCCTTCATTAATCCAATAATAGTTTTTGGGACTTTTTGGCCATGGTATAACCCATGTGTGAAGTTTACTTTCAATTATCCATATCTTAATCATTCTTTGTGAGATTTATGACTCATTTCAACTTTAATGATAAAAAATAGCTAAGTTAATTTTTATTTATTTTACAAATGGTTAATAATATGTCTTCATGATTGAAAATATATAAAATTATATATTTTCTTTTACAAAATTAGTTATTATAACTTTTTGTAGGTAAACTAAACCTTAATCATTGAATTATGAGTAAGTTTTTACTTCGATTATTTAACTACAAAAAAGTTATAATTTGATAATTAAACTATTTAAAAATTTTCATTTAAGTCACTGAATAAGTCAAAAGTTTTTATGTAGGACGTTGAGTTATTAAATTTTCTTTTAAAAAGTTTGGACTAGTACTCATCGACGAATAGAAAAACATACATTAAATTCAAGTCGATTTGATGATTAGTGTCAGAGATTTAAAAAAAAACTATTTAAATTTTGATTAACAAATTCGTTACGTCAAAAGTTATTTTATGAAAAAATTAAACTATAAAAAAAAAACTTTTGATTAATGCCAATAATGTAAACAGAAAAAATAATATAATATTATTTTTATAGTGAATTAAATGAAAAGTTTTAAATAATTTAATGATGAAATTGTATTTTTTAATTAAATGATGAAAATGAAAATTATTGAGCAATGGTGTAGTTTACATCATTCTCTCAACTCTCGAGAGGCTGGAATATGAGCCCACCGACCCTAACCTCAAAATCCGTGTCATGAAACTCACTCTACACAAATATCCGACGGTTCCGAAGGCACCCTAAAAGGCGGGCAGCTGCTGCCAAAACAAACAAACCAACCAACCAACACGGCAAAACGAACCAGCAAAGCCAGAACCGACGACCTTTTCTTTTTATTTTTTGGGTTCAAGTGGGATTAGGGTTGTTTTCATTTTCAGTTGAAGAAGAGAAGGAAAATGGTGAACCCAAGGTGTTATTTGGACATAAGCATAGGAGGAGAACTAGAAGGAAGGATTGTAGTGGAGTTGTTCAAGGATGTTGTGCCTAAAACTGCTGAGAATTTCAGGGCTTTGTGCACTGGTGAGAAAGGCACTGCTCCTAACTCTGCTGCCTCCCTGCATTACAAGGTTCTTCCTTTTTCTCTTTCCTATATTTACAACTCTTGACTGCATCAAAGTATCTCTATTTTAGTGTTAATTCTTTTTTCTTTCCTCATGCAATGTCAAAAAGGTGTTAAATTTCTTTGGTTTGCGTTTAGTGGGTGTGGTAAAGGGGCTTTTGCTTTGAGTAAAGTAAAACCCTTTTCTGTGTGTGCTTCTTTTATGTACTGTGGCTCGTTAATTGTTTTCTTTGTAAGTGAGCTTACATGTTTTCTTTGCACATCTTGTATTATGTGGGGTAAAGCGAGCTTTTCCTGGAGGAAAAAAGATAGAATTTTCCTTGGGAATTGAGGTCTGTTTTTTTCAACCGGGAATTCTTGTAATAGGAAGCAATGTAACTCCTTTATTTCCTTTCTCAAATGCAGTTTGCTTCTAATGTTGATGCATGTAGACATAACGTGAAACTTAGAGAATGAAGGACATTAAATATGGTATTGTTAGATGGTTTCTTGTTTTTGTAATTTCACCTTGGTTGAATGATCATATGCTCGCGTTTTACATGCCTTTACGCTCTTTAGGTCCTATGTTGATGGGCACACAGGCAGTTCAAGGCACTTCACGTTAGAATTTGATGCATTTGGAAAATGTTATGGTTTTCTTGTAATTCTGCAATTGTGAAATTAATCAGCCGACAATGATGACTATGCACTTCCAAATAGTTTCCTTTACTTATGTAAGAAACTTTGTAGTCATTTCCTTTTTCTAATAATAATGCAATTTCGATTCAATAGGGTGTGCGCTTTCATCGCATTATCCGAGGTTTTATGATACAAGGTGGGGATATATCAGCTGGTGATGGAACTGGGGGAGAATCCATTTATGGCTTGAAATTTGAAGATGAAAATTTCGAGTTAAAACATGAAAGAAAAGGAATGTTATCCATGGCTAACATGGGGCCTAACACCAACGGGTCTCAATTCTTCATTACAACTACTCGAACATCTCATCTTGATGGAAAACATGTCGTTTTTGGGAAGGTTATAAAAGGAATGGGTGTTGTTCGTTCTATCGAGCTTGTTGCTACTGAGGAGGGTGATTACCCCACTCAAGAGGTTACAATTGCTGATTGCGGAGAAATTCCCGAGGGGGCAGATGATGGAGTATCTGACTTTTTTAAGGATGGTGATATATATCCTGATTGGCCAGTTGACCTCGACAAAAAACCAGATGAAATTTCTTGGTGGATGAAGGCAGTAGACTCTATCAAAGCTTTTGCAAATGAGCAATACAAGGTATTTGATATATAGTTACAGTTTTCTGTGGTTTAATTTGCTCCTTTTTTTCCCATTTCCTAGATTATGCATGGTACATTCTCTCTTATGAATGAGTATGCCTGGCACTCTCTTCGAGTCATGAGTGCTTAATGATGTCACATTTTCTACCATTCATTTGATTATCAATGTCTTTAGTTCCTTTGTTTGGAATTTGATTTACTGCTACAATGCCACTCGCTAAATTTTCCTAGTTGTTCCCTCTTACAGAAACAAGACTATAAGATTGCTCTTAGAAAATATTGGAAGGCTTTACGTTACTTGGATGTCTGCTGGGACTTGGAGGGCATTGATCAAGGTGTGTCCATCGTGATATTATTGCCATGAATCCTCTAGTTTTGCTGACCTTTTTCCTTCCTTTCTAATTTTTCTTCGCACAGCAAAGAGCTCCTATTTGCGGAAGACCAAGTCTCAGATATTTACAAATAGTTCTGTAAGATTTTAATGTCCTTGAAAATTGAATATATTTGATCATTGATCATAGGTTGAGGCATCTAGCATGCAACAACTTTCCAATCTTCTTTCTTATTTTTTAGGTTCTCATTCATTTAATCTGCTCTGTAATGGTTTGAAAGCATGTTATGATAGGGAGTTCCTCTATGTTAGCATATGTTATCACATTATATTCCTTTTTAGGTTATTGATGTTTGTTTTTTTTCATATAACTGTTGTCTGTGTTGTCTGCATTAGGCCTGCAAGTTGAAACTAGGCGATCTAAAAGGAGCATTGTTGGATGCAGACTTTGCGATTCGTGATGGAGAAGATAATGTGAAGGCTTTCTTTCGCCAGGGCCAGGTTAGTGCTTACTATTTGCATGATATCCAAAGCCAAGTTTATTGATTCCTTGACACTGCTTCTTTTACTTGGTAGTGTTTGGAATTTAGTTCGTAGCCATGATTTTCTTGGATGACTAGTGTTGGAGCTTTTCAAGCATAGCTATTTCATAGTTTCTTATTTTGGTAATTGGTTTGAGGGAGGACCCATGCATGTTTATAATGATGTAAACCACATGCCCTCTATTTTCAGTGAATGCAAATTGTTCGAACTGTTGCATGGTTAACAGCACTTTTACCGGGGATTCTTTTTACTTAATTGCTTTTGTTTTTAACTAATCTCAGGCAAATATGGCACTTAATGACATCGATTCTGCAGTTGAGAGCTTTAAGAAGGCATTGGACTTGGAGCCCAATGATGGTCAGTACAATCTTGTCTCAAGTGAATAGCTGCGAAACCTCTTCCATGCTCCCTCCCTCCATCTTCCATTACTTTCCTACCCCTTTACTGGTTTGAGGTTTGGAAGGGCTTGTTAGGTTTTCATTTTTTATTAATGAAATGCCAGAGCTGTGGCACCTGGTAAAATTGCATGTGATCATAACTTGAGTATGATACTTGATGTTAAATCATCTTTTCCTTTACTTCGTTTTTTGCGATCATTCGTAGTACTGCTTTATCAAAATCATGTAGAATTTGGGGATTACTTATTTTATCTCATGTTTTCTGCCACTCAGGTGGAATAAAGAAAGAGCTTGCAGCTGCAAGGAAGAAGGTCAATTACAATCATCTATTCTTTCACGGAAAATGTTAAATATTTAATGCCTTCCTCCTTGCACTTATTGATTACACCTGTGAATGAAATTGAATTTGTAAAACTGGTGCAGATTGCTGATAGACGAGACCAGGAGAAAAAGGCGTACTCTAGAATGTTTCAGTAGAACTTTAGTCAACATTATGGTATCTGCGAACAATCTTTATATTTGCTTTCTGATTATCTAAGTTTCATGTTCTCTATTAAACCGTCTTTTCATGATTTGTAGGCCGTCTTTTGTCTTGAAGGATCAGTGTTGGATTTTCTTTTTCATACATCGTCATGTATCTAGTCTTCGGAGTTCTTTTATTGTCTGGCTTGCTTTAGGAGAAATCGGGTATGAAAATTTTCTGATTCTTGCAATGTACTCACACATACATGTCTATTCTTTCGATCTTATGGAGTTTGTTCTGTTGTGCAGGCTTTTGTTTATGCTAAAACCTACCGGATTTCTCTTCAGGAAATACTCAAACTTGGGTGCATTTTAAATCAGAACCATCTTTTATTCCTTTTTCATTTCTGTACTGACATTTTATTCCAAGCAGGAACTGTATTTTCGTGCACGTCTGTTTGAATTTATGTGAAAATTCCTTTTATGTGCACAAGCCAAATTTTCATTCGAGATAAAATAGATACTTTCTTTTTAATTTTCGACACTTGAATCTTCCTGCTTTTAGACTTGCTCGTCCGTTGAAGCTTCCCTTGCTTATTCTGATTGATTTTTTTGGCTCGAGCTTTTGGGAATACAAAGTCTTCATTTAGGACTTCTTCTACTTCTTTCTTAGTCATGTCCTGATCTCCTGCCTCCTCTTGTTTCATTTCTTCACGTTCAACCATCCTGCGGTCTCCCCTTCTCCTCTGTAATTTGTTGTCTGGATGTGTTTCTTTTGATCTTCTTAAAGCCAAGTTTTGTGCTGCTTCTGCAGTAGCCTTCTGTTCCATAGCTACAGCAACCCGCCAATTCGCCAACGATGTTTCTTCTTTAACTCTTCTCTTTAGGGCGTAGAAGTCTTCCTGAGTTAGTTGTACTGGGGAATTGTCTGATTCTGGATGATCAGTGTGTTGAAGTGCTTTTCCTGCTGATGCTCTGAAAGCTTCTGATTCTATTCGCACCGCTCGTAGTGTGAGTTGCAACCTGCGAAGAGTCTGTCTCTTTAGCCACAAGGTTTGCTTTAGTTTCGACCTTGTTCTGCGCTCTTCATCCTTGTCTGCCTTCAATTGTTCCAACTCTTCACGCTTTTGTTCCAGAGCCCAGTTTGTTTCATTGATGGTCTTTACAGCCTTGAGTTCTTCCTCCCTTTTGGCTCTAATGTCCTTGACAATGGTCTGAAGTTGTGATTCGAGCTCTGAAATCATATTTTTGGGAATAGAATTTTGATTCTGAGCAATGAGAAGGCCCGATTTTAGTCTTTCGAGCTCATCAAGGAGGGGTTTGGAATCTAACCATGAATCTGTAGCATTTTCCTTGGCTCTCATCAGCTCTTCCTTTGTTTTCCTCAGTTCTTCCACCGTGGCCTCCAAGGTATTGCTGATTCCTGTGTAGGAGTCTCTCGGTTTGTCCAAGTCATTCTCCGTTGGTTCACCGTCAAACGACTGCATGGCTGTTATAAGTGATCAAGGAATTGGGAATTGTCTGAAACTTTTGGCATTATAAATTCAGGTAGGGGTGAAGATTTTATTTGATTGGCAATGCTGTCGTTTTATTCATCATTTGGAAGTCCGAGAAATGCCTTGGTTTTTACGGCCTTGCTTTTCTGGTGATGTCCTCTGCGTTTTGTTTTACATGGATGGATACGGCAGATGGGTTAGATTCTTGTATGATAATTGTCAACTCTCTTTGTCGTTTCCTACGTGTTGATCCTTCACCATAAACACAATATAACAATGAGAGTCATATATCGAACATAAATAATTGTCTCTCTTTTTTTTTTTTTAATTCAACAAAAAGCAATAAACGCATTTACCAAATGAGTTTTAAATCAAATATAAAACAAAACAAGTCTCCAAATTTTATTTTTATTAAACTTTTGTTTATTTTTTATCATCATAAACAAATGTATATACATAGTAACCAAAGTGTATTGCTGGTCACACATTTGTACTGGACCCAATAGGATATTTGAACTCCAGCTTCGAAGATAAAATAAACATCTTGTTAGCCTTGTTTTACATTATGCACCTTCTGCCCTACTTAAAGGTTCATGCACTATAGAGTTGCCCAACTTTAATCTCTCTCAAATTTTGTCCAGGCTCCTTTCTATTTGTGAACGGTTAGTCTATGTTCATTTTTATTTTTTGAAAGGAATAAAATAACGTTCCATCCTTAAACTTGATCATTTTTCTTACTTCGTCCTTGATTTTTTTTTTTTTTTTTTGTCCGTGTTAGCTTTGGAACTTGGCTCAATTTGATCCCTAAACATGGACTCCATTAAGGTAGAGTGATATGCCCTGGTTTTTATGGAATCCTAATAGTTTTAGATTTTATTTTTTTTTTTGTATTTCCTTCAATTTTTAAATTTTTCATGTGATCATGTGACGTAATCTTAAAACGTCATATCATCACATTAATAAATCCAAAAGCTGATAAAAGTTGTCAAATTTAGGGATTAATATGTTTTTTTTTCTTTTGTTAGACTTAAACATACATAACTTAACATATTTTTTAATACTTACATCATATTATAGCTTATTTAGTTTCTATATGATATAAATTATAATATATAAAAATAATATAACATAAACTTGAAAGCGAATCGGGCTTGGCTTGGGTCTTGAATATTGAAGCTTAAGGCTGACTCATATTTTAAACAAGTTTTTTTTTTTATCTTAAGTTCATTTTTCAAGCTTAATACTTTTGTTTCACCCTCTAAATTTTAATTAGACTTTTAAACTTGGATAAATAATCTGATTGTTGAACAATCTTATCTCACTTTAATGCTTTGTAATTTTCAAGAATTTTAAATGAGTTGTAGATTTTTAGATATCTTATTTTCTTATGCCTAAATTTGAAAAGCTAAAAGTGAGAAATGATAGAATTTTACAAATATGTGGTGGAACATATTGACCAAATCATTCAAAGCTTCTGGTGGGTTATAATTAGGGTTGTAAATGAATTGAGCTTGAATGAACAAATCTCTATTCGTGTTCTTTTTTTATTTATTTTCGAAGTTGTTTATGTTCGGTTCGTGTTCGTTAAGAATTTCAAATGTTTTGTTCATGTTCGTTTATTTAAAATTATGTGTGTTCGTGTTCATTTGTTTAATGTTCACGAACATATTCAAAAACATTAAACAAACATATTCATGAACATATAATTGAACAATGTTCATGAACAATGTTAATGAATAATAAACAAACAAACAATAAACACATATATTATTTTAATATTTTTATAAGAAAATATCATTAATAAATAAACGAGTCATAAACGAGCTTGTTCGTGAATATAAACGAACCGAACACACCTATGCTCGTGTTCGTTCATTTATTAAACGAACATAAAAATTTTGTTCATACTCATTTATTTAGCTTAATAAACGAACATAAATGAACGTTATACGAACGGTTCACAAATAGTTCATCGAACATTTTGTTCATCTACATCCCTAGTTATAACTCAATTAAAGGAAATTGCATATGTGTAGCTAAGATTTCTTATGCACCATCGTCCTTAAGAGGGGTTGGGGCTATGTAAATAAGAGTTGGCAGATGATGCATTGCTCTGCAAGTAAGCTTGGAGACTGTTTATTGTGTAACTTGTTGGTGAAATACTACACACAGTACCATTTTACAATGTTATGCAAAAGGATACAGACTCCTGGTTATGGAAGAGTTTGTAGAAAGGGAGACTTTGACATCCAAATTGGGAAAGGTATACATATTTTTGAAAACATTTTTCACTTCTATCCTTTACTTGGGGGCACATGATATAGGAAGGAGATTGAGTAACTATATTCACCCAATCTCCAAGAACTGAGATTTGATGCCGATTAGGTTCCAACTGACAAAGGGTGCGGTGGTGCGGGGAATTTGTTGTTATTTGATGAAAATGGGACGTTCATTTGGAAACTTACGTTTAATGGATAGTTTTTGATTCGAAGTGCATACAGATTCCTCTGAAATGAAGCATCGTTGCATTCATTAAGACATGAACTTACTATCAACTAGACTTTTTCTGGTTCCTTATAAAATTTCTGTATTTTCTGGAAATTATGGCATAAATATTTACCTATAGGTGATGAACTGCAGAAGCGATTGATCCCAAGCACTGTTGAGAAACACTAAACCATCTGTGTCGAAAATGTGAAATTTGCTAGGTCGATTAGTTTGGCTCTCAGCTATCTCTGAATTTCGAGCACATGAGAAATACAGATATATTGAATCAGGAACGTTGATATTAATGGCAAAACATGTCAGATGTTCTATGCTTTCTTGTTGGTTGGGTTTTGGACTATTTGTATGGTTAGGAATGGAATGATTGTTAACAATTTCGACCTTGATCCTACCCATCGTCAGTTTCAATTTTAGATTCTTGTAGAAGTAATGAGATTGAGAGACATTGGTCTAGTGCGCATAGGTATACAAATGAAGACGTTCAGTGCAGGGGATGTAGAATGGATGATTGTTGGACCATTGCTTTCAATCTTACATCTAATACATCCATATGGAGTCGCAACATAAAGGGGTAACCCAATTCTCACATGGCATACAACAGATGGTTATCCCAAACTTCAATGTTGATTATTATTCCTTCTATGGTTTTGGGCCTACATAGTGACTAGATGTGTTTGCAAGTATCACGGGCTGTGGATCAAAACCCGTGACGCTTGTGCAAAGAGCGTCTAATGGAGGTCAATCGATTAAATGAGGCTCATTCGACCCACTTGAGTTAGCCCGAATCATGGAATATGTGGAGAAATCCATCTATTTGAAGCCTTGGTGGCCATGTGAAGCAGTTAAGTAAATTTAGGGATACCATGGTAAATAGGGAAATCAATCTTATAAGATATGTAATCTAATAAGATTTGATTTTGTAATCTTAAAGAATTAAGTTAATGTAACTCAATCAATATCGTTAGTTTGTTTGGGGGGGCTCAACTATAAATAGAGGTCTCCCCTTCATTTGTAATAATCTATTGTATCCCATTCTTTGTATTCTTTTTGGAGTAATAGAATATTTTGAGAGCATTTACTCAAACACTTGGCGTGGTTTACTTTCTTGTGGTAATTTCTATTCTTTCGTTGCTCTTTCGTTTTGAATTGTTCCTGATTTATTTTTAGTGCCTTGGAGAATTTCTATCGAGACTTCTCACTTTATAAGAGTTAGGCTAACTTAGGTAGATTTGCACCCAAGAAATCAAATTGTGAGATTAAAGTTTAAGATGACGAAAGGAGTAGAGGATCTAATTAAGCCAATAGAGACTCATGTAAGGGCCATGAAAGCTAACCAATTGAGGGACATGTTGTTAGATTTGGAAGAACAAGTGGTCAATCTTGAGTCCATGGGGGATATGAGGGAGACACTCGAGGTAGTTGAAGGATGTACTACAGAGTTGGATGCAATGGAAGAGCAACTCAAGGAAAGTGTGTTAGAGTCTCTTGGTTTCAATGTGGAAGAGATGTGAGGGGTACTCAATTCCATTACGGATAAGTTAACAGTAAGGGGTGATGCTTTTGAGGCCATGGTGATGGCTTTGAAGGAGGAAAAAATGACCATGATAAGAGTTTTAAGCACAAGAATTAAGGAGCTTGAAGGAGAGCTTGTTGTGTGCCGAGTCGCCGTAGGTAGAGGAGTGTTGGCTGCAATATCAAAATCGTGAGAAAGATGTCTACAAACCGAAGAAGTTCAAAAGGGCAAGGTCCACAAGGGAAGTGGACAACTTCTTGTGAGAGATGGAACAGTACTTCTGTGTCATGGGCATCAAGGATGATAATGCTAAGGTAAATATTGTTACTAGATATTTAATTGATTTTGCTTTTCTTTGGTAGAGGTGTAGGTCCACAGATGAAAAGCGTGGTCAAGTTGCGATTAGACTTGGGAGGAGTTTCATAATGAGTTCAAAGAGCAGTTTTACCCTTAATATGTTGAGAAGGAAGGTCGATCTAAGTTACGTTAGTTCTTGCAAAAGGCACAATTCGAGAGTATGTAAAGGAGTTTAGTGAACTAATGCTCCAAATTAAGGATATAAGTGAAAAAGATACATTCTTCTATTTCATGAATGGGTTGAACTCATGGGTCAAACAAGAATTGAAATGTCGAGGGGTCCAAAAATTCTCCAAAGCCATGATTATGACAGAGTCCTTAATCGAGCTTGTTCCAAGGAAAAGCAAGTTCGAGTCTTCCAAGCCCAAGGAGAAGGGCAATGGTAGGAAAGATGAAGAATGACAAGTTGAGTATAGCAACAATAATTATGATAATGGAAAACCACAAAATAGGAATGGGAAACCCAACAACTGATCTGTCATAATTCGTTGTGGCAAATTAGAGTTTTTTCGGCACTTAACAAGCTTGTCTTCTAGCTCTTTTACATATTTTCATTATGTTTCCAATTTTTATTAGTTTATGTTTATTTTTTTGCAAAATAAGCGTTTTTACGCAATTTTAGCCATTTGATGACCTAATGGGCCAATACGAGGCCCAGGGATGAACTAACGTGCTACTCAAGTGTGCAGAACACTGATTTCGTGTTGTAGTGTCGTAACACAGAACTTTGAAGCCAAGAAATTCAACCCTAAAGGCAGTGTCACGAGTGACGAACAAACCTAAATTAGTCAAGGGAATTTTCGTAACCCCCTAAACTCGACCTAGCCATTATGGTTGAATCTCGAAGATCACATCAACCTTGATAATGGCACAGAAAATCATTTAGCTATTCTCTTAAAAATCGTCATTACTAAAAACGTCCTTTTGAGAAAAAACAAATTTAGTCGAAATTGTTTTACTTTAGAAAACTCAAGTATTAGTAGTATTCAGAAAACATCGTATTTCAATTAAAACATTGCAATGGACAATTATATATCTAAAACTCATTTATCATTTTGAAAACATAGATTAAACATATATCTCGTAAAATATCAGTTTCGTGAGCAAATAGTGTCTAGTTCTGAAAACAAAGTATTGAATTTTGAAATCACTCATGTTGAGCTTTTGTTTGACATTATTATGAAAAATCCATCGTAAATTGTCATTTTCACAAATATATTGAATGATGGTTCTAAAAGAATCATGTGGAGTATTGTTGGGAACACCAAATATAACATATTCCTAAAAATATCAAAAATAATAGTAAAAAGGAAGTAGGGTAAAATCCTCAAAGACTGGATTGTTACAAAATCTTGTACGTCAAGATCCTAGACGAAATCGTGCCCAAGAAAAGTGTCTGGCCTAGAGAAATAAAAAAACAAAATTAAAATAAATGAATGATTGAAGGTTTGAAGTAGTTAAAATTGCAAAAAAGTAAACAGAGTCGAGGAAAGAAGGGGTTTATCGATTTCGAGAGTTCCGGTCTCCGATTATTTTGATTCCTCTTTGGTTCAATCATAGAATTTTAGATGGTTCTTCTCATGACCGAATAAGCCAATTATAGTGCAAGAGGACGCTTACGATCACCAGCTTCAGTTATAACTTTGTGATTTTAAAGGAACTTGCCTCTAGTCAATCGTGACTCCAGTGGGACCGTCTTACACTAGATCATTTCTTCTCAATGATGAATGTCATTGCCATTTTGTCTCTTTGGCTCAACAACCTTTGACGCAGTAAGTTAGCGAACCGACTGTGCAACCTTCTCAAAACATACAAAACGGTCATCTTTGCACAAGATGAAAAGATTACTTTTGAAGGGATATGGATGGAAGCGTCAATCTCATAATGCGAAGAATTGATGAATACTTGGTTGAGAAGGGTTAAGTGCGGGTTCTAAGCCTCATGAATTTTTTGAAGGAATGTTGATAACCTTCGGCTAGAAGGGTTTGCTCAAGCTTTTTGGGAAAGAACACAAGTTTAATGGAAATAGAACTTTTATTGAAAGAAACGGTTAGGGTTTTTGGGAGATGGAGGATTTTACAGAGAATTGGAAGAGAATAATTCATATCACTTCATCCCCTATTTATAGTACATGGAAATCTCTAGTTGGATCCAATTTAAACTCTAAAAAGATAATTAGAATTAAATCTAAACAATAATTTCCTAATTGGATCTAATTTAAACTCTAAATTATGAAGACTAAAAGATAAATTAAAATTAAATATAAACAATATCATAATAATAATCCTAAATATTAATCTTAAAAAAATAGAGTTTAAATTTAAATAAAGTCCTATATCTAATAAATCTCTTCCCAAGTTTTCCACACTTTTACAATTTCGACACTTTCTCTTCCACATTCACGCTTTTTGCCCTAATTTTTCCTTTTTTCTTCAATTTAGTCCCTATAAGATAAAAGAATCATAAATAACCCAAATTAATAGAATCATTCTCACAATATATATATATAATTAATATCCAAAAGTATGTCACTTTTAAGCATTATCATCATGCAAAAAATTAAATCTAAAATCCAAAGTCCAAAACCAAAGTCCAAAGTAATTAAACACATCCCAAAATAACGAATACCAAAATATATAGTTTTTTTTTTTGAAAAATGACCGAGAGCACCTTTGTACGCCTAGCCCATCCTAACCTCGATTATTATCTGAAAAATTAAAACTAAAGGGGGTGGGCTTAAAAAGCTCATTGTGGGTTACAAATCACAATAACATAATTTAACACATAATAACATCAGTTTAAGCAGATCATAAGCATACTAAATTTTCATCCATAGAATCATATTTTTCAGAATGCATAGAGACGATGTCAATGAAACACTTTTTCTAGAAAACATTGCAAATTTTCAAAAAACAAATCCTGCCCATCTCTACTACACACCATAATGAGCTCCCCAAAACTCATCCATCCAATAACATACCAATATAGTGGACAAGTCACGAGATAGTGCAGTCGAGCTACCAGAAACAAAATATTGTGGCCTAGCCACTAGATATAGAATATTGTGGACAAGCCACCAGATAATGCAGATTTACTACCAGATACTTCCCCTGTACAAATTTTCTCAATCTCATGCATATGATATGATATACAAAACATATTTTCAGTAAGCATGCTTTACATGTGAATTCAGATCTCAATACAATTTATCATAGTGGCATGTTTAACATGCGAATCAAAATAAAAATATGGCATGCTTAACATGAGAATCGAAATATAAAAAATATAGCATGCTTAACATGCGAGTCAGAATATCAAAATAATATTATGTTTAACATGTGAATCATAACATCAATAATTCAATATCACTTTATTTGTACATACATAATCAACTCGTCATATATAACATAACATGAGTATTATGAGTAACGTATTATCATATTTAACATAAAAATCACCAAATCTCAAATCAACGACACAAATCTGAAGTTTCGAGAATACTTACTTGGAATACTCTTTAATCGAATTTTGTCAATCCTTATGAATACTAACTTATTCGCCCAAAATCTCATTTTTCAAAGAATTATTTAATTGATAATTAAGTATTACTCAGTTTATCAATATATTGATCAAAATAATACCAATTATTATTATTAAAATAAATCCCCACACCTTGCAAATCCAAACGCAAAGATCTCGATTCCAACTTCAAATGAGAGAGTTCAATTTTCGAGTCTATACGATTACGACCATATACACGTGTTAGTACAGGTTAATAAATAATAACCGTTAATAAAACGATTCCATGAAATATTTACACAAATCAATTGAGAATGATTTTTTTTTAGAAAACATTGATGTTGATGGTATCATTAATGATTTTGCATTTCGAAATGCTTGTAAAACCTATTTTTTTATATTTTTTATGTTTTTGCAATTGATGACATAGGAGTAGATTGAGCGAAAAATGTTTTTTTTTTAAATTGTTAGAAAATATCTTATTCGCTTAATTTTATTATTTTAATGAAATTACTAGTATATATTTTTATTTTATTATATTACATTTTATAATTTTTTTTTAAAATGACCCAATTTATTGTTTCGCTTAGGATCTAGAAATATAAAAACAAACCTAATAATCATATATTCTGTTAATCAAACACTAAAATATTATATTTCAATAAAATAAATTGAACAAATAACCAATAATCTTGGACTCATATAATCCTATTATTAAAATTAATTTTATCTTCCTAGAATCAAATATACTTGTGTTTTTTTTTTTTGTGAATGACAAGAGAAGAGCAAAACTCTAACAACAACGCGACTAGCACGATTTGAACTCAGGTTACACCTGAGACGATGAACACCCTGACCATCAAGTCAACAGACGGGTTTTTAAATATACTTGTGTTTTAATTTAATTAAAAGAAGACTTAATATAACATTTTGTACTTGAACTTGACACTTTTTTTTAATTTTGTACCTAAACTTTTTTTTTTCCAATTTGATACTCAAACGTGACACGTTTTCCTAATTTGATACCTAAACTTGACACTTTTTTTTTAAAGTTAGTACTTAAACTTTTTGGGATCCAATTTGATACTTGAACTTGACTTTTTTTTCCTAATTTGGTATCTAATTTTTTTTTTAATATTAATTCGTTAAATATAGCTCAATATTTATTTTTAACATGAACTTTCTTTAAAACTAACAATATTTTGACAAAAAAAATTTCAACACTGTTATTGTTTTACATTATTTTTATAATATTTAATATATT
Organism: Kokia cookei; assembly: GCA_039519145.1. Classification (NCBI taxonomy): domain Eukaryota; kingdom Viridiplantae; phylum Streptophyta; class Magnoliopsida; order Malvales; family Malvaceae; genus Kokia; species Kokia cookei. Next base: position 16,859,250 of record CM076909.1, read on the forward strand.
TAGATATCAAATTGAATCTAAAAAAAATCTTAAATGCCAAATTAGGAAAAAATTGTCAAATTCAGGAATCAAATTAAGTCCCAAAAAAATGTTAAACTTAAGTATCAAATTGGGTAAAAAAAATTAAATATAAAATTAATAAAAAAATGCCAAATTTAATTATTAAATGTTATATTAAGCCTTAAAAGAAAGAGAGTAAAAGGGAGGAGCGTGGCGTGTGGCGTGTGGCGTGTGACGTGTAGTCATTTAAGATTCCTGTAAGCTTGAAATGTCCGCCAACTAAAACAATGTTTTGGGTCCACGACAATACTTGGCCGTTTGTATTTCCACACCAACACAACTAAACTGCTCTACTGTATCAATGTCCCAACCTACTTCTTTGTAAATCACTTCACAAACTTAAACCAAACAAATCTTCCATTGTATTCATGTTTGATTTCGCTTTATCTTAATTCTTGTTTTTTGATGTTCAATTAACAGCTCCCTGGATCAACCTTACACCGAAATTATCGTGGTGCGTCACGGAGAAACAGCATGGAATGCAACCGGGAGAATTCAAGTCTCTTCATTATTTTTACAGCATTTCCTGCTAAAATTTACTGGTTTTTTTAGTTACTTCTTTGGTTAATTTGTTTTTTTATAAATAGGGACATATGGATGTTGAACTGAATGAAGTTGGGAGGCAACAAGCAGCTTCAGTATGTTGTTTTGTGATCATTTCTGTCTTTGTTGATGAATTTTCTCTGTTTCTAACACTACTGAAACTCTGTTTCTGGGTATGAAGTTGGCTGAAAGACTAATGCCTGAAATATCTGCCATATATTACTCTGATTTAAAACGTGCTCTTGAAACTGCTGAGACAATTGTTGCGACCTATGGCAAGTTTGAGGTATGTCTTTTCTGTGTTGTAGATTTGATTAGTTGTTGATACTGGACTCAACAATGGAAGGAGGCAGAGGAGTGGAAATGGTTGCTGAAAATTATGGAGAATGACAGTGTATAGAGTTTGAAGGCAGAGGGTAGAGAGAATCTTGAGAAAGTATAGGCTTAGTATTCTTAACGGATCCATCCCCTCTTTATCATTGTTAGAGATATTTATAGGTGAGCGTCCCATGCAATATAGCGTTAACGTTGTGGGCTTGTCATCTAGCCATCATTACGAAGCACGTGGGGAATATTTTCAATGGGACGGAGATGTCTGTAACAAGACAAATCCTGTCCTCTCTTCTACCTCTGATGGGATAAAGTAATTTAACTCACGTGATATTTGGTGACCAAATAATTCTATATTCCCAATGAAGACTGAGTCATCCGTTGTCCGAATAGTCCTTCCAAAAATGTGAGTTCATATATGTCCTCTCGGCTTGGTGATAATAAACTTACTGTTCAGATGTCTTCTAAACTTATTTGCGGATGAGGTATAACATTAATACTTGAAAGTTGGAACTGAACCAAACGCTATAAATAACCAACTGATTATGTTGGACACAAATGGGGATATTCCAAAAGCAAAAGGCATACATCAAGAACTCTAGAAATGTATCACTTTTAGTATATGTTGAAGCTTTTAAATGTGAAATATTTATGCTATGTTCTTGTTGGATGTAAAAAATTTGAAGGTTATAAAAGATCCAGACTTGCGGGAACGACATTTAGGGGATGTTCAAGGCCTTCTGTTCCGTGAAGCAGCCAAAGTTTGTCCCCAGGCTTACCGAGCATTTTCGTCTCGCCGGACCGGTCAAGTTATACCTGTAAGCTTTTGGCATTTATTTAACCAACTACTCTTTAGACATGGATACCGATTTACTCGAACTGGTTTTTACTATGTTTGCAGGGAGGTGAAGAAAGCTTAGACCAACTCTATCATCGTGCTACATCTTCATTACAGAGAATTTGTCAGAAACATACAGGTATTTGTTATGTCATCACAGTCACACCCTAGTCTGAGTAACATAGGCTATTTTTAGCGGACGAAACATGTTTCTGGTTCGATTATGCTGAATGGTTGCTTATTTCACAATGTTAGGGAAGCGAGTGGTAGTGGTCACTCATGGAGGTATCATACGTGCGCTATACAGGAGGGCTTGCTCGAGGAGGTTTCGGGGAAGCAAACTAAATACACATAATTCAGATATCTGGAGATAATGTTTGGACCATAAAAGCTTGGGGTGATACCAATCATCTCAACCAAACAGGACACTCCATGTCTGGTTTTGGGCTTAGCAAAACACCATCTGTTGTTAGTCCTGTTCTTACTTGAATGAGCATTTTTAACATCTGGTGCTTCCATGTCGAATAAACTAGCAATGTCTCTGAAGCTTATGAGAGATTACAGCACTCTCAGTGGATTCTAGAATTATTGTTCAAAGTGATTGTACATGACACTCGTATCTAATACGTATTGAAACATGGTATGAAAATATGACTAAAAAAATATACATGAAGAAACTTAGAAAAATAGAAAATTCATATCAGACACATACCTTTTGACCCAATAAAAAATTGGTATTAAATTATGCCCCTCCACCATCATTTTTAAGTGCTAAAATTCAATGTTCAGAATTTTCTCTGATCTCCTTTTTTATAAGAAATAATTTTATTTATAGGATGGTCATGCTCACCTTCACAAACAACTTAATTTTAAAATATAAATTAAATAACTACATGTCTATGATTTAATATAAAATAATAAACTTCGGAAAATTTACCCAAAAGACGAGAGGCATACATTGATACGAGCATTTGCAGTAATGATTTGTCATAAGTTAATTTTAAAAGAATATGAAAATAATTATGTTGAATCTTTGTATGTTTTCATTTTTATATATTTGCGATCAAAATTCAGTTAATAGATTTAATTGTTTTAGCTTTTTAGGTAAAAGGGTTTCAAAGAAAAGCTAAATTGAAAAAAAAAATACATAATGTGTAAAAGTTGAGAGTTAAATTTTTTAGAATCAAGACTAAATTGACATAATGTATACTTATTGATGGTTAAAGTTGCTATTATGTCAATTTTAAAAGTTGATCCTCTTTCTGTCAACTATTTGATGGCTGTTGATCAAAAAAGAAAAAATTAAATAATTGGGTAATCATTTCATAATTTTTCATGGTTGGACAATTAAAAAAAAGAACTTATCGATAGTTGGGTGATTACAAGTATAGTTTACCCAAAATATTTTGAAACTTTGTCAAACAATATTCAAAAGCCATAAAACAAAGCTCTTTTTTACAAAATAAGTCTAAAGGTCTAAAACCAAAAATTAATATGGAAAAAAGATAACTAAACCGAATTGAATTATGAGATATAGATAAAAAAAAATCCAAAAAAACTCGACCTAATGAACCAATATCATCTGTAACGGTCCAATTTTCAGTGGTACAGAAAAATATGATTTTGAAACCCTATTTTTATAAATCGAGCCTATGAATATTAAATAGAGATTTTTACGGAATTATTATATAAATAAATTAAAATTTGGTTTATCAATTTAGTTGAAGTAGTGATTAATTATGACGTAAGGACTAAATTATAAATTTCAATCGTTATAAATTTTTAATTAAGAAATTATTTGAGAACTTAGATAGCAATTATCAAAAGGTTTCAAAAACCATTTTTAATCTGCGCTAGTAGAGGATAATGATGTGTGTGGATTAATTTAAGTAATTAAAGATTTATTTAATTAAAACATAGTTAATTAACAAATTAATCCTAGTATAAAACTAAAAGTTAATGGAGGAAATAGTAGTATCTCCTTCATTCGTATTTCTTACCGTCCAAAATTTTCAGGTCTTTACATTCGGCCAACAATTGGATATGAAATTTGAGTTTTTTTTATTTTTTTTTTATTTTTATAGATTCGAGGTTACGAAAGCTTGATTTAATTAGTTTATTTATTAATTTTTAAAATTATTAAAGTTTTAAAAAAAAATTATTGTTGAAGAGGCTATCTGATTTTGGGAGCGTCTTGCTTGAATGGACTGAATGGGAGAGTCCTACGGGACTATTTGGTAGGTACGAGTCCTCCAAGAAAGAGGGGTGCCTAGCCACCACCCATGTTCCTTATCCCAAGGTCGCCAACAGGGGTCTCAGTAAATGAGTCTTCCTTTCCACAAAATTACTAGGAAGCAAAACATACACCGAAAGAATAGTAGGAACATCTCACTCAGTGCAGTTTCCATGTAATAAGGTCACTCGAGAAAGAGAATGAGTTGTCTCATAACACCTCCGACATGTCCAATAGAAGGACAAAGACTTAAAAGATGATTTTAACATCAAACAGCCATAAACCAACGATCCAAACTTAGAATAATTTACGTAAGAAACAAGTAAGACAATCATCACCACCAAACAATTTGACTCTACAATCATATTGTCCATATGCAGAGACTTCACCCATGAACAATGCATGAATATATGATTACGTGATCATATCAAAACATATATAATATCTTTCAAATTCAATCCCATTCCCTAATAATATATTTTAATATCTAAAATTGAATCGATTGAATCACATATAAAAAAAAGTAAAAGTGAGGATAGTGGAAACTAGTTTAAAGGAGTACCTAAGACCTAACCTTACCATTGTTTTGGCGCCAATTCTGGAAGAAAGACAAAAAAGCATAGCCAACTCCATGAATTACAATTACAATCATCATCACCAAAATTAATTAAAAAAAAAAAGTCAAAGGGTCATTGCACTTAGTTTGGCAAAAACCATGCAATCATAATGTTGGATGAAAGCTTTTTTGTAGGCAAAGATTTGGACACTTACGAACCAAATTTCATAAGGTCAACTACTGGCATTTGCAAGATGCTCCATCAAAATAATTTGCTACCCACACGCATCCCTTTGTAATAATTATTAATTCATGGTTCCCAATTCTTTTGTATTTTAATTAATTTCCCAACCCCCACTATCACTTGTTTTCCAAGTTTTCTTACACTTGGCAAATGCTATTTTATTAAAATCAATTCACTAGGCCTCCAAAACTACTAGATTAACACATGGCTTTAATCCGGACCAAACCCTAAATTCATAGATGTTTTGGGGCTAATGGTTTTTCCTGGATTCTGGATTAATCACTACACTTTTACCATCAATGGTTCGTTGAGAGATGGTGAAGCAAATGAAGAGCAAAACACGGTGGGGGGCTGAATAATTAATGTATTATGATCATATACTTGGAGTGGGCAACAAAATAATGTAATACACTACTTTCTTTTTTCTTTCAAATGAAATCTAAAATTCTTGTAGTTTAAAAATAAATACCCAATACCATAATATTTGTTTGGATTGAATGATAAGAAATTTAATGTTACTTTAAATTTTTTATATGAATTTTGTAAATTAAAAAAAAAATGTTGGGAGAGCTTTATCACTCATTTAAACATTTGATTTAATTTAATTCAAATTTTAGCACGGGTCGTTATGATTATCAAAATCCAAAATAACTAAAAATAAATAAATAACCTAAAAGGCAAATCATAAAAATAGGAGTTTGCATCACCAATGATTTCATGGAATTACCGAAAGAAGAATGCATAAGCAATGGAATGTTATTGTTTTTTGTTTTGGAGACAAGAAATGAGATGATAGATTGCATTAATAGGGGAGGAAAACATGAACATTTGAATTTTTTTTTAGTTAATTCACCAAAAAAAAAATTAGTAAAAATGACGTGGTATCAACATCAAATACCCGAAGATTAAATAGTGCAAATGAACATTCAAAAAAATATATATCTATAGTGGAGCGGAACGGATGGTAGAACGAAGCATGCCATTGTCATCCTTATTGAAAATAATAAAAATATAATTTTATATTAATATATCTTATAATTAAATTTAAATAAAAATAAAAACAATTTAAATTTAAATTTTGATTGAATCAATCAAAAATTTTTAAAAAAAATATATTTAAACTCGATCGAGAATAATCTAATTAAAGTATTTGACTCGCCAACGTATCTATTTAAAACTAGTGAGCCACATATGGAGATGACAATAAAGCGGAGCGGGACAGATATTTCTAAATCTACTATCATCCCTTAATTGACACGTTTTGCTCCATCACCCGCCCTCTCTATTATAGATGTGTACTTTTGAAAATCACTATCATTTCCATGAATATTGGAAGCATCCATCCACATCCCGACTGCTTTGCTTCATTTTAAATTTTCTATTTATTTTTAATATTTTCAATTTTTTAAAGTCAAGTAAATTTTTAAATATAAATCTTCTAAAAAACTGAACATAAAATATATGATTTTGTTCTATATTATGTTATTACATTTTACTTTTTAAATAATTTATATAAATAAGAATAAAATAATAATTTATATAATTAAGCGGATCAGATTGAGGCAGACAATTACTACAACCGCTCCATACCTATTATTTATCAGAAAAAAATTCATCCTACTCCGTATCCATTTTTCAACAAAAGATTCGCTCCATTTAGAAAGGATTAATTCGAAATCTATGAAGCGATACGAATTTTTCCACATATACTCGAATATATATACATGTAAGATATTTTATATAGCTCAACTCTTTTTTTATAGAGCAAGGCTATTATTGATTTATTTCTTTCCTATATAAATACGCATAACGCATGCATATGTAGATTGCTCAATTTGGTTTCTTCTAGAGCAAGAAAACATGTGATCGTAGCCGACTTTTCCCATTATTTTATGGAAAATATTTGATAATAGGTTTTTAGAATTCACGAATAAAATTAGAGATTGATTTGTATTTTATAAAAAAATATTTAAAATATAAATATTTTTAAGAGAATATAAATCAAATTTTTAAATTTATTTGTAAAATTAAATCCACAATTTCTAACTTTTTTTTATTGGGAAAATGTTATTCCAACTCTATTAATTTTTTTTTGGGTGAAAATTCCAACTCTATTATTTAAATAGGATAATTATCTTTTAAATTAAATACTGGATCCAGTACACTAAAGTTGCTGCTTATCATCCGTTTTAAGGAAGAAAATTAATTAAAAGTTAGAAAAAGGAAAAATAAATAATAGGTGATAATTTATCCTCACCACATCTTGAAATAGGTGTTAGCTGTCTTTAAGCTGATCAAAACCAACATTTATTTTTGATGTGCTACAAATAAATTGTGCACATAAAGGATATTACTATATCAACAAGTGTACGGACCACCTCAATTTGTGGGCTACCCCATTCCTAGCTTCAATACAAGATTTTAAATCCATTTTTATTTTCAAATAAATTATAAAATTTGAGATATACACACCTTTTCATAATAGAACACAATGTACTAATTTTAATAAATATTGAAATATACTTTATATTCATTTTGAATTAAATTTTAATTGTAATTTATACTATTATTGTATTAAATTTTAAAAAAATGAATAGATAAAATTTGTGTAAATTGCTTAATTGGTAAAAATGAATAAAATTTTAAAAAAAACTTAGATTTTTATTTATTTATTTATTTAAATAATTTTTATAATTAGATATTTACTAAACATCATATTATTTAACTAAATATATATTTCAATAATTTTAAAAGAACATTAAAGTAATAGAATTATTGTTTCACTTTTATGACAGCATGAGAAAAATGAATCCCCTCTTAGGGGGAAGTCAAAAAATTTTTAAAGGAATATTGAAATTAAATTTTAATTTTTGTGATAGTAAAAATGTAATTTTATTATTTAAATAGTTTATATCTTTATTAATTTTAAAGAATTAAATTAATTTTTTATCATTTTAAAAAAATCCAAAATACTATTTTATTTTAATTAATTTAAAATTTTTAAAAAAAATTAAAGATTTAAATGAAAAATTTTCAGGAGTTGGATACACCCCTGTCCCTTACTATTGAAATGTGGATTACTAATATTAGCTTATATCTTAAGGGAAACAAATATTAGAAAATTCATCAATACAAAAGAAAAAAAGAACAAAAAATAAAGGAAAGGAGAAAGAAGTTTCCTAAGCAATTATTTGGCAACTATTTTATTTTAATTAATTTAAAATTTTTAAAAAAAATTAAAGATTTAAATGAAAAATTTTCAGGAGTTGGATACACCCCTGTCCCTTACTATTGAAATTTGGATTACTAATATTAGCTTATATCTTAAGGGAAACAAATATTAGAAAATTCATCAATACAAAAGAAAAAAAGAACAAAAAATAAAGGAAAGGAGAAAGAAGTTTCCTAAGCAATTATTTGGCAACTATTTTATTTTAATTAATTTAAAATTTTTAAAAAAAATTAAAGATTTAAATGAAAAATTTTCAGGAGTTGGATACACCCCTGTCCCTTACTATTGAAATTTGGATTACTAATATTAGCTTATATCTTAAGGGAAACAAATATTAGAAAATTCATCAATACAAAAGAAAAAAAGAACAAAAAATAAAGGAAAGGAGAAAGAAGTTTCCTAAGCAATTATTTGGCAACCCAGAAGCAAATCAAAGCCAATATATATATGTGTGTGTTTTCATTAAATCTGATAATTTTATATATTTATACTAATCATGTAAATATAAACATGAGATAAATTATTAAACGTATATCACAAACTCAAGATCCTCGGCATGAATAATATATGTGTATTATGCTCATCATGTTTATTATACATTTGCAGGGGCATATTTAGAGGTTGGTATGGTTATCGCATTCTAAAATAAAAAAATTTACATTTAAATTTTTTTAAAATTTTAAATTAATAAAAATAAAATTATATTTTGACTCCTTTAAAATTATAAAAATTTGATTTAATTCTTTAAAAAGTTATTCAAATGAATAAATTACATTTTTACTTTATCGTAAAATTTATAATTTAATTTTTACCCTAAAAGATTTCCTACCTTCCCCGCCCCATATGATATGCAAAATTTCAAATGTCAACAATTACATCTTTATTATTATGAAATCATCTCTCTTAAAAGAAAATAATTGTGTATAAAATTATATAAAAACAAATTTTGTATATAATATTACATAAAAGTTTATTTATAATTTTAAAATTTACCATCTTAAACAAAATATATCATATCCAATTGATTTATCCATAATCCAACCACGTGTATTTTTTTTTTTGGGATGATTAAATTTTTCATAGATCGGATCAATAAATCTATTGAGTATAATATATTTTTGTTTAAATTATTAATAACTTAACAATAAATCGTAATTGTATCATGATTTAAATATAAAAAATAATTTGAAGGAATTTTTAATGGAAGAATAAAATAAAATAATATATTATGGTATAACCACTCCCGGTAGACTAAAAAAAAAAGGGAGAATCGACATCCCAACCTGAAGCAAGTAAGTGAACACTCAACACGAAAAATAGAGGAACACGAAATTTCGCCATTAAATTGCTGCATGTGAAAACTAAATTAATTAACCACCCACCAAGATTGCGCCACGTGGAAAATCAGTCCAAATCATGATTCACTGGACTGGCCCCACGAAAAAGCTATCCCATCTTTTTCAATTACCACATAATATAACATACTAACCACAACAAGATTAAAATGATTTTACTAATTACTTTTAAAGGATTTTACCGAGGTTATATATTTAATTTTAAATTTCAATAAAAAAATAATTTACAAAACAATGTTTAATATAGTAATTAATTTTTTAATTTACATTTAGTTAAAAATTAATGAAAAGACATTTGTATGAAATTATATAAAAATTTTAGTTTTTATAATTAATACTAAATTCATCCTTAAATTAATAAAATAATTATGTTTATAGCGTAATAAAAAAAAATACTGAATCCAGTACATGAAAGTCAAAATGACTGTTTCAAATCAATAAAATTTAGTTATTATATTAATTTTTGGATAAAGGAAAAAGTGAAGTCCCCGTCGTTGCCTTTTAATCATGTTAAGGAGATCCCTTATCTCACCAATTAACGCTTTCAAACAGCATAGACAACAAAAGCTTGGAGTTTTCCTTTTATTATTAGTTTTCATTTCAATTTTATAGTTTGTTGAAATGGTTTAAGGCTTTAAGGAGAGATTCAAAATCCTACTCTCCGGGGAAAAGAGAGAGATAGGCATACTCTTCAATGGGTCTTTGCACCTCCAAACCCTCCCCAAACCCTTCTGATTCTACAAATGCCTCTATCAATACCGGGAATAACGATAGCCACCGCAAGCCTAATTCTGTTTCGGCTTCTCCTTTACCTGATGGAGTGAACTCCAAGGAAGATCAAGGTAAACAAGGAGAAGAAGAAAAACAAAGCTCCAATTCGAACAATGAAGGCAAGAAATCGCCGTTTTTCCCGTTTTATAGTCCCAGTCCAGCTCACTACTTGTTTTCCAAAAAGTCTCCGGCGAGATCTTCAACCAATTCCACTCCGAAACGGTTTTTCAGGAGGCCATTCCCTCCGCCGTCTCCGGCGAAGCATATTAGGGCAGTGCTTGCACGGAGGCACGGGTCTGTGAAGCCGAATGAGGCCGCGATCCCGGAAGGAAGCGAGGCAGAGGTAGCGGGAGCTACCGGTACCGGATTGGATAAGAGCTTCGGTTTCTTGAAGCACTTCGGGAGTAAATATGAGCTCGGAGATGAAGTAGGAAGAGGCCATTTCGGTTATACTTGTGCGGCGAAGTTCAAGAAAGGAGAGCTTAAAGGACAACAAGTTGCCGTTAAAGTTATACCTAAAGCGAAGGTTTCATTTTAATTTTAATTTTCTTTTTGTTTTTATCTACTTTATTTATTTTAATTTTAGAACTTTTGCCTTTTTGCATTTATGGATTTGAATTAAAATTCTTTGACAATGAAAAAAACGAGATCCGATTAGAAGAGCTTCAGTTAGATTTTCATACTTACTGGAAATAAGAAATTGAATTTAAATATTGAATTTGCTGAATTTTTTTTTAAACAGAGTATAGAAATAATCATATCACGGAATTAAATATGTATACTCACGGAGTTATGTTCTACAATTTTATTTCTGTATAATAGATATTTTGTGCCTTGAATTGATATGTTATGATTGTCGATTTTGTGTTTTTGTTTATAGATGACAACTGCAATTGCCATTGAGGATGTTAGAAGGGAGGTAAAAATATTAAGAGCTCTATCTGGACATAGCAATTTAGTACAATTCTATGATGCCTACGAGGACCATGATAATGTCTACATAGTGATGGAGTAAGTACCATACAAAACATGAACTCAATTTTGGGTTCAGTGTGTTCAGGATCATTTGGTTTGGTGATTTGTGATGGGTTCTAATTAGTTACTATGTATCTTTCAGGTTATGTGAAGGAGAGGAGCTCTTGGACAGAATTCTTTCTAGGTATTTCTTCTAATAATAGCTACTTCTGATTCTGATTCCAAAATAAGAGTTTGAGGCTGAATGTACTTGGTTTGGATTTGATTACTTATCAAGTGTATTCTTCTAATCATGCAGGGGCGGAAAATACACTGAGGATGATGCAAAAGCTGTGATGATTCAGATACTTAATGTTGTTGCTTTTTGCCATCTCCAGGGTGTTGTGCACCGGGATCTTAAACCTGAGGTGAATGTCTTTCCAGTTCTAATACAGTTTCTGATATTTTTTTTCTGGGTAGTATTACACTGGTTTTGTGGTCCCATATAAGATTTCTAAGGTTTATGTAAGGCTTTTCCTTGAGGATAACCTTGCGCTAAATATTCTGATTAAGCAGTCACCGAAGCCAAGCCACTACTGCTTGTTTTCTTGGTTGTGTTTCATTCTAGCATATTTCGTTTTCATCTTCTTAGCAGCAGAGGTTTTAATAGATAGTAAAAATTTGCTCACCTGATATTATACTAAATTTAGCTATTTTCTGTGACCAGAACTTCTTGTTTACATCGAAGGATGAAAATTCACAATTGAAGGCTATAGACTTTGGCTTGTCTGATTTTGTGAAACCAGGTTTGTACTCAAATTCGTATTGCTTAAGCCATAGTGCTTTAGTTATTTGATTAATTTCTTCATGTTTTCTTTTTCCTTTTCCAATTCAGATGAAAGGCTTAATGACATTGTTGGTAGTGCATACTATGTAGCACCAGAAGTTCTACATAGGTCTTACAGTACAGAAGCAGATATCTGGAGTATAGGTGTGATTGCTTATATTCTTTTGTGTGGTAGTCGTCCGTTTTGGGCTCGAACAGAGTCTGGGATTTTTCAAGCTGTTCTAAAAGCTGATCCAAGTTTTGATGAAGCACCTTGGCCATCTCTATCTTCTGAGGCTAGGGATTTTGTGAAGCGTTTACTGAATAAGGACCCAAGGAAAAGATTGACTGCAGCGCAAGCTTTGAGTGAGGGACTCATCTTCTGTCATATTCATTATTCTTACATTCTTGTAATTTTACTCACAAATTGCTTGCCACAGGTCATCCCTGGATAAAAAAGTATAACGATGTGAAAGTGCCCTTGGATATACTGATATTCAAACTCATGAAGGCTTATCTGCGCTCTTCATCTCTTCGGAAGGCTGCTTTAACGGTGTGTATATGGTGATTAGAGGTGCCCATGGTCTGGGTCAAGGCTCAATTAAAAAAAATTCAGGCCTGCCCACCCAAAAGCTTATATTACTGTTTAAAAATAATAAAATAATAAAAATATAATTTTATATTAATATTTATATAATTAAATTTAATTAAAAATATTTAAAAGTATCTAATTTAAATTCGGGTTGGGTTGGGTTGGGTTGGGCCGTGGACAAATATCCTTATCCAAGCCTGGCTCAGGTTGATAATGTGAACTTTTTCCTCATTCTGCATGGGATTTCTAGCTCTTATACCCTTCTATTGGTAATTTTTGCAGGCCCTGTCTAAAACTTTGACTGTGGATGAGCTGTTTTACTTGAAGGAGCAGTTTGCATTATTGGAACCAAACAAAAATGGCACTATAAGCTTAGAAAATATCAAAGCGGTTGGTTCCTTCCCTGTTCATAATCTTGAAAACTTTTGGCAGTTTACTTGTGAATAGTTATCTAATGCTATCGTTCTGATCAGGCACTGATGAAAAATGCAACAGATGCTATGAAGGATGCTTGCATCCCTGAGTTTCTTGCATCAGTAGGTGCTTCATCTTTTTCTGTTTTGTTTGGAAATGTATATAAATTTAAGTGGTGGTATGAATCTCTAATTGTGTATGGTTTTTCCTTTTGTGGTAGCTAAATGCACTTCAATACAGACGAATGGACTTTGATGAGTTCTGTGCAGCTGCATTAACTGTTCATCAGCTGGAGGCTCTTGATCAATGGGAACAACATGCACGTTGTGCTTATGAAATCTTTGAGAAGGATGGAAACAGACCTATTGTCATTGAAGAGCTAGCTTCGGTATGTTGATCTCCTCTGCAAAGCTTTTGCGTCTTGCCTTATTCGGACGATTATTTAATTCCTTTAAGTAGGCTGACAGGTATAGACAACTTACTAAGTCATATGCATGACAATTATGTTTTGAACCTTTACTAGAATTATAGACTTCAATTTTCACCTATTTGAGAAATGATTTGCCCTTCAATTTTGTCATTTTATCTTCACAAGGACTACTGATTCTTGGACTACACATGTTCCTACAACAGCTCGCTGTTAAGAATATTGAAAGAAGAGAGAGAATGAATAATGTTTGATATAAAAGATTTACTTTTTTTCTTTCTCGTCAGCATCTATTGTAATTAAGAGAGTTGTGCAGTCTATATAAAATTTGTTGCAGAAATGTGAAAGTATTGTGTAATAGATGATGAAAAGAACGATTTAAGGGGCATTTATTTCCCTTTAGTTTGCATTTAAGTCTCATTTAATTCTCTTTTATTTTTTGTAGTTTTCACCTACTATTGATGGTTATGTTTATTATGGTTTATGTTACTTGGACTCAATGCGAGTATCGGATACATATGTATGTCCGACATGCATATCTCCGGGGATTTTATACCCATACTCATGCTTGAAAAGGGTACGACATAAGTACTAAAAGAAAAATGAGGAACCTAAATTATTGTGGCTTCTTTTTCATGAGATCTTGGGATTTGCTGATATTTGCCGTAAGGCATCCTTTAAAGAGTGCAGTTGATATACTATTTATAGTAATAACGTTATATGAAATACAGTAGTTGATATTTTTATTCATAACTTAAAATAAATTTAACATTGCAAATACCAAGTTTCTGTGTTTTCTTGAGCAGTGAGGTTCCATTTCTTTCCTCTGTTTTGCTTAATTGGGATGTTTGTAAGATCGTGAAGCAACAGAAACATAGACTAACCTCTGGGATTTTTACCATTACCTTTCAGGAACTCGGACTGAGCCCATCCGTGCCCGTTCATGCTGTTCTTCGTGACTGGATTAGGCACACTGATGGGAAGCTAAGTTTTCTTGGATTTGTCAAATTATTGCACGGTGTATCTAGCCGAACCAACGCAAAAGCTCAATAGAAGCAGTAAAACTTCCGTTATAGCTCTACTGAGCTGGTTTGGCTAATAAAAGGATCAGGTGAGGTATTTGCTAGGCTATAGCCTGAATATGATAAAGAGGTAGAGTGAATTTTGCCGTCGCAATCAATGCCCCTACCCCAACCTCTTCGGTTATGGCCTATTTCATTTGTCTGGCACAAGCTTTTTGAAAAAAAAAAAAAAGAGAAACCCATAATTGAAGCCAATGAACCTCCTGCAAGTGCAACTTAACATTGACCAAGCTTTAGTCATTTTATGTTTTTTTTCCACTGTAAAGTTTAAAGAATGTGTTAAATATAAATATATATATATATATATATATATATATCTAAACAGACTTGATAAATCTGACATATTTTGTCAAGCCCCCGTGAGATAATTGATTGCTGATGTATCATCATCTCTTCTGTGTTCTATAATGTGTAATCAAGTATTCTTGTCCTTAAATTTCTCTACATGTCTTTAAACCAATCTTGGTGTGCTTCCATGGCTGTTCTTCTATGGATTTGGATTTAGATGATTGCCTGATTTGATCCGTTCAATTACTTCACTTTTAAAATTCAGTAAAATTATTTGTTCTATCGTCAGGGGTTAGTAAAACTCATAATTTGTTAATTTTTATTAATATAAAAAATGTTGCCCCAGTCAAAAGGATTTTATTATCGTTGTTACCGATTTGTACGGAACTTAATGCAAATGCAAAAGCAAGAGCAATACTCGGTGGATAGGGTAACTAAATGGTCAACTCGGTCAGTATTGTTTTATATTTAATCTACCTTCTTTTTACCAAATATATATTAATAAACTTAATCAATATATTATTATTATAATACTCAATTTAATCGATTGAATACGATTGATTTAACTTAAACCGATTGTTTAAGAATTAATGTTTTAATTATATATATATAATATTTTAAAAACAATTAGATTTTATTACGCTCCAAATTTGGGTGAAAATGATAGGTAACAAATTAAAAAAATATATGAACAAATACTCTTTTATAATTACATCAATATATTAAAAAAGATGAATTATTTGATCTTCCAATTTTATAAAAGAGAAAGCCATTTTAATTTTTTTATTTAATTTTGTCTCTTCCGGCCCTTGAACTTACTTTCTTCGTCAAATACCTCAAAACGTGTAACACCCCTCGCCCATCTCCGTCACTGGAATAAGATTACGGGATGCTCTAACGTTTAACAAAACAATGATATGCAATTTCAACTTAAGATTTACTCCAAAACAATCATTAAGATATATTCATTCAATAATCATATCGTTCATACAAAAAAATAAGACTTAACTCGAGCCTACAAAGCTCTAAAATCAATTTAGAAATAAGTAGGGATTAATTCAAAACATAACATAAAAGCATGGTAAAAACAAAAAACAAGAATCACACAACCATATGACGAGCATGAGGCCATGTGGAGCAATGATACACGATCATGTCCCCAAAAAGTGCAACATACTGATGTCATGTATAAAAAGGTCACATGATCGTGTCGCTAGTACGTGTAACAAATTGTGATCGTGTGTACCTAAAATCACCAAAATCAAACAAAGCACACGACCATGTCACATGCCCATGTGAGGCACACGATTGTGTCAAATCGTGTGATAGCTCGTGTGCGTAATTGTACCTTAAAATGCAAGTTATACCATCCATGGTTTACTTAAGCCACAAGAATGCCATTAGCCATTCAATCAACCAATTCAAAACTCACCATAAACATACCAAAACATGTAATTTGCCTAGTTCTAACCAATGTGTCATAGGGAACCTTCACAAACAACATAACCAAATGTTCAATTCCATTTCCTATCACATTCACACTTAAGTAAGCAATGTCAAGTAAAGTGCTAAATGCTACAATTTCTTTCATCAACCATTTATCAAGGCATAATCCCTAACTTATTGACCATCAAAAGTACCTATGCACATATCATTCCATGATACCCAAAGCAAATAACCATTAAAAGTTTCACCTATTCAAGTGTTCCATATCACATTATAATTTACCAAACAACCTAGTTTACTTCATCATATACCAAAATCAATTCCACATTCAACATTACTACATTGAGTCATGATCATTCATACCATTTAACCATCAATCACACTTCATTTGCATAAGCGACATAAGTACATAAACCAAAAACTCCCATAAACTCTCACCAGTTTTACATAGCCATTCCCTTTGATTATTATATGATTTCCAAATTCACCTTTAATATTTTTTTTTTAAATCATGATTAGTGACGAAAATTGAATAATTTAACTTTTTTTCTTCCTCTTCTCTTTTCCTTTTCCCACATTTTGTTCCTTCCCACTCTCCCGAGTAAATTGATCTCCAAGTTCAAGAAAACACTGCTTCCCACAAGGAGTATGTCTTGACGCATTTTAGTTGTCTATTGAATGTGTAAACTTTTTCAGTTGATATCTTTGCTGTGATTGTAGTTCCTCTATAATATAATCTTTTGACAGAATTTTCTTCCATCGACCGAAGCCCAAATTCCTCGAGATCACCTTCTTGCCAGCATATGTTAACTGTCACCCCACCGCATGCTTTCAGTCCTTTCACACAGTCTGGGGAAGAGCAGGGAGCAAGTATAGATCTTTCATGGTGCTTTGAATCAGCATTTCTGCTACTGCTGCTGAAAAACTGGTGTAAAGCTGCATATTAGATGCTACTCCTGTACTAACCTTTTTCTTTACATAACACTAACTGAGTTCAATAAAGTTCTAATTTAAAGGATTTATAACTCAACTGGATCCCAAATTTTATGAGAGATTTTTGAAAGTCTAATATTTTAAAATGCATCATTTCAACATGCTAGGATTTGTAAATATTTGTTTAGATAAATTATTTTTTTGGAAAAATTTGGATTACTAGGATTTCATAAATTAAAAATAATAATTATAAAAGAAGAAGAATATTAAAAGTATATGATATAATATATTTTATGACAAGACCATACCTAACAAATGAAATAAGATTATTTAGTAATTTAATTCTTACAAATTTAGAAATTCTCTATTACTTTTACCTAGTCTCAACCCATGTTGCTTTAACTCATTTGTCATTGAAATATTTGTATCAAGACTTGTATCTGCAGTATATCCAAACATGCGGGGATATGATCTCTGAAGGACCTCTAAATATATGAAAAATTTGAGGAAAAAGACACATACTCATATAAAATACTCTTACACCCTAGTCCTAGTAACATAGCTCCCAACAGCTTCATATAGCCAAATACCCAGTGTCCAAAAAGTGCATCTAATCCCATTAACTTTACTCCCTCCCCTCTATGTGCCAGTTAATTAGACATCACAACTCTCAGGAAACGAAACAAGACATTTCATTGCAAATCTTACGTTTGAAGCACGAATTAATCCTAGGCAAGTTGAAATGATAATTATCAAAAAAACTCTGAAACATGACCAACAATGCTGCTTACCCAAAGTTGACATCAATTTGGAAAGGAGGATGTGCAGTGAACAAGTTGCTGTAGAGTCCTCCCTCAAAGTCAGCTTCATGAGTTGGATCCACCAAACTTACTAGATGCTTGACCATGCGGTAAGCATGCTCACTATTATAAAGACGCGCCCACAAAACAGTTTTCCATGTTGTTGACCATCCTGGACCCTCCTCCCCTGTTTCAGACTACATAAAGCGTAAGTATACTGCTTAAAATATATTAATGATATGGTATAGTTGAAAGCAATATAAATCTTTATTCGGTCACTGATTCTAATTTCTACAACAGTCATCAAGGTTCTCATTATCGAATGTAAATGTACTTAACACAAACGTAATGTAGGAAACTAGAAGTACTGCCTAACATGTCTTAGCATTTCAAAAATTAAATTTTCCTTTCCTTTTCTTTTCTTTTCTTTTCTTTTCTGTCTAATTCATGTTACTTTGTTTCATCATTGTAAAGATTACCGTATTCACCATGAAGTCATTGTCACACACATACCTCTTTTAAAGAGGGTAAAATCAACAGCTTTACAAAGGTCCGGAGTCTTTTCAACAGTAATCGTGCAGCCTAGAAACAGGCCAAAAAGGTGTGATACATGCCGGTGATGCACCTCCGGGTCCTGAAAATCTACTGCCTGCTCCAAAAGCATGGAATATTATAAAAAACCAAGTACCTACTTTGCATAGTTGGAAGTTAAAAAAGACTCGAGAAGTGAATAAAAGAAATCAGAAAAACTCCGTTCCATCAAATACTTTTCCATGTATCCTAGATATGGTAAGACTCACAAAGAGACTACTAGCGATCCTGACTAGAATGGCAGAAGGTACTATGAGACAGCTCACAACAAGCCCGCAAGTTAACGGCAAGATGCGAAGTAAGATGAGCCATGGGAACCAACTTATGCAGAGGCAAGAACGACTGGACACATCCCAATTCTCCCAAATTCCTGAAACAAGCATAAGAAACCCCAAAATGTCTTTAGCCATTTCATTTTGTCAATAGAAAATGCCAGCAAACTAGAATTCTTTTTCATGAAAAAAAAAACAGGCCCTCATTAACTTGTATGAATCCCAATAAACTTACATGGCCTTAGAAATTCAATAGCGCTACTTGAAACAGAAGAAACTAAAATCATTTAATTGATAGAAAACAACGAGACTTGGAATTTGGACTAAACTAAACATTTAGGTTACGTTTTGAAAACTTGGCTGTTTAAAAAAACTGAATTCAAGGATTTATGGGATGTTTTTCTACCTCCCAAATGTATAAGCGTAGCGAATCCTAATTAATTTATATATAGTATGTGCATTTCTTTCATGCAAGATATATGGCTATTAAAATCGAAACTCAAATTTTCAAATCCATGTGCAAACATACCATATTTTTACTGCTATATTTTCCAATCAATAAACGAGGCAACAGAAGTTTAGTAAATAAACTCAAACCAATACAGGAGTCGGATTTGAATTACTTTCGCGGGAAATAATTTTCCACCAAGAGTTAATTTCTAGTAATTTTACAATAAAAATCAATGTTAACTGAAAACTAGCAACTTTTAAGCAGCTTTGCTTCTATTCCCGACTTCCATGTAATGCGGAGCCAAAAGAGGAGTTTAAAGAAAAGACCTGGAAGGGGCGAAGGAGAGACGGCGTGACTGAAGGCGGGGAGCTGAGGAAGTAGGGGGACGGACGCGAGGCATAGGCGGAGGGGTGCGCAGCTGCAGACATGACGGAGCGAGAGAGGGATCCTGCACCACGCCAAGCCATTTTCCCAGTGAAGCTTTTTGGACGGAACGGTAATTAGGGATGACGACAAGACACGACAGAAGCCGGATGTAGTAATTTAGTAAGGTTTTGGTTAGGGATTAAGGGGATGGCTGTGTTTCGTCTCCCTTCTGCCAATTTTAGTAGGCTGAGCATTTGAAGCCTGTTGGGCCTTTCAGACTGTTTCTAGTTGATCCAAGACTGCCTAGGCCTTTGCCACACATTTTTCTTCTCTTAGAAACCTTACCAAAAATAAAAACCTTCAATGCAATGCAATGCAATGAAAGAACACAGCAAAAAGAAAACCGCAGCATGTCCATAGCTATTCCATGCACCTGTAATGGAGGAGGCCAACCCAATTCAGCTAAATATCTGGTGGTTTGATCCATGCAATCAATCTCTGTTTTGGTGCACCATCTTTGATATTTTATGTAATTAAACTCTAAACAACGAGATTGCTAGCATTTGGCCTAGAATATCAGATAAACAGTCAAAGAAAGGAGACATAGGGCAAAAACTGAAGCAGAAAGGAGGAGCCAAAGTTCCTCAATTTTATTGAACATATACACCAAAAGGATCCATATTCCATCTTTTTTTATTATAGTAAAGAGTAAGTATTCACACACCCTAACCGTCCATTGTATGTGTACGTTGTTTCACATGATAGGTTTACAGATACCATAGTTTCTCTGTAGTGTAATCTGAATCTTCTCCAAGATTTCTGGTTTTTCAACCAAAGACCTAGTCGGTGGAGATTTCCTTCTTTCCAGCAAATGTTGACTGTCACTCCTCCACGTGCCACCAATCCTTCCACACACCCATTTCCCCAATTATTCCGGGGAAGAGCAGGAAGCAAGTATAGGTCTTCCAAGGTACTTCGACCTAGCATTTTTGCAACTGCTGCAGTAAAACTGACACCCAAATTCACAGAAAAAAAAAACACCTTACTCAGTTTCGTTTGTTTTGAATGTTTGTAACCAGAAGTAACTAAAACCGAATTGGTTCAAAAAGTCAACTCAATAGTGTTTCTTTAGTGATCATATCCAATTGATGAAGAAAACAGACGGTGTAGCTTACCCAAAGTTGGCATCTATCTGGAAAGGAGGGTGTGCTGCAAATAAGTTACTGTATATTCCACTTTTGAAAGCTTCTCATGTTCTGGATCCACAAAGTATATTAAATGTTTGACCATTCGATATGAGTGCTCACTGTCGTGAAGATATAAGAGACTAGTCTAGCCGACAATTACAAAAATAGTCAGCTTGAACTCTAAAATTTCTTGGGTACAATTTAATCCAATTGAATGCAGGAAAACAGTTCATGCAAGGAAGGCCAATAATTCATTTCAAGATTGATGTTCAAATGAGGAGCAGAGCTGAGGACAGAGATAACAGAACCAGTCACAATCCAAGTAATACTTTGATGGATATAATGGCTGTAGATATAATGTTCCACAGGACATACATCACACAAGCAAGACTAAATGAGAAAAATAAGAGAAACGGAATGTAGACTTACTCCCATTTTCGCTCAAGATCTTTGTTCCATATTCCTTGCAAATTTGCCACCTGAGCTCCAGGCCGTGAAGAAGAAATAAGTAAATACCGGCCAAACTGGAACAGAAGCTCGACAAGATATGGATCCTCATCCATTTGAAAAGATTTTATTCTCTCAACCGCTGTTGGAACTCTACCATCTTGATTTTGCTTGAGACACACAATAGATCTTGAACTTTTTGAAAACTGCGGTGAGACACAGCGGAACAGATTCTGGTAGTCATCCAAATGATGAGAATAAAGATCAACATATGACAGATTACTAATCGACTTCAGGGCATCGAGAGATTCTGAAGTAGGATCCTTCTTAGAATCTGATGGCTTGGTGAATGGCCTATCAAATGAAGATGTTGCCACCAGAAGCAAAATAGCCCAATCTGAACCTTCAACCCTCAACTTGCTGTCATCTAGAATATGTACGATGTCATTCCCCTTGCTAATCTGTAAATCAAGAACAGCAGAAAACTGGATACCCTTTGGCTTGTCATCTGCATACACTTGTGGTGGGATTCGCTTTTTAGGGCAATGTCCTTCCATTATAATCTGACTTTCACCGATCGTTTTACAATGGTGATCTAACTTATTGTCCAGATATACAGTAGAGGATACAGACCCAATTTACACTGTAATCTCTCCCCAATTGTCTTGTCCAAACAATTATATTTTTCTTTTAACAAGAATTTTAAATTCATTTTGAGCTCTCCATTATCGCCTTCCTGCTGAGGTCTTGTCATGAAAATAATATCATTAAAATTTACATCGATAAGTTTAAAGTAAATTACATAGGCATTCCATTTGATTATTATATGATTTCTAAATTCACCTTTAATATTTAAAAAAAAAATCATGATAAGTGACGAAAAATAAATAATTTAACTTTTCTTTTCTTTCCTTCACCTCTCTCTCCCTTCTCCCACGTTTTTTCCTTCCTCCTCTCCCGAGTAAATTCTCTAATAATATAATCGGAAAGCGCCCATCTCCTCCTAACTTCTATGTAAAGTGGATTCCCATGGTTGGTTGACAATATGAAAAATCAAGGTGTTCAAATTCCAACAATTATTACCTATTTTAACATAGTCGTATGTGTTGCTACATATAAAGTCATATTAGATTCCTGATAAAAAATTTCATCGTAACATAATATCCATAACTTAGTGTAATGTGCACTGGAATTTGACCTTTAGCATTGGTTTGGAATAGTTGTGATAGACAATCGATAAGAATTTATGCGACAAAATCTAATATGAACCTTGGTTTAAAAGATCAAGCATTGACAATATACTTGTGGTTTGCCAAGTTCACCTGGAGTACTTTATCATGGTTGAGAGGAGGGTTCTGTAACAAGTATTCACTTTAACAGTGTTATAGTCCAGAAGCCACAAGTGACAGGATAAAACGTTATGAATTATTCATAACAAAAAAAACATTGAGGATCAATTTGGTAATTAAGGTATAATTCAAAGCCTAAAGGAAAAAGCCATATAAAGAAAAATCAATAGTGATCGCTGATGTTTATAACCAATAACTCCAACTCAGTAATGACAATCCTATAGAGGAAATGTAATGTCTTCGAAGCTAACAACCATGACAAGTGAAGAACCAGGAAATAAGAAAAGAAAAAGATGGAATGAATGGAACAAAGTATGCAAAAGATCCCCAAGTTCCTCTGCAAAATTTATTTGGAGTAACAAAAAAATTAAATTGCTCAACATGGAGATAGCATTGATCTCCATGTTCAAGAAAAAACCGCTTACTACAAGGAGTATGTCTTGACACATTTTAATTGTCTATTGAATGTGTAAACTTTTCCGGTTGATATCTTTGCTGTGATTATAGTTCCTCTATAATGCAATTTTTTGACAGAGTTTTCTTCCATCGACCAAAGCCCAAATTCCTCAAGATCACCTTCTTGCCAGCATATGTTGACTGTCACCCCACCGCGTGCTTTCAATCCTTTCACACAGCCGTTGGCCCATTTATCCCGGGGAAGAGCGGGGAGTAAGTATAGATCTTTTATGGTGCTTTGAACCAGCATTTCTGCTACTGCTGCTGAAAAACTGGTTTAAAGCCGCATATTAGATGCTACTGCTGTACTAACCTTTTGTTCTTTACATAACACTAACTGAGTTCAATAAAGTTATAACTTAAAGGATTTATAACTCAACTGGATCCCAAATTCTATGATATAATATGACAAGACCATACCTAACAAATGAAATAAGATTATTTAGTAATTTAAATCTTACAAATTTAGAAATTCTCTATTACTTTTACCTAGTCTTAACCCATGTTGCTTTGATTCATTTTTCTTTGAAATATTTGTATCAAGACTTGTATCTGCAGTATATCAAACATGTGGGGATATGATCTTTGAAGGACCTCTAAATATATGGGAAAAAAATTGAATATACCCACATTGTACACATACACATATCAAATACTCTTACACCCTAGTCCTAGTAACATAGCTCCCAACAGCTTCATATAGCCAAATACCCAATGTCCAAAAAGTGCATCTAATCCCATTAACTTTACTGCCTCCCTTCTCTGTGCCAGTTAATTAGACATCACAACTATCACGAAAGGAAACAAGACATTTCATTGCAAATCCTATGTTTGAAGCATGAATTAATCCTAGGCAAGTTGAAATGATAATTATCAAAAAAACTCTGAAAAATGACCAACAATGCTGCTTACCCAAAATTGGCATCAATTTGGAAAGGAGGATGTGCAGTGAACAAGTTGCTGTAGAGTCCTCCCTCAAAGTCAGCTTCTCGAGTTGGATCCACCAAACTTACTAAATGCTTGACCATGCGGTAAGCATGCTCACTATTATGAAGACGCGCCCACAAAGCAGTTTTCCACGTTGTTGACCATCCTGGACCCTCCTCCCCTGTTTCAGACAACATAAAGCGTAAGCATACCGCTTAAAATATATTAACAGTATGGTATAGTTGCAAGCAATATAAATCTTTATTCGGTCACTGGTTCTAACTTCTACAACAGTCATCAAGGTTCTCATTATTGAATGTAACAATTTGCATAAACTAGTTGTTCTAGAATCTATCAATCCATGGTTATTACTGGAGAGAACGTGCTTAACACAAATGTAATGTAGGAAACTAGATAACAAGTGCTTTTCATACCAATTCAACTATTCTATTATATTATTTTGCTGAAATGTCTAATTTATGTTACTTTGTTTCATCGTTGTAAAGATTAGCATATTCACCATGAAGTCATTGTCACACACATACCTCTTTTAAAGAGGGTAAAATCAACAGCTTTACAAAGGTCTGGAGTCTTTTCAACAGTAATTGTGTGCCCTGGAAACAGGCCAAAAAGGTGTGATACGTGCCGGTGATGCACCTCCGGGTCCTGAAAATCTACTGCCTGCTCCAAAAGCAAGGAATATTTTCATCTACCTTGTTGAACACAGATAAAATAACTTTCAACAAAGATCAGGATCCATATGTTGACATACCCATTCCATAATCGAACCATCTCTAGCAATTTTTGTGGGTGGTAACTTCGCCTGAGCTTCACGGACTTTTCCAATAAGAGCATCATCCTTTCTTCCCAGAACCTGCCTTTTAAGAAACCAATTAGCATATAAAGAAATTTGGAATATTAAATAGAAAAGTTGGTCTGTTTTAGATAGCATGAAATTAAAACTTCACCTCAGCTGCAGAAACAATTTCAGAGAATACTTCTCTTATGATTGCAATGTCCATTGTTGACGAGTAGCTTACACTAGCAGGCTTTCCATCAGGAGCAACAAACATATGCTCGGGAGAAGTTGATGGGTTGGTTTCCAGATAGCCTCCAGGACCCTCAATCAACCAGTCCAGAAGAAATGATGTACATCCCTCTAACAAAGGATATGCCTTATTTTTTAGAAAATCCTAATTAATCAGAAAAATATTAGAAATCCTTCTAACAGACAAAAAAATATGAAGCTATTAAGCATCATCTGATGAACCATTTTTGAATGGCCTCTTGAAGAGTTTGCAGTGAAGTTGATGACAAGAAACTTGAGAGCAAAACAAACAATTAGAAGCCAAAAAGTTTAAAAAGACAGGAGCTTACTTTGTCCATTGTATAGGTGAAATGCTCCCATAAATGAGTGCATAGCCATGCTCCCCCCATTGGCCATAAAGCCCATACAGCCTCACCTCGATCTGGTGATGTTTTTGCCCATATGTCAGTCACTTGATGTGCAACCCAACCACTTGTTTCATAATTCACCTGCAACATTCAGTGACCAAATAAGGAAGCTTATGATTAGAAGAATACTTTAAGACATAAATGGCATAAAACCAGGAAGCAAAAGGAAAAAGAAGTTTTGGGGCAATAAAACAGATCCTAGAGATTACAAGATTAAATAGTCATAGTGCTAGCTTTATTGAAGATGTCAAGGTGAGCAGACATGTAATTTTGATGTAAAACTAAGGCGATGAAGTCACAAGACAATAGCTTCAGAGGTTACCACCAACAAAATTTAAAGATAATCCCATGTCCAAGAAAGTATGCCAGAAAACTAAATTTTAGATGTCACTAAGCAGACTTTCAGAAGAAAAAAAATAACATAGGGAACTCACTTTTGCTGTTTTACTCCCATTGATTGCTAGACTGGAAATAAAATCTAACAAAGGTTCCTGGCACTCTTTAAGGTTGCAAGGAAGGGATGGCCAATAGTTCATTTGAAGATTAATATTGAGATGAGGAGCACAACTGGCAACAGAAAAAATGGGGAAATTATTATCAAATAATTTAAATTTCTTTAGTTGGTAACTTTTGTTGAGATATTATATTCGCATAAGCAATACATGAAGCAGATTTGTACCACCCATATGCAAATTTATGATGTAGCACATTACAACAGATAGGAAGAAATTGCAACAAGCAGAAGAAACAAATTTAATGAAAGCACTATAAGGGGAAGAACCAAGAAGTTATGTTTGAGAGAGGTGGTGAAAACATACTCCCATGCTGGCTCAATATCCTTGTTCCAAATACCCTGCAGGTTTGACACCTGAGTTCCAGGTCGTGAAGAAGAAATAAGCAAATATCGACCGTACTGAAACAAGAGCTCCACAAAGGAAGGATCTTCATCTGTTTGGAAAGATTTCACCCGCTCAGCAGTTGAAAATGCACCATCGTTGCTTTTACTGAAATGTGAAGTTTTTGTAGAAGATTTAACTTCCTTCATCTCCAAAGAGCCATCTCCTAAACTGCTCTTCGAACTTTTTGAAAGCTGCAGAGATACACGATGGAAAAGATTTTGATAGTCATCCAAGTGGTGGGCATAAAGATCAGAATATGACAAGGTTTTTATAGATTTCAATGCATTGAGAGACTCCGAAGTGGGATCCTTCTTAGAATCTGAAGGCATAGTGAATGGACCATCAAACGAAGATGAAGCTACCAGAAGCAAAACAGCCCAATCCGAACCTTCAACCTTCAACTTCTTGTCATCTATATTATGAATAACACCTCCTTGACTAACTTTTATATCAAGAACTGCAGCAAACTGAATTCCCTTTGGATTCTCATTTAAACCCACTTTTGGTTGGATTCTTTTACCAGGACAACTTCCCTCCAATATAATCTGATTTTGCCCGTTTGCCTCTGAATGGTGGTGTAACTTGCTGTCTAAAGAAACTGTAAATGAAAGTGACCCCGGTTTGCTTCCAGAAATCTTTGTTACTATAACTTGACAAGGATTTGAAGCAAAATGTTCCCTAGTAAATTCAACATCACCAACGGAATATTTCACTCTTGCTGTTGCAGTTTCCAAGTCAAGCTCTCTGCTATATGTGCCTTCCGTATACTTCATATGTGATTCATCAAACTCTAGCTTGATATCCCCCAGAAGTTGGTAAACCTTCATGATTACAGAACATATCATTAGAAAGCGATGAATTCCATAAATTAAGAAATCAGTTGCAGTTCAAAAGTTCCCTATGAATAGAATCTCTTTGGAAAGAAGAAAATGGAAAGTAAGTAAACCTCAGTGACAAACTGAGTGCAGATCACGACACAACACAACTAAATTGAGCATTCACTGCTTTATCAACCAGCAATAGCAAAATTAAGTGCATCTAAATCATGCATAAATTAATATATATAATGTTCAAGTCCCACGTTGTGGTGATAAAACAAACCCAAAAATTCGAAAGAAGAGTTTTCTAGTATCTTAACTTCAAATGTCACCTGGATATATGGTTTCCAAATGGGAATAACATGTAAAAATCCAAACCCGTTTGCATTTGGTATTTTGCATACGTGATTAAAAGAATAGCCATGCAAGGGATGAAAGAGGAAACATACATCAGAGGGATGATCTGACAACTTGACCGCTGCTTTTGTAGCCTCAGCATAATCACCATTGTCAACAAGTTTCCTAACCTCCGCTAGGGCGGCTGGAGCCTCCGGATTCGTGTAATCCCCTGGAACCCCAGTCCACAATGTGTCCTCTACGCAGCAATTCAAACAACATTGGCTGATTAAATTTGCTTTTATATACATTACAAGACAGCTACTGATTCACAGTACAGCATATCAAATTTTCAGTCCTTCCTTATAGTCGCCAAAGACAAAGATAATAATATAAAGAAGAAAGTATAGAAAATAATATCTTTAAAAAAGCCTCTCTCTTTTTTGAATCAAGTTACCATTGAGCTGAAGAATTTCCGATGCAATGCCGCCCCACACCATGGCACCAAGGCGACCATTTCCGATGGGAATTGCGTCGGTCCAGTGCTTAGCAGGCCCACTAAAAGTAACTTTCAACGGCTTGGAAGTGTCGGCAAGGTCCA
Source organism: Kokia cookei (assembly GCA_039519145.1). Taxonomy (NCBI): domain Eukaryota; kingdom Viridiplantae; phylum Streptophyta; class Magnoliopsida; order Malvales; family Malvaceae; genus Kokia; species Kokia cookei. Next base: position 16,887,329 of record CM076909.1, read on the forward strand.
TGGAGGTGGGGTTCCAAAAGTCCTTCTCTGCGGGCTTCCGCACCAAAACCCACTCTCCATCTTCCATTAGAATAAAAAACCCACCGAAGGCAAAGAAACGAAAGCAAAAAAGCTGAAAAGGGTAGAAGAAAGAAAATGAGAAGTTTAAGCAGGTTAGAAGAGACAGGGAAACAGTGTGGGGTGGAGATATTATTCACAGCAACACGGCATCGTAACAATGGTAAAATGCAGTAGCGGAGAAGGGGGACCCACGTTTTAAGACATGGGATTATGAGCATTTAGCATATAGCACGCGGCGCTATGTTTGTTTACGTGACAATCTGACATTTTATCACCAGAAAAACAAGGAGTGTTTTTTTTACTGCAGCTCATAATCTCCTACTACTGGCTTTTTTATCCGAATAATATAAAAATAATAATTAATTACGAATAATATGAAATTTATATTAATAATGAAAATAGTCATTTGTTACAGTTCTGATATTTAGGGACCTAATATATAAATCTATCGTTTTGCTTAAAAAAAGCATTAGGTGCCGCGGAGAATGTTCCGGTGCCTAACTTTAAAAAGGGTACATTCCTCCATAAATCCTGTTGTTTATTATTTACTTTTATTCTTACAAAAAAAAAAGCGCGTACAAATGCACAAAATTCTATTCAAGTTCCAGCTAAACCCAAGTAAAACACGCAAAAGTATATTTAAATCAAAATTCCATCATAGTTCTAATCATTCAACAATTTTCACTAATCATAGATATAAATTGAATTGTAAGCTTTTACAAAGGCCTAAAAAGCTAATCTACATCAAATTTTAACTTTTACAAGTAAATCAAAGCAAATAAGAACTCATAGCTTCTTTAAAAGTTCAAAATTTAACATCCAATTAAACAATGCAGCAGCAGCAGCAGCATCAATCAAAATACACCGTTTACATAATGAAAACGAAACAAAAATTCAAGTATTCGTTACCTTGACTTTTTCTTTCCCTGCAGACAATCAATGACAGAAAGAATTACGCTCCGGATAACACTGCTGCGAAATCCGATCAAACATACAGATTAGGGTTTTGAATCCGCCAAATGGATAATTTTTTATTTAAAAATGTCTCTAATTTCGCTGGGATTTTTTTCTCATTAATCTTTAATGAGATAAAAGAAGAGACATAATCTGTTCTTAAAATAAAAAATTGGACGAACGGCGAACCAGCTGCGTTTAGAACTCAGAGTTATATAGATGGGAAGGAAGATAGCAAATGCTGGAGCGCCTAAATGAACTGGTATTTTCTATCAAGTTTACCATACTACCTTTCTTTCAGTGTTAAAGGGGAATAAAAGAAAATAATAAACAAGGGGTGTTTATGAAGAATTTACCCCTTTTTAGCGTGGCGGCACTTTAATTCTTTTTAATCTGCAACTAAAACGGTATATTTTCATATTTGATCCCTAAATATTTTAGATCATTATATTTTAGTCTGATACCTCCAATTTGTGGGGGCGACACTATCAAATACCGTAACAAATACCTATTTTCATAATTAATATAATTTTCATACCTTTTTCATAATTAATTATTATTTTTATATTATTTGGATGAAAACCCCTACTATCGTTTTCATTTTTTTAATAATATTTTCCAACATCAATGCCGCTGTGAAACTAACCTGCGCATACATATATGGAAAACAGCCATTTTCATCAATTATTTTATTTTTTTGCTTCATTCATGTTTCTTAAATATATCTGTTTCCTTTTTTTCATTCTAGTACTTAGATTTTGGTAGTTAAAGTATTCTCCTTTATTATGTCACTTTATAGGTTATTAACATCAACCTTTCTAATTTTTTTAAAGTAGATTTCCTTTGTTTTCAGTAAAAAAAATAGTAACTATATTATTACAATCACGGGTTTTATTATAATATCAAAATTTCATTACGATCATCTAACAAAATATTCTTCACTGCATTTGTAGGAGCAACAAATAGTTGTAAACTAGCAAGTCGAGTGGTTATTTTAGCCATGTAATCTGCAGTTTCATTTTGAGATCTCAACACATTCTATAATCGAATTTTTCATTCTTGGTGTATCATTTCATGAATCAACCGTAATTCCATCATTTTACTATTGGCAGCACTACTAGTCAAAAGAAATTCAATGAACAATGCATTGTCGCATTCAAGATCTATTCATCTAAAACCTTATCCCAAGTTATGCGAAATCCTCTTAAAATAGATTTAGCTTCAATTTTAAAAATCATTTCCTTACCCAATTACATAGTGTAGCCACGTAACCACATTACATTCGAATCCCTCAACACACCTCCAATTGATGCATTCACATTATCTCAACATTACAAATAAAGAAGATTCCTTTATAATACTTATTACAAATAATATATATTCAAGACTCTAACTTGGACCATTAAGATCTCATGATCTCAACATTATCAACACAACCAAAGTATCATCCTAACTCAAATAATATACATTAGTCCTTAACATAAACGAATCATATTTTATCATCTTATTTTATTTTTGGGAAAAATTAATAAGTTTTTAAATTTTTTATTAAATATATTTAGGTGTAAGCGCTCAATCAAATTAAATAAAAAAATTCGAGTTAATTGAGTTGACTAGTCTTATTTTATCATCCTAATCCGATTTGAAATTTTTTCAAATCGAGTGAAATTGTTTGAGTTAAATTAAAAAATTAAAATGTCAAATTAAAATCTTGTTACGATATAACTAATTTCATGTTAGAGCACATAAATTTGAAACCATACATATTTTTTAAAAAATTAAAGCAAATTAAAAAAAATATTTTTGTATGGTAAACTTGAATCATTAATTAACTTATTTATGTCCCAAATTTATTATTTTAAAAAAATAAACTTTAAATTTCTTTATATATTTTTTAGAATTTTTTAAATTTTATAATTTTTTAAAATACAAATTTTGGAATTTTTATAAATATTTTGAATTTAAAAATTTATTTTGAATTTTTGAAAAATTATTTTAATTTTTTTTGTAAGTTTTGTTGAGAGAGAGATCAATTTGCTCATTTTCAAAATTGATAGGGACCAAAAGAGTTTTTACACAAATTTATTATTCAAATTGTTTAAGTAATTCAAATTGTAAAATTCAACTCGGCTTGAACTCAAAACTCGAATTACTTGTTGTGTGTAAATTTGTTATTAATTTATAAAAAGATAAAAACATTTTCATAATTGATAAGTGCTAAAAGTGACATGCTTTAACCTCATTTTTAATGTGTTTTTGGATGATTAATCTATATTAATTGTGAATTTTAAGCTTCTAATATTTTAAATTCATGTTTTTATGCTTATAAAGCACTTGGGAGCAAAACAAGAGAAAACAGGAGTGTCGGAGGAAGCTATAGGAGCCACCCAAGCTGAACCATTTCACAAGGCCATGTGACCCACACAGGTGTATGGTAGGTCATGTTGATTTCATGGAATTGTGCACTGAACAACAAAAAATCGCGATTTTTAGGTTTTTCGAGCATTCTAAGACGTATATGTGACAAAAATAAAAAGATACAAGTGAGTCGTCAAAGAATATTCAAGAAAACAACTCGAAAAACACCATTAAAGCCGACTCTGAAGCAAATTTCTGTCAATATTAAAGATTCGTAGTTGATTTCTTAGGAGATTATCATGAGTTTCTTTATTTCTTTCGATTATATTGCATATTGAATATTTTTATTTTCAAGCATGAACTAATTTTCTAAATATCTAGGGGAGATGAACCCTATAATGGTTTCTGTCGTTTGATTTTTATTTTACGCAATAAAGACTTAGTTTCTTGTTCTCAATTATGTGTGCTTAATTCTTGGTTTGATATTTTTAAAGTATTGATCCATTTCGATGTGCTTAAATCAGAGGTTGAATAAACCCTGTTTAAGAATAGATATTGCATAATTGATTGGAATTGCATGCAATTCTAAAAATAGGACGACATAAATATATCGGATTAGGGTCAAATTTAATAGGTAAATCCATGACACGAGTTAATGCGATAATAAGAGTTTTAATTAGAAAAAAAATTCAATTAATCAACCTAGAATAAGTTTCTCTTATGCTCGAAAAAGATATTAATATAATTTAGGGATTTCTACGGATCAAGATATTAAGTAAATAAATTGCATAATTTAGATTGGTAGTGACAAACGAAATCTAGGTAAATTATTTCTTAAATATTGTTTTGCTTCTTGATTGTTAATCAATTATTTTCTTGATTTGTTCTTTCTCGTATTCACTAGTTAATTAAATTAGTTAATTTTAATTTTAATCAATCACTCGAATTATTCAATTAAATAATAGAAAGACGATAATCACCAGAACTTTTAGTTTTCATGATAACGATATCTTTGTTCACTGTAACTATACTATTAATTTATATGTATACTTGGTTTAGTCAAAATTTTTAGTTAGTTCGTGACACATCAATATTAATGTAAAGAGATCAACCTCAAAACTACACATGAACTTTGGTTCAATGTGCAATGCTATAAATAAACTTTGATTTTGTATAATTTTATACATGAAGTATTAATTTAATTTAATTTTCACAAATTAGTAACACAATTATCGATATAAAATCATTTGAAGTATACATATTGCGATACAAATGATTTTCTATATCTAACATAAAAATAATTGATGTATTTATTCCTTTAAATGTGTACAATTGAATCAAAATTATAACTTGATTATGACATACTACTCACTATGTGGGTGGAAAAATTATCTAATAAATTTATAAAATAAAATATATGTTAGAGTATATGATGCTTTGGGTACAATATGTATGTATTCTCTAGAATTTATATAAAAAAATAAACAAGATAAAAATGCCCTAAAAATAATATTTACGTTTTTATAAAAATAAAAGGATTTTAATAAAGTCACATGGAGCCCGTAGAGATAAACACAACTCCGTCAAAACTTTAAATATTAATAGAGATAGATAAATATTTACTTTTTTATAAAAATAAAATATTTTCAATAAATTCACAATTGAACTGTAAGACCCAATTGAGGATAATACCAATTCAATCAAAACTTTAAATATAAGAAATTATTTTATAGATCCTTCTCACTTAGAGGTGTTCATGTGCCAAGTCGGGCTGAGCCTAAGCATGATATTAACATATTTTATATTTGCCAAAACTCGGCCCGACTCGAAATATGAACTTAAAATTTTATTCAAACTCGCCCATGTTTGCAAAAAACTAACTCAAGCTCATTTTAGGCTCACTCTGTAACATCCGCGTTCTTGAACCGGATTTGAGTGATAAAATAGAATTGAGAATTAGAAATGTTTAGTTGAAGTAAGGAAGGTTAGAAAATTTTAAGGATTAAATAGTAAATAAGAGAAAATATGAGGGACTAAATAGCGAAGTATCCAAATTGAATTTTGAGTCATCATGGGAATTAGATTGATTGAGGAGGGGCAAAAGAGTAATTTGGTGGAAGATATTTTTGGAGGCAAAGTTTTGGGCCAAAGTGTAAAGTTGGAAGGCTCAAGGACTAAGAGTGCAATTTTACCATTTTTATTAAGTGAGATATTTTAAGTGAGACTTCTAGAGAATTTGAGAAAGGTTAAAAATCAATTAAAATTAAAAAATATCAGCTCTTTTCATAGTGTAACCGTTAATGTCATTCTCTCTTCCATCCAACTTTTGATTTTATTCCAAATAGGTCCTTCCATCATTTTTAAGCCCTCCAAGCTCCAAAATCTCCTATTTTCTTTGAAATTTCTGAAAGAAAAGTATATAAGGGAGTTAGTAGACACCTCAAAATTCTTATAGAATTCATTTTGAGGTGTTAGAGAGCATAGGGATTAAATTGAAAAATTTTGAATTCATGGGTTAAGGTAAGAAATGGTTAAATTCTCATGACATACATGTATTTTACTGTTATTTAGCATGAAAATTATTGAATTATAGCTTATATCTTATATGTGTTTATGTGAAATTGAAGAGAAAGAGAAGAGAGGCAATGATCAAATTGAAGAGAAAGGAAAAGAGAAGAGCAAAGAGTGAAAAGAGAAGGAAATCAGCCTTTTTGTTGTAAGTACTACAAGAGTTTTGAATTATAGCTTAATTTCTCTAATGGTATATGAATTATTAGCATATAAATTGTTAGATAGGTACATAATTTGAATGTTTACAATGATAAAATGAAGGGATTAATGTGTGATTTAATAAAACAGTTTGGACAGAACAAAGGATTAACTTCGAAAATTCATCAAAAATTGTATATAATGAGTTAACGGTCAAATTATATATGTAATTAAAGCTTATTGAGTTTAGTTTCATATGGAAGAAACAGTGAAAGAAAAGGAATTGTATATTTCGAGATATACTAGTTTTAGTGTAATAAGGTCAGAGTAGATTCGAGTCCCCCTGTTCTGACTTTGAAAAATAATAGAAAAATATAGAAAAATAATTTTAGGTTTAAATTTATATGGTTAATTCCTTAATTAGTATATTTTCAATAGAAATAGACGGAAACATCATTTTATCTTTTTACTAAAAGATAGATAATTTTTAGTGAAGAAAGGTCGAAACTGTCAGGCAGCAGCGAAAGGGTAAATTGAAAGAATTTACTGTACAAATTGGCTGAAGTAAAAATTATGTAAATTTTATGGTAAAAATATGATTGAGTCTAGTTTTAGAAACATCAAGAGGATTATAATTTCGAATTCTGTATCTCAAGATATAAATAATTTAGTGACTGTAATGCAAGTGAACGACTTTGAAAATATAAATGAGAAGTATTTGATGATGTATTTATGTGAGATATATTATTTATGAGAAATGATGCTAATTGAGATTGTGCCCAAGTAGACAAATTAGAACCATTGTGATATTAGTGGCATGCCATTAAGGAACACTAGCGCGCTCTCTGTTTAGCACGTCTCGTGCTCTCTGTTATTAGCACTGTGTGTGCTCTCTGATTAGCACTTTGTGTGCTCTCTGATTAGTACTTTGTGTACTCTCTGTTTAGCACTGTGTGTGCTCTCTATTGCCCAGCACTTATGTGCTCTCTGTTAGTACTTTGGTACTCTCTATTTGTTCCGTATATCCTAACGGTTCTATGATAGTCTACTATGAGCTAAGTTACAGAAAGTGGATAAAAGTGTAAATTGTGCCATTGTGGTAAGTTACAGGTTACATGTAAGTAAGACAAGAAGTTTATATGTATGAGTACTTAAATGATCATTCATTACTTTTGTAGTGCTTACTAAGCCTTCACCGGCTTAACGCGTTTATTTTAACGCGTAGGTACAAAAGCTACGAGAAGTGGAAGTCAAACTAGGGGACCTCTCATCACATCACATCATATCACTATTGGAAGACTTCAGTTTAGGTACATTACTTTTGGTAAAAATGACATGTACAAATGATACTATTTTGTCTTTAGTGGGTGGTTATAAATATTGTTTTGGATTACTACGAGTTAATGAATTGAAATGATGTATTTTTTAATAGAATAACTTAAAACACATCGTTTGAAAAAAAAAAGGTGTTATACTCGTGTTAAAATCTCCGATACTATATGTAATGCTTCTATATCGGGTTTATACATGTGAAACCGGGTATAGGGGTGTTACACACTCTATTATCTTTTAATTTAAAAAAAATATATATTTATATTATGTTATTTTAGTATTCAATAATTCTATACATTTTTATTTATTAAATTTTTTTATATAGTCATCTTAACATTATTTTAACGTTTACATTAGAGTAATATTATATATTTTTATATGTTTATTTTTTTAATGTGTTATAAATTACATAATATAAAGTTTTATAAAAAATAAAAACGACTCGAACTCGGGCCTTGAATGGCTTGAACATTCAAGGCCCGAGCCCAATGCATATTTTAAATAGGCCAAATTTTTTTATCCAAACCCATTTTTCGGACCTAATATTTTTATCTAAATCCTTTGAAATTTCGGACGGACATTCGGGCCTAGACAAGTAGCCCGACTTATGGTCAAGTATATTCCCATCACATCATTTATGATCCATTTTTAATTATTTAATGATATTTCAGAAATTTTTCCATATTATTGACACATAATTTTGGTAATTCTTTTACCTCGAATCTAGAGCCTAAACCTTGAGTCTCAAACCTTGATCTCGAATTTGAAACCTCAAAATAAACTCGAATCTTAAGCTCATAAACCCTGAACCTCTTGAGTTTGAATTTAAAGTTCAAGATTCTAGATCAAAGTTTAGGATTCTAAATTTAAGATTCAAAGTTCGAGGTTCATGATTAAAAAAATACTAAAATTATATGTCAATGTCATTGAAAAAATTACTGAAATGATATTGAAAAGAGTCCATATGTAATATGGTAAAAAGGGTCCATAAATAAATATTCCTTTAAATATTAGTATAATTCAAAATATGTTATAATAATTTTATTTTAAAATTTAAAACAATTTTAATTATTTATGTGCTGGCAGATGATATGGTTCCAAAGCAGGCGGCAAAGGATCTGTGATTCGGATTCTTCATGTCTACAAAGCCAAACCTGGCAACCAGCAATTAATTAATGTACTATCCATGTCTCACACTTCTTTTTTTAATCTCTTTCAAGTTTTAAATCCACCAAATCGAATTGATTTTTTTTTAGTTTTAATATAATATTTGCTATATGAATTTAAATATTTTTTTAATTTAGTATTTAAATTTTTTATCTAATTTGGTACTTAAATTTGACATTTTTTTTTAAATTTGGTATCTAAATTTGACTCTTTTCTTATGTGGGTACATAAACTTTTCGGTATCCAATTTGGCACTTGAATTTGACTCTATTTTCTAATTTGGTACCTAATTTTTTTTAATATTAATTCGTTAAGCATAACTCAATATTTATTTTTAACATGATTTTTCTCTAAAATTGACAATATTTTTGTAGCATAACAAAAAACTTTTCAACACCGTTATTGTTTTGCATAAATTTTATATTTAAAAAATTTAGGTATCAAATTGAATCTAAAAAAAAACCTTAAGTACCAAATTAGGAAAAATGCTAAAATAACATAATATAAATATAAAGTACCAAATTAAGAAAAAGTATTAAGTTCAGGTACCAAATATAATATTAAAAACTTTATAGAAAATGGGTTTTTTTATAAAATTAACCCAAAAATAATAATTAATTACGTAAATAATCCATTTTTTGATTAAATACGAAAATAACCTAAAATCTACAGTTAAAGATGGTGGAGCCATATAATATAGCGCCAAGTGGGGTGCTGTCAAGTGGCAAAACACCCCTTAGTGCCGCCACTTGATAACCCTCCACTGGTGCCGCCACTTCGTGTTCCTCCACTGGGTGTCAGGTATTTTTTTGTCGTATTTTTCTCGTATTTTTTTGAAAAAAAACCCTTGAGTGCCGCCACTTTAAGTCCTTCCACTAATAAAATAATATTTTTTTATTTTTAAATATATAAAAATAATAATAAAAATTTAAAAAAACACGTGTCAAAAATACCCCTTAATACCGCCACTTAGAATCCCTCCACTTAACTAAACATACCATTTTGATAAATAATAATTTGGAGATACCATTTTAGTTATTAATTATTTTTTTTGTAATATTTGAGTAAAAAACCCACAAAAGCATCTGATTTTTTTATCTCAATAATACGTAATTATAAAAAATTTCAAACAAATTAATTGTGAAACTAATACAAGTTTGATAAAGTAGAGAGAGAAATCGGTTTACTAAAACTGATTTACCCATTTCAACATCTATCGAAATTCCCAAAGCCCTTGTCTATCAATTGAAAAAAAAAAAACAAAGCTTATGATTAAAAAAATGAAGTGAATTGGGGCAGTGTAAAAAAAATTAAATCAAAACCAGCTTGGTAAGATAGAATTTGATATTTTCAGAATTTTTTTTAATTGGAAACGAAAAAGAGTGATGGAACCAAAATCGGTTCAATCAGACCGATTTCAAGTCTGTAATTTTTAAGTTTAATTTCAGATTAATATTATAACATTATATAAAATAAAAAAAAAAATCATGGCAGCTGCATGTCATTGGAAAGAACACATACCGTCGATTATTGCAGTGGAGGCTTTGGTTGCCTTGGAGGCGATCCGTTTTGCTCAGAACTTAGGGTTTTACTTTGTGGAATTTGAGGGAGATTCAGTTGTTGTCATTGCGAAGCTACAAGGCTCAAAAAACAATAGATCGGAGGTCAATAGTTACATTTGGGATGCTAAACACTCTGTTTTGATATTTGAACACTTCAAATTCCAACACATAAAATGTGGTAGAAATAGGGTTGCTCACCTTTTAGCTTGGGAAGGTTATCTCTAGAAAAGGGATCTTTGCTGGATCGAGGAGGGTTCGACATCTATTTAGGCGGAGCTGCTGCGTGAGGCAAGGTAAACTTTGTCTTTCCCCTGTTGGTCCCAATCGAATCAGGTATGTATGCCTAAGTGCGTGGGGTATTTGTGTGCTGCTTCAACAACTTTTAGAGGAAGATTTTTCAAGTTAGCAGTTGAAGAGTTTTTGTGGTCATGCTTTTTTTTGCGAGAAAAAACTTACGGAACTAAGTTACATTATTAGAGTTTGAATTAAAAAAAATTCTTTTCTTTGTCTACTTTGAGAATAGCTGAAATCACATCAGGAGGGTTCTTTACCAAATGTAGGTCTTCCTTTCTTCCAAAAGCTAACTTGGCTATAAAATCAACATTTTGATTTTCCTCTATAGGGATGTATCGGATAACCTAGTTGCTCTCTTGGGAAAGAATGTGATGTATCCTTCTGATTAGAGTAGAATCTGAGATCTTTGAAGCACTATCGTGAATAGCATTAATAGCCTCCAAGCTGTCCGATTGAATTACAACCTTGGCATGACCTCTACGATGTAAGAGTTTTAGCCCATTGAGGATTCCCCTAGAGCTCTGCATCAAGGACCGAGCAATTACCAAGGTACTTGTTGTATCCTAAGACCCAATCTCCATTGTTGTTCCTCAGTACTCCCTCAACAGCTTCACTCCCTGAGTCCACTTGAATAGCACCGTCTGTGTTAAGAAAAAATCATCCTCCTATTGAGGGTGAACCAATGGAGGACTCGAAATCTTCAATCGTCACCTCTCTATTTGACAAAGAAAAGTTTTTGGCCCAACACGTCGAGGTTTTGACTATCTCTGTAAAGCTCCACAATTTCCCTTGAAAAACAAATAGGTTATGATTCTTCCATAGGCACCAAGCCATAATCCCAAAGAGGCACGCCTAGTTGGTTTCCCCACTGTGTGGTTCGAGGTGTCTTGCAAGTTGAGAGATAACCATTCGTGCAAGGTGTTAGAGAAAAAAATTATACTGTTGAGTTCTCGGGATTATCTGATTCCAGGCTTCTTTAGCCAAGATGCAATCTCGGATGATGTGAAAGATATCCTCTGAGTCATGACCACAAACGGGACAAGAAGGATCCACTGCTATTCCACGCTTGGTTGTTTTTGCATTGGTGAGTAGTCTTTGCTTAAGGACAGTCCAAATGAAGACCACGCTTGGTTCTTTCAGCATTGATGAGGAGCCTTTGCTTAAGGACAGTCCAAATGAAGAAACGAACCCTTTGCGGTTCTAGGAGATTCCATGCTCTCTTCCATAATTCGTCTTTAGGGTCCCAAGATTCTTCCTTTAACATTCTGAATGCACTTTTGGCGGAGAAAGCTCCTGTCGAGGTATGGCGCCAAGATAATCTATCAAGTCCCTCTAGTAGGTACAGAGGAGAGACGCCTCTAATGTGATGGACGATCTCTTTCGGTAACCAAACCTGCAAAAGATCAAGGTTTCAATTTTCTTCCTCTGTGACCAAATCACTAAGCAAACAATTAGTATTAAAATTGGCATTTGCAGGGATATAATTAATCAGGGGTCCACATTAGGAATCCACGAGTCCTTTTAGTAGCGAATCTTGCCCCCATTGCCCACGGATCATATGAGGTTTTCCCGTAGGAGCACCTATACTTTTGAGAGTGATTTTCATAAAAAGGAACTCCTAGCCCTTGCAATACTTTCTGGTAAAGAATCGTTCAACCTATATTTTGATCTGAGACTCAAACCTATAAGGCTTCCTAGTCTGATAGCACCTTATGTCCAAGCTTCAAAAGGAAAGAAATGTTCTGATCTCTTAACTGTCTCATACCCAACCCTCCACAATGTTTGGGTTGGCATACAAAATCCCAACCAACTAAGGACATCTTCTTCTTGCCATCAGCAAAGCCCCAGATAAACGAATGCGCCAGACTTTCAATTTCATCACAGACTTTCTTTGGAATCATCATGGACTGCATAAAGTAGCTGGGAATAGAAAGGAGGATCGATTATGCTAAAGTAGCTCAACCAGCAATAGAGAATTGACGAGCATCCCAACTCTACAATTCATTTGGACCTTTTTCCACCACAAAATGCATGGTGCTATTTGTAACTCTCTGATGGAAGAGGGGAATACCAAGATAGTGCCCAAGATCATGCACCTTTTGAAAGCCAAGAAGATCGCTGATCTCAAGAGCCACAGACTCACTCACACCTTTAAAAAAGAACATATTTGTCTTTCTAGGGTTGACTTTGTGTACTGATAGCTCACAGAAATCATGGAGAATTTCCTTTAAGAGTCTGACGTGTTTCGCATTTGCTTTGCAAAAAAACAAAAACAAGATCGTCGACAAAGAAGAGGTGGGAGACAGCAGGCCCCGAGTGGGACAAACGAATGGGACTCCATTCACCTTTGGACAAGATTGACCTGATAAAATGACCTAATCATTCTATGCAGAGCACAAAGAGGTAAGGGGAAAGAGGATAACCCTGTCTGATTCCCTTAACTGGTTTAAATTTAGATGTCGAGACACCGTTCTTTTGTGGTCATGCTTTAATGTGATGGGACCTGTTCTGTCCCTTCATTTGTCTGGTTTTTTGTTATCTTTTATTTCTGCTCATTTATGATGCACTTTGATTACTTGTTTCCTGTGGGCGGTTTCCGATTACCACGAACTTTGGTTTTCTTCATTAAATAAAAAACAGGCCACTTTTAGTAATAAAAAAAATGCAAAATAATCAAACTTACAGTACAAAAAATTAAGACAGTAAAAAAATTAAGGTTGATTTATGCTATTAGACCTTATACTTTGTCTAAGATATGGATTTAATACATGTACTTTAATTTAGCCATTTTCGGGCCCTTTATTTTTAGAATTTGAAAATTTTAGTCGTAACCAAATAATAACTATTAAATTCATTATGTTATGTTTTGCTATTTTCAAAATTTTAGTCCCTGTAATGCTATGTTTGTTTGTTATTTTCACATATTACTTACACAAAAATCAATTAATAGATTTATCTGCTGTCTTTTGTATTAAAACTGAAATTTTGAAATATAGCCACTAAAAATGATCTAATTGATGAACGTGATTAAATCTATAACTTTAAACATAATAGACGCCTAATAACATAATTTAACCAAATAAATTTAACTACTACTATTGGATTAGGACTAAAATTTCAATTTTAAAAAATACAATGATTAAAATTAATCAAATTAAAATACAAATACTAAATTCATAATTTATATAAAGTACAAGGTCTAATAATAAAATTTGACCAAAAATTAACATTACAAAATGTACTACTTCGGTCCTAAACCCTAAATCATGTATTAGATTGAGTATATTTTAATCTACAAACCTCAAATTAGTACTATAAGAGAGTTTATAACCAAACTAGTACATTTTATAATGTTTTTTTTTTGTATTGTAAGTTTGATTATTTTGCATTATTGAAACATCGCAGGCAACCTTTTATAAAGTAATTTATAATGTAAGACTGCATGATTAATTTTTTATTTATATAATGTTATAATACTAATTTGAAATTAATTAAAAATCTAAAAATTAAAAACCTGAATCAATCTGGTGAACCGATTTTAGTTCCATCAATCCATGAGCTTTTTTCTTATAAATTTAAAAAGGGTTTTTTTACATTAATAATATAAAATAAATAAATATAGATTAATATTTACGAGAATAGACAAATGAAATAATGAAATACCAGTGTCGCTTGATCAATCTGCGGTATCACTTTATTTAAAAATTAAATTTGGGTACAACATGACCAATCGGTAGCACCAGATTAAAATATGATGATCTAAAAACTCTAGGGATCTTTATATGCAAATTTTCCATTTAATTGGCAGCTGAAAAAATGCTTCAAGGTTGCCGCCTCATAGTACGAGGACACCAAACTTTGAAAGGATAAATTCCACCTTAAATCCCCCTTATTTATTATTATTTTTATTTTCTTTTAATACCAAAAATAAATCGACTTTTTATCAATTAGTTTAAAAAACTTTTCTACCAAAAAATATTTTTGTAAGTAAGTCTATTCCAATCGGAAATAAAATTTATAAGAGGCCAATATATTTTTTGTGTTAAAAGAGAATAAAAATTAATAATAAATAAGGAAGTTTAGGGTACAATTTACCTTTTAAAGTTCGGTGCCACCATATAGTCAGACGACACCCTTGAAGCGTTTTTTTTAACTTCCAATTAAAATAAAAAATTTACATATAAGCTCCTTCGAGTTTTAGATCATCACATTTTAATCTGATACTGCCGATTGATCAAGCTGTACTAAATTTTTTTTTTTAAATAGCATTAACATTGTTATATCCAACAATTATACACTATATTCAAGTGTGTAGTACCAAGAGATACAAAATAACACAAATCTTTCATTACACACAATTACAATCATATACACATCAAAGAAAGCATGTAAAAAGATACGGAATATTAGCATCTATAAATAATTAGTTTATATATATTGTTATTTATAATATTACAAATAATTTCATCAAAAAAATACTATCCACATATATCCGCATTAGCATTTTCACCAAAATAGTTGAGGGTGTTAATTATAGGAACTAAACATAACTAATGTCATTATAATAGCATAGAGGTCAAATTTCACCCGGAAAAATATACTAAATCTCAAATTTATATACAGTGAGGGATTAGAGCTGATCGTGAGTCGAGTCGAGTCGGGTTGGGCTTCAATAAAATTTTAGGTCCAAGTGTTAGGCTTGAGTCAATCCCGGCCAGAAAAATGGGCCTAAAACTTTGTCTAAACCCAACCCGAATTATAATAATCAAACCTGAGCCCAAACAACAAAAATAACAATCAAAATAGCAGCAAAAATAACAGCAAACAACATTAAAAGCAACAAAAATAACAACAAAAGCAACAACAAAAATAACAGCAAAACAACACGAAAATAACAACCAAAACAATAAAAAAGCACCAAAACAATAAAAAATACAAAAACAGCAAACAACAGCAACCAAAACAATAAAAAACAGCACCAAAACAACAATACAATTTTTTATTAAAAATAGTTAAATTATTTGGGTCGGATCGGGCTCAGGTCAAAAAACTCATACCCAAAGCTCGACTTGTTTAGAAAATGGGCCTCGTTTTTTGTCCAAGCCCATTTTTTGGACCTATATTTTTGTCCAAACCTTCCTATTTTTTCAGGCAGACCTTCGGATCGGGTCGAGTGACCCAACTCATGATCAGGTCTATGAGGGATCAAAATCATAATATGACTGAAGACACTCTATACCTAACATAAATTATGCCAAATCAAAGTATAGAGATTAAAGAACACAACAAGTGAGTCCAATGAAAAAGAGGATGTTGTTCATCCTAAGGGTTCCGGGTTCGAGCGTCTATGTAAGTATGAACAGATACTACTATGTAACCACACCGGCATATTCAAAAAAATATATAAAGATTAAATCTCAAATTTAAGTATAATAAAGTGATCAAAACCATAATATAACCGAAAATAATCTATAGATAAAACAATCATCCGTTATCATCCTTTTCATTTCTATAAATTTTAATTTTCTTTTTCCTTTTACATTAATCATATTTTATTCTCTATTTAACTTATTTTATTTAAGACAGTTTAATGGTCTTAATTGCTGTAAATTCATTTTAACGTTACTATTTCTCCTGAAACTTTCTACATTTTATTTAAGATCTTTATTAATTTTTATTTTAAAATGAATAAATAAAATTTAATATTAAACTAAAAAAAAACATAAATTTTGTTGTTACTTTACACATATATATTAATTATATTATGCTTTAAATATTTCTTTCATATCAATTGAATTGTTTGTATTTATATCAAATTAATTGTTTTTAATTTTTTTCCCGTTACATTTTGGTGCTTTAAATTTCTTGGAAGGTTGCCATCTATATATACACATACTTTTCTTATCTAAGGAAACAAAGATTTTATACTTCTTCATGAGCAAATTCCCAATTAAAAACAAATATTATTTTTTTTCAAGAAACTTAACATTTTTTGGAAATCATGGAAAATAAATCTACGAGGAGCACAAAATAAAATGTTCCTGGATGGATTTTATGAAGATGAAAGGAGATGTAGAAAGGGAGTACAAGGGATTGTATCGTCTCGAGGTATTTATTTTTAGAAGATATATTATTATGTATATTTTTTATTTTAATTATAATGTAAAATAATTTTTTATTATTCAACAATTCTATTTTTTTATTTCTTTTTAAATCATGATAAATTGTATTTTGTTGATTATAATGTTTTCAAGAATCTAATTAATGAAGCATTTATTATAGAGTTAAAATATGTAAATTTCTATATTTTTCATAAATTTAGAATTTAATCTTTAAGAATTTAGTATTTTTACTTTTCAAATTTTAAAATGCAAGCACAATTGTTAACACTGTTAAATTATTTTGTTAAATTTAAATTCATCACAATGTCATTTTTTAGTTATATGGCTACTAACTGTATTTTTGTATTTTAAGATGTAGTACTAACAAATTAAAAAAAAACTTAATAGTGTTAACAATTACACCTGAATTTTAAAATTTGAAAAGTTTAACTAAATTTCTAAATTTGAAAATGTTCAATTACAATGAAATTCCACATCTTCTTTTCAATAAACTATTTTCTACGCCAATAGATTCTATTTTTTTTTTCAATTATCAAATGTCATACCCAATTATTTTCTTATAATATTAATTTACATGTTGATTACATTTCTTTTTATAACAATAATTTAAGATATTAAGTAATTTATCTTAATTTCTTACTAATTACAAACATGTAATATCAAAATAGGGCACATTCATCATGAGAGTACATGAGAAAATGAAACAAAAAGTTGTTTAAAATAATTGATAGCCAATATTTGTAATGAATAAAAAGGAGAAGATAGTTAATATATATTTTGAATCACAGGTTTTATTCAATAAGAAGAAATATTGGGTACATGAAAGACATAGCTTTAGTACCTGCTCTTATTTTCTAATGGCTTCTCTCAATAATGGTGTAAAAAGCTTTTGACGATTTACACCATGAGTTATTCTCAAATATCTTGCCCAAACAATCTTATTTTCCTTTTAATCAGAACCTTGAATTTATTTTGAGGTTCTCCATTGTCGGCTTCCTGTTAAGGTATTGCCATGAAAGTTATTTCATCATTTGCTTTTAATCCTTTCTCATTTGAAAATTGGGGCCAATCAATTAAAATATAATTTTCAAATGCTTCGTTGGTATGAAATTTTCCCAAAATCGTCTACACTTTCCCCAAGTCATCAATAACATCCATGAAAAACAAACGATCTTCTAGGAACTTGAAAAATGTAGAAACAGACATGAAAGAAAATATTAGTATGCATCATTCCACTTCATATTGAATCAATCTCCTCGAGAATAATTTCCAGCTTGTACTTGATTTTCCATAGGTACGAATTGAATTAAGTCTACGAATTGACCTTAATTCAATTCATAGACATGGAAAACCAAGTGCAAGCTAGGAAATTATTCTCGAAGAGATTGATTCTGAGCAAAGTGGAAAGATGCATACTATTTTTCTTTTCATGATAGACACGGAAAACCAAGTGCAAGCTAGGAAATTATTCTCGAGGAGATTGATTCAGAGCAAAGTGGAACGATGCATACTATTTTTCTTTTCATGTCTATTGCTGCATTTTTCGAGTACTAAAAAGAACATTTGATTTTCATGGATGTTATTGATGGTTTGGGGAAATGGTAGATGATTTTGGGAAAATTCCACACCAACGAACCATTTGAAAATTATATTTCAATTGATTGGCCCCAATTTTCAAATGAGAAAGGATTAAAAGCAAATGATGAAATAACTTTCACGGCAATACCTTAACAGGAAGCCAACAATGGAGAACCTCAAAATGAATTCAAGATTCTGATTAAAAGGAAAATAAGATTGTTTGGGCAAGATATTTGGGGATAACTCATTGTATAAATTGTCAAAAGCTTTTTACATCGTCGAGGGAAGCCATTAGAAAATAAGAGTAGGTATTAAAGCTATGTCTTTCATGTACCAAATATTTCTTTATATTGAATAAAACATGTGATTCCAAATATATATTAATTATCTTCTCCCTTTTATTCATTACAAATATTGGCTATAAGATGATGAAATCACTCTTATGACAATACCTCAACAATAAGGTAATACCGGAGGGCCTCAGAATGAATTGAAGGTTCTGATTAAAAAAAAATAAGATTGTTTGGGCAACACATTGTGGGGAGAGGTCGTGGTGTAAATTTCCAAAAGTTTTTTACATCATTGTTGTGGGGGAGTCACTAGAAAATAAGAACAAGTAATAAAGCTATGTTTTTCATGTACCAAATGTTTCTTCATATTGAATAAAACTTGTGGTTCCAAATATATATTAATTACCTTACCCCTTTTATTCATTACAAATATTAGCTACCATATAATGAAATTACTCTCATGACAAAACCTCAACAAGAAGGCAATAATGGAGGGTCTTAGAATTATTTCAAGGTTCCGATTAAAAGGAAAATAAAATTGTTTGGGTAAGGCATTTTCAGAGGGGTCATGGTGTAAATTACCACAAACTTTTTATGCCATTATTAGGGGAAGCCAATAGAAAATAGGAACATGTACCAAAGCTATGTATTTTATGTACCAAATGTTTCCTCATAAATAAAACTTGTGGTTCCAAATATATATTAACTATCTTCTCCTTTTTATTCATTACAAATATTGGCTACCAATTCTTTTAAATAGTTTTTTTGTTCTATTTTCTCATGCACTCATATTACGAACATGCCTTAGTTTGATATTAATTATTTGTCAATTGTGAGAAGTTAAGATAAATTACTTTATATCTTAAATGACTGTTATAAAAAGAAATATATTCATCGAGTGAATTTATGTAACACCCTTCACCCGGTTCGGTTGCTGGACCCAAACAAGTGAATGTTATAACGAATAATACACATTTCTGAAACGATAAAAAGTACTTAAAACCCCTTTTTTTATATGTTGGGAAAAAATCAACTTTAGAAATATCTTGAATTAGCTCGATTTTAAAATAACTTTTCGAAGTCTGAGGGATTTCTACTGATACTTAGGTGAACAAGTATCAGTAGAACTCAAGATGGAAAAACCTTGAAAATACTACAGAATTCTATTGATACAACTAGGGGTTCTACTGATACAATTCTAACTTCTATCTATACAACCCAAACTTCTACCGGTACAACAAACTACAAAGAGCAAACCAATTTTGGCCTAAGACTTCTACCGATACCCATGTCCAAACTACTGGTACAATTAGGGTACTACTGATACTTTTAGGACTACTACCGAAACAATTCAAGTCAGTAGCCAAAGTTCATAATCCCTTATATTTCTACCAATACTCTAATGGGTTTTACCGAAACAAGTCATTTCAAAAACTATTTCTTAACCACCAAGACCAAGTTTGACACAACTCAAAATAAGTCAATTCACTTGAATAACCTTTTAACCCTATTACATGTCATTTATAACCATGAACCAAAACAACCATAACTACCAATATGATGAATGGATAGTGTAATGATGCTCCAATGAAATTCCAACCAATGGAGCCTTCCGATGATCTACAAAACAAAGGGAACAACTATATAAGCAACTAATGCTTAGTAAGCTCATATAAAGGATATACTTAACTTACTGATCACATTATGTTACACAACCAAGCATAATTTCTTTAATCAAGAGCATAATTTCCTTTCCTATATACATCACTTCACAAGATTAGTAGGTGTATTAATGAACATAAAATTCATCCAAATCATGAAACCTATCACCAAAAGCAATTCAATGTGTATATCATTTAACATATATCAAAATATCAGCCTATTCATTTAACATCTTTATTCCAAGTATACAATTCAAATATCACCTTTTTACAACTCTACATTCCTGTTAACATTTCGTATAAATACTTCATATATTCGTTTCATATATCTACTTTCATAATAACATTTCGTGTAACTATTTCATCTAAACATTTCATTTCACCAACTAACACATAATCATCATTAATTCTTGTACATACACTCCTTTATTCCACAACACAACCTCACTAGGTTAGTGGATATCACATAGAAACATATAGTTCCAACAAATAATAGAACTTGTAATAATAACATAACATGTAGTTACCATATTCATCATGTGTTTGATAAACATAGTTCCCATTTCAAATCTTTATATAAACATCTTCCAATTTACATGACTTGACCATATAACATTTCATGTATATATATCCTTATTGATTTAAACCCTTATCACCCATTGAACCAAATGAAATATCTTTCAGGATAGAGAGTATTTAAACATACAGAGTTACGGAGAAAGTATTAACCAAAGTAAGTGTAAGAAATACTTAGTAAGCTTCTAAGAATTTATTCACTATTTACTATATTCATTAATTGTCTATGAGCAGATAATCATTTGAACCTCGGCATTGTTCAACATGATTCAAAAATTCAGAGTCAATATCGTTTGAACTTATAGATATTCGAATTTCGTGACTTGTAACACTTCATTTAAAATATTTTCATATCAGATAACTTTTATTATTCTAATGAGTCATAGTAAAAAATATTTGAAAGTAAGTTTAGAACGTATTATGCACATAAGAGCTAAGCAGATCCCATATTATTGCATCATGTTATACTTTCGGATTAAACAAATGACATCACATATGAAGCAGCTTGGCCAAAGCTAGGTAAACGTATGTAGTAACAACTGATAGCTAAATCATGCTAAATTCGAGTCTCATATTAATCCGAGACAACACATTTAAGAGCTTGACCCAGAACAAATATTCACATAGAAATTTTTATGTATGAAACTTTTACTTGATACATCAGAACCTTTCGTATAATTCATTTATACATATTATAAATCAATCTATTTATTGATATGAAAATTCGATATGTATAAAGATATTTTAAACAATAATATTATCAAATTGTATCAAAGATATAGGTAGAAATTTACCTAGACAAAAATGATTGCGAAATAAGGTCTACGACTAGTCCGCAACATTAGCTTTTCCTCGATTTAAAATCGTTTGACCCAGTTCTTCATCTAAATAATAATTTCACTCAATTAATACAATTTCAACACTTAAATAAGCAATTTTATACAATTAATTCCTTCTATCATCATTTTACAAAATTTCTCCAACATTTTACCTTTTATGCAATTTAGTTTTTAGACCCATAACTTTCAAATTTACCATTTTTAAAAGAGAACTCAAGTTAAAAGATTTTCTTAGGGGTCTAAAACAGCCCACATCTTTCACAAAATCGACATTATTTCACTTGAATTTTATTATTTAACAATTTAATTCCTAACACTCAAAATCACTAAAAATCACTTAACAAAATACTTATACCTAACTATCAACTTTAATAGTTCATCCATTAAAATAAAAAACACTTCAAAATCATTAATGACCAATCTTTAAAACTTTAAGGGTTTTACTCCGGGTTAATTAAATCGAGCTAAATTGAACTCAAAAATATAAAAATAATTAAAAACGAACCTCAAAATCTTCCTCAAGCATGGAAGAAAGCTTGGCCAACTCTTAGGGTTCAACAATGGAGTCTTCACATTTTGGGAAGAAGAACATTAAGAAAAAATTACGTTTTTCTTTTCTTTTATTACTTATTACCAAATATTCGTGATTTCTATTATTTTTATTTCTTTTTTTTCAATCAAAATTAAACATAAACCACAAATATCAATAGTTGGTACCAACCACCACTATCCTTTGACATGGTATATTTACCATTTAAATGTTGTACATTTAACTTATAAGATTTAATTTTTATAACTTTTATGATTTAGCTCATTTAAATTAATTAATAATTAAATCAATAAAAATTTTCGAATCGAATTTCAATATGCATTAGTAACTTTGTAAATTTTTAATAAAAATATTTACGGACTTGGTTCACAAAAATGAGATCCTGAAACCTCGTTTTTTAGAACCACTTTAACTTAATCATTAATTCAAATAACATAAATTATCAAATTAATATTTATTATTATACTATATTTGTCTCGTAAATATTAAAAATAATATTTACGAGCTCACTCATCGAATTTGTGATCCCGAAATCACTGTTTTCGATAACATTAGAAAATGGGCTGCTACAAATTAAGATTATAAGAAAATAATTGTGTACAACATTTGGAAAAAAAAATAGAATTTACTAGGGTAAAAAATAGTTTAATAGAAAAGAAAATGTGGAATCTACTAGGGTAAGTAGTGTTAAGTTTCAAGAAAAAATTAGAGGAAAATAATGTGAAATATAAATGGTATACATGATTATTGAAATTTGTTGATTGGGAAGCTGACCCTCAAGAGATCGTTGAGCCTTTTACCATTTTAATAGTGTATTTCTTTATAATTTTTAAAAAATTAAATGAAAAATTTTATCATTTTTAAGGGTCAAAATATAATTTTACCTTTACTAATTTAAATTTTTAAAAATTTTAAAACATCTACATAAAAAATCATTTTAAGGAGCTAGACCCCTACCAGACCCTAACTACTCCCTTACTATTATAGTTTGCCTTTTATTTTAATCTCTATATTTCAATTTTTGGCATAATTTAACATCTATAATTTTATAATGTGATTAATGGTCTACACTACTACAGATAAAAGGAAGGTACAAAGGTCTTACCTTTGATATATGTCATCTAATCTTTTTGCAATTTTAATTCTTATATTAAAATTAAAATTTAAATTTTTTTATTTCAAATTGTGACATATTTTGGTATCTATAATTTTATAATTCGATTAATAGTCTAAACAATTTATTTTGTTAAATATTTCAATTAAAATATTAATATCAATTTTTCTTAAAAATATTATTCCAATAGAAAAATTTATTTTACCAAGATGAGTTGTAATGGGCATTTTTAATAAGACATCCGCATTAGCATATTTTCACCAAAATAATTAAGGGTGTTAATTATAGGGACTAAATATAACTAATGCCATTATAACAGTATTAGAAATAAAATTTTACCCGAAAAGGTATATAAACTAAATTTTAAATTTATACATAGTGAGGGATCAAAATCATAATATGGCCAATGACACTCTATACCTAACATAAATTATACCAAATAAAAATATAGAGATCAAATCTCAAATTTAAACCTAATAAAGTGATTAGAACCATAACATAACCGAAAACAATCTATAGATAAAAATAATCGTACTTAATATATACAATAAAATAAAAAAAATTAAAATTTCGAAACCATTAAATCTATTTTTTACAAATTTATATATTAGAAATTCAACTATTAAATTTGTCATTCAATATTAATTTAAAGTGTATATGAATGTGAGCCAAAGAATACTTATTTTATTACAAAATTTTATTATCAAAATTCAAATGACTCATTATCTATATATATTATATAAAACCAACTCCATTGAGAATTATTAGGGGTTAATAGGGTTGTTATAGTCATTACAAATAATCTTAATTTATTCTCTATTTTTTTTGAATATTAATTTATTCTCTATTTAACTTATTTTATTTAAGACAGTTTAATGGTCTAAATTGCTTTAAATTCTTTTTAACGTTACTATTTCTCTTATTTATTAGTTACAAATGACCACTTATATTTCTCCATTTTATTTTATTAGATATTTTGTTATGAAGCTTTGTAGATTTTATTTAAGATATTTATTTACTTTTATTTTAAAATGAATAAATAAAATTTTATCTCAAACTAAAAAAGCATAAAAGTTTTGTTGTAACTTTCACATATATATATATATATTAATTATATTATTATATTATTAATTTAATTAATTATGCTTTAAATATTTCTTTCATATCAATTGAATTGTTTGTATTTATATCAAATTAATTGTTTTTAATTTTTTTTTTCCGTTACATTTTTGTGCTTTATTTGGAAGGTTGCGATATATATTCACATACACACACTTCTTAGTACCAAAAAGAACTAGTAAATTCTAATTTAGTTTTCACAATGAAATCACTCTCAATATTTCAATAAGAAAGCGATAATAAAGTTGTTAGAATAAATTCAAAGTTCTGATTAAAAGAAAAATAAAATTGTTTGCAGAAGATATTTGAAAAAAAGTTATGGTGTAAATTACCAAAAACTTTTTACTTCATTGCTGGGGGAGTTGCTAGAAAATAAGAACAGGTAATAAATAAAGTTATGTCTTTCATGTACCGAACATTTCTTCATATTGAATAAAACTCGTGGTTCCAAATATATACTAATTATTTTCTTCCTTTTATTCATTATAAATATTGACTATCATATGATGAAATTATTCTCATGACAATACTTTTCTTTAAAAACAATTTCTAAAAAATGATTTTTGAAAAATGCTATTTTTCTAAAACAACATTTATTGCAAATGAGAATCTATAAAATTTTTACCACCACCTTACGTAATATTATTCAATCATAATAAATTCATAAAACAATAAGTATTTGCTTCAAAAATAACAATAAGTCCTTGAGAATATGGTAAAGATATCGAATATTAATAATAAAGTTCTTAGTTAATGTTTGTCAATTTTATTGTGATCTTATTGTTCCATGATCCAACTATGGTGATCCAACTATGCTAGGCAAGCGAGGTGCAAGTTCTTCATATTCATCTCATCCAGTGGCTTGAATTTCCTCTAATTGAATCGAAAACCAATCCATCTCCTTAGCATTGTCTTTTTCTTTATCTTCATTATCGGTGACTATATTTTCGAGAAAAGTTTTGGGTCAATTTCAAAATTCCAATCAATATCGATACACAAATCTACTCTGCATCACTTGGCAACTTGTTCTCTCAAGGAAAATCATGATAAATTTTCCAGAATCTCTGTTTGGCTTCGTAGAAAGTTGTTAAACTGGTCGAATCATCTCACTCGAACACTTTGTCATTTTCATACAAATTCTTCTTTGCTTCAACAAATCTTTCCGATCGCATTGTGTCACGGGACGTAGTTCAAAGCCCATGACCATCGCACAAAATGCGTCCCAAGAAGGTATATCAATTAGATGGGGCTCATTTGACCCACGAGAGCTGGCCCGATTCAAAGAGCTATTAGGGAAGCCTGGGTGGCCCAATGATGCGTATATGAAAACTTAGGCTACCTTGGTAAATAGGGAACCTAATCTTAGAAGATTGAATAGAATAATATCTTGTAAGATTATGTATTGTAAATCCCTTGATCATAGGGATAGGTTAATTTCGTTCGTCGATGTAACTTGATCTAGACCGTCAATTTTGGAGAGCTCAACTATAAATAGGGAGCCTTCCGCTCACTTGTAAATCATCCATTGTTTTGTGTATTCTTTGAGAGTGAATGCAATTGAGAGCATTTATTCAAACACCTCTCGTTCATTGTTTTCTGTTGCTATTCTATTCTTTTAAGCCTTCTTTTGATTTGTGTTGCTTTCGTTATATAAATTGGTGCCTAAGAGAAATTCTTAATGAATCATCAATTGTTTAGTGGTTAGGATGACTTAAGCATGTTTGAAACAAAAGAATCTTCTAATGCCACGCGGATTGCAAGGCTAAAGTTCTAGCCTCGTGACAATTACACTTACTTTTATGTAGAATTTTTTCTCCCATGCAAGCAATGGTTCAGGTTTATGATGAGTAATTCTTTGTCTGTAGTAACTTAGTTGACGATTGTTTTTTCTTTGACGATATGACATTCCTCTTTAACAATATGACATTTTTTATTAGAAAAAAATGAAAATAAGAAAAAAGAAATTAATGTTAATAAAATATGATTGGCTTCAAAACTTGTAGAATACTTTCCTAAAACCTTTAATATGCCTATAAGATGCAACAAATTCCAAGTTGTGAAAATGGCGAATAGAAAAATCCTTTATATAAATACCAAATATATATATTTTTCCGTCAGATATAATGCATCATTTAATTATAACCTTTCATAAAGTTGTATTGTTTTATAAATTAATGTATAGATTATGTCTTTGTATGATAATCTTAAGTACAAAGTTACATCTATACAATATTATTATTCATTAATTAATAAGTATAATATATATTTTTAGATAATAAAAAACATGTTAAATTATTTCACGTTATAATTATTTTATTTTATTTTATTTCATCATATTTACATTTTCAGATTTCATATTATATATTATTTTGGTCGTCGCATTGGTAAATAAATAAAATTTATTTTTTAATCAATTTTTTGTTTTAATCATTATATTCACATTTGAAGTTTAATTTTTTTTATTTTTAATTTTGACATAAATTAACATGGTTAAATATTCTTGTGCTGATGTGAAAACTTTTTAAACTAGTATTTTCGATTCATTAAGCTGGTATAGTTTTGTTTTTATTTTAAATGAGAAATTGGTATAAAATCCCATAAAACCTTAAATCTGAAGTGATTTAAAAAAAAAATACTAAACCCACAATATGTGCATTAAAATTTAGTACACAGATTATCATGAAATTGCATTAAAATTTAAGCACAAAGATACGATAAGAATGCACTAGTTATAGATACGAACAAAATATGTTTAACATGCATTAAAATAGAAGGAATTTGTTAGTTTTAGGGTCACTTACAACTTGGGGAATAAGTTGCTCACCTTGACTCAGCTCCTGAAGGAATTACAATCCTATGAGTTAATGCTGAATGGTGGTAAGTCGGTTCAGGAGAAACTTGAAGCAAACTTAGTTGTGTGCCTATCATCCTCTAAGGGGAAGTAGAAAGGTAAGGGAAACAAGAAACCGACTAAGTCTTCGGTTCCACCTTGTATGGATTGGAAGAAGGCTAAGAAGTCAAAAGATCCTAAAAAGATCAAATGTTTCTTCTGCAACAAGAAAGGGCATTTTAGATCAAACTGTAAGGAGTATTTAGATTACCTAGTCGAAAAGAAAAAATGTATGGAACTCTTTGTGGTTGAAGCTTGATTAGTGGAAGAATCAATTGACAACTAGGTTATTGATTCTAGAAATTAATCATGTGTGTGTTTCTTTACAGGGGTTCAATGAAATAAAAAGTTTACGTGATAGGAGCCTCTCGTTGCGGATCGAAGATGAGAGCTATGTTTCAATCGAAGCGGTGGAAGAAGTTATTTTACACTTTGATAATTTTAGGAAGATTGTTTTAAATAACGTTTTTTATGTACCTTATTTTAAGAGGAATTTAATTTTTGTAGCATGTTTATTTTATGACGGTTATATCATGACATTCAATAAAGGGATTGCTATTCACAGAAATCGTTCTTTAATATATAATGGATGGATGTAAAACAATCTCTACTTTATCAAACCAAATAACTACTTGATTCTTCAAACTAAAATAGTGAATAAAAAGCTCAAAACTTCTCACTCTAATGAGGGATACCTATGGCACTTAAGACTTGGTCATATTAACCAAGAAAGAATCACTAGACTTGTGAAAGATGGTCCCTTAAGTATGCTTTAGAAAGTTAGTCTTCCACAATTTGAATCTTACTTTAAAGGTAAAATGACTAAGTGGTCTTTTAATGCAAAAAGTACAAGGGCCAACCAACTTTTATAACTTGTGCACACTGATGTATGTTGTTTCATGAGCATCAGTGCCTACGGAAGTTACGATTATTACGTGACTTTTATTGATGATTATTCTCGATATGGATATGTGTATCTAATGCATCCTAAAAGTGAAACATTTGATAAATTTCGAGAGTTTCGTGCGAATGTGGAAAAGCAATTAGTTTCTCCATTAAGAATCTTCAGTCTGATCGAGGTGGGAAATACTTGTCCGATAAGTTCTTAGGAAACCTCATAGAGAATTGGATTTTATCCCAATTGACTGTGTCAGACACTCTACAGTAGAATAACGTAGCTGAGAGAAGGAATAGAACATTGTTTGACATGGTTCATTCAATGTTAAGCTATTCATGGCTTTTTACTTCCTTTTGGGGATATACGATACAAACGACTTGCTATATTTTGAATGATGTGCCAATAAAGTCTACTTGTAAGATACTTTATGGACTTTGCATGGAAAGAAACCCTCTCTAAATCACTTTAGAATATGGGGTTGTCCAACACATGTTCTGAATAAGGATGCAAAGAAGTTGGATGCACGGACAGAATTGTGCATGTTTGTAGGATATCCGAAAGGAACAAAGGGAGGATTATTCTATAATTCGAAAGATAATACAATTAAAGTCTCTTCTCATGCTACTTTCCTCAAGGAAAGCTATATGGATAACTTTAAGCGTCGAAGTAAAATGGTACTCAAGGAAATTTCGGGAGTTACAGAATAATCACCAAGTTTAATTCTCGAGAGAGTTGTAAAAAGACTTGCAAACGATCAACAACATAAAGGAATCCGTCATAGTGGGAGAGTTTATAAGAAACCAGACTTCGTCATCTACGATGGTAATATTGATAATACAGAAGTCAATTATGAGAATAATGATCCATTCACTTATAAGGACGCTATGCGGGATGTTGATTTCAAGCTCTAGAAATAGGCCATGGATGCCAGGATGGATTCTATGAAATCCAATACGATGTGGCAACTTGTAGACTAACCGGTTTGGGATTAAACCCATAGGGTGTAAGTTGATCTACAAGAAGAAGAGAAATGCGAAAGGAAAAGTGGAAACACGTAAAGCTAGACTTATAGGGAAAGGTTACGCACAGAAAGAAGACACCGATTATAATGAGACCTTCTCTCCGGTAGCCATGCTCAAGTCTATTCGCATACTCTTATCCATTTTCATTGCTCTCGATTACGATTTTTGACAAATGGATGTTAAGAGATCATTATTGAATGGCTATCTTGATGACACCATTTACATGGCTCAACTCATTGGCTATGTTGTCAAAGGAAAGAGCAGAAAGTTTGCAAATTGTTAAGATCTGTTTAGGGCTTAAGTAGGTGTCCCGCTCATGGAATAAAAGATTTGATCAAACAATCAAGACTTTTGGATTTTAGCAAAACGCTGATGAACCTTATGTTTACAAGCGTATAAAGGACAAAAAGATGGTCTTCCTTGTTTTGTATGTTGATAATATTCTACTTATCGGAAACGATGTAGGAGAATTATCATCGGTTAAACTGTGGTCAACTCAATAGTTTAGCATGAAGTATTTGGATGAAGCTAGTTATATTCTTGGAATTCGAATCCTTAGGGATTGAAAGAATAAAATGATATCTTTATCTCAAGCTTCATACATTGATAAGGTACTGGAACGATTTGCAATGGTCGATGCGAAGCCGGGCGCCCAGCCAACTGTATCAGGTTTTCATCTTTCTTTAGATGACTGTCCAAAGAAAGCGGAAGAAAGAGAGCATATGAGTAAGGTTCCATATGCTTTGGCAGTTGGAAGCCTTATGTATGTGATGCTTTGCACACGTCCAAATATCTGCTTCGCAGTAGGAATGGTTAGTTGATATCAGGTGAATCCAAGTCTCTGGCATTGGCAAGCTATAAAGTATATATTAAGGTATCTTAAAAGAACCAATGTTTATATACTTATGTATTCTGAGGAGAACCTTACTCCTGTCGGATATACAAACTCAAACTTCCAAACCTGTAAAGATACAAGAAAATCGATATCGGGAAATGTATTCGTTCTAGGTAGTGGAGCCATAGCATGGAGAAGTGTAAAACAGACTTGCATTGCTGACTCTACTATGGAGGCTGAGTATATAGCTTCTTCTGAGGCAACGAAAGAAGCAATATGGCTTTGACAGTTCTTAACCGATCTTGAAGTCATTCCTGGTATGGAGAAAGCTATAACATTGTATTATGATAACATTGTTGTAATAGCTAATACCAAGGAAATGAAAAGTCACAAGAGGACGAAACACATTAATCGAAAGTATCACTTGATACGAGAGGCAGTAGCTGAAGGAATTGTAAATATGATGAAAGTAACTACTGAAAATAATCTAACGGATCTATTTACAAAGACTCTTGTAACTAGGAGTTTTAATAAACATGCCGAGGATATAGGAATGCGAAACATGACACATTTACTTCACCAAGGCAAGTGGGAGATTGTTGGGAAATGTGCCCATATTGTAGTAAACATGTAACTATTTTCTATTTATTTGAACGATGAATAACTAAATAAAGTTAATTTCACATTTCACTATTATGTCTTTTGTATTTTTTGTCTTTCATATTTTGCATGCATAGCGAAATTGTGACAAACAAATATTAACTCATTGATTGTCTAAGTTCAAACTGAAGATAAGTGGCATTGCAAGAACGTTTACATTGCGAGAAAGACAACTTACTTCAGTGAATAATCTAAATGCGTCCACAATCCCGTAAAAGAATCAAAGTGAGCGTTTGATTCAAATACTGAGAATGATTATTATGTTGTCAACAAATCCAATTGGGGAAATGACTAGTCTTGGCTATCAGAGTAGTGGACTTCATGGGTAGAGACGAATGTATTTATTGGTAGAATGATATATTGGACTGGACCAATATGAATTGATTCTGAATCCGTTTGTGAATTAATTCACTTGTGACATTCATGGTGTGATTTACCTAAATCCTGATTTAGTCATTGACCATGTGTATACAACTCACGTGCTTTGATATAAGTGGAGGCTTATACTCTAAAGATGATCGAGCCCATAGTCTGTATGTTAGGTACATGACTTGTGTATGACATGACTTTACTAGCAAAAGTGGAATTCATAGCTCAATTAAGGAGTTAATGATATCCTCTCATTGGCATTGTGTGGATTGATAAATATGGAACGTAGCCATGACTTACTTGTTCTCGAATGAGCAATTTATCACCGTCATTTGTTTACAGTGATCATATTAATCATTAAGAAGACACAATGGTGACAATGATATAAAATAAGATTGTATTGAGTGAACATATTTAAATCAAAGGAATCAAGGATATCATATGAAGGTAACACACACATGATGAGGTCATTAGACAAAGCAGCTGGATGAATTACTTTCGTAAAGAGTATACAATAAGGAGTTTTCAGTCATTGTACTTCTTGTGGACTAACTCAATGATTAAGTAATTGCGACTTATCAGAACGATGCTTCTCGACATAATTGCAATTACTAGAGCTTAATTGTATATGTCTGATTGGTCCCTTCGCTAGCTCAACAAATGCTCGATCGAATTGCATTGAATCAAAAGAAAATTTTACGACTTTGGAAATAATTTAATTGAGTCGATTTATTCGATGTGAAATTAAATTAGGCGGTCGTTAGAATTGTTCAACTAGAGAAGTTGATTAAAGAATTTTCTTGAAAAATTAATTTGGAAAATCTAAGTGATTTTGAAAAATTAATTTTTATCAAGTAAAATTAAATTAATCAAATTAATTAAAATTAATATGATATTTTTAGAAATTAATTTTTAAGTCAGACAATTGACCCAATGGGTAATTGAACTTGATAATTGGATTATTTCAAAATAATATTATTTTAATAGTTTAATATTAAATTAAATTAAATATTTATTTTAATAGTATTTTATTAATTTAATATTAAAGTGATTATCTAAATATTAAATTTAATTTAATGTTTATATTGTAGATAAACATTTTATTATTTTAAAAAGATTTAATATTAAATTTAATCTAATATTTATCTTGATAAATATTATGTTAATTTAATATTAAAGTGATTAAATTTAATCATATTTGAACTCACTAAACTCTTCTTATATAAAGAGAGTCTTGGGTTAATATTTTTAAGGATACACACTTGAATTCAAGAGAAAATTATAGAGAGAAAATTCTCTGAGGAGATTATTTCAAAAATTCTCTAGAGATATTTTTGTGTTTACAACTTGACCCAAAAATTTAAAGAAATTACGAAATTACCCAATTGGTAATTTTTGTGAAAATTTTCTGATTCGAAGCGAGTCTACACTTGACAGACATGAGCTTGAGGATATCGGAGAAGACTACTCGGTTGAAGAGCTCGTCCTAGACGAATCGGAAATGTACAATTTTAGTTTAGTGTTTATTACTTTAGATATCACAACTAAACATCTTGCTTTGGAAAAAAAAAATTAAAACTATGATTTTCTCTAAATTTATTTTTCGTTGTGTTTTTAAAACCTTTTTTTCCAACAAATTATTTATTTATGCTCGCTCACTTATTTAATTACTATACATCTTCCCCTAATTTAGTTTATTTATTTTTCAGCAAGTCCAATTCTATTAATGGGCATGACTATTGAAATGACGAAATTCTGTTCACAAGAAAAAAAACGAAAGTTGATCACAATAACCAATCCCTATGGATTCGATCCTACTACCATTTATTACTATTTAGAGTTATTTTATCGTAGGAATTTTTATTTGGTGATTTCGACGCCAATCAATTATTCATGATTGAATCCGGACATTAAAAGCCTTAAATGTTTTTTAAAAGATTGAGTGGAAGAAGATCCCTAAACAAGACCTATGACCTCCATCAATGGTCTCTTGTGATGACATGATAATTTAACACCCCCCACGGTAGGATTGTCATGTGGATTTCACTGAGAAAATTTCCTAAAAGAAAGAAGAATTATTTTGAATTTGTATGATAGTTGGCCGATCATGTTGTAGGTATTATTGTCTCGAAATTATTCGATTGATGTGCAAGTATATACAATTGTTGACAAATAATAAAGTAGTGAGTAAAAGTTATCGTCTCCACATGAACTGTTTATGCAAATCAAATATTGCAAAATTATAATTGGAAAATTGGTTAGTGATGAAATAAATTAAAGTGTGGATTTTTTATTATACTAAAACTAACCTAAGTAAGCTTAAAATTAATATAAACACGAAAAAATAAGTATACAAGTTTTAAGAGTAATCATAAAACCATGCATACGATAGAATAATTTTCCTTACTAACTTAGAAATATTGAGAACAAGGTTAAAAGATGTTACGAAGATTCCATGACATATTGATAATTTACTAACCCTAATTTTACGAGTGTATCGATTTCTCTCAAAGACCTAGCTTAACCTTTTGGTCTCGTTGCATATTTTTATGTCAAGTCTGACTTCAAGATTACCTTTCCAAGCATCGTCTAAGAAATCACATTTATTAAATTATTAAGTTTTTCTATCATATGTCTACGTTCAATCAACTTAGTATTTTAATAAGCAAAAATCAGATTATGTGAGGTAACAATAATATTTTTATACTCAAACAATTTAATTACATTAATCCCAAGGTTATGCAAGATAATAAAGTTCTTGCGAAATTATTACTAATTTGACCTAATTTCATCATAAAAAGATCAAACATGCATAATTCAGATATTGTGTCAATTAATTACAATTTGATTCTAATTTAATAATCAATTCAATTGCATCCGTACAATTATAATGCATGAATAACATGTTCATGATTTTATCTGAATGAATAAATAGATCAAATGCACAGAACAAAAATAAAAAATTGAAGGGAAAAGAAATGCTAAGTCGTTTCCGGTAATTCTTCGTGACTACCAAGCTTAAAAGCTCCTAATATGGCCAAATGGGGCTACTCTCAAAGCCTTGCAAACACTCTTTGAAGAATGGAAAATGGGAAGTGAAAGAAAAGAGAAAAGGGAGAAGAGATGATGAGTGAAGGATGAATAAAATGGAGAGCAAATGCCTCTCTATTTATAATAGTAAAGAGCCCCTTGAGTTTTCTATTTTTAGCATGATAATCCTTCATTTTTCTCTCATGCACAGTCGGCCCCTTATGTTAAGGAAGGAAGGTGGATGACTTTGCTAAATTTAACTAGCTCATGCTTGATTCATGGGAAGGAGTTGAACGGTTGCATGAGAAAATTATTGTGGCTGATTTGTGATATTTTACCAAGTTTTGGCTTCCTAAATAAATTATTTTTATTGACGGTTGGATTTCTCATAGCCGAATTGGGCTCTTTCCTCCTAGTGGACGATTTAGGCTTCAAATTTGGCAGCAAACTTGTCCACTTCAGAGACCCATTTAGAATCTGGGTCAAATTGAATTTAGAAGTCCAATAAGTGACTTTAGGACGTCCTATGCTGATCAGCCATCAACCCGAGTCTGCATGGCCTCTGTTGCTGGAATGTTACATCATCAAACATCGAGTAAGTGAGCTTCGAGACTAACTTTTCTTCTATTGCACCAAACTGCATCAAATTGACAAAAGTTAGTCAAATTAGCATGTAAATAAGTATGATTACAAATTTATCTTTACTTTTTCCTACTTTACAAATTTATAATGAAACTACAAAATTTGCTATCAAAATACTTAGAAATTGCATGAATTATTAGTTAGAAAGTGCTGTAATGTCTATATAATTTCGAGTTATCAACTATCACGCGATATAATAAGAAGTTTTTCTTTAAAGAGGACAACTAGTTACAGCATGCCACTTGATGAGATTGTCTCACGATGACTCATTTGTGGTACATGATGCGATAAGTGTTGAGTTGATTGTTATACATTCAATATCCTCTAGTTAAGTAGCTTCCCACGAAGCTCTATTTAAGTTAGAATGATGGCCAAATGTTAAATGATTATTAGTACGTATGAATGCCTAAGGAATTAGGTTCATGTATTAATTGGATGGAAATCCATGTTCTTACTAGTTGATTAAAATTACCCTACGATAACTTAATTTAATTGGTGTAAGAATTATCGTTGCAACGACTTACAAATATTTTCAAGTTTTAATGTAAACCGAGTGCATTATCTTAATGCATATCGTATGTTGCAAAACATTTTCTTAATATTACTAAGTACAAAGATATTAATGAATGAATATTTTATTTTTCAGTTTGAAAAATAGCACATACTTCCTTACTAAACATTCTTACTGAGAATAAACTGAATGAAAATAACTATAAGGATTGGAAAAGGAACCTCATGATTGTCTTGAGTCATGAGAAACTGAAATCAATCCTTGGTACAAAATGCCCTTCGACCATTCAAGTTGAGGATGGAAAACGTTGAGAAGAGTATGATGAGATGGTTCGTTACTATATGCAGCATGCCTAGAAAACGCAATCAACACCCTTTATAAGCAATTGGAGAGTTGTAAGATTGCCAAAGTGATTCTAGACACTAAAAGACATGATTGGATGCTATGCTACCTTGGCTTTACAGTTGGCTATAAATAGTTTGATGAATGCCGAACAAAAACCCGACACTTTAGCTAAAGACCATATGATTACTCTTATGGGAAATTTTGTCGAGGCCACAGATAATGAGACCAATCTAGACCGGAACATACAAATAGAGATGATATTCAAAAACTTATCTAAAAATTCTGAAAGCTTCAAGCCCACATATAACCTTAGAAATAAAAATCTAATACTTACATAACTCTTGAAAAAATTATAATCATATGAGTTGATATTGAATGGAAGTCAACTAATCCGAAAAGCAAAAGCAAACTTAGCGAGCTTATTGACTCACAAAATCATCGTAATCGAGATTATAAACGATTGAACTGAAAAACTGAATTAACCAAAAACTGAGATGATGGACTGTCATTGGGCCGAGAATGGTATTCATAGTGTTGGGCTAATTTCGATACTCGGCTTTAAATGTCCAACGCGACCTGACCGTACATGTGTCGACTCGGATTTCCTCAGATAAAATGTCTTCAAAAATTGCGAAGTTATTAAAATTGTTGTAAGGTCGTAAGGAAAAATAATTAGTAAGAAAATTTGATTCGAGTTTACAGTCGTAAATTTCGCTCTTCCGTTGGAGTTCAATCAAAATGTCTGATAAGAAAGGAAAAGCCAAACCTCCTTTGATTTTCATCTCTTCTTCCGAGGAAGAAGATGAAACAGAAGAAGAAGATGGTGACGATGATGATTATGAAGATAGAAGCTTTTCCAGTTCCAGGCATTTTAATTCCTATTTCATTTTCAATTTATTCGGGTTTTCCCCCTTTAATATTGATTTAATTCTCATATCATCAGTGGAGATGAAACTGAGGGGGAGGAAGAGGAAGAGGAAGGGAACGATTCGGACGATAATGATCGGACCGAGAAAGGCGAATCTCTCTGCAATGGAGTTATTACTCTTCTCAAAGGTCATATTTGCCTTCTTTGAATTTATTAATTTTTTGTTTTTGAAAATAAGTATTGTATTTGATCCGAAAAAAAAGTCCTTACAATTTATGATCCTTGTATTCCATAGAAGGAGGTGACTTAGAAAACTTGAGCTTGAAACAACTCAAAGCTTATTTGAGAAACCATGGCCTCCGAATCACAGGCACTAAAGCAGTGTGTCAACAGAGAATTCTTGAGCATTGGAGGTAATCTCTTCACATCTTTTTACCCATTTTTGTAGAAATTTCATACAAATTTCTGTTCCCACGTTGCAATAGATCACTCAAAACTTTGAAAAAAATGAGTAGGTGTTAATATCCTGACTTAACAACACATTCCTTTTTTTTTCTCAGAATAAAAGATGGGAAAGCTGAAGCCTTATATCCCAGGTCATCATTTTTCATCAACTGTACTGGTAATTTGCCTGTTATTGATTTTTTTTTCATTTGAATTATTATTTCGGCAATTTTAATGAGTAATTCGAAGTTTTTGTTACTTGATAATGTAGGTGATGTTTGTAAAGGAGATGTTGTTTTGTTTGCTCAGAAGGTTTATAAGAAGTAATCCCTTATCTGAACTAACCTTGCAGATTCTCCTTATCTTTTCTATTTCTCTTCTTACATTTCCTTGTCATTTTTGGGGCTATGTAAATCAAGGTTTGGTTTTTAAAGCAGGTTCGATAAAATGACAAGGTGTGGGAAACTTCTGGGGAAGAGAACTATTGCAGGAAGGGTTGTTAAGGAAAGCTATGGCAAAGCCAAACAACAACACACCTTTACGGTAATTCCAATTCACTATCTTATGTTAGGAAGATAGAAGTCCTGTAAATGTTGCACTTATTTGGTTTCTAAAACAAATATATGTTCGAATCGGTTGATTTTGCCAATCTGAGTGATAGTTAGCAATAGGTGACAATTGTTCCTTTCATGCGTTTTCTGTAATTTTCTGTTCCCAATGAGTTGTTTGTGCACTTGGTGATATTATCTACCGGTTCTGTGTTTTTGATGTATAGGTTGAAGTATTATGGAGCAAGGGGAGTAAGAAATTGCCTCCATTATTTCCTTTGCTTGTAAAGGGTCGAAACCTTTATAAATTGAAAACTTACAGACAGGTGAGTAACTGGCTGGAAATTGACTTTTTTAGGTGATGGCTTGGTTTATTTATGCATTTTTTTTGGTCTACATCAGTGTTGGAGTGATGAGGCCGAAAGAAAACATGTACTTGCCGAGAAGCACAGACGAGGAAATGCAGCAAGACTGGTAAAAGCAATGAAAAGAACAAGGAAGTGGTCTACTGATGTTGGTATGTTGGAGAGCAAGATGGTGAAAGTAAACTATATTTCTGTGAATTCCATTTCTCTTGACTATTGAGCTACTGGAATTTTACATCACATGTTTCTTCTTTTAAAATTAGGTACAAAACGCCAAAAGCATTCACATCAATCAAGACCATCGAAAAAAAGAAAAACAACTGAACCAGACAGGGGAAAGATTAATAACCCACAAAGAAAAACCTCTATTCCAAGGTGTCAAGCGTCTTCTCCAGTTGGAAAAGTGAAAAAGAAGCAAAACTCAAGGTTAAGAGTCTCTAATTCTTCTTATAGTCATGGAAAACCCGTTCATTTTGCTGAAGATACAGGTGCCTTTCATCATTCATATGCCGGTACTATCCTAAATCCATATCAACCTCAACGAAACTTTAATCACCAGAGTGCACCACATGGGTTTTCCTGCTATAACATCGGATCTACTTCAACAATGGTAAAGGTCATTGCCCTTTAGACCTTATGCAGATCCATGGACAATACCTGCTTCTCAAAACCTGCAGTTCAACTGTCACAATTACAGCCACCATCCCAACTCAAATCCTGACTTTTGCAATAGATAAAGGAATTTGATCCAATCTCCAGATTTGATGAATGTTGAGAGGCAGTTATAATACCGATCACTTTCTGCAGTAAAGGCGTGTAAATGGACTCAAAAATTTCTTTTGACTCGGTTTTCATTAGGATGCTACAATGCACAAGCAACAGCTGGAAGTTACCTTCTCAGCATGGAAATCATGCACAGATAAATAGGAAACGAACATCTTCTGCATTTTTCATACTATGAAATGGTAATATGGTTGAACAATGCAATTCTTTGCAAATATTTTTTATGGCCACAAATTGTTTTCTGTTGATATTTTAGTTTTACAGTGTAGATTAAATATGTGAAGATTTGCTTGACGGATAGTTGATCTAAACCGATCCTATAACTCTTTCTATGCAATATACTAATAGTTTTGTTGTTTTATAGCAGTTAGGCCATATTCATGCCAAAGATTAGGCATTGATAGCCACTGCTGATGGTGACCCATGGAGTTACCTGTTCCTGGATAAGACTAGCTGATGGCTGAGCCATATGCATGTCTGTGATTCGAATTTTGTTTTTTTGGTGTCAGCTATTTGAATATAGACGTGAAAATATTATTAAATATGTCAAAATTTGGTGAATATACTTTTTGGTACTTGGATTTGGTTTCAAGGTTCATATTGTTGCTTAAGGTTCTTAACTCCAATTAGGTACTTGACATTCGCCTTAAAGTTCAATTTGGTACCTAAAGTTTATTTTGGTGCAATTAAGTACTTGAACTTGGCTTCTTGATTCTAATTAGTACTTACCGTAAATGACTTATTTGAACTATGAAGCTAAGTTTAGGTACTAATTGGAATTAAAAAAGCCAAGTTCAGGTACCTGATTGGATAAAAAAAATACCAATTTGTTCCTTTTAAGTCAAGTTTAGTTACCAAAATGTAAATTTAAGTCAAGTTTAGATTACTAATTTTAAATTTTTTTAAGTTTTTGTCACCTGTCAATGTGAGGTTGCCATGTCCGTGTATATTAGTAATGTTAGATACCTTAAAAAAAGTACCAAACTGACATACAATTTTAAGTTTAGATGCCAATTAAAATTAAAAAAGAGTGCAAATTTCAGGTAATTTTGTATATACTTTTAATTAATGTTACCCAAACATTGCTCATCCCTATTCCCATCATTAACATCTTAAATAGCTTTCCCAAGTTCACTTAGAAAGTTTTATAATATGAAGTCGATAATCCAAAATGGGCTAAATCGCAGTGTACTTAAATAAAACCGGCAAATAAAAAGAGGCCCAACTCTCATTTTCGCCATCACCAACCAGCCTATTCTTTTTCACTTAAATTTCACATATTTTCATTATTTTGATCTTCTTTTCTACGCATTTCCCTTTCGAAAGAAATCTCGGGATGATTTGAACTTCTTTTTGCATAGAAATCACAAGAGGTAAACAGATTAATTTTAAAATTTCTTTCGATTCTCAACGTGCAGTTCAGATCGGATCTAGGTCTCCGCTCTCTTCTCAATTCTGATTTCCCTTTTTCTGTGTGAGAGATAGAGAGAGAGTTCAAAAGAAGAATCGATGGAGTGGACGACTTTGCAACACTTGGATCTACGCCATGTCGCACGAGGCATTTACAAACCGTTGCAGCCACACGCCGCAGCTTTTCATCCTACTCAGGCTCTCGTTTCCGCTGCCATCGGCACTTACATCATCGGTAATGACGACTAAAGTTCAACTTTGTCTTTTTAAAAAAAGGAATTTGGATAGGTTTTGGATAATTTTTAGAGCTTAGTAGTTAAATCTGCTTTAAAAGGGTTAAAACATTTTTGGATCCTTTTTGGTTGCAGAATTTGATGCTTTAACTGGAAGTAAGTTAGCTACTATAGACATTGGTTCGCCAGTGGTTCGGATGGCTTATAGTCCTACAAGTGGTCACTCTGTGATTGCCATTCTTGAGGTTGGTTCCGCAATTTTAAAGTTAGCTTCGATCATTACCACAAAAAAGAAAAAAAAGAAATTGCCTTCGATTGCCATGAGAATAGAATTACTGCATGTTAAGATTAGTATTAGTACAACTGTTAATCAATTGATATAGAGGGTAGAGCATATAAGGTTGGTATTAGTTCAATCTTATGATTTTACTGCCATTAGACGGGTTTCCTTGTAAATATTCTAGTATGACAGATGGTTTGAATCTTATTTTTTTGTTCCTAAGAATGTAGAGGCATTTTAAGGTAAGGTGTGTTCTTTCAATGTGTGGCGTTGATCTTTTAGATAACTTCCTAAAATTCATTTCCTTTCCAGTTTTCAATTATTCACAAAATATGTTGTGTGGTAAGATGGTTTATTGGAACCAATCTATGCTAGTGGTATTCTAGGGATCATATATTTTGTGTGGTCGTTCCCAAGTTGGAGAAAGTTGTGACAAGCAGTCATTCTAGATATATAGATTGTCTGACCCATGTAATGAGGAAAAATTTTGTTGTTCCTTTTCATTATTCTGATATTATAATTTATAATTAGATCCCAGTTGCTTTTTTTTTTTTATGTTCTCCTTAAGGTCCCTGCCATGACGGAATTTACCCCTTTTATTTTTACTTGAGCCTTATTAGATTACATTTTAAAGAAAGAAATACTTCCTCCTCTGACATTTTGATTTAATGCAATAATGGTATGGTTGTGGCCTTTAAGCTCCTTGATATGGTTGTTGCCTTTAAGCTCCTTATTTTACATGACAGAGTCGCTTTTATTAGTTCCCCTCTATATGAAGTTCCCTTATGCAAATTATAGCCCTTTGTTTTTCTGAAAATGTCATGTTGCAGGATTGTACAATACGTTCTTGTGACTTTGATGCTGAACAAACTTGTGTTTTACATTCTCCTGAAAAGAAGACAGAACACATTTCATCTGAAACAGAAGTTCATCTTGCTTTGACTCCTCTCCAACCTGTTGTATTTTTTGGTTTTCAGAAGAGAATGAGTGTAACAGGTTACTTAGCTCCATGTGTTTTCAAGAAGAATTATTTTGTACTTGCATCATCATATTATACTAGGGAATTTTATAATGTTTCTAATATTTTTACTCTCATATGTGAAGTTGTTGGGACCATTGAAGGTGGGAGACCTCCTACAAAAATAAAGACAGACTTGAAGAAACCTGTTGTGAATCTTGCCTGTCATCCTCGACTACCTGTTCTGGTACATTTGTCATTTTCCAGCTATAGGTTTTATTCTTATGATTTTTATTATCTTTTGTTTCTTTCTGATGTTGTAAATGAAATTAGTTGTTTGAGATATTTATTGTTTTTTTAGATCTAGTTCCAGGTAGTTAATAGTTGCTCGAAGTTTCAGTGCTTGTGGATTTACTAGGATAAGCATGAAACTTGAAATTTGAATCTGTTCCTTGTTTTTGTCTGGATCATTTAATGTACATGAGATATGTGATATAGCAGTGAAGTGTAGATGCTCAAAGTGCTTGTTTAATTTAATTCTGATGGAATGATTGTTGAAATGGATCTTTTCTTCTTGCCTGGAACTGGATTTCCAAAATATCATCTTCTCTTCTGACATATATGACTAACTCGATAGCAGTTACAATGCAATCTGATCTACTTACATTTCTTATTAGCCATTATACGGCTAAATGATCATTTTCATTCTTATGATTAAGAATGTACTTAATAGTTGTCTGTTTTCTTGTTCCTGTCACTTCTGTTTTGGGGGAGAAAAGTATGTAGCATATGCAGAAGGTTTGATTCGGGCGTACAACATTCATACATATGCTGTTCATTATACACTACAACGTAAGTTGAGGAAAAAATTATTCTCCTTTTGTATTTTATAATATTATCATGCTTAAATATCATATTGTCCTCTTCAGTTGATAATACCATTAGGCTAGTTGGTGCTGGTGCATTTGCTTTTCATCCAACACTGGAATGGATTTTTGTTGGTGATAGACGTGGTACACTTCTTGCCTGGGATGTATCAACAGAAAGACCTATTATGATTGGAATGTAAGCTTCTTTTTGTAATTTTTTTTCTTTTCCTTCTTTTCAAGCCTGTATTATGTGTGTTGATATTAGAAGAAGAAGGCATTTCTTTGTTGAAATGTTCTGTTTTTGCCACACAGCACACAGGTGGGTACTCAACCTATCACATCAATAGCTTGGCTTCCAATGTTGCGTTTACTCGTTATTCTTTCCAAGGATGGAACTTTACAAGTTTGGAAAACACGATTGGTAGTCAATCCAAATAAACCTCCAACGCAAGTAAATTTTTTTGAGCCGGCTTGTAAGTACAAACACCCTATCTGGGAACAAAGGAGGATGAGATACATATATTTTTATCTTAAATGGAAATCACATACTCAAGAGCTGTTGGTGTTTTCTTTGCAGCAATCGAATCATTGGACATCCCACGCATTCTCTCTCAGCAGGGTGGGGAAGCAGTTTATCCCTTGCCTCGTATTAGAGCTTTGGAAGTTCATCCAAAATTAAACTTAGCGGCTCTGCTTTTTGCAGTTAAGAGGGCTCACCTATGTCATTGCATTATAAACTATTTGTTAATTTCTGATGTATAAATATGCATTTACTATGACAGAATATGAGTGGTGGTAACAACATGAAGAATAGGGCTTCTTACACTAGGGAAGGAAGGAAACAACTCTTTGCAGTTTTGCAAAGTGCCAGGGGATCTTCAGGTGGACATTTAATTGATCATCTGTCAACATGTGCATTGTTACATATGAAGAATAATCTGTTTTAAAATAATTTATGCCAGTTTAATTTCTGAATATACCTGAATATCAAGTGTTAACGGTCTTAAGGTATATTATTGGAGCAGTTTCTTTCAATATAGGATGGTGCAAATTCTTTAAGAACATGGTCTTGTTTAAAGTTACACCTCATTGTGATCAAAGCAGAACTGAATGTTTTGTTCTCTTCGGCACTGCTTCTACAGAATCTATATTCATATTCTCTCAACTCTTGAGAAACTGCCCAGTTTTTATTTGATAATGTTGTATGCATTTGCTAAGACAAAAAATAAGTAAAGCTGTCAATGCCTTCTATGTTTTCTCTCTACATTATGTTATTTTTTCTGTATATCACAGTAAGAACATTCCTTCTGGTGATATCCTGTATTACCGAGACTCTTCATTTTTCTTCAAGTATCCGTTTGAGACACCTGTATCCTATACATATTTGGACATGGTTATGACGTGTGATTTTCCAAAAATTTTGTAAAACTTGCAAAAAGATTTAGCATGCCTTTGTCAGGACATCCAAATCTAACACTCACCTCATAGTCTGTGTAACATATGTGATATCCTGCTTAACTTTTTGAGTATATTTGCTGAAAGTTGATATCATGTGCAGCATCTGTCCTAAAGGAGAAGCTTTCATCTATGGGTTCCTCTGGAATTTTGGCTGATCATCAGCTTCAAGCACAACTGCAAGAACAACATCTTAAGGGGTAGGTTAAGTCTGGAGTGCAGATAAATGTATTTAGTTTGGAGGTTGTAATGTTTAATTATTTTGGTTTAGTGGTCGTACATTTATAACTGTTACATACTATCATGGATAAATTATTACATTGATATGATTCAACTCGATCATACAATCTATTTTTATGTAATCATGTATCATTGCTGACCATTTATATATTTTTCATGGCAGCCAAAGTGATCTTACAATTTCAGACATTGCACGGAAGGCATTCCTCTATAGTGTATGCTCC
Organism: Kokia cookei; assembly: GCA_039519145.1. Classification (NCBI taxonomy): domain Eukaryota; kingdom Viridiplantae; phylum Streptophyta; class Magnoliopsida; order Malvales; family Malvaceae; genus Kokia; species Kokia cookei. The sequence continues at coordinate 16,931,493 of CM076909.1, forward strand.
TCCTTTGAACTTTATTCATTTCAAATTAATTTATTTTTATATATTAATTTCTAAAATGTATGTTAACTTCACTTTCAAGAATGCTGAACTGTTTCATTTTCTTTTAACTCATTACCTTTCTTTATTGTTGCAGCATTTCATGGAAGGTCATGCTAAAACTGCCCCAATATCTAGGCTGCCTCTCATCTCTATTATGGATGCTAAAAATCAACTGAAGGACATTCCTGTTTGTCAGGTACATTGGTTTGTGATTCTGAATATGCATTAATATCTATGTTGCCTCTGTTTAATATTTGGCTGATATGACTCACTTTATTGGCAGCCATTTCATTTGGAGCTCAATTTCTTCAATAAGGAGAACCGTGTTCTTCATTACCCTGTCAGGGCTTTTTATGTAGATGGTGTTAACCTCATGGCTTATAATCTTTCTTCTGGAGGAGATAGTATTTACAAGAAACTTTTCACATCGGTAAATGCTTAAAAAGATGTTTTTTAATGCCGGCAAGGTTTTGGTTCTGAACAATATAATTTCTTTCAGATCCCTGGAAATGTGGAATATTATCCTAAATATATGGTTTATGGTAAGAAGAGGCATCTATTTCTCATTGTTTACGAGTTTAGTGGCACTACAAATGAAGTGGTCCTTTATTGGGAACATACTGATATAAAGTTAGCTAACAACACAGGAAGCACAATCAAAGGTATATCTCTCAAAAATATGTTTGTCTTGCTTGTTTTACCAGCTAGCTTCTCATTATTATGCCTCAACAATTTATTTATGATAATCTCCTGTTCAAATTTTAGGTTGTGATGCAGCATTTATTGGCCCCAATGAAAACCAATTTGCTATTCTTGATGAAGATAAGTCTGGACTGGCTCTGTATATTCTACCAGGAGCAGCTTTACAAGAAGCTGATGGAAAAAATGGTGCAGTTGAACCAAATTTTTTACCTGATCAACCTGTGGATGGAAACCCTAATTCTATTCAGGGTCCTATGCCATTTTTGTTCGACACCGAAATTGATCGAATATTTTCCACTCCTATAGGTGCTTGGGCACATATGATACTTCATGTTAGATATCACCATTTATAAGACATGATACTGATAAGTATCTTCTGTGATTTCAGAGTCCACTTTGATGTTTGCATGTAACAGAAAGCAGATTGGGTTGGGAAAGTTAGTTCAAGGTTACAGTCTTCCATCTTCCGATGGCCACTATATATCAACAAAAACAGAGGGGAAAAAGTTTATAAGGTTAAAAGCAAATGAGATTGTGCTTCAGGTGAGTTATTCAACTCTTTAAGGATGACTTTTGAAGTGTTCATTTCATGAAAGCCTTTTAGATAATATAATAAAACTCATGAAAGTACATGGAAGTTATATATATATATATAAACAAAAAGAAAAAAGAAAGGACTTAATTTGCTAGCTGTCCCTTCTAATTTTTCCTGCTGTGGACCTTGTGGTGTCACCTGTCCTTTTTATATGGTTCCTCCATAAACTTGCAAAGGCCTCTGCCTTTTCTTTTCTTTAATTCATCACTTAATTTTAACGAAATATCAATCTACTTTAAGCATGTGAATCATGCCAGATCCATGAAGGATTTATATCATGAATGTATTACGGGAAATATATATAACACCTGGAGCTCCTTGGGTCAACTGACCACCTTATATAAGATCCCAGCACTGTTTTATTTACCCAAGCCTTCATGTAATCTAATAGCATTGATGACTGAGATCTGCTGAATTGTGGATTTGACTGCTTATAAAACACATGCATTTTTGTGCAAAAGGAATTGCATTAGTTTCTAGGAACTGAATGCATACATATATGTACATTCACAAACTAATACATATCTATCACACCTTTATCTATGTATACCTTTATTCTGTGCACAAAGTTATGCATCATCTATCTAGCTTGACTGCTTTTTTCTTGAAAATAATATGGGTTTGCAAATTTTAACACTGTAGTTTTCCAATATCTGCAGGTACATTGGCAAGAAACTCCAAGAGGCTATATTGCAGGAGTGTTAACTACTCACAAGGTGCTTATGGTTTCAGCAGACCTTGATGTACTTGCAAGCAGTTCTTTTAAATTTGACAAAGGAAATCCTTCAATATCCTGAATACGTAATGCAGCATAAATCTTACTGCAAATACATGCATGCATACATGAATACATATACATGTGTAAAAAATAACTCTCCTTGGATGCTTGTAAAAGTATACGCATGTTATAGGCCTTTTAATGTTCAACCTGATATATAGCAACTGACAATCTCTTGTTTCCCTTATCGTAGTACTAGAAAGTCAATTTTATGAATCAGTTCCTCTTTCTATGATTCTCACTGGAACAATACCTGCTTCTACTAGCAGTGATTGCTGATAACTATATAATCTTAGCTTTTTTTTTTCTTTTTGATTTGCATTATTTTCTTTTACCGGTTTTGCTTCTTCATACCATTTTCCCCATGGAATTACGCTCTGGTTTTACTTGATCCAACAATATTTGTCAGGACGTGTTCAGTATAAATTCAATCTCATTTATGTTTTAAGGAATGAAAATCTTTTATCAACTATATGTGGTTAGTCTTGTATACATTTGAATGCATCCTTGTACTAATACATAATGTATATAGTCAAGATTAATAAATTTGTTTTACTTCTTAACTCATGAGCACTTTAGATCCCTTTTGTGGGTTGGACCTGCACTTCTTTTTTCTACTGCAACTGCAGTTTGTATTTTAGGATGGGATGGGAAAGTGAGGACTGTACTCTCCATTAGCATGCCAAATGCAGGTTTGCATTCTCGTTCCCAATTGATTTTTACACCATTGTATTGTTTCAAATGCAACCTGGTGTGGCATGATTATGTTGTGGAGTTACTGAGATGATTTCTATCCTGCAGCTCTAGTTGGGGCTCTAAATGATCGGTTGTTGCTAGCTAACCCTGCAGATATAAATCCTAGACAAAAGAAGGGGGTTGAGATTAAGAGCTGCCTTGTTGGGCTTCTTGAACCTCTTCTTATTGGTTTTGCTACCATGCAACAAAACTTCGACCAGAAGCTTGACCTTTCTGAAATACTATACCAAATAACATCAAGGTTTTCCTTTCCCTTTGCATATTTTTCATGTTTTTTGCCTAATGCTACTCATCTAATTGAAATCTTGCTCATGTTTGATGTGTTAACTGTAGCATTTTTTGTTGTTATTATCTTTTCATTAGCTATAGCAAAGTGGATATATGCATGAAACTTGGCATCTGACTTCTATATATTTTTGCCTTATTAAGGTTTGACAGCTTACGTATCACTCCTCGATCTCTTGATATTCTTGCTGGTGGTCCACCTGTTTGTGGAGATCTTGCAGTATCATTATCCCAAGCAGGTCCACAGTTCACTCAGGTAGATGAACAATTGTGTATCATGTTTACATTTCATTAACCTTTTACTTTTGGTTCTGAACTTTGCTATAATAAAACAATTTTAGGTGATGCGGGGACTTTATGCAATCAAAGCACTTCGTTTTTCTACTGCTCTATCTGTTTTAAAAGATGAATTTGTGCGCTCTAGAGATTATCCAAAATGCCCACCAACCTCTCATTTGTTCGACCGGTTCCGCCAATTGGGATATGCCTGTATCAAGTAAGTGATCACAGCCATTGAATTCTTCTTTTCTCAGTGCTGAGGTTCTTGATTTTGTAAATGAACTTGTCAATAATAATTTTTTAGAAGGTTGAGGATATAACAGACTCTTTCATAAATGAAGTGAATGTGTTAGTTACTTGTCAGAAGATTCAATTTGTAATATATCATGCTCAATATTTTTTTGCTGATCTCTGGTTCACTGTTTAGATCTATACATTTTGATTGTTAGCAGTGTGCTGAACTTAAATTTAGTATTCATACCAATCTTTCATTTATGCAATTTTGGGATATATGACTCCAGTTTTTGCTGTGGTTATGTACCTCTAGTGCCTATTGGATCTTTATCTTAAAGTTATGGATGCTGTTTAAGTTCTTTATCAGAAGTTCAAAACACATAAAACGATGTCATGCATTTTGAGTATAAGCATCTATGTTTAGAATTATTATCACAAATCATGTTACTTTATTAAGAGCATTATACAGTAATTTTCTGAGCTTCTATCCATTAACATTGTTCAGCCCTTATGACTGACTTGTCATTATATGGTCCCATTTTTGCTTTGATGAGACTCAAATTTTGAACTGCAGGTATGGTCAGTTTGATAGTGCGAAGGAAACTTTTGAAGTCATAGCAGACTACGAAAGCATGCTAGACCTGTTTATATGCCACCTCAACCCCAGTGCAATGCGGCGTCTTGCTCAGAGGCTTGAGGAAGAAGGCGCTGATTCAGAATTGAGGCGATATTGTGAAAGGATTTTAAGAGTCCGCTCAAGCGGTTGGACACAAGGCATTTTTGCCAACTTCGCTGCTGAAAGTATGGTTCCTAAGGGACCTGAATGGGGTGGTGGAAACTGGGAAATCAAGACCCCTACGAACTTAAAGAGTATACCTCAATGGGAACTTGCTGCAGAAGTTATGCCATACATGAAGACTGATGATGGTGCCATTCCATCAATTATCACAGATCATATAGGTGTTTACCTTGGTTCAATCAAAGGAAGAGGAAACATTATTCAAGTAAAGGAAGGTAGCTTGGTTATACCTGCAGCAGGTGATCATAAGCCAAATGGAGTCCATACTTCTGTGGCTAAATCTGCAGATAGTTCAATGGGAGTTACAAGTGGAGAAACCAAGGCTGGTTCTTTGATGGGTCTGGAAACTTTAATCAAACCCAATCACAGTTCCACTGCTGCTGATGAACAGGCTAAAGCTGCAGAAGAATTCAAGAAAACAATGTATGGCACAGCTGATAATGGTAGCAGCAGTGATGAGGAGGGAGTGTCAAAAACGAAGAAGTTACAGATCAGAATACGAGAAAAGCCGACGTCAGGAACTGTGGATGTTAATAAGATTAAAGAAGCGACAAAGCGACTTGGTGATGGCTTGGGCCTGCCTATAGCCAGGACAAAATCATGGACTGGCCAGGATCTTGGTCAGAGTCAACAGCAACCTTATCCTGCTACTAGTTCTTCTGTGACTAATCCCACAGTTTCTGCCCCTGGAGATCTCTTTGTTACTGATTCATGGGTACAACCTGCATTGATATCACAATCAGCTCCTGAAACCAAAGTTGCTGGAACTGCTGCTGGACCTATACCAGAAGACTTTTTCCAGAACACAATACCATCCCTCCAGGTTGCAGCTGCTTTGCCTCCTCCTGGATCTTATCTTTCAAAGTTGGATCAAACTCCTCAAAAGGTTGAAGTTGGTGGAAATGTACCACCTGACCATGTAAATGTACCTGCGGCTGATATTGGTCTTCCCGGCGGTGGGGTTCCTCCTCAGTCCGCTGAACAACCTATTCCTCCTGAGACTCTTGCAGTTCCTGGTGGCGGTATTCCTCCACAATATTCAGCTCCAGCTGTTGGTATGCCACAGCCTCAAGTTCAGCCTGCTCAAATGCCACTATCCACGCAGCCTCTTGACCTTAGTGCTCTTGGAGTTACAAATTCTGCAGAGTCTGAAAAACCTACTTCCTCTGCACCCGCTCCAACATCTGTGCGTCCTGGACAGGTGAATATGTACATTATGTTATTTCTTCTGCCCTCCTCTTCAATCCTGATTGTGGGATGCACGTGCATTTTGTAGTTAACAAACATAGCTGCATGTGTCCAATAACTTAAAGTTGCTTAACTTATTGCCCTGGGAAAAACAAAATCATTTCTAACAGTATTTGGAATAAAGGTTGTTTTAACTGATTGGCTTTGTAGTAATAATCTGTCCTTGTGACTTGGAAGCTACTACTTCTGTCATTCTCTGAGATATGTTTATTATGTAGCTTTCTAAATCCTTCCATTTACAATATTTTCTCTCTTAATAGGTTCCACGTGGGGCAGCAGCTCCCATATGTTTTAAGACTGGACTTGCTCACCTTGAGCAGAATCAACTTCCAGATTCATTATCCTGTTTTGATGAAGCTTTTCTGGCACTGGCTAAGGATAACTCTCGTGGAGCTGATATTAAAGCTCAAGCTACCATCTGTGCTCAATACAAGATAGCCGTAACCCTTCTTCAGGTACATCATTTTTGGGGCACTAAAAGAATTACAACTTGAGTCAAGCATTTGAGGAAATTTAATGAGCATTTGTCTTTTAGATCGAGTTGTGCGAAAGACAGAAGACAGAATTGATTGATGATAATATTTTATGATTTTTCGAACATTGAGCTCTTTATCATCCTGCGTGAGCTTTTCTATTTTGGCCTTATGCTCAGTAGTCAAGCTAGTCTACTGTTTTTACAAGCTAAGAGCTTAAGATTCTTTCAAGATTTGAAAATATCAATTTAGGTTCAATGTTCTTTCTCATCTTTGATTGATCTTATTCTGTTCTTGCTTTTGAATTTTACATGCCAATAGCATGATAAGGATATTTGCTTAGGCTCCTTGTTGTTGCTAGCAGTTTTTATTGATTCTCATTAATTTAACTCCTGTATTCGTATTGCATTCATGGTGCTAGAGATCATATAGTGAGCTGATCTGTAATCTTTATGGAACAAGAATGAATGTAGTCTGGGTATGTGGACCATTATTCATAATATGTAGTTCAGTTTTGATCCTTTGCATACTGGGTGGTTTATGCTAATCTATGATACTTTGACAATTCATAAATTCAAAAGTTAGTGTCTAAATGGTTTTGGTGGATGGGCTAAGCTCACTAATTGCGTTTACTTTAATCTCATGTGAAAGTCTCAAGCCTTGACCTTTATGCTATTGTTTGGAACATAAAATTGTTCTTTATGACTGAATATATGTTCTTTGGCTCTCCTGCAGGAAATTACAAGGCTGCAGAAAGTCCAAGGCCCAAGAGCACTCAGCGCAAAAGATGAGATGGCTAGACTATCTAGACATCTAGGTTCTTTGCCTCTACAGGCAAAGCACCGAATAAATTGCATTCGCACTGCCATAAAACGAAATATGGATGTTCAGAACTATGCTTACGCGAAGCAGATGCTTGAACTTCTCCTATCTAAGGCACCTCCAGGTAAGCAAGAGGAACTGAGGAGCCTGATTGACATTTGTGTTCAGAGGGGTTTAACCAACAAGTCTATCGATCCACTAGAGGATCCCTCTCAGTTCTGTGCTGCCACTCTCAGCCGTCTGTCTACTATTGGGTACGATGTTTGTGATCTTTGTGGGGCCAAATTTTCCGCTCTCTCTGCTCCTGGATGCATCATCTGTGGCATGGGAAGTATTAAAAGATCAGATGCACTTGCAGGGGCAGGACCAGTTCCTTCTCCATTTGGCTGAGATCACAATCTACCATTTCTCAAATCCGGCAAGCTCTCCTGGTCAGGTAGGCTTTCTCCCAATCTAAGCTACAGGCCTCTGCCTACAGAAATCTCCATTTTGGGACACTGATATTTCATTTCAAAGTTGAGTTCCTTCACCATCAAGAATCTAGCAGGTTCCGCGAGGTATATGTATAATTTCTCTTTTCTTTTGTTTGTATATCATTCTTTTTCTGAGTACCCCCTACCCTATTTTTTTTTTATTTTTATACATCACCTTAAGCCTCAGGCTCAGCCCCATTTGTTTCTTGTGTGACTTGGGACCTTCCTCTTTTGTAATATAGGGGTTTACGTTGAATTTTTCGTTAGTTAGGAACTAATCTCGGTTTGTATTTTACCTTTGGTGATAGATATATGCCTTCTTTTTTAGTAAGCCAAAATTTTGATTGGTGTTTTTGTTGGAGATGGTTTCAACCTTGGCTTCATTTGGATTGTAGTAGTGTCTTTTCAACCATTGGAAAAATTAGCCATTTCATTTCAATCATTTCATAGGCATGGGGGACGTTTGGCTTTTTTCTTTAAACGAATGGTGTGGTAGCGGTGCTAAATGCCTATTGTGCCCTTGGTGAAAGTAGGACAGAAAGCAAACCTATGAAATGAATGATTGTTTCATTGGACTTAATTTGGGAAAAATGGTGGGAACATCCATCAGTCATCATCATCAAAGCAAGTTTCACGTCGCCTGCTTGCTGATGTCTTGTCACTAAAATGCACCTGGGGCCCATCTTTTCTGTCTAATCAGTTAACTATAAAAACATGCTTTTGTAGGATTCTTTTATTAATTTTTGATCGACGGCTGAATTGTCATTTGCATTAGTGTGTTTTTTGAAATATACGAGGGAGTAGCATACATTCAATGAATTGGGCAATACATAAAGTCTAGTGGCTTTGGCCATCCAGTCCGCGACTGTATTTGCTATGCAATAAAAGGTATTATAATATCATGAATATAATGGATCATTGCATCAAGTAAAAGTACATCCCCGTTTATCTTGATGGCCTAAAAAAAAAAACGAGTATCAATAAATTTCTTGGAACATCTTCAAATATCCAAGTTTACACTTTCAAATATTCCCAATGATTTCATATGAAAGGAATGTAGAAATTGCAATGATTTCATATGAAAGGGCTTTCATGGACTCTGGTTGGGTCGACCCTCTTCAATTCCAAGAGAAATGACATTTTTTTTTTTGCCGAATAAGAGAAATGAAATTCAGTTAAAGAAAAGAAAACAACAGTCAATCATAAAGATTTAGTGAGTAGACATTTATATGCATCTTAAATATTAAATTTTAAGATATTATTATTTTCTATCTATTTCTAACTAAATAGGTGTCATTAAATCAAATGACACTAATTTATTATATAATTTTTTTCTTGTTAAAAAGGAATAATTAACTTCTTAATGTAGAGTTCGATCCACATCAACACATCATTTCCCAATAGGAAAACATGAAAAAAAATCCAACTACATTGAAAAGTCCTCAAAATAGTTCTACAATCATCCTCAAAGGGTCAGGAAAATTATTATTTGATAAAGAACCTATAATAAGGCCATTGATAGAAGTAACATATTTTTCCACAATTAAATGAACAATATCATTGATAGAAGAAAAATGTAAAAGTATTTCTAGTATGTTATTGGTTGATTTCTTATTTTCTTAGGGAAACAGAACGATACCATTGGCAAACATGACATGAGAAACCTTGGGGTTATTCCTAGAACAGTTCAAATAAAGCCATTTTTGCTGTTTGCAAGCTTTAAGGATTTTAAGAGTTACAATATCCATGCAAAGAATGAAAACATGGGGGAGAGAGAAGCCCCTTGCCTTTTTCCACTTATGAGGGTGAATTGTTCGAATTGGTTCCCATTGACAAGAGTAGACATATGAGGAGAAGAGATGCAACTGATGAAGGTTTAACCCAAATGTTATAAAAATTAAAGTCCCACTCAAGCTTGTCAAAACCCTTTTCTAGATCAATTTTAATAGCCATATAATCGATATTATCCGAAGATTGCCTTCTAGGGATGAAGTTGGATTGAAGGGGAGAAGTGAGCTTATCAATGAATGGCCTTAATTTGATAGTAAGGATGTTAGTGACCACCTTGTAAGTAGTGTTGCAGAGATTGAATGGCCAAAAGTTGTTGATAGTGGATGAATTAGGAAACTTCCATTAAGTTCATATATTCAAATATAGAAAGGATAGATTTGTAGAATTCTTCATTGACAATTTCCCAACACCTTTAGAAGAAAGCTAGATGAAAGTTTCCAGGACCCCAAGCTTTATATGGTTTGAAGGACCACGAAGCTTTTTGGATTTCAATCAAGGTTAAGGGAGTGCAAAGAGTGGTGTCATCGTCTTTAGAGAACCTAGTTATGTGTTTGACCTGCCACTATTCGTGGTGGCAAATTAGGTATTTTCTGACATTTAATAAGTTTGTTTTTTAGTTATTTTGTGTTATTTTATTTCATTTTTCGTTTTAGTAGTTTAGATTTAATTATTAAAAAAATAAGTATTTTCACGTAATTTTATTGTTTTAATGATCTGTTATGTTAATTCGAGCCTCGAAAATGATTAATGGATTACTTGAGTGTATACGGTATCATTTCAGGTTAAAAAACACAAAAGACTACTGTAATATCGTGACACCAAACATCGAAACTACCATGAATGAAACAGACTTGACGTCGCATTACTATAGCATCTATTTGTATCAAGATTAAAATACAAAAAATCTAATTTTATATACCCTTATTTGATAACATAACTATAGTACTCGGAGTACAAAAAAACAAGTAAAACAAGACTAATGCTTTATCATCCATTACTATAGCATCTATTTCTAAAAAGGAAAAAAATTCAAAGGCTAAACCACAAGTTCTGATGATACATACTAGTTATGCAGATATTAGCAAAAAGTTATTATTACTCAAGTAATAGATAATGAATAGTTGTTTTCATTGTTAATAGATGCAATCCAAATGGATATTTATTAGATAGTTTTGTCTTTACGACTATATGTGAGAATTTTAATAAATAAGAGTGAAATTTTATTTGCACGACATATTAAAAACTCAAAATAAGTTTCGTTGTTCTATTCCATCTTCTAATACTCTAAGATTATTGCACAAAGAATTGCTGCAATTCTTTATAGAAATTGAGAATCTTGCTATGCTCACTCAATACTCAATAGACTATTTTCGTCAACGCAAAACGTAAAGAATCATCGAACTTTATTGTATTCTTGAAATTAATTTGCTTCTAACTCTTTTACACACCAAAATATAACCTTAAAAAAACATGACGAACCAAACCGTGACAAACTTTTTTTTTTCCTCACAACCAACATCCTCTGAAAATCAATTGAAAGAGTAAAAGAACCAAAGGTACAAAAAATGCAACATAAATAATCTGAAAAATTAATTTCAATGAACCAATCACCACAGCCCAAAGGCAATGTTTGCCAAGTAATAAAACCAGTTATTCATCTCCCTTCTTTTTTCTTTTTACTTTACAGATGCTAGATTACATATGTACTCCTAACTGTGTCTAGTTTTAATATTAGTAGTTCAGTATAAATATCTCACCAACCCCAAATCCCTGAACTCTTTGCTGATAAAAGCATCGATTGCGAAATATAGTTCTCAATGCTGTAAAAGCAGTCTGAAACTGAAATCGTAAGGCATTACTTGCACAAGCTGTGACAGGGTCTCTTTCCCTTTTCTCTCTAAGCATTTCACTGCTTCATTTCTCACATCATTTGGTAGCTGCAGGCAAACCCAATCCAGCAATGATTCCAAATCCTTTGCAAAGTCAAGTAGATACCAATCCAATAGCTTTGGTATTGTTAACTTGTTTGTTCTTGAAATCCCCACCGCTGCCTGCAGGTAGTCTCTCTTAGCTGTTTCCAACTCTTCTTCGACATGAGCCGCCGTGTATACTCTCACCTTCATTACCAATCCCACATTTCAGCACTCGGAGAAAGAACTGATTAATGTTTGATCATTGTTAACTATGAATGTTTCTGACTATCTACGAAAGGAGATTGATTTTGAAGCCAACTTACAGCAGGAGATGACCAGCTTCCACATGCAAGAGCAAATGTAACCAAAGGTTCGGACCACTCGAGACCAAATATATTGCGTGCTTTCACCTCATCATTTTTTGCAGCTTTAGGACAGGTCTTTAATAGAAAGAGAGAAAAAGGGGTAATAATCCACTTAGCAATATCAAAATTTAAAAGCACAATGAATTCTATCCTCTCACCTACAGAAGTACATATAGAAAGATGAACAGTTTTTTTTTTTTTACTTACAAATTTCAAATGGAAAGGCAGCCTTAATATGAAATGCTCAATTGTTATTGCATTTAGTAAGTGGCCTCCCACAACTATTGTAGCCTGAGGAAGCCATAAAAATTGACAAATTTTAACTCAATTTATCCGAAAGCAGATGTCAACGATACTTCAAGTGGAGCTGTAGCAACCATTGTCTAATATGGTGAGGGCTATATAATGCACAGTAAGTGTTTTTAGCAGCTTATGATGGGCATAGAACAAAATGGCATCGGTAATAGCATCCTTGACAAATCTTAGTAACATCAAATATGGATGACACATACCTTTTGCATTAGTGCTACAACTGTTTCAGGCAACTCAGGAACCCCATGCTCCAAAATTGCCTAACAGAACCATTACGAAAGTGTCATGCTATTGCTTTTTGCATATTAAATTCAGCAAACTTCTCTTCATTCTGGAATGTATGAAAATTTTCAACAAAAAAAACGAATTTCTTACATTCATCATACAGGAATTATAAGTGTTAATCCAGAATGCAAGCTTCTGCTGATGGCTGAGACCTTCTAAATTGACAGACGCAAGCTTCCCAAGAAGAAACCTGAAATCATCATCATAGAGATAGGCTGAATAGAGATGTCACAATTAACATATTATGGAAGGGAAACCAACCTAAAAACTTACTTTAGTTTATGGATCAGAAACAAAGCATTCGTACTCCGGTTTAGGTTAATTGTACGCACTTCAATTGCACAAAGATGTTGATAGGGTCCAATATCTCTAGTTTTCAAATCTGAACAGATACCATAAGGGTCTCGGACCTCACTTTCTCTAGGTAAAGTCCCTGATTCCGCGGCCTTATCTTTCAAGGTGCTCAACCTTATGAAAATTCTAAACAAGCACCTTACGATGTCTTCAGATAGTTTGTTTGGTGTACTATCAACTTCTGGTATCTCCTTATCATCTGTAGAACTAGAAGGGCTTGCTTGTGCACTTTCTTGCTTTACTAATCTACCATCTAGCTGGACGGTAAAAACACCTCAATTTATAAAACCATAAAGAAGTGGAAAACTACACATCTTTTAACCAGAAATTAGTACATACTTGCATCGTCAGAAGATCCAGATATTTGTCTGCTGAGTCAAGCTTGGTTGGAAGTCTCTTTACTGGGGTCACAATGTTGGATACTTTCTTGTCTGGAGATTGTTTATCCCTTACAGCATTGGCAAATGATTGGTTTTCTTTTCCTCTTACTTCTCTGGAAGCAGAATTGAATTTTGTGGAAGCTTGTTTACCATTTGTTGGCCTGATAAAGCACTGTCCAGCTCGATCGTAAATAGTATCCGGAGGCAACATCTTTCTGCTTGAAACACTTCTGGAAAGAGATGGCTGAGACCTGACAATGGTTGGTACCAAACTCATCTCGTTTACAGACAAAGACTTCGATCGCTGGTGTTTTGAACTTCGAACCGGAGACTGCTCAGCAGTGGATTCATTCAAATTCTGCACATTCCTCTTGGAAGATGCATAGACAGCCTCTTGATAAAGACCTTGCCTAAAACTCACTACTTGCTCTTCAAGCCTAACAACTTCCTCTTCCAAAACAGCTACTTCAGCAAGTAGCTCTAATGTCTACAATCCCCAGAAAAGATAAACCAAATCACTCTCTAAAAACAAATTTTACATAAAACATGTAAAAGTTTCCAATTTTCAGTATTAGAAAAAAATTATCCAAGAATTTCTTCCTCAAATGTAACATGCAGTTAAGTTAGACTTACATATGGAGGCAAGTAAGGAGGAAGCCGAGGAAGTGCCCCTAAAGGCCTAGTAAAAGCTCTCTCCAAAGCTCTATGCACATTCTCTTCATGTCTAAGCTTCCTTTTTAGCTTATCAACCTGCAAATTATACCAATACCACCACAAAATTTGTTGAAAAACTGCAAATAGAAACCAAGAGAAAATCATTTGAGTAGACCAAAAGAATGTATAAATTTTGGTTACATCTTGTAATAAGGCTATTTTCCTTTCCCTGATTGATCTTCTCCTATTTGTTACAGCTTTGCCGATACCAAGTGTTCTACTTCCCTGACACTTCTCCATCTTCTCCTTCTTTGAGTAATCCAAGGAAAAAAAAACTGATAAATTTAAGTATATAAAAAATATTTATACAAAGAAATAATTGAAAGCAAGAAACTTAAAGAAGACACTATTCCTTCCTTGAGACAAGTGTGAGGACACACCTCAGATTTTAGGATCAAAAGTGCTTCCCTACTTCTCTTTTTATGACACTAGCAATAATGTAGCAAAATTCCAAATTTTCAAAAACTCAAATTTTCTTCAAAATTTCAACTTTTAATCCCCAAATAATCAATCTTTGGACACTCAAACTAACCATTAACAAAAACCCAAATCTTCAAATCTTGTAAAAACCAATAAAAGGTCAAAATAAAAAAGAAAAAGCAAAAAAAAAAGAGAGAAAAGAGAAGAGAGAAGTTACTTTATTGTGGTGTCTGTCATGATTTAAAGGAGCTTTCATGGACTGAAGAGTGGTGCGGACTCTTGTATTCATATTTTTTTTTTCTTGGATTTAAAGAATCAAAATCCCAAATTAAAACAAACCAACAATTGCTACTACAAATATTTCCATGACCTGAAAGAAACAATGCAAACAAACAAAAAGGAAGAGATAAGAAAACAAAGCAATAGCCATTGAAATTCCTCTCAAACGAAATCAAAGATGTGGAAAAGATAAAGAAGCAAAAGAAAAAAAAAGGAAAAGAAAAAGAAATTTCTTTGAATACCCTTTGTTTATTCCAAGTTACAGAGCGGGAAACTTGAAAGTATAGCGAGCAAGACACAAATGCCTGCATGTATACATGGGTTTTAACATCGCAAGCTTTTTGTTTATTTATATAGTCATATTATATTATAAAATGTTAATTTAAAAGAGTTGAAAAGAGTGAAGAAGCCACGAAAACGACGAGAGTGCAGCTTAAAATTGCTATTCAATCCAAGAATAGCGTATCAGTTGGACAGACCATACCAAAAGCAAACTGTGTATATATATATATATATATATATATATAATTATTTCTTAATATATCTCACTGAAATTATTTTTTATTTATAAAAACAAGAGTTTTTGTTGGAGTGAAGACAAGTGTCGTTCACTGGCGTACTGCACTTTCTTCTTCTCCCTGTTCAGTTTGATCAGCTTCTTGAGAAGGGTTTTTATTTTTTTCGTCACCTACTCTTTCTTTATATGGTTCTCCAAATTATTTCATATGAGAAAAGTTAATCAGTATCTAATGACCCAATTAAAGTAATATATAAATAAAATTAAAGTTTTTAGAATCGAATAATTCGTGGATTCATTGATTGAATCCATCTGTCAAGTTTGAATAAATAAATCATTAAAAAATTATAAAAATAAGTTTCAATTGCTTGATTCAATGGGTTTTTAGAAACGAATATGATAATATCTATTCGTATTTTGTTAATATTTTAACAAAGCACACACACTTTACACACATAAATACTAAAACTCAAATTTTTTAAAATCTTTACCACTGAAGTCAATTATTGGTTTCTTCATTTATATTACTTAAAATGCCTTAACAAAGGCTTAAAGCAAATTGCCTTTTTTAACTAAGCAACCCAACGTGGTAATTAATTATGAGGGGAACCTGTTTAACGTCGTAGGTCCTTTGCTTTTGAGTTACTTTGACGTTGATAAATAAACCTTTTAATAATTTATTTGTTGTTTGGTTGTTTTCTTAAGTTTGTCATCAACTGATTGTGTATATATGCCGTGTAGATAACCTTATCATTAGTACTTTGTTATTTATATTAGAAAACCAAAATTTAGATATTACTTAATAAATGGTAATGACAAATTGTTGATATACGATATCAATGGAAGTGAAAAAGGAAGAAAGAGGGTGGCATCGAAGAAGGTCGATTCACCCACTCTAGGGTTGAGAGTCGGAAAGGTAGAAGGACTCAAGTAAAGAAGGCTCAAAACTTAACGTGATCCTTAGGGAATTTATAGGTAACTAGGGGTTGCTACTTAATTATGTCACTCAGTGAGACCTAAATGATCCAATGAAAGTTCTAATTGGATTTAAATTGAGGTAAGGATATAACAAAAATAATTAAATCTATTCTCCGATTTAGATGAATTGATTTTTGAAGAAATGAAAAGAGATAATAATGAATTCAAATTGATCTTTTTAAAATATTGTTTTAGAAATTTGTTTTTAAATAGGGATAACATGTGTTGAAATTTGTACATTGCAAATTTAATTATTGATGAGCATTTATTCAAATTTAGAAAGTGATGATTTATCATTCAATAGATACATTTTCATGGGACATATTTTTTCTAATAAGCATGTCCAACATGAAGGGTTGTGACTCTTCAGAATTGTATCCATTGAGTGAATATAAATAGAGTATCTATGGTGCTCTCAAAGATATTACAATCAATCTTGTTTTTTAAAAATTAATGTAAGAGTTAGGGAATTCCGTGATTTTACTAATAAAAGGAAATTCAAAAGCTTCGTTATATCCAGAGAGAACCTTTGTCTTAAACCTCTAGTAACTTTATGTTGGGGTAAATAGTTCTCTTTGAAAAGCGTCATCCGTGCCTCGAAGTCTACTATTTAATTCAATATTATCTTCGGATCTATCTTATCGACCCAAAATCCTCAACAATCAAAGAGAACTAATTTGAAGATGATGATGGAGGCTACTACCGCATTCAAAGTGATGAACCAAGAGTTTCTGAAACTTGACCAATTTGATGACTTGATAAGTGCTAAAAGTAACATGTTCTAATCTCGTTTTTAATGTTTTTTTGGATGATTATTCGATTTAAAATGGTGAATTTTATGCTCTTAATCCTTTAAATTCATGTTTCTATACTTAGGAGAGCATTTGGGAGCAAAAGGAGCGAAAATCAAAAAAATGAAGCAAATTTTAGGAGCCACACGGGCTAGACCCTGCCACACAGGTTACCACACGACCATGTGTTAGATCGTGTGGAAATTACGAATTGCATCCAAAATATGAGGAAAAACACAATTTTTAGGTTTTTCAGGCATTCTAAGACCTATATATACCAAATTTGTCATAGAATATTCAAGAAAATAACTCAAAAAATACCATTGGAGGCGACTCTGAAGCAGATTTCCATCAAGATTGAAGATCTCATTTTGATTTATCTGACATTTATTATGAGTTTATCCGTTTATTGTGGATTTACTGTCTTTTGAATGTTTTTATTTGCGATTATGAACTAACTTTCTAAATACCTAAGGGAGATGAACCTTATGATGAATTTTGTCTTTTGATTTCTATTTTACACAATAAATTCTTAGATCTTGTTCTCAATTATGTGTGCTTAATCCTTGGTTTAATATTTCTAGGTTATTAATCCATGTTTGATGTGCTTAAATAGAGGAGGAAAAGTCTCTGTTTAATAGTAATCTAGCATAGTTGAGTGAAATTGCATGCAATCCTAGAAATAGGATGACATAAATCTACTTGATTATAGTCAAATCTAATAGGAGGATCCATAGATCGAGTTAATGTGATAATAAGAGTTTTAATTAGAAAGGAATTTTTTTGGTGGAAAACACTTACAAAGAAAGTTACATGGGTAATTGTGGAATACAAAATTCCTTAGCTTTGTCTTCTTTAATAAAAGCTAAGACTCTATCTGGGGGAGCTTCGATTAGTTGTAATTCCTCTTTTCTGTCAAGAGCCAATTTGGCTATGAAATCAGCGCTTCGATTCTCCTCTCTAGGGATGTAGCGTAGTATCCAACTCCTCTCTTGTTATAGAATGAGATGGATTCTTCTGATTAGTGCAGACTGTGAAGGCTTTGACTTATCTTCATGAATAGCATGGAGTGCCTCCAGGCTATCAAATTGGATTACAACCTTGTGGAGACCTCTTCTTTGGATGATTTTAAGTCCTTCAAAAATGCCCTAAAGCTCTGCATTAAGGATAGAGCATTTGCCGAGGTACTTATTATATCTGAGGATCCATTTTTGAAAGAGATATTAGTATAATTTAGGGATTTTTACGAATCAAGATATTAAGTGAATAAATTATTTGATTTAGATTGATAATGACAAATGAAATCTAAGTGGGTTCTTTTCTGGGTATTGTTTCGCTTCTTGGTTGTTAATCGTTTGTTTTTCCTGATTTGTTCTTTGTCGTGTTCTTTAGTGTTGAAGTATGACTAATATTTCAGTCAAATTTGAGAAATAATCTTTCAGTTAAACTCTATTTATTTGTTTCAATTAAACTCAGATTAACCTAGATTATTTTATTATTATTTGACCTAGAAATTTAGCCTATAAATAGGCTCTTTTACAATCTTAGAAAATACATCCATTAGAAATTAGAACTCATAACACTTTTAGAGAATTTTGTGTTTATGCTTTGAGGGTTCTTTGTTTTTAGGATTTCGGGGTTTAGTTTTATCTCCATCTTTTGTACTTTTCGTTCTTTTGCCATTATAGTAAAATTATCTTTACCCATTATTTTTTATCCTTTTCAGAGGGTTTTTTCCACGTTAAATTTGTGTGTTCAATTTCTCAATTTCTTTCGCTATTTTTACTTGTTCATTACTTAATCTGGTAGATCTCCAACAAGTGGTATCAAAGTTAGTTCTTTTTTTAAGATTAGTCCGTTCAGAGATGGCAACAATAAGGTTCGACATTGAGAAATTCGATGGTGTCACAAATTTCAATTTGTGGCAAGTTCAGATGATGATAATTCTAGTTCAAACTGACATGAAAAAGGTCATTATCGGGAAAAAGCCCGAGAATCTAGATCAGTCAGAATGAGAAAAGATTGATGAAAAGGCCGTGTCTACAATCCAGTTGTTCCTCACAATTAGGGTATTACAAGAGGTATTGATAAAGAAGACCTTATCCGCCTTTTAGAAAAGGCTAGAAACTCTTTATGCGACTAAATCTTTGGCTAATCGTTTAGTGTTTAAACAACATCTATTTACATTTTATATGAACGAATGTGAGCTTTTTAGAGATCATATCAGTCAATTCATCACTCTTTTGAATGATTTAAAGAATGTTGAGGTGAAGATTGACGATGAAGATCAAGTTATGTTATTATTGTGTTTTTGACCCCCTTCATACAAGTCTTTCAGGGAAACTATGATTTTTGGGAGAGATAACCTCTTGTTCAAGGATGTGAAGGGTCATTTGTTGAGTAAAGACAAACTCGACAATGAGTTTGGTTCGAATAGCAAGGTAGATAGGCAAGCTTCCGTTTTGGTAGCATCAAAGAAACGAGACAAAATGCGTCACTATTGTAAGAAGTTAGGTTGTGTCAAAGCAAATTTTTACAAGTTGTGAAATGAAAAGGCTACTAAGAGCAACAAGGAAGATGTAGTTGGTGTTAATTTGGTCAATGAGCGAAAGCTCCGAGCTTATATCCAAGTGGATTCTAGATTCAGGATGTTCTTTCCACATGTATCCCAACAGAGAATGGTTCTCTACATGCAGTTCGGTTGAAGGTGGAGTTGTGCGCATGGTCATGCGAGCTCATCCTCGAGGGATTATTACGAGTCGCATGAGTTCTCGATCCAAATTAAGAAGAATCGTTTGTAATGAATTTTGTGATGATTGGAAATGATAATGGTAGGTTGTGGAAGGATGGTTGGATAGATATGTAAAGGATATAGATGGATAAACTTGAATTCGGTTTTAAGGACTCAAGAACGAACTAATATTATAGAAGAATATTGACTCAATGCTTATATTAGTACTTAGAACAAAAACAAGAAGAATCGTGACCCTCTATCTAGCAAGATAAGAACCAATGGGTATAAGGGTGAACACCACACTTCAAATAAGTGTTAAGTTCGAAAAAATCAGATTGACGCCACAAGGGTTACTTGATAAGTTAATTTGAGTCAAATAAGAGCAAGGAGTTTGCAAACTCACAACAAGTTTAAAATTCATCAAAAGTTTTTTTTTTTACAAAATGTTTCAAGCCTCATATTTATAGGCTTACAAATGATCAGCTGAAAATGCATGAAATAATTAATCAAAATTACACCATAAATTCGTCCAATATTCCCCATGCACTTTAAGTTAATGTGGTGACTGCTTTAATGGAGTAGTTGGCCGAAGTTAGTGCTTGGTTGGCTAGAAAGAAGTGTTCTTAAATTCTACTGAAATTCCCGAAGCACTTGGAACAAATGTGGACGGTGCATTAATGACTTTTGAGTAATCTGAACAACCACTTTCCATGTTCGCATGATTAGCCTTTGAGTATTTAAGTACATTGAATTCCTTCGCTGATCATGAAATGCCCTTTTGAAGAGATGTTTTCAACACTTTAAATGTTGGTAGGTGCATTAAAAGCTTGTTTTGGCCAGCCATGGACATCCTTACATCATACTAAACATGCTGGTTAGGACATATTAAATGGGCATCAATATTTGACTAAAACTATCAACTAATTTAGGATATATTTAAAGATTTATCAAAATAACAAATAACATAATTAGGACATAGACTAAAGTAACAAAATGGTTAATTCTTTATTTTCAAATAATTTAATTAGATTAAAAAATCAAGTTGAAAGTGGAGCACATTGCATGGAATGCATGACGGGTTGTATGGAATGCATGGAATGCATGAAGTGTCTTCCTAAATTCCTTTAATTAAACTCGTGACAGCCTGATTGAATTTCTTGGCTTGTGCTCGCGTGATTGGTCCTCTAGGTAGCTTGATTAGATCGTGCGAGGCTCGCCCTTCATCCAGGCTCGTAACACGAGTGTTCGTAACATCAATGCTCGTAGCTCCAGTGTTCGTAACATGAGTGCTCGCATCTTCCAAGTTCACAAGGTCCATGCTTGCATTATTAGTGCTCGTACTACTCGTGCTCATATCATCCCCTCCCTCTTCAAAGCGATTTCTCCTCAAATCGTCACCTACACCATAAGGAGATAGATAAACAACATTAAAGCTTGCACTAACAGAATAATCACTTGGAAGGTCAAATTTGTTTGAATTTTCATTAATTCTTTCCAGCACTTGAAAAGGACCATTGCCTCGTGGTAGTAACTTGGATCTTCTTTGAGCTGAAAATCTTTCTTTGAGCATGTGAAGCCATACCCAATCTCCGAGTTCAAAGACTACTCTTTACTTCCTTTGTTGGCTTTACTTGCATATTGCTTGGTCCTCTCGTCAATTTTTTTCCTTTACTTTTTGGTATAGATTTTTCACGAAATCAACCTTTTTCTTGCCATCTACATGCACAAGTTGATTAGAAGGTAAGGGAATTAAATCTAAAGAGTTAAAGGATTTAAGCCGTAAATAACTTCAAATGGTGAATGCTTGGTGGTCGAATGTACAGAACGGTTGCAAGCAAACTCGATGTGAGGCAAGCATTCTTCCCGTGTTTTCAAATTCTTTCAAATGATTGCTCTTAACAAGGTAGAGAGCACTCGATTCACAACTTCAG
This sequence comes from Kokia cookei, assembly GCA_039519145.1. Taxonomy (NCBI): domain Eukaryota; kingdom Viridiplantae; phylum Streptophyta; class Magnoliopsida; order Malvales; family Malvaceae; genus Kokia; species Kokia cookei. Next base: position 16,952,740 of record CM076909.1, read on the forward strand.
TTTGGCTATCCGTTTGTGGGTGACATGTTGTAGAAAACAACAACTTAGTACCAAGTTTGCTCCATAAAATCTTTCAAAAATGGCTAAGAAATTTAGTATCGCGATCATATTGCTCTTGGTACTCCATGCAATTGAACAACTTCCCTGAAAAACAAGTTAGCTATATTCAAAGCATCATCAGTTTTGTGGCATGGTATAAAATGAGCCATTTTAGAAAATCTATCAATTACCACAAAAATAGAGTCTTTTCTAGTTTTAGTTCTAGGAAGGCCTAGCACAAAATCCATAGAAATGTCTACCCAAGGTGTTTTGGGAATGGGTAGTTGTATAGACCATGTGGTTTAATGCACAATTTTGCCTTCTTGCAAGTAATACATTGATTGCAAACCCTCTCAACATCTCGTCTCATCCTAGGCCAAAAGAAATGTTCATGGAGCATAGCTATCGTTTTGGCCACTCTAAAATGTCCTATGAGACCTCCACCATGCGCCTCTTTTACAAGCACATCTCGAATGAAACCTTGAGGAATACATAACTTACCTTCATTGAAAAGGTAGCCATCATGCTTATAGTATCTTTCAAAAGGCCCCTTTTCGCAAGCTTTATAAACTTCACAAAAATCAAAATCACTTTCATAAAGCTCTTTAAGATATGCAAAACCAAGTAACTTAAAATCTAAGATATTGAGTAATGCGTACCTTCGTGACAGTGCATTCGTAATAACATTCTCTTTACCTTTCTTGTACTTGATCACAAAGGGAAATGATTATATGAATTCAACCCATTTGATATGTCTTTTTTTCAACATGTTTTGCCCTTTGAGATGTTTTAATGCCTCATGGTCAGTGTGAATGACGAACTCTTTAGGCCATAGATAGTGTTGCCACGTCTCCAATGCTCGGATTATTGTATACATTTCCTTGTCATAAGTTAGGTAATTGAGAACATTACCAGTTATTTTTTCACTAAAATAGGTTATGGGTCGCCCATATTGTGTTAGCACGGCTCCAATCCCTATTCTTGATGCGTCACATTCAATCTTTAAAGTTTTTGTAAAATCAGGTAAGGATAACAACAGTGCATTAATCAAATAATTTTTAATCAAATTAAAGGATTTCTCTTGATCCTTACCCCAATGAAAGTTGGAGTTTTTCTTGATAATTTCAGTTTAAGGAGCAGATAAGGTACTGAAATTAGGAACAAACCTTCGATAGAAACTAGCAAGACCATGAAAACTTCTTACTTGACTTATGCTAGTAGGTCGTGGCCACTCTCAAATTGCTATTACCTTTTCTTGGTCGACTTCGAGACCTTCAAAGCTAACCACAATTCCTAGAAAAAAAGCTTGTTAGTACAAAAGGAACACTTCTTAAGATTTGCAAATAAAGTCTCATTCCTTAGTACATCCAAAGCAGATTTCAAATGATGTATATGTTTTTCTAAAGACTTACTATAAATCGATATATCATCAAAATATACTACACAGAATTAACCAATGAAGAATCGAAGAACATGATTCATTAACCACATAAAGGTGTTGGGTGCGTTAGTTAGGCCCAAGGGCATAACCAACCACTTATACAAATTGTGTTTGGTTTTGAAAGCAGTCTTCTATTTGTCTCTTTCTCTTATCCGTATTTGATTATAACCACTCTTGAGATCAACTTTGGAGAACATGCGAGCTTCACTTAGCTCGTCCAACATATCATATAAGCGTGGGATCGGGTGTCGATACTTGATGGTGCTCTTATTGATCGCGCGACAGTCAATACACATGCGCTAAGAGCCATCCTTCTTAGGTACTAATAGCACAGACACGACATATGGACTTAAGCTCTCTCGAACATACCCTTTTTCCATTAGCTCGATAACTTGCCTTTATAGCTCTTTAGTTTCCTCAGGGTTGGTTCGATAAGCCAGTCGATTCAGAATAGTGGCTTTGGGAATAAAATCTATTTGATACTCAATGCCTCTAATGGATGGTAATCCACTTGAGATATCTTCCGGGAACACATCCTCGAATTCATGTAACAAAGACACAATAGAAGAAGGAAGAGAGTTATCTAAATCGTTAGTGCTAAACAAACTTTCCTTGTACATAAGCACAAGCAAAGGTTGCTTTAAAAGCATGAACTTTCTGATTCTTCTCTCTTTTGCAACAACACACAATTTTTCCATCTCACTTTTTTCTTTTCTCTCATTCTCCTCTCGAGTTTTCACCTGATGCTCTCTGTTTTCTTTTGCTTTTGTTTTGCTCCTTTCTCTCTTCTTTTGCATTTTCTGATTTTTCTCACACTCATCTTTTTTTTTTCTTTCAATTTTTCAAACAAATTTTGCAACTTGAGTTAATCTTCATGCACCTGTTTGGGAGTAAGTGGTGCCAAAGTAACGATCTTTCCTTGGTGTTTGAAGGTATATCGGTTAGTATAACCATCATGCACTACTCGGTAATCAAATTGCCATGGTCTTCCCAACAGCAAGTGATTAGCATGCATTTGCACTACATCGCAAAGAACTTCATCACAATACTTGCCAATTGAAAAAGTGACAATAGCTTGCTTAGTAACTTTGAGCTCTCCATCGTGACTGAGCCATTGAAGCATGTAAGGGCGTGGATACTTAGTGGTTGGTAGGCCAAGTTTTTCTACAAACAAGAAACTAGTAATGTTAGTGCAACTACCACCATCAATAATAACACTATATACCTTTCCTTGGACATGATAGCATGTATGAAAAATGTTTTCACGTTGCTGCTCACTCTTCACGGTTTGGATGCTCAAGCTTCGTTTAATGATAAGGATTTCCCTTTCTATTGCATACTCCAAGTTATTCTCCTCATCAGTAGGTGATTCGGGTTCATCTTCTTTATCAGGTTCGGATTCGATCTCACCATTGTCCCTTATAAACATGAAATTACGGTTTGGACATTGGTTTGCCATATGGCCCCTCTAAGGCATTTGAAACATTTGATGTCTCGGGATCGATTTGGCATAGCCTCCCTTGCTTAGATCTACACTTGGCTTGTTGCGTTGGGACGTCTCAATATTGTCTTTGGATCGAAAAGTGGTATCCTTTTTGTAGGTTCCTTGCCCTCACTTTGAGGTAGAAACATAATTAGAAAGGGGTCGAGTGGTACCTTTTCTTCAATTGTTTCTCCACTTTTAGTTCCGTATAATCCATATTAATAACTTCGACATAATGTAGTAGCTCAACTACATTGGCGATGTCTTGGTTGAGGGCAGTTAAGAATCTTGCCATGGTAGCCTCTTGATCTTCCTCAACATTAGCACGCATCATGGCTATCTCTATCTCCTTGTAGTAATCTTTCACATTACGATTTCCTTGATTGAGATTTTGTAGCCTTTGATGCAACTCTCGATGATAGTGAGCGGGTACAAATCGCTTTCTCATGATAGCTTTCATTTCAGCCCATGTAGACACAGGTTGTTCGTCATTTCATCTATTACTCAAGGTTAGTTGATCCCATTAGATAATAGCATAATCAGAGAATTTAATGGCAACAAGTTTTACTTTTTTATTTTCTGAGTAGTTATGGCATTCAAAGACGAGTTTTTTTTTCTTTTCCCACTCCAAATAAGCTTCTGGGTATGTTTTCCTTTAGAATAGAGGAATTGCCATCTTAATGTTACTAAGATGATCACTCTCCAATTCACTTGGTTCATAATAATCCTCTTAATTTGGTCTTGGAAGACCTCTCTTTCTCCTTTTATTCTTGGGGTGAACGTCCCCTTTAAGATCTTGCCTCTAATTGGTCTAATCGATCTTGCATTGGTTCCAATTCAGCATAAAGCATTTGTTGCATTTTTCGAAACATAGCTTGCATTTGTAAATTTGGTGCTCCATCACCTTTGCTTCTATTAGGACTTCGAGACATGTTCTCTTCAAGACAAAAAAGATTAGTAGTAAAAGATTTAATTGAAAGTAAATGATTACCTTACCAAATACAAATTCTCACGAGCCACTCGAAATGAAATCACTCCACTTGTGTTTGCACTTGATGTTGACTTTTTTTTTAATCTTCTCTAATGCTCTTTGACACTCTTGCCTTTTACATTCTTTGCTTTCTCGAAGTTCTTAGGTGACTTCCTAAGACTTATGTAACAAACCTTATAGAGTTGGCTTCAAATGGGAGGTAAAAGAATGTATGATGATTAGGTGTTAGGGAAGGCTTAGAAGAAAAATAAAGGGTAGGTAGAAGTGTGGCTAAGATTGTTATGAAAATGAGAAAAAAAATTGTACTCGGGAATTGCACACTTTCAATTAGCTCTTCTTTTTCTTTTACTTATTCTTCTTCTTTTATAAACTTCGAATCTCCCTTGTGTATTTTGATCTTGGGATGCATATCTGCTGTATATTTTTTTTCGAATTTCTCTCTTTTTTATTTTTTATTTTTTAATGCTAATCTCGGGAGAGATAAGAATATTGAATACTTACTTAATTTAACTAGCTTTGATACCAAATGATGCGAGCTCATCCTCGAGGGATGATTACGAGTCGTGTGAGTTCCCGATCAAAACTAATAACTATCGTTAGTAATGGATTTCGTGACGATTGAAAATGATAATGGCAGGTTGTAGAAGGATGGTTGGATTGATATGTAAAGGATATAGATGGATAGGCTTGAATTCGATTTTAAGGACTCAAGAACGAACCAATATTATAGAAGAATATTGACAAAATCCTTATATTAGTACTTAGAATGAAAATAAGAAGAACCGTGACCCTCTATCTATCAAGATATGAACCAATCGGTATAAGGGTGAACGCCACACTTCAAAGAAGTGATAAGTTCGAAAGAATCAGATTGATGCCACAAGGGTAACTTAATAAGTCTATTTGAGTCAAATAAGAATAAAGAGTTTGCAAACTCACAATAAGTTTAAAATTCATCAAAAGTTTTTTTTTTACAAAATGTTCCAAGCCTCATATTTATAGGCCTACAAATGACCAGCTGTAAATACATGAAATAATTAATCAAAATTACACCATAAATTTGTCTAATATTCCCCATGCACTTTAAGTTAATGTGGTGGCTGCTTTAATGGAGTAGTTGGTCGAATTAGTGCTTGGTTGGCTAGGAAGAAGTGTTCTTAAATTCTGCTTAAATTCTCCAAGCACTTGGAACTAATGTGGACGGTGCATTAATGACTGTTGAGTAACCCGAACAACCACTTTCCATGTTCTCATGATTAGCCTTTGAGCATTTAAGTACTTTGATACCTTTGATGAACCCAATTAGCCATGCATAAAGAGAACATTGAATTCCTTTGTTGATCATGAAATGCCCTTTTGGAAAGGTGTTTTCAACACTTTAAATGTTGGTAGGTGCATTAAAAGCTTGTGATGACTAGCCATGGACATCCCTACATCATATTAAACATGCTGGTTAGGACATATTAAATGGGCATCAATATTTTACTAAAACTATAAACTAATTTAGGACATATTTAAAGATTTATCAAAACAACACAAAACATAATTAGGACATGGACTAAAATAACAAAATGGTTAATTCTTTAGTTTCCAGCAATTTAATTAGATTAAAAATTAAACTTAAATGTGCAGCACATTGCATGGAATGTATGACGGGTTGTATGAAATGCATGGAATGCATTAAGTGTCTTCCCAAATTTGTTTAATTAAACCCGTGATAGCCTGATTGAATTTCTTGGCTTGTGCTCGCGTGATTGGTCCTCTAGGTAGCTTGATTGGATCGTGCGAAGCTAGCCCTTCATCCATGCTCATAACACGAGTTCAAAACATCAGTGCTTGTAGCTCTAATGTTCGTAACATGAGTGCTTGCAACAGCAGTACTCGTATCTTCCAAGCTCGCAAGGTTCATGCTTGCATTATTAGTGCTTGGACTACTCGTGCTTGCATCACATGGGAAACGATTCATTTAGTAAGGTAATCAGTATTGGTATTGTTAAAATTAGGATGGACGATTGGACAATTAGGACATTCTCAGATGTTAGGTATGTATCTGATTTATGAAAGAATCTAATCTCTTTGAATATTTTAGACTTGAAAGGTTGCAGGATCAACATCGAGTCTAGTGGCATTAAGGTATCTAGTGACATTAATGTGTCTCCTGGGGCTCTTATTTTGTTAAATGGTAAAAAGATCGGCAGTATTTATATTTTGGAAGGTTTCATAGTGACCGGTGAAATTGAACGTCCCTCGTCCATTACGAAGTTGAAGTCAACTCGTTTGGAGTAGAGGCAACTTGATCATATGAGGGAAAAATGTATGATCGTTTCGTTGAAGAGAGGTTCTCTTTTGGATGTAGGTTTTGAAAAGTTAAGGCACTATGTTCGTGAAAATCAAACCAAGTGAGTTTTGATTTGGCATTGCACAAGTCAAAGGCTAGAAGTCTTCCAGTTTCTAAGCACAGATTCAACTCAGTTAATTCTCTGCATAGTTCAAGATGGGCCCGTGGAGGGATTTGACAAAGATGGTGTTGTGAAAATACAAGTTTAGGTGAAGATTTGTTGAAGTATGACTCGTATTTCAGTCAAATTTGAGAATTAATCTTTTAGGTAAATTCTATTTATTTGTTTCAATTAAACTCTGATTGATCTAGATTATTTTATTATTATTTGACCTAAAAATTTATCTTATAAATAGACTCTTTTACAACCCTAGAAAATACATCGATTAGATATTAAAACTCATAACACTTTTGGAGAATTTTGTGTTTACGTTTTGAGGGTTCTTTGTTTTTGGGTTTTCGAGGTTTAGTTTTATCTCCATCTTTTGTACTCTTCGTTCTTTTGCCATTATAGTAAAATTATCTTTGCCCGTGGTTTTTTATCCTCTTCGGAGGGGTTTTTCCACGTTAAATTTGTGTGTTTAATTTCTAATTCACTTCTTGGTCTTCGACCCCCTCAGTCACTACGAACGCCTTCTTCCGCTATTTTTACTTGTTAATTGCTTAATCGGGTCGATCTCCAACATTTAGTTTATTAATTTAGTTAATTTTAGTTTTAACCAATCACTTTAATTTATCGATTAAATAATAGGAAGACAATAATTACTAGTACTTTTAGTCCTCGTGGAAACAATATCTTTGCTTACCGTAACTATATTATTAATTGATAGGAGTACTTTCCTTAATCATATTTTTAGTTAATTTTGACTACATCATGACTCAAACTTCAATCGTTGGAAGGACAAGATGTTGTTTCTTCTTACCGTCTTGATTGTTGCATAGTTTTGGATCCAAACCTACAACCTGTGGAGGATCGTGCCCCCAATGCAAATCCCGAAAAAATTACGAAAGTGGCTGAACTCAAGAAGAAGCGCGAGGAAGACAATTTCACATGTCATGGACACATTCTCAATGTCTTGTCCGATCGATTGTATGATCTCTACATGTCGATGCAATCCTTGGTGGAAAAATGGAAAGCTCTTGAAAAAAATATAACATTGAGTAGTAAGGTACCGATAAATTTTTAATGATGAAATATTTTGAATTCAAAATGTGCGATAGTATCCCGATCATGGATCAAGCCCATGAACTACAAGTCCTTGTAAGCAAGCTTCGTGACTTGAAAGTTATTATTTCGGAATTGTTACAAGTCGGGGCTATCATCTTGAAATTGCCCTCGTCTTGGAACAATTATCTGAAGAAACTTCTGCATATGTCAGAGGACTTCAACGTAGAGAAAATACTTAGGCATTTGCGTATTGAAGAGGAAACTCAGAAGCGTGATGCAATGTATCTTCCCCAAAGTTCTAAAGTGAACCATGTGAGTGAGTCCAAGAACTCTCGAAATGGTAAGAGAAAGGTCACATTCGAGACAAATGACATGCAAAACAAGAAGAAAAAAATCTCGTAATTGCTATAATTATAATAAGAAAAGACACAATATTAAAAATTGTAAACTTCTTAAAAAGAAGCAAGATGTCACAACTTCTTATGTATGTGTATATATACATAAGTTTTGTGTGAGAAAAATAATTTTATTGTTTTAAGTATTTTCTCAAAAAACCAATATTGGTATGTATATATATTACCAGTATACTCAAAAAATTTTATACTTCATTTTCATTTAATATAATTGAACAGTATTTAATATTATTAAATGGCTATCAAGCCTAGTTGTATGTGATTAATTAAGACATGAAAAGTGAGGATTAATAATCAAACAGTTCATGGATTATTTAAAGGAAAAAAGATAAGCAGCTTTAAAGTAAAGTTTGAGAGAGACATTCCCAAGGCATTATATGATATAAATACAAAAAATAGGAAATAAAAATGATTAGTCATTAGTTTGCATGGATTGAATTGAATGATATATAAGCTTTTAGCAGCAGAACCACGTGAGTGTTCATGTGCTCTCAAGCACAGCCATTCACCCAATGCAAAATCTAATAATTTCAGATAAAATATAAAAATGTGATATGAAATATAATAAAGCGTGAAAAGTAATATATAAATACAATCTATATAGATGAACGTATCAAACTTTATACAAAAATATTTTTTGCTTAACTTAATTATCTATATGATATATAAAAGTAGGAATGTAAATTTTTTTTTAAATCGATCGAAATATTTTTTTTTTCATTATATTATTAAGTAAAATAAAAGCTGTGATAATTATATATTTAGAAATAATTATAACTTAAAATATATAATTGTTAGTTAAAATGTTGTGCTAATTTTATTTTAAAAAAGTTATACTAATTTTATTGATGTAAAATAAAGTTATCATTTAAATAGAAATCATGGAGATTACAGTTTCATAGAATCCCTTCTCAACTAAAGAATCATAATTTCCAAGCCTAGATATGCATCATTAGGGGGGGGGGGGATGCAAAAATGGAAACAATAAAAACTCCATTAAGTTGAGAGTTCACACACTACAAAACAACAATCAGATCTTCTGAAACTTCAGTAGACTATTAGTTTCAAGACATCACACACATAAAAGAACAAAAACTAATTGGAACCAAATGTAAGGTGTAAAATAGGATTAAACACCCAAAGCAAAGATTCATAAACAAAAGAAAACAACTAAAATCTAAAATTAATAAAGGTAAGTCTTGAGTTGTATAAAAGTTTACAACAATACAAAGAGATGGTCCCAAATTGTCAAGCTGCCACTTCATTTAATATACTTTCTTTCTGTTAGGGTGGTCCCAATGAAGGTGAGCCACTTTGGAATTTTGGGTGACAGTAGAAAAGTGGAAACAAATGCTTAAGTTTGATGCAGACTATGAAAACGAAGGGCGATATAGCAGCTCCACATGCAAAAAGATAAGGTTCTATCGTCCGATTCTCTGCCAAGGACCAACCATTGGGCAGCACAATCAGGCTTTTTCAAGTGCCAATTTGTGTTTCTGTATTCTGTGTGTCTAAACCATTGGTTCTTAATTATCTCTCAACTTTTTCAATTTGCTATTTCCTTGATATGGGAAACAACAACCAATATCGAGGCTTTAAATTATCATGCAGACTCTAAAATGATGCCAACAGAAGTGGACATCCATCCCTCTACCATGACCTAGGCAGAAATCAATTTACGAGGGACATGGCGAGCAAACAATTCCAAATCGAGAACTGATACTGCTAAAGTTTTTACTGACTACTAAATACAAACACTACTGTTACAGCAGCCAGATCAGTTTGTATATTTGTATGCAATATCAGCAGAGAGGTCCCCAAAAGGAAATGCCCGACGGATCACTGTCCCAATTGGCTGTACCCGTGGTCCAAATAACCAAACGGTCACCTACAAAACTGGACCACCATGGATAGGTGCCCATGCACCAAGATAGTACCTGCTTACAGACTGGAATGAACAACTAGCATTTACCTAGAAGAGAGTTCATCTGCTTGCACCGTTTAGTGAGCAAAAGCCAGACATAGAATTTCACAGGTTAGATATACGAGACAACCACCAAAGAAAATGAAATGATTGGGAGCTTAGATTTTGTTTTCGGGGTGGTTATGGAACTTTCGACAGAAGATGGTCCCCAGAAATTCCCATATAAATACAGTTTGGTTCACAATCATCTTGTCTTAGTGTTCGCTCCATTTCTGGTTCAAAACAAAAGCCTATCTTGACTTGTCGACATCATTGTCTCAACATGTGACAATGCCCCTTATCTCAGTTCATTCAACGCACAGAAGCATTATAAAGAGAAAGTTACAATATTCAGACAGCTTTTATATCGAATCCCTACCTTGCCTTGATAAGGTTCTGAACTTGTGTGTGCCTGTAAGGCATGCTTTAGGTAGTGGTGTACGTACACTGAAGTTTGCTAGCCTCTTAAGTGTGACCCAGTTGACAAACTCTGCTGAAGGGAACAAACTATACTGCTGTAAGCAAATGCGCAATAACAAGTTTATGCAGTTCATTTTGAATCAATACTTCCCTTCTCATATAATGATGAAATCCTATTTTAGCCCTGGGCTGATCCGTAATAGGAAAAGTTCATCAGCAATATTATCAACTAATCCATGTGGGTTTGAAAATATAATCTGGTCAGGTGAGGTTGGATAAGGGAGTTACCAATGAGGAACTTCACCTTGACTACAAGGATGTTCCATTCACATGAGAATAAATTGCGGGCCATCTTCATTGCTATGACAGTTCTTTGCAGCAGTCTGTATCACATAATTAAGCATGGTTTCAGCCTAGAGGTAAATATTGTCCAGTGCAAATCACTTCTTCAACTTCTACACCAAGTAAATACCTTAATTCTCATTGCTGATTTGGCAGTCAACGAGTAAATACTCCATTCTTTGGAGGTTGGAATCCACAAGAGTTTCATTAGATCAACCGCTATCAGTAGCATCCACAAGCTGGCCACAGAACATCAACAATCTGGAACAAAATCCTAAATTTACTGTATAAATGTATTAATTCATCAGACCTAATCAGTAAATCTCTACTTTTATCCTTTGGTAGGCTTTTCAAAGTACATTAAGCACTTTATATATATATATATATATTATTTATAGTTGAAAGTAAAATCTTTGAGAGAAGAAATGATAGGTTTAGAAAATAAGTAGGTGTTTTGTATTATAAATTAAAAGAAAAAAACCTAAAATCTCAAAAAATTGAAACTTACAAGAGAATTCATACAATACTTGCAACATTTTGCTTTTCTCTCTTGCCCTCTTCTTTCTTAATCTTTTTCTCCTTTCTTTTTTTTTTTCTATAGGTACAAACTTTTACGATTTTCAAGAATGAAAGCAATGTTGTAAACTTAGATTTTGTTTCTTGAAAACTTAAGTAGTAACAAATGGTCTAATAGTGTAATTCGAATATTGCATTAAGATGTATTTTTTTAGAGCTTTTAGGGTTTTGAGAAAAAAATAAAGTTTGCAAAGCAATTTCTTGGTAAAACAATTTAAAGTTGTTAATGTGATTGAAGATGTTCATTAATGATGAAAGACAAATTGAATTTAGTTTGAAAATTTTAAGATTTTTTATATAATAAAAATTTGCAAGAAATGTTAATTTAATTTTTTTTTTAATTTATACATATTTAAATATTTTTATATTTAAAAAAAATATGATTTTTAATTATTATTATTAATACAGATTTTCTAATAATTTTTATTCTAAGATTTTTCACAATTACTGTTTAGAAAATTTTAAAAATATCAAAATGATTTTTTTAACTATAGCTTAAGGATTAAATCAACTATTAACCCTTTGAATTAAGGAGCAACATTACTTTTTTTAATAAAAGTTAACAGTCAAAAAAAATGTAACAATTTGATAATGTCAGTGATTATTATGTGATTTTTTAAAGTTGATGACAAAAATGTAATTTTAAACAAAATTTAGGGACAATTGGTATAGTTTACCCAAATAAGAACTCCATCATTAGCAATAAGAAAAGAATAAGAAAACAAGAAGTTGACTGAATTTTAATTTGATTGATATTGACATTATTGTTAGTACAGAAAAACATGGATTAGATTAGATTAGATTAGATTATTTTAAGGTTTTAAAGAGTTTTACAAAAAATCTAACCAGCTAAAAAGGTTTTTGGATTTTTTTCTTAGATTTTTTATTTATATATTTTGAATTGAATATCATTTTGATTTTTTAAAATTTAAAATTTATATAATTTATTTTTGAAATTTAGGTGACAAGTGATACAATATTAGTGCAACATAATCATGTCTTAGCATCGTTAGAAGAGTGATTAAAATGTATAACGAAATTCAAGTTTAAAGACGGGACCAAATTAGGGGTGAAATCAGATAATATTTTAGGAGTCAAAATTAAATTGTAATTTTTACAATAAAAAATATAATTTCATCATTTTAATATAATATATTTTTATAATTTTTAAAAATTAATTTAATTTTATTTTACTAATTTAAAATTTAAAAAGTTTCACAACAAAAAAAAAATCCAAGGCGTCGGTAGCTTTATATACTTGAACAAATAAAGCTAATTTAGGGTTAGTTGACAAGTGAAGTAGATGACATTTTAAAATCTATTAGAGGTTAGGATCAATTTCAGGGAAAAAACAATTAATGCTCAATATTTTTTTACAATCACTAGCATTTATTTCATAAAGAGTCAATTACAAGCATTACAACAAGAATTGAAACAGTTGTAAAGAGATACAAGCACCAAAGCCCAGGCCCATGATTTACAAATTGGATAAAGCAACAATTCAAGGGTTAGTGCTAAAAAATCATGAATTGATCCTCCATGTACGAATCAAAGATGAAGTTAGCAAAGAGTTCAAGCGGGGAATCCTTGCGAAACAAATTCGAACGACTTGAGCAATAGGAAAAGTCTTAACCAAATGAACAACGTTCAATCACTTATATGAATAGATGTATACCAGTATGATGGCTTAGTCAAAAGCCAAGCCCAAGAATCAAAGCAAGCAACACCCTCTACTGGACAAGGACAAGACTGCGAACCTCCATAGCACACCAAGGTGGGTGGCCAAAACTTGAAAAAGCAACAAAAAGAACAGAATAAAAACGTGGTCAATGTCATCAAGCATACACCGGAGCCCTAAGCTTTCGTCTAACATAGGCCAAACCTCCTACGGTGGGGGAGGAGTCTCCCAAAATTGAAAACAAAAAAACATGGAACCACGAAAAATCCACCATTTAAAGGGGGGCACTATAAAAAGCTAGTCAAGAAGGGAGCCAAAGTGGTAATGGCCAAGCCTCTATCACAAAGTTATCCGATCATGGACCAATCTTGCCCTGTCAGATGAGACTTAGCACAAACGAACAATGATGCCCTTCGTAGAAATCGTAGGGAGAGATGAGAAGATTTATTTTTCTATTGGAGGGAAAAGAGAGCAGGAGGAGAAAGGTCAATTGAGGAGGGATATGGCAACTAGCTCGTCATCGATGAAATCTTTGAAAGAGGAGGCTTTGGATAAGACATTTGAGAGACACTAGTCGATGGAGCCTAATGAAAACAGTAATTATGTAACGACCCAAAATCCAATGGTGTCGAAAATTGCGTTTCATTACCTCATTTCCGTAAACCAAGTTTATAAATATTAAATAAGAATATTTAGGGAGTTAGTATATGGATGAATTGAGATTCTATTAAGTAATTTAGTCGAAATTGTGATTAATTAAGGCTTAGGGATTAAATTGTAAAAATTTCGTTGATATAGATTTTTAATTAGGATAAGACTTGGGGACTTAAATAGCAGTTATCCAAAGGACTAAAATGGTTAATAAACCGAATATTAACATGTTTTAGTGGATGATAATGATGATAGACATTAGTTAAACTAATGGTAAATTAATTAGAAAAAACTTAATTAAATTTGTTAATTAAAATTAATTAAAAGTTAAATAATGAATAAATAACAAATGAAGTGGGAAGAGAAATGAAATATCATCTTCTTCTTCCCCAAGCCGTAGAAACCAAAGAAATGAAAAAGAAGAAAGCTTCAAGTTCTCAAGCATTTGACTATTCAATTTCAAGTAAGTCCCTAGTTATTTTTCTTTGATTTTTATGAAAATTGATTTAGCTAATCCATGTACCAATTTGTGAAACCGTTTAGGTTTTTAAAAGTTTCCATTGTTTATAAATAGATGAAATTGAAGTGAATTCGATATAAATTAAGCTTTGATTATAGAAAAAAAGATTAAATTGTAAAGTTCAATTATCAGTTTCTTCTATTAGGGATCAAATTGAATAAAATGAAAAATTATTATGAAATTGGTAGGAATAGAAAATAGAAGGTCGCTAATGAGTATATGTGAAATCAGATTTTAATTCGAAGCTTTAAATCGAAAATTATGCTTGTCTCAAGTTTAGAGATTAAATTGAATAAATTGAAAAATATGTTTGGCTTTGTATTTGAATGTAATTTTGGTGAAAATTGATGTTGTTTCATTGTTAAATTATTATTCATAGCTAAAGACGACGTCGAGCCGCCAAGAAGGAAAATAAAGGCGAGAGTCGATGACTAGTGACGCGAGCTTTCAATTTTTATTTCCATGATTCGTGATCGATAAAATTATTGTACATTCGTGTTAAATTGCATGATTTAGTATTAAGGTGAGTATATGATGATTGTATGAATTAAATTGTGTTGATTAATATTGTATATCGAGATAGAAAACTAAATTGAATATAATAAAAAGTAGCATGATATGGTATTTGAATTAGTTGTATTTTTTCATATTCTTGCAATAGGCTTTGGGGGTCTTTTCTTTGTCTTTGTAATGGACACCTGGTACTTGTAATTGACATACACTTGGTCAATAATTGATATATCTTTGATGTCAATACCATTCTCAATGGATCCACTTTCTTGGATGTTCCTCTCATTGATAAAACATGTTTAAAATGAATATTTTATTTTTCAAAAATATTTTTTTATAATACTTTTTTAAAACACTTTTAAAAAATAATACTTTGTTAACCCAAAACTAACCCTAAAATATAGTGACATCACTCTTATAATATTAATTACTTAGGTTCCTTATTGTTATTCACATTTTAAATTTAGACAAACCCTTCACCTACCTCTAATAAAAAAATATGTACCTCAACAGAGGTGGATTCAGAGGGGTTGGTAGGACCTCGATCTCCCCTAAAATGAAGATTTTGTCATTTTAATCATTTAAAATTTTAAATTAATAAAGATAAAATTATACTTTGATTTTTTTAAAAATGATAAAAATTTGATTTAATCTTTCAAAAATTATAAAAATATACATAATTTAATTTCGACCCCCGAAAAATTTTCTTAAATTCAACTCTATACCTCAGTCCCTTGAAAATATAAATGTTTCTATAGGTTGGAGAAATGCATCATTTAATTACAAAATAATCACTTTCATGTCTGAAATTTACTCCAAACATTTGGTCCCGTTAACGGTGCAAATAAACATAAGTTAAAAAGATTATTTTCTTACAATTTGAGAAAAGAATTTTGCATTGCTTTTACTGATTTCATTGTTTTAACAATAATGATTGAGTACTAATAAAGTAACAATAGACAAAGGAGTTATAAAATGTAAAAACCCATGAATTTCATTCGCTCACTGACTTCACTAAATATTTTTTACAAACACTCAAACCTTGTTGGGAAAAGTCGAATATGTTATTGAATACTCTTTTTTCTTTTTTCTTTTTGAAAGAAATGGACAATAAAAGTTCAAAAATCAAAGAGAACAATAACACACACAAATTTTGTTGACGCGGAAAACTCAAATAAGGAAAATCGCGAGATTTTAGTCCAGTGTAAACTTGCCTTTTATTATTATATGAGTAGAATTACATTATATCTCATTTAATTAGGATGGTTAAAATTCTCACATAATGGTGACTCTCTCCTCTATTTTTCTCTTTCGATGAACTCACTTGTGATTGAGTTTTGACGCTTCTCCCTCTCTACCAAAAGCTTCCCAAAACCTCATATTTATAGTAAACACTACAAGAAAATAGGTTTTTAGTGGCGTTTTTTTGGCCTATAGTGGCGCTTATAAGTGCAACTAAAACATGTAAAAGCGCCGCTAAAAATCGCGGCGTTTTTTGGGCCTATAGTGGCGCTTATAAGTGCAACTAAAACATGTAAAAGCGCCGCTAAAAATGCCGCTAAAAATCGCGACGTTTATGAGGAAAAACACCGCTATAGAACATGATCTTTAGCGGCGCTTATTCCACAAACACCGCTAAAAAACATGGTCTTTAACGGCGCTTTTCCTACAAACGCCACTAATATTAATAAATTTTACCAGCTTATTTTTAATTCATATAAAACCCAAATTTTTAATATTTTTTTGTAAATTCATATTCATTTTCAATTAAATTTTTACTCAAACCTTCATAAATTTCTTGAAAGATAGACCTTTTTAAGATATTCATTTTCAATTAAATTTTTACTCAAACCTTCATAAATTTCTTGAAAGATAGATCCTTTTAAGTGTTAGCGATAAAGTCTTGTAAAGCTAGAATATGTAAATACATATAGATAATTTGAAACATGTGACAAGCTAAAATTGCATTTCACAAGCAACTAAATATCCAAAAATCTAATAATTCAATTACACTCGAATTACAAAAAAAAAACAAATATTCTTAACAAAATTGAAACAAAAATAAAAAGAAAAAACATCATCAATTATTCCTAATGCTAAATTGCAAGGTGCCTCTTATAGCACAGAGTTGAAGATCATCTCCACAAGTTCCTGTAACAACATAAACAATATAATCATTTTCAAATTTGATTTGGTTAGATTTGATTCATACAATATTATGGTTTATGTCAATGGCTAGTAAATGAAGAAAGTTCGAGAGAAAACATTTAATCGAACTATTTCCTAATAAATAAGATAATGCAAAATCATACTCAAATCTGACATGAAATGAGTTATGAATATTAAACTCTAAACTTCACCGTAATAAGCACGAAGTTAAATAAGCATATAAACCTATATTGGTCTGACCCTACAGTCTTTGAGATACCTTTTATATACACAGTTCAACCATGGAGAGATTTTTAAAAAAAAGCAATTTAAAAAAATTAAAGGACAAAAATACACAACTCCCTTTGTTGTTATAAATGGTTAAACACCTACCTCCATGGCTTTCTTGACTTGAGCTGCAGCATATACATATACACCCAATTCAGAGCTATAAAACAAACAGACAAGTGTTAAGTTCATCGATGGACAAACTAATCACCTTCTTCTATATGCATGCACGCATACGTACATACATGCATGATATACAATAGATATCTGCAAAAATTCAGATTAAGGGTAAGAACAATGTAGATGATTACCTTGTAGCAGCACCATGCATGTAACGAGGATGCATGAATAGTTAAGCCATACCCCATAGTGGACGGATATTGTTTCCCTGCATAGCATAAAAGAGATGCTTAGGAAACAAACAACTTGATAGTTTTCATACAAGAAAAAACTTAAACAGATAAATCTTGAAGCTCAACATGCAAGAATAATTGTTCATACTAGAAAGTTAACAAGAAATGCTAAACTGCATGACATGTCAAACTTTCATACTAGAAAAAGACTTGTAGAATTTACAAGCTTTTTTTATTTAGATTAACTAACAAGCATATTGTTCCGGTTTACATACACAGGTTAATTTTTTCACCCTTAGTAAACAACTACAAACCAATATTAAATAAGAATGTTGAAGACATCTACCTCTATATGAAAAAGTCTTGGACACTTGACTTCAACTTCAAGCCTTCAGCAATTTTGCTTCTGAACAGCCCAAGAGCATAAAAAAGGGCAATAGCTACACCTTGCCACCAAGTCAAAACACAATTGATTTAAAAGTCAAAAACTTAGCCAATGGTTTTATGTGTGTCAGTTCATCCTTTGTGACAGTATAAAATTGAACTAGACAGTATAAAGCCCATGATTGACTTAAATTGAGAACCACTGCCATATAAGGATACCTGAAAAAAAAGGAAAATTTGCCAAGACAATGAGAAATTTATTAAGAGACCTAATTCACTTTTCAGTAATGATTATTCAATACTTTACTGCAACAACAGAGTACCAGAATGTTTCAAACAAACACTTTTGCTCTGCTCACAAGTGAAACAACATCATAAATTCGACCAAGATACCAAGATAGCTTTAAAACTCAACCACTCAAGCTGAGCACAACTGCTATTGAACCTCCAACCCATGCCAAGCAAAGAGAAAGAAAATTATAAATGTTTTTGCCCAATAAAAAAGACGTTAAAAAGCAAGCAAAACATGGTTAGTGAACCACTATGATTGAATAGAAGATGTTAACAACTTTAACATATTGTGATATCCATACACCATCCCTATCAATTAATCCATTAACCCAAAAATATATACGTAGCATACACTTTTAAATGGGATAACAGATTAGAAGAATATGGAATTCGAAAATGAAGTGCAAAATAGAAACTAATGATCAATTCGAACACACACACAGTCGAACATACTAACCCTTCCCGGATGGAATTGAAATAGATTGAACTCTGTGGTAGAATAAGGGACAAGAAAGACATCATGCATAAACCTGTGAAATTTAGGCACAAAGAAAACGAATCCAGTATGAGAAAACATATAATAATCCAAAAAAGAGAGTAACGAAGAAATAACTGATAAAAAAGAGAGCAGCGAAGAAACTATATATAGTACTCCTTAAATTTCAATTTGTTTTTCTAGATCATCATTGTCACTGCTGCTTTCACTGCTACTCTCACTGTCATCATCTGTAAGGCTAACTGATGCCCTAATAAAAAAGAGGATATAGTAATTTAAGTTTCGTAAGATACTTAAGAAAGCTAATCAGCTCACCCGTGAACTTGAAGCATCATAACCCAATTCGTTTTGCGTGGATTGGAAAAGTCTTTGGTAAATACCACACCAGATTTATTAACAAAATTAATTACGAGGGACGAAACCATGATATTTCCCAAAAAATCATCCCCAAGCACTAGAGAGAAACACATGGATCTACTTCAACAAAGACACAAGTGACAACTACGTTTCAAAGAAAGTATAGAAATATGCATTTTACATAATATTTTTAGTTGCTATGCATGTGCATCGTTAGTTCACATATGCAATTCATTATGATTTAGGAACAAACAAATCCTGAACAAATTTAGTAATTCACCAAGATTGCAGGTTCTAGATCACAAAAGCCTACCATTGGTAATCAAAAAATAAATTCATGTTGAAAAGCCTTAAATTTCAAAGCGTATATAAGTGCATCGACTAACCTCATGCATCAAATTTTGGACTAGACAAAAGTTCATAAAAAAAAGTATGATTTCAGATTTCCAAGTTTATTTCTCTCAATTATATACATGGTAAAACATAACAAAGCAGCAACGAAAAACAAACAGTTTGTAAGATTTTAAGGATACAAAAATCACTATGTAACATGATAAATCTGATCAAAGCAACAGTTAAAAACATCAATCTGAGCAACGAAATAGAACACGCTACTTTATACAACAGAGAGACAGAGCAAAAAAGAACAGTAGAAGAAGATTCTAAACAGGAAAAAGAAAAATCAACATTCAAAATAAACTATCAAAAGAATTGAAAGAAGAAATTATAGCTGGCTTCTAGGCTTCCTAGAATTAGGAAAAGAGTTTGATTAACATTACTGAAGCATGCAAGAACTCGTGGAACTCCTTCACTAGGACCACCTTTGCTTCTCAATTGAACCAAAAATGCAGGGGGAAGTATCTTCCTTAAGAATATAGTAGGCAGGATCCTATATCACATAAATCAGAGAATGAACATATTAATATCATCTATAAATATGGGAGGGGAAAAGGAACAATAACACTAAATGAAACATAAAAATTTAAAGGAGAGAAAAACAAAACAAAGCGTACTAAATCATTCTCAGCATCACCACAGATTTAGCCACAGATTTAGCCATAAATATAAAATACGCCTAAAAAGTAAATTACTTGATAAACAAAAGTCCTTTAAAAAATGGCATAGTTTGAACCCTTCAGACTCATGAAGCAAACAAATTAATAAAAGAGCTTTTCCAAAAGTCTCCTCTTTTTTTTAATAGAAAAAAGTCTCTTATTTCAGTACAAATACAATTAAAAGCAAAATAAGATAGATTCTTATAGTTGGTGTTATAAACATGACTAACAAAGAAAGAAAATAAATTATGGTCAACAAAATTTAAAAACTTAAGAAGATCATATCAATAATCAGTGCAGGCATAAAGATCTCGCAAGGCTTGACACTGTTTAGACATAAAGTTGAGCAAGATACCAAGATCTAAAACAGTAGTTTGGAAATGAAATCGAATTCAATTCAAAAATGAAATCGAAAGATCTAAAACAGTTGGGTGGATGTAATATTTAAAAACAATTAAACCCAAAAACAATGAAAATTAAGTCAAACCTGGAGAATCTAAAACAGATGATAATATAATTAAATATCAAAGTTGTTAAAAAAGATACTGTACCAGATGAGTGAGCAGCATTAGTAGAATTTCCAAAGCAGGCACAAATCTAAAGCACCCATCTCCAAATCTTTGCATCATATACAAAAACCCTTTGTATCTTTGTTTAGCTGCTATCAAATACACTAGCGCACTCATGTATGGTTCTGCAAATTTTGTGTACAAAGGCTTATGCTTTTCAACTTCATTGAAAAGATCTTCGTTCATCAATGGTGGGTTTTTAATTCCTAAAAAAAAACTAACCTATTGTTTGGTTTCAAGGTCGGAGCCACGATGACGTGCCATTGTTCAAGGTGAGTTGGTGGCTCGACACTTGGAGTTGGTTAGGGTTTAGTTTATTGGAAGAGAAGGGTTTGGGGATTTGAGGGAAAGAAAGGATTTGGGGAAAAGATAAAAGCAAAATAATTTAATTTTTTTAGTTAATTTAATTTAATATTAAAGGTAAATAAATTAGCGGCATTTTTCAAATAAGCACCCTTAACTCTTTGACCTTTAGCGGTGCTTGCACAAAAGTGCCGCTATTACTTTGACCTTTAGCGGCGCTTGCACAAAAGCGTCGCTATTGCTCTGACCTTTAGAGGAGCTTTCCCCTAAGCGCCGCTATTGCTCTACCTTTTACGACGTTTATGTAGAAATGCCGCTATTACTTTACCTTTTGCGGCGTTTTCTGTCCAAACACAGCTAAAAATGCCGTTAATAACCTGTTTTGTTGTAGTGAAAGCAACGAGGTTCTCAAAGACATCATTCATAACTTTTACACAAATCCACCATAAATGGATGAACTTGAGAAATGTAAATTGAATTAATAACATACATGAATATTGATGATGCATCCACAAATATGTGATACACCGCCCTTTGAATAAGATTCATTTCCCTAATTCCCAATTAAGGAGGGATGCACCAAACAAAACCTAAGGTAGCTGAAACTGAAATTTAAACTACCATAAGACAACACAAATAGAAACCGAACCAATTAAGCTGAAATCTTTTCTAGGATAAGAAATGTGTGGCACTGTAATACCATCTGTTTGTCTTCAAAGTAAGGATGTTTTGACCTAGTTTTGAATGGAATGGCCGACGTCAGGATTGTTTACAAGATATGTGCGCTTGAGATCTTAGTCGTTTTTTGGTGGCGAGGCTTCATTTACCGCAATTGGTGGTGAAGGTGGAGACTTAGTTTTGTTAACACCATTAATTTTGGGATCAACAATACTCCTATTTTCCTTTGCTAGGATTCTAATAAAAGTTCTCACCGTCTAATTCTGCTCCAAAATCAAATGCCTTCCTAAAATTCCTTGAATTTTTGGGAAGAGAACAAGCGAAAGGAGGACAAGAATAGAGAGTTGTAGAATTAGTTTAGTTGTTGTAAATATGGTTAGTTGGTTAGAAAGTAAGTTTAGTTTAGTAAACTTTGTATATAAATAGAGCTGTAAATTTATTCAGGAGGAATTATAATGAATCATTTTCTGTTCTAATTTCTTAATTGTTTTCATATTAATTTTTCCTAGTTGTCATTGATATACTTCCAGCCACTATCAACATGGCATCAGAGCCACTATATATGGTGATGGGTACAATAATAAACTGTCAGCAACTTTAATTTTTTTTTTGGGTTTCTCTTCTTCTGTTCTTTTGTTCCAGTTTTATCTAGTTTTTTAAGATTTTTGTTATTGATTTTGGCTTCTTCTTTTGTTTCTTTGAAAGATTTTTTGGGTCTTTTTTTTTTTTTTTTTACAATGGCAGTTGCAGGTCTTACGATTGATTTCAATAATCCAATTTACCTTCATCCTTCAGATACACTAGGTGTTCAATTGGTTTCTAATCCCTTGACTGGTCATGAAAATTATGTTGTTTGGAGTCATTCCATGAGAATTGCTTTGTTAGCCAAGAACAAGCTTGGTTTTGTTGATGGATCTTGCAAAAAAGAATATGTATCATCAACCTTGCAGTCATAATGGGATCGTTGTAATGCAATAGTTCTATCATGGATTTTGAATAGTGTCAGCCTAGATTTATCGGCTGGGATTGTATTTGCCACTAATGTCGCTCAGGTATGGAAAGATTTGAAGGATCGTTATGATAAAGTTGATGAAACCAGAGTTTTTTTCTTCATCAACAAATCTCTTCTCATGTTGAAGGTACTGGTTCTATTTCAATATTCTTTACACGGTTAAAATTACTTTGGGATGAGTATGATGCGCTTGTATCGGTTTCTTAATGTGGTTGTGAGATGTCTCAAAAATATTTGGAGCATGTTCAACAACAAAGATTATTCTAGTTTCTAATAGGGCTCAATGATTCTTACGCTGCCATTCGTAGTCAAATCTTGATTATGCAACCTCTTTCCTTGATAAATCTTGCATATTTTATGTTAGTTCAAGAAGAATCTCAACGGCTGCATACTTCCAGTGTCTCTTTTAATGATCTTACAGCTTTGTATTCATCTAATGTGCAAACTCGAAAGAAACGGTTTAATGGGGTTTGTGACTATTGCAAGGTAAAAAGGCATAAACGAGAGTCTTGTTAGAAGCTAATTGGCTTTCCTCGAAACTTTAAGTTTACAAAGCATAAGTCATCTAGTTCCATGGTTAATCAAGTTGGGTCAACTGAGTTGCCTTTTAGTTCTCCTTCCTTATCTATATTTGGTTCTCTTCCCTCGATGCCAGTATTCACTTTAGAGCAATATCAATAGATATTGAATTTGTTGAACAATGATTCTAAGGCAACAATTTTAATTGAATGAGCTTAGGTATGGTTACTAAACCATCTTCCTTCCAGTGAATTTTGGATACTGGGGCTACAAATCATATGATATCTGATGACCAATGTCTTGAATCTATTACTTCATGTGCTTCAAGTTCATCTTTTGTGCAATTGCCTACTGGAAAATCGGTTCCAATTACCCGTACTGGTTCATACACCTTATTTCCTTCTGCTAAACTTACCAATGTTTTCCATGTACCAGATTTTAATTTCAATTTGCTTTCTATTTCCAAACTAACACGTGATTTACATTGCTTTGTTTCTTTTTACCCTCAATTTTGTTTACTCCAAGACCTCTATAGTGGATAGGTGAAGGCGATTGGTAAGGAACAACATGGTCTCTACATCCTTTTGCCACCATCTTTTCCTCGTCAGTCAACTTGTTTTACTCCACCATTGATTGCTTCCCTCGCTACACAAGATTCGTCATTCCTTTGGCATGCTCGTCTTGGACATGTTTCTCTTTCTAAACTCAATAAACTAGATTGTTTACAATGTAAAAATTTGAGTACCACTTGTATTTCTCATTGTCATGTATGTCCTTTGGCTAAACAAACAAGACTTCCATTTTCTACTAGTCATTCACGGCTAATGCACCCTTATTTAGTACATCTTGATTTATGGGGTCCATATAAAATTTTGACACATTCGGGGCATCATTTTTTCCTCACCATTGTAGATGATTTTTCAAGAATGACACGGGTTTTTTTAATCAAATTAAAAAGTAATGCTGTTTTTTGTTTTAAAAAAATTGTTGCTCTTGTCTGTACTCAATTTTCTTTATCTATTAAAATTTTTTGCAGTGATAATGGCAGAGAATTTTTTAATTTTGAGTGTATTTCTTTGTTTAATTCCTAGGCATCATTCATCAAAGTTCTTGTGTTCGAACACCACAACAAAATAGTGTTGTTGAACGCAAGCATAGATATTTGTTGGAAATAGCTTGAGCCATTAAATTTTTTTCCAATATTCCAACTCGATTTTGGGGAGAATGCATTTTGACAGCATGTTATCTAGTCAATCGGTTGCTTACTTCTGTGTTAAATTGGAAAACTCCATTTGAAATGATATATCGTAAATCTCCTTCTTTGTCTCATTTAAAGGTGTTTGGATGTCTTGCCTATGCTAAAAATCTCACATCTTCAGATAAGTTTTCTCCATGTTCTTTTCCTTCGATTTTAATGGGATATTCAACTGTCCAAAAGGGATATATTTTATACAATATAGCCACTAAAGTTTTGTTTGTTAGCCGAGATGTATTCTTTTATGAACCTATTTTTCCTTTTAAATTTCCTCAATCTCCTAAATCTTTTTTCCCTCTAGACACTACTCATCCAATTTTTTTATGCACATTTTCTTACCTTGGATTCTTCTAATAATCAATTTTTTTCACATGCACCATCACCCACATCACCTAATGGCCAATCTACTTTCAGCCTTAATCAACCCCTTGTCCTATCCACATCTACCTCTAATTCACATACGATTGACTCTTTGACTAGCCATGTACCTGCTACTTTGCCTGACACTTCTTTTTTACCCACCATATCAGCACATGATTTTCCACCTTTATCTTCTATCAGTTCCTCACCTTTATCTTCCAATATTGTTTCTGATCTGGTCTGTCGTACTACACGCCCTTCCAAGCCACCTACATGGATGAAAGATTATGTTTGTTGCTCTCAATCGTCTTCATCTTCACGACAGAATGATCAGTACTCTATTTTATCTTCTCTTGTTTATCATCATTTTCCTTCTCATACTCAATTTTTTGTTGCCTCTATTACTCATATACTTGAGCCTAAAAATTATATTGATGCTCTTCGTGATGAAAGATGGGTTAATGCTATGAAGCAAGAGATTCAAGCATTAGAATCAAATGTCACTTGGGATGTAGTTCCTTTACCCCTTGGTAAAACGCCCATTGGTTGAAAATGGGTTTTCAAGGTGAAATATAATTTCGATGGCACGGTAGAGCGCTTTAAAGCTCGTCATGTCGTTCAAGGATTTACTCAACAGGAAGGTGTTGATTTTCATGAAACCTTTTCTCCAATTGCTAAACAAGTCACTGTGCGTACTGTTATTGCACTTACTGCGCAACATGGCTGGCCATTATTTCAAATGGATGTTTATAATGCGTTTTTGCGTGGGGATTTGCATGAAGAAGTCTACATGTTGCTTCCTCTTGGTTTTCACACTTAGGGGGAGACTCGGGTTTGTCGACTACGAAAACCCCTTTATAGTCTGAAACAAGCCTCAAGACAATGGAACATGAAGCTCACAGAAGCCCTTCTACTTAATGGTTATTCACAAAGTAAGCATGATTATTCTCTGTTTACTAAGAAGGTTGAGGATCGGGTTGTTATGATGCTTATATATGTGGATGATTTGTTAATAACTGGGAATGATGAAGATCTTATTCGTGAGTTAAAACAAGTGTTGCATCAGAGTTTCAAAATCTTAAATATTTTCTGGACATTGAGGTTTTCAGATCCAAAGCAGGGATTGTTTTGAGCCAACGAAAGTATGCTCTTGAATTAATTTCAAATGTGGGGCTCAAAGGAGGAAAAAGTGGCCAGTACTCCTTTGGAACAAAATTTAAAGTTGACATCAGTAGAGTATGATCAAGCAACGCAAGTCAATCAAGATGATAAAATTTTAACAGATATACAATTGTATCAGCGGCTCATTGGAAGGTTATTATATTTGACTCATGCGAGACCATATATAGCTTTTGCAGTACAACATTTGAGTTAGTTCATGTAACGTCCAAAAAGGTCGCATTATGAGGCGGCACTCCGAATTGTACGATATGTAAAGAAGGATCCAGGTCGAGGTTTGTATTTTCTAATGAAAGGGACTTCACGGTTAGTAACATATTGTGATTCCGATTGGGCCTCTTATCCAATGTTAAGAAAGTCGGTAACAGGATATTGTGTGAAAATGGGAGACTCGTTGATCTCATGGAAATAAAAAAAGCAGAACACCATATAAAGATCGTCAACCGAGGCAGAGTATAGAAGTATGGCCTTGACGGTTGCTAAAGTTGTTTGGTTAAGTGGATTACTAGATGAAATTGGTTTCAAAAGCAATGAACCAACCATATTGTTGTGTGATAACAAGGAAACAATTAAAATAGCAAACAATCCTGTATTTCATGAGAGGACAAAGCATATAGAGATTGATTGTCATTTTGTGAGGGAAAAGATACAAAAGGGATTGCTTCAAACTGAGCATGTATCAACAAAAGAACAACTTGCAGATGTTTTAACAAAAGGACTTTCTATTCAACAACATGAGCATTTGGTAGACAAGTAGGGTATGAGAGACTTGTTTCACTCTCCAACTTGAGGGGGAGTGTAGAATTAGTTTAGTTGTTGTAAATATGGTTAGTTGATTAGAAAGTAAGTTTAGTTTAGTAAACTTTGTATATAAATAGAGCTATAAATTTATTTAGGAGGAATGATAATGAATCATTTTCAGTTCTCATTTCTTAATTGTTTTCATATTAATTTTCCTAACTGTCATTGATATACTTCTAGCCACTATCAACAATACTATCAACAAGAGTAGATTGTTTTGGGCCATATATAATATAGATAAAATCTTAAAATGTGGAATTAAAACAAGTGAAGAAGAAGATACTTAGCAAATTTGCTTATAGACTTCTTGGTTCCCCATGATGCTAGCTCTATTTATTGACGAAGATCAATCGAGAAAAGAGGTGTCAAAAGACTGATAAATATATATATATATAAGGTGTAAATAAATTACATAATCTTTCTCATCATGCGGCCACCGTAGGTTATGGTCACTTAAACTCTACCAATATTTTGCATAGGCCATACAATTGTTCTTTATTCATTTATTATCCTTCTCTAATATCAATTAAAGGCTTTCAGTCAATTAGTATATCCTTTTGTATATGTGAACAGTATATTCTTTTTTGACATAATGCCTAGAATTGTCATAGCCCCTTCCCAGCTTATAAAGAAGTGGATAATGCGCTTCAGCGCACTCTAATCCATGTTCTTTTGCATTGATAGCAATATCTATATCAATTGAGTTAAAATTCAATCAGCAATACTTGTCAAGGAATTTCCAAATTAAAATTATGTGGGGAATGGAAGGAAAGACAAAAACAAGGCTATATATTTTCTGTATACCTAACCTAAAAAAGGCCTAGATAATCAGCCTACACCCACAGTGAAATTGAACTAAAGGAGGCCTTTTAATTCCTTAGATTGGGTTGGAATGGGATGATGACTAAAATCAACTCATTGCATTTTTTTTCTTTACAATAACTTTGAGTCCCTGATAGCTTACAACTCAAATAACAAATTAATGTAAAAATTCATTAAGTTAAAATTCAATCAACAATACTTGTCAAGAAATTTCCAAATTAAAATTATGTGGGAATGGAAGGAAAGACAAAAAAAAAAGCTATATATTTTCTATATATCTGACCTAAAAGAGGCCTAGATAATCAGCCTACACTCATAATGAAATTGAACTAAAGGAGGCCTTTTAATTCCTTAGATTGGGCTGGAATGGAATGATGACTAAAATCAACTCTTTGCATTTTTTTTCTTTACAATAACTTTGGTCCCTGATAGCTTACAACTCAAATAATAAATTAGTGTAAATATTCATTGGGTTCCTGATGATTTTGAAAATGTGTAAATTGATCCGTCTAAAAAATTACAAAAAAAATTAAAATATTTAATTATATTACTATAAAGTGAGTATGTCTTTTCTTCTAAAATAGTACGTCGAGAAATTTAACAAAAAATAATATTAATGATTAAAATTATATTTTAAAATATAAAAAATTAATTAATTAAATTTCTAAAAATAATAATACATACACTAAAATTCAAATTTATATTTGATAGGATTTTAAATTGCGTTGGATGGTGAATTCAACGAAAACAAAATATAGTTATGGGTTAGATTGGATTAGTAGTGAATTTTTTAATTATGGAAATGAAATTAAAAAATAATTTATGATTATAATAATGCCTAAATTGCGGTAGAGTCTTGTCGTTTTCTTGTGCTCTGTCTTTTCAACAACGTTTGGAATCCAATGCTCTCCCTGGCCCCACTTTCCCTTCCTTTATTATTTTTTAGGAACTTCAACATTTAATAGAAATTTTACTAACACCTCTACTATTTACAATATAAAAATGCCTTTAAAAATAAAATATAATAAATAGTAAAATATATAGTTTGATTAATTTTTTTGGATGAATTATAATAACAGGATAAAAATCGAACAATAAACGCTATTTTCGCGACTTGAACTCAGGTCACACCTACAGGGGTGAAGCCAAAAAAATTTTTTAGGAGGGACCAAAGTTAAATTGTAATTTTTACGATAGTAAAAATGCAATTTTTAAAGGATTAAATTAAAATTTTATCATTTTTAGGGGGTCAAAGTACAATTTTACTTTTACTAATTTAAAATTTTAAAAAAATTAAGGGTGTAAATGAACAATTTTTTCATTTTAGGGGGGCCAGGGCCCCTTCCAACCCCCCTAACTTCACCCTTGCACACCTGGGACGGTGAACACCCAGACTCGTTCTTGACATTTTTGGGATCCTAGGCAAAATAATAAAAGTTAGAGAAAATAAAAATTTTAAGTCTCTAAAAAGTTAGTAGAAAAATTTTTGAGCTTGTAAAAAAAATTTTGAGCCCTTAAAAATTAAAAAAAAATAATTCGAGCCCCTTAAAAATTAAAAATAAATAAAAATTTAGACCCTTTTAACGTTGGGCTTTAGGCGGTCGCACTTCTAGACGACCTCCAAAGTCAGACTGATAAACACCCTTGACCATCAGGTCATCACATGAGGTTCATATAGTTTGATTAATTAATAATAATAACACATAAAATATGTACAATATTAAGATGAAAAAATTAAACTAGTAAAAAGAAATTTAAATACATAAATATATTAAATTAAAAATATTAAATAAATGTAATTGTTTATTATGGTGTTGCCGTTAATTCTAAGTTGGTGTTCGGGTAATTTGTAATATCAACTCAACCAACAATATTATTAATACATATAATTAATGAAGGTAATACCATGGGAATAATAAAATTAAATGTATAAAAAATATAAAAATACAACTTTAGTTGAGTGATAAATTTAAAGTTTTCTAAATACAATTGGCATGATTTCAAATATCATCAAATGTATATATTTATTTTTTAAAATAAAAAACTAAGGTACCCTTGAATAATATGACTTATTTTAAACAAACAAAAAAAAAACATTTTAATAATTTTCTTAACCAAGTTGGTTCCTAGTTGACTTATGACATCTCAATCAAGGGTATAAATAATAGTATGAATAACTTATTTTAAACATGAAAAATACATTTCAGTAATTTTCCTAACTTAGTCAAGGATTTAAATGATAGTAAGTATAGATATGCAAGTGATAAATATAATAAAATGTGCATAATATAATAAAATGTATAGAAAGAACAAAATAAAATTTTTGTTGAGTGGTAATTTAAAGTTTTTTTTACTGCAATTGATATAGAATAAAAAGACTAAACATAATAAAATTAAAAGTTGTAAAAAGAACATTCAGATAAAATTTTGGTTGTGTGGTAAATTTAATGTTTTCTTAATAATGCAATTAACATGATTTCAAATCCTACTAATTATTTTTTATTTCTTTTTTAAATAAAAATATTAAAGTATCCTCTAATAATATAATTTATTTTAAATGTGAAAAAGACGTTTTAGTAATTTCTCTAACTGATTTTGTGTTTTATTCACTTATGACATGTTAGAAGTGTTTATTTCCTTGTATTTAAAAGTTAGTTAGCTGCAGTTAATAGTTAGTTTTTAGCTATTAGCTTGTTAATAGACAGTTAGTCTATTAGTATATAAGTCAATTTCATGTAAAAGCATTTGGTAATCAATAAATGAATAGTTCACAAACTCTTTTTAACATGGTATCAGACGTATCCAGGTTTTTTTAAATCTGTTCTTGTATTTCTTTTTTTTTCTTCTCTGATCTGATTCAATGGCTGAGAATTCGGTTGACTTTAATCATCCTCTATTTCTTCATCCTTCTGATACACCTAGAGGGATTCTTGTTTCTCAGCATCTTGTTGGAATTGATAACTACAATATTTGGAGTCTTTCTATGAAGATTGCTTTGCTTGCGAAGAATAAGCTGGGCTTCGTTGATGGAAGCTGCAAGAAGGAGAAGTATGATGAGTCCTTGCATTCACAATGGGAACGATATAATGCATTTGTACTCTCATGGATCCTCAACACTGTCACTAGTGATCTCTCGACAGGAATAGTGTTTGCCTTCAATGCAGCTCATGTTTGGCAAGATTTGCAGGAGAGATTTAATAAGGTGGATGGCTCGAGAATTTTTTTCCTCCATCGTGAAATTGCAACTGCCAATCAAGGTGACTCCACGATCTCGATCTATTTTACACGTTTGAAACTTTTATGGGATGAATATGCTGCTTTGGTTCCACTTTCCATCTGTGATTGTGAGGGGTCAGATCAAAATACCAAGCATCTTGCTCAGCAAAAATTATTTCAATTTCTTATGAGACTTAATGAGACTTACACGACAGTTAGAAGTCAGATCTTATTGATGCCGCCATTACCAATAGTTAATTAGGCTTATTCTATGCTTGTTCAAGAGGAATCTCAACGTCTGTAATTGTCTGGGATTTCTCCAATTGCAGAAGCCACAGTGATGTATTCGAATACTGGTTCTAGTGATCGCCGGAGGTTCAATGGAACGTGTGATCATTGCAACATCTAGGGTCACAAGAAGGAGAATTGTTATAGGTTGCATGGTTTTCTACCTGATTTTAAGTTTACAAAGAAGAAGGTTTCACATGGTACTATAGCTTCTAATACTCAAGTCGAAACTACTGATAGAGGATCTAAAACTGTCTCGCAAGCACCTGTTCTTACTCGGGAACAGTATGACCAGCTCCTTGGTCTTTTGAATAAACCTTCTCCTTCCATGGATTCTGCTGTGAATCTCGCAGGTACTTCTCTTTATGCTACTTCTCTCAATTGGATATTAGATACAAGGGCTACTGACCATATGTTATCTGACTTTCGAAGGTTAGAATTTCCTGTTTCATGTGCTAATGAATCACGTATTGTTCATCTTCCTAATGGTAAAATAGATTCTATTACCCATATTGGCTCTTTTTCCTTTGATCCTACCAATGTGATTTCTAATGTTCTTTATGTCCCTCATTTCACACATAATTTGCTTTCAGTTTCTAAACACACTCGTGAACTAAATTGTAGCATTACCTTTTACCTTGATTTTTGTGTTTTACAGGATCTTTGCAATGGAAGGATGAAGGGGATTGGTAAAGAGTCACGAGGCTTGTTTGTTTGATTCTACAAGTTTGGTTCCTAGTCTGTCTCCTACTAGTTAATGTATTTCTCTTTCTTTGAATTCTGTATTTTCAGTTTTTGCTTCTACACAATGTTTGTCTACTTTTTTAGTTAATAATTTCTATTTGGCATGCTCGTTTGGAGCATGCCTCTTTAAGTGCTCTTTCCAAAATTCCTTCCTTAAAATCTGGTAGTTTGCATTCTGACAGTATACACAAGTGCTCCATTTTTCCATTAGCTAAACAAACTAGGTTACCTTTTCCATTAAGCACATCTAGGGCTACTAAACCTTTTCAACTAGTACATATTGATCTTTAGGGGCCTTATCGTGTCTCCACTCATAGTGGACATAGATTTTTCTTAACAATTGTAGATGATTGTACTAGGATGTCTTGGATCTACTTGTTGAACCTCAAGAGTGATACTATCCTTTACCTTAAGCATTTTTGTTCCTTTGTTCGAAATCAACATTCCACTACCATTCAAACTATAAGGAGTGATAATGGTTTAGAGTTTTTTAATAATTTTTGAGCTTTCCTTGGGAATTATTCATCAAAGCTCTTGTGTACATACTCCTCAACAAAACGGAGTAGCAGAGAGAAAGCATAGACACTTGTTAGAAGTTGCTAGAGCTCTTAAGTTTCAGTCCAATGTCCCTTTAAAGTTTTGGGGAGAATGTGTGCACTCTACTTGTTATATTATCAACAGGCTTCCCTCATCTGTTCTAAATTGAAAAAGTCATTTTGAGTTATTTTATCACAAGTCACCTGATTTTTCTCATATAAAAGTTTTTAGATGTCTTTGTTATGCATCTACTGTTCATCATGTTGATAAATTCTCTCTTAGAGTTATTTCATCAGTTTTTATGGGGTACTCTACTACACAAAAGGGTTATATTTTGTTTAATCTTGATACTAAAGCATTTTTTGTTAATAGGGATGTGGTGTTTCATGAGGATGTTTTTCCTTTTCACTCTAAACTTGCAGATTCTTCTGTGTTTTTCCCATAGTCTCCTTACTCATTATTTTCTGATTTCTTAGACCTTGAACATTCTCAACATGTTTCTTCTCCCTCAAGTTCCTTATCCTCTCCAGTTTCAACAAGTAGTCCTTTAGTTGAGTTACCCTGGGTTGAGTCTCCCATAGTTGAGTTTTCAGTTGTTCAAAAAAGGTCAACTAGGACTGTTAAACCACCACTTTGGCTCAATGATTATGTTCACCTTTGCCATTCTTCTTCACTTCTAAGTAAGTATCCTATTTCTTTTAGTATTTCCTATTCCCATTTACCATTACATAAGAGTTTTTTATCCTCCACTTCTCAATTACTTGAACCAAAAACTTATAAATATGCAATTCATGATCCACTTTGGGTTCAAGCCATGAAGGAAGAAATCTCAGCTTTGGAATCAAATAACACTTAGACAGTAGTTGATTTGCCTCTAAGTAAAACTCCAATTGGGTGTAAGTGGGTGTATAAGATCAAGAATCAGGCTAATCGTGCTGTAGAAAGATATAAGGCTCGTTTGGTGGCCAAAAGGTATACTCAACAGGAGAGGGTGGATTATGTTGATACTTTTTCTCCTGTTGCTAAATTGGTTACTATTCGAACAGTTTTGGCTCTTTCATCCATCTTTGGTTGGTCCTTGTATCAAATGGATGTCTATAATGCCTTTCTTCAGGGTGATCTGTTTGAAGAGGTCTTCGTGACCTTACCTGAAGGTTTTTACAGCCAGGGGAAGTCTAAGGTATGTAGGATGCAAAAGTCACTCTATGAGCTTAAGCAAGCCTCAAGGCAATAGAATTTAAAGCTGACAGAAGCTTTGTTAAGAGCTGGTTATCAACAGAGTAAATATGATTACTCACTGTTTACTAAACATCAAGGGAGTAAGGTTGTCATCATGCTAATCTATGTTGATGATCTTTTAATTGCTGGGAATGATTAACAACTAATTGGAGAGCTCAAAACTATTCTAAACAGGAGTTTCAAGATGAAAGATCTTGGAGAATTGAAGTATTTTTTAGGCTTGGAGGTGCTAAGATCGAAAGAGGGGATCGTTTTGAATCAGAGAAAGTATGCCTTGGAGTTTATCAAGGATGCAAGAGTAGGAGGGGCTAAACCAGCTTTGACTCCTTTAGAACAAAACAAAAAGTTAACCACAGTAGAATTTGATGAAAGCATGAATAAGGATTGTCAGCTAAATGATGAGTTATTGTCTGATAAGTCAATCTTTTAGAGACTAATAGAAAGACTGATTTATTTGACTCACACAAGACCAGATATCACCTTTGCAGTACATTCATTGAGTCAGTTTATGCAGCATCCAAAAAGATCACATCTTGATGCTGCCTTAAGGGTGGTGAGATACATTAAGAAAAATCCAGGTCAAGGGATCTTCCTAAGCCCTTCGAGTGCATGTCAGCTAACAGCTTTTTGTGACTCGGATTGGGCGTCATGTCCAGTTAAAAGAAGATCAGTCACAGGTTTTTACATAATGTTAGGGAGTTTACTGATTTCTTGGAAGTCAAAAAAGCAGAATGCAGTTGCAAGATCCTCAGCAGAAGCAGAGTATAGGAGCATGGCGGTAACTGCAGCTGAGATAGTGTGGTTAAAAGGGCTGTTGACAGAACTTGGTATGAAAGATGGAAGTTCGGTTAGATTAATTTGTGATAGTAAATCAGCATTTCAAATTTCAGCCAACCCTGTTTATCATGAAAGAACAAAACATATAGAAATTGATCGCCATTTCGTTAGGGAAAAAATCAATGAAGGGCTTATACAAATTGAGCATGTTCGATCAGATGAACAACTGGCTAACATAATGACCAAGGCTCTAGGGATACAACAACATGAGTATCTGGTTTCCAAGTTGGGGTTCAAAGACATTTTTAAACCACCAACTTGAGGGGGAGTGTTAGAAGTGTTTATTTCCTTGTATTTAAAAGTTAGTTAGCTGCAGTTAATAGTTAGTTTTTAGCTGTTAATTTGTTAACAGACAGTTAGTCTATTAGTATATAAGTTAGTTTCATGTAAAAGCATTTGGTAATCAATAAATGAATATTTCACAAACTCTTTTTAACATGACACCAACTCAATCAAGAGTTCAAATAATAGTATAAATCATCATTTTGAATCCCCTTGTTTCGCATTGAGAAAATTTTTTTTTTTTCTAAATTAATTATAGATTAAAAAGACAATCAGCTTTTTCTATAAGAACCTATTTGTTTGTCAAAATTTTGGATGTTATAAATAAGATTTTGTTATACACTTAGAACAACATTTGAGACATCTATAATAGCATTTGAGATCTAAATTATATGTAAGTTTTTAAAACTTCCAAATTAAAAACTATAATATATTAATAATATTATTAATTAGTGATATTTAAATTCTATCTTTAATAATATTTAAAATGTAATTTCATTTAGCTTCAATTTTTTATATAATTTTAGTTATATTTTAATTACTTATTAAATGTTTATTAGAAGTTTAACATATATTTCTTAAAATAACTATAATGGCTCAAATTATTTATTTACTAATTAAAATTAATTAAAACCAGTTTTTTAGATGTTTAATTATAATTACTTTTTAGATGTTTAATAAAATTTTAATATATATTCATTAAAATAATTATAATGAACCAAAGTATTTCTTTTCTAATTACAAACGTAAAATTTTACCTATTTAAATTATTCAATTTTATAATTGACGAACTATTTTACATTTTATCCCTTAATATAGGGTTCTGTCTAACAATTTAACCATTAAGGTCGTACCATTAAGCTCGTATCATGAGTTAACAATACATAAACTCATTAATAAATTTAGTAAAAGAGACTTACATATGTAAACAATCTCTTCACCTAAATGCAAAAACATTATATGATAATCATAAGATTTTGACTTCGATTTCGAATAATTCCACCTTTATCGAATACTTATATTATCGGCAAATTGATTTAAATCATTTCTCCTGACAACCCAATTACTTGACTGGTTGCTTTATGGGTCGGGTTATTTATTCAAGCTCGAAGGTTCATCCCAATTTTAGGAGGATTTGAGTAAAAATATTAGGTAGGACCGAAAATGGGCTTGGGTAAAAAATTAGGCCCATTTAAAATCTGGGTCGAGTTCGGACTTAAACATTCAAGGCTCGAGTCCGGCCCGGCCCGGCCCCTTTTAAGTTTATAATACTTTATATTATGTTATTTTTATATAATATGTAATTTAAAACACGTAAAAAATAAACTTATATTAAATATATAATACTATTTTAATGTAAACATTAAAATAATGTTAAGGTTATATACAAAATTTCAATAAAGAAAAAACGTATAAAATTATTAAATATTAAAATAATATAATATAAATTTTTTTAAAAATTTTAAAAAATAATACGGGCCGACTTAAAATGGGCTTGGGTTAATTTTTTACAAATATGGACGAGTTTGGGCAAAACTTTAGGCCCATATTTTGGGCCGGGTCGAGTTTGGGCAAACGTAAAATATGTTAATATCATGCTTAGACCCAGCTCGACCCGGCCCATGAGCTGCTTTATTTGTAAGAATGTTTAATGCATAATTTGATATTTAAGTTTGACATTTTTTGTTAATATAGTATCTATTTTTTTGGGTCCAATTTGGTATATCTATTTGATAAAACTTAGATATTTTGGCACTTGAAGAAATAATGTGACATTTTTTTATAGCAATTCAATTCATCAGATTTCCATACCAATGTGCATCCAAATTATACCATTATGTTCCATACCATTACCTCAACATTATATTAAGCAACCATATAAGTACATGACATTATTAACTCCAAAACCAAGCATCACCCCAACAATTTAGCTATACCAATTGACTACCAAATTTACCATTCAAGTGTTTCATGAGTCATTTAACACACTATCATCGTATATGCATTTCTATATAACCATTACCATTTCAAAGGTGATCAAGGTTCAAGTCAATAAATACCGTTCAAAGTAGTACATACATTAACCCTTTATACATGCCACAAAATCGAGGTTAAAAATGAGCCAAAAGACTATCGAAATGAGAGTGGGATAGTGTGATCTTCTAGTTAATCCGACTGACGAGTCCCGCAAATCGACAATTTACAAGGAAAAAGGAGATGATGGGTAAGCATTTTGAATGCTTAGTAAGTCCATATGAAATTTACTTAACTTACCTTGACATTACAACAATTTAGTAATTGAAATACATTGGAACAAACATAGCAATCCTTTGGCATCTTGCACTTTCATGTACTTTCAACAAATACATCGAATAGGTTAGTTCGATTACTTGTCATAAACTTAAAACACATTCATATAATGAAATAACATTTCATCATATAACATATACCAACTAAAAAATATTCAACTTGTAACATATATATAATTTCATTTATATATACATTCATTCCGACCATTTCATTTTCATTTAGTACCATTCCCATTTATGTTTTTCAACCGGAGAACTAAAGTAAGTTGAATTCTGGTATACAAGATTGATTTGCTCACATAAGCTAACATATTTGGGCTGTTAAGACTAGCTTCAAACCAGGGTTATTAACATTAGCTAGTTTGATGCTCGTAACAATAATTTTAGAGAATCCACAACATATGCTAGATCCCAAGCTA
This sequence comes from Kokia cookei, assembly GCA_039519145.1. Classification (NCBI taxonomy): domain Eukaryota; kingdom Viridiplantae; phylum Streptophyta; class Magnoliopsida; order Malvales; family Malvaceae; genus Kokia; species Kokia cookei. Next base: position 16,990,014 of record CM076909.1, read on the forward strand.
GCATATAATACTAGCTTGGTTCGATGTTGCTAACACTAGCTTTAGAGAATCTGTAACATATGTTGAATCTCAATCCATCGTATAATCCCTGATCATGACACCCGTTTTCCTTTTTAGAATCCTAATAGCATGCCATTCGTATTCTAATCCTTTACTAAGTTCACACATGCCTATTATTGAATTCGTATCGATTCCATATTATGCACTTTCATATTTCAAATAGCAATCCATATACCTTTTAAACATTATAACATTACCATGTACATATCATCTATTCGTATAACAATTTTACATCCATTCGATACTTCATATCTATTTGTATTTATCATGTATCCCATATTTTCCGATTTAGTCATTTTGATGCAAAAAGCATTATATATATACATAATAATTCAACTAAAAAGCAAAACAATATAATACAAATATATCATCAATTAACAAAATAATTCTCATATGAACTTACTTGACAAAAACAAAATCGACAAGGTGTTAAGGACTAACTTGCAATTTGTCCTTTTTCTCTATTATCTTCCGATTGATTCAATTCCCGATCTATATGATAATTAATTTCAATTTATCAATTCCAAACATTTTACAACAGCCAATCTTATACATATATCAATTCAATTTGTGACTCCTAAAATTTTACATTTTATTTAATTTAACTTCTAAAATCGAAATTAATATAACTTTCAGATTTGAGCACAAGACTAATAAATAAATATAAATATTGATGAACATAACTTGGAAATTGTAGTTGATTAGATGGAAAAAAATTAAAAAATTTTTTTATTTAAATTCATTTTTCAAAATGCATTTCACAATTAATTATTAGCTGTATTTTAATTTATGATATTTTATTATAGCATATAATATATGTTATAACTTTTTCAATATATTTAATTTTTTAAAAAATAATAATTTAATAATATATACTTAATTTGTGCATCGCACGAGAATATAAACTAGTTTTGAGTTAATATACGTCTCTTATTTTCTCTTCTCTCATCATTCCAATTTGGAATAATTAATTTTTATGCAATAGGATAAAAAATAATCATCTTTCTTATTTTTAATTCTCTCACTTTTTTTCCCAATCAAACACACTAAAAGTTTATTAGTTTCCATTTTTCCACTCCGTGCTCCTATGCTTCCACTTTTCTACCCAATTAAGCAGAATATAAAAGTTTTAGTAATCGGAGAATTTTTCTTCATGTATAGGAGATTTGTAAAAGAGAGTATTTGAAGTAGTATATAGCTTTGTTAAGAGAGAAGCTAATGGAGTTGCAGACCGAGTAGCTACTCAGTCTAAAAAGAAAATATTTCAAAAGATTTTTTTTTTTTTTTTTTTTAAAAAAAAAAAACACTTTTTGGAAGAAGTTAAAATTTTCAGTTTTTGAAAAAAAAAAATGCTTTGGGGCTAATTTTTGATTTGGGAGAAGCACTTTTTCTCTCTAAAAAAACAGCTTGTTTAAAAATATTTTTGCTCAAAAAGTATTTTTTATTTCAAAAAAATGCTTTTTTAAAAACCATACTAAGCAAACCCTAAATGAATTAACTACCATTTTCTTTGGTACATATGCTTAGAGAGATGGTTTGCCAACTCTGCACTAACTTTTGGGTTTGTTAGGTGTTTTTTTGTTTGTATCGACAAGTGGTTTTTGATTGGTGTTATCAATAATATTTGTTTTAAACGGAAAAAAGAAATCAAATAATTTACATATAACCACTTTTAAAATATAGTATCCAATATTGAAATCTTAATATCTACAATCACACTTCCCTACATAGACTCAATACAAATGTAAGAAACTATTGACAACACAACATTTTGATCATATTTTTACAATGTGAACTGATCTGCACTGAGTTAAATTCTACAAGTAATTGTACATTTTTGGTATTTGGTTTCTGAAAAGAAGTAAAGAATGCCCAAACTTCTTCCATATATAAGGTGGTCCAAGAATTTAGGAAACTATCAAAAATAAACCAATAAAAAAGTACATGTGAAACGTGAGTGGGCAAACACTGCACATTGGCAGAAACCGATGGTTCTATATTGTTTGAGGCAGTTCAACACTCCGTAGAGTTCTCGTGCTTCATTCGGCAACACGACATATTTCATTACACTTCTCTTTCTATTATTAATTCATACTTCCTTTCAATGGACCACTTTTAACCATGACTTGAATTACGAAACACCCTACTTCCATTCATGGATTTTCATTTCGCTTACTTGGGGGTTTATGAAGAACAAAGAGCAATCTAATTAATTCTGTAAAATGAATTTTTATTTAGTCTGTAAAATTATATATGAAATTTAATTTTTATTTATGATTTTTTTTACTGAAAAAATTGCATACTATCTATTGGAGATGCATCATCCGAGTCCGCATTTATTATTCGAATCTTGATTATTTGTAAACATTCGACTCTGCATAGCTTTTCTGGAAACATTTAAAATTTTGACTCCGACAAAATTCAAACACATGACTTTTGACCATTAAAATTATACTTTTAACCATTAAAACTAATCTTCAACTTGGATTAAAGTTTACATAAATTATTAAATAACATATAAATATCAATAAAAATATCTTTTAAAATTAAATCTTTTAATTAATATAAACATAATAATTTTAAATATGTTTAAAAAACTATCAGAAAATATATCTTATTTAATCTTTTATTCTCTTAAATCTCATGTAGTTTCTCCTAAATCTTATTCTTTTGTATTTGTAAACCTAATTGAACAATGAGATGATATCATCAAAAATTTAAAATTTTAAATAAGTAAAGATAAAATTGAATTTTGACTCCCCTTAAAAATATAAAAATTTAATTTAATCTCTTAAAAATTATAAAGATATAGACTATTAAAATAATAAAATTAAAATTTTATTATCATAAAAATTATAATTTAATTTTAACCCTTCGACTCTGATTATTTTTTGTTTTTCCCTTCGAGTCGTCTCCGCTATCATTTTAACGAGACAAAAGAGTGTAACTTTGATGATGATGCAATTTCCAAATTATTACAAGTACATGAAGAAAAGCCGGTAAAATGGATTTCACCATTTAATATAGGGTACTTTGCTCTCTCTCTCTCTCTCTCTCTCTTCTTTTGAAGACAAATGGATGATCTGTTATCTATCCCAATTGCCATTTCCCTTTGTTTTGTCTAAATCGACGAAGCCAAAATCCTTCCCTTGACCATTAGGCACCGACTATTCTTCCACAACTCACCAATCAAAATTGTGGACATTATCCCTACCCCATTTCATCAATTAAATGTGCCCATCTTCTAGAGAGAACCCAAAATAAGAAATTTCAATCCATGATCTAAGTTAAATTTTAAAAGAAATTTAATCATTTTCCAACGATATTAATTGTTCATAAAATAAGCATTTCTTAAGCTTATAAGCACTAATGAATGGAATCTAATATCAAAACTAAGTAGGCTCTTGTCCCACTCATTATTCACCAAGTGTGTTCTTTCTTTTCTTCTTCCAAAGGACTTTAAAAAGAAGGGGGGAAAAGTCTCACTTTTAAAAGAAAAGATGGATGGAGGGACCAAGGGTCCTCAAAATTGACTCGTAACAAAGCTGAAAAGCCTGACTTTAGAAAGAAAAATGTATAGCTTCTAGAAATTGAGACGACCCGAATTAGTATTTGATATATAGGTGGTAGAGATTTTTAATTATTATAGTTACTATGGTATCAATATAGTCGAATGAGTTAATACATAGAAGTCTCAATGAGTTAATACATAGAAGTCTCGAAAATATTTTTAAAATCGAAATATAAAGTCGTTATCAATCTTTTTTTATTTAGTGTGATTGGAAAATATTGTCTCGATTTTAAAAATATTTATGTTTTTTTGAAGAAAATAAAAAAAAATAATTTTGATTAAAATATTTCTTTATTTTTTTTTTAAATGAACATGTAAATTAAATACAAGTGCAAAATTAATGACAAAATTGAGCAATATGAAGAAAGTGCAATTATACGAGTAATAAATGCACAAAACAAATATATAAAAATAAAATAAATAAAATACGTAATGCGAAAGAAAATTCAAATCGAAATATTGAAAAAATAAAAATACGGGATTAATTTTAGAAAAAAAAAAAAAAAGAAAAGAAAAGAAAAGAAAAAGAAATAAAGGATTAAATTAAAACAAAAATGAAAATTTTGGGGTAAAAATAAGATAACAAGGAAAAAGGGGTCAAAATGAAATTTTGGAAAGTTTAGGGGCCAAATTTGAATTTTTGGAAAGTTTACAGGCCAAATTCAAATTTTTGAAAAGTTTGAGGGTAAAAAAAAATTTTAGAAAGTTCGAGGGTCAAATTTGAATTTTTAAAAAGTTTGGAGGTCAAAATATTATTTTTTAATAAAATAAGGGCTTCTGGTAATAAACTCAAAATTTTGACACGTGGTAGCCTTAAGATCATTTTTGAGTCAAGGACTAAATTGTAAATAATTTAAAATTATTAGGTCAATTTTGAAATAAATTAAAAATATAGAAAAGGACCAAAATGAAACATAAGAAAAATGTGGAAGGACCAAAAGTGAAATAACCCTTTTTACAAAAAAGGAATCCTCCTAAGTGGGTCGAGTCAAATTCAGGTTAAGCCAAAACGACGTCGTTTTTTAGGGCTATTTAAAGCTAAAAATTTTGAAAAAAAATCATTTATCCTTTATTTCTTTCAAAAAATAAAACCCACACTCTCTTTTTCTCTCAACTCACCTCACCCCACCCTCATGGCCGGTCAAGGGTTCGGCGAGGCGTCGTCGTGGGCCTTCGATTGTCGGCGTCGACGACCACCGCGTACGGTGGTCAAAAATTTTAAAAATAGCCTTTTCAACCCCTTTTTTAACCCCGAGTCCAGATCTGGAGTCAAAAACCTCCAAATTAGACTCCAAAGCTCCGAAAAATTAAGATAAAGTTTGAATCTTTGGGTTTTCTTTTTTAAAAAAATTAGATTTTTTTTTTTTTTTTGAAAAATAAGAAATAAAAAAATAGTTTTGAAACCTTTTGTTTTATCCCTTTTTATTTTTCAAACTAAAAAATAAAAGTATATGTATATATGTATATAAAAAAAGAGTAAGTTTGCTTGCAATTTTTCTGAGATTTGGTCGCTTACTTTTATGATTTTCGAAATAGAAATGTAAAGTAAAAATATGCAAAAGTAGATCTACCTTTAAAATGCACTTTTGATTGTTGTTCAATGCTTCCTTTTGTATTGATTTTATATTTTTTTTTGTATTTTTTTGTGGGTAAAAATTCCTCCTTTATAGACTTGAAAATTTGAGGCTTTACAGCCGAAAATTACATCAAAAACACTATTTCTTTGCCTCCCTTTTTGCCTCTATTCTTTGCTCTTTTTTTGTAGGTATGACATGGTAGCAACAGTGGTGTCAAGCCTTGGGGAGTGGTGCCTTGGGGTGTATGCTTCTTGACATGGTCGAAGGGTGAGCAATGGGAGGTGCGGCAGTTGGAAATGTTAAGGTTTCTAGGTTTTTTTTAGTTTAGGTTTTGGGCTTGATAGGCTTGTGTTTGGTTTGGGCTAGATTTGAGTTTGTGTTGGGTCATTAGGCTAAGGTTGGTTTGGGTAATTTGTGTAAATGGATTGTAAAATGAACATTTAAATTAAATAAATTTAATTTAAATTTATTTATTTATTTTTTAGTTTATTTTTGGGTTTAGGTTTTGAGTTGGGTCCGGACGAAATTGGTCTCCAACACATATCAGTTAACACATGTCGTCCTGAGGTGTCCAAGCAAGAGGAATACATAGTATTTTATTGGCTTCATCAACTATGAATTTATTGGTAATGAGCTGCATTTTTCTTCTTCTGTTTTCCTCATCAATTAAATCAAAAACAATATTTGTTGGCAAGCTACTAACATTCAAAGTTATTTTGTGATCTGTCAAACCAGAGACCTATGCATCATTCCATACATTTATATTACTCCCCGTTACTACCCGCCAACATATACCTCCTATGAGGAGTGCCTTGCCTACCTACATGCTCTTCCAAGTATATGAAGGGTGAGTACCCAGACTTGAATTAAAAATTTTGAGTTCGAATAATATTTTGCTTTAAGGAACCTTGCCAATAATGAATCTGGACTACGTAATAACCTCCGCCACTGTTTAGCAAGTAATATGATATTAAATTTTTCCAAACTCCTAAAACCCATCCTCGATTCTCCTTTAGATCGCATAATTTATCTCATTTGTACCAATGGATACCTTATTTTTTTCCCTACTTTTGCCACTAAAACCTGCTGATAATTCGCTCTAAATCCAAACAAAGAGATAGCAATAGTAGAAAACAGGACATAAAGTAGGTTAGAATTTCCAGCAATATACTTTTAATGAAAATTTCCTTTCTTCCTTGGGAGAGTAGCTTAATATTCCAACTATTAATATGATTAATCATTTGATCCTTAAGTAATTGGAATGTTTCTCTTTTGTATTCACTGGCTATATTAGGGAGACTTGAATACCTTTTCACATTCAAAAAATATCGTACCCCTAAAGCTTGAGAAATTTGATCCGTATTCTAAATCTGCACATTCTAATTGAAGAAATCCAATGATTTATCAACATTGATACACAGATCGAAACAACTTTCATATTCTTCCAAAATTTGCTTCATTGCCATGACTCCTCCTCCCCTTGCTTTCCCAAGTAATACACAATCATCAGCAAAAAGCATATGTGATATCAATCCATCCCCAATTGCTAATCTCATCAAAGATGATAGCCTTTCACTGCAAATAAAAAATAAATAGGGGCTAAGTGGGTCACCATGATTTAAATTGAAATCTGTGATTAATATTTTGTTTTCCTTCTTAGGGCATTGATATGAGAAATGGACTATGATCTGAAAGAGTGTGCCAAATGCTATAGGTGAAATTCAAGAAACCTCGTTCACCAACTTGAATTTGCCACCCTTCTGTCTAACCTCTCTCTAATATTGTTTTTAGAAAAATTGCCTCTCCCAAGTGAACCACGACCCTTCATATCCCATATCTTCTAGTTGACAGACTGCCAGTGTAGATCGAGATTCCTCTGTTCGCCTTTCTTCTCTAAGCAATCCTCTTTTTTTTCTAGAAAGAATACAAAGTCTCATTGAAGTCACCACACACCATCCAAGGCAAACTCTGGTTCTATCCCATTACTTTTAGAATGTTCTAAGTTTCAGTTTAAGCTCTCGTGTCAAAAGCTCCGTAGAATCCAATTATCCTCTATTTTCCACTCTCCTCTTCTTACTGAATCTCAACATCAATTTGATGTTTCGAGATACTCTTCAGTGTTGTTGAAACTCTTATACCCCATCCTAGACTAAGCCCACCCCTAATGACATATGTTGAAACATCAATGTCATTATGAAAACCAAACCTCTTATGAACTTTTTCCATCTTTGCTACGTTTAGTTTTGTCTCCATAAAGAAGATAATTTGAGGATGATATACTTTTAGCATATGTTTATACCTTTTGGTAGCCCGCAAACTCTCCAATCCACGAACATTCCAACTCATTATTTTCATTGCGTCCTGTCGGCCAGTCCCTTGGCGGTCGTCGATAGTACTATGTTATGAGTTTAAGCACACTCATCGCTACTCCCTAAACATTCAACATGTCCTATCCCATTGATAGGCATCATGGTTTGCCTTGGTCTTTTCTTTCATTCTATGCCTTCAATGGGGTTGTCCTTTGAATCATGTTCCATTAAATCTCATTCCATGTCATCTGCAACTCCTCCTCGATTCATGATCCCTTCCAAATTCGACCTCAACACTAGATTATTTTTCTCCCTCTTATTTGATAAGTTATTATCCCACAATTTTCTCCTCGCAAATCGCTCCCCAAAATTCTCAGTTGAAAAAGTTGTCTCCCCTTCCTCACGTAGCCAAGCACTCCTAACTGTTGTAGCCCTCTTTGTCAACACCCATAACGTGATGTTCCAACTCATCTCTGTCTCTTGGAGATCATTTATTAGTCGAATTGAGCAAAAGTTGTCCCCATGACCCAAGCAACCACATAGAAAACAAAACAAAGTTAGTTTCTCATATTAAAACATGATGTATGTATGGTTCAAAAGGGGAATTTGAATTTTCTTTTGGCATTTCAGTGGGGCTCTCACAACAATTTTTACCTTAATTCGCAGAAAATTCTTATACTAGTTATTGATCTTTTTCGCATCATATTCTTCGAAAGAGCCAATAAAATTCCCAAACTATTTAGCAATGGTTTTTGAGAAAAATCCCGATGGCAGTTCATGAACTTGAACCCAGAAGAAAGAATTGATTAATGGCACTTGCATTGGTTCTTCATTAACATCAAGTCAATCAAAACCAAACATGGTTTTAGATGTCTATGGTGCCCCTCTTACCACTTTGCTAATATTCAACTGGTGAAAAAACTTGAATAGAAACCTTTTTTCTCCTAGATCTAGGATTTGAGCACCCTCAAATGGGTGCCACATATTTGTCAAAGTATTATGCATTGTCGAGAAGTGGACGACGCTCGTCATGAGAAAACATCCAACCAAACACAGATAAAAAATCAGCTTCTATGTCTTAGATCCCCCATATAACTATCATGCCTTATCTTCACCATCCGTAATATTCAATCATGCCAATTCATCTTTCATGATGAGATCTACGCAGTAGTCTCGAAGCAAATCAATAAGACTAGAGAAAAGAAATATGCCAAACCAACAGACCTTAAGCGTTGTTATATACTCTTGAAACATATATTTACATATAAATATGGATGAGTATGTGGTACAATGACAATATACTTTTTTTTTATTCCACAAACAGTCTTAAAAAATTTTACGTGTCTCTTTTTTAAATAATTATTCTTTTAATATTTTGTGATACCTTTATAGAATACTTGTCAATCTCCTGACCTAATTTGTGGAGTTTAAAAATTCCACTGATAATGTACCAAATATTTTCCCTATAAATATATGGAAACTTATTTGATACACCGTCAATGAAGTTTTTTAGACTCTATAAGCGGGTTAATAGTTTGACAAGTGTATTATAGGGTGTAGTAAAAATAAAAAATTATTAATTATATAAATAAATATGACACTTGTTACACCCTCAACCCGCTTGTAGAGTCTATAAAGCTCCACTGATAGTATATCATATAATTACCCTCTAAATATGTTTATATGGATATATAATATATGGTTTTTTTTACCAAAATAATGCATAATTTATTAAGAAACTAAAACTTAGACTATAAAGATATAGGGAAAATATTTGGTACACTGTCAGTGAAGATTTTAGATTATACAAGCAGTGTTAGAGGTTGACAAGTGTTGTATAGGGGTATAGTAAAATATTTTAAAAATAAATAATTTTTAAAAAGAGACACATGCCAATTTTTTAAGGATGCTTATGGAATAAAAAAAAGTATAATATGAATGCCTATATATATAAGATTTTTTTTAAAGGTAAATTCATTAATTCATTCAATGAATGGAACCATACAATTCAAAAAAAAAAATAACACTCATCGTAGATGGTGATTGATAAGCTCCATTAACACAACAAAAGTGCCTTAGCATCAATAAAATATTATAACATATTGACAATTGACTTTGTCACAACTCAAGAACGACATATCTGAAGAGATTCCAAGCAACTCATAGAATAAGGAAATCAACCCTGGATAGTCCAAAGCGGTGAGCAAAAATTGACAAAAGAATCGAGAATTCACCAAACTAGAGAGGACGACAACAAAACCATCCCTAAAGTCACTTGTAAAACTAACGTAACATGCATAAGCAAGACCAAAAATCGTGCTACAAGAGCAGACAGAAACTTTTAAAATTGAAAACTTATTAAACAATGGAAAAACAACAAAAAAATATATAAAACTTAAGACAACACGAGTTCAAATCGACTTGTGAAATCATTTATTAGTCTGCAATACTCTAAAAACAGAAACACATTAAGAAGTTGACGAAGAGACACTCACTTTCCAAGAAAAATTATTCTTATTGGTGGCCGGTGCTGTTTTAGCGATCAACGGGCGCCATCATCTATCCATCACAACTTATAAAGACAACAAAGATACCCACAAAATATATCTGCAAACTGATAAAAGAAAAGACGTGTGAAGTGAATTGGAAGAATAAAGAAAGAAAGGGTTGGTGGGAGGGAGAAAAAGACGGGCGATAGCCAACCCAAAAACTAACAACGTTGCTGGACAAAACAAAAAATAAAAAAACAAACGACTTGGAAAAAAAAAAGTTTTTAAGGTTTTTAGGTTTTAGCAGTTTTAATTTTTTTATATAAGATATTTAAATGTATATATAATTTATCTAGAAATTAAAAATATATATGTGAAAAGTATTTAAAAACTTTGATAAGCCTAAAAGTGTACACTAAAACATGTCGGTATTGGCAATACCAAGACAAAAAGGATATGTTTATCAGTAGGACACTGCCTACCTTATTTTTAAACCACAAGCGAGGTTAAATATTATTTTTAAAATTTTTAAGTACAACTTGAAGACCCGCATCACTTTCACGTTTGATGAAAAGGAATCATACGTCACGTTTTCACGTTTTCTTTTGAAAAGCTCAAATGAAAAGGATTTTGATTTTTTATATATCACTTACATTGATTGCGTCCATTTTACTCCTATTTACCTTCAAATTCTTCTTTTTGCTTTTTCTCTTTCTTTCTTCCTTTTTTTTTTTTTTTTAATTTGAATTTCCTCCTCCCTTTTTCTCTTCTCTATCCCTCTTTCTTTTAAGTTTCTTTTTAGCAAATCATGCCAAGTATTTTTTCAAAAAAATTCAATAAAAAGTAATTAAATATTAATTTATTAAAAAATCTAATAATAAAAATACTAAATACCCAAAATTAAACAACCCATGAAAATTATATATATATATATATATATAACAATTACAATCTTGTATTTATTTGCATTGCATTTAAGAGTTTTGAGATGCTGGGGACTTTTGGTTGTAGGAGAGTGGGTCTTTTATTGTGATACAAATTTGGAGTACATGGCTTTCCGAGCATTCTCAATCATTATGATTGGCATCAACTGCGAGTTTTGATACCATCAAATATTCCCACAACACCTTCACATATCTTACAACTCTCTACTTTATATTTCCACAATTCCTTTTTCTTTCTTTTTATAAATTACGGTTAATTTTCATTTATTTTACAATTCGAATATAGTTTTATTTATATTGAAATGATATTCAGTTAAAACCTTTTTAAAAATGTCATTTTCAAAATTTAAACTTGATTCAAGTGCATGAATATCAACATGTAGATCACAATCAACATATAAATTTAATAAAATTATTTAATACACTGTCAGTTGAGTTTTTAAATTATACAAATAAAATTAAAGAATTGACAATTATCTTGTAAAAATATATTAAAATATTAAAAAACATTAAATTTTCAGAATAACTTAAAAAATAAAAAATACACTACCAATATACTAAATTTTAACCCATAAATTCATACAATATAAATTAAAAAGATTATTTTATATAAAAGAAAAGGTTTGCAAAGTAAAGTGTAGAAGGCGAAAGCAGGCTGAGATTAAAGTAGAGAGTGTGAGGGCAATATAGAGTGTAGGTGGAGACACCCTTTGAGTGACTGCCGCCTATGAGTGGCCAAACTCTGTCCTAGTTTTCCGTGCCCATCCTCACTAAAGGGTCCCGTCTGCCCTTTCCTTTAATTCCCTTATTCCAAACCAATCTAACTTCAAACATTTCTTATTTTAATGGTCATTATCAATGGCCTCTGTTCAAATAATGAGATTGATATTCTGGGAATGTAAGCATTTGATTTGAAAATATTGATAAATTAAGGAAATAAAAAGGAGATTCCGAAAATTATCTCACGTGATGATATCGTTACAGTATCTAATTACATCCTCATCGTTATTTTTATATTAACAGTAAATAAATGCACCGTCCATTTAAATTCATCGATAATCACTCCATCATGTCACTTTCTTTCAAAAGAAATCATTAGGGTCAAATGTAGTACTAGTTGGTGGGTGTTTTTTCCTTCAAAATCAATCATCTCTGCTATTAGTCAATAATCATCTCATTTGATAGAATTTTTGTTTTTAAGAAAAGTTCTTTTCCTTTCTAAATTCGGACCTCAATCTACTACTATGAAATCTAAAAAACTCAATAATTACAGATGAAATCATTTTTATTCTATTGACTATTGTTCTGAATAACATGTAGAACTATTTCATATATGATAATTGAAATTATAAATTAATATTGCATATAAAGAGAATTAAATTTTATAATAAAAAATCTATCTTATGCGAATTTAATTAATTTAATAAAATATATAATAAAAATATTAAATACAATTAATAAAATTAAGCTTCAACTAATAACTTATAAACAAAAATTAATAGTTCATCAACTTTTTAAAATAATCAAATAAGGGTCTAATTTTTATAGAAGTGTTTAAATAAAGGCTTTTTACGCACTTCAATTCAGTTTGTAGAAAAATTAGGTAAACTCTGACGTATTTAAAATAAAATATATAACACCTAAATTAGATATTATTTGAAAATAAAAGAAAGTAATTAGAATATAATTTGAAATCTAATGTAGAACATTTAAGAAATCTTTATTCGAGTACTTTCGAAAATGTTAAGCTTTTATTTGATTATTTTGAAAATTTTGACCTTTATTTGAGCACTTTTATAAAGGTTAGACCTTTATATGATCATTTTAAAATGTTTAGTTTTTATGTGAATAACCCCTAAAAACGAATCTCAATTCCTAGAAAGGTATAGAAAAGTTAAAAAGATTCAATATTTGAGTAGAAAATGAAGAGTAGAAAGGTGTTATTTTAAATATCTATTATATCTTCATTTTATAAACAATGTCTAAAATTATTCATAGTTTCTTCCCAACTTTTAAATAGGAAAATAATGTGCTTCAACGTATTCAAACCCACGTCTTCTTGCATTAGCAACATTGCCGATACCAGAGCTCAAACTCAATCGATTTTTATAAGACTTTAGAAATATATTATCTAACACTATAATCATATTTACTTAAATAAAACAAACTTAACTCTATTCCTATTTTACTCTTAAATTGAAGTTAGCATATTAAATTTACCCTTATTTATTCTATAAGGCTTCCTATGAAGCTGGTTTATATTTTATATAGATTTGGTACAGTATCCATAATAAATTTATATTTTCTTTTAAACATGTTTGAGGAGGTGGTAATAAACCTATATTTTTTATTAAAAATATATATAAAAAAACTAAGCTGTTGTATTTAAAAACTAAGCATCTTAGTCAAATTAAAAAAATAATTAGTTGGGAGTACACATGAATTGTTACATAAGTTGTTGTATTTAAAAACTAAATATTTTAATTAATATTTTCATTAAAACCTATTTCAACTATTTTTTAAAAGATTGATAGTTAAATTTAATTTTTTGGACTTGTCGGATGTTTCAGTATTAATTCATTCCTAGATACCCAATTGTTGCGCCATTATGGCTCTTTATTAAATGATCATGCCCATGCGTGTCATGTCTTCTTGTGTCTACACCCACTCCTCCAACCATTTTTACATAGTTTATAGTTTCTAATAATAACGGATTGGAATCTCATATGATGGTTTAATGATTACGATGTTTATTATATTAAGTGTAGTTTGAGTTTGAGTTGCGTTAGTTATGTTTATTGTTCGAGCTTTGTCTTGTTTTTATAATTCACCAAAAAAAAATAGTGGGTTGAGTTTGGGAAAAAAAATTAATAAGTTAATTTTGATTTAATGTATAATTTCACATATAAATTTTAATTTTGTATAATTTTATACATAAAATTTTGATATGATTCAAATCTCACAAATTATTAACATGATTATTGATACAGTATCTTTTATGTTTATATATTTCATACACAAATAATTATATTTATTAAATATAAATGTAATTCGATGTATTTATTTATTTAAATGTATATAATTAAATCAAAATGAAAGTTTTACAAATATATTTAAACTACAATCAAAGTTTTAAGTGTATAATTATACTAAATCAAAATTTATGTATCATATTGCACATTAAATTAAAATTTATGTATAATTTTAAAAATCGTCCCAAATTAATATTCTTAAGTTCAAATTTTGTAAATAAAGACAATAATTTTGTGAAAACTTTATTTCTTGATTTAGGAGTCTAATTCGACTCGATTCGATTCTAGATTATTAAAATTTAAAATGATTATTAAATACGAGAAGATTTTTAAAACAAATTGGCTTGTTAATTAGGCAGCTAGTTTAAAGATTACGAGACCATGCGGATGGAGGCAAGCAGTTGTGGATCCAGTGATGGGAAACCATAGCAGCAGTAACCATTTCGTACCTCTACGTAGGCCAATTAGAGTTGGGCAAGGCGGCGCAACATTTGCTGCAAATTCCTTCTAAATTATTAGGGTTTTTATTCAAGTGACCCACAAAATTTAATTATTTACAAAAATGATCCTAATTTAAAAATATACACAAAAAATACTTAAAATGAACAGTAAAGATTCTAAATGGGCATTTAATGACCTACACCTCCTCAGATTTCAACCTAATAATTAGTGTCAGACGTAAAAAATGGTGTTTTTTTTATCTTGGTTTTGTATTTTTTTAATCAGGTATTATACTGATAACTAAAATACGATATTTTGAAAAAAAATTTGGGTGTTGGCTCTTTATCAGATAAAAAAATATTTTTTTGGTGTCGCTCATGCCATGGCCGACACCACTTTTATCTGATAAAAAAATATTTTTTTTGATGTCGCCCATGCCATGATCGATACCACTTTTATTTGATAAAAAAATATTTTTTTGGGGTTGTGCTATCTTCGTGAACAATTCAATCGGGCAAGGACTTTCGATCTTAGAGGAGTAATAAATTTCAATCATTGTCTCTAAATCATCTTCATCAACAAGCTCCATTTCTGAGAACTTGATCGGATCTGATGAAACCGAAAATTTGTAAAATAGTTTCAACATTTGCTTCCCGCAACGAGTAGCTATCTTTGTACTGATCTTTTATTTCAATTCCTCCAGCAAAACACATTTGTTCAATCTCATTTCGATTTTTTCTCAGCTTTGAAATACACAACCTTCATCATATGTATTGATAATTTCTCCATCAAAATGAACATAAACAAAGAAAATGTTGGAACTCATCTTGAAAAAAGTTGTGATTTTCTCTCAGCAAACAAAACACAAATATTTTTGTACTGATAATGAAAACAAAAAGCTCAAATATTTAGTACTGACACTTATATATATACTACTGGGGTTAAAAGTGAGTGTCGGCCATTGGATGGTAATCACCCAAAAATATTTTTGGGACCTGCAAAAATGGGTCTCAGCTATGGGATGGTAATCATCCGAAAAAATATTTTTCTATATCTGAAAAAGGGGGTGTCGGCCATGTCTTGATAGACACCCAAAAACTAATTTTTTAATCTCATTAACTAAACTGGTGTTCTTTTGTTTTTTTTTTCATTTTTAATATTAATTTTAATTATTTTTTTTAATATATATTTAATTTGTCGATAATAATTATTTGTTAACATTTTCACAACAAAATATTTAATAATTTTTTTATAAATCGAAAATATATTAATACAATAAAATACAAACATTGTTGAATATTACAACGCAACAAATTAAATTTATAAATACAATAAATTATAAATAATTGTTAATATTAATACACGAAATTTTAAATTTTGAACAACAATAATACAAAATAACCTACAAAACCCTAAACCTATCCAACTCATCTCGATTAGATAATGTCCATCTTCTTGAATACCTGGCCAACTTCAATAAATTCTTGTAACCCTCAAGTAAGATGGGGTCATCTTTAAGAAATTCCTGACCAAGTCATCTCGATCGTTTGTTCGATGACAAAGTTTAGTTAACTGACCTTTGATAGCATAACCTTTATGGTTATACCACCTGGTTACATATGGCGGCAAATATATCATCTACGTTGAATTAATAACTCAACAATTGTACTGATGAATTGCAGGATAACAATTCTTCCAACGTAGATAATGTCCATCTTCTTTGGACATTTAGGATAGTCTTTAAAGGCGCAAAAAGTTGTCTAACAATTGAGGACATATATTTGTCGCTTCACATGACAATATATAATTCAACTCCGGCAATACATGACAGTATATAGTTCAATCCCGAAACTCGATTGTACACTATACAACTCTCCCCCAAAACAAAACACTCATCTAATGATAAATAAAAAAAACATTCTCATTTTTATGTTATTTTAAGAAAAATATTTCTTACTTAAAATTTCAAAATCAAAACCTCAATCCTATATACAGATAAAGAAGGGAAAGTTGGTGTCGGTCATGGCATGGACGACACCAAAAAAAAATATTTTTTTATCAAAGAAAGGCGGTGTCGACCATGGCATGGGTGACACCAAAATTTTTTTTTATTTGATGGTCGACACCAAAAAAAATATTTTTTTATCTGATAAAGGTGGCATTGGCCATGGCATGCACTCCCTAAACAATGCACTCTAATTAGAATGTGCATGTCCTTTTTGTCGGTTACTTGAATAAAAAAACGTATTTACACTGTTTATTTTAGTGCAGTATTTAGGATGTGCATGTCTTTTTTTAAATCTAGAAATTACAGTCACCATAGATTTTGCACTTTTTATGCATTTAAAGAAATGATATTAAAAGCCAATTAAGTTTTTGTTTAATTTATTAAACGTGTATTAGCTTTTGTTATATGGTAAGAAGAGTTTATGAATGATTTAGAAATTATATAAAAAGAAAATTGATATTAATATAATTTTGCATTATTTCACATTATACTATATATAATTTATATTTTTTTTGGTGAAAAAGAAATAAACTAACTAACTACATAGACTAAACCACCCCCAACAGGAAAACCTCAAACAAGCATAGACCTCATCTTCTATCACGAACCAATTTAATCAGGCTATCAGCATCCTGATTATCTTTTCTATAATTGTGTCAAATACCCCAATGCCATAAAAGCTAATGAATTCTCTTGATCAAAGCAGAATTGGAACCATTTGAAAAACTCTCCTCGATGGCCTAAACTGCCTCAAGATTATCAATTTGAATCAACAAATTATCATAACCCCTATCTATTAAAAGCGTCAACCCATCCAAGATGCCCCATAATTCAACATCGAATATGGAATAGTTCTCCAAGTAGCTGTTGAAGCCAAGAATCCATCCTCCATTTCAGTCTCTCATTATTCCTCCTGTTGCAGCAAAATCAACTGCATTTTTTATGGACCTATCAGTATTTAAATAAACCCAATTACCTATCAAGAATGAAAGTGGAATCTAACCCTGCAACTTTGTTGTTGAACCCCTATTAAGAGAGACATATTGTTTTGCCCAACTATAAGACATCTTGATAGTTTCACTAACACTCTAAGACACCCTGAAAAATGAAGAGATTTTGATTCTTCCAAATAAACCAAGCTAGAATTCCAAAGAGACATTGTCACTCCACATCTCCTAAGTGCCAACCATGCTAATTTTGCAAATTTGACACAAGTCAATCTTGCAAATTTCCCGATAATAACCTAGCATGTCACTCTATTGAAGTTAACTTATCCCAACTATTCCTCGTTGCAGTATAGTCTCTAATGACATGCAACACATCTTCAAAAACATGCCCTCAAACCTCACAGGTCGTATCATGCTTAAGACCCCAATGTACTCTTTCGGCATTGGTAAGCAGACGTTGTTTGAAAGCGAGCCAAATAAAAAACCTAACACGTTGAGGTCCTTGGAATTTCCAAAGGATCTACCATACCATCTCTTTTGGGTTCCACATACTTTCATAAATCTTCCCATATACACTTTTAAAAGAAAAAGAACATGTCGAGGTACCACCCCCAAATGATACTATTAACTCTTTCTACCGGATGAGGTGGAGGAATCCCAACAATCCTTCGGATCACCTCCTCAAGTAACCAAAGTCAAAAGAGATCAAGATTCTAAACACCATTACCTGTAACTATATCACTCAAAAGACAGTTCATATCAAGACTAGAATGACCTGGAATTAGGCTAGCGAAAGGCCTCACATTCGGAACCCAAGGGTCACGCCAACATTTGATATTATTTCCATTTGTCACTGACCAAAGTAACTTCTCATAGATAAATGGTCAGACCTTTGTGAGGGCTCTCCACAAGAAAGAACATCTTCCATGCGTTAAGGTTTTAGGCAATCCATTTGAAATCTTATACTTAACCCGTAAAACCTGGAAAACCAAAACGCATTAGAGTCGAATGCAATACTGAAGCCCAACTTCATCATAAATGAAGTATTGAGATCTTGCAGCTTTTGAAAACCAAGTTCACCATGATCTCGAGGTTGACAAATAGTGTCCCAACTAACCAAAGCCAAACTTTTTTCCACCATTTGAAGACCTCGAAATAAACTGCCTAACCATTTGCTCAATTTCCTCACAGAGCCCTTTAGGAATTATCATTGATTGCATGAAATAACTAGGGATCGACAACAAGACAAACTGAGCTAAAGTGACCCTTTCTCCTAACGATAACTTCCTAACATCCTAACATTGCAGTTTACTACGAACCTTACCAACTATAAAATGCAAAGTGTTGCTAGTTACTCTCTCATGAAAAAAAGCCTTCCCCAAATAGGTTCCAAGATTTTGTACTCTATGAAAGCCGAGGATATTACAAATGCGCCTCCCAAGATCATCATCCACTCCTTTTGAAAAACAGATATTAGTTTTGTACGTATCGATCCTATGTCCATAATAATTGCAAAAAGTGTCCAATACTTTTTTACACATCTTGGCTTGACTCTCTTTAGCTTAACAAAAAAAGAATCAGATCATCTACAAAAACAAAGATAAGAAAGAGGTGGACTTGAGTGGGACAACCGAATAGGAACCAACATCTGGAGTTGATGACCGAATGAATGCTATTTTAGAGCCACTTCATGCACAAGACAAAAAGGTAAGGAGACAAAAGATATCCTTGATGAACACTTCTTACCGGTCAAAATTTCTGAGTTGGAGTTCCTTTCCATAAAATCTGTATAGTGAAATTTATAATGGCTAACATAATAACATTACAAAGTATGTTCAAAATACTTGTAGCCTGAAGGGATACACCAATGAAGTCCCAAGGCACTCGATTATAAGTCTTTTCTAGGTCAATCTTGACAGCCAACCATTTTCTACTCCTCTGCTTGTTTTTTCATAGAGTGGATCACTTTTTGTGCAATAATAATGTTATTCGTAGTGTCCCTTCCCACAATAAACTCAATATGCTCTTGCCCAGTAATCTTCGAGAAGACCACTTTAAATCGATTAGCAATGACCTTCATAACCAGTTTATAGAGAATCGAACATAGGCTTATAAGCCAAAACTGTAAAAATTTCTCAAGATTCAAAACCTTAAGAATAAGGACAATTAAGGTGTTATTCAATTCCGAGTCAAATTACTCCTCTACAAAAATTATTTTAATCTAAGTACAAATAGATGCACCAACTTAGTCCCACTGACTCTGAAAGAAAAGGGTATGAAACTCGTCGTTGCTTGGAGCCTTTAGTGGGCACATATCAAACATCGTTATCTTAATTTCCTCATCGAAGACAGGTTTGGTCAAGAACTAGATCTCCTTATCCTTAAGTTGCGACAACGAGCTAAAAGGTAACCCCTTCATTGGACCCGATAGCTCATCATACAAATTTTGAAAGAATCTTATTGCCTTGTGTTGCAGTTCATCCTCGTAAAAAATCCACCCCCTACATCATTTTTAAAAGTTGTTATTTGATTATGCATCCTCTTTTGAAGCGTCCGGCTATGAAAAAATTAGTATTTCAATCCCCCAAGTATATCCAATCACATTTCACCTTTTGTTTCCAAAGGAGTTCCTCATAGTGAAATTTTTTCCAAATCCTCCCATCCTTTATTTCTAAGTGAAGTAAATAATCTATGTGTGAACAATCCAGAGCCTTTTGAATATTAGTGAGTTTCTGAATCATCTTTTTTTATGAGTCCCAATGTGACCATAAATGTTCTTATTCTAATACTTAAGAAGATTAGTAAAATGAGAAAGCAAGGCCAACATACTACCATTAAAACTCCACTTTTCCTTGGTAAGCTCAGAGAAATTCGAGTGCTTAGTTCATATAACTAGGAAATGAAAAGATCACCACTTAAAAGAACAAAGCAGTGGCTTGAAAAACAATAGAAGAGGCTTATGATCAAATTTAAGCCTTGGAAGATAAGTCACTAAACAATTTGGGAAGAAAGAAAACCACGCATCATTGCTAATAACTCTATCTAGGCATTCAAATAATCTACCTCTATGCCATGTAAAGGAAGATGATCTAAAACCCAAATCATGCAACTCTGTCGAATCCATAAAATCTCCAAAAAATAAACATCTTGTCTTAATAACTCTCCCGCCTCTCTTTTTAAAAGGAGAAAGTAGAGCACTGAAATCCCCTATCGCTAACCAAGGAGACCTGTTGCTCGGGATGATTGTTCTCAATTCTTCTCAAAGGTACCTCCATTTTCGACTATTAGGACTATCATAGACAAATATGACAAAAATAGGCTGTTGAAAAGAGCTATAAGAAACCCAAATCAAAACAAATTGGGATGGCTTCGAATTACGTTAACACGAATCGACTCCTTCCACACAATCCAAATACCTCTAAAAAAACCAATTGCCTCCGCATGATGAAAGAATTGAAAGATAAGGTTAGCGGTAATCAAGTCAACTTTACCACTACTAACTCTCGTCTCTAAAAGATCCACAATATCGAGCTCGTACTCCTAATTGTACTCACGAAAGATACGTGAAAATTTGTTGTTAGTACATCCTTGATAATTCTAAGAAATATAAATAAGCACATTACAACCAAAGAAAAAAAAACAAAATCTAAACTTTAATGCTTAGGCAAGCCGATTTCAATCACAACACTTCCCATCACTGCTTGACACTTCATTACTAGCCTCTTTCTCAATTTGGGAACTGATAAGCTTGACCATAGAATTCATTGTGTCTGACAAAGAGCCCTCGTATTACCGAAATTTTTAAAATGACCCTTATAATCCCGAATGATTTTATTAAAAGACTCACCACTACAGACAACATCACATTTTCCTTTCAAGCCCCGCCTTTTAGAAGTCGAGTGACCTTTACTAACCCTAATTGAATCAACATTACCTGTAAACTTAAGAGATTTGGGAACAACATTCTCCTTAAAAGACACCATCGAATACCTATAAGGATAAAGGACATCAATATTTAGTTCCGTCGTCGACTCAACCGAACCTTTAAAAGTACGATTAAAATGCGAACTAATATTCGATGGACCCACTAGTTCCTTACCATCCAACAAGTGACTGAACATGTAAACCATCATGGTTTGAAGGACCCACTAAGTCCACATCCCTTACGTGAGATGCCATAAAATTATTTAAAGGGATTGATTTTACTAACACCTCGCATTGTACTTACTAAACAAACCTAGTTGAAAAGGGGATAACATTTTTTGAAGATGACCCAAGAGCCAAGCTAGGTCGCTCATAAAAAACCCCATGATTATTAACACATACCTCCAAACCAGGTCCAGTCGCAATACCATGGCCCACCACCTTTAAAGAATGCGAGCCCTGCATTGTCGATCCACTACTTTGAAGTTTTTCACCAAGTAGGTTATCTCGTTCCCTCTTCTTTAAGAACTCCCCTTTTTGAAACAATACACCCAACAAATTAACAATCGTCGTACCATTTTCGACCTCATCTGCATCTAAGGTATACAAAGCACTGAATCGAGATCTCACCCCCTTCTTAGTTGGATTAGTCACATTTTGGCTTCGTTTAGCTCTCAAATTACACTGAGATTTCCTCTCACGAATATGAACGGCCCAAAAGATTCTATTTACTCCACCTACTTCTCTTTTTCAAGTATGGTCGACGATTTTTCATCTTTACCCACAGCATAACCTATTACCATTTTGACAAAAGGGCATAAATCTTTCATATGACCATAATGGCCATAAGAAAGGAATATTGCCGGCAACACCTCATATTCAACCTTTTACATCATTCCATTAATCAGAATCTGCAAGACTAGTAGTTTCTCCAAATTGATATACACCGCCATTTGAGCAAACCTTCCCGTCAACCTACTATCCGTCTTGAAATCGAGTTTAGATATGTTGCTGACCAAGCCACCAATTTCCTCCAAAATTTGACGCGTATAAAGAAACCCCGACAATCCAGGTAATCGTATCCAAGTTAGGACAACACTAGTGAAGGTTTGAAGAGGATTAAAGTCCAAATTCCATAGTTGGACCGTGAGGTATTGCCAAAAAACAATCCATGGTTAGGTAAGCACTTTTTCGTAATCTTCCTTACATGAGATAAAACAAATGCAAGAGTTTCTAAAGACTATAGATCCTATTATGCAGAGTGGTATATGCTAAATTTCGTCCCAACAATTTCACCACCATTGTGGTTGCCATATCCCTTACTAGAATATGTTGTATCCTCTCGAAGAAGTCTATCGCAAATATCCCATTAATAGTGGACCTTGTGATATTCCCCTCCAAGAAATCAAAATCCTCTTCACATATACAACCAGAAGAACCCCTCCCCAACGCTTTATCCCTTCAGGACACAACCAATACTAAAGACAAATCCACGACCATGTCTTCATTCATATATGCTTCCAAACCCTTGAATCAAACTTTCTTGTTGTTGCAATCCTCATTCGAGGTATTGTCGCGACCATTCTCCACCATTTTTTTTCCATTTTGATATTTTTAATATTTTTATATAATTTATATTTTATCTTCATTTACAAATTTTTCATTCTAAATTTTAATTATTTTTTATATAATATTAGTGTAATAAAAGATAACACGGTTTAAACCTGTATTAGATACAAGTCTGACAAAAAAAATTAATCATATATTAAAAATTTAATCATTGTTCTACACAATATTCTAAATTTTAATTATTAAACCATGTAAGAGTACAATATTTTCCTTCCATGTAATAAATATATCCTATTGATTTAGTATTTTACAAGCTTTAAGTACGAGCACTTCTCAATCCAAATGTTAATGGATTGAGATATGATTGTTCTTGGATAGAGATTTCAGAAATATAAAATTATTTCTAAAGATAATTTATAATATTAAGATGATTTTATCATTTTAAAAAATAAAAATGAAGTCGATTGAGTCTTAGCTTGATTGATATGGGTATTATTATCAATGCAGGAGGACATGAGTTCGAGTGCACTAAGCACATTATCCTTCTATTTATGTGTTGAGAAGGGCTATAGGTGATTCTAAACATTGTATAAAAAAAGAAGAAGATATAATCAGAACTTATAATAAAATTGTTAAACAAAAATAAACAAATATAAAAGTTAGAATTCAAAATTTGAAAGAACAATTTCAGATGAGTCTTTCTCTTTTTAGAGTTAGAATTTGTGAAGTTTTTTGAATTACTAAACCACCTTTTAATCACAACAACAATATCAAAATAACTCTAAATTAATTCTTGTGTCAAATTTAAAAAAAAAAATAGTTCTATTGTTAAGTGAAATAAAAATAATAAATTGTAGTTAAGATATTATTTCAATATAATTGTAAGTTTTACATAAAAATATATTAATAATATATTATAAAATAAAAATAATATTTAATAGATGAAAGGGTAAATTACATCATTAGTCATTAAACTATTTGAAAGTTTTCATTTAAGTTACTGAACTATTAAAAAAAAATTATTTAAGTCATTGGGCTATTAATTTTTTTAAAAAGTTTTTCCAGCAAGCTCCAAGCGACGAATCAACGATCGATACGATAGATTTAAGGGTGAGAAAAACTCGATTCGATTAAAAAAATCAAAAAACAAATTTAATTTCAAGTTAATCGAATCGAATTATTCGATATTTTCGAGTCAACTCGAATAAGTAATTCGAGTTTCAAGTTCGAGTCAAGTTGAATTTTGCAATTCGAATAATTCGAATAATAGATTGGTGTAAATACTTCTTTGGCCATTGTCAAATTTTGAAAATGAACAAATTAATCTCTCTCTTAACAAAAATAACAAAAAAATCAAAATATTTAAATAAAAATTCCAAAATTTATAAAGAATATATAAAGAAAGTTAAAATTTTAAAAATATACTAAAATAATAATTTTGGGACCTAAATAAGTTAATTAATGATTTAAGTTTATTATACTAAAGTATTTTTTTCTTATTTTGCTTTGAAAAAAATTTCAAATATATATGATTTCAAAATTGTGCTTTAATATTAAGTTAGTTATACTGTAATAAGATTTAAGATTTTAATTTGACATGTTTAACTTTTTAATTTAAATCGAACAATTTCACTTGATTTGAATTGAATTTTATTTCACTCGACTTGATTTGAAAAAAAATTCAAATCGAGTTAGAATAATAAAATAAGACTCATCAACTCGATTAACTCGAAAATTTTCACTCGATTTGAGTCGATTCGGTCAAACATTCACTCTTATATGAATTAGTATCTTTCGACAAGTGGAATAACATTTTATTTAATATTAATATTATAGATACTATCTAAATCTAATTAATTAATATTATGGTTTTTAATTTGATTTTTTAAAAAAAAAATCAAATAATATCTAAATCTAAATTTTGTTATAGGTGTAAAATATCTATCTCTCTAGAACATTTAAAATTTTTTGGCAGTCATAAGAGAGAGTTGATTATATAAATAATTAAATTTATATTTAATATTCTTAAAAAAATTTATCTATCTATATTTTTTTTAGTGAATTACAAAAGGGAAATAAAACCCTAACAACAACGTAATAGCACGATTCGAATCCAAATCACATTTAAAATAATGAACACTTTGATCATCATGTTAACAAACAAGATTCTTATCTATCTATATTTATATTTAATTTATCAATTGAATTAATATCACAAGTCAACTAAGCATCAAATAAATTGAAAAATCATTACAATACCCCGTTTATACACAAAATTATATCATTATGATATCGCTTTTGTATTTTTTTGTATAAAAATTAATAAAAAGCCAACTATAATAAAATTTGAACGAGTTACACAATAAATTCTATACATTTAAATTACAAATTCAACTAAAACTTCAATTATTTTTATTTCAATTTTTTATATTCCATACTTTTTTTTTACTAATAGTCTAAGCGAGCCATAATTTAGTAATTAATAATAATTATAAGCGGGAACTTGATCCGACTTTTTCAAACATTACTCCTCTGTTAATCAGTCTATACCAAAGCATCTCCGGAGGCATAATGAACTACGTGTTGTGTAATTAGTTTAAAGTTCGGCGTATTCCGTCACAGTTCCCGTTACGACGCCGTCAAAGTCCCCCATTACAGATTCCCCGTCGCTGTTAAATGGACCACCATTCACCCACAATCCACACCCCCTTTAAAACCGCAAAAGAAATCCTCACCGTTCAATGTATCCTCCCCTCTCTCATCATCACCATCACCATCACATCACCGTTACCATCATCATCAAAAGCTAACAAAAACCAGAAAACGAACACTCGAAACCAACAAAAACAAATTATCTCTCTCTCTCTCAAAGAAAGGGAAAAAGAAAGAGAGATCAAGAGTTTTTACTTTCCTATTTTAATTATGAGGAGAAAGTGTAGAACAATTGGAGAAATTGCAGTTATGGAACTAGCTGACGTCGGAGTTCAAACGCCAGCCGTGGCAACAACCGGAACTGTTCAAAAGAAACGCAGAAGATTAAATGACGGAAACGAAGAAGAGGAATGTAGAAAAGTAACTTCTTCTACGACCTCAACTACATCTTATATCCAGTTAAGAAGTCGGACAATTCTGGCGGATCGCCATCGTCGTGACGGCAATCGGTGTTTGAGCCTTAACTCGGATCATGATGATGACGTGTCATGTTGTTCAAGCAATATTGAATCGAGTGATAAAAGGATTATGGAATTGCCAGATCTGGACGTGAATTTCGAAACTTCCTTCTTTCTTTTTTAAAATTTACTAGGCTTTGTCTTTACGGATTATTTCGTTTTGTTCCTGCTTTAATTGAAACTGTTAAATTCGAGAATTTTTTTAAATTTTCGCAGGATGAGAGTATTGAAGTTGAAACGTCCACGCATTTCAGCAGCAGCGAAAGGTAGCGCTTAGAATAATTAAATGTAGTAAAGTTTAATTTAATTTTTTATTTTAATATATAAGTTACTGTAACTTACTTTGTCATGTCTCTTGAATTCGAATTTCAAAAGCAGTCGTTCATTTTCTCTTTTCTTTTTTCTTTATATACACCTCCGCGCAAACTATTTTGCTCTTATTTCTCTCTTCGGTTAATTCTAATTTTAGAGAAACGACGCCGTTGAATGAGCTCCGAGCTGAACCAGAAGACCTGGATTCAACGTCGAGGCCATCAGAGACGAATTCTCGCCGTAGGTCGACGGTGGAGAAAATGCCAACTGAAGCTGAACTCGAAGAATTCTTTGCTCCTGCCGAGAAAAAACTTCAGAAACAGTTTGCAGATAAGTATGTTCATGCACATTCACTTTTAAAAAGGCTTTTGATTTTCTTTTCTATTGTTAAATTTTCTTAGCAACCAAACGGCAATTTCGAAACTAAAATAATTCTTTTCTTTTTTTGTTCACTGATTTTAGGTATAACTACGATATTGTCAAAGATGAACCGTTGGAAGGACGTTACGAGTGGATTCGATTAAAGCCATGAATAAAATGTCAAGCAATTACTAATTTATTTAGACCAGGCGATTTGTCTTAGGTACTGCTACTAATTTAAAATTTTAGGTTCTTTTTACATTTCTAGGGTTTTCTTTTAATTACAGAATGACGAAGGAGAAGAAAATGAAGCTTCTTTCCGATAAAAAAATTGTAGGAAATCCCCTAAACTTCGTGTCTGTTTCTTCTGCTAAATTCTGCTGTTTCTCTCTTCATTCTTTCTCTGGTACGGCTCCACTTCTTTCGTCAGTTGTAGAAATTCTTATGTTTTGAAGTTATTTTTATGCATTAATTTAATTTAATAAAATTTACAAACAATGACCGAAAAATCTTTTTATTTGTTTTGTTTATACCTTTTTTTTAATTGTAATTCTTCTTTGGATATTTTGGAAATATAATCAAATAAATTATCTAGATTGTTAAATATGTTAATTAAGATGAGATGGAGCAAAGGGGAATAAAGGTGCTGAATGCTGATGTAGAGCACAGGAGAGGCAACCTTACACGCGCCAGGCTGAGTACGTGAGGTACACGTGTTTTGCATTGGAATCTTGGTAGTTGATGCAAATCTTATCCCAAATTCCCCATATACGACCGGAATTCCTCCCCTATTTTTTCCAAGTAAACATAACATTTATTTGTAAGTTGTAGGTCAATGTAGCTTGATGGATGCAACAAAAGATAATACTCAACCCAATGCATATCATTCCGTTCGTTTTATTTTATTTATAGTTTTAATCATGTTTTCAAACATTTTCTATGATAATATATTTTGTCTACAGATAAAAGAGGTTTTTGATTTAAATAGAGTGAAAATTAATTATTAAAATATTTATTGTTGAGAATGTTAATTTTTTTAGAGAAATTTTTGAGGTGTCATTTATCGAGTAATCGGTTGAACCCTCAACAAAAATAAATATTATTTATTTGTCGGGATTTTGTCTCTTTTTGTCGAGAGTCTTAAAGGGTTCATAGAAGGGGGAGCACATCGATTAGTGGTGATACAACTTGCAAGGCTCACGAGAAAGGTGACAGTATAATATGTAACATTAATTATGTAAATCACTTGTGCACGATGAGACTTGAACCACAAGTGATTTACATAATTTATGTTATGCATTATATTGGCATCTCTCCCATAAATTTTACAGGTTATCATATTTTCACCAATTAAGGTATTTCGCTTCTGTGAACCTTTAGGGCTCTAGACAGAGGAGGGAGATAAAACCCTGACTCAAGGACAATATCAATCATTGTTAAGGTTCAGTTGCCTACATGACAAACAACACTTCAAAGAATTCTTTTGAAGGAGGCGACCCCCCAACAATAAAAGAAGCTTAAGGTACCATATTTTTTTTGAGGGGGGGGGGGAGGTTGACGGTTGCTTGGCGGACAATTAGGATTGTAAATGAACAGAGCATTCAACGAACTACTCGTGAATCATTCGTATAATGTTCATTTACTAAGATAAGCAACGAAATAATTTATGCTCATTTATTAAAAGAATGAGTTAGAATAGGGGTACGTTTGATTCGTTTATCTTCATGAACAAGCTCATTTATTAGTTGTTTATAAGACTTATTTATTTAAGATAATGGTTTTTTCTATGAAAAATATTTAATAATATTTCCCTCTATTTTTATATTTAAATTTAGATTTTTTTTGTTTGATTTGTTATTTGTGAACATTATTCGTTTAACGTTCGTAAAGATGTTAATTTAATCTTCACGAATATATAAATGAACATGTTCATGGATTAAATGAACCGAGCCCGAAAATATCAAATAATAAACAAATCGAGTTTGAACATTATATTGAAAATTTAAACGAACATAAACAACTTCAAAATAAACAAACGAACAAGAACAAGACTTTATTTATTTTAATCCAGTTCATTTACACTCCTACGGACGACAGTTTAAAGATTTCTCTCAAAAAAATCAACCCCTCAACATGTATGTTTACAAGTTATTTCTTAGGATACAATTCTGTAGGTGTATCAAGACACTCATGAGTATTAAGTTCCATTATGAGTAATTCAAGAACCTTTAACACCCATGAGTATCAATTTACATATAATTATCTTTATTTAATTTTAACTACAAAGAATTTTAACCCTAATGAATAGAACAACTTAACACCCTTAGATGTCAAGTTCTATTTAATTAAAATTTTGACAAGAACTAATGCTAATAAATACATTCAATGGAAGACTTCTTATATAATTGGAGAAAGAATTATATAAAACTGTGATTCCATGTCATTTTTATTCTTTTTCAATAAAAAAATTATAAATCAGATTTTTTTTTTCTTGATTTTCAACTTTTTCTTTTTGAAAAAATTCAAATCCAATTAAAAAAACTAAAAATCAAGAGAAAAAATTTGATTTATCATCCTCCTATTGAAAAGAGATATAGATGACATAAAATCATAATTTTATACAATCCCTTCTCATATAATTGTTCTTTTGTTGTACCTATAAATACCCTTTATCTCTTTATTTGCTTTTTTCTAATACAACAAAAAAATTACCTCTCATCGCAAAAATCTTTCCATTCTTTTATTTATTTATTTTAAATTTAAATTTTTAAACTCTATTATGAATTTATTGAGAGAAGAGAATCATACCGCTTTAGACGTTGTGGATATAATAATTTTTTAACTTATTACTTAAGTTAGTATCTATTTATTATTAATGTTAATTTTAGTATTATATTTTTAAAGCATATAGGTATAAAAGGCACATATGAAAATAAATAAAAAAATCAATTAAGCTCAATTTTTTAACGGTTTTTGTTTTTGATCGTGTTGATAATTAAAATTAATTAACAAACCAAACAGATGGTGACATAAGATAGCTTCTGATTTAATTTTATAATTTTATTATAAACATAAAATCATTAAAAATTAAAAAAATTAGAAAACATTAAAATTGGTATAAATTTATAAAAATTACAAGAATTATATAAAAAAAATAAAAACTTATTAATATGATAAACAATTATAATAAATTATAATAAATTGTAAAATTAATAAAACATATAAAACATAGTTTTAAATATTTAATTTTTTTATAAAAACTTATAAAATTCGTAAAAACTTATAAGTAATATAAACTTTTCAAAAAATCTAATAAATTATAAAAATTATAAAGAATAACAAAATAAAAATTATGAAAAAAAAAAGTATTTAAACGCCTAAAATCATAATGTTCACATGCAAACCAACTATTGGATAATGAGAATAATCGTCAAATTGTTAAGGTCATTTTTATGTTGAATAAAATGTTTTTAGTCTTCCAAAAATAAAACAATAATAGTGGAACCTTCTCTTTTATTATTATTATTATTATTTATCTCCAATTTTTTAAGTATATTCAGTAGTTTGGATCTCAAAAAGTTGAAAAATTGCTTTTTAAGTATTGTATGATATAAAATATTTTTGGTACAATTAGATAATATTAAATCAAAATTTCATTATTCAATAATTACAAATATTAGCATATGTTAGCATGAAATATTCTGATGATAATTTCCATTACCCAATGGTTAGTCTAATGTCATGTGTTCATTTTGAATTTAGGGGTTTAATTTTCAAAATAAAGAATCTATAAATGGATTTTTATATATTTTTAAAATTTTATGATTTTATAATATTTTATCATTATTAGAACTTTTTATAAGTTTTTATCCTGTTTTAATAAGTTTTATAATTATTGATAATTTTTTAGAGTTTTTAAATATTTATCAGATTTTATGATTTTTTTTATAATTTTTATTAGTTTTTATAATATTTATAAGTTATTTTTTATTTTATTTTTTAGTTTATATAATATTTTATTATTTTATTATTTTATTATTTTTATTATTTTTTACAATTTTTAATATGAAAAATATAAGATTAAATCAAAAGATGCCATTTGTCACCATCTGATTGGCCCGTCAATTAATTTTAACAGTGAATGTGGTCTAACATGGAAATTGCTAACGAAGGGGTTTAATTGAATTTTTGGGTTAACAACAAGGGCTCAATTATGTGCGAATTTAGTGTAGGGCTCAAATGGTATTTTTCAATTTTTTTTCTTAAGTGCCTTTTGTATGTGCCTATAAGCCAATTTTTAATATTGTTGAACATAATTATTGATTATTTTTTTTATTTACTAGGTTGAGGATCAAACTCTTTGAATTGGACAAGATGCACATTTTTCGATATTGACTGAGGAGCAATGTTGATTGAAATCACATCCAAAGGTTGTGTTTTTTAAGGTAGATAAAGTACTTATTGGAGATTGACTCGTATAACCAACAAATAAAAAAGAAAAGAAAAGATCAAATACACAAATTTTACATGGAAAACCTCCTCTCAAATAAAGAGGATAAAAAATCACGGGAAAAAGAAGACTTCACTAATGAGCAAATAATCGAAGAGTACAAAATGGATATAACCAAAAACAAACCTTAATTCCCGAAAACAAAGCACTCTGGCTAAAACACGAAAATCCTTTAAAGCTCTCTCAAAACTCTCTTGATCTTCTACCTAAATTTAATGTGATGAACTTATGAAGAATGATAAATTCTAGGGTTACTAAGGCCCTTTTTATAGGCTGAAATTCATAAGCTAATATGACTAAAATATCCTTAGACTAATTAGAGTTCGACTAGAAAAAGATAGTATAGTTTAACTAAGAGAAGAAACTCGATGTTTGTGGGAAACACGTCGTCACATCGCAATGCCCTCATTCACGTCATCACGACATCATCCGTCGTCGCAACATTGAGAAGCTTCTCTTCATGACGTCGTTGGATGACTTAGGTGTTGCGATAATGAAGTCCTTGTGTAGCGATACGGGCTACAATAAGGGCCTAAAAGTGTTAAAAAATTGCGAGGCACGCTCTACAATACCTCATATTTCAATGTGCTTACTATTGCTTTTAGCCATGGTGGAAAGGTGGAGACTCAAGACTCTTTCCTTTTACTTTTCCTATTATGGAGTAACAACCACCTTAGAAGATGTAACCCTAATCAAGGGCATTTCAATTGAAGGAGTTGTTGTAACTAGTATGACTAAATTTTATGTTAATCTAGAAATGACGAGGTTAATCGAACAAAATCTAGTCAATAAAGATGATATCAATAGTGACCTAGTCAAGTTCACTTGGATGAACACATTGGTTGAGCATCTACAGAAAAACCATAAAGTTTGATTGGTTGATGGGAACATAAGAGCATATCATTTAGATGACTAATATTACAGCAAGCTTAAAGACCATAGGGATGATGGTGGATGACTTTTTTTAGTGTAGTTCATTTTGAGTAATAGCCTTGCAATGCTCCTTCCCCTTTTGATTTGGATTCTCAGTGTCACTAGGTAAAGCACCTGGTGGTCTTGTGCTCATATTGGAAGTCAACTGTCCTAATTGTGCTTCCAAGGCACGAATGGAAGAAGAATTTCCTTGTATGATAGCTTCCGTTCTTGTAATATGCTCACGCATCAAGGCTTCAAGAGCAGCTAATGGATCTGATCTTGGTTCAGAATACTATTGTTGCTGTTGTTAATGTTGTCATTGTATGTTTATATTTGGTATTACAGTCTGCTGTGGCTGCATACGAGCATGTGACTGCATCTGATCATGATGTGTCTGCACTTGAGGATTATGGTTGTAATTCTGCTGTTGCTGATTATAACTTCCTTGTTTAAAATTTTCTTGATTCTAGGAAGTTCCATATCAGAATGTGGATGCATTTTGATTTCCCCAAGGTTTTTGAGTCTTAATGGAACTATTGTAAGAGTTACCATATGAGTTTCCTCGGATGTTATTGACATAAAACACATTCTCTACATGCTGTGGACAGTCCTCGTAGCTATGGTTGTCACCGTAAATTTCATAACAAAATGTTAGGACATCCATTTGCTGGGCTACTTGAATAAGAGCAACATCAGTCATCTCCTTCATATTCTTAATCATGTTAGCCAATGAAGATACCTATGCACTTAAAAGCTAATATGGCATCTAACTCAATAACTCCAAGATTTGTTTTCACTTGAGCAGCTCGAGAAATCGAGTATCGATAATCATTTTGCACGATTCTCTCCAAAATTCACACAGCTTCATCATATGTGCAATCCAACAAAGGACCGTTTGCAGATGCATCGACAAGATTTCTTGTCTGCGCATTTAATCCATTGTAGAAAATTTTGATCTGTGTCTCCTATTGGATTCCATGCATGGGGCAACGTTGAAGTAAAGTTTTGTAACGCTCCCAAGTAGTATACTGGTTCTCATCATCCAGTTGATGGTAAGCAGTAATATCATTCCGCAATCGAGCATTTATTGTGGGTGGATTAAATCGCAAAATAAATTGTGTTGCAAGCGCATTCCACGACGTAATAGATCCAGCAGGTAATCTAAGAAACCAGGTACGAGCCTTTCCTTGCAAAGAATAAGGAAACAACTGCATCTTCAAGGCATCATCAGGAACACCATGCTGACTAAAAGAAGTACATATTAGCAGAAAAGATTTAAGATGCTCCCTCGTATCTTCATTAGGCAAACCAGCATATTGTCCATTCGAGTTTAACATCAGAAACATCACCGGTTTTAACTCAAAATTTCCAGCTTGGATCACTGGTCTAACAACCCCTGGTTGCAAGTCATCTAACACAGGAATAACAAAGTCTCTAATTGTTCTGTCTTGTATTTCTTCTTCTTGTGGCAACAATGGATTATTCACATTTTGTGGCTGTATTAGAGGGATAGGATTTTATGGTGGCAACTATGTATACCGTTATTTCTAAGTAAAGTCATATTTCTTTGCTCTTGTCTCCTCCTTCAAATAGTTTTTTCGATTTCTGGATCTAAGCCAATAATATTGTTAGAATTTCTCTTAGTGGTCATACAATACCTAAAAAAATTGAAAAGAATTTACAAAAATAAAGCAGATTAGTAATAAATAAAAGTCAGGAAATAAAGAATAATTGCAACTACAAAAATAAACATTAAACAAACGTCATCCTCGGCAACGGCGTCAAAACTTGATCGCACTATGAACGTCACAGCAAATGTGCAAGCGAACACTTGTCGATGCAAGTATAGGTGTAAACTATCAAATATCGATCCCACAGAGATGACTGTCTATGTTTAAATTTGTCGAAGAAAAAAAAGTTAAAATAAGAAAAATTATCAGGAATAATGTTGACGCAATTAAGTCAAAGACTGCACAAATATAAGAGTTAAAACTGTCAGAGCAAATTTTGTAAAACTATAATAAAAAATGATAGCAATTTAATAGAAAATGAAATGAATGTTGAAGATATTTTATCAATGCAAATTAAGAAAATTAAAGAAGTAAAACAATGATAAAGAGATGGGGTATCTCTGACTTGATAAGTTGGCAAACACTAACTGTGACTACAAGATATTTGGTAGATAAATTGTAACTACAATCAAGATTAATGAGATCTCACTACTTTCGACTTCCCTGCTTATCAAAGACTCAAAACACTCACATTAGCCACACCTTCTAATGCTGGCAATGCTTTGCATTTTAGAACAAGTGGCCAAAATTCCTTCGTTCCTCAAGCAACTTTTGTTGTCTTGCTTGTTAATTTAACTTGTCACTGCACCTTTCAGTGACTGTGACTGCAATCGCACTTCTGTGGTCAAAACAATTAAATCCAAAGACGAACAATTAAGAAGATTTGAGCAGAAATCAAAATAGATCTAATATTAAGAGGTACTTCCATACATAATTAAAGTCATCAGAATTTATCAACATTTAAGAGGAATTAAAGAATAAGTTCAAGCATTCTATTCCTAGTCTACTAGAACTCTTCCGTAAATGCTCCTCTTGCGTCGCACTTAGAACACTGTTCGTCAGGAGTAGATGCTGCCTTCTCGTCTCATCAATTCACCCTTCCATGGCAACTTGCTTAAGAAAAATCAAAAATAGAATTAATTTGTCACGGGCTTGATGATCTACCCTTTCTCTTCTCTCTCTCCTTAGTATTTATCTTCACTGCCCAGTACAGGTGTCCTTCTACTCTCAAATCTAACTTCATTGCAACTATACAAGTTAGTTAATCCAGTTGTACAATCACGCAGATTTGGTTTATACAGTAAGCAGTTGCAAGTTGTTGCGACATTTCTGGACTCAAATTTATACTTTAATTTGCTTCGACAACTTTGACATCCTTATGCACTGGAACTTCTGAAAATGTTCACACAAAAAAATTCCTGATGTAATTTAGAAGTACTTATGTTATGACATGTTTCGGCGCAATTCTGGATCAAACTTATAGTGATAGCTTTGAACACTTTCCTGCTTTGATCTTTTAAGATAGATCCTTGCACTGACATCTCAAGACGCAAAACTGACGCTAAATGTAACGACATTAATAGCATAAGTGAGATAAAATAGAAGAAAATTAAACCAAACATCACTGACTTAGAAAATGCAATTACTAAATATAAAATGCTAAAAATGCATGCTAAACATAATATAAAGGGAACAAATTATACTCTAAATAAGAAGAATTTAATGGTCTTTTTTAATGCTATCAATGCTCTAACCTTCCCTACAAATAATCATATTCTCGAACTCAAATTTTGGTAATGAGACAAATTCTTAGTTTTTAAGATTTTTTTTTTCTTAGGATTAGTTCTAAAATTTAGGCAATAGGTGGCTAATCGACTTATCTCAAAATTGTTAAATACGACTTTACTTATTAGGTTTTTGTGTCTAGCTTGCTAGGTCCCGAGTCTAGCACGTTATGACATGTGGTATCGATACATCATCAACAGAATGCAAAAATGAACAGTATCAAGGTTCATGTATCGATAACTTTACTTTGTTTTGTCTAGTTTTTTTTTACTCCGAATAAGACTATACAACCCCCTCATTTATATATGCTTTGTAAGAAAGGTTGAGAAACTATCCAAAATGCCTTAAATAACCTGAAAATGTCATTATTATGTGTTAAATATAAACATTAAGGATAGTGAAATTTGTGCTAAAATGTGGCATCTTTTGCTTGGGTTATTGATTAAACTCGAGTAAGGGGTGTTACATTTGTTTTAATATCAGAGCATAGATTTAGTCTATTCTAGACTTATAAACGAGTTTAGCATTTCATGTTACATAAGAATTTATATGAAGAGATGCAATTTTGATCTTGATAATAATTAAACTTGTAATTAAAGGTTGGAGATGTCAATCAATTCAAGACAAATAGTTGACGAGGAAGTAGAAAGTCATGCCTGAAATTTGAATACAGAAAGGTTAAATTAATTTATCGTAGTGTTATTTTACATCAAATCCAATAATCAACTTCAACTCCGCAACAAATAATTCTTTGTATTTGTAAGTACCACAATATTTTAAAGATCTTATAATTATTTTTTATGAAATATTAGATTTTAATTTGTATTATATTAAGATCTTCAAGTGTTTTTTTTTTTTTTTTTTACATCTTCTCCTTTGGATAGTTGTACTTATGGAGTTTTAAGATGGTTTTTATACTATATTATTAGACAATTTAATATTATTTATTAACATATGTTTATAATAAAATTATTTTTCAAAATACATTTTTTAGAGAATAATTTGACATTTATGAGTGTTGAGTTTGTCGTGGTGTACAATCATCAAG
Organism: Kokia cookei; assembly: GCA_039519145.1. Classification (NCBI taxonomy): domain Eukaryota; kingdom Viridiplantae; phylum Streptophyta; class Magnoliopsida; order Malvales; family Malvaceae; genus Kokia; species Kokia cookei. The sequence goes on from CM076909.1 coordinate 17,026,556, forward strand.
ATAATATGTGTCACGCATGTTAGGTAGTAGTACACACAAGTATATTTAGAGGATCTCAACACCCATGGATTTCAAGTTTTATTTGGGGAGCTTTGACCGGGATATTTATTTTCTCTAAATTCCAACCATTTCCAAATAATATAGTGGAAGCCGACTCCCATGCTTGTTATGTTCTATAAATAACCACCCTTCCCTTTCCTTCCCTTCCCTTCCCTTCCCTTCCCTTCCCTTTCTTCCAACCAAAAACTTTATAATCTTTACATTTCTCAAACTCACTAATTACACCCAAAAAAATTGCTTTTATTTACATATTTATCATAAAAAAAAGGGTTGACCACATTACCAACTATGCTCTCAATATTGTGTGAAAGCTCCATCTCAATTTTTTTTTATTTTAAATTATTGTGCTAAGATTTTCTTTAAATTTCAATATTATGCTTATATTATACGTTTAATAGTCGATAGATTGAACTATTTGGGTCTGTTACACTTTAAATTTCTCGAAGCCTGATCCCCATGTCGAGGAACCCTTGAAGGATGTTGGTTTGTTAGTGGCATCTAGGGCGGAAAGGTTCTGCATCATATTGAACTCGGTTGCCACCTTGGTGAAAAAATGAAGGCTAGAAACATTTACCTTCTAGTTGCCATGTGGGGAAGCCACCATTATACGTGAAGATTTCTCTTTAATAACTGGTCTATAAACCGACGAGGAGGCAGTGAATGAGCCTAATGACAACGATGTCGAGGATGTATGTTGTCGATTCTTAGATTTCGTGTCAACAAAAAAGGATTGCATGGGGCTAATTCGGGCAGCCAATACCAAGAGCAAACATATACATGGGAAATTTGCTAATAAAACAGCCCTCATACGTGCATTATGGCAAGTTTATCGTGAGATTATTTGAAAGTGGATTCCAATTTGATCTGCAATTCTATAATTTCATTGGTCGAACTAGATCCTTCTAATAAAACAGCCCTCATACGTAAAAAAGAAAAACTAATTTACATCCAAATAAGAGTTTTTGCTTCATCCCCTAGACACATCATGCAGAAACTAATGAAGGGTAGAAGTATGTTGCTGCTAAAGGAATATTTAGGTGATTGTACTATCAGGAAGTGGGTTCATGGCAGTGTGTGATTGGCTAGAATGTCAAACATTGTAGATGCATGTCCCTTTCTGAAACATAGATGACGAACTATGTCTAGAATTTGGCCTTTTTCCTCTCCAGAAAAAGGGACATTGAAACTCAGCATGTCTTATCAACTGATCAGACGAAGAAATTTAATGATATAGGTGCAAGAGAAGTGGCTATACTTGTATGAAAAAAATGAAACATTGTCACATGTTGAGAGTGTTGCTAAATGCGACCATATCTCCTTCTCCTGAGGTATAATAAAGTTTTCCATGATCATGCGTGTATTATGCCTATGAAGCTTCAGCACAAGTGCTCCGATGTTAAAAGTTAAGAAAAGACAAGTTCAACTTCTATGGTTTTGTCCTAGTATAACTAAATTGTTAGTTTATGATTTATCTTGTCTGAGACTACTTGAGGATTGTTCACTTGAGGTCATTATGATTGGTGCAAAGGTGTTAAGATATATATTACAGTATAAGGGCGAAGGATTTGTGTACAGGATGGGCCACTCGCCTCCTAAAGTTGGATGCTTATTCAAAACAAAGTGATGGTGGCAAGTTGAGTGGTGTCTTCGTTTGGTATCTTCAATATCATGCTTTCATGTCAGAAGGTTTGGATTATAACTGAATTTCTCGAAAAAGAAGAAGATGCGGAAACTGGTGAAGGAGCTGTACAACTACAAAGAGGAAATGCCCAAAATCTCTTCCACTAGTTTCCGTTCAAAAGAAGAATAAGATGTCTGGCCTACAGATCATTAGGCAGCCAGCAAGAGGATGAGATAATTATGAAATTTTGAAGCAAAACTTAGCCGAGTTGAAATTGAGACTTTGCAATCTAATGTACCAATGGTTCATATAAATATTTTATATGTATATGCATTATCTCAGCGACTCTAGCAAAATGGCAACCCTAGTTTGTTTCAAAGATATCGACAGGAGATTAGCAGGCCGTAGGAAATCTGTAAACTGTAGTGAGATTAGTTGTTTCTTAGATGTTTTGTTTTTTCCCCAATTCATTGGATGATTACGTCACATTGGTGGAGGATTGATGCTACCATACCGCTTTCTCTCTCTTGCATGAGGTTTCATTACTTGGTGAAACTGTGATCAGACCCGAGGTTGTCAAATAGGACCATCAGACAGACCAGACAGACAGGTAACACTCTGAGGCAAGTGTTCCTGCTTGCCACTTTTTATTTTTTTAATTAATTTTCATGCATTTAGTTTATGGTTTAATGAATGCTTAGAAAGTAACTTGATTCCTCAACCACTTTGGAATCCTAAATCAAGATTAGTATGGCCTAAAAGCTAGTACTCATATCCTTAAGCAAATAGTAAACAATATGTAGAACAGTGGTGCATTAGCTGTCACATTCATTGCTGATCACTTGCCAGTCCAATTCCACACTCCTCTTCCGCCGTCCCACCTCTCTATGTAAGAGTTACTAACATTAACATGTGCCCAGATCCTGTTTCTCTTTTTTCAAGCATTAATTTATAGGCATCAATGGAAATTACACGAGTAAAACAAAACATGAAAGGGTCTAGGATAGATCTATGAATTGCTCAACATCAGAAACAAGTTCTTGAGCTGAAAATATTTTTTAAAAACAAACAAACAGCCAGATACCCATCTCCTTGGAGATAAATGGAACACTTGTGACTACACCTCAAATGAAGAAAAAAACAAGAACAAAAAATTTAAAACAAACCCCCCATTAGAACAAGTTTTAAGACCAAACCTCAGGTCATTCCCAACCTTCCCCTTTTTTGTTTCTTTTTTAAAAAATGCTCCTTATCTCTACAAGTTATACCTTCCAAAAAGTGCAACTATACTCCAAAATCCACATCTCAGAGACTTGACCCTCCTTCACTCAAAAGGTCCTGCAACAGATAACATTGATGAAATTAGATTAAACAAACAAACAAACCCTCATATAGCTAGTTTAAAAGAAAAGAGTTGTTTTATTTCTCTTTCTCTCACCTGTGAAGTCTTGTTAACATGGGTGTCCTCCTGAACAAAACCAGATCTTTTAGTACTGTTACCCAATCGCTCCATGGACCCTTCACTCTTGTTAGCTTTTTTGGAGCCAATGTGGGTTCTCTTGAGACTTAGAAATCCCTTCCACCTTGTAGAACCCTTTGAAGGGCTAAGTGTCACATTATCGTTATCATCATCCTCAACAAGAAGCTCTTCTCTCAAAGTCCTTTGCTTATGATTGCTACAAGTATCTTTAAATGGCAAGAGCTTACCCTTATGGAAAAGCTCATCAGCACTCATCATGGAGTAGTTTGAGACTGAGAATTCAAAGTCTGAGGAGACTGGAGCCTCCCTTGAGCCCCTCTCTTGTCTCGTAATCTGCTGAGTCTGCACAAAGTCATTTGAGAAAGAGATTCTTGGGCTCATTGGGGCGCAGTAGTGGTGATGACTTTTGTGCTCGGAGTTATTATACATTTCCAAGCATGCCATATGCCTTTAAAACTTGGAAAAAAGGAAGGAAAAGAAACCCAAGTAACCCTAATAAATTCTATGGGGACACTCTTACACTGTTACAACTTACTAAGTAGATGCTTGTATTTATATCTGAGGAAGTACGGGGGGAGGGGAGCTTGATGAGTTGATGTTATGTATTTATCTTTTGAATTCATGCATGTCATGTCCATGATGTGATGCTTTTTTGTCATGACATGTTAATTAGCATTCAATGATGACCAATTTGGAAGACAGAAACAGAATCCTTCAAGTATTATTTATTTATATGCTATTTTTTTGTTTTCGTCCGGACACAGGAGAAGCTACTAAGAAGCTTTATTCTCCTCCAAAGTCCTACAAGAATCGATACAAATAATAAACAGGTAAACACTCCTCTTTTCTTGAACCAATCTCATTTTTCTTAAAGACTTGGAAAAATGAAGATTCCAATAAACAGTCCTGGTCATTCCACCCCTGTGAAGTCTTTCCCGGTGTAAACTTAGTGGCATAGTTAAAATATTAAATACGATACAATTTTATATCTATAAAATAAATGAAAAAAAGGTTATTGTTAGAACTTGACAAATAAGATTTAATATAAAATTTTATGAATCAAGATACTTCAACGTAAAATTATCAAGAATAAAATTAAATAAATTAATTAATTTTTTGGGATGTTCAGATTTTATGGGTGTGATCAGTCAAATTAAATTTGAGAACGTGGCTCTCTTTTTCAAAGATAGATATTAGAAAAATTAAATATATGTAAATTCTATAGTTTTATGATAGTAAAAATGTAATTTCACTATTTTAATAGTCTACATCTTTATGGTTTTTAAAGGATTAAATCAAATTTTTATCTTTTTGAGGGGCAATTTGTAATTTTATCATTATTAATTTAAAATTTTATAAATTATAAAGAGCTTAAACGGAAAATTTTCATTTTTGAGGGGGGTCAGGCCTCTGCCAACCTCCTGACTCCGTCACTAACCTTAATATATAACTTTTGCACATTAACTTTAATCTCTCATCAACCATCATCAATTTGAAATTAATTATTAGAGTATTTACATATATTTGACCTATACTTTATTTAACAACTAAAGTTCAATAAATTTTGACAAAATTAGATTACTTTTAATTTGAGTTAATATTTTATGATAATAAATAATAACATGTAATTATACATGTGATGTTCATATTTTTCCAACAGTTATCCCTAAAAAAGTTGTTTTCATCTTCTTCTTTTCTTTTGATAAGGTTTTTTGTTTTGTCTATTTATTAATTTAGTCCTATAGTTTTATAATTTTTCTTAATTTTAAAATAATTTAATAATATTCTCTAGTTTACTCCCTATATGTTTTCAATTACTTATGAAAAAAATTGTTTTATTTTCATTTTTTAATAAAATTTTACTTTTAGCAAATTAACATAAACATTTTACTCCCTATAATCTTAGGGCTCAATATATAAATTCAATTAATTAATTGAAAAATCTTATTATCATATTTAAATGTTTAACTAATAAATATTTTTTAAAAATTATATTTTTTAATTTTAATTAAACATTAAAAATTTAACTAATATATGTTAAAAATTATATTTATTTTCATATATCACATGTAAATTAAATTAAAATTTAAGCAATGCATTAAAAGCTACATTTTGTAATTTTAAACAACTTAATTAATTAGTTTTTAATACATAATGTTAAACAATCCTAGTTAGAATAAATAATAAATGTTAATATTATTTTAATTTATTCTATCAAAATCTAATATTTACATAACATTATTCAAAATTATATATTTATAATTATACAAAAGGAAGTTAAGTATTATTATAAAACATTTTAGAATCCATAAATGAACAACATTAGTATTTCTTAATGTACATTTAATTTTTTTTACTATAAAATTTTATTAATTTTAAATTAACATTTTACTTTTATAAAATATTTTTAAATCATGAACTTTTGTTTTTGCTTTAATTTTTTTAAGTAATATATCATCATTGTTTGGCTTTGAATGCATCACAAATAGTAATTAATTCAACTAAAAATTAAACGTTTATATTATTTTATTTTTAAAACATTGCAAATTTTGTAATAAATTTTAATTGATACATGAAATCAAACTCATGCATAGTATGGGATAAGAAACTAGTATATATATATATATATATTACAACATAAAGAACAAAAAAAAAAAAAAAAATCATAAGCAAGAGGATGACTATGTCAACACCTGATCTTGCTCACTTGACTGTCTCTTCATTGATTTCTCCGGGCCAATAAACAACAAAAAACCACCTGCAGCCTCCTACAATTCAATCAGCACTATCTTGGAACACATTACTCAAAGAAGTAAGCACTTCAACTTAACAGTTAAACATCCTTGCTGTTGTGCTACAATCACTCTCAATGATCAACGTCTTCAAGTCTACTTCATTTTTCTACTATTCTTTTTAGGTCTTCTAAGCATGTCTTTGTGTTAGAATATTATTTTGCGATATTATCTTTTAGTAATTTAATTCTTAATGAGATATTTTAGAAAATTATTATGAGATATTATCTTTTAGTAATTTGATTCCTAATGGTATACCCTTGAGGTCTATCAATAAAATTCGAGAGATTACTCTATTCTTGTCATGGCATCTGAACAAGGTTTTTGAAATTGTTTTTTTCCTTTCATCATTCTAAATGGTTGGCGGCGAGTCTTCTCCTCCTCCACCACCACTAAAAGGGTGACACTTCTTTGTTTTACCGCTGAGCAATTGAAGTCTCTTTTGGCGGTGTTCGATAATAAATAATCAATTCTACTCGGTTGAATGGTAAGTCCAAGAATAATTGGATTATTGATATGAGGTGTTCAAATCATGTTACGGCTGATCTTATGTGTTTGACGAATGCGAGAGATATTGTAGCATGTGTAGGATTCCCTGATGGCCAAATTGTGGTGGCTACCAAAGAATGAATGGTTAAATTGATGGACAAATTTCACTTAAAACACGTTCTTTACGCTCCTAAATTAAAATGCAATTTAATTTTGATTTCCTAGTTGAATGATGATATGAATTGTTTTGTCCAATTTTCTACTAACATATGTGCTATTTAAGACCTTCATTTGAGGGAGCTGATTAGAGTGGGTGAGAGACAAGATGTACCTACTACTTCTGGTAGGTTTCGATGATTAAAGCAGTTTCGATTGAAGCTTCATCTTCTTTGGAACTTTAGCATAGAAGATTGGGTCACCCTTCTGAGAAAGTTGTAAAGTTACTTCCTTATGTTAGTAACTCTAGAGATCATTTGAATAAAACATGTGAATTTTATTATCGTACTAAGTAGACAAGAAATAGCTTTCCAATTAGTGAACAAAAAGTCATTTGTATTTTTGAGTTAGTTCATTGTGATTTATGAGGGGTTTTATGACACTCCTTCATCTTGTGGATCTCATTATTTTTTGACATTGGTTGATGATTTCTTTCGGGTTGTTTGTGTATATCTATTGGCTAATAAAAAGAGATTTTCAAAGTTTTATTGTCATTCATTGCTATGATTGATCGTCAATTTTCTCAACAAGTAAAATGTATTAAAAGTAATAATAGGACGAAATTTAATTGTCTCCAGGATTATTTCCTTGCAAATGACATTATTTTTCAAACATCTTATGTTAGTACTCCTCAACAAAATGAGAGAGTGAAGAGGAAACATCAACATATTTTAAATGTAGCTCATGTTCTACATTTCCAGGGAAATCTACCTATATCTTTTCAAGGAGAGTGTGTGTTGACTGCTTCCCATCTAATTAATCAAACTCTTTCACCTCTTCTTCACAATAAAACACCCTATGAAATATTGTTTAGTAGCCATCCTTTGTTTGATGATCTTCGTGTGTTTGTTTGCTTATGTTTTGCTCATAATCAACGTTCTAAGGGTGATAAGTTTGCTAGTCGAAAGTGTGTTTTTGTTAGGCACCCTTTTGACAAAAAAAGTTGGCATTTATATGATTTGGATTCTAAAAAGTTTTTTGTGTCTCACGATATGAAATTTTTTGAGGTTACTTTTCCGTATTTGGATGAGAATATTGTAACCATTGAGCCTGACAACGTTGCTCTACAATATGAGAGTGTAGACGCAATTTTTTAAACATATTTTGGTGAATCAGAGGTGATACAACCCATAACAGTTTCTCCGCTTGCTACTTCACAGCCTGTGAGTTCGCTACCTACGAGTTCTCCGACACATGTGGTATCTTCTTCTTCCTCCAATGACAAGGTGGTGCAAGTTTGGGTAATGATGTGCTTAAATTGAGACGAGGGCATAGGGAGGAATTTCCCTTTGTAAAGCTTAGGGATTTTGTCAGTCATACCGTCATAAAGAAAAGTCCATCTCTCACATCACCTATTTCAGAGCCTTTTTCAAGTACTCCATTTCCTATAGCGCATTATGTTATTTGTGATAAATTTATTGTGAAACATCAAAAGTTTCTTGCAGTTATTATTGCAGGGGTCGAGCCACAGTCTTTTAAAGAGGCTATGAAGGATGCATGATGGCGTGATGCTATGCAAAAGGAGATTTTTGCTCTAGAGAATAATGATACTTGGTCTAAGGAAACACTTCCTCTTAGAAAGAAAGAACTAGGTAGTAAGTGGGTGTGCAAGATTAAATATAACTCTGATGGAAGTATTGAGAGACTTAAAACTCGTCTTGTTGTTTTTGGTAATCATCAAGTAGAAGTTATTGACTATAATGAAACTTTCACACCTATGGCGAAAATATTTGATTGTTGGAGCTTTCTTAGCTATTGCAGCTTCGAAAAATTGGGAGTTACATCAGATGGATGTTCATAATGCCTTCCTACATGGTGATCTTGATGAAAAGGTTTGCATGAAGCTTCCTACAAGTTTTGCTCTTAATAAGCCTAGAATGGTTAGTCATTTACGCAAGTCTTTGTATGAGTTGAAACAGACTCCTCGGTGTTGGTTTGGGATGCTTGGTACTGCACTAAAAGGGTATGGATTTCTTCAATCATTTTCTGATTATTCTCTCTTTACTTGCACTAAGGGATCTGTACTCATTAATGTGTTGGTTTATGTTGATGATTTGCTTATTTTTGGGAAAGATCTCGTTGCTTTGAAAACTTTTATGGGGTATATTAATTCTTCTTCCATATGAAAGATCTTGATGTTATGAATTATTTTTTGGGGATAGAGGTAGCTCTTAGCTCTTTGGGGTTATTTTTTGTTAAAGGAAATATGCACTTGATATTATTTTGGAGGTGGGTATTTTGGGAGCAAAGTCTGCAAGACTGCCAATAGAGCAAAATTATAAATTAATGCATGTTAAAGGGACAATTTTGTCTGATCTTGAGTCGTATAGGCGGTTAATGGGTCGTTTGATTTATTTAGCAATGACTAGACCTGATTTGGCATACGCGGTTCATGTTTTATCCTAATTTATGCAAGAGCCCAGGCAAGAGCATTGGGACGCGGCTTTGCGTGTTGTTTGGTACTTGAAAGGCTCTCCTAGCTAAAGGAATCTTTTGAGTTCTAATAGTGATTTGTCCTTAAAAGGGTGATGTGATTTGGATTGGGTTGCTTGTCTATTAACTCGGCGTTCTCTTACTGGCTGGATTGTCTTTCCAGGACAATCTCCTATTTCCTGGAAAATTAAGAAACAACATATTGTTCCCCCGTTATTCTACTAAGGTTGAGTATAGGTCTATGGATTTTGTCACTTGTGAGCTCAAGTGGTTGAAGGCCTAATTATTGAGATTAGGTTTTCATCATCCTAAAGCAATTCTTTTATTTTGTGATAGTCAATTTGAGTAGCATATTGCATAAAATCCTGTATTCACGAGCGTACTAAACATATTGAAGTGGATTGTCACTTTGTTAGGGATGCAATCTAAGATGGATTGATTGCACTTTCTTATGTTCCGACCTCCGTTCAGTTGACTAACATTTTTACAAAGACACTTGGTAAACCGCAATTTGAATATCTTCTCAACAAGTTGGGCATTTATGATCTGCATGCTCCAACTTGAGAGGGTGTTAGGATATTATTATGCGATATTATCTTTTAGCAATTTAATTCCTAATGTGATATTATAGATTATTATGAAATATTATCTCTTAGCAATTTGATTTCTAATGGGATATTGTAAGATATTATTATGAGATATTATCTTTAGTAATTTGATTTCTATGTAACTACTACTGTGTATATATATATATATATATATATATATACCATTGAGGTATATCACTAAAATTTAAGAGATTACCCTATTCTTGTCACTTTGACATGAATGGGTAAAGTGGAATCATCCTTATTAGGCCAGAACATTTTGCCCCTCACAAGTTGTCGAACTTGGCTATAGTTTGCAACATATTTCCTCCCTACTATACCATGGTGAAACATATGATTTAGTTGCTTTTTTATCATTATACATTGCATGTAACACCCTTTATCCGACCCGATCACCGCGTCTGAGCTATGAGATGCTACATCTGTTGTCGGAGCAACTAAGATCAATTTTACACAAGTTTAATCATCAAACATTTAATTATGATATTACACGTGTATAACATGATATGTAATCATTTCCGGGTCATAAACAATCTTACAAAAGCTCATTTACTATCCTGGGGTCGAATTAGAGCCCATCTGCAAGGTTTTCAAAACTTCTTAGGTTGGAATCGTGACTTTCATGGCTCAGTGTCGCGACCTTGAAGACAGTAGACTAGCTTCCTGATAATTTAATCAAATTGTAAAGTTTTTTTAAAAAAATAACACTATATTAAAAATCAATATAAAATTAAACACAAGCGCTGAAACTTAACTCCCACGATATTAAATGCGCTGAAATGTTTTTATCTTTTTTATTTAAGTATTAAAAAGAAATTATAAATATTAAAAATTAATGTATTAAATGTAGCACTCATCCTCTGAAAGGAAAAAAAAAAAAATGTGACACTGAGCATGTGTACATAAAACATCATAAAGTTTCCACTCCTATTATGTCATACACTTATTAATTTCAATTACCAATATAGTGAGACTGCAAAGATCAAGTTGTGTGAACATGGCTAAAAGCAAATTGGGATTGGGTAGCATTCAATGGACCTGTCTGCAAATCTTGAATCTTATTTTCACAAGAATAGCGTCTCAATACACCTAACCAAAAAGCTTTTTTCTTACTTTCTTTTTTACTTTCTATTTTTAAACTTGTTACTATTATTTGGCAATAATACAAAAATAAAATGGGTGAAGATCGAAGAGAAATGGGATTCAGAGATGTGGAAGCTGTTTCTATTGCTGCCACTGAATGCAACTCAACAGCTGTGTTGTTTAAGGGATAGGGTTTGGGGCTTTTTTACAAACTTAAAATAATAATAATAATATTTTGACAATGCAAGACAAATAATAATATTTTATTATTTAAAAGAATAAAAAAAAAAAAAAAAAAAGAGTTTCAGTCTTTACAATTTGTTTCGTTCTCCCTTGACCCCGCCTTGACTTGTAAGAAAAATTATCAGTGAATGAGCTGGCGATACCGACGGATCAAAAGGACCACGTGATCTGGGGTTCTTTTTTTCCTTTAAAATTATTTTAAAAAACCACTCTTTTTTCAGATTTTGTACTTGTGTAATTAGTAGGAACAATGAGTAGGATCGAATTCATAAGCATCCATAGAAATTTTATTTCTTTATTTAAAGAAAACTAAAGATTAAAACCAGAAATTTAGAAGAGCAATAATCAAAGTTTTGGAAAAAAATAATGAGATTAAACTCTTAATCAAAATAAATTTTTCGTTTGATTCAAAAGTATGAGCATTGATGCAAAGAAAAATCTCAGTGTTCTTTAATAAGTTGATTATAATTACCAACAATCATTAAGTAATTTAATCTCTTCTTACTTTCTCGATAATCAAGATAATTGTCATTAATTATTTTCCTTATTGACGAGCAATCTTAAATCAATCGTTTTGGAATTTAACTTATTCATAGTTTTAGAACCTAACAAGTGGCTCAAAGGGAAAAGAGGATGTTGTTCATCCTAGAGGTCTCGGGTTCGAGCGCTTGTAAAGTATGTGTGCATTGTCAAAAGGTTAAGAAAGTATGAACAGATACTATCATATAATCATACCAGTATATTCAAAAAAAAAAAACTCATTCATAGCCTTAAGAACGAAAGAGACTCATTCGAATAAACAAACACACAATTAGAGTTTACTTTTAAGTTAGATATTAGTCACATATTTAACAAATTTAAACAATTGTAATTAAATTAAAAGACGTGCAAATACCCAAAAAAATAGCATTTAGATATCACAAACTTGTGGAATCAAGCTTCGAATGTTACTTCAACTAGAAAAGAAGAGTTTAGCAATCCATAAGAAAATAAAACACAAATTGAATTAAAATTGAAAGCAAAGATAATTCATCTCTCTTGTAAGATCCTATTTATAGAGTTTATGGAGTTTTAATTGACTTCAAACTAGGGTTACAAACTTAATTTAGACTTAAATACTCAAAAAGACGAAAGTAATATTTCATCTCGGTTTAAAAACAGCAAACAAACACACAAGGCATGAATAGTAGTGTCGCGGCTTGGTGAAATGGTGCCGTGACACGAGGCTCGAGCGCTGGATGCTAGGCTGGGGTGCCAACTATTGCATTGGGCCAGCGTCGTGGTATTGGATTGTGAGGCTACGACTTGATGGGGTGCCAACTATTGCATTGGACCAGCTTCGTGGTATTGGATTGTGAGGCTACGACCTGATCATCTTTGTTTAGGCCTTCTTTGAAGATGCTCCTTCCATCCTTAGTGACTCGCGACACTGCTTTTCGAACTTGTAGGCACCTAATTTAAGTCACGAAAACACTCGAAATAATCACTTGTAATCAACTAACATAGAATCAAACTAAAAAAAAAAAACAAAACACGGATTAAAAATACTAAATGCATAAACGAAGCTAAAACGCGATATTTCATTCATGAGTTGAAATATATATATATATATATATATATATTGTATATTGTTAGATAATGTGGTCACGTGAAGAACTTTTTGTCTTCCTAACATTATGGTGTTTGTCTTGAACTACATGACAATAGCAAATCATGATTCATATATATATACACATCAGCTTTTATATATTTACAACCTTTTCCCAGCTGTGAATATGGAAAGTCACTTGAGAAGTAGATTTTAGAGTACCCAAAAGTACATTCGCATTTAATTATGAATTCATGAAAAAGAACCCACAGCTTAGTTCATACAATTGAAATCTAATTAAATATTCAAATCCCAATATCTACCAATAAAAAAAGAAAAAAAAACTGTCTCTTCAAAGAGTTGTTGCTATGAATTCCTCAGACATTGAAATTAATAAACAGTTGTTTGTTCTATTCACACAACAACACTGCATAGATGTTGAGAATCTAATTAAAGATTGACAAAATGGTTAGGTCTAGAATCTAGCAAAGGGCAAGCACACATTCATTTGGATTTTGGAGGTTCTTCTTTAGTTTTTTTAAATTAGGCGGGCAATGGTAGGACATGTGGGGGAGGAAAAGAAAGAAAGAAACAAACTAGACTGGTCTGGTCTGGTCTGGTTTTTCTCATGGTTGTGACTCACTTGACTCAGGAAAGCTCTTTCGTATTTTAGATTCAGTCAAATGGGGTTATGACACGCGTTGGTTTCTCACTAATTTATCAATGCGTTCAAATTGTCACTTTTATATTTGTTTCTAACCGGCAGTCCCTCTCCAACTCTTAAATAAGGAGATAATGCGTTTTAATACACTCGAATTCATATCATCTTGTACTGACAATAATGTCATTAATAATCAAACTAAAAGTCAATCAACAGAATGAAAAAAAATTTAAATTTATTTAAAATTATTAGGCGAAAAAAATTAATCTATCTAACGTGTCCACATGTGAAAAAGTTTAAATTAATATTGTATTAGTCTTAATAGATTATAAAAAAATCGATATCAATGATGTCAATAATTAAATTGTAACAGTTAACTATTTGGTGACTAAAATATGAAAACAATTGATTTTCATGGGCTGATATGACTCCAAAATATTGGTTCAATTGGATCAATTGACAAATGAAGAAGAACAACAAACCAAAAAAAAGAAAAAGAAAAATACCAAAAAATTACTTATGCAATTCGAATTCCTCTTACGTTTACTGGATTTTGTTAAGAGGAATAGAGGTGAGCGTTCGATCGGATTGAATCAAATCGAGTGGAAAATTTCAAGTTAATCAAGTTGAAGAGTTTTATTTTATCATCCTTGAAATTTTTTCGAATCGAGTCGAGTAAAATGAAATTCAAATCGAGTCGAGTGAAATGAAATTCAAATCGAGACAAATCGAATATGATTGTTTGAGTTAAATTAAAAATTAAACATGTCAAATTAAAATATTGATACCGTATTACTAGTAACTAATTTCATATTAAAGCAAATAAATTTGAAATCACATATACTTGAAAATTTTTTCAAAGCAAAATAAGAAAAAAAAAAACCTTTAGTATGATAAACTTGAATCATTAATTAACTTATTTAGATCTCAAATTTATTATTTTAGAAAATTTTAAAATTTTAACTTTATTATTATACTTTAGAATTTTTAAAATAAAATTATAATTTTTAAAAATATATATAAATTTTGGCATTTTTATAAATATTTTGAAATTTTTTGGTACTTTTTTTAGAGAGATCAATTTTTTCGTTTTCAAAATTGATAGAGATCAAATGAATATTTACACCAATCTATTTTTTGAATTATTCGAATTATTTAAATTATAAAATTTTAACTCTTAAAAATAAACTAGTTGATGCTTGTTACAAGTCCAACTCTTAAAAGTAACCTAAAATGCATTTTGGCCAATATAAATTTGTTCAAAATATATCAATACCATGACAAAACCTAGCATACAACATTCCCCTAAACATCTAAAGAATATGTCACATTTGACACCAAATCACAGCAATGAAACATGGTTCCAAACCAACCATTCCACCTATTTATAACATTACATAACACCTAGACCTGATCATGGGTCGGGCCATTCGATCAGACCTGATCATGGGTCGGGCCATTCGATCAGACCCGAATGTCCGTCTGAAAAATGAGAGGGTTTAGACAAAAATATAGGCCCAAAAAATAGGCTTGGACAAAAAACGAGGCCTATTTTCTAAATGGGCCGGGCTTTGGGTATGAGTTTTTTGGCTTGAGCTCGACTCGGCCCGACCCGAATAAATTAACCATTTTTAATAAAAAAATTATATTGTTGTTTTGGTGCTTTTTTTACTGTTTTGGTTGTTGTTTTTTGTTGTTTTTATTTTTTATTGTTTTGGTGTTTTTTTATTGTTTTGGTTGTTATTTCATGTTGTTTTCGCTGTTATTTTTGTTGCTATTTTTTTTGTTTTTAATGTTGTTTGCTGTTATTTTTTATGTTGTTTTGGTTGTTATTTTTGTTGTTTTGATGTTATTTTTATGCGATTTTACTATTGTTTCACTGTTTTTTTTAAATATTATTTGAATATTGTAGAACTTATGTTTTATTGTTAATTTTTTTACTAATTTATTTGCAACTATCTTAATATAAAAAAAATTAATTTATTTTAAATTTATTTATTTTTTTAATGTTTTTAAGTGTATTTGATATATTATATATTTTTTAAATTTGTTGTATGCAATAAAACAATCTAAAAAATTAATACGGGCAGGGCCAAGTCGGGCTCGGGTTTGACTATTATAATTCGGGTCGGGTTTGGACAAAGTTTTAAGCCCATTTTTTCAGATCAGGCTGGGTTCAGGACTAACACTTGGACCTAAAATTTTATTGAAGCCTGGTCCAAACCCGACATGACCCGACCCATGATCAACTCTAATAACACCTATCCAATTCATACCACAAGTTAACTCATATGTACATAACCTATCATATTTGTTCACCATATTTGCACATCCATAAACCAAATATGAACATAAGAAATTCAACACATCCATAATTTACCATGAGAGCTCAAAATTCAACAATAACACAGTATGCCACAAAACATATTTAACATTACAACCACTTGACAATCTTATGAACATGTCACATATAACCGGTTTAAAATGATCAAAAGTCAATCGAATTGAGAGATAGGTTGTGTGAGTTTCTCGTAGATCCTATCGGCACATTTTGGACATCCAAAATCTACAAGGAAAGTGGTAATAACAGAGTACGTATTATAAATACTTAGTAAGCTCATACAATGTAAACAGTTAACTTACCTCAATTAATAATTATATGTTAACTAATGTGCAAGCTAAGTTTACCTATAATACCAACACAATTCCATAATGTGAGATTATATGTTTTATCAAACATAAAAATACATAAAGTACAAAGCTTGACATTTCATAATGTTTAACTAACATTTAACCACATTTCTTCAATCTATGTATACTCAAAATTTTAGTATTCGTCTTTCATTCCACCTTATTTGAACATTAAGTTCATTTCGTAACTTATCAATTCTACATTCACATCATTTGTATTACCTGATGAAACATCGCAAAGGAACTCAATACACAGGTGCAAATCATGTCTAGTGCTCGTATAAGCTAATCATATACATTGGTGTTAAGTTACCCATTTGAGCTAAACCTTTTATCGACATATCAAATAGCTTGGCCAAAGTTATAAATATACATGTCAGGTTACCCATTAGAGCTAAACCTTTAAAAAGACATCAAGTTACCCGTTCGAGCTAAACCTATGTCACATGTATCTTCAAGTTCGCAACAAATATCGAATCTCGATAATCATCGATTAAACCACATCTGTTGCTTGTTCGAGCTGAACATATACTCGTGTCAGTTTACCTGTCTAGGCTAAACTTTTAAAACGACATCAAATTATTCGTCCGAGCTAAACCTGTGTCACATGTATCTTCGAGTTCACAACAAATGTTGCATCTCAGAAACATTGGAAATCAACCTATAACCATGTGTACAATACATTTACAAAGTTTCATCGAGGTAATTCCATCATGTAAGTTCATGTTATACCATTTCAATTTAATCTTTTCTCACACTTTTGTACTAATTTGTAAATAATCCAACGTCCACTAAAACATATATTATATACATAACATTCACAATATAGTATGCATGAGGAATCAAAACATAAATACACCATATGAACTTACCAGAGAAACAAAAAACGGATAAGATGTCTGGGACTATTCATCAATTTTCCTTTTTTCACGTATATCTTTCGATTGTTGTAAATCCCGATCTAAATCATAATTCAATACAATCATCAATTTCAAACATCATTTAAAAGCATAATAAACTTAGCTGATGGTTCAATTTCATCTATCGAATAATCTTTCAAGTTTTGCATTTTATTCATTTTAGTCCTTACAATCAAAAATGCCATAACTTCCAAATTTGAGCTTCGATTTCGAAACCGATCTCAATTTCATCCTTCTACAGCCCTCTATTATCAATAATTATAGAATTTAAACATCAATTTTGAAATATTTACACTTTAGTCCATGTGCTCCAAATTAACAAATTCTAAGAGATTACATGCAAGTCAAGTTAAACAAAATATATTATCTTTCTAGAAGATTAAGTAGTATAATATATTTTTGCATTGATTAGAATTAGACTTTTTCAACCTATAAATAGATGTGGTTGAAACTCCTCTTGCATCATTCAAATTCAACATTAGTGAATTTTCTTCTCCTCTACTCGTGGTCTTTCTCGAAAGAGTTTTTCACATAAAATTTGTGTGTTCTATTTTTTTTTCTTTCTTTTTTCTTTACAATCTTTCTACATTGCCGTTATCGATGTTCAGTTTTTTAACAGAAGAAAATAAAAACAAGTTGGACGATGAAGAGATTGTCCCCCTTGAGAACAAAGCTTCAATAAAAACAACCAATGGTGATGAAAAGTCAATGTCTTATGAAACCCTTTGAAGAATGATCTTCAACAAACTCCACAAATGGCTCTAACCAACTCCCTAACGACGAACCTTAGTAAACTGGAGGGTGACGAGTTCTCCCACAACTTCAAAACTAAAAAGAAAACCTATTTAAAAAATAAACAAAAGAGAAATTTCACGAAGAGAAACAACACAAAGAGTTAAAATTGATTAATCAAGATTCCTCTCTAAGAAGCCTTTATATAGGTTAGGTAACTACATTCAAATAAAACTCTAAAGTATAGTAGTTTTAACCCTAAACTTACTTGTTTGACTAAGAAACATAAAACTCCTAAACAATTTTAAATACTAAAAAATATCTTAAATTCGGAACAAATAAATAATAAAATAATAAAACCTAATATATACAATATTAAGCTCATACACAGTAAAAATTAAGCCTAAAAATCAAACCTAATATGATTTGAACTTGAATTAAAGCCCGAAACTCGTAATTTTCAGTAATAATCCCATAAAAAATTTATACTCGTACAGTCTTTATTAAAACAGTCATAACTTGAGCTCCCAAACGCAAAATCAAGTGATTCAATCTACATTTCGAAGATAAGAAATAACTTTTCAAACTCTATGCAAACATCTCAACCCATAATTTCTTGAATCCCATCAAAAAATTCGTCGCAAGTTAACTAATCTTTTGAACTTGAAAATTGGCAACTTAGTTGAATTGTCTTTCATAAATTTCATATCATCCGTGCATGCATCTATTTAGTATTTCAATCATTCTATGTTGTGTATCGGACAACTCAGTGAAGTAGTTGATGACCACCTTATATATGGCCATGTCACCCTCTTTTCATACCCCATCATTGTTAAGTATTGTTTTAATAGAGTTTCTCTTTTCTTAGCGGAGGCTTGAGCATGAAAGAAAGTTGCGTTTCTATCCCCTTCTCTAAGCCACCAAACCCTTGACCTTTGTAACCAATACCATTCATCTTCAAGTGCATTATTAAGGTGGCTGTCAAGAGATTTTTCTTCGGCTAGTATGGAGGCATTCGGTCGGGAAATTCTCAAGTCTCAGACTTGGTTCTAGACAAGCCTATCTTGCTACTGAGCTCTCCAATGTTGATTGAATGCCATCCACTTAGATCATTCATTCCCCACTCTTTTCAGTCTACTTCAGAAGCTCAGGTTAATCGAGTCTTGCAAGGTCCTCCATAATACTCGTTTGCATTCATCATTCTTTTCCATGAAGCTTAAAAAAGGAATTACTTCTTTTTCCATCTGCTACTAGAGTGGATCTCTTCTGTTTTGAAGACTAGAGGGCAGTGATCTGGTTCAGTCCAAGCTATATGTTCTGCCTTAGAACGTGGGTATTTGTTTTTTTCTCGTATAAGATCATTTCCATCTCTACTATTTGACCAAGTGAACCACATTCTTTCAAACCCCAAGTTGTTCAGATTGGATATCATGTTGGAATTTTTCTTTGTTCATTTGGTGGATGTTTCATAGGGCACCTCCGCTTTGACCGCCATCATGGTAGATTTCATTGTAATCTCCACAAGCAGATTGATTATCCAAGCTAGTGTGAGTGCTCCATGAGATGTCCCTTAATCTAGCTTTAGGTTCCCCGTAGAATAAAATCAACAGCAAAACAATTTTGGAAACAACATTGTCGTCTCACTCTGTCCATTTCCTGTGCAGTCATTTTGGTCTCATAGAGGAAAACAATGTCAGTTTATGAGTTTGTGGTTCAGACGAATGAAGAAGAATATCAACTTGTAGAGCTAGAAGGCAAGCAAATTGTATGATTTGATCAAATGATATCTGAGATATAAAAGATAAAACAAATTATTACAGAACCTGGGTTGAAATAAGCAGGGAAATCCACAAAGCAAGCGTACACAATATTAAGATTCATTATTAATAATACATAGACACATATTTGTTAAATTGCATTTAGTGGTTTGCAAAATCAAATCACCAATCGCTTTGATAAATTTTCATATGCAAGCGTTTCTGAGCATAATTCACCAGCTTCTCAATCTCCTTGGCGTTCTCAATTTGGCCATCATGGTTGCAATCCGCTTCTTTCATCCCTTGACGTGCTTTCCACCATCCAAACCGAACTCTCAGGCTATGCTGTGCCTCTTTCAGCTCTTCCGTCATGATCCGCATCGAAACGCCGGAGCCATGATTTGAATTCATCCACCGTCATTTCGTTGCTTGGTTGGACATCGATACACTGCATGATCGCCATGCCTCTGATAATTCTAATGAAAGAACTGTATGTGCTTTTTATGGTGCCAATCGACAACCATGAGATGCTTAATAGATTGATTTTAGTGGGAAACAGAATAATCTAATAGCCATGGGATGGGTGGCTATGCTACCTTTATCTGTGTAGCTGTTGCTATCAGAATCTTTTAACATGATCTTTAGAAGATCTGTTCTTTGTTCAAATTCATTCAACTTTATTCTTCAGACTCATGCCACCCTCCCATCGATATAAAGCTAGCCAATAGTTTCATCATAAGAAGACAATGCAAGATGATGCACATTTCCGTTGAAAGATTTATAATACCAAAACCATCAATAAAAAATTTAAGCATAACCTCAATCTAGTGAGAAACATCAATAAGAAGACCAAATTTATGACGATTTTGTTTAAAAGCAAATTTATAAATTCATGACAATTCGTGTGTAGAAATGAAGGGCACTCCTAAACAGCCCATTTTGATTTACAAATTGGCCGTGGGATGATAAAAAAAGAGGAAAAGCTTGACCACTACTTTTTTGACTATTGGCAAAAACTTAAAAAAGGAAATTTCCTTGGAATGAATTCTGAACTTTTCAGAAGTTTTAAGTTGTAATAGTATGTATAATTAGGCAATGTTTTGGGTAATTAGTGTTACATAAAATATTACTAGATTTTATAATAAATATTACTAGATTTTATAATAAAGAGTTTTTATTTTATTATAATTTATTCGAACTCCCGACTGTATGATTAAAAGATAAAGTGAACAATCATTACACCTAGGTAATGATATATAATTGCATAATTAGGTTAATATTACAAAATTGGTAATAAATTGTATTATTAGAGATTATATGAGAAGCATTTAACACTAAAATTACCGTCCAAATTAAACATTAGGGAAACCCAAAGCCCATATAATTCATTACTGGATGGGGAAAAAAAGTAGGCGGATGCATCATGCATAGAGCTTTTAATAAATGATGATCAAACCCCAAGACTTTATGCGTCTTACCAAAGTGGGACACGATAGTCACGGACAAAGGCAACGGCTGAACCCACCAGCTCCTTCAAACTAAACACTACATCGCGTCTTCTACCCCCTAATACACCCATCTCTTCCTACATGGACAACTAAAAAACCAATGACAAAACTGCTATTTACCAACACCACTATTGCAGCAAACTTCAATCAAAAATACCAGCGGATTTAAAGTTCCATTCCCATACTAATCCAAGCGATGCTACAAAAAAAAAACCCTCTACGGTCAAGGAAATGCTTGGCTATCAGGTCTGAGAAGCTTTTATTTTCCTATCATCACGATGAAGATGACGAACCATTATTGGTCTGTTTAGCCACATAAATCTGCTTCATCTTTGAAGTGGGGAAGTTCTTGTCTCCACCCATGGATTGGTTCCTTCCTTGGAAACCTGTTCTACGTTGGGTCCATTCACCCGATCCATTCTTTTGTGAGACCGCATTTCCTCTCTGATGATTATACCAGGAAGAGTTACCATAATGCAGAGGAGAAGCTATATTCTTCTGCCGGGAAGAAGACTGAACAGCCTTAAGAGCAGGATTTGTGCTCTGCCTACTACTTCTAATACCATCAGTCTTGCCAGCATCAGCAACTTTAGTGAGGGACGGGATTTTAGTAACATGTTGTGCAGAAGCAGCAGGAATGGTGGAGCTAGATGGTTCCACCAACCCAAGTTCATCGGGCAACTGGGTTATGGTTGCATCTGTTGCCACAGGAAATTTCCTAGTGCTGTCGGAGGATGTTGATGTATGGGAGTCTGAGAACCTATTGCTACTCAATGACTGGTCTACAGGAGGCCCATGGCTGAACTGCGAATGTAGTACACCTTCTGCCTGTTGCTGCAATGGCACTGAAGGTGCAACAGACTGCATAGGTGAAGCGGGAACATGAGACCAACGAGCTTGGACAGACATGTCAGGGGTCGACTGAAGGAAAAGTTTCAAGATATGCATCAGTTAGATCAGAAGGAAAACAGGAAAGGAAAAAAGGGAGATACAGAAGAGCGCATGGGGGAGGTGGCAAAATTGTCAACAGCAACCCCCCCCCCAAAAAAAAAAAAGCATTAAATGTGCCCCTACTCATCAAACCCAGTAAAAACATTGACAACTACATCTAATAACATCCATTTAGACCACTCACTTTTGAGTAAACAAATTTATTTGGTAGAGAAGGATAACCACTCCAAAATTAAAAAAAGACCACCCTGGATATTCTAGATGCTGGAAGTTTAATAGCTTTAGATTTGCTCAGAGTTTTACCTGGAAAGGAGAAACATCAAACATAGCGAGTGGTGATGCAATGGGCAGAAGAGGTGACCCAGGGCCAGGGGGAAGATGCTGGATTTGAGCAGGTATGTTGCTAGAATTCCCCTGTGATGCTGTAATATTCAAATTGTTCACATCACCTTCACCAATTGCAGAGGAAAGGGTGTTGTGCTTCCAGTCAGGTTGTTTTCCAGATGGGATGTAGGTTGTACCCATGAAACTTAGTCCAAACTGCCCAACTGGAGCAAAATGGTTGTACACAACCATATGTGGTGGACCTTGAACCCCAGGGATACCTCCAGGTGGGGTGATAAAATGGCCGGTGAATCCAGTTGGAGGACCATAGAATGAATCTACTCTGGAATGGCATTGTTGCCAGGTCCCTAGGGGACCTGAAGCAGGTGTGCTACTCTTCTGGGACTGCTGTGTTTGGGTAGATGAAGATTCCTCATGAGGTCCAAAGGCA
Organism: Kokia cookei; assembly: GCA_039519145.1. Taxonomy (NCBI): domain Eukaryota; kingdom Viridiplantae; phylum Streptophyta; class Magnoliopsida; order Malvales; family Malvaceae; genus Kokia; species Kokia cookei. The sequence goes on from CM076909.1 coordinate 17,049,164, forward strand.
AAAACTGGACCCCCCATCATGGGAATGTCATAGAAGGGGAAGTGCGAAGGAGGGCCTCCAGGAAAATGAGAAATCATCCGGCTTGAAGAACTCTGTGGACTGGGCAACGGAGGCCATAAAGAAATTGGTGGGTTCTCAACAGAAAGATCTGCAGGAAGAGAAACACTGAGAAACTCTTCAGCCTTTGATTGACTTGCTAACTGCTGACCACCATCACCTGCAAGACAGATGAGAAAAAGGTGATACGGGTTAACATCCACACAAGCAAAAACATACACGACTCCTACAGTGGATGCAGATCTTACCCGTATTAATAACATCAATGTCTGCGCCTCCAAAACCTTTATTATCTGAAGCTGACACGATGCAAGTATTCATTCCATTCCCTACAATCTCATCACTAGTTATGGCAGCAACAGCAACAGCTGAAGCAGAGTCTTCCATATGGACACAAGATTCACTTGCATGTTCCTCTTTTTCGAAGAAAAGGGCGCAATCATTCTCGGCTGCAGAAAGATTGCAAGGGATTTGAATTTCTGATCGAGATGAACCTGGGGGGCCGATCCCATGTGAAACAGCACGGCTGATAGGAGGAATAACTGTAGTAGATGTAACTGCTCCTGTATAAAGTGATGATATCCTTCAGATACAGGGCAACAATAATTCTAAGAGTCTATATAACATCAGTAGATACACCAACCAAATTGTATTTTCTCCCCGGCTAGCAAAGAATTTATTGGACTTGTCGCATTAGAAAATGATTTGTCCTTCAATAGTATGGATGATGGTGGCGGCATGCTGGGGTCAGTAACTGAGCTACTGCGATCTCCAACAGGAGCACATGTATTGAATTGAACAGACTTCATAGCATCATCAAGTTGGGTCTGTGTCAATGTCATTACCTACAAGGATCCAACCAAATCAGTTTCAGACTTCCACAGATTTATGGTTCAATCATATTAGAAGAACGAGTATCAGCATCTACAAGCACAATAGTTTAGAATACACTCGGGCTAAAAGGAAAGATAAATGAACCCATCAATTATGCCTATAAGTTCCCTGGAAACACAATATAATTGTAAGAAATGCAGATACAAACATGCATGAAGGTGTGCAAACACATGTATAAAAAGATAAATCAGAGCACCACACAGACTGAACTCAATCTGAAGCTAAAGATGTTGAAGAAAATTTGAGAAAGAAAGCAACCAATAAAAGAGCTGACCATGTTTATGGATGTAAATCAACATAGACCCTAGAAGCTGCGTTGAAAGATTAAATAAAAAACTTCGGGAAAAAGGACTCAGTGAAAACTCAAGAGAAGATGCACAGAAAAGCAAAATTTGTTACCACTAGAATCCCATGAGTCTTACAGATTTACCAGACAGATGGCAACGTTAAACTAGCACAAATAGTTAACATGTCGGTAAATGCACAGTTATGCATACCTTCTGATTAATGCATGAATTACCCCACGAACCAAAAGATGCCTGAACATTGTCAAAAACCTTATTCTTGCTCTCAAACATCAAACCTGATACCAGGCCTGGTCCGCCGCCCGAAGTGGTTTGAACGGAGCTTGGCTGGAGTGACCTGTAGAAAATCAGCAGTCAGCAATCTGTATGCATATTTTGTACATCAGTTATTTTTAGGCGAGATGTATACTTCACTGCCTGCGTTCTTATATCAGCCTGTGCATAAATTTTACTGGCAGGTGTACCAATTGGAGCCAAAGGTTGGGATACTGTAGTTACACCCAATCCTGCTGATAGTTCAGTATTTGCCAGATTATGTCCCTCAGAGGTGACAAAATCAGAGCGAACATTGTTCATTACTCCATTAACTGAAGCAGAATTTCTATTTGAGCTTTGTGGGATTGAACGAGGTTTACGTGGTGGCTGTCAAAAAATAAATGAATGATGTTAAGCAACTTAGTCTTATTGCATTGAACCAGTAAAAACAAAGGGAAAAAACATGTTATTGTAGAGTGAAGAAAGAAGTTAAAGTTCAAAGTATTACAACCTTCGCAATCCGAGACTTAGCTTTGATTTCTTTTTCTCTCTGCTCGCGCCGGTCATTCAGCACTTGCCTCTTTGATCTGACCTCAATGAAATCATCTTCATCGCTGGCTGCTTCAATTCCAGGTTGCTCATAAACACGCACTATGCCACTTTGCAAAGGAGCATCCACATCTTCCTTGATATTCCTCTTAAGATTACCTTTCCCAGAGTGTGGGATATTCTGACTCCTCATCAATGAACCTTTTCCCAATCCCTTCTCATTTCTGTTTCCCATTTCCATCTCCTGGGAACTGCCTAGTGCTGAACTTGAGCATTCAGATTCAATTGTCTGTTTCGACTTACTCACCACAATTTTCCTCATCCTATTAATTACGGAAAATCCAGTACCCCTTCCATTGGCACCAGAATTTTCATCCAAACCTACTTGATTTGTGTGGTTTGAAGAAATGATTCCAGAAGACTGCCTCTTACCAGAATTTTCTCTAATTCTAAACTCTGTTCGAGTGCATCGAGGCCTCCTTTGGTATCCAGTAGAGTCTTTGCGAGAGGATCCCGAAGCAAGAAAACCTGATCTTGAGTTAGAACCTTTAGCTGTAAAGACATACTTTTTTCCCCTATTACTATAAGTTTGGCCCCTTGGTCCACTTAAATCTTCCTCTTTTGAAACTGAGTGAGATGATGTCAGAACAGTTTGAAGTTCACCTTCTGATTGTTTACTAGCCAATGGTTTGAAGTTTCTATGAACTGAATTCTGGTGCCCCTGGTATTCAGAAGAGAAACCTGACTCGAACCTAGCTGCATTATCACCAATATTTGATATCTCAACAGAATCATGCTGCGTCAGAACACTTTTTCTGCTTTCTCCAGCTTGTGTGGAACTTTCCTCATTCAACATGTTGTCCTGCAATAAATCCAAGGACCTCAGAAGACCAGACTGGTTATCATCCAAAGGAGATGAAACTTCACATTTCATCATATCAAACCCAGAAGTGTCTTGACTGGGCTGAACAGGCAGAGGAGCTACAGGGTTTGGGTTCAGGGAGAAGTTGGCTGGAACATTTTGCTGGACAGAAGACACAGACTGAGGAGCTAAAGGAAGCAATCCCTGGGAAATCGGAGATGTATACCTTAACTGACCAAACTGAAAGAGAGGAGGCTGTGATGGGTGCATTTGGGTGACAGATGGGGGGCCAACCTGAGGATGCAGATGAAGAGGCATCTGTATGGAGCCAATCTGTATGGCTGGAACTGGAGAGGGTATTAAAGAAGGGCCTGAAAACAGCCCAAATTGGAGCTTAACAGGTACTTCAGTGTGGTTAGTAACAGAAGTAGCAGTAGGCATGCTAATTTGACTAGAAGATGAATGGGAAGCCATGTTGACAGAATAGGGGAGACTATGCTCTGTCGACACACCAGTACTACTAGTACCATCCACATGATCAATCAGCTGAGATGCCGTTGATGCTTGAGGAGAGGTATTAGGCTGAATAGTCAGATCCTGCACTCCCTTCTCGGTTTCTTGAAGGATTCTAGAAGAACTACCTAAATCCTCTGGACAAGGAGCATCCATGGACTGAAGGATTTTTCTATCACTATGCATATCATCCAAAGATATCTTTTCTTCAAGAGAGCCAATAGAAATCTGTAGTATCACATATGCAGAGTCCTGTGAACTTTCAAATTCATCATTTGGCATGCCAACCTCAACCCCATCATTGAAGCCTAAGACCAAGTTATCCATCATATCAGGGGACTCCTTATCCTCTAGACGCAATTCATCAAACTCTTGAGTCAGGTTGATATTGCCATCATCTACTTCATGCACTTCATCTTCTTCCAGATATCCATCTTCATCCTCATCATATTCTTCTTGCTCCTGCAACAGTTCATTGTTATCAACAGTCCATTCCTCATCATCACCAGCCGAAATAGAACTTGATGCAGTCCGAACATTCTCTTTCCCAGCTTCAGATGGTAACACAAGGGATTTGTCTTCCGGCCTTGACAAGTCAACCTCTTTATTCTCTTCAGCTGATAACATTGCAGAACCTCCAAACTCATCCAAGTCATCATGAGAAAGATGAATAGGAGAAACAGGGGGGCTTGAAACAGACAGAGATGACTGTGAGTCACACCTTGCTGCATTGCCATCCAATTTCTGAACCTCATTATCAGTATTATCAGGCTGAGTGTCTATAATTCCTTGCTGTCCAAGATCATCTTGCTGACCACCATCATAAATGATCTTCATGCTAGATCCACATCTTGTTGCCTGATTGTACTGTACCTCATTTTCTAGGAATGTTGATGGACCAGGATGCTCATTCTCACCTCCATATGAAGATTTCTGCATTAAGGACATAGATGGAGGAGGTAAAACACGAGGTTGCCTCACAGAATATCGTGACCTCCCAAAGGAATAAAGCCCATCATCTTCAGGGTTGTGATAGAATCTTTCGTGGTAAGGCGGATAAATATTACCACGAGAATGCTGCCCCCATGTCATATCACCATAATTATCAGCAAGATTCTCATGATATTCAGATCCAATCTCAGCATTTCTACCATAATGAACACCCCCAGCCCCAGACCCATTACACCTCTGACCTTTTGGCTGACCAAAATTATCTAAACTGGGTTCAGGAACCCCTGCTCTAAAGTGAGGCCTGGATGACATGTACGGAGATGCTCCCTGAAACTCTTTCCGGGGAAATGGTCTACTCACAGTAGATACATCTTGCCTGGGGCTATGGTGTCCATTATATATCTCCTGTCCAGTGAAGGCAGAGTTGTTTCCATACTCAAATGCATCTCTCCTCCATGAATTAAAGGGCTTATCTCTATCTGAAAATGAAGAAGCAGCATAAGACAAGCTAGGCCTAGAAGCCATCTCAAAGGATCTATTTAGACCAGAAGAATAAGAAGAAGCTGAAGTTGTGATTCTTTCCACCATCCTTTCACCATCTTCCCAATCACCCACACCTGTTGCTTTTGATGCATCTGTTTCTTTTGCCATCCCTGGTATTTTCTCATGTGCACTGACACCCTTCACTACTTCAGCCTGCCTCTTGGCAATCCTTTCTTCCAACTCTAAGAGTTTTTGTTGAGCAGCGTGTTTTCTTCTTTCCTCCTCCATAACTATCCTGTGTTTTTCCTCTTCTCTGGCTATTCTCAGTTCTTCTGCCCTTCGCAAAGCATCCAACCTCTCTTGTTCAGCTCTCCATGCAGCTTCCCTGGCCTCTTCTTCTAACCTTCTCTGCCGCTCTTCTTGTTCCCTTGCCAACTGCTGTCTCTCCTCTTCTTCTCTACGAGCTAGCTCCAGTGCTCTCTCCTGTTCCACAACAATTTGCTGCCTCTCCTGTTCCTGCAGTTTCTGCACTCTCTCAAGCTCAGCCTCAAATGATTCCCTGACAGGGTCATGAAAATCAGTTTGTTTGACAGTATCTTTCTTCTTCTTAACAACTCCAACAAGGTTTGCAGAAAAAGGATCCCATCCATTAAATCTCGTTGCCCCAAAGTCCTTCACCAAAGGGTCTTCTAGATAAGATTTTTCATTATTGGACAAAGGACGTTTGTCTCTACTGAAATTTAGTATAGTATCATTAAGAGGAACTGTTTTCCCACCCAAAGGAAAAGATGGTTTTGATAAAGAACTGTTCTGGAAAGCACTGCCTTTGTGTCTATTGTATTGTTCATTGCCATGACGCTCCCTTGTACTCCTCTCTGACCCTCTAATACTAAAAGAATCTGCGGAGTTGTTCCAAGCTTGTCTTCCTCCATTTCCATAACCAAAATCCCTCCTTCCATTATCACCCTGAGCATTGTCTCGGAAAGATGATGAAGTGTACTTATTATCCTTTTCTCTGTTCATACTTGAAGGCCTTGTGCCAACACTATTTCTGTCTCTTGCAATCTCTTGAGTCCCAATTCCATCTTTAGGAAGAGGAGAAGATGCTCTCCATGCATTTCCTTCCCGCCCTTCTCTACTTGGTAGTCTTGCATTGATGCCATAAGGGTCCAATTTAGCGACTTCACTGGAAAGTGTTCTTCCAGTATCATTGTCACGCAGTCCCCTCCAGTCAAAAAGACCGTGTGCTGGTTTATGTGGAAGTACACCAGCCATTGGCATATCGAAATCTCTATCCCAGTACGCTTCAGTTTTCGAATAGCCCTGATCCCTCCTGTGGGCCGAAACATGACCTGTATCACGCTCATCATCAGCCCAATCAGATCTTGGATTCAAACGAACCAAAGGAAGTGGCCCCGGGAAGTACTCATCCTGCTTCCTGCCTTGTTCTAATAAACGAGAACCACTTGTACTACGAGCTTCTCCACCATTCTCACTCAATCCACTGTCAATGGCAATTCTCCCCGACCGCAATTGAGGAAGCATATCAATAACTGAATTTGATCGCAATCCGTCCCCATGCCTATCAGACAACTCCTGGCCTGCCATGGCCAATTGCTTCTGCTTCTGATTCAAACCATCTGTCTGTTTCTTTTCAGCCCCTGATACAACAGGTAATGCTGCTTGCAATGAAGGAAATTCCTCTCTCTTCAAAACTGTAGCTTTATCCAAAGGCAGAAAACCTATCGTTGAAGCAGACGTGGAGGAAGTTGACCCTGACCTAACAGAAGGCGGCATATAAACACCACTACTTACCTTAGTCATCCCATCATCAGCATTCAAACGATCAACCCTGTCATTCACATGATCATCACCACCAACCAACCCTTCTTTCTCCTGCCAAGCAACTGAACCGGGTTTAGCCCATCCCATTCCGGACGAACCAGGCCTTGGACCACTCACGGAAGCGCCTCCACTGGCGGGCACACCACCGGGTCCCAACGAATCAAATCGCTCATGTTCCTTTCGCAATGATGGTAAATTCAAGGGGGGTGGAACAGATAACTTGGACCCACTCTTTTGGGAGCTACGAGGACGTGAAAGAACCACCATTCCTCCACTGCCAGCACCGGTACGTGCCCGATTTGACCCATAGGAACCCGAATTATGTGAATGGTACTGCTGTTTAGATGATTGTTGGGTATAATACTTGTTCAGATTCACTGAAACGAACTTATTCCCGCCACCGGAATTTGCCATGGGAGGGTCCGACCGAGCTGTTAACCCTTTTGACGTATGCCGATGATTCCCGCCAAAGTATCAAAGTCCTAACCCTAGATTTTCCCTCCCTCAATATTCCCTGATTAAAATAATTATAAGAAACACAATATAGACAAGAATAAAAGAACAGATCAATCTTACAGTAACTACGATACGAGAAGGGGGGAAATGGCTACAGAGTTTTATTCTAGTTTCAAATTAGGGTTTCGGTTTTGTATGCTAATTTCTATATTTTACTTTTATTTTTTAAAAGGAAACAAAAAAGGGAAGAAAAATGAAGCGTAGGATAAGGACTTACCTCCGGATGCGTAGGTTAGAGACAGAAGAAGCTAACGTGCGCACTCCAAAACCAGATAGCGAGAGAAGAATTGGAATGGCAGAGATGGCAAATCTATATAAATATAATAAAGGGTGTGTTCGTCTAAATGAAAATGGTTTACGGAAAAGTTAATATTTTTTTGTATTTCAATGTAAAATTTTTTTTTTTTGTTTGAGAGATTTTTTAAATAATTTTTTTTGTTTTTATCTATTTATCAGCTTGAGAATCGAAGTAGGAATGACAAGTGAAACTAATAATTTTGTAGGCTACTTCGCAAAACAGATCTAATTGCATTAGCAAACGAGTCACAAAAGGAGATCAAATTACGGAAAGATCACCGATAACCACAAATCAGAGCCGAACGTTGTGAGAAAACTATCCACGAACATAAATCTACCACAAAAATAGATGAAAACGTGTCATAAAGTAAAGGCGTGCCACAATACAGAAGAAAAACGTGCCACAAAGGTAAAAAAAAACTAGAATAAAATCAAAATATAAAAAAAATATGAATTGAATATAAAAAACTAAGAGAAAGAGATACGGACGGTCGACGACCAGCATTAAAGCTAACGTCGCTGTCGACTAATCAATAATGAAAAAAAAAACAGAGAGGCACAGTTCTTAAAAATGTTTTATAAAAATTATTTTTAATGAAACAAACATAAATTTAATATTTTTTTATCTTTGCATCGTTTAATTGAGTTTATTTTATATATATAAATTTATATTTTACATTATTTTTGCATATATTAAAAATATTTTGTTAAATTCAAGTTCATTATAACGTCATTTTTTAATTACATAATTACCATGTGGGTATTTTTTATTTAAAAACGTGACATCAACAAAATTGAAAAAAATTAACAATATCAACAATTGGATTTGATTTCCAAATTTGAAAAGTAGACGAATTAAATTCTTGAAAATAAAAATTCAAAGACTAAATTGCAATATACTACAAAACATTTATTATTAATATATTTATAATTGTAATAAATATTTATTATTAAAATATTAATATTGAATATTTTCAATAATATAAGAAGAATATTATTTAAATTTACTATTTTTAAAATTTATTATTAAAATAAAATTAAAATATTAAATAATTTATTAAAATAATTAATTATATTAATTATATTAATTATTTATTAAATGACTAAATATAAATAATTAAATATATATATGTTTAATAATATTGAAAAATATAATATTTTATATTAATATTTTAAATATTTGAAAAAAATAAAATTTATTATCAATATAATAATACGAAGTTTGATTTAAGTTAATTTTTATATAAAATAAAATTATTTACAGAGAATTTTTTTCGAAAAATGACTTACGCTTTTAAGGGTAAGTCATTTTATAGGAAAAATGACTTATTTTACGTTGACTTGTAAGTAATTTTCCGTTGATCATGTTGTTTTCTGTGAAACAAACACAGGAAAATACATAAAATATTTTTCGTAAAACCTTTTACTTGTAAACAAATGGATCCTAATATTAAAACATAGGTATAACACATAAAATACATACGGTATTAAAATAAAAATTAAATTAAATTATGATTAAAAGAAAATTTAAACATATAAATACATCATATAAACAACACTAAATGCATTACAATGTTAAAAAATGTATAAAATAATATTAAAGTAATCATTTAGTTGAATGGTAAATTTAAGATTTTACTAATTCAATTGACACGTTTTTAAATCTCATCATATGCATAGTTTTGTTGGTTTTTTTTAAATGCAAATACTAAAATGCTCTCGAATAATGTGTCTCATTTTAAATACAGAAGGACATTTCCATAATTTCGTAATCGAGTTGATACCCGATTAACTTGTAATACCAACTTAGTGAGGAATTCGACTCTTGGTTTTTGTTAAAAAAAAAAAAAAAAACTAAAATGTCCTCAAATAATATGACTCATTTTAAATACAAAAAGAAATTTTCATAATTCCCTAACCAAGTTAGTACTCGGTTAACCAATGACACCAACTCATTCAAGGATTTGACTCATTTTAAATATAAAAAAAACATTTTTCATAATTTTCTAGCCCAATTGGTACCTGATTAACCTATAACACCAACTCAATCGGAGGTTTTATTAATTGTATAGATATACAACTAATGAAAATAATAACTTGTACAAATTAAAATAAAAATGTATAAATATATCAAAAAGAAGCTTTAGTTGAGTGGTAATTTTAAGATTTTACTAGTCCAATTAGCCCAAATTTAAATCCAACCATATGCATATTTTAATTGGTTTTTATTAAAATGAAGATATTAAAATATCCACAAATATATATTTTTCATAGTTTCTTAATCGAGTTGGTGATCCAATTATAGGTGACATCAACTCAATAAAACACTTAATAAATAGTAAAGATATGCAACGGGTGGAAATAATAACTTGTGCATATTAAAAAATATATAAAAATATCAAAATAATGCTTTATTTGAGTGGTAAATTTAAAATTTTACTAATCTAATTGGCACATATTTAAATCCCTTGATATGCATATTATAACTTGATTAAGTGAATTTTATAATTATAATGTCTAAATTAAGGTAAAATTAATAAACAAAAACAAACAAAGCATCATCTTCTTCTTTTCATTCTTTTTTGTGACCGAAACCATGGAAGTAAAATCTTGAAGCATTCGTTTAATTCTTCCCTTGCATATTGAGTTGTGACTTAGACAAAAAATGAAAAATTTGTCGAATAGTCCCTGATATTTAAAGCGTTATCATTTTGTCAAGTAAGTTCCTATGTGATGAAGTTACGGATTTATTTTTATTTGTTATTCTAAGATTATTAATATATTTATTGTTAGTATGTATTTATATTGTGTCTTAGATGAAATTAGTAAATGCTTGTATTCAGAATTGTGATTCTTGCCCAGGTTCTCAGCTCTTGTATATGTTACGTATTGGTGAATACGGATTTAGGTTCCCAACTGATGTATATGTTACAGACTAAAGAATATGGATGCAGGTTCCTAGCTCTTGCATACGTTGTGGACTGGAGAATATGGATTTAAGTTCCCATTTCTTACATATGTTGCGGATTGGAGAATATGGATATTAAGCCCTGGCCAAGTAAATTATCGTGTAGGTTGATCCTGTTGAGTAACTAGGCACTACTACTTCCATCTGTATACTGAGGTATTTTACGAACTTTCATCGAGAATGTTTGTTATTAACATCTTGGTTATGACTTGTATAATTCGATTATAAGATTATAGTTGATTTATTTGAAAACGAAAATACTGATGGATGTCTCATGGTTGAGCTAAGCATGTTGTTTATATTAACGATGTGAGTTATAGATTAAATTGTATTTTCAAATGGAACTTTTTATATGCTAAGAACTTGAGGTAAGTGAAGTTCCAATCGTATGAATTTACTAAGTATTTAATATACTTATTTATTTTATTATTTCTTGTATATTATGAAGTTCGAGACTTGTCAATCGGATCAACAAGGAGATCACACCTACCGTCATTTGACTCGGTAGAATTTTGAAGCTTTGTAGTTGGGTTATTTGTGGCATGTACATAGGTTATTTATGTTTCTAGTTAAAGTATATGTTTTGGTATTTTGGTGATGAATGAAACTAAAAGACATTTGAATGTAATATGTGCTTAATACTTAGTTAATAAGTTGAATGAACATTTGATGGTTTGAATGATGATTGAATATTGGTATGTGTTTTTTTGCATTTGAATGATGTTTGAAAGAATTTTACTTGTAGTACATGTTTGATTTTGTGATAGGTGTTTATGTTTCAAATTGAGGTGTCAATGAAGGCATATTGGTTAGGCACTTAGGTTGGATGATTTTGGTATGTTTTGGCACGTTTTAATGTGTTTTGAATAGGATAAAATGATTGGAAATGATTTGGCTTGGAACTTTAGAAATAGTAGATGAAAAAGCTTGGTTTTGAAGTTATTTTAGGTGCAAAAGGCCTGGAACACGGGTTGTCACACGGTTGTGTGTCAAACACGATCGTGCGACTATTTGATTTTAGGTGCAGGATTTTTCTCATGGTCACAGTTAGTTACACGGTCTGAGCACACGGGCGTGTAGGATAGTCATATGACCATGTTTAGGGCCACACAGGTTGGCCTCTTTCGCACGACCATGTGACCCCTGTTTACATTTTTTGCTCAAATTTTATAGAATTTTTAATTTAATCTAGAATCATTCTCGATTTGTTTTAAATGTTCTGTAAGTTCTATTTAGGTCCCGATATGTTTGAATGACATGAAAATGATTGTAATTTATTATGAATTGATCTTTTTGGTTTTGTTTGAGTGGTTGGTAACCTCTATTTTGCATTTTTCCTATTATTTTGTAAATGTTTCAATTTGGTTCCAATTTAGTTCTAAACTTCTTCAAAGGTTTTCGTAAGCTCGACTAAGTCGTGATTTTGATTGTAAAGCATGTTTAACATGGAATTAACTTCTATTTTTTTATTATTGAATAATTATGAATAAATTGCTTGTGAATGTTTCGATTTACTATTGTAGCATCCTATAGCCGGGTCAGACAATCGGACTAGATATATAATGTTACAGACAAAAATGTGCAAGTGTACACATTTATGGCAAGTAATAAAGTGATAAGTATCGAGTATCGTCCCCACATGGACTTTTAAGCAATTCTTTCTGAAAAATTAGAACTTAAACAATTTGGTGTTGAACAAATAATGTAAGTTGAAAATGTAGTGTAAATAAATAAAAGTGAATTAACTAACTAATTTAATAAACTAAAAATAATATAAAGTATGTAATTAAAAATAAACACAGAAAATGCAAGTCTTGAAGAGTTTATCACAATTAGCATGCTTGTGTTAGAACGACCATGTAATGACCCGATTTTAGTGATGATGGAAATAATGGTTTCGTGACAATAATTTTGACAAGTGAATTAATATTTACTTTTAATATTAATTGGTTGGAGTAATTAGTAATGTAGTAATAAAATATTTAATAGAAAAGTTGATAGTATAATTAGTAAATTCAGAAAAAAAGGGACTAAATTGGAGTAGATGTAAAAGTTAATGTTTCTTGACACATAAACTAAATAGCATAAAGGAGTTAAATAAGGGATTTGCATGTTAATATATCCACATTTCAAGTTAGTGGAATTAAAGTATGCAAAATTAATGGTTTTTTAAGGTTAAAGTAGTAAATAATAAATGATAATCAAAAGTAAAAGTAAAACAAAAACAAAAACTCATTCTTCCTTATTTTCTCCACCGAAATTTGAGAAGGAAAACACCATTTTTAGAGAGCTTTGGGATTCGACTAGAAGAAGGCTTGCATATCAAGAAAAAAAATCAATCGAATTTAGATCGGGGAAAGGCCAAGGTTGTGGAATAGTCGTCAATTTCGTTTTTACTATGTTAGGAATCAAGGTAAGTTCGTATGAGTTATACGGTGTTGAATATGTATTTATGTATTATTTAGATGTTGTTAATTGAAAATTTATGCATATAAATACAATTGAAATAAAACGCAAAGATGTTTGTACGTCGATGATAGAAATTCCCGTTTGAACCTAGAAAATACTTAGGATACTAATGACATGTCATTAGGAAGTATATGTAATGGGTACTGGACCTAGAGGTCTTACCAATGGTTGAGATCTAGCATTTGTTATGGATTCTCCACAGCTCGTGTGAGTAGGCCCACTTTACAGCTCATGTGGGCACTATTGAAAAGGAAAAGGAAAGGTTACATTTACATGAAAAGGGTATTCCGAGTATTCGATGCTATTCGAAAAGGTTCAACGAGTTTGAAATGTATCATGGTAAGAGCTTATAACGATGTTATACCTAGTTATCTCAAGGAAATGGAATAATGTATTCAAACTGTTCACCTTATGGTAGCTCGTATTTTCTTGATGGATTATGGCATCTATTCTTACTAATGAAAGTAGAATGCTATGGTTAGGGTTATCATTTAATAGTAATAATTACCAAGCATGAATGAATATTTAGCTGTGGAGATCTTGGTATAAATATGAACTTACTAAACATTTCATGCTTACGTTGTTGTTTTCCTTGAATTTGTAGATCATCAGAAGCTCAAACGGTTTTGGACATCGTCGGAGACTTATCACACTATCCAACAACCATTTTGGTAGCTTTTGTAATTCCTTTGAGCTTGGTTATAAATGGAATGTATAGGTGGTTTGTTTTGTAAAGAAGGATGGATTAAAGCTTGTGAATGTTAGGGTATATTCATGCTCTTGTGTACATTTTTTAATAGACTTTTACTAATCTAGCATGGTATGCTCTTTGATGCACTTTTGTGAGTATATACATAAGTATTTTATTTAAGGTAAGGACATGTGTGCTTGAAAGCTTAATTGTTATAAAATGTGGTGCCTATGAATGACATATTGGTTAAAGGATTAGATGAGTTATTTATTGTTTAAGAAGGTGTTTTAAATGGTATATTTAATCATGAAATTGTATGTATACTTTTGGTGAATTGTTGGGCAAGGTTTAACTTTGATTTGGCTTGGGTTAGGGGTCATTTGGTGGACATGGGCTGTCACACAGTCGTGTGCCACACACGGTCACCCCACACGGCCATGTGTATTTTACAGTTTAGGTGCATTGGTTACACAAGTAGGCATACAAGCTGAAGACGGTCGTGTGACCCTATTTTGAACATACACATGGGCAGGCACATGGGTTGGAACACGACTGTGTGACCCAACTTTGAAATCACACACGGGCAGACACTCGGGCTGGGACATGGCCGTGTGACCCAATTTCAAATACACACACGGGCAAAGACACGACCGTGTGCCTCTGTTTCACCAACTTTTCGAACTTTTTCTTAAACTTTATGTTTTATTTCAAATTAGTCCTGAATTGATTCTAAGCTATTTTTAAGGTCTTAAAAGCACGATTTAAGGTCAAATGTATAAGTTTGATATGAAATTTGTAATATATGATTTAGGTTGATTTATTACAATATCATGAGTCTAAATGTTTGTTTTGATCGGTAATGCTCCATAACCTTAATCCGACGACGAAGACGAGTTAGGGGTGTTACAGACCATCCTTCCTAGCTTAGAATTATTCGCACTATTAAAAGATGTTATGGAGATTTTGTGGCTAAATCAATCATTTATTAACCCTAATAAAATTGAGTAAAAATATTTCAGTTAATTAATTACTAAACCTATCTCACATATTTTTATGTTTAATAAACTTAAAAATTTCATAAGCAAAACATATTACAGGGTTATGTAAGCTAATAATAGTTTTGGTATTATTACAGATTTAATCCATACATGATTAAACATTATACCATACAAGTGGTTTGTCAATTAATTAAAATCTTGTTCAGATTAATTAATTAATTCATACATTTCATCACATTAAACATGCATAAGAAACTTAATCGTGATTTTACTTGCATGAATAAATAAATCAAAAGCACAGAACACCATTTAACAGAATTGAATAAAACAAACAATGGAAGTCAGATCATTCTAACACTAACAAATTTAAGCAATCATTATTATATTGAAAATCAAATACTTAGTTGAAATCATGTTTATGACTTGTACAAAATCAAAAGATCAAAAGGGGAGAAGAAACTCTAGTCAATTCTAGAAGTTGTCGAGGCATAAACTACTTGCTCCTTCCTTTGTTCTTCTTTCTTGTAGTCAAAACTAAGACAAAATACCCTCTGTATAGCCAAAATATGGCTACTCTCAAGGCTATGCAAAACTCCTTTTTAAAAGGGAAGAAATAGGGAATGGAAATGAGAGAAAAGAGAACACAAGTGCAAAGGAAATGAAGAGAGAATGGATAAATGAATGGGATAATTTTGAAAGGTAAATTGGGGTCCTATTTATACTAGTATGGGATGGCTAAAAATAGAATGAGAGAGCCTTGATTTTCTCCCTCAAATGGCCAGCCATGATTTAAGAAAATAGCAATTGAATGGCTTTGATAATCTTAACTAGGTGCTTAGAGATCGAAGCCTTGAAATGTGGAAGGGTTGGAACAGCTTTGTGGAGAAGTTTAGGGGTTGTTTTATAAATATTTTTAATTAGCTTTGGATGTTGATTTGCGAAAGTGAATGGATGGTTTGGGTTGCTCTTGGGCTTGTGTTTCTTTCCTCTTTAATTAGACACTTTGAGCCTTTTCTTTTGCATCAGGCTAAAAAATTCCATCAACCTAATTTTTAATTGGATCAAATGAATTTTTTAGAGAGTCCAAGACTTCTAATTTCGGGCATACTTGGTTGTTAAATAATTAGCTATCTCTTGTGTGACAAATGTTTTGAAAGATGCTTCTATAATTTAATCTTCTCAAGATTCCTCCAAGACTTATTTTTCTTTCATTGCATAAAACTGCTGAAAATTGACAGAATTTTGTAAGTTTAGCATAAAAATCATTAAAAAAATTTGTCACTAATTTGTCCAATTTAGGTATTTTGTAATAAAATTACAAAAATATTCTAAAAAGAGATCGAAATTTGCAAGAATTTTCAGTCAAAAAGTGCAAAAAAATTTTATATTTTTTAATTTCCAATTAGCTATCAATTAACGAATTATTATCTCTCGGCCTTTAACTAATTAATCAATTGGTTGATACTCGCTTATCTCCTGAATTCACTTTCTCAATTAGGATAAACTACGTTTTACTCAACAAACCCATCTCTTGATCTCGTTTAACCAATGATTACTTCCTAAGGTTGTCGAACATAGGGTTTAAGAATGTGTAATTTAAACCAACTAATCCTATTGGGAAACACTAAATCCTCTGTTAATCACATCCTCATCCACTCTTTAATCTCTCCTAAGTGATTTAGCCACTCATGATGCTCATAATCTTAACCTCCATTGAAATAAACATGTAAACAACACAATTAAATCGAAAGAGAAAAGAGATTAGAATAATCCTGATCTGATGTCGATTAGAGCACAAAGTAACGAATCTCTCGATTGGAATAACAAATCTTGTTGCTTGTAAAGGCAAATAAATTGAAATACTTCAATTAAATGAAAAAAAATCTTGGATCAAAACTGATTCCAAGAGAGAAGAACAAAGAGTTTATGAAAAACAAATGAAAACTTAATCTAATCCTACTACTAAACTACAAGTGTTTTTGGATGCGTCTAAGATGACTTAGTTACATCAAACCCCTAAGGTTTTATTTATAGGAGTGTCGGCAACCCGAATTAGGTCATTGACACATCCTAGGTCTTTATATAATGTTGATTGTGCGGATAAAATAGCCCCGAATACTTGGGCATCATGTCGGGTCTATGTCATGTTATGCAAGGCCTATGACGTGACATGACATAGGTTTTGTGCCTCCTTTGGTTCGTTTCAAGCTTTGACTGCTCGAGAAATTTGTGCATCACTCGTCACTTGATCTTACATTAATTGGGCCTATAATTCATCATCCTATACACTCAATTAGACCAATTAGAACTATCTAAGGCCCATGTCGACCTAATAGGTCACAACACTCACAAAATGTGTTAAAAAACTTATTTTTCTAAATTTTACTACAAACTACTAAAAACTGAAACTATAATAATTAATACTAAAAGTACTAGAAAATAAGTTCTTTAAGTGCGAAAATAGACCTAATTATTACTACATTTGACGGCAGGTCAAATACCTCCACACTTAAGTCTTTTCTTGCCTTCAAGCAAACTAAAAAAAAAACAAAAGAAAAAAAAAACAAAATAAATTGAAAACAAGAAATAAATATGCAAGAAAAGAAAATATACTTAGCCTATATAACAAGATAGCTTCATACAGGAAATTGGATAGAAATATGTTAACAAGATAGTATAAATAAACATATAACTATATCATTGTAACACTCCAAACTTGATCCTTAAAAGGGGATCCAAGAATGATGTGTCATTGCTTTAAAATCATTAACTTTAATGCAATAGCCCATACTTAGCCTAGACGACAAGATCAAGTATGGAAAGCTATATTAAATATTTCTTAAAAATCAAACTTCCAAGACTTAATTTTAAAACAATTCAAAACCATAAAAAGAATTTCAACAACCATAAAACTTAATCCGACAATTATAATATTAGAAAGTTTGTGGATTACCTATAATATAGTCAACAAATATAGTGAGTTAATAATTAAATAAGTGTAATGGCTATGAATTCAAACAAATTTATGACAAATCATTAGCTTTCCATATTCACACTTAAAATCAGATAGAGAACATTTCATTCAGTTTTAACATATTAAACAGGAAACAGATCAATTCAATCTCAGATGCAGAGCAGATCAGAAACAAATACGGTTTTCCTACCCCCATCCGTTATACACCATCTCTAACCAACCCAACACATCATATAAGATAATGTTAATATCCATCCATCCCTACACACTACATAGTGGTAGTTGCTATATCAAATTGCATTAAATGCCAAATTCGAACATATACATATATTCATTACTCAGTCTCAGTTCACAAGATATCCATTTATTCAGTTTGATATGAATCGCATAAGCAGAGACTCAAACACAAGACTAGAGAGTATAAATATGCTTAACCATTGAACAACTAGGATCATCGTTGACATAGGTTAACAAATAAATAAGTTTAAATCGAGAGTTCACAACTACAGTTTTAATAAAAGAATAACAAAAATTTCAAAAGGGTGACTCGAACCCCAAATCTCAAGCTAGCAAATAGAACACATAATCACAGAATCAGACACATATATATTAACATAATTTAACAAGCAAAGATTCAAATTTTTAAGTTGTTACATTTAAACTATTTTTGGCACAGACAAAATTAAATCATTTTTCGTTCAAGACTAAATAAAATAGTATGCTTTTGAAATCATAAATACTTCACTAAAATTTCATTAGATTTTTAGTTTCGTAATCATAAGTTTGAATACAATTTCATCCTCCAAAATTAAACATCTTAACGTCACCCTCATGTCATTCATAATACAAAACACTAGAAATCTCACAACAACTATTTTCCTCTGGCTTAGTCCAATGTACTTCCTTTACTTTAATGGCAAGCTTGGGATGGAAAGGTAACTAGGAAAGTCTAAAAGAACTTATTGAGTTCTGAAAGAAAACATTATAATAGTCATTCATAATTCAAGCAACTACTTTTGAACTCAACACAGTTACACATTCGTTAGTTGGAGAGTACCGATCACAGACAAACTATACGCCAATTATTATTCCTTTGGCGTATACATTACACCCATTTGACCATACAAACCACCCTCTTCATGTTAACCACTTACCCAAGTCCTTTTTCGTAGTCATATCATTTACTTCATTCATATTCCTTTGTCATGATTTGCCAATTTGTTTCGTAACATACTCTTGCCCTATCAGAGGCTACACGACTATTTTCATGTATCTTGATCTGCCAGTTCAATGCTTATTCCATTGAAGGCAACAACATGAATTTATTATGATTTTTCAAGCCATATTGTCCATGTTAGAAGCAGAGGGTAGTGGCTAAAGCATGAAGAAGTGTTCTTACTCTTTGACATCGACATACCTTCACCAGACTCACAATTCCTAAAATTAGACGAGTTAGGTCAATAAATTACAAAGCAAAGAAATAAAAGAATATTAAGTATGAGTTTCCTCAAAATAGATATATAAATATACAATTATGTTTAAATGAATCTAAGTACTAAAAACATCAATCCTTGCCACAATTTCATCCGCATAAAGTACTACCTAAGTCATATAGGACTTTTTGGCTTGTAACATTCTGCAACTTAAGTTAGTTTGGAATCCAAAGAACAGGCTCGACAAAACGGTTAAGCATGGAAGTAGTTTGGCACATTATATTGTCCCCAATACTCCCCTAATTTTGAATAATCTCACCACTTATATTCACTTCTCTCACCTTCCTTTTATCTCCATCACTATGGCCTCATAGAGTATTCAGGAGTACAATCGTTCGAGCTCTTATATTTTTTTGAACAAATGTGAGCATACTTTTTTCCAACTCACTTTGCTTTTATTTTTTTTCTTCAAGATTCTCTCAATTGGCATTTTGCCTTATTTTTCTACAAGCTCAAAAATCTTATACTCATTATACCATACAATTCCTTTGTTTCACTCATTTTTTCTCTTTTGAAACCATCGTAATGTATCTACCTAATTTTCCGATATCAATGGTCAAACGTCTAAATCCGTGCAAGGACCAAGAAATTAAAGGATCAAATAAAATATTCTTCAGGCTCAGGGTTTCACTTATGGTTCATCAAGAAAATGGATTTAGGCTTAAAATAGGAACTAGGGAAAATATTTACGGGATAGCTTTTTGGCTCAAAAAATTGTCTACTAAACATTCCTTAGGTCGTCCCTAGGTAATTCTATACATGGATTAAATCAATCGGCTTTATCAATTTCTCAACATATAATTCAATTAAACATGCATGTTATTTATATATCTATTTAGCATGTGGTATATTTAATAGTTTAAATATATTCGCAGTGTAATAAATTGAACTAATTAGTGTAAAATAAAATAAATTATTCACAAAACCCTATTTATATGCTCTTAACTAATCACTTGTATTTCTACAAGCTCAACCACATAGAAAACATGCAAAGTAATTTTTTTTAAAATGATTAAAAACAAAGAAAAATAAAATAGAATAACAAAATTATTTTAAATTTTTTAAGTCACCCCATACTTTATTCGACACATTGTCCCTAATATGCAATAAAAATATAAAAGAAAGAGGTTACCTGATTGGTATAATTCATGCAATACAATTGGTGGGACTACTCCTTTCGGTTTTGGCTCGCTCTTGTACTGCCATAAAAAATATGGGGTTCCTACAAAGAGAAAGTAAAAAAAAAATTCTTTTGGTTTTTGCCTATAGGGGTTTGCACACATGAGAGTTCACATACAGGAGGTTCGCATATACTTACTAAGTGTTTGCATAACATTCCTTAAGGGTTTGCATATACTTAGTAAGTGTTCTTATATCTTCCTTAAGGGTTCACATCATAAAGCATCTAGGGTTCGCATGATATATAGTATTCACATCCTTTATCAAATAGGGTTCGCATCTTAAATCCTATACTAAAAACATGAGGGTTCGCATGTATATACATAAGCTATAGTTTGCCTATCCGCTTACAATAGGGTTCACATGTATATTCCTCCTATGATTCGTATATTGGGGGGTTTGCATGCATGGGTTCACATGGGGATTCGCATGGGAGTTTGCACATATGGGGGGTTCATATATAGATTACTTACTTTCTAAAACTTTAACTAATCAAACATAATGATTTAAGTTTAGATCTCACACCTGATTTGAAGACACAAAAACCTTTGTTTGGGTGAGGAGATTGACGATCTACTTGGGAGGAGAGGGACGATTTTGAAAACCTTGAATTCTTTTGCTTGAAAATTGATTTGGTAATGGTGGAGAAAAGGTAGAACTTTGGGAGTTTTTATTGAAAATTTCACTAGATATAAATTCTAGGGTTTGAAAGGATTAGCTATTTATAATACTCTTTTTCCCTAATTGAAATAGGTTTAGGAATTCATGTAGAATTAGGACCATTTTAAATTAAGGACTAAATTTAAAAAACAGTTTTGGCTAGTCTATTTTTAAAACTCAGCATTTTATGGGATAAAAATAAGAAATAAAATATTTTGGCTAAAAGGTACACTAGGGGTTTTGAACTTGGGACTTAAAGAAAAGCTAAGGCTTTACCACTAAATCAACAAACCCATTCTTATTAATTTCTTAACATAAATAAATTTTAAGGAATTTTAAATTCTCTTACCCTATGCTCAATAAAAATAAAATTCTAAATTTTGTCCCTATTTCTTCTACCCTATTTTTGGGATGTGAAAATTTCAATAGCTCTAAGGACTTTAAACCTATTTTTAGTTTAAAAATGGTAGTTCTTGTAATACTAAGTTAATCTATTGTTTTAAAGTGATTTTTGACTTTAAACCTATTTTTAGTTTAAAAATGGTAGTTCTTGTAATACTAAGTTAATCTATTGTTTTAAAGTGATTTCTAACTCATTTTTATCTAATTAAAAGGTATTTGATCTTAATTTAACAAATCTTTAATGAATTCTAATGAATTGGGCCTTTTTCCCTTTTTAATGTTTATACAAGCTTGATTTTTTCGAAAAAGTTAGATTCGTGTAATTATATGAAATTAAGGGTTTAGATCTTTAATAAGGTAATATTAGGATGTTTGAAATCAAAATTGAGGCTTGGAAACAAGGTTTGAGTGTTGAAATCTTTATTTCGGCAATACTAGCTAGTTTTCATTATTATAAATGAGAAGCTTAGATCTATGATTCTAGAGTGATTTGATTATGCTTTTTGTTGTTTGTTATGTATTTTCAATGTGTTTGATGTTTATGAAAAGTTTCAAATCACTTGGGAGCTTATTCAAGTAAGGAAAAAAACAAACAAAAGCTTACTTAAGCTTTTGGCATTGTTGTGCAAGAGGTACCAACAAGGTGCGTGATCGAAATTGCTACTCTTAGGCACGATTCTTAAGGTTAAAGGGGAGATTAGGTTGGTTTAAAAACCTAATATAAGTTCTGAGAGTAAGTGTTTTTACTTGATCTATGTTTTACTACATAATGCTTGTGGTTGTGATAAGTTAAATATGTGAATATGTATGCATGTGCTATGTGTATGTGGCAATGATTATAAGTGTCTTGCTGATTTTATGCACACCAAAATAAACTATATGGAAAGTGGCTTTATGAGAAAATGTGAACGCACTTAAGAGGGCAATGAAAGTGAATGTGAATAAGTAATGTTGTTAAGTGATAGGGTACAAAAACAATAAGTAAATGTGTACAAAATTGGATATGTTGGCATTGTGAACTCTTGAAACCATTGGATAACATTAGCATGTCATAGGATTGTGAGTACTCACCACTTATTGATATTGTTGGGTATTGAGGCTGAAGATAGTGTTGGAGAGATAAGGGAATGTGAGCTTAGCTCTATTCATGAAGATAGTGTGGTGTGTTTGGAGAGTGTTAGCTTCATGCTACATTTAATGAAGATAACGATGGACTCTATGAGTCAATTGGAATGTTTGGCGATCCCTTTATCCAATGCATTATGTTATATTCATGTTTCTTAGTCACAATTATGTCAATATATCAATACAATGCTATGAGATATGCTTGATAACTTATCGTGATTGATTGAGATAGTATGATTTCTTTTAACTATGGAGATTGTGTTTACTTGTGGCAACCTTTGAGCACTCATTGAGCTTGAAATAGCTCACACTCTTTATGAACAATTTGTAGAGAAGTAGCTGATTTAAGGAGGAGAAGTGAGCCATCAACCAAAGCAAGGCAAATTAACTTGAGTATGTGTAATGTTTTCAACTTCAATAAGGAAGGCAACATGGGACAAAAGTTGAGGTTTTTGGACTTTATTAACTACTAGTTTGTAAATGGAATTCTTAAGGATTGTTTTGAGGATTTTATATCTGGTTTACGATAGATTGTTTGATTGGATTTAATGCTTGAATATGCATGACATTTTTGTTGAAGATGCATGATGAATGGTATGTATCTCTATCCGGGAAATCTTATTATATATGCTTAAATGGTATGCTGAACATTTGGAGAAGTCTTAAATGTCATATTGGTATGAAATGAACCTATTTTGTACTTATAAATGCATGAGATGCAAATCTGACATGTTAAGTAAATGAATTGTGACTTTTGTAATTGAATATGCATGTTAAGAATTTACTTGAGATGTCAAAGTATGTCAATGCATGATTTAGTGTAATTGAGCATGCTATATATAATCTATGAATGTTATATTATATGTTGGAATAGGGAAATTGACATGATAACACAAAATGGTATGTTTAGTTTAGTGCCGAACTGTCAAAAGTAGGTTTTTGGATTGTTTCTAAAGAAATTGTAAGTGACGTTGCAATGACATTCGTGTGACATCATGAAGAGGGATCGACGTCACGAAAAGGAATTTCACATGGTCATGACGACGGGTTTTGTCCAGGTCACGTCATGACAAGGTAAATCACATGGTCACGATAAGACTGTTTGAGTGTTTTGGGCACATTTTGTTATCTTCGTAATTGAGTCCTATTTTTTACTATCAAATTGGAGTCCTTAAATGCTATGAAACAACTTGAAAATTTGCATGAATAAGTCTTGTATGGAAAATTTCATAATTTTACTATCAAATTTATAAATAGATATTTTTCGAATATTTTGCCAAACTTACGATTTAGTCCTAAACTTTCGTTTTTAAATAAAATGAATTTTACTTATTAATTTTCAGTAATTCTTTCAAATATTATCTTCTTTGATACTCTATTGCATGCTTGTATGTTTAAATTGATGTTCTGTGAGATAAAAATATAATTTGTGTAAAATGATGATTTTTACCCCTAATGTAATTTTGTCAGAGTAATGCTATGGAAGTATGATTTAGGGTTGCATGTTAGTTTGAATTAAACGTTTGAAATTTGAGCATGTATTTAGTGGTGTGATTGGTGGTTTTATGGTGCGTTTGGATGACCGATAAAAAGAGTGACGTAAGTGGCTAATGTGACGTTTCAGATTAAGGTCGAACCGTCCTAATCGAGTTTAAGGCCCCACATTATATCTCGATGTCTCAAGTCAAACTGGGTCAAGGTAAGATTTTCATAACAAGCAGTATCAATTTCAAGTTAATTCCTTCATTTATGACTTCCTAAGGTTTAAGTTCTTTCTTTCCTAACCAATTGACCACAAAAAAACCTTACATTGATGTTAACTACTCCTACATCCACTCGTTAATCTCTTAACGAATTAGTTCCTCATGAATCTAATGCATACAATAAAATAGAATTGAAAGATAAACATTTGTAAGAAATCAAAGGTAAACATGACAAAATTCCTGATATATGAATATTCAAATGTGAACATCAATCTGTAATGAATCTGACGAATCTGCAATCCAAGTCTCTCGAAGAACAAAATAACAATTGAAATAAAAATTAGAATTAAAAACCAAACATTACAAATTAAAGTAAAATTAAATAAAAGGGAAAATGTCCTTCAAATTGTTTTGAGCAATCTTATATATAAACCTACGTTAACGACTCGTCCTTGACCTAAAACAACTGACTAGTCTTCATTAAAGTACGTTGTGCAGACGAAACAACCCTAATTCATTAAGTGATCACGTTACCTCGATGTTGCGACACCTTAATGCCCTATCGTGACATTGATTGTAATATGCATCCTTGAACGTATTTTCAAGGCTATGTCGTAACACCCTCTACTCTATGTCGCAACATCCTCGACAGACTGC
The DNA here is from genome assembly GCA_039519145.1 of Kokia cookei. NCBI lineage: Eukaryota > Viridiplantae > Streptophyta > Magnoliopsida > Malvales > Malvaceae > Kokia > Kokia cookei. The sequence goes on from CM076909.1 coordinate 17,074,010, forward strand.
TCGTTGAGTATTCTACTTGTTGTGTTGCGACATCCAAGCTCCATGTTGCAACATTGGGAGTAGTCCTCTATCTTTGTTGCCCTCGAGTGATGGCCTGCACAGTCATCAAACATATTAGTTTACCTTTAGTTCCACAAACTCGTATAAATTGTCTAAATTGATCATTTATTTACCTAATTGATTTAAGTAAAAACTAAATAAAAACATAGCAAAATTTCTTTCCTATGATCTCATTAAGTACATAAAAAGGTTTAATATGCTATAACGAATTGCAACAAATCAAAAACTAAACCTAAATCTTACACCTAAACTACGAGGGTTTTTAGATACCTTTAAGACAACTTCATTACATCAAACCTCTAAGGTTTTATTTATAAAAGTGTTAGCATCTCGAATTAGGTTTTTAACACATTTTAAGTCTTCATATAAAGTTGATTATACAGAGGAAAATAACATTGAAATACTTGGGCTACACATCAATCTTATGTCGCCCCATACACAAGCTAAAGGCGTGACACGACATACATTTTATGAGCTTGGTTCTTGACAAATTTTATGAGCTTGGTTACCTGACAAGTATAAAGGTTAAAAAGACATTTACAATGTTAGAGGATGGATCTCAAACAGAAAAGATCGAAAAACGAGACTTAACCGAACAACTTAAAAAGCTTAATTAAGAAAATCCTAATGAAGAGATCCTTGCTAATATTACAGAAATTAAGTTACCGTTGAATATAGATTCTAACAAGGAAAAATTATATTAAGGCTAAAAGGAAAGTCCTAACTGGGTTAAATTGGGTGCTCGCAATACTACCTACTTTCATAAGCTTGCTACTCAAAGGAAGAGGAAAAACTTAGTTCACTCTTTGGAAGATAAAAGTGATAGGCTGATTGAAAGGGAAGACAATCTTCATCAAATTGCTTCGAGAAATTTCAAATAATTCTTTGCAGCTAAACTAATACGAGATAGCGATAGCTTAATGTCAAGAATTAAGCCATGCATTAAGGGTCAACACAATGCATACTTAATGAGGAAATTCCCGATGAAAAAGGTGGTGGAAGCATTAAAAGATATGGCACCGTTAAAAGCAACAAGTATGGACTATTTCCCAACTTTTTTCTTCCAAAAAATATTAACATTTGATTAGGAACGAGGTAACCAATTATTGTTTGGATTGTTAATGGAAAACTATAAAGGATAATCAACAAAATAAATATCGTCCTCGTACCCAAAACAATATCCCCAAAAAACATGAACCAATATAAGCCGATCAATTTATACACAATGGTTAATAAAATTATTTTGAAGGCACTGGTAATCAAGTTTCAAAAAGTCTTAAAAATGTGTATAAACAAAAATCTAGAGGCTTTTGTCCCTGTGAGGCAAACTACGAGCAATATTTTAATTGCCTATAAGGTTTTACATCCACTAAAAAGGAAAAAAAGGAAGGGAAGTTTAAATCATTTAATTTAAAACTTGTTATGAGCAAAGCTTATGACTAAATTGAATGATCCTTTTTGGAAGATATGATGATAAGCCTAGGCTTTTATTCTGAATGGATGGATTTAATATTACGATGCGTAAAGTGTTCCGTACTCGATAGTTTTAAATGGAATTAAAGGAGAGAAATTTAAGCCAACTCAAGATTTAAGGCTAAGAGATCCGTTAAGCCCACAAGTTTTCATCATTTGTGCAAAAGGATTTTTTAAGGTCTTGAATATTGCAAAAAGAGATGGCTTCATCAACGATGTTAGACAAGGAAGGGGAGGAGTTAATATAACACATTCATTTTCTGTAAACAATAGCATATTGTTTAAAAAACCTACATTAGAAAGGGCTACTGCATTAAGAACCAAATTGTTCAGGTATTAGGTGTACGTATGTCAAATAATCCAAAAATGTATTTAAGGTTACCAACAATGGTGGCCCATCAAAAGAAAAATGCTTTTGTTGATATTAAGGAGAAATTTATTCAAAAAAAATGAAAGCGTGAAGTACATAAATCTATCAATGGGTTGAAAAGAAGTTTTTTTAAAAGCTATTATGCAAGCTATTCCTACTTATCCGATGCACAACTTTAAATTGTCGAATACTTTGTGTCGAGAGTTAGAAAATCTAATAAGTCGATTTTGGTGGAGAAGTTTAAAAACAAATAAAGATATTCACTGGTGCGATTGGCAATCTATGTGCATTCTTAAAACGCAAGGAAATGATGGTTTTAAAGATTTTACCAAGTTTAATATAGCCTTGTTAACAAAACAGGGGTGAAAGTTGATTACTAACCCGTTAAGTTTGTTTGCACGAGTTTTTAAAGCTAAGTACTATCCACATGATGATTTTCTAAGTGCAAGGTTAGGCTCTTACCCCTCGTTTATATGGCAGAGTATTTGGGGTGCTCGAAGCCTACTGAAGAAAGGATTGGGGTGGAGGATTGGGAATGGCAAGAGGGTAAACATTTGGAATGACGTCTGGCTACCAAAACCTGGGAATGAAAAGGTAATGGTATAAAACATTAATATTCAGTTCTCTACATTAGCAGATTTAATAGACGAGGAAAGTTTTAAATGGAAATAAGGGGAGATTTGGAGGCTATTGTTACCTGTTCAGGCTGATAGTGCCCTTTGCATCCCTCTATTGAATCCCATGTAGCAAGATGAGGTTGTATGGCGAGGAGACAACACAGGAGTATACTCGGTAAAAGGCGGGTACCGTTGGTTGGTAGCTGAAGAGCTGAGTGACCCGAATACCAGTGGAAAATTACAACCATTTGATGACAGCAAATTATTTACAAAAATATGGCAGCTCAAAATCCCTAGCGAAATACAAATCTACCTATAGAGAGCTGCTAATAACTATCTACCCCTATTGTCGAATCTAGTTAAAAGGCGATTACAGTCGAGAGCCAAATGTCCAGTCTGCCTTTCCGAGGATGAAACAGCAGAGCTTTTGCTCAGGGAGTGCGTGATTACTAAAGAAGTCCTCAGTGCATTGGGCGTAAACCAGACCAGATTCAACATGCAAGATGAATGGAAAATCAATTTAGGTACAATGTTTACTTCGTGTAGCGAAGAACAATGCATAACTTTAGCAGTTGCGTTATGGGCTATATGGTATAGCAGAAATAAACTTAGTTCATACTGGACAAAGGGCCAATGTGCAAGGCATAGTAAGTTTTATCTTAGCTTATAAGGCTGAAATGGGAAGTCTAGATTCGAACTTGAGTTGTAGATCTGAAACAGGGGATGAACAATGGGAGGCACCTAAGCAAGGAATGGACAAAGCCAACTTTGAGGCCTCCTTTTCCCAACAAACAAAGTCAGCAGTAAGGGGTTGCATCATAAGAAATGATATGGGAATGGTGATAGGATCATGTACTCACCCGTTTGGTCATGTGAGAGATCCAAACACTGTCGAGGCCCTTGCCTGTTTAGAAGCTGTTCGATTTGTGGCAGACATGGGATTCAGGTAAGTTCGCATAGAGGGGGACTCATTAACAATTATAAAGAAACTGAAATCGATGGAAGCAAACAGATCTGAGATTTACAAGATCGTGGAGGAAATAAAGACATAGAGAAAGAGGGTTAGGGACTTATCTTTCCGTTTTGTGCACCGATTTGCGAATAGAGCCGCACACCAACTCACCAACTGGGGACGATGGTTCGACTCTCTGAGATTCTGGGTTGAAAAAGTGCCATCGAAACTGGTTGGGGCTCTTAGTGAGGACACAAGAGAACGATAAGGGAGGGTGTGGGTGTTTTGTGTTGCTGAGATCGAAAGAAAAGACGTTATGTTAGGCTTCCGATAATTCTCAGTGGTAGTGTGGGACTAGCTTGCGACGGAGTGTGGAAATGATAGAAGATCGGAGTAGGAAAGCTAAAGGCGCACAGTTTTTTGCATCTGATGAGTGAAGGAGTTGGTAATCAGAAGGGGTGAGATTTCTTTAAGGTTTGCTTAAAAAATGTTTTTTTTTTTTGTTTTAAGTCATTTAATTTGCTCACAATTTTCTTTGTCTTAGTTCATTTTTTAATTCTTGCAGTCAATTAAGTTTTCTTAGGCAGATATTTTTTGGTGTGTCGGTCTCTTTCATTTATTCTGATTTTACAGCACCGGTGGCTTTAAGCCATCATGATGGTGACAGCTGTCCGTTGTATTGGTTTGATTGTTTTGACGTTAACTCATCAGATATTTTTTTTCAAAAAAAAATTTGGCGGACAAATGGGGTAAGAGAGAGTTAACTGTAGAAATGATTATATAAATAATTAAATTTATATTTAATATTTTTTAAAAATTTATCTATTTACTAAAATTTTATTACAAGCAAATGCGTGTGAAAACCATGAATTTAAAAAGTAGACGTATGTTTAAAAATAAAATACAATAAATAATAAAGTGTATGATTTAAATTTAATTAATCATAATAACACATAAAATATATACGATATTAAAATAAAAATTAAACTAAATTGTAAGTAAAACAAAATTTAAGCACATAAATATATCATGTTAACAATAATAATACACCAACATAATTAACAATATTATCAATATATACAACTGATAGAGATAATAAATTATGCATATTAAGATAAAAAAAAATGTATCTAACACGTTAAAATAAAACTTTAGTTAAGTAGTAAATTTAGAGTTTTATTTATTTAATTAACATGGATTTAAATCCAACCATATGCATATATTTATTTTTATTGATTTTTGTTAAAATAAACAGAGTAAAGTATCCTCAAATAATATAATTTATTTTAATTATAAAATGATATTTTCATAATTTTTTTAGCCAAGTTGATGTTTGATTGACTCGTGACACCAACTCAATCAAGAGCTTAAATAATAATATAAATATACAATTATTGGAAGTAAAAAAATGTGCATAAAAAATTAAAATGTATAAAGTTTTTTAAGAAAAAACTTTGGTTAAATGATAAAATTAAGATTTTATTGATGCAAATGGTTCAAGTTCAATCAAATGCTTTTTTTAAAAAAATTAAAAAAAAGACCAAAATGCTCTAAATAATATAATTTTTTTGAATAAAATCGGCCTGGGTTTTTTATTAAAACTGATAAAGAAACATAGGCTTTGCAAAGTCCAAAACAAGGCAGTAAACAAAACAGTACGCAAAACCCATAAAAGTAATAAATAAATACTAATAAACCACCTAACCCCATTAAATGTGTAACCGCTTCCCCATAAAAGTAGAAGTTAAACGATTACTCTGACCGAAACCAAAAACCATCATTTTGAAATCTTTTCACAATCTCTTTCAATCGGATGTTATGGGTTTCTCCATCTCAGATCTTTCTTTAGCGAAACAAGGGACATCGGCCTCCAAGTAAACTTCTTCTTCTTGTTTCAAACTTTCAGTAGCCAAAATATGTGCTAGGTAGTTCGCCTCTCTGTTAACATATTGAAAGTGAATCAACTGAAAATTCCTCGCATATTGGTTGATATTTCTGATTAAAGCTCGATCTATTTTCTTTGTTTGAGTTGCACTTCCTTATAATTGAAAGCGCATCACCTTCAATTTCAATATTTGACCAATTTCCTTCATTGCATGTACGTAACGCCTAAAAACAAGCTATAGCGTCTACCGCAAAAGGAGAAGTCACATTTTGTTGGATAATAGAGCGTGAAAAAAGGACTTCACCAGAACTATCTCTAACTACAACACCTGAACAAGATTTGGAATTACATATGTCAAAAGAACCGTCGAAATTTACTTTCACCGTCGCACCTATTAGGGGTTTCTAACCGTCTCTTAGGTTAGAAACAGTAAGTTTCTTGATTTTTATTTCATCTATTTCTTCGAGAAATGCAATAATGGGATCTGCAATCATCTTATCGGATCGAATCTTTTGTTCATGAACCACTGTATTTCTATTACCCTAGAGCATCCAAATAGTACACCCTATTAAACCCCGTTTCGAAGATGAACTATGCGTAAACAGCTAGGTAATCCAATCTGTAAACTCATCATTAGAATTATTAAAAGCCCAAGGCACTTGTAACCAAGACCATACTTGTAATGACGTGGAACAGTCCCTGAACACATGCATCATGGTTTCAAATTCCTCACCACACCTGATACAGGCAGCAGGCATTTCGATTTGTCTACAATTGAGGGCAACATAAAATTTTTATTTTAGGAGGGAGTTTTAGATTCCATAGATTTCTTTATAAATTTGTAGAATCGGTCGGTATAATATTAGGATTAGGATCATTAGCATGTGTAATAATTTATACACGCTTCTGATCGAGAATTCCCCTGATCGCTCTCCCCTCCAAACCATCAAATCCTCATGAGGCTTTGAAGCCAAGGGAATCTTTAATATGTTTGCGGCATCACAACTCAAACAGGTATCCTAAATCACATCCCTTCTCCACTCTCTTTTATTTGCATCTATTAATTCAAACACATAAAGCAAATTATTATGACACAAACTATCACATAATTTATAATTTGATGAACCTGAAATCCACGCATGAGTAGAAATAAGAATTTTTCCCCCGTGCCAACCCTCCATCCAAGACCAAATTCAATTAAACCCCTCGTTGCCCATATGCTTTTCCATGAATAAGACGGTTGATTCCCAAGAAGCGCATTTAGGAAATCAGTATCAGCAAAATATTTAGCTTTAAGCACTTGACTTAGTAAAGAATTAGCCCATTGCAAGAGACACCAGCCTTGTTTCACCAATAGGGAATTATTGAATTTTTCGAAATCTCGAAAGCCCATCCCACCATTTTCCTTTAACGTGCTCAGCTTAGACCAGGAACACCAATGAATATCTTTCTTTCTTTGACCTTTTCGCCACCAAAACTTAGTCATAATGTTGTTCAACTCCTCAACACAAGGTTTTGGGCAAAAGAAAGCAACCATTGAATTCTTTGGTATCGCTTGAAGGGCTGATTTGACAAAGATATCTCAACTAGCATGTTGGAGAAATCTTATATTCCAACCATTCACCCTTTTCCTAAATTTATCCTTTAAGATCTGAAAAGCCTCTTTTTTACGTCGTCCCACTATATTAGGCAGTCCTAGGTATTTTCGGGTTCATTAGAATATCGAACACCCAATTTTTGTGAAATGACTATTGAAAATCATAAGTTAAATTTGTACCGAAATATATAGTAGACTTATCCAAATTTATACACTATCCGAAGCACTCCTCATATTCCTTCAAAATTTGTTACAACATCAAAACCCCACTCTCTAGTGCTTCACAAAATAAAACGTAGTCATTTACGAACAAAATATGGGACACTGTCGATCCACGTCTGCTTGCTCTAACCCTCTTAATCCATCCATCATGGACTCCCAAATTCATAAGAGAAGAAAAACCCTCATCATAAAGTAAGAACAGAAAGGGACTTAAGAGGGGTCCTTTTGTCTAAGGGCTCGACTTGGCTTAAAAAATTCCCCCTATCTTACCGTTTACCCTCACCAAGTATGAAACAATGGAAACACATTTCAAAATAAGGTAATCCAATCATCATTAAACCTCATTTTCTTCATAATTGCCCCAAGGAAACCTCACTCGAATCGATCATAAGCTTTGCTCATGTTGAGTTTCAAAACCATAGAGCCTTTTCTTCCTAAACGTCTCTATCTAAACGAGTGAAGCATCTCATACGTAATTAATATATTATCATAAATGAGTTCCCTGGCACAAAAGCACTTTGGGCTTTATCAATACAAAATTCCAAAATATTCTGAAAATTTACCATTTTCTTCGAAAGAGGAGTTTTCGATAACAAGACAATATTAGTGGCATTAATACTATCCAAAGGTCGACCTCATTTAGAATTTCCAAACAATAAGAAGTCACATCAGCCCCACTTACTAGAGCTTCTGGTAAAATAATGTTGGGAAACCATCGATTCCCGAGGCTTTTGTAGGGCTCATACCCTTCAAGATAATAAATAATTCCTCTTACGAATATTTAGCTATAAGCATTTTGTTCATATCCCCTAAAATGCAATTTTTAACACAAAAAAAAAGATGATCCATATTCCCATCACCTTGAGAGGTGAGCAGGTTCAGAAAGTAATTAATCGCAATTTCCTCCATTTCCTTTTCAACTACCATTTTTATCCCCACATCATTATAAGACCTTGAATCGTATTGCGTTTCTTTCGAGAGGATGCAAAATTATGAAAGAACTTGATGTTTTTATCCCCCCAAACATAACCAGCTGTCCCTTGCTCTTTGCTCCCAAAGTGCCCCGTCCTTGTCAATTTCTAAATTGAGATGCACCCTAGTATCAATTAATCCGGCCATCATTTCATCATTCATGTATTCCAGCATAAGCTGCTCTAATTTTTTGTTCAAAGTATGCTTCAACCGACTCCTTCCCTTTCTAATGTTATCGGACCAACCCTTCAATCCAGCTTAAAGCGCACTAATTTTTTCAAGAAAATCCCTATAAGCTCTCTCCCATATACTTTTGACTTCCACCTCAAAAGAAGATTAAAAAGTCACCATGCTTCAAAATAGAAACGATTAGAGGACTTACGATTATAACCCATAGTCAGAATAAGAAAAATGGGACAATGATCCAAATAGAAGTGAGGTAAATGCCGTAGCTCAGCTTCCGAGAACATATCGAACCATTTTCTATTACCCACCACCCTATCAAGTCGCTCATGGATGCTCGTCTCAGGGAGATTATCGCGAGTCCACATATACCAAGGGCTCTTATATCCCATATCCTTAAGCCCACAATCTTCAAGGAGCTTACAAAAACCCTCCATCCCCTTTTCATCCGGAGGAATGCGCTTTTTCTTTTCAAATGAATATAATATTTCGTTGAAATCCCCACCAACAATCTATGGACAATCCTTTTGACGACCCAAACTTCTCAAGATATTCCACGATACCTCTATCACTAACACAATGAGCACCATAGAATCCTGTGAACCGACATTCCTTACCATCCTCATTTTTAATCAGAACATCAATATGGTTCTTCGAGAAACTTTGTAAAGTCACATTAATCGAGTCTTTCCAAGCCAAGCAAAGTTCTCCACGAGTCCCATCTGCAGATACCTCTATGCTATTAGTAAAACCACTTCTACTTCTAATCATGGTCATACGCTTGTTAGCCGCTTCAATAACATGATCATTGATTTTGGCCTTTTTGTTTCTCAAAACAAGCAACCACCATCAGTAACCTAATCCACTTGCAGTTTTTATTTTCCACTAACAAACATGGTAACAAAATTAATTGCTCTGACAATTGGTTGGAATCTTTTTCATTTTGGAAAATTCATTAATTCCCCTTTCATTGACCCCAGATTTATCGTCTCCTGATTTATTTCCTTTTCGATAATCATCCGATTTAATTCATTTTCCACCTTTTGATTGATCTCTATCAGATTTATCATAAATACAAAGACTAATCTGATCTAACTGACAACTTTCCTTACGAGTCTGCAGATTATCAATGTGATAGTCCCCCACATCCCTTAAATCACTCCTAGTATCATTCGTTTCCATATCCACTGCTTTCTTCTCCGCCACACCTATACCGACCTTCTAAATTTTTTTGCCCCTTCTCTATCCATCCCACTGGTAAACTCCTTTCGGGATCGTTCTTCATCACATTTTCCCCCGCCTCCGATATATTGAGTCTGTTTTCTATCTTTATTAGCGAATTTTGAAAAATAAATAGACTCCTTTCCAACCAATTTTGATTCGACTTTCAATGAATTAGAGAATGGAAAATCATCATCCCCCCTCTCCTTTGCTTCTATCGAAATCACCTCAAATTTTAACCCCATGGCCTATTGTACCACAACCGAAACAAAATATTGGTAAATTTTCGTACTTAAAGACCAACCACACTTTGTCTCTATCAGATGTTTCAACAAACAATCCACGTCGAAGAGGTTTCTTCGCATTAATCATAATTCTTATTCGATAGTATTCTCCCATAATTTCAGATCTGATCAAGCCTCTAAAGGTTGACCCCACTGCATGCATGAGATCCTTCTTGTCACATTTCGACGAACAAGGAACAAATCTAAGCTAAAAGGGAGATGAAACTAGATTAATCTGACTACAATGTACCTATTAAGTCATCTTGTCAAAAATCAACAAATGCCTTCTAAAGAACCACGGTCTCCCTTCAAGAATCTGTTCCATGTCGTTTTCATTCTCAAAGGAAATCAAAAAGAGACTTTGAGCCACCCTACTTATCTCGAACTTCTTTGTTGTTTTCCAAATGCTTCGCATCTGAGCCTTGAAGCTATCTGGATTAAAATATCGCTTTGTCCAAACTGAACAAATCAAAGAGGCTTTACCTTTCGGATCAATCACAAAACTTTTCACCGTTAACTTTACAAGTTTTTCCCCCAATAAGGAGATCTTGTCCTCCGCCATTGCATAACCAACATCACCACTCACTCACAAACTCAAGCACAGCAAAACCTGTTTCTCTGAGTCACTAAAGAGAACACTACAAACATATTTTTATAGTTTATTAATCGATTTGATGTTTGATTATCTTGTAACAATATATATTCCATGAATGACCCAAAACACCAAAAGAAAGTAAGAAACCCAAGTTACCCAACCCAATAAACACTTGTTTTATGGTGACTCAACCAATCAGACATCCTTCGATGCGCCTCTTGCAATGATGTCAGTCTTCCCCGCAACTCAAAAGTATATGCATCAAACAATGTGTGCTTGCAAATGTGAGCTTTTAGTTCAATAAACAAATATTTTGAAGGTTAAATTCAATTATTAAACCCTATACTTTGCAAAAGTTGTAAATGTAATCCCTACACCTTAATTTAATCAATATTAATCCCTACACATTTTGAATTTGACTCAAATAGTAATAGTTAAATCTGTTTGGTTAAATTCAATTACTAATCCTATATTATGCGTACAGTGTAGATGTAGTCCAAAATTTTCAACTGGATCATTCTAAGTCCTTATACTTTTCTAATTTTGAAATTTCAATCTTGATGCAAATGGTTAGATTTTTAGTGAGCAATATGTGAAAATAACAAGTTGACATGACATTACACATATGATAATATGTTTGCCATATCAAATTTTAGAAATGAATTTAACAGTAATAGTTTGGTGAGACTAAAATTTTAAAATTCAGAAAGTACAAAGACTAAAAACAACCAAATTATAGGGACTAAAACCACAACTTTCATAAAATACATGGACTAATAGCAAAGTTTACTATCCCCAAGTTGAGGTCTACTTTGGGACAGCAAAGAACCAAATTGAGAGTACAAAGACAGTATGAAGCCTGTGTCTAGAACTAAGAAGAGATTGTAAGAAATACCACAGGAATAATGTGCAGTATCAATGTCTCAACAACTCATACACCACATGCTATGTTTGAGCATTTTAAGTTCTGTAAAGAGTTCAAAAGGATCGTTTTGTCACAGTTTAGGAAATTGAAGATGATAAAAAATCATCATAATATCTCGGAAATCTGCAACAAGATTACAGTTCATGTTAATACTATATTGCTACCATGTATTTTGATAGACAACAAAAAAGAAATATGATAGGTAAGCTTTCAAAAATGAAACCAGCGATAGATTATCACTTCACTTTGAACAAGCAATATTTATTGGTCCTTGTTGTCAAGTGCAACCAATTGGGCATCTTTGCTAATGTGACTTTTAACAATTTAAAGATCTGTAAAACAAAGAACGCAAGCAAGTACTGTACTTACATTAATGGGCATCTCAGCTATGATAAGGCCACTGCTTTCTTCTAAGCTTTTTAGAGTTACTACTTCGCCCCCAACAACCATATTGATCACGATTCCATCTGCATATGTTTTAGTGAAAAATTATCGTGAGAATTGAACATGATGTGCCAATAATAAAATATTACTGCAAGGAAGAAACCTGCTGTCAAACACGAAGTCAAGCGCCTCATATACATTTCCTGCAAGCAAGCTCAAGTATAACAAGATAAGTCGGTAAAAAAAAATCGCTGACAAAAGGATCTATTAAACAACACGTAATAACACAAAAACAACTTTCAAAGAAAATGAAATTTTGTATTTCACAATCTGAAGTAAGCTCATAGATCGGAAGTCAGAGCGTAACCAACAGCCACCTCACCAGCTTGCTAATATATACACATATCCTACCTATGGTTAACTTCATATGGATGATAAATTTATAATCAAACACTAAAATCATAAATTTGCTAAAAGCTTACTTTAATAACTTCTTTATTGTAAAAGCAAGTGCAAACTAAAACTTGATATACAGTCCCATGATATCCACATCTTTTCATAATTCCGAATTTGATGAACATCTTAATCAGCCAAAACAAGGATCAAATAATTGGGAAAAGCAAAACAAGCACTTGAACCTTTGCTAATCTAATGAACCAAAGTCAGGTAATGATCGAAACAGTATTATAGCAAACAACAGAGAATTGAATCAGCAAGTTGTCAGCCAACATTACAAACTTGGTCCCTAGATTCTATAACATATAAAACACAAACTTTAACAGGTTTCGGTTATGTGAGTGATATAAAGAACAATGATAAAATTTACTTTCTTTGTTGGCAATTCGTAATTAATCAAAACACGAGCTGACATAGGGGATTCCCCAGAAGCAAGAAGCGGAAGGCAGGCATCGGTTACGACGATCATACAAGATTTCTGCTCTTCTTTATCAATTTCATGACCATCTCCTGTCTCAACCGCAACATGTTGGCTCCATTTCATTGTTGCTTCCCTGAATTTCACCAAAAATAAACCTCGTTCCGCTTCACTTTGGTCGCTGTACTGACATATAGAAGACTAAATATAAATTAATAGTAAAAAAATGGTTATATAAATGAAAGTATAATTGTTAATACAAAATAATTACCAAACAGGACAAGGAAATGTAAGGGAGATCCGATACGGCGGAGCAGACGGCGTCGAGCTCATCACGTGAGTTGCAACATACTACTATCGGAAGGCACGGGCGTCGACCCGCCACTCCTAGGAGATCAATTAACGTCTCCTGCAAATCGCAATTTCGATTTTTCTATTTTTAACTTCAGAATTTAGGAAAAACGCAAATTTAAAAATAGATCGAAGAAATCAACGGAGAGAAAGAGAGGACCATTTTGAAGTGGAGTCTGTCGACGGCCACGTAGAAGTGTCGGAGTTGATTGAAAGAACTGCAAATTCATGAAATTTATTGCGAAAAATACAATGAAAATTAATTTTTTTATTTTATTGGATTAAGTAAATAAAAGGGGAAAAAAATACCTAAAATTAGACGGGGATTGAGATGGAGGAGATGAAGCTTCGATTGCATCAATAGCCATGATCTCTTCCTGTTTGAATTTCAGTCCAAACATTCACTCCTTAAGTCGAGGTTAAAAAATGAAATTTCATTTTGTGGTCAATCCTTTTTAAAAAGGGTAAATTTAATCAACAATCACTCAATTTTAAGATAGCTGGCAAAATAGTCACTTCGATTTCATTTCAATCACTCAATTTTGAAAAAGTAACAAAATAATATTTTTTATCGTTTTTAGTCACAGAAATCATGAAAAATGACATGATAAATGACGGCATCCATAGTGTCAAAAAACCCTCCAATTAGGTCAGATACCACCAATTTAATAGCCTTATCATCACTAATTTAAGGTTTAAGAAGAGAAAAAGAAGAAAAAAGAGGAGAATAAAAAAAAAAAGGAGAAGAGAAAAAATGGAGATACCTGAAGAAAAATTTAAAAAAGCGTTTTCCTCTATTATCTTTCTATTAATTTGGGTATTTTTTTTAGCGAAGATTTTAGTTTCATTTATTTTCTGGATTTATGATTTTATTTGCTGCTTGTGTGTTTTAATTTCTTAGAGTTAAAACCTAAGTTTTTTCTTTTGTTTTAAGCTCTGGATTTGTTTTATTTTTTTTTGTTTTAATAGATTTCAGTGTGTTTTTTGAAATTTGATTGTTTAAGACTCGGAGTTTTTGTTTCCTTGATGCTAAATTTAGTTCATTTTAATGGAATTTTTGTTAATTTTTCTATGTATTCTTTCATGGATGTTGTGAGAAAGCTTGTTAGTTAAGAAATTTCTCACGATGTTTATGAAAAAATATGCAAAAATTCTCAATTTTAAAGATCCTAATTTTGGATTTTAGGGGTTATCTGCAGAAAATCCTTGATAAACTCACCCTAAACCTTGACCCTTTAGCTGTTTCATCTACGTGGCAAGTTAACTAGCCACATCAGCTAGTTAAGTTGTCACATAAGCAAAGCCTATAATGAAAACTATTAATCAGTGACTGTTGTCACTTTTTGATAATATTAGTGACTGTTTTGTCATTTTTTCAAAGTTAAGTGACTGAAATGAAATCAAGGTACTATTTTATCAGCTACCCAAAATTAAGTGACTATTGATATAACTTACACTTCTAAAAATGAATCTTTGAGTTTAAGTTTTATTTACTATTTAATCCCAAATTCTATAATTTTTATTTCCATATTTGAAATTTTTTGATAAAGTAAATTTAAATTTTGATCAGTTAACTATCATTAAATAATAAATAATTTTTTATAAATAAATTTAAAATTTACAAATTAATTATTAAATTCGAAAGTTACAAACCGGTCATTGTTCAATTAAATTCCTAACTAAAGTTAAATATGGGAAGGGTCAATTTACTATTTAAGTATTAATAAATTTAAAATTTTTATTAAACTATTAGTAAATTTATAATTTAATTCCTTTTAATATAATATAATATTTTTTAATTAAAACAATTAAATAAATATGCTATTAAATTATTCTATCAACTAAATAAAAAAATTACTCTCAAAGTAATATAAATAGCCCTAAATATTATATACAAATATTTGAAGGAAATTAACAAATTTGACTTGACAATATAAATTTTATCGTAATGACTGATTTTATTCTAACCATTAACGTGAAAAAGTTCTTCATGATGACTAATTTCCTTCTTGTTTTAGTACCTAATTTTTACCTATACATCATGTTTATAATAATTATTTTATCTAATTAATGTGATTCTTTTATCTTATAGGAACTGAATTGAAGATAAAGGATAAATTGACGTAAAAAAACGTAATTTTAAATAGAAAATGTGAAAGTATGAAATAGTGGAAGACTTGAGAAAAATTGTTGCTGGACATGAAAACTTTATTATATTTTATTTTATTTTAAACTCTATTTTATTAGAATTAATATTTAGGATAATTATTAGGATTTTTTTATATTTAATTTATATTTATCTTTTAAGTTTTATTTTTTAGAGTTTAAATTGGATCAAATCAAGGAATTAATTTTAAACCTAATCATTTTTAAGAGTTTAGATTGGATTCAACTAGGGATTTCTATGTATTATAAATAAGGGATGAATTGATGAATTATTCACTTCTCATTCATTATAAAATCCTTCATCTCCCAAAAATCTTAATTTCGATAAAAAACTCTATTTTTATTATCTTGTGTTCTCTCACAAAAATATGAGCAACTAAAAACTCTTCTGGCCGAAGGTTATCAAATGTTCCTCTAAAGTTTATGAGGCTTAAAACTCGCGCCTAATCCTTCTCGCCTGAGTATTCATCAATTCCCTGTATTACGGGATAGACGCTTTCGTCCAAAATCCCTACAAAAATAATCTTTTCATCTTGTGCAAAGACAACCACTTTGTGTGTTTTGAGAAGGTTGCACAGTCGATTTGCTAACTTACTGCATCAGAGGTTGCTGAACCAAAGAGACAAAATGGTATGTCATTCGTTGTTGGGAAAATGTGATCTAGTGTAAGACAATCTCATTAGAGCGACAATTGGCTAGAGTCAGATTCCTTTAAAAACAAAATTATATTTGGAGCTGGTGGTTGTAAGCGTCCTCTTTCACTATAATTGACTTATTTTGGCACGAGAAGAATCATCTAAAGTCAAATGATTGAACCAAGGAGGAATCAATATAACCGGAGGTTGGATCTCTCAACATTGATAAAACTTTTCTTCCTTCGACTCTGTTTATTTTTATACAATTTATTTTATTTTGACATCTCTATCTTCTATTTCTTTTAATTATGTTTTTTTTTTTCTCCAAGTCCGACGCTTTTCTTGGGCAAGATTTCGCTCAGGATCTTGACATACAAGATTCTTTACAACACTCCAGTCCCTGAGGATTAGATCCTACTTCCCTTTATTGTTATTTTTTTTATATTTTTCAGAATAAGTTATATTTGGTATTCCCAACGACACATCAAATGTGCTACTCGTATTGTCTTATTAATAAAGACTTATTATTTCGTTATATAATTTTGAATATTGAGACTAAAATATTTTAGATTGAGATATTATACAAATTCAATCTTTAATATTGCATAATAATAATTTGGGATGTTTAAAATAATATGATTTTCATGAGTTGAGAAATATTTGATGTGGAATTAGAGTTGACCATTAGGCTTGACGAAAAACATCCAATAAATAATTTTTCTCTATTGACATTTTCCCTTAATCACACAAACTCTAAGTGATGTCAGTTACAAGTTTATGTGTAATTTTTGTGTGTAAATCTAATAGGTAGAGAAATGATCAATTTATAATGATTAACTTTTAATTCGGTACGTCTATCAAGTAATTGAATAAATGGATAGAATTTAATTTCTATTAAAAGTAAAATGATTATCCCCTTCAAATTGAACCACATTATTTTAGACTTAATTGGGGCCACATTATAATCATCCAATTTTCAGTGGTGTCAAAAATAATGATTTCGGGATCACAACTCTGACGAGTCGGGTCGTAAATTTTATTTATTTAATATTTATGATATCATTAGCATCATATTAAATTTTGGTTAGGAAATCTAATCAATTGGATAGTTAATTAAGTGAAAAAGACTAAACTGTAGAGGTTGTGAAAGTTGAAATGCTTAAATAGAGGGGCTAGATAAATAAATTAGCCATGGAGGTTGATTTAGTGGATTTATATGACATTTGATGGTGTAATGAATAGATTAATTAAGCTTAAAAAGATTAATTAAGTTTAATTATAAAAGACAAAAAAATTACAAAAAAAACCAAGGTATATAAATTAATCCGAAGGTTGGCACCGTCTTGGACGCAAGAGGACTCTCAAGCGAGGAGTGGTTGTTTCAGTGGAGTAAAAGTGATGCTCCTTTCCGAGCGATGACGGTTACAGTTATTAAACAACCTATTAATAACTACAACTATTGTAGCGTCGACCCGAGTTTGACTTCTACTTTCGTCGAAACATTCGCTCTCCCTCTAAGGTCCTCTTGTGTCTACCTCAGTGTCAGTCTTCGGATAAGAATGAAAGTTTAAAGACACTAGTTGCTTGGAAATAGAGAGAAAAATTACGTTGATTACACCTGAAATCCCCCCGTTTTCCTTATGATTATGGCTTAAATAATATGTATGGTATATATAAGGCATTATTTATGGGTATCCAAAAAGCTTGAACTCGTGATCGCGTAACGACCGTCAATGGCCCTCAGTTATACTCAAACTTGTGACCGCATAATGGTTGCCGACTGAGATCTCCACTTATACTTTGACCCCTGATCGTATCAAGCATTGTCATCTAGAAACCTGATTTCCCCAGGATAGGTTTTTTAGGTGATGGTCTTATCCCGCCATGACATATGAAATGTATGTGTTTTGAAGCAAATTATCACATCCCTGACCTTAAATATACCTATGAACTTTCATGATTTTAGTCGAAAACCCTAAACTTTAAACCTAAAAATATTAAAAACCCTAACCTTGAGAGAGAGAAAGAGAAAATGCGTCCAGCTGGGCAAGCTTTTTTACAAACTATATAGAAAGTGCACCCGATTGGATGCACTTTCCCTTTCTCTCTCCAAAATTGATCTATTTCCCTAAATTAAAAAAACAACCTATTTGGCCAATAAAATTTTCACGAACACAATGCCCTAATTTTTCAGAACCTGCATCCAAAATAGAACCTCTCTTCAATAAAATTGTCATACCTTTTTCCCTCCTATGACCAAGTTGCCTCCGCTCCAAACGAGTTGATTTCGACTTCGTAACGGACGAGGGACGTCCGATTTCACCTGTCACTATAGAACCTTCCAAAATATAAAGATTGTCGATCTTTTTACCTTTTAAAAAAATAAAAGCCCCACGAGACACCTTAATGCCGCTAGAGATGTTGATCCTGCAAACTTTCGAATCTAAAATAATCAAAGAGATGAGATTTTTTTTGTAAATTAGGTACATACCTGACATATGAGTGTGTCTTAATCGTCCCATTGTGCATCCTAATTTTAACAGTACAAATACCAATTACCTTACTAGATGAATCGTTTCCCATGCACCCAACTTCTCCTTTAATCAAACTATATGTGGAGAACCATTCTCTGTTGGGACACATGTGGAAAGAACATCTTGAATCTAGGATTTACTCGAACGTAAACTCAGAGCTTTAGCTCGTTGACACTAATAAGAAATCATCACAACTTTTGTTGGTCAAATTAGCACCAGTTACATCTTTCTCATTACTCTCAGCAACCCTTTTATTTCGTAGTTTATAACAATCTGCTTTGACGTTACCTAACTTCTCACAATAGTGACATATTTTTTCTTGATTCTTTGATGTTACCAAAACGGAAACTTACCTATCTGCCTTGATATCTGAACCAAACTTATTGTCGAGTTTGTCTTTACTCAACAAATGACCATTCACATCCTCAAACGAGAGTTTTTCTCCGCCATAAATCATGGTTTCCTTGAAAGACTTGTATGAAGAGGGTAAAGAGCACAACAATAACATAACTTGATTATTGTTTCAATATGAACTTCAATGTTATTTAAATCATTTAAAAGAGTAATGAATTGACTGATGTGATCTCTAAGAAGCTCACATTCATTCATGCGAAACGTAAATAGACGTTGTTTTAACGCTAAATGGTTAGCTAGAAACTTAGACGCATAAAGAGTTTTTACCTTTTTCCACAAGGCGAATGAGATATTTTCCGTCAATACCTCCTACAATACCTTATTCGCGACGTATAATTGGATTGCAGAAAAAGTCTTTTCATCAAATTCTTCCCATTCTAACTGATCTAGATTCTCAAGCTTTTTTCTAGTAATGACCATTTTTAAGTCGATTTGAATTAGAATTGACATCATTCGAACTTGCCACATATTGAAATTTACGACACCATCGAACTTCTCAATGTCGAATCTTGTTGTTGCCATCTCTAAACGGGTTGATATGCTAAAATCGAACTAGCTCTAATATCACTTGTTGAGGATCAACCCGATTAAGCAACAAACAAGTAAAAATAGCGGAAGAAAATGAGAAATTGAGCACACAAATTTAACGTGAAAAAACTCTTTTGAGAAGGATAAAAAACCACGAACAAAGATAATTTTTCGAGTTTCGGGTATAGTTTTTATCCTCCTCGAAAGACAAAAAATAGAGATAAAAATTATACCCCGAAACTCGAAAAAAGAATCCTCAAAACGTAAATACAAATTCTCCAAAAGTGTTATGAGTTATAATATCTAATGGATGTTTTTGCTAATGTTGTAAAAGAGCGTATTTATAGACTAAAATTGTAAGTAAAATAATAATAAATTAATCTAGACTAATAAGAGTTTGATTGAAACAAATAAACAAAATTTAAATAAAAGATTATTTATCAAATTTGATTGAAATATGAGTTATACTTAACATTTGACATGCTAATTTAGCCTTGAACCTCTCACATGAGATTATAAAAAGATAAGGAAAGAAGCAATTGGGGGTGCACATCTTTTTGGAAAAAGAAAATTGGATATCATGTTATGAAGTAAATGAATCGAGAGTAACACAATAAGAGAAATAGAAGAGTAAAAGAGAAATTTACATTTATCAATGAGAATATTTATAATTTTTTTTCAAAATTTATATTTATAGATACACAAAATATAAATGAAATAAAATTTTACTTTTAATGAATATTTATAACACACTAATATATATATATATATATATATTAATGAATTATAATAATAGGGTAAAGCCCGAATAATAAACTCGATTAATGCGACTCGAATTCAGATCACACCTGGAGTAGTGAATACCCTTAACCATTATCTCATGTGTGGTCTAAGTTTGACTCGTGCTAATTACGTTATTGTTAAGATTGTGGCTTTCCTTATAATTAAAAAAAAAAACAGAGTAAATATACAGTTGTAGACATTCGAAGGGGCTAAAAACAAATAACTGGGGCAGAAGATATGAATAAAGATAAATAGAGGGGAGCAAAACACATTCACGTTCCTTTCTAATTTTTTTTCTTCTCAACTCCTTTGTCATTTCTTCTATTCTAATTCTTCTCTCGCTCTCTGGTTTTGGAGTGCGCACGTTAGCCTCCTTTCTCTCTATCCTACACACCCGGAGGTAAGTCCTAAACCTACGCTTCATTTTCTTCCCCCCCTTTTTTTAATTAAAGTGAAATATAGAAATCAGCATACAAAACCGAAACCCTAATTAGAAAGTAGAATAAAACTTTCGAGCCATTTCCTCCCTACCCATTTCGTAGTTGCAGTGAGATTGATCTGTTTTGTTATTCTTTTTTATCTTGTGTTTCTTACCATTATTTTAATTAGGGAATATTCAGGGAGGCGAAATCTAGGGTTAGGACTTTGATGCTTTGGCGGGGATCATCGGAATCCGTCAAACGGGTTAACAGTTCGGGTCGGACCCTCCCATGGCAAATTCAGGTGGCGGGAATAAGTTTGTTTCAGTCAATCTGAACAAGTCTTATGGCCAACAACCATCTAAACAGCACTACCATTCACATCATTCGGGTTCCTATGTCTCAAATCGGACACGAACTGGTGCTGGCGGTGGAGGAATGGTGGTTCTTTCGCGTCCTCGTAGCACTCAAAAGACTGGGTCCAAGTTATCTGTTCCACCCCCCTTGAATTTACCCTCCTTGCGAAAGGAACATGAACGATTTGATTCGTTGGGATCCGGCGGTGTGCCTGCCAGTGGAGGCGTTTCCGTTACTGGGCCAAGGCCTGGTTCGTCCGGAATGGGATGGGCAAAACCCGGTTCAGTTGCTTGGCAGGATAAAGAAGGGTTGGTTGGTGGTGATGATCACGTGAATGAAGGGGTTGATCGTTTGAATGCTGATGATGGGATGACTAAGGTAAGTAGTGGTGTTTATATGCCGCCTTCTGTTAGATCAGGGTCAACTTCCGCTACGTCTGGTTCAGCGATAGGTTTTCCGCCTTTAGATAAAGCTACGGTTTTGAAGAGAGAGGAATTTCCTTCATTGCAAGCAGCATTACCTGTTGTATCAGGGGCTGAAAAGAAACAGACAGATGGTTTGAATCAGAAGCAGAAGCAATTGGCGATGGCAGGGCAAGAGTTGTCTGATAAGCATTGGGACGGATCACCATCAAATTCAGTTATTGATAAGCTTCCTCAATTGCAGTCGGGGAGAATTGTCGTTGACAATGGATTGAGTGAGATTGGTGGAGAAGCTCGTAGTACAAATGGTTCTCGTTTATTAGAACAAGGCAGGAAGCAGGATGAGTACTTCCCGGGGCCACTTCCTTTGGTTCGTTTGAATCCAAGATCTGATTGGGCTGATGATGAGCGTGATACAGGTCATGTTTCGGACCACAGGAGGGATCAGGGCTATTCAAAAACTGAAGCATACTGGGATAGAGATTTCGATATGCCAAGGGCTGGTGTACTTCCACATAAACCAGCTCATGGTCTTTTTGACAGGAGGGGACTGCATGACAATGATACTGGAAGAACACTTTCCAGTGAAGTCGCTAAATTGGACCCTTATGGCATGGATGCAAAACTACCAAGTAGAGAAGGGCGGGAAGGAAATGCATGGAGAGCATCTTCTCCTCTTCCTAAAGATGGTATTGGGTCTCAAGAGATTGCAAGAGACAGAAATAGTGTTGGCACAAGGCCTTCAAGTATGAACAGAGAAAAGGAAAATAAGTACATTTCATCACCTTTCCGGGACAATGCTCAGGGTGATAATGGAAGGAGGGATTTGGGTTATGGAAGCGGAGGAAGACAAGCTTGGAACAATTCAGCAGATTCTTTTAGTAGTAGAGGGTCAGAGAGGAATACAAGGGAGCGTTATGGCAATGAACAATACAATAGACACAGAGGTGATGCTTTCCAGAACAGTTTTTTATCAAAACCATCTTTTCCTTTGGGTGGTAAAGCACTTCCTGTTAATGTCCCTATACTAAATTTCGGTAGAGACAAACGTCCTTTGTCCAAGAATGAAAAATCTTATCTAGAAGACCCATTGATTAAGGACTTTGGGGCTACGAGATTTGATGGATGGGATCCTTTTTCTGCAAACCTTGTCGGGGTTGTTAAGAGGAAGAAAGACACAGTTAAACAAACTGATTTTCATGACCCTGTCAGGGAATCATTTGAGGCTGAACTTGAGAGAGTGCAGAAAATGCAGGAACAAGAGAGGCAGCGAATTATTGAGGAACAGGAGAGAGCATTGGAGCAAGCTCGTAGGGAAGAAGAGGAGAGACTTCGGTTGGTAAGGGAACAAGAAGAGCAGCAGAGAAGGTTAGAAGAAGAGGCTAGGGAAGCTGCATGGAGAGCTGAACAAGAGAGGGTGGAAGCTTTGCGAAGGGCAGAAGAACAGAGAATAGCCAGAGAAGAGGAAAAACGCAAGATAGTTGTGGAGGAGGAAAGAAGAAAACAGGCTGCTAAACAAAAACTCATAGAGTTGGAAGAAAGGATTGCCAAGAGGCAGGCTGAAGGAGAGAAGGGTGGTAGTAATTTTTCTACTGGAGTTGATGAGAAATTACCAGGGATCGCAAAAGAAAGAGATGTATCAAAGGCAACGGGTGTTGGTGATTGGGAAAATGGTGAAAGGATGGTGGAAAGAATCACAACTTCAGCTTCCTCTGATTCTTCTGGTCTGAATAGATCCTTTGAGCTGACTTCCGGGTCTAACTTCTCTAATGCTTCTCCTTCATTCTCAGATAGAGATAAGCCCTTTAATTCATGCAGGAGAGATGTATTTGAGTACGGAAACAGTTCAGCCTTCACCGGGCAGGAGACAGAGAATGGTCACCATAGCCCCAGGCAAGATGTATCTGCCGGAAGTAGGCCATATTCAAGGAAAGAGTTTCAGGGTGCACCTCCGTACATGTCTTCCAGGCCTCCTTATAGAGCAGGGGTTTCTGAAGGTAGTTTAGATAATTTTGGTCAGCCAAAAGGTCAGAGGTGGAATGTTTCTGGGGCTGGTGTTGATAATTATGGTAGAAGTGCTGAGTTTGGATCTGAATATCATGAGAATCTTTCTGATAATTATGGTGATGTGACATGGGGGCAGCGATCTCGTGGTAATATTTATCCGCCTTACCCTGAAAGATTCTATCACAACCCTGAGGATGATGGGATTTATTCCTTTGGGAGATCAAGGTATTCTGTAAGGCAGCCTCGCGTTTTACCTCCTCCATCTTTGTCCTCAATGCAGAAATCCATATATAGAGGTGAGACTGAGCATCCTGGTCCATCAACTTTTCTAGAAAATGAGATACACTACAATCAGGCAACAAGATGTGAATCTAGCATGGAGAACGTTTATGATGGTGGGCAGCAAGATGATCTAGGACAGCATGGAATTATAGATAATCAGCGTGGTAATACTGATAACGAGGCTCAGAAATTAGATGGCAATGCAGCAAGGTGTGACTCTCAGTCATCTCTGTCCGTTTCAAGCCCTCCTGATTCTCCAATTCATCTTTCTCATGATGACTTGGAAGAATCTGGAGGTTCTACAGTGTTATCAGCTGAAGAGAATAAAGAGGTTAACTTGTCAAGGCCTGAAATAGAACCGCTAGTGTTACCTACTGAAGCTGGGAAACAGGATGCCCAGACTGCATCAAGT
The DNA here is from genome assembly GCA_039519145.1 of Kokia cookei. NCBI lineage: Eukaryota > Viridiplantae > Streptophyta > Magnoliopsida > Malvales > Malvaceae > Kokia > Kokia cookei. The sequence goes on from CM076909.1 coordinate 17,097,934, forward strand.
TCTATTTCTGCTGGTGATGATGAGGAATGGACTGTTGATAACAATGAACAGTTGCAGGAGCAAGAAGAATATGATGAGGATGAAGATGGATACCAGGAAGAAGATGAAGTGCATGAAGGAGATGACGGCAATATTAACCTGACTCTAGAGTTAGATGAATTGCATCTAGAGGATAAGGAGTCACCTGACATGATGGACAACTTGGTCTTAGGCTTCAATGAGGGGGTTGAGGTTGGCATGCCAAATGATGAATTTGAAAGAAGTTCAAGGAAGGACTCTGCGTATGCAATAAAACAGATTCCTATTGGCCCTCTTGAAGAAAATATAGCTTTGGACAGTATGCATAGTGATAGAAAAATCCTTCAGTCCATGGATGCTCCTTGTCAAGAGGGTTTAGATGGTTCTAGAATCTTTCAAGAAACTGAGAACGAAGTGCAGGATCTAGTTATTCAGCCTAATACCTCTCCGCAAGCATCAACAGCATCTCAGCTAATTGATCATGTGGATGTTACTGGTAGCAGTGGTATGTCGACAGAGCATAATCTCCCTGACTCTGTCAACACGGCTGCTCATTCATCTTCTAGTCAGAGTAGCATGCCTACCGCTACTTCTGTTCCTAGTCACGGTGAAGTACCTGTTAAGCTCCAGTTTGGACTGTTTTCAGGTCCTTCTTTAATACCATCTCCAGTTCCGGCTATACAAATTGGTTCCATACAGATGCCTCTTCATCTGCATCCTCCGGTTTGCCCCCCATCCCTCACCCAAATGCACCCAACACAGCCTCCTCTCTTTCAGTTTGGTCAGTTAAGGTATACATCTCCAATTTCCCAGGGAGTACTGCCGTTGGCTCCTCAATCTGTGTCTTTTGTCCAGCCAAATGTTCGAGGTAACTTCTCCCTGAACTTGAACCCTGGAGTTCCTCTGCCTGTTCAGCCCAGTCAAGACACTTCTGGGCTTAATATGATGAAAAGTGAAGTTTCATCTCCTTTGGATAACCAGTCAGGGCTTCCAAGGTCCTTGGATTTATCACAAGGGAATGTGTTGAATGACGGAAGTACCACACCAGCCGGAGAAAGCAGAAAAAGTGTTGTGACACAGCATGGTAATGTTGAGATATCAAATATTGGTGATAATGCAACTAGGTCTGAGTCAGGTTTCTCTTTGGACGACCAGGGGCACAAGAATTCTGTTCATAGAAACTTCAAAGCATTGTCAAATAAACACTCAGAAGGTGAACTTCAAACTGTTCTGACATCATCTCACTTAGCTGCAAAAGAGAAAGATGTAAGTGGATTAAGGGGCCAAACTTATAGTAGTAGGGGAAAAAAGTATGTCTTTACGGGTAAAGGTTCTAACTCAAGACCAGCTTTTCTTGCTTCTGAGGCCTCTCGCCTAGACTCTAGTGGATATCAAAGGAGGCCTCGACGAGCTCGAAGAGAGTTTAGAATTAGGGAAAATTCTGACAAGAAGCACTCTTCTGGAATGGTTTCTTCAAACCACCCTAATCAAGTGTTGCCAAATGAAAACTCAAGTACCAATGGAAGGGGTACTGGATTTTCTGCAAGAAATAGGATGAGGAAAGTTGTGGTGAATAAGTCAAAACAGACAATTGAATTTGAATGCTTAAATTCAGCTCCAAGCAGTTCCCAGGAGATAGATTCTGGAAACAGGAATGAAAAGGGATTGGGAAAAGATTCTTTGATGAGGAATCAGAATATCCCACACTCTGGGAAAGGTAATCTTAAGAGGAATATTGAGGAATATGTGGATGCTCCTCTGCAAAGTGGCATAGTGCGTGTTTATGAGCAGCCTGGAATAGAAGCAGCCAGCGATGAAGATGATTTCATTGAGGTCAGATCAAAGAGGCAAGTACTGAATGACAGGCGTGAGCAGAGGGAAAAAGAAATCAAAGCTAAGTCTCGGGTTGCAAAGGTTGTAATGAACTTTGAACTGAACTTTTTCCTTCACTTGACAATAACACGTGTTTTTGCTTTGTTTTTTCTGGTCTAGTGCAATAAGACCAAGCTTAATTTCATTTTTTCATTTCTGACAGCCTCCAAGAAAACCTCGTTCAATTCCACAAAGCTCAAATAGAAATTCTGCTTCAGCAAGTGGAGTAATGAATAATGTTCGCTCTGATCTTGTTGCCACAGAGGGACGAAATCTGGCAAATAGTGAACTATCAGCTGCATTCAGTGCAACTATAGTATCCCAGCCCTTGGCTCCAATCGGTACTCCTGCGACTAAAACTGATGCGCAGGCTGATATAAGAATGCAGGCAGTGAAGTATACACCTTTCTTAAAAATAATTAATGTACCTTCAAAAAAAATTCATACAGATTGCTGACTCTGATGATTTTCTATAGGTCACTCCATACAAGCTCCCTTCAAGCCACCTCTGGTGGTGGACCAAGCCTGGTATCAGGATTGATGTTTGAGAGCAAGAATAAGATTTTTGACAATGTTCAGGCATCTTTGGGTTCGTGGGGTAATTCATGCATTAATCAAAAGGTATGCATAACTGCATTTACTGACTTGTTAACTACTTCTACCAGTTTAACTTTGCCATCTGTTTCTAGTAGATCTGCAAGACTCATGGGTTCTGGTGCTTACCGGTTTTGCCCTTTTGTGCATCTTCACATTACCGGTCCTTTTTTTCTTTGCCACATTTTTACTTCTATCTAACAATGTAGCTTCTGGTGCCTTTGTTGTCTTTTTCTTTGGAATCAGGTTGATTTACGTACATGATCCGTAAACATGCTCAGCTCTTACTTTAATTGGTTGATTTTTTTCTCAGATTTTCTTCAACATCTTTAGCTTGGACTAGAGTTCAGTTTGTATTCTGCTCTGATTTATCTTTTTGTACATGTGTTTGTGTAGCATTTCTTCTTCCTACTTCAAGCTGTTATATTCTGCATTCTAGATTGATCATGATTGAACTGTTTTAGGCTTGTTAATCTGAGTTTTATCTATTTTTTTATGCTTTTAGTCCGAGTGTATTCTAAATTTCCGTACTTGTGGATGCTGGTACTCTTTCTTCTAATATGATTGGACAATAAATCTGTGCAAGTCTGAAACTGATTTGGTTGAATCTTATAGGTAATGACATTGACACAGACCCAACTTGATGATGCTATGAAGCCTGTTCAATTCGATACTTGTGCTCCTGCTGGAGATAGCAATAGCTCAGTTACTGACCCCAGCATGCCATCATCATCCATATTATTGAAGGACAAGTCATTTTCTTCTTCTGCAAGTCCAATAAATTCTTTGCTTGCTGGGGAGAAAATACAATTTGGTTGGTTTAGTCTTTCTGATATCATTTACATTCTTGGAATTACCATTGCCCTGTATCTGAAGGATATCTTCGCTTTATACAGGAGCAGTTACATCACCTACAGTTATTCCTCCTAGCAGCCGTGCTGTTTCACATGGGATCGGCCCTCCAGGTCCATCTCGATCAGAAATCCAAATACCTCGCAATCTTTCTGCATCTGAGAATGATTGCACCCTTTTCTTTGAAAAAGAAAAACACCCAGGTGAATCTTGTGTTCATATGGAAGACTGTGAAGCTGAAGCGGCTGCTTCAGCTGTTGCTGTTGCAGCCATAACTAGTGATGAGATTGTGGGAAATGGGATGAGTACTTGCATCGTTTCTGCTTCAGATAATAAAGGCTTTGGAGGCGCAGCTATTGATGTTATTAATACAGGTGGATATGCAATCACTGTAGGATCCCTGTATGTTTTACATGTGTGGAGGTTAACCTGTGTTGCCTTTTTCTCATTATTTTGCAGGTGATGGTGGTCAGAAGTTAGCAAGCCAATCAAAGGCTGAAGAGTCTCTCAGTGTTTCTCTTCCTGCAGATCTTTCTGTTGAGAACCCACCAATTTCTTTATGGCCGCCTTTACCTAGTCCACAGAATTCTTCAAGCCAAATGATTTCTCATTTTCCTGGAGGCCCTCCTTCGCACTTCCCCTTCTATGACATGAATCCCATGATGGGGGGTCCTATCTTTGCCTTTGGACCACATGAGGAATCATCGTCTACCCAATCACAGTCCCAGAAGAGTAGCACGCCAGCTTCAGGTCCCTTAGGGACCTGGCAACAATGCCATTCTGGAGTAGATTCATTCTACGGTCCTCCAACGGGATTCACAGGCCATTTTATCACCCCACCTGGAGGTATCCCTGGGGTTCAAGGCCCACCACATATGGTTGTGTACAACCATTTTGCTCCAGTCGGACAGTTTGGACTAAGTTTCATGGGTACAACCTACATCCCATCTGGAAAACAACCTGATTGGAAGCACAACCCCGCTTCCTCTGCAGTAGGTGAAGGTGATGTGAACAATTTGAATATGGCTGCTTCGCAGGGTAATTCTAGCAACATACCTGCTCAAATTCAGCATCTTCCCCCTGGGCCTGGGTCACCTCTTCTGCCCATAGCATCTCCACTCGCTATGTTTGATGTTTCTCCTTTCCAGGTAAAAGTCAGAGCAAACATAGAGCTACTAAACTGCCAGCAACATGAATAACCAGGGTGCTTATTTTATTTTTTGTTTGGCTTAATATAATATTTGGTACTTAGACACTTTTTCTTAATTTGGTACTTAAACTTGACACGTTTTTTTAAGTTGGTATTTAAATTTTTTGGGGTTTAATTTAGTACTTGAACTCGATTTTTTTTCTTAATTTGGTACTTGAACTCGACTTTTTTTTTTAATTTGGTACCTAATCTTTTTTTTAATATTAATTCGTTAAGTATAACTAAATACCTATTTTTAACATGAATTTTTTCTAAAATTGATAATACTTTTGTAGCATAACAAAAAATAATTCAACACTATTATTGTTTTGCATGATTTTTATAATATTTAATAAATTTGGGTATTAAATTGAATCTAATAAAAAGCTTAGGTACCAAATTAGAAAAAGATGATAAGTTTAGTTATCAAATTGGGTCCAAAAAAAAAAGTTTAGCCGCCAAATTAAAAAAAAGTGTCAAGTTCAAGTATCAAATTGGGTAAAAAAAGTGTAGGTACCAAATTAGAAAAAGTGTCAAATTTAGATATCAAATGTTATATTAAGTCTTTTTGCTTCGGGGTCCTTATCCTCGTCTTCCAAATTTACTTGTTTCTAGAATATTAAATTGTTTACTTGAAAGTGAGTACCTATATGGATGTTCTAGATGTAGTCATCAATGCTTTTAAACTGGATTTTATTGAGGTTTATTGCTGGATGATAAGAATTATCATTATTGGATTATTTGACAATTTCACTACCAACCCCACGACTTTTTTGCTTATCCGTTATTTGGTTTCCTTGGTTTTTCCTCTGATCTAACTAATTTTTATCTTGGAACTCTTCCTTCAGTCCACCCCTGATGTGTCTGTCCAAGCTCGTTGGTCTCCTGTTCCTGCTTCACCTATGCAGTCTGCTACACCATCAATCCCATTGCAGCAACAAGCAGAAGGTGTACTACATTCTCGGTTCAGCCAGGGGCCTCCTGTGGACCAGTCATTGACTAACAATAGGTTCCCAGAGTCCCGAACACCAACATCCTCTGACTGCTCTAGGAAATTTCCTGTGGCAACAGATGCAACCATAACCCAGTTGCCTGATGAACTAGGGTTGGTGGAACCATCTAGCTCCTCCACCATTCCTGCTGCTTCAGCACCACAAGATGCTAAGAGCCCGTCCCTCATCAAAGTTGCTGATGCTGCCAAGAATGATGTCCTAAATAATGATGGTATTAAAAGTAGTGGGCATAGCACAAATTCTGCGTTGAAAGTTGTTCAGTCTTCTTCCCAGCAAAAGAATATATCTTCTCAGCATTACGGGAACTCTACCTGGTATACTCATCCGAGAGGAAGTGCGGTGTCGCAAAAGAATGGGTCAGGTGAATGGACGCATCGAAGAATGGGTTTCCAAGGAAGGAACCAATCGATGAGTGGAGACAAGAACTTTCCCACTTCAAAGATGAAGCAAATTTATGTGGCTAAACAGACCAATAATGGGACGCCAACATCGTCATGATGATAGGAAAATAAAGCTTCTCGGACTTGATAGGGAAGCATATCTTTTCACCAAATGCAAAATTTTGGTTGTATCACTTGGACTGGTGAGTGGTTTTGGAACTTTATATATGTCCGCTGGTTTTTTCTGATTGAAGTTTGCTCAAGTGGTGTTGGTGAGTAGCAGTTTTGGTATTGGTTTTGGGGTTTCTATGTAGGAAGAAATGGGGTGTAGTTGGGGGGGGGGGGGTTCAATGGGGCCTTTGCTAGAAGACTCTATGCAGTGGTTTTTGTGTGAAGGAGCTGGATGTACCCCATCACTCTTTTATGTTCCACTTTGTTATGGTGCGTAAATGTCTTTGGGATTTGATCATTTATTATGAGGGATCCAGCTGATATTTCTTTTCATCTTACTAATGATATAAAAAATTAAATATAATATGGGCCTATTCCAATCAATGAATTCCATTTGGAGGGTAAGTTCGATGTTAAATAATTGTTTCTCTGCCCTTTGTAGTCTTCATGCACGCTTTGCGATATAATTGCAACATGACTCTTGCTAACAATTTTTTTTTAAAAAATTCCTTATAATAAATTATCTTCTTAATATCAAATTTTGCAAAAGAATTTGTGGATAGGAAATCATTACTTGAAAGTATCTACACAAGTTAATCCATAAATTTTAACTAAAATATATTTAGTTTATAATATTTTAACTACTTTAACTCCTCAAGGAATTTTAGTTTAATTATTAACTTTTAAAATTTTAAATTAGTAAAGATTTAGTTTTTTTTAAAAATGATAAAATTTTGATTTAATTTTTTAAAAATTATATTTTTATTATCGTAAAAATTACAATTTAATTTCGATCTTCTTAAATTTTTTTTTTTTGACTTCGCCTCCATTTCGCAACTAATTAAAAACTTCAAATATTTAAACTCGGAGCTTAAATTGATTATTTTGATGGTTACATGGTTAAATCAAACCTCACTTAATGATAAATGTATACTTTACATTTTTGTTATTAGTCGTATACTTCAAAATTATCATTGGTTTAATACTAATATATTAATGATGATTGATCTTTATAAACACAAAATTTACTATCAATATTTGTTATTATATTTATTATAAATAGGTTTGCGATCTTAGAAACATGGAAATTAATAATTTAATATTTATGAGTTACTTGTAAAATTGATATAATTTTAAAATTAAATTAATTTCACAATAATGACAATATTGGTAAATCTATAAAACCTTATTAATAGCTCATGTAAATTATAATATTTGTTTTTGGTGAAAAAAAATACAAGAAACTAGATTAAGCTAATTCCTTCAAAGGAGGGTCTTCAAACAGTCTAAGACTTGTTCTTCTGTCTCGCACTAGCTTGACAAGACTATCCGTAAGAACATTCACTTCTCGAGGGATATGTTGAATCTTTCAATCGAGAGATTTGTTGAATCTTTCAATGATATAACTTTAGCAAGAGTTGATGGATTCTTCCATTTAGGGTGGAATTAGAATTATCAGAGGATCCATTTTGGATTGCGTTAACAACTTCGAGGCAATCAGATTGAGTTAAAACTCTATCGAAGCTACGGTATGTAATAAGCTTCAGGTCATCTAATATACCACATAATTCAGCCTCAGGAATAGTGCAACTTCCTAAGTATATGTCAAAGCCAATAATCCACCCCCATTATGGTCTCTCACTAGGCCTTCAGCCGTAACGAAACCTTCCTCGGACCTGACCGACCCATCTGTGTTTAGTCTGATCTAGTTACCCTCAAGAGGAGAAATACCTTTGTAGATTTTTAAAGGGAAGGAAGTTTTGATGTTAAGATATATTACCTTATCCAACTGAGAGAAACTTTGATCTTATCATTCGAACTCCAAGAGATACCTTGAAAGATGAACATGTTGCGATTTTTCAAAATGCGCCAAGCAATATTCCAGATAAGCCTGACCAATCTGATACACTCAAGTTCGAAACCTGATCTTCATGAAGATTTTGTCATCCAATCAAGAAGTGAACCAGAGTAGAAGCTAGACAAACTTCCAGGAGGAATGAGTTTGTCCCAAATATCTCTAGTCACAATGCAGTCTCGTAAAGTCTTGTGCTATATATTATTAATATATTAATTCATTATTTACTAAATATTTTATTAATTTAAGACTTTTAGTTTAAAATTATTGAACATGAGGAGTAAATCATGAATTAACATGAAGTTGAAATAAATTTAGAATTCAAATTTATGAAAATTTTAATATTCATAAATATAAAAATCATTTTAATAAATATAAAAATCATTTTAATTTTGATTAGTTGCTTGTGCATTTTTTAAAATTATTTATTATGAAACTGGTTATTATGTTGTCAATCAATGAACATTATTTTATATAACATTTTTATTACTGATTTTATTTTGATGAAGACTTTTAAAACATATTTATACTTAATTGTCAACTATCCTATTAAACTTTCATAATCTAGAACTAAGTACTAATTATATTATTAAAGTGTAAAAGTTTCCTATATTTTGTAGTAATAGCTAATATAAAATTTTAATAATATGTATAACTATTCTATTATATAATTATTTATTATCAATTTATTCACAAATTAATTTGTATACTTGTGTGATGGACGGGTAAAATGTATAGTATAAATTTAATAAAATTTTCATAAAATAATAATATTAAATTATTATATACTTTCAAGAAAAAAATTTCAAATTAAAATAAATTTCATAAAAATATATTTTTTATTTTTATGAATTTAGGTTAACGTGAAATAAAAAGGAACCTTAAAAGCAAAAAATTTAAAGAAAACCTAAAATTTTAATTTGCTAGCATGAAAAATTATGATTACATAAGCAATTCCAATAAATGAATGAGGTCATTCTTCCATGGTTTAATATCGGAAATGCAATTATAAGAAAAAATAGTAGTATTTATAAAGTTAAAAAAATCAACCATGTTATAATATATTTTAGAGTAAATTACAGGTGACTCAATTATTGCTTTACCCAATTATCAATTTTTTTTTTAATTTGGTCATCTTATTAATCGAGATTGCTTTTTTAGGGTTTGGCTCTCCTCCATTATCTTTTCATCCATTAACATTCTATGCATGTTTAACCACCATTCACAAGTTTATTTTCACATTTAATAGATGGGTCCTACATGGATCCACACGTTTGAATGGTGAATGAAAAAGCAATGGAGTAGATCTTAACTCGTTTTTTTATCCATTTTTGTTAAGTGTCGTTAAATCTCGGACGGGAGGGTGACGTGATAATTAAAAAACGGTATAATAAAAAATTTTGCTGTAACACTACATACCCAACTTGATCATCAGGACCGAGCTATAGGATGCCACATTCGTTGCTAGAGTAACTACGATCAATTATACACAAATTGGATTTTTATACATTTAGATATGAGTATTACACATGTTTAATGCGATTTATAATCATTTCTAGGTCATATATGAGCTTACAAAAGCTCAATACTATATCAGGGTCGAATAAGGACTAAACTGCAAAATTTTCAAAACATCTCAAGTAGGTGTTACAACTTTCATGGCTTGGTGTTGCAACCGTGAAGACAGTAAGCAAACTTCCCAACCTAAAGACCAAATTGTAAAGTTTTCAAAACATTACAAAGTCTATGTCACAACGTCAAACAGGAGACATCGCGACGATGAGGGTTGATGTTGCAACAGTCAAGGGATGAAGTCGCGACTTCGTCGGTAGACCACTAAGCTCACATTTTCATACATTTCCAAGCTAACATATGACAACAATGGTTGGCCTTAAGGCCCCAAATGATCGTTCCCACACATATGATAGTTCAATATATAATCTCAATTCAACCAAAACCATTTTCATGCATGACCAATGCTATTTCCACATATCTACGACTCATTTACAATAATTTGACCATTTCCAAAGTTTAGGACTAGGTAATCTTAGGCACATGCAATTTGACAAAATGAAAAGAGCTATACAAACTTAGTTGAGTTGAAAGCTACGATTCGGATGTTGATTTCACCTCTAGAGGCTTCGAGAATTACTCGACCATTCTTCAATTTATTTTTATACCGAAATCGCATTTTTTGGTACCACCAATAATTGGGTCGTTACACTTTTCCCTTAACCAAAGTTTTGTCCCACTGGGTTTTCTTGGTAAAGTTTTTAATGAGGTAGCATGCTATGCCTCTAGATATGTGTACTCTTTTTCCTTCACTAGGAATTTATTTTTCATAGGATTTTTATCTTAGTAAAGTTTTAACAAGGCACATTATCTACTAATGGAAGTTTGATATACATTAGGACTTTTTTTTGGTGAATTACAAACAATGACAAGTGCAACTCGAACTCAGGTCACACCTGAGGCAATGAACACCCTTGACCATCACGCCAATAAATGGGGTTCATATACATGAGGACTTTAATGCTTATTATAATTAAAATTTCATGTCATGTATACTTCTTATGTTTATAAAGATAAACTTTGAAGAAGCATTGTAAACATCTTATTGATCAATAAAATTCATATGTTCTACTTCGCTCTCCCAAGTTCTTTATTCTTTTTCTTTCTTTAATATTTATTTAACAATTGAAAATTTATTTTATTTAGAATAACAATGTGATGAGAACAAATTAAATTGAATTAAAAACCTGTTTTGCGTTAATTTGAAAATATTCAACTTTTTAAATGCATTTAATAGTGCTGACAATCCAAAATGCATCAATACATATATTTTTTGGTGAATTATAATGGGAGAGCAAAGCTCTAACAACGACGCGATTCGAATCCAGACCATACCTAGGGTAATGAACATATTTGACTATCAGACTAACACACGTTTTCATTCCTCGTTTTGTGCTGCATCAATCTCTCTTAAACCTTAAAATAACTGATTATCAACTTCAACAATGGCGACACCTCACTCCATATAACACCGATGTTTTAGTTATTAATGTTTCTGTTTTTTAAATAAAAACTTCAACTAGTATTATAACAACTTTTTTTTTGTTTTTGGAAATTTTTTTTCTAAGATGCGTTTACTGAGATTTTTTTTGAAAAAAATCCTATGCTTTTCTGTTGCACACAAATGTAGTATGTGTAAGTATTTCATTTTTTTCTATGCCTTACTCCGATTAGGCATTTGGCGCTCGTTAAGTTATTGTTAGTGATTATTTTTTGTGAAAGAACTCGAACAATACTTGCAAGAAAAATTTGAGTAGTAACAACCGTTTTAGTTACTGAAGAAGAACAATGAAGAAGAAAGATAAACACATAATATGTTTATATAGTTTGGTTTCTCTACATCTACGAGGCCTTACCCAAAAAGATAATCCACTATATTAACTCCTCGTACAACAAGTGCTTACAAGCTCTAACACTCACCCAAATAGAATCTCATTTTTGTGCCTAAGATCTAGATCACTCTCCTTTAAATTTAAGACAAAAACCAAGTAACACTTGATTACGAGGATTATCAATGTTAGGATGCCTTCCATGATGATTTCCAAGTGTTAAACTCGGCATACTCCCACTGTATTTCTTACTACTTTGAACCTTGTTGAATCCAGGGCCTTTGTAAACAAAGCAACAAGTTGATTTTTAGTATTTACATATTGTAATTCAATCATGTCATTCTCCATAAGTTCAAGAATAAGTGGTGCCTAATGTCGATGTGCTTAGTCTTCGAATGCATCACAAGATTCTTTGATATATTCGCACTTGAGTTGTTATCGTAAGTAGTGGCCATTAATAGTGCTACTCAAAATTAGCCATCATAATAAAATAAAGAATATAATATTTTATTAAAAATTAAAAATATATAAAATTATTTTTAAAATATCTTGAATGAATATGGACAAATAGTTGTTTAGTATTAAGAAACTATTAATAGTTAGTTTGTTAGTAGCAATTAAGTTAGTTAATAGCATGATTTGTATGTTATTATGTATAAATACAACAGTAATCTGGAGATTGAATATACGAGTTTTTCAATTTCTCTTCTTGATAAATTTCTTGGTTGTTTTGCTACTCAAACATGGTATCATGAACCAAGGTTTTCTTTTTTTATTAGGTAGTTGTTGTCATGGCTTCAGAAGTTCGTACCGGAAATGAAGGGATTCAACATCAGTCGTCGTAAGAAGGAGTGGCTTAGGAGACTGTTGCAAATCTAATGGTAAGGAAGATTCAACAATTTCCTCAGCATAGTACTATCAAACTCAATGAGACAAATTATCTTCTTTGGAAGCAAGGTATTATGCTCATTCGTGAAGGCTATGGTGTTCGAGAATATATTCAAGGTTCTACTACTATTTCACAATTTATAGTCAATGAAGAAGGTCAGTTAGTCGAAAATCCTGAGTTCTTGGTACATAATCAACAAGATAAATTGCTAGCTTCGTGGTTGTTGTCCACAGTAAGTGATCTTCTTGTCTATCTATCTAATGCTAGTATAAGTTTTGAAGTATGGTCTACCATTGAGAAGAGGTATTCTACTCGATCCAGTGTCAGAATTTCAAGTCTTAGGGTGCGTTTGTTTGTCAGTAAAATATTTTCTGTAAAATGTTTTCATTGATTTACGGCGTTTGTTTGTTGGAAAATGAATTCCCAAGGAAAACATTCTCCAAAACACGGGTAAAATCAACGCCTTTTTAGGGAAAATGTCTTACCGATTTTTATCCCGTAAGACATTTTCCCTTCTCTTCTAAACCCTTTTCCTCTTCTTTAAGAAATAATTCTCCCCGCTATTCCCGTCCCTCTCGACCCAGTGCCTGTCGCCAGCCAGCAAGCTTCTCAGCACCAGTGTCGACGTTCATCTTCCTTTCTTGAAGGTAAGAATGAAAAAATAGAAATACCTATTATTCAACTTTCGTTCCCATGGATTTCCATTTTGAAGGTGTTTTTATTTTTTTTTTCTCTTTCTCGTGTTTTTGGATTTTTTGGATGATATGTGATCAGAGTATTGAATGTTTTATTTTGTTTTTGTTTTCTCTTTTGTTAATTGATAAGGGATATGGTAGGATGAGGAAAAAATGGCTAGAGAAAGTAGACTCCAAGCTTTGGGTTCCAAGCAATTCTCGTATAAAATGATAACATTGATTGTTTGCTTTGTTAACATTGTTGTTGCTCTCTTTGTTCTTTGTTCTCTTTATTCTTCGCTCTACATTTATTCAAATAAAGATCATAGTAAATTTTAAAATTTTATCAGCTTTGCCCAATTTTTTTTTTGAGTTTTTTTAAACAGATTTTTTATTGTTTAATATTTTGAATTTTTGGGTTTTTGTTCTTTTTTTTTTTGTTTTTGTAGTTGTATTCACCAGATTAGATTCGAAAAATGGAAGAATCAGTTGAGATTCGAAGAGCTAGTGAACCTATAGAGCTTGTTAAATTGGTATGCAAAAACACCCATATTTCCTCTCTCTTTTTTTTGATAGTTCACATTTTGTTGGTGATAATGCTTTTAATTATTGGATTGCAATTTGATGTTTATATATGGAGTAATGAATCTGTGGCCGAATTGCCACAGGTGATTAAGCATAAGATAAATGATGAAATCTTATAGAGATTGAGAAGTTTGAGACCAAATGCCAGTATCAGTGACCATCAAGGTTGGTGTCTTAGTTCCCTATTTATTTCTATATGTTTTTATTTAGTAAGTATATAGATTGAACATTTATGATATATCCAATTCAGGAGTGTTAGGTTTAAGTTCAAAGGTTGTTTCTTTGTATCTGTTAATGAATAAATCAGTCTTAAAACTGCATCTTATTATAAAATTTGGGAAGTTCAATGCCTAATGCATGTAAGCTTTAGGATTCATGTTGTTTGATTTCCATTAGGCATCGCGTGTTACGCTTTCCGGTATGGTGTTTTACTGATGATTTCATGGCACATGACGAAACGGGTGAATGCAACATCAGGCAAAAGGGTATGTCTTTCATTTTCGTTTTCATTCTATGAATGTTTTGTACTTTTCTGTCATTGTTCTATTCACTGAGGTTGCAGTATCTGCTACTGCCTACTAACAAGACAGGAAATTTCTTCTCTTTTTCATGTGTCATCATAGCTAGTGTGAAAGCTGTTAGGTTGTGGCCTACCACAAGTAATAATGTTACATCCAATTAACAATGTTCTAGATGTAATGTTTTAGGATTACAATTTATTGTGGTGATGAGATCTAAGGTCTCTAATCGTATTGATTCAATATCATCCAATTGTCCCAAGGTGGAAATGATTTATATTCAATTAATAGCAATTAATAGCATAGATAATTTCTTTCATATTCATAATCTACTCGAAGTTAGCTAGCCACTAAATCACAATTTGTAGAACTTTATGGTTCATTTGACTGATTGCATTAAGATGAAATGCAACATATTTTTATCAATGAAAGCATATTATGCATTATGATTCTTGATTGAAGAAAGCTTTCGATTTATTGGTTATGATATATTTCTGACAATAAATTTAAAGAAAAAAAAAACCTTTTTTGTTGGTTTCCATTAATTTTTTATGAGATTATCCTCAAAGATGACAAAAATAACAGCCATAACATCAAATTATCATTGTTGTTTAACTACCTGCTTGTTATGTTGTCATTGATTCTGATTGTTTGGCAATGAAAACAGAGATAATGACATCAATTGTACTCAGCACCTAAGAGGATCGAAAGGGTTGTCAGATCAAGAAAGCTAAGGTTAATTAGTTGCCTTGCTTGTATAGCATCCTAATTGACAAGTCCTTGTTCATATGTCTAATTCTTTGTTTTTGTTTGTCTTTGTTTTTTGGAAGATTGAGATTATGGTGGGAAAGACTAAGAAACTTGGTGCCATCAATGCAATTGTAACCCCAAAGAAAGCTGCTGATTAAAAGGCATAGATATTAAAAAAAAGCAGTAGCATTGGAAATTCACTACTTGTTTAGCATCATGGATGATCTTTCCATTAAGTAGGAGATAGTGCAGCTGAGCCTTTTTGTCTGTGTGCTTTTTTCTTTCTTTTTTTTATTAGTCTTTTATAATCTTGAGTATCAATTTACTGTACAATTTGCATAGAAAGTTTAAAAGGGATGTATTTTGTGAATATCATTTTGAGCACAACTGTCTTGTCATCTCAAATCTTAATACTACACTATGATTTCATGTAAGTCAAATTCATAGAGAAGCAAGCATTGCTATCCTCTTAACACTTTCTAGCATTGCTTTTTCTTAGCACTTTCTATATTAAGCTGTAAAGAAAGAAGAGTTATGGTAGATGATTAATATGTTAACATTGGAAATAACTTTTATAAAATATTTTTAGGAAATTAAACAATGAAAAGATAAAAAAAAATCTAAAATGTATGGTTATTTCATTGAAAACAGTTTTTATAAAATATTTTCAAGAAATCTATCAAACACCAGAAAATATTTTACACAGATTCATCCAAACACCAAAAAATATTAACTTTTCTAGAAAAATAAATCATTTTCCAAAAATCATTTTCCGGAAACCATTTTCAGTCAAACAAACGGACCCTTAAACTCATGTTGTATTCCCAAAAGAAAGGGCAGTTGTCCATCAAAAAAATATTTGCTTAAAATCAAGAGTTTGTGTGATGTCTTGACTGTAGTCGGAAGTATTGTAACAAATCAAGAACAAGTTAGCATTATTCTTATAGGGTTACCCATTGAGTATGAGTCTATTAGAGTTGTAGTCTCAATTACTTCAGTTTCTCTTGAACTTCTTGTTGAATTACTTATTGATTGTGAGACACGACAACTTGATTCTATAACATCCATACGATTGCAAGTAAATATGGTTTAAAAGAAGTTTGGTGCAGAAAATTAGTCCAAGAATGCTAACTCTCATGAGGGATCTGTTAGGAATTACAATCCAGGTTACAAGAACTTGAGTTGAGGTGGAAGAGGCTATTATCGAGGAAGGTTTAGAGGAGGTAGGTCCTCTCATGAACGTCCTCAATGTTAACATTGTGGCAGAATCGATCATGTTGTTCAATGATGTTACTATCGACTTGATGAGAATTTTTCTGGTGTGAGTGATTTTGGTCAAGGGAAATAGATGCAAGTTAATTACCATCAGTTTGGGAGTCAATCTGTTAGTCATTGTTGTGATCAACATTTGCAAGGACTAGTGACCAAGTTTCAACAAGGCTATCCTCCTCAAGCAGGGTCATCTTCTCAACAATGTTCTTCAATTTCCACCAAATCTGCGGATCAAGTTTGGTATCTAGATTCCGAGGCTACGAACCATGTAACTAATGATCTTTCCAATCTTGAAGGTGCTATTGCATATATAGCTACTAGTCAGTTGATTATGGGAAATGGTACTTGTGTACCAATTGCTAATGTCAAATCTTCTTCTCTTCTCTTTGGACATAGAATCTTGCAGCTCAAAAATGTTCTTCATGTTCCTTATATTTGTAAAAATTATTCTTTGTTGCTCAGTTTGCTAAAGATAATCAAGTGTTTTTCGAATTTCACTCCTTTCATTGTTTTGTGAAGGATTTATAGACGGGCAATTTTACTAACAAGTCATATTCATAAGGGGTTGTATAGGTTCACTACCTCTTCATGTCAGTCTTGGTGTAACTTCTTCAATTCAGAGACAATTAGTGAATCATGCTTAACTCAAAGCCTCAACTGTTGCTGACTTGTGGCATAATCGTCTAGGCCATCCTTCAATAAAGTTCTCCATCAAGTGCTACAGAGTTGTCAGGTTCCTTTAGCATCATTTCAACTTCCTACTCTTTGTTCTGCTTGTCAGTTCGAAAAGTCTCATAGACTTTCATTTACTACTTCTAAGACCGTATATAATTTTCCTTTTTGAGTTGGTTGTATCAGACTTATGGGGTCCCACCCATGTATCTCATAGGGATGTTTATACTACATAACTTTTCTTGATGCTTATAGTCGATATACTTGGATTTACTTACTAAGGAAAAAGTCAGAGGCTGTTGAAAAAATTGTTCAGTTTCAAAAATTTGTTGAGGTATAATTTAATTCCAAGATCAAGATGTTCCAAAGTGAATGAGGAGGTGAATTCTGATCTTTCTTTCCACTACTGCAGCAATCAAGTATTTAACACAGACTTAATTGTCCTCATACTTTAGAGCAGAACAATATGGTTGAAAGAAAGCACAGACACATTGCTGAAACCGGTCTTACATTGCTCGCTTAAGCTTATTTACCAATGCATTTATGGTCATAGCTTTTCTCAGTGCTGTCTATTTGATCAATAGGTTGCCTACTCCTGTGTTGCGTGGAAAGTCTCCACATGAGATACTCTACAATGCTAAACCTGAGTATCTGCAGCTAAGGACTTTTGGATGTTATTGTTATCCTTGTCTAAGGCCTTACAACAAGAATAAACTTTAATGTTAGTCCAAGCCTTGTGTTTTTCTTGGTCATAGTGCTCTCCACAAAGGCTATAAGTGCCTTGATGAATCAGGTAGAATTTTTATTTTCAGACATGTAGTGTTTGATGAAACTTATTTTCCTTATGCTTCAAAATAGGTTCCGATTTCTCAGCAGTTAGATTGTGATCGAGGATTGTTCGCTCCACAAACATTTATTCCTATTATTGTTTCGCAAAGCTCAACTGTGACTAAAACAGTTCCTTCCTTGTCTGTTTGCACTACTTCTTAATCATCACCCGCAAAAGATGAGCCTCATATGGAACTTGGGGTATCTTCTATTAAGTCTCCTCCCTTGGAACTTGCTACATCGTCAGTTGGTGAACCTGAGGATGGTGTTGTGGATCCTGATAGAGACATGAGGGTTTCTTCTGAAGTTGAGCAAGCTAATTCTCCTCCTATGTCCAATGTTCATCCCATGATCACTCGATCCAAACGTGGTATTTTCAAATCGGAAGTCTTCTCAGTTGGGTTGTTTGATCAGGACCACAGATTATTGAGGAAGCCTTTATTAGTCCTGAATGGACTAAGGCTGCCCAACATGAGTATGATGCTTTTTTAAAGAACAACACCTAGGAGCTAGTTTTGTTACCTTCTCATCGAAGAACAGTTGGGTGTAAGTGGATCTTCAAGCTCAAGAAAAATGCTGATGGCATCATTACTAGATATAAGGGAAGATTGGTGGTCAAAGGTTATCTTCAAGAAGCTAGAGATTTTCATGAAACGTTTAGCCCTATAGTCAAGCCTACTACTATTAGGGTTATACTCACTCTTACTATCACCTAGGGATGGCAACTTAGACAAGTTGATATCAACAGCGCTTTTCTAAATGGAGATCTTCGTGAGGACATTTATATGAATCAACCTCCTGGTTTTGAGGTTCATGGTGATAGTCAACCCTTGGTTTGCAAGCTAAAGAAGGCTCTATATGGCCTCAAATAGGCACACAGAGCTTGGTTTCACAAACTTAAAGAGTATTTAGAGATCATTGGCTTTGTTTTCTCCAAATCTGATGCTTCATTGTTCATCAAGGTTTCTGGTACATTGGTTATGTATGTGCTCGTCTATGTAGATGACATCATAGTCACTGGAAATCAGTCATCCGAAGTGGATAATTTTGTTAAGTCCCTGGATCAGCAGTTCTCGTTGAAAGATTTAGGGAAGCTGCATTACTTCAATGGCATTGAGGTTTCCTATAGTTCAAATGGTTTATTTTTAAACCAAAGGAAGTATGTTAAAGACCTGCTAACAAAGAGTAACAATGGAGTGTTTAAAGGCCTTTCCTACTCCTATGGTTACTACGTGCAATTTGTCAGCTCGCTCTGGGAGTCCAATTGAGAATGAATCTGATTATCGAAGCATTGTTGGTGCTCTTCAATATATTGTCATTACTCGGCCTGATATGGCCTTTGTTGTTAACAAAGTCTGTCAGTTTATGCATACGCCGCTGGACCAGCATTTCAAGGCTGTTAAAAGGATTTTGAGATATTTGCAAGGCACCCTTGACTATGGCATAACTTTTAAGGTTGCACCCCGTGTCTCTTTGGTAAGCTATTCTGATGCTAATTCGGGTACATATTTGGGTGATAGTCACCCCACAACTGGATTCTGTGTGGTTTTAGGGGGTAATCCAGTAGCATGGGGTTCCAAGAAACAGCAAGTGGTTTCTCGTTCAACTGTAGAAGCTGAGTTTCGGGGCTTAGCTCAAGTTACAACTGAGATCATTTCGTTTGAGTCTCTACTTGTTGAATTACATGTTTCCCTTGCTAGAAAGTGTACTTTTTGGTGTGATAGCTGAGGAGCAGTTGTAGTTTCTGTGAATCCTATACAACATTCTAAGTTCAAGCATGTCGAACTTAACTTATTCTTTGTCAGGGAGAAGGTTATAGTTGGCAAATTGGTTGTTGGCCATGTTCCAGGACAAGACCAAGTGGCTGACATTCTCACCAAGCCCTTGTTTACACCATTTTTTTGTAAGTTCATATATGGTCTGATTATTGTTAGTAAATATGAACAGCAAAGTGACCAAGCAGAACACTTGTCTTGTTAAGAAAGCTTGACGATGGATGAATGTTAAGGAACTATTAACAGTTAGTTTGTTAGTAGCAGTAAGTCAGTTAATAGCATGATTTGTATGCTATTACGTATAAATACAACAGTACTCTGGAGATTGAATATACGAGTTTTTCAATTTCTCTTCTTGATAAATTTCTTGGTTGTTTGGCTACTTAAACATTTAGGTTCAAATGTATCTAGATAATCATTTGCCCATGCTCATTCCTTATGTGTAAAAATTATATATATTTTTTATTTTTTTATATTTTTATATATTCTATATATTTTTAGAAAATTTCACGTGTCAAAAGATGGGGCTGTCATATGTCACAATGCTATTGGTCGTCAATTTTATGTCAGTGTATTTTAACGATGCTATTGTTGAAGTACCGAAGTCTATGATGGAATTGAAATTTAGGTACGAGTTTAATCTTAAAAAAAAATTATCTACCAATTAAGTACAAATGGCCTAGTTCATGAGCAAAAGACAGTAATCCTAATAAAAAGTTATAGGCATAATGACTTATTTGGCACTTCAACTTTATAAATTTTTTTTTTCTTAGTCCTCTATTTAATTTTTTTTTCTTTTTTTAGTCCTTAAACTTGCGTTGTTTGTCAAACCACCCCAAAAAAGATAGAAAAATTAACGTTTGTTAACTTTCTTGATATATCATACACATAGATTACTATGTGAATATCATATTAGTAATTAATTAAATTTTTTAAATTTTTAAAAAAAATTCAAAAAAACTAAATATTATAAAACATATAAGGAAATATTTTTAAAATATTAATTAATTTTTAAAAATGAATTAATTACTAATGTAGACTACATGTGATAATTCATATATATGCCACATAAAATTAATATTTTTATAATGTGATAAATGACGTAAATTAAATTAAAAGAAGAATTAACATGATTTTTTATAAAAAAAAATATACTGAAAGCTTTTAATCGAATACAACTAGTAATTTGAAAAATCCAATTGGGTAGCAATGATTTGAAAGGTTAGCAAGCAAATCCTACTCACCTTTAAACGTGGCATTCTTGTAAGCTACCCTCCCACTTGTTCAACAAACAATACATTCTATTGGAAGAAATCCAGAACATAGAAAATGGATGGTATGATTTCATGTTATTTTTATTTTTTTTTAATAAGAAAATAATAAATTAAAATTTTTTTAAGTATTTTTAATTAGATTCAAATTTTTTTTAAGAGAAAGAAATTGAAAATCAAAAGAAAATTTGATTTATTATTTTTTTATTGAAAAAGAATAAGAGTGACATAAAATTACAATTTCATAAAATCTTTTCTCACATATAAGCTTCTAGGAATTTAGAACGTTGTTTCTATATTTTTTCAATAGAAGAATGATAAATTAGATTTTACATTTTACTTTTTAACATTTTTAATTAGATTTAAATTTTATTTAATTAGATTTGAATTTTCTTAAAAAAAAGAAGTTGAAAATGAGGAGAAAAAAAGAGCTTAAAACGTAGCAGCATCTCTTGAAAATAATCTCTCTAATACAGGATGAGAAAACAAAACATTTGTATATGGTAATTAATTAAACCCAGCAAGCAGCTAGCTGTGTGAATCCACCATCATTAGCTCTCTAAACTCTTCCTCTGAAAATATTTCCCATCCATTTTCATTTTCTTTACTACTCTCCTTTTTCTCCACTCTTCTTCTCTTCTTCCTCTTGCATATCGTAATCCGATAATGAGAAATTGATCTTGGCTTTATCTCCTCGGAACCTAATAGCGGCCCTGTCATAAGCCCTGGCGGCAGCTTCCGCCGTGTCAAACGTCCCTAGCCAAACCCGAGCCGCTCTTTTCGGGTCTCGGATCTCCGCAGCCCATTTTCCCCATGGCCTTTCCCGTACTCCCCTGTAACGTTTCCTGGTTGTTGTCGCTGGCAGTGGCACCCTGGCAGGTTGGGTTGGCGGGAAAAGGGTGTTGAAACAAAACCCATTGCTTGACGTGGCAGGTTGGTCGCCGTTTATTACATTCAACAGGGTGGACACCATGATATCATACTCCTGCTCCCGGGTCAAAGTTAAGGCTCTGTTGTAGTTATCCATGACGTAATCGGAATCGAACTGTAGCAACAAATTTATTCAGGAGGCAGCCAAGAGAAGGGGCAGCAAAGCGAGGCTTTATATATAATAAAATATGAGATGCCAGCTGTGAGTACATTAGACGCAGGATTGAGGCAGGGATCAATGCCAGCTGTGAGTACATTAGACGAAGGGGAAAAAAAGTTAAGGCTTTATATATAATATCTGAGACACATTTGAAACTTGGATCAATGAGCTTTTCGCTTGCGTCATCTTCTTCACACCACGCGGCTTCGCCATAACAAAGCGTGGTGGCTCAGCTTCAGCTTGACACGCGCACATTTCGTGAATGCAAAGTCTATTTTAAATAATTAAGGCCGTCGAGTCCAAACAAAAATTAGCTTTTTCATTGAGCTCAATTCATGAAGTAAATCAAAAGTTGTTAGGAACCCTAGTTAAATTTGTTATATATACTAATAAATGATGGAGATAATAATAAAAAAATCTAAAATTAATAAATCCTAAAATTAAAATAAAATCTTAATATAATAAATAATTAAAACAAAACAATAATATAATATAATAAATATCTATCAAGGAAAATCCTAAGTGATTAAATACAAAACAACTATTAAATTTCAATATTTTTAAATTTATCCTTAAAAATTATGAGTTTTATAAAAAAATTGCTTTATTTATTTAATTTTTGGGTTAAATATAAAATTAGTACATTAACTTATCTACTTTTCTTAGATTGGTACCTATAGTTTTTTTGTTCCGAATTAGTACTCGAAAATTTTTTCCGTCCATTGGTTTGGGACCTAAATCTAACTCCGTTAAGTCTGAGACATGTGACATAATAATATTGTAACACGTGGCATAAATGATGTCATAATTTAATTTTTTTTCCAATTTTGACTTTCCCCCCAAAATTTATCTGTCGTTTCATCATCATCATCATCATCATCATCATCATCTTCTTCTTCTTCTTCTTCTTCTTCTTCTTCTTCTTCTTCTTCTTCTTCTTCATATTATATACAACTACTATGTGCCTTTCTCCCCTGTTTGTCTTCTACAAAACCTATAGAGATTGTCCACCATGGCTAGTTGAAAGAATCCTTAAACATAAAAGAACGAATCTAGATAGTATTTTAGAAATATAATTTCTAAATTGTATTGATTAATTTGTATGGAAAACAATCAAGCCCTTCTCCTTCAATTACAATTGATACTTATAGACCTCTGCTAAACCACCGTAGTAACTAAGTACCTTCCTAACTAATTCACAACTCACCTCTGTTATCTGTTATCATTTACAACTACTTTTACTAATTGTTTTGACTAACACTACTGATACACTAATATTCACTTATTTACTCTACTTTCGAATCCCCCAAAAGTTATCTTAGTTTCTCAAACCGAGCAGATGAGAGAGGTTTAGTCAAAACATCGGTTACTTGATCACACGAGGGTACTTCACCAGCAAGAAGAAACCTGTTATCAACCTTCTCCCGAACAAAAAATAAATCAAGTTTAACATGCTTGAACTTTGAGTGTTTCACAAGATTTGCAGCCACAACAACTTCACTAGAGCTATCACACCACAACGTTGGTGTGCCAACAAACTGAACCCGAAGCTCACTTAAACACAAGCCATGTAACATCTACAGTAGCAACTGCTAATCCACGATACTCTACCTCAACCGTCGAACGATATACAACCTACTGTTTCTTAAAACACCAGGACACCGAATTGTCACCAAAATACACACAATACTTAGTGGTTGATCTCTTATCGTCAAAGTATAATCTCCAATTAGCATTAGCATTTCCAACTAGGGATAATCTGTCATAAACTTTCACAATCAATCCATAATCCACCGAACTATGTAAATACTGCAAAATACACTTGAGAGCAACAACATGTTCATCAGTAGGCCCATGCATGAATTGAAAATTTCTATTTACAACATAAGCAATGTCTGGCCTAGTAAGGACTATATACTGTAAATCACTAGTAATACTCCTATATTCACTAGGATCCTCAACTGGAGATCCCACATTCTTGGATAAATAACAAGAACTAACCATAGATGTATTCAAAAACTTAGCATTTTCCATATGACAACGCTCTAGTAGATAAAGAACATACTTATGCTGGCACAAATAAAGAGACCCATTGCACAGCCTAGTTACCTCAATGACAAAAAAATAGTGCAGATCCCCCATGTCCTTTAGAGAAAACTGAGAATGAAGGTGAGCTACAAATTCATCAATCTCCTGCTTTACATTCCTTGTAACTATGATATCATCAATATAAACAAGTACAAATATACTAGCATTGTCAGTATGATGAATAAATAATGAGGCATCAGACTTAGAGCCTACAAATCTTGTAACACTTTAGAATTTTTAGGGATTAAAATGAGGAAATTATGAAAATTTAGAGGCCTTTTGGGTAAAAATTCTTTAATTGGTGAAGTTTGGACTTATTTGTGATGAGTGTGAAAGTGCAGGGTCAATTTAGAAACCTTAGTATACTCTAGGGACCCCTAAGGAAATAACCCAATTGTTTGGGTATTTAAGCACCCTTAACTCCCCCTATTGAAACTTTTCTTCTCCCATTTGTGTTTACTCTCTCTGTCAAAATTCTCTCCACTTTTCCCTTTTTCTTTTATTTTCCAGCGTAGCTCCAACAAGAATTCTTCGACTGTGTGTGTCGTACACTGCCCACTCATTTGGAATCATCCTCCCCTCGTGAGCAAAACCCACACCTTCAAGCCGCCTTTTACCGTTGTCGTGTGTGAAGAACGACCTTTGACCGTTTGAGTTCCTTGTCGTTCGTCGACTTTCTTCATCGATTTTTCTTTGTTTGGTGGCGTGGGTGAGTAGTTGTTTAAGTTAATACCTTATTTGTGGAATGTTGTTGTGTGGGGGGGTCGAATCTTGGTCGTTTATGGTGGTTCAAGGAGGTTGGTACCGTCGACGTGTAGGGAGGGTTTTAAAACCCTAATTTTCCTTTGTAGTGAAGATGTGAAGTGGGCTACTATGTGCCCAAGCCCAATTTTTAATAATCACCAAACCTAAACCTTTTAAAACTTAAACCCAAATCCTTTAAAATTAAACCCAATAACCTAAACCCATTTGAACCAAACCCAAACCCAAACCAAGTCAAGCCAAGTTGACCGTTGACCAATCGTTGACTGTTGACTGATCGTTGATCGTTGACCGTTAACTTTGATCGTGGACTTTTTCTGAAAAATTGTACCCTACCCTACCCTTTTTTGACGTCTTAAGTTCGAATCCGCTGTTTATTTTGCCAAATTCAAACTTGAAAGTCTCATTTAGACTGTTTTACCTTTAATTTTGTACTTTGAGTTATTTAGAGTTTTAAATTAAGGAATCTAATATGAGTTATTCGTGTTTAGGTGATCACAACTTCGAGGCTGACGATCTACCTCCTCCTCCACCTGTACAACCTACTCCTACACTGGTTTCGAGAGCTACACGTAAGTTATTCCAGCTAAGTCTTATGTTTAAGTAGTGGCTAGGTTGGTATTAATATTAGTTATGTTTGTAGGATTTAATCTTGTGAGACTGAGTACTCGATTAGTATATGGCGGACGACCTCCTCGTCATTAGTGTTTTGCTTGCTAGAGGTGTGTTTCTAATTGTACTTAACTTATGATGTAGGGTATTGTGTTATATGTAATTGCATGATGTATTATGGTATTTGACATTGTGTTGATTATGTTGATGTAATAAGGAAAGGTTGTGGCTTATGCCTCTCGACAGTTGAAACCGCATAATATTAATTACCCTTTTTATGATCTTGAGCTTGTTGCGGTAATCTTCGTTCTTAAAATTTGGAGACACTATCTTGATAGGGAGAAATGTTGTATTTTCACCGACCATAAGAGCTTAAAGTATTTGCTTACTCAGAAGGAGCTTAATTTGAGGCAGCGTCGTTGGTTAGAACTCTTTAAGGACTATGATTGTGAGATTGAGTATCACCCTGGTAAGGCTATTGTGGTTGTAGACGTCTTAAGTCATAGTGCTGTGACTGAGCTAAGGGCTTTATTTGCTAGGATGAGCTTGTTTGAGGATGGCAGTCTTTCAGCTGAACTTCGAGTTATTCCCACTTTACTTTTGAAGATTAAAGTTGAGCAGGCTAGTGATCCGTATCTTGAGCACCATAGGAGAAAGGTGGAGGAAGGTACATCTGTAGATTTTTTTCATGGATTAGAATGGTATACTATGCTTCCGAGGCCGATATTGTGTGCCGAAGGATTCTGAGATTAAATAGACTATTTTTCATGAGGCGCATGATAGCCCTTATTTCATGCATCCTGACGGAGATAAGATGTATAAAAATCTTCGTGATAGGTACTCGTGGAAGGGTTTAAAGAAAGATGTTGTGGATTTAGTGTCGAAGTGTTAAGGCCGAGCACTAGTGTCCTTCTGGGTTACTTCAACCGATTGAGATTCTTCAGTGGAAATGAGAAAGAGTGACTATGGATTTTATGAGTGGTCTTCCCTTAACACCGTCCAAGAAAAACTCAGTTTGGGTGGTTGTAGATTGACTCACTAAGTCCGCACACTTAATTCCAGTTAGGGTCGATTATCCTTTGAGCAAGTTAGCTTGACTCTACATTTCTGAAATAGTTCGTCTTCATAGGGTGCCTTTATCTACCATTTCTGATCGAGATCCGAGGTTTACTTCGAGATTTTGGGAATCTTTGCACCGTGCCTTGGGTACTCGATTGAACTTAAGTACTGCTTACCATTCGCAGATTGATGGTCAATCTGAGCGTGTGATTCAGGTTTTTGAAGGCATGTTGAAAGGTTGTGTGATTGAGTATCAAGGTAGTTGGGAAGACTTTTTACCATTAGCTGAGTTCGCTTATAATAACAGTTATCAAGCAAGTATTAAGATGGCTCATTATGAAACTTTGTATGGGCGCAAGTGTCACACTCCTATCTGTTGGACTGAGTTGACTGAGCATCGATTGTTGGGACCAATATTGTCACGAGTCTGAGGAGATGGTTAGATTGATTCGTGAGAGGCTTAAGGCTGCTTTTGATATGCAGAAGTCTTATGTCGACCTGAAGCGTCGGGATATTGAGTTTAGTGTGGGTGTGAAGTTTTCTTGAATGTGTATCCATGGAAGATAATGCTTAGATTTGGGCGGAAAGGCAAGTTGAGTCCTCTTTTCATTGGTTATTATCGGATACTTCGTCGAGTGTGACCAGTTACCTATCAGCTTGAGTTACCGTTTGAGCTTAAGTGGATTCATGATGTTTTTCATGTCTTTATGTTGAGGCGTTATCGTTCAGACTCATCTCATGTTGTGTCTGTTGATGAGATTGAGGTTCGTCCTGATTTGAGTCTTGAAAAAGAACTGATTGAGATCATTGCTTAGGATGAGAAGGTTCTTAGGAGGAAAACCATTAAAATGGTTAAGGTCTTGTGGTGAAATCACGGTTATAAGGAGGCTACTTGAGAGCTCAAAGCCATCGTCAAGGCTTAGTATCCACATCTTTTTGGCCCAGGTAATTTCGAGGATGAAATTCCTTTTAAGGGGAGAGAGTTGTAACACTATGGAATTTTTAGGGATTAAAATGAGGAAATTATGAAAATTTAAGGGCTTTTTGGGTAAAAATTCGTTAATTGGTGAAGTTTGGACTTATTTGTGATGAGTGTGAAAGTGCAAGGTCAATTTAGAAACCCTAGTATACTCTAGGGACCCCTAAAGAAATAACCCAATTGTTTGGGTATTTAAGCACCCTTAACTCCTCTTATTAAAACTCTTATTCTCCCATTTATGTTTACTCTCTTTGTCGAAATTCTCTCTATTTTTCCCCTCTTCTTTTGTTTTTCGGTGTAACTCCGATGAGCATTCTTCGGCCGTGTGTGTCGTACACTGCCCACCCTTTTGGAATCGTCCTTCCCTCGTGAGCAAAACTCACACATTCAAGCCGTCTTTTGTCGTCGTCGTGTGTGAAGAATGGTCTTTGATCGTTTGAGTTCCTTATGGTTCGTCAACTTTCTTTATTGATTTTTCATTGTTTGGTGACGTGGATGAGTAGTTGTTTGAGTTAGTACCTTATTTGTGGAATATTGTTATGTGGAGGGGTTGAATCTTGACCGTTTGTGGTGGTTTAGGGAGGTTGGTGCCGCCGACGTGTAGGGAGGGTTTAAAAACCCTAATTTTCCTTTGTAGTGATGATGTGAAGTGGGCTACTATATGCCTAAGCCCAATTTTTAATCATCACCAAACTCAAACTTTTTTTAAAATCCAAACCCAAACCTTTTTAAAACCTAAACCCAAATCCTTTAAAATTAAACCCAATAACCTAAACCCATTTGAACCAAACCCAAACCCAAACCCAAACCGAGTCAAGCTAATTAACCATTGACCGACCATTGACCGTTGACCATTGATCGATCGTTGACCATTGACCAACCGTTGACTTTGACCGTTGATCGTTGACTTTGACCGTTGACCTTTTCTAAAAAACTCTACCCTACCCTTTTTCGACATCCCGAGTCCGAATCCGCTGTTCGTTTTGCCAAATTCAAACTCGAAAGTCTTGTTTAAACTGTTTTACCTTTAATTTTGTACTTTGAGTTATTTAGAGTTTTAAATTAAGGAGTCTAATATGAGTTATTCGTGTTTAGGTGATCACGACTCCAAGGCTAACGATCTACCTCCTCCTCTACCTGTGCAACCTACTCCTGCACCGGTTTCGAGAGCTACACATAAGTTATTCCAGTTAAGTCTTGTGTTTAAGTGGTGGCTAGGTTGGTATTAATATTAGTTGAGTTGGTAGGCTCTAACCCTGTGACACCGAGTACTCGGTCAATACGTGGCGGACGACCTCCTCGTCGTTAATGTTTTACTTGCTAGAGGTGTGTTTCTAACTGTACTTAACTTATGATGTAGGATATTATGTTATATGTGATTGCATGATGTATTGTGGTATTTGACACTGTGTTGATTATGTTGAGATGTGAGAATGGTATGATTGAGATTGAGCTGTGTAATTGTATGTTGTTGGTGTCATGCATATTTATAATCGAGCATGTGATTGAATAATTGTTATAATTATTCTACTGTGCATTGAGATATGTGTTAATATTTGAGAAATACTATGTGATTGAGACTAAGATTAAATTAGGATAATAATGCAATCATACCATTGTGTGTTCATGGGGTGGGTTTGTACGGTGGAAGAAGTGGTTATCATTCCTTTATACGATTGAGGTTAAAACCACACTATGATTGGTGACGATTGGTTGGGAAAGGGTTTTGGGGAACCTTTTCATTGTGTTGGTGTGTTGGAGTATTGGGTGCATTGCATTATGCTTGTGTTTGCAACATGATTTTTGGTTACTTGTTGAGCTATATATATATGATTATGATAATACATATTAGGTTGTATGTGCTTTAGAGACACACTGGACTTTATAGCTCATATCCCTACAGTTCCTTATTAGTATTTATGATTTAGGTGATTCGGTACCTGGAGGCTTATTTATAAACTTAGTATATTTTATCTTTTTATTTCTAGTTAGGGTTTTTAATATACCTTGTTATTTGTTATTATTTTTGGGTTGAAAGTACATTCTATTTTGGAGATTTTGGTATTTTATTTTAAGAGATTAATTATTCTATTTTATTTAAATTATAGAATTTATTTAATATAGTTATAATTATATTTGCGAGCATACATGAATGAATGTGAATTATCTATTTGCGTGCGGGTTAATTACATAAATAACCTTCTGGATCCGGTCATAACTCTTGGGTCGGGTAAAGAGGGTTACAAATTTAATAGTTAGAAGAAAAGACTTCAACTTGTTAAACCAAGCCCATACAAAGCCTTCTTCAATCGACAGACAAAAGGACGTCCATCATTACCAAGCTATACATACCTAGGAGGTTGTTGCATATACACCTCCTCAGTAAGATCCCCATTTAAAAACGCATTATTAACATATACCTCACGTAACTGCCACTATTTTGACACAACAATTGATAAGATAGTCCTAATAGTCTTTGGCTTAACCACATGACTAAACATTTCTCGAAAATCACACCCGAGAACTTGAGAACACCCTTTTGCAACAAGCCTCCCTTCTAGCCTCGCAATCATGCCATCAGGATTCTTTTTTATTTTAAACAACCACTTATACCCTATAGCCTTTCGTTGTGACGACAATGACACTAGATCCCACGTTTCATTATGAAGTAACGCATCATACTCGTCCTGAGCAGCCTTCTTCCACTCAGGAGAGGCAAACGCGTCAACAATATTATGCGGCTCACGCTCCTGAACCTCAGCAGTAAACACCTTAGGTTTATAAATTCTTGCTTTTGCCCTAGTTATCATAGAATGCGTATTTCCAAATAGAGGCGGATCATCAGAACTAGTGGGCAGAACAGGTGTAGGCAAATTATCAGCATCCACCGATGGCATAGGCAACACCGAACAATCTGGACTCAACCTTTCCATAGACACCGACTCACCAAGACTTGACTGTGCCACAGTTGTCGAATCAGCAGGACTGAAACTAGTTGAAGGAGTCGGGATGCTAGTCGGAGATACATGCTGAGTTGCTAATGACATACTAGTCAATGGTCGGAGAATAAGCATATTTGTAGTAACCTTATCCATTGAGACACTAGACGACACACTATCCTCAAAAAATAAGAAGTTAGACTCATCAAACACAACATGTCTAGAAATAATCACTTTACCATCAGGCAAAAGGCACTGATAGCCTTCATGCTGCGAGCTATATCCAAGAAACGTGCAAGGCTCTGATCGAAACTTCAACTTATGATTATGAAAAGGTCGTAGGTATGGATAACAACAATACCCAAAAACACATAAATAATCATACACCGGCTCTGTACCAAACAAAACTGAATGCGGAGACTTACCTTGCAAAATAGGTGTAAGCAAACGATTGATTAGATGTACCACACATGTAAACGCACCCCCTAAAACCTTATGGGCAACTTCGCTTGAGCAAGCAACGTTACTCCAACCTCAACAATATGTTTATGTTTTCGCTCTACAACACCATTTTGCTTCGAGGTGTGTGGACGCGTGACACGATGTAGAATACTTTGTTTAGCTAACAAGGAAGTAAACGCCCAATATTCGCCACCTTAATCGCTCTGTATTTGCTTAATATCTTTACCAAACTGTAATTGAACCATCTTCTGAAATTGTAAAAAACATTCAATAGCTTGAGACTTACGTCGAATAAGATATACCCACGTGTATCGACTAAACATATCAATGAATGAAATGTAATACAAATAGTTGTCACATACAACTACTGCAAGCCCTTACAAATTAGTAACAACTAACTCAAAAGGATTATTATAAACAATTTTAGAAACAGGAAAAGGTAACTTGTGTGCTTTGCCTTGTTGCCACGCAGAACACATAAATTCACAAGTATTATTATTACGTATGGCCGCATTACAAGAATTCAAAGTAGAAGTCACAGTACTTTTAGACGGATGACCTAACCATTTATTCCACAGATCAAACAAATTACGAGTATCACTCATCTCAACATTCAAATTAACCCCACGAACTTTAGTAGAACAAGCAATATCAACAGGAGAAAACCGATATAACCCTCTATGTGTGCGGCCTGTCAACAGTACCTCCTGGGTGTTATCATCTTTTATCATGCAATGAAATGGATGAAACTCAAAAAATACATTGTTATCACGAGCAAACTGAGATACGGACAATAAATTCTGTTGAATAGTTGGAACATGCAAAATGTTAGATAAATGTAAGACTCTACTCTCCGTAGTCAACGCAGACGCACCAACACCTATAATTCTA
The DNA here is from genome assembly GCA_039519145.1 of Kokia cookei. Taxonomy (NCBI): domain Eukaryota; kingdom Viridiplantae; phylum Streptophyta; class Magnoliopsida; order Malvales; family Malvaceae; genus Kokia; species Kokia cookei. Next base: position 17,129,395 of record CM076909.1, read on the forward strand.
ACACATGCACCATCACCCATCAAAAGCGATGCCTTACCTAGATATGAGTGGACGTATTTAGCCCGATTGCCTCCTTGTAGACATGATGAGTTGCACCCGAGTTAGGATACCACGCACCATTACCATTATTACACACCGGCTTAAGAACATACTGTGAATACGTATTAACTGTGTTAGAGCACAACCCAACCATATACACCGATGACGTAGCATCAGAGGCACTATCGTCGAAAATTTCAAACTTGAGACACCCGTAACCCTAGGATGACCCGCATTCCATAATCGGTTTAGGAATAAATGGACCCACCTCAACATTAAAATTCGACCCTTGAAACACTCGAGCACGAGGTTTGGTTGACCACCCACAATGAGCATATTTCACATGACCTTGCGCCACACGATCATGAAGCTTTACCCCATCATCACCCTTATGTGGCCACTCCATCATAACACCACCATATTCCACATGGTTAACATTTGGCCTAACATATCCACTCCTTCCATGCGCTCAATTGATCCAAAATTATTGCCATAACCACTAATATCATTAAAATTATTTCCATATGGGTTACCATACCCACTTTTCACCATCGGCCCAACTGGCCCAATATTATTTCCACTTGGTCCAGCACCATTATACCACAAATCATTATTATTTCCAGCAGAGTTAAGAGTATACCTTGAGGGCAAGAACTATCTGGGACCAACCAACGGAGAATAAGGTAACAGACTAGCATACTATCGCGGTATCGACAGTATCAGAGAGCTCTCACTTGAACACGCATAATGGTAGTAGCACCGTTGCGTAACTTGCCTAGTCCAACTACAGATCTGACATTGAACTCGTCCCTTCGGACTCCTACTTCGACCATGAACCAACCGACCACCACCTTGAGTCGACCTTCACGAATCTCTTAAGTCCGCTTTAGTGATCGATCGTTGAACCAAGTTGGCTTGAACTGGCGCATCCACCACAAATCGATTCTGCCTATTTTCGCAATCCAACAGAGCCTCCTCTAACCTCTCTATCGACAATGACACATGAGAGTATGTGAAAAGGTTAATGATCGACTCATATTCCGCCAACAAACCCGCAAGAATCGTTTGCCTCTACTTTGTCTCCGATACACCGTGACCAAAAGTCGAGAGCACATCACACTTGCTCTTAACACAAGCAAGATAATCAGTAATCGAAAGATCTTTCTTCTTGATAGAGTGAAGATCATGCTTGACCCGTCCAACCTTCGCTTCAGAAGTCGCCGTAAAAAGACTTAAAGCCTTGTTCCAAATCTGACAAGCGGTGGTCACCTTTGTAAAAGCCGACAACAGATCTCCACTAATAGTAGAGATTAACCACGAAACAAGAAGTTTGTTCTGCTTAACATTAAAGGTATGAGAAGGATTAGTACTTAACCTTTTGTCGACATCAGCAACCATCCGCTATGGCTCCTTCATTGTTTCGTCTACAAATCCAATGAGTTCATACGCATCTAAAAGCAATTTTAGTTGATATTGCCACTGAACAAAGTTGTTCGACCTCAATCGGATCGTATCATGCTTTGGAAAAGCCTGCATCATTTTATAAAAGGCATCTTCACTGGGAAGACTCGCACTAGAACCAGGTACACTCATACCCACCATTTCGCTCTAATCGCACACTTACAGTTCCTAGGAAAAAGCAACTGATACCATGAAAAAATCCTTAAACACAGAAGACCCAATCTAGATAGTATTTTAGAAATATAATTTTTGAATTGTATTGATTAATTTGTGTGGAAAACAATCAAGCCTTTCTCATTCAATTACAACTGATACTTATAGACCTCTGCTAAACCACCGTAGTAACTAAGTACCTACCTAACTACTTCATAGCTCACCTCTGTTATCTGTTATCATTTACAACTACTTTTACTAATTGTTTTGACTAACACTACTGATACACTAATACTAGTGGAGGGTTTGGTAATGAAGGAGGGAACTGGTCAGATTTTTTTTCTATGATTCACTATTGTTTTCCTTTGTTTCATTGGTTTTTTTTAATCTGTTTATGGGTTATATTCATTTATAGTAAGTATTAGCAATTGCTAAAATCTTTTTAGATTTGTACCCTATCTTCCTGATTTACTAATTTGTTGTTTATTGATTTCTTCATCATCATCATCATCATCATCATCATCATCATCATCTTCTTCTTCTTCTTCTTCTCTCAGCCATTCTATTGAACACTTTCCATGCATAACTCACATTTTCGCATTTGCATTACATATCTATCAAGCTGTTACCAACATTTACATTGGTTTCCAAACACAACTTGTTAATAGAAGCATGGACCTCATTTCCTTTATTCAAATCCATGAGCCCCACATAAGCTTTCAAAACAATAGAAAATGTGAACTTATTGCAAAGGTTTATTGACTCATACATCAAAGACAAGTATCCAATTGCCTCTTTAAAGTAGCCATTAAAAGCATAGGCTAAAACCATCCAATTCACGATAAAAACATTTAGGGTTTTGATTTTTCCAAACATGGAACTTGAAGGTTTCAAATCTCCACAACTAGCGTACATGCCAACAAGCTTTGAACTCAAAGACAAAACTTTCATACCAGTCCCAGTAAGTAATAACCAAGCATGAAGTTGCTTGCCTGTCTTCAAGGCTTTAGCTTTTAAACACTTTTGTAATAACAAAGCAATGTAATCTAAAGAGAAGGTTTGTCTGAAAAACGACGTATTTTTCATTATTGTACTAGACTTCCAGTGAGTACCCATTCATTAGTAACAGCCAGCCATTAATCTGTAATTGATTTCTAATTTTAGAAGAAGAAGAAGAAGAATAAGAAGAAGAAATAACCAAAAAATTTGAGGGGGGGGGGAGAAAAGTCAAAATTGAATTTTTTTTAAATTTTTTTAGATTATGGTATCACCATGACATCATTTATGTCACGTGTTACAATAGTACTATACCATGTGTCTCAAACTTAACAACGTTAGATTTAGGTACCAAATCGGTGGATGGAAAAAAAGTTCGCGTACCAATTTAGGACAAAAAAACTATAGCTATCAATTTGAGAGAAGTGAATAAGTTCAGGTACTAATTTTATATTTAACCTTTAATTTTTAAATATTTTTAAATTTGTTCTTAGATATAATATTTTTAGACCAACTATTAATATGCAGAATTAATAATTTTAAAAGTATCAAAATTTGGTTTGTGAATAAAATCCCAATAATTTTTTTTAATATGCAAAGTTAATATATTTTTTATTCCAAAAATTGTTTCTCATGTAAAACCTAAATTTGAAATCATACCAAAATTTATGATGGGAGCATAAAAAATTATGAGCAATTACTATAAATTATGAGAATAAAAAATTATAAAAAAATTGTTAAAATTTGAGTTTACAGCCCGCAAGATACCTTAATCGTAAACAAATAAAGTTACTTTTGTAGCCGTCATCAGCCGACCAAGCCAATAATCTTCGAATGAATCCATTTGCTTTCATTTTAACTTTCCTTTGCTTTCCTTTTGACCAAACCAGTTATGGTTGAGTTTACAAACATAATCGGATGGTCGGTTTATGTATCCATCCATTTACTGTCCTTCTCAGCTTCAGCTGTCAATTTCTATATATTTTGACTTTGCTTCTTCACACCCAACGTTATCGTTGAATGTCGACTGTTGTTTCTTAAACTGGATTATTACGGACTCCCTTAGGAACAAGACAACTGCTCACTCTCGCTATTATCTCCCAACTGGACGCCGCATCTAACCCAAACCCGCCCTCACTATTGCCCTCCAATGCGGCCCAAAATTATTGTGTCACACTTTGCTTCTTGTATTAAGAAATAGATAAATTAATTTATGTACATTAGTTTAAAGAGTAAATTGATTTTTTATGTTAATTTTTTCTTCTATTTGTATTATTAAAAACTAGCGTGACTGACGAAATATCAAAATAGTGATATGTGACGTGTCAAGTATACCTGATGCATGCACGGATAGGGTGAAATTTATTAAATTCTATTAACTGAAGCTGTCAATTTTCAAGTTTGGAAACTCAATCAACTTGCAACAACTTTTTGGATAGGATTCAGTCATTTTTGGGTTGAGATGTCTTCATAGAGTTTGAAGATTTATCTCTTATCTTCAAAATGCATTTTGAATCACTCGATTTCAAGTTCGGGAGATCAAGTTATGACTATTTTAGTGAAGATTGCGCTAGCTAAATTTCTAGATGAGATTATTACGAAAGTTGCAAGTTTCGTGCTTTTAATTAAAATTTAAATCATATTGGGTTTGATTTTTAAACTTAATTTTTTATTATATATGAGCCTAATATTTATTTATTAAGTTTTATTATTTTATTATTTATTTATTCCGAATTTTGGATTTTGTTAGGAGTTCTATATCAACAAGAAAATTTAGTTTAAAATTATTTTTTGTTTAGATTAATTAGAGTTTCAATAGACTTGAGAGTTTTATTTGGATGTACTTAGCTAGCCTATATAAAGGCCTATTTATTCAACAACTTCTCTCTTTGAGTTTTTCTTTTTAAGAATTTTTCTTGAGTTTTATTTAAAAGATTTTTAACCATCTTTTCTGATTGTGATGATCATCTTCAAGTTTTTTCTTGCTAAGTTTTCTTTATTGAAAGGGAAATTAAAGCTGTTTGAAGGAGGTTATAGATTCATCTGGTTTGCAAGATTCCTTAGGGCTTCTACACATCATTTTCCATCCATCTTGTTTTGTTTCTTTGTTACTATATTTGTTCTTGTTTATTTGTTTCTAATTTTTAATTTGGATTCCTTGTTTTTTTTCAATCTTAATTATTTTTCTAAATGTCGTCTTTTTTATTTCTTAGATATGACTTGGATTTGATTGTGTGTCTCAAACTCCAAGTTTTCTTTCATTCATTCGGAACCCTAGGCCAAATCCGTGACTTGGACAAACTTGCGATCATGTTCTACAAGCGTCCATATCAATACTTTATGTTTATGTATAGAGACCAATTTTTAACAAATGAAATGCTTAATAAAAAGACCAGTTTGCTATTGGTAAAAGTATCATGGAGGGTTTTATACTATGAATTAGATTGCATTTTGCCCACTTTACTCAATAAATGAGCAAATTAGTCCATATACGATAGATCAAAAAGCAAATTAATCTTTTTCGTACAAAATTCATCCATTTTTATTGTTCAAAAGTGGCTTGACTGATAGAAAAACCAAACAGTTACACATGGTCACGTGTGCCTCATTTTGACGTACAAAACTATTTTTTTACAACAGAAATTAATGAGATTTTTAACAAAAAAAAATCAATTTACACTTTAATCTAATATATAGTAACTAATTTATTTATTTTTTAAATAGAGAAAAAAAAAAAATTTGCGCTTAATATAAGTGACACCATTATATTTTTAGCTTTATGTAACCATCTTATCACCTTCTGCCGTCATTTTCTTTATACTTTGGTTTCATAAATGAGTCTTGGGCTAGCTGAACTGCAAGGAAACATTGTGGTTTGACTTGGTTCGAGAATGTGGGTTGTTTGTTAGCATCTCCATCATGGATTTATGGATCTCTCAGCTAACATTATTGGTTCACATTGGATTGCCTCCGACATGGTCACATGACGTTTGTCTACTCCAATTTCATATTCATCTACTGTTACGACACTTAAGTGACTTCAATCTCCAACTACACTGTATACAATCGGTAGTTGTGTAGACAAGAAAAGGAGTCTCAAGAATCAGGTCGGAATGGAGGATGGATACATACAATATTTGAGTTTCCGTCATTACAGGTATACCCTCACAATTTAAGGTACAAATTCACCATCTAATATTCCAGAGTACAAATTCAATTTGTCGGGTTTGAACAAACAAAAGCAAATGTGACTGAAACTCAGCTTGATGTTCAACAAATTGTGCCTTTAATTCTGTCATGCATTTAAGCAATTATAAACATAAAACCTTTTTTACTCCACTTTCACCAAAGCTAATGATTAATTTGTCTGCCCATGAATGAAAGTTAAGCTCAATTTCGTCAAGATGAAGATTCTCCATTAAAGAAACAAAAGAAAAAGAAAAGCTGCTAGAACAGACCAGAAACTAAAGTACCTTAAACAATGTAAAAATTGGGTTTTCATTTTCATTTTTAAATTTCTAACCAAACATCATAATAATTGTTGTTTTTTGATGTTCGGTTACATTGAAGACACAACTCTCGTTCTCAGTAGTTAAACATGAAACGAACATCCATGACATACTCATGAACTTTGCCTCACGGAACAAGCAACCGCCTGCGCCCATTGCCTCAACTTTGTCTTCACCATCTGTGGGTTATCACCTTTACCAACAAAAATAAATAAAATCAGAAGAGAAAAGAATTCCAATAAAACCAGGCTCATATCTAGTTAATACTTACCAGGGCCAAAGATGGCGTGGGGGCTACCTATAGTGGATGAAATGCTATCACAATCCGTTGCAGCTGAAGGAGACGAAGCATACTTTGAGATGGTGTGGTTGTAGTTCTTGTTAACTGCTTGGTAAAGACGAAGAGCTGGCAAAGTATTCGACAAGCGTGGATCTATCTCTAGGGAATCAAACCCAAATCCTAACTCAATACAAGCCCTGAGTTCATCAAGGTCTTCGTCTGTTACGCTCTTGCTTCGCCGGGTCTTGCTCTTTCCTTTCCTTCTAAGCCATGCTTCGTTACGGATGATGTCGGGTGACCAGGATCGCTGCTTATAAAGCGGAAGCGGTGGTTGCAGTGCTGCTGGCAAGGGAGGAGGAGGTGGCGGCGCTTGATCAGGACAGAACATGGATTCAGCTGGCCCGAGGAGGTCCACGGGGACCTCGCCCGCCGGGTCGAGGAGCTCTATGGCTGGAGTGGGTTTGGGGTATAGATTTAGAAGTGACGAGGGGAGGTTAATGGTTGATGATGTATAAATAAGGTGGTGAGATGGGTGGCCAAGTGGAGTTGTGGGACAGGTGGTGAAGCTGATGGCCTCCGGATTGGTACTTAACTGAGTTTCCGCGTAATTTATAAGACATACGTTATGGGTGAAAAAATAATATATATAATTTGATTTTTAATATATATAATTGAAAAACATAAACACTGTTATAATAAAATTTATTGTTTTAAACTTTTTGGTTTTTTAAGTTTTTTTACTTATTTTTTTAGTAGTTAATTCATTATACCAATTTTATAAAGGGTGTTATAAGTAACAAGATTATGATACGCTTACGATGTCGGTGAAAATTTTGTTACGTAAAAAACATTTATAAAAAATTTATGTAAGAATCAATGAAATTTTTGTTGAAATAGTAAAATTGAGTTTAAAAGTTACGGTGTTCTAAGTTCAAATATCACCATGTATGTTTTTTTTATTGATTTTATACAAGTTACTTTGTAAAAAAATTGACCTTTTAGTTATTTCCAATTGAATTTGTGTTTGGTTGATTTGTGATACCAAATCAGTGAATGGGTTTTTTTATACATATAATATTAGGGGTGGGGATAAGGTAATAAAATTCGATCCCTTGCCAAACGAGTGTTTGACAAGAAGTTTAATCAGCACTCCATATTAGTCAAGACTCAGTGGAGGTTTTAAATATAACTTAACTAAATTATGTCACACCTACAATGTAGGTGAAATAAATAATAAAAATATATTTAATAAATAAATCATGTATAGAGCGGTAATGTAATCTCCCTAATTCGGCCTAGACGTTAAGCCTGAATTCAGAAGATTACATTGGTCATTGAAATGTCCTAACAAAACTATCGAAATTTAAAATCAATTGTTTAAAACGTTTGCTTTAATTTCTAAAGAAAACTTAGCGTGTTTCAAAAAGATTACGTTTAGTTTAAAAATCAATTGATCTTAAGACAGTTTCGCAAAAGTTGAGTTCTAGTTCTATATAAATATATTATTTTAATTTTCAAACATCATTTACATAGTCAAGCGACGGAAAAATGATATCTAATCACAGTTTTAATAAAAATCAAATTTCATGCATAATTAATTAAAATTCATATTTTAACATAACATAATCAAATTAAATGTCATGTCTGCAATATAAATCTCAAAACTAAAGTCTCATGCCACAATTCAAAAATAAAACAATACAGAGTTTGAATAATAGAAATTTCAAATTGTAAATCTAAAATACTTTTATAAAAGACAATCTGAGCTGAGACCTTCTGGATGTCAAATCCGTGTCCTTCATTGCAAGTTATCTGAAAAGATGAAAAATTAAGTGGATGAGCTATTGAAGCTCGGTGTGAGTCCTATCATAAGAAAATCAGTGCAAACAGTAGATGCCACATACAAAATAACAATTCTCATAACAATCACTAGTGATTCAGAGTATCAGTTCTTTAGATCAACACATCAATGTAATAATATTTCAACATTCACAGTTTATGTATGCACATGCTCATGAATGAAATGCAATTTCAATTTATCAAAATAGATCCTACCCAACTCCACTACATACCACAATAGGAGTTCCCCATAACTACTTCATCCTTACACTACGTTGTGGATAAAACACTCATCATTGTGGATGAACCACTCATCGTTGTAGATAAATTGCTCATCGTTGTGGATGAACCACTCGTAATAAAAATAATGGATGAACCACCAGAGTTTTTAGATAAAAAGTTTGCAGACACTTCCTTCGTTCATATCGTATCACTCCATTCAATGCAATATGACATCTTATAACAGATTAATACAATAACAAAAGTCATGTTTATCATGTATTCTATTTAATAGTTTCAAAAGGCGTGTTGAACATGAAATCAATGTTACAGAGGCAACATGCATGTATTGTTCACATATTATGCAAATAACAATAATAATTCAGTCACTCAAATCATGGGTTCCAATATACATATTATCAAGGATTCATTTGAGTGAAATAAAACTCTAAAAACAGTACAAGGACTATAAAAGGACTTAACAAAATGATTCATAAATTTTTGGGCAAAACTGTAAAATAGAGGTCACACGGTTGTGTGGCCTGTTCGTGTGAGATGCTAAAGGTTGTGTGGAAGGATACACAATTGTGTAATAGACTGTGGCCGTGTGGAAAACGTTAAAATTACCTTACAGGAGAGACACAGTCGTGTAGCAAGCGGTGTGGAAGGTTCTTGGTCGTGTGTAAAACAAAGTTCACTAACGTAACAGTAGTACATGGTCGTGCGATCCATAGGCCCGTGTGGGAGACCATGTGGGAGACACGGTTTGCCCTGATTCATTCGATAAACAACACGCACCTTTCATCGAGGATTTGATCAACGTTCTTCACGCTTGATTCTGATTCGATTCACCTAAATCCAATCATTCAAACAACATTTACACATGAATTAACGGTTAATTTCAAGATTTGTCAAGGTTAACAAAAGATTTGACAAGAATTGTAAAAGATTGATTAATCGAACGTAAGATTAACGTTGGATAGAAATATTACGAAAATTCGAGATCTAAACATCGAAAACGAGATGTACTCACCAATTCTTGACAAAGGTGGGAATGCTATTGAAGGTAATTACAAAATCGTTAGAAAGAACGTTTCTAACGATTGAATGGTGAATGACTTGATTCAGTAAAGTAAAATATTTATCAACAATTAGAAGAAAAGTGTGATGCAAATATGAGAGAAAAGAAGAAGAAAAGAAAAGAAAAGAAAAACAAATATAAGATGATGAATTTTACTACAATTGTGAAAAGAGGTAATCCTAATCAAAATAGGAAAAGGAATGACTAAATAGCTAGGGTTTGTAAACCCTAGGGGCAGCAAGGGTAATGATCCCTAATACTTGGTCAAAATTAAAAGGGATTCATTTGGGGAAGGAGTGGCTCAAATCTAATATCACAAGGGAGGGAAGCTAACTCTTAACCATTAGGCCTAAAATCTATTTTTTGTTTAAGCCTATTTAAACATTTCATATAAAATAATAAAAGATAAAAAAACAATTTCACATTAAAGATGGTTATTTGATATGTTGATGGTGAAATTTTTTTATTCTACAAATAAAATTGATGTCAAATTGATTTGTGATATTAATTCAATCAGTCATATTATATATAATATAGTACATAATATATAATATAAAATATTAATACATTTGCATTTATATAAATATAATACACATTATGTCATGTATACATGTATAGAGAGAGATGATATTTCACAAGTTGACTTGCAAATATATACCAACTTGTCTATTTTGTATACTTTTTAAGTACATATAAAGAAGTTTTTAAACATCAATATTAATTATTTTATATTTGCATTATGTCATGAGTAAATTAAAGACTAATTAGATATAAAAAGATTTAAAAAATATTTTAAAAAATAAAAAGTATTATAGTATTAATTTTTTTTCTTTTCATATTTTTATATAAAAACTTTAAATAAAACAATTCAAAAACATCAAAAATTCAACTTGAGACAAGTAGGGGCGTCGACCCTTAAAATGAAAATTTTCATTTTTGGTCCTTTAAAATTTATGAATTTTTAAATTAGTAGTACATGGTAAAATTGTAGTTCCCAAATAATAAAATTTTGATTTAATCATTTAATATATATATATATATATATATATATATATATTATTAAAATGATAAAATTTTATTTTAATTCTTATAAAAAATATACAACTTAATTTCGTCCCAAAATATTCTAACTTCAAATATTAAAAAAAATCAATATGTAAAAATTTTACCACTCCACTTATAATTTATTCGATAAATAATTTTATTATAAACATACTTTTACATACAAATTTTAATTTCAGTGACATAATATAATATTTATTATATAAGAAGTATGGAGATTCATAATGGTCAGCCCTGGGAAATTTGTAGCTGAATTTCCGAAACTCCATTGAAACCCCAAATTGCAGCCCTGGCAGCACTAAAAAGGAGTGTCGTATAGTAAAAGGTTGTTGGAAACTTCTTAAATATAGAAAAGTTCCAAGACACTTCCACGAAATCCAGCCATGCTTCCGGACTAAATTCCAAATGCAATTTAATCCTCATAATCATTATTGTTTTTAATTGGGTTAATATATATTTTCGCCCCTAAATTTGTCCATTTGTATATTGTTTGTTCTTAATTTTTTGGACCTAGTCAGTCCATGAACTTGTATTTCTTCAATCAGGTTGATACTTCAGCAGCATTGTTAGTTTATGATGACGTAACATTGCTAGCCAATCCGATGGTGTCATGTGGTAACCTCTCAGTACACTACATAACAACATAAATTAAAAGTATTAAAAATATATAAATTAATTTAATAGTATACATTTTTTCACATCTAGAATGAATATGAAAAATTTAGTTGTCCAGATACATCTATATCTAGACAACAGTTTGTCCAAGTTCATTCTAAACTTGTTTTTATTGGTAATTTTTATATTATTATTTTGAATATATATAATATATAAATATATAAAAGCATGTAAATTTATAAATATATATTATAAAATTTATAAATATGTATTATAAAAATTTATAAAAAAATAAATTCATAAAATATATATTATACATTTAAATATCAAATGAATAAAAATTATAGGCTTTTATATATTTAAATATTTTTATAAATTTATTTTTATATATTTTCAAAATAATAATCGATATTTTGTAAAAAATATTTAAATAAAATAAAATTTCCAAAAACATTTCTGGATGTATTTAGACAACTATTTATCCAGGTACATTTTTTATGTGAAAAAAATTATATATATTTAATTAATTTACATATTTTTAATGTATGTTTGCCAAGTGGCATACTGAGAAGTAGCCACATGACACCATTAGATTGGCTAGCAGTACCACATTAGTATAAACTAACAGTGTTAATGCAAAAGTATCAACCTAGCCAATGAAATACAAGTTTTGGGACCAACTAAGTGCAAAAAAAATTTCGGAATTAACTAGGTACAAGTGGACAAGTTCAAGAACCAAAAAATATATTAACCCTTTTCAGTTTCATGGTAATCAATTTTACTTAGGGTGTAATAGAGTCAAGTCGAGCCCAAATACTGTCAAGGTTGAGCTCTAGATCGACTCAAAATTCGGAGCTCGATACTCAGCTCAAGCTCGATTGAACATATATTTTTAAGCTCGAGTTCGATTAAGCTTGTTTACCCATTTTTATACTCAAGCTCGAATTCGACTCAATAATTAAGCGTAGGGTTATAATATATGTTAAAGGCAATAATGTAATTTGATAATATAAAAATATCTAAAGCTTGATAAGGCTCATGAGCTGTTTGAGGAAAAAAATATTAAGCTCGAATTTGATTAGGGATGGCAAAACATGAACCGCTCCATGGATTTCGAACTGATCCGCTTCATATGGAGTGGATTTTTTTTTTTTTGAAAATTGGATGTGGGATGGGATGGGGTGAATTTTTTTTCTTTAGACGATGAGTTTGGAGCGGTTATGATACTTTTTTGCTCTACCGCACTCCACTATAAAAATCTACCATTTAATCTTTGTATATATAACCATTAAAAGGGTAAAAAAATGTAATAATATATTACAAATAATTCAAAATTTTTATGTTCAAATTCTTTTTTGAATAATTATGTTTAAATATTTACTTGACATTAAAAATATTAAATATATTAAAAAGAAGTAGCAAAAATTAAATTGAAGCGGAGTGGGATGGAGTGGGGATGGATGCATCTAACATTCATAGAGGTTGTAGTGGATTTCATGATTATACATCCAAAGTGGAGCGGGATAGATGGTGGAGCAAACCATGCCTATGGAGCGGTAGTGAACTTAGCAACATCCACCTCACCTTGCTCCATTATCATCCCTAAATTGGGCTCAATCGATAACTCGAACTCGACTCGATAATTACGGAATCAAATTTGAATTCTTTTTGAATCAAACTCGAATAACTTGCAAGCACCAATATATTATTTAAACCCCTAATTTCATCACCCCAATCTAAACTAATTCAAATGTTAATAGTCTTAAAATCTTAAGCTCCACAAAATGTCTTACCTAACAGAAGACTTCATGGAATCTTGCAAATCTGGGAAGTTGTTGCAGTAGTATATATTTAAAATTCTATTATTTGCATTTCAAATTTCCTATTTGATTTACTGTTTTGATTTACTCCATATTTAAAGAAGTTAGTTATATTTTTGTTAAATTTTCATATGTAAAAAAACCTCATTGAAGTGAGAAATAAAGCACAACAAATTTTTCATTCTTCTGTCATGGTATCAGTGCAATAATCTTTTTTTTTCTCACCATGAACACCTTTACAACCACTGTCCACAATACCAATGAACCTCATAATACCTTGATTACTATCAATGTTGCAGCCCAAACTCCATTAAAACTCACATCCACCAATTATGTTTCATGGAAACTGTAGTTTCAAACCTTGTTTATCGGATATGATCTTTTGGGATATATCGATGGATCAAAACCTTGCCCACCAGCCATTATCACTCAAAACCAAGTTACGATGCCAAATCCTGCCTATACTATATGGATTCGACAAGATCAATTAATTTTGAATGCGATCATTGGTTCATTATCTCTTACAATAAGCTCATTCATAGCACGAGTCACAACTACAATTGAAGCTTAGATAATCTTAGCCACCACTTATGTGAATCCATCCCGAGGACGAATCAAGCAAGTGAAAACTCACTTCAATAATCTTATTAAGGGTTCTCTTAGCATAACCGAATTTCTTCAAATTGTAAAGACCAAACCAGATGAACTTGCCATTCTTGGTGCGCCAATTGATGTCGAAGATCTCATCGACAAGATCCTAGACAACCTTGGTGAAGACTACAAAGAATTGGTTTGTGCAGTTCAAGCTAGAGACAATACAATTTCTTTTGAGGAATTACATGAAAAACTTCTCAATTTTGAAGCACTCTCTAGGGTACCAAAAGTGATCCCTCATATTTTCCTGAACTAATCCAAAAAATCGCACCAACAAGGGTCGCAATTTTTCTAACTCTAGTGCTACCGCAAGCCTTTATCAACAATTGACGAACACCTTCAACAACTGGCACTCATAATCCAAGTTGGCGTTCATCACCTAATTTTCATAATCACTCTATTGCATCAAATGGCTTTAACACACCACGGACAGAGTGTTATTCTCTGCTCCCTTATCTTGGTTACTGTCAAATTATCGAATTCAAGGACACACTACTAAGCGTTACCCATCTTTTCTTCTAGTTCCAATTGAGTCATCCACCAAGTCCAATGCTCAAGCATCAACCTCCCCTTGGCAACCAAGAGCCAATGTTGCCACCAAGACTTCTACTACATGAACCTGGCTATTGGACAACGGTGCTTCCCACTACGTCACTTCCAACTTGAACAATCTATCATTACATGCACCATACCCAAACTCCAATAACATTATGATTAAAGGTGGCACTACACTTTCAATCACCCATACCGTTTCCACATTTCTTTAAACTCTCAACACTCAGTTTACCTTAAATAGTGTTTTTTGCGTTCCATATATGAAAAAGAACCTAATTTCCATTTCCCAATTTTGCATTTATAACAATGTTTCCATTGAATTCTCAACTCATTCTTTTCTTGTGAAGAAACTTCGCACGAGGGCAACACTTTCGATAGGTCAAACTAAGGATGGTGTATATGAATGGCCAACCTCTTCCCCTCATCCTCAGCTCTTGCCTTTTGTAGTGTTAAGACCACTACAACTGAGTGGCATTACCGATTAGGACATCCTATATTCCCTATCTTAAAACATGTTGTCTCAAGGTTCAACTTAGATTTATCATCTTCCTTGGTCTCACCTCTTTCATGTAATGCATGTCATTGCAACAAAAGTCATAAACTTTCGTTCTCCATGTCTACTTTAGTTTCTGATCGACCTCTTCAAATAGTTTTCTTTGATGTATGGACTTCACCAATTGTTTCCCATAATAACTTTAAATATTATTTCATTTTCATTGATCATTTTACTAAGTACATTTGGTTTTACCCTCTCAAACAAAAATCAGAAGTAAAAGAGATTTTCATCAGGTTCAAAGCAATTGTTGAAAACCACTTTGATAAAAAAATCAAAACAATGTACTCGGACAATAGAGGTGAATATACTACTCTTGCTACCCCGCCACACACTCCCAAACACAATGGCTTTTCCTAGCAGTGTCATCTCCATATTGTGGAAACAGGTCTCACTTTACTCTTACATGTATCCATTCTATTAACTTTTTGGCCTCATGCTTTTGCCACTACCGTATACTTGATCAACCGTATGCTAACCCCAACACTACAAAATTTTTCTTTGTATGAAAAAATATTTGAGTCTCGTTTTAAGCTCAAAATTTTTTGTTGTTTGTTTTATCCTTGGCTACACCCATACACCACACAAACTTGAATCTCGTTCCAAACCGTGCATTTTCCTTGGGTACTTCCTCACTCGAAGTGCTTACTTTTGTTATGATCCATCTATGTCTAAAATCTATGTCTCTAGACATGTGAAGTTTGTTGAGTCCATCTTTCCTTTTCAGTCATTATTTACTCAAGATCCTCGTCCAAATTCTACCACTATATCCACTTGGATTCCACCACTAATACAAGTTAACATTCCACAGTCCAGCATATCACCATCCGAAGTTAGTACCCCACGGCCCCAATGTGAAGCTCCAACACAGTCTTTACTTGTAACAAACCAAACTGCCACCTCTCACCACTCCACAGGTGACTCTCAACTACAATCCATCCCCTTAACCTCCACTACAAACACCTCAACACCCATTCCTCAACCTACCCAAAACATCCAATGAGAACCAGAGCAAAAGACAACATTCGTAAACCTATCCAAAAGCTAAACCTTCATACCTAATTATCCAAATCACTTGACCTTGAACTCACAACAATAACTCAAGCCTTGAAATAACCAAAATGACGTGGTGCAATGTAGGAAGAATATGATGCTTTAGTTTGAAATGGAACTTGAGAGCTTGTTCCACCTGATCCTAGCCAAAATGTAGTGGGTTGTAAGTGGATTTTTTTAATTAAACACAACTCTGATGGGTCCATTGACATGTATAAGGCGTGATTGGTTACAAAGGAGCTCCATTAACGACCAGGAGTTGATTATCACAATACCTTTAGTCCGATAATCAAACCAACCACCATTCGACTTATTCTTAGTCTTATAATAAGTCGTAGTTGGTCCTTTCGTCAACTAGATGTTAACAATGCCTTCTTATAAGGCCATCTCAGTGACAATGTGTATATGATTCAACCATCAAGGTTCACTGATCAAGAATTTCCATCCCATGTATGTAAACTTCGAAAAGCTATCTATGGCTTAAAACAAGCACCTAGGGTGTGGTATCAAGAACTACGTACTTTTCTACTTCATTTTGGCTTCAAAAACTCACATGCTGATACTTCTCTATTTATTTTCAAATCTGGTGGTTATTTCTTATATCTACTTGTTTATGTTGATGACTTGATTATCACCGGGAGAATGATGCAATGGTAAATCAATTTTTTCATTTATTAGCAACACGTTTTTCACTCAAGGACCTTGGTTCGCTGTCTTACTTTCTTGGCATTGAAGTTCTTAGAAACAATCATGGTCTTTTTCTTTCTCAACGGTATTACTTGCTGAATATTCTTGCTTGTGCACAAATGTTGGATGCTAAACCTATTCAAACAACACTACCAACAAGCTCATCTCTGTCAGTACACTCTAAGACTGTCCTATCTGATCCTTTTGAATTTCAGGCAATAGTGGGCAGTTTACAATAACTTTTGCTTACCCGCCTTGACATTGCCTTCGCTGTGAACAAATTGTCTCAATTCATGCACAAGCCAACCATTGAAGAATAGGCTCTTGCTAAACGATTGTTGTGATATCTTTGTGGCACTCCTAATCATGGCTTCTAGCTTTGTCGTAACTCTCCTATTATCTTGCATGCATTCTCTAATGTTGGCTGGGCTGGAAATGTTAATGATTTCTCATTAACTAGTACCTACATCGTCTATTTGGTTCGTAATCCAATCTCTTCGAGCTCCAAAAAGCAACGAACTGTTGCATGCTTCTCTTTTGAGGCTGAATATAGATCTGTTGCAAACACTACAGCTGAAGTGAATTGGGTTTGCTCTCTGTTAAATGATCTTGGTCTTCAATCTTCCACATGTTCGGTGATATATTGTGATAACTCAATTGTGCTCTAACCCAGTCTTTCATTCACAGATGAAACATGTGACTATTGATTTTCATTTCATTCGTGATCAAGTGCAAAATGGTGCTTTGCGAGTTACACATGTGTCATCGATTGATCAACTTGCTGATATTTTAACAAAATCGCTTCCTCGAACTCATTTTATCTTTTTTCGAGACAAGATTGGACTCTCTTATCGAGATCCATCTTGAGGAGGCCTAATAGAAGACTTCATGGGATTTTGCAAATCTGGGAAGTTGTTGCAGCAGTTTGTATTTTAAAATTTTATCCTTTGCATTTCAAATTTCCTATTGATTTACTGTTTTGATTTACTCCATATTTAAAGGAGTTAGTTCTATTTTTGTTACATTTTCATATGTATAAATACCTCATTGAAGTAAGAAATAAAGCACAGCAAATTTTCCATTCTTTAGTCATTACCTAATCAGTTAATAAAAAAGAAATTGCTTGAATCACAGTTTCATACAGTTTTTATTAAAAAGAAATAGGGATGACGTGAAATCATGATTTTATAAAATCTCTTTTCATGGTCTCATTTATTAAATGAATTAATGAATTTTTTTTTTTAAATAATCAAATGCAAGAATAAATCAATTTGTGTTTAGACGTATTATTCGTATATTGATTTTTGATTTGTGCCAACCTAATATACTACATTTTACTTTTCTAATTTTAGTAAAAAAATCCTTCTTTAATATTAAATTATAGTACTTTTTCCTATTAATGTCATATATTCATATATTCGAAGAGGAACTAACGATGCAGATGATACGAATACAAAGTTGGAAGTTTTAGTAATGAAATTATGAAAAAAATATGATTCATTTTGTTAGACGGTGATTATTAATTAATTAACATTAAATTAATTTTTTTAAAAATTGTGTTAAACAATAAAGCATTAGTTATTATGAAGATGGAAATAATAATTCAATTTATATTTTTTAAATATCATAAAAGTTAATTAATTTATTGATTATAGTAGAGCAAAGACAAATATAAAATTTCAAAAAAAAAATCAAATATTAACAAATTTAACATTAAAATAAATTAATATAAATTTTTTCTCACATTAAAAATTAAAAAAAAATATTTTTTTGTATCTCTTCCAACCTTGAATCTTGGGCAACTACACTTTTGAACAATTCCAGGATCGTGACTGCTTAGACAAATCATCATTCTTAAAACCCAATAAGAAAATAATATTTGTTTAATTATTATTGATTGTATGAGGTAAAAATACTTACTCCAATATAAATAAAGTTTATATTACTTATCGATATACTTGAATAAAAAATTAGACCATGTATCAGGGGTGAAATCAAAATTTTTTTTAAGAAGATCGAAGTTAAATTGTAATTTTTACGATAGTAAAACTGTAATTTTTAAAGGATTAAATTAAAATTTTATCATTTTTAGGAGGTCAAAGTCTAATTTTATCTTTATTAATTTAAAATTTTAAAATATTTTAAAGATCTAAATAATTTTTTTTTCATTTTAGAGGGATCAGACCTTTACCAACCCCTTTAGTTTCGCCTTTGATACGCATATAATGAAAAAAAGATCATCTCATTAACGACATGTCAAGGACAAAAGAAGACCATATACTTGATGATCAAGGGTGTTCGCTTCAGATATGATCTGAATTCAAGTCGCGTTAAGTACGTTTATTGTTCGGCTTTTACCTATTATTATAATTCAAAAAAAAATGTCAAGCACAAAAAAAAAAATCTAAGGATTAATAGTATTGTTTTGATATGTGAGGCCCATAAAAGGCCATATCATTAATGATACATGAGGCCCATAAATTAGGCCATGACATTTTTATGTACTAGATTGTATACGCCGCGGTGCATTTAATAATTAATTAAAATAAAATTTTCAATTATATTGTATAATTGTCAATTAAAAGATTATTTTATATTTTAATATTTTACGAAAATAAATTTAGAGCTAAATTAAGATAAATTGGCAAATTATGAGATTATTTGAGATTAAAAATATGAGGTGATAGATTTAAAACATGACACCTCGTTCAATGTTTGGATCAATCTCTTCATAATGTAATTTTTAAAAAAATATATAATAAATTAAGTAATAAAAATATATTTATTTGTCTACAATTGCTATGATAAATTATATAATTAATTATTTAAAAGTACTAAATTATGTAAAAAAAATTTAAATACAAAGATAAAATCTCGAATTTGAACATAGTATAGGGACCAAAATTAAAATTTGACTATTGTTACATAATCTAAATAAAAGTAAAGGAACAAAATTGAAATTAGACAATCATCATATAATGTGTGCGTGTGAGAGAGAGAACAACAGAACATGTGTTCTTCGAGGTACCAAATTATGTCAAAAATTGAATATAGAGATTAAATCTCAAATTTTAGCGTAGTATAGCGACTGAAACTGAAATTTGGCCAGTATTATATAAACTAAGTAAAGTAAAGGGATCATAATTGCAATTGAACCATTATTTTATAATATAAAAAAGTAGGATACATGTCAAAGGAACCATTATAATATAATGAAGAAAAAGTAGGACACATGTTCTGTAGGGCTTTCCTTTTATATATAATTTATAGATATACATTAATTAATGTTGAAATTAATTAATGATATGTTAAGACCATATCATTATTTAATACATTATTTTCCTTGATTATAAAATTTTAAGTTGCTATTAATATTTTTAATTGATTAAAATTTTTGGTGAATTACAAGTCCTTAAATAATAATGTGATTGACGCGATTCGAATTTAAATCTATATGAAGTAATAAATACTCTTAATCATCAGGACAACACATAAAATTCTAATTGATTAAAATTTTAATCATATCATTTTGATGCCGATCACATTTATTGAATAAATTAAGAGTGAATCAAATATACTTCTTTTTCTTTATGTCTTTTATATTTTTAATTGAGTAAAATTTATTTACATTATCTCCGTTAACTTAATACCATTCATAAATCTATTTTTCAATATAAATATATTTTTACTTGATTAAATTTTCAATGTATTTGTAACTTATATTGTATGTATACTTAGAATATTACATTTACATTTAATTTTAAATTAACACATTTATAGTATAAATAAAATATTCAATTAACATTAGTATCACATAAATTTTAAAATTATTCTTATTTTTTTATCGAAAATTATTCTTATTAAATAATGCGGTTTCTTTTTGTATCGCCTTTGAAATTTCGATGTGACATGTAACATAATTTCGGGTTCAAATATCAAGAAATTATGAGAAAATTGTGGAAATTTTTGGATCGATCTTACTTCTCTATACTACTGTTTAATTCAATTAGAGCATAAGAAATTTGTATTTGATGGTTTCAACGCCCATCAATATTGAATCTAGATCGACAATTATCTCTAAACTTAGAGATAATAAACAAGCTCTTGTACAATTTACTTCTCAACCTAGAAAAGAAAATGAACTTGTTGATGTCGGTTACATTAGAATTGACATCTTTTCTTGGGCTACAAGCAAGATTCAAAATTTCTTATTTCATATAGGGTTGGTTTTATCCTCATAATAACTCGCTATCTCAAGCAATTACATAGTTTACAATCGTGAGATAAAATCTCGGATGAAGATAATATCAAACATGTTGAAAGATTCACCAACTTCAGATGGATAACACTTTAAAACTTATCTCAAAAGAATCAATCTCTCTCAACCATCTTCAAACCCATGAAGACAAAAGGTGTGTACAACTAGAAACTACAAATTGCAAAGTTGTGTTGATTTAATTAAAGCCATCAAAGATGGCAAAAGTGGGAAGAATCAAAGTTTGCCCCTTAGATGTTTATCATCTTTCTTGCCTGTGAGCTGCCCTTCTTAGCTTTTCCCGTGCAAATCACGGATTTTATCTTTCTTCTCCATCCAAAGTAGAATTCTTCTCTTTTTATACATATATTAATCGATTAATTAAAGCAAAGCTACCGAAAACTTAGTGTTGAATCCACCCTTTATTCCATCCTTGTCAAAACCAAATGCTTTTTTTAATTCAAACATACTCGACTCGAATTCAGACCAGACCTGAAACAATAAATATGAGTATTTTTTACTTTAATCGCACTACAATTCAAATATGGATAAAAAAAATATAAAGCAAATTTCCAGTTTTAGAGAGCCAAAGTCGTGCCTGCCTTCGATCCACTTCTGCCGATCATGTAAAAAATTATGTTGAACTAAATTTCAATGGAAGATGTTGATTTATCATTGTTGAAGTATAGGCAAATAGTAGGGTAAAGCTATGGCAAACTTTAATGGTTTCTTTGTTTATTTTAAAAAAGACTTTGAACCGAAAGGAAGATGTACTTCCTAAACAATCATACGACATCGCTACTAAGCTTTCATAATCAATTGCCTCTCGAGCAAACTTTTTGAGTTAATAAATTAATATTTTATTTTAGCTTTTTTTAATTTTATTTAAAAAATTTCGTATTAATAATAATATGACATATTATCATTAAATTAAATTAAAAAAATATGGAAAATTTTTGAATAAATACTAATAATTTTATTTAAACATAATTATTATAAATAAATATTAATAACTTTCGAATTTAAAATCTTGGGTTTAAGGTTTGATTAGCATTTAAAAACATTTCACTGTTTTTTTGTGTTATTTAATAATGAATTATCATGTTATTGCCTACATAATAATACATAAAATTTTTACACCAACAGTGCATCAAATATTTTCCCGACAATCAAATCCCAGTTTATTTCTTTGTTAATCAGTAGCCTTTACATGCTAAATTCTTGCTAGAAAGCTACCCATATAGCAGCTACCAGAACCACAGTTAATTAAATAATTTTATTAATTAGTAATCATAGAGGTAGCACAAGAGAAGGTGTAATCTTTTCTCTGATTAATTTAATTAACAACCATCTTTTTATCAAACTGATTTTTATTATAATTTAGGTTAGATCCTAGCCCAACAAAATGATAAATATTCTCCAAATCATGCATATTTTTCATCCTTTAATAATTACAACAATATTATATTATGATCATAATCACCACTCATCTTCTGAATTCTATCTATTTCTTTTTCTTTATTCTTTCTCACGACAAATATGTTGTGAGATCCTATTAGTGTCATATGCATCCCCATGCCTTGGAAACATATTTGACATCAAATTGAGAAAGGATGGCAATGAGAGTTATGGGTCTGAAGACAAGATATTGTGTGCTTGAGATATGTTTGAACTAAGCATAAAAGCAAATTAAGGAGGATGGATTAATGGGTGCTCAAGGGAACATATATGAAGGATGGAGGAAGATAGGGAAATGAAATGAGGTGGGGAGGTTTTTGGTGAGCAATGCATGGACCTCCACATTCACACAAATGACTTAGTTGTTTATAGGCCATGGTTTCCATTTGGTGACCATGGCATGTTGCTCCATCCTCACCTTCTAAAGCCCTACAAATCTAATCCAAAACATTTCTTCTTGTTTCAATGAGTGGTCCATGCCTCTATACATTGTGAAAAGGATGTGTTTGCTTCTTCATCACTAAACTTACTGCCTACACTATGCCCTTTTTTTTAAATTAGGGGTAAGATTGTTCAAAATTCGATCATAAATTAATAAGTGTCGAGTATTATGATAAGGCACATTATTAAAAAGAACAACAACAAATTCTAAAAAAATTAGTCTTAATAAACGATAAAACGAAAATGAAGGATACCAAAAACCAATAATATAATTAAAAATAAGATTTTGTTAACTAATGCTCTTATGATAGTTTTTTCAACTTAATCAATTAAAATATTGACACTTGATAGCTAGGGGGGAATATTTAGTGTCTTAATCATGTGCTTTTCGGAAAGTGACGGTTTAGTGTCCCATATCTATATATTTATATTATTGATTAAATTAATATCACGAGATAAATAAATATTAATTTAATTAAAAAATTATTTATGTTATAAAGTAAGGATTATAATATAGTTGTTTCTTTTATATTTTTATAAATTAATAAAAATTACACATGATAAAATTTAAATTTAATATATATTAAATTTTAAAGTTTGAATTTTACCATTTCAATTAAAATTTATTTTTTTTATGTGAGCTTTTAATTAATAAATTTAATTATTACATATTTTTTTTTACTTGCATAGTGGGCATATGTAATTTAATATGATTTAAATTAATTATGGAATTCAAATTCAATATTGTATTAGTTCGATTGATATAAGTATTTGATAGACGAAAGGCAGCATATAAAAAATTTAAATTTAAAAATAAATAACAACTATAATTTACATAATATTTGTAGATGGATTGTATATAGAAATCCATTGAGGCCTGTATAAACAGTCTCTTTAAGATAGATTCGCTCTCTCCTAGGTGCTAAAGAATTTTGGATGTCTATCTCCCAAGATATAACAACGAGCACCCACCAAAAGTAGCACAACTTTCAGTGAATAGGCGAACTCTAACCAAGTCTCCTCTGTCATCAAACAAAAGCAGTGTTTTGAGAGAAAACTAAGAACATGAATTTGAAAGAGAGCAAAAGTGATTGTTCTTCATTTGATATGTTAAAATGAAAAGAAGAAAGGGTTATTTATAGTGAAATTTCATGAAACGGTTACATGAAATTTAAAACAAACATTACAAAACTTACGAGGAGAGTTACAAATATAATATTTTGTAGGTTACTAACATGATGAGTTAAAAAAAAAAACAAATAAAGCTATGCCTTTGGAACACCAAAGGATAGTTCTGTTGAAGAGAAAAAATATTTAAATGGGCTAAAAATTTCAGTAGGCCTAATAAGGCTCGACCAGTCCGGGACATTTCACGTCGTCCACTTCGTGCGGGTGCGCCCCTAACCCGTTGTGGTTTGATCGACAACCACTGAGGGAGAGCTTTGGTTTACTCATAACCAACATGTTGCTTTTAGCTTATAAACCCTTTCCATATACCACACTTTTAACAATGTAGGATATGAGGTTTTAAGCACCATTTTTCCTCAACAATCATTTTCATGTAGCTTACTTTGAGCTTCAATTTCTTATTCATTACTCAACCATTTTGAGCATATTATATATCGTTTTAAAGATCTCATGAGTAGAATATAATAATAAAATTTATTATTTAAAAACTCCAATTTTACCCATAAATAATATGCCTCAAAGCTCCCTAGTAAACATTATTTTCCAACAATCCCCCACATGAATGAAATTGAAAGATCAATGAAATTCAATGACATGGAGTGGTGATAGAGTTTACGTGAGATATTTTCATAGGATAGGTAGGTATCAACCCTTGAATCTTCCCTTGTGAAAGTATATTTACTTTATTGGTTGACCAGTAGACACGATATCCTTTAACTGTTCTGCCTTTGGTGTAAACGATGATATACCTCACTCAAATACCTCTTTGGCCAAGTTTTTTATTCTCATGGGTATGTTCATTTGACCGTGAACATCTCTTGGTTCTGCAAGAGTTTTAGAGAACTATTCCCCAGTAGTCTCCTTAAAGCGACCCTATTTCACTCTCACATAGGTGACTTATGTTGTTCGGTTCACCGAAACTTACAATGGTCATTAAAAGCATTTGCTTAAACTTTTCCACATTTTTAATCACTGTTATCATCATATAAATGGACTTGGGATAATAACCCCCATAGTGACTTCACAGGTCTATGCAAGTAGGTTGTCCCTTTGAACCTAGACCTTAGGATCTCCAGTCAACTAGGTTGGGTTTTCCTTCACATATCGCCTTTAAATGTTCATGGGTTTTAGTCTCATTCCTTTAAATGTTTAATAGACCTGATCTCGATTTAAACCTTATGTTAGCGGATCCACAATGTTATCTTTTAATTTTACAAAATCAATAGAGATAACTCCGTTTGAGTTCAATTGTCTAACATTATTATGTCGATGACGTATATTTCTCAACTTACCATTACATGAACAAGACACCCCCACATTTTCAAGTGGTTCTAGGACACCCCACACATTTCCAAGTAGTTGTCTTATCTCTTTCCTTATGAGGAACCTTATTTAGAAGGTAATTAACTGATAGAAAAACTTCCCCCCACATGTTCTGTAATAACTCAGAGCTTCCTAGCAATGAGTTCATCATTTCCTTTAGAGTCAGATTTTTCCGTTCGGTTACTCCATTTGATTTAAGGAAAATTTGGTGGTGTCATAAAATGATTCACCATAATCTCTTGTCAACTTCTTGCTTATAAAGAAAAGTTTCGTCTTTGCTCTTAAGCAAATACACATAGCAATGTTTTATGCTTTCATTAATGAAAGTAACAAAGTATTTATTCTTTCTTCTTGTTTAAACAAATCTTAAGTCACAAGCATTGCTATGATCAAGTGATTTTGTGCTTCTTTCAACTGTTTGAAACGAAAACCTTGTTAATTTTCCCCAACATATGCTTCACATTTATGAATATAATTAATGTGAATTTGCTTTAAGTTAATTAATCTTCATAATGTATTTAATTAACAAGTACGAGCCTGTCATGTCATAAATTAAATGACTCAAATATATAAATGGAAGAAGCGATATTTTTATTCATTGTCATTGCTTTTACAGAGTTTACATATCCCCTTCCCACATAACACCTATATCAGGCACACAAGTCTATATCAAACATTTCTTTCGAAATATCGTCCACAACATTAGCTTCATTGGTTCTAACTTTTTTTGGAAGCCTACAGTCAGATGACTTGTGTCTCATCTTATTGCAATTGAAGCATTTCCCTTGGAATTTGGGTTTCTTGGAAACACCTCCTTTTGGTCGCAGTTTAGACCTATTCACAGGTTGTTTTCCTTTCTTGAAGTCCTTCTTAACTTCTGCCACATTTGCCTTAGCTACATTAAGATTAGCTGCTTTGTTGAGCTTTTTGGATACATTTCTATTGTCTTCTTCAATCCGAAGTTTGACAATTAAATCTTCCACTGTCATTTCCTTTCTTTTATGCTTCGATAGTTCTTGAAGTCATTCCAAATAGGGGTAGCTTTTCGATAATGGTTGTCACCTCAAAGGATTTACTTATAACCATCCCTTCAACAAGAATGCCATGAATGATCAGTTGAAATTCCTGCACCTGATTCACAATAGCTTTAGAATCAATCATTACAAAATTTAAGAATTTGACAACTAAAATTTTTTTAGCTCCAGCATCTTCAGTTTTATATTTATGGTCCAATGACTCCCATAGTTTTTTAGTTGTCTTCTTCACACTATACACTTCATAGAGTGCATCAGTCAATCCGTTCAAAATGTAATTATGAAATAGAAAATCAGAGTGCTTTTAAGCTTCAACAGCATTGAAGGCGGTAACAGGATCTACCTTATCCTCTCTCACAGTAAGAGGATCATCCTTCAGAAATTTGGCTAGGTTTAACATGGTCAAATAAAATAACATCTTTTGTTGCCACGTTTTGAAATTCTCTCTAGTGCAGGTTTTTCATTATAGCTCGTAGCCACCGATAACGTTTGACTCTAGCTTTGAGCCTGAGCAGGGACAATAACAGCACCAGACTGAGGACTGGTTGAATTCTTGGATGTTTCAGACATTTTTCCCGTCTGGAATTCAGAAACAAAACCAATATTAGTAAATTTATTAATCTGTTAAATTTTAGGAATTTAGTTAGAAACTAAAAACCAAAAAAAGAAACACCACTTTTGTTAAACGGCAGAAATTTAGAAAAACTAAAAACTCGAAACAAAAGTTCATACGAACTAATAGAAAACACAATAATGAACAGTGCACCACGTAGGTTACTTTGAAAAAGAGGTGATGCACTAAGCATGCTTAAATGCCAAGTATTTCAAAAAACCAATCCTAGACATGCACTACCAAATTGTTTTTCAATTATCCGTACGTACTTGTCTTTGATTTGTAGGTATCTGTCTTAATATTGCAAGACAAAAGACAGTATATAAAAAATTAAAATTTAATTTAAATTTAATAATAAATTTAAAAACAAATAACAAGTATACTTTATGTAGTATATACTTATTATTTGTAGATAGATTGTAAATCGAAATCCGTTGAGGCCTGTATAAACAGTCTTCTTAAGACAAATTCGCCCTCTCCTAGATGCTAAAGAACTTTGGACGTCTATCTTCTAGGATACAAAAATGAACATCCACCAAAAGTAACACAACTTTCAGTGAATAGGCGAATTCTAACCAAGCCTCCTCTATCACAAAGCAAAAGCAGTATTTTGAGAGAAAACTAAGAACATGAATTTGAAAGAGAGCAAAAGTGATTGTTCTTCACTTGATATGTTCAAATGAAAAGAAGAAATGGTTATTTATAGTTAAATTTCATGAAACGGCTACATGAAATTTAAAACAAACATAATGATGAGAGTTACAAAACTTTTGAGGAGAGTTACAAACATAATGTTTTGTAGGTTATTAATATGGTGAGTTAAAAAAATTAAAACAAATAAAGCTATGCCTTTGAAACACCAAAAGACAGTTCTGTTGAAGAGGAAAAATATTTAAATGGGCTAAAAATTTTGATAGGCCCAATAAAGTTCAATCGGCCTAAGTATTTCACGTCACCCACATCTTGCGAGTGCAACCCTAAACTATTTTGATTTAATCAACACCTTTTGAGAGAAAGCTTTGGTTAGTCATTTACTAAGCTTTGGTTAGTCATTTACTAACATGTTGCTTTTAGCTTATAAACTCTTCCCATATATGACTCTTTTAACAATGTGGGATATGGTTTTAAGCACCATTTTTTCTTAACGATAATTTTAATGTAGCTTACTTTGAGCTTTAATTTCTCATTCATTACTCAATCATTTTGAGCATATTATATATCGTTTTAAAGGTCTCATTGAGTAGAATATAATAATAAATTTTAATATTTAAAAACTCTAATTTTACCCATAAATAATATGCCTCAAAGTTTCCTAGTAAATATTATTTTCCAGCAGTATTATTGTCAATGTAAGAGAA
This sequence comes from Kokia cookei, assembly GCA_039519145.1. Lineage (NCBI taxonomy): Eukaryota > Viridiplantae > Streptophyta > Magnoliopsida > Malvales > Malvaceae > Kokia > Kokia cookei. The sequence goes on from CM076909.1 coordinate 17,157,641, forward strand.
CGTGGGTTTGAGTGCGCCACATTATCTTTCTATTTATAGGTTGAGGAGAAATTATGGATATTTTTAAACATTGTGTAAAAAAAAAAGCAAATATGATCTGTACGAATCAACAAAATGAACTTAAAAAAATTTAGATTCATTTAAAATATAAATTAATTTCAAGCTCTAATATTTAAAGTGTGATTTGATTTGACCCATTTTCAAATTTAAAATACAGTTTAACCTTTCTATAGTAGTTACTCTCTATGACAACTTTTCATTATATCAACTAATTTTTATTGTAGAGCCAATTTGTTATGTTTTATTTTTATCCTTCATAACAATTTTTACGTTATAAAATATGAAGTACACTATTTATAAAATTACTTTTTTTATAATAATATATTGCCTTAAATTTTAGTAAAAATATTATTTTATATAAAAAATGTTAATAATTTTTTTATAAAATTGAAAAAAATATTTGATAGATGAAATAACATTTGTAAATTATATTAATTATAAAATGTAAATCTCACTAATTAATAAAATCATTAATAACATATAATTTTTTTTAATTGAAAATTAAAGAAATAATAAAATATAACTTAATCTCAAACGCTATTACAAGTGTATAATAATCATCATATTCCTATAACATCTAAAATTTTGACACGCAAATGAGATTATTATAGAGAAGATTGATTAAATATTATTTTACATTATAATTTACATTTATGAAAATTAAATATAGTGCTATATTATAATATAAATAATAAAAATATATTAAGTTGTTTAAAATTAGAAATCTAATAAATATATATAATGATAATAAAAATATATAATCATTAAATATTAATTAAAAATAATTATTTTTAAAAAATAAAAAATAAAATTAGTGTACTTAGGGTGTGTTTAGTATAACTTTTTTTGGGACAAGTTATTTTTTGAGGGAAAAAATGTTTCTCTCAAGCCAAGAATTGCCAGAAAATTACTTTAGAAAAATATTTTTAAAGTAGGCCTTACATGAATTTGTATTAACTATTTACAAATATAAATAAATTTAACATTTTTTATTGAATCGAGCTTAAATGATATTAATATCATGCATAATCTTTGTTTGAATTTAAATAAATACAAAACAGAATTCAATGAGTGATTCCAATGGAAAAAAATATATTATTCATCTTAAGAGACTCGAATTCTAGCACCTGTATGTACAAGGCATTTATGCGTTATCAAAAAGTTAAAAAAATATAAACAGATATTAATATATAATCACACTAGTATATTAAAAAATAAAAAAACAAAAATAGTAAAAATGAATGAGGAGGTGAGGTGGATGAGGAAAATGGGTAAAAGTTAGTGAGGTTTAATTTATAGCTCCCAACCATTATGGCTTTTGGAAAACTGTCCATTAATTAAGAAACGGTGCCACAATTTTTGTTACTTTTCAACTACATTACTTTGGGGGATTTTGGAGGTTATTGATTCCACCTCGGGTTCCTCATCATCCCTTTTCTCTTATTATAATATTGTTTGCTTGTAAGATTTTGCTGCTAAGAGCTTCCTTCCAACCCACTGTTTTCACAATATCACCATATTATATTAAACCCAACATCATTTTACAATAAACAAATATTTATTCATACATTTAAAATTGGCAACACTCTCATCAACAACTTAATGAATGTTATTATAAGTAGGCATCCCCCTTATGAGACATAACTTCGATAGGCGTGGATGACTCCCTCACACACTACTAATCTCATGCTTACAACCAATCATTAGTTTAATACGTGAGTTTGAATGAACGATGCATTTATCTGTAACTAATATAAAAATAATGATGAAAGTGAGATAAAATATCATAACGTAAAACGTAAAATAAATTAAATATATTGTACCGTATTTCACCGTCCATCCAAACTTACTCCCAATCTTCACCACTTATACAAATTTAACCATTACAATATTTGTTTCATGTTGACACATATTAGATTGGATAGTTTTTGTTTAATAAAGTTTTACTAATTATATTTATATTTTATAAAAATCAGGAAATAAAAAAAACAAAAAAAAACAAAAATAACATGTTTAAGTATCCAACAAGTGGAATTATGATTGTATGCTTCCCCTTTATCTAAGCTGTCAAGTTAATTCATCATTGCTAATGGGTCCCCCGAATTCGCCGTATCAGCGGTCAAGCAGTAACTTCAATTTTCCCTTTTCACTCCAACTTCATTACACTCAGGAATTCTATAAAGGTACTGTCGTTGATTATTAAGGTACTATATCATAATTTGTCCCTCTTAATTCTCTCTTAATCAAATTTCACCCTTATATATTTTGTAATGATATTTAAATCTTAAGTTAATCGAATGTTTTTTTAATATATTAATGTGATTACATGGTAATATCTGTTCATACTTTTTTAATTTTTTGACAATGCATACACATCTTGCACACACATACGCTCGAACCTAAAATTTTTAGGATGAACAACATCTTTTTTTTTCACTGAAACTACTTGTTAGGTTCTAAATTAATTGAATGTTAATTTAGTTGAAAAATTATTAAAAAAAGGAGTGTAAATTTTATATTAAAATTTTTATTATTTTTAATTTGGGAATATGATTTATAAAGAGAGCGCGTATAGAATAAAAAAAGAGCCGTTGCTTAAGATTAGATGTGGAATTGGATTCGGACAAAAAGTCAAAAAACTTTTTTTACCTTAGTTTAGTACATCGTCACTTGTCCTTGTCAATAAACATCAAAGGTTAATTTAGGAATGTAAAATTGATATTAAGGAAATTAAATATTTTAATAAAATATTACCAATATCTCCAAACAGCTATAAATACGCACCGTTTCTTGACTTCTTTGAAGTTAGAGGTCTCGATAAAGCTCTCCCTACTTTAGTTCTCCCCGTTTTCACCGACAAAAAGAACGCCGCCCGACGGAGATTTTTTAATTTCCGGTGGGAATTAGAAGGCGAAGTCAGTTATTAGAGCAACAATGGTTGACGTCGACCGGAGGATGTCCGGTCTGAATCCGGGCCATATAGCAGGCCTACGCCGTCTCTCTGCTCGCGCTTCCGCTCCTTCAACTCCGGCATCCCTTCCTGTACGCAACGGTCTTCAGTCTTTCGCTTCTTTAGCTGACAAAGTTATAACCCATTTAAGGAATTCGGGTTTTCAAGTCCAGCCGGGTTTATCGGACGCCGAGTTCGCCCGAGCAGAAGCCGAGTTTGGTTTCGTTTTCCCACCTGACCTCCGAGCCATATTATCAGCCGGTTTACCTGTGGGTCCAGGTTTTCCCGATTGGAGGTCTGCTGGAGCAAGACTCCATCTCCGGGCCTCGCTTGATCTTCCCATTGCTGCAATTTCCTTTCAGATAGCGCGAAACACTTTGTGGTCCAAATATTGGGGCCCCAGACCGTCTGAACCGGAAAAAGCATTACGAGTCGCAAGGAATGCGCTAAAGAGAGCTCCGCTTTTGATCCCCATTTTCAACCACTGCTATATCCCCTGTAACCCGTCTTTAGCGGGTAACCCGATTTTCTTCATCGATGAGACCCGTGTTTTTTGTTGCGGATTTGATATATCCGATTTTTTCGAGAGAGAGTCTTTGTTTAGGAGCTCCGTATCCAATCCGGAGTTGTTGAAAAAACAGAGATCGGTTAGTGAAAAATCGGCCGGCTCCTCCACTAACTTCTCCAGGCGGAGTATGGGTGCGGCTTTGGTAAACGGAACAAGAACACCTAGATGGGTGGAGTTCTGGAGTGACGCGGCCATTGATCGGCGCCGGCGAAACTCCTCGTCATCATCGTCGAATTCGTCGCCTGATCGATACTTTGAGATGCGGAGGACCCAAGTTCCAAAATGGGTGGACGAATACATGGAGCAAATCGGATCCGTTCTACGAGAAGGCGGATGGGGGGAGTCGGACATAACGGAGATCGCACACGTGTCAGCATCTGGGTTCTTCGAAGGAGAGATGGTTTTATTAGATAATCAAGCGGTCCTGGATGCGCTTCTTTTAAAAGCGGATCGGTTCTCCGATACACTTCGAAAAGCCGGGTGGAGCTCAGAAGAAGTTTCGGATGCGTTAGGGTTCGACTTCCGAGCAGAGAAGGAAAAGAAACCTGCCAAGAAATTATCACCGGCGCTGGTTGAAAAAATCGGAAAACTTGCTGAATCGGTTACCGGTTCATGATACAGCTTCCATAAAACTTTTTCCCTCTTTTTACTTGAAGAAAAAAAAAATCTCTAATCTGTCTTTTGAAAAAATATTCAGGGTCTCGGGGTTTGGAACTTTCGAGTTAAGAAAAAAACTTAGTAAAATATATGGGGGCCAACGCGTTGTACCATGAAACGGAGAAGAAGAAAAAAAGTTTTACAAATGACATTGTTGTTCATAATATATAAATAATTAATAAAAAAACAGTAATTTTCTTTATTTGGGGATTGCAGTTAAAATATTAATTTTTAATTAATTTTGTAATTAGAAAAAATATTTTATTTGTGAGCTGGGTCTAGGTCGTTCTGGATCGACACCCAGGTGCACGTGTGTTTGTTATATTTTATTATTTGAACAGAACAATTATTTTCAATTTTTTTTTAATTAATCAAAATGAAAATTTAAAATATGAAGATATTATATTATTTAAAATTTCGAGTATAATTAATTACACTCTTTTCGAAGTGAAATTTCATATTTTTTAAACTGAAAAAACAAAAAGGAAGGCTGACCTTATTTTTCAGAAGACAAGCACTGCAGAAATCTGGACTTTGGGTAAAGATCTCTCCTTTTAAGACACTAATAAAGAGGTGCATTTAATTATTGTTTTAAATATAATTATGGTAAGCTATTAAAATAAATATTTATATTTAAAATATTATATTTTAATTATTTATTACATGTTAAATTATTAATTTTTAAATAATAACGCAAATAATTAAAACATAATATTTCAAATATAAAGATCTAACATGTAATATGAGGTAAATAAAATAATTACTTTTATAGTTTACCTTCTATATTAATTACATTGAAAATATTAAGCTTAATATAACATTTAGTGTTTAGACTTGACATTTTTTTTTTAATTTTATATCTGAACTTTATACATTTTCATAATTTTACACCTAAACTATTTTTGAGCTCAAAATAGTACTTGAACTTGACTTTTTTTTAATTTGGTAATTAAATTTTTTTTTTGTTAGTATTATAAGCAATTCATGTTAAAATAATAAGAATTGAGTCATGCTTATTGAAATTAATATTAAATAATTTTTTTAAAACTCCAAATTAAAAAATTCATTATTTTTAATTAATAAAATAATTAATTAAAACTAAAAATAATTGAACCTATTAAAATACAAAAAAAATAATCCGTCACATGTCGGATATACATTGATTATTTTTTCTACTGCATAAAAAATAACATTGTTAGTATATTAGACCAATTTGTAAAACATTTGACAAGTTGAAGTACCAAATAAAAAAAAGATTAGGTACCAAATTAAAAAAAAGTCAACTTCATCTACTAAATTGGACCCCAAAAAATTTAAATATCAATTTAAGAAAAAATGTCAAGTTTAAGTACCACATTAAAAAAATTGTTAAATTCATATATCAAATATTATATTAAACTAAAATATTATTACTCTGATTAAACACCGATTAACTTTTTTCTAGAATAAAAAGAGAAATTAAGTCTTTCTTAATTTTCTTTTCTCTGTCATGCTTTTTTTTTTTTAAAATGATATCTTAGAATGCAATTTCTTGAAATTTGAGGAATAAAAAAGATATTTTTCCAGTTATATGTTCTTTTTTTTTTTTTTAACTGACACCAAAACCTTCCCACCGTTTGGCTTTTAAGAGACAAAACAATGAGGCCAGTCAGTCCTTCAACTTGCACTAACCCCACTCTCAACAAAGCCAAAATAATTTTAATACCAGCCTCGATTCGCGCTTTAGCAGAATTTCACTTTATTTATTAAATATATATCGAGAGAATTTTATTTAAATAATATGATTTTTTAATAAGATATTGTTGTTTTAAGATTATATTATATTTTTTAAATAAATTTTATTATAGATTTTGATCATGCATGCTATTAGAGTATTGTTGTAACATCCGCGTTCTTGAACCAGATTTGAGTGATAAAATAGAATTGATAATTAAAAATGTTCAATTGAAATAAGGAAGGTTAAAAAATTTTAAGGATTAAATAGTAAAGGAAAGAAGATATGGGGACTAAATAGCGAATTATTCAAATTGAATTTTGAGTCATCATGGAAATTAAATTGATTGAGGAGGGGAAAAAGAGTAATTTGATGGAAGATATTTTTGGAGGCAAAGTTTTGGGCCAAAGTGTAAAGTTGGAAGGTCTAGGGACTAAAAGTGAAATTTTACCATTTTTATTAAGTGAGATTTCTAGAGAATTTGAGAAAGGTAAAAAAAATCAATTAAAAGGCAAAAATATCAGCTCTTTTCATAGTTCAACCTTTCATGCCATTCTCTCTTCCATCCAACTTTTGATTTTATTCCAAATAAGTCCTTCCATCATTTTTAAGCCCTCCAAGCTCCAAAATTTCCTATTTTCTTTGAAATTTCTGAAAGAAAAGTATAGAACGGGGTTAGTAGACACTTCAAACTTCTTATAGAATTCATTTTGAGGTGTTAGAGAGCATAGGGACTAAATTGAGAAATTTGAATTCAAGGGATAAGGTAAGAAATGGTTAAATTCTCATGACATACATGTATTTTACTGTTATTTAGCATGAAAATTATTGAATTATAGCTTATAGCTTATATGTGTTTATGTTAAATTGAAGAGAAAGAGAAGAGAGGCAAGGATCAAATTAAAGACAAAGGAAAAGAGAAGAGCAAAGAGTGAAAAGAGAAGAAAATCAGCCTTTTTGTTGTAAGTACTACAAGAGTTTTGAATTATAGTTTAATTTCTCTAATGGTATGCGAATTATTAGCATAAAAATTGTTATATAGGTACCTAATTTGAATGTTTACAATGATAAAATGAAAGGATTAATGTGTGATTTAGTAAAAACAGTTTGGATGGAACAGAGGATTAACTTCGAAAATTCACCAAAAATTGTATATAATGAGTTAAGGGTCGAATTTATATGTAATTAAATCTTATTGAGTGTAGTTTCATATGGAAGAAACAGTGAAAGAAAAGGAATTGTATATTTCGAGATATACTAGTTTTTGTATAACAAGGTCAGAGTAGGTTCGAGTTCCCCTATTCTGACTTTGAAAAATCATAGAAAAATATAGAAAAATTATTAGAGACTAAAATTTATATTTCTGAATCCTTAATGAGTCTATTTTCAATAGAAATAGACGGAAACATCATTTCATCTCTGTACTAAAAGATAGATAATTTTTAGTGAAGAATGGTTAAAACTGTCAGGCAGCAGCAAAGGGGTAAATTGAAAGAATTTACTGTACAAATTGGCTAAATTAAAAATTCTGGAAATTTTATGGTAAAAATATAATTGAGTCTAGTTTCAGAAACATCAAGCAAATTATAATTTTAAATTCTGTAGCTTGAGATATAAATAATTTAGTGACTGTGACACAAATGAACAGCTTTGAAAATATAAATGTGAAGTATTTGATGATGTATTTATGTGAGATATATTATTTATGAGAAATTATGCTAATTGAGATTGTGCCCAAGTAGACAAATTAGAACCATTGTGATATTAGTTGCATGCCATTAAGGAACACTAGCGCGCTCTCTGTTTAGCACGTCTCGTGCTCTCTGTTATTAGCACTGTGTGTGCTCTCTGATTAGCACTTTGTGTGCTCTCTGATTAGCACTGTGTGTGCTCTCTGTTGCCCAGCACCTATGTGCTCTCTGTTAGTACTTTGGTACTCTCTGTTTGTTCCGTATATCCTAACGGTTCTATGAAAGTCTACTATGGGCTAAGCTACAGAAAGTGGATAAAAGTGTAAATTGTGCCATTGTGGTAAGTTACAGGTTGCATGTAAGTAAGGCAAGAAGTTTATATGTATGAGTACTTAAATGATTATTCATTACTTTTGTAGTGCTTACTAAGCCTTTACCGGCTTAACGCGTTTATTTTAACGCGTAGGTACAAAAGCTACGAGAAGTTGAAGTCAAGCTAAGGGACCTCTCATCACATCACATCACATCACTATTGGAAGACTTCAGTTTAGGTACATTATTTCTGGTAAAAATGACATGTACAAATAGTACTATTATGTGTCTCCAATGAATGGTTATAAATGTTGTTTTGGATTACTACGAGTTAATGAATTGAAATGATGAGTTTTGAATAAAATAACTTTAAAACACATTGTTTGAAAGAAAAATTTTATTATACTTGTGTTAAAATCTTCGATATTGTATGTAATACTTCTATACCGGGTTTATACGTGTGAACCGGGTATAGAGGTGTTACAATTGTAATCTAAATTCTTGTTAAATAAATAAAATATAGTGGTAAAATTAGGGGATCTGTGTATGAATTATATTGCACAAGTAGAATCAGTATAAAATTACACTTTTTCTATTCGACATTAATTAGAATAGGGTTTTTCAACCTTTAAATAGATGTAATTGAAACTCGTCTTGTATCATTTAAATTCGACATTACTAAATTTTTTTCTCCTCTGCCATGGTTTTTCTTGAAAGAATTTTTCACATAAAATCTGTGTTTTGCTTTTTCTTTTTATTCTTTCGTGATCGTTTCTATTGACATTATTGATGTTAGTTTTAACATATGTTTTTTTGACACAATGCTTAGAACTATTAATAATCCCTTTCAAATCCATAAATAGGAGGATAATACATTTCAATGCACTTGATCTCACTTCTTTCTACATTAACAACAAAACCTATATCGAATTAAGACTCAATTGACCTTCCATGATATCTTAAAATTTATTATTTACTATCGTAGTAATGTTTGGTTTTGAAATGAAACAAAGCTTCTAGTTGTTGCTTAACACGCCAATGTTGAGCATTAATTCTAATAATTTATGTACTTTTGATTTTAATTTCTCGAAGAAATAATATAATGAAGCTAATCATAAATATGAAAGTTGTCACTAAGGCTGTGTTTGTTTGATTGTAAAATATTTTACGAAAAAGCTTTTCAGCATTTTTTAATGTTTGTTTTGCTGAAAATGAAATCTTAAGGTAAAATAACTTACAAAACACGGGAAAAAATCCTTCAATTTTAGGAAAATGTCTTACCATTTTCATTTCGGTAAGACATTTTCCAAACTCTTTCTCCCGAAGCCTCTCCTCCATTTCCCTTCCCCCTTCCTCCTTTCCCTTTCCCTTTCCCTTCCCCCTTTCTCCTTTCCCTTTCTCGTTTTCAATTTTAAGGAAATGGAACATTTTTATTTCAAGCAAAACTTTAGCCACTAACTTTGATTTGCCTTTTAACTTTCTCGGTCGCCATTAGCCACTCTAAAACTCTCAAGAGAGATGGTAAATTTTTTTTTTCTTTTTGCTCTGTTTGATTGCTAAGAAAATATGGCTAGAAATAATTGATATAAACTTGTCTTACACATGCATTGTCCACTGAAACTGAAGAGATCATGGGTCTTCTTCTCGGTGATATTGAGGTTTGTCTTTTTTCCCCTCCTCCTATATATGTTTGCATAAAATCATTGTTTCCAAATTCAATCTTCTTTTTAATTTCAAAACTTTTTAATGTAATTTATATGGTGATTGATGTTGAAAGGGGGATTAATGTCAAAATTCTTTAGACTTTTTCTTTTTAATTTTTATTTTTATGCTTTGGGTTATTGTTGAATTCAAGTTTTAGTCTTTAATTTTTTCCTTCTAAATGTGTGTGCTTATGGTAAGCAGTAGATTACATCTTAATATTTTTTTTGTTTTTGTTTAAGGGACTGAGTTTTACCAGTTTCTTGTTCAGTTTGGATACTGCAAATAAACTGAAGAAATTCACACCTTACTGTTTCCTAATTTTGATGTGGAAAATCCATTTATTGTATTAATTTTATACATTAGCAGATGTAGTTCTTGTTATGTATTTTTAAAAAACAATGTTGGAAGTGTATCTACCTTTGGTTCATTTTGACTTTGTGGATTGTTGCATTCCATAAGCCATTTTTTACTGAAACACAGTCTTAAGAACTTGAGTCTCTTTATACGTAACTTAACTGATGATAAATTTGATCTTTTTAAATGCAGTGGGTTGATATTTGGTTATTTTTATTGCAGTAAAAGGCTTAAATGAGATAAAAGCATCACTTGGACGAAGAGTTGTATATGCATGGATCAGGGATGATCTTTGTGGTGATGGTGATTTACTGCCTTGGTTTGGGGTAACATGTTCAACTCAAGGAGACTATAGAGTTGTTACTGAGCTGTATGTATCATATCTCTATGCATTTTGTTTTTGTTTAATATGCTTATTAGTGAACGGGATGTGTCTTTGCTTCACTAATACAATCTAATGAACAATGCAAATGCCTTTTGCTATTGATTCTTGTTCTATATTTCCTTCCAACTTGTATCTATATCTCTGTTATGGTTTGGGGGGTAGATCCAGAAATGAATACCACTCTACCATGGTTGAATTCTAATGCCTTTGATTATCTAATGAACAATGCAAATGTATTTCACCATTGATTCAACATTCTATGTTTCATAAATGTTTCATTCACATTTATGTTTATATCTTACATTACGGATTAGGGGAAAGATGTTGAGGTGAATATTGTTCTGCTATGAATATCTATGTTTCATATATATATATTGATTGTCATACATTATTTCTGGTTTGAAGGGTTGAAGATAAAGATGGGCTGCAAAATAAACTTTTAGAGGCAAAGAGAAGTTTCAATGATTTGAGGGCTAAAATGGAATCAACCAACATTAATCATCAGCAACTGTTGTCTTTGTTGTAGAACACTGCTTTACTGTTATGTCAATCTAAAGGTGAAACTGATAGAAAGAAGAAGGAAGAAGCTACTATTGCTGAAAGGAAACATGAAAAGGAAACTGAACCATATTCAACAGAATTGGAGGCAATCAAACAAGCATTTAAGAACAAAGAGAGAGTAACTTAACATGTATGCTCTTGTTTAGTGATAAATAATATGCTTTTTTTTTTGAAATAACCTCAAAGAATAAGAATGATTTCTATATGTTAATGCTTCATATTTTTGGATTATCCTAATCTGCTGTCAGCTTGATCTTTACCATGTTACTTATACTCTATATACCATCAAATCAATAAATTGAAGCAAAAATTTCTTGTTTTTGAAAATAGAGCGTTGATTTGAATATGGTAGTTGTTTAAAGTACTAAGCATCAGCTAACTAGGTATAATTATTAATATATTTAATTTGATGTATTTATTTATAAATAAATTATTGCAATATATGTAAAATATAAATTTAATAGATATAAAATAAACTCAATTAAACAATGAAAAATAATAAATTCTCAAATGTATATTTGTTTCATTTAAAACAGTTTTCTTGAAATATTTTCAAGAAATTTGCCAAACAATAAAAAATATTTTACACAGATTCATCCAAACACCAAAAAATATTAACTTTTCTAGAAAAGTAATTCATTTTCCAAAAATAATTTTTCGGAAGTCATTTTCAATCAAACAAATGGAGCCTAAAATTGGAAAAAAAATAAATCTCAACTTATCATTTAAGAATTATTGAAATAAATGAGTAGAGGGTAGGGTACGCATATATAAAAATTAGTCTATTAATTATGCACCACCCACCAACATAGTCATTCATGATACAAAAATTGACAAGCGACTCACTTACAGACGTAGCTCTAACGTAGTTCTCTTCTACAGATATTTTTCTACTAATCAATCGCTTGAGAAAGAAAGGTCTCAAAGTAAGTTCAATTAAACTTAGTGAGTTTCAGATAGAGACATAACGATTAACGAGTTACCGATAATCAACCCAAAAATGAAGTCATGTTTGAGACTCAATTTTATAGACACATTACGCCAAGTTGCCTGTACAATTTTCTAACGACAACACTTCGTCAAAACAATGCACACAGTGCCCTTGGCGGATACATATCATCAACTTATACATACTTCTCTTAATCATGTATCTTTACCTATAACCCAACCTTGTGTCAGCCTCAGACTCATTTTTCAGAAATCAGAATCGCATATCAGCCATAATCACGTTTGTTTTCATATTCCTTGTTAAATTGAACAAGTGTTCTCCCACAAGGTCGGGCCTTGATCTGGCAATCTAGTTTGCAATAAAGTTTCCCTACCAGTGGCATCACAAATAAAACTTTTTTTCCACATATTTACATGTCGCAAATAGTTTGGTACTAGGCTCGCACACAAGGTGGGTATTCTTATATCGACCATGGCCATGCTCACACAAAACACTAACTTAATACACATATGTTAATACACACCATATCGACCCATCTCCAACAGAGACCATTTACCTTACACAACCATATATCATAGAGTTTTAAAACCTAAAGGAAGCAAAAAGGAACTCACCATATCCTTAGGTCAAAAAATCTACTCTATTGGTCGTTTCCCTCGATTGCTTGGACCTTCGTTAGCTTCTTGAGCTAAATAAGAAACATTTATAATCACCATATCCTTTTATCTACTAAAAAAATTAATCATGCTAAATTCAACATCAATTTGTCAATTCTACACACATTATAACATACTCCAACTCAATTTCATAACAATTGCATATATCAAGAAAACTGTAATATTTTCTATTCTATTTAATTTAATCCCTACTTTGGTATTCCATCTAAATCGTATCGTTTTAGCTTGAGTCATCATTAATACTCACCTCCAATTTCATGCAATGCAAAATATATTAATATGTAACAATTACAAAGGTTTCAAATTATAGAATTACAAACCAGTAATTCTGAGCTATTCACCAATGACTTAAGCTTTATGAATTCAACAAAAACAAAAGATCAAAAGGGAAGAAGAAACTCTAGCCGATTTTGAAAGTTCCCGAGGCATATATTGCTTACGCCTTCCTTTATTCTTTTTTGCCGTCACAACTAAGACAAAATACCCTCTATATAGTCGAAATATGACTGCTCTCAAGGGTATGCAAAACTCTTTTTCAAGAGGGAATAAATAGGGAAAGAAAAAGAGAACACAAGTGGAGAGGAAATGATGAGAGAATGGGTGAATGAATGGGATGATTTTGAAAGGAAATTTGGGGTCCTATTTATACTAATATGAGACGGATACAAATAGCAAGAGAGAGCCTTGATTTTCTCCCTCAAGTGAACGTCCATGATTTATGGAAAGAGGGGTTGAATGACTTTGCTAATTTTAGCTAGGTGCTTGAAAAGTGGAGGGGTTGGAACAACTTTGTAGAGAAGTTTAGAGGTTGTTTTATAAATAATTTTAATCAGATTTGGATGTTGATTTGGGAAGTGAATGGATGGTTTGGGTTGATCTTGGACTTGTGTTTCTTTCTTCTTCAATTGGACACTTCGTGCCTCTTCTTTTTCATCAGGCTGAAAAATTTTATCAACCCAATTTTTAATTGGATCAAATGAACTTTTTAGAGAGTCCAATAATGCTAATTTGGGGCATACACGACCGTTAAATAATTAGCTATCTCTTGTGTGACAAATGCTTTGAAAGATGTTTCAGTAATTTAATTTTCTCAAGGTGCCTCCAAGACTAGTTTTTCTTCTGTTGCATAAAATTGCTAAAAATTGACAGAATTTTGTAAGTTTAGCATAAAAATCATTAAAAATATAAATTTTCTCTAATTAGTCCAATTTATATATTTTGTAATAAAATTACAAAAATATGCTAAAAAGAACTCAAAATTTGTAAAAATTGTCTGTAAAAGGTATATTTTTTAGTTTCCACACCCCCAAACTTAATTCATTGCTTGTCTCAAATAATGCTAACTTACAAGAGAATTTAATTTTTAAGAGATTCCTTTTGGAAAATCAATCTATTCCATAGTTATGAATTTAGTGAATCTATGCTCAAAAATAGAAACTTTGCTACTATGCAACTTAAGTATATATATACCATTCAATTATTTTCAATTAACATGCTAACAAAAAGATGAACTAAATATCTTCTCTTAATTAATGTGTATTTAATCTTTTTCAATCAATTTATTTCCCTTAATTTAACTAATTAGCAATCCCTATGTCTAAATGATGCCTTCATATGTTGAATTCAACAATTTCTCTCCATTGATGTATAGACATAGGAATTCAAATCAATAGATCATTTGAAAGATTATAATGGCGCTAGATTTTAAGGTAGGAAAAAGAGACAGACATTTTAGGCTAGATACCTTTAAACAAAGCTTACCTCCCTTGATTACCCAATTCATTGTTTTTTAATTTGGAATCATATGTTCATTTAGCCTTTTTTCACATTAACTGAGAAAAAATTTTTAAGCAATACAATAAAGGTACTTTTTCTAAGTATAAAATCACCCTTTACGTTTTGGTTCCCAATACTCTATTTCAAACTCCCCCAAACATAAAGATAGAAAATATCCTAAAATAAGCTAAGTCTAAAGTTCGGTGAGAAAAATCAAGATGAGTAATTTTTAAATAGGGGATGGTTCGTTTTAATGTAAGGACTAAAAAGAATATGTCATTTAGCTCAAAAGTGGGTTTCAATGGATAAATTTTATTAAGGTAGGCTCAAAAGGCTCAAATGATCTTTTTTTTTTCCTAAATCATTTTTAAACTACTATGCCTCCTAGGATTTCACCTCAAGAAAATTATTGAATCAATTAATTCATACCTAGTTTTACTAAGGGAATAAAATTTTACAATCTGCGAAAACTATACTAGATGTTGTTGAGTATGACTCGTATTTTAGTCAAATTTGAAATATAATCTTTTAGTTAAACTCTATTTATTTATTTCAATCAAACTCTAGTTAGTTTATATTATTTTATTATTATTTGACCTAAAAATTTAGTTTATAAATAAACTTTTTTACAACCTTAGAAAATACACCCATTAGATATTAGAACTTATAACACTTTTGAAGAATTTCATATTCACGTTTTGAGGGTTCTTTGTTTTCGAGATTTTTAGGGTTTAGTTTTTATTTCCATCTTTTGTATTCTTCGTTCTTTTTTCGTTATAGTAAAATTATCTTTAGTCGTGGTTTTTTATCCTCTTCGAAGGGTTTTTTTTTTTCAATTTCTCAATTTCTTACACTATTTTCACTTATTTGTTACTTAATTGAGTCGATCACCAATAAGTAGTATCAGAGCTGATTCGATTTTTGTAGATTAGCTTGTTTTCAAAAATGGCGAAAATAAGGTTCAATTTTTAGAAGTTTGATGGTGTCACAAATTTCAATTTTTGATAAATTCGAATGATGAAAATTCTAGTTCAGACTGACCTGAAAAGGTCGTTATCGAGTAAAAGCTCGAGAACCTAAATCGATCAGAATGAGAAGATCTTGATGAAAAGGCCTTGTCTACAATCCAGTTATGCCTCGAGAATATGGTATTGCAAGAGGTATTGATGGAGGATATCCACCTTGTGAAAAAGGTTGAAAACTCTTTATGCAACTAAGTCTCTAACTAACCGTTTAGTGTTGAAACAACGTTTATTTATGTTTCGTATGAATGAAGGTGAGCTTCTGAAAGATCATATCAATCAATTCATTACTCTTTTGAATGATTTAAAGAATGTTGAGATTAACATTAACGATGAAGATCAAGCTATGTTGTTATTGTGTTATTTACCCCGTTCATACAGGTCTTTCAAGGAGACCCTAATTTATGGCAGAGACAAACTCTTGTTTGAGGATGTGAAGGGCCATTTGTTTAGTAAAGACAAACTCAACAATGAGTTTGGTTTGGATAGCAAGACATATAGGCAAGCTTCCGTTTTGGTAGCATCAAAGAAACGAGACAAAAGGTGTGTTATTGTAAGTAGTTAAGTCACATCAAAGCAAAATGTTATAAACTGTGAAATAAAAGAGCTGCTCGAAGTAATGAAGAAGATGTAGCTTGTAACAGTGATAAGTGTTTCATTTGATTACTTTTTTATCTTTAATTACTCCTTAATAATTAGTTCATGTTGCTGATCTGGAAATTTTTGTGCATTTTCTATGCAGGACTTCAATTCTAGAAATTGCACTTAAAAGGCAAAGTTCTACAGTTTTATTTTCTGGAATCAAGGCTGGGCTAATGGGCATGACCTTGGGCATGAGAGTCTAATGTGGTGTCCAGTCAACAGCTTCTACAAGATCCAGTCAGCAGCTTCTAGAAGGTCTAGTCAGCAAGGATGGACGAGCGGATCAGCTGCATTTTAAATTCAAAATTATAAATTATCTTTCGTTTTTACGATTTAATTTAAATATTTTCAAGAATTATCTTTTATTATTTTTAAGGTTTTGGAAAACTATAAATACCCTCTTGGGGTAAGCTAGAAAGACATCTCATTATTAGTTTTGTTCTTGTTTTCTAACTTCTATAAAAATTCTCTTTTTCTCTACGTTTCATTTTTAAGTTTTTATTTTCTTAAAAAATGTTGAGTCTGATTTCTTCCGTAATCATGTTCGGCTAATTTTCCAAAAAGCCAAAGGTTAAAGCAACGACTCAATTCCAATCATGAGAATTGAAAAGCACTTTATACCTTTAGATATATTTCTCAATTTTCTGCAAACTTGGATTGACAATCGACCTTTCCTTCTAAAATCCTTACACTTTCAAATGCAAAAAAGGGCCCGTTGGTTTGAAGATTGTTTCGATTTATAGTTGGGAGGAAGGACCGTCTAGTAGCACATTCAACTTCTTGTGAACACACTTAGCGACGGTCCGCTAAGGGAAATTGAGATCGGATTCGATTCTAATTGAGACAACATAGTTTGAGTCGGGTTTTTTTAGATTTTAAACTGTTTTATTCTAACGACGATAGTCGTGGTTAGTCTAGCCAAAAAACTAAAATTCAAAAATTGATTTTGAATTTTCGATTTACCGGAGAGAAAAACAAGTTACAAGGGTTGGGCCTTGTAGACTATAACCGGCATTTATCCTGAGTAAAATCTTATTCGATGATCGGTTGGAAATGAGTCAAAGCGAAGCCTGAGGTTGATACTTAAACTGAGTTTTCTTCTTAAATTTACTTTCGTTAAATTCTTAGATTTAAATTTCCATTTCTTTATTTTACTTTAATTAAACTCTTTCGATCAAAACCCTCCATTTTATTCCATTTCGCCTAAATCAAGAACTAAAAGCCTTCTACATTAGAATTTCCTAAGTCCATGTGGATCAACCCTTCTTCTCTTTAATACGCTATTTAATTATTTCTTTTGAGATTAAGGATAATTATTTTGACAGTATACGACACCTGTCAAACAGCCCGATTTCAGTGGTGTCGAAAGTAGTGATTTCGGGGCTACAAATCCAACTAACGAGTCCGTAAATATTATTATTTAATATTTACAAGTCAATTATTAGATTAATAGTAGGTATTAATGTGATGATTTATGTTGATTGAATTTTTGGGTAAGTTAAAGTGGGTTTGAAAAGCAAGGTTTCAAGTGGGTAAGATTCTTGAGGGATAACAATGCATCAACCTCCAACTTGACCACCTTGTACACACTCCACTAGATTGTTAGATCACAGACTACACATTTTATAGTAGACCTTATTCCATATAGAAGTTGGATGAAATTCTCATGATGTTATGCATACTGACACTACTCTCGGCGAATTCCTATACTAGCCTTGGCGACCGTAAAAAATACCATGTACAACGTATCTTTAAGTATATTCAAAAGAAGATATCATTTCAAGGAACGTAATATACTTGATCATTCAAAAGAATTCCTAAATGACTGCAATATATACAAGAGATTACCTAATTTTGGTGAACACTTACACCACTCATGGTTTTAAGTACATAAAGCTTTTTGTCTTGGCAGATCGTAATGGCGGTTTCATCAGTCGGCATAGTGTCGAGAATTCTTTCAAGAAAATACATCAAGAGCATATCTAGGTCTCTCCATAAAGACGAACTAACAACTCGTCAATTAGGCATTGCAAATTTCACAATAAAGACTTTCTAGAAAACTTGGCACAAGTATTCCCCTGATTACTCCACCATTGTAGCTTTCTGAGTAATACAACACGAAGCCTTCATAGAATTTGCCAGAAAGGCTTTACAAATAATTCGCCACAAAGGCTTGGTTTGGTTTGCCACCAAGGCACCACACCAAATGTCGATTTGTTGATATGGATTTGCCTAAACTCAGTATAATCTGAGGTTTACCCATCATCGCTCCCGAGACATGTAAAAACCTAAGTAAGTGTGACTCATCCGCCATTTCCAGAAAAAGCCATGGCCATGGTTTTTTCACATAATTGCCACACTGACCTTTTCTCGTTTATATTGTCTCGATGGACCTAGTATTTACGGTTCCGGTGAACTACATTTCGCCATACTGGCCTTCGTGTTTACTGTCCCGACGAAAGTCATCAAAGTACCATCGCGGTATCCATTATCATATAACATATCCTTTCAACATTCCGCTCGAACCCCCTTATCGCCAACCATACTTTGACATGAACTACTCAAATAAATCAACATGGATAGCTTCCACTCATGCCCTTAAGGGAAATCATACTTCCCATACATACTTTCAACACATCATCATTTTCATACAACACATCATGCATTTCAGTACATACATACAGTTACCTCATAGAAAATACGCAAGCACACATACATATTGCCACTCTTCAATAATATATACTCATCTATATGAACATCAACCATGCAAAGAATTATTACAAGATAATGTGTAAGGGACAGATCTAGAGACTCACCTTTACCTCGATTCAAAGCTTCTGTTTCGATCATCTGCCTCAATCCAACAGCAATAACTGTTTAAAAGATCATATAAGTTCCATTAGAATCCCCATTATAGATAGTTTACTATCATTCCAATCACATGGGCCCCCCAAGTAAGGCCTTTCTAATCACACCTTACATTTAACACCCTTCCCCTTTAATAATCGTGACATACAGAGCTATAATACTTACCAGGGGGTTGAATCACCCATAGATTAAATGAAATCTTGGCTCTAACTCAACAAAGAAGAAGAAAACATTTTGGTTAGAGAGAACCAAAATTGTAAAGTAAAAAATAAAGTCATCTGGAATGTCTCCCCCTTTACCTAACCCAAATCCCTTGATTTTCCATAAAATTTGAGGATAGGTAAAGAGAAGCCGATGAAGAACTTTGTTACAATTTGGCCAGTCATAGAGAGGGTCAAATCAATCTAATTGACTCTTGTTGTTGAATGGTGGCCAACCATGCTGCTGTGGTGATTTATTTAGCTGGCTTGCTTTAGTGTACAAACAATGTTTCATGCATCTCACTACTCCATTCTATTCTCTACTGCTGCTGTAGAACTCCAATAACTCCCAACTAAACTTTTTGTAAGAATCAACTTGAACAGTCTTCAAGCAAACCGAACGTATCACACCTTGGCAGTGAATCAAGTATGGCATGGTCTTAAAGACAATTAAGTCTCTTACCATTCTCTAATACACTTGGTAAGTCCTTTGGTTCAGTTGAAACTCTAAGGCAAAATCTTTCTTCACTTGAAGTTACTCCTCAATTAAATCCTTAGATACCATCATCGGGCAGATTCTTTGTTAGTATGCGCCAAAACTCTATCTTGCCAACCAACTGGCGAATTATTCTATCATAGTGCGCCAAAATAGAATTAACATGCATTATCTCACTCTTAATTGGAATTACCAATTTTGGGGTGTGACATCACAACTTAGCGAGGGTGACTTCATTGAATGCTAACTACATCGATTTGGTTAGTCGTCCTCATTTTATGATTAATGCTTTGAACTTCGATGCTTGTATGATTGATCGTGGTAAATTAAAAAAAAAACATAGGTTAAGTGTATGGGAGAAACTTACTGACTTGAGTTAGTTGATTCTCAGGTAGCTTACTCCGATTTATTCATTGTACTTTTCTTAGATCACATTAAAATTTATATTTTTTTATTCAAATAGTAAACATGATTATTTTATGAATTTTTAACTTGATTAACTTGAATATTATTTTATTAACAAAATAGTTTTTGTCCATTATAATTCAAAAGTATTTAGAATATTTAATATAGTTAGTAACATGAATTTATGGAAATATTTTTTTTTTGGCGAATTACAATAACAAGGTAAGCTTGAGCAATAAACGTGATTAGCGCAACTCAAATCTAGGCTACATCTAAGGCGGTGAACACACTTAACCATCAAACCATTATATGGAATTAATAATAATGAAAGAGTTAAATTTAATAATAATATTTTTAAAATATTATGATTTTTGTCTATTAGTTGAAATTTGAGGAAAAGTGTAAGGACAACATATGACTCAATAAGAGAGAAAATGGAAAAACAAAAAGTGTCACGTGATGTAGGGCCTAAACTAGTAGTACATAAGATGTGGTTGTTTTCTCCAAAATAATATAAAAATTTTAATTATTAAAATAATATGAAAAAATTAATTACTCGAATAATATGGATTACCTATAAGAACCCTAAATCAACATGGCAGTTAATTATTGTGGTGATAATGATACATTTATTTTATTAAAATCAGAATGATAACATCGTAAACTCAAATCTACAGTGGACATGTTTATTTGAAATCCTCATATATAGCTCAATGATTAAATAGAAAAATTTTCTTTTCTTTTCCCTTGCACTTTTTCACGTGTGTTAGTTTTTATATTTTTTAAAATATAAATATTAAAAACATATAAATAGAAAATGAAATATATCATTTTAATACCTTAAAATTCTTTTCATAGTGATAATTCTTAAAAATATATTAAAATATCTGAAAATTCTAAAAAAATATTAAATGTCATTATTTATTTTTTAAAATTATTTTTAAAAGATAATAAAATTTTGAATCCAATAAGTGGCTCCAATAGAAAAGAGGATGTTGTTCATTCTAAGGGTCCCGAGTTCGAGCACCTGTGTGTGCAAGGTGTAAGGGTTAAGAAAATATGAATAGATACTACCATGTAATCACACCAATATATTCAAAAAATAATAATAATAAAATTCTAAATAATCCATTACTTCTATTTTTTTGGTGAAAGAGATCTAAATTATACTATTTCAACTAAAAAGAAATACATGTATCAATCACAAATTTAAAAAAGAAAAAGAAAAAGCTATAAGGTGTGGGGAAAATGAAAGGGAAAAGAAAAGGGAAATTTTCTTTTTTAGCCCTTGGACTGTGTATGAGAATGGGCAAGTCGATTGTCGATTTTGATTTACGATTATGACATGTCTGATGAAAATATAATATACCTGAACTTATGGAAACTGATCAAACAGATCGAGATTCTAAAGGAAAAAGAAAGATAGATTCAGATATTTTAAAAGATGATTTTTTAAGATCTTTTGATAAACAACATGAACAACTAAATAATACCATAAGGATTTTTGGTAATCAAACTGAAAATATTGCTACCACAGATATAAAATCATAAAATCTGGGAGAATCATCTAATTAACCTATACCACATAGGATAGATGATCTTAATAAAAGAAATGTTGCTTAAGGAGGAATATGTTTAGATCTTACAAATATTACTATATCAGACTATGAAAAAACTATAGATGATTGGGCACAGTCAATGACTATTGATGTAAATAACAACAATTGGACAAAAAAAAAAATTTAAACTATTTTTTTGGAACATTTCAAGGTGATGTGTTACAATTTTTAAGACGATGGGAAGAATTAGATAAAGATAAAGAACAAAAAGGGCAGTTAATTAATCAGATTCAAATTCTCAAAGATGTATAAAAGGTTTAACTCAAATTCTAAAAATAGAATTTTGTGGTTATACTGATAAAAAAGATCAAGATTGTATATCTAGTTATGTGTTGTAAAAAATTAAATTATGTGATATAAGATATTTAGCAAAAAAATTTTAAAAAATTTCTTCATGAATATCAAAAATTTTAAAAAATGAAAATATAGAATTCTGGAAAAACTAATATTTCCATAAATTACCACCTCCATGGGATGAGATTTGTATAAAGAAATATGATTCATATTTAGAAAAACATAGTAAGCTGTCAAGAATTGATGCTGAGACTATAGATTCTATAGTAAATAGAATAAACTTTGGAAAAGAAAGAATAACTACTCATTGTCTATAAACTAATGCTGCTAAACAGGTTAAGCATAAATTAAGAAGTCAACATTGCACAAAAACCTTAGAAAACGAATGGGAATTTGGATGTAAACTAGTACGTCTTAATAATTATAGAAGATATAAAAAAAAAAGAAAAAAATATAAATTTATTAAATGGAAACCATGGAATAAGAATAAGAAAAACTTTAACAAAAAAATCATTAAGAAAAAGAATCCTAAAAATACTAAAAAAACAAATATGCAAATGCTTTATATGTGATGAAGAATGGCATATAGTACCAAATTGTCCTAACAAGGGAAAAAGTGCTAGGAAAATAATCAAAACACTTGAAGAAGAAGATTTAGAAATATGCTTTGAAGAGGAAATAAATCCTGAAGAAATATTATATGAATTAATATCAGTAACAGAATCTGATACAGATGATGAAGAATACATATTTATGATCAATACAATAAGTAATTCTAATAATCAATTAGAAGAAATTCCTAAAAAATTAACAACAAGATATAAAATTAGGAAATTTAATCGGAGAAAAAAAAAGACTTTTCTGATGAAATGATAGAAAAAATAAATAAAAATCATATTTCTAAAGAATAAATTTATAAAATATCAAAATTTAAAATTTGCACTAAAAGACATATAGAAAAGATAAGTGGTAATACGGTTGCTAAAGACACTAGAAGAGGATTAACAGAAATCTCATTATTCTCTAAAGAAAAAATTAAAAGGATTAAAAAGAAATATCCTCAAGTTAGATACATACATCTAGGAATTATAATGATAACTATAAGAGCATTATTTATAAAAGGTCATGATATACCAATAATAGCGGTATTATTAGATAAAAGATTTAAAAATCCAGTAAAAGCATTTATTGGAGGAATTCAATCAAATTTACATGCAAGAGTAATAGGATTTAAAGTTAAACCAAATTACTTTATATCTATTACAGATCCTTTGATAGAGGAATGTTTATGTCTTACAATTTAGAAAAAAAATTCTAAAATTAATGATTTGGCAGAAGATCTAGCAATAAGTTGAACTTCTATTAATGAATATACTAATACAGCAGAAGTAGAAATAAAAGAAGTTAATAATAAAATAATTAAACTTTTTGAACCAAATAAATTTACTACAGAAATACAACCAAAATTATTACATTTAAATGATTTATCAGTACCAAGAGATTGGATAATAAGGAAAATCAATAGTCCCAATACATCTAAATTAGTATGTACTATAGAATATATGTCATCAAGAGATAAATTATATTTCAAAAATAATACAATTACAGACACCAATAATAAATTAGATTTGTAATACCAAAATTATTATGTTTTCCAGTAATGCATTGAGATATATTGTTAGATAATAATTTTATATTAGCATTTACCATTTGCTATTGATAAAAATATAATTATGTTATCTATAGAAAAAACTTCTATAGAAATACTATTAGTAGAAAACCATAAATTTATGTGTGATAAAAATCTCTCACCACCAAGAAAAGAACAGATAAACCAAATTGAAACAAATCATTGGTTGTTTAAAATATTAGAAAATAATTTTAGTGAAAACCATTAAAATTATGGCAAAATAGTCTCAGATATTATGAGATTAAATTGGAAAATCCCAATAAAATTATTAGAGTAAAACCTACGATCTATACACAACAAGATATAGAAGAATTTGATGTTCAAATTAAAGAGTTATTTGAAAAAAAGATTAATAGAAGAAACTAATAGTCCGCATTCTAGCCCAGCCTTTATGGTTAGAAATCACGTTGAAATAAAAAGAGGAAAAGCTAGGATGGTAATTAATTATAAAAGATTAAATCAAAATATTATTTTTGATGGATACTTTATTCCAAGAAAGGATGTTCTTATTAATCAGGTAAAACATGCCAAATATTTTAGCAAATTTGACTGTAAATCAGGATTCTGGCAAATCATGCTAACAGAAGAATCTAGACTTTTAACAGCTTTTAGTGCACCTAATGGACACTACCAATGGAAAGTAATGTCATTCAGATTATGTAATGCACCTCAAATATTTCAAAGATGGATGAATTCTATTTTTAATAAATATATGAAATTCTGTATAGTATATATTGATGATATTTTAGTATTTTCAGAAACATTAGATTTACATAAAAAACACTTAAATATTATTTCTCAAGAATTCATAAAACATGGAATCATATTAAGTCCTAAGAAAATAGAGTTAGAAAAAACAGAAATAAATTTTTTAAGATTAAAATTGTCTACAGATGATCTTTAACTACAAGATCATATTATTGTAAAAATAAAAGAATTTCCTGAAAAAATTGAAGATAAAAAACAGCTTAAACAATTTTTAGGAATTATAAACTATGGTAAAAATTTCTTTCCAAATCTTTCAGAAAAAATAGGTATATTATATAAAAAATTAAAAAAGAATAAACCTTTTACTTGGTTTAAAGCAGACTCAAATTTTATAAGAAAGTTAAAATCTGAAATAAATTTAATTCCTAAAGTTTATTTACCTAAACAAGGTGATAAATTGATTTTAGAAACAGATGCTTCACAAAACCATTGGGGATGTATTTTAAAAGCTAGAACTAATAATAATGAAGAATTAGTATGTGGATATAGTTCAGGCAAATTTAAACCAAATGAAATTAATTATGTTATATTTGAAAAATAATTATTAGCTATATAGAGAGGGATAAAAAATTTTCTTATCTATTTAGCACTTGACAAGTTTATCATAAAAACTGATAATCAAGCTGTTAAATATTTTCTTACTAATAAAAGTTTAGAAATTATACCAAGAAGAATTAGATGGTATATTGAATTATGTACTTTTAATTTTGAAGTTTTATATGTTAAAGGTACTGACAATGTTATTGCTGATTATCTTAGTAGGCCTTATGGACAAAGGTAAACAACCTTTAGAAAAGTTGGAGAATGGGCAACTGTTCGCAAAAAGCAAAATGATTTCAATCCAAGAAATCATTGTCCTGGTTTTATAAGAATGCCTTCTCAGGTATCATTCTATCCTAATCAAAGATGTTCCATACCCATTGACAGGACAACAAGTCCCACCTCAGACTTTTACACCACAAGTAAATTACTTGCCTTGGTCACAATATTCAAATTTTGCATATCAAGCCAGTTATGCAGATGTTATTTAAAGAGCAGAAAAATTTTGTGTGAAAGAAAATTTGTTGAAAACACAACAAATGAATGAGGTAAAATATTTTTATAATCCAAGTTTACCACCAGAAATATACAATATCATAAATGAAATATGAAAAACTCATATTACTGAACAAAGAGTAAATTTCAGAAAAGCTCTTACTAAGCTTTCACAATTTTTTGTTGAAAAAACAACTAAGGTACAAGAAGGTCATGATTTATTATTAAAATCTATTTTATATCGAGATTGGGATGACTTTGAAATAGGCTTTTTAGATATTAAAGAGATCAATCTTATTGACACGATTCAATATTTTAAAAATATGGAAACTAATAACCCTATTCTAAATAAACTATTTAGATTATGTCTTTATAATAAAGCCATATTTATTTTACCATTAGATATATTTGGGAAAATTAACAAAATCACCTGCAACCAGCAGGATGTGTTTCAAAAATCCTTTTCTGAATTCTTTTATCAATCTTTTGTCTTTACAAACATTTTGGGTGAACAATTCTCTACTATAAAATTTAGACTTGATCATGAACCATTTGATATAAGCAATACAGAATGGGGTTTTGTTAAAGAACTCACAATTCAAAACTTTTCTTTTCATTTAATAAAAGATCTTCCAGCGTTTATCAAATCTATGATAATATGTAGGGCTATAAAATATTATCATATTGATATTAGCAGCCTAATTGGTATCGCTGAAAAAGAAAAATTTTATCAGCCATATCAAATATGAGATTTTAAAATTATGCTTAGAGGACCCTTATTCTCATCAGCAAATGAAGATAAGAGTACTTGACAAAATATATTAACAAGTGCTATAATAACCCTACTTATTATCAAATCCAAGCCGGAATTGATCTTATGGTCAAAGCTAACGACCTACTGCAGCAAAGAAAATATCATCTTTGGACTAATGGACATCGAATTTTTGCATATGATCCCAAGATAATTGTAATGAACAAACCATTCATCTATTAAAAAAGATAGCTGATATGGAACTTGACGATTTCCATGCACAATTCATATTATTTTGGTAAATTTTCTTTCATATTATTCTGATAATTAATTTTTTTTCAATATTATTCCGAAAAAAAAAAAGCCAAATATGTATTTTTGTTGAAAAAATTTAGATCTGATTTTGTTTATATATATATATATATATATATATATATAACTTAACCAATACAATCATTATACTGAATTAAGGGAATATAATTAAAATATAGATGAACTAAAAAAATAATAAATATAATAAATAATTATAAAAAAATGATTTCGAGTTAAATCTTAAAATTTTCAAAACTTCAGCTTTACTTAGTTAACTAAGTTTAGGTTAAACTCTTAACCTTAGATGAATTACATATTTTTTTGTTAAATAACATACAAAAGTAAAAAATAAAAATAAAAATTTTAGTCATTTAATGTTAATTAAAAGTTCCAAGTGAACCCAAAATATAATCTATTAGTTGTGTGTTTACATTTTTAAGAATAATCTGGGTTAAATCATAATTTGTACAAAAAATTAAAAGTTTCGATTAATAGAATTTAAATTGTTTACGTTCCATCGAAAACAACTTCTAGAGAATAATTTCTAGGCAATAAATTGATTTTTAGAAAAGTTAATATTTGTTATTGTTGACTGATTTTGTATGAAATCTTTTTTTTTTTTGAATTTTTTTAAATGAAATAAATACAATATAAAGTATATATATATAAAAGCATTTCCTTTTGACAACAAAATATTATTATATAATAAGATAATATTTTATAATATCAATAAGTGTTGGGTGTAGTTAGGGGTGAGTATTTGATCGAGTAGAGTCGAATTGAGTAAAAAAATTTTGAGTTAGTCAAGTTGACGAATCTTATTTTAGTAACCGAACTCAATTTAAATTTTTTTTCGAATTAAGTAAAAAAAATTCAAGTCAAATCGAGTCGAGTTAACGAATCCTGTTATTTATACTCAATGTTGCGTTTACATGGACCGATTAGAAGATTATTTAACTATATAAACAATATAATGGTTTTGCATTCTAACTTAATGAGTAAACATTTATTAAAACGACATAGTTTTGTCTTTTAACTTAATGATTTTAACTTTTAACTTTAGAAAAGGTAAATATTTATCAAAACGACATAGTTTTGTCTTTTCTTATTCGGTTTTTCGAATAACTCGAATTGTGTAATTCATATTCGAGCTGATCCGAATAACTTGATTAACTCAAATAACATGAACTATTTAATTTAAATTTTGAATTATTTTTCGAGTTTTTCGAATCGAATCGAATTTTACTCAACTCTAGGTGTAGTGGTAAGATATATTACATTATCATGAGAAAAACTCATGTTCAGACTTTAAAGATGACATTGTTAAAGAGACAACCATGAACCTTAAAAATATTAATCTTCATGATTTCTACAATAGATATGGAAAATAATAACACATTGAAACTAAAAGGGATAAATGAAGTAAGCACGGTTTAAGCAAATCTCATATATATTAATATTTTATATTATAAAATATATTTATTAAAAATATTAATATATATATTTAATAAAATATTAAAAATATTATTTAAAAATTAAATTATTGCTAAAATTTATTATTAGAAAATTGCAATATTAAATGATTTTATTAAAATAATATATTAATTTTATTAATAAATTATCATATTATTTTGTTTAATAATTTTGTTAGCCCAAACATAATATAATAATGTAGCACAAGTACATATGGTGGGGGGAGGGGAGGGTGCTTTTAGTTCTAAGTTTTTGTCAAACATCGTTTCATAATATGTAAAAGGGAACATGAAATTAGGTCTACATGTGGAAAGGAAAAGCCGGCGAAAGTAAGGGGTATAGGATTGTGGATTGTCTTCTTTTCATTTTTCTTTTTAATTTATTTTCTCATAAATGTGTTCAGATTTAGATTTAGAGGATAATATTTTATGTATGATTCATAAATGAGCTTTGTTGGAAATATACTATTGTAAAACTAAATTATTTGCATTGATAGGAAAATCAATTAAGTGTAAACAAATAAAAATAACTATTGTGTCGTGGAAGAATTACTGTCTTAAAAGTAAATCTACATCAATAATTGTAATTGTGTAGCGGACGTCATCTCAAAGTTAACACAATACTTCAATATTTGTACACCAAAATAAAGAAGGTGAAACACAATTAGTATTGCTCATCTCGTAAGGAATTCGAAAAATTAAAGAAAAAAATAAAGCAAAAAATATAGTAGGAAAATTTAACTAAAAAGATTGCTAAAAAGAGAAACAAATGAGAGGAAAGGAGAAAGGTTGTTTTTTGCTTGTTGTGTAAAATGAGGAAAATGACATGCTATTTATATTGTTTTTCAAAGGGGCAAAATGGTAAAAATGCATTGTCAATTTCCTCAAAAAGTGCAATTGACCAGAGTTTCTGTATTAACGCAGACACGAATGTGGACGCAATGGGTCTAG
The DNA here is from genome assembly GCA_039519145.1 of Kokia cookei. NCBI lineage: Eukaryota > Viridiplantae > Streptophyta > Magnoliopsida > Malvales > Malvaceae > Kokia > Kokia cookei. The sequence continues at coordinate 17,186,524 of CM076909.1, forward strand.
CTGTAACATCCTGCTTGGCGAAGTCCTAGTTGTTCGGTTATTGTTTACCGAAGTATGATATTTAAAGTAAATTCTGAGTGAGTAAGGTATTAGTTTTGACTAAGTATATAATTCTGTGAATGCGCTTATGGGCAAAGTTTGTGCTTGGCGAGCTTGGTGGTTTGGCGGACTCTTCTGTAAAATATACGCCACCCCAACTGTTAGACATTTATGTTAAGTCCTTAGTTTGAAAGAACTGTTTATTATTTTATTTTTCTAATAGAACGATTTAGTTAGACAAATGTGAATTGATTAGAACAAAACTAAGTTAATGTAGTTAAAAAGACTAAAATTTATGATAAGAGAGAAAGTATTTAGTCACGAGAATCGAGAAGGTTAGTGGGATAATATGACTTATCCACTAAACCTAGCTTCCATGCTTAGTTATATAAAGTTAGTATTGACTTCTTGGGCAAGTTTTACGTCTTCCCTTACATCCATATTTTCTTTTTAAAATTTTCTCAGCACTTTCTCTCGGAAAACCTACTAGAAACATGCTTTCGTTGTACATAATCAACTCCTGCGTTGTTTTAGCACATGGTAAATATCGATGAACCTTAAGTTATTTTCATGCTTATTTACATGACTTTAGCGCTTCATGCTTTAGTGTAAGTTTAGAACATAAGAAAGGATGTAACACTCCAAATCTGATCCTTAAGGAGGATCAAAGAATAGCGTGTCACTATCTTAAAATCATTATCTTTAAAACCGTATATGACATAACCCAAAATTAAACTTCAGTTTAATGTATATGAAACATAAACCATTTGTCATTCAAGGCTAAATAAACTGGTATTCTTTAAAACCATAAAAATTTCAATGTAATTTCATTGGAATCATAGTTTCATTAGCACAATTTAAATACAAAATTCGTTCTTCAAAATGTAAACATCTTGACACCACCCTCATGCCATGCATAATACAAAATACTAGGAATTTAACGGTAGCGATTGTCCTCTGACGTAGTATTTAGAAATTCCTTTACTTCGACAGCAAGCCTAAGAAGGAAAGGTAATTAAGTAAGTTCAAAGAACTTAGTGAGTTCCGGAGGAAACATTGCAATAGTTATAAACAATTAAAAAAAGCCTTTCTAACACAACAAAGTTACATAGTTCGCCAGTTGGCGAGTACCAATCACGGATAGACCAAGCGTTGGATACTATTACTTTGGTGTATACATCACGCCCATGTGACCATACAGACAACCTTCTTCATGTTAGGCACATACCCAGGTCCATAGTCAAGCCATGTCTTTCATTTAATTTATTTTCCTTTGTCATTATTTGTCAATCTGGTTTGCAACAAGACCTTGCCCTACCAGAGGCTACACGACCATTTTCATGTATCGCGATTTGCTAGCTCAATGCTTATTTTATTGAAGGCAACGCCATGAATTCATTTCCAATTTTCAATCCATATTGTCCTTGTTAGAAGCAGAAGGTAGTGGCTTAAACATGAAAAAAGGTTCTTTCTCTTTTAACACAAACAAACCAAGACCAATCTAACAACTCTAAACAACCATCTTTCAAGTATAGACACTTCATCTTTACAGAATATGAATACTTACCTTAAACAAAACATAAATAAAGGCATCACACACACATGGAAGTAAGAAGGAACTCACTAGAAAATGCAACAAGTCTAAAGAGTGAGACCTTTTTCCTTATCATGAGAACCTTCGTGAGTGTCTTGAGCTATAATATAGATAGTTAAACTTATCAGATCATTATATTAAAAACTAAACATACTTGTAAGAAATATTATCATAAATACCATAATCAAGAAGTTTCCTTACGTTCTACGCTGACACAAAAGCATGCAACTTTAAGGTCACATAAATAACCATGAAAATAACCTAAGGTTCATCAATATTTACCAGGTGCTAAAACAACGAAGAATTTGGCTGAGTACAGCGAACCCAACTTGTACACCACTAGTATAACCTTTTCCAAAACTTCATAAGGCTCTACAAACCATGGAATCAACTTTCCTTTTTGGCCAAACTTGATGATCTTTTTCCAATGGGAGACTTTAAAAAAATATTTTATCTCCAACCACAAAGGATATTTCTATTCATTTCAAATTTGCATATGTTTTCTGTTGATCTTGAGCAGCTTTTAAGTGACTACCAATGATAGTAACTTTCACTTTGGTTTTGCGTACCAGATTTGGACCCACTATCTTTATTTCACTAAGCTTCATCCAACAAGTAGGTGTTCTACACCTTTTACCATACAAAGCTTCAAATGGAGACATCTTCAAGCTAGCGTGAAAGATGTTATTGTAAGCAAACTCGACTAAGGGTACATACCTTTCCCAATTTATCTCGAAGTCGATTACACAACTTTTTAACATTTCTTTTAAAACCTAAATAAATCTTTTAGATAGACCATCAGTTTAAGGGTGAAAGGTAGTGTTGAATTGTAGCTTAGTTTCCAATGATTTTTGTGACTAATTCAAGAACCTTTAGGTAAACCTCAAATCTCTATCAAAAACTATGAAAAATGGTATCCCATGTAGGCGTACTATTTCAACAATGTAGAGTTCAACTAATTTCTCCAAAGAATAGGAAGTATTTTGCAGAAAGAAAATGAGTTAACTTAGTAAATCGATCTACTACCACCTATACAGAATTCTTCTTAGATGGGATGAGGGGTAATCCGATACAAAATCCATAGTAATCATATCCCATTTCCATTTTGGAACTTTTAAGGGATACAATTTACTTGAAGGAACTTGATGTTTGGTCATAACTCTCTAACAAGTTGAACAAGTAAAGACATATTATGCAATTTCCCTTTTCATGCCAGGCCACGATTAAGAGCCTTTCAAATCTCTGTACATTTTGATGCTTCCAAGATGAAGTGAAAAATGTCTTTGATGAGCTTCTTTAAGCAACTCTTTTTGTAATCCATTCCCCGCCGGTACAAACATTCTATTCCTGAATCTTAGCTCGCCATCTTTTCCTAAACTAAAGTTTACTACTTTGTCAAACATCTTTCTCTGCTTGAACTGATCATACTAAATATCTTTCATTTGTCCCTCTAATATCTATGAAAGATAGGTGAGTTTCACAACTAACTTTACTAACAGGGTTTCATTGTCAAACATAGACATCCTAGCTCAAAGAGACAATAATGTTGTCATCATTTTCCTATTCAATGCATCCGCCACTACATTTGCTTATCCTAGATGATACTCAATAGTCAAGTCATAGTCCTTTAACAGCTTTATCTATCTCTTTTGGTGCAGATTCAAGTCTTTCTGACTCACCAAGTACTTCAAAGTTTTGTGATAAAAAATTCTCTCCAAACAGATAATATCTCCATAGTTTCAATGCTGAAACAACTGCTATCAATTCTACATCATGTGTGGGATAGTTTCTTTCATGAGGTTTCAATTAGCGTGACACATAAGTTATGAACTTTCCTTTCTACTTAAGCACACATCCTAATTCATTCAAAGACACATCTGCAAAAACTATGTACTCTACCCTAGGTTTTGGTTGTGCTGATACCGGAGCTTCAGTTAAAACATCTTAAATTTTTCAAAGCTCTGTTGACATTTATCATTCCACATAAAATTTTCCTTCTTTTTCAACAACCGAGTGAGAGGTGGTGCTATTATTGAATAACCCTTCACAAATCTTTTGTAGTACCCAACTAACCCAGAAAGCTATAGACTTCAGAAACGTTTTTGAGCAAGTTCCACTCAAGAATTGCCTTTACCTTAATAGGATCTACCATTATATCGTAAACTAAAATGACATGCCCAAAAAAATACACTTCTTTCAACCAAAACTCAAATTTACTAAACTTTGCATACAATTGATTATCACCCAAAGCTCTCAATACAATTCTCAAGTGCTCTTCATGATCGAACTAATTCTTAGAATAAACTAATATGTCATTAATTAATCCACTAAAAACCAATCTAAATAAGGCTAAAATACCTTGTTCATTAAGTCCATGAATACAGTTGGCATATTTGTCAACCTAAAATGCATTACCAAGAATTCATAGTGATCATACCTTGATCAAAAGGTTGTCTTAAGTACTTCATCACCTTTAATCTTTATCTGGTAATAACTCGACCTTAGATCAATTTTGGAGAAAACGGTAGCCTCACTTAACTGATTAAATAAATCTTCAATCATTGGCAGTGGGTAGTTATTCTTTATCATAACATTGTTCAGTTGACGGTAGTCTATACATAGAAGCATAAATCCATCCTTCTTATTTAGAAACAAAATTGGTGCACCCCATGGTGACACATTAGGCCTAATAAAACCCTTACTCAATAGATCTTGCAACTGTTCTTTTAATTCTTTAAGCTCTAACGACGTCATTTTGTAAGGAGTACATGATGTAAGGGCTTTCCCAGGTTCCAACTCAAGTGAGAACTTTATATCTCTCTCAGGAGGCATTCTAAGAAGTTCCTCAAGAAACAAATCAAAAAATTCTCTCACCATTGAAACTTGACTAATCTCACCCTTAGATTCGAGCGTATCCATGATTTATGCTATATAAGCATCTGCACCCCGAATAATCATTTTCCTGGTGAGCACTATAGAAATAATTCTGTTAGCCAATTATGATTGCTTACCGAACATCAATAACTCTTTATCGTTAGCATATACTAGGTGAACACTTCTAGTTTGACAATGAACCATAACATTATTTCTAGTTTGTCAATCTAATCCCAAAATGACATGAAACTCATGAAAACTCAGCAACAACAAATTCGCCAAAAATATGTGATCGCCAAAAACCAATTGACAATTCATGATCAAGTTATTTACTACAATACTTTGACCTAAAGGATTCATCACAAGCACATTCGTTCAAGAGTACTCTATCTCAAGACTATAACCCTCTATGACCTTAGTACAGATGTAAAAATGAGTAGAACCTGAATCAATAAAATCATAAATACTAAGAAAAGAAATATTACTAGTTATAACCTAAGGTAGATTCACATCTTCCTCAGCCTTCATAACATAAGTTCGAGTCGCTGCACCAGAACTCATCTTACTAAAATTCTTCCTCTGTGATCCTTATACTAAGCTAGTTTTAGCTACCATCTTAGATTTATTCTCATGTTGAAACTTTTGTGGACTTTTAACTGATTGCTCAATGTTGAATTTAGGCTTAGACTGATAGTCTTTAATCAAGTGGTCTCTGGATCGACAACCAAATCAAACTCCTAATTTCTTCCAGCATTCACCATCATGATTTTTACGACAATAATCACATTCACTTTTTACCATTTTTGGACCACCTGAACTTGCCATAAACGCAGTTGACTTGCTGAATCCTTCTCGTTTGTAGTTTGTGAACTGTGAATCCTTTCTTGAAGCTAAAAAAGTTTAGTCCTTCGGCTTCTTAAAACTGGATGGAGGTGGAGGACTTGATTTGCCTCTCTTCATTCTTTCACTCTCAAAGCTTTTACTTTTATCTTTGATAATGAATTCCATATTATAGGCCTTACCTTTCATTTCTACTAAAGTCATGCATTCCGTTTGAAACATATTTTTAGCGTAACGACTGAGCCGAAGGAATTCACGCTCATACTCCATGATAGACATTCTACACTAAGCCGAAGGAATTCATGCTCATACTCCATGATAGACATTCTACCTTGTTTTAGATACAAAAAAGTATTTCTTCACCTACTTAACAAACATTTATTTGACATATCTTTCTTTAAACTTTTCTAGAAAGAAATCCCAATCAATCCTTGGTTTTGGGTTAACGATAACCAAGGTTTCCTACCGTTGGTAAGCTTCTCCCTCTAATAATGATACAACACAATGAAGACTATCTTCAGAGGTACATTTTAGTTCATTAATAACCTTACACAATCGAGATAACCACTACTCAGCTACATAAGGTCATCTCTTTTATCACCAAGGAATTTCTTAGTGTCTCTTTTCTGAATCTTTTGGACATGATCAACTTGAGGGTGAGTCATATCAAGTATAGGTGGATCAAGTTAAGGTGAACGGACCATTTCAGGCTGTGGTTTAGGAATGTGTTATGGTTGTTGTTCTTAATCGTTTCCCATAAACTGATCAAACAATTGAGTCATTAATCAACTATCTTAAACGAGTTACCACTAGAGTATGAAAATTTACTATCAATTATAAGAATGAGCCAACAACCATACGATCTATAAGGTGTTATATTATCTTTATTAGATGCATAAGCTCACCAAAATCGTTTAGGTTCTCAAGCGAGCATTTCAACAAATGTGGCTATGCAACGATCTACTATTACCTTGAATATATAACAATCTATTATAATATTGTAAAATACAATCTACCTCACTACATTGGTGTGCCTCCTCACTATAGACCACTTAGGCCATATTCCAATTTGTTTGTGAAAAAGGAAAATGAAGGTTTGGTGGAACCTTAGAGCCAAATGTCAATTATATGGAAAAATTGACTATATAGTCACCAAATATTTTTTATCATTTTGATCATTCAATTATTGGCTCACATCCTTAACTAAGTCAACTATCCTTTAGTAACGTGAAACTATATCAAAGCTTATGTCCTATCATTTTGCATATTCATGTGCTTATATACCTACCATGAATTGACCTATCATTCTAAATGTCAATCCACTTTTCCTACACATGTATCGAATCCAAAATGCCCTCAATTTACACCTTCAACCTACTCCATAAATCCATCATTTGAAAATCATATATCTCTTACATTTTCCCAAAACCATCTTTCTACCATTCTTCATCTTCTTTTTCCTTATACCCTTAGCACATCTTCCTTGACATCCAATATTGTTGCAGGTAACAACACAACTATGACTAGTGATCCTGTCTAATACCCTGACTCTATGGTTACCAATCATGCTAACATTTTAAAAAACAATGCTCCCTACACTTATTCATGTATTGTTCAAGTAGGAAATGATTCCAATTTAAATAATTCTTATATAGGTTAATCAGTTTTGTTAACTTGATCAAAGGTATTACATGTAAACAATTTGCAACATGTTCCCTGCATTACTAAAAGTATTCTCTCAATGTTTAAGATCACTAGAGATAATGAAGTATTTTTTTACTTTCACCCTAGTCACTATTATTTTTCAGGATAAATCAACACATCAAGTTCTTACGTAATGGCTGAGAAGGGAGGTCTATATCACCTTCATGTTTTAGGGGCCTTGATTGATTGTGGAATTACTCAACCAACAAAAGGTCTATATTCTAACACCGCTAGTTCATGTAAAAATACTTGTACTAGTTAGGCTCAGAGTTGTGGTTAACAAATTTGGCATATAAAGTTAGGTTATCCTTCCTTTAGTATATTGTCCAAAACCTTATCTTCTTGTAATATTCTAGTTCGAATGAATAAAGATGAAGTTTTGTGAAAAACTTGTTAGTTTAGTACAAGTCACATGTTTCCTTTTCAAAAACATTATTTATTATGCTTCTTTGTAGTCGATTGAGGTCGATTTATGAAGACTCACTCCCTTTCATGCATCTAGGTTTGAGTATTATATATATATATACTTTTTTATGCCTATTCTAGGCACATTTGGATTTGTTTTTTAAAGGTTAAGTTTAAAGTTTGATCAATGAGATGAATTTCTTAGTTTTATTCCTCAACTTCAAAACTTTGGCATCAAATGTAGAACATCATATCGTTATACATTTCAAAAAAATGGCTTTCTTCAATGAAAGTATAAACATATTGTTGAAATTGGCCTCTTCTTGTTGGAACAATAATCATTTCCACTTTCTTAATTGTATAATGCCTTTTCTTCTTTTGTATTTCTTGTCAACTAGTTACCTAATAAAGTGTTGGGTAGATCATCACTATTTGAAAAATATTTATCATAAAGGACCTAATCTGAAGTTCCTTAAAGTGTTTGGATGATTTACTATCCCTTTTTATCTCCTTGAAATAGGAACAATTGACTTATAAATATATTCCTTATACTTTTCTTCATTATAGTGAGCATCATAAAATGTATAAATGTAAGGATTCCACTAGCAGAGTGCATATTACTAGGCATGTTTGGTTTGAAGAGTGTTACTATCAGTAACACTAGAGTAACTCTTTTTGTCACCACACAACTTTCTATTGTTTCTAGCATATCTCTTTTGGTAGCCCTTTCTTTAGAAACAAGAGAAGTCCTTACTACTATTCAAAGTATTCCCAAGTATATTGAAGAATGTTCTAATTGAGTCTATAGATAGCTGCTAGGCTCTTCGTGAATGTAATGCTTTTAAGGATGATTCTTGAGTTGCTACTCTTCTTTGAGGCATTCTTTTACTATTAATACTCACTAAAAGTAGGTTTTTAAACCCAAGTTATACATGGTCTCAACTTCTAAAAGAGAACTAGTGGACATTTATAGTGCTACGCAACATTCTAAATGGTAGCAGGTTATACAGGTAGAGTTGCAAGCTTAGCAAAAGAATAGTTCTTTGTTGTTAATGTCATGGCCTCAATAGCATCAACCAGTAGGCTGTAAAAGGGTGTTTAAGCTCAAAAAGGGGCCAGATGGTGCTATTATTAGGTTCAAAGCTTGCCTCGTAGCATAAGGTTTTGCATAAGAAGCAGGAGTTGATTTTCAAGAAACTTTTAGGTTTTTTGTCATGTATACAATAAGAATGGTATAGGCTTTAAAAGTAACAAACAAGTGGGTCTTTGGAAAATTGATATGAATAATACCTTTTTAAACGGAGACTTAACTGAGGAAGTGCTTATGAATCAACCGCTTGGCTTTGAGCTGTTTGATTATTCAAAAAACCACTAGCTTGTAAGTTAAATAAGGTTTGGTTTAACAAGCTCAAAGGGTTTTTTAGATCAAACAGTTCACATTATAGCTTTTGTTACATATCATTATTTATTTATGAGGAGAACTCAACATTCATTTACCATTTTGCTAATTTATGTCGATGATATCATAATCATTGGTGATGATCAAAGTGTAGTTGATGCACTTGATCAAATGTTGCATCAATAGCTTTCCATAAAGGATCTTGCAAGTTGCTTTTCTTTTTAGGTATTGAGGTCACAAGAATAAAAGATAGTTTACTATTAAGTCAAAAGAAATATAATCTAGAGTTGCTTCATAAAACTGGAATGCTTAATGCAAATCTTGTTCCAACTAATATGGTTACAACTTTAGTTTTACCAACAACGGATGGTGTTCCTATAGAAATGTCAAAGGGAATCATAGTATTGTAGGTGCCCTTAATATCTGTCTTAAATGACCTGATTTTGCATATAGTGTGAACAAAGTGAGCCAATTTATGCATGCTCTCTTAATAAACAATTGGCAATTGAATGAATCTTAAAGCAACTAAAGGGTACAATGAACCATGGGCTTTTGTTTAAACCAAGTCCTTATATATCCTTGGTGAGTGTTTCTTATGTGGATTAGGAAGTTCATTGAATGATAGAAGATCAACTTCTACTTTTTATGTGTATTTTGGAAGGAACATGGTTGGCTGATCATCCAAGAAATAGCATGTGATTTTTGGATCCAAGCATAAGGTTGAATATCGAAGTTTAGCCAAAAAAGTATCTAAATTATCATGGTTTACTTTTGTCGAAACCATCCTTTTTTTTTGAAAATGACGTGTTTCGAAAATTATTTTTATGTTGGAAAATAGGAGTCGCCACCAATCCTTTATTTGGTGTGATTGGATCACCACAAAACGCTTTAAAAATCGTTTTGAAAACATGTAGGTCTTCGAAATCCAGAAAAACAAATTCGGGAGTCGGTTACGCATGAGGAAGGATTCGCACCCTCATACGCCCAAAATTGGTACCATATTGATTATTTTCGGGTCTTAATTTGTAACATTTAAAAGCTTGAATAAAGTTTAAAATATGATCCTTGAATGCATGAGTTGAGTTTAAAAGAAATGGGGTTTGTTTGGAAATCTTGCTATCTCAAAGTGATCGAGGAAGAAAATTACGTCCAGTGAGTTAGGACATGACATTTCAAGATTTAGAAATAACGAGCTTTCCTTTGTAAAACCTTTTTTATTTCTGTAAAAGGATATTTGATTATCTCGATTTGAAGAAAGGTTGCACTTAGTAAGTTAAGGCGCAATATTTCAGAATCAAAGATAAGGAAACATTGTCTCGATTAAGGGTATTCGATTATTTCGATTTGAAGAAAAATTGCACCTAGTGAGTTAAGGTACAAATTTTTGAAACTCGAAACAAAAGAATATTGTCTCGATTTTTTAAGCTTTTATAAAAAAACAATTTTGAAAACAAGCGTGCAAGTTAAATATGAATAAACAGTTAATAATGGATACTAAACGCAAAGTAAGATAAACAAGAAGATAAATTATCCACGAGAAATCAAGATGCAAAATACGAGGCATAAAAAATACAAATGTTGATGAGAAAGAAGAACGATGCAATCGGAGTTCAAAATGAGACCTTTCGGATGCACGGGGGCAAAATGGTAGTTTCGAGAAAATTCGTGGTTAAAAAGTGGAATTTAAAACATTCAAGGGTAAAAATGGCAATTTTGAGAGTTTTGAGGTCAAAAATGGGATTTTTGGAAGGTTTGGGGTCAAAAATGGTAAATTTTGGAAGTTCGAAGGTAAAATGGTGATTTTTGGAAGATTCGGGGTTAAAAATGAGATTTTTGGAAGTTTAGGGGTAAAATGTAATTTTTGGAAGGTTCGGGGTTTAAAATGGGATTTTTGGAAGTTTGAGAGTAAAATGGTGATTTTTGGAAGGTTCGAGGTTAAAAATGGGATTTTTGGAAGTTTGGGGGGTAAAATGGTAATTTTTGGAAGGTTCGAGGTTAAAAATGGGATTTTTGAGAGTTCGAGGGTAAAATGGTAATTTTTGAAAGGTTCGGGGATAAAATGGGATTTTCGAAAAGTTTAGGGACCTTCGGAGTAATAAAACCAAAAAAGGTGACACGTGGCAGCCTTTGAGGCATCCTGAGGTCAAAGGACCAGTTTGAAAACCATGGAAAATTTTTGGGTCAATTTTGTAATTAAGACAAACTTGATTTAAGGATTGAATTAAAACAAATTAAAAGGAAAAGAGACTGTTCGTGGAAATAAACCCAAACAATAACATGTGGCAGCCCCTGGTGTTCTAAAAAGGGTTCAAGGATCAAATTGAAAAGCATTGAAAATAAATGGGCCAATTTGAAATTAATTAAAAGTACGAGAAGGACCTGATTGAAAATTTGGGAAAAAAACGGAAGGATCAGATGCATAAATAACCCTTCCTTCAAAAACACGCGGATCCTAGGTAAAACGTCCGCTGCCGTTTTCGACTGTCAGTAGGTAAAACGTCCTTTCGTAACCTCATACCCTTTTTTTTTAAAAAGTGTGAGTCTGGTTTTAAAAGCGGGATTTGAGTCTCCGGGTTGGTTTCGAAACCTAGATTTGGGTTTTAATGTATAAAACGGAGATCGGAGGTAAAAGAAAATTTTCGATTATTATTATTATTATTGTTTTTTTGATCCATTTTCATATTTTTGCAGGTTAACGGGGGGCATTCGGTGGTAGCTTCGGCATAACTCCGACGACGGGGCGACCACCAAGAGGAGTAACTTAAATCGACTCTTCATTTTTATTATTATTAAGTAATAATAATGTTTTTAATAATATTTTAAATAATAATAAATCTCATTTAATATACTTTGAAATAACCGAAAAAAATAATGGATGATAATGGTTGCAATCAATGCATTCGATTGTAAAAAGGGAAGTGAATGGTTTTAAAACACTTAAATTATAAACAATAATAAATTAATGCATTAAAGTTATACCTGAGATGATTCAATGCTTGAATATTCTGAGACTGTTTGTGATTGCCTCGTACCTGTATCATTTCCTATTCTATTGCCGAATGTTTAGTGAATTCAAAAGTAAACTTGTATGCAAATATTTCAAAGTATACTTCTTTGCATTTCTTTTCTTTTTCAGCCCCCAAAACAATGGATTTGAATATACCCAGTTTTGCAATGATGGTTTTCAATTTAATGCCCATCTTTTCTTCTTGCAGGTACCAGTGGTGGCTATGGCAGCTGATGGCAGAGGTGCAAGTTGAAGCTGGAGGTGGCAACTTGGTTGTTTATGTCGCGCGTCCTGGTTGGCTGAGGTGGAGGCAGCAACAACACTTAGCAGACTAGAGTTTGGGTGTAATGGGTTTGGGCCTATTCGGGCCATTTAAGCTTAGGTTTGGGTTATTTGAATCTGGGCCCGATTTGGGCTTAGGTTAGTATTTGGATCTAAGTTTGTAAATGGACTTTGTACTTGGACATTTTTTAAAAATAAATTTTAAATTTAAATTTATAATAAATTTAAATTTCAATCAAATTTAAATTTAGAATAAACTTAATTTTAAAATAAATTTAAGCTAATTGGGCCCGGGCGAATTGCGCTTCAACAGCTACCCCTCTTTGCTCGTTACTGTGTAAAAAGAATGGAGCAAAGACCCAAGAGGATGCCCAATTTGTCTAGTTTCCCCTCCTTGACGTTCCTCCTTCAATTGGTCCACCTTCTATTTGTTTTTGCTGCATCTAACTTTGCATCTTCTTTATCATGACTCCATCTCGTCCTAAGGTGATCTCCAAAGAGGCAAAAATTTTGCCACTGTGGTTTTACTTTATTTCTTTCAAGGATGTTGGAATTCGTCACCGCAGTCTTTGAGTCCGGTTTCATTGACTCGGCCTTCTTCTCAGTATCTTATCCGAAAGATGACCATGTCACTTGTTTTGGTTCGCTTCTCTATACCTCATCAGGAAGACAAATTTGATTCACTTCTCAGTATCTCATCAGGAAGCTAACCTTTTATTGCTTCAACCTGCTTCTCAGTGTCTAATCAGGAAGCTGGGGTTTGAAGATTTTGCTCGTTTCGAGCCTCGTTGGGGTTTGATTTGGTCTTCTTCTCAATATCTTGTTCGCATTGTTTTTAATTCGCTTCTCCGTATCTCATTAGGAAGACAAATTTGGTACACTTCTCAGTATCTCATCAGGAAGCTAACCTTTTATTGCTTCAACCTGCTTCTCAGTGTCTCATCAGGAAGCTGAGGTTTGAAGATTTTGCTCGTTTCGAGCCTCTTTTGGGTTTGATTTGGTCTTCTTCTTAGTATCTTGTCCGGAAGATGACCGTATCATTTTTAATTCGCTTCTCTGTATCTCATCAGGAAGACGAATTTGGTACACTTCTCAGTATCTCATCAGGAAGCTAACCTTTTATTGCTTCAACCTGCTTCTCAGTGTCACAAAAAGGAAGCTGGGGTTTGAAGATTTTGCTCGTTTCGAGCCTCTTTTGGGTTTGATTTGGTCTTCTTCTCAGTATCTTGTCCGGAAGATGACAACATCGTTTTTAATTCGCTTCTCCGTATCTCATCAGGAAGGCGAATTTGATACACTTATTAGTATCTCATCAGGAAGCTAACCTTATATTGCTTCAACCTGCTTCTTAGTGTCTCATCAGGAAGTTGGGGTTTGAAGATTTTGCTCGTTTCGAGCCTCGTTTGGGTTTGATTTGGTCTTCTTCTCAGTGTCGCATCAGGAAGATGAACGCATCGCTGTTCAGATAATCGCAATCTGCCCCGTGATCGGGGTAAGGCATTAGAGTCCCGCACCTTTTCAACTTGGTAATCTTAATGATTCATCTCGCCATGTGATGGGGGTGTGACTTGTGAAGTATGCTTATATAGGCCTTTATGTAGGCCTAAATTAGAAAGTCATTATTAGAATGAATTAAATGCTCCTAACTTATATGACTGCGCATGATGAATGTCAGGTTAGTTTATTATCCATTCAGGTCGGCATGGTTTGTTGCCTGTCCAAATTCTATCTTTGATGTGTTGCTCTGTCCCTTCTCGGTTGCTTTGGAATTGCTTGTTTTTAAGCTTGTCTTCTAGTTGGTGGTTTTGTTTCGGGCCTCTTGTAATTCTTGAAAACTTCAGAATAATGCTCATGACTTTTTGTGTGCTTTATTAGTTTATTACCCATTACTTAGATGCAAAATGCTTGGTCAAAATTATGCAGAAACAAAGTCGTACTTCCAAAATTCTATTAAGAAGAGGATCAAGGGAAAAAAAAGAGGATCAAAAGAAACAATCATTTGCTGAAAATTGCCAAGTATACAATGAAAAAATAATTGGTTGCCCCAAATATCATAGAATGAGCTACCCTACGCCAACTTTGCTTGAGAATTATTCCTAATATCAGATGCGTGTCTGAAAGATCTAAAGTGCTTTGTTGATGTTTCAAGCTGTAACCTTCCTCCATCTCGTCGACCCGTTCTTGGACCTGAGCCGCCCTTTACGGGTTTTCAACTCAAAGTTTCCTTGGTTCAAGGACGCCCCTTGCGAGTTTTCATCCTGAACCTTTTTTTTTACGTCCTTTGCGGGTTTTCATCTCAATTCTCCTTTTATTTTTAGGCGAAGTATTTCTTTACCGAGTCTGAATTGACAGGGTTGTATAACTCCTTGCCGTCCATTTCCGTTAAGATGAGAGCTCCTCCTGAGAAAACCTTTTTTACCGCATAAGGCCCTTCCCAATTAGTCATCCATTTCCCACGGAAGTCCTTGTGTATGAGAAGTATCTTTTTTTAAACTAGATCCCCCTCATAGAATTCCCTAGGACGAACCTTTTTGCCATAGGCTCGCGTCATTCTTTTCTGGTACATCTGGCCATGGCAAATGGCTTTTAATCTTTTTTCCTCGATTAAATTAAACTGGTTATATTGAGCTTGGACCCATTCAGCCTCGTCTAGTTGGAGCTCTGTTAAGACTCGTAGGGAAGGTATCTCAACCTCGATAGGCAAGACTGCTTCCATACCATATGCCAATGAGAATGGTGTTGCCCTAGTAAAAGTTCTGACTGAAGTTCTGTAGGCAAAGAGGGCAAATGGTAATTTTTCGTGTCAGTCTTTGTAAGTCTCGGTCATTTTTGCCACAATCTTCTTGATATTATTTAGCTGCCTCCACGGCCCCGTTCATCTTCGGGCGATAGGGAGAAGAGTTATGATGCTTAATTTTGAATTGCTCACACACTTCTGCTATCGTGCTATTGTTCAAATTGAGGGCATTGTCGGATATGATCCTTTCAGGCATCTCGTATCGGTAAATAATTTCTTTTTTCAGGAACTTGCTAACCGCAGACTTGGTAACATTTGCATATGAGGTTGCCTCTACCCATTTAGTGAAGTAGTCAATCACTACAAAGATGAATCTATGGCTATTGGAAGCCTTTGGAGAAATTGGCCCGATGACATCCATGCCCCACATATAAAAAGGCCAGGGAGAAGTCATGATATGAAGGTGTGATAGAGGTACATGAATCTTGTCTCCGTAGATTTGGCATTTATGGCACTTCTTGGCATAATTGATGCAATCGCCCTCCATACTAGCCCAATAATACCCAAATCTCATTATTTGTCGGGCCATTGTGAAGTCGTTAGCGTGTGTCCCGCAAATGCCTTCGTGAACTTCTTCTAAGATCTTTTTAGCTTCAATTGCATCGACACATCTTAGCAACACTTGATCTTTTCTTCTTTTGTACAAGATTTCCCCATCTAGGACATATTCACTGGCTAGTCTTCGCAATGTCCTCTTTTCATTTTCTGAGGCTTGCTCGGGATACTTTCGATCTTTCACAAACTGAAGAACATTCTGGTACCATAGGTGATCATCCTTTTCCTCTTTTTCCCCTACCTCAATATCGCAACAATGAGCATGAGCTTCATAAATAATCATCTGAATGGGCTTTACTTTTTCCGTCCTACTCACCTTAATCATCGAGGCTAGAGTGGCAAGAGCATCGGCCATCTGGTTTTCTTCCCGTGGGAGATAATGGAATGTGACGTCGTTGAATTCTGTGATCAACTCAAGGACCAACTTGCGGTAATCCACTAACTTTGAATCCCTTATTTCCCATTCTCTCTTTAGTTGATAGATCACCAGCACAGAGTCTCCATAAATTTCCAAAATTTTGATTCCCCGCTCTATGGCCGCACGGATTCCCAAGATACATGCTTCATATTCCGCCATATTGTTTGTGCAATCAAAATCGAGCTTGCTGGTGAAAGGGTAATGATCTCCCTCTGGTGATACCAAGATTGCCCTAATCCCATTACCCGTGACATTCGAAGCTCCATCGAAATTCAATCTCCAAGGTTGTTCTTCTGTGATTGCCCTTTCGGTGGTCGCTATATACATTAAATCTTCATTCGGAAAATTGAAGTCTATCTGCTCATAGTCTTCTAAAGCTCTACTTGCCAAGAAATCTGCTATCGCTCTTCCTTTTTTTGCCTTCTGATTGACATAGATTATGTCGAATTCTGAAAGAAAATTTTGCCATCGAGCTAATCTCCCATTCAATGCCGCTGACTCCATCAAATACTTCAGAGGATCTACTTTCGAAATCAACAAAGTGGTATGATATAACATGTACTGTCTTAATCTGCGTGTAGCCCAGACTAAGGCACAACATAATTTCTCAATAGGCGAATATCGCGTCTCGCAATCAGTGAATTTCTTGCTGAGATAATATATCGCCCTTTGTTTCTTTTCGGATTCATCGTGTTAGCCTAGTATGCATCCCATGGAACTCTCGAAGACCGTTAAGTATAGGATTAATGGCTTATTAAGAATTGGAGGTACCAAGATGGGTGCCTTGGATAAATATTCTTTGACCTTATTAAAGGTTTCCTGACATTCATCATCCCATACACCCGGGTTACGTTTTTTAAGCAGGCGGAATATAGGATCACATTGCTCAGTCAACTGTGAAATGAACCGAGAAATGTAATTTAGTCTTCCTAAGAACCCCCGAACTTTTTACGTGTTGGGTGGTGGTAGCTCCTATATGGCTTTGATTTTATCCGGGTCAATTTCAATTCCTCTTTTTATGACTACGAATCCTATCAATTTTCCTGACGTGGCCCCGAAAGTGCATTTGGCTGGATTTAACTTTAATTGATATTTTCTTAGCCTTCCAAATAACTTCCTCAGGATTCTTACATGTTCCTCCTCTGTTCGGGATTTTTCAATCATGTCATCAACGTAAACCTCAATTTCCCTATGCATCATGTCATGGAACAAGGTCACCATGGCCCTTTGATAAGTTGCCCATACGTTTTTTAGCCCAAAGGGCATCACCTTGTAGCAAAACGTTCCTCATAGCGTGACAAAAGTGGTTTTGATCATGTCCTCCGGGTCCATCCCTATCTGATTATACCCAGAGAAACCATCCATAAAGGAAAAAAGGGAATGTCCTGTCGTGTTATCAACTAGAGTGTCGATGTGGGGTAAGGGAAAATTATCCTTTGGGCTAGCTTTATTTAAGTCTCGATAGTCCATACACATGCGTACCTTTCCGTCCTTTTTAGGAACGGGGACTATATTAGCTACCCGTTCAGAGTATTTGACCACTTGGAGGAAGCCGGCGTCAAATTGTTTCTTGACTTCTTCATTTATTTTTAATAACACATCCGGTCTCATCCTTCGAAGTTTTTGTTGCACGGGTTTACTTTCCTCTTTTATAGGGAGTTTATGGACCACAATATCAGTGCTCAAGCCGGGCATATCCTGATAAGACCATGCGAAGATATCTTTGAATTCTTGAAGCAAATCAATAAGATCCCTTCTGGTTTCTTCGGAGATGCTCGTTCCAATCTTCACCTCTTTCTTTTCATCTTCGTGCCCCAGATTTATAACTTCCATTGGGTCCGAATGAGGCAGGATCTGTTTTTCTTCCTGTTCCATCATTTTTAAAAGATTCGGAGGTAAATCACAATCTTGATTATCTTCAAGGTCCTGAAGCTCTTCCGAACACGTATCTTGTTCGAAGTAGGATTCTAAGTTAGTGTCGGGGTTGCTCATTTTATTGATATTTGGGGATCTGTTAAAGGATGAAATGAAAGTCCAAAGAGTAAAATAAATTTACGAAAGAATGAATATGTGGTATTGTATGAACATGTATGTATTAAAGAATAATTTCCCCTCGTTTATCGGATATGTGCGAACGGTTTATTAAGCCGAATTACGAAATTAAGGAATAATTATGAAGAGGAGTATAAGATAGAAATTGAATTTCATTCAAAATAACTGAGTAATAACCATGGGCCCTTTTTACAAAAAGATTCATATTGCTTTCGAGCCTAAAGCAATAGGTGTTTTCGAGCATTACTCTGAGGAAATCTTAAAAATTACAGGGAGCTCCTCCATGGTCCAATTATTCAAGGTGCTTCCGGGCGCATACGGACCAACTCTTGATGGGTTCCCTTCATTTCCTTCGTCTGATATAGCATTAATGTCCAAACCTTTCATGATGCCCCCTTTGGTTCTAATCGCCACTCACTCCTTTTCCTGCTGGTTGATCACCCCTCCTGAGATGAAAGTCTAGTAGATGTGTGGGAAAATCATGGGTTCCCACGAGATGTCTTTTCCAGACAGTCTGGCCTTCCTTCTTTCTTGCTTTTTCTCTAATTCTTTCCTCCTTTGTTTTGCGTCTGACTAGTATCCCAGGCCATAACGATCCCATTTTTCTATTAGCATTGACGCATTAACTCTTCCTTGAAGGTACTTTCCTAGTCCTCTCCCAGGTATCGCTCCTTTTCCGACCGTTAATTTCAAACTCATCCTAGTGGTCGAGGATATTGTAGGTATAGGTATCTTTCTCCCTTCAGAAATGAAGGTTGCATTGACAAATTCTAGTGAGCGAAACGAGCATTCCACAGCCTCCTCGTCCATCCCCACGTAGGGTGAATCGCTTGTTATGGACGCGATTATTTCTTCCTCAGCATTAATCGTGATCAACAGCCCTTCATTTATTAGCTTCACTTTCTGGTGCAAAGAGGAAGGTACTGCCCCGGCTGAGTGGATCCATGGTCTTCCCAGCAGACAGTTATAAGTGGGCCTAATGTCCATCACTAGAAAATCTACTTCGTATGTATTCGGCCCAATCTGAAGGGGTACTTCAATCTTCCCCATTACCTTCCTTTCTGTCCCGTCAAATGCTCTCACTATGTTGTTACATCCTTTCATGTGAGAGCTATCAATTGATAACCTTTGTAGTGTAGCTAACAGTAGCACATTCAAGGCTGAACCATTGTCTATGAGTACTCCAGGTAATGCATACCCATTACAACGGGTAGTGATGTGTAGGGCCTTGATGGACCCTATTCCACCCGTTGGGATTTCATCATCGCTGAAAAAAATAAAGTTATCAGCACTTATGTTACTGACCAAGCGATCTAGTTTGCTGACAGAGATGTCATCTGCTACATACATTTCATGTAGTACTTTCATTAGTGCGTTTCGATGAGCCTCCAAGCTTAAAAGCAATGACAGGATCGATATCCGAGCAGGCTGTTTGTGTAGTTGCTTTACTACACTATATTCACTATGTCTTAAAAATTTTAAAAACTCCCTTGCCTCATTCTCAGATACAAGCTCGTTGATGGGTGCTTCTAGCTTGTTACTCATTTCCTTCTCAAGCTCATGCATTCTAACTTTCCCTTTGTTGACCTCTTTTTCTTTATTTTCAAGGTCATAATTCTTACCGCTACGGGTAACAAGATTAACGTCCTTCACAGGTTCCCCCTCTTTTGGTATGGTTACGTTGCAATTGTAACTCCATGGGACCTTCTTGCTGTCCTTATAAGGAAATGTTGCAGGCTTCTATATTATAATGCGGGGAGTTGTCTGTTCTCTTACCATACCACGAATAATCACTTCGGGGCGATTGCTTCCATAAGCTGTCTTGTCCTCAGAGGCGCAAATATCATTAGCTTCCACCCCTTTTTCAAAATATTTCAGCTCTCGATTGTCCATCAACATCTGGACCACGGCTTTGAACTCGATGCAACTTTGAATTTTATGTCCTTTGACGGCGTGAAACTCGCAGTGGTAATCATCCCCGACTATCATACTCTTTTTATCGCTCTTGACTATCCCTTTTTTAACCAACTATTGTCATACCCACCGAAGCGGGGACTTGATTTCTTCAATGTTTCTCTTTTTTTTTCGGGCTCCATCTTCCAACAGGGCATTCACCCCCTACTCTGGGTGATTAGGCAAAGGATTCCCAGCTATATTGGGCTTTGCTGGCTCTTCCAACTTTACGATTCCATGCTCTATGAGTCCTTCGACTCGTCTTTTAAAAGCGGGGAGTTTTCAATCGAGTGTCTTTCGACCCCTGCATGGTATTCGCAGTGAGCTTTCGTATCGTACCATGCCGGGAATGGAGGTTTGTATGGTCTTACATGCTGAGGAGCCACCTCACGCGCATCATACAATATCTTGAAGAGTTCCCCATATGACATCTGGAGGGGAGTATATTGAATTCTTCCTCTATTTGGCCTAGTGTTCATCTCCTGCCGCGGAGTATTTTGGTAATTGCCCATTGGAGTTTTGGGCTGATTTGCAACGAAGGGTCTGGTGTAGCTAGGTCTGTATATGCTTGTATTGTTGACCTCGTTATCCTTTCTTCTAGGAACAAGCCTTTTGAGGTTTTCTCCAGTTTCAATTTTTTCGATTTTGATCAGATTTTCAATCATTTCCCCTGAAATGACCATATCAGAAAAATTCTTGGTAGCGCTTCCTAACAGATGATTTAGGTAAGGAGCTTTGATGGTATTGACAAACGACATTGTTGTCTCCTTCTCTGTTAGCGGTGGCTGTACTTGGGTTGCTATCTCGCGCCACCTCTGCGCATATGTTCTAAAGCTCTCATTTGACTTCTTTTTCATATTCTGTAGTGTAAGTCGATCAGGAGCTATCTCTATCACATGCCCGTATTGTTTTAAGAAAGCTTGTGCCAAATCCTTCTACGAATGAATTTTTGATCGACTCAATTGATTGTACCATCTGGTTGTCGACCCGACCAAGCTGTCTTGAAAATAATGAATTAACAGTTGGTCGTTATGTACGTACCCCGCCATCTTTCTGCAGAACATGGTTAAGTGAGCTTCAAGGCATCTCGTTCCACTGTATTTTTCAAATTCTGGAGCTTTGAATTTGGGAGGGAAGACTAGGTCTGGAACCAGACTTAGCTCCTTGGCGTCTACCTTATAAGAAATTTCAACTCCTTGCATTGCGTCGATTTTCTCTTCTAAACGCCTATATTTTTCTTCTATTTGTCTGCGGAGATCTTCTTTTATCATATCGTCAAAGTCTGGGACACCTAGATTCGCGGCATTATCCTCTGGGTTGGGTCCTAATCCAATTGGATAATTAGTCGGTCGCGACGTGCCCATAACTGGTTACTGTGCCCTTATAGTAACAGTGGGCTCCCGTGTAGGTATTTCATACGAAGTCGGGTTATGGAAGGGTGTAAAGCCTTGAAGGACCATTGGGTCTTCTTCTTCCTCAATAACAAGGCTCTTTCCCCTATCAGCCATGCTTTGTTTTACTTGCGCTAACTCGTTCATTAGGCTTTTCTGTACCTCCATGAATTGATTCTTCATTTCTCTTAACATCATGCTCATCTGTTCTTGGATGCGTTCTTGCATCTGGTCTTGTAACTCTTTTTGGATTTGTTCAAGTCTTTGTTCCGTGGCTTTAGTTTTCTTTCGAGTATTATAACGCTATGAGTTTTCAGTGGTTACCGATGTAGCTGAGCGTTAAATTTTAATAAGTCAGGATTGTTATGCAGAAGTATGCAAAAATATGATACGGATATGATGCATGTATGCAAGAGAAAGGTATTTGACTTATAATTCACTTTTCATTTAGAAAACTTTATTCGGATAACAAGTTCTTTAACATAAAGCAAATTACATAAACGGTTTTGCTCTGATGCTCAGAGCCTTGACTTTCTTAAGGAGTTTTGACAGCTTCTGTCCTCGTTCCGTCTTCGTCTTGTACTGTATGCCTAGCCCTTCTACTTCAACCGCCAACATCTGCACATGATCAGCTACTTCGCGAATTTGATTTAAAGCTTCTCCCATAACATAATCTCTTTCTCTAACTTCCTTCTGAGTTTGCTGAAGATGCCAATCATTCGTCTCCAACGTCCTTTCCAAAATCTCGGTTCGTATCTCGCTATTTTGCAAAGAGGCCTCTAATTCTTCCACCCTCTTACTTAGTCTCTCGATCTCAGCTCGGCTTGCTTTCAATTCTATTACTGAATTTCGATTACGATGCCTGTGCAAGGACTCCTCCAATTCTCCTACTCGAGCTTTTAATTCAGTCACTTCGGCTTAGCTTTCCAGAAGGCTACTCTTTATAGCATTCTCCTGAGCTTGGGTGTCTTGAAATTTTTTTTTCCAGTGGCTTGTCTTATTTTTCTCTTCGCAGATTTCCTGCTGCCATTGCTTTGATGTCTTTCCTAAACCAGCGGTTCTCATTGACATTCGAAGCTTTTTATAGTCTTTCTTTAGGCTGCTAAGATGTTCTTCAGCCTTATTCTTCCCTTTTCTTAATTTCTCCGCCTCTAGCTTTTGAACATCAACGTCCAGTCCTAAAAGCACATTTTCTTCCCCCAGTTTTTCTATTACTTTCCCCATCTCGATGTTTTTCTTTTCGAAATCCTGTTTAATTATTTTTAATTCAGTTGGAACAACCTGCAAGTGTTCTTCAATTGGGCAGACAATCTCCGGGTTTGGTACAGGAATATTGTCGTTAATCCTTCGGTTTCTCCACCAATTATATTCTGCAGTTATCATGGGATTGGCGCCGAATGCTTTCATTTTTCAAACCTGATTCCATGCATTTGAGATTTCCCGAATCCTTTTCTTATTATTTTCTCCTCGGTACACGAATCCACACTGAGCTATCCCATAAGTCACAAGTATGAACTGCCTTGATCTGTATTGCCTTGACACTAGCAGAGGTGCATACCCGGTTACTCCCCATATTCTTGCCAATAGGACCCAATCAAGATCTTCGCACCGATATAATATTTCATCAGGAATAAACCATGGCGCTCGCCACTCTATGTCTTCGTCTTTGAGGCTTTGGAGTATGCCTATCCACTTTTCTCCCGAGAAGTTTTCTTGTCTCTGCGTGGCCACGAACTTTTTCAAAGGGGAGTAATCTTTAGACAAGTACTGATATGAGACTTTTTCTGTCTTCCAAAAGCGACTATGGAACCATACTATCAGTAGCGGTGCGTAGGCAATAAATCGACCTTCTCCCTCCTTTCTGCATGCATTTAAAGATCTAAAAGTTTCAGCTAGTATAGTCGGAACAAGTGTCACTCTTTTACTTAATCTATCGAACAAATATATCATCGCGTCTTCTATATGCCCCAAAGCCTTCGGAAAAATGACCAACCCGTAGATGCTAAGGGCTAAAATGTCTATCTTCTTCTTTGCATCTGGATGAGCCAATATTAAGTCTCGCAGACTTTTTCACGTGATGCACTTGTTATCGCCTTTGACCTTAACTCGAGCTGCAACCCATTGTTCGCTCATGCCCGTGATGTTTATCAATCTTTTAACCATGGTCGTGAGATTTGGAGCTCTAGAGTAGGCCTTATCTACTGACAACTTCGAACAACGGAGCAATGTGGTGTATTCTTCTATCGTCGGCGTCATGTCTATATTCCCGAAGGTGAAGCAATTGTAGGCCGAATTCCAATACTGTGTAAAGGCTCTAAAGAGGGATTTATCCACCTTAACTTCGTACAGGTATGACAAATCTCCGTATTCTTTGTAAAAGGTCTCTTTCATGTTGTTGTCTCAACTATCCCATATCTGTTTCAATTCTAACACATTGTTTTGAGCCGTGCTGATCCTGGTATAATCCCAAAGCTCTGACTCATATCCTTCCACTAAGCTGTCTCCTTTTTGGCGTTGAGTCTCCTTCGACCACACGCGCACGACCATATTGTCCTCCACTTTATCAAAGTACTTGTTTTCCATGATTAATTCTCTTATAGGTAACTGAACTTTTGAGTCTATATCTTCTCTTATAGTTAGCGAAGCACAACAATATCAATATACAAATATAGCATAGAACATAAGAGTTTGTCTTGGAAGGTTGCTAAATGATTTAGTATAACTCCTTTTTAAGCAAGTTCCTACGGTTTGCTATATGTGGTTTTGGGTTCTAAAGTAGAGGTACCCAAACCAGCAGATTCCTCGATCCTCACCCATTACAGGCTTACACGGACGAGTTCGGTTTAGAGGGACGCATTTTCCACATGTTTGCACAGAAGTGAAAACTTTACGAAAATAAGGGTACTTTGAAATCCCGAAAGCGATACACTATCCTGCACGGAGGTGAAGACCTCACGAAGGAATAGTTTCAGGCTTCCACTTAAAAGGTAATATCAAATGCAAATGTATGCGAACTTACACTAGCAATATCATATAATGTCATAAAAGATGTTGGGGATCGTCTATTAAACCAAATTGAAGCTTAAACGTTTACCAAAGAAGACTAAAAAATAATCAATTTAGGCTTGACTCTCGTTTATTTTAAAGTCCCCAGTGGAGTCGTCAGCTGTCGAAACCATCCTTTTTTTTTTAAATGACGTGTTTCAAAAATTATTTTTATGTTGGAAAATGGGAGTCGCCACCAATCTTTTATTTGGTGTGATTGGATCACCACAAAACGCTTTAAAAACCGTTTTGAAAACATGTAAGTCTTCGAAATCCAAAAAAATATATTCGAGAGTCGGTTACGCATGAGGAAGGATTAGCACCCTCATATGCCCAAAATTGGTACCGTATTGATTATTTTCGGGTCTTAATTTGTAACATTTAAAAGCTTGAATAAGGTTTAAAATATGATCCTTGAATGCATGAGTTGAGTTTAAAAGAAATGGGGTTTGTTTGGAAATCTTGCTATCTCAAAGTGATCGAGGAAGAAAATTACCTCCAGTGAGTTAGGACATGACATTTCAAGATCTAGTAAGTTAAGGCGCAATATTTCAGAGTCGAAGATAAGGAAACATTACCTTGATTAAGGGTAATCAATTATTTCGATTTGAAGAAAAATTGCACCTAGTGAGTTAAGGTACAAATTTTCGAAACTCGAAACAAAAGAATATTGCCTCGATTTTTGAAGCTTTTATAAAAAAAAATTTTGAAAACAAGCGTGCGAGTTTAATATGAATAAACAGTTAATAATGGATACTAAACGCAAAGTAAGATAAACAAGAAAATAAATTATCCACGAGAAATCAAGATGCAAAATACGAGCGCATAAAAAATACAAATGTTGATGAGAAAGAAGAATGATGCAATCGGAGTTCAAAACGAGACCTTACGGATGCACGGGGGTAAAATGGTAGTTTTGAGAAAATTTGTGGTTAAAAAGTGGAATTTAAAACATTCGAGAGTAAAAATGGCAATTTTGAGAGTTTCGAGGTCGAAAATGGGATCTTTGGAAGTTCGGAGGTAAAATGGTAATTTTTGGAAGGCTCGGGGTCAAAAATGGGATTTTTGGAAGTCTGAGGGTAAAATGGTAATATTTGGAAGGTTTGGGGTTAAAAATGGGATTTTTGGAAGTTTAAGGGTAAAATGGTGATTTTTGGAAGGTTTGGGGTTTAAAATGGGATTTTTGGAAGTTTAGGGGGTAAAATGGTAATTTTTGGAAGGTTTGGGGTTTAAAATGGGATTTTTGGAAGTTTAGGGGTAAAATGGTGATTCTTGGAAGGTTTGGGGTTAAAAATGGGTTTTTTGGAAGTTTAAGGGGTAAAATGGTAATTTTTGGAAGGTTTGGGGTTAAAAATGGGATTTTTGGGAGTTTAGGGCTAAACTGGTAATTTTTGGAAGGTTCGAGGACAAAAATAGGATTTTCGAAAGGTTTAGGGACCTCCAGAAACCATGACACGTGGAAAATTTTTGGGTTAATTTTGTAATTAAGACAAACTTGAGTTAAGGATTGAATTAAAACAAATTAAAAGGAAAAGGGACTGTTCGTGGAAATAAACCCAAACAATGACACGTGGCAGCCCCTGGTGTTCTAAAAAGGGTTCAAGGATCAAATTAAAAAGCATTGAAAATAAATGGGCCAATTTGAAATTAATTAAAAGTATGAGAAGGACCTGATTGAAAATTTGAGAAAAAAACGGAAGGATCAGATGCATAAATAACCCTTCCTTCAAAAAAAGGCGTATCCTAGGTCTGGTTGGATCGGACTCCGGGTCGGACTCGGGTAAAAGCTCAGAATGATGTCGTTTCAGGGCTAAAACTCAGCCCTCAAAACGGCATCGTTCTAGGGGCCTATAAAAACCCTATTTCAAAGAAAAAAACATTTCCTTTCACCCTTTTTAAAAAAAAAAAACCAAAATCCTCTCCAAAAATCCTCTCGCCCTTTCCCGGTCGGCCATGCGTCGGCCAGTCAGGCCGATCGCCGTCTGTCGTGCATAGGGTCGTACGCGCACCGCCGACCCCCGCGCGTGGTCATCGCGCATCACTGCCGGGGGTCTTTTGGTACACGCATCATCGCCTTCCACGCGTAACGCGCCCCCGTCAAAGGTGAGCCGCCTCTTCATCTCCGTCCGTCGCCGTTTCCGATCGTCAGTAGGTAAAACGTCCTTTTGTAACCCAGATCTGGGTTTTAATGTATAAAACGGAGATCGGAGGTAAAAGAAAATTTTCGATTATTATTATTATTATTGTTTTTTTGATCCATTTTCATATTTTTTGCAGGTCTGCGGGTGACAGGGCACGATCGGCATTCGGTGGCAGCTTCGGCATGACTCCAACGACGGCGCGACCACCAAGGGGAGTAACTTAAATCGACTCTTCGTTTTTTTATTATTAATTAATAATAATGTTTTTAATAATATTTTAAATAATAATAAATCTCATTTAATATACTTTGAAATAACCGAAAATAATAATGGATGATAATGGTTGCAATCAATGCATTCGATTGAAAAAAGGGATGTGAATGGTTTTAAAACACTTAAATTATAAACAATAATAAATGAATGCATTAAAGTTATACCTGAGATGATTCAATGCTTGAATATTTTGAGACTGTTTGTGATTGCCTCGTACCTGTATCCTTTCCTATTCTATTGCCGAATGTTTAGTAAATTCAAAAGTAAATTTGTATGCAAATATTTCAAAGTATACTTCTTTGCATTTCTTTTTTTTTCAGCCCCCAAAACGATGGATTTGAATCTGTTCTTATACCCAGTTTTACAATGATGGTTTTCAATTTAATGCCCATCTTTTCTTATTGCAGGTACCAGTGGTGGCTATGGTAGCTGACGGCAGAGGTGCAAGTTGAAGCTGGAGGTGGCAACTTGGTTGCTGATGTGGCGCGTCCTGGTTGGCTGAGGTGGAGGCAGCAGCAGCACTTAGCAGATTAGGGTTTGGGTGTAATGGGTTTGGGCCTATTCGGGCCATTTAAGCTTAGGTTTGGGTTATTTGAATTTGGGCCCGATTTGGGCTTAGGTTAGTATTTGGATCTAAGTTTGTAAATGGACTTTGTACTTGGACATTTTTTAAAAATAAATTTTAAATTTAAATTTATAATAAATTTAAATTTCAACCAAATTTAAATTTAGAATAAACTTAATTTTAAAATAAATTTAAGCTAATTGGGCCCGGGCGAATTGCGCTTCAACAACTTTTTTTTGGGATAATTTGGTATTTCTTTGGTTCAATCTATAACAATCTATTTTTTAGTAATATCAAAAATAGTGGTTTCAAGGCCACAAATCTAACGAGCGAGTCCGTAAATATTATTGCTTAATATTTACAAGTCAAATATAGTGTTATAATAAATTTTGATTAGATAATTTATGTTATTGAACGAACAATTAGGTTCAAGTGGTATATTCATAAAGTCAAGTGATTTTAGAAAAGGAGGTATCAGGATCTCGTTTTTATAAACTAAGCCTGTAAATATTTAATTAAATATTTACGGAGTGTTAATAGGGTCATATTAAAATTTGGTTAAAAAATTTTAACGTTTAAATAGCTAATTAAGTAAAAAGGAGTAAATCGTAAAAGTTGCAAAAGTTAATTGCTATAGATTTTTTTGTATTAAATGGTTAGATAAGTATGAAATGAAGGTTTTATAATGCAATTAGGCATTAAATCTTTCTAGTGGTCGATTAGTTGATGGAAATATGTGTTTTTATATGTTAAAATATTTTAATGTTTTTTATAATAATTAAATGTTATAATAAACAAAAGAAAGAGAAAACTTGGTCATCTTCTTAAACTTTCTTCCCCAAACTCGATTTCTCCTTGAAAAAGAAACCAAAGCTTTTGATCAAGCTATTCTCGGATTAGTTCCCGATTTAGTTTTTACAACCGTTGTAGTCTTGGTAAGTTCGTATAATGGTAAAATGGTTACCTTCTAGTTTGAATGAATGATTAGTTAATGATATATTTTGTTTAATTAGTATTGAATATATACATGTTAATGAGTTGTTTGGATTAATTTGTAATGTTTATTCAATTGATGGATATTTCTGAAAAATGTGAGTTGTATGGATATATATATATAATTGAAATGATATAATGGGAAGAACTTAAAGGATTGATATAAAAAGATATCCATTTGAACCTCGAGAATTCTTAGGATACAAATGACATGTCATTAAGGATTATATGTTTTTGGATGCTAGTCTTGAATGTCCTATCGATGGTTGAGGTCCTACATTTTTTGCAGGTTCTCCACATCCATGTGAGCAGCATTGTGTAGTGTCGCATGTAAAAATGTGTATGTGAGTGTGCAAGTGTACATATTAGTTGAAGTAATACAATGATGAGTGAGTATCATCTTCACAAGGATTGAGTAAGTAGAATTTGAGTTATGTTACTACAATAGTGATGTTATAGCAAAAATAGTTTTTAGCAATGTGATGGAAATTTTAATGACAATGATGAGTAAATATATAAAACAAACAATGAACTAAATTAGTGTGGCAAAGTTCGTAAACAAAGATGAATGGGTTGTTGAATGAAGATGTTGGGGTTACTAGGAATTTACCTTAAACTCTAAAATTACCTTGGCAATAGCCATATCATTTTACTGATTAGAATAGATCTAATACGGTTTGCTTCTTTTGAGAGAAAACTTAAGGATACCTCAACCTAAACAATATATGTCTATAAGCTTAGGATGTTATTTCCAACACTAGTTTCTCTTAATCTTGTTTGAACGTTGCTTTATGTCTAGAGTTAAGTATCAGTCGAGTACTTACTCATATCATTCAATATTGACCCAACAAATCTAACATTTTTAGAATCAAATTATACACATGCCATACATCCATCTATGTCTAGAGTATGCATGCATGTAATTTCAACAAACAAAAATTAAATGAAACAGTATAACAATTTAGATTAAAACTTTAGCATTAAAAAGAAAATTTAAGATACCATCCAAGTAACCCAACCCAATAAGTTTTTA
Source organism: Kokia cookei (assembly GCA_039519145.1). Classification (NCBI taxonomy): domain Eukaryota; kingdom Viridiplantae; phylum Streptophyta; class Magnoliopsida; order Malvales; family Malvaceae; genus Kokia; species Kokia cookei. The sequence continues at coordinate 17,215,884 of CM076909.1, forward strand.
GCTCATGGGTTGTTTAACCAAACTCAAAATAAGAGTATTATCCAACATTTCAACCATTAACATTCAAATAATAGACTTAAGGAAACCAAGGAGGAACTTTAAGATGTGCTTCGTTGATCCAACCCTCAATGTCAACACCGCAACGCCTTACGTGGGTTGAGATGATTGCTTCTCCTTAGCTTCGTCCCTAACTCAGTTACGACCCTTCTTCTTGTGCTTTGGATCTTCACCTCTAGAGAAATGGCTTTTCTTTTCTTTCTCGTGCTCCATCTTCCTTTCTATTCTCCTCCATTTTTCTCCTGGATCTTCCCTATTTATTGAGGTCATTAACACACCATGCATGCTCCCTCATTTTTAGGTAAATCCTTCTTGTGTATAGGTTAGATCCTTCTAGTGCTTCATATAGTTTACTAAGATAACTGAATTAGCAGTCTCCTAGAATTGTCATGGTATTTAAGTTGACAAACTAATCAACCTTTGCCATGAAAATACTTCACTCATCGGTCCCTTTTCCTTTTCCTGCACCTGCTACTTAAAACACCACAAACTCTTTCCACTAACGAGTAAAAACACATAAAATAACCTTTAAGCACAAATTAAGGTCCAAAATGCAAAGTTGCAGAAAATGTAAATAAAAATTCCTAAAATGAAACTAAATTTACTAAATTATAAACAATTAACTCAAACTAAGGCTCGAAATAGAACTCTTTTCAAGAGTTATCATGTAGCTAACATCCTAACCTACAGCTCATGTGAGCAGGCCCATTTCATAGCTTGTGTGAGTATTATTGAAAAGGTTACAATTGCATGAAAAGGCACACTTTGTGTGAGCATTTCTTGAGTATTCAATGTTATTCTATATGGTTCAACGGGTAATTAAGGTTTAATGGAAAGGCATGTATATGAGTTGGTTTATGATAATAAGCATATGAAATGAAAAGTATGGTATGTGCAAATTGATTGAAAAGGGAACTAATTAAACATGTGATGACTGGTATGTATATGTAAATTTATTTCATGATATGTTCCATTATAGTTGTTGTTTTTCTTTGTCTTGCAGATCATCGGAAAAGCTCGAAGGGTTGGATTTTTGTCGTAGTTCATTCACACTATCCGTTCACCATTCTAGTAGACTTTGGCTATTATGTTAATGGTTATAAATGGCATGTAATAGGAGTTTTTATGTTATTTACTAATGTGATGTGGTTAAAGCTTATTTGCCTATTTGCTTTGATGTTGGCTTATAAAAGAGTATATGTAAGTACGTGTTTTGATCACTTGTGAATGTCTTGAGATTTAAATGGCTTTTGGTTCATTGAAGTATGAGCGAAGTGGATAAATGGTAGATGTGTGATGTAAGTTTGAGGTATGAATTTATGACATTGAGTTTAAGTTGTTTTGGATGTTAAATTGTGGTACCAATGAAGGTATATTGGATAGATGGTTAGAATAAATATTAAATGCGTGTTTTGACATGTATAGGGCTAGAATAAAATCTTGGTTTCTTGGTTGTTAAGTTGTGATGAGGTTAATTATGGTTGGATACCTAGTTGATGTTGTGTACAAATGATGATGTTAATAAGTAATATTGTACTTATGCATGACCTTCTTAAAGTAGGATAATCATGATTGAATGGTATACTTATGAAATGGTTATGGTATGTTTGATGAACTTGTAATGTTGAATGGATTTATGTTTAGTTTGTGATTGTGGTACCTTTGTTGATACATTGGTTAGTTTTAGAAGATGATGGAATTGGTATGCTATAAGTGTTTTAAAATGTGTTTTTGGTCATATGAATGTTTGAGAAAAAGGTATGTCATGGTGTGCAAGAATTGGATTTGAAATGGCTTGTTTAAGGGCAATTTATGCTACACACGGCTTGGGACACGGGTTGTCACATGGCCACCCTACACGATTGTGTGTCATTATTGTTTTAAGTGCAAGTTTCACAAGGTCTAAGACACGGCCTACGACACAACCGTGTGACCCTATTTCAAATACTCACACGAGTGGACACACGGGTTGGGACACAACCGTGTATCCAAACTTTGAATGTTCACGCGATCTAAGCTATGTCACACAATCGTGTGACCCTTGTTTCCCCAATTTTCATGTTTTCCCAAAATTTTATATTTTATTTCAAATTGATCCTAAAATGTTCCTAAATTGTATTTAGGGCCTCATAAGCTCAATTTAAGGCCCATGAGTGTATTATTGCATAGATTAAATTGACCTATTCAATGATAATTCTTGAATTGCATAATTTCTTTCTGTTTAAATGTTGAATGTTCTACTTTGTACGATAATGCTTCATAACCCTAATCCGATGACGGAGATGAGCTAAAGGTGTTACACAATCACTTGTCATTTGGTGTGATAATGTAAATGTTGTGAATATATTTGCCAATCTAGTTTTGCATGCTTGTATGAAAAATTTGCAGTTTGGTGTGCATTTTATTCGAGAAAAAGTGAGTAAAGGTCAACAAGAGGTTAGTCATGTTCCTACTATAGAACAGGTGTAGGTATTTTTACCAAACCACTGGCAACTTAATTTTTTCATGTTAAGAGCAAGCTACTTGTTTTTACTATTGATGTGGTCATAGTTGGGAGAAATTTGTTGGACACTTTTGTTCCTTTACTTAGAGCTTTTTTGGATGGGCATTTACTTTCAGTGCGACTCATTTAACTTTCTTTTTGTCTCACGCTACAATATTGCTACAATATCAAATCTCGCCGTCACCGTTGTTTTTACACTAACTGCAGATAAATGCACCATCCATCCAGAGGGACCCTTAAAGAAGAGAGTGAAGGGGAATATTAGAGTATGTAAAGGTATTATATTAGAGATTGTTAGATCCATTTAGTAAGTAACTATAAGATTGTTAAGAGGTTATATATTAATTGGAGATGAATACAGTTGAGCTGATAAACAAGACGATGTTCTGTTGTGTGTTGGTCCAATGATAGATGAAGGATGACGACTAGCTAAAACTTTGAGGAATATTCCTTTAGACAAATCAAAAGGGAAGAATACCCATCATCCATCCATTCGGATGTAATGTCTAATCCTCTACATTCTTGAAATGCAATGAAAGTTTTATTTCTTTTAAAAAATTGTGTAATTTATACAATCTAAAAGTTCAACTTAATGAAATTTAAATTTTTCTTTTTTTAATTACAAGAAGAAGATAAAATTTTAATAACAACATGACTTAAACTTAATTCATATCTAAAATAATAAATATATTTAATCATTAAATCAACACACGAAAATTTTTCTTTTTTAACTTTTATGTAAAATAACTTGAGCATATCTTGGTTGACCAAAATAATGAATGCCAAATAATTGTACAGTAAAAGCCTACGGTACATACCCCATACCACCTTCCCACATGTGCATTTCCATTTCGTAGAAACAATAATTTATTATTCTGACAAAAACACAAAATGAAACAAAACAAAACCCAATCTTCAAAAAGAAAATAAATGAGAATTCAGTAGTGTTGTGAAATAGAACAAACATTTATTGTTCCACCGTCACCATCCACCACCTGAACCGACCGTTGGTACGTTCACATGCCATGCACCGCCATTCACGTGTTGGACCATATTTTTTCCCATAGAAACAACATGATGTGCACAGTGCATATGTTTCATCTCACATGCAAATGCAAGAGAAGAAGACCATTTCAAAAACTGGGTTTTTCTTTATCGAACAACAATGGGCCTCATAGCCTTCTGTTTCTTCATCTGTTCACATTTCTCATGACACTTTTTTTTAAGGTTCAAAGATATAAATAGTCCTTAAATTTTTTAAAAAAAATAATTAAATTCGTTTTATTAAATTGGATACTTGAATTTTCAAAATGCATAAAAAAAATTTAATTTTTTCAAAGAAAAAAAGTAATTAAGTCATTGTTTTATTTTTGTACTCAATTAGGTACTTAAATGGTCAAAATGCATTAAAAAGACCTTTTGACCATTAACTTTAATGATTATCTGTTAAAGCCAATTGTCCTAATTTTTTTACAATTAAAGCCACCTCGTGTCACATAGTGTGACATATGATAAAAAAAAAAATTATAAAAATTAAAAATTAATAAAAGTTATTAAATTATTATATTTTAATAAAAAATATTTAAAATTTATTAAAATTAGAAAAATAATTATAAAAATCATAAATAAATTATAAAACGTTGTAAAATTTTATAAAAATCATAAAAATTTATAAAATGCATCAAAAAAAGTCCTTTAACAAATAATTTTAACCGTTGACTGTTAAAATTAACGAACCCCATTTTTTTCAATTAAAATCATCATGTGTCACATCACAACGTGATAAGTGACGAAAAATTATAAAAATAAAAATAAATAAAAGTTAGAGAAAAATTATAAAATGTTCCTTTTGGTATGAAAATTTTTATAATTTTTTTACAAATTTTATATTTCTTTACATTTTTTATAATTTTCTTACGACTTTATAAAATTTTATCCTATATTTCTATATAGTTTATAAATTTTTTACGATTTTTATAAAATTTTACAATTTTTTATAATTCTTTTTATGATTTTTATAATTTTTTCTAATTTTTAATATTTTTATTAAAATTTAATTAATTTTATAATTTTCATTGATTTGTATTATTTTATTATTTTTTGCTGCATGCCCTTTCGTGGTTGTGACACATGGTTGCTTTAACTGAAAAAATTAAAGGTAGATAACTTTAACAGCCAACCGTTAAAGTTAACGGTCAAAAGACTTTTTTATGCATTTTGACAGTTCAAATACCCAATTGAGTAAAAGAAAAAAAAAATAGAAGCTTAATTGTTTTTTTTTTTTAATTTGAGAGCATGCAAAAAGACAATGACTTAATTGTTTGTTTTTAAAGTTTAAAATTTTTTTGTATCCTTAAAATTAAAAAAATTTAATTATTTTTTCTAAAAAAATTTAAAAGCTTTTTACACCCTTAAAAAAAAATTATTAGAAGAATTGAGTATCATATATGGAGGTATTGGGCATGATTTGGATTTTTTAGAGTGAAAATAATTAAATTGTTTGATGTATTGGATTTGAGCTTCTCAATTTTCGAACATGTATGCTCTTTATGGGGCAAGACCACTACCACTAGACTGAATGCTAGGCTAGTACAGCGGCATTTATTTTGGCGCTATAAGGGCTTGAATTTGTCATTGTGCGGCAGGGATGTGGGATAGTGGTGCTGTTTTAACTTACCTTTTCAAAAAGGGGAAGCTTGTGATTGGCGAAATGGGGGTGGCTTTTTGTCATGCAAAAGGAGACAGTGGAAGATTTTAATGCCATATGTTAGTAGATGGATATGAAGATAATGTTGCATAGAAATGGATGGTGAATCAAGCTTTGTGATTTGTCTAATATCTTACCGATAGTGACCTTACTTTCATTCACACTAAACACGATATGGGAGGGGAGAGGCTTTGGATTGTTTTGTCAAAAGTGTTAACTATTGTAGGGCATTTGTTTGGGAAGGGGAAGCAGATGCTAGTCAGCAGTAACTTTGATGATAACTTATTTCTTTTGAAGAAAATTACATTACTTTTTAACTTGAAAATGGTCAGTGGCAAAAACTGGGACAAGTTACATCCTTCCATATGCGTGACATGAGCATTGTTCATTAACGTTTAAGCAAATTTGGAGTTTGGGACCAATCTGTCGGTAATTTTTTTCCAGTAAAGATATATATCCATGTAATTATGTGGTCTAAAAACTATTTGTTTTCTTTTTCCGAAAATGATGCAAATGAAAAACCATGTACAAGAATATAAGGAGATGGAAGTTGTAGATGATGATGACTTAGGTACCACGATTGCAATTGCTCGATTGGGAATGTCAACGTCAAACCAGTTGAGTTGTTTGTGGAGTTAGCAAATGTGGAGCCCATTGAAAATGTCACTTTAATAAGTCAACAATATGTGTTTGACTTTGATCTAAATATCGGATGGGCAGAATGGGACATCGAAACTGGATGAAAATACTAATTATGGTGGGACTATGTATAGTAACCCTATTTGGAGTCCCTATCTAGAGATACATCCGGAGTTGATGGGCACTGGTGAATATGGTGAAGAAAGGCACGATAATGATGGTCATTCTCATTATTCTGGTGAAGATTTTAGTGACTCTGATCTGGATGAGATCTCGAAAGATATCGACGACAAAGGCGAGGAGGAGGCTGAAGATGTATCCCCCTTCGATCGATAACCAAAGTCATGGTTTGGTTGTACGAAATGACCATGGGGCCCACATGTTGAGTGTAGACCCTGATGCGGTGCTTGCATCCGAGTTCCCTAAGTACCCAGACATAATACATGCTCACTAGTTGACGGTAGATTTTGAATTGGAAGAGTTGTTTATAGGGCAATAATTCACGAACAAGGAGGACGGTGTAATTTCCATCAAGCGGTATAACATGAAGGTGTCGGTAAACTATAAAGTCACAAAGTCTACACCGACATTATATGTTAGGGAATGTTTTAGGTCTTAAGAAGGGTGCAATTGACAAGTTCAAACTGCAATTATATAGAGGACTCAACTATGGACGATTCAGAAATTTGAAGGGCCCCATATATGCATTGTTGCATATATGACAGAAGACCATCACACATTGGATGCGAAAACAATCTATAACTACATCATGTTGATGGTAAAGAACATTCCCACCATTCCTTTATTTGTCTTGATTGATAACATCTAAGGTCGGTTCCAATATAGGGTGTTGTACAGAAAAGCATGGTGGGAGAAATAGATGGCCATGAAGTAGTTGTACGGAGACTGAGATGCGTCATAAAACGAACTTCAGGGGTAGTGAAACAACCCAATTTTTAATGGTGTCGGAAACAGAGATTTCAAAATCACAAATCCGATGAGTTGAGTCATAAATTTATTTATTTTAATATTTATGGTGTTATATGCATTGTATTAAATTTTGGTTCAGAAATTTTATTGATTAGATAGTTAATTAAATAGAAAGGACTAAATTGTAATGGGTGCAAAAGTAGAGAAGATTAATTAAAAGGACCAAATGAGTAAATTAACCCAAGGAAATGTTAGTAGGTGGGTTAACATGAGGAAAATTAAGTATAAATGGGTTTAATCAAGATTAAAAATGGGTTAATTAAGCTTAATAATGAAAGTCTAAATATTTACAAAATGTCATTAACTATATATATGAAATTAAAATAGAAAATGGGAAAAATCCACTTATTTCTTCATCATATCCATGGAAAAGAAGAAGAAAAACTAGGTTTTTTCCATTTCAAACTTTTGAGGCTTGATTGGGTGAGTAAACCTTGATCCTTTTTAGTAATTTTTATGTTTTTTAGTCTGTATCAGCTTAATCTAGCTTATGCAATGACAAATTTGTGAATCTGTCAAATGTTAAGAAACTTGTCATTGTTGAAAATGCTTGTTCTTGAAATATTTTGATATATTTGAATGTTTGATACTTGGGTTAAATCTTTTTGTAAAGTGATTTTTGATGAAATTAGGGTTTAAGGACTAAAATGTGAAAATGGTGAAATTACATGTATTGTTGTGAAAATAAATGTGTGAATGGGTTGGATAGACACCCAAGAGAATTTGGCTATGGTTGGTTCTATGAGAGAATGATTATTTTCCATGTTTTGTGTTGAAAGGACTAGATTGAATAAAAAGAAACTATTAGGGGTAAAACCGTAATTTCCCAAAAATAATTAAATTGTGCTAAATGATTAAATTATGTGACTTAATGTGAGAATTGAATGATTTGTGAATGTAGACTACGATCGTGCTATAGACCACAAAAAAGGGAAATTAGCTGATTAGTCCCTAAAGTCTTTCCTAAACTGCAATCCAATCCGGTAAGTTCGTATGTAAATTTTAATTAATATTCCTTGTATATATATTGTCAATGTTTAGCAAAATCGGAAGCATTCGATATTGAAGATGATCGAAGAAATGAAACGCAAGAGATAGTAGGCTTTATGCCGTTGAAATAGTACCAACCGATGGTTGGGGATAAAGATATTGTCAATGTTTATGCATATGTTACGAGTCCTCGACAGCTCGTGTGAGCAACATCGTGACTCGGGATAAAGATATGGATCCTAAATGGATTATAGGCCCTACGATGGCTGGGACTATGCTTTATGCATACTCTCGACAGCTCGTGTGAGCACCATCGTTAGAGAACAGTTTCTAATACAAATAAGCACCGTACTGATGGCTGGGGTACCGCATATGTTGCGAGTCCTCGATCGCTCGTGTGAGCAGCATCAGGTACTAGTAACTGAAAGTTACGGATAGGAAAGGAAGTTGTAAATAACTCAAGAGCAATAGAATTATGTTAGCTCGATGGAGTCATTGTTGCTTATTACAATGATTGGTAACTTCTTAAACTATCGAACTTACTAAGCTATGAAACTTACCACAGTTAATGTTGTTGTTTTGTAGATCGTTTGTTGATTGAAAATCAAATCATCACCATTTCCTTGAAGTCATACTATCGCGAAGTTTGTCGGTAGTTTTTGCATCACTCGGTCTTATGGCATGTACTAGAATGATATTAACCTTTGTAGTTGTATTAAAGATGTTGAAATCCTACAATGTTGAATGTGTATATGCATGAAGTACAATTTAGATGTTTAAGTTTAAGATGCTTGTAAAGACTTAGAAATTACGCATGTTGTGTGATGGCTTAATGCATAATTTGTGTCGGATATGTTTGAGATGTTAAACTTGTGTCTTGGCATAATTCTTAAGATTTTGTATACTTGTTTCAGTAGAACTTATGCATGTATCGGTAGAAGTATAGGGTAGGAGAGAGGTTGTTCTCTGACTTGAGTTGTATCGGTAGTTAATAGTATTGATGTATCGATAACTTGTATGCTTATATCGATAGAAGTTGTAGGGTGGAAATTATAGCTCTCTAGAGTTTTTGGTATTGATAGATGCATTACTTGTATCGGTAAAAATCATACTTGTATCGGTAGAGCTAGCACAAGTATCGGTAAAAATCCACACAGTTTCTGAATTGTTCACTGACTTGGCTACTACCGATACTTGACCATCAGGTACCGGTAAAAGTCACCTAAAATATTGGATATGTCATTTTTACCCTTGTCAAATTATGTTTATGAATAAATGTCGATATATAATGTGTGAAGTGAATTTCTTATTAAATAAAGATGAGTATTAGGATATTTTTTAAAGATTAACAGTGTTAAATGAATAGAAAACACCAGAATCCTAATCGACGACGATGTTTAGGATTTGGGTGTTACATTTAGTGGTATCAAAGCTTTTGGTTTAGCCGTCTCTTGGACAATTATGATTGTATTAAATGATTTCGTAGTACATACCATATGAACCTGTGATAGTGTGATACAGATGAATCCGATCTAATTATAGTTTTTGCAAATAAAGGTAAAGATGCCTGAATCTGAAAGAGATGAGACTAAAGAAGTAAACAATAATGACCCGACAAGTGATTCCGGGGCTAGTCATAGGGCCCCTATCTTACCAATGATAGAAAACGAAGTTAAGAACATGTTCCTCGACTTAATGGGACAGTGGTTCTCGAAATTTATGTAAAATAACTGAATGGCGCCACCTTCTCCACCCCAAGCTACATAACTTGTTGCTCGACCTACGGCACCTCCTATAATGCCTCCACCTCTTCCGGTAATTGAACAGAGGCATCATATTCCAACAAATAGGGTAAGGAAGTACAGGGCAGAGAAATTTCACGAAAATGCTGAGGATGATCCATCCAAGGCTAAGTATTGGTTAGAAAACACTCTGAGAGTATTGAATGAAATGGCTTGTCCACCTGAAGATTTTGTGAGGTGTGTCGTTTCTTTCCTAAAAGACGAAGCTTATAATTGGTGGGCAATGATCGTGGAAGTGATACCAAAAAATGAGGTTACTTGGGAATTTTTCCAAATAGAGTTTAAAAAGAAGTATGTCAGCAAGAGATATATGGACAAAAAGAAGAAAAAAGAATTCTTGGAGTTGAGATAGGGAAACAAGACTGTGGTAGAATATGAATGGGAGTTTGTATTTCCTAGTAAGTATGCACGGAAGATCGTACCTATGGATGAGGCTATGTGTGTTCGATTTGAAGATGATAGGTGGTTCATAAATTCGGTCATTTATGGTACTGGCAGACAGTGCAAAGAAAATAGAGGAAGTATACAATCAAAAGAAACATAGAGAAAAGAGACTTCAGGATTTTGGGAAGAAAAATCCCACCCGAACCTTCTCAATGTCATCATTGAAGACATTTAGAGATAGTGAAGTCCGCGGAGTAGTCTCTTCTGGTTTTCTGAGCAAAAACTGATCGGGACGACCAGAATCCAGATTTCAAAATCGACCGACAGACAGTGTGGCTAGTGTTCGCAACGTGCCAATACCGGTGTGTGAGCATTGCAAAAGAATTCATTCGGGCGAATGTCGGTTGGTTAAAGGAGCCTATTTTAAATGTGGAAAAACCGGCCACTTCATGCAGAATTGTTCGATAAACTCAAAAGCAAAGGAAGATCATAGTGTTAACCCTCGAATTACACCGCAAAAAGGCAGACGCCCAGGGTAGAGTAGTGGGGCAGGTGAAAATCGAAGTGAACAGAGAGATAGTGGGAGCAGGTTAGAAGCTCGAGCACCTGCGTGAACTTATGCAATTCGAGCAAGAGAAGAGACTACCGCTCCTGATGTTGTGACTGATATATTTTATCTTTTTAATGACATTATATGTGTTTTGATTGACCCAGGATCAACTCATTCATATATTTGCACTACCTTAGCTACTGATAAGAAATTGTTCATTAAATCGATTGAATTTGATGTGCAAGTCACAAACCCATTGGGGTCATAGTGTCATTGTTAATTTGGTATGTCGTAAATATCCATTGAAAGTTCAGGGCTGTGAATTTTTTGCTGATCTAATGCTATTGTCATTCACCGAGTTTGATGTGATCTTGGGTATGGATTGGTTATCTGAGCATGATGCGATAGTAAATTGTAAACAAAGATAGATTAGTTTGAAATGCTCGACAGGTGAGGTAATTATAGTTGAGCCCGGTAGATTGAACAATGAAACCAGGGTGATTTCGACTATTTCAGCATAGAAGATGGTTCACAGGGGCTCAAGAACAGAATTGGACCAGGTACTAATTGTTCAAGAGTATACAGATGTGTTTTCGAAAGAACTATCGGGTATACCACCAGTAAGAGAGGTAAAGTTCGATGTTGATTTACTAAATAGTACTGCTTCGATCTCTATTCCACCGTACAGAATGGCACCGATCGAATTGAAAGAGTTGAAAGCTCAACTACAAGAATTGTTAGACAGAGGGTTCATACGACCCAGTGTATCACCGTGGGGTGCATCTGTATTATTCGTGAAAAAGAAGGATGGATCAATGCAGATGTGTATAGATTACAGGCAACTAAATAAGGTGACGATTAAGAGCAAATATTTGTTGCCTTGAATCAATGAATTATTTGATCAGCTAAAAGGTGCAACACTATTCTCCAAAATAGACCTTCGATCAAGGTACTATCAAATGCGAGTAAAGGATTGTAATATTATGAAAACGACATTCAAAACTCAGTATAGTTATTATGAGTTTTAGGTTATACCATTCGGATTGACCAACGCCCCTGCAGCATTTATAGACTTGATGAACAGAGTATTTCAACCCTAGTTAGACAGGTTTGTGGTAGTGTTTATTGATGACATATTAATTTACTACAATAAAGAATCAGAGCATACTCAGCATTTGAGAAAGGTGTTACGGATTTTACGAGAAAAGCAGTTGTATGCAAAATTCAGTAAATGTGAATTCTACCTTCGAGAGGTTGGATTTTTGGGTCACATAGTATCCTCAGAAGGAATACGTGTTGATCCTAGCAGAGTCTTAGTTATTCTCAATTGGAAGGTACTGAAGAATGTTTTCGAGATACACAGTTTCCTGGGATTGGCATGTTACTATCGTCGATTTTTGAACGACTGTTCCATCTTAGCCTTACTAATGACGAGGTTGCTACAGAAAAACACTCAATTCATGTGGTCTAGAAAGTGTCAGCAAAGTTTCGACCAATTGAAAAAATTATTAATTGAAGCTCCAAGTTTGGCGTAGTCAGAGTCGAAAAAAGAGTTTGTAGTTTATTGCAACGCGTCTTTAAGCGGATTGGGGTATGTTTTGATGCAATATGGGAAAGTGGTAGCTTATGCTTCTCGACAGTTAAAATCGCATGAAAAGAATTATCTGACTCATAATCTAAACTTAGTTGTTATAGTCTTTGCTTTAAAGATTTGATGTCACTACCTTTTTTGGGAGAGATGCCATATATTTACCGACCATAAGAGTTTGAGGTATCTAATAACACAAAAGGAGTTGAATCTGCGATAGCACCGATGGTTAGAGCTATTAAAAGACTATGACCTTGTGATCGATTATCATCCGGGTAAGGACAATGTTGTAGCTGATGCCTTGAGTCAAAAATTGATGTTTGCTTTGAACGCAATGAATGCCCACTTGTCATTGGAACGTGTTGGTTCTATCACCGAGGAGCTTAGGACGAGATCGTTATTTCTATAATGGATCTAAGAATCTCAAAGAAAGGACCCAAAGCTCATGACTAAAAGGGAGCATATGCAGAATGATGTCACCACATGGTTTACAGTAGATTTAGAGGGTATGTTGTATTTCAAAGGTAGAGTACGTATTCTGAATTATTCGGATTTGAGACGATACATTCTGATGGAGGCTTACAGCAACACTTATTCCATTCACTTGGGGGTGTGAAAATGTATAATGACCTGAAGAAATTGTATTGCTGGCCAGGTATGAAACGAGAGATTTCAGAGTTTGTGACTAGATGCCTTATATGTCAGCAAGTGAAAGCAGAACACCAGGTGCCATCTGGGTTACTACAGTCGATTTTCATTCCAGAGTGGAAGTAAGAACGAGTCACAATGGATTTTGTCACAAGACTTCCGGTAACACCGAGAAAGAAAGATTCGATCTGGTAATTGTAGACAGAATGACGAAGTCAGCTCATTTCCTTCCCATTCGGGTAGATTATCCACTTGAGAGATTGGTTGACCTATACATGTCTGAGATTGTGCGACTACACAGAGTACCAACCTCTATCATCTCCGACAGGAATCCCCGCTTTACCTTGAGATTTTAGGGTAAGCTACATGAAGCCTTAGGAGCCAAGCTAAATTTCAGTACAGTATAACATCTGCAAACGGATGGTTAGTTAGAACAAGTGATACAGATTCTCGAAGATATGCTATGTACTGTATACTTGAATTTGAGGGAAGCTGGGAGAATATCTGTTACTGGTAGAGTTTGCATATAATAACAGCTATCAGTCCAACATTAAAATGGCATCGTTTGAAGCATTATACGATAAAAAATGCAGAACACATTTGTACTAGTTAGAATTGAGCGAGCCTAAGTTGATTGGAACCAACTTAGTTCATGAGACTGAGGACAAAGTGCGGGTAATTCGTGATTATTTAAAAGCAGCATCTGACCATCAGAAGTCGTACGCAGATGTGAAGAGAAAAGATATAGAATTTGTTGTAGGAGACCGAGTCTTCCTAAGAGTTTCACCTTGGAAAAAGGTGTTGCGGTTTGATAGAAAGGGAAAGTTGAGTCCACGGTTCATCGAGCCATATGAAGTTATCGAACGGGTTGGTCCTGTAGCATATAAATTGGCTTTACCACCAAAACTAGAGAAGATTCATAATGTATTTCATGTTTTGATGCTGAGACGGTACATATCAGATACTTCTCATGTGATTACACCTATGGAAGTTGATGGATTTGTCGTATTCGGAAGAATCGATCAGAATACTGGCTCGCGAAGTAAAAGAACTAAGGAACAAGAGAGTACCGTTAATGTAAGTATTATGAAATCGTCACGGGTTAGAGGAAGCCACTTGGGAGACAAAGGCTTCGCTGAGATCACAGTACCCTAACCTGTTTACTAGTAAGAAATTTCAAGACGAAATTTCCCTAAGGGGGGAAGAGTTGTAACAACCCGATTTTTAATAATGTTGAAAACAATGATTTTGAAATCACAAATCTGACGAGTTGAGTCGTAAATTTATTTATTTTAATATTTATCGTGTTATATGCATCGTATTAAATTTTGGTTCAAAAATTTTACTGATTAGATAGTTAATTTAAAAGAAAGGACTAAATTGCAATGGGTGAAAAAGTAGAGAAGATTAATTAGAAGGACCAAATGAGTAAATTAACCAAGGAAATGTTATTGAGTGGGTTAACATGAGTCAAATTAAGTATAAATAGGTTTAATCAAGATAAAAAAATGGGTTAATTAAGCTGAATTATGAAAGTTTAAACATTTACGAAATTGTCATTGACTATATATATGAAATTAAAATAGAAAATGGGAAAATTTCACTTATTTCTTCATCTTCTCCATGGAAAATAAGAGGAAAAACTAGGGTTTTGACATTTCTAACTTTTGAGGCTTGATTGGGTGAGTAAACATTGATCGTTTTTAGTAATTTTTATGTTTTTTAGTCTGTATCAGCTTAATCTAGCTTACGCAATGACTAATTTGTGAATCTGTCAAATGTTAGGAAACTTGCAATTATTGGAAATGCTTGTTCTTGAAAGCTTTTGATATATTTGAATGTTTGATACTTGGGTTAAATATTTTTGTAAAGTGTTTTTTTTATGAAATTAGTACTTAAGGACTAAAAAGTAAAAATGGTGAAATTACATGTATTGTTGTGAAAATAAATGTGTGAATGGGTTGGATGGACACCCAAGAGAATTCGGCTATGGTTGTTTGTGTAAGAGAATGGTTATTTTGTATGTTTTGTGTTGAAAATACTAGATTGAATAAAAGGAAACTATTAGGGGTAAAATCATAATTTTCACAAAAAAGATTAAATTGTGTTGAATGATTAAATTGTGTGACTTAATGTGATAATTGAATGATTTGTGAATGTAGACTACGATCGTTCTACAGACCGCAGAAAAGGGAAATTGACGGATTAATCCTTGAAGTCTTTCCTAAACTACAATTCAGTCCGGTAAGTTCGTAATGTAAATTTTACTTAATATTCCTTGTATATATATTTTTTTAATTTTCAGCAAAATCAAAAACATTCGATATTGAAGATGATCGAAGAAATGAAACGCAAGAGATAGTAAGTTTTATGCCGTTGAAATAGTACCGACAGATGGCTGGGGTACTGCATATGTTGGAGTCCTCGACAGCTCGTGAGAGCAACATCGTGACTCGAGATAAAGATATGGATCCTAAATGGATTATAGGCCCTACGATGGCTGAGACTATGCTCTATGCATACTCTCGACAGCTCGTGTGAGCACTATCGTTAGGGAACAGTTTATAATACAGATAAGCACCGTACTGATGGCTAGGGTACCGCATATGTTGCGAGTCCTCGATAGCTCATGTGAGCAGTATTGTGTACTAGTAACTAAAAGTTGCGGATAGGAAAGGAAGTTGTAAATAACTCAAGAGCAATGGGATTGTGTTAGCTCGATGGAGTCATTGTTGCTTATTACAATGTTTGGTAACTCCTTAGACTATCGAACTTACTAAGCTATGAAGCTTACCATAGTTAATTAGATCGTTTACTGATTGAAGATCGAATCATCGTCATTTCCTTGAAGTCACACTATCGCGGAGTTTCTCGGTAGTTTTTGCATTACTCGGTCTTATGGCATGTACTAGAATGATATTAACCTTTTTAGTTGTACAAAAGATGTTGAAATCCTACTATGTTAAATGTGTATATGCATGAAATACAATTTAGATGTTTAAGCTTAATATGCTTGTAAAGACTTAGAAATTATGTATGTTGAGTGATGGCCTAATGCATAATTTGTGTTGGATATGTTTGAGATGTTAAACTTGTGTTTTGGCATAATTTTTGAGATTCTGCATACTTGTTTCGGTAGAACTTATGCATGTATCGGTAGAAGTAAAGGGTAGGAGAGAGGTTGTTCTCTGACTTGAGTTGTATCGATAGTTGAATTACAAGTATCAGTAGTTAATAGTATTGATGTATCAGTAGTTTGTATGCTTATATCGGTAGAAGTTGCAGGGTGGAAATTATAGCTCTCAAGAGTTTTTGGTATCGATAGATGCATGACTTGTATCGGTAGAAATCATACTTGTATCAGTAGAGCTAGCACAAGTACCGATAAAAATCTACACAGTTTTTGAATTGTTCACTAACTTGGCTACTACCGATACTTGACCATCAGGTACCGGTAGAGGTCTCCTAAAATATTGGATATGTCATTTTTACCCTTGTCAAATTATGTTTATGATTAAATGTTGATATATAATGTGTAAAGTAAATTTCTTATTGAATAAAGATAAGTGTTTGGATATTTTTTAAAGTTGAACAATGTTAAATGAATAGAAAACACTGGAATCCTAACTGGTGATGGTGTTCGGGATTTGGGTGTTATAGGTAGTTAGCTGCGATGCAGGAGTACGTGCCAAGTATTGTGGTTGATTTGCAAATGTTACCTTACAAGAGATTGGACAACGGACTACAATCAGGGAGAAGAAATTTCCATTACTTATTCTGGATGTTTAAACCATGCGTTCAGGCCTTCCCCCATTACAAACTGCTGGAACAGGTTTATGGTACCTAGTTATACGGTAAATATACGAAAATACTCTTAATTGCAGTTACACAAGATGATAGCCGGAACATCTTACCTATCGTTGTTTCCATCGTCAAGCTCGAGAACATGGAATCATGGTATTTTTCCTTACGAACTTGTGGATGCATATTGTTAGGCAAGACAACTTTTGCATTATCGTCGACAAATCAAAGGAACTAGTTGTCACGATTAAGATATCTATCTACTGTATCCTTCACATTACCATTAACTTTCACGGGACTATAAGAATGTAGATTGGTGAAAACAAGTCGTGAATATGGATCCTACTAATGCCAAAAACGACGTCCTGTACAATGCCTACGACTGTAGTAGTATTAGACAATCGCCTATTTCTTGTGTGTTATGCTTTGTCGCCCGGCAAAGCTCACGATACAACATCATTAATACTGCTAAGCCCTAATTGTAGTAATGGACTTGATATAAGGCGACCAATAGGGGCAAATACATAATGTTGACTTTATTATTATTTGCATCTGATAGGGCTATAAATGAATCGAGCTTAAACGAACAAACCTCTGTTCATGTTCATTTGTTTATTTTTTAGCTTGTTCGTGTTTAGTTTGTGTTCATTAAGAATTTCAAATTTTGTTCATGTTCGTTTATTTAAAATTATGTGTGTTCATATTCATTTGTATAATGTTCACAAACATGTTCATTTAACTTAATCGAACATGTTCACGAACAATGTTAATGAATAATAAACAAAAATAATAATAAATAAATACATAAACTGATATTATTTTAATATTTTTATAAGAAAATACCATTAATAAATAAACGAGTCAATAAACGAGCTTGTTCGTGAACATAAACGAACCGAACACACCTCTGTTCGTGTTCTTTCGTTTATTAAATGAACATAAAAATTTTGTTCATACTCGTTTATTTAGCTTAGTAAACAGACATAAACAAACATTATACGAACAGTTCACGAATTGTTCATCAATCGTTCTATTCATTTACACCCTTAGCATCCGACATAAGTACCCTCTATCAACTGCAAAATATACGCTCGAGCAACACATATCAACTTCGACTCAATCACACTACTCGATAAGGTTTGCAAATTTTCTTTTAACCAGGAAAATTTTAAACTAGTAAATCTAGCTTCCCCATCACCGGGCAAGTGCCCAAGCAAATGGTGCACTCCCCACATGACAAATGAAAAGTGTAGGTCTCTAGGCACCACCGCTCAACCAAGGTGGATATTAAGTTCGACCTCAAATCAACCATCAAGACCAATGCCGCTGTTCCAAATCTAGCAACCTCCAAGTAAGGCATAATATGTTCGTCCAGATGGTATCCCAAACAATGGACACGTGCCCTTAACATGAGATACTCACCCTATACATATCATATAGCCGTATTTGTTAAATTGGTCAAGTAGTTATAAATTAATCCGAAACTCTATAAATATAGTTGTGAATAAGAAATATAATTTTTATCAGCTCATTAATCATAAGTGCAATGTGATGGAATGCTCTTAAAAGAGAACTCATTCTGATACCTGCACAATTAATAAAAAGTAATCACTACTTAAAAAATACAGTTAAACATTATTTTATAATATAATCTATCAATTATTATATTAATTAAAAAAATATCATACCTTAAAACTATTAGGCTTTCCTTCAAAAAAACAAGTGGACCAATGTCAAACCTTCAAACAACACCAACACAATAAAAGAAATTTAAACTCTCTTTTTTTTCTTCCTAAATCTAGCAAGGGAAGGGAGGGGGGGACCAAATGTTGTTTAAATAGAAGGTTTTTTTCTCTTGTTTTTCCTTTATCTTCTTTTTTTCCCTTTTTCTCGTTTTTCCTCTATTTTTTTCACCGGTTTGTTTTAATAATCCACTTATTCCTTCCTTCTTTTTTCGATTTGTTTTATTCTTCTTAATTCTATATTTTTCTTCCGGTTTCTTTTTTCTCCCCTCTTTCAAGGATTCATTTTTCCTTATCCCGTCATGGCCAAGTGCCCATTTTTTCCTCGATATATTTTACAAGGCTACCATTCTTTTTCTTCTGTCCTTTTCCATTTTTATCCCTATTTCATTTTTTCCTTTCGATTTTTAAATTTTTTTCCTTCATTCATGCTTGAAGTGACTTATCCAATTATTACAGAAAGATTGATCACTTAGTACACGTAAAAAATATTCATAATTTATTTTCTTACGACAACTTTTTAAAAGAAAATGTTATCAACACCGTTTTTCCATATCGATGCGTATACGAATAATTTTTGGGAGCTTAACAACGATCATTCTTTTTGAAGTGAACTAAACAACTTTTCGCTTTATTTATCGTACTTCTAGTTATATGAATAATGGATCGACCTCTTGTTAATCCTAACTATCATTTTAAATTTTATGATAATAATACTCAGTACAATTGGATTAATCACATTACATAGTTGCTAATGTAATAATCTCGTGATATTTAACTTTACTAGATTTGGGTCCATCAGGAATCTCGTGATATAAAGGTGCTTTTAGTGAGACAAGAGTCTGTCGGCCTTTAGGAATCGGCATTGACTCGCGTTTCAATTTTTGCCCATTATAATTGGCACCTCCCCTAAAGAATGCTCTTACCTCAACCACTAATGCATGTTTTAGACAATTAAACTAGGTATGGGGTTTCTAAAGCATCCTCTTCTCATGGCATGAAATTGGGTTCTTATGACAGCATAACCAACTTAAACCCATTACCACATAACCATTGTCAACTGGAATCCTATTTATACTTGAACTCATGACCGCATAATTGTTAACTAAAAGCGCAAGTTGTAATGTGACATCTTTTAGGGTAATGATGCACACCCCAAAACGCAAATAAAATTTGTTAGTGTCCAAGTGCCACCGAATCACCGTTAAATCGAGTATACCTTAAAACTATCACATATTCTCTCGTTAAAATAGAAAATTTTAAAAAAATATTTTTCCTCTACCCTTGTTCGGAACATAGAATCCCCCTTCTCCCCTTACTTCTAATCACAATAATTTCTCCCTATGTTTCTTCTTTTCAACAGCAAAAAAATTCAAAATAAGTTAATTACAACATATACAACATATACAAATTTTACATCGAGGATGGGGTATATATAAGCTTTTGGTGTTGTCAGATAGCCCGACGACACCCAAAAACACCAAAAAGATTGCTAGCAATTTTTTTTTTGGCAATCTAACAAGATAATTTTTTTTTTTTAAATCTCCAATGCCGCTTAAGTGATCGACAACACCTATTAAAAAATTTTATTTTTTCGTTTTTTACCTCCTTGAATACACTTAAAAAATACGGTCCATTGTTGAGGGGCAATACCACCAGTGTCGTAGTATAAATTTCAGATCATTTTGGTACATGATTTCTCATTTGAACCATTTGCATAAATAATTATTTTTGGGTCATTTAAAAAAAAAAAAAAAGCCAATGTTTACATATCCATTCTTAATATAAATTAGATATATCAATCAGTATACTTGAAAAAGAAAGTTGACATTTCCAATTTTTTTCTGTGTTGCAGGTGTATATGACATTTCTATGTATAACTTTCTAAACCATGTTGTAGCTTTCAATCACTCCATCAACGTTGTAAAAAATGTTGTACATTGCTCTATGAGTTTGAAAAATGGCAAGGTCGTATATTTTTTGACTGCCTGAAGAATTCCAGCCCCTTCCTTCTCAGCCATCTTTGGATGCAATCTCATTACTTTACTCGAAGTGTTGCCTGCACATTGCTTGGAATGTAAGAAAAGGGTTGAAGCCTTTTGATAAAAAAGAATGGTAGAATGTAAATTCATATTTAGATGTTTTTGTTTTACCTTCTTATCGAAACCAAACACAATAACATTGAAGGGACAAAGACGAGTAGGCACATTTGGTGGTACCCTTGATCTTCTTCCACCATTACTGCACAAACACACGTATATATTTATAAAGATGTCCTTTGCTAGTCAATGACTTACTCTATAAAGGTCCCATATTCAATCTGCAAATCAACTATGAAGAATGCACCATCTTTATAGTTGATTTGACCATGCATTTTGGATACCTAAGATAATATTAGGAATATGAAAGAAAAGCTCCACATTAATCGTTGTACAAGTGAGGAAACTATGTTAGCTCCAGGGTTTTGAAATAGTAAAAAAATAAGGCATAAAGTCAAAATTAGCCCCTAACGTTTGGTGGTTTTGTCATTTTGGCTCTTATCGTTTTGTTTAGGTCATTTTCATACACAACCTTTGTTTTTTTGTCAAATTGATCAATTTTTAACGGTCTTGCTGACGTGGCCGTTAAAGAGTTAATGACGCTGACGTGAAATTTTTTTCCCAGCTGGATTAGTACACGTAGGCATATGTTGACGTGGCATATAAGACAAAAATGCCACATTAGAAAAAAAATTTAAATTTAAAACATAAATTAAATTAAAAAACAATAAAATATTTACCCACATTAAACAGGTAACTTTAAACCAAACCCAAACAAAAGTAAAAAAGAAAAATAGTCGATCAAATCAAAGAAACATTTCTGCCAACCAGCAAAATGACCGACAATATCTACAAAGAATTTATTTTAATTCTAAAAACAACCCAACTTTCCCTAACAATTCAACTAGGGAATCAAAGAATCAACTGACTAGGGAAAAAAACAATTGCAGATGAAAATGTAACTCTTCCAACCTTTGGTTTGAGATATTCTGCAATATGTTCTTTTACATCTCACTATGATAACCTGTAACGACAACAACTTTTGTCTTTCTTTTCTTCTAACACCGAGCCTTTCCACTTCCAAAGGTGAGCTCAAGATCATCCAATCTAACTTCATGAATTCTCTCTCCTTCCAATGGCTTCACTGGTCCACTCTCAAACTGAAACTCCGAACCATGCCCTTCCTCTTTGATCAAATCATTGGGAAGTTGGCATTTGAGAAGTAGAAGGTGAAAACTTTTGAAAGCTTATCCATTGACCAGATTCAATTGTTGATGCATCAGACTCATCGCTTTCAAGTATAGCAATCGGGGCATGAAAATGACAGTGAGTGGGACTAGCTGGGGCAGAGACTGCATACAATGGGTAGTAAAAAGAGGCCATCGACTCTTTAGCAATGGCCTCCAAGTTGGGAATTGGCTTAGGATTTCTTGAGGTTGGAGATGAAAGCGGTGGTGTCACTGGGGCACTGTCCTCCAGCATACAGCATTGACAAACCAAAAATATACAGAAAAAGCTTTTTGGGGTTCGAAAGCTTACATAAACAAATTATCCAGGGGAGTCTTTCTTTAATTTAACTTCAAATACATGAAAATTTTGCATTAAAATAAAAAACCAAAACAAATCCCAACAAATAAATAAATAAAAAAAAAAGAATCATACAAAATAAAGCAAATTACCAGGTCGAACAGTTTGTACATTTTCTTCTCTATGATTTTGAGCATCAATCTTCACCAATCCTCACTGCAAAATTGGGGGATCACGTTAGAAAAAGAAGAACACTAAAAATCTCCAAAATATTTGAAACCTAAGTCCTGAAAATCCCCAAATTTTTAAACTTAAACCAAAATCCCCAAGCCCAACAACCTCAAAAATCTCGAAATCCCCAAATTTCTTAAACCTAAACCGAATTCCCCAAACCCAACAACCTTAAAAATCCCAAAAATCTCGAAATTTTTAAAACCTAAATCCCCAAATTCCCAAAAATTTTGAAATCTAAAACCCAAAATACCCTACATTTTTTAAACCTAAACCAAAATCCCCAAACCCAATAATGCTAAAACTTAACGAAAGTAAAAATTATAGAAACATACCTCAAAATTTTCCTTTCTCAGGTAAACAAAGTTTTGATTGAAAACTTATTTGATAGACTGTTTTTCTTTTTTACTTTTGTTTGGGTTTTTCATTAGAGTTAATCGTTTATTTTTTTTTTTACTTTTCTTAATTCTTTTAACTTTGGGTAAATATTTTATTTTTTTTTTATTTCAATTTATGTTTTAACTTCAATTTTTTTTACTAACGTGGTATTTTTGTTTTATATGTCACGTTAGCATATGCCTACGTGTACTAATCTAGCAGGGGAAAAAAAATTCACGTCATCATCGTTAACTCTTTAACGGTCACGTCAATAAGACCGTTAAAAATTGATCAATTTGACAACAAAAAAAAAACTAAAGTTGTGTATGAAAATGACCAAAAAAAAACGATAATAAGGGCTAATTTTGACTTTATGCCAAAAAATAACCTTCTTTGAAGGTACCACCACTGAGGTTTGTGGAAATTTTCACTCTTTTCACTCCTGCATTGACCAGTAAGCATCGACAGACATAGATATCTAATAAGATCCAAACTCAAATTACTCGAACAAGTAACTTGAAATCACACAAACTGATTCAAACCCCGACAAATCTAATATAAATTTTAAAATTCAAACTCTGCAACTATTACAGACGCACTTTCTAAAGTCCAACAGCTTTGGGTAACATTGAATCCTCTCCACACACACACACAAAAGATATAGAAAATATTTAAACTGGTGAAGAAATTCAAGATCGTGGTAGCTAGAAATCATCTAATGTTGTACAAATTTAGTGAATAATTTGAGTACAGACAAATATCTGTAGGAAATGGGACCCAAAGAGTACATCTTAAATCAGAATAATTGCTCCTAAGTTTATCTAAAAACGAATAATTGCTTGTATATTTATATAACCTGTACATGAATCTGTCGATCTATGTTTCCCAGTGGAAAAAACATTATACTGTTCCTGTCGGATTATTATTGTTTATTTGATGCTGATTCAATGAACCATTCATTGCCACAATTATTTAGGACCCTAATGTTGACTACTTTAAGGACATTAGTCAACTACCAATTAGTTTAATTTGCCATTCAGATTTCATGTAATTGTAATTAGACGAATTGACTAATATTTATTAAAATAAGAGGATAAAAGAATTTGATTATTCGAAAAAAAATTTAATTTGCAAAGTTTTATTCAAAAATTTTGGCCTCCTCGAGACCCTTTAATTGGGGACATGGCACCAGAGAGCTTAAGTGTAATGAAACATTTGAGAATGGTCGCCCGATAGCCAGGGGATTTCGATGATCAGTATGTGTTACTACAACCGACTCAGCAATATGAGGATGATGAGCATCTAGACGATGACCTTTCACCACCACCGCGAGCCATTCCCAGTCCTCTATCCAATCACTCTACTGTTGCACCTTCACATACGGTTAAACTTGAGGATATCTATCGCCTTCAGTAGCAGCAGTCAGAGCAGATCGATCGCATTGAGGCATATTTATAGCGGATGTGCCAGCTTTTCCATATTTCTTCACCCGATCCTGCGCCTCGCGATTTTGAGAGCCCGCACAATGCCGATCACTGACTTTATTTAGTTTTCTGTTTTATTTATATTTATATTTATTCTCAGTTTTACTTTTATTTTTTATTGTTAGTTGTTTTTATTTTATTTATGAGACTTGTATGTTTTTGTTTTTGTTTATTATGCACTTTACTTTTATTGTTTTATCAGTTTTTTTTCTATTTTTTTATCTCTTTATCTTATTTATTTTTGTCCATCTTCTTATTAGTTTGTTCGGAAATATGAACTTCATTTAAAATCATTTACGATTCTGGATTTCACTATTTCGACGAAATCATCTAATTCATGGCAGTTTCATTTATCTCCCTCCCTTATGATATTTTGCTTATTGGTTTATATTTATTGGTACATTGAGGATAATGTACATCTTAAGTGTGTGGAGGATTTTAGATGCTTGTGTGATATAGTTCTTGAATCGTTGTTTGTGTTTAAATAATTTTTTCAAACCTGTTATTAAAGCTATTTTTTTTAATTTGGAGTTTTTAGTGATTCTGTTTTGGAATAATTTGTGGATTTTTTTGCATTGTTTAATTTATACTAAGACACGAGAGAGTCAAGTATGATAATTTATTTTTCAGAAATTATTATTTTAAGCTGTTTTCCTGAATGAATTTTTATATTTGCAAGTTTGACATCAAAACCATAATTTTTTGTGAGTTTTTGGACCTATAAAGCATATATTTTTTGTGCTCATTTTATTTTCGGTTGTGAATATGTCAACTTTATTTGTTATTCTAGAACTTACTTTAATAAAGACAAACTCCTTTGCTTTCAATCTGGCTCTCTGATCCAATCATTCCCCAGATAAATCACTGAAAGAAAATGCTTGAAGGCAACTACAACTCAAAACAAAGGAAAACAAAAAAAAAAAAAAAAAAAAAAGAAAAAAGTCCAACAGCCTTGGTTGATAAGGAAAATCTGCCACAAACAATAACAACTAGGTTGATTCGCAACACTTTAAGAAAGAAAGAAGGTAAAGTGAGGTTACTCACCACTAAACAATGAAACTTTCTTAGATAAGAGTGGATAAGAAATACATCAAGCAAATTCTAAATTTTACAGCATTCAACGTATATCATCACTATGAAAGGGTATTTATAGAAACTTGAGACATCCACTAGCAAAATAACTTAAAGATGAGTACATTCATTAATAGTTACATTAATGACAAAATAAACGCATTTAATCCTATATTCCTATATTCATGCATAATTATGGAATTCATATTTAATTAACTAAATATATGCATTTAATGTACATTCATCCATGCACTAAATCCCTAATTCATGCATTCTAATATATTTAGTGAAAGCATATAATCAAATAACTCAAAAGTCACATAGAAAACTTTCATGCTCTTGCAAACTAGAAATGAAATGAATTTGGACTCGTCTTTAGTGGACTTGGATTCATCTTTTTTTAGTTTCTCTAATTAGGCCGAATCTTCTTACAAGCATAATATAATTTCAACTTGCATTTGTTCGGCCTTAGCACGAGTTATTGGCCCAAAATTATTTGTTTGAACTCAATGGTGAATCCAAAAATACTACTTAAAGGGGCAGGGCATAGTCAAAAAAAAAAAAAAATTTAAGGCAGAATTAAATTATGTATTTTTATGATAGTAAAAATATAATTTTGTCATTTTAATAGTTTATATCTTTATAATTTTCAAATGGTTAAATCAACCATTTATAATTTTGAGGGGTCACAGTGCAATTTTACTCTTACTAATTTAAAATTTTATAAATTATAAAAGACTTAAATGAATATTTTTCCTTTTTAGGAGGGGTCGGGGTTCTTGCCAACCCCCTAAATCCACCCCTGCTTGAACTTGGTCATCATTATCTTATCCATGGATAATCACCCGATACATGGACAAGACATTGAATTAAAAAAGGGCATTTATTAACTCGATTGGATTCATCCCACTGAATGACCTTAATTAAAATATTCATAATTCTTTGTAAAAAAAACTCCAAAGGACACCATTTGATGCATTGGAAACTAGACTTCTAAAACTATTCATCCATAAATGATTCATAAATTTTGGGCATGTAAATGAGTAAGAACTTCAATTTCAACTTGATGCATGTATCTTAGATATTTGGCAACTTTGATTCTTTACTAACATATATTTCTCCTTCAAAAGTATTTCCATCTACCACCCAAATTTGACTATTCATAAATATTAGTGGGCTTGGGCTTGGGCTTGGGTCCATCTTCATTAGGCTTCTTAGCTTAGATCAGCTATGACGTGTCACATCATACCCTCTTTAATGAGATTGCCCATTGCTCCAAGCTCTAAGTCAAGTTGTTACGATCTCGGTTGATGGATCTTGTCACCAGATGATTAACATGCAAATTATCTATCTTATCAAGGCTTTTTTCTCGATTTTTACTTCTTCTTTACGAATAACTTATGATGAACAAGTAGAATCCGTCAAAAAAATAATAATAATTTTCAAACCTTAAAACTCGTTAAAGAAAATCTTAAATCTCGTAAAAGAAATTATTTAATTTTATATGTATTATTCACTTTCAAAATCTTTCTTAAATCAAGATTACAAAGTTAAATCGAAAGAGTTATTAAGAAAGTAATCCTACTACTAAGAGAACAAGAAAAACTCATAATTAAAGTCTTTAATACTTTCCTAATAAAATAATAAAAAAATTTATTCCTAATAGTATAAAAATTTTGATTCCCTTAGACATTGTCCACCATCGTTTCACTTTTGCACATTCTATGATGCACATAGGTTTGTCCAACAAATGTGTCAACAGTACAATTTATCGTGTACTAATTTAATGCAATTTGATATATAAAATTTAAATTCAATCTAAATTTATAAATCTATTTTATTTTTTTTTTCCTGGATAATGTTTAATGTACTATGAGTAATTGAATATCAACTTTTTTTATATATTCAAAACAATATATTTTTTTGTCAACAAAATCAACAAAAAGGCTTTCTGTAAATAACTGTAAGCTTTCCTCTATCTCAAAACTCATTTTAGCTATTTGATCTATTTCTTTGTTGCCTTCTCTAAGAATATAATCTAATCCCCAATTCCTTACACTGCTCAACAATTGTCGAATACGTCCGATTAAAATTAAACAAAAAGACTTCAAGTCGGGGTCCTGAATAACCTTCACAACTTCCAAACTATCCTTCACTTAGGTTTTCCATTGTATTACATATAACACAAAGAATCCATGTATGGGTTAAGCAAATGGCGACCCCAGAAAGAGATAAATTAGAAAGCGGTGCAATAATATATGAGTTGGACTGTGAAGTATATCTCACTTATATTATATAGTTTTAATAATAATTTAATGTGATGTCTACATCCTTCACAAATTTAGCTTCAGGCCACTGCTCTGCACTCAGCAATATGGGCATCAGTTTGCAGCAATATTAACTCGTTGGACCACACGATCACCATTAAAGTCATACTATTTAGGCTCAACCCTTTCCTTTTAATCTTAAAATTTAATAAGTATACAAAGTTTTAAAAATTGTAAATAAAATTTTCAGGTTAAATCTTTAACATCGTAATTGTGGTCCCTGCATTCTTTTTTTATAAAAAAAAAAAAAAAAAAAAAAATTTAAGTTTTGGGTTGTTTTGTTGAAAATTTTGGATGTTTCAGTAAAAAAAAAAAAAAATCAAATATTATCTTGCTTGATGCTTCTATCTATTTTTGTAGATATTTATGTATGCAAAGAAGAAAAAAAGAAATATTAATTCATAAGTACTATTGGATTGAAAGAGTAAGAATAAATGGACAAAAAAAAAAAATTATATATTAGATTTTAAAATAAAAATATTTAAAAAAAAAAAAAAAAAAGAAATTTGTAATACTTGGATGCTAAGGTTATTATAATTTAGTGGCAAAAATATGAAATGAAGAAAAATATTAGTAAAGGGGAGAAGGGATTAAACAGTGAAAATCTCAAATAAATTAAAATGTAATGAGATTTAGTTAAGTAATCCACAATGATTTGTAATTTTAGATATCTCAGCTAAGAATGTTTTATATTTTCTTTAAAAAATATATGGTTCGTCAAAATATTTTTTTTTAAAATAATAGACTAAATTTTGTCGCATATATGACTTAAGAAAAAAAATATTTTAAATTTAAAATACGTTTTTAAAATTTTTTATTAGAAACTATAACATATTAAAAGTTATTATTTTAAGAAATGTCGTTTGTTTTGAACAAAGAGTAGGACAAATTTTATGTTGTGGTTAGAGATAAAAAAAAATATTAAATTATAAATGTTGGGAGGACTAAAAATGAAATTTCACCTTACGACGCTAAAGAACGAGGGACCAAAGACCCTTGTATCCGCCTTGTTTTGGATATGCTTTCATTCTGTTTTTTAATTAAGAAATGTATAAATATTCTATTTTTATAAAACAGTTCAATTATTGATTATGGCAGGTAAAGATGCAGAAATATTCAATCCCATGAACAATAATCTCTAAATAACAAACCGAGATTAAGTGCAAAACATTTTGATTTCTTGTATCTGAAGGAACAAACAAATGAAAATCACAATCCGTGTATTTATTTAATAATCAAAAATATTCATCAGTTATAATCTGAATTCGAATAATACTAATCCCCGTTTGTAATTAAAAAAGTATGGACAAAGTGATAGATATAATCTTAAATTTCAATCTTCGAAGTCTAAGTATATGGCCTTCTTGCTCTTGTTGGTCATCTTTCTTTTTCCTTTTTCCTGGGTGGCTTTTCTGTTGTCGTATTCATGTGGTTTTACTTGAACATCTGGGATTTCAAAAAAGTTTAAGGAATATGTATAAAAACGATGAAAATATCATTGTCTTTGACAGATACTGCTGGAAAAAACGATTAATGCATACTCCGTCAACATTCTTAGCTTTTGTAATGAATGATTTGAAGCAGTGTTTGGGCATTTTTCAATCTCAGTGAAGCAACCCTTCATGAGGCTTGTCTTAGATGCAAACAAATATTTGTACCCAAGGATCGGATAGCTTCCCAAAATAATAAATTAATGTAAAAAAAGGGGGTCTATAATTAGCTGCAAACAACTGTAAAAACCAGCTTTCAAACAAATTCTTTCATTGTCTCAATGACCCTTTTAGACAGTCTTGCCGGCAAACCGAATAATCAATTTTATCTGTTCAAAGTCTAGCTCTTTGTGGCACTGTGTGAGGGATCAGGCTAAGACTGTGGGGGTGATTGAGAGTGAATGAAGAAAGGGTCTGTTTCTTTGAGCCATCTGGGTACTTTTCCAAGCCCAGGAGGTTCAGATTACCGTGATAATGGGGCGGTGGAGAGTCAAAAAGGTTGGAGTTCAGAGCGAGTGCCGCGTTCAGCTAACAGCAATGGCAGTAGCAGAAGACATATCAGTGCTTCATCTTTGACACCTTTTTACAGTGGAAGAACTTTGCCTTCCAAATGGGAAGATGCTGAGAGGTGGATTTGTAGCCCTGTTTTGGGTTATGGTGTTAGCAAGAACGTAAACTATCATCAAAGGCGGCCAAAGTCTAAAAGCGGGCCGATTGTGCCCCCTGGGATTGCTTTCTACTCCAATTACTCGCCTTCCATGAACTTGCTTGATGGTGGAGGAAGTGGGACTGTGAGGAATCTGATGGCAGGGTCTCCATTTTCAACTGGGGTTTTGATGGCTGATGGGGTTTCCGTTCATTATCTTGGTTGTACAGCCGCCGCAGCTGCTAGAGATGTTGACGGCGACCAATCTTGTATGGTGCAGAGTGATAGTAATCTAGCACGATCCGCTATTATACCTGGATGGTCGTCAGATTTGGTCAGTGAGTCTTCATTGCCAAGCTCTCAAGGTATTACTGTTCTTCCTCTGTTGTGAGCTTCATTTGCTTGCAATTTCATCTTAGGCTGATCTGATTATGGAAGTTCAACTACATGAAGTAGGATAATCTACCCCCACAAAACCCAATTTTTCCAAATTGCAAAGAAGATACTCTAAAAATCAATCCCAATTCTTTTAAATATCTAAGCATTACTGATTAATTGAAAATGATGAACTTCTTAAGGATGCATCTGGAAGGTAAACTTTGCTACACCAACTCTTCATTTCTCTTTTGAGTATCCGAGTTTGAAGGAACATAGAGCCTTGGAGGCTAGTAGATAATGAAATTTGATTAAATTTTAATAGATCTTGTAAAACGTTAGCTTCAATTTGATATTTCATTTTAGTTTGTGGCTTGGAGCTGCTGCGACTGCAATAAGGAGACTATATCTGTTCATGTTGGTTTCAAACTTCTGATGTTGGATATCAAATTGTCGCAGATGAAAAACTTGATGAAATCAAGGATGCCGAAATGATGCTGTGTCGTGTAGCTTCGCGGAGGGATATGGCGACACAAATGAGCCCGGACAACAGTAGCAGCCACTCATCTACTAGAGAGAGGTCTTCATTCGGCCACTCACCTCCCTCTTTCTTTCCTCTTCCTGCTGTGGACAACAATGATCATCCTTCTAAACTGGACATCAGGGAAGTGCAGATAGACAAGCGAGCCACTGTTACTAACCGGTCAAAACATGGATCGAGAAGAACAAAGAAATGCGAGCCGGATTTTGAAGGCTTCTACCGAAACAGCGCCCCAGCTTCTGCTTTATCTCTGGATATCTCAGAGGCAGCAACAAGCATTTCAAAGTATGTTTTTATTGCATTCTTCCTTAAGTTCTGCCTGAATCATCCAGTTAAAACAGGAGAAGTCTATAATAAACACAATTACTTGGAATCCGATGAACTCATTTTGTGCTTTGCTTAATGAAGTTTAAAATGTAATTTTCACTAGTTCAATTGGGGACCAAGATCACTACTTTCATATAGGATTAGAGTCCCAATAATTTCCTAGGACGTGTAACATTCAATACTAGGGGCCACTGCACTTCCCAACATCCCTGGAAACCATAGTTGGATTAATTTGAGGGTAAGGTGGGTCATTCAATGCTTGGTGTTTAATGTTCCCAGGAAATTTCCAACATTGAGTTCCTAGATGGAACTGCATGATTTCAGGGGAGCATTAATATCAATATCCAAAAGAAACTTGGGGAGTAGTTGAGTGAAATCAAAGTACCGGAAGTACAGAGGAT
Source organism: Kokia cookei (assembly GCA_039519145.1). Lineage (NCBI taxonomy): Eukaryota > Viridiplantae > Streptophyta > Magnoliopsida > Malvales > Malvaceae > Kokia > Kokia cookei. Next base: position 17,247,122 of record CM076909.1, read on the forward strand.
CTTTTTTTTCTGAAAGAAGATCTTAACTTGGATTTTTTACAGGTTGCAAAGAGAGGAAGCAAAGATCAGTGCTTGGGAGAATCTGCAGAGGGCAAAAGCTGAGGCAGCCATACGTAAACTAGAGGTTCACATGCACACAGGAATTCTATTTTTGTCACTTTTTCTCTCTATCCAAACCTTCTTAAAATCTCTTCTTTCTTTTCCCTGAATTTTAATATCAGATGAAATTAGAAAAGAAGAGATCAGCTTCAATGGATAAGATCTTGAGGAAGCTGAGAACGGCTCAGGTGAAAGCTCAAGAAATGAGGAGTTCCATATCAGGCAAAGAGGATGAACAGATTCCCAAGACTTCACCAAAGTTTACATTCTTCCATATCCGCATGAGTTTTCTCAGCAGTTGCTTCACCTGCCATGGTTTCTAGTTTCTTGCAAATCTTATGTCCATATCCTCAAATCTCTTCACCAGGTATTAGCTTCCAATGGAGTATTTGTTTCCGGATTTTTTTTCCCTGCTGGTTTCTCGGCTTCCCTACTCTTTCATGTAAATTATTAAGATTTCTAGATTCGATGGTCCAGGAGACCGCAGATTTCAACTTCTTGTTCTTAGTGGATGTGATATTTTTTTTCCTTTTCAAAGGAAACGTCATCTTTTATGCTTTGCAATATCAACTAACTAGAATAGGTTGGCTTATATATTTGCTTTACCGTTTCGATTCAAAAAATTTAATAAAAAATTTAAATTTTGAATTAAATAGTTCAAATTATTTGAATTAATCGAGTTATTCGGATCAACTCGAAAAAAAAAATTAAATTTTTCGGTTTAATTCGAATATGAATTACATAATTCGAATTATCCAAAATCCGAATGAAAAATAACAAAATTATGCCGTTTTGATAAATATTTACATTTTTTGAAGTTAAAAATTAAACTATTAAGTTTAAAAGTAAAGTTACGTCGTTTTAATAGATATTTATCCATTAAATTAAAAAAATCGTTATATTATTTATGTAATTAAATAATTTTGTACTTCGTTTACTAGTTAAATAATTGACCTATATAAACACAATAATTAGTATAAATAATAAGATTCGTTTTCGACTCGAATTGACTCAAAATTTTTTGACTCGATTCAATTTGAAAAATTTCAAATTGAACTCGATAGCCAAAATAAAATTCGTCAACTCAATTAATTCGAAATTTTTTAATTCGATTGGACTCAATCGAATACGCACCCCTACTTATAAGTTAGTGATGAAACATAAAAATATCAGCTTAATGTATGACAGGGTATACCAACAATTCCATGCAAAATATTTGAAACTTTACATACCATTGACAGTAAGTTTCAGATGGAAGTGTTTGGTAAAGATAGCTACCACAATGTTAAAATTCATTAATTAGATACTTCAGCTTGAATGTTCTTCTACACAATGAAATGTATGGCTGATACGACATGATTTATAATCAGACTACAAGATATTGATAATGATATCAGGGTAATGATCTAAGATTGTTCAATAGTTGACATCCCGAGAAGATCTTCACGCCAATTCCATGACTACTTTAGTATGGCCGGTACCGCCAATCTGCTCTCAACGCCCTTGCACCCCCCATTGCATAACCCCACTGCTAAATAAAAATTGCACAATGCATTGTAAGGACTTAAGGAACTCTTTCCCCCCCACCCCCCCACCAAAAAAAAAAAAAAAAAAAAAAGAGAAATAAAAGAGAAGGAACTATGTTTCTGTATATATATACACATGCATACTCACATCATCAAAATGCAGGCCTCCGTACATCCTGCCATAGGAGCGCATTGGACCACCAAAACTTCTAAATGGTCCAACAGGATTCATCATGAAACTAGGGCCAACATCATCAACAGGTGTTGCTGAATCTATTGCCACCTGAATAGCAAGTTCATGTGTAAAGAAATTATTAGACTTTAAATTAACGTAAGTTCTGACATTTTAATTTCATTTCATACAACTCGCAGATAATAGAACATAACTAACTGTAGACAAGCAGGCTTGCCTGTAAACGTACACTCTATCTTCAATCCCTAGAGATAAGACTAATTAACTTGATTTAACCATTTATTTTATCTTTGTAATGGTTGCAAGATAATTTCAAAACCTTTTCAAGTGAAACCGCTATACTTTCCAGATTTTACATGGTCATAGTCTTTCTTTTTCATTTTTTGGCATTAAAAAAGCATGCAGAGTCCATGATAACCTTAGTTCATAATGCAGTTATCACATCAATTAAGATGATAAATTGAGGTTTTCCAAGTAATTCATGATGGTAAATAATAACTGAGTCCTAAAAATTTCAGAGCATAATCTAAGAACTAGAGATAATTCCCATAACCAGAAAAATGGCTATTACCGCAGGTTATAATTAAACATATCATCAAAGAACTTGGCCTGTTTGACATGCTATCATGCATAAATACTCATAAATATGAATAAAAAGTAACAGCATCATAACCAGGCCTCAGATCGAAGGTGGCAATCAAGTATGAGGAAAGAACATAAAAGCTTGTTTCCTAGTACCTGTTGTCCACAAATCTCATGAGACCTATGAGATACTCTGTCTGCAACTCCATCTTCAGCAAATGTTACAAAACCAAAACCTCTGTGGCCAGATCTCTTGGGGTCCTACATTACAAGAGAATACAAACCTTCATAAGATGGCTCAATTCATCTCTCATTGCTACTTGGTATTTTATCACTTTTACCTTAGGAACATAAACGTCTAGTATACGACCAAATCTACCAAAATAGTGGCGTAGATCATCAACATTAGCTTCCTGAGGGATCCTGCCAACAAATATCTTTTTGCCCATCCCTCGACTAGACTCCCCTCCTAGTTCAACATAAAGGGAGAGGACAACATGAATAAACTGTAATTCCATAAATTGAAGTCTCTGCTAGGTAAGGAACCTACTTCCATACACTGGGCCAGGATGGTCATACAAGGTAGGAGCACCAACTGCAGCGTATCTAGTTGCAGCAGAAATGTAAGCATTATATGCACCATATCCCCCATGTGACATTCTATTTATAGGCTTGAAATCATCTTCCTGTCGATATAATATCAAAACAGTGGTATTAACGCCACATATATGAGCATATATGTGAAACTCCCAGGAGAATAGGATATGAAAACAAATTTGTGCTTTGTCCTGTACTAAAACAGGTAAATTGTTAAAACAAAACAGCACTGGCTGTGATTTAACTTGCCTTGGGTGTTGCTCGATCAACTACTACAGTAGCACCTCCTAGTTCATGTGTATCAGCCATCAGATTCTCCACAGAACCTGTACAAGTGAATAAGTATTACCCATCTTCTCACTGTCAGACTACAGGAGAGGAGGAAAAGAGCCAGTATACATAACTAAGTTTGAAAAGTAATATATTACTCTTAACTGCACAACTTAGATTTTCAATTAGAAAAACAGATAAGAATATAGCTCATAGCACTTTATCTAGTAGACACCAAAAAAAAAAAACCCAAAGGTCAAATGCAAGCATGCAAACCATTTGATGTAGAAATTTAACTGAAAGGTGCTATGCCAGGAACAGGATAAACTGACCTGCACTAGCAAAAGTGATAAAGCCAAACCCACGGTGCGATTTTGAGACTTGATCCTGTGAAACTCATACTTAACAATAATCTAAGAGAACTCTACCAAGAATGCTATTACATGCAATCATAAGCAGAACATAGACATGTGAAAAAAAGGGAGTACCTTTGGCATATATAAATCAGTTATCTCACCATACTCCTCAAAATGTCTGCGAAGAAGAATATATTGTTGTTATGTTAATCTTCGCATGGCAGACAAATTAACTTATCATTTGTTCTTTACCCTTTGGGTGAGATTAGACAGCTCAAGAAGACAAAGCCACGGTTTGTTGGGTAGAGTTGACAAACCATGTTCAAAGAATGAAGAACAAATAGTGAAAAAGAAAAGCAATACCATGATTCATTTATTGCACTTAATTACCTCTGAAAGGTTGATTCATCCACTGATAGTGGAATTCTGGCCACAAAAATCCTGGTTACTTTCTTCACAGGTGATTTCATCTCCTCCTGTCAATACCGTAAAAAAATGAAGCTATGGATAAAGAAATAATTAACCCATAAAAGTTTTCAAATAAAAAGGTATCTACTAAAGTTTATTTTAAACCTTTGGAGTAGCTATTTTAACTTCCAGCAATCTCTCCCCAAGAATATGCTCTCTTGATAGCACACTCTGTAAATGAAAAACAAAGCATTATGTTTCTTCATCACATAGTTCAAAGTTAAGGGAGAGAAAGAAAAAAAAAAAAGTGAGAGAGAGAGAGAGAGCCGATGATTACCTTAGCATCATTAGCCGATGCAAATGTTACATAACCAAAGCCACGAGATCGGCCTGTGGATCGCTCCTATATAATAGAAAAAGAACATTAATATCGATGAACAGCATAAGAAAAAACAAGAAAAGTAATTACAGTTTTTTCTACAAATCTTCAACATAACTAGGTTAAGTGAAGGAAATTGCAGATTTCTCTACATATAAAGCAATTAATATAAATAAATGAGAGAAGGAGGGGGAGGGGAGCACCTTCATGACAATGCAATCCTCCAAATCACCATATTTACTCATATATTCTCTCAAACCTTCAGTATCCACTTCCCACGGGATTCCCAAAACCTAAGAAAAGAAAATTAATCAAATTCAAGAAAATAAAAAAAAATCCCATTAACAAAAACCTAACCTTTCATAAAATTAAGAAGGGGAGACTAACCACAAGCTTCCGGTCCATAGAGAAAATCGAAGCAATCGAGCTGAGAAACAAAAATCGTTGAAATCCCTAATACACTCAAAACAAAAGATCTCACAAAGATCCTCTCTTAATAAATCTCTCGCACACTCTGTCTCTTCCTCTTTCTCTTTCTCTTCCTGCAAATAATAAGCACACGCTCTTTCTCACAGACGATCATCACCAAAAAGGAAATCAAATTGGCCATCTTTTTTTTTGAAAAAAGAAAATTTTAATTCAAGGACAAAGAAAGCTCTTCATTGTAGTATTAAACGAGAATAATTATAAAAAAAAAAAAGAAGTTTTTGGTTTTCATCTTTCTTTATTAGCGCTCACTGACCTACCTGACCTGACCAATCCAACCAAAACCCCAAAGTTTGCAGAAGAATATCTCTCTCTTTCCCTCCCTTCCCTTCCCTTCCCTTCTTCGCTCGCTCCTGCCGCTTTGAATCGTTAGTCGTTATCACTGAGAGGCCCCATTTGCTTCCCTTTGTAGCCGACTTGGGCTAAATTTGGTTGGTTATGGGCAAGGCAACCCTGAGCGTCTTGCCCGCACTTCGGGTAATGTCAACTAAGCTAAACTCCATAAAAGGCCCAACCTTGAGGAAATTGGATTACCCGAAGTTGTATAGTATTGCATGCTTTATTACTATTATGCATCTTTATTCTACATTATTTTACATATTTAAGTATGAATTTTATCGATTTAATAAATTTAACCAGTAAGAATTATTAAATTAAATTAATTAATGATGAGTTATTAAATTTAAGTTATCAATTTAATTAAGAAATTTAATAGTTCATATCTTTAATTTCACTCAAATATGATTAATAGTTCCTTTTTACGTGAAAATTATTTATTTTATTAAAATAACATTTTATATAAGATGATTTTATTTAATAAATTATAATTAATAGGTTAATATATATAAATAGCTATAATTTTGTTTAAAATTTTAGGTAATATATAATTATAAAAAAACTAATTTAATAAAAAAAGTACGTCGTAACTATGGAAGTTATTATTATAAGTGAAAATTTGTCATATAGATTAAAATAAAACATAAAAAATCAATTCTACTAAAAATTTGGTTGTTATAACAAAATATTGTTATAGCAGATGACTGTTATAGAAAAGACTAAATATACATATATACTATTTATAAAGCATTTAATTGCGTTTGTGTCATTCTTAACTAGATCATCTACTCAGTTATAAAATTACAAAAAATATCAATTTTTTAATATTATAATTAATTTTATTATGATGTCATTTTTATCTTTTCATATTTTTATATCATCTTTAATAAAACAATTAAAAATTACAAATTTAAGGATCGAACGCATATTTGATAGTACTGTTGAATAAAATTTCACCCGCATCGTGAGTGTGACAAAACCTTATATATATAATTAACACCCATGCAATGCACGTGTTGATAGGGTAAATTTTTCTCACGCTCTCGTTTCCTCTTTTCCTTCATCTTAAGCTCCTCAACTTGTTGAGCACTAATGATGATGATAGCATTTGCAGAACCTTTTACTTTCTCTACAAATGCCTTTGCTTTCATAGCTACAAGTTTTTTCTGTTGAAAAATATGAACATCACATTTATAATAAAAGTAATTACATATTATTATTTATTATCATAATAGGTTAGCCCAAATTAAAAGTGATCTAATTTAGTTAAAAGTTTATTGGGCTTTAATTATTAAATAAAGTATGAGATAAATATGTGTAGATATTCTAGTAGTTAAATTCTATTTGATGACTAATTCCTAATTGATGATGGGCTGATTAAGAATTAGGGCTATATGCCAAAGCTATAAATATTAGGATTATGGTTCCCAAATTACACACAAAAAAGCTTTTATAATATCCCATTCTTGGAAAAAAGAGGGTCACTTTCTCAAGATTGCTTGTGTGCTAATTTGGAAGATAAAAACCCATGATCTATAAATTTCAAGAAACTGATGAATTCAGGTACGTTTCCGCATCTAGTTCTATTATCGTTTTGTTCTTGATGATTTGACGTGACAAATCTTGATTTATAGTTTATTAAGTTTTATATCATATATTGATTTATAATTCTAACAAGTGATATCATAGCTTCATCATGTTGAATCATTGAGAATGAATTGATTCTCTATTATTATGGGTTGATTCGTTTTTCAAATGTGATAGATTTGATATTTGAATTTGGTGTTTTTTTATAATACCTGACAAATCTTTTGGATTTATATTTATTAGGGTTTTAATTTTCAATATTGATTAATTATGAATTCATACTTTTAGGTTTTCTTAGTGATATAATTTATGTTTAATTGTAATTGAAGGGTATAGTATTTTTTATTCATGTGATAATCACAATTAATATTTCATTAACATCATTATTAGGGTTTTAATTTTCAATATTGATTAATTATGAATTCATACTTTTAGGTTTTCTTAATGATATAAATTATGTTTAATTGTAATAGAATGGTATAGTATTTTTTATTCATGTGATAATCACAATTAATATTTCATTAACATCATTAATACATTTATTAAGAAAACTTAATCGTGGAGATCTTACTTGAAGATTATTAAAGTTTTTTTTAGATCTTGATTATCTTATATTTTTATTCAAAGTTTTAGGGTTTGAAATATTTGTGTGATCTTGAAAATCAAATATGGATTTAAAATATTAATTTGGTGTTCTTGTTAATAAAGGTTTTGATTCTTGATACTCAATAAATATTCGTGCGATTGAGTTCTTGATTAAAATATTTAACTTATTGTTATAAAGATTGTTTTGAAATAATATTAATTCATTGATATTTATTATTGAGTTTATATGCTTATTCTTTTCATACTATTCAGATTAAGTATATATTTTGAAATTTGGACTGTTATATAGACAAATTTTTATGTTTTAAATATTATATTTAGTTCAAGTATAAAAGTATGTGTTTGTGCTAAATTCCATTATTTGATTGAGTATATTGGTATGGTTTATGGATTTATACTTACAGTGTTATTATTATGAGTTTTGGCTAAAGACGTTTTAGTTCTAATGATGGTGATTGGGTTTCTTTATGAAACCATACATATTGGTTATTTGTTTATTTTTAGTATATATAGTTGAGTTTGATACAAATTGTATATTTATATTATATTAAGCTTTAACGGATATTCATTGAAATTATTAATTTTATATTATAAATATTTATTCAGTTTTTGCATACTTTGAAGTAAACTCATGTTAATCATAATATATAAATACAATTATTTTTTATGCTTTTGAAACAAAAGCAGTGTGATTTTAAAGGTATAATGCATGAGTTGGATATTATTGAATCTATAAAATGTTATGATTTTAAATTTTGTATATTGATGTGAAGGTTGTGGATAAATTTTTATGAATTCAATTATATATATACTATTAAATTATTTTTATGGGCATTTTGATGTAAATTCATGTTAAATTGATGCATGTTTAAGGAATTTAATTTAAGTTTGATTCTATGATATTAGGTTTTGGCATCTTATAATTCTAAATATTTGGTTAAATTATGATGATATGATTTCTTTTATGAATTGTGATATATGCCAACTATTATGATTTTGTTTTTGAGATTTATTGGCTTGAAAATATTTTTCAAATATTCATGTGAATCTCTGTTTAATCATAAATGCAATTTTGAATTTACATGGTATATGTAGGGAAAGGTTTTATATTTGATTTTGAATACACGTACATGCGTGAATTGCTTTGGTGTTTTGTCTATGTCAAAATTATGAACACATGTGCTTATCAATTATTTGACCTTGCATTACTACATTATTTTCGTTTGGTTTTGACATATATGGTTAATAAATATATATATATATCAGTTAAATATTAAGGTTTTTGTTTTTTTTATTGCGCTATTTAAACAACCTTATTTTGGATTATTTCGGAAATTATAAAGCAATAAAAAAAATATTTAGTTTTGACCTTTAACTGTTATGGAAATTTTTAATTTGAATATTGAAATGTTTATATATTTTAAAATTACTTAATTGAAGCAATAAGTCGCCAAAGTGATTTTTTTTGTGTATTATTTTGTTTTAAAATATTAAAGGTTGTGTGCATGTAATTTAAGTTATGTTAATATTGATCGGCCCAAAGTAAGGTTAATAGTATTACATGTACATCTATTGTATTAAACATGTGATGATTATTCGATTTTACATGTGAGCAGTAAATCGACCCAAAGGAAAATTTATTGTTCGACATGCTCTTATTGTCAGTGTTTGATTACTACATCAAGATATCACTTACAAGTCAATATTTTGTCCAAAGATGAAATATTAATGGAGTGTCCGATATCTTGATATGAAGTTTTCTTTTATTCAAATTATTTTGGTTTAAATTTGAAGTTTTATGTGAGGTTATTTTGATTTATTTAGCTATTATTATATTTGTTAACATTACTCTATGTTGTTTTGAGATAAATATATATACATACATATATTATCATCTTTTAACTTGATTGAAAAATGAAATTAAGAGAAATATTTTGAAACAAATAAATTCAAATTTTGGCTTTAGATTTTAATTTAGGATGTCTATTATTTTAAATAGATTAGTTCAAACAAAATGCCGCCAAAGTGACCTCTTTTGCGTAGATTAGTTTATTTAAAATATTAAGATGATTATATTTTTTGTGATTCATACGTTTATTAATTGACCCAAAGGTAAGTTAATATTTGACCGAATTTTAAAGACATTTATGGTGATAAATATATGACAATTATAAGATACTTTATGTGAGCAATAAGTTAGTCCAAAGATTAATTCATTGTTTGACATAATTTAGTGTCAATGTTTTATTACTAAAACAAGAGTACCACTTACATTTAGTATTACTGTCCAAAGACTTGATATTAATATTGTGTTTGGTATCTTGAGATGGGATTAGCCATTATTTTGAATTTATTGTTTACTTATGAATATTAATGTGAGCTTGTTTCTATCTATTTTGTTCTATATTTAGCTATCATCTTTTGATGCCACAATATATGTTAATATAAATTTTATACTCATTTTTAATGGGACTAATTTTAAGGAATGGAAAAGGCACTTATGGTGCTTGGTTGTGTGGACATATAGACCTTGCACTAAGGGAAGAACAACCCGCACCTCTCACTGCTGAGAGCACCCTTTATGTTAAAAGGGATATTGAGAGGTGAGATCGTTCAAATCACAAGAGTCTAATGATCATTAAGCACAGTATTCCAAAAGCCTTTAGGGGCACAAAATCTAAAGAGATTACTCAAGCTAAGGTTTCCTTGACGAAATTGAAAAACATTTTGCCAAAAACGATAAGGTTCAGATGACATCACTTTTGAATTTTTTGATGTCTATAAAGTATAAAGGGTCAAGGAAACGTGAGGGAGTAAATTATAAAGATGTTCCATGTTACTTCACGACTTAAGGCACTTAAGATCAAGTTTTTGATGAATTGTTTGTTCTTATGGTTTTGGTATCGCTTCCTACACAGTTTAACCAATTTTAAATTAGTTACATCTATCTAAAGGAGAAATGGACTCTTAATGAGCTAACTTCTCATTGTGTACAAGAGGCAGAAAGGTTGGAACATGATAAGTTTGAAAGTGCTCATTTAACCGGTGCCTCTAAAGACAACAACTTACATTCTGAACAGGATACACACTAAAGCAGTTGCAAAAACATCTTATGAGCTTTGGATAAGTCGAAAGTCTAGTCTAAAGCACTTATATATTTGGGGATGTCCAACTAAGGTAAGGCCTTATAGCCCACATGAAAAGAACTTGGACCACCAAAATAGTGAACAACTACTTTATTGGTTATTCTAAGCAGTTTAAGAACTATGAGTTTTATGATCCCACAATTAGGAATATTTTTTTTAGACGAGAATTGTAACATTTTTGAGGATGTTGAGTTTGGAGGGAGAAATAAGGTTAGAGACATTGCTTTTGAGGAGGAATTGAATTCTAACTCAGTTTCTACCATCACTTTTGACGATATTCAGGTTCTCATACCGATCATTGATCAAGAAGTGAATCAAGAACCTTAAAAAGACAATGTTGAACAACTCCCTATTCAAGATGAGGTAATTGTTCCAAAAGAACAAACTCAACAACCTCAAGAACGAATGTCATTAAGAAGGTCTACTAGAGAAAGGATTATAATGGCTTTAGTGGAATATTTTGACCTTAAGCTGCATTAGATGAATATTAAGTTAATGGTTTCTCAATGGTAATATTGATCATGCATTTATATGGTGCAACTAGAGAACTTTGTGTCTAATAATGCAAAGTTAATGATTTGCAAATTAAAGAAATTCATCTATGGTCTTAAGTAAACTTCTTGTCAGTAGTATTACAAATTTTACCAAATGTTTATCTCATTCGGTTTAGAGATAAATTTGGTCGATAATTCTATATACATAAGTTTAGTGGGAGTAAGGTTCTATATTTGGTTTTATATGTTAATGACATACTGCTTGTCAATAATAAGTATAGTCTCAATCAATGTCCTAAGAATAATTTTGAGATTGAAAAATACATAAGATTTTTTATACTTTAGCAGTCGGAAGTCTAATGTATGTTCATATTTGTATACATTGGAATCTTGTGTACACTATTGGGATGTTAAGTAGATATTTAAGCAACCTTGGTTTGGGCCATTGGATAACAAAAGATTACATGCTCACATATAGGAGGTCTGATCAGTTAGAGATCATCAGGTATACAGACTCCGATTTCGATGGAATATGGATACATGATTTTTGTCACTAATGTGCAAATTGTGAAAATAAATTACAGTCTTTTATTCCAATAGCAACAGGAGCATGTCAAAGTCAAAACACAGACTTTAAGTTCTTGATTGTTAAAGTAAAAGTTCAGAGTGGTTAGGTGTTTATAAAGCATATTGGGACAAACTCCATGATTGCAGATCCGCTTACTAAGGGACTACACCTAAGGTTTTATAAGAGCACACTGCTCATATGAGTGTAATGTCATTTAAGGATATTTAGTTTTAGTGGGAGTTTGTACTTTTAAATGCTTTTATGTTATAGACACATTTTCAGTTATTTCAGTTTATGGATACTAAGTTTATTTTCTGTAGAAATAAAGTTTATTTGGTTTATTCACACTTTGATTTTGGTAAAGTTTGATCTCATTAAGGTTAAAGGAGGACCAATTGGAAATAGACATGTTTAGATCATATTGCATGTAATTTTCATGCTACACATCCATACTTGATCTATGTCATTTGATTGTGTTAATATACATGATCAGGGAAGATTTAGTTACGATATATGTAACAAAAGTCGTCTTGGTTCTATGTTAACATAATTAATAGACGAGATTATTCGGAATACTTTTTGGATATGATAGTAAAGTTTTGAGCTTATAAGGTTGTATAATGACATGTAATTAGTATATATATGTGGTCCAAGTGAGAGATTGTTGGAAAATATGGACATCACATATATAATAAGGGTAATTACATGTTATTATTTACTATCATAATAGGTTAGCCCAAATTAAAAGTAATCTAATTTAATTAAAAGTTTATTAGGCTTTGATTATTAAATAAAGTATGAGATAAATATGTGTAGATACTCTAGTAGTTAAATTCTAATTGATGATGAGCTGATTAATAATTAAGGCTATATGTCAAAGCTATAAATATTAAAGTTATGATCCCCAAATTACACACAAGAACACTTTTATAATATCTCATCCTTGGAAAAGAGAGAGACACCTTCTCAATATTGTTTGTGTGCTAATTTGGAATATCAAAACCCAAGATCTATAGATTTCAAGAAACTGATGAATTCAGTTACGCTTCCGCATCTAGTTCTATTATCGTTTTGTTCTTGATGATTGGACATGATAGATCTTGATTTATGGTTTATCAAGTTTTATATCATATCTTGATTTATGATTCTAACATTTTCTCCTTTTCTGTTATAAATCAGGTTCTTTTAGGTCGTGCATAAATTTCATCCTTATGTGCAATCATATTTTCAACCTTCGTTGCTTCCATTTCAGCCTTTCTTAGGGCTCTCTCTGCCCTCTCCTCTTCAATAACTTCGGTGACTTTCTCTTCCATCTCCTCAATTTTTTGAGACCACTTAGTGATAGACTGCTCCACAACAATTCGGCTCTTCAACTTTGAACCTACTCTCTTTGCAATAGCTTTTAATAGAGATCGGTCATTGCCAGTAACAAATGTGACATCATATCCTTCTCTACCAGCTCTTGCTGTCCGACCGACTCGGTAAACGTAACTTGTAATATCTCGAGGACAAGCATTAATAACAGTCTGAACACCAATTACATAAAGTCCACAAGCATCCACATCAGTTGCAATTAAAAAAAATAAACTTCCTGCTTCCTAAAACACTCCAAGGCATCAAGGTACTGAACTTGAGTAAGATCTCCATGAAGCTCAGCTGCTTGAAGGTCAGCCATCCGAAATAAAATCTTCAACCTATGAGCGGCCTGCTTAGTTCCACTGAAGATAATTACACTGGATGTGAATGTCTTTGTACACAATGACTAAAGAACTAGTTCTTGATTTACTTCACGCATTCGACGTATCCTTACAACCTCCTCAGTCAATGTTGATGGCCGTTTAGCTAATAGGTCAGCTGAGAGACGTAAGGGTCTAGTCAAAGAAAGCTTGACAAGCTCATCAACTTCCTCTGTCATTGTAGCTGAAAACAGCATCGTCTGTCTCCTTATAGGACAAAGGCGAACCAATTCATGAATTTCAGCACTGAATCCAAGCTCCAAAAGACGATCTGCCTCATCAAGGATCAAAACTGCAAGATCATCCAAATCCACAGACATAGTATTGCGTAAAATGATCTATCATGCGTCCAGGAGTAGCCACAACAATGTCGGACATTAATCTCAAAGTTGTCTCTTGTGCCTTTAATGAGAGCCCACCAACAATCAGACAACATCTAATATCGGTATACTGAGCAAGTTTCTCTATCATACTGTGAACCTAAACGACCAACTCTCTTGTTGGAGTAAGGATAAGTACTCGTATAGCTGAAACCCTTTTAGGATGAAATAACAGCCTTTCTAATGTAGGTAAGACAAATGCAGCCGTCTTCCCAGAACCAGTAATACACGCCACTTTCATCTTTCCCATCTATCTTGTTTCGTTGATTTGTTATTATGTTCTATTCTAGTTTAATTGTTTCTAATCTTTAATTTGAATTCCTTGTTCCTTTTTTTTTATCTTTTATTACTTGTTTTAATTATTTCTCTTTTTAATTCTTAAATCTGACTTAGATTTGTTTGTGTTTCATGTTGTATCAAACTCCAAGTTCTCCTTCATTCGTCTAGAGCTCTAGGTCAAATCTGTGACTTGAACAAACTTACGATCCTGTTTTGTGTGCTTCTTTATCAAGGATCGTAAATATATCTTCCAAAAAATGACGGGGCAATTCATTTTACATGGAAACACGTGTTTTCTCATTTAACTTTGCATTGACTTAGCTCAATTTATTAAGCCAAACAAGGAAAAATGATGAAAACACTTTCCGTAAAATAAAAACAGTGAAGCAAACGAACCTTTAATCTTGAATAATGAAGTTCACTTCAAGGTTGTTGAGACTTGATCTTGAACACTAGTTTCAAGAGAGTTTGGATCAAAAGATTTTTGAGATTTAATCTTGGATGGTTGAGTTTACTTTAAAGGTTGTCATTACTTGATCTTGAAAACAAGTTTTATCTCCTTTGTGTCGAATGCAACCGAAATGAGAAAAGTTTTGATTTAAGGACGTATGAGACTTGATCTTGAATGATAATTTTTTTAGACTTGATCTTGAAGAATGAATTTAGCCTCATTTCTTTAGATCAGATCCAAAAGTAGTTTTCTTTATAACGAATTCATATTTCTTTTTAACGAATTCAGCATCCTCTAGAGTAAGGGTGGACTGGTCCATGTGCCTTGAAACAATTGTTGGTATAATAAGACCTTCTTGATCTTGGGGGAACATGAGATTCTATTAGCAAAATACGTCACGTACAAAATGTAATACCTCATTCTTGTCCAAAACAAAAATCTACGACTATGCCTTGTTTCCTCTTTCACCATCTACCTCTTCTTCACCTTCATTGTTGTTTAAGTAACTTATTCGGATGGTCCGACTCAACTATCTTATTTATTATTTAACTTAAATTAATTAAAGATAATATAATTTTAAATATCACAATTTTTATAAAAGAATTATAAAAAGGTAATTTCTTGATTTATAAAAAATTTAATTAAAAATCATGAAGAATTTTGATTTACAGTCAAGCGGCCCAATGTAATTCCACCACGTCAGGCTAGCGGCCAGTGGCGTCCATATCCATCATCCCCTCCATCGCATGTGCACCATGTCCGCTTATCATAAACATAATACATCAACGTCCTTGATTGAGCCAATAATGCATCTACAAACACCACAATATCAACGGCTAAAGCCAATCTAAAACCATGGAACGCCACCACACAGAACATGATCAATTCCATTTGATTGGTTCAAGAACCGAAGCACGCGTTACTGGAGGGCATCGATTGAAAGCACAGCTGTAAACTAATCATCTCTGTGCTCACTGTGACCCCATTTGTCCCATTAAGCCAAACCCCAAAACCACTTCAATCATTCTGTTCTTCATCCAAAACTCTCCTTGCAAGCAACTTGTTACTGACAATGGCTTCTTCTTCACTTCTCAGCAAGCTCCTTTTCGTCTCTTACATTGTGTTGTGGAGCTCGAAAGTGGATGCCCAAGTTGAAGAAACAAGCTTGAAGCTGATGAGAGATGGTTTAGAATGGCCGCTTTCCGTGTCACTTTACAGTGACTTAAACGACAATGAAGGTGAAGAAGAAATAGATGGTGAAGAGGAAACAGGGCATAGTCGCAGATCTTTGTTCTGGACGAGAATGAGGTATTACATCTCGTACGCGGCGCTTTCTGCTAATAGAATCCCATGTCCCCCAAGATCAGGAAGGTCTTACTATACCAACAACTGTTTCAAGGCACATGGACCAGTCCACCCTTACTCCAGAGGATGCTCCAGGATTACCCGCTGCAGGAGATGAGGTTTTTTTTCCCCCTTTTTCACTTTGCACTTTGAAATTTTAGAGGATGCTTTGGGTTTGTACTATTTCTATGTGTATTTTGTGAGAACTATGGAGGAATTGAGTGTTGAGGTTTGGGCTTTGCCATTTTTGTGAGTTTGTTTCTTGTTTTAATGTGTGGATTAGCAATGTAATTATGAACCTATGATGTGTGATTTGTGGCTATGGTAGTTGCTATATGTCTATGTCATTGTGAATTTCATTGTTTCATATAATACATAAACTACTTTGGTTAAAGTACTACTTTTTGGATAATTTTTTGCTGTCACAAACCTATTAAAAATTTGCTTAATATAATAATTGGTATTTAATTTTGACATTTTTTTTCTAATTTGATACATAAACTTTTTTTAGTCTAATTTAGTATTTGAATTTGACATTTTTTCTTAGTACCTAAATTTTTTTGACCTAATTTGGTATCCGAATTCGTATTTTTCCTAATTTGATACCTAATTTATTAAATATTATAAAAATTACGTAAAATAATAACGATGTTGCTTTTTTTTGTTATACAAAAATATTATAATTTTAGAGAAAATTCATGTTAAAAATAGGTATTGAGCTATGCTTAATAAATTAATATTAAAAAAATTAGCTATCAAATTAAAAAAAAAAATGTCAAGTTTAGGTACCAAATTAAGAAAAAATATCAAGTTTAAGTATCAAATTGAACAAAAAAAAAATTAAATATCAAATTAAAAAATATATTAAATTTAGATACCAAATATTATTTTAAGCCTAAAAAAATATTTACATTTACATAAATTTTAATAAATTCATTTAGAATTTAAAACAAGTCCTCGGCTTTATTAAGTGTGATCAATATTATTACGTGGGCTAATACTGTCAAGAATTTTGTTACCCATTATCTATTTGGCATTTACAACTGTTTAGAGAGGATAAAGTAATTGGATAAAAATATAATTATTATTAAAGTAATTATTATATTATATTGTAATTATAAATAATTATAAATTTTTAAATTTGTTTAATTAACAGAGTGTAATTATATTGTAATTCTTTATATTATGTTTAGTAATATAAATTGTAATTATACAGTTACATAATTTATATTTTTAAAATATTAATCATTATAAAAAATTATCAGTATGATAAAAAGATTTATAAACGAGTAACAAAAATTAAAATTAAATCATCATATGTAATATATTAGTCCAAGACAATAGTCAATAATACGATTACTAATAAAAATGATAAGAGAAATAAACATCATATACGATTTTATCTAATTGCTCTAGCATTCATATTTGTGGGGCTATTCCTTTTAAAAGTTAATATATACTACTTGTCATCATTTGTTGTTCTTTGATCAAGCTTTTCATCATTTTAATCTGAATCTGTATCATTAACATATACTTTTCAAAGTATGGATTATTTCAATTCCGCCTACAAACGAAGTTTTAAAGCATGCAACATATTAATACCATCCATTTTTGTTTTTCAAAATATAAATCATCTCAAGTCCACGTTAGCATGCCACATCAGAACACTTAATAGTCAAACTGATCAACTAACGATTACTATTAATGGAAGAATCTAATTGATTTTTTTCATTAAGAGGTTAATAGGATAAGCTTTTTTCAATATGAATCTTTTCCACAAATCACTTACATCTTATAACATATAATTCACTTCTTAATATCACATTATTCACTAAATTTTGGAGTCTACCAACTCATTCATATCCGTTTGGTTCACTTCTTAATATCACATTATTCACTAAATTTTGGAGTCTACCAACTCATTCATATCCGTTTGGGCCCCCAAGGCTCGGTTCATTTGATTTTTATACTTAACTGTGTGATTTCAACATTTCTTTCACAATTAAGTACAATTTATTCAATGGTATCAATTTATGCACATTCGTATCATTCACCAAGTTACATTTTACAATCCCTATTAACCTGATCAGACTCACGTGTATACATTCTATTATGTATCAAAGTGTATACATTCTATTATCTTCAGACAAACTAGCACGTAAAGTGCATACTGGTGCATGAAGCACATCTTGGCACACAAAGTGCATCATGGCACACAAAGTGCATCATGGCGCACAAAGCGCATATCTGGCATACAAGGTGCATCCTGATGCATAAGCACATAAACACGTACACAATCCATTCCTATGGCATGCCAACTATATTCGACTCAGCCCGACTAGTTAATTAGGTATCAAATTTCAATTCCATTTACAATTTAGTACATATATCAAAAATTTCAATCATGTACACTATAATAATTCAATTCATTAACATAACATATGTATTTCATATCAATTAGTACATATTCTCACTCAATTCCATAACATAATTCATATTTCAAACTATTCGTATTATTTTCTATTTTATTCAATTTAGTCTTCTATTCCAAGAATTCACATTTAAGATCGATCCAATAACTTATATCATTACGAGGAGTGAGCAAACCTCGATTTGATTCTAAAAAATTGAAAAAAATTTGAATTTCGAGTTATTCGAGTCAACTCTGAATAATTCGAATAAACCGAATATCAAACTATAATTATTTATATTTTAACCCCAAACCCTCAAACTTTTTTACTTTTCGCCTAAAACTTTTACTCCTTCCCACTTTCCCCCAAAATTCTTACTCCCCTTCCATCCCACCCTCCATCTACCCCAAACTCATTTCCCTCAAATTTTGTTTTTAATATTTTCCCTCTAAAATTTTACTCCCCCATTTACTTTCCTCAAACACCCTCAAAACTTTTTATTTTCCCCCAAAACTTTTACTACCTCCCACTTTCCCCCTAAAACTTTTAATTCCCTCCCATCCCACCCCCATCAACCCCAAACACATTCCTCCCTCTCCAATTTTTTTTTTTTTTGAATATTTTTCCTCCAAAATTTTATTCCCCTATTTACTTCCCCTCAAAATTTTACTCTCCAAAACCCCTAAAACTTTTTATTTTCCCCCTAAACTTCTACTTCTCACCCTTCACCCCCAAATAAAAAATCAAAATCATCCAAAAAATCCCTAAACCTAAATAGTAATAATTTTATTTATATCTACTATTTATATTATTAAATTAAAATTCACGTTTTGGACTATTTATATTATTAAATTGTTTAATCATATTTAATATTTATATTAAAATTGAATTATTAATGATCCCATAAAATATTCTTGTTAAAATTTTATGTTGGTATCAATTTCACATTTTATCTTTAAAATAAATTTTATTAAAAAAATCAGATTTTTACATTTAATATATTTTTTAATTTCAAAATATATAGTGACAAGAATTAGAAAATAATTGAAGCAACTATGTAAGCAAATAAGCTAATTGTATATAAAAGATTAATAAATAAATTATGAGGTGATGAAAGTTAATAACAAATTTGATTATGATGGACAAATTTAATTACAGTGGGTGACGGTGGTTACAAGGGCCCAAAGTTTTTTTATAAATTTAACTCGAACAAATATATTCGATTCGATTCTGTTCGAACTCAATCACACTTGATTCAATTCGAGAAAATTTTAAATCGAGTTAGGATGATAAAATAGGATTTGTCAACTTGATTAACTGAAAATTTTTTATTCGATTTGATTCGATCTAACGCTCATCCCTAATCATTACTATTTACTTACCTCGATACTCCCGTATGCATGTAATATGAAAATATAAGCAATTTATATGAGTTTAAATTATAAATGTACAAACCAGAATTATCGACTACTTGTCAATCACTTTGGTTTTTCCTCTCCCTCTCAACGATCAAGTGTTTCCGTTAGTTACGAATAATCATAAAACACATCACATATCAAATCCCAATCTAAACAAGATCATATATCAATTTTTATAAATTATTCAATTTAGTCCTAAAACCAGGACAAATATAACTTTCAATTTAAAGTCTCGAAATAAAATAGTGTCACATCATCAATTTTTAAAAACATACCAAAATTATTGTACACCTATTCATATATGATATTTTTAATTTATTTTAACTTTAATTAAATTATTTAAAAATAATTAATTTTTTTTTAAAATAAACAAACATGCTTTTTTCTCTTATAATATTTTAATCATTTTCAATTTTTTTAAATTTAATTGTGTTTTATTCTCGTGTAGGCAGTCAATTTTTTTCATTCTCTTTTCATTTTTAATTTTCTATTTCAACTTTTAATTAAATACCAAAATTTGATAACATCACCGATGATGGTTATAATTTTTAATTTTTTAATTTCTTTAAAGGTTTTCTTAATTTTTAATTGTTGATTTTACTTTTCAACATTAAATTTTCTGCTTAAGATTTTCACCCATTTTTTTTTTACCTACTGATTTAAGCATTTTCAATTGTTTTGTTTATGTTTTTTTTTTTTGATAAATCTGTGTAAACAATAAATAAAAAAAATAAGGAAGAAATTGAAAAGATCAAACACGCAAATTTTACGTGAAAAAAATCTCTTCGAAGAGTATAAAGATAATTTCACTAAATTGGCGAAAACGAAGAGTACAAAGATGGAGATAAAAACTAAACCCCGAAACACGATAATAAGAACCCTCAAAACTTAAATATAAAATCCTCTGAAAGCTTGTAAAAGCAAAATTCTTAAATGTGTTATGGGTTAATCTTTTTAGGGTAGAAAAGAGTTTATTTATATGTTAAATTCGTAGGTCAAATAATCTTAAAATAATCTACACTAATCAGAGTTCGATTGGAATAAGAAAATTGAGAAGATTGCATGACATATCACCTCGTCGTGACGTCCCCTATCTTGTCGTCGTGATGTCATTTTTTATTCTCCCCTATTTCGTCGTCATGACATCGCATGACTCTTTGTCACGATGTCGCTTTTTATTTGTGTTTTAATTTGATCGAGATGCGAGGCATACTTTATATTTTTGTTGCATATTAGTTTTAATGTGTTTGTCCATTTTTATAAAAAAAATTTAATTAATTTGAAGTAACTTGATTAAAAGTATTTGAAAAAAATAATTTAATTAAAGTTAAATTAAATTAAAAAATATCATATATGGATGAATGTATAATAATATTTGTACATCTTTAAAAGTTGATTATGTGGTATTATTTTATTGGTGCTTGAAAAATTATATTTTTTTTTTGGTGTAGTAAATTTATATATATATTAAGATTATCTTAATATAAATTATTAAAAAAATGAAGATATGTAGTTGAGTGGTTAGTTGGGTTAAAGTTTCTAGAAGGTTTAGTTGTAAGCTTTAATTTTTTTAAAATTTTAAAGGTAAATTTATTAGTTCATTCGAGGAATGAATTATATAATTCAGGAAAAATAGTAAACATTCGTCGTAGATGATGAAAGATAAGTTTCATTAACACTACAAAGGCTTTAGCTTAAACATCAATAGAATATTATGACACGTTGCAAATTTGTTTTGTCACAACTCAAGCACAACATATCTGAAATTATTGCAAGCGCTTAATATGATAAGGAAATCAACCTCGGATGATTCAAAACGGTGAGTAAAAATTGACAAAAGAATCGAACATTCATCAAACTAAAATGGATGACAATAAAATCATCCCTAAAATCACTTATAAAACTATGATTACATGCATATGCAAGACTAAAAAATGTTTTACAAGAACAAACAAAAACTTCTAAAATTAAAGACTTATTAAAAAATGGAAAAAAAAAAAAAACATATAAAACTTAAAACAACACGGATTCAAATTGACTTGTGAAATCATTTATTAATATGAAATACTCTCAAAACGGAAACAGATTAAAAAAAATTGACGAAGAGTCACCCACTTTTCAAGAAAAGTTACTGGTGGCCGATGAAGTTTTAAATAACGACAAACACAGTCATCTATCTATCACAACTTATGAAGATAACAAATATACCCACAAAATAAATTTGTAAACTGAAATGTGTAGTGAATGAGAAAAAAAAAAGAAAGAAAGGGCTGATAGGAGGGGAAAAAAAGTGGGTGATAATCAACTCAAAAATTAACACCACAGCTGGACAAAACAAAAGATAAGAAACAAGCTGCTTGAAGAAAAAAAATATTAAATTATTAAATTTTTAATACAGCCAAAATACAAGCCTATGTTATAATTGAAATAAATGAGTATCCGACAACTCTATTTAATTTTTGAAAATACTTATTGCTAACCATAATGATTGTGTTTTATATTGGCCATTAGCTTAATAGGCTGAAGATAATTATTAAGCAATCGCACATTTCATTTCAAAAACGAAAAATAATAAATGAAAAGAATCGAACACCTCCCCATTCTTAAAACAAGCTTAATGATATTTTTAGTTGTCGATTTTTAAAAAAAAAATCAATTAAGATTTTTTTTTCAAATTTTGTGCATTCAATTCAACCTTGAATTGATAAAATTAATCAAATGAATTCTTTGATATTCAACGTTATAATACTCACATGACAGTTCAAATCAGTAACAATTGTTGAAATGACGCTGTCACGTCAGTAAAAATAAAAAATTATTTTTTTAAAAGTGAAAAATATTAAATGGAATATTTTTATTTTTTGCTGGAATGAACTTGATCATATGATTGTTTGGATTCATTTGGTTCAATGCTTAATTTTTTAAAATAAATAATAATAATTTTTAAATTATTTATAAATTTGTAAAAAAATATTAAAAATTATAAAAATATTAAATAAATTTAAAAAAGTTAAAATATTTTAAAATTAATAAAAACTATTTAAAAGTGAAATCTAAAATGAATCTAGATAAATGATTGTCTCGCTTGAACAAAAAAATAAAGATTGTTTATAAAATGGGTTGGGCCTCAAGAAAATTTTTTTAGCTTCGACTCGGCCTGAATTTCCAAAACCAAAAAATTGTTGCTCTTTTTTTTTACTGTTTTGCCATTGTTTACTGTTATTTCACTATTATATTGTTACTATTTTGTTATTATTGTTTGGATATTGTATAACTCTTATTTTATTGTTAATTTTGTTACTATTATAAAGATATTTGTTTGTTAAGTTACACATATCTTAGTGTTACTTAAGTATAAAGACTTTTTTAATTTATTTTCAATTTATTAGGAAACATTTATTTTAATGTTATAATGTATTTGATATATTATATATTTTTTAAATTTATTTTTATATAAAAAAATTTTAAATGGATGGGCTGAACCGGACTCAAGTTTTAGCTTTTTCATCAGGATCGAATTTGGCTAAAATTTTAAACTCATTTTTCGAATCGAATTCGAATATATCAAATGGGCCTAAAATATTATTATGACCCAACCCTATTTGGTCCATCATCACCTCCAATCATGCAAGACGAAAAAGAGATTGAACTTTAATCTCCAAGTCATGAGAATGAGTGGAGGCCCATTCCTAGATGGGGATACATATTTGTAGGGCAATGGTAATATTAGGCCCGGCCCAAATTTTATCTTAAACATGAATTATATCTTCTACAATTATAAAAAAAATCAAAATAAAAATTAATTTACATAACCGATATTTAATAAATATAAAATTTGGAATGAATACACCCACAACAATTATTTTTGGTGAATAAAAACATACAACTAAATCAGGACAAAAGATCAAACATTGTTACAAACAATATCTCTTTGAAGGATTTCCAACACTTCAAAAGGAGACGTATCAAGGATTTGAAGATTTGAATTCCAAGCTAATCCTAATTTAGCCAAGCTACCCGCAATTAAATTTTTCTCATGTGGCACATATTGGATATGCCAATGTCCTTCAGAATTCTTAACCGTTGTACCCACTTAAAGACTGTGATTCCGATGTTATCTGAATTTCTTGTTGTCAAGGCTGTGACCACTTCCAAATTGTCTGTTCAGATGGTTGCACGTTTGAAACCATTCTTTAGCAAAGCAATGATTCCATCAAGAACGCCACATAGTTCAACCTTAAAAGGGGAGCAATTACTTAGATAGTGATTAAAACCCAAAATCTAATTGCCGTTCGTGTCTCGCACCCACACCTCATGCAGTTGCTTTCCTCGTATCCTTTTCCATTGCTCCGTCAGTAAAAAGAAAAACCGCTCCGCCCCAGAGTGCTTTTGAAGGTGACTCCCACAACAAATTAGGGTCAACAGCCTTGACTAATCATTCTCGAGTTGATTGTTTGGTGAATTAGTGAAGTGAGTTAAGAGATGTGCAGTGCCGTTGGTGTACTGTCTTTCAATCAAAAGTGTGGTTAAATGCTGGTCTGATTGATTTTTCTCAATTGATTAGCACATCTCATCTCATCTCATCCGACTACTAATAATACTCCTAATTTAATAATATGATCATCATCAACCTAGTGAACACCTAGCCATCCCCCCCGGTGGGTGGATTACTATCAACTTCACCTACCACATCTCAACTTCCCTTTTTGATTGTCTCGCCCATGTAAATAGTATTTAGAGATGACGATGGATCGGGTGGATATTATTTAATTTATCATCGTTTCACAGTTGTTTCGATTTATTTTATTATTTGTCTCGTTTTATTGTAGAGATATAATTTTTATGAATGTTGAATGCATCTATTTTTACTCCACTCGATTCCAATTTATTTTTTACTATTTTTAAATCAAATAAATATTAAAATATAAATGTTCAATAAAATATTTGAACATAAAATATATGAATATTTCTATAATACATTATTACATTTTTACCCATTTAATAAATATATAAAAAATAAAATGATAATTTTATATAATGAAAAAAGATAAAAAAAGACAAGCGATTATCATAATCCTTCCATACTCATTTAAAATAAAAAATTCACTCGCCTTGCCTCACATTCACTTCGCAAACTCCATGGAAAACAAATTAATTTTGAATATATAAAGTGGT
This sequence comes from Kokia cookei, assembly GCA_039519145.1. NCBI lineage: Eukaryota > Viridiplantae > Streptophyta > Magnoliopsida > Malvales > Malvaceae > Kokia > Kokia cookei. The sequence continues at coordinate 17,271,949 of CM076909.1, forward strand.
TCGAATTTCATCATCGCTAGTAATAGTACTCCGCAAACACTAATTTAGAAGGAAAAAAATCCAGGATTTAATTATAGTATAAAGAAAAGCAGACAACAAAATTGAGAAATTAGAAAGGAGCGAAACCAGCGGGAAGGTTGAAATTGAAAGAAAGCAGAGTGGGTATGGGCGGCAGGCCCCGAAGGAGCCATGAACCAAGTAAGAGGTCCCTACTAAAAGAATGGATGTTGACAGATGCAACACACAAAACCGCAGCTGGTGCATGGCATCATTGCAAGGTGTGTGTGCACTTTGATTTTGTGATGGTGCTATAAGTCCTTTTCCTCCAGCTTCATATTTGTTACGCAATAACTTGGATTGGAGGTGGGGGCACCGTCGCCTTCACCTACACCTCCCTTTATCGTTGGATCACGTCGGTCGTGTTCTAATTTTAGATAGCCGACACTATCCCACTTCTCCCGTTCTCTTTTCGTTTTTCCATAAAAAAACTGTCATTTTCACGGCGGATCACGTTCTCATTTTCCTTCCCCTTTTCTGGACGAATTTCATGTTGGGTAAAGTAGGCTACGGTGGCAACATAAAATACAATAAAATAATTTATTATTATAATTAAATAAACTAACTTATTATAGAATAGTAATTAAATTCATCTCCTTAGGTTAGTCTCAAGATATTATTCCCCCGTCTCATTAAATTTAGTCATATCCTTTGTAGGATTTGTGCTCAACCATTCTGGTTATAAAATTATTCGTGATCACGTTTATTTTTCATCTATCATGTAATGTTGATTAAAATATATTATTTACCCATTAGTTGATCTATTAATTCTACTATTGTGAATGATGCTACATCCTACAAAAGTTGTATACCCAACGCATCAGCTTTCGATTCTTTATCCATTTGAATTCAGACTTTTACTTACATTAAATTATACGAGTCATGCATACATTGTCCATCATCCACTCAAGATTAAGCTATGCCACACTATGTGTTGGAAAAAATTCGATTTGAAAACGGTTTTCTTGCACAAAAAAAAAATTAAAATTTTGAAAACTAACCCTCTTTGTGATATTTATAGCAATAAACTTTAAACTGAAATTGTACCTGTGTTTTCAGATAAATGGATCCTTGGTGTTTTCTGTTTTTCAATCAAACAATATTTTTCACTATTCTCATACCACGAACTGTTTCGAGTGTGAGCTCGAACCAATCGAATCAAAACACAATTAAAAAAAAATTCTTTACTTTTGGGTGAAAAAGAAAATTATCTATTCTTTTAATAGAAATCGATAGAATTTGTTACTCCAAAAAAATATATTTAATAGTTGAGAATAAATTCTCTCTATTTTTGGACAGAGGAACAATATCTCAAAATTGTATGTATAGCTCTACCGGTGTCATTTATTTATAGGAAAAGAATGTAGAACCATTGTTGAGTTGTGGTGGTTTATTTCGAATAGAAAACCAATTTTCTACTTAGTGTATGAGTAGGGTAGGCGGCACACTCTAGTATTCCTATTAGGATTGCCACCCCTTTCATGTTACATCAGGGGTTGTGGGTCTCTCTCATATCGAGTCCAATTACAAGTACTTCTTGGATTTTTCGATCGAATATTTTGTAATTTGATCTAACCTGATTCTGTTTTTTTATTTCTCAAAATAAACTTCAATATATCTATATTAAATAATTTTCTCATCCCAATTTTACTATAAATTTTTTTTTTTGATAATTTCACCTCGATAACATTTTGATAATTTTACCCCTGATAAAATTTTGAGAAAATACATTTAATATTTCACCACTCAACATATTCACTATGACCGAGTGAATTATTTTCATTTTTGGGTTTTAAAATAGCTCAAAAACATAAACTCATTCTTCCGATAATTTTTTAGTAATCATGTACATTTGCAAATGAATCATTTCTTGTTTTCATTTTTATTTTCATTTTCATTTTGAGAAAATCACATTCATTTTGGCTAAGAGAAAAACTAAACAAACTCTAAGCTAAAACTACTCTAAATGTGGCTGATTGGTGTTGAATCCACCAAATATAAATATTTCTACGACAAATAATACAAAACAGTAGTATAAGGCAGTAGGGTCGATTCCACAAGGACTGGTTGTTGTAATTTACTTTTGTGTCTTCCTCTTGAACGTCGCGTTAAAGAACGTGCCCATGACTCGTGACTATCTCTTAACAAAAAAAAAAAGAGTGAGGGTTTAGAGATAAAACGTCAAACTAAAATAAAACAAAAATAAAATAAATAAGTGAAATAAATATTGATGCTAAATAATTAATCGAGATAAAGAAATGAAAAAAAAAACGATATTTAATAAGCTTAGCCTCAGCCTCAGTTTCCTCCGATCTTGAATTGATCCTTGAAAATTAATCTTTCCTTTTAAATTGATAAGCTGGTTATAGCGCTCGAGAACGTCCTAACCGCCAACTTTTCCTCTAGTAGCCAGTTCCTGTACGACCTGCAAACCGACCCTTGCAGAATTTCTAACCACGTCGCACGTGCTCGCGATTTAAGATTTCAACAGCTTTGCCCTCTAAAAAGCCCAACTCGAATTAACGGTCTCAACTGCGTGGGTCGTTTAAATCCGGTCTCTACCACCATTGACGGAATCCAACTAGCTTCTTCCTACTTGGACACGCCAATTTGTTCATGGGAACTCGAATACAACACGGACGATTTGGCTTCCCAACTATACGCCAACCTATCTCGATCCAACGTGCACTTTTCGAATCGAAAGTAGAATTAACTTTAAAAGGCGAATTTGTACTACCCCATAAACCGAAGTGATAGCGAGTGCCGATAAAAAGGTTTTTAGCACGGTTTCGTAACTCACGATTATTTCTTGATGGAGTGATAACCAGACTAAGGCTAAAAAGAATTTAGTGGTACATGATTTTAATCATGCTTGATGGATGAATGCGATGAATTATTTGTGATTATAAATGATGGAAATGCGGAAGGATTGAGAGATCAATTAGACAAATTTGTAAAATGAATGAAAATTAGAATGAAAATGGCAGACAATTCTAACGCAAAAGACGAGAAAATGGATAAGGGAGAATTTCTCAATTGCTTCACAAAATCCAAGTACATCTCAATTGAATCCAAGTAACCTTATTTATACACAATTGGTTACTAAAAATTGGTTACTAAAAATAACTTAAGTCCTATTAAACTAAATTACCCTATTTACTTAAAATAAATAATTTTAGTCAAAATGAAATTAGGAAAATAACAAATTTAATCAAAAAAAATAAAATAAAATAAACAACTTTGACTAAGCTTATTTGACCATTTCAACCAAGAATTCCTTTTGCAATTCAGTCCTCAAAGTCCCTCATATTCGAATATAGCCCATTTTTTTCACACATATCTTCAATTTAATCCACTTTTGCTTTCTTTTAGGTAGAGAAACATCAATTTGTGTACTTGATAAGAAATTGTAGGAAATTAGAAGTACTTTCCTCATAATTAATCCAAAATACACAAATAAATTGCTTAAAATAATTCACTTATCAAAATCCCCTTACTTAGCCTATGCTTGTCCTCAAGCATAATGTTTAGTCTATATTAATGTTATTCGATAATTTTTTTTTTCAAAATCGAATTTCATTCTTAAACCAAGTTTCATGCAAACAATTAGAAGATCAAAAATAGATAATCGCTTATGTTTAATCAACACACATTTTATAGACTTTCAACCATTATGAACAAAATCAACCACTTCACAAAAATTTAAGCTTAATTAAAGTTGCTAATTGTACCCAAATTTACATATATATATATATATACGTATTCTTTTTTTTTTTGAATTTTTTTTAAGATACTAGGCAGCTCGATTAGCGGAGTTTACAAGTTTCGGTTCGTCACTCGAATTTTTTTACGCGAATTGAGATGACAAGCCAAGTACCTTAATCTAGTTACTCAATTCGATCACATTTCCGAATCTTCACTCATAACCAAGGCACAATATATTTATTCACATCCACACTTTATTTATTTACAAAATTGAGTACTTATTAAGCAAGTCTACAAAAAAAGTTTCTCATTTAATGAAGTGTTCGACTTTTCTCATAATAATTTCAACTCTACAAAATGTGTATTGAAAAAAAAAAACAAGCAATTATTATTCATGAGCTTCTAATTATCCAAATGAACCAAGAATAAGAAAGAATTAAATCGTAAAAATAATTATCAACTAATATTAATATCATCAGCAATATGCAAAGAGAAAAATCATGGCATGCATAATGAATCTCCCCTACTTAATCCCACATTGCCCTCAATGTGTAAATGTAAATAATGGAAAAAGATTGGGCAAAGTGTACTCCCTGTGTTTTTTATGAGGCGGAGGATGGTTTAGGCAGTTCGAGTTCGTTTTGATTGGTTCAATCTTGGGTGTATGTTTCAACACATGGTAGCACTAAAATTTGACAAGGCGTGCCCACGCCACGAGTGATACTGGATTTTCGTAAAATGCCACGATGCACCCTGAAAATGACACTTGAAATGGATTAAACGATAATCTTTATTCAACTGAAATTAAACTTGAAAATTAAAAATTAAAAATAAAAATGAATTTGGGTTGCCTCCCAAATAGCGCTTTTGTTTAACGTCATTAGCTCGACGAACATAAATGTTATCCGTTTGACGTATTGCGGGTTAATCCTTCCATTATGTGAACTTGAAAATTCTCGTAGAAAGGTTTCGATATTTGCCCATTGGTCTCGAATCCCTTCTTGAGTTCTTCCAATTTTTTTATAGTTTCTAGGTCTAGACTCTTGCATAAGACAGTTTGTAACCCATCTACCTCACAATATTCAAAATGCAATTTCATCAGTGGTTCAAAAACATCAACACAAGAAACATTCGACATTGTACTAGGTCGGCCCATTGTTTCATAAACATTAAATTTTACAACCTCACCGTCGAACTCCATAGTGAGTGTCCCATTACGAACATCAATCTTTGTATGCGCAATACTGAGGAACGGTCTTCCAAGTAGAATATCAGAAGAGTTCTTCAAGTTATCGCCCTCCATGTCAATGATATAAAAATCTGCAGGAAAAATTAACTCGTTTACCTTGACAAGAACATCCTCCAATACTCCTTTCGGATACACCATGGATCAATTTGCAAGCTGAATAATTACACTTGTTTCTTTCAAAGGACTCGCATTAAGTAGTTTGCAAATAGACAAAGGCATAACGTTAATTGATGCACCTAAGTCGCACATGACCTTTTTAATACCTACATTACCTATTTTGCATGATATGGAAAACATACCTTGGTCCTTACATTTTGGAGGTATCTTTTTTTGCAACAAAGCGGAAACATTTTCTTTAACGCTTACTTTCTCATTATCGAGGAGTTTCTTCTTACTTGTGCATAATTCCTTTAAGAATTTTGTGTAGTGTGGTATCTGTTTTATTGCATTGAGAAGGGGAATGTTTATCTCTACTTTTCGGAAAGTGTCCAGAATCTTGTTCTCTTCTTGTTCCTTCTTATGGTTAACGAACCTTCCAGGAAATGGAGGTGGCATTGTAAATGATTTCTATGGTGTTGACTCAGTTGGAGTCTCTAAATCGGGTTCCTTCTTTTCGCGTTCAGCGTCGTGGGCACGACTCGTGCCAGTCACGAGTTTCAAAACCGCACCACTTCTCAATGTCATAACACTTACATTATGTCGAGGGTTGGGTTCTATTTGGGATGGTAACCATCCTTGAGACTCTAGTTGGCTAACTGTGAGTGCCAGCTTGCTCATTTGTTTGTCTAACTCCTGCAAATGCATGTTAGTCTTTTCTTGAAATTTTTCAGTGCTAGTGGCTAACCTTTCGACAATAGCTTCCAAAGATGTCTTTTGAGGTGGTAGTTACTGATATGGTTGATTTAATCGAGGATTCGATCCATAGCTTATATTCGGATGGTCTCTCTATCCCACATTGTATGTGTTCGAATAAGGATCGTACCGTTTTTGGGGTGGACATGAAAAGTTTTTTAAAGCATTTGCTTGTTCTGCAGAATCCTCGTGTAAGATTGGACATGAGTCCGTCGGGTGATCTGACATGGTACAATTCCGCACAACTTTGCTGGGTTTGATTTCTCTGCAAGCAAACTCTGCACAATATCAGTAAGTTTACCTATTTTATTTTCTAAAGTCAGAGTACTTAACCCATGAACCAGTCTTATAGGTTCTATACCCGGTTGGAATTGTTGAGAGTTCACAGCCATCGTTGAAATAAACTCCCTTGCTATTTGGGGAGTCATGTTGACAAGTGCTTCTCCACTAGCTGCGTCGATCATCTTCATCTCCATGGGGAGTAGTCCTTCGTAGAAATATTGTAACAGTGACTATTCAGAAAGTCCGTGTTGTGGGCAACTTGCGCACAACTTTTTGTACCGCTCTCAGTAATCATAAAGGCGAAATTCCCACTATGTCTCGTCTAAGCTCGGCTGCTCGTGTTGCTGCAGAGAACTTGTCAAGAAATAAATCAAACATATCAGCCCATGTGTTATCAGATCTTGGTGGTAAATAAAACAACCATTCTCTAGCAGAGTCGGCTAATGAAAAAGAAAATGCACGAAGTTTAATTTGATCTTCTGTTACTCCCTGAGGTTTCATGCTCATGCACACCATGTGGAATTCTTTCAAGTGCTTGTGTGGATTCTTGTTTTGAATTCCGTGGAAAGTGGGCAATAGATGAATTAAGCCCGACTTTAACTCGAACGGTATTTCTCCCGTTGGATAAGTTATACATAACGGCTGTTGTTCGTCTGGTACTGCTGCAAGTTGTCGAATAGTCTAGTTTTGATCTTCCATTGTCTTTGCTTCCTCGTCATCGAATATTTCTCTACTGAAAACTTCTTCTTCAAACTCTGTCTGTAAAAATTTACCGTGAGCTTCCTTCCTCAACCTTCGGGCTATCTTTGGTACAAAGTCGTTGAGAGGTGTCTCTTCAGACCTTATTATAAAGAAAAACAAACGAAAGTTAGAAAAATGTTACCTGTCCCCGGCAACGGTGCCAAAATTTGATGGGTGTCGAATCCACCAAATTTAAATATTCCTACGACAAATAATACAAAATAATAGTATAAGGCAGTAAGGTTGATTCCACAGGGACTGGTTGTTGTAATCTACTTTCATGTCTTCCCCTTGAATGTTGCGTCAAAAAGCGTACCCACGACTCGTGACTGTCTCTTAACAAAAATAAAAATAAAAGAGTGAGATTTTAGAGATAAAACGTCAAACTAAAATAAAACAAAAATAAAATAAATAAGTGAAATAAATCTTGATGCTAAATAATTAATCAAGATAAAGAAATGAAAAAAAATGATATTTAATAAGCTTAGCCTCAGCCTCGATTTCCTCCAATCTTGAATAGATCCTTGAAAATTAATCTTTCCTTTTAAATCGATAAGCTGGTTATAGCACTTGAGAATGTCCTAATCGCCAACTTTTCTTCTAGTAGCCAATTTCGGTATGACCTACAAACTGACCCTCGTCGAATTACTAACCACATCTCACATGCTCGCTATTTAAGATTTTAACAGCTTTGCCCTCTGAAAAGCCCAACTCGAATTAATGGCCTCAACCGTGTGGGTCGTTTAAATCTGGTCTTTACCACCCTTGACGGAATCCAACTAGCTTTTTCCCACTAGGACACGCCAATTTGTTCATGAGAACTCGAATACAGCACGGCCGATTTGACTTCCCAACTGTATGCCAACCTATCTCGATCCAACGTGCACTTTTCGAATCGAAAGTAGAATTAACTTTAAGGGGCGAATTTGTACTACCTCATAAACCGGAGTGAAAGCGAGTATCGATAAAAAGGTTTTTAGCACGGTTTCGTAACTCACGATTATTTCTTGACGGAGTGATAACCAGATTAAGGCTAAAAAGAATTTAGTGGCACATGATTTTAATCATGCTTGATGGATGAATGTGGTGAATTATTTGTGATTATGAATGATGGAAATGGGGAAGGATTGAGAGAGCAATTAGACAAATTTGTAAAATGAATGAAAATTAGAATGGAAATGGTAGACAATTCTGACGCAAAAGATAAGAGAAAATGGAGAAGGGAGAATTTCTCAATTGCTTCACAAAATCCAAGTTCATCTCAATTGAATCCAAGTAACCTTATTTATACACAATTGGTTACTAAAAATAACTTAAGTCCTAACTAAATTACCTTATTTACTTAAAATAAATAATTTTAGTCAAAATGAAATTAAGAAAATAAAAAATCTAATCAAAACGAAATTAATAAAATAAACAACTTTGACTAAGCTTATTTGACCACTTCAACCAAGAATTCCTTTTGCAATTCAGCCCTCAATGTCCCTCAAATTCTAATATAGCTCATTTCTTCACACATGTCTTCAATTTAATCCACTTTTGCTTGCTTTTAGGTAGAGAAACATCAATTTGTGTACCTGATAAGAAATTCTAGGAAATTAGAAGTACTTTCCTCATAATTAATCCAAAATACACAAATAAAATGCTTAAATAATTCACTTATCAGTGGCCTCCTCTGTATTAGCCAAATTTTGGTTGGTTTAAGTAACTATCTTTGATCAAATTTTGTGCTCAAAATACCGTTAAATGGGCCTTCAATGATTAGTGCTTCCATTGGACAAATACTACCCTATATGTCAATTTTTTGTCCCTTCACGAAGTGGATATCGCAATACCCATGGGATGGATGTTGCGACATCGTCGACAATCTTGAAATGAGGATTGTCAAAGCATGTGGATATCGCGATACCCTAAGGTGGATATCACTCTATCATTATGTGTGGTCTCTATCCTTGGGACCTGTTAGAGGTATCGCAATTCCAATGGTAGGATATCGCGATACCCTTTCCTTTGGTGATGTTCTCGCTCAATTTTGGCCTTCAATGCATCCCTACAACACTCAATTATATGTTAGCGCCCCCAATGGCACTATTGGCCAATTTGGGTCTCAAAAACAAGAAAAATGAAACATTTACACTTATGAACTCAAAACCTAAAACTACAAAAAAACTATAGAAAAGATACTACTTTACTTGAAAACAAGTTCCTCAAGTGCAACGAGAAAGCCTAATTTACCATATCAAATCACGACAGATCAAATTGTACGAAACTTGCAAGCAGGAAACCCACATAATACGTGTGGAACCAAAAACATGATCGAAAAATCAAAATATTAGATATATGAAGTTGCAGGAATTTGGAAGAAACTACCATACAAAAGTAAAAATTTTCACCATTAATATATAAAAAAATAACTCATGTTTTTCTTTAAAAACTCATTTGTATAGACACATGACAATTTGACAACTATAAGGAGAAAAACATTGAGGCACTATCATAACAAATATATATTGGGTAAACTACTAAAATAGTTATTTTTGTTTACTTCAGGTTACATTTTAGTCATTTACGTTATCGTTTTGTTTGCGAACTGATCATTTTACCGTTAAGATCTATTACCTCCTAAATGGAAGTCTGACACGACAATTAAAATGAGTTTTAAATATTAACGTGGATGTCTAGTTGGGATGAGAAAAACTAAAACTTTTTTTATGAAAATAGAATACAAAATTTTGTCCTAAAACCCAATTTTCTCCTATTTAAAAAGAAGTAACAGTTGGGTTTTTTTTTTGTTACCATTAGAGAAGAGAAGAGAAGAGCAAAATGTAGAGAAGAAGAAGAAGAAGAAGAAGAAGAAGAAGAAAACGCACCAACCTCTATATCTGCTTGCTATTGTGGTTGCCCACAATACACAAATAAACAAAGATGAAGCGTGTTTTTTTGTTTGTCACATATACAGAAAAACATGAAAAGATGGGCTACCTTTTTGCAAAAAAAAACCCCATAATATATTAACCCAAAATCCAAGTAAAGAACAAAAAATACCCATTACTTACTGTAATCCATGCCTAGAACCTCCATTGAATCGATCATTTGTTCTTTCATTTTGAATAACAAAATTCAACTGATTGATGGAGCATTCAATTTGATTTCTACTATTTCGATACAACAAAGATGATTATAAAAATGGATGGTTTTTCAATCAAAATGGAAATGAAATCTAAAAAAAAAAGGAGACCAAGGGTTCTTTTTTGTCCAATTCAAGGATTAATTTAATGCATTGATTTTGATTATTTCGGAAAACCAAATTAACATTTTCCTTTAATTAATTTAGAAAATTCAATTAACTAAAAATCAATTAATTTATTTGGTTGAACGTTTACGTTGGCATTTAAAACTCATTTTAATTGCCACACCGAACTGTCGTTTGGGAGATAACAGATTTTAACGGTAGAGTGATAATTTCGTAACAAAACGATAACGTGAGTAACTAATACGTAACATTTTAAACATAAGTAACTAAATGTAATTTGATACAAACAAAAGTGACAATTTTGTTAAACATTCACGTTGGCTTTTAAAACTCATTTTAACTATCACGTCAGACTGTCATTTGGGAGGTAACAGATCTTAACGACAGAGTGATCATTTCGTAACATAACGATAACGTAAATAATTAAAACATATCATTTCAAACATAAATAACTAAAATGTAATCTGAGACATATTTTATAAAATTTACATAAAATCATATAAAATTAATCTCAAACAAGAATCAAATTACCCATATTTTTAATGCTATCAAATGAACCCTTTTTGGTGATTATTAACAAAAAGAGAAGTTATATCACACTCATTTCTTTTGGGTGGAATTCGAAATATTATGCAGTATCACATTACTGTAAGCTGAACGTTTCCTATAAAAAAGAGCAAATTTAACAATTAAAAACACATGAGCTCCTAATGGAAAGAAGGGAAAATTTATTAATCTACCCCGTAAACTTCAATAATAATAAAGTTTGCTCCAAATCTCTTTCAAATTTTCTTTTCTTATTTTGGTGCTGACGACTGATAGATGCCAAATTTCGGCCTTTTTTTTCGTGCAACGTTTGATTTATTACATATTTTTTAGTATTGTCGACGTGATTTCCCTTTTTCCGTCAAATGATTTGAAAACCACACACATTTTTTTAAATAAAGCTTGACCCCACACTTTTTTTTCCCACTCCGTTTATTATTTTATTTGAAAATATTTTTATAAAAATCTTTATAAATTTAATTGAATTTTTTTTTTTTGTAATTTTTATTGAAAGAGATCAATTTGTTTATCTTCAAAGTTGACAGAGATTAAAAGTGTATATAACACCAATCTGTTATTTGAATTAATCGAGTTGCTCAAATTGTGAAATTCAACTCGTTGACTCAAATAATTCGAATAATTCGAAATTCATCGAATCAAGTCGAGTTTTGCTCACCCTTACGTGTAGTATTCTGTTGTAATATATAATTTAATATAGTATTCACAAAAGTTAATATTAATTAAGATGTTTAAAGTAAAGGGCCAACCAACATTATTTGTCCTCACATGTACCACGGATGGCTGAGAAATTTATATAATTCAATTTTTTTTTTCTGTAAATATACCAGCATTGAAACATGATATGGACAATGGTTAATAAGAAATTAAACATATAAAAATGGTGTAATAATATTAGTCAATCAAAGGAATTATAAATTATTACATTTCTTTTTCTTCAAGTGACATATACAAATCGTGTACCTTACTCTTAAAATATGAAAGGGACGCGTACAATCACCAAACCTCTCATTCCATCTTAATATGACGATAAATGTTAATTCAATTAAGAAAAATATTTAAATAAAAAGATAATTTATTTGAAATCAATTTTATATTTAACATATAAAAAATAATAAAGAAAACATTCTACCAAGAGGAATGAAATAACTTTAAAAAATGAAAAGACAATGAGTAAAAGAGTAATCTACTCATATTATAAATATTTATTTTCTTTTTTTGGAATCTCATTTTGTTATAGTGCATGTAATTATTCTTATTATACATGTGATATCTATATTATCAAATAATCTCCCACTTGGACCACAAATATATATACTAATTACCTTATAATTACATGACATTACATAACCTTATGAGCTCAAAATTTACTATTATATTCCAAAGATATTACGAACAATCCCATCCATTAATTATGTTAACATAGAACCAAGACGATTTCTGTTACATATATCATAACTAAATCTAGCCTTGATCACGTATATTAGCACAACCAAGTGACATAGATTAAGTATGGATGTATAGTACGAAAATCATATGCAGTGTGGTCTAAACATGTCTATTTCCAAGTGATCCTCCTTAAACCTTAGTGTAATCAAACCTTACTAAAATCAAAGTGTGAATAACCAAATAAACTTTATTTTTGTAGAAAAAAACCTTAAGTTATTCATAAACTGAAATAATAAAAAATGTGTCTATAATTGAAAAACATTTAAAATTAAAAAATCTCAATAAAATTGAATATCCTTAAATGACATTACATTTATATGAACGATGTGCTCATAAAAAAACCTAAGGTGGTAGTCCTTTAGTAAGCAGATCTACAATCATGGAGTTTGTCCTAATTTGTTTTGTAGATGATTGACCACTATGGACTCTTTCTTTAACAACAAAGAATTAAAATCTATGTGCTTTGACTTTGATATGCTCATGTTTTTATTAAAAAAAGAATTATCATTTATTGTCACAACTTACAACCTAGTGACAATTTTGCATCTATATTCCTACAAAATTAGAGTCTATATACATGATGGTATCTATATTATCAAATCTTCAATATGTGAGCATGTAATGTTTTGTTTCTAAAGATAACATATGAATCATTTGCTGCTTTGCAAAGATCTACATAGTATCTGGACGTGTACTAACCTAAGCATACATTAGATTCCTCGTTACTGAAACATAGGCAATCTTTTGTATTTCTTTAATCTCAAAATCATTCTCGAGGTATTGATTGCGACTAAGCTTATTACTAACAAGCAATATGTCATCGACATTTAAAACCAAAGTTAGAATCTTACTCTCGTTGAACCTGTGGTATATAAAATCATCAACCAAATTCATCTCAAAAACGAATGAGATAATAACTTGGTGAAATTTGTAATACAATTGACAAAAGGCCTACTCAAGCCCATAGATGGTTTTCTTTAATTTGCAAACCATTGGCTTCATATCACCAAACAAAAAGTTTTTTGGTTGCACTATATAAATCGTAGCATCAATGTCACCATCGAGGAACGATGTCTTAAAGTCCATCTGATGCAATTCAAGAACAAAATATTCCACTAAAGTCATTATAACCTTTTCTTTAGTGGAACTTCTTAATATAATTGGTTATTGATGTTGTAGAGTTTATTCTTTTAAAACAATTTCTTATACTTGATTAGGAGGTTCAACGATATTGTCTTAATCCAAAATTGCTACTTGAATATCTAGTATAATAAGTCATTCTTGATCATTGTCAATAGCAATTAAAGGAATGTGTTGAGGAATATCAACATATTCTTGTTCAGAAACAATCTCCTTAATTCTCTCATCCCCCACAAACTCGACATCCTTAAAGAACTCAACATTATACATCTAAAAAATAGTTTTTGTACTGGGATCATAAAATTTGTAAACCTTAAACCTTTCAGAGTATATGAATAGCAATTAACAGTCCTTTAAGTCAAGTTTTTTCATTTAGCTTATAAGGCTTAGCCTTAGTTAGAAATCCCAGAAATGCAAATGCTTTAAGTTAGGCCTTTTACCTTACCAAAGCCCAAGGGTCTTTTCAATTGCTTTAGTTGGAACTCTGTTGAGTATATAAGCTATGATCTTTAATGCTTCTCCCCAGAGTGAGTCGTGCAAGGTAAAATGACTAATCATACTCCTTTCCATGTATTTGAGTATTCTATTTCGTCTTTCTGCAACACCATTCATAGTGAGCAAACTCGAGATAGTGTGCTATAAGGTGATACCACTTTCCTTTAGGAACTTGCAAATGGTTCTGAAAATTGTTCACCCGAATTGTTATATATTTTGTAATATTCACCACCACAGTTAGATACAATGCTCTTAATTATTTTACTAAGTTGATTTTCAACTTTAGCCTTATAAATTTTACATACTTTAAACATGCATAGCGGACCATGCCGCGAACTAATAGGTGGAGGATCGCTTTACCAGGTCGATCAGTTACGCAAAGTATTTCAGATGGTTAAATTGTGGATTATTTCGAGGACATAACTTTTGCAAAAAGTATGGCAGATATCTAATTTGGAATCACCTGCGGATACCCAAAAATGGTGGACTGTTCGACGAATACCCCACATTGTAGAAGGTCCTGTAGAACTTAAAACGTGAAACATAATAGACCTAAGTTTCATATTTATTATCATACATCACAAAAACTCAAAATAATCACCTTCCAAGTTTAACAAGTTTTCTTTACAAATAACCAAATAACTATATACATGCCACTTAGATCGACTCAATAAATCAAGAGTCTACCATAACTTCTGGCGGATAGTGTGAACTTCTAATTGCGACTCAATAAATCAAGAGTCTACCATAACTTCTGGCGGATAGTGTGAACTTCTAATTGATCTGATCAACACGTTCTGAACGTTCAAAATCTATAAGGTAAAAGCAATCTAGGTGTAAGTATTTAATACTTAGTAAGTTCATACAGGTTCGAAAGTTTACTTACCTCACATAATAATTATATGATAATTTAATACGAAAACGCAATTTATCTATGCGCCAACTCAATTCGCCAACAAGGTAAGTGCATATACTTCATCACATACAATATATCGAGTATACAACATGATACAATAACCCTCCTTGTGTCAAATTCGTTCTCATAACTATTTCTTTCTCATCATTTTCTAACTTGTCAATTTCACATGTTTGTATTACTCGATGGATATCATAAAGAACTCAAAACACAAGCATGCTTCACATCAGAGGCTCATTCAAGCTAATCAAATACAAGGGTGTCAAGTTACCCATCCGGGCTAAACCTTTATCGACATAATGAAAGCCTGACCAATATTGTATATACATGTAAGGTTACCAGTCCAAGCTAAACATTTAAAACGACATCAGATTACCAGTCTAGGCTAAATTTGTGCCACATATATCTTTGAGTCTGCAGCAAATGCTAGATCTCAGAATCATCAGGAAATAACATGTAACCATATTTATGAGTCTTTTACTAAGTTCATCGGGACACTTTCGTTTTGTAATTTCACTCACATTCCTTAGTAGCATAGTTTAGTATTTCTCCTCTATATGTTTAGCAACCAAATCTACTTACCAGATTTTCAATTATACAATTTAAGAACGAAAAGGAAAGAAAGTTAAATAATTTTCATATTGTATGAACTTACTTGGCGGAATGGTAACACACCACAAAAGAGTCTACTCAACAACTTTTTCTTTCCCACGATCTTCTCTTGGTGGATTTAAGTTTTGATCTATAACATAATTTTAATTCAATTTTTATCAACAAACATCATTAATTAGCTTATAAAGCATATAAGTCAGTTCAATTTGATCATCAAAATTCCCTCAAGCCTAACACATTATACAATTGAGCCCTTTTATAACATAGTTTATAAAAATCTCAAACTTGTTGCGAAAGTTTATACTTAAACCATGATATTCAGAACTAACAATTTTTTTTATCGAGTGATCGTTTTTCAAGCTTCACTTTTAATATAATCATTTAACACTACAATTTCAAGCATTCAACAATGATAATCTCATGGAATCCTTAATAGTTTCAAAAACAAACACCACCATTAGGTAGATTTAAACACAACAATTTCAAAAACATAAAATTCATGCACAACAAGTCTGATTTAACTTACCATGCAAAAGCACAAAGATTGACAGACTTTCCTAGCTCAACAAAGAAGAAAAACGGTGATGGAGAGGATGAAGAAAGAAAACGAACTGCCTCTTTCCATCCACTATAATACGGTGTATATATGTCTAATATAATTATTAATTAATATTAACATCATTATAGGTAAGGTAAAACCAACACCTGTCCGACCATAAATTTTGAAAATAGTTGAATTATCAATTCAATCCCTAATCGATTGTCATGTTACCACTAGCGAAAGGAATTTATAGTGGTTAACTTATACCACCTTTACAATTTCATCCCTATTCTAAAATATATTATCCAATTAATCAAATTAACAAACTAGATATTATCCATATCAACCATGTTTTAAAAATTGGGGTTAAGCTGTTTTTTTCACATTCAAAATTTGGGAAATCAAATTAAAACACCACGTGCATTAATTATAAGAAAATGAAAACCCGTACTTAATTAATAAACCCTCGAAAATAAAATTTAAAAAAGAAAAAAATCCTTCTCCTAGTGGAAGTGTATATATATATATATAAAAGGAGATTGCGCCACCATACTACCCTGCGTACCCTTAATCTGCATTCCTTTCTTTCTCTCAAAGAAACAAAACATCCTTCAATTCTTCCTGAACCCAAACTGGGAAAACTGAGATTGAAATGGAGTGGGTTCGCGGAGATAGGATTGGATGTGGAAGTTTCGGCACTGTGAATTTGGTGGCTCCTGGAAAATGTTTTCCAAAATCTCCTCTAATGGCTGTTAAGTCTTGTGCAACCATCGACTCTGTTTCTCTGAAGAACGAGAAGGAAGTGTTTGATCGACTTGGTTTTTGCCCGCAAATCATCCGTTTCTTTGGTGACGATTACACTGTTGAGAATGGGGAGGAGGTTTATAATCTGTTCTTGGAGTACGCACATAAAGGAAGCTTGGCCGATCAGGTCAAGAGAAATGGTGGAAACTTGACGGAACCCGATGTTAGAAGATACGTTAGGTCCATACTTAGAGGGCTAAGCTTCGTTCACTCCAAAGGGTTCGCTCACTGTGATATTAAGCTTCAAAATATTCTTTTGTTTGGGAATGGCGATGTGAAGATAGCTGATTTTGGATTAGCAAAGAGAAGAGGAGAAAAACAGGGGAGGATGGATATCAGGGGAACTCCTTTGAATATTGCACCAGAGTCTGTTCATGGTAACGATTATGATTCAGCAGTGGATATATGGGCACTTGGATGCGCCATTGTTGAGATGTTTACTGGGAAACCAGCCTGGAATTTCAAACCAGGAACCAACCTGGCTGCTTTGTTGATTCAAATTGGGGTTGGTGATGAATTGCCCGGAATCCCTCAAGAGTTATCGGAGGAAGGAAAAGATTTTCTTAGAAAGTGCTTCGTTAAGGATCCCGACAACAGATGGACAGCTGAGATGCTCCTCCATCATCCTTTCACGGCTGGTGAAGAAGAAGAAGAATCAACGTCTCCAAATTGTTATTTTGATGAACTTTCAGAATCACCGAGATGCCATTTCGATTTCCCAGACTGGGTTTCAACTCAATCAACAGCTTCTTCTTCTCAATCAATTTTCAAAGAAAATTCAAGGATCGGGTATTCGTTTTCCGGTCACATTATATCAACTTTGGATCGGATTCGTGAATTGGCTAGTGATGAGGCACCGAGTTGGTCAGTTTCAGAGAGCTGGATCACCGTGAGAAAAGTAGTTCATAAAATCTGACGGCTTTGATCCAATTGGTGGTAAATGATTGGAGGAAGAAAACATAGATTTGACTGACATTTTTTTTAAATCTTTTTGCTGATGAAGAAGAGTTCTGATTGGCTACACAAATAGCCAAATATATTGTATAGGCCATTCTTTATTGAAACTTTGAATATTTTCATAAAATGAAACTTCAGAATTTTATGGGTAAATTGTTCATCGACATCTTTTTTGAGGTTTGGAATTTTAACAGTTGACTTCAGTAATCCAAAACTTTTGCAGTGTGAAAATGATTCACATGTGAAAACATTGAAACTTGTGCTGGTTCCATTGATAGGTTAACTTTGTCCAAACCCCAAATATCAAATAGATTGGTATGAGGTAGGTGAGATTGAATAGAGAGCGGGGTGTGATGCGTTGCGTTTAATTTATTTTTTATTTCATATTATAAAATTTAATTCGTTGATTTTATATTTAATGCAGATAAATACTTCGCTCGGGATCAAATAGTTGACTTAAGTAAATTACGATTACACTCCAATATTATTACAAAGAAATAGTGAACTGAATGATAAGAACAGATTTCCATGTTTTAAGCAATAATGATTTCTCAACACCCTGCCCACTCTTCTGCTTTGACTGTCTTTCCCCGTCGGTCGGTGTTGGATTTATGAAGGTTGCTTCACCTAATTTCATGCACATCGCCTTTTTGCATAATCAAGAGTGGTTTAATGGTTTTAATTATGAATAAATTAACTTGTCAATTGAAGTTGGAAGTTAAGGCATGGTTGGTACTGGCTAGAATTAGAAGAGTTAAAGCCCTAAAGCAGCTTGCCCAGCATCCAAAAACTGCCCCTATTCTTAGGGTTTTCAATTCAAAGATGCTTTTTATCTTCATTACCAAACTCAAATGGAGTACTTAGGGAAAATGAATTAAACCCTTTTGGTATAATACCGTATGCCCCGGGATACTACCTGCCTCAGCTGCAGATGGAAGCTGCAAACGTTTGCTTTTCAATTTGGGTTTGCTTATTTAGGTATAAATTAAAGGTTAAGAGCTTAAATTCAAAGGAAGTATGCAAATATTATAAGGACTTGTCAAAATATTTCAGCCTTAGTTGGAATTGATTACTTAATGCATCAATTTAATTTAAGTTTATACCAATTTCAATCAAAATATTTCAGGCGGAAGCTAGAGCGATGCTTGAAGGTCTTTGATTGGCATGGGAAAGAAGTTACCGCAATGTTGAGGTTGAGTGTGATAATAATAGCTTGCTTGTTAATCTTATCTTTGTGTGAGGGGCTGCAGACAGTAAGATGCTTGAAATTCGACTCATATATGAGCTACTGAACAGAACACGAAACGTTCGTATTAAATATGTGCCTCGAGACCAAAACATGATTGCGGATCGATTGACGAAGATGGCTAGTCCTCATTTGACGCATTTGGTTTTGTTGGATACTCCACCACCATCTGTATTGTCACTGCTTATGAAAGATACTAATGTTTTTTCTCTAAGCTAATTCTTTTATTTGTTTCGCCTTTGGCTGTTTTGTTTTACTAAAAAAAATTAAAAACTTTTGAAAATCTACATATTGGACCAATAGTAATGGATTGAAAGTTCCAAAAAGTGAAATTGACAGGTTTGGATGGGTAATTGGATGCAGTACGTTTAACTTATTTTTTATCTTATATTATAGTATTATTATAATATTTAATTTCATTATCATTACTATTTTTATACTAATCGCAAATAAACATACCGTGATACCCTATTTTGGAAGACCATGAAAGAAAGATAAAAAGCAAAATAGGCATCCATTGAAAAATGTCGGCCAAACTCCAAATTACAAGCGAATATTAAAACTATAAAATATTGAAACCACCGACCCAACCCTACTTCATTTCCAATGCCCTCATTAAATATCCTTCCCAGAATCTAAGCCTGGTTGTTGATAGAAAGTACAACAGATGTCTTGATTTATTAGCTGTAACTGCATTTGTTTTGTAGTGAAATAGCCTTGCTCATCTTTTTGGGGTCCATGGTAACCCAACATTGAATTCTTCTATAGAACTTGGGCTTCACCAACTTCCCCAAAACATAAGCTCTAGAACGAACCATGAAGTCAAGTGTCAATGGCACAGGTTGAGTGGGTGCACCATTGAGACTAGCCAAGCTAGCTCCTCCTCCATACAACGGAATGTGACTCCCTTTCATCATCACAAGCAATGCTCTTTGGCTCTTTCTTGATTGATAAAACTTGTGTATCTGCAAAATAAACCATATATATATATATATATAATATAATAATGATTTACTTAGGAAGAATAAATAAATGAATCCCCCATTGTGAAAGAAGACAAAAGTGCATAAAACAATTAATATTAGTGAAGTGATGGGGTCGTTGCTGATTTACCAATCCAGTGGCCACTGTGAGCTGAGAGTAAGAGAGATCTAAGGGTGTTAATGTTACATGAACCCCAAAAAATGCAGCTGTGTTTCGATATGTGAGCTTCACTGTGCAGTTCATCGACACCATTTCAGTACTCACCCCTGAGAAATCCGCACCAGCTTGTACCACAAATTCATTGAACGAAATGCTCTACAACAACAACACAATCAATACCCTTCTCACAATTTTGTTAGAGCTAAGTGAACGCATGGCAAATGTAGAAATGATTGGATTTTTTTTTACCTTCATGGTTATTTTAGGTTTTTGAGGTCTACTAGCGGCCCATAGGATCAATGAAAACGTAGTGAAAAGCACGAAGAAGCCAACAAGAAAGGCGAGGAAATAGCAACGTCGACGGTGTAGGGCATGATGGGCAGCATCACCGTCAAGCAAAGCTTCTTCTTCAATGGCATCGAACTCTTTCCATGGCTGCTTAGTGCTGCGAGGTTTGCGAGATCCATGGTGTTTTGAGAGGCGGGTGGAAGAAGACTCGCGCGAAGAATGAGGGCCTAAGGAAGAGTTGGAGTGGGAGTGGGTGGGGCTGAGCACTGGGGTGGAGTTGAAGGAGTTGGTAGTCTTTTCACCATCATGGGAGTCCCTTGATGGACTCTGAACGTAGTACATTTGTCGACGAGGGGACCTTGGTGGCGATGATTGACTTAGGCTGCTCGCCTCGGAGTCCGTCTTGGCCAGATCACCCGGCATTTCAATCTTGGTTTTTTGAATAGAAGAAAGAAAGAGGAGGGGAGAGGGGGGTTGATGATGTTTGTATGTTTATGAAGTAGAGGATCTTTCAAAGGTAGATTTATGTAAGCACGTTGCAATTCTGTGTTGTTTAATTAATGAGAGAAAACGGGACTTGACACACTGACAAATGGCACTTGTCTCCTGTTAAATCCCTTTTTATCTTTCTTTCTTTTGTCAACATTCAACTATTTTTACACAAAAGTATAGTTCCAGTGCTTGAAGATTTGTAACAGTGAAAGGAGCTCTTAAAGATGAGTCTACTCTACTGTGAGTGAATCAACTGCACTGAACTCCCCAGACAAGACTAACCCGCAAGGATATGGCAGTGTCCCTCAAAATCTCTGTCCATCTTATATTCTAAAGTGTAAAGCAAAAGCTTAAAGCTTCTTGTTTATGATCCCTTCGGTGAACATTACATCCTCAAGTTCTCTCAAACCCACAACCCTGAAAGGGGTATTGGTGCCACACTGAATATTAAACTTAATTGATTCAGTCGTTCAAGCAACTTAGATTGAGCAAAGGGCGCTAATCGATGCACCTTTTCTAGGTTTTAGTTGTCGACTTATCTTCACCTTTGTCAACAAACACTACTGATTTTTTACCTGCTGTGTTGATCTTTGTATCCAGTGGATTGACACCAAAGCTTTTCACTATTTCTCCACCTAAAACAAATCTCGATAGATTGACCAAAGACTAGAGGAAAATTCTGGTGGCCAATGTCGTATCTCTGACTATATGCTTTTCTTTAACTTACAAAAATTAAAATCCTAACATCTGAAGGGACTAAAATGATAAGTACGTTATAAAATAGAGTGAACTGTGATTTTTTCCTTACCCATTTTGTAACTTTGTGTAATTTTAGACGGACGGTACGGTACGATACGTTTAGAGTACTCTTTTGTCTCACGCTATAATATCGTTACAGTATCTAATTTCACTGTTACCGCTATTTTTACATTAACCGCAAATAAACCCACCATTACTTTCTAAATCTCCCATTACTTTTGGCCTTATTTCAGATTTTTCTTTTTTCAAAAGGAAAACGAAATCGTATTGTTGAGATGTAAACTTGACATAATATCAACAAATCTTTTAACTTATTTAAATTATATTTGTACCTCTGCTTTGGTACCTTCTTCTTTTTTTTTTTTCAGATAAACATCTATTAAAACAACCAGCATCTTGAACCCAATAATCAGATCCAGCTGTGTCGTAGTGTAGCTTGTATTTTCTTGTCCTGCATTTGATAACTTATCTGTCCATGGATTTGATCATGGCATGAATTTTTATGTCCAGTCCCCTCGAACCTGGCTAGCTTGTGAACACAATTTGTTATTCACTACATAATAAATAGAAAGACATTTTTTTCTATTATTGTTGAATAGAAACTCAATAGTCTAATTTGTTAATTTTTGTCCAAGATTAGGCTCATACGGGTTGGGAGAATAATTAGATGTTTAGGCTAAAGTCTACTAGACCAGCGGACAAATAGACACATATTTAGAAAAGGAAAGAAGAAAAAAAAAAGCAGATATTGTGGAAAACAGAAACAACTTCACAGTTTCAATTACCAAATCCAAAAAAAAACAAAATTTCACATTAGAAATTGGCACATCCTAGATTTGTGCCATCAATTTCGTGTTCTGAGCAGAAGAAAACTTCTATGGCTCTAAGCTGTTTTTCTTTTGTATGCAAGATTTACACATGATCCTTGGTTCCAAAAATTTTGGACAGCAGAAAAGGAAAAGTTCAATTTCATTCAAGCATTGCAAAAAACAATGGATTATTGAAGCATAAGACAAGACAACAATGTGATGTATGAAGACTATGTTAAAGAAGCTCCTCCAACTCCATTGGAATCATTACTTTGTACCTGCTATTTGTAAGCTATATCATATCAATTTATCTCGGATTCTCACTGCAGCTCCCCGACAGGCGCCTCGTTGAGCCATAGGAAATGGATGAAATCATACAGTTTTGCAGTTACGCTCACCTGGTTAGTGATAAGAAAAATACTTTTAAACTAGTGATAAGTTTGACTAGGGAAAGGATATTTTCATGAAGTTCGTCTAGTAAACCTTGTATGGTGTTGGGTTTAATCTCCTGAGGTGATCAGGCCTCATTTGCTCAAGCTGTTTGATGCAATGCTCCCTAATGCCCTTCAGATCTGGTAACTCTTCCCTTACTTTACCTTCAACAGACAAAAAATAAAAACATTTGCTTCAAAAAATGGGATTCATAAAGTAGCTCAGGAGCCTCTCTTCTTCTCACAAAGACTGGAATTGACCCAGTATTCAATATTGAGGTGGCAAGGGAACAGGGAATGCTGTTTCTATGGTTTCTTCATGTTCTACAGACAATGCTAAATCTATTTAAAGCTGCACCAATGCAAGCATAAAATATTGAATAAAGAGTACTGAATTGATAAGATTATCCATTCTCCCATGATAGGTGCTGAATTATATTCTTCCATGGTGAAGATGGATATTCTGAGCTCCTACCTGATTTTCCAGGCCAGTAACACTTAAGAAGCTCCTCCACACGCTTTGGTACCACATATGCTCTTTTGGATTCACTAAAAGGGTGACGGCATAGGATTCGTTCTCCAACCTGCAAAATCAAAGAGTGCAAAAATGAGGTCATTCGGCCTCATCATTGTAGCATCTATGGCGTTAAGTACATACACTGGTATTGTGCATACAGATATTAGCAGTTGGTGACATAACAGAGGAGTAAAACAATCCAAGCAAAAAAGAGATTATTCTGAAATTAAGCTGAGCAAGCTGCTGTAGTGGGGAATTTTAATCTCACAAAAAGTGCACTCTAGTACTACAAAGTTGAAACTGTCACAGGTGAATATCAACGTAGTTAATTAGTTTTTGAAAAAAGGTACAAACATTCATTTTAGATGTGGATAACTAATTAGATCATCAATTATATACTGTAAATTTTGGACTGGCGTATTAGAGTTTAATATGTAGATCATAATGCGTGAAGTTAAGCATGCATTTAATATTAAAAGAGAAAATGATACCATTCTATGTTGACTTCTAAGGGCAAGTTAAAATTACTTCTAAAATATTTTATGATACTAAACAGAAAAAAATAAATAAATAAGAAGACAATGTTGGTAGCTAATCACTGAAACACACGACTTAATACCTTTGGACATGGTTCATTTTCCCCTGTCATTATGTCTACCAGGGAATATCCTTCTTTGCCATATAATCTGTAACATCTTTTTTTGCATGGTATAGAGACCTAGAATTTAAGAAATAAATAAATGAAAAGAGAGAATGAGAGAGAGAGAGAGAGAGAGAGAGAGATAATGAAGGAAATGCGTTATATGATGAAGAAAGCATGCCGCTAAAATTTATTCGCAGCCCACTCAAACCTTAGATACATCCTCTGAAAGTTTGATGCGTGGTTGATTATTGATCTCAACGAGCTTGAAGACACAGCCTAAAGCGGCTTGTGAATAGCAAGTTACCAAATAGGTTCCTATTCCAAAACAATCCACCTCATGACCCTGCAGAGAAAAAGTGTGATCCCTCATGAGTAATGTACTAATTGAAGGTATTGTTGTCAAGATCCAGGCTGTTAAACTGTAATGAATTATTCAAAGACGTTTTCATCTAGATTGCAAACCTGCTTTCTAAGTGCATCCAAAGTTTCTTCATTTAAATCATTGCTAGCAGTAATGATCATCTTTCCAAAACCAGGAACCCCAAGTTCTTTCTCAATTGTATGAAAGATCTTTCGGGCTTCACTAGACAAGTATGCTAGGTCACCGGAGTCCAATCTAATGCCAACTGCTCTATACCTGCAGTTTTTGCATTTTTAACTTATCAGTGGAATAAGTACGACCAAATCCTACTAGCATGGATGAAATCCAAAATAACATAATTCCTTCAGATGTTATGAAGACAAAAGTATGACATAAAAACTATATGATCCATCATGAAAGGAAAAGCCCAACAAATAATAGCCTTTAATACAACTACGTTGTTACGATTAAACTGAAAAGGAGAAGCAGTAGATTCAGCATCTGTTGGCATGGCACAAAAAGCAATGTTACTTGGCGCCTTTCTTCACATGTTTTGATTTTAATTTACATTTAGCCATCAGAACACCACTACAAAATCATACATTAATTCATTTCTTTCAACCCATCAGGCAGAATGCTAGCATGCTACTAATGCAATCATTCAGCTTATACATCATGTTTGAAAGTCGTCAAAAAGACAATGAAAAATTATTTAACTGCAGATAAGCAAAGATAAAGTATCAAAATGGGGGCAAAAGCAATTCTTTTGACCCAAATTTGTGCAAGTGAGGAATTGTTCTTATACGAAGTAAAACTTCTATATATAAGCCTTTGAGACATACCCCAAGTCACTAAGTGCCAAAGCAACTGCACAAAAATTGGGGACTCCACTCCTTATTACCTAATAGAGTGGATGTCAAAACTGCAATGTTAGTGCTGATATATGACAAGAATAGACTACCTCTAATTCAGTTTAGAGCTAAAACTTGAGGAAGGTCTACTTACATCATATGTATCTACAAGAGCAAGAAAGTTGTTAGGAAATGCCAAAGCATATGATATAAAAGCTGCTAATTCACTCTGATTGGTCTCTCCAAAAATGCCACCAAGTGATTTCAACCACTACAAAACTTGCAACAATTAAACATAAGGTGGGTGAAGCAACAATTAAATATATCTATATAGATAGGACTTGGGTTTTGAGAACTAAAAGCGGCTAAATGCCAGAATAAATGCTTTGCACTTTCTATTCTGAAACTCTGTTCTTTTAATGGGTTTTGAGATTGAGGGCTTCTTTGTGAAATTGCAATTGTAGGCCACTGGGGCTCTAGGGAGAAAAAAAGGTAAGCTTGATTGCCCAATTTTGATTCACTTCCACATGTAGCACTAATGTATTTTGGTTAATGTACAAAGTAATAGCATAATGTATATCTCTAGCTAAACATGAAAAGTACAATACATAATTGGGCCATCCACAACACCTGTATTTTGCTTAACCATGAATGAACATGAGTGACAAAGTCCACACAAGTTCTTGAACCATCAGAGCTACATAGAGATCTTTCCTGGATTTCATCAGGGCTCTGCAAATTAAAATTTGAATAATCTCACATTCAAAGAAGCATTAAAAAGAATCGAACAATGACACGACAATATTCAATGCATGAAAACACCAAAAGAATCCTACAAGGACACCATATACAGAAAACTGAAAGAAATAATAAGCAATTCAAAAGGGCAGTATCTAATCTAAGCTTGCTCCCAAACATTACACTTTATGGAGTATGGACCCATTAAAAACAGACAAGAAAACGACGTATCAATCAAATAACATTAACACCTATAGTCAATAGCCAATGGCAAGGATTAAACTGAAGCACATTATAGGAAACTAATAAATACCATTGTCAAATTAAAGGCAGTATAGACAGAAAAAACTTCCACTCAAATCTTGTCTCTTGCAACCACTTCATGTCATACATATGTACATTGGTACTACTGCACATATATTAATAATTGAGTAATAAATTAAAATTAACAGGGTCAACAACGAATGCTAAATTTAACTAGGCTTGCTATTTTGGAACTAGTTTGACCTCAAAACACGTCCAATCATTCCTGTAAAATATTCTGGTTAAGCTTCTACAAGTCCATATGCCCATATCCTAAAGCACGATATCAAATTTTAGCATCTAAATTTTATTTTCTTGAAAAGATATATTTGGAGCAGCCAAAGTTGCACTAGTGCAATTTAGAGAACATTACTCATTGATATCATCAACGAGCGAGTTTAATAGAAAAAGCATACCAAAGGTACAAAAGATATATTCAAATTGATTAAAGAAAACATTCACCAGTTTAGTCAGCGTTTGAGATAGGCAGAATTTACGAGGAATAAAACATGATTTATGACCAAGAATATTTCTGCATCATATAAAGTTATAGAATATCATACAAGTAAAAACTTGAGCATATTCCCCTAGTTAGTTTATGTGTAATAAACAATATATAGATTAAGATATCAAGTTAGTTTCCAGTAAAATTTACTGACCATAAATGAGCTAACAAAAGCATGAGAATGTGTCCCACGAAGAGGTATACCAAATAACCTCCCAGCGGCAACATTGCTGGTCAAAACACAACATAAAAACAGAAGCACACCAAATGAAATATTAGCTTAGATCAAGACTCCACATTAGTTAAGAATAAACAAGAATCATAAGCTCTGAATAGCTTCAAGATCAGCAGAGGAAAAAAATTAATTTTACTAAAGGAAAACATGAAAGCAGTGCAAAACAGGATACAAATACTCAGCAAACCACCTTGTTGCATCAAAACCTCCAATATAGCAATACTTTGATGCCCCTATAGCTCCATCAGGTCCCTGTGTTTAACATGAGTGGAAATATTTCACAAAGAGAAACTCAGATATTGACGCTTCAAATAATGGGAAATTTTCATTAACCTGAGCCCTTCGAAGCCCAAATTCAAGCAACAATTTAGATTTTCCAGCAACAAGTCTATGTCTAGCCGCATTTGTAGTCACCAAGGATGCAAAATTCACAAGGTTCAAAACTGGAGTCTCCAGCAATTGAACCACCTAAAAACAACAAATTCAAATACAGAGAAAAGGCGAGATGTAAAACAAAGGAGCCTAAAACAAATACCAAATTCAAGACAAACTGATGCGACCAAAAATTTTAGTTAAAGCGTACTCACTGCGACTGGCCCTTCAAGTCTAAGCAGGGGAACCTTTGGGAAAACAACTGTTCCCTCTGAAATAGCATACACTTCAACATCAGAGCAGTCTATTTCTCTTAAATAATTCAAAAAGCCTTCCTGCCATTTGCAAAGACAATGAATGAGTTAACCACTAAATATACAAGAAAAGATCGGAAAAGAGACGATCTACAACCAGAATCTCATTTCTTGAATCCTGTATAAATTAGTTTGGTTTACCTCACATGAACCAGGCAAGCTTTTATGGATAAAGGAGACCTCTTCCTCAGTTAAATTGAAATTAGCAATGAGCTTTATGCATTCTTCCAAACCAGCAAACACTGTAAATTCACCACCAAAGGGATTCTTTCGGAAATATAGATCGAACCTGAATTCACGTTTTAAATTCTAAATCAAAAGCTCAAAACATTCGATCTTTCCAAATGGAAATACTTTTGAGTTTTTCATTTATGAGACTAACATGGAATAATCAAAATACCAATAGTTTAAAATTTTGTTTTCTATTATTTGATGCTAAATCAACTAAATACCAACTCGAACATCATCGAGTAACAAAGTCAAAAGGAAAAAAAAGAAAGAAAAGGAAATCTAGCGGAAACAAGAAACTATAACTAACTACCTAACTAATAACAACATAGCAACCATAATCTACATCCAAGCCGATTTTTCGTAGTAGCCAAACAAAGCATAGATAGTAAAGCGAGAAAAAAGAAAGATTTTATTCAAAACGAAAAGAAATTGAAGAGTTGGAAAGTTACACGGCTCGTTCATTGTGTTTGCCGGCTTTCCAATAAGCGTAAGCCATGGTGAACTGATAAAGATCTGTAAGAAGAGGGGTGACCATGGGGTTGGTTGGGCCATCCATGACCCGACCCGCATTTTGACTCGCTTTGGCCTCCATTGTAATAAATAAAATCCTTCCTTCCTTTATTTGACCAACTTCTCAGTTCAAAACATAAAAAACCCGCCTGCTTTTTATACTGGTTGCGGAGGAGAGCAAGCGTGTGGCTCACGAGAGCATAAGAAGAAACAAGTACGAAAGTTGATGAGATCGAAATCGTATTTTCCTGTTTCTTCTCTTGTGAGAAAAATGAGGAAACTAATAAAATGAGTAAAATAAAATATAAAAAATTGGAATTCAATTGAAAAGGGATAATTTCTTGTTTAGTCCTCTAGTTTTTTAAAGCAATATTTTTCATTTATTTATTTTTTAATTTTTTAATTTTTGATTTTGTGTTTTTCATCAAATTATTTCAAAATAAATGAAAAATTAACATCTAATGTGATTAATTAATGACAATCCACTTATTTAATAAAAGAAGAAAATTTTAATAATAATAATTAATGAATTTTTTAAAAAAATTTGAAATTCAAATAAAATCATTATAGGGAACCCAAAAATAACGACCTTTTAAGAGCGTGACGTGTACAGATTGCCTTTTCTTCGTGGACCTTACAAATCTTCTTTGGATTATTTCTCTTAGGTCCCTATTTTAAATAAATACATTTCTTATTTACTTATGGTTGTTGTGACTTATGATTTTCCTTTTAATTTTCATTTAAAATATCTTATTATTGTCGGAACAAGCGAGCCCACTAACTTAAATGTCTTTGCTAGTATCGATGGATTATCGTTGGTAAAATATTATTCTATTAATTAAAAATATAATTGATATTTTAATATTGTGATGAATTGATAATATATGATTTGAATTTAAAATATTTTCTTTTAAATATAATCTAGGTTTTCTTTTTTATTGTTTTTTAAGGGAAATTGGGTTATTTTATTTATAATTAAAATGCTAAAAAGCAAACCAAATGGCCAGAAAATGAAATAATTGAAAACAAAATAAAACAATCCATTTTTATTCAATGAAGTATTTTGAGCCCTTTCCAATTCCCAAAAGCCACCTATACTTTCCCAATTCCATGTCCATTCAATAGAGCCATGGAAAAATCAAATGACACTTCTTCTCTGAAATTTTGTTACGCCGTACACCTCCCCTACTCGTAAGCAAGACGCCCTAAAACATCATTTGAACCTCGAAAACCCAACAACTCATCCCCATACAAAGAAAATCACCATCACCGACCACCCTGCTCAACCACAGCCCAAACCTCATAACCCCCACCCAAATAACCCCTCACCTCCAGAACCTTCTTTTCCTCGATCCACGCTAAACCCACACCCTTCCCCTCCCCGCCTTCAAACACCTTTAAGAACCCCTCATAATGGACTTATCATGTCACCAAAGTGAAGCTTTTAGGGGCAATGCCCATCATTTTTTCCTCCATTTCCTCATTGCAAACTGTGTCGATCATTTTCTATCGCAACCCTCACAAAATTCGGCACAAACCCTTCCAGGTAAGTACTCTTGTCCCTTCTCAATCTCCTTTTAGCTAATATATGTGCAACTATATTTGCATCCCTAAGAACGTGTCTAAATAAACATTTATTGAAACCCTCTTCTTTAATCTTTGCACAATAGATATATGCCCCTATAACTTAACCATCATTGCTACAGGTTCTCATCTTTTTAATTATCGACAGAGCATCTCCTTCCAAAATCACCTCTCGAGACCCTAGATCAACCCCTAAACTCACTGCCTGAAGATAAGCAATGGCCTCCGTTGCAAAACCTGTAGGTATGTGGTAGTTAACAATTGCTCTTGAACTGATACGATTTCTTGAGTTTTGAAGGTTCGAAAAATAGCTTGTTGGAAGAATCGTCTTGAAATGGTTCATAAAGTGAAAACCTTAATCCGAAGCACTTGAATTCTCTAAGGGACCATAGCTATATTAAAACTACAACCTACTTAAATTTGACCTTATACTCGAATCTTGGTATGTCGAAGTCGCCACACCCCAGGATGGAAAACAAAGTGATAAGACAAATTTTGAACACCACAAATTTTGAAGAAAATTTGATAAGTTCGAACAATTCAATGAAAAACCAAAAGAGAAATATTCTCACAAATGATTTAAATTCAAGCAAAAGTTTTTTTACAAGGATGTCTTAGTACGAAATTTACATGCTCCAAATTACCTTTCAAGTTCCCTTATGACCTTTCAAATTCCCTTATTACCTTTCAAATTCAATTATTTATCTAGCTTTAAACTGACCAATTTAACTCAGTTTAACTCCTTAATAGTTAGCCCAAAAAACATATCTCTTTATTTGTCTTTCTCTTCGTTTGTCTTTAAGTATATTTGTCTTTGAGTAGATGAAAGGGCATGTCTCTTCATTTGTCTTTGGATAGCTTAAAGGTCTCAATCTTTATAAAGATTAATGCTCCATAAGTTGATATTTGAAGTCCTTTCTTCTTCCATAACCGTATGTCTTTATTCTTTTTATTTTCTCCCTTTAATTGGTGCCATGAAATGCCACAAAATCGGCCAGCATTTGAAGAGTTTTCCCTTTGTCTTTTGAAAAGTCACCTTGTCTTGAATTGGCCTTTAAGTGCACCAAAAGCGTTCAGCATTTGAAGAGTCTTCCCTTGGTTTTTGAAGAGTCACTTGATCAAGCATGAATGCTTATTAAGCACTTAAAAACCTATTCACATTCTTTATTCAAAACACTTAATGGAAATGAGAAAGTACACTTTTTAACTTATGCATTAAAATAACAGTCAAATTAAATAACACACACATATTTAACTAACTCAAGCATATTTAATAACTAAGATGCTTAAATGCATTTTTAAAGATGCAAACTAAATGAACTAATAGATTACTAAATGCATGACTTGTTTTAATGATGCAAACTTAACTAATCATGAGAGTTACATAATGCATGTCATTATTTGTGATGCATACTTAACTAACATGAAAGTTACATAATGCATGACTTTATTAAATGCAGAACATATAATGCATGTCTTACTTAAAAGAAGTAGATTAATAATGCATGACTTTATTAAATGCAGAACATATAATGCATGTCTTACTTAAAAGAAGTAGATTAATAATGCAAGACTTTAATTTAAAAATGCATTCAAATAACAAAAAAAATTTAAATAAAGTCATTGATCAATTAAAACCAATCAAAAGATTTCATCTAATTCTTGAATCAGAATTTGGTTTAATCTTGGCCCATTCAGAACTTAATTATTGTGGATTTGTTCCCCACATCCACACAAAGGCCCTTTAAACTCCTCTTAACCCACTTTGTTCATCCTTCCATTGTTGACCTAATTGAAAATCACAAAAGGATCAGTCCTTGTTTTGATCATCACCAAAAGACGTGGCTCTTAGAATTTCTAGCCATTATCAACTTGATTCACCTTAACTAAATTTAATTCAATCTTGGTGTTCAGAATCACATCGTGAACCCACCACTTGACCACTAACATTTTAAATAACAATCCCTGTGTAGGATCTCCTATCCTTCCCTTTGAAAGTTGTGTCAGAATTGATTCCTTCGAGGGCCTCCACCTCTCATACTCAATCCTTTGAACAAATAACTTCTTATGAACTGCATCGACTTCGTTAATATATGACTCAACCCTTTGTAATATGTCCTGAGATGAAAGGATCACCTTATCATGGATCAACCTATTCCTTGCGGACCAAATAAACCATAGGGTACATATTACAATTCTACATGTAATAATCGAGACCATGAAGACAATATAAGTAAGCTAGTCTTACAAAGATGCATTAGCTATATTATCAAGCCATTTCAAATCTAATCTCCTCCATATTTTCTATACATAATGTCAATCTCTAAAGATATGCTCAGCGATCTCTACATCACCTGTACATTTTTGACACATAGTTGAACTCTACATCCTCTTATTGTACAAGTTATAATAGCTAGGGATGTAGTTTTTTAAAATGTGCCATACTGTATTTTTTATTTTCTTTAGTAAATAGATCTACCAGGGTTTCTTATAGAAATTTGTATAGTTATCATTAATACCCATAGCATCAGGTGAGATATCACCTTAAAGAAGGATCTTATCGCCACCCCTAACTGTAAAATTGCTCGACGACTCATCACCCCAAGCCACCATGTCCTCCTGCAAATTCCAGTAATAGGAATACCCCATACCCACTCTGCTACCTCTTTAGTCAAATACGTGGTAAGTTCTTGTTCCACTACCTTGTTTGATGGTTAATCAATTTAGACACTAACCTCACTGACGAGTTCCCTTCTAAAACTTTTATTTTCTCTGGTAGGCCAGGGACCCATACATCCTCCCAAATCTTCATATTAAACCCTGAGCCCACATACCAGCCCAATCTCGAAATGAGTAGGCCTCTCACAGCCCAAATGCTCTTTTAGGTACATGATGGGTAAGCACAAAGATTAGCATTCAAGAAATCATTTGACGGATAACATTTTGCTTTTAGTGATCGCGCTAAAAGATAATCTGAATATTTAATCAATCACCACTCCTATTTCGTAAGTAAGGCAATATTAAATTTTGCCAAATTTTAAAAACCCAAGCCTCCATCCTCCTTTAGCTAACACAACTTCGACCACCTGCACCAATGGATGCCCTTTTTTCCTCCATACTTCTACCACCAAAACCAACTAATAATTTGTTCTAACTCCAAACAAAACGATACTTGTAACAAGAAACATGACATAACAAAAGTAAGAATACCTTGCAAAATGCTTTTAATAAAAACCTTCTTACCCACTACGATAAATGTCTTACACACCAACTTACAAGTACGACTTTTTAAACGATCCTTTAAAACCTGAAAAACCTACCTTTTATTTCGACACACCATGTTGGGTAAACCCAAATATCGATTTGGATTAGTAAAGGAATGAACCCTTAAACATAACTATATCCTCATTGCTTTACACTTTCACATTTGCGTTGAAGTAGACAACTGATTTGTCAAAATTAACACATTAACCCGATGAATTCTTGTATTCGACCAAAATCTACTTCAAAATCATGGCACCATTTATTGTTGCTTCTCCGAATAGAATACATTCATCAGTAAACAATAAATGAGATATTTTTGGACCTCTCTGATTAATCTTTGCCCTATTCACCATCTTCTTTCGGAGTAGCATATGCATAAGGGAAGACAATCTCTCACTACAAATTAGAAAAAAATAAGGACTAAAAGGGTCTCCTTCCCTAAGACCCCTACCAAGAGAAAAATTTCTACACGTTTCACCATTTAAGACCATAAAATAAGATACTATACTGATACAGTGCATTATAAAATCCACCCAACTTTTCGAGAAACTCATCCTCAACTTCATCTTCTCTAAAAACCCTCATTCCACCCTATCATAAGCCTTACTCATATTCAGTTTAAGAGCAAAATGACCTTTCTTACCCAACCTTTTACGTTTATATACATTGAGAATTTCACAAGCAAAGAGAATATTATTTGTGATTAACCTTTCTGGAACAAAAGCGTTCTGTGCCTCATCCACCCACAAATGCAACACTTTTTAAAACCTATTCGCCACTATTTTCGAAATGAACTTATACAAAATAGAGCATAAATTAATGGTCAAAGCTGCATACACGTAGGATCACCCATTTTTGGGATAATAATAATATTTGTTTAATTTATGTCAACAAGAGACTTACCATCATTCAGAACCTCAAGGCAATAATCTCCAACCTCATCCCATTATATGCCAGTAATTTTGATAGAACAGAGTTGGTAAACCATCCGATCCTAACACTTTAATTGACGCCATAGCTTTCAAACTAATAAGAACTTCATTCCTTTCATATCTAGCATATAGGCACACATTCATTTCTTCAGTAATGAAAGGTTCCACCCCCTCTAAAATATAATCAGCATTCCCCTGTTTTTACGAAATAAACAACTACACGAAATAATCATTTTTAATGTCAAACAAACTATCCTTATCTGAAACAAATTGCCGACCTCATCCCATTAAACCTTTAATTCTATTCATTCTCCGCCTCTATGACACAAATCGATGAGGAAACCTCGTATTTCAGTCCTCCCCAAATTTAACCAATTTGCACGAGCTCTCTACTCCTAGTATAGTTCCTTCTTTTCAATTTCAAGATTCATTTCCAACTTTGTTCCTAATAGATCAGAGATATTCTCCTCATCTCTATCCCCCTCATTGAGATCAATCAATTAATTTTGCAACTCCTTAAAATGTCGCCTTCCTCAATTTCAAACAAGTTGCCTAATGTTTTAGTCTCGAACATAGCAACGATAACCTTTGGAGAATACTTCCCACACTATTTGTCCACAAACAACTAATCTTAACTTACACCACTCCTTCAACGTCTAACATGATTCAAAATGGAACCCCCACCTTTTGCCTTACCACCTCTTACAAAATATTTATCAACAAAGGGTAATGATCAAATAACGAACTAGGTAAATTCCTCAACAAAAAAGTGGAAAACCTTCCTACCACTCTGCATTTGTAACCCCCTATCCAACCTTTCTTTAATATTGTTTTCGCAAAGTTCCCCCACTTCCAAGTGAACCAAGACCGTTCATAACCCACATCTTCCAATTGAAAATTAGATAACACATTCCAAAAAACCTTCATAAGTCCCTCATCTTGAGGTATACCACATTTTTTCTCAAAAGAGTATAGGATCTCATTAAAATCTCGATACACCAACCAAGGTAAATACTAATCCTAACCCAAAAAACACAAAAGATCCCATGTCTCTGAATGAAGTTTCATATAAGGTGAACCATAAAAACCTATCATCTTCCACTTTTCACTATCAACGTCCCCCTCGATCTCCACATCGATATAATTACTTGAAAAACTCCTTAATTTAACAAATATTTCTACTTTCCAACTCAAGCTAAGGCATCCCTTAGTACCATCCGCCATCACCTTAATATAATGAACAAATTCATCATTCTTATGCAGCTTTTCCATTCTATTTGAATCAAGCTTTGTCTCCATAAAGAAGATGATTTGAGGATTATAAAGTTTTATCATGTGCTGAAGCCTCCTTGTAGTCCATGAGCTTTCCAACCCACGAACATTCTAACACATGATTGTCATTGCTGTCGATCGACCTGCCCCTAGCGATCCCCGATAAATCATTTTGATAAGTCAGTAATAACTCATCATTTTTCTCTGCAAAATCCAAAAGCTTAGAAACCCTACTAGAGAAATTCATAATTCTTTGCCTTTTCTTCCCATTGAATCTTTCAATTTGGTAATCCTCCAGATCATGAATCATTAGATCTTGCCCAATACCAATAAAAGAATCAATTTGTCCCCATATCCTTCGCAAAGGCCTTTTCTAGATTGATTCTCAATATCAGATTAATCCTCAATATCAGATTAATCCTCCTCCACCTACCCGACATCAATAAGTCATTATCATTTCTTCTCTCTGGCCTATTAACAGAAACCTCCCTCGAAAAACCCCATTCATCCTCTTTTCGTAGCCAAATACTATCCACTATAATAACTGTTCGTACCGACACTTGTAACTAAATATCCCATCCCAGTTTCGAATCATCCACCTTTATCTTAAGTCTAATTAGGCAGAAACTATCACTATGACCAAACAACCACACAAAAAATAGAACACATGAGTTTCTCATATTTAAACCTCACATATAATGTGATTCTGACAATAAACTTGGATCTTCTTCCTGTGTTTCAAAGGAGATCTAATATCTAATCACACCCTAACCCGCATAAATTGAGTAAAACCCTTATTTACTTGTTTCGAGTCATACTATTAAAAAAACTAATAAAATTCCCCAATTGTCTAGCAACAGTCTCATAAAAGAAACATGGTGGCAAACCATGAATTTGGACCTAGAATTACTTATAAATAAAAAGTACATTTAATGGATCTTCGTTTTCTGTCAACTGGTGAACCACCAAAAAATGATTGTTGAAAGCCCAAAAAACTCCCTTCAATGTCAACTAGGTGGAAAAATTGAAACAGAAAACGTTTCTCCCCATATATGAGATTTGAAGGCCTCCCAATGGATGCCAGAGATTCGCTAGAGTGTTATGCATAGCTGAAAAATGTACAACACTTTTCGTGATAAAACAACGTACCAAACAAAGATCAGACAACTTTCCTTGGTCCTCCAAATCCCGACCAACCCGCAACACCTCATCTTCCTCGTGCAAACTCACCATTTCATTTTCCATTTGAAAAAACTCAACACAACACAACCAAACTAACCAACACAACAGAGAAAAGATGACTAGAACACAAAATAATTTAGGTGAAACCTTAAAACAAAAACTAATCCTAAAGAGTCTTAAACACGTCGTGCTACTCCCGCAGACAAAAGTATGCCATACGATAAAGAGTTAGAATTTAATAGTATTTTCTTTTTGGTTATTGAGTATTTCTATATTTTGTTATGTTTAATAATGGTTTTTATTGTTAATTAATTAATTAATCAATTCTTTTTCTTTGGTGAATTATAAGGGGGCAAAGTCCAAATAATACGATTAATATAACTCGAATCTAAACTACACCTGAAACAATGAACACACCTAATTATCAAACTAACATACATAATTTATTAATCAATTCTTTTTATTCATTTACAACAAACAACTCTTTGAAATGATTGATTCAAGTGAGGAACATTTGAATAGCATTAATTAATAATAGGCTGTTTTGTCAATGGTGTTTTATCTTATATTGATTTGATGTTTTGGCCTTTTTGTAGATTCAAATTATGAATAGATGTCACGTTTTAGTTCGTTTAGTGATTTTTTATGTGTTTTTTTTAAATAAAATATTGAAAAATATATTTAATTACAAATTTTAAAAATAATTTTAAAAAATAAAATAAAAATATGTCAAAATTCAAAAATAATAAAAATTATTTTCATTATTTTCACTAAAAATGTTTAATAAAATTAAAAATATTTAAAACAAAAATTTCTTTTTTAACTTTAAATGAAAATGAATTGTAATTTCACTTTCGTTCAAATCAATATAAATATATAAAAAAATGTTATTTTTTCAATAGTTGTTAAATATCAAATCTTTAACTCTATTTTGAATCATATAAATGTAAGAAATTTTTTATTTTATTTTCAAATATAAAAAATAAACATTATTTTTTAAAATAAAACTAAAAATTTTATTATCAAGAAAGAAAAATGTATAAATCTTAAAATTACAAATGAATTTCGTTTTAATGTGCAGTTTTATATGCAAATTTTGATTTTGTGTAATTTATATATGAAATTTTTATTTGATTAAATTTTCACAAATTATTAACACAACTATCGATATAATATCATTTTATATGTAAATATCGTGTACATAAATAATTATATTTCTCAAATAAAAAATAAATTAATGTATTTTTTGTTTTGTGAATTATAAGGGGAAGATAAAATCTTAACAATTACATGATTGACGCAACTCAAACCTAAGCAACACTTGAGACAATGAATACCCTTGACCATCAAGCCTAACATACGGAGTTCAATAATTTATTCTTTTTAACGTGTATAATTGAATCAAAATCAAAATTTTATTTATATATAATTATACGTGATCAAAATTTATATATTAAAAAATAGATTATAATTTTAAAATTGGTAAAAAGTATAAAATAAAATAAGAAAGTAAATTAGGACTTTGAATCGTGTGTGGTGTTTCGTGATTATGGAAGAATTTCCAAGAAAAGAAAGATTTTGGAAGAACATGTGAAGCATGCCATATGTTTCACAATTTCCATTTGGATAAAGAACTTTTTTGCTTTCTTTACTGAGGTTTTTTTTTTTTTTTTTTATATATTGGATGTGATTAAATGGTAATATTTATTTATATTTTTTTTTTACTTTTTGATAACGTACACATATTTTGTACACACAAGTGCTCGAACTCTGATCTCTTAAGATAAACATCATTCTCTTTACCACTTGAAGCCACTCGTTAAATTTTTCTTTACCAAAATTTTTAAATTATAAATATACCAATAATTCAACATACAAATTGGATAAATTTTTGAAATATAAATGGATAAAGTAAAGTTTTATAGGTACAAAGGCTTAAAAAAATAAACTATCAAAATAGTCACTTTTGTTTGTCTCAAGTTATATTTTAATTATTTATATTTGAAATGTTACGTTTTAGACTTACGTTATCATGTTGTAACATTTTAGTCATTTAGCCGTTAATTGCTATTAACGATGTAATGGTCAGCGGACGTGATACGTTAAATCATTATTTCAAACAAAAATTTTAGGTTAATATATACAATTGGTCTATATATTTTTTTCGTTTTGAGCGATTTAATTTTTTTCCTTTATGTTCTTTTAACCTAAAATTTTCATTTGCAATGATAATTTCACGTGCCACGTCAGCTTATTGTTACACCGTTAATGAGAATTAACGGCTTAGTGACTAAAATGTTACAACACAATAACGTAAGTGATTAAAACGTAACATTTCAAACGTAAGTGACTAAAATGTAACCTAAGGTAAACAAAAATTACTATTTTGATAATTTACTCTAAAAGAAATGGAGTTATTCCATTCAATTGAATTCTTACCATTAATAAAAAAAATCAATTAAGTTCATTATTAACAGTTTTTATCTTTGAACACATTGATCATTAAAATCAATTGATATATTAATTAGTTAACAGCACATGAAAGATTCTAATTTAATCTTATATTTTTTTTTATAAAATCATAAAAATATTAAAAATGATATAAACATCTAAAAATTAAAATTTATAAAAAATAAAAAAATTATACTAAATTATAAAAAATTATAAAATTAATAAAATATATTTAAAATTTTATAAAACTCATAAGAATTCATAAAAAAACTTATAAATAATATAAAAGTTTCAGAAAAGTTTTAATAAATTATAAAAAATTATTAAAAATATTTTAGGAATTATACAAAACTAGAAATTATAAATAAATAAAAAAAAGTCGTTTAAATCTCTAAAATCACATTGAGCATATGACATCAAACCAATTGTTAAATAATGAGAAT
This sequence comes from Kokia cookei, assembly GCA_039519145.1. NCBI lineage: Eukaryota > Viridiplantae > Streptophyta > Magnoliopsida > Malvales > Malvaceae > Kokia > Kokia cookei. Next base: position 17,311,442 of record CM076909.1, read on the forward strand.
AGTTATCGGATTATTAGCTCATTTTCATGTTGAATAAAATGTTCTCAATCTTCCACAAATTAAACGATAATTGTGGGACTTTCTCTTTCTTTATTAATAAATTTTATTATTTTTTTAATTTTATCCATAGCTTTTTTTTAAGTACAGTACAATAGTTTGGAGCTTCAAAAGTTAAAAACTATTTACTACGTCATGTATGTTATAAACAGTATCATTCTTGACATTTTTGGATCCATTCTTTAAAAGTTGATAAAAAAATTTTGGGTCCTTAGAAGCTAAATTTTTTTGGAGACCTTCAAAAATTGGTAAAAAAAAAAATTTAGCTTTTAAAAGTTAAAATTTTTTTTGAACCCCTTAAAAATTGAAAAACAATATTTTAGACAATTTATATAATTTTTTAAAATATTTTTATGATTTAAATAATTTTTTAATATCAAATCAAAATCTCCCATGTGTCGCCAATTGATTGGTCTATATTTGATTTTAACGGTCAAATGGTCAAAGGCAAAAATCATTAATAAAGAGATTTAATTGAAATTTTTTTGTTAAGGACATGGACTCAATTGAGTGCGAAATTACTATAATGACTCAAATCTTTTTTCCAATTTTCTTTTTCAAAGACTTGTATTTACCAATAAGCCTAAAATAGATAAATAGTATAATGTTATAGGATTGGAAATTTAAAAATGAAAACAGTATAAAGTGTTACATTGGCAAACAATAAGAACATGCCCCCATTGGATACACCAGCCGACCCAACACTTGGTAGAGTCTTGTTCATTTAGGCATACACACACACACACACACACACACACACACACACACACACACACGACACTTGTTTTGTCTGCCTTCTTTGTCCCAAACTAAGCTTTGTTTGGATTCAGTCATTTGTTTTCTTATAAAGACTAACCTATCTGTTCTAATTAATATAATTATATTTGTGATGTTATTTCTTGATGTGATTAGGCGATGTGGCTTTGCATTTGTTCGAGACAGGTGGAGAAAAGTTGGTGGACAGATGGCCAGTCCAACCCAATGCCAACCTCTCCGACAAAATTTAGATTAGAAAATTGAATTTACGTGCCCAACTCGACGGCTCCCACAGATTTCTAATTACATGACACGACGACAAGACAAGGTTGTTTCAACCGTATTGCCTCACTTTCTCATTATCTTGATTTCTTAAATCTCATAACATGATAATGTGGCATCTAATTTCTTTGTCTTGTTCTATCCATGATTTTCAATTCCCCTTATAATTTATAAATAAAGATCACATGAAGAAAAACAACTACTCAATAAGGGAAAAAGGTTTAATCCAAACAGGTGAGTCTAATGTTTTAACAGGCAGTTCAAGAGTACTTGTAAGTTCATGTAATTTGTCTTACCTGAAATGGTCCAAACTGGGCCTGGATTGGTTCCAAAATTCCAGTCCCACTGATGTATTTGAAGAAATCATGTTTGGCAGGTCGAGTACCAATTCAGGGTTTGAGGAACTGCATTGGTTTTGTATGTCAAAAACCATCTGTGTCGGGGTTTCTTGAGTTGCTGGCACCGTGAACGACGCATTTGTGTCGATTCTTGTTTGGGAAAACTGGACTGGTTGCGGAACTCCAGGCAAGCACATGGGATGCATGCTTAATCCATTTCTCATTGATAGTATCTGAGATTTCAAACACAAAGGTAAAATATATCATAAGTGAACTTTTAGCCCGAAACAAATATCTGCAGCAGATAGAACTTAAGTCCAGTGTTCATGTAATCCGGAGTCCGGACCCTAAATGCAGGCATACTCCATTTTTATGTCAATGTCATCAGTGGATTAATTAGGAGGTTGGTCTTGAATGCCAATGAATATACTACATGCCTATACCTCTGTTACAAAGACACCGGTGTGACTGCCTGATACGACTATGCCTTTTCTTTTAAGAGTTACACAATTTATTTAGAAGCTCCTCGAGTCATCTTCGTGTTGGACAAGTGTTGAATATGGGTTTACTTCAAGAAATGTATATAACAGAGATAACACAACATAGCATATGGTTGTGGATGTCAAATTTCTCTACAATCAATCAAGTTATGATCTTACCTTTCATATGACTCAAAGATTTGCTCAAGAAAGAGGGTTAGAAGGGTTCCCTAAGACGGCCTGGCAAAATGCCATTGCGTACATTCGAAACGAGGCATTAATAGCAGATAGACTTGGTAGTGAGCTTAGAAATGTTTTAGTTTCTTTCAGTATCTTCAAAATTCTCATTACTTTGGATGGTGGGTTCACCCAGAAAAGGAAAAGAAAGTAAAGTTGTTGGCGTACCCGAACTTGAAGCTGAAGGTGTTTCAAGTATTCAATAACTTCATCCAGCATCGACGCTTTATCTGTCTGCCAATCCCTCAATTATTACCCAAATTAGTAATGCCACAAGGTAGAACACAAAGTAAGCAATAGAAAGACAAGATAAAGTTTTCGAACATTATTATATGAATGATTGGAACGAAATTGGCAGATGAGAAGTAGAAAATGTATACCTTGTTGGCATTTGGAACAAGGTTTTGCAATGCTTTCATTTTCTCATTAATCCTACTCCTCCTCCTCTGCATCATTCAAAAATCAAAACCCATAAATCAATAAAATCCATGAAGAAACCACCCAATGAACCAAGAAATCCCATTAGTACAAAAACACCCTCTTCAGCCAAACTAGTAACCTTTTCAGACAAATTATGAACCTCGGCTGCTCTGTTTCTTTTTGAGGAGCCACGAGCTGGTGCTGACTTTGGCAGTGCCTCATCAACCAATGCTTCAACACCCTCTTGCCTAGGACAAATTTCAAACTATCGAGAACAAAATTTTAATCTTTGCTCAATTTGAATTGTAAAAATGGCGAGAAATATCCCATTGAAATAGAGAACTTGATTTTGCAAACGAATCTTGTGATGGTCACTACTGTTTACTTCATGTAATCAAATTTAAGCGCTGCATGTATGATGTATACCATCTTTCTTAAGATCTTAACTTTCTAAACCAGAATGACCCAAATTCTCTCCTTTTTCTTCAACATTTTCTCGGCAAAAAGAATCATAATAACAACGATAATGAAACAGCAAAACCAGACACTTACCTCACTTTCACAGTCTTGATCATCAGTGGTACCATTCTCACCAGCTGCTCCGATCATATTACCCGACCCTCCGCTCTCTCTCTCACAATAATCAACCATCCCTTTCTTTACTGCTCTGCCACCAGGCGGTGCCTCTGACCGTGAGAACCGCCGTGGATTCTCAGTTAGACCCCCAAAGTGGGCCATCCCAGAAGCCGAAGAAAAAGAAGAAGAATGAACTAGAATTCGATGAAGAAGATTGGATACATAAACAAGTTCGGGTATATAATTGTAATCACATTTATTATCCTTCTTATAATGAAACAGGTTAAGGTCCCCTTTCTAGCGTTGTTTTTTTCTCCAACCAGTTTAAAATATTTCTTCTTTTCATGCGGTTCGGTTACCGTCTTCTTTTTGCCCTTTTTCTTTTCTTTCTCTTGAAATAAACCGAGTTGCATTAATAGGTTTTTCAATTTCAATTGATATTAGAGTCAAGTTTCATGCTTTTTCAATTGTAATCCCGTGGTGTAAGTGATGACACACACATTATAATGTTTATTCCAGATTAGATTAAGCTAGCGCAAAATTAACTCACCTGGGCGCGGGAGCTGCGGAGCGTTCACAATTAACAACAAATTAATGAATTGATTATCATCAAGTGCTTAAATTAAAGATGCAAATAGGTAAGCAATGTTACATGCGGCTTTGGTTTTCCTCCCTTCAACGGTTAATGGAATTCCAAAATCCTGGAGTTATTATTTCATCAAAGCCAACCCTCAGATTATCATAAAAAAACTCGAATTCAAGTATTGCCCGGTTGCATACAATGGATTACGTGATTCGCACTCTTATTTTATCAATGATTTTGGCAATTTCTTTGTTGTCATATCCATTACTCGAATTATATCTCGAGTAAAGGACATTACATTTGGACACTAAAATTACTCAACTCAAACATCAATTTCAAGAGTTCATTCTAACATAATTAAGTTGTGGAGTGTGCCTTGCATTTTGGATGAAACAGGGTCGAGGTCGCCACGAAGAAGAGTCGACGTCTCGACAATGCAACACACGACATCCCGACGAGAAGAAACCAACGCCACGACGTGGCGACGTATTCCCTATTAAACCGGGTTTTTTTCTCCTAATTAAACTCTGCTATATTTTCTAAGTCGAACTCTAATAACTCTAGAGATATTTTAATCATATTAGTTCACGAATTTCAGCCTGTAAATACGACTTTTAGCAATCCTAGAAAGACTGGTTCAACAACAAAACAAAAGAGAGTTTAAACGAATTTTGTGTTTTAGCCAAAGAGCTTTGTATTTGGGATTTGAGGGTTTGTTTTGAATTTTCTCCATCTTGTACTCTTCTTCGGTTATTTGTCGTTTAGTGAATTTTTTTTGTTCGTGGTTTTTTATCCTCTCTAGAGGTGTTTTTCCACGTAAATATTTGTGTCCAATTTTTTCTATTCATTCTTGTTCGTTGCTTAATTCGGGTTTATCCCCAACACGAGCTTATTTGAAGTTATTCGAGTCACTTTTAAGCTTCCATAAAAGTTTGGTTGCATTCGGGAATCATTCGGGGACCCTTTCGGAGCAAATCAGAGTAAACAACATCAATGTCGCAACATTGAGGGTAAAATACCTCTAGTGTCGCGACATTGACTAATGTTGTCACAACATTGAGGCCAGATTTGCCTAGTCTTGAGACCTTGGCTATTCAATGTTGCAACATCAGGGATAGATTATCTAAAGCATTTCTGCAACATTTAAAACCAATTCTAAACCATTATCAATCATTCTATAACACTTCTAAACGTGATAAAACATAAAACTCTTTCAAAATAACATGTGATTCAACATATATCTCAATCAAAGCTTAACTAACTTCTTAGAGCTAACAAAATATTCAAGACTCACAAAGTATTTTCACTAATAATCTTATGCATATACTTTGATTTAACCTATGTACATACCATAAACTAATACCAAATGATCAAAATCATAATCTCTTTCAGGCCGATCAATTTGATTCAATTCCAAAAGCAAAGATGTACGAGTGCACAAAGAAAAGACACCCCGTGGAATGTACCTATCTATTGCTTTTAGTCATCGAACATATAGAACTAAATTTTGTGTTAATTAATCTCAAAATAAACTCGTATACATTTAGACACCTTTGTAAAATTAGGCAATTTTTATTTCTTATTTTGGGTGTTGCGCTTTCAATCTGTCCCCTTATTACTGTCATCGTGGGACCAAATGTCACCTTACATGTCTCTACTTACGTGTCCTATTGTGATTCGAGAAATAGATCTCGTATCCAACCCACTTCAGTCTACCCTACAGGCGGAACCACCACGGTGTCTGCGTCTCTATCATCAAACATCGTACATTGAAGGATTACAGAAAACATCCAGACACGGCAAGCTCATTGTCTCTATGACTTTGGTTGGTGGATAGTGTGATGATGCAATGATACGTGAATTGATTGGAGGGTGGGGGATTTCATTTTTTCCAAAGGACTAAATCAGAAACATGTTTGGTTATTCAGGTTTCAATTTCCCAACTCAAATGAAATATAAAACTGGAGTTTATTGAAAACTAAAATTTGATCTTAAAACATCTGTTGCTAAATAACATCAAACGAAAAGTAAATCAAACAACTGAAATGATACTGAGCTGATAATCCTCCTCTTCCTTAAGCATGCAGGTAGGCAAACATCATTAACCATGGTGGATCCAACTCTCAAATAGCCAAAGCTGTCTTCTTGCAGACGGGGCACGAATTCTTCTGCACGAGCCATGGCTTAATGCAATTGAAGTGAAAGTCATGACCACAGTCCAGCTTCCCAAGCTCTTCTCCATTGAAATAGTCCTCCTGTCAACAGTTCCCAAACATAGTTTCATTCCATTTTTATCATAGATTGATTTGTATCATTTGTGGTGAATATGAAAGAGTGGAGAACTGCAATCGTAACATTATAACCTGACAGATACAGCATGGTTCAGCTTCGGCAGGAGGTTGGACTGTGATGGGCTGATATTTTCTTCTCCTCAGATTCGCCATAATAGTTTCCTCGCTTAGCCCGGTGCTAACATCCCCAATTTGCTCTTCCAGGTCCAGTAGTTCCTAAACCCAACAAATGATCTTCAGGATTTAACCAAATCTGAAATCAGTGCCACTGAATTACAACCATTTAAATGTTACCTCGTAAGACATATTATCAACATCAGCCCGCATCTCATCATTATTCTCGTCCAAGTCACGCATGCTATTCAAATATGAACGACTGAGCAGCATTTCATCCTGCAGGCAAAACCATAAAATTGCAGCAATTTCCTTTATGTTGATAGCTAAAGGATTAGTCTAAACTCCAACGTGCCTTGGGATACCTTAGCTTTACACCAAATAATAATAAAGTTTATATCTTACCTCAAGTCGTAAGCTACCAGCCCTACGTAAAAGTCGCAAGTAAATGCGAAGCTGTTATGGCAAAGCCGTATTTAGTTCCCAAATTAATCCCAATTTTCAAAGCCAGCTAAATGGAGGAAAAGAGTCTGTTGAGCAAACCTGATATAGCAGCCTTCTTCTCCATTGAGAAGGAAATTGGGATAATGGTATAGGCGAGAGTGAGGCTCGAGAATGATGGCCAGCTTGTCTCTCAGCAATGACTCCCAACCTTTGAGGAAATTGAGCAGGCCTTGGATTACCGCCTCTCATTAAGACGTCCATGTCTCGAATACTAGAAGCAGCACCATAATTATCATAATGTATTGGGCCATAATTCGCCATCCTCCAGGTCTCAGAGCGGTCGGCCAAGTATTGTTGTCTCTGTGCATATTGATCAGCCATATTTAATTGAGGGTACCCCAGGGGCGAAAATGGTGTATTCATGCTTGAACCTGCTTGGATTATTGAAGAAGCAGATATGTTCCCAGGAAAGCCTGCATTCCCATTGAGCAAGTTCATGTTTGCTTGCAGTTGCATGTTTGCAGGGGGAGCCATCACGTTCACTGGTGAAGGAGCAAATTGCGACATGGTTGCCCCATTCCAATATTGGGAAGGCTGATGAGGAGCTTGCAACAGATTAGTGTTATGGGCTCCTACAGTAGGCCGCTGCAACATGGCTTGATTTACCATAACTGGAAGTTGTGGTGAGCTAAAGTGACCATACGATGAAAATGCTTGTCGTTGATGACCAGTTGGCTGTTGTAAATTGGAATAGTTTGAGTTCCACTGCCACAAGTTCACTGACCCAGGGTTTTGTTGATTCACAGTTGGTCTGAAACGAGTATTTCTTTGAAAGTTGTCGATTTGTCCAAGCTGCACCGTCGGCGGAGCAGCCACAGGTGCAGCTGAATGAGTGCCAGTATGGAGGGAATTGACCCCATTTAGGGTGTTGAAGATGACATTGTTTTCGAGTGGTGGTACTTCAGGCGCCCGTCTTTTGCATAAAAGCCTTCTTTGAGCATCAGTTGGAAGGCCAACTCGGCTGATGTTTTCTTCTACAACATATCCCGCACTTCCTGAATGAATCATGACCGGGCCGGAGGAATCACCACCAGAGGATGGGCTTTGATGATCACCCGAGGCATTTATTGTTCTAAGAAGGTCCAATGATAGGAGATGTGTCAAATTCTCCTCACTGCCGTGATGATCAACATTCAGGTCTATGTTACGCTGGAGAGGACCAGAACCAGTCACTTGGCCTGGACCCGTTGAACCAATGGTGATATGACCATCATTGGGGTTCATCCCAACGTTCTCTGCAGAAGGTCTAAAGGTGGGGTCTTCTCTAGTGCGAAGACCGCCATTGAAGCCAGAGTTCCCTAGGGAAGAATTTGAGCTACTGCCTTGACCTTGTCCTTGCATTGTGCCCGACTAATATTTCCTTCAACCTTAACCAATCTGAAAACACAACACCCATAATCATCCTTCAAATATTAAAAAAAAAAAAACACTTTACCATATACATTGAACATAATCACTTGAATTTAATATAAGATATAACCGTGTTAAATGAAATTTTAATTGAGCAAAAAATTAAAACATATAAGAAAAATGATATATACCAATTAACATAAACCAAATTAAAATTACCTATGAAAAAATCAAATTAAAAAAAAACCATATAGCAACATAATTAAAAAAAATTTAAATCCCCATCAAATTAGGAGTTAAAAGAAATCAATGAAGTTCGATTCGGTGCGTATGTTGAATTAACTGAAATGATAAATCTCGAGAATTAGAGTAAAAATGGAAGAGTTAAACTACTTAAAAAAAATCATTGAACTTCGATTCGGTGCAATTGTTGAATTAAAGATGTAAAAGAAAATCAAAATGTAAAAAGGCAGATTAAAGAAAATAAAACAAAGCAAAATCTGAAATATCTGGATTGTAAAAAGAACTCAAACTGTAAACCCCCAAAAGAAAAACCATAGGAAACCATGGAAAAGAAAAGAGAGAAGAGATTAACTCTCAAATTGAACACAGAAGAAGAGCAAAGAAAAGGGTGTATACCCAAAGTGATGAAAGCAGGGAATGAAGTTTAGAGCAAAAAGAGACTCAATTTATAAGCACCAGAGATTGGTTTTTGCACCAAAACTCAATCTGTGAAATTTAAATCTGGGTGCAACCTGACAAATGCCAATGCATTGGATTTTATTACATTATGTTTTTATTATAAAAGTGAAGGTTTTTGGAGATATTTAAGAGAATCTGAATTAATTGCTAATGAAAAAGATGACAACCATGGTAGTAAGCAGGTTTTTTGGTTGCCCGTTGACCAATTGTGTACTCTGCATTCTTCTTTTTTTCTGTTTTACTCTTACAATTGCTTACCTTTCCGTGTTTTTATTTTTATTTTTCACGTACGTTTTATAGTTTATGTTTAAATTTACTCTCTCTTGAAAAATATAATGTGTCTTATCACTGCGTTCAACACTTATTCGTATTGATATATATATATATATATATATATATAACATATTTATAAAATTAAAATATCTTGTAATTATAACGGATTATAATTCCTATTTTAATAATTACCCAAATTTTAATACTCTTCGTACATTTGGAATTTAATTATTCTATTTTATGAATTTGAAAAATATAAATTTAATTGTTAGTAATGTTAAAAATTTTCATATTACATTCAGATTCATTACAATTGTTTTTTTTATTATTACGGACTATTAAGTGAATAATTTTTTTAATTTCAAAACATCACACTAATAAATTTAATTAAAAAATTTTAATATGATTAATAATTGAACATGATTTTTAAAATTTAAAAAAATAAAATAATTAAATTACTAAAATAAAATTTAAATTTAAATTCAAATATACGGAAAAATATATAAATTTAGGGTCCAAAGGGATTGAGGCCCAATAAGCGTTCACATCTTCAAGCAAGAAGTAAATCAAATTGTCCTCTCTCCATCCTTTTACATCTTCAAGATATACATCCTTCTAACATTTTCCTTTTTCCCATATGTAATTCACATTTCTAGCACCTATTTTTAGTTTTACATTAAATTAACCAGATTTGAAAAACAGAAAATCATTATAAGTAACCCTCCTGGCTCGTATATCTAAATAAATTAATAATCATATTTACATATACTCAAAAATAGTTAATTTTACATTCAACTTCAGACGTTATGAAAATTGTATAAGGAAAACAACCTGGAAAAATTATTGTAACATGACAAAGAAATATTTGTCAATAAAAGAAAGAATTTAATTCATTGCACATGTAACGCATGCCAGGTCGACGGTTTTACCTTTTCCAGACCTCCTATTTTTTCTAATCTAAGATAAGTTTAAACTTTTATATGTTTCCTTAAGAACAATTTGACTTACATTTGTTGATGTAGAGTTTGTGTGTGGAAGAGAGAAAGTTTCTATATGGTAATTGGAGGTAGTTAGGTTGGGGATTGAATTTGGTAGTGTAATAGTATGGTGAAAATTTAAAAAATGAAAAGATGGTCATGATAGGTTATACAAAACCCTTTGTGGTGGGGTTCTCATTGTCCAATTGTCTTTTACAAGGATCTTATTGTTATAATAGTTGATGACTCTCATTATGCATAACAAGAAAAATGAGCATTAGTAACTAAATTTTGCAGTAACATAATATGTTTCAGCGCATTTGATGTACACAGAATTAATTAAAAATTTGATTAAGGTAAGCGTACCTATCAATTAATAGTATAACTACAGTGAGCAAAGATATTGTTCCCACGAAAATTAAAAGTACTAGTAATCACCGTCTTTCTATTATTCAACCGAATAATTCGAGTGATTGTTTAAAAACTAAAATTAATTAAATTAATTAACTAATGAACACAACAAAGAACAAATCATGAAAATAAATTATTAACAACCAAAAAGCGAAATAATATCCAAGAAAGAATTCACCTAGATTTCATCTATCACTATCAATCTAAATTACGAAATTTTTTTGCTTTGCACATTGATCCGTAGAAATTCATAAATTATGTTAATATCTCTTTCAAGCATAAGAGCAATTGACTCTAGGTTGATTAATTGAAATTTCTTTCTAATTAAAGCCCCTATTATCGTATTAACTCATGCTATGGATTCTCATATTAGATTTGACTCTAATTCGATAGATTTATGTCGTTCTATTTCTAGGATTCCATGCAACTCCACTCAATTACGCAAGATCTACTCTTAAACAAAGTATATTCAACCATCGATTTAAGCACATCAAACATGGATCAATACTCTAGAAATATTAAACCAAGAATTAAGCACACATATTGAGAACAAGAAACTAAGTATTTAGTGCGTAAAATAAAAATCAAACGATAGAATTCCTCATAGGGTTCATTTCCCCTAAGTATTTAGAAAATTAATTCATGCTTGAAAATAAGAACATTCAAGATATAGTATAAACGAAAAAAATAAAGAAACTCATGATAATCTGTTAAGAAATCAACTGAGAATCTTCAATCTTGACAGAAATCTACTTCAAAGTTGGCTTAAATGATGTTTTTCGAGTTGTTTTCTTGAATATTCTATGACGTCTCACTTCTATCTTTTTATTTTTGTCATATATATGTCTTAGAATGACCGAAAAACCTAAAAATCGCGATTTTTTGAAGTTCGGTATGAAATCCCGTGAAAACGACATGACTTACCACAAGCCCGTGTGGGTCACACGGTCATGTGGCTCCTATAGCTTTCTCCGATTTTCTAATTTTCGCTCGTTTTTCTCTCCTTTTGCTCCCAAGTGCTCTATTAAGCATCAAAACATGGATTTAAATGATTAAGAGTATAAAATTCACTACTAACATTGAATAATCACCGAAAAATGTATTAAGAATGATGTTAAAATATTTACTTTTAGCACTTACCAGCACTCGAACCCACATCCTCCTGCATTGACAACAATGTTTATGCCAATCGAAATAAAACTCAATCGACAAAATATTGCTATGTAGTTTAATTTTTTATTTTTTATCGCAACAACATTAAATATAGTTGAATAAGATTGAATTATTTTGCAAGACATTTAAATGTTGTTGTTGAATTTAATGATTTACTAGTCTCAACAATAAAGGTTATTGTTACAAATTCTTACCTTTAGATGTAATTGATTATGTATACTTATAATAATTTATTACTTTTAATATTTTTTTTTTTAAAAAAAACAAAATAAGGAGAGAACAAATAAAACAAGACTTGTCAGTGTATCAAGCTATGTGAAGATCTGTTCAAGAGAGATCTTCAACATAAAATAATTAGACTTAAGAAATTAACTTGAAACAAAAAATATATATATATATACCTATGGTCCAAAAAAGAGAACAAATGTTGATTTAGATATTTAAATTGGGCAAAACTCAGATTGATTGGCATAAGCATGGTGATTGTGATATTCAATTTTTCCATGCAAGGGCTCATTCTTGCAGGAAAAAGAATTGGATCACAAGAATTAAAGATAGTAATGGTAACATGGTCAATTCTATTTGTGATATTATTAAAGTTGTGCTTTCTTACTTTGAAGAGCTCTTCAAATCAAGTGGGAATTCCACAAACCCTTTTATATTAGAGACCATTAGCCCTTGTGTAATGAGTGATATGATTGCTCGTTTTCTTGACTCATCGACTGAAAAAGAGATCTGTAACAAATTAATTTTAAGTGGTGTCGGAAATTGTAGTTTCGAGATCCCGTTTTGTAAACTGGGTCTGTAAATATTAAATAGAGATATTTACGGAGTTAGTGTATATATGAATTGAAATTTGAATAAGTAATTTAATCGAAACTATAGTTAATTAAGGCCCAAAGACTAAATTGTAAAAGTTTAATCACTATAGATTTTTAATTAGAATTTAACTTGAGGACTTAGATGGCAATAATCTCAAGGGCCAAAATGGTTAATAAAACAATTGAAACATATGCTAGTGGATGGTATAATGTGTGATAATTAATTTAAGAAAACTAAAGATTTGTTACATTGAAACTTAATTAATTAAGTAAATTGAAATTAATGAATGAAATAATCCTAGTATAAAAGCTAAAAGATAGTGGAAATATGGTCATATTCTCCATCACAACACCAATTCTCCATAGAAAAAGAAAAGAAGATAATCATTTTAAGGTTTGACATTCGACCAAACAACTATGTAACAAACCCAAGTCTTTTTCTTGTATTTTTTGTATATTTGAGGTTATGGGAGCTTGATTTAGCTAGTCGATGTGTCAATTTGTAAATCTGTTAAAGTTTTAGAAAGCTTTCATTGTTGATTTTTGAAAGAATTAGGTGTGAAATTGATAGAAATTAAGCTTAGTTTAAGAAAAGGCCTAAATTGTAAAGTTCAATTATTAATTTTGTACATTAGGGACCAAATTAAATAAAATGAAAAATGTCATAAAATTTCAATAGGAATAGAAAGTAGGAGGTCCCTAATGAATGTATGTAATGACCCGAAAGTCAGTGATGTCGAAAACAATCCCCTAGTTGAAGTAGGAGAGAAATGGGTAACTAACTTTAGTTATTTTACTAAGGTTGTCGCCCTTCATTTTAAATATGAGGGGTTTTGGGCTTCTCCTGTATCAAGTCCAATTATACCTACTTCTCGGACTTTTAACTTAGCATTTTATAATTTAATCCAACTCAATACATGTTTATCTATTCTCAAAATAGATATTATTTATTAAGTTAATTTAAATAAATTAATTTTCAAATAATTTTCTCAACTCAATTTTAATACCATCAAAATCATCGCAACTTTACCATAAAAGAATCTATAATAAAAATATATTTAATTTCTAAATTCAATGAATTTCACAATGATCAATTAATTTAATTTCTATTTTCAAACTTCAATTATTTAATTAAATAATAATTCGAAAATCTTAAAGTAATTCTCAGGTCATTTATGTACTTAGTGAGAAACCACATTCATTTCCAAATGTAACTCGTTAACTTTATCATTTCTATCCATTTTTATTTATTTGATTCAACATGCAATTCATTGATGGTTCCAATGAGCTATCGGAGAGATCGATTAGACATATGTAATTAGGGGTTCAAATGATTTATAATTAAATTTCAACTTTTTTCCTATTAATTATAAATTCATTTAGTCACAAAGTAATCAACACGAACAAACCAGAAGAGAAAATATATTAGAATAATCCTGGAATTGATATCGAATGGAGAATAGAATAGAGAATCTCTCAATTGGAATAACGAATAGAGTTGCTCGCAAATAAGAAATAAACTGTAAAAGAACTCTTGGATCGAAATTGATTCTAAGAGGAAAAACAAAAAGTTTATGAAAGTCGAAAGAAAACTAAATCTAATCCTACTCCTAAACTACTAGGATTTTTGGATACGTCTAAAACGACTTAGTTACATAAAACCTCAAAGGTTTTATTTATAGAAGTGTTGGCAGTCCGAATTAGGTCTTTGGCACGTCTTAGTTTTTTGTGTAAAGTTGATTACGCGGACGAAAATAGCCCTGAAATACTTAGGCACCACATCGAGCCTATGTCGCGTCATACAAGGTCTATGGTGTGAAATGATAGTCAAATTATACCTTGTATCGTTCATTCCATGCTTTGACGGCTTAGGAAGCTTGTGAATCACTCGTCCTTTTTCTCCCACGTCAATTTGGCCTATAATTCATCATCCTACACACTTAATTACAAACATTAGCACTACCTAAGGCCCGTGTCAGCCTAATAGGTCACAACACTCACAAAAATGTGTTAAAAATACTTATTTTATTAATATTTAATTCTAACTACTAAAAATTGAAAATGTAATATAAAATACTAAATTGCTCCTTAAGTGCTGAAATAATCCGAAATAACTACTACATTTGACTGCAGGTCCTATACCAATTGAAAAATAAATACATAAAAAGCATATATGTTTGTTTCAATTATAGGTTGTTAGAAGCTTAAAATTCAGTTAATTGAATCCATGTGTCGAATTACCTAAGGGTGACCTAAGGCATTGTTTGGTAACCACTAGAGCTAAAAAGTCGACCCTATGCATAAATTCTCTAGTACTCTGTTTTAAGACTAATTCCATTTTCTTGATGATCCGTGAATGAAACCATGATCCTAATATATAATCTCTTAATCCATTTCTTTTTGGTCCCAGCACGAACTTAGACGTCGGGCCACCAATATTGATGGTTAGGTAGATACATAAAGGAGGTTTAAAAATAAAAAATAATAATTGAGAGTGAACATTAAGAAATAATATAGTATAGTGAGCATAAGATTCTTCCAACTTATGCTTTAATGAAAAAATCAAGTGAGAAAATCTCGAACGAATAAAAAAGATAATTGAGTAAAAAGAAAGAGAAAGAAAGAACAAATATAGAAAAACAAAAATAAATACTCATTTTTTTTAATATACTGATGTGATTACATGGTAGTATCTGTTCATACTTTCTTAACCCTTTGACAAGGCACACACACTTTGCACACATAGGCGCTCGAACCTAGGATCCCTAGGATGAATATCATCCTCTTTTCCATTGGAGTCACTTGTTGGGTTCAAGAAATACTCATTTTTGCACAAAAGACTCTCCAAGATTATTGTACTCATTAATACTATATTGTGGCTTAGAAAATAGAGAGAAGATGAAGTGAGGGAAGTCGATATAAGGTGGTGAGCTAAGGGATATAATTGGGGTAGTATTGGTGTCAATATAATGTGCCAAACTATTTTCGTCCTTAAACTATTTTGTAGAGTCAGTTCTTTAATATCGAAACAACCTAAGTCGAAGAATGTTACATGTCGAAAAGTCATATGTGACCTAAGAGATACGACTCGTGGATGAAAATTAAATTGAATGTTAATGGTTTTGACCACTTGTACTCTTTGAACATAAATGTGTACTTGTGTACTTGTTTAGATGGAATAATATGCTTGACATTCTTGAATTTGTTTACTTTGTAGCCTAGTGAACTAACTTTTTTTATATTAAAATCGGGAGTCAATTATATATCTTGCTAGTATTACATGTTTCGTCACATTGTCTCATTTATAATGTTCTCAACTAATCTTGTGTATGAACAATGCTCAAGCATCGTTTAGTCGTTTTATTTTCTTATTGTTTTAGGTTTCATTGTTTTGTTGCTTGAGGATAGTCAACGAGTTAAGTGTGGGGGAATTTGATCTGCCATAATTCATTGTGGCAAATTCGATTCTTTTTGGCACTTAACAAGCTTGCTTTCTACCCGTTTTATGTTTATTTATTGAATTTCCAATTTCATTAACTTAGATTCATTTTTTTGCAAAATAAGCGTTTTTATACACCTTCTACTATTTTGATGACCTGTTATGCCAACTTGGGCCTTGAGAATGACTAATAGGTTATTTGAGTGTGTAGGGTGCCATTTCAAGTCAAAGAACATAAAGGATGATGCTAGTGTTGCGATATTAGCATGCAGCGTCACGACATCGAACATCGAAGCATCCAAAGCTGAAATTGAGACAATGTCACGACGTGGGGATCCTTGATGTCACGATGTCACGATGAAAACCTAGATATGTGCAGTTGCATTTTTGTAGCCCTCAAAGGCATATTTGTCCCATTAAAACCTAATTAATTCAAGGACGTTTTAGACACTTAAACCCCTCAATTGTAGCCTATATAAATCTGATTATAACCTCATTAGGTGAGGAGTCGACCTAGGGATTCACCTTAGGGCGCCATTGAAACAATATTTCATATTTCATATTCTTATTTTTATTTTGTTTTCTTTCGTTCTTCTTTAGTTTTATTTTAGTTTTCTTATGTTCTCTTGGTCAGAATCTTTTCTATTTTGATGTGAAGAAAATGAGCGAAGATTGTTCCAAAACCGTGCTCATATTATTTATCAATGAGCATTCTCTTTTCCTTTATTCTTTTATTCTGTTATTTATTTTTCATTAACTTGATCAACTAACGTCTAAATGAATAATGGGATAAAATCTTGTGCGTATTTTATATCTTGCATTGTCAGTTATAGAACTGTTTATTGATTAAGTAAATATTTACCTAAAATTGGGTGTTTATCCAAGAGTACGTAATATACTAGGAAGTGACGACCCTAGTAAAATATCTAGACAAGTGAGATCGAAAGGATATTCGTATGCCTAGGAAGAGACCAAAAATGTTGAATGTATGTTATTATTTTATTGTTATGGATGATAAAGTAATTTTTTCAAAGTTGTGATTCATAGAAATTTAATTGTAATTTATTAACTTATCGGGCATGTATGTTTTAAATCGTGGATTATCATCCCCACAGAAGGTTTTTATTTTATCATTTATTTAGAATAAAATATGTGAACCGGAAACGAACATAGGTATTTTGTAACCTATTTTTCCCGACAAAATCTAAAAAATCGAGACGCGTCCAAATCAATCGAGACGATGCTAACCAGACCCAAATAAATCGAGAAGTAGCTAAAGATGGTTTGATGATGGTCAACAGTGACCAAAAGAGGTTCAACCAGGTATGGGGTACCATAAGATAGACCCGTATATGCAACTAACAAGAACGAATAGAGAAAATTAGACACAAATATTTATGTGGAAAAAGTCCTCCAATAAAGAGGATAAACAATCACGGGCAAAGAAAACTTCACTAAATGAGTTAATAATATGAAAGAGTATAGGATGGAGAACCAAAAACAAACCCTAAACCCTAAAAACAAAACTCTCTAGCTAAAACACGAAAAACTCTCAAAGCTATCTCAAAACTCTCTATTAATATTCTCTCTAAATTTAATATGATGAAGATATGAAAGAATATCAATTCTAAGGTTACTAAGGCCCCTTTTATAGGTTGAAATTTGTGGACTAATATTAATAAAATATCCCTAGAGTAATTAGATTTTGACTGAAAAAAATATAGTAGAGTTTAACTAGGAGAAAAAACCCGATTTTTGTGAGAAACATGTCGCAACATCGCAATATCCCCATTCGCGTCATCACGAGGTCGTATATCGTCGCAATGTCGAGAAGTTTCTCATCGTGATGTCACCAGTTGACTTTGGTGTTACGATACTAAAATCCTTATGTCGCAATATGGGCTACGACAAGGGCCTAAAAGTGTCAAAAAATGCGAGGCACACCCCACAACTACTAAAAATAACATACAAAATTTGAATTGTATAAAAAAGTAAATTATAATATTAAATTGAAAAAAAATTGATAAAGCAACATACATCAATTATAGTAATAGTTCATGATAAATACAAAAGAAATTTATGCTAAACTAATAAACATATTTAATAATAATGATTAAAAAATGTTGAAATTTAACTTTCTTTTCAAAATAAATCCACAAAATGTTTTTCACTTGCATCAAACAAAGGACAAATAGATAAACAGTTTCAAAACATTATTGTTCGAATATTATTCGATGTTGCCTCTTTGAAAAACTATTGCTTTAATTTTCCATTTTGTTATATATAATTCTAACATATTAATGCTAACAATTCATTTTTTACCGGTAATTTTCTTTAAAGGTTACTTGGTTGAATATGTCTAATTACTGAATATTAATTTAAACTCAAATTTTAATTGGTATATAACTCTAATATAAATTAAGTGATAATTAACATGCTTAGAATAATAATAACTCTATTTTACATTAATAAAATTAACATAATTTTTTACGTAAACAACTTTTTAACTACTAATTGTAAATTAAACTATAGTTATAATTATCACACATTTTTTTCTTATATTTTGTGTTTAGAATTCTATTCAAGTAATAACTCTTTTAAATTTAATATATTTTTTGCATAAATTATTTTTAAATGTATTATTATCACAATTTTTATTAAAAATTAATTATTTTTAAATCTATAATACCACTTCTATTTTACATCAATTATTAACTAATAATATTAAATTATAATTATAATTATTTAATTTTTTTTATTTCTTAAGGTATCTACAGAGCAAGCTCAATAATTAATCTTTCGCATTTTGTAAGCCCATTAAAAAGTGGTTACAATGGTAATACAAAAAAAATAAAACCAACAAATAGTTGGATGCAATAGTAAGATACATTGCATCTCTAAAAGAAGAATTTAAGTTCGAATCTTGGAGATGACATTGTTGAGAAGGACAACCACGTACGTGAACATGCACTATAAAAAAGACATGAAAAATAGCAAAAAGAAAGACGATAAAACTTATCTAATTTTTTTTATAAAATGAGACATTAAACTTTTCCTTTCCAAATTTTCACGATTTTTAATAAAATAAAATACCTACACGGAATAAAAACCTAACCAGTCTCTACTCTAGCTTTTTTTTTTCTGATTTTTTTTTTATTTTTACGTGATAATAATAAATATATAAATTATAATTAAAACTAAAAGAATTAAGCAACACCGAAAGAAAAGAAAAAAAGATGAAGCAAAGCCCTACTTCAACTTGAGCTCTAAAAGCAACTTAGCCATTCGGATTTAGGCCACTAACCCTGAGATTCGAAAGGAAATTCAAGGTTTCGACTAAACCATGGGCTTACAATTTGGGCCATTTGGTTCTATACCGAAATTGGACAATCACCCCTTGGACCAAACTCGGCTTGAACCTGGGCTCCTTCTAAATGCGCCTGGGACATAAATGGGATTTTAATTGGCCATAATAAAATTTATTTTAAAATTAAAATCTTATATTATTTCAAAAATCTAATTTTATTTTGAGAATTAGTTTTTCTCTTTTTTTATCGATTCAGTTTTAGTTCGATTGGCATGAGCATTGTTGTCAATGAAAGAGGAGGTGGGTTCGAGTGTGTTGAAGCGCATTATCCTCCTAATTATGAGTTGAAAAAACAAATATAATTTAAAACTTATAATGAAATTATTAAAAAAAAATATTTTTCTCTTTCGTTTAAGCTCATCATCTCCTCAAGTGGGATTTTCCCCAAAACGATGTCCAATTAAACCAAAATAATTTTAAAAATTGAGTTCAAAATTAATTGAAGCCTGAATAAAAAAAACTCCATTTAAACAAAGCAATTTCAACTATTAATCCAATCTTTCTAAAAATGAACACTCAATCCCAAATTTCAATTTAATAGAAAATTAGATTAAAATTTTAATTTGACGCTTAATTTAAAAATCAAGATTTTATATTAATGCTTAAAATTTTGGATGAAATTTGATTTAATCCTCAATTCAAAACTAATTTTTTATATTTAATTCAAAAGCTAAATTAAAAATTAATTTAGATTTAAAACAAATTAAAATGGCTACATTAACCCTTCTTCTCATAAATTTAAAGTTCAAAATAGTCTAGATAAGATTAGATGTTTACAATAATGAAAAGGAAGTATAAGTTTATGATTCTCTAAGCAACATTTGATTTTTTTTTTTTTTTAACAAATTAGAAGTAGAGATTTCATTTCATCGCAAAAATTTTGAAACACAAGATAGAAAATCCAAGAAAACTTGGACTTAACAGCCAAGAGACAAATTGTACTGGTTGTTATAGTCGAACTATGGTCTAACACGTTAGACCTCTTTTGAGATATCGCTTCGTAAGACCTTATTGTCGTCGTGGTGTCACCCCATGGAGCTTGCTAACTGCCATCACGGTGTTGCTCTATGGAACTTAATAATTATCCATACCGATTTATCTCATATCTAATCATGATGCTTGAACACCAAAATATCCCTTTCGCAACGCCCAGAGCTTTGGACATCACAGTTTGCACTCAACAACACCAATGGAGGTACCTAACTAGAATTCCATTTTCCCTATCCATCTACCTATTCCTCTCATTTGTCATACCTAACCTTGATGCTCGAACACCATAGTGTCCCTTCTGCAAGGCTCGGAGCTTCACACATTATGATTTGCACTCAACAACACTGTATGACAATGTCTAATGGAATTTCTCATTCCCAAGTCCTAGCTTCATCTTTCTTGTCAATACTTTCCCTCCGTATTCCACAATTTATAAACACACAAGCATTGGTATATGAACACAAAAACATAATAACATGGAGCACACCAAACTTAACTATGTGTTACCACACCCATTTTATGCATACTGTCACATTTGCGGATACTTATTTACCTACTCGACTATGTGCATGCATGGTATTCTCAAACAACATGGATCATTCATCATCATAGAACTCATTCTAGACCCAACATAGATTCATGTCAGTCATACAACATCCCGAAAATGGAGTATGGAAACTCACTTGATGTTTTTTTGCCTCATCAACTTAGCTTTTTTGGACACCAGAGCTTCCATTCTCTTGGTAGCTAAGAATGACATCCAAAATCTTGAGCTAAACTTAGTATTCTCAACTTAAAACTCAATTTTTCCAAAACCATGCAAAACCCCTAAAAAGGTTTCTAGAAATCCTTAACTTCATTTTCTTAATCTTACGTATACAAAGGACTTAGAACCTTACCAGCTTATTGGATTCTTTACTTTTCTGATTTAAACCTCAGGATCACCACTCCATCTAGAACTTTCATAGCTATCTCTTTTTCCAGAGCAACCAAGGAAGAAGATGAAAAAGAGGAGAGAATGAAACAGAACTGAGAGGAATTCACCCTGAGAATTCACTTTTCAGCTATTTATAGCTCTTCATGCACGGTCTTCAACCGTATAGAAACCATCTATTGACAATCATTTTGTCTTCCACTAAGGAATCGACTGGTTTTAATCCAACAGAACTAGAATTGGATTTCAACCATGTCCAAATCAGTAGCTAGAATTGGATTTCGACCATGTCCAAATCAGTTACTATCTTTTCTTGATCTTTAAATAGAGGCCGCCAACTTATGGCTTCCTTCAATTTAACCCCCAAATTGTTCCTAATTCATGGATTTAAAGGAAACCGGGTGTGACAATAAATAAATACTACACAGTGGAGACCACTGCCTTAGAAGTGATTTAGCCCTGATTTGTGTAATTGGAAATGGATGTTGCCTCCTAATTCGTACATCCGAATGAGAAAGATAGAACACAATTGATATTGTTCTTCTTAAGTTTTTGAGAAATAAGATCAAAAATAATTTTAAGGGTGGTCGAAAATTTTGGCTGGAAAAAAAACCACACTAGGTTCAATTCCTAAGAAAATTTGGAGGGGTCACAAACGGTCCCACTTAAAACTCAAACTCCTAGATAGAACTTTCTCTAATGTAATTTTTAGTAAAATAACAAAGAAGGATCAGGGAGACAAGAAGACTGATAGAGGCTCTGATTTTTGTTGCTTGTGAAAAATGAGGAGAAATGACCTCCTATTTATAGGATTCTCAAAAGGGCAAAATGATCCAAAATATTCAACAGCCTTGTTGTAACGGTCAGATTCCAACTACCATATTGTAATGATCAGATTTTTGCATTCCCAATAGTAATTGCTATGAGTCCTGTCCACCATACTTAAATAAGGTCCTTTGGTGGCCTATCCAAGAACTTGTTATATAATTATAATCACCAATTCGAGAATCAGATGAGATCTGGGTTGCCTATCCGTAATCCTATTAGGGCCCACCAGATGGAAATGTGCAAGTTTTATTGTATGAAGCTCGTAGATTCATCTTGCACATGTTAAGGGGTGTTTGCAAAAGGAGCTTGCGATCTTGGCTCGCATATACCCAAGGAGTTCACATGTGGGGAGCCGCGAGGTCTAATAGGCAACCCAGAACGGTACACATATCCAGCATACTCGAGGCTCACTCAAAATATCAGTCTCATGAATAGTGAAGTCAAATTCATGAACAATAGGGTCAAATCCATAAACAGTGATAATATGTATAAATATATGATTATCCTCCTCTATTAAAACACAACTGAAAATTACTCAACAGAACTATATATTTGCATATATCTTTATTATGGAGGCTTCAATTCTAAATTAACTATTCCAATGTATCAATGTTCCAGTATATAAATTCTAAAGATTATCTATTTGTTTTCATTTTTCTTTCTTTTATTAATGGAATGAAACTTATTACTTGTACGTAATGAAATTGACCTCTCCAAATCATCATAGTTTAAGCCTCTCTCAAACATAAATTCAACATTGAACTATTTATTTATTTATTTATTGATAAATGTTGTAAAGTTAGACTTCAGAAAATACCCCATATAATGATTTGATAATTAAGAGTGTTCATTGTCTTAAATGTGACCTGAATTCAAATCGCACTAGACACATCTATTGTTCGAACTTTAATTGTTATTATAATTAAAAAAAAAAAGCCTAGACTTCAGAAACTTTACTTAAACTTATGTTAAAACAAAACTGGTCGTAAATTTGGTGATATTGTTATTACCATTACTGAAAGCTTCAAGAAAAACTTTTCCCTACATTTTCCTTAATGTTTCCTTTTATTAGATTAAGAACGAAAATGACGACATTTAACAAACCTTTTAAACTATCATCTTATTATAATTAATTCATATTATTTTATTAATATTATATATAGAGAATTTTAAATATGAAAAAAGAGCCTAAAATAACTCCTAAAGTTAACTTATTTTTCCAAAAATAAAATTAGAATAAGGAAAAAAAAGCTGATTAGACGAGGCCATGTGGGAATTACAGAGACTTACGACATACGAAAAGCACACAAGTTCAATGACAGCTAATGTGAGAACATATCCAAGTAAAGGCGCCATCACCAAAGAAATCATATTATGTTGGTTTAAATGTGCTCCAGGTCTCTCTATTTTTCAAACTTCGGAAATTAGTCCCTCTTTATTTCCAGAAATTTCATCCTCTACTTGTCTGATTTAAAATCCAAGGCTAATTGATAAATTAACCGTATCAATTAGACCTTGATTTTTAAATAAAAAGTGGAGAGACTAAATTTCAAAAGTTCATAAAAGTATAAGGACATAATATAATTAGACCTATTAGTTTTGTCAATCTCTAAAAGGTCCCTACAGTTGAATCCAAAGCTATGGATTCCGAACCAAAGAAGTAAAATATCATTGCCCTCACGATAGATTCATGAAATTATGACAAAACAATGGCCACATGTTGTTGGGTTATGTTGATCGTATGTATAAAAATGCAAACTTTCAACTCCCCTTTGTCAGCTTCATTTTAGACTAGTACGAAACTTCAAAACCTCCCAAAAAACAAGAACTGTGTTGTGAAAAGAGAATGGAGGAGGAGGCAGAAATTGATCGGTTGCCAATAGACTTGTTGGCTCATATACTGGTGATGATCACTTCTTTCACCGATTTAGCCCAGTAAGTTTTTGCCTTTTTCCTTTATTTATTATGGATTGGATGGCTTAACTTTGATTATGTTATTGCTGTAATATGGTAGGGCAAGTGGGGTTTGTAGGAAATGGAAACAAGGGGTGAAACAGGCTCTGGCGAGAAGACACACCCTGAGTTTTGCTGGTTGTAAAATGGACGATGAGTCCACTGCTCGTCTCGTTCGCCATGCTTATAGCCTCGAAGAACTCGACATGTAATCATTTCTTCTCTGCAACTTTTTTCTACAGACAGGCTCCCCCTGTTTCTGAGTCTGCTTTTAATTACAGTTCAAGGAGTCGTTGGGGTTGCCAAATAACTGACAATGGACTATACCAAATCTCATTAGCAAAGTGTGTTAGCAACTTGACATCAGTTTCCCTTTGGGGTATGACAGGGATCAGTGATAAAGGAGTTGTTCAATTGGTAAGCCAAACCCCCTTCTTTTTTGCCTTGTTCCTTAACTTGAATGTGATGAAGTTGATTTTCTTAACAGATAACCAGAGCCAATTCCTTGAAACACCTGAATATTGGTGGTACATTTATCACCGATGAATCCTTATCCGCCATTGCCCATAGTTGTCCACATTTAAAGGTGAGTTACCTGTTAGATTGCGCTTTCCTTTTTCCAGAAAATTTGATTGTGATACTGACTTTTTTCTTCCCTCATTATCTAATCTCAGAGCATCGTGCTATGGAGTTGCCGTCATGTTACAGAAAGTGGGCTGTTTGTTCTTGTCAGTAAATGTCGTAAACTAGAGTCGATCAATGTGTGGGGAACAAGAGTTCCCTTAGACTGTTTCATTGGTTTGCTTACTATCCGACCAGCTCTCCAAATAAAACCACAAGGTTTGCCATTAAACGTCGGAGCAGTCGCCACCATGTTACCTGTTGTCTAAGGTGTTCATCCTTCTGGGGATTTCGATTATTGTTTGTTATATGAATTTGTTGATTAAATAAATAGAACAGAAGAATCTCAAGAAATCTCTTGATTGTGTAATCAAATTCTATGACTCTAACACGCATTCCTCGATAAGCCAGGACTCAAAATTTTACATAGCAACATATACTATAAACCCTCCTACAGGTGTAGATGACTCGATTCTATCCTGAAAACTATCTATTCTAGAGAAATAATGAAATTATCCATGGAAATGAAAACAAGGCAATCATCAAGTGATTAGGATGACAGACTGTTGAAGTGGATGTTGAGAACTGAGCAGATCCGGAAAAGCTTCCGACAGTATTTGTCATTGGACTCGGTGTAGGCATTGAAATGTTCTTACAAGATCCAAAGGGAGCCCCAACCTGCATGAGAACAAAACAGAGATTTCAACAAATTTCAGCATTAAATGAAACAAACAACAACCCTGTATGGGGAAGAAGGGTTGTGGCCAATGCGGACAAACCTGGCAGGCTGCAATGGTATTACATCCACATAATCTCTGACCATTCATGCTATCCAGATCATAAAAAACACCACCTCCATCACTCCTCTGCATGATATATGTGGTGTTATGGCTAGTGCTCTGAATATTTTAGAAAAAAAATAAATTTACAGATATAAGTTACAACTTAATACCAAGTAAAAGTTGACTGCCAAAAAGTTGGGCATCATACTCCCAGCTGCTTTGTAGCAAGTGCGGATCATGTCAGCAAGTGGTGCTGAATGCTCTTTGCAAGCTTCATCTTCAACTGGGTAAGTTGGAAAGTTATTCATAAGGAAAAGAGAGGCAGTTTTCGAGTTAAACGGCCGTGATTCTTTTCTGTTGGGGCATGAGCCTGGCTTTACACCTGGATCTCCAGCTGCCATGAAGGCGTTACTACATAGCTAGAATACAACATGAACGCATGAACAAAGGTTTCATATCTGTATAATCCTTACCTTCATTTTCCAATAGGTACTTCCATTGATAAGCAATCCCTTCCTCCGCTTCCTTTGAAGCAACAGAAGTAAAGACCAAAAGCCTGTGATTTGCTTTCACCATTTCAGTCACAGTAGGCCAACCTTCACCCTTTTTTGGCATCTTGGACACTGGAAACCAATACTTGTCCAAACCAGCATTTTTAAAAAGCTTAGTCAGTCCTTTGGGTGTATGGACGTAGTCCTCAATTATAATAGTTACAATCTCTGATGGATTTTTGCTCAAGAATGCTTCCACTTCCCTCAAGGTGTTAATTGCAGGTTGCTGAATAATATCCAACGACCACATTGCAAATTTGATCATAAAACTTGAAAATAGATATCTTGGAAAGAGAAAGAGAAAACAAAAAATACAAGTTAAAGATATATTACAAAGGCAGTGAAGTTAAAACATTGCCCACGGAATGAATGGCAAAGCCAAATATCGCCATTGAAATCGTACATGTCCAACATCAGTCCCCTAACTCCATTCTGAACAATGAACAAAAAGCAAACCAGAACAGAATTGAACAACACTGCTCTCATACATTAGATGGTTAAAGAGGAATCAAGTCAGGGAAAGAAATAACGTGTTCAACTTTTACATTTGCTCACCTACTTAGCACCAAAGAGAAAAAAGAAAATGAATTAGTAGGGAAAATCAGAATCCCCTTGTCTTATAGTTTCCTATAGATTCTTCAAAACTAAGAAGGTGATGCAAAACAATAGAAATACATACCATCAATTGATTAGTAACAGTGTCTTCTTGATTGTAAAATGTTAATCTTTGTACTCCTGGTAAAGCCGGAGCATCCACTATGCTGAAGGAATTGTGAGTCACCAACCATGAATACTTGTTGAAAGGTAATCCACCCATCTGCCACCCATCTGCCCCCCAATTCACACCCAAAACATGATTTTCCATCATTCATTTGCTGAAATCACCAAAGGAAAAGGGGAGGGGGGAAAATAACAAAATTTCTAAAACCAATCCACCTAATATAACACCCACAAAAAATGGAAGCAAAAAGTTTCCTTATCAAAAAGGAAACAAATTTACACTATGTTAGCTGATAACAGAAAATACCCATCTCATTAAGATGCAAATAGAAGCTTACAACAGAAGTGGGTATGGTGGCTTGGCCTCTTATACAAAAAGGTTGAGTCTTGCCCAAAGCAGGGCAGTTCCCACAATAAAGACCTGGACCACAATCTGTAGAGCGGGAACATGAATCCGCTACCTGCAAAATTGTCAAACATTTTCAGTTCAAGCTGTAGCCATGATTAAAGGAAGGGGAAGAGAAGGTGAAAGGAAAAAGAAAAAGGAACCTGGCAACTTCCATTAGAGCAAGAAGACCAAATGTTGATGAAGGAAGAGAAGAGTAATAGGAGAAACAAGTACCCAGTTGCAGTGGCTCTAGATAAGTCACGGTGGTCTGTGAAACACGTCATTATTTTGATTTCGCTTCTGCTTATGCAGAGTCCGACGAAGATAATATACGTGTGTGTATGTATATAATTACAGATAATAGATTAAGAAACCATAAAACACAACAGGTTCTAATGAAAAGCAAAAGAAGGTTCCTGTATACCTTAACGCGGGCTTTATTATTAACCTTTATTTTTACTTTTAGTCAAATTCTTCTATTAGTCCCTGTACTATGAGAAAGTTGAGAATTTTAAATTTTCAATCTTAACCCAAATGATAATTACTAAATTTGTTAGGTCGAATTTTGGTATTTGTTGAGTAATATTTTCTCGTGTGTTATTGATAGGACCCCATTATTTTGTCTTGACTCTACTGCCTCCAACATTGACATTCTCTATCCCTAGTACTGACATTCTTTGCGGACTCCAAGTTTGCTGGACACGTGTCTACGGAGCACGCGGTCCTTTCTGTTCCTAAGACTAACATTCTAGGTAGGCTCCATACCTATTGGACACGTGTTAGGGTGGTCTGCGGAGCACGCAGTCCTTTTTTCTAGCTTCTTGGATGCATGCTAACTGAGACTGTGGCTTTCCCTGGGTTCCTATGATTAGGATCCTCAGCCTTGACTTGCGAGCTGGGTTCGCAAACTCACCTCGTAAGCAATGTTCGTGAACTCATCTTGCTGTCCTCTCGTGGTTTACCTCACACTCAATATTTTGGTAAGACCTATTCGAGTTATGGGTCGGAGACCCAGATCCTTTTTAGGACTCGAATGGGTGACTACTGATGTATAACCGTATTAGTAACATATTATGAATAAATTGTGGATTTAGTCATTATTTTCCAATTTAATCATTTTTAATCTCAACACTTTTCTTAATTTTGAAATGGTAGCCATTAAATCCATCAACTAAGATAACATGACTTTTTTATGAGTATTATGTGAAAATAGTAGGTTGACATTATATTATATGTGATAATATGCTTGTCACATAATATTTTGGAAATAAACAAATTTATTTTAACAAAATTAACATCTATTGTTTAGTTAAAGACTAAAATTTTAATTAAATTAATTTTTTAAATATAATCAATGCTTTCTTTATGTTCATTTTATGGTTTATGAAGATGAATCATTATGAATTTTCATAATTATCCCCTTTGATTATAATATCGTTAAGGTTCGAACTTAAATTCTCTCACTGAAAATACAGATATATCTTAGTGTTATGGGTAGGGTAGTTAAAAGTAAATTTCAATTTTAGAAGGATGTAGAAACCTGCTCCCTAAAATGGGAGGGGTAGTTGAAGATAAAGATGGAGTGATTTGGTGTTGAAAATGGGAGTGAGTTGGTTCATAGTGGGCTTCAATTTTTATAGCAGATGTAATATGTGGCCATTGTTTATTTGTTGAAGCAAGTGCCAACATCAATGGTAGCCTTGCTTTTTTAGTTGCTTGGAAAATGGTTTGTCATTTAATGTGGTTTTAATGAATATATCAAAAAATAAAAATGAATAGATGTAAATTTTAAAATTTTGTTTAACGAGAATCTCATGTAATGATCTGATAGTTAAGGTGTTTATCGTCTTAAGTATGATTTGGATTCGAGTCGTGCTAATCGTGTTACTGTTAGAACTTTGCGTTCCTCTTTTAATTCATTAAAAGAATTGTTTAATGAATTCCTATAATCATTTATTTAAGTTTTACCTAAAAGTCCACAATAAACTTCTCTTAAATATAATAAAAGAATGTTTTAAGGATTAATTTAGTATTACTTTTAAAAAGTATGGTAAAAAAGATAGTTTCAAAATTTGGTTTAAGATTTAAGTATTTAATATTTTTGTAAAAATATATTTTTTGAGAAAATAAAATATAATTTCAAACATTATGTAAAAAACATGCATTTTAATTAAATTTAATAAATTTAAAATTTCAATGAATATAATTTATTTAGGATCTCTTTGGATGGGTAGTGCGTTTAGTTGTACTTAGTGCAAAAACAATATTGACAATGAAATTAGATATTGTAACAATACTATAGTATGAAATAAAAAGAAAACTAAATATATTTTTATTGTCATACATCAGTAATCTTCAACCTGAGTCCTAGAAAGGACTTAGATCTTCAATCCATGACCCGAATAGGTCCCACTCGAAGACAACGAGTTTGCCTCGCAAGAAGCACTTGTGGACACGGTTCCCAGGAGGGGGTCTGAGAGGAATCAAAATGTGAGCTCACAACTCGCACATACCCAAGGAGCTCACAGAAAGGACTATATGCCCCTCAGACCACCTAGACACGTGATCAATAGGTACGGAGCTCACTAAGCAAAACAGTCCCAGGAATAGAAAGAATCGTGTGCTTCGTAAACACACGTCCAACAGACTACGGAGCTCGTAGAGAATGTCAGTACCAAAGGTTATAGTCGAGACAAAATAATGAACCCCGTTATAAACTGTATTAGTACTAATAAAAACATATAAAAATATCCCTAATATCCTCATCAATGAGATACGAGAAAAATATTACTCTAACACTTATCATATTTGTTCAGTTTCAATGGAAATAAATATAATGATCGAGCCGAAATTATGGAAGTTGAGCAAGGTTCTTAGCTGAAGTTGAAGGATAACCAAACCTCTTTGTTGGACCCAAAGACCTCAACCATTGTAGCCCAAGCAAGGCCACCACTCCATGGGAGTTTAAATTCACTCAGCCCAATAATATGCTATGCTTCGTCGCGGCTGAACTCCACCACTTCGCACGTCCGTGTCGCCGCAACTTCAAGCTCAGAGTCGACCCCTATCACCGGCATCATCATCATCTTCCTCCTTTTTTCGGTACCACAAAAATCCTACTAATTCATCCAGCATCAACATCAACCTCGTGAACCAATGGTAAAAACTAGACAACAAAAATCCAAACCTAAACCCAAGAAACAACAACAACAACATCCCCAAGTAAGTTTTAGTTTTTCCTTTTCCTGTTTCTTTACGTCATATTCGATCTCCTTTTCTTTTTTCAGTTTTGGCTATCCTGTAGTCTTCTATATATGAACTTCTAAACTTTATTATTGTCAGGATAATGATTTCGATGGATAATTGCGAGATTTTTTTATGAGCAATGCTCTTAAATTTTGCTTTTCGATGAATACCAATGTCTAATAATAGAAGGGGCCTCACAAAACATTCTCTTTTGCTGAATCAACATATTACACAACTTTTTTGTGCTTTAAAATAGGTTGGGTTTTGCAATTTGTGAATGCCACTGGTAGAAAAGCATCCAAATAACTCGATGATAGCTCAATTTAATGCTTTCCATGGTTGATCATTTCTTCATCCTGTTAAATTACCCAACAAAATCTGTTTGGTGGATAGGTAAAGAAGCAGGGAAAGCAGGCAGATATTTCGCTCGATGTTTTGGGCCTAAAGATCATCAAAGTGACTGCAGATGGTAATTGTTTTTTCAGGTTTGTATCTTTTTAGTTCCATTTTTTGTCCCCTAGTTCCTTTTCTAAATGTTTTCCCAATGTATTTTGTATCATTCATGTTATCTGCATTCGTTATATCTGATTTCAGTACTTCATTGTCATACTTGAGGTGCGTATTTTCTTTGATTTTGGTGGAGTTGCTCACTCTTTTTAGTTAGCAGGGCTCTTGCTGATCAGTTGGAAGGTAATGAGGAAGAACATGGAAAATATCGCAGCATGGTGGTGCAATGTATAGTGGT
Source organism: Kokia cookei (assembly GCA_039519145.1). NCBI lineage: Eukaryota > Viridiplantae > Streptophyta > Magnoliopsida > Malvales > Malvaceae > Kokia > Kokia cookei. The sequence goes on from CM076909.1 coordinate 17,342,350, forward strand.
AAATGATAATTATAAAGGCATTGGTATTATTTTTTTGTTATAGTTCTGTAAGAATCTCCGAATCTGTTTTCAGATGTTTACATTGGACGATAGAAATAATATTGTAAGTACTGTTTAATTGCATTAGTTCATGTATCTAGGTGTGTACTATAGATGTGTTATCATCAATGATTAGAATGGGTAGTTAGAAAACTGCAGGATAAGGTTATGAACTTAGAATTTCTGTTACTTTTTGCTACTTGTTAATTACATTTTCATTGTCGAATAAGACATTTATTTTAGCACTTAACTCTAGTGAGCAGATGCAAATCCCCCATATCTGAAACAATCTAAATGTAGAAACAAATGATCAGCGGTGCTTATTTGGTTCTGTGTAGCATGATTTGCCTTATTTTGACTGATTTTTTTCCCAAAGAACTGTATATTACAGTGAATTAGAAGATTGCTAATTTTTCTTTACTTAGATGATATTTAACATATTTTTTGCCTGCTTGGATATTTGGATGATTTATGATATGTTCCTCGTTTTGGCTCATTCCGCTCCACGCCTCTCCCATCTTTTCTTCTTACTGAAGATTCAACTTGTAGGAAATTCTCACTTTTACCTGATAACAGATGAACCGTGAAATGTTTGAACCCTTCATCGAGGATGATGTCCCATTTGATGAATACTGTCAATCCATGGAAAAGGATGGCACATGGGCTGGACATATGGAACTGCAGGCAGCTTCTCTTGTTACTCGCAGAAATATCTGCATACATCGGGTAAGATCTCATCTCTTCCTCTATTCTATGATTAACCTTCAGCATCATGGAAGTCATTCCTCATGCTTTGCATGGTATATAGACCATGTCACCTCGCTGGTACATAAAGAATTTTGAAGATAGAGCAGCTCGCATGGTCCATTTGTAAGTGTTGTTGCATTCCTTTATTGTTAGCAATCTTCATTTTGCTTTCACACTCCCCGATTATAGTCTATAGTTTCAATTCTGCTTTATGAAGTACAATTTTTTTCAGATCATATCATGACGAAGAACACTACAACAGTGTAAGATTGAAAGAAGACCCCTGTAATGGGCCAGCAATGCCAATTATTATTAAGGTTTGAGTCAATTTTTCACTGTGATGATCCTTATATTTTATTCTGCTTTTTAGTTTGGATGTCTTAATTGGTAACAATAGTCTACTAACTTCTAGATTCTCAAAAGGCAGATGCTGATATCTCAGCGTCATCTAATCAAGCAAAAGCTGCAGTTAGTAAGACAAAGGGGGCAGCTGGTAAGGACTGTATCAATACAGGATCAATTAAATTAGTAATGGCTGGAAGCGGTTGTGAAAGTGCGGAAAAAGTTGAACAGGTGATGCATTTAGCATGATTTGTTTTATCTGGTGTCTTTTATCCCTGCATGGCTGTGACTTTTCTAAGTGGCCTTGAGTCCCATGTTTTGCATGCTTGGAATTCTTTCTCCTCCTTTATGTTTACATTGCTTAGTTGTACTTCTTCAGGTTTTGCTACAAGTAGATGGTGACGTTGATGCTGCTATAGAGTTTCTGATAGCAGAACAAGGGGCTGAAGAATGTACAGCAGCAAATGATTCACTTACTTGTCATGCAAATGGTTCTTATGGTAATGGCCGGTCAGTATGTAGGCAAATTCTAGATATTTCGTTAGGGTTCCCCCTACATTTCTTTTCCATTTTCTTCTTTATGATGAAGAAGTCCGCTTTGTTTCTATAACATCTCATGTAGGTTTTTTGAGTTAGTTGATGAGATTAAAAAGATCATTACAAGATGAAATATAAAAAACCTGTTAATATAATATATGGTCCTAATTTTTGAAAATGCAGTGCTGTGATTTTATCCGTTTTGTTCATTATCCTAGCATCATTAGTGGATTTATGAATCCGTCTTGTGCAGATTTTCAGAGAAGATTTGGGTACGAAATGAAACTGCACTAAAACTGGTTGAAGATTCATGTTAAAGTCCTCCTTTGCTTTTTGTTTCTTAATGATTAAAAATAGTATGTTACATGCATTCTTTGTGTTATCTCTTGTTAAATCTGATTCATTTTATTTGACGCCTGCTTGACATTTGCTGACGTTTCGCTTTCTATGATGTTTAAAGATATTATGTTTTGACATATATGGTATACTTATCTATCTTACATATGGTATCCAGGTAATGATGAAAATGGAAACAGTGAACAACACAAGGAAGAAAATGTAGGGAAGACCTGCAAACAGGATCCATCTAGTGATGGCACTAAAACCCTCGGTGGTAACACTCCTCGGCCGGATGAAAAGGTTTTACGCTGTGATGAAAATACACAATCATTGCCTTGATGTTAAAATAATGTGGTTTAAAAGTAAGATTTCACCCTTTTTCCCTCTTAAACTTTCCAAACTGCAGAAGATTCCTAGAAACAAGTTATGCCCCTGTGGATCAAAGAAAAAATACAAGGCTTGTTGTGGATCTGTCTCAGGGAGGTCCTTGACTAAGATTATGGTGTATGTCACCTAAACACTTTTGCTTTTGGATCTATTTATGCTAAATGCAATATATTAGTTCAACTAAAACTGGTATGTATGAAGTAGACATTCATTTGTAGCACATGGATATGGAGCTCGAGTGGTTCTCTCTCTGTAGTTTAGATGCTTTTCTTGACTGTCTAGTTTCTCATTATTTGATATGTCGCAAAATAAGGCTCAATTTCCCCCCCCCCCCCCAATATTACCTTTTTTGTGCGTAGTAACCAACCAATGGAGGCCAGAAACGGTAGAAAGGAGCGGAAACAGAGCAATAACGGAGTATCTGCTAAATCTGCAGTATCCTCTGGATCTGACGGAGGGCCACCTGACATGGGAGCACTTTGCATATGATCTTAGTATCATGTGAGTGCGCTTGTGCCACAATTATTATTCTCAATGATTTCCTGTATCATGTAATGCATGATTGCATGTATTTCTTCATGCTAGTCTTGGAATGAAAAATATTCTGGTTTGACTTGAAACTTTACCAGCCACAAAACAGCACTAAGGCTGAAAAAGTTGTAAGCCATTTTAGATCAAGTACATCCTGATAATTAGTTTGGTCTTGGCTTTGTAGATCTTGTACGTGCCATACATCGGATCTTATTCTAACCTGCTTCCAATATGCTTACAACTGTTGGACAACGACTTATGCTGGCAGCCTCTGGAAAATGAATGTGAGTGCTCGGTCAGATGCTCCTTCTTTATTCTCATGATTTCTTATCCATCCAAATGTTAGCAGGACAAATAGTTTCTACTTATCAACTCCTAAGCTAATTTTTGAGATTCCTGTAAATAGTTTTCTTTAGCAAAATTTGAGATTATACAAATAGAGAATGATGGTGATGATGGTGATGAAGAAAAGATAAGGAATTAGAAATGGGTATAGATTCTTGTTCAAAGATGCAACTATATCTAGATGTTGTGTGTACGTGGTTTTGGCAATTCCGAGACAGAATTCCAATAGCAAAGAGCAACACCTATACACACGCAGACACATGTTTGTAGGGTTCATATCTGTCTTTTGGTTGCATATGGAAGACTTACAAACAAGGGTTTGAATGCTTAATTCCCATATTTCTGGCAACTTGGTTTATCATTTCGGTCTTCCATGGCTACTGATTCATCATGGAGCTTGCTTAAAAAACTAAAAGTTAATTTGGGTTTTGATAAATGAATTCTATAACCGGAAAGTTGGCAAAGACTTGAACTATGGGTTGATCACAAAGATACCTAAATTGTGGAAAAGGGTTGTTTGAAAAATTCCGTAGTAAGCAAATGATGCTTTAAGTACTAGCCATTTAAAATGAAACCCACCACACCCAATAAAAAAATGGTTCCAAACCAACCAAAATGCTTGTCCTAGGGTTTGTGAAGTTTCAATTTGGATTGGGTAGCTCTGGTCGTAGCCATTGCCACCATTTATTTGTCACCCTTTTTTAGTGAAAACTGAAAGCCACCCATTTGGAAATAGGAAAGCTGAAGTCTTTTCCTTGCTTAAATCGGATCCTCCCATCAACCATCCTTTGTCCCCCAAACTGCAAATCTTCACACATAATAATGTATTTACAGGAATATGGGAGAAGAAGCTTTCAGGATCAAAACCCACCCATCAATACTGAAAATGAATGGCCAAAGATGATGAAACCTGACCACACAAATTTATGATCTTATCATCTCAACTTTATTTATTTTTATTATAACCAAGTCACATAATTGGAATAACATTCATATCATTAAAATGATCTCCCTTTTACTGGTACTCTTGACAGGGTCAGTGACAATAATGCCACGTGCATACAAGCCTGTAACATTCAATAAGTTTATTCAACATTGAATAAGTTAGTACAGAGAAAACCCCACCATTGATATTTCCTTTGATTTTTGTTTTTTTTCATTAATGTCAATATTTTTGTACAAAAACAAGTTGTTCCTGTATATATATATATATTACCAAGAGATGGCTTGGTGATGTTGTCGGCAGATTTTACATGATTAAATTAATAATGTTTATTTGATTTTGCAGAGGTTGGGGTGTTTTTTGTCACTGAAAAAGATGAAAGTAACAGCCATGTTTAACGTTGGGTTGGTGGACCACAATGCTCACTAGATTCCATATTCCACGACCTGACAGAAACTAAACATGAAATTCATGAACATAGTGGGTTTTCCCTTTTATTTTAACTTTTAATTAATGTAAACTTCGTCTAGACTATTATACATCCATCCGTATTTAATATATTTTTTTTATTTTTTAAATATATTGTTCTAACTCAATTTAATTTTAGTTAATCTAAATTATTTTTAAAAATGTTGAATGTATTGAAAAAAAAAAAAAAAACCATTAGTAGCCTTTGTTTTTATTTTAGGTTTCTTGATCATTCTAATATATAAGCAAAAAATTAAAATAACACATAAAACACAAAAAGACAGAAAATACAATAAATTGTCAAAAAAAATTCAGAAAAATCTCAAAAAAAAAAAAAATTAAAAATCAGGAAAAAAAATATGGAAAGCTTTAAAACATGAAGATTGGCAGTGAATGGAAATATAAATTTCTTTTTTTAAAAAAAGTGTGATTTTAAAGCTCCGTGGTGAATGGAAATATAAAATAAAATAATAAAAAAGTGTCAACTTTGAATTCGATTATTAGATTCAAAATCTTTAAAAACATATTACACTGTGGGAAAAGTAAAATGTTTTCAATATTTTAAAGCTTTCCATTTTTTCCTGATTTTATAAAAAAAAAAAAATGAGATTTTTCTGATTTTTTTGACAATTTTTTAATTTTTGTATTTTCAAATTTTTTTAATTTTATTTATTTTTAAAAATAAAAAAAAAATATTTTTTAATTTTCTAAAAATTTTATATAGCTTTCCATATATTTTTCTGATTTGTTAAAGATTTTTAAGATTTTTTCTGAATTTTTGACAATGTTTTGTATTTTCTCTCTTTTTTGTGTTTCATATATTTTGAAAAAAAAATATTTTTTAATTTTAGAGAATTTTATATAACTCTATATATAATTCGTATTTTTTTTTAAAAAATGATAATATTTTTGAAAAAAAATTATTTTTTATTTTCCCCATTTTTAAAATTTATTTAAAAAAAAATAAAATTTAACGTATCATGTCACTTTTTTTAACATCGTTAACAGCCGGAGCAAACTAATAATGTATCGGAAACTTCAAATATCAAACTGATACAAAAAATTTCTTTAGGTACTAAAATGATAATTGGGTGCAATTCTGGAGGATAAATAATAAATTAATCCTAATAAATTTATAAATAAATAAAAATATTAATTTACTGATCCCATTATTCTCCAAGTGAACGGAGCAGATCCAATGAAATTGATTGAACGATTAAAATCATTATTCATTGTTTTGCCTAAATATAAAAAGAAAAGAAGTTGTTGTTGGTAGCCAAAATTTGTTAAAAGGAGAAGGGACCACTGCCCCCTTCCTTTTATTTCTAGGTTTTTCTCATCTTCACCATAAATGGTCCAACTCCTTAACCTATGTCCAAGGAAAAGAATATATTTAATTTTTTAATTTACAAAATATAATTCCTCCATTGATAATTATTTAGAATAAATAACCTCGTCAAGAATCTCATGTGATAGTCTGATGGGTAAGGATGTTCATCATCTTCAATGTGATCTGGATTCGAGTCCTGATAATCTACTTTACAATATAAATAAGGCATAATGATAAAATTAGCCCCACATAATCATAGATAATGAAAAGCCCAAAAAAACTGCTACATTAATGGGAAACCAAGGGCACCGATTCTTTGTTGTTGCCTTGGTAATGACACCGTTGCTCTTCCTTTGGCTCCTCAACTCACTCTCAGCATTACTAGAAGCCTCCTTAGCCTTTCATAAATAGATTTAAGGTTTTCAATAGCTCAAGAATCAAACTTTGAATACAATATTCAAACCCAGAAATAAGTTTTGAAATGCTCAGAAGAAAAAATATGAAAAATAAATTAACTGATTCAAAAGAAATTTTAAATGGGATTATGTTGGATGATGAGGAAGAAGAAGAAAATACAAAGAACAAAAGAAAGAGGGGGACGGGAAAAAATGGAAATATTTTATTTTGATTAATTGATTCAAAAGTTAGGGTTTAGTTTTTTTTTGTCAGTATTTAATTTTTTTTAATTGTTTTAATTGTGGGTCTCAAAAAAATTTTAAATCTTTTTTAAGTTTAAGTTCATTTACAGACGTGATATTGTTTTGTCTTAAATGTCACATCAACATCTACATAAGTGTGGCGCTTAGGTGGAAATTTTTTTTTATAGGTCAGCGTTGTTAATCCTTTAATGGACACGTCAACAAGACTATTTAAAAATGATTAATTTGATCAAAAAAATAAAAATTACGTATGAAAGTGATTCTAAAAAAATTTTAAGGATCAAAGTGACTAAAAATCTAAACGGGGGGTTAATTTTATCATTATGTTTATAAATAATGATGTATAGGCTTGAGTTGTTAAATACCACAATTGACCAAAACAGTCATTTACTGACCCCAAAGTTATTTGGTTGCGAAAGGAACAGGACACTAATGTAGTTATGCATATCTCTGTGGTCTGAGAAAGGACATAACAGTAATAATATTAAACCTAGACCAGGCTAAAGAGACAGTAACCAGTAATCTTTTCTTTCTCACAGCACCACTGTTCATTTGTCTTATTGGTTGCAGGGATCATTCATTGTTTTGCAACATGTGGTAATAAAAAGCTGCCAATCCATGACTTTTTTTTACGTCAATTTCTAATTCTAGTCCCTATACTATGATCAAATTAAATATTTTGATTTGTATATTTTAATTGAACACATTTTGATCCTCTTCTTAAAAGTGAACCAAAATTATTATTAGGGTGCCTTTGGTTGATCGAGTCTTATGTTATAGTTCGTAATATTATATTTCAAAATAAGATTACGTTGTTTGGATTCTCAATATATCAAACACATTACAATCTTACATTTTCAAACAGTATCCCGATATTGTAATATAAGATGTAATCTGATTATGATCCATTTCATTAAATTATCTTAGACTACAAGCATAAACTAAAATTTGGACCAATTTATCTTTTATTTTATTTATTATTTTAATTAATTTAAACTTTTTATTTTCAAATAATATTTATGATTAATTAAAAACAAACATATCTTTTTTTTTTCTTAACAATATCATACTTTAAAATTATAATTATTATATTTGCTCCTATAACTTATTTATTAGCATATTATTTATGTTTATAATTATAATTATGGTTGTTGATGTAATCATTTCTCATGAGATATTATGATTATTATTTATAAATTTATTTCAACATCAAATATTTACTTATTAACATATAAATTGTAATAAAAACTAAGAATTGTAATAATTCATTATAATTTTATGAAAACTGAGATTAAAAATATTAAAGCAACTAAATTTTTTGTTTTTTGTTTTATAAATTCTATAACAAGAAAAATTTAGTGAAAAGTGTTTTTAGATAATCTTACATCTAATCAACCAAACATCTAACATTACATTCCGACCAAATAAACCAAACAAGATAATGTAATATATCACTCATAATATTACACTTCATAACCTTATTATGAAACATAATCTTACATTTTTTGAACCAAACACCCACTTAAAAGCATGACGTGTGTCCAGTTTTCTAACCGCAATCCAAATAAAGGAAATGTGTCAAATTCATGTTAGCTTATATATACACATATAAGCACAAGTATTTTGTAACTGTAAGATTAGACTATATTTCAAAATTTATTGGAAGAATCAAGGACTTGAGTTTACCAAAAAAAAGATGATAGGGATTAAATGGAGATTTAGGAACAAGGACTAACTATGAAATTAAACCTTTTCTTTCTCGAATACAAATGAAAGGAATAAACCAATGAAGGGTAAGCAGGTGTCCAAAGATGGACCGGAGAAAGTGATAATTGGGTTAACAAAGGTTGAATTATAATATAATAATTAAAGAAAAAGGGGGAACCCAAAAAGGTGATAGAGCAGTAGACAAAGTGGCAAAAATAGGGGGTTGTATATAACAAAACCCAAAATAGAATTCCAAAAATAGAAAGTGGGTTGAAAGAAGGGGGGGGAGAGAGTGAGAGAGGGGGGGGGGGGAATGGGAAAAGGGTTAAAAGCAGTACTTCTAAAAAGGGAAAAAAAAACCAAAGGAGCAGTTTGTCTGAGTGAATGATGAAAGCGATCTAACACTTACACCACCCCAATTATTGTCTTTCTTTCTCTTCCTATGTTTTTAAAAAGAAGTGTAAACATTGGAATAGGGACCAATGCCTGCATAGTCGTGTCCCATTCACACTTACAAACCCAACATCTCTAACCCACTTTGTAATTCTTTTTACTTCAATTATTTTTGTAAGACCAAAGGTAATGAACGTGTTTGGAGGTGAAAAGTTAGTGTGTTTTTTTTAGGGTAAATTAGAAAAATAGTTATTTTTTTTGTTTATTTCGAGTTATATTTTAATCATTTATGTTATCATTTTGTTATGGAGTGATTATTCTATCGTTAAATTCCGTTATTTTCTTAACGAAAATCTTACGTGTCAATTCAAATGGGTTTTAAATATCAACTTGAATGTCTCAGTTGAGATGAGAATAACTTTTTAATTAATTGAAAATTTTAAATTTGTTACAATTAAAAAAAAAACTCAGTTGAACATTTAAAATCTATTTGGACTATCATGTAGGATTTTCGTTAGGGAGGCAACGGAGCTTAACGGTATAGTGACCACTTCGTAATAAAACAATAACGTAAATGACTAAAACGTAATCTGAAACAAATAAAAGTGACTATTTTTATAGTTTATTTTTATTTTTTTTAGTTATTGTAATAAGAGAGTATATTTATTGTAATGATGGGTTTGTAATGTAAAGAAGAAGGCAGAAAAGTTGCAGTGGTTGAAGATATCCTATAAATGGAATGCCACAACTTTTTCCAAAGGCAAAAATAGTATTAAACCAACCCCACATCAAAGGCCAACCATTACCATTACCATACCTCTCCCTCCCCTTATTATATATATATATATATATATATATATATATATATATATATATAATTTTACTCCTTTCCTTTCCTTCTACCCTTTGCTTTCTCTTCATTTTTCTCTGACTTTGTCCCCACTTTTTTCTTCTCAACCACCAACTAGTTTGTATTCTTTACTTTTTTAATGAGGGACTGGTTTTACATTTTTTAATATTTTATATAATTAACATTTTAACCATTCAATCCTTGAATCTATCAAGATATTTGTACTTGTCATGCTTGAAAATTTTTGGATCGATATGATATTTTCATCATATCAATTTAAAATAATGTATATATTTAACAGTTGAAAGTTTTCTACTTAAAACAAATTATTAAAAAATTTTAATTTATGCCTAACTTAATAGGCGTGATCTACTTAAAATATTATGGTTTAATTGTTAAAATATTAATAATATAAAAAATCACGAAAGGGTGTAAACCACGTAAGTTAATAAATCTCTCCCCTTTATATGTATGATTTATATAAAGGAAATCTCGAATTGATGAGCTACTCGGATGAAATCAAGGGAAACAAGGACTCCCAATCTAAAGATATTGTTTTAAGATTCAAAGTAGGGTTATTATATATAAAAGTTAAAACTTCAACCGACGAACAAATTAACTAAATTGAGTTACCATCGAGTGTTTTTTTTTTCTCTCTCAGGTGGTGGGGTTTGCATATTTATATGATATGTGTACTGTTCATTGATATAGCATGTTAAGTAGATCTATTTTAAACTTAACACGTGTTTACACGGTCCTATGCACATGTAACTTCGCAAGAGAGCGAGCTCAACCTGCTAGCTTGGTCTGCGAGCTCATTGAACCCGACCTAAACTCATTTGGGTTTTGGGCCTGTGATGGTAATTATCCTAACAAGTATCAAGTTTTTCTTGTTTGGTAATTAATATTTTAAAAGAGAAAAATTGTAATGATTTAATTAAAGAAAAGTGGACATATGTTAAAACACATTGTACAAAAGCAATCAAAATTTAATATATTAATCATAAAAGGAATAAACAAAAAGAGAGAGGAATCTGCGTGACTGAGCAATTGGCAGCGTTTCGTAGATCCTATGCAATGGAAAAGAACATCTAATAAGGAGACAGAGAGAGTCTTTTACGCTTTGCTCTTCAAGCCCCTACAGCTGCACACATACCCTTCCCCTAAAATAATAATTCAAAATAAGTTTATAACTTTATAGACTTGGAATGAATGGATTAAAGATGAACTTATCTAGAAAAAAAAAGTAAAAACCAAAAGAAAAGGAAAAGTGATTGGGTCTAACTTCAAAAAGAAAGGGAGAGGGATTGAAGGAGCTTGAAGGGGATGATTCTTTGCTTGAGAGGTGGCTTCTCAATGGACCCATTTGACATTGCAGCAGACGCACCTCGCAGTTCATCACATGCAACATATGATTCAGATTCTGACATGAAACCTAAAACTTGATGCTTATCATAATGCTTCTTCTTCTTCAGCTATACGTTGTAGGTGAATTTTGCCTACTGGATTTGTTTCACTATAAATATATCTAATCACTTTACCAACTGTTACTCTTGCATTATTCCCTTAATTTGACAGAATATTTAACTTTTTTCTTTTATTTTAGGGTTAGCATATTCTTCTACCAAAATTTGGTAAATCTATATATCTGGCAATTTGTTCTAATTTTATCCCCAAAGCAACTTCGTTTTGAATGAATGCTTTTATGAGTTGAATGATTCTGCACATTTATTTTAAATTTTCAGGGTGATAATGAAGACAGAAGATGGTGGCCTTGACCTTGCTCCATATAGAAAATTTCCCCCTTGATGCTCTCTGTATACAAACTGGTATAAAAAATTTGAAGAATGACGACACAGATGACAAAATGGCAATTCATATTTTATTGAATTTAGTACCTTTTAATTATCTTGATGCAATCTATCATTAACAAATGGACAGATGATATGAAATAAAACATAACACTTGTTGAGCATCTACTATAAAAATTAAATCTAAAAGTCAAAGGCAGAAACACCCTTTACTTCCTCGTACAGTCCTCGCATGTTTTTTTAGACTTTGAAAATCCATGGGAGATTTTTATTTTATCGTCTGTATGGGGTAAATACCAAGATATCGAAGGCTTCACCCTTTTTAAAGTCACATATTTCCTCGTAAACTGACCGGAAGCAAGGGTGGGTGGGTTAATCCCAAACAGTACACTTACCCCAATACTCATTTGCTCCCTTGTCTTCATTTCTTTCCCTTACAAGATGTCCTTTTTAAAGCAAAATGACCATGGGGATGGAGTGGGGATGTTAAGATGATAAAAAGTCCATCTTGTCATTATAACCACACATGTCTGCCTGCTTTTGGTTTTTGAGAGAACTGATTCAAAGGACATAAATGATGGTGACTATTCATCACCATCCATTCATAATTTCCCTACTTTATCTGTCATACATGCAGCATTTTTCAGATTTTCAAAATTTTTAAGATACATTTAATGATGATAGTTGATAAAGTTACGTGTACATATAATAATAATAATACCAACTGCGTAGGTCGGCAAAGCAATGCATTAAAGACAAGAGAAAGAAAAAAAGTCAGAAGAACATCATATATATATAAATATATATTCAACAAGTTTGGAATTGTTTTTCTATACATCTAAGATAATATTAATAAAAAAAAAGGATGATATATGAGAAAGGCATGTAAAGAATTTTATTCAGTGAAGAATTTAGATGAGAGAATGGAAGCCATTTTGGTGAAGCCATGTTTGGGAAGGTCTGATCTGCGATGGGAATCCTGATGATGCTGCAGAATTTCCAAACAACTGGTGGTGAGGACCTGATTGCCACTGTTGATCACTAGTTGATAATGAAAGATCACTCCCAATTCGCCCTCCATTGCTGCTTCTTGGAATATGAATCTACAAATTTACAAAAAAAAAAAAAAAAACCAAGTCATCTTGTGTAATTCAGCTTTCCTGCTATGTTTTTACATATTATAATCCCCGATCAATCAAAATAGAAACCTGATAAGGTGACGGATTAATGTGTTGAGGAACAATGTTAAACATGTTACTGTTGTCTCCAGGTCTCCTCAACTGCCCATATCTTTGCATTTCATTACACTTAACTGAGACAGCAGGAGAGTGAATATGAGTTTGGCTCAACAACTGCATTGTTTCTTCCTCACTATATCCATGGCCAGCTTCATCAGTTCTACGAGATTCTTGCTGCAGATTTAACTGATATGATCAACAAAACAAGTGAAACCATTATGTTTATTTAATAATGGTGTGAGATTATACCGACCATAGACGTAAATCCCCGACATTGCCAATCAGTTGCTTCAAGTGGGAGACTATGCTGCTGATAACTCGTACCACTTTGCCTGTCAGCATTAGGTTTAGCACTGTTTTGGTTTGGGTTTGAATTTCCCAAGCTCAAGTCAAGGTTGTGATCTCCAGCAGTACCAGAAGTTTCTAAGCATGAACAACGGATTTAGCATATAAATCTTCACAGGGGGTGATGATTAATGAATAATAGGATGAAACCGATTTACTTACTACCAGAATTAATAAGCTCATTGTCGTATATGCTGGGATCAAGGTTAGTGACAGCATCTTTGCCATTGCACTTAATTGCAGCTCTGTCATAAGCCCTACAATAAGCGGGACCAGACATTTCAGAACTTCCCACCAGACTTTCATCAAAATTTTTTTTTTAAACTTTTTTACTGCCTTATCTTAACACTAATAAACAGAAACATAAAGAAAAAATGTACCTAGCTGCTTCAATCTCGGTGTCAAACAAGCCTAAATAAACATACCTATAAGAAGACAATTCAGCATCTCAATAAAGACATAAACAATATCATCTGCTCAGAATACAAAGATTAAGAAAAAAAGGGATACTTTTTGCCTAAAAATTGGCCCATTCTAGCTTCCCATCTCCCACACTTGTGTAAGGTAACTCCTCTATATTTGGAGCTTCCCCTGGGAAATCCGGTGCTTTGTCGGCGAAGAACATGCACAAATTCTTCCTTGGTTAGGTTACTCATCTGTTATACAACAACAAAAAAGATAGAGTAAAACAAAGAATCTTTCCCTTTTGTAAAACAAGATAAGATTTATCTTTTGAAGATAAAGTATGAACTAAGCAATTGTTGCTACCTGTTTCAAGTCTTCCTCGTAATCTAGGATGCTAAAATTTATATCGGCTTCTAATCCTCGGAACTTGATTGCTGCCCTATCATATGCACTGCCAGAATGTACTAAGATTTTGTTACAACTTTTGCCATTGTTTCCTTCGGGGAAAAAAGAGGGTTAAAACATAAAACTGGTGAGCTCACCGAGCAGCCGCATGTGCCGTGTCAAATCCACCTAACTCAGCCAACAAAACAAAGAGAAAAGACCCATCTCACCCATATCAGAAAAAACACAAAAAAAATTGTCCGAAAATTCAATGACAGATGATGGAGGGGCAGTCCTACCTAAATAAACTTGTTTTCCACAATCCCTGTACGTCAAATAACAAACCCCAAAAAAAAATATTAACACCTCAAAATTCTGATTGGCTCCAGAAGAGAAGGTTTAAATATAGTATAAAAAGAAGAGAAAATTCCGAGGTGATTAAAATGAGCAAGAAATATAAAAAATAAAAACTAACCAAATATGAGACTCCCATCTGCCGGTTCTTCTATAAAAAGTAACTCCTCTATACTGAGAGCTTCTTGACCTTGGCCCTCTCCTGCTTTTCTTCATCGGCTGTGATACTTCACCGGATTTTTCCGGTGCGTGAGGCTCCGATTGACAGAATCTGACACCCACCCAGTGAGCCTGTGGGAACCCTGAACTGGAACCCGTTTCCTGCTCTTGATCCACTGGGAAAAACTGGCGGGTCACCGGCCCTGCCTCACCCTCCAACGACTCTTCTTCTTCTTCTTGAGGTACTGAGAACCCGAATATCTTGCTGCTTCTCTTCTTCAAACCTCCTCTACCTCTCTCACCATCTTCTTCTTCCGATCCCTCCTCCAACACCAAAGCTGACGAGCTTGAATTCGATACGGATCCCACCCTTTTACCCTTATCTTCATCTCCGTCTATGGAAGTTTTCTGCGATGAACAACAACCTTCGGATTCATCGTCTATTGGTTGATGATAAGGAGAGTCATTAAGATCCCACATTTTTTTTCACAACTTTCTCAGCTGATATTCTCGAGAACAAAAAAAAAACACTAATATATCTGTAGAAACGAAACTCAAAAAATAATCATCACCAGAAACTAAAAACTCTCTTTTATCTCTCCTTCACTTTGCATATATAAAGATAAGATAAACAAATGAGTGAAGGGTTGAACCAATATTCAAAGAAAGAGGATTTGAAAAAGAAAAAGGAATGCTAGGAGAATTGTTAGTTAGCTAAAAGATAGTATAGCCAGGAAGGAACGAAAGAAGGCTAGAGAAGTTTGAAGATCTTCTAAACACCTCGCTGCCCCAATTGTAGAATGGATGTGGCAATTTTGAGTTAAAACTTATAGCCAAAAGCATCCACAATCTCTTCCTATATTAGTAAATTTTTCTTTTATTTTTTCTGTGTTATTTTCTCTTTCTTACCACTTGCTTTTATATAGTATCTACGTATGCGTGATTGAATTTTATAGGCACTTTTTTCTAGAATAATATTAAAAAATAATTATTTATCTAAATAATATGTGTTTTTTATTTACAAAAATAACATGAGTGATGAAAATTCACCCCAAGTCTGCATGACGGTTGACGATTTAAGTTGACAGACACTTCTTATCCTTAATTCAGTAACCGTCATGTAAATTTGAGTTTTCTCATGGCTTATCATGTTAGTGTAGGAGTAGAGATTTCTTGCTGCCTAAGAGCCCGAATCGATAGTTGAGAATCTCTACCTTGCATCGACATGATCAAAGGTCTGAGATTCTCGAACCTATACACTATTTTGTTCAAAAACCCTAAATTTTTAGGAAAGTTTTTCATCCATGTGAAAAAAGAGAGAGTTATGTTAAGGAAAGAAAAAGAGTTAATAATCTATTAAAAAAATAAAAAGAGTTAATAAAAATTAGTGGTAAATTTGGTATTGCTCGAGGAGGTAAAAAAGTTAGTAGCTTTACGAGAACAAGGGAGTTGCTTTAAATCTTTTGGAAGTTCCTGAGTACCTCTAATTGAGTCTGTGGAAAATATGGTGAATCTTATCTCCGCTAAATTGGAAAATGAAAACTAAATTGAAATGCAAGATGAGACAGTATCAAAGGATGGCACTATCCTTCAACAATGATGGTACACCTTACTTTCTCGTTTCTTTTTGCATATCTATATCAATATTTTCTTGGAATTGTCAAGGCTGTGCAAATATTAGATTTCCTTGTATTTTTCGAGAATATAACATGGAGCATAAGCCAGATATCATCAACTTACTTGAAATTAGAGTCAGCGAGCCTAAAGAGGACAAAATTATTGCGCAATTAGGTTTTCAATACTCACATCGTGTGGAGACTATCGGTTTTGTCGAGGGCATTTGGATCGGTTGGAAAGACACGCCCCGATGGAAGTAGTGTATAGTTATGTTCAATTCATCCTTACCCGGATTTTGTCCGTGTCATCCTCACAACCAGTTCTGGTTTCCTTTATCTATGGCAGTCCCAACCGTAAAAATCGCTAAGATCTTTGGAGGAGCTGGAAAGCCTCTATTCTAGATGATCAGACTTCATGGGCGACTATCGGGGACTTTAATATAATCCTATCTGCTAATGAAAAAACAGACGGTCTTTTGCTAGGGAAGAGATGCCTCCATTTTGGCGAGTTTGTTGAGTTGACCGATCTGTTTGATTTAGGATTTAGAGGGCCTTCATACACTTGGCATCGGGTAACCTCTTTGAGAGATTAGATTGTGATTTGGGAAATGAGGTTTGGATAAGAAGTTTTCCAAACAGCTTGATCACGTATCTCCCGAAGATTAAGTCTGACCATAGACCTCTTTACTTCAATCTCAAACCAGAAATCACTCTCCCCAAAGGAAGACCGTTTTGATTTTTGGCAGGGTGGATTGAGCATCCCACTTTTGGGGACTTTGTAAAAAATCGGTGGGACTCCAAATTTTCTATGCAAGACTCTTTAGCTAGCCTTATGGAAGGTTTTAAAGAGTGGAACAAATCTGTCTATGGTCACATATCTACCCGAAAAAGAGGTTTGCTCTAGAAGTTGGCTACGATTCAAGAATAAATAGATGTTTTAGGTACCAACCGGTTAGCTTCTCGCGAAATGGGTATAAGACGAGAATTGGAGAATATGTTGCACCACGAGGAAATTCTTTGGAAGCAAAAGGCTAGATCTGATTCGCTTCACCTAGGGGACCGAAAAACAAGGTTTTTCCATGCTCGCACCCTACAGTAGAGAAAGAACAACCGTATTAATTCCATTCGTAATTCTTTCGGTGATTAGATTTTTGACCCTGTTGCCATTGAATTGGAGGCTTTTAAATTCTACCAGAATCTGTATGGAGAAGACCTTAGTCCCATGAGGAGTCTACCTCTCAACAGATTCTCTGCTCTTGAACCTTTGACTTGGCTTTTTTGTATAAATCGATCACTGATGAGGAAATCAAGAGTGCTTTATTTGATATGGCCCCGCTTAAAGCTCGAAGGAAAGACGGTTTTCATGCTCTCTTCTTTCCAAAATAGTGGGATATAGTTGGACCTGTTGTGTGTGATTGGGTTAAGAAGGTCTTTAATGAGGGTACCATCGATGCTGAACTCAATAACACCTTGATCGTTTTCATTCCCAAGGTCCAAAATCTTGAAGATTTCTCCCAATTCCACCCTATCAACCTCTACTTCATCCTTTATAAACTGGTTATAAAGGTAATCGCTAATCAGTTTAGGCTTATATTCACTAAAATCATTGCACCAGAGCAGACGAGATTCATTGCAGAAAGAAACATTACCGAAAACATTTTCTTTGCCCAATAAGTTATCCACTCTAAGAGGAGCAACAAGAGCAAGAGGTGGATGGCGATCAAAATCGATTTAGGGAAAGCCTACGATCGCGTCTAGTAGGATTTCATAAATGCTTCTCTCCAGGTGACAAGTATCCCTAGTTAACTTAGGTGAGTTATAGTGTCTGTTATTTCTAACTCTACCATGCTGGTTATGTGGAATGGTGTCCTTACCTCAAAATTTAAACCCGTTAAGGGAATTAGACAAGGATGTCTTCTCTCTCCATTTCTGTTTGTGCTTTGTATGGAATGGTTAGGTCACTTCATAAACTTAACCTTGTCTAGTAGGGTCTGGAACTCGATTCGCCTCTCCAGATTAGAGCCCGCCTTATCCCATTTGTTCTTCACTGATGACCTTGTTATCTTTTGCAAAGCGGATGTGAAACATGGTGGCTTGTTGAAGGAGATTCTTAAGGAAATCTGTGAGTTCTTTGGACACAAGATCAACGCTCAGAAAACTAATATGTTCTTTTCCAAGGGTGTTGAGGAATCCATGGCTACGACGCTCAGTAACTTGCTTGGATTTCAAAGAGTGCAAGATATAGGCCATTATCTTGGAGTCCCCCTCTTCCATCAAAAAGTTACGAACAACACCATGCACTTCGTAGTGGAAAAGGTTCGAACAAAACTACAGAATTAGGGTGCTCATCAACTTTTTATTGCGGGTCGGGTTACTTTAATACAGTTTTTCCTACTCTCTAACCCTAACTATTTCATGCAATTCATGATGATCCTTATGAAAATCTGTGATGAAATTGAAAGCTTGGCTAGAACATTTATTTGGCGCACTTCCAATGGGAAAAAGAAGATGTCCCTTGTTGGTTGGGATTCCGTATGCCAAACTAAGGGTTAGAATACCTCTTTTTTGCTGAAGCTGATACCAAATATTATATTAAAAAATATTAAATTTATATACCAAATATTATATTAAGCCTCATGTTTTTAAATTCGTTAGAAAATAGTTTTGCTTGAAGAATGAGGTTAATATTTCAAAGTGCCGAAAATCAGCCACTAGTTATTCGGTAAAAAATTATTTATTATTATGTATAGATTTAAATTGTAAATATTTTAACTTTTTTTCAATAAAAAAGAAAATAGTTTACGTAAAAAATGTAGGAAATCGTGAATGATATATCGATTTTAAATATTTTATTGTTTCAGCAAAAATGGAATAATTAAATTAAAAAATATGAAAAATTATAAATGTTATTTAGGCTTTCTTTTTTCTCGAATAATATAGAAAAAAACTTAATATACCTAAATAATATGAAAAATTGAAAATGCTATGGATAATTAGTAGGTTATCATTGTATATTATTGGGGAAAGCTAGAAGAGGAAATAATTTTTCTCAAGATTGATATAATTGTTCCAAAATATCATAAGAGAAAATTTTGAAGTAATTTTTATTGGAAGTAATTTATTTTTTTGAGGATTGAAGTTAGAAGAAGAAAGTTTCGAGATAAAAATGTAAGAAAACTTTAAAATGTAATTATATTATGGTTTTATGGTTTACGAATAGAATAAATTGACATTATGTGAATTTGTTTGTGACATGAGATAGTAGGATTTAGAATTTATGAAATATGATTAGTTTGAAATGGTCAGATGGATTAATGTTAAGGCATAAATTTTAATAAAGGAAATAAATTATATTGAGATCATATTAAAAGGTATTGATTTTAGGTATCAATAAAATAGTGTCACATCATTAAATTTTAAATATAACAAAGTATTATTATATACTTATCTATATCTAATATATTCCCCAACTTAATTTAACTTTAATTAAAATACTTAAAATAATTAATTTTTTAAATTATAAATAAACATATTTTTCTTTTACAAATTTTAACCATTTTGTTTTTTTTCATAAGCTAATACTTTTTTTAATTTTTGTACAACCAATTTAAAAAAAATAGTAATTTTTGTGCAACTTCTTTCATGATATTGACACATAATTTTGGTAATTATTTTACCCTTCGAAAGAATGTGTACAAACAGTAAAGAATAGTAAAAACTTAACTATACTAATTTTGTGAAAGAACTTGTGAATTTTTGCTTGATTTCATAGACTACATGAGAGGTGAATATATACACATTCAAGAGGAAATAACTACTACTAACTGATAACAAATTTAGTTGAAGAAACTATCTTTAATTCACCCAACTATTACATTGTCGAGACTCGAAGAAGATGTCAAAAATGACAAAAGGAAGAAGAAGGCAATGATTTGGTGAGAACATCGGAAACCTGATCACAGGTAGGTACCTTACCAACAATGCGAGACCCACCAGCAACCTTTTCTCGAACAAAAAACAAATCAAGCTCAACATGCTTAAACTTTGAATGAAGGACGAGATTGGATACAATTGCCATGGCATTGGAGTTATCGCACCAGATGGTTGGAGTATCATTAGAAGAAAATCGAAGTTCCCGTAATAAGGATTCTAACCACGTTATGTTAGTAGCTGCAATAGTTAACCCTCGATACTCTACCTGAACTGTCGATCGAGAAACAACCTGGTGCTTCTTGAAGCATCACGAGACGATATTTCCACCAAAATACACATAATATCCAGTGGTGGATCGACGATAGTCAAAGTCTAACCCTCAATTTGAATCTACGTATCCAACTAGGGATAACCTCTTGGACTAGAATGAAATCATGAATCTACCTTCTTTGTCACGACAAACCCCCTATGTCGCAACATAACATGTTTATGTCCCGAAAAACCCCTAAAGATGTCTATAAAAAAGTACATTGACAACTATGTCGCGACATAAGACCTGGTATGTCGTGACATCGACTCTTGAACACGAATTTAACACCAAGTAAAGGGCGTGCCAATCTTTACAATGCCACTTAAACATGAGGAACGACAATTAACCTAAGGTTAAGGAAAACGACTGTCCAAGGTTATAAATAGGGCCTTTAGCACTAGGGTTTGACATACCTTGTAACTAGTTTTATTTTTATTTTGTTATTTTCTTTCCGTTTTAGAAACGAGATTTGTAACTTCGCATAAACGATCGTGTAATTATTTCCCGACAAATTGCTATATAATTCAAGTTTCTTTTCATTTCATTAATTCAATCTTATGTTCATTTATATTGTTGTCTTTATGAAGTTTAAAGAAACCATGAGGAACTAATCCCATTTTGGGGGATTAGGGAGTAACGGTATGGATATTTGATTCTTGAATATAGGGACCTGCAATTAGATCAATTATTTGGAAAGGAAGAACATGAAACAAACACTAGGCCTAACAACCCTAGAAAGTAATTTAGGTGGGAATAAACTCAAAATTGCTATTGCCTATCCGTGAAAACCTTTACCCTAAACCAATTTAGATTATGACACCTAGCGATAAGTAGTCTCTATTGACTTGTTATGTTGGTGGAAGATCGAAAGATTCTACTAGGGTAATGTCTAGTTGATTGAAGTAAAGTCCCTAAAACTGACGATTGAAGAACTCATACCAAAGCAACCTAATCTCCCTAAATTCGATTATTGAATTCACTATCTCTTTCTTTTACTTTTTTTTATTTATTTTTATGCTTTTCAAATCAAAACCTTTTTTTCACTGTCGTACTATAAACCATAAAGATAATACTAATTAATTCTTATCTCTACAGGGATTTAAATCACTATTGCTTTTGGGTAAGATCCTCGGAATATTACTAAGTATTTCATTGTACAAATTATATTACAATCTGACCCGTACACCTACGAAAGCCTGAAAGCACACCGAACAGGAGTACGTCTAGAGGCGGTCAAGTTGTTGGTGCAGTTGTCGGGGAGACAACACTAGTGATTTTAAATTTTTTTGCATTGTTAATAAGAATAATTTGGAAAATTTTAAGTTATAGATATGATTTATTATTATTATTATTATTATTATTAACTTACATTTCTTAACTATTTTCTTTTTCGATTTCAATATATGCCTTAGAGGAGAGGAACAATCGTTTAGTCAATTGCTGATTCACAGAAACAAAGTTAGCTAAAATCTTTTAACTATGGACAGGTTTGACTACATGTGGTTTAATGATGAGATTTATGATAATGAAATACATGAAGAGGGAGTGTATGAAGAATGGGAGATCATGGAAAATTAGAAATTGTTCATGATTGAGATGAGCCAACGAGGGAACGAAGCTTTAACTTACCAATGGAGTAATGAGCAAAGTGTTGAAATAGTCAAACATTCACAGGAGTTCACTGGTAATTTGTGTGAGGCACTTGAAGAAGATCATGATATGCCTGAAAATTCATATAGGCCTCATTGTGAATTGTATGAGATGCCTTCACGTGAAACGACTAGGACGAATTTTGAGGTAATATCAAACATGTTAAATAAGATGGAGTAACTGATTAAAATGATGCAAGAAATATCTGAAGCGTTGCTTCCAAAGAACGAAGACATGTTTGACTTGCACAATTTGGATAATGAGAACCCTTGTATTATTAATGACCATGATGAGAATTATGGTGAGATTCAACCTGAGCTTGAAATTAAAGACCATGTGGAGGAGTTAAACATAGTTGAAGTGGTCTCTAATCCAATTGACATAGTAACAAATCTAACCGTAAAAGTAGAAGTAACAAATGAACTAACCACTGACATAAAGCTTAAATCGATAGCCAATGAAAATGTTGAAGAGCCAATACACATTCTGGCCATAATAGAGAAGGTGCCAATCGAAGAAGTCAGGGAGTTTGATTCATTCTCATTCAACAATAATAGTAAGGCTCAAGCAACCAAAACTTCATGTGGTATGGAAGGGAGGAAGCTCGAGGCAATAATACCTTGAAAAATGATTTGGGGTTGGCTCGGATTTGGTACAAAATGACTTGTAATGTGGATGTTACGTCGGTCGAAAATAAGACAACATCATTGAAGTCGATCGAAAGGGCTGGTTTATATATATCGACAATAGAACAAACGACGAATTAGAGTGTCGAGAACCAGTTGAAAGTTCTTCTATGGTGGCGACACAGATCGTCCCGGTTTTTAAAGAACTTCTATTCCCTACTTTAAATTTTGTTATTTTATTTTATTATTCGTTTATTTTATTAATTTTAATTGTGTTTAGTTTTTCTTTCAGTAATTAACTGGAAACAGCGGTATGTTGTGATACACCACTCTCTGTGTTGTAACATAGGTGGCAAAATGAGGAAAATACAAAACTGACGTCGATGTTATGACAAAGTGACCTGTGCATCACGACAAAAAGTGCAGACTGGATGACCATTCAGAACTGAGGATGATGTTGCGACGAAGGCTTGACCGTGTAGTGACAAAGAGGGACTGATGTGTTTGTCACAACATAGCTACCTTATGTCGCGACATCGACTGCAATTTTTACAGGATCGACTTGACTCGACTACGTAACCCATCGGCTAAAACACTTATCTCTCCAAAATTTAACACTCTAAAAACCCTAATTTCCATCTTCTATAAATATTAAAACGCTATTATAACTCTCACATTATACTCTAACTCTCTACTATCCTATAAAACCTTAAAAATATTCCACTTTTCTATTTCTTTGTTCACTTTTTAGGTTTTCACGAGCAAAGAGGAAAATCAAGTAAAAAGGTAATTACAGTAAGTCAAGTTAAAGGTTCCTAACTCAGACTCTTTAATTGCTCGTACTTAAAATGCCTCTTAGAAAGGTTAGACGAACAATTGAATCTGATCCATCAACGGGTACAAACCCTTCAAGCTTTGCAAATGCAAATATAGAAAAATATTTTAATGAACTTCAATGCAAAACATTTATCTGAGAAAGGGGTTTTTATCCATTGATGGTTCTATATAAAGAAATCTGGCCTCTAGTTAGGTACCATAGGTGGGAACGATTTTAGACAATCCCCACAGAGCTTGCAGTTATCCCAATAGTTCAGGAATTTTATGCTGCCCTAAAAGACTATATCTTTATGACTAATAATGAAACTACATAGGAAACCTTAGTGGTAAGAGGAACTAGTGTTAAGGTAACCCATAAACTTATATGTAAATTTTTTAATTCTCCATATTATGAACATGATTTTTTAGATCAAATTGATTGGGAATCTTTTCAGGATATATACATGAATGAGGTGATTACCTATTTAACTAAGGGAAGGGGAGAATGGAAATTTAGGCCAAACACTAGTGTCCCTACTTCTTTCAACCAAGCATTTATGTTCTCAGAAGCTAAAATATGGATCCAATTTGTGTGTACTCATATGATATCTACTTTAAATGTTTCTAACGTTAATGCTTTTGGAGCAGTGCTATTATTCGCAATCTTGTAGAAAAAGCAGGTTTGTATAGGGAAATGAATCCATCAAAACATGAGCTAATGTGTAGGAAGCCAAAAGGTGAGAATTTTCTTTCCACACTTAGTAATGACTTTGTGTAAAAGGGAAGGAGTGTCCATGACATCCACTGAGCAGTCATTGAAGCCTTCGAAAAGCGTTTTTGAAGATACACTATTCCAATAATATGTGGAGCTTCGTGCCAAACAAATAAACGAAGGGAAGAGGAGATCACGAGATTCGGCGACTACACTAACTTCATCACAAAGGTTGGCACCAGCCCAATAAGAAGTTGGTAAAGGAAGTCGTCCAAAACTCGATTGGATTATACAATGGATACAAAAATCGAGGCCATTATTTTAAGAGTTTGCTCTGCAAAACAACATTATGATCTTTAACTACACACTGGACATGTTTGGGCCAATAAATGCAGAACATGATGATGAGGAAACTTAAGAGGGGGATGAAAGTGAAGAGGAGGGGGAGGAGATGGATGAAGATTGAGTGTTGCTGAACATTTTAGACTTTATTCTATTTTATTTTTGAAGATCTGTAATTTTGGGATAATTTTTGGTTTTAGGACTTATTTAATTATTAGGAGTAGGATTAGAAGTAGTATTTATTTCTGCCTATATATGACTTAATCATTATGTAGAAACCTCACATGATGGAGACAAAACATTTCGAGCTATTCAAGAATAAAGGGAGAAGAACAACTACCATTAGAAGAGGAGCTTTTACGATCAATCGGGTAACTTCGTTCCTTAATTTTTAAAGGGCCACACATTGAGGACAATGTGTTATCTAAAGAGTGGGGGTAACATAGGAATTATTGCATTTAGTTTTATTTTTAGGATTTTTATTTTTGCTTTGATGTGTGCTTGAGCTTGTAGAAATACAAGGTATTGGTGAGGAGCATGTATAATAGGTTGATTGTATTTTTTTATAAGTTTGGCATGATGGTGAGAAATTTTTAAATTTTTGAGCATGAAATTATTAAGTTCTATAGGTTACACTAAATATAGATAGAAATGTATTATTGGTACCAAATGGTGTGAATGATATGAGGAAACAAGCATGTTAGTATATATGATAGATAGTAAATTTGGGATTATGTGATTAAATAGATATTTGTGCATATTGAGGTGTTTAGGGATGACCTAAGACATTGTTTGGATACATCTAGATCTAAAAAGCAAAACCTTATTTTGAATTATCATTTAGTACCCATCTTTGAGTCTAATGACCTTTCTTGGTGAACCGTATTACAGACCTTTAAGCCTAAAAAGATGATTTGTGTGTACTCTTCTCATTGATCCTAGTTTGCACGATAATGGATGTATGGCCATATGTAAGTAGACACATTAAGGTGGAGGTTGTAAAAACAAAGAGCGAAATAGGAAAACCAATATGGAATATGAACTTTAGTTTAGCTAGAAAAAGAAAAAACAATAAAAAAATTAAAAGAAAATATGAGTAGAGACAAAAGAGAAAAATTAATGAATGAGAAAATATATGAAAAGTGACAAAGTCACAAAAATACCAAAAAGAAAAAAAATCTTACTCGAGAAAGAATACTCATAAGCTAGCTAAAGGGATTAGACTATATTGAGATTTCTTAAGTGGAGAGAAAAGGAAGGCAAGAGAAGGAGAAATAAGGAGGTGAGATGGAATGAGACACTAAAGGGGGAGAATAGAGAACAATACAATGTGCCAAACTATTTTCGTGTTTGTAACCCTTTGTGGTTACTATTCTTTGAATTTCATACCTATCCTAAACCTCAGAACATTACAAGCCGAAAAGCCCTATGTGACTTAAACAACTCCATGCATAAATAAATGTAGAATTACATGATCTCATTATGGCTATTTATATTGTACTAGGATAATTAAAATACTTGTATTAGGCATTGATGGAGTTATACAAATGAGACTTTGATGTTCGTATTTCTTGTAACTTACTGAACTTATATGTTTCTAAACAAGAATGGTAAACTCACTTGCTCATCATGTTGAAATCATTGAAGAATATATAATGCCTAGAATAGACGTTGCTAACTTAATACTTGTATGATACTGACCCAAGCTCCTCTGTTATTTTTCTTGTTTTGATTGCTTGAGGACAAGCAATAACTTAAGCGTGCGGGAGTTTGATCTACTGGTTTTGTACCTAGCAGATTAAACTACTTTCCATACTTTAGGAGTTTGAAATTAAGCATTTTCCTTTCATTTCTTTAGGATTTAAGTTAATTTTCTATATTTGAATAAAATGTGTAAAAAGTGCTAAAAGGTGCATTTTGTTGTCTTTATGATCGATTGAGGCCTAAGGGTTAGCTAATGTACTTTGTGAGGATGCAGGAGACCATTAGAAGGTGCACTATGTCAAAACTGATCACTGTGTCACGACACGGGACAATGGTGCACCTTCTAAAGGTCACGTACTCCCTTTCGGTGTGTTTTCGACCTTCCTTAAGTATACGGGTCAAGTTGTAATATAGTTTGTACAACAAAATACTTGGTACTATTCTGAGGATCCGTATTTTCCTCAATTTACCACTTATGTTACAATACGGAGAGTGGGGTGACGCAACATACCCCTGTTTCCTGTTAATTATTGAAAGAAAAACTAAAAAAAATTAAATTTAATAAAATAAACTAATACTAAAATAAATAAATAAATAAACTAAAATATTTTAAAGTAAGGAATAGAATTTCTTTAGAAACCGAGACGATCTATGTCGCCACCATAGAAGAACTTGTAGTTGGTTCTCGACACTATGATTCGTCATTTGTTCCATTGTTTATATATATAAACTAGCCCATTCGATCGAGTCCAATGATGTTGCCTTATTTTCGATCGACGTGACATCCACATTACAAGCCATTTTGTACCAAATCTGAGCCAACCCCAAATCATTTTTCAAGGTATTATTGGCTCGAGCTTCCTCCTTTCCATACCGCATGAAGTTTTGGTTGCTCGAGCCTTGCTATTGTTGTCGAATGAGAATGAATCAAACTCCTTAACTTCTTCGGTTGAGACCTTTTCTATTATGGCCAGAAAGTGTATTGGCTTTTCAACACTTTCATTGGCCATCGGTTTAAGCTCCATGTTAATGGTTAGTTCATCTATTACTTCTACCTTTACAATTAGATCTGTTTCTATGTCAGTTAGATCAAAGACCACTTCAACTATGTTCAATTCCTCCTTATTGTCTTCATTTTCAAGCTCAGGTTAAATCTCACCATAATTCTCACCATGGTCATTGATAATACAGGGGTTCTCATGATCTAAGTTATGCACGTAAAATATGTCTTCGTTCTTTGAAAGCAATGCTTCAGATATTTCTTGCATCATTTTAATTAGTTGCTCCGTCCTATCTAACGTGTTTGATATTACCTCAAAATTCATCCCAGTTGTTTTACGTGTAGCCATCTCATACAATTCACAATGAGGCCTATCTGAATTTTCAGGCATATAATGATCTTCTTCAAGCACCTCACACAAATTACCAATGAACTCCTGTCGATGTTTGACTATATCAGTACTTTGCTCATTACTCCACTTGTATGTTGGCGCTTCGTTCCCCCATTGGCTCATCTCAATCATGAACAATATTTTATTTTCCATGATCTCCCATTCTTCATACACTCCCTCCTCGTATATTTCATTGTCATAAATCTCTTTGTTAAACCACATGTAGTCAAACCTATCAATAGTTAAAAGATTTTCACTAACTTAGTTTCTATGAATCAGCAATTAACTAAACTATTGTTCCTCTCCTCTAAGGCATATACTGAAATCGAAAAAGAAGATAGTTAAGAAACTTATGTTAATAATAATAATAATAATAATAAATCATATCTATAACCTAAAACTATCCTAATTATTCTTATTAACAATGCAAAAAATTAAAATCACTAAAGGTGTTGCCTCCACGACAATGGCGACAACATCTTAACTGCCTCTAAGGATCATTCAGAAGCAACACCTTTAGTGATTTTAATTTTTTGCATTGTTAATAAGAATAATTAGGAAATTTTTAGGTTATAGATATGATTTATTATTATTATTATTATTAACTTACGTTTCTTAACTATCTTCTTCGATTTCAATATATGCCTTAGAGGAGAGGAACAATCGTTTAGTCAATTGTTGATTCATAAAACTAAGTTAACGAAAATCTTTTAACTATTGACAGGGTTGACTACATGTGGTTTAACGATGAGATTTATGATAATGAAATATACGAGGGAGTGTATGAAAAATGGGAGATCATGGAAAATAAAAAGTGTTCATGATTGAGATGAGCTAAAGAGGGAACGAAGCGTCAACATACAAGTGGAGTAATGAGCAAAGAGCTGATATAATTAAACATCCATAAGAGTTCACTGGTAATTTGTGTGAGGTACTTGAAGAAGATCATGATATGCCCGAAAATTCAGATAGGCCTCATTATGAATTGTATGAGATGCCTTCACGTGAAACCACTAGGACGAATTTTGAGCTAATATCAAATATGTCAGATAAGACGGAGCAACTGGTTAAAATGATGCAAGAAATATCTGAAGCGCTGCGTCCAAGGAATGAAGACATGTTTGACGTGCACAACTTGGATCATGAGAACCTCTGTATTATAAATGACCATTATGAGAATTATGGTGAGATTCAACCTGAGCTTGAAACTGAAGACTACGAGGAGGAATTGAACATAGTTGAAGTTGTCTCTGATCCAACTAACATAGTGTAAAGTTGTCTCTGATCCAACTAACATAATGTAACACCCAAAACCCGATACCATCACTAACTAGGGTCCCGAGGTCTTTACCGATCATTCATCGCAGATTAACTCTCAATATTACTTCATTAAAATAAACTTAAATAAAATAAACACATCACATAAGTCATAAATCAAATTCAAATATTAATATAACTGAAAAGGGGAAAAATGTTATTTCCATAATTTTAGGAGACTTCTACCGGTACCTATTGGACAAGTATCGATAGAAGTCAAGTCAATAAATAATTATGAAATAGTTACAGTTCTCTACAGATAGTTGAGATAGTTCTACCGATACAAGGGTGACTTCTACCGGATCAACTCATGCCTCTACCGATACTAAAAACTCTAGAGAGCTAAGAAGTTTTATCCTACAACTTTTATCGATACAAGTAAACGATCTAACCTCTCTCTTACTCTGTACTTCTACCGATACATGCAAGAGTTCCATCGAAACAAGTATGCAAAATTGAAATATTCACCCAAGTTTCCAAATTTACCAAGCATTTCTCATTAGTAAATACAAGTACATGCCAAATACATCAAATTTTCCAGAATTCATAAGTCAATTCATAAAAATGCATTGTATCTATTTAAACATCAAGCAAGCATACAAGCTTAGGTTCATCAAACAACAAACTAACCAAGATTTAAGTATTACAAAAGATAACACCATCCTAGTACATGCCATATAACCAAGTGATGTAAATACTATCGAACGAGCTCCCGAGATAATGTGATTTTTTCAAGGTAATCCGATCTTCAACTAGTAAAACGAAATCTACAAAACAACAACAATACACGAGTAAGCCTTCTAAGCTTAGTAAGTCCACAAACGTTATAATTCAATGCGTCATAAAGTCTTGCAAAGACATGTTTCACCGAGTCACTTTTACAGATTTCCAATTCATCCATAACTAAATTAACCTTATGCTCCAATTGAGTAATAAATCTTCCTTTAAACAATCTTATGCTTTAACGGAGTCATAAGTCTTCCTTTAAAACAATCTTATGATCTAATTGAGACATAAGTCTTTCTTTAAACATAATTTCATGCTCATCTCGAGTCACGAGTCTTCCTTTTATACATCAAGTGATTTAAGAACTTCCACAATAAGCAATAAGTAATAGTTCAAATATGAAATTTAACAAATGAACTTACCGGACGAAATTACAGTTTAAGTGAAACTTTAGGGACTATTCTGTAATTTTTTCCTTCTCACAATCGGTGACTCGATCTTGATTTAACACAATAAATAAATCAATTATCTTATTAAATCATGTAACTTGATCAATTTACACATATAAGTCCTTTTTAGGAAATTTACGAAATTACCCCTAACCTTTACATTCCTATTCAATTTAGTCCTTAAGGTCAAAACATGCAAAACAACCATTTTCAAGTCTAACCCATACCAGTAAAATACTCTAGGATACATTCTCAACTCATACATATAATTATTTCACATCAAGGAATGTATTTTCACCATTTTCATAATCTAGTCCTTAAACTCTAAATTCATCAAAAATCACTTTACAAAATCATAAAATCTAACCATCAAACATACAAATCCATCAAAAAATTTCAAGAATAAGCGTATTCATCCATGACAAGTTTTATAACATTTGAAAAATTCACAAATTAGTCCTTGTATTAGCTAGATTAAGCTAATATGGATTCAAAAACATAAAAATCACAAAAAATGATCAAGGTTTTCTTGCCCAATCAAAGCTTTGAAGTTTCCACAAAGAAATCCTAAGCTTTCTCCTTTTGACCAAATGAAGAAGATGAAATAGGAAAAAAATAAACTAATTTCTTCTTTTAATTTTACTTATATAACAATGGTAATTTTGTAAATTTTGTAACTTTCATCATTAACTTAATTATCCCCTTATTTTAACTTAATTAATAATCATATATTCACTAAGTATTCATGCCATTGCACTAACTTCATCTATTTGGTTTAATTTACCATTTGGTCCTTCTACTTAAGCGAAGTTTACTTTTGTAACCTTTGCAATTTAGTCCTTTTTACCCAATTAGTTATCTAATCGATAAAATTTCTTAACCAAAATTTAATACGATGCTAATGACATCACAAATATTAAATAATTAATATTTATGACTCAACTCATCGAATTTATGGTCCTGAAACCACTGTTCTTGATACCACTAAAAATCGAGCTGTTACACATAGTAACAGATCTAACCGTAAAGGTAGAAGTAACAAATGAACTAACCACTGAAATGGAGCTTAAACTGATAGCCAATGAAAGTGTTGAAGAGCCAATACACTTTTTGGCCATAATAGAGAAGGTGCCAACCGAAGAAGTCGAGGAGTTTGATTCATTCTCATTTAACAACAGTTGCAAGGCTCGAGCAACCAAAACTTCATGCGATATGGAAGGGAGGAAGCTCGAGGCAATAATACCTCGAAAAATGATTTGGGGTTCGCTCGAATTTGGTACCAAATGGCTTGTAATGTGGATGTCATTTCGATCGAAAATAAGACAACTTCATTGGACTCGATCGAAGGAGCTGGTTTTTATATATAGACAATGGAACAAACGACGGATCATAGTGTTAAGAACTAGTTGGAAGTTCTTCTATGGTGGTGACATGGATCATTGCGATTTCTAAACAACTTCTATTCCTTACTTTAAATTTTTTTAGTTTTATTTATTTATTTTAGTATTCGTTTATTTTATTAATTTTAATTGTGTTTAGTTTTTTTAGTAATTAACAGGAAATAGGGGTATGTTACGTCACACCACTCTCCGTATTGTAACATAGGTGGTAAAATGAGGAAAATACGGATCCTTAGAATACTACCAAGTATTTTGTTGTACAAACTATATTACAACTTAACCCGTATACTTGCAGAAGCTCGAAAACACATCGAATGGGAGTACGTTCAATAGCGATCAATCCATATGACAACGATCCATTAAGCAAGAATGTACTTCCTTTTACGATGGTAAAGATCACTGGTTGATGAATGAGTCACCTCAACACCCAAGAAATAATGAAGGGACCCCAGGTCTTTGAGTGAAAACTCAGTGTGAAGTCGTTGAACAAATATATCAATCTCATCAAGTGAGTCACTTATAATATGATGTCATCAACATAAACCAAGACATACATACGAGACTCATTAGTGATACAGATGAATAAAGAGGCATCAAATTTGGAAAACACAAAATAATAAGAGACAAGAAACGCTTTCAGCTTATCAAACCATGCTCGCGGAGCTTGTCAAAGACTGTATAACACTTTGTTTAGCCGACATATAGGGGGTTGCCTATCTGCATAGGTTTGAACATAACCGAGAGGTTGCTGCATGTATACCTCTTAGTTAAATCACCATTAAGAAAGATATTATTAACATCAAATTATCGTAAGGACCACTGTTTGGTGACAACAATAGACAGAATGGTGTGAATTGTAGTCAATTTGATGACTGGACTAAAAGTTCCATGAAATTCATACCCAAGAACTTGCGAACACCCTTTTCCAACCAACTTACCTTTTCAATAGGCTATTGTACCATCAGGATTCCTTTTGATTTTAAATAACCATTTGCAACCAATAACCTTTTGATCCAGAGGTAACGGAACTAAAGTCTAAGTGCGATTGCGAATCAAAGCATCAAACTCTTCTTTAGCATTTATCTTCCACTCCTCAATAGTAAAGTTTTCTTCAATAGTACGAGGCTCTCTTTCATGAAGTTCAACATTCAGTACCTTCGATTTGAAAATTTAGGCCTTTGACCGAGTGACCATAGAATGAGTGTTACTAAGCTATGGTGGAGGATCAACCAATTCGATTTTTCGATGTTAGAGAGAAAGTTTCAATGTTATGACCTAAGTTAGTGGTATCGTTATCATCCGATAAAGAAGAGTTCAAAGCACATTCAGTGCTAGAGATTAGCAAACGATTCAAATGAACATCACTCGAGAACATTGTATATGGGGGTTTTATTGCATGAGGAGGAAAAAGTGGTGACTTAATTGGATGTTGGAAAAATAGACTGAGCACTTGAAGGAAACAAAAATTGATCCTCATCAAATATCACATTTCGAGACAAAAAAATCTGGTCATTTAGAGGAAGGCATTGATTGTATTTGTACTGGGAACTGTAGCCTAGGAAGGTACAGAGTTAGGAAAGGAACTCCAACTTGTAATGATTAAAAGGACACAGATATGGGTAGCAACATCATCCATACACACGAAGATGATCATATGTTAGAGAAGTGCCATAAAGAACCAAGTACGGAGATCGTTGTTGAAGAACCGGAGTGGGCATTCGGTTTATTAAATGCAAAAGACATGAAAATGCATAGCCCAATATTTCATCGCCAACCGAGCTTAAGCAAGTAACGTGAGCTCAACTTCCACTATATGGCGATGTTTTCTTTTGATAATTCTATTATGCTCAGATGTGTACAGGCACGTGGCACGATGAAGGATTCCATGCTGAGCTAATGCAGACGTGAAGTAACGAAATTCTCCACCCCAGTCATTTTGAAATTGTTTGATGTCTTTGCCAAACTGCACTTTAACCATTTTCTGAAATTGAATAAAATAATCAATAACTTAAGACTTTTGTTGAATAAGAAATAACTAGGTAAATCAGCTAAAAAATTAACAAAAGAAACGTAGTACCAATTATTTCCACAATTAACAGTAATGAGTCCCTATAAATAAAAACTATTAAGTTAAAAAAATGATGATACACAGTGATGGAATCAAAAAACGGTAATTTGTGTGACTTTCCTTGTTGACAAGCCGTACATACATGTTGAAATTTATTAGTATCAACAAAAATATTACAAGCTTTTAACGTCGAGTTGATAACATTTCATGATTGATGCCCAGGCCGACGATTCCAAAATTCAAACAACTTGGTTCGGGAGACAGAGTGATTAAAGCCCAACTCAGTATTGAGGATAGACATGTCAAAACCTCGAATGGATCCCGTATTAACCGGGGAGAATCGATACAGCCCTTCATGTGTGTGACATAGCTAGATTTCTTGAGTCTGTATATCATTTACAAGAGAGTGAAATGGGTGAAATTTGAAAAACACATTATTTTCCCGAGCAAATTGTGTGATTGAAAGCAAATTTTTCCGAATTTTAGACATATGCAAGACATTAGTTAAATGCAACAATTTTTGAGTGGTAGAAATTGTACTATGGCCCAAATGCTCAATATTAACACACGTACCATCACCCATAAGTAGAGGATTATTACCTGAATCTTTAGTCAAATTATTCAACGTAAAGATCTCTTGGCAAACATGATTAGTAGCACTTGAGTCAAGATACCACATGGTTGGCTCATTGGAATTTACCAGTAAAGGAACATATGGCTCAATCGAAGTTGTAGTTTGCAAAATAAGCCTGGTAGAATGAGCAGTAGATGGCCAAAAATCGAACCCGAATCCAGGAGCATTTAGCCCAACAGAGGAAGACATGGAAGGTCCATTAGTGTGGAAATGTGCAGACATAGAATCAGCATGAAAACACATAGACCCCGAGGAAAACGACGTTGCACCAGCATCCTCCAAAGCGGATTCAGACAATGACCCAACTAAAGTACAACCCGGGGCAGTCCCATGTGAAAGCCAAGTAAACGTAAACCAATATGACCCAGTATTCACAACAAGACCAAAGGGCTGAGAGTTTAGGTCAAACGCAATAGAAGGCCCACAAATAAAATTGTCGAATTGAGGCAGATATGTGACTTGATTCATCACGGGATCGGAGGGTTTAATCGGGCTAGAAAGAGTCCAATATGAAGTAGGGTTAGAGGGAATGTAACACACTAAACCTATAACTATCTCCAGTTAGGATCTAGAAGTATTACCTCAATAATACATGTCAAATAATAAAATGTGTAATGGGTTAAACAATTATAAATAGAGAAAATATCTATATGTATATATAATCACAAGTGAAAACATGTTAACATTCACTTAAAATAATCTCATTAAAGCATTCATGATCAAATACAAGCATTTCGAACAGTCCAGAACAAATTTGAAATGAATTACACGATTTAAAAATAAACTAAAAATTTTCAAGATGCAGGAGTCACACAATTGTGTCCTAGCCCATGTCATTTAATAAAAATAAAATTATTATTGTTAAATTTTATTATTAAAATAAAAATTTAATATTAAACAATTTATTAAAATAATAATTTTATTAATAATTTATTATATTATCAAATATAAATAATTGAATATGTATGTTTAATAATATTGCATATTATAATATTTCTTAATATTTAAAAAAAATAAAATTTAAATTTAAAAATGATTAATAATTTTAATAATATCAAGCTTGATTAAAATTAATTTTTATATAAAAATAAAATTACTCATAAATGAGCTGAATTTCGAAAAATGATTTGCGCTTTTCAAAAGGGTAAATCAATTTATAAGAAAATGAGTTTATTTTTTGTTGACCTATAAGTCATTTTTCGTTGACTAACTTGTTTTCCCTAAAACAAACACAAGAAAATACAAAAAAAAATTCTCGTAAGTCATTTTCTATGAAAGAAAAGCACCCTTAATATAAACATATAAACATTTAAGAATTTTTGAATTAAATTTAATTATAATAAAAGTATCCAAATGTAATTTTATTATTGTTAAAATAATAAGATTATTCGCTTGACTGATTCGGTCTGAGATTATGGGCGTTTTTGAAAAATTGAAATTTTAGGTACAACAAATTAAGTACCGAATTTTACTTCTAAATTTGATAAGTGTTGAATTTATATAAGAAAATTGTTTGGTAAATTAGTAAATATAAATATTGAATATAATGTTGTTTGATAAAAGTAAATATCAAATTTTAAAAGATTATTTATTTTTAATTTAATCTTATTAATATACTATTTTATATTAATTTGGAAAATTTTGGATGAATGATAAATATGATAATTTGAATATCACATTTTTAAAAAATAATTTATTTTAATTTTAAAAAATAAAATTCACTTAGTATTTTCTTCATTAAGTGATAAGTAGAGATACTTACCTAATTATATTGTTCAACAACTTTTTGTTGAAAATTTTATAGTCAATAAAAAATTAAAATGATTATCAAACATATTTAAAATATTAAATATTAAAATTTTTATTTATAATAAAATAAAAGTTTTCAATGATTTATCAAACACACCTTACAAATTAAAAAAAAATAAAAATTCTACTTATAATCCAAAACCTATTGATTGTGTTTGCCTATGGTCACTTTGTTGAATACTAGCCTTCATTTTCAAAAGAAAAAGAAAATACTAGTCTTCACAGATGGGATATATGTGATTCTTTATTTTATATTACATTTAAAAAAAAAAAAGATACCCTTACTATACAAATAGTAGAAGTTCATTTATTTGCAAATTTCCTTCATTTTTATATGGGTAAGGAGGAAAATTAATGGCGGATTCGACTTTCCCAATAGGTGGTCCATCCTTCAAGAATCCACGTGTCTCCAGCGGCAAGTATTCGATTCCGAAATCTACAAGGTGCAATACAACCGATTAAAGTTTGGTCGTACTCTAAAGTTGGAGAAACTGCTAACAGTTAGAAGCATCTTCCGATACTATTTAGAAGGAAAAAGCCCCAGCGGCTTTAGAGCAGCAGGCTTAATGTTGGGTGCAAATCCTCGAGGAGTAAAATTCACCAGTGAAGCATGACCTTATAGAGCCATTGATGAATTAGCCCTATCGTTGGTGGGGAGCAGAAGGGAACCTACTGACTTCTTTTACCCCGTCTGCAATATACATTCCCTCCATTGGTCTACCCTGTTCGCGGATGACAAAGGTGAGTCTTCCAATAGACCTTTAGTTCCTAGTAGGCTAACACTATTGTTGTTGTTGCTGCAGGCCCCACTTCTCCCAATCCTTTAAACTCTCCGCGACACAACATGGATGTTGAAGAATTAATGGATAGTTTGCGTGAGGAAGAAGCTGTTGTCCCAGGACTAAGGGCCAACAGTACTAGCCACAAGAGGATGAAGGGTCTCTAAGCGTCGAAGGTAGTAACGGGTAACAATTGGTTCGTCGCAGGCATGGGAAGGCCTCAATCGGAGTTTGCCACTTTCGAGGACCCGTCTGTCAGTGAAACATCGTTAGCTCCTACGGGGCCTAGGCTTTGGCACCACTCGCTCTTTTCCACGGGTGTCTCCCTTCAACTCCTTGCAACTCACTACCTCGTTTGCTGAGGTGCAGATCTTCTCTTGAAGAGACTACATCCGAGCAGGTCCGTATCCCTCCTCCCCCAATGAATTCAAGCAAAAGTGAGAGAGGGACCTGTCTCTAGAGTTGAGGGAAAATATCTACCCTTCTTCTACTATTGTCCAAAAACCTTCGCTAGAAGAATTGGTAGGTTATTTCCAATTAATAATGGCAAAATGTGGACTTCATGGTTAGGCATTTTCTGAAGCATGTAAAGAGAATAAAGCCAAGCAGGTAGAATTCGAGAATTCCATGAGTTCTCGTGATGAATCACTTGCTCAGCTCCACCACATTCATGAAGGCACAGTTCACCAAAACCAAGAGCTCTCTGACTCTGTCTCCATATGGGAGACTTAGTACAATTCCTTGGAGAAGGAAATGAATGAGAATATCCACTAGTTGGAGGTTGACAAGAAGGCTCTAGAGAAACAACGCCTCTCGAATTTGGAGAAATTCTAGAGAACTATAAGGTAGAGACTAGGGTTAGCATCAAGAGCTATTTGTATAAGTTAAGATCTAATTCAATACTGCACCCCATGTAGCCATGTGACCCTTTGATGTGAAGCATGTGAACTTTAACTATCTATGTAAGTTCACCAATGCGAAATCGGGCTTCGACATTTTCTGTCCTTCAGCGAAGAGTGGGAAGAATTTCAATAGAAACGGAAAGAACCGAAAAACTTCTTCCTTCCCAAAGAGCTTGAGGTGATCAGCCTTGCTCTTATTGAAAAAGCCAATCAACAAGGTGAAGGGCATTCAAGGGATGCTACTATCGATGACCCGCCGTTAAGGAAGCTAATTAATTCCTTGCTTAGATTTACTCATATTCCTTTTGTAAAAACTCAATCAATTTTAATGGAACTTATTTGTTTCCAACTTTATTTGCCTTCGTTATACACCCTCCGGTCTTTGTGATTATTTCGTTTATCCTACTCGATCCAGCAGTTTGCAAATTCTCCTTATCATACACTCATCAAACTATCCATCTCTAGGAATTTAGCTATACAGAACACAATAAAGCTTATTATCGGTTCAGGGACTAAGTCAGAATTTACGTAACATGCATACAAGGGCTAACTTTCCAAATATTACTTCCTGAGGATCAATTGAACCAAGGCTCTTATACCAATAAAATTGTAACACCTCATACCCAACCCGATCGTCAAATCCGAACTACAGGGTGCTACACTCAAGGTCCGAAATTACTAACACATTCTTGATTAATAATATAGGAATATTTATTCTGTCATTCGAACTTAATGCAATTTATTAAAACATGATTTTTCAATCGTCTTTGCCACATGCATTCGAATTTCATAATCACATAGTCTAAGTATTATAGATTCTCAAATATCTAATGAACCTTGTAATGTACATGAATTTACTTCCCATTTATGTGCTCGAATCTCTAATATTTCAGAATTAATCTTCAACATGTTAACCATTTGCCTAAGTTGGAAAATAACATTATAAATCCAACTAGTTACAATTATAGTTAAGAGTTAAGGCTTCGCCTCACTCTATGCACATTATGACTAAAAAAATTTTTGCCTTAGGCTTGGTCCCTTTTCAAACTCTCAAATTCCTCTTTTTACCTGTAATACATAATAACATTACATGTAAGTTCTATAGAACTTAGTGAGTTTTCATACCTTTTTAATCACATCACAATCACACTTGAGTTTCACTTTTGATTAGTCTGTAATAAGATTGTTCGCATATGTATTTGGTGTAATATCTTTCTCACACAAATTAACTTGTATTTGGCACAACACTCTCAATGATACTGTCACTTGTTTGATTTCAATAACTTAAAAGCAGAGATTTCATGTGCAGCTATCGAAGCCTAGCACACCTACAACTTCCACTGATAAGATATCGTAGATGCAAGCTTATTAGCATTTGATATCTTGACGGATTAATCCTTGCGGGTTCTTTTTCCCCAATTGACTTCACGATTCCTTGTGCATCTATTTCTATAAGAGGGAAACTATGCGGATGCTTACTTGCCGACTCATGAAATATAACCCATAGAAAACGTTCATAACAGACCTTGCACCAACAATTACAGCCTTGCTAGGGTCACGATGACTGTGGAATTGGGTTCCTTCACTTCAGTCATAGGCTTGGAGTCATAACCTCGAGGGCTTGTAGTTGAAACTTTGAGTCTCGGTGTCGCGACACCACACATTTAGTGTCGCGACTTCAGTGGCAGATCATTACAAGTAGATTTTTCATTGACGTTTGCTTCCTTGAGGTGATAAGGAGTTAGTGTCACAACACACATGTACTAGTGTCACGACTCTAACAAAAGTTGAGGCTCTCATTGATGTTTGGCCTCAGTCATCTCCCTACACAAGCTCAAATCAACCATTAGACTCCCAATGACATAAATTTTCCAATTTTAGTTTCAAAAGAAGTAGAATGTAAGGAAAACTATTATCAACACCAAAAGTTAAAAATCAGTAAAAAAAAATTTAAAAATTGTAAATTGCTTAGGAACAAGCTCATCAAGTATCAAGAGAGTCTAATTTGACATATCAAATTACGACAGATTACATACAAAGCATCTAACATTGTACAAGTGGCTAGATGTCATTGGCCATGGTTGTTTTTCTCAAAACAACACATTCAAGCAAAGGGTGAAGTCAAAAAAATTTTGGGGCGCGAAATTAAATTTTATGTTTTTATTAAAGTAAAAATGCAGTTTCACTATTTTAATAGTCTATATCTTTGTAATTTTGAAAGTATTTAATCAATTTTTTTATCATTTTAGGAAGCCAACGTGTAATTTTACCGTTACTAATTTAAAATTTTATAAATTATAAAGTGCCCTAAAAGGAAAATTTTCCATTTAGGGGGGGTTGGGTTGAGGCCCCTACCAGCCCCATAGCTTCGCCACTGATTCAAGCTTGTTAAAGAGTTCTACAAAATTGTTTTGTTGTCTTCCCTCACTTTTATCGTTTTGGAGTTTCAAAGTTTTCTTTCTTTTTCCATTGTTTAGCGTTTCTTCTCAGTGGTTGATGTTTTAAATTTTTTTACGTGTCATCGTTGTTTTCAACGTTTCGATAAGTTAAACATAGCTAGACTTGCAAGGAGAAGAGGAAAAAAGCAAAAGGAGGTCTTCCACCATCGAAAATAGGGCGGTGATGAAGGTTCCCAGGGGAATTACAACAACTTTGTGCAACAAGGGGCAAATACCTAAAAAGCGGAGGGTTGTAGACGAGATGGTTATGAGTGGTGGATACAAATGTACTACCATGAAGCGGGAAAAGCAAAGGGTTTTGAGGTGTAGGAGGCTTCTTCAAAGGCATCTCAAATATGAATTTTGTGTTTCGGATGGGAAGCATTATCTGAGCTCCGTGTTCAGGCCAAACTATGGAATGGAAGACCAAGATTTTACCTATCGTTGTATTTGTTGGAGGCAGGGTTTCACTTGCTTCCTCACAAGTTTGTTATGGACTTGTTGAATTTCAATTGCTTGAGACTTAAGCAGCTCGTTAGGAGCTCTTAGTGGTTGATAATTGGGTTTATCATCTAATATGAGTAAAGAGGTATATGGCCTGACGTGTCATTATTCTAGTATATGTACAGTCTATGGGAAAATGAAGCTCAGATGAGGTTTTATTTCGTAGTTCGGAGCGAGGGGACGAAGCAATTATCTATAGAGGAGTGAGCAAGTTGCAATCAGATCCAAAAAAGTATATTTTTGTAGAATTGAAGCTTGGGTAAGTTCTCCATTGAATGGAAATGGCCTATGCCTTCTCTTACTATCTCTACTGGTCAAAGTTGGAGGATATTCATGATGGGCCTGACACTTATGCCCTTGTTAATCATAATGGGAACTTAATTGTCCCCCAGGACATCTCCCTTCGGATGGTATTTCTTTATTGCCTCTATGACAAGGGAGCAATGAGATATGTGTTTGTGAATTTAATAGACGGATTGAAGGATCCTAGGCTTTGAAAACGATAGGAGCACTTTTAGCCTTTTGAATCCAGGGATTGTGTTACCAAATATCTTCGAGGATTATGACCGAAACCTCGGTATTTTATTACAAACTATACAAGGCTTCCGGATTGTAAATGTCAGATCTTTTACGGGGCTTCCCATATGGTTCCCATGCCAAATCTTGATCTGAAAGAGTCAACCTCTTCTCTTGGTGCTAGCTTCTCCTCAAGCGAATATAAGGTGGCAATCATTGGGCCTTTAACAAGTATATGATGTTTAGCCCTTCGTTTGGTGGCTTGTGTGATTTCATGTTGACATTGTCTCCTTTGGTTTTGTAGGTTTTGCGTCAGACGGCAGAAGTAAATGGATGGGGGTACCACAATCTGGGTCTAAGAGGCTAGTTGAAGAGATTTGTAGCCTCGATAAAAGGAAAAATGTGGTGGACTCGGAGGGTAAACGTAATCTGCGAAGGTCTAGAGAAATTTCTATCCGACAGCCATATGCTAATCCTGTACGAAGGGATCGCCCAGTAGAGAGGAGGTCCCAAAGTACAACGTCCATCACCGCATTCACGAGCATCACATTCTTCTAGAACTACAACTTCCTTCATCAAAGCGCAAGATATTCCACCTTGAGAGGTTCTTACTATCATTCTTTCGAGTGTGGAATCTCCTAAAGGGAGTTGAATTCAATACCAGCTCCCCGAGGAGGCCCCATGATACAAGCCATGCGTGACTCAAACCATGATATATCATAGAAATTAACATGAATATTATACAATTATATATAATATTTTCAAATTTTATATAAATTTTAAAAATATAAAAGTTTTACATATAATGTTGAACACCAACATGACACGATACAAATATAAAAATTATCATATTGCCAGAAAGCCATGACCCCTGGGTCTCGCTCCACCGCTACTGTGTCCAATTCACATTTAATTAAAAATAAAAGGAAAAATAGATGTGTATCAAATTCTTTAATAATAAACAATACGAAACAATTTATAAGTTGCAATAAATTAGAAGGTGACAAAATTCATATTCTTCCATTGAAAAAATAGAAAAAAAAATAACAAAAATAATATTGTCTGTATGATTCTATAAAGATGTTCCATAAAAATTATAATAAAAATAGTTCAACCCGGAATCTAATTCGAAATTTGAAATTCAACCCGATTAATCTTTTAATATAATAAAATTTTAAAGACCATCTTGAGAGGACGGTGTTCCAAATCATCATTTTTGGATCTTCTTCTTTTTTTTCTTGAGACTTCCTCTCTATTCTTATTTCTGTTGATATTGTGTATCAACACTATTGCTTAGATAAAAAGATGAATATGCAAATTAGATAATGATGACATCATATTGGTATACTAGTGTTCCAACTGTTGAAAAATATAAACATCACATATATAATTAAAGTCCAATAAATCTTAATTAAATTAGATCACTTTTAATTTAGGCTAACTTATTATGATAGCAAATTATATGATGTCATCATTATCTAATTTAGTTAAGATTTATTGGACTTTAATTATTAAATAAAGTATGGGTCAATATGTGTAGATACTTTAGTAACTAATTTTTAATTGACGATGGGCTAATTAGAAATTAGGTTAATGTGCCAAAGTTATATATATTAAAGTTATGGTTCCCAAATTACACATAAGAAAACTTTTCTACTATCCTATTTTTGGAAAAGTGAGAGTCACCTTTCTAGATTACTTATGTACTAATTTGGAAGATCAAAATCCCAGGATCCAAAAAAAATTCAAGGAATCCATGGATTCAAGTATGTTTCCGCATCTAGATCTGTTATCATTTTGTTCTTAATGATTTGACATGATAGATCCTGATTTATTATTTATTAAGTTTTTTATTATATCTTGAATTATGATTCTAACAAGTGGTATCAGAATTTCTTCATATTGAATAATTGAGAATTGATTAATTTTTTTTTTTTCGGACGATTTCATGAAATTTTCATGGGTTTAATATCAAACCTTTATATATATATATATATATGTTTATCTTTAAAGGTTTGTATTAATTTTTTTTAGATCTTGATTATTTTGGATTTATATTAAAGATTTTAGGATTTTAAATAGAAATTGGGCAAGCGATAATGTTTATGAGGATTTATGTTGAAATTTTAGAGTTTTAAATTTTTTTTATGAATTTGATTTTTGAGAAAATTGTTGTGTGAATTAGATTATAATTTATTTATATTTTTAGAATTAAAGTTTTGTTAATAGCCAATGTTGATGTTTGGGTTTCATTATGAAACCATATACATTGATTTTTCTTTAACTAATTATGCATCAATTTTTTTAAAAAAAATGGAAAATATGTTGAAAAAGGATTTTTTATTCTCGAATCAAGGTAAATATTTATGTGAGCAATAAGTTAATCCAAAGATTGATTCATTGTTTAACATAATTTGTTATCAATGTTTGATTGCTACAACAAAAAAAAGAGTACCGCTTACTGTTAATATTACTGTCCAAATAATTGATATTAATGTTGTGTTTGGTATCTTGAGATGAGAT
Source organism: Kokia cookei (assembly GCA_039519145.1). Lineage (NCBI taxonomy): Eukaryota > Viridiplantae > Streptophyta > Magnoliopsida > Malvales > Malvaceae > Kokia > Kokia cookei. The sequence continues at coordinate 17,385,828 of CM076909.1, forward strand.
TAGCTATTATTCTGAATTTATTATTTACTTATGTATATTCATGTGAGCTGGTTTTTATCTATTTTGTTCTATATTCAGTTATCATCTTCTGTTGCCACAATATCTACTAATATAAATTCTATATCCATTTTTATGGGAATAATTTTAAGGAATGGAAAATGCTTTTATAGTGTTTGGTTGTGTGGACATAAACCTTGCACTAAGGAAAGAACAACATGCATCTCTCATTGCGGAAAGCACCCTTAATGCTAAAAGAAATTTTGACAGGTGAGATTGTTCAAATTGCATGAGTCTAGTGATCATGAAGCAAAGCATTCCAGAAGCCTATAGGGGCACGAAATCTGAAAAGATTACTCAGGCCAAGGGTTTCCTTGACGAAATTGAGCAGCGTTTTGCTAAAAACAATAAGGTTGAAATTACATCACTTTTGACTTCATTGATGTCTATGAAAGTATAATGGTCAAGGAAATTCTGAGCGATCTAGGTGCTATGAGTTTTATGATCCCACAATTAGGAATATTTTTAAGATAAGAACTGCAACATTTTTTGAGGATGTTGAGTTTGGAGGTTGAAATAAGATTAGAGACATTGCTTTTGAGGAGGAATTGGATTCTAACTCAGTTCTTGCTTCGCTTTTGACGATGTTCAAGTTCTCATACCTATCATTACTCAAGAAGTGAATCCAAAACCTCAACAAGACAATGTTGAACAACTCTCTATTCAAGATAAGGTAATTATTCCAGAAGAACAGACTCAACAACCTCAAGAACGAATGTTATTAAAAAGGATCACTAGAGAAAGTATTATAATGGCTTTAGTAGACAATTTTGACCTGAAGTTGCATCAAATGAATATTAAGTTAATGATTTCTCAATGCTAACATTGATCATACATTTATATGGTGTAACTAGAAAACTTTATGTCTAATTATGCAAAGTTAATGATTTGCAAATTAAAAAAAATTCATTTATGGGCTTCAGCAGACTTCTCGTCAATAGTATTACAAACTTTACCAAATGATTACCTCATTCAATTTAGAAATGAATTTGGTTGATAATTGTATATACCACAAGTTCAGTGAGAGTGAGGTTTTTATATGTTAATGACTTATTGCTTGTCAACAATAAGTTAAGTCTTGACCAATACCCCAAAAATGTTTTTGAGATTACAGAAATGCATAAGTTTTTTTACATTTTAGCAGTGGAAAGTCTAATGTATGTTTAGGTTTGTATACATTGGAATATTGTGTACGCTGTTGGGATGTTAGGCATATATTTAAGCAACCTTGGTTTGGACTATTGGATAGCATCCAAGAGCATTCAGAGAACAAAAAAGTTACATGCTCACATATCGGAGGTCTAATAAGTTAGAGATCATCAGGTATACAGATTTCGATCTTGACGGAATATGGATTCCAGATTTTGTGACGAAGGTGCAAATTGTGAAAACATATTGTAGTCTTTTATTCCAATAGCAACAGGAGCACATCAAAGTCAAAGCACATGGACTTTAAGTTCCTAGTTGTTAAAGTAAAAATTCAAAGTGGTTAGATGCTTATAAAGTATATTAGGACAAACTCCATAATTACAAATCCACTTACTACTGGACTACACCTAAGGTTTTATAAGAGCACACTGCTCATATGGTTATAATGTCATTTAATGATATTTGGTTTCAGTGAGAGTGTGTACTTTTAAATGCTTTTATATTATATACACATTTTCAATTATTTCAGTTTACGGATATTAAATTTATTTTCTACAGAAAAAAAGTTTATTTGGTTTATTCATACTTTGATTTTGGTAAAGTTTGATCTCACTAAGGTTTAAGGAGGACCAGTTGGAAATAGACATGTTTAGATCATATTGCATGTAATTTCCATGCTACACATCCATTCTTGATCTATATCATTTGGTTGTGTTAATATGCGTGATCATAGAGGATTTAGTTGCGATATATGTAACGAAAGTCACATTGGTTTTATGTTAACATAATTAATGGACGAGATTGTTCGAAATATCTTTTGGATATGACAGTAAAGTTTTGAGCTCATAGGGTTATATAATGACATCTAATTATAGAGTAATTAATATATATATGTGGTTCAAGTGGGAGATTATTGGAAGATATGGACATCACATATAAAATAAGGGTAATTACATGTTATTATTTACTATCATAATAGATTAGCTCAAATTAAAAGTGATCTAATTTAGTTAAGACTTATTGGGCTTTAATTATTAAATAAAGTATGGGTCAAATATGTGTAGATACTCTAGTAAATAATTTCTAATTGATGATGGGCTGATTAGAAATTAGGGTTAATGTGCCAAAGTTATATATTAGGGTTATGGTTTTCTAATTACACATAAGAAAACTTTTCTAATATCCCATCTTTGGAAAAGAGAGAGTCATTTTCTCTAAACTACTTGAGTGTTAATTTAGAATATCAAAATCCCAATATTTAAAATTTTTTTTAAGGAATCCATGGATTCGAATATACTTCCGCATCTAAATCTGTTATCGTTTTATTTTTAATAATTCAACATGATAGATCATAATTTATGATTTATTAAAAAATTTTTATCATATTTTGAATTATGATTCTAACACCAACTTCCATTGCTTGATATAATGAACCATTGACAGAAGAGAAATCCAGGAGCTCATCAGGTGGGAGGAGATTATATGCTTTATTTTTATTTGCAGTATAAAAGGTGATTTGACGAACTAATAATTGAATGGGGAAAATATACAGATATTGTGAATGTCTGATGCCGTTGCTGAAAACTTCAAAAGCAATGGGATTGAAGCAGGTACAAGACAAATAACCAATTGCTTTAGGAATGTGAAAATTGAGTTATAAATTTAAGGTTAATATATACGAGGTATTTCACCACTTGAGATTTATTTATTTATTTATTTGGTAATTGAATTTAAAAATTTATATTAATTTACTATTTTTTAAATTTTTTATTACTATTGTTAAAATACGTTGATGCGATATCGACAATTAATAGTATGGTGATGCGTGACAATTGCATTTTGACACGTGGCAATAAATAAAACTATAAAAATATTTAAAATTTATGAAAAAAAATTCATAATTTGTTATACACAGGGAATAAACGTGGATAAATAGTTATCTAGGTTTAGCTAAATCTGGACAATCATTTATCCAGGTTCATTCTAGACATATTTTTTTATATTTTTTTAAATATTTTTATAACATATCAAAATTTTATATTATTATTATTTTGAAATTTAAAATATATAAAATAAAAAAAAATTAAAAATATTATAAATATTATTTGATACTAGAAGAAATCTGAACAACTGATTATCCAGATACATTTAAACGTAAATAATTATTTGTCCAAATTCGTTTCATACATGCTTTTGAGTAATTTTATTTATTTTTATTTTTTCATAAAATATTATATTTTTATATTATTATAAATTTAAAAATATATAAAATCTTATATTTATAAAATATATTATTTTACATCAAGATTTTATAAAATGTATTTGTTCAAATATATAAAATATAATTTATAAAAAAATATATGAAATCTAAAACGTATAAAACCATATTTTTTATAAAACATCAAATTTTATGCATTTTTAATTTAATAATAATATAAAAATATGATAATATATGGAAAGTTTAAAATCTGGAGAAATGATTGTATCCGTTCAAACGTATCTAGAGAACCAATTCTTCATGTTCCTTTTAATGTCAAATAATATTTCTAATATTTTCATAAATTTTTAATTTCAAAATAATAACATAATAAATCTGATATGTTATCTAAAATTTAAAAATAGTAGACAGATTCATTCTTTATGCGTAAATAAATATAAATTTTAATTTTTTTTACCACGTTTCAAAATGTAAAGTTATCACATGTCACAATGCTATCGATCGTTAGTACCACATCAATATATTTTAACGATGTTGATCAGATGCCTAAAAAAATACCAACAATTGGCTTACGATTTCTAAGTTTAAGTATCAGTTAGGTAAAAAAAATTTAGTTACCAAATTGATACAAGTTGTCAAGTTCAGGTAACTCTTTATATATTAATTTATAATTTTTAGGAGTTAAAATTGTAATTTTTCTATTAATATTCATTTGTAATTTTAAAAAATTTGAGAATTGGATCGAAGGATTTCAAAGGGCGCTGAATTCAGAGTTGTGGGCGATTTTTCATGGGTTTGAAGTAGCGCTGATGAGAGATTATGACAAGGTAATCCTTGAAACAGATTATATGATGGCAGTGGAGATGCTTATGGAGGGACTAAGCAGCACGCCTACAATGATTATAGTTCAGAGAATAAAGACGACGCATAGACAATTTGCAAATGTCAAAGTCCAATTTGTGCACAGGGAAGGGAACATGGATGATGATTGGTTAGCAAGGAACTGTCCCTCAAACGAAGATGAGTTAAGTAGGATTGATTTTCCCTCTTTTTTATGTTAAAAAATTACTTCTAAAAGATAAATTAAGTGGTGACATTATAAGAGCAATTTAAAATAAGACCTTGTGACGCCTTTTTTTATCTATCCAAAAAAAAAAATATATATTCTTTTTAAAGTTACACGTATCATAAATACAATTATAAAGAATAAACCCAAATAACATAACCAAAATTAATCATTATAAAACATGGTTAAATCGATAACCAAAATAAATCTAAATATAAACTAAAAATAAATCTATATAGGGTCCACATATGACATAATATAAACTAGAATCAATATAAGTTGAGAACCCACACATAATTTATACAAAGTAAAACTCGAACCTAAGATCTTCAAGTTCATGTAGCCTTAACCTTAGAATTAAGCTAAGTTTTATGTTTTTAATAAAAAAAATTGTTATTAACGATAATAATATATTTTGCTTTTCTTTTTTTTTTTAATAGTTTTTATGTAAATATATGTCAATTATTTAATTTTAATTTAATCATAATATTAACTTTAAAATAATGTTTATATTTTACTTCATATTTTAACCAATTTCTTTTCCATTATATTTTTCTAAATAATGGTAACTATTTTTATATAAAAATAATTAATAATTTATCATCTCAAGGTTAACATATAACTAAAGTAAATATAAATTTAAAATGTCGATTGAGTCTTAACTTAATTAACATGGACATTGTAACGCCCTAAAAATTTAATTTTTTTTATGTGAGTTATGTCAATGAATCTATCTTTGTTTAAGTGGTTGTGTTATGTCTGCTTATTTAAGATTTGAGGTTATGTGCGTTGTTGTTTCATCGATGAGCCTAGTGGTTCAATCGTTAAGCATCTGTCTATTCTTTGGTCTTGTATTCAAATCTTTGCATATATGATGAGTGATTTGCAACCGTTATTTTAATTTTTATTTCTTAAAATTTTGAACTTCTTTATTTTTAAATTTTCCCTCTTTCGTTGTTTCCCCTTCCACTACTGATATTTTTCTTTTGTTTCGACTTCTTCTTTTGTCACCGTTATTGTTCGACGTTTGCTTCTGTTTGATCATAGGTGCGTGATTGTTGGACTGTGTTTCTTTTCTTTTGTAGATGTTGATTTCGTAAGGTGAGAATCACAGTAATTTTGCTAGTTGTTGAAGTTTTGTAGTTAATTGGGTTTTTTGTCGTTGAACATGGTTGCCGGGAATTTTAGTTACTCGTTGGTGTCCCATGTCTTTTTGTTTCGTTGTAGGGAATGCTCGGGAAACGTCTAACGATCCTCCAAACTCGTTAATTGATTCATTAAGGCTGATTATGGGTAAGTAATCGTTGTCGTTTCGAGTTGAGCGTTGAAAGTTTTGATTTAGAATATTGTTGTGTTTTGGTGAATTATTTGAATCAATTGTTGAATTAGTCGTTTAAATCGCTTGTTTAAGTCTCGAGAATTGTAGGAATGACTTCGTATCAACCCTATGACAGGTGGGTATCGAAACCCTCTCTTTTTTTTACGTTTTTCTTCGTCGAAAACGGGTTTGTTGACGACACACAGGCGTGTGTCCAGGCCGTGTGTGACAAGAAATAAAGTGCAGTGATCACACGGGAAAGCCGCACAGGCGTGCCAAACCGTGTGTGGCACACGAGCAGGCCATACGAGTGTGTTGTAGACCGTGTGTGGCTATTGTTTTCTAATTTAAGGTACAATGGTCACACGGGCATGTGTTAAACCGTGTGTGATTACTATTTTCTGATTTGAGGCACACGAGCGTGTTCCAGACCGTGTATGGCACATAGGCAGGTCACACAGGCGTGTGCTAGATCGTGTGTGGCTACTGTTTTCTGATTTAAGGTGCAGTGGTCACACGGGTAGCCACACGGGCGTGTGAGCTTGAAAATTGAAATTTCTGTTTAGTCCGTAGTTACTATATGAGGCAAATGTAAGCCGTCCGTAAGACTTGTATGAACTGAACTGAGCTATATGAACTGTCTTAGCATGATTATAAACTGATTCTAAGTATCTATACAAAATAAACTGTAAGAATCTCATCCCCTCTGTTATACTGGAACTGCCTATTTATATCTGCATATGAATTGTGTACTTTTGTCATCTGTTCTCTGCATTTGCATGGGGTGGGGTTATGAATCGAAGGAAGTATTCTCTACTATTTTGGTGGTTAAACCACCCATGCTTGTAACTGAACTAACAGTGAGACTATAAACATTGCAACGTGTCATATAAACACTATGAGGTGTGTAGAGTTAGATGGGTATGATATACCTACTAGTGTGTTGGGTTGGTCGGAGATGGTGTGCTGAATGGGGGTAGGATAACTATATTTGTATCTGTACTTACAACTGAATCTATCTTTGTATCTGATCTGATGTGCATCTGAATTGTTATTTATTCGAAACCATAGATAATTATTAATCAGATTTACTAAGACTGAATATGCTATCTAAATTATCAATGATAACTTAACTATTTCTGTATACAAAATTTATTTATTTATTTACTAGTTATGCAATACCTTAATATACGTCATACTAATGAGATAAAATGAATTTCAAGAACCTCCCAAAACTGAACGGCCGACGGGTGATGGACTCGGTCATCATTAGGACTTATTATATCTTTATAAGAGTGCTTAATCGTATGTTTGTTTTCGTACTATAAGATTTAGGATTTAACTATATATGATTGGACGAAGAATGGTTTAAGACTTAAATATGTGTGGATTGAACTTGTTTTATGATTGACTGTGTGCTGGTAGATTAATGTGACATTCCAAATATAGACTTTCCGTTTAGGCCAAGTTTAAGGTGTTATAAACATTATTACCAATGTAGGAGAACATGGGAGTCTTAATAGTCATGTTTTTTTTTGTGTTTCTTGCTATTTGCTATATGATATCGAATTTCTTTAAAAATGGTGTTGTGTGTTGATGCTTGTTGTTTATTGTTTATTGTTGGTTTTTTAATGGCATAATGACTTATTTGGTCCTCTAATTTTATGAAAAAAAATCATTTTACTCATTTATTTAATTTTTATATCTTTTTAGCCCATAAACTTGTGTTTTTTCTTTTTGTTAAATCACTCTAAAATAGATGAAAAAATTAACGATTTTTAGCTTTGTTGATATGGCAAACATGTGATTGCCATATCAGCATTTAATTATTTTAAAAATTAAAATTCAAAAAAAATATAAAAATAGTTTTTAAAAATCATTAAAATTATTCAAAAAGCATAAATATATATATATGTAATAACCCACACCCAACTCGGTCGCTAGATTTAAGAAGTGATATATCACATTCATTATCGGAGCAACTATGATTTCTTTTCAAGTCATATAAGAAATTTTAGTTTCAAATCTTAATAAAACACAATATTTATTCAAATCTAGAGTATAAACAAACTTATGAAAGCTCATAAGAATATCGGTAAATGAGGAACTAAAACGTAAAATTTTTTAAATATAAGAGTAATGTCGCAACTGTCGAAACTATCATTTTTTGGAAAACGACATGTCTCGAAAAATCATTTTAAAATTGAAAAACAATGAGAGTCGCCACCAATCCTTTATTCGGAGTGATTGGATCACCACAAAACGTTTTAAAAGCTGTTTTGAAAACATGTAGGTCTTCGAAATCCAGAAAAACAGGTTCGGGAGTCGGTTACGCATGAGGAAGGGTTAGTACCCTCATACGCCCAAAATTGGTACCGTATTAATTATTTTCGCATCTTGATTTGTAACATTTAAGAGCTTGAATAAAGTTTAAAATATGATCCCTGAATGCATGAGTTAAGTTTAAAAGAAATTGGGTTTATTTGGAAATCCCGCTATTTCAAAGTGATCGAGGAAGAAAAGTTACGTCCAGTGAGTTAGGACACAACATTTCAGGATCTAAAAATGACGAGCTTTCCTTCGTAAAAACTCTTTTTTCAATTTTTGGGAAAAGGATATTCGATTATCTCGATTCGAAGAAAGGTTGCACCTAGTAAGTTAAGGCGCAATATTTTAGAATCGAAGATAAGGAAACATTGCCTCGATTAAGGGTGTTCGATTATTTCGATTTGAAGAAAAAATGCACCTAGTGAGTTAAGGTGCAAATTTTCGAAACTTGAAATAAAGGAATATTGCCTCGATTTTTTTTAAATTTTTTTTTGAAAATAAGCATGCGAGTTAAATATGAATAAGTAGTTAACAGTGAATATTAAACGCAACGTGAAATAAATAGGAAGATAAATTATCCCCGAAAAATCAAGATGCAAAATACGAGCATGAAAAAAAGTTAATGAGAGAGAAGAATGATGCAATCGAAGTTCAAAACGAGACTTTTCGGATGCACGGGGCAAAATGGTGGTTTTGGAAGGTTAAGAGTCAAAAATGGGATTTTTGGAAGTTCGAGGGTAAAATGGTAATTTTTGGAAGGTTCGGGGTCAAAAATGGGATTTTTGGAAGTTCGGGGGTAAAATGGTAATATTCGGAAGGTTCGGGGTCAAAAATGGGATTTTTGGAAGTTCGGAGGTAAAATGGTAATTTTCGAAAGGTTCGAGGTCAAAAATGAGATTTTTGGAAGTTCGGGGGTAAAATGGTAATTTTTGAAAGGTACGGGGTCAAAAATGGGATTTTTGGAAGTTCGGGGGTAAAATGGTAATTTTTGGAATGTTCGGGGTCAAAAATGAGATTTTTGGTAGTTCAAGGACCTTCGGGGTAATAAAATCTAAGACAGGTGACACGTGGCAACCTCTCAGGCATCCTGAAGTCAGGGGACTGGTTTGAAGACTATGGAAAATTTCTGGGTCAATTTTGTAATTAAGGCTAACCCGATTTAAGGATTAAATTAAAGCAAATCAGAAATAAAAGGGACTATTTACAAAATAAGCCAAAATCATGACACGTGGTAGCTCTTGGTGCTTTTAAAAGGTCGAGGGGCTAAATTTAAAAACCGTGAAAATCCTTGGGCTAATTTAAAATTAATTAAAAATACGAGAAGGACCTGATTGGAAATTTGGGAAAAAGCGGAAGGATCGAACGCATAAATATCCCTTTTCGCGAAAACACGCAGATCCTAAGTCAGGTCGGGTCGGATTTCGGGATGGACGCGGGTAATAGCTCAAAACGATGTCATTTTGGGGCTGAAATTCAGCCCCCAAGACGATGTCGTTTTAAGGGTTTATAAATAACCCTTTTCGAAAAAAAAAACTCATTTCCTCCAGCCTTTTAAAAAAAAATTCAAAACCCTCTCCAAAAAATCCTCTCCCCCACCTCGACCGGCCATGCCACGGCTAATCAGGCTGGTCGCCGTCCGGCGCGCGTAGGCCGCACGCGCACCGCCGACCCCCGCGCGTGGTCATCGTGTGTCACCGCCGGGGATCTTCCGTTACACGCGCCGTCTTTCCACGCGCCACGCGCCTCCTTTGAAGGTAAACCGTCACTTTTTCCTACCTTTTCTTTTTGCATCCTTTTAAAACAGAGATCGGGTTCAGATCTGGTGAGATCGAACCCCGATCTTTTCTTTTAACAGTTTTTTTGGAAAACCCCCTTTTCTTTTCTCTTTTTTTTTTACTGTTTTTATTCTTAACCGCCTTGATTCTAACTCCGTTTTTTTTACAGATCCAAGCGTGGTGCAGTGTCGGTGCGATTCTAGGTTTCAGCGGAGGCTCCGACGACAGCGACACGAATCAGGGAAGTACCCTCTGACCGTTCGAATACCTTTTTTATTATTAATAATTTTAAAAAAATAATAATAATAATAATATTATTATTATTGTTATTATTGTTTAAACATTTATTAAAAAAAACCGTTAATTTGTTATCACTGTCATTAATGCCATTATTATTATTGTTATTAACCAACTATTATTATTAATGACCATTAAGAAACGTTTTGAAAATAACGTAAATAAATAACAACGGGGTATTGAATGCATGCATCGAAACTGAATGAGATTTTGAATAGTGTAAACACTTATTGAGTATACTTGGATACTTTAATGTCTAACCGCTGTGAATCCGGTCTGCCTTTTGTTGCCTTTGAGATTATTTGAATAACTTTTTTTCTAAATTGATCTTTGAGACTCTTAACTTGCTGTATATTGATTTTTTGGATATTCCAAATCCAACCCTTACAACTGAGAATCAATTCGGCTTTTATAGCTTGTTTCATAATCATTCTGTTTTGTTTTATGTAACTAAATGCATATCTAATCTGCTTTCTCTTCTTGCAGGTTCGGCGACGGTGGCAATGGCGGTTGCATCAGCTGGTGGCAGTGCAAGTTGCAACTGGAGATGACAACTTAATGGCTGACGTGGCAGATCCTGGTTGGCTGAGGGGAAGGTGGCAACAGCACTAGTTGTAGCAGATTAGGATTAGGCTTTAGGGCAGTGTAAGGTTCGGGCCTATTTGGGTCATTGTAGCTTTGGTTTGGGTCATTTGAATTTGGGCCCAATTGGGTCTAAAAATGTAATTTGGACTTTTGTAATTATTCTGAACTTTTTTAATTTTGTATTTTAGCTTTATTTAAATTTATAATAATTTTAAATTTGAAAATAAATTTAAACTTAAATTAAATTTAAATTCAAAATAAATTTAAATTTTTAAACAAATTTAATTTTTAAAATAAATTTAAAGGGAGTTTGGGCCCGGTCAAAATTTGGGCTTCAACAGCTGCCCCTCTTTGCTCGTTATTGTTTAACGGGAACAGACCAAAGATCCAAAAGAAAGCCCAATTTTGTCAAGTTCTATTTCTTAGTTGCTCCTTCTTCAACTGGTCCACCCTTTGCTTTACGTCTGTCGCTTTATTCCACTGCATCAGCTTATCTACATTTTTGATATTGTGATTCCATCTTGCTCTTAGATAATTTCAAAAAGACAAAATTTGCTAATGTGATTTCACTCCATTTGAAATTTCAAGGACATTGGAGTTTATCACCGTAGTCTTTGAGTCTGGTTTTATTGACTTGGCCTTCTTCCCAGTATCTCATCGGGAAGATGACTGCGTCGTTTGTTTCAATTCGCTTCTCTGTATCTCATTAGGAAGACGAATTTGATTCACTTCTCAGTATCTCATTAGGAAGCTAACCATTTTATTATTTCGACCTGTTTCTCAGTGTCTCATCAAGAAGCTGTGTTCGAAGATTTACTCACATCGGGCGCGAGTTTGATTTGGTCTTCTTCTCAATATCTCATTGGGAAGATGACTGCATAGTTTGTTTCAATTCGCTTCTCTGTATCTCATCAGGAAGACGAATTTTGATCAACTTCTCTGTATCTCATCAGGAAGCTAACCGTTTTATTACTTCGACCTACTTTTCAATATCTTATCAAGAAGCTGGGGTTCGAAGGTTTATTCATCGTGCGTGTGTTTGGTTTGGCCTTCTTCTCAGTATCTCTTCAGGAAGATGACCGCATCGTTTGTTTCAATCCGCTTCTCTGTATCTCATCAGGAAGACGAATTTGGTTCACTCCTCAGTATCTTATTTGGAAGACGAATTTTGATCAACTTCTCCATATCTCATCAGGAAGCTAACCATTTTATTGCTTCGACCTGCTTCTCGGTGTCTCATCAGGAAGACGAATTTTGATCAACTTCTCCATATCTCATCAGGAAGCTAACCATTTTATTGCTTCGACCTACTTCTCGGTGTCTCATTAGGAAGCTGGGGTTCGAAGATTTTACTCGCTTTGAGCGTGGGCTTGATTTGGTCTTCTTCTCAGTATCTCATCAGGAAGATGACCGCATCACTTGTTTCAATCCGCTTCTCCGTATCTCATCAGGAAGACGAATTTGGTTCACTTCTCAGTGTCTCATCTGGAAGTTAACCGTTTATTGCTTCGACCTGCTTCTCGGTATCTCATCAGGAAGCTGGGGTTCGAAGATTTTGCTCGCTTTGAGCATAGGCCTGATTTGGTCTTCTTCTCAGTATCTCATCGGGAAGATGACTGCATCGCTTGTTTCAATCCGCTTCTCCGTATCTCATCAGGAAGACGAATTTGGTTCACTTCTCAGTATCTCATCTGGAAGACGAATTTTGATCAACTTCTCCGTATCTCATCAGGAAGCTGGGGTTCAAAGATTTTGCTCGCTTTGAGCGTAGGCCTGATTTGGTCTTCTTCTCAACATCTCACTAGGAAGATGACCGTGTCGTTTGTGGGTATCGTAATCTGCCCTGTGATTGGGGTAAAGTTTTGGATTCAACTTTTTCCTCGGTGGTCTTAATGATTCATCCCGTCATGTGGCGAGGATGTGACCTGCGAAATATGCTTCTATGGGCCTTTATGTAAGCCTAAATGAGAAAGTCATGATTAGAATGAATTAAATGCTCCTAACTTGCATGAATGTGCATGATGAATGTCAGATTTGTTTATTAGGTCGACATGGTTTGCCGCCTGTCCAAATTCTACTTTTGATGTGCTGCTCTGTCCTTTCCGGGTCATTCTGGATTTGCTTGTTTTTAAGCTTGTCTTCCAGTTGATGGTATTGTTTCGGGCTTCTTGTAATTTTTGAAAACTCTAGGATAATGCTCGTAACCTTTTATATGATTTATTAGTTCATTACCCGTTATTTAGATGAAAAATGCTTGGACAAAATTGCGCAAGAGACAAAGTTATACTTCAAAAATTTAAAGGAAACAAAATTATGAAAAGGATCAAAGGAAACAATCATTAGTTTGAAAGTTGCCGAGTATACAAGGAAGAATAATTGGTTGCCCCAGATATCGCAAAATGAGCTACTCTACGCCAACTTGTTTGAGAATGACTCCTAATCTCTGATGTGTGCCTCGAAGATCTAGAGTGCCTTGTTGATATTTCGAGTTGTAACCTTCCTTTTTCTCGTCGACCCGTTCTTTGGACCTGAGCCGCCCTTTGCGGGTTTTAACTCAAAGTTCCCTTGGTTTCAGGACGCCTTTTGTGAGTTTTCATCCTGAACCCCTTTTTATTTTATTTTATTTTTTAAAAAACGCCCTTTGCGGGTTTTTATCTCAATTCCCATTTTGTTTCTTGCCAAAGTATTTTTTTTATCGAGTCTGAATTGACGGGGTTGTACAGCTCCTTACCGTCCATCTCTGTTATGATGAGAGCTCCTCCTGAGAAAGCTTTTTTTACCACGTAAGGCCCTTTCCAATTGGGCATTCATTTCTCACGGAAATCTTTGTGTATGGGAAGTATCTTTTTCAAAACTAGATCTCCCTCATAGAATTCCCTGGGACGAACTTTTTTGTCGTAAGCTCGCATCATTCTTTTCTGGTACATTTGGCCATGACAAATGGCTTTTAATCTTTTTTCCTCGATTAAATTCAACTGGTCATATCGAGCCTAGACCCATTCAGCATCGTCAAGTTGAAGCTCTGTTAAGACTCGAAGGGAAGGTATTTCAACCTTAATAGGCAAGACTGCCTCCATGGCGTATGCCAACGAGAATAGTGTTGCCCCAGTAAAAGTTCTGACTGAAGTTCTGTAGGCAAAGAAGGCAAATGGTAATTTTTCGTGCCAGTCCTTGTAAGTCTCAGTCATTTTGGCCACAATCTTCTTGATATTCTTATTAGTTGCCTCCACAGCCCCATTCATTTTTGGGCGATAGAGAGAAGAATTATGATGCTTAATTTTGAACTGCCCGGGGTGAGGGCATTATCGGATATGATCCTTTCGGGCATCCCATATCGACAAATGATTTCCTTTTTTAGGAACTTGCTAACCGTAAACTTGGTAACATTCGCATATGAGGTTGCCTCTACCCATTTAGTGAAGTAGTCAATCACCACAAAGATGAATCTATGAGCATTGAAAGCTTTTGGAGAAATTGGCCCGATGACGTCCACGCCCCACGTAGAAAAAGGTCAGGGAGAGGTCATGACATGAAGATGTGATGGAGGTACATAGATCTTGTCTCCATAGATCTAGCATTTATGGCACTTCTTGGCATAATTGATGCAATCGCCCTCTATACTAGACCAGTAATACCCAAATCTCATTATTTGTCGGGCCATCGTGAAACCGTTGGCTTGTGTCCCACAAATGCCTTCGTGAACTTCTTTAAGATCTTCTTAGCTTCAATGACATCGACACATCTTAGCAACACTTGATCTTTTCTCCTTTTGTACAAGATTTCCCCTTCCAGGACATATTCACTGGCTAGTCTTCGTAGTGTCCTTTTTTCATTTTCTAAGGCTTGCTCGGGATACTTTTGATCTCTCACAAACTGAAGAACATTCTGGTACCACAGGTGATCATCTTTTTCCTCTCCATCCTCTGTCTCAATATCGCAACAATGAGTAGGAGCTTCATAAATACTCATCTGAATGGGCTTTACATTTTTTGTCTTACTAACCTTAATCATTGAGGCTAGAGTGGCAAGAGCGTCTGCCATCTTGTTCTCTTCCTGTGGGAGGTAATGGAATGTGACGTTATCGAATTCGGTGATCAACTCGACGACCAATTTACGATAATCCATTAACTTGGAATCCCTTGTTTCCCATTCTCCTTTTAGTTGATAGATTACCAGTGCAGAGTCTTCATAGATCTCCAAAACTTTGATTCCCCGTTCTATGGCCGCACGGATTCCCAATATACATGCTTCGTATTCCGCCATATTGTTTGTGCAATTAAAATCAAGCTTGCTGGTGAAAGGGTAATGATCTCCCTCTGGTGATACCAAGATTGCCCCGGCCCCATTGCTTGTGGCGTTTGAAGCTCCGTCGAAATTCATCCTCCAAAGTCGTTCTTTCGTGATTGCCCCTTCAATAACCGCAACATACATTAAATCCTCATTCGGGAAATCGAAGTCTATAGGCTCATAGTCTTCTGAAGCCCTACTTGCTAGGAAGTTCGCTATCGCACTTCCTTTTATTGCTTTCTGATTAACATAGACTATATCGAATTCAGATAGCAAGATTTGCCATCGAGCTATCCTCCCATTTAATGCTGCTGATTCCATCAAATACTTCAGAGGATCTAATTTCGAAATCAACCAAGTGATATGATATAACACGTATTGTCTTAATCTACGTGTGATCCAGACTAATGCGCAACATAATTTCTCAATAGGTGAATATCATGTCTCGCAATCAGTGAATTTCTTGCTGGGATAATATATCGCCCTTTCTTTCTTTTCGGATTCATCATGTTGGTCTAGTACGCATCCCATGGAATTTTCAAAGACCGTTAAGTACATGATCAATGACTTATTAGGAATTGGAGGTACCAAGATGGGAGCCTTGGATAAATAGTCTTTGACCTTATTAAAGGTTTCTTGGCATTCATCATCTCATACGCCCGGGTTGCGCTTTCTAAGCAGGCGGAAGATAGGATCGCATTTCTCAGTTAACTGTGCGATAAACCGAGCAATGTAATTTAGTCTTCTTAAGAACCCTCGAACTTCTTTTTACGTGCTGGGCGGTGGTAATTCCTGTATGGCTTTGACTTTATCCGGGTCGATTTCAATTCCTCTTTTACTGACCACAAAACCTAACAATTTTCCTAATGTGGCCCCGAAAGTGCATTTTGCTGGATTAAACTTTAGTTGATATTTTCTTAGCCTTCCAAATAACTTTCTCAGGATTCTTACATGTTCCACCTCCATTTGAGACTTCGCAATCATGTCATCGACGTAAACCTCAATCTTTTTGTTCATCATGTCATGGAACAGGGTCACCATATCCTTTTGATAAGTCGCCCCTGCATTCTTGAGTCCGAAGGGCATCACTTTGTAACAAAATGTTCCCCATAGCGTGAAAAAAGTGGTTTTGGTCATATCCTCAGGGTCCATCCTTATCTGGTTATACCCAGAGAAAACATCCATGAAGGAAAACAGGGAATATCCTGCCGTATTGTCGATTAGAGTGTCGATGTGGGGCAAAGGAAAATTATTCTTTGGGCTAGCTTTATTTAAATCTCGATAGTCCACACACATACGCACCTTTCCATCTTTTTTGGGAACGGGAACTATATTAGCTACCCATTCAGAGTATTTAACCACCTGGAGGAAACCGGCGTCAAATTGTTTCCTGACTTCTTCTTTTATTTTTAACAACACATTCGGTCTCATCCTTCGAAGTTTTTACTGCACAGACCTGTTTTCTTTCTTTATAGGGAGTTTATGCACCACAATGTCAGTAATTAAGCCAGGCATATCTTGGTAAGACCATGCCAAAATATCTTGGAACTCTTGAAGCAGCTCGATCAGATTCCTTCTGGTTTCTACGGAGATACTTGTCCCGATTTTCACCTCTTTCTCGTCGTCTTCGTGCCCCAGATTAATAACTTCCATTGGGTCAGAATGAGGCAGGATCTGTTTTTCTTCTCGTTCTATCATTCTTAACAGATCCGAAGGTAAATCATAATCTTGCTTATCTTCAAGGTCCTGAAGTTCTTCCAAACACATATCTTGCTCGAAGTGGGGTTCTAAGTTAGCGTTAGGATTGCTCATATTATTGATATCCGAGGATATGTCAAAGAATGAAAGGAATGTCCAAAGAGCGAAATGAATTTGCGAAAGAATGATTATGTGGTATATGTATGTGTATGCATGTATTGAACCTTGTTTATTAGATATGTACGAATGGTTTATTAAGCCGAATTTAAGAAATGAAAGAGTAATTATGGAAAGAGTATAAAATGGAAAGTGCACTTTATTCAAAATAACTGAGCAATGACCATGGGCCCTTTTTACAAAAAGATCCATATTGCTTTCGAGCCTAAAGCAATAGGTGTTTTCGAGCATTACTCTGAGGAAATCTTAAAAATTACAGGGAGTTCCTCCACGGTCCAATTATTCAAGGTGCTTCCTAGCGCACACGGGCCAATCCTCGATGGATCCCTTTCCTTTCCTTCATCTGATATAGCATTAATGCTTAGATCTTTTACAATGCCCTCTTTAATTCCAATTGTCACTCGTTTCTTTCCCTGTTGGTTGATCACCTATCCTAAGATGAAAGTCTCGTAGATGTGCGGGAAAACCATGGGTTCTCACGAGATATCCCTTCCAACCAGTCTGGTCTTCCTTCTTTCTTGCCTCTTCTCCAACTCTTTTCTCTTTTGTTTTGCGTCTGGCTTGTACCCCAGGCAATAACGATCCCGTTTTCCTATTAGCATCGGCACATTAACTCTTCCTTAGAGGTATTTTCCCAGTCCTTTCCCAAGTCTCCCTCCTTTTCCGACTGTTAATTTCAAACCCATCCTGGTGGTCGATGATATTGTAGGCACGGGTATTTTCTTCCCTTCTGAAATGAAGGTTGCGTTGACAAACTCTAATGAGTGGAGCGAGCATTCCACAGCCTCCTCGTCTATTCCCACGTATGGTGAATTGCTTATTATGGACGCGATTATTTCCTCCTCGGCATTAATCATGATCAGTAGCCCTTCATTTATTAGCTTCACTTTCTGGTGCAAAGAAGAAGGTACTGCCCCAGCTGAATGGATCCATGGTCTTCCCAGCAGACAGTTATAAGTGGGCCTAATATCCATTACTAGAAAATCTACTTCATACGTATTTGGCCCAATTTGAAAGGGTATTTCAATCTTCCCCATTACTTTCCTTTCTGTCCCATCAAATGCTCTTACTACGTTATTACACCCTTTCATGTGAAAGCTATCAATTGGCAATCTTTGCAGTGTAGCTAGTGGTAGTACATTCAGGGCGAAACCATTGTCTATGAGTACTCCAGGTAGCGTATACCCTTTACAACGGGTAGTGATGTGTAGAGCCTTGGTGGACCCTACTCCTCCTGTTGGTATTTCATCATCGCTGAAGAAAATGAAGTTATCTGCACTCACATTATTGACCAATCAATCTAGTTTGCTGACGGAGATGCCATTTGCTATATAGGTTTCGTTTAGTACCTTCATTAGTGCGCTTCGATGAGCTTTCGAGCTTAAGAGCAATGACAAGATTGATATATGAGCAGACTGTTTGTGTAGTTGCTCTACTACACTATATTCACTATGTCTTAAGAACTTTAAAAACTCTTTTGCCTCATTCTCATTCACAAGCTCGGTGATGGGTGCTTCCTGCTTGTTAGTCGTTCCTTTCTCAGGCTTACACATTCTAGCTTTCCCTTTATTGACCTCTTTCTCTTCATCCACAAGGTCATAATTCTTACCGCTTCGGGTAACAAGGTTAACGTCCTTCCTGGGTTCCCCTTCCTTTGGTATGGTCATGTTGCAATTGTAACTCCATGGGACCCTTTTGCTGTCTTTGCAAGGAAACGTCGCGGGCTTTTGTATGATAATGCGGGGAGTTGTTTGTTCTCTTGTCGCACCACAAATAATCACCTTGGGACGATTGCTTCCGTAAGTCTTAGATGTCCCGTCTTCAGAGACGCAAACATCACTAGCTTCCACTCCCTCTTCAAAGAATTTCAACTCTCGATTATCCATCATCATTTGGACCACGGCTTTGAACTCGACGCAACTTTGAATTTTATGCCCTTTGATGGCGTGAAACTCGCAATGGTCATCATCCCCAATTATCACACTCTCTTTATCTCTCAAGATTATCCCTTCTTTAACCAACTCCTATCATACCCACCGAAGTGGAGACTGGATTTCTTCAATATTTCTCTTAATTTTTTGGGCTCCTTCTTCCAGCAAGGCGTTCACCCTTTGCTCTTGGTGATTAGGCATAGGATTTTCAGCTATATTGGGTTTTACTGGCTCTTCTAACTTCATGATCCCGTGCTCTATGAGTCCTTCGACTCGTCCTTTAAAGGCGGGGCAGTTTTCAATCGAATGCCCTTCTGCCCATGCATGGTATTCGCAGTGAGCTTTTGCATCATACCAAGCCGGGAATGGGGGTTTGTATGGTCTTACATGCTGAGGAGCTACCTCATGTGCATCGTATAATATATTGTAGAGTTCTCCATATGACATTGGAAGGGGAGTATATTGAATTTTTTCCCTATTCAGCCTAGTGCCTGTCTCCTGCCGCGGGGCATTTTGATAATTGCCTATTGGAGTCTTTGGCTGACTTGTCACGAAGGTTCTAGTGTAACCAGGTCTATATATGCTTGCATTATTGACCTTGTTATCCCTTCTTCTAGGAGCAGGCCTTTTAGGGCTTTCTCCGGTCTCAATCTTATTGACTTTGATCGCATTTTCAATCATTTCCCGACATGACCATATCGGAGAAACTCTTGGTAGCATTTCTAGCAGATGATTTAGGTAAGGAGCCTTGAGTGTATTGACGAACAACATTGTTGTCTCCTTTTCTATTAACGGTGGCTGTACTTGTGTTGCCACCTCACGCCACCTCTGCGCATATATTCTAAAGCTCTCATTTGACTTCTTTTCCATGTTCTGCAGTGTAAGCCGGTCAGGGGCTATTTCTATTACATGGTCGTATTGTTTTAAGAAAGCTTGTGCCAAATCTTTCCACAAATGGATTTTTGATCGGGTCAACTGATTGTACCATCTGATCGCTGACCCGGCTAGTCTGTCTTGAAAACAATGAATTAACAGTTGGTCATTGTGTACATGCCCTGCCATCTTTCTACAGAAAATGGTTAGGTGAGCTTCAGGGCAGCTCGTCCCGCTATAATTTTCAAATTCCGGAGGTTTGAATTTGGGAGGGAGCACTAGTTCCGGAACCAAACTTAGTTCTTTGGCATCCACCCCACAGGCAATTTTAACCCCCTGCATTGCGTCAATTTTCTCTTCCAAACGCCTGTATTTTTCTTCTATTTGTCTGGGAAGATATTCTCTTATCATTTCGTCAAAGTCTAGAACACCCAAATTTGCAGCATTATCCTCTGGATTTGACCCTGATTCAGTTGGATAATTAGCCGATCGTGACGTACCCGTGGCTGGTTGCTGTGCCCTTACAGTAATGGTGGGCTCCCGTATCGGCATTTCTTGCGACATTGGGTTATGGAGGGGAGTAAAGCCTGGGGGTCCATCGGGTCCTCTTCTTCCTCAATGGTTGGGCTCTTCCCTTTGTCAGTCATGCTTTGTTTTACTTGTGCTAATTCGTTCATCAGGCTCTTCTGTACTTCCATGAATTGATTCTTCATTTCTCTACACATCATGCTCATTTGCTCTTGAATGCGCTCTTGCATTTGGTCTTGTAACTCCTTTTGAATTTGTTCAAGTCTTTGTTCCATGGCTTTAGTTTTCTTTCGAGTATTATAACGGTGTGAGTTTTCAATGGTTACTGGTGTAGCTGGATAGTAAATTTTAATGAGTTAGGATTGTTATGCAGAAGTATGCAAAATTGTGACGTGAATATGATGCATGTATGCAAAAGAAAGGTATTGACTTATAATTCACTTTTCATTTAGAGGACTTCATTTGGATAACAAGTTCCCTAACATAAAGTAAATTACATAAACGGTTTCGCTTTGATGCTCAGAGCTTTGACTTTCTTAAGGAGTTTTGACAGCTTCTGTCCTTTTTTCGTCTTTGTCTCGTACTGTATGCTTAGCTCTTCTGCTTCGACTGCCAATGTCTGCACGTGGTCAGTTACTTCGCGGATTTGATTTAAAGCTTCACCCATAACGTAATCCCTTTCTTTGACTCCCTTTTGAGTTTACTGAAGATGCTAATCATTTGTTTCCAACGTCCTTTCCAGAATCTCCGTTCGTATTTCACTATTCTGCAATGAGGCCTCTAATTCTTCCACCCTCTTATTTAGTCTCTCGATCTCAGCTCGGCTTGCCTTTAACTCCATTACTGAATTCCGACTACGCTGCCTATACAAGGATTCCTCCAATTCTCCTACTCGAGCTTTTAATTCAGCTACTTCGGCTTGGTTTTTCAGAAGGTTGCTCTTCATAGCATTTTCCTGCACTTGGGCGTCTTGGAATTTGTTTTTCCAGTGACTTGTTTTATTTTTCTCCTCGCGGACTTCCTACTGCCATTGCTCTGATGTCTTACCCAAACCGGCGTTTCTCATTGACAATCGAAGTTTTTTATAATCATTCTTTTGGCTGTTCAGATCTTCCTCAGCCTTATTCTTTCCTTTCCTTAATTTTTCCGCCTCCAGCTTCTGAACATCAACATCTAGTCCTAAGAGCACCTTCTCTTCCTCCAGTTTTTTTATCACTTTCCCCATCTCAGCATTTTTCTTTTCAAAATCCTGTTTAATTATCTCTAATTCAGTCGAAACTACTTGTAAGTGTTCTTCAATTGGGCGGACAGTCTCCGGGTTTGGCACAGGAATATTATCGTTAATCCTTCTGTTCCTTCACCAATCGTATTCCGCAGTTATTATGGGATTGGCGTCGAATGCTTTCATTTTTCGAACCTAGTTCCATGCATTCGAAATTTCCCTAATCCTTTTCTTATTGTTTTCTCCCCGGTATACGAATTCACATTGAGCTATCCCCTGCGTCGCGGGTATGAACTATCTTGATCTGTATTGTCTTGAAACTAGCAAAAGCGTATATCTAGTTGCTCCCCATATTCCGGCTAATGGGACCCAATCGAGATCTCCGCATCGATATAATATTTCATCAGGAATAAACCATGGTGCTCGCCACTCTATGTCTTCGTCTTTGAGGCTTTGGAGTATGGCCATCATTTTTCTTCTGAGAAATTTTCCTGTCTTTGCGTTGCCACGAACTCTTTCAAAGGGGAGTAATCTTTAGACAGGTATTGATAGGAGACTTTTTCTGTTTTCCAAAAGTGACTATGAAACCATACTATCAGTAGCGGTGCGCAGGCGATAAATCGACCCTCGCCCTCCTTTCTGCATGCATTTAAGGATCTGAAGGTTTCAGCTAGAATAGCCGGGACAGGTGTCACTCTCTTACTTAATCTATAAAACAAATCTATCACTGCGTCTTCTATATGCCCCAAGGCTCTTGGAAAAATGATCAACCCGTAGATACTTAGGGCTAAAATGTCGATCTTCTTCTTCGCGTCTGGATGAGCCAATATCAAATCTCGCAGGCTTTTCCACGTAATGCACTTGTTATCGCCTTTGACCTTAACTCGAGCTGCAACCCACTGTTCGCTCATGCCCGTAATGTTTATTAGTCTTTTAACCATGGTTGGGAGGTTTGGAGCTCTAGAGTAGGACTTATCTACTGATATCCTCGGACAACGGAGCAGAGTGGTGTATTCTTCTATCATTGATGTCATGTCTATATTCTCGAAGGTGAAGCAATTGTTGGCCGAATTCCAATACTGTGTTAAGGCTCTAAAGAGAGATTTGTCCACCTTAATTTCGCACAAGTATGACAGGTCTCCATATTCTTTGAAAAAGGTCTGTTTCATGTTGTTGTCCCAACTAGCCCAGATCTCCTTCAATTCCAGCATATTGTTTTGAGTCGTGCTAATCCTGGTGTAATCCCAAAGCTCGGACTCATATCCTTCCACTAAGTTGTCACCCTTTCGGCGTTGAGTGTCCTCCGACCACATGCGCACGACCATATTATCCTCCACTTTATCAAAGTACTTGTTTTCCATGATTAATTCTCTTATCGATAACTAAACTTTTGAGTCTATACCTTCTTTTAATATGATGATGAAATACGATGCAAAAAAGAGACAAAATAAACAAGTTAGCGAAGGACATCAATATCAATATACAAATATAGCATAGAACCTAAGAGTTTTGGACGGTTACTAAATGGTTTAGTCCAACTCCTTTCTAGGTAAGTTCTTACGGTTTACTATATGTGGTTTTGGGTTCTAAAGTAAAATGGGGTACCCAAACAAGCAGATTCCTCGATCCTTACCCATTATAGGCTTATACGGACGAGTTCGATTTGGGGGGGACGCATTTCCCACATGTTTGCACGGAAGTGAAAACTTCACGAAAACAAGGGTACTTTGTAATCCCGAAAGCAATCCACTATCCTGCACGGAGGTGAAGCCCTCACGAAGGAGTAGTTTCAGGCTTCCACTTATTAGGGTAATATTATATGCAGATGTATGCAAATATAATAGCAATATCACATAATATAATGTCACAAAAGGTGTCGAGGATCGCATATTAAACAAAACTGAAGCTTTTAAAAGTCTCTAAAGAATACCCGAAAATAATCAATTTTGGCTTGACTCTCGTTTATTTTAAAATTCCCTAGTGGAGTCGCCAGCTGTCGAAACCATCCTTTTTTGGAAAACGACGTGTCTCGAAAAATCATTTTAAAATTGAAAAACAATGAGAGTCGCCACCAATCCTTTATTCGGTGTGATTGGATCACCACAAAACGTTTTAAAAGCTATTTTGAAAACATGTAGGTCTTCGAAATCTAGAAAAATAGGTTCGAGAGTCGGTTACGCATGAGGAAGGGTTAGCACCCTCATACGCCCAAAATTGGTACCGTATTAATTATTTTCGGATCTTGATTTGTAACATTTAAGAGCTCGAATAAAGTTTAAAATACGATCCCTGAATGCATGAGTTAAGTTTAAAAGAAATTGGGTTTATTTGGAAATCCCGCTATTTCAAAGTGATCGAGGAAGAAAAGTTACGTCCAATGAGTTAGGACACAACATTTCAGGATCTAAAAATGACGAGCTTTCCTTCGTAAAAACTTTTTTCAATTTTTGGGAAAAGGATATTCGATTATCTCGATTCGAAGAAAGGTTGCACCTAGTAAGTTAAGGCGCAATATTTCAGAATCGAAGATAAGGAAACATTGCCTCGATTAAGGGTGTTCGATTATTTCAATTCGAAGAAAAAATGCACCTAGTGAGTTAAGGCACAAATTTTCAAAACTCGATATAAAGGAATATTGCCTCGATTTTTTGTTAAAAAAAATTTGAAAACAAGCATGCGAGTTAACTATGAATAAGTAGTTAACAGTGAATATTAAATGCAACGTGAAATAAATAGGAAGATAAATTATCCTCGAAAAATCAAGATGCAAAATACGAGCACGAAAAAAAGTTAATGAGAGAGAATAATGATGCAATGGGAGTTCAGAACGAGACTTTTCGGATGCACGGGGCAAAATGGTGGTTTTGGAAGGTTCGGAGTTAATAATGGGATTTTTTGAAGTTCGAGGGTAAAATGGTAATTTTTGAAAGGTTCAGGGTCAAAAATGGGATTTTTGGAAGTTCGAGGGTAAAATGGTAATTTTTAGAAGGTTTGGGGTCAAAAATGGGATTTTTGGAAGTTTGGGGGTAAAATGGTAATTTTTGAAAGGTTCGGGGTAAAAAATGAGATTTTTGGAAGTTCAGGGGTAAAATGGTAATTTTCAAAAGGTTTGGGGTCAAAAATGGGATTTTTGGAAGTTTAGAGGTAAAATGGTAATTTTTGAAAGGTTCGAGGTAAAAAATGAGATTTTTGGAAGTTCGGGGGTAAAATGGTAATTTTTGAAAGGTACGGGGTCAAAAATGGGATTTTTGGAAGTTCGGGGACCTTTGGGGTAATAAAACCTAAGACAGGTGACACGTGGCAGTCTCTCAGGCATCCTGAAGTCAGAGGACTGGTTTGAAGATTATGGAAAATTTCTGGGTCAATTTTGTAATTAAGGCTAACCCGATTTAAGGATTAAATTAAAGCAAATCAGAAATAAAATGGACTATTTGCAAAATAAGCCAAAATCATGACACGTGGCAGCTTCTGGTGCTTTTAAAAGGTCGAGGGGCTAAATTGAAAAACCGTGAAAATCCTTGGGCCAATTTAAAATTAATTAAAAGTACGAGAAGGACCTGATTGGAAATTTGGGAAAAAGCGGAAGGATCGAACGCATAAATATCCCTTTTCGCGAAAACACACGGATCCTAAGTCAGGTCGAGTCGAATTTCGGGTTGGACGCGGGTAATAGCTCAAAACAATGCCATTTTGGGGCTGAAATTCAGCCCCTAAGACGATGTCATTTTAAGGGTTTATAAATAACCCTTTTCAGAAAAAAAAAAACTCATTTCCACTAGCCTTTTAAAAAAAATCTGAAACCCACTCCAAAAAATCCTCTCCCCCACCTCGACCGGCCATGCCACGAATAGTCAGGCTGGTCGCCATCCGGCGCTCGTAGGCCGCACGCACACCGTCGACCCCGGCGCGTGGTCATCGCGCGTCACCGCCGGGGATCTTCCGGTACACGCGCCGTCTTTCCACACGTCACGCGCCTCCTTTGAAGGTAAACCGTCACTTTTTCCTGCCTTTTCTTTTTGCATCCTTTTAAAACAGAGATAGGGTTCAAATCTGGTGAGATCGAACCTCGATCTTTTCTTTTAATAGTTTATTTGGAAAACCCCCTTTTCTTTTCTCTTTTTTTCACTGTTTTTATTATTAACCGCCTTGATTCTAACTCCGTTTTTTTTACAGTTCCAAGCGTGGTGCAGTGTCGGTGCGATTCTAGGTTTCAGCGGAGGCTCCGACGACAGTGACACGAATCAAGGAAGTACCCTCTGACCGTTAGAATACCTTTTTTATTATTAATAATTTTTTAAAAATTATTATTATTATTATTATTATTATTATTATTATTAAACATTTATTAAAAAAAACAATCATTTGTTATCATTGTCATTAATGTCATTATTATTATTGTTATTAACCAACTATTATTATTAATGACCATTAAGAAACGTTTTGAAAATACCGTAAATAAATGCATATCTAATTCGGCTTTTATAGCCTGTTTCACAATCATTCTGTTTTTTTTATGTAACTAAATGCATATCTAATATGCTTTCTCTTCTTGCAGGTTCGACGATGGTGGCAGTGACGATTGCATCAGCTGGTGGCAATGCAAGTTGCAACTGGAGATGACAACTTAATGGCTGACGTGGCAGATCCTGGTTGGCTGAGGGGAAGGTGGCAACAACACTAGTTGTAGCAGATTAGGATTAGGCTTTAGGGTAGTGTAAGGTTCGGGCCTATTTGGGCCATTGTAGCTTTGGCTTGGGTCATTTGAATTTGGGCCCAATTGGGTCTAAGAATGTAATTTGGACTTTTGTAATTATTCTAGACTTTTTTAATTTTTGTATTTTAGCTTTATTTAAATTTATAATCATTTTAAATTTGAAAATAAATTTAAACTTAAATTAAATTTAAATTCAAAATAAATTTAAATTTAAAATAAATTTAAAATTTTAAACAAATTTAATTTTTAAAATAAATTTAAAGAGAGTTTGGGCCCGGTCAAAATTTGGGCTTCAACAGCAACGTTAAAGGATTCATGTCACAATACTAAGGGCAGAAACATGATGTCACAACTTCAACTAAAGTGAATCGCGACCTTGAATACAAGAAGTTGACGTCACAACTTCAATAGGAGAATGCCACGACCTTATAGACAAAAGGGTCAATATTGCGAGCTCAGTAGGGGAGAGTTGCGACTATGGAAACAGATGTTTTAACATCGCAACATTAATAGAAGGATGTCGTGACTATGAAGGCAATTTCCCTCAAATTTTGTCGTAAACATGCTAAACATCAATACCAACTGGTCTAAATGACCAAACAACTCAACCTATCACAATTTAGGCATCAACTCAAATGTCAATTCATCATTTACATAATATCACTCACCTATTAGTGCAAGATCTCAAGTACAAACCTATTCACTCTAAATTCGAGCATCATAACCATTTACTTGACACACAGATTATGTTCCAATTTCAACTTATAGCATCACATAACTTGAACAAGCAAACTTATTTTCTTTATATCATCAAAAAAACATATACACATTCAAAAGGTAAACGTTCCTATCTTGAGTACCAAAATATCAAAATGGACTTAAAAACCAATTCAAAATCTTAGGTACATGTCACTTGCTATAAACATGACAAAACTATACAAATTTTCTAAGTAGACTTGATCATGGGCCGAGCCGCCCAATCCGACTCGAATGCCCGCCAAAAAAATGAGAGGGTTTGGACAAAAATATAGGTCCAAAAATGGGTTTGGACAAAAAATGAGGCCCATTTTCTAAACAGGTCGAGCCTCGGGTAAGAATTTTTCAGCACGAGCCTGACTCGACCCGACTCGAATAAATTAATCATTTTTAATAAAAATATATATATATTTTTTTTTTGCTGTTTCTGGTTTTTTTGTTTGTTTTGGTGT
The DNA here is from genome assembly GCA_039519145.1 of Kokia cookei. NCBI lineage: Eukaryota > Viridiplantae > Streptophyta > Magnoliopsida > Malvales > Malvaceae > Kokia > Kokia cookei. The sequence goes on from CM076909.1 coordinate 17,413,259, forward strand.
TGTTTTTACTGTTATTTTTGTTGTTTTTGTTATTGTTTTGGTTGTTGTTTTTGTTGTTTGGGTGTTATTTTTATGAGTTTTTACTATTGTTTCGTTGTCGTTTTTAATATTATTTTAATATTATAAAACTTATGTTTTATTGTTAATTTTTCTATTATTTTATTTGCAACTATCTTAATATAAATAATTTTGTATTATAAATTTGTTTATTTTTTAATGTTTGTTTTAATATTTTTAAGTGTATTTTTTGTGTAAGTGTTTTTAAGTGTATTTGATATATTATATATTTTTTAAATTTGTTGTATATAATAAAATAATCTTAAAAAATTAATATGGGTCCGATCGAGTCGGGCTCAAATTTGGCTTCTATAACTAGGGTCGAGCTTGGACAAAAATTTAAGCCCATTTTTCAGGCCGAGCCCGAGCCTAGAGAATGGACCTAAATTTTGTTGAAACCCAACCCGAACCTGGCCCAGTCCGACCCACGATCAGCTCTATTTCTAAGTTGAGAGTGAAATCTGGATGCTGCCAATCGCTTCAAATTTTTGAGATCTACGATACCTGCGCACGAAAATAAACAAATCATAACAAAAAGACTCAGTGATACTAACATGATTTAAATCAATAATACAAATAGAAATTAGATATCAAATACAATCAAAATGTGATTTAGATATTAACTCAATCAAATTTGCATTTCATGTCTCATATGGCAATCCTCAAATCATATTCATTTGGCATATCACATATGAACATAAAATATCTTCTACTATCATATCACATTTACATATGTATCATATCATGTCACAAAGTTCATTTCATTTTCTCATTTCTATCTTGAATCCACTAGTTCGTTTTATATTCATATCGGCCCTCAGGGCTCGTTTTAACTTGTTTACATGATCTTTCACATGCCACCATTTGATACTTTAACATTAATAATCAAGATACATCATTCAATAGTAGCATTTCCTATCAAATGTCACATAATATGGTTGTCAAAGCCCAATTTTGACTGGGCTTAAACTAAATTCCTTTTTAAATTTATTATAAGATTTAATTTATTTTAAATTTAATTTTAAAATTAAAATTATTTTAAATTTAAAAAGTCTCATTACAAACAAAGTGTCTATTTTTACAAAACCCAAACTGGGCCTGATCCTAACAGAGCCAAAACTTGAGCCCAATTCCAATTAACCTAAATGGGCCCAAATGACCCAAACTAGCCTAAAACAAAGTCAAACCCTAATTTGGTAGCTAAACTTCTGCCACCCCAACTTGCACTGCTATTGCCTTCCACCCACGTCCAACCAGAGGCTGCCACGTCAGCACCAGCAACATCGACCAGCAACTTGCCCTGCATCACTGCCACCGTCGTTGCTACAGCCTCCATTGCCGTACCTGCAAAAGAAAGAAATGACAACAGTTTAATGGCATAAAAACAAAAGGAAATGATTGTAATTCTGGATATAAAACCAAGTTCAAACCCTTGTAATGGAGGTTACGGACTATGTGTTTTTTTTTCGAACAATTACAAATCAATATAAAAGAATAGACTTTCGAAGCACTTGCAAATAAAAAATAAGAAGTCATTAATAGCCAGCCAAGAGCAGATTGCCAGGTATAGGTTTTAAATTCATGCATGCTTATTGCCTATTTATTATTTTAACAGTTGAAATAAAAAATGTTTATATTCTGTATATGCATTAATACCTGTATTCAATACTCACTGTTGTTATTTATTTCTTTTTATTTTCAAAACGTATTTAATAAAGAGTATTAATAATAATTAATAATAATAGTAATAATAATAAATATAACATTAATAATGTTAATAATAAAATAAAAAATAAAGAAAAGAGAAATTCGAATAGACGTATCTGGATCTGAACCATCACCATCGGAGCCATGGACGGAACCCCTCCGAGCCACCGCCGTCGTCGATCCTACGATCTTGCTGTTAATCGCAAAGGGTTCTCTGAACACGGTCGATCTGCAAAGAAAAAGCAATATCAAAGAGGCAAGAGCAGATTCAGGAATTAAAATTAAAAAAATCGATTAAAAAGGGGAAAATGAGAATCAGTATTTGTTTTAAAAAAAAAATTTCACAAAACCCAGATCTAAGTTTTCTTGAATACCTTTTATAAAAGAAAAAATTGAAACCGGGTTTTTTTTTTTGGTTTTGAAACAGAGGGGTTTTTAAAGGAAAAAAGAGAAAAAATAAAAACTTATTTTAGATCTGGATTTAAATCCAGATCTGGGTTTAAAAGCAAAAGAAAATGAAAAAGGAGCCCCTGTTTTACCTTTTCGGCCGCCGTGGAGGATGGCGCGTGTGGTGTGACCGGGAAGACGACGGGCCATAACGGAGGAGTGGCCGGATTCTAGGTTTGCTGCAGAAGGATCTCAGAGAGAAGATGAGTTTGAATCTGTTTTTTTTTTTTAAAAGAGAAATAGGAATGAATTTTTTTGATGAAAATTCGGATTTATAGCAGCATCAATGCATTGTCGTTTTGGCGGTATGCATTTGGTGTCAAAACAGCACTGTTTATGCCATGCTCGACTCGACCCGTGGGATCCGCGCTTTTTTTAAAAATGGATTATTTATGCCAATGATTCTTCCACTTTTTTTTCAAATTTTCAATCAAGTCCTTTCAAAATTTTAATTCTTTCAAAATCTGCCCAATAATTTCATTTTCTATTCAATTTAGTCCCTTGACCTTTTGAAAGCATCAAGAGCTGCCACGTGTCATTGTTTTGGTTCATTTATGAAAATTGTCCCTCTTATTTTTAATTTGTTTTAATTTACTCCTCAAATCAAGTTCTATTTAATTACAAAATTGACCCAAAAATTTTTCATGGTTTTCAAATTAGTTCTTTGACTTCAGGATACCTGAGGGGCTGCCACGTGTCACTTATATTTGGTATTTTTTCCCTGGAGGTCCCTAAACTATTCAAAAATTACATTTTTACCCTCGAACTTCCAAAAATTCCATTTTTGACCTTGAAACTTCCAAAAATTCCATTTTAACCAAAAAACTTCCAAAAATTATATTTTTACCCCCCGAACTTCCAAAAATTCCATTTTTAACCCCAAAACTTCCAAAAATTCCATTTTTCCCCCGAACCTCCAAAAATTCCATTTTGACCTCGAAGCTTTCAAAATTACTATTTCACCCCGAATGTCTAAAAATTTCATTTTTCATCCCGATTTTCTTAAAAATTACCATTTTACCCTCGAATGTCCAAAAATTCCGTTTTTTATCCCAATCTTTTCAAAAGTTATCATTTTACCACCGGGTGTCTAAAAATTCCATTTTTAACCCCAGACTTTCCCAAAATTACCGTTCTGCCCTCGAGAGTCCAAAATTACCATTTTGTCCCCGGATATCCAAAGTCTCATTTTTCAACTCCGATTGCTTTATTTTTTTTCCTCATTAATATTTGCATTTGAATTTAACTATTATGCACTCGTATTTTGCATTTTTTATTTTTTTACCATTTATCTTCTTATTTATCTTACTTCGTGTTATTTAATATCCATTATTAACTGCTTATTCATATTAAACCCGCATGTTTGTTTTCAAAATTGTTTTCATAAAAACTTTAAAATCGAGGCAATATTTTTTTATTTCGAGTTTCGAAAATTTGCGTCTTAATTTACTAGGTGCAATTTTTCTTCAAATCGAAATAATCGAATACCCTTAATCGAGGCAATGTTTCCTTATCTTCGATTCTGAAAATTTGTGCCTTAACTTACTAGGTGCAACCTTTCTTCAAATCAAGATAATCGAACATCCTTTTCCCAAAAATTTAAAAAGTTTTACGAAGGAAAGCTCGTTATTTCTGGATCTTGAAACGTTGTGTCCTAACTCACTGGACGTAACTTTCTTCCTTGATCACTTTGAAATAGCGGGACTTCCAAACGAAATCGGTTTCCTTTAAACTTAACTCATGCACTCAAGGATCGTATTTTAAACTTTATTCGAGCTTTTAAATTTCACAAATTAAGACTCGAAAATAATCAATATAGTACCAATTTTGGGCGTATGAGGGTGCTAATCCTTCCTCATGTGTAACTGACTCCCGAACCTGTTATTCTGGATTTTGAAGACCTACATGTTTTCAAAACGGTTTTTTTTAAAAATGTTTTGTGGTGATCCAATCACACCGAATAAAAGATTGGTGGCGACTCCCATTTTCCAACATAAAAATAATTTTCGAAACTCATCTTTTCCAAAAAAGGATGGTTTCGGCAATGGTATATGTCTCATGATCTCTATTAATCGGACATGGACTCAAGATGGATACACGGATCATTCAACCATCACACCAATATATCTAACATCCAGTGTCTCACTGGTACGTTTGAAGTATAATTTCCGCTATGGGCCTCATTGGTATAAATCAAAGTATATAAATGTGCCTAACACCTCATCGAACGTTTGAAGTATAATATGCGCTCCACATCTCATCAATATAAACCAAATTAAAATATCGTACACTAAACCAATCTTATGGCATACCAATTGTACCCAACTTTACTCGAAGTCGTTAATAGAGTAACTAATGTTTCAAGCGCATATAAATTCATGATCACATATCATAATTCCGTACAATACCAATTTATATCATGATCAATCCAATTCAATTCATATAATTTTGTATCATCACATACATATCACCACATCTTTCACAAGTTACCAATCATGTAATACTTACCAAATTCATGAGACAAGTAGGGACATTACCTTAATCAAGCTGAAATTGCATTTTTCGGTACGGTCTAAAATTGAATCGTTACAAAATATTTTTAATATTTTAAATTTTAAAAATGAATTAAATATTGAATTGTTATCCACATGTATGTTATATCAACAAAAGTAACAAATGTTAATTTTTTTTCATCCATATCAGGATGATTTAACAAAAAATAAAAATTTAATGGCTGATAAAAACAAATAAATAGAAGACTAAAATCTTTTTTCTTTACGTTGAATGCAATGGATTTTCTTCTGCTTATCTAGAATGGTAGGAGGAATCTATGATAAATCAAAAAGAAAAAAGAAATGTAATTAAAAGATAGGGGAAGTTGAAAGATGAGTGACGTGGTAAGTTTGATGATGGATGATACCGTTGACTATGAATAAAATTGATTTATCGGTGATTATTTAAATCTTTTTGTAAATTTACAAAAATAAAATTAAAAATTTTATTATATGCGTGTCTATGGAAAACACGTACTTAGAATACAAATTTAGGTTTAAAAACAATATATAATAAATAATAAAACGTATAATTTAAAATTAATAATAGTAACAAATAATATGTAATATGTACAAAATTAAAATGAAAAAAAAATAGTTATTATTATATACTCGATTTGAGTGAGAGAAAGCATTTTATATACAAATTTTTTTTTTTTCAAATTTACTCAATAATGATTATTGCTTTACTGGTAAATGTTTATTGTTTATAAATTCGTTAAATATGTGTTCAATCCTTGGACATGTTAATTTTAATACTTTTATTAAAAATTATATAAAAGTATGAAAGGATAAAAATATCATCAACTTAATAATAGTAACAATTTAATAAAAAAGGTATATTAGTTTTTTTTTTTAACTGAATTGGTGCTCAGTTAATCCGCGACTCCAACTCAATTTGATATTTAAATAATAGTAAATATAGATATACGATGTGAGTGGGAGAAAACATTTTATGTAAAAAAAAATTAAAATTTTACTCAACATTAATTAATGGTGTAGTGTTAAAGAACTTGTTTAAGTAATAGTATAAATATGCAATTGATGAAGATAATAAAACATGCATAATAAAATTAAAATGTATAAAATACATTAAAATAAATCTTTGGCTGAGTGATAAAATTAATGTTTTTATCAACTCAAATCATACGAGTAAATTTTTATTGATTTAAAAAAAATAAAAAATAAAAAGCTAAAGTACCATCAAATAATATCAATTCTTTTAATTATGAAAGCTAAAGTACTCGTGACACAAACTCAATCAGATGTTTAAATAATAGTGTAGATAATACTAGAATTCTATCATAGGCGTATGCAGGTAGAAACCACGTATTTAAAACACAGATGTGTGTTTAAAAATAACATATTAAACGTATGGTTTGAAATTAAAGTACTTTCAAATAACTCTTAAACAAGTTGGTACTCGGTTAACTTATGACAACAACTCATTTAAGGATTTAAATAATAATATAGATATTCTATAATTAATTATTTATATTCTAAGTTCGGTTATTTGATGATTTTACAATTGAATTGATGTTGAGTTGATGAGTGCAAATGTGCAATCAACACACTCAAAACATTAATACTAGTATGATCCACCCACGCTTCGCACTAGTTTGTTTATTTTTTTTGTTAAATTATAGAGTAATAATTTGAAGATTAAATATACTCTAAGCAAAGTTTTCAGAACCAAAACAATGTTCAATCTGGTCAGACCATTGGTTCGTATGGTTCGATTAAATAAAACAGTAAAAAAATAAAAATGAAAATATTTAAAAAATAAAAAAATTGGTTCAATCGGTTTTTTTGTCTAGTTCTATTGGCTCATACTAGTTCACGGGTCAATTGGTCTTATACCTCTCTTTGAATTGGTATCCCAATCGGTTCATTCAATTCAAACAGCCATGACTATAAGTCTCTATACTTCATATATTATGAATTTAGTCCTCCAACTTTTATTTTCAAGAATCTAATATATCAACTTTATGGATTTTAAAAATTTGCATTCAAATTATATATAATCATGTAATATTTTAAATGGAAAGCTAACAATATTAATTATTCGAACTAATTAATAAAATTATAAAATTATATGAAATCGAATTATGTTAGAAATTAAAGTATAAGGATTAAATTTCAAAATTTAAAGCATACCAAGACTAAAATTAAAAATTATGCATTTTTATAAATTGAAAAAAAAGAGCTAGTGGGTTTATACCGAGTGTCCTTTGGACCTTATATAGATAATAAGATTAAAATATATTCTTTTTAGAATCCTATGTGATGATTTAATGGTTAAAGGTATTCACCGCATCATATGTGACCTATATTCGAGTCACGTTGATCGCGTTTATTGTTCGAACTTTGCTTTGTTATTGTAATTCACCAAATATATATATAATTTCTTTAAGAAAATGATATAGGAACACCAATTGATCATTCGCAAAATGGTAAACCCGAGTACATTTCTTAGGCCCTTTCATTTCCCCGACATTCCCTTTGCCTTGTTCATTTCCTCGCCAAAAATGGATGTGATTCTCCATGCTAAATCCTTATTTGTCACGTGCGTACGTTCCACTTCCACATCCTTTGCCAACCCCTCAATTGCCTCCTCTTTCCCTTATCCACCGTCACCTGCGCTCTGCTTCTTGCAGGTCATTCGCTTCCATTGACGTCGCTACCGCCAATTATGTTTCGATCTGTTTCCTAATTCAGCCGCTTTCAAATTTATTGCGGCTCTTTCTTTATTATCATTATTTAGTTTTCAACCAATGAGGTAAATAAGGGAAAGAAGATGGTGAAAAACGGAGAAGAATGAAGCGAAGGTTGGTAAGGTTTCAACTTTTGAGAAATTCAGGTAATAAGGAAGAGGGAGTGCCTATGCCACTGCGTGTGAATTGTTTGCACGACTCTTTATAGCGGGGAGCAAGTCTAGATACGTCTTAGGATGAAACATCTTAAGTCGACTGACAATTAATTACTCTAACTCTCCACGTCATTCTCACATAGTTTTAATGGATACACCTTGTTCTGAAGTTCGTCAAGTTGAAGTTCGCAAACTAACTCTAAATCCACGATGTCTTTGGTTCAATTGATATACAAGTGTCAAACTCTTTTACGGATATGCTGTGAGATTCGAAAGATTAATTATTCGAAATAGAACACACTTCTAAGAATTAGCAAGTAAATTATTGTTATAGATATGAATATGGTTTTCGAACTTTACTTTTGTTCTATGCAACCAAGATGTGAAGTATATATAGTTGGTCGTGAGATTTTAACCATTCATTACTTCTAATAATTTGCTTTCTTTTGCTATTATTTGATGCCAAACATATTTCCAGGTGCATTGACCCACTAGGCCAACGGCCCAAAAGTGAGTGTTTGATTGGATGTTTGAGCTGTAGACTGCTACTGTTTTATGAATTTTACTTCGTTTTTATCTTATTTATATTATTAATAAAATTTCTAATTAAGTTAATATTACGTATATGATAAATTTTAAATTCATATAAATTAAACTATTAAATCTTTAAATTTATTGTTCTAACCAAAATATATTGCCATAATAACATCTATCTTTGTTATTTTTTTCTAAAATCAAGATCAATTAGAGAGTTGATTTTTGTTACATTTCATGTCCTCACCTGTTGTAAAATGTGGTAAACCACAATTCCGGGTTTTTTTTACCCAACTTATTTAAAATAATTAATTATTTAAAAAAATAATTAAAGTCAAAACTAATGTACGAAAATGACTCGCTCTCCATAGTATTTGTTGTTGTCACTTAATATACGAGCGACACTGCCCCCATTGATGATCCAATCTCAGCTTTTTTTAAAAAATAATTTTTTTTTTAGGTGTCGTCATTATGTCAAACGATATCAATCTATAATTTTCAAAATACCCATTAAAAATACGGATATTTAAGGGAAAAAAATATATTTTTTTAATGGATGCCATCGTTGTGTCAGGCAACACTTGTGCGAGTTTAAAAAACCAGATGAAACAAAAAAAAAAAAAAAAGCTAAAATGAAACAATTGAAATAGAAAAAAAATAGAAAAAAAATAAATGAACGGGGAAGCTTGTGATTGATACTTGTTTTATAGGTGGTTTTTGTTTTCTTAACTCGTAAGTCTCACCAAGTAGAAGAATATTATTTCAAAAAATAATCTTAGATGAGATAAAAATGAGAAAAAGATAGAGAGAGAGAGAGAGAGAGAGTTAAATATGTAAAAGGAAACAAAAGTGAATTCCCTTTCATATCTTCATTTTTCATATTTGTTATTCATTTTCTCCCCATATTTGATTCTTTATTTTCCATGTACTCTTTTTTCCTTTCACATTCAAATTTATTTTCTTCTCAATTGAAAACTCTAGCCCTTGTACTCAGTTGTCCTTTTTGTTTTTTATTTTATTTTATTTCTTTCCCTTATTCTTTTCAATTGAAAACCCTAATCCCCGTACTCAATAGTCATGGACGTCCCCGTTTACGATGATCTTTCATGCCAACTTTAACATCAAAGAAGATATTTTCTCTTTCTCGTTGACTTCTATGGTTAAAATCTTTCAGTAACCGACTTCAAATCTTCTAAAATAATGATTAAAGCTTCGAACTACTCTTTCTATAATGTTTTTTTTTTTAATATCACCAGTATCAATTGACACGACGATGGCACCTAAAGAAATATCTTTTAAAAATATTTATCGGTGCCGAATGACATATTGGCGGCACCCAAAAAAACTCATGATTTTTTCCTTTTTAAATACTCGTATTTTTAATTGATATTTTGAAAAATAAAACCCAATTTTTTTAAAAGCTAATAATTGGGTCATCGTTGAAAGCGATGTTATCGGTATGTCAAGTGGCACCGGAAGGAGAATGAGTCGTTTTCATACTTTAATTTTGATTTGAATTAATTTCGTTAATAATTAATTATTTTAGGTAGAAAAAAGCCACAATAAAACAAGTCAGAGGTTGAGCATTGCTTCATGAATTTTAGTAAAACAATTTATCTGCCCTGCATTAGTTGGGGTATATACCAGGGATTTAAATTACGGTTGTGGTCGTATTTTCGGTCGCATTATGTTTATAGCAGTTACGGACATAAAGGATGTTATTGCGGTCACTACGGGTATCGTGATCGTGAATTTTATATTAATTAAAATTATTAAATAGATAAAATCATATAATTAATTTTTTTTTTTAATTTGACCGTAACGAAACAATAACGGGAATAGCGATTCGCTATTACCGCAATTGGCCGCTACCCGTTAAATTGCGGTCGCCGATCCAGTGCTGTTGATGTGATTCCGTTTCACACCGTTATATAGCAGTTTCAGACGGTACCGCTACCGCTATATAGCAACCGTTATTTAAATCCCTGATATATACTAAACCACCCAAGGAATCCCTTGGCTGGTTCCGGCAGCTTAACTTTGTGGTGTCTATTTTAGTTTACTGCAATCGGTTCAGAAAACTCGTTTGTATTTATCCTTTACTTTTTCTGCATGTCCAACTCAGTGGTCCTCAATTTTACAGATCAATGAAACCAACGGACCGGTAGCTGGGGATTTAGTGACATCAGCTTCATTGTCGTACGTGAAACAACCAACTTTGAGGACGCTGTTGGACTTGCTTTTGCACACTTCCCCTTTTATATTTCATTCTTTTGGTATGATAGGAAAGCATTAAGCTTCAAAGCTAAGATTTTCATCCAAACCCAGATCGACCAACCACTACAACTGGATTCAACATATCACTTAGCTCTCTTCCTGTCATTTGAAGATCGGTATCATGACAAGAAGAGCTGCCCTTAAACAACGCTTGATAACTCAAATGAAAAACAAATTGGAGATAGAAGATGACAGGCGCAGTAGGTTCAATTTTGTCCTGTGTTCAACAAGAAATTCAAGTCAATCCCTTAAATCCGCAGATTTGATAGACAGCTCATAGGCCAAATATCTACATCAGAAGAGGCCAATGGGCATTCAAGAGTCTTAAGTTACTCTGAAACAAACAAATTTCTTTCGGTGATTGGAAGGAGGAGGAAGAAGAAAACAAGTGAAAGCATCAAAATCATATTGGTGTTTTTGGATTGTCAAGGAGGGGCGAGATTTGACAGCTAATGTAGTAGATTATTATGAAAAAATAACCTTCCGCTGGACCGACCAAAACATCATCATCCACTCCCAGGAGGACGGCAATCCCTCTTTTCTTTTTATTATTATTATTATTATTTTTTTGACTTAATATAACATTTCGTGATATTTTTTTAGTTTAATTTGGTACCTAAAATTAAAAATTATTCTTAATATCGTACCTAAATTTCACATTTTTTCTTAAGTTAGTACTTCATCTTTTTTTTATTCGATTGATACTTGTCAAATGTTTTACAAATTATTCCAATATACTAACAATACTTCTTTATGAAGTAACAAAAATAATCAATGTATGACCAACGTGTGACAGATGATATGATGTTTTTTGTATTTCAAATGTTCAAATTACTTTTAGTTTTATTTATTTAATTAATTGAAAATAATGAATTTCTTTTAATAAATTTAGATGTCCAATTAAGAAAAAATATAAAGTTGAGAAATATTATATTAAGCTTCACGTGTCCCACATCCAGAGTGGAGAAGCAGAAAAATACCTACCTCAAAATCTGATCACTCTAGTAGCTATAACATTAGTGGTTAGTATGGCCAATTTGCACCTAACTGCCCCAATGTGTAGGCCACTGCGTGTTCCCTTTTTCATCTCTTCTTTCTCCATTCCTAATACTAATACTCTCACAACATATATATTTTTAAAAAAGATACACAAATAATTATATCTATTTTCCTCCCTTTATCTGCTTTTTTTTCCTTTTTTTTCTTTTGGGTGTGGAGTGATCTTTAGAGGCTATGTCCCTTCAACTTTTGGCAACTCGGGTCCCTCCACTCTCCCCCAAGAACAGGAGTAAAGCCTCGTTAAAACCAAAAATGGCTCAAATTCCATCACATCCACGACTTGATTTCTAAGACACCAAAATAATTAGACTGAATCACAGTACAGAAATTAGAGGTTAGGACCAAATACAGAATTATCCCTTTTCTTTTTCTCCAGTGATCAAATTTTTTTACCAACGTCAAATCCCACCAATGAAAAGAAAAACCAAACAGATTTTTCATTACCACTAATAATTAATACAAAAGGTTTCATCATTTTTTTCAGAGTCACCTAGGCTTACCTCAACAACAGTGTGCACGATAGGAATTGCACCCCCGGTGCAGTTTAGCAACCACCCCCCCTTTCCCCCTTCTTCTTTTTTCCCTCGGGGTAGCCGCCAAAAGAGACGGAGCAAAAATTACAACTTTGTAATCATAAAAGTTGGAGGGTCATAATTCAATCAACTTTTTTTTGTTTTTTTGAACTTCCTATGTCCTTTCCCATTCACCATCTGAATCTTCCGGGTCCGGTATCTTGTTCAAGTCAACCCGATGTAAAAAAGGGCCTGTACTTGGCTTCAACTCTCCGTCATAACCATGATTATATTTATGATTATGATGGTGGTGGTGGTGGTGGTGGTGGTGGTGAGCTGCCTCAAGAGCGTCAACTCTAGCACCAACTTCAATAGCTTTTTTCCTTATAGAAGCCGCTGACAAATCCCCACCGAGCGAGCCAACTCTCTCTACAGCCAAAAGGTCAGGAAAGTTCAACCTCGCTGACGGTCCACGCAGGTAAAAAACCGCCGTGTCATAAGCTCGAGCCGCCGCAACAGGTGTTGAATAAGACCCTAACCAAATCCTCGACCGTTTATTGGGTTCCCTAATCTCAGCCACCCATTTCCCCCACTTCCTCATCCTTATCCCTTTGTAAGGCCTCTCCGCCGTGGACTTCCTCGAACTCTCCCTTGGAGCAACAACTCCTGTTCCATTCTCCATGCCTTGCGAATGATTGGAGAAATCCTATGTTCCTCAACTCTGGGTTGTGTAGTTGGGGAGGTTGGTTGGGTTCTTATTAGAACAGGGGAAGACAGGTGGAACTATGAAGGGGGAGGAGAAGAATGGAGAGTCGGAGATGGCATAGTTTAGTTTGGTTGTGTCATGTGTTTGAAATGTAATGTTTTTCCGACCCAACAAAGTTATATGTTGGAACAAACAAAGAAAGGCAGAGAGAAAGAGAAGGAAGAAAAACTAAAAAAGAGAAAATCCAATTTCACCGACACAAATCTGTGAAGTAAGGGAATTTTGTTATAAATACAGCACACTATTATTATTTTTTATTCTTAGTAATTGTTATAACTGGGAGAAAATGGAAAACGGGGCGTGGACTTGGATGCTTGTAAAGCTTGGCATGTTGGAGTTATCTTCGGTTTATAAAAATATGAATTTCATTGTCTTCCATTTTCTTTAATTATCTTAAATATTAATCTTGTTGAATAATTTTTTAGAGCATTCAAATATTTATACTCGTTATCATAGCTCATGATCTGATTTTATTATTTTGTCTTGATTTCGTTATTCTTAAGATTAATGTTTTGTATTTGGGATTGATATTCTGTGCGGGTTTTAAGTCAATCGGACATAATTTCACTCTGGATTACGTACAGAGCACGTGATTTCTCTTGTGCGAGTTCTTTTTAACATGTGCGAGTAGACCTTGCGAGCTAGGTCCGCAAACTTCTCTTGTTATCCTTTTGCGATTCATTTTGTATTCAATCGTCTGAAAAAATTCAATCAAGTTAAAAATAAGTGACTCAAATCCTATTCGAAATTAGAATTTATGATCACTCATGTGCAACAAATCTCATTTCTTCTATATGAAAAGAGTGAGATGAAAGCGGTGTGGTTAGGTGCTTGTTTAGCTAAGATTTCATACTTTAATCATTAATTAAAGAAGACATAGAAAAACTTGATCACGCAAACAATTAAGAAATTAGGAAGGCGGTGATGGAGGGATTGGGGGAATTGTCGTTTTGTGGGCAAGTGAAGTGAATTTCAAAGGGTTTTAAAAAAGGAAATTACTTTTTTCGTTATCTCAAATTAATCTCAATTTTCATGATAATGATTCCATCTTTGTTTGTTTTGCCATCTTTTTATTATTATAATAAATAGTAATAATAATTTACGTAATTATTTATTCGAATACAAAGGAGCGAGTAGGCGAGCAAGAGCTAAGAGATAGGGTAGGTCGGTGTTCGGTCGGTGGATAGATACCGTTAGGAATTGACTTTCCCTCCACGTTATAACCACATCGGTGGATGGGCTTTTTTCGTCTTTCTACTTTTTAGTTTATAAACTTTTTTTTAGCACGTTTCTTAAAATATATAGCTCTCATTGTTCATTGGAGTTCTTTTAGAATATAGAAACAAACAAATAAATAATTGATGGGCGATGAAAGTTATGATTTTAATGAGGTCTTGCACGTACTTAACTTGGGTTTTTAATTTTATTATAAATGTATATTATTAATTTTGTAAAAGAGTTCATACATCATTTATATTTTTAATTTTTTTGAATTTGATTTAAATAAAATTTTATTATTCACATTAATATCATTTGTATTTGTTCTCAACGGTTTTTGCATGCAAAGTAAAATGTAAGCAAGTGTTGATTACCTAATGTTTAACTAATACTAAGTTGCATTACGTGATTGAATTATAATGTGAGAAGACAATTTGTATTAGTAGGTAATTTAAAAGATCTATAGTTTGATGAATCAAAATTGAGCAAATCAATTAAAGAACTATTATATTGTTTATCAAGTCTAAATAGGGAGATATTTTATCTTGGGTATTATAATGATTTACGCTTCTAAGATAGAGACAAAGATGTGATTGCTTGGGTTGACAACACATCAGACAAAATCCAACTTGATTCCATGGATTAATTTACTTTTGACATTCATTTTATGGCTTAACCGAAATAGCAACAAACACGACACCAAAGATTACTCAACAATTTTTCCTTTTTCATGTTTGTCTGTCGATTGATCCGTTTCTTGATCTACATGATAATTTAATTCAATTAACCATTCAAACACCTAAAAGAATTTAAATGCATGCATATGGACCTTTTAATATCATTTTATAATATTACCCTAAACTTTTACCTTTTAATCAATTTAATCCCTAATTCACAATTGTCCATATTCACTCTACAAATTAGTCATATTTCAACACCAAGCTTCAAACTTAACCATTTAACATCAAAAGCGTCACAAAATATTAATGGTAACTATTCATACCTTTAATAGTTTTACAAAATAATCTCTAAGCTAGCTAAATTAAGCTACAATAATCTCAAAAATATAAAATTTACTAAAAACGTACATCAAATTCACTTACATGCAAGTTTAGGAGCTTGGTTGAACCTTAAACATCAACAAAAATGGTGGAAAAAGTGGTGAAGCAAAAATGAGAAAGATGATGCCATATTTTCTTTTGTTATTTTTCTAATCATTAATTATTTACCATTTTAACCTTTAATTAATCTTAAAATTTCATCAATCCAAAGCCTTAACTGTCCATTAACATTCCTTTTGGTCTAATTTTCAATTAAATCCTCCTACTTTAACCATTTAAGTATTTTAACAAATAAAATCAATATCGATTATCTTTTACAATTTTTACGATGTAGTTCTTTTTCCTTAATTTATTATTCAAACATCAAAATCACTTGACCAAACTTTAATACAAAACTCTAATAACCTCGTGAATATTAAATAAATATTATTTATTGACTCATTAGAAGAAATTGTGGTCCTGGAATCACTATTTCCGATACCACTGAAAAACGGGTTGTTACTATATTAGTCTTTCAATCCGTTTGCTCATTTTTTATTAGACTAAGGACATGTTTAGGTTTGTCTACTAATATAAGTTGTCTTTCCATATTACGATCTGACCATGTAATACCGCTTAGTATTAGTTTAAACATTAGACAATCAGTGAGCTAATATTTGCTTCTATTTTGCTTTACATGCAAAAATTAGATGAGGATAATATACAAATGGTATTAATGTAATTCGTGAATAATTTTATTAACCAATTTGTTCGAAAAAATTACGAGTATACATAGACAAAAATACTACATTTAGGGCACCAGATCCAACATTAAATTGGAAAATGCTTGACAATCCAATTGACAATTAACCAAGGGACTTAAATGGTTATTTAGCCATTATTGTGAAATAAATTAGTGGATTTTAGTGGATATCCAGTTTCTTATAATTAATTAAGTTAATTAGTTAAGTAAGTGTAGTTAAAGGTTATATTTTATATTAATTAAGTTAATTAAATCCTTAATATATTTTATATTAATTAAGTAATTAAATCCTTAATATGGTACAAATATTAAGTGGAGAGAAAGTTGAAGCTATCATCTTTCTCATTGTGTTTGGCATCCAAGTGAAGAGAAAAGGAAGAAATTCCCTTTTGATCTCTTTTGCAATTTAGTCCAAAATCCCTAAGGTAATCATGTTTCCTTTGAAACATTATGTTTCCATGATCATCTAAGCTTGATTAAGCTTACTCTTGCCTTAGATTTGTCAATTGCTAAATGTTTATCAAGTTTCCATTAATGGGTATTTAATGAAATTTAGTTTGATTTTGATGAGAAATTGAAGTATAGGTTTTGAGCATGTTAGGACTAAGTTGAAAGTAGAGAAAAATGTTGGAATTTATTAGAA
Organism: Kokia cookei; assembly: GCA_039519145.1. Taxonomy (NCBI): domain Eukaryota; kingdom Viridiplantae; phylum Streptophyta; class Magnoliopsida; order Malvales; family Malvaceae; genus Kokia; species Kokia cookei. The sequence continues at coordinate 17,429,703 of CM076909.1, forward strand.
GTTTGACTAAGTTTAATAGGTAGTTTTGTGACATTAGGGACTAAATTGAATAAATTAAAAGTTTTTAGAAAATTTTCTATAAATTAAAAGTACAAGGTCCCTAATGAAAGGATATGAAATTGAATTTTGATTCGATGTTAAATATCCAAAAACATGAGTATTTCGAATATAGGGACTAAAATGAATAAAAGGCAAAATATGTTTGATTATGTGTTTTTAATGTGATTGGATGAAAATCTAATAATGGTTTTATACTTTAATTATCGTACATAGCTAAAGATGACGTTTGACCATCCCGAGAGAAAGGAAATGAGTGAATTGTAGACGAGTAACAATTATGTTTTGTACTTTCATGATTTGAATTTAATATATATATATATATATATATATGTTTTGTTATAAACTAGCTTGACCAAGGTAATGACTCTACTTGTCTCATGATTCAGTAAGTATATAATGATATGAAATAGTATGTACCGAATTGAGCTCAATATAAAATATTTCCATGAAACTATGATATGAAGAATCATGTACATATGTATATGCTTGAAAACATTGGTTACCTTATTAACGGTCTCAAGCAGAGTTGAGTATAGTTAGCATGCCATAAGATAAGTGTACGGAATTATACCTCGATTTATATCGATGAGGCGTAAAGCGCATACTATACTTCAGACATTTCGATGAGGTGTGAAGCACACTTTACTTCGACTTATACCAATAAGGCACGAAGTGAAAATTCTATTTCGAACGTATCGATGAGGTATTAGGTGCTAAATATATTGGTGTGATGATTAGATGATCCATATATCTGCCTTGAGTTCGTGTCCAATTAATAAGGATTATGAAACATATACCATGCTATGTGACTTTTGATATGAGATGTTAATATTGAATGGTGTATCTTGTATGTTAATGTTAAAGTAACAAAAGTTGCATGTGAAAGATCATGCGAATCGGTTAAAACGAGCCTTGGGGGTCGAAATGGATATGAAACGAATCAATAGATTCGAGATAGAAATGAGAAAATGAAATGAAGTAGTGATATGTTATGAAAACAATTAAATATGATATGATGATATATAATGTTATATGTTTTTATATGATAAACCAAATGATATATAATGTTATATGTTTTTATATGATAAACCAAATGAAATATGGCATGAGGACTGTCGCATGAGACATGAGTTGCAAATTAATTAGTTGATAATTACATCATATTTTGATCGTATTTGACATCATACTTCTATTTGTATTATTTATTCAAATCATAAAAGCACCATTGAGCCTTATTGCTCAATGTACGATTTGTTTATTTTCGTGCGTAGGTACTATAGATCTCAGGGTTTCAAAGTGATCGACAACATCCAGAATCAGCTCTCGACTCAGCAAGTTTGTACATTTTGTTATGTTAGTTGCAAGTGGCATGTACCTATCTTTTGAGTTGGTCGTTAAGCCCAAGTTGTCAATTTGGTATTTAAAGTCGAAATGTTATTCTTGAGTATCGGTATATGAGTTGGTAGTAGATATGTGATGCTATAATTGATTTGTAATGATGCTTATATATTAAGTAAATTATAGAGATGTTCAAATTTGATATGAATGTAATGTTTATATATGATCACATGTTGATGATGTTTAAATGTACCAATGAAGTAGTTTGGCATTTGGATTAATGCCTAAAATGTGCAATGTTGAGTTTTTGGGTCATTTATACCATTTGATTGTTGCGTTTGGCAAGTTTGGGATGAATGATGTAAAATCTAGGGGAAATTGTCTCCAAAGTCGCAACACTCCCGTATCAATGTCACGACATTAAGCTTCTGTTTCCATAGACACGATTCTCCCCTGTTAAGGTTGGGACCTTGAATCTCTCTGTCTTTAAGGGTGTGACATTTCCCTTCTGAAGTTGCGATGTTAACTTCTTATCTTCAAGGTTGTGACTCACCTCGATTGAAGTTGCAAAGTCATGCTTCTACCCTTGGTGTCGCAACATGCCTCCTTCATGATAGCGACATTACCCCCTGAATTTTAAAAATTTTATGTTTTAGTTTCTCGTTTAATATGAGTATTGCATAAGAGCTTTCATAAGCTCGATTATAACCCGTATTTGATTAAACAATGGATTTATTAAATTTTGGAACCTAATAACTTATATAACTTGTTTATTAGATATGCATATGAAATTGTAGTTGCTCCAACAATGAATGTGACATTTCATATATTGGATTCGACGATCGAGTCAAATGCAAGGTGTTACAAGAACACTCTAATGTTCTTGCATTCTCAACAACATATTCATCTTATGATCTCAATATCGGACAACCATTACAAAATGTTAAAATTTGAATTTCGAAAACCTTGGGTAGATAAGATAATTAGTATAGAAAGTAAATGAGGATTGGTTTGGGTTTTCTATAAAGACTAATTAGTTGGATTGCCTATTTATAGGTTTTAAAATTAGGATTTTGTTAAGATTTTAAGAGAATCTCAACACCCATGGATGACAAGGACAATTGAATGATGATATATATTTATAAAATTTTTACATGGAATTCGACATTTATGAGTGTCAAGTTCCATTTTTAAATATTAATGAAAACCATTTAAATAATATTGTTAGAACTTAAATTTTAAATGTTTTAAAGGAAACTTGACGCTTGGTGTTGAGATGTTGTAATAATTCCAAAATAATTACATAATTTTTACAGGATACAAAAACTTATTAGTGCAATAAACATCACTAAACTCGACATTGGACATGTCCATGTGAGGCTCGATTCCAAAAAAAATTATGCCCATGCTCGTTTTCGAGCTAGCCCGACTCGTTAAAAAAACCCATTTCACTGTTAAAAAATAAATAAAATATTCAAAAATATATATTTAATTGATCGTTTATATATTTTATAATTAAATTTTAATTTAAAAATACTTTTTATTATGTAAATTGAATTCGGATGAACCCAAAGTACAAAAATCCTTATCAAAAACCTAATACAAGTCGAGTAAAATCTATCGAACCAAATAAATTACTCGACCCGTAAATATGTTTGCTCGACACATGTGATTACGATATCTCTTTAAAAATATAAATTTTCAACACATATTTTAATAATTATCTTTTTTTTTTTACAAAATTCATATAAAAAACCATGGGATATTGTAGTTTATGGGGTGGGTGCGGGGTATTTTGAGACAAAGATTATAAAGGTTGTGTCGTGGATGGGGATTTGAGCTCACGTGAAAGACAGCCATCTGCCAATTTTACAATTACCAATGCCAATTGCAGGGAGCAATAACGGTGGTCATATCCCACTCTCTCCTTAATTATTAAAGTAATCGATCGGTGTTTGATCGTTTCAACATATTATATTCGTTTGATAGGCAGCCACGTAAGAAACAGGGCAAACGGTGACGGGGCTGCCGATGATTGTTGTTGGGAGATGTGGGAGTGGTGGGCAGGCAGTGGCGCGGCAGCACCAGCTGGAAGCGGAGGACGCTGGTGAGGGTGGAGTATAGTAGCCATGGCATCTATGCCGTCAACAGCCACGATCAATGTGAAGCTTTTTTCCGGTCCAAAGGGCAAAAGAGAGAGAAATGAATAACATATTTATTTCCAACTTGAGTTTTAACATTCTTTTCAATAAGATATTCCAGAGTGAAATTAAAAATAATTTTAAAAGTAAAAATTAAATTATAAATTTTACGATAATAAAAATGTAATTTTATTATTTTAATAATTTATTTATTATAATTTTTAAAGAATTAAATTAAATTTTTATATTTTAAAAGATCAAAGTGTAATTTTACTTTTATTATTTTAAAATTTTAAAATTTTTAAAGGATCTAAATGATAAGGGGATCATGACTCTACCAACCCCTTAATTTCGGCCCTGATGATGTTTATGTTTTTTTCAAAACAATATTTATATTTGATAAAAGTTATATATTTTTATATCTATTGGTGTTAGCTTTTTATCATTCAATTCATATTTTAGGGTTAATTTTTTGAAAATTCATAATAAATTAATAATATTAACAATTAAATTTCATCAAATCAACCATAAAACTCGAAAAAAAAACATAGTAATTAGATTGTATTTAACAAATTAAACAAATTTACAACTAACACTAAATTTATTCTTAACAAAATTATAAATTTTAATGCTAATAATATTAGCAATTAATGTTCATCAAATCAATCCTAAAACTTAAATTAAACACCAAAAAATTAATGTCATTAATTTTAGATACCAAAACGCAGATCTTTTGTCAAATACATGTACTACATTATAAAAATTTCTCAAATTAAAGTACCAAATAATATATTAAACTATGGACGAATAAAGGTTAAAATATGTTCCAAATTCTTATAAATTGTTTGTATATCAAGAATTTGGTTCACTTTTATTTTTAGAAATTTGTCCCTCGAATTTTTGGATTAAAAATGGAAACCCAATTGTTGTGGTCTTAATATTTTGTTAAATTAAAATGCATCAAATATCTAAAACCTATCTTTTTATATTGACAACTCAATCATTACATATATATTAAATATAATCAATCATTAAATTATATTGATCTGAACTCCATGTGTTGGTCTGATGATTAAGGTGTTCATAGTTTCAGATGTGGTTTTGGTTCGAGTCGCGCTAATCATGTTGTTGCACTAATTATGTTGTTATCGAGACTTTATCCTTTTCCTATAATTCACTATATATTCCTTCTTCTTTTCAATCGGTGCCCTACTTTTCTTCTTTGTTTCTTTCCATTTCAAATTGTTTGTTTCTTTACCTATACCAAATATATTTTTATTTTTACATCTCAATACTCTAATATCATACACTTCTCATTTCACATCTAAGATTATTTTTATTTTATAAAATTTTAAGAATATTATAACAAATTAAAATAAACTATTACAGCTGATTTTTTTTATTTTCTTTTTCAAATGAAATGATAAATTGAAAATTTTCAGTTGAATCAATTTATGTAGAATTAATGATGTATAAGTAATTTTAAGCGTATTAATTAATTTATAAATGTAATTGAGTGAATTATATAATTAATCGTAAAATTATTATTGCATCGATTAATATATGAAGATAATGATATTGTCGAGGTATACAAGTAATTTTAAGAATATTTAGTTCAAAATTGTTGGAACTAGATCAAACCGACCAATAGATCGAGAATTGATTAGGGCTCTGGTTCGAGAGAAAGGTTAGAACGGTTGACGGGTATAAATCGAGCTAAGAAAATAATTGAATCGATGGTTGAATCAATTTTATTTAATTTTAAATATATTTTTTATTATTTTAATTTTCATGAATTTTTAATAATTAATTTAATTAAACCAAACGAACCGATTGAACTGAGAATTATTGGTCGGACAAATTTGACCATCGATTCAGTTTTGAAAATTTTTGTATTTATCAATTGTACGTTTTTCTAATTATGAATGTAATTTTTTACATTCCTCTAATTACAAATTGAATCAAATAGCTTAATTGATTAAATTATAAAACCAATCGATTACTTATTTATTTAATTAAATTGGACTGTGTAGAAATAAAAACAAATAAACACTTACACACATGTCTCTAATTACAATTAATTATATAATTCATTCGATTATTTTTGTATAATTAATGATTGTATGATTAATAGTATAATTTATTCATACATAATTCTATTCAATTGGATCAATTATTATAGGGATAAATCTTAAAATTATACATGAATTTTATTCAATGTGTAATTATATATATGAACTTTAATTTGATGCAATTATATATATATATATATATGAAACTCTAATTGTGGTTCAAATATACATTTGAAACTTTAATTTTGATTTAATCATGTACATTTAAAGAAATAACTACATTAATTTAGGATAAATATAATTATTTATGCATACAATATATAAACATAAAATGATGTTATATCAATCATTGTGTTAATAATTCACAAGAGTTGGATCAAATCAAAATTTATTGTATAAAATTTTACAAAATCGAAGTTCATATATACAATTGCACACAAACCATAATTCATGTATAATTTTGAGATTTATCCCATGATTATATGATTAATAGTAAAATTCATTCGATTACATTCATACTTAGGTAAATGCAAATGCACGTAATGTAATTACACTTCTATAAAAGCTATTTAATAGGATCATTAAATGTAAGACTAATTATAATTAAATTAAGTTCGTATAATTCTTGATTGTATGATTAATAGTAGAGGTGGCAATCCAGCAGGTTTGAGTGAGTTCAAGAGGGTTGTTTGGGGTTCATGTTATTTTGAGTTCGGTCTCGGGTTCGAGTTTATTTTATATTCGATGTAATTATATTAAACATAATTTAAAAAGTTTACATATCAAATTCAATGTTTTTAAAATTGAACCGGATCGATTGGATTGAAAATCACCTAATACACTAATTTGAAACAGGCAAAAACCTAGGTTGCCTGTGAATCAATTACAAAATTAAAAACACTAAAGTCATATATAGGAGTGAGCAAAACTCGATTCGAATAGAAAAAATCAATTTTTTCGAATTTCGAGTTAAACGAATCGAGTTAATAGAGTTATTCGAGTCAACTCAATTTCTTTTTCGAATTTTGAGTTCTAATTTAGTTGAATTTTCAAATTCGAATAACTCAAATAATTCAAATAAACCAAGTTTCAATCTATAATATTTTATATTTTTACCCCAAACCTCCAAATTTTTTTTACTTTTTCCCAAAACTTTTACTCCTTACCACTTTCCCCTCAAAACTCTTACTCTCCTCCCATCCCACCCCCATCTACCCCCAAACTCATTTCCCCTAATTTTTTTTGAATATTTTCTCTCCAAAATTTTCCTGCATCTATTTATTTTATTTTATTCTCCAAAAATCCTTAAAATATTTTATTTTCCCCCAAAATTTTTACTCTCTCCCACTTTCTCCCTAAAACTTTTATTCCCTTTCCATCCCACCCCTCATCTACCCCAAATTCATTCCCCCAATTTTTTTTTTTAATATTTTCCCTCCAAAATTTTACTCCCCCAAAACCCCTCAAAACTTTTTGTTTTCCCCCTAAACTTTTACTTCTCACCCTTTACCTCAAATAAAAAATCAAAATCATCCAAAAAATTCTCTAAACCTAAATAATAATAATTTTATTAAAATTTTATATTGGTATCAATTTCACATTTTATCTTTATAATAAATTTTATTAAAAAAATCATATATTTACATTTAATATATTTTTTAATTTTAAAATACATAGTTACAAGAATTAAAAGATAATTGAAGCAACTAAACAAGCAAAAAAAATATAACTCGTATATAAAAGATTAACAAATAAATTATGAGGTTATGAAAGTTAATAACAAATTTGATTACGGTAGACCAATTTGATTGTGATAGATGACAGTGGTTACAAGAACCCAAAATTATTTTTTTAAAAAAATTTAACTCGAACAAATATATTCGATTTGATTCAATTCGAATTTCATCTCATTCGATCTGATTCAAAAAAATTTCAAATTGAATTAAAATGATAAAATAAGATTCGTCAACTCAATTAACTCGAAATTTTTTTATTCGATTCGATAGCTCACCCCTAATTATATATAGGTTTCATTTAGCCAAAACACTCAGTATACACGTCTTTGTAATAGTATAATCATACATTTTCAATTGAATTGCTGAAATATAATTTTACATAATGTAAACCTTAAATAATTTTAAATGTTAAAAAATTTAAAAGAAAAAGAAAATAATAGAAGTAGTATCTATTTAAAAATTTGTTTTTTCTGATTCAATTTTCAAGTAAGAAAAAATAAATGTAAACTGATCCTTCTCTATATGGTTCATTTGTCTATATGGTTCAAAGCTCAAAGCAATTTAATGTATAGTATTTTTTTTTAATAATGTCATTATAAGTTCATATATGCTTTTTTTGATATAATACCTAAAATTATTCATAATCTCATTCCAATCCTTAAATAGGAGGATAATACATTTCAACGCACAAATTCATCATTGGACATTTTGTCTTTAGTCCAGAAAGCAAGACCTGAACTAGTTCATAATCAAGATTATCCAGTCTATGCAAAATCAACTCAAGAAACATACATGTATCAAGATGTTGTACCCTTCAGCTTGCGCAGGATCGGCAGTATTTGGTGCATCCAGCAAGTCCTGGATTCCCACAAGAATCTGCTTCACGGTAATGGCAGGTCTCCAGCCCTATGGAAACAAAAATGGCATTAAACCTCCAAGATGGAGCGATGCAACCACACTGATCCAAGAGGAGAAATTACTTACACTATCCTCATTAAGGATCGAAAGGCAAATAGTACCAGAAGGGTAAACATTTGGGTGGAAAAAACCTTGTGGAAATTGTACACTTTGGAGGCTTGCTAGGATAATCTTCACTGAAGTAGAGTGTAAGTGGGAAGAAATCACCCTCCCCATCAGTTTGTAACATAGATCAGACATCGAGTTAAGCCAATTGAACTTTTAAAAGAAACACAGCTATAATTGTATCTAACATGCACACATTCTTTCACTATTCCTTTCTCTTTATTCTATACTAACACAAATTCTCATGCGACCTTTTAATCAAATATTGACACAAGCTTTCATGACTCGTTCTTTCACTTCAAACAACTGAAGCAATTTCAGGGATGCAATAGCAACACAAAGTTGCAAAGCAAACCTAAAATTTGCAGCCCTAAGTTGTAAGCTTTCAATCTGCAACATATAAATAGCCAGATAACCTCAAGATTTATATAATCCTACAAGTAGTAATGCCACTTATTGAAATTGCAAATGCCTTAAGAACCAGGCAGTGAGCAACTCAATTCCAAAAGCTTTCTCCTAGTCGTATCTAGAGGTACATGAACAATTTTTAGTTATCAACAGTGGTGAAGAATTTCCAGAAACTAATCCTGGCCAATAATGTAGATAAATCTCCATTAACATGGAACAAGAAGACGAATGAGGCCTAAGTTCAAACACCACACCGAATTTGATTACTATATAATTAACAAATGACAAGGAACTTTAAACAATATTGGTGAACTGCTAATAAGAACAACCGAAAATGTTAGACAAAATAGACTTCCATGAATTTTGACAGGTTATTAATGAGAAATTTGTGTGTTCATAAGCTCTGCAACTAAGATAGAAGATCTAAAGCTTCAACAACCACTAAACTCCCAAAACAAATGCAGAAACAACATTTTAAGATAGCAATAATGCTCAAACTGCTTTAGACATAGGGGAAGAAGCGAAGTGAAAATGAATGCAATTAGTACTCAACTCACAGAAACAGGTCTTTTGGCTAGCAGCTATACAATACCAAACACCTAATCTATAAACCATTAAAATAATGTTTAACAACATCAAGTTGTGACAATACAAATTGTTATGGTACTTCCTTTTACTGACCCGAAACCCTGATATAATCCCAAACTACCGACCCTCGACCCGAGTTTGGGCCCTACAAGGTAAATACATTAAGAGCTCATAGGGAGGGCTCACGGGGGGCTGCAAGTGAAGTTCGTATGTTTCTAAGTGCTCGCAAGTAAAGGGTGAGAAGTCAAGCAAGTAGACTGACGTGTTAAGTCAAAGGCAGCATACGTGTTGGCATGTATGGAACCTACCTAGAAGTCATTTCGATAAACAGTAACTCTGTCTTATAAATACCCGATTCTCCCCACGAAGAAGATACACAACAAAATACTCAACACATATAATAGCAATTAATATATAGTCTCGACCAGGGATTTAAATAACAGTCGGATAGCGGAATAGTGGCGGCTATATAGCAGTAGCGGCACCGTCCGAAATCACTATTGCTGAAAATAACGGTGTGAAACGGAATCACACCAATAACGGTGAATCGTGGCCACAATTTAACGGGTAGCGGCCAATTGCGGCAATAGCGGATCGCTATTCTCGTTATTGTTCCATTACGGTAAAATTAAAAAAATAATAATATAATTTAAATTATATGATTTTATCTATTTAATGATTTTAATTAATATAAAATTCACGACCGCGATACCCACAGTGACCACAATAACATCCGTTATGTCCACAATCACGATAAACATAACGCGACTGAAAACACAGCGACAACTGCAATTTAAATCCCTGATCTCAACCCCATAGTTCATAGGTCTCCGTTTTCAAGACTATTGACCAATTTATGTAAAGGTCATCATCATAAAATATCTACAACTATTTAATCTATCAACCTGACCTAAAAGATTGTTTAGAAACAAAAAAAAAACTTTATGAAAGCCTCAAATCTATTTTTATTTCCTCTTTTTATGTACAAAAGAAGAATATATCAACTTCAAGTTTTTGCACTTGCAGTTCGATATCTATCCTTCTTCACATCAACCATCATTTTCCTAAAACTTTCTAAAAAAATACGACAAATAATGCATCTACAGCACAACCTCCAAATAATCACGGTGAAAATAATCCATCACTAAAATTTTTAGAACCATCAATATCTTTGCTGTCTATGTTTTACAAGCTTAAATCGCATAAGACTTAGGTTTCAATTAGATCAATTCAGCTCCATCTCTAAGATTATCTCAAATTTACTGCCAAATTTAATCAAAATGAAACAACCTAAAACAAAATCATAAATTTAAAAGCACAACACAGTTTGCAATTGCCTACAAGTGAAAATAATAGCCCAATCCATTGAACCAATAATAGGAAAAAAAAATAGAGGAACTAAATAGAAATTTTAACTTACTCCAGATTTACCAGGAACAATGACTCAGGTTTCGCAACAAAATCCTAAAATTTCAAAAGAAAAAGGAAAAAAAAAACATCAAAGAAAATAAAAACAATAAAAATTTTTAAACCAAAAAGGAAAAAGAAAGAAGAGAACGGACTTGAGGATGGTTTTTCCTCCATGCTTTTCATTCCTCGGCACGTCGACCAAGCGCTATTCCTCCCCACATGTTCTCTTCCTCCCTCCTACACCTGATAATGAGTCAAACCATCCAACCAAACCGAGGATGCACTAAAAAAATGAGAGAATTTGAATAAAAATATAAACTCAAAAATGAGTTTGTGGATTTGTTTGTAAAATAAATGTTTTTCATATAATTATAATTTTATAAAATAATTTGTTTGTAATTTCATAAATGAAATCTTGAGAAATTTTTTTAAATTTATATGTTTGATATAATTTATAGCACTTACAAAAAAAAAGTCAGATAAATATATAAAATTTTAAGTTATGTCTTCTTTTTCTTTTTTTTTGAAGTGAAAGTATTTTTATATTGTGTGTAATTATTTTAAACGATAATGAATTTTTTAATGTCTTTATTCATTTTACAAATTAATATAATCTTATTTAAGTCGGATAGTATTTAAGTAAAGTTCTCTAAATAATAACGACTTCAAAATTAATCCAAAGTATTGAAGAAGAAGTCCACTATCACTTCTCACTTCCTCCAATCACTTGATAAATTATAATCGTTTAGGATAGGGGCGAAGTGAGAAAAAAAAATTAAAGTGCCGAAATTAAATCAAATTTTTATAATTTTTAAAACAGTCAAAATGTATTTTTTTTATTAATTTAAAATTTTTAAAAACTTAAAAAGTTAAAATTACAAAATAACCATTTTAGAGGGGTCGAGGCCCTGCTAGTCCACCTAAATACCCCTCTGATTTAGGATGCAACTTTTTTTTTTTCTAAAATATAGTTAATATTTTTCAAAGACAGTATATAAAGATATTAAAAGACATAATCATCCTTGTAATAAAATTTTTAAATTTTAAATTTTAAATATTTTATTAATTGAATTATTCTCGTATACCAACTTAATGAAAATTTTATAAACATATATAGATAAAAATATGAATGCTAATATTGTCCGTTGAAATGAATTCCTAAATAATAATATTTTGAGTTTGATCTTTAAACCGCTATTATCCTCTCTTTATTAAAAATGAATAAATAAATAATTAACATTATTATATTATAAACTTTTGATCTGGTTAAAAACTGAAATAATCAAAACACATTATTTTAATAGCGATTTTTTAAATAATAACAATTATATATTTTAAAAATAATAAAGAAATATTAAAAACATTAGAAGTAAGACACGTTACATTTTTAAAGAGAAAATGAGATTCAAACCTTGAAAATAATATTATTAAAAAGAACAATTACAAAATACAAACTTTGAATATAAATAATAAAATTAACATGAAAAATGCCAAAAAAAATTAAAAATAATAATAATATAGAGTAAGAAATAAAGAAAATGCAGCATGATTTGTTTGTTAACCGCGGAACCAATCCAAAAACCCCACTTAATATTTTGGGTAAATTCAAAAATAGTCACTTTTATTTGCCTCATATTACATATTAGTCACTTATGTTTAAAATGTTATGTTGTAGTCACTTACGTTATCGTTTTGTTACGAAGTTGTCACTCTGCCATTAAGCTCCATTACCTTCCTAGCGAAAATATTACGTGACAGTTCAAATGGATTTTAAATGTCAATTTGGATGTCCAACTAGATTTTTATTTATCAGTTGTAATTAATTTAAAATTTTCAATTAATTAAATTTATTTAATTAAAAATTTATTCTCATCCCAGCTAGACATCCAAGTTGGCATTTAAAACTCATTTGGACTACCACGTAAGATTTTCGTTAGGGAGATATTAGAGTTTGACGACAGAGTGGTCACTTTAAAACAAAACGATGACATACATAACATTTGAAAAGACAAAAACGTAATATGAGACAAACAAAAATGACTATTTTTATAGTTTACCTTAATATTATTTACAAGAAAGGATGGTATGAAACTGTGATCTCACATCATCCCTATCCTTTTTCAACACTAGAATGATAGAGAGAGATGAGTTGAAACCATAGTTTCATACAATCCATTCTCTATTTTTTACGGTTATTATGCAAATATGAAATACTGGGAATGCAATGTAAATGGGAATGTATGAGTAGGTGAATTGTCAGCTTCAATGGTAACTAATTACTTAAGAAATGGCATTATATTCAAAAAGGTTACGTGAGAACTAAACCCGAAATTGATCCAAGGCAAAACGACTTTTGGATTGTAATTAGTTATCGCGTCACTGACAATTATAGTTCCCCCCCAATCCACCAACTCCCTTGCCTCCAACCACCCTGTTTTTCATACCACTTCATGTCTTTAAATCAAGCCCCATTTTCCTCTCAATCTTCTCATCAGAAGACCAAAATCTTCTGATTCTTTTCAATAGAAAGTGTTAGGAAGTAGGGCACTTTTTCCTTTTTTGTTTTTTTGACAGAGAATCCAGAAAATATGAAGAACAGTAACAGCAATAAGCTAATTCTCCTCCATCCTTATATCCAAAAACAAGGAAGCTCATACAGATTATGGCTCCTTGCTTTTGTCTCCTTCTTCACCATTGCTTTCCTTCTAACTCTTATCTACACCAGAGAGTCGATTACTACTAAAACGACTGCCCCAAGCACAACAACTGTCACCGGCCCTGCTGGCTCCGCCATTGGTGGTCCGCCGTTGCCAACCACCGTGATCAACACCCTCCTCCACTATGCTTCAAAATCCAACGATAGTTACCACATGGCATACTCAGAGCTCAAGCCAATCTCCGATGTGCTGAGGAAATGTTCTTCCCCTTGCAACTTCCTTGTTTTCGGTCTAACACAAGAAACCCTTCTCTGGAAGTCCTTGAACCACAACGGACGCACCGTTTTCATCGACGAAAACCGGTATTACGCCGCTTATTACGAAGAGTTACATCCCGAAATCGATGCCTACGATGTACAATACATGACCAAGATTAGTGAAACCAGGGAGCTAATAGCGTCAGCTAAAGAACAGATTCGGAACGAGTGCAGGCCGGTCCAAAACCTGTTGTTCTCAGAGTGCAAGCTTGGGATCAATGATTTGCCGAACCATGTTTACGAAGTGGATTGGGATTTAATATTGATTGATGGACCAAGAGGTGATGGAGCCGACGGCCCCGGAAGAATGCAACCCATCTTCACTTCGGGGGTTCTAGCGAGAAGCAAAAAAGGGGGCAATCCAAAGACTCACATATTCGTTCATGATTATTACAGAGATGTGGAGAAGATGTCTGGGGATGAGTTTTTGTGCAAGGAAAACATGGTGGAATACAATGACACGCTTGCACATTTCGTGGTTGAAAGAATGGAGGAAATCAGCTTTCAGTACTGTCGCAACAATAATAATAATAACATTACATCCACAAAAGCTTCACCATCTTCCTAGTTAAAACTACGTATCCAACTTCATAAAAAACATACAGTCAAAAGGGGTCAGGCATGGTATTGAAGAAAAAGAAAAAGGAGAATATGGATTATTTATCATGATTTCATTGGAATTTTGTGTTAGATCGATCGACCCCTTTTTGTTGAGGAGGTGTGTGTTTAAGAAATAACCCTTTTTTTTCTTTTACAATGAAAAGAAATTTAAGTTCCTTGAATCGGAAGTTTCAGGACCTCAAATTTGCCATCAAGTTCTTACCCGAATTACGCAGTCATACAATAAAATTTATGTGTACATTTAGAAGAAGCCACGTAACTAAAATTAACTATACTTCTTTTAGCCGGTTGAGAAGGGATTATATGAAACTGTGATTCCACGTTATTTCTATTCCCTTCTCAATAAGGGAATGATAAATCAAATTTTTTTTCTCTTGATTTTTAGTAGTTTTAATTGGATTTGAATTTTTCCAGAAGTAAAAAGCTGAAAATCAGGGAGAAAAATCTTATTGGTCATTCAAATGAAATAGTGACGCTGCGTCATTCGTATCTCTTTTCCAATAGTTTAATGCCACATCAACATTTTCATCTTAAAAAAAATCAAATCTACTGGTAAAATACACACATTGCGTTAATTAAAAAACAACATACCAAGTCTACTGGTAGCACGTTTCTCTATCTACTGATAACATGGGTTCAACTTTTTCTAGGGTTTTTGGGTCGGCTTGAGTTTCATAAATCTAGATTTGGGGCAAAATTTTCATAGACAATGGATGAAGAATTGGCAAATCTCAACATATCAGATGACAAAAAGGAGATTATAGAAGGCCAAAAGAATGAAGAAGAGGGTGAAGAGGAGTATGAGTTGTGTTTGGTAGGGAGACACTTTCCATCCATGAGAAGAACTTTAGCAAAATTATGGCATCCAATGAGCGAAATATTCATTACAGACATTGGGGAGAAGAGAAATTTATTTAGGTTTTACCATGAGATCGACATAAAAAGGCTTCTTAGGGGTACATTTTGGTTTTTAACAGGTATCTGATCTTGTTCCATCGATTAGAAAAAGGGGAGAAGCCGCTGCAAGTTCCGTTATATTTCAAGAAATTTTGGGTGCATTTTCACAATTTATTGGGAGGATTTGTCTTTGGGAATGGCGCATCAATTGAGTGATTTTATTGGAAAAATTGTAGAATATGTTGCGACATCGATAACTAGGGGAATTAAAAAGTATATGAGAGTGAGAGTAAGAGTGAATTTCGATGTTCGGGAACCCCTTAAGAGGAAAAAGAGAACAACCATCGGACAAAACAATTCAACATGTGCCCTCTTTCAATACAAAAAAAAAACACTTTTTTGTTTCATTGGCGGTAAACTAGGGCATGGGGAAAGATTCTGTCTAATTAGATTAACATTGGAGCCGCAAGAAGTAGCCTTTAGATGGGATCTATCGTTAAGAGCATCACCAAGGAAGGCACAAATGGAGGATTGTAAGTGGTTGAGAGAAGATAATTCAAGAACCAAATCGATGACATTGGGGCTGGAGGGAGATATTGGAGAAAGGAGAGTCGGTGTCACTCAAAATTTCAGTATGTATCGAGGATGGAAAGGAAAGGAAGTAGCAAGGCAGGAAGGGATGTATCATGAAGGGGAAGATGTGGGGCATATAGAGCTATGATTGGACACGATGAAATGTCCTGTCAGAATGGTAGATAACAAGAAAAGACAATGGATGTACATGGCAAATTCGAGTGTTTCGCATAAAAAGTATTCAAAGGATTCGGGAGTTTCTTCTGAGATATCGACAACTACTGTTAAGCAAACCGACCGGATACAATGAAAATATTAAGTTGGAATGTTTGTGGACTAGGGCATCCACGGACAATTAGACGGCTCAAGAATAAAGTGAGACATGTTCAACCCCAATGAACGATGAAAATGTGTAAGTGTACAGAATCATAACGAGTAATAAAGTAGCAAGTATGTCGAGTTATCATACCTACAAAGACTATACAAGCGAATATTTATGAAATGTAAAATTAAATAATTTGGTGATGGAAAATATGTTGATTTAAAAAGGTTTTATAAAAACTAAAAATTAACTAAGAAAAATAAAAAGTAAAAATTTCAATACAGAATTTCTAAAAACGGGTTTAATCAATATGACATAAATGTGTTAGATCAATTTTATTCTTTAACATAGAATTATTAAAACTATGCTAGTGTTGTTACGGATAATTTTATGGCAACTCGGTAACTTGCTAACCAATGCACATACTAAAACTCATTAATCTCTTGAACATATCTCTATGTCAATTCAAACGATTAATCAAAATTTTATAAGCAAGTATAAGATTAAGTGAGATAATAATATATCTCTATATTTAAACAATTTAATCACAATAATCCTACAAGTTATGTAAGGCTAATGTATTGTTTAATATCATCATTAATTTAACCTTCAACTACCTTAGAAGATTAAACATGCATGTAACAACCCGTTTTTTAGTGAAGTCGGAAATAGTGAATTTGAGGCCAAAAATTCGATGAGTGAGTCCGTAAATATTATTGTTTAATATTTACGAGTCAAATCTAGTACAATAATAATCATTAATGTGATAATTTATATTATTTGAATTAATGGTTAAATTCAAGTGGTTTTGAAAAAAAGAAAAAATAGGGTTTTAAGAACTTGAAATTGTTTCGTAAATGTGTATTATTTGCGGTAACATCTTTTTTGCTCGGGTTTGGTGATCGGGCCGGGTAAAAGGTATTACATTTAGTGGTATTAGAGCTACGATTTAATCGGTTCTCCGACTGAACGTAGCATGTATGGAGTCTAGAGATACATGCCATTTTATAACATGTGATAGTGTGATGTCTCCTGACATAATATGACTTTCTTTTTTTTATAGATAGTAGATGTATTCCAATCGAGCTGATTCCGATGAAACCAAAGCGGTGCTCAAGTCTCCGATTAAAAGGTTGCTCTTAATGGGCAAAAATTCATTAAATATAGAGAAATGGTCCATTGTATTAATAATAAATGATATGTTTAATACGTGTAAATGAAATTTTGTCTCTACACCTCTACCCCTCGTCCTCAAAGTACTATATGATAGAATATTCACAAGATTATCTAAGATGTGTAGTGTAACTATTAAAAAGAAAATTATTCACCGGTAATCGACTTTAGCTACTATGGTACCGAAAAGATAGATTAATCAAGATTTCTTCTGAATTGATTTTTGAAAAAAATTACGTCTTCAAGCGATATATATATAAGGGGGTTCTTGAATTGAAGTTGCGAAACAGATCAATTACAGATTTCTAGGTAAGAGTAGTTATGCTCGGTAAGTATGTTATTAAGATGGTGTCGATTGAAGAGAAATTATATACTTGTTTCAGAGAGGGATTGATTAACGTGATTAAATTACTTGTCAGTGTAACGGAATTTTGTGAATTTGTAAGTTTTTTATTGGACTTAGAAAAGGGAAGAAATTTATTATCATAAGAAACATAGTGAGACATGATTTTGGGACTTTAATAAATGGGGTGCATCCATAAATATCCTACTTTTCTGTTAATGATAAATGAAAAGACCTAGTATTCATTTTCAAGGCCATCATAGTTTTATAAAGATAGAATTAAGTAGAATAACGAGAGATCACCAGCGACTTTAGTAGCTCGAGCGGTAGTGTTTGAAAAGTAAAAATAATTGATTGTAGTAATTGTGACCGAAATCACTCACATTCTTCAAAAGATATGCTCTACTAAATTTATGGAATTCCTTATTATTTTAAGAAAGATTGCCAAATCAAACTGAGTTAAATTGAGATTAGAATGTATGACTTGCTGTTAATTTTACGAGACACAGATGACTAAGAATTTGAAGTACGGCTAGAACAAGTAGAAGTAGAATAAAAAACGTAGTCGTTTGATCTGAAGTTAGAATTCTCGCCAAATCTTATATGGTTCTAGTATGCAAAGAAGTTTTAGTCCTTGACAATATTAATGGTATCTTTACTATCTCTGATGTTACTGGGTATGCATTAATGGGCATTTGAACGACACCCTCATAAGTATATACACAACATTTTAATAGAAAAAGTTTGTTGGTTGAGTCGACATAATATGTGGTTAAGTAATAAATTCTTTAGATCATAGAGACATGGTTCATTTTGTTTGCAAACAGTGTTCTTTGGAAATTTTGGAGTGATAATTTTCTCCGCTGAATTGATGTTATACGAAAAAAATAGCTTGATTGATTTTTCTGAGGTAGTAGTGAATTTTCGACAAAAAAATAAAATTGATTTGAAATGTTAGAGTCGTGAACTAATTTATGTTGGTCTGGTAGTGATTTGAAGGTAACTCTAATGATATCTGTATAGAATTTGATCCGAAGGACTGTGATGTATTTTTATGCGTAAGTCTTGGATTCTAGAATATCATGAGAGAAGAGTAGATGAGTTGTAGTTAGACTCTAGTTGTTGAGTAGAGTCACGATAGAGAATAAACCTCCGTTACTTCGTATTGAGGATCTATTCGAACAGTTGTAAAGTGATTTAGTGTTCTTGAGGCAAAGTTACTTGTGACTAAGAATAAACGTGGAATTTCGGAGTTTGTACCAAGATGTCTGATATGTCTATAGGTCAAAGTTAAATATCAAGTTTTGTTTGAATTATTATAGTCTATCATGACTTCTGAATGGGAATGAGAGCAAGTCACGGTAGACTTTGAATTTAAATTATATTTGATGATGAGAAAGGAAGATTGAAAATAAATTGTTACTATCATATTGATGAAGTCGATCTGATTTGTTCTAGTTAGAATGGATTTTTCGCCTGCAAACGTTGGTTGAGTTACAGGATAAATAGATAAAAGGTAGGAACAAGAAATTCATATTTTAAAAGACATAATATAATATTATACCATCAAGTTCAATAGTAAATAAGAATCAAAGAGTTCTTTTGAATATGGTAATCGGAATTATTTCCGGCTGAGAAATTTTGAGGACGAAATTTTCTTAAAGGGGAGAGTTGTAACAATCATTTTTCAGTGGAGTAGGAAACAGTGATTTTGGGGCCATAAATTCAAAGTGTGAGTCTATAAATATTATTATTTAATGATTCAAATATAGTACAATAATCATTATTAATGTGATAATTTATATTATTTGAATTAATGATTAAATTCAAGTGGTTTCGAAAAAATAAAAAAAGAGGTCTTAGGATCTCATTTCTGTAAATTGAGTCCATAAATATTTTTATGAAAATATTTACGGATTTGATCCGTAGTCTAATTGATTTTTTGAATAGGTAATTTTAATTGTCTAGTGCTTAAAGTAAGTACGGGGACTAAATTGAATAAGTGATAAAAATACAATTTATAAAAAAAATTATAAACTGAATTAAAAAGGAGAGACCAAAGGGGAAATTTCCCCACTCAAGGTTTTAGTGTTGATAGGTGGAAACCTATGACTTAAAACATTTCCTAATAATTTTAATTAAAAGAAAAAGATAGTAAAAAAGGAAATGAAATGGTTGAGATTGATTTAGTTTATATATATATTGGGAGTTGTTGAAAGAAAGCAAAATATCTTCTTTCATTCTGCGACTTTCGAAGCTGATGGGGGGGGGGGGGGAGAAAGAGTTGGAGAAGCTTAGGGTTTTTTTATTAAGGTTTAAGCTTTAAATTGGTAAGCTTAATTTACTCATTTTCTCGTAATTTTTATGTTTTTGGAATCTCAATATCTTAATCTAGCTAACTCGAGGATTTATATGTAAAACCATTAAAGGTTTAGGGTTTTTCCATTAATGATTTTGAAGTTTTTTTTATTGTAAGGGATGAATTATTAAAGTTGATAGCTAGATATAAGTATTTTACTAAGTGATTTTTAGTCACTTTGAATGTTAGGGATTAAATTATTAAATAATTAAATTCAAGGGGAAAAATATGAATTTGTGAAAGATGTAGGCTGTTCAGACCCCTAAGAAAATCGGTTAACATGGGTGTTCTTTTAAAAATGGTAAATTTGAAGGTTACGAGTCTAAGGACTTAATTACATGAAAGTTAAAATGTTGGGGGTAATTTTGTAAATTTACATTAAGATGAGTTGTAAGCTAGAATTAATTATTTTATAGTATTTGAATGACTAAATTGATGGGCATTATTATTTAGATCTAGAAATGGGTCATTTGGATTTTAATAGAGGAAAAACCAAAGTATCAGATTAGTTGTCAGTCTTGTTTTTGCCACCGTTTTAGTCGAGGTAAGTTTGTAAATTTATTAAATTAATTATATGTTATTTCGTGACTTAAAACATATTTATTTATGTTGAAATTGAGTTTGACTGTTTGAGATAAGTATGTGACGAGTTTGGATTAATTGGTGATGATGTTTAAGTTGAGTGTTATGATTGAAAAATATGAAATATATGGATATGAGATTGAAATGGTATAATTGAAATGAAATTATAATTGAAGGTCATGACTGGAAATAATGAAAGAATATAATTGAATTCATGTGACAAAGAAGGACTTAATTAATTATATGATATGTTAGTTATTATTTATATTATGTTTGATAAATAAGGACTTTAGAAATGTGTGCTTGTAATGGTAAAATATGAAGTAAGTTTTTAACTGTGTGTTTATTTTATTTCAATATTAATGTTGATGAATTTACCTATATACATGTGAAATTTATATATTGAAAAGTAAATAATTATGAAATGCATAAATGAGTTAAGTGAAGTAAATTTCGATGGATCAAGTAAAAGTTTCGAACTTAATGTTTTTATCTGAATAGTTGACTAGCATAAACTTACATTAGCTGATGAGTGTAAACGCATTGAACTTGCGTACTGAACTTGCGTATTGAATACTTTTATAAAGATCCATCGAAATAATAAAAGTTAATTGTTATGTTAATATTCAAAGGAAGAGTTGGCTTCTAAGTATAAATACTTGGAAGTTAAATGATATCAACTCTGAATCATTGATTTATGTCGAACATCGAAGGTTCATATGAATTAAATATTCTCTTACTTGGAAGGTATTTCATCTGATTCAAAAAGTGATAAGAGTTTAAATGATTAAGGATATATATATATATATATATATAGGAAATGTTATATGGTCAAGTCATGTAAACGAGAAGATGTTTATATAAAGACTTGATATGGAAGCTTGTTATCAAGCACATGACGAATATGGTATGTACGTGTATGTTATTATTACTTGTCTTATTTATTTGTAGAAATATATGTTTCTATGTGATATCTACTAACCTAGTAAGGTTGTATTGTGGAAGAAAGAAATGTAAGTTCAAGACTTAATGATAATTATATGTTAATTGATAAAGTGAAATGTTTAGATGAAATAGTTGCACGAAATGTTATTATGAAAGTAGATATGTAAAACGGTTATAAGAAGTATTTATACGTAATATTAACGAAAATGTTGAAGTGTAAAAATAGTGACAATTGAATTGTATACTTGGAATAAATATGTTAAAAGATTATACACATTGAATGCTTATGGTAATAGGTTTCATGAACTTTGAAAGGACTTTATGTTCATTAATACACCTATTAATATTGTGAAGTGGTGTATATAGGAAAGGAATTCCGCTCAGGATTATCAAAATTTTGCTTGTTTTTTTTAACATAATGTAATCGGTAAGTTAAGTATCCTTTATACGAGCTTACTAATCATTAGTTGCTTATGTGGTTGTTTCCTTTTGTTTTGTATATCATCAAAAGGCTCGACCAATTGGAATTTCGTCTGAGTATCATCACACTATCCATTCGTCACACTGGTATTTATGGTCGTTCGGTTAATGGTTATAATTGACATGTAATAGGGTTAAAAAGAATTGTGTAAGTGATTTAATTTGTTTTGAGTTATGTTAAGTGGAGTTTTGAATATGTTTTAAACATGTAAAAGTAGATAAAGGTGTTATGACTTGGTGTTTAAATAATAGTGTTTGAAACTACTTGTTTCGGTAGAACTCATTACAATTTCGGTAGAAGTACAAGGGGTAAAGAACCTGGGCTACTGACTTGAGTTGTTTCGGTAGTAGTCATTAGAGTATCGGTAGAACTCTAACTTGTGTCGGTAGTTTGGACCTGGGTTTTGGTAGAAGTCCCAGGCCAAAACTACTTTGCTTACTAGAATTTGTTGTGTCGGTAGAAGTTATCATTGTACTGATAGAACTCTAAATTGTTTCGGTAGTATTCTGTAGCATTTTTTTAGGGTTTGTCCAATTTGAGTTTTACCGATACTTGCTCAACTAAGTATCGATAGAAGTCCTTCAGAATTCAAAAACTTGTTTAAATTTTAAGTAATTCAATTTATTTTTTAAAAAAGTTTGGTTTTGCCAACATTGGAAAAAAAAAGGGGGTTTTAAGAACTTGAAATTGTTTCATAAATGTGTATTATTTGAATTAACATCTTTTTTGCTTGGGTCCGGTGATCGAGCCAGGTAAGGGATGTTACAATGCACCAATTAAATATTATGTTTATTAATTACAATTTCAATACGTTTAATAATTAATTCAATTGTTATCTTATAATTAAAATGCAAGCATAGCATAATCATGGTTTTATTTAATTGAACAATTTACTAGATTTAATAACAACATAAACACTTTTTTAATAATTTAAGTGGACATAATGCAATTAATCTAACATGAAAGGAATTTAAGTCATTTTAATTAATTGAAGAACAACAACACAAATATTCATGTTCATGATCACAACAAAAACTAAAAAAGATTAAGAGAAGGGAACTAGAAAAACAGATCTTGGTGGTTCTCCGAAGCCAGACTAGTACGCTCCTCTCTTCTCTGCTCATTCTGTTGATCCAAGGCCTTCACGAGCACTTGATTGCAGCAACTCCAAGAGGTGTGCAAGCTCTTTTTGAAGAGGGGAAATCGGCAATGGAAGAAAGGAATTAAAAAGCAACTAAAAGGAAAAGATAAAGAAAGATGAGAGAAAAGGTGTAAGAGAGAGATGTGTGAAGTGAGGGATGAAAAATGAGAAAGTTAAGAGGGCTTTTTATAATGGGAGATGTCAGCTAAAATTAACTAAAAATAGTAGTCAATCCCCCTTCCCATGGTCGGCCATCCTATGTGGAAGGAGTGTTTGACTTGAATGAGGAAGTGAAGTGAAGGGTGGATTACATAAAGGCAGAGATGTTATTGTTGCGACTTGGAATCGACATTGTGCAAGGGATCAGAAAAATAAAAAAGGTATATTTTCAACCCTTGTTTCAACCAAATTCGTTCCTCGTACATGAATCATGATTGATTATCGTCAGAATAATTTTTCCGCTACGCCACGGGGCGTACCGTCGATCCAACATCTTAATGATTATAGCTTACTACGTTGTGTATGTTTTGTTCAATAAATTTTTGAAGGGAAATTGTTGAAAAATATGAAACCAGTAAATTGAGTGCCAAGGGAATGTCCATTCCCTTACCATTCCATTGGAGTTGTTTAAGATAGTTTCCATATTTGAGATGTTGGTAATTTATTGAACGGTTTATATAGGTTGTGCTAATTATGTGGATGATATCTAACCAATTATTGAAGATCATATCATTTGATAAAACATATTTTGGAGATTGGATCGGATCAAATCAGATCACCCTTATCTAATCCCTTGAATCAAGGAAGTTGGATTGTATTGAATCATTAAAGTCTTAGCTGACAAGAATCCTTCTTTACCTTTATTTTTATTCTATTGTATTAAACTTATAATGCGGTTGTTTTATAGAGATTGTGATAGATCCTCTATGCTAGCAGTCTCGATCAACTTTATATAATTGAGAGACTTGTATAGATTTATGCTCCTTGAATTGAGAACACTGAATTTGTTCCAGTAAAGAACTTTTATTGGAGTGCAATTTGATAGTAAAATCATTTGTGTTGTGGTTTTACTTGCTGAGTTCGCGTGGGTGAACTTAGTGGTGATAGTATCGATCGTCAAGGAGCAAAGGTGAGGAAATTTTTATGGAGAGTGTGATAGATTAGGATCACTTGTTATAAGTGTTGAACATAGTGAATATTTCTCATTGAGCTAACTCCACAAATGTAGGAAAATTGAATTGCGTAAACAACTATTTTGTGTTTTGTTTGTTTACTATTTATAGTTTGGTGCCAAAGAAGTGCATGCACACTTCCCTGTCACTCCTTCCAAGCACTTTATTAATTTGCTAGCAGTGGTTTCAAATCTTCAAGTTCCCTTTGACTATTAACTAGGAGTCTATATTTCGTTACACAATAATAAGAGTAAGGATGGAAGTAACAAAATTTGAATACGTGTCAAACGACTGTCTGACAAAAGCAATCACCTCTCTATACAAGTCAAGATAGGAGGCCACATCTTTGTTTTTAGAGGTTAGGTGTTTATTACTGTAATTGAAAGGTGCTTTTTATTTCAAACTTTGATTTCTAATTAAAAGTAGTTTTTACAAATCAAATATTGTTTGTAAACTAATATTTTAACTCAAATCAAAATTTTTAATTTTTAGCTTTTGTAAAAGTGTCTTTTCGGTTAAAATTACTTTTTTTATTATCATTAAAGAATTATTTTAAAACACATGTCTAAAATAAATATTTATATTTTCAAAAGTACTTCTTGATAAGATTGAATCACTTTTTAGGGCTCGAATTCTTTTTGTCTAAGTTAGACCATAAACTTAGCAACTTTTCTTACATTGGAACAAATTTTTTTGTTAAGTTAAGCCCCAACTTGACAATTATTCCTACAATAAATCTTGAACTTTTCTTTATCCAAATTGATCTTTAAAAATCCTAAAACTTGGACCCTATGTGAAAAAAATTTATCAAATTCAGACTCTAATATGAAACATCTACTAAATTTAAGGACTAACATAAACAAAAACAAAATCAAACTTCAATATATAATTAAATTCAAGCAGTAAGTTATGATTTAATTCTTTTCATCACAATGCAAACATTATTAAAATTTTATACTAGTTTTATTTTAAATGTTAAAGGAGGCCAAACCCCAGTAGCTGTTAAGCCTTAGCGTTGGAAGTGCTATTTGTCAATTGGTGATTGGATAACACATCGGCCAATCCTCTTCCTCACGATAGCGTTAAAACGTCCTGAAGATATTTACCAAAAAGACCTCTCTTCAATGTAAAGCCAACGTCAAATGGAAATATTTTATTACTTATAACGTGGCTCCACTACTTCACAATTTCAATATCCAATTTTTTTATTAACAAATATTATAATGTAATCACATCAATATATTTTTAAAAAAATTCACTTCCTCCATTATTCTTCAACATTTTATTTCAATAATATTTTTCTTTTCGTTCCATTTGTTTTGTTGAAAATTATTTTTTGATTTTTGAATATTTTTTAATAGAAAATAAATTGATTAATGAATTTTTTTTTTGGTAATATTATTTATTCTTTTAAAAAACATAAATGAATTTTCAGAACAAAAAAATTTTTACGAGTGATTTTATTTTTATATAAAAAATAACTTAAATCAAGTGTGATATTATTATATAAATAATAATTTTTTTATTTATTATTTTTAAAAATATTTAAAATTAATAAAATATTAATATAAAAAATTATAATTTCCAACATTATTAAGCATACATATTCAATTATCTATATCTAATCATATAATAAATTTTAAAATAATAATTTTAATAGTATTCTTCACATATTATTAAAAAATATTCAATGTTAATATTTTAATAATAAATATTCATTATATATTAATAATAAATTCTTTGTAGTATAAATGTTAAAATATGTTATAAGTTTATGTACTCTTTACAAATTTTGAATTTAATCCGTATACTTTTATTTTCAAAAAATTTAGTCTCTTTATTTTTTAAATTTAAAAATCAAGTCCAATTGTTAACATTGTTAAATTATTTTTTTCTGTCAATTTTGTTGGTGTCACTTTTTTAAATAAAAAAAATTGGTATTCATGTAACTAAAAAATGATGTTATAATGAACTGTGATTTTGATATCTAAAAAGTATGATTAACCTAAAAATAAAAAAGC
Organism: Kokia cookei; assembly: GCA_039519145.1. Classification (NCBI taxonomy): domain Eukaryota; kingdom Viridiplantae; phylum Streptophyta; class Magnoliopsida; order Malvales; family Malvaceae; genus Kokia; species Kokia cookei. The sequence continues at coordinate 17,456,083 of CM076909.1, forward strand.
ATGGACTAAATTTCAAATTTACAAAGAGTATAAGGACTTATGACATGTTTTAAACTAGTATAAAAATATGAATATTTTTTTGGTGAAAAAAATATAAATATTTTAATTATATAAATATGAGTATTTGTTTAAATAATGTTTATCTTCATTTATCTCTTACAACTATAATGTGTCAATATGTACTCTCATATATGTAATTTAAATTAAGTTTTAATGAACCCCATGTAACGGTTTGATGGTCAAGAGTGTTCACCGTTTTAAGTGTGACTTGAGTTCAAATTGTACTAATTGAATTTATTGTTTGGATTTTATCCTGTTATTGTAATTTACCAAAAGAAAATTAGACTATAATATTTTTCAAAAAATATATTAATGTAGTTTTGTTTTATAAAGAACAATATAAAATCTAAATTTATTTTTATTTAATTAAAAACAATTTTTATGAATATTTTTAAAAAATTTATCAAACATAAAAAATATATTAACTTTTAAAAAAAAATTATATTTTAAAATTTATTTTTCAAAAATCATTTTAAGTGAAACAAAGGCCACCTAAATACCTACAAACTTATCAAATTTGTATAGTAACTTCTGGAATTTTGGAGTTTAAAACATATGATTATTTTGGGATGCTCAGATTGAAACCCCCGAAATGAAAATTTTCGATTGGGAAGAAGGAAGTGAATTAAAATGTTCTATTTTACATATTTCAGCAAATTGGGTTTTTTTATATATATATATTATATATATAATTTGAATGAAAAGGTTGCACTGAATTTCATAATGAGAAATGAGAAAACAACATGACAGCACGTGAGTGGTATGGGGGCGTAGCGTGTGATCAACCAACAAGTAGGAATATTAGACCAGTTTCTGGGTTTATACATTTTGCAACTTGCAACTATATCTGTTTCTTATAAATTATACTCTTATTTAAATAGATAATTTTTGTCAGATATCCGTTTAACATGGATTTGAATCATGTTTTTTTCATTTTTTTTTATTGATGAATTATAAAAAAATGATAAAATCTTAATAATAACGTGATTAACGCGGTTCGAATTCAGATCACACTCGAAATAATGAGCATCCTGACCATCAAACCAATATATGGGTTCCCTCATCTTTTGTCTTTAATATTGTATTAAAATATATAATTATGCAACTTTTCTGCTCCAATATTAATTAGGGTGAATTACACCATGATCACTAAACTATTAGTAATTTTACGTTTTCATAATTTAATTTCAAAAATTATAAAATAATCATTGAATTATTTAAATTTATTATTTAAATCATTGAATTATTCAAAAAATTATTTAAATTATCGCGCTGTTAAGTTTTATTTTATTTTTTTTAAAAGTTTCAGCTAACGAGTTCCATGATTTGATGATTGATATGGTGAATTGGTACCCATTAATAAATAAAAGAGAATACATTATATTCAAGTCAACCTGACGGATAGAGGTGTTCAAATTTTGGTTAAAACCGAATTAATCGACCGAACCGAACTAATTCGGTTAATCAGTCGGTTAATCAATCTAATTCGGTTGAAAGTCAATTAATGGTTGTTTGAAAGTTCGATAATTGGTTAATTCAATTCGAAATTGGGTAATTAACCGAATTAACCAAACTTTCAAAAAATCAAGATTATGTTTTACCGATTCAGTTAATTTTGCTTAATTCGGTTATTTTTATTAATTCGGTTAAATGAACATTATCAATTTATTTCGGTTAACCCATCGAATTAACCGAAATAATTCGATTCGGTTAATTTTTTTTTTGAAAATTTTTTGGTTCAATTAATGGTTAAGGATTTTAAAAGTTCAGTTAATGCTAGTTCAATTTCGGTTAACCGATTGAACACCCGTACTGACGGATGATGTCAAATATTGAAGAAAAAAACTGCTTGAAATTTGGTCGGCAAAAGAATGAAAGCTTGATTTGTGTGGATGGCAGAAACAGAGAAAATTATAGGGATAAATCCTAAAACTATACATCAACTATGGTTTAATGTGCAATTGTATACATGAACTTTGATTTTGTACAATTTTATACATAAAATTTTAATTTGATCCAATTCTTATAAATTATTAACACAATTAGAAACACAATTTTATGTTTATATATTGCATACATAAATAATTACATTTATCCAATATTAAAATAAATTGATATATTTCTTTCTTTAAATGTATATGATTAAATCAAAATTAAAGTTTCAAATATACATTTGAATCATAATTAGAGTTTCACATGTATAATTGCAATAAATTAAAGTTCATATATACAATTGTATATTAAATCAAAATTTATGTATAATTTTAAGATTTATCCCGAAAATTATACTACAATAATTTTATAACTTTTTAAAATTAAATAACCGAAACATAGATTTATTAATAATTTAATAACTTACTGTACCCTATTAATTACTTAGTAAATAAGCAAAAATGTTTATGGACTTCCTGCTCTTGAAAATAGCAAAAGAGTTGAGAATGCTTTTCCTTTTATTTTCTTTTACATCTCAGATTCTTTTCTTTTTTATTTCAGTTCCTTTTGGTTGTACTGAACTTTTTAGGTTGGAATCTGACTGGTAGATGAAGACTACAGAGAAACCCCTTCCTCCAAGTAATAGCATAGTTTTTCATCCATCAGATATAGATTAAACACCCAACATCATTTGATAATTTTTTTTTTTTTGGTGAATCAAAAGAGGAGGGTAAAATCCTAACAACAACGTAATTAGCGAGACGCGAACTCAAATCACACCTAAAACGATAAACACTCTAACCATCAAGCCAACACACGAGATTCATAATTAATTTATTCTTCCGATATTACAAAGATTGCATTGAGAACTGCTTTATCCAAGTTCCAAAGGATCCAACAACACCGAGAGCCTCTTCTTTTTTTAAATCTAATTATCCAACCCTTTTGAATTATTAATCCATTTCCCTCGTCTTTATAAACCCCCTCAACCTCTCTTCTTTTCCTCATCACTTCAATTTCCTCCAACCTACAGACACAACCATGGAATTAACCCTTCTTTTCCCCCTTCTCTTCTTCACCTTATCTTCTGCTGCATACATATCCACTCTACCCTTAAACCAAAACCATCCATCATCATCATCATCATCATCATCATCAGCTGGAGAAGCGAGGATGAAGTGATGGGGTTGTACAAATCTTGGGTCATCCAACATGGCAAAGCTTACAATGGTATCGGTGAAGAAGAGACAAGGTTCGAAATCTTTAAGGATAACTTGAGGTTCATTGATGAACATAACTCTAACAACAACGCTACGTATAAGCTCGGGTTGAACAAGTTTGCGGATTTAACCAACCAAGAGTACCGAGCCAAGTTCTTGGGCACCAGGACTGACCCTAGGCGTCGACTCATAAAGTCCAAGACCCCCAGCTCACGTTACGCTCACCGTGCCGGCGATAACTTGCCGGATTCTGTAGACTGGAGAGATCATGGAGCTGTTAGTCCGGTCAAGGATCAAGGATCTTGTGGTGAGTGAATTTTATTTAATTTCTATCTTCAAAATGAAATTAATTATATCCACGCACTTCTTTTCTTTTTTTTATTATTGAAGTATCCTAATCTAACATCAAATAAGAATATGAGATTGCTTGTGACTTAAGGCTTCATGATAATTTCATGATTCGTCCAAAAAAAAATTCATTATTTCTTTTTATAAAAAAAAAAACGTTTACTTCGATTTCATTCTTTAACTTCCCTTTTTCCTCTTATCATCTATTTTTTTTTTTCTCTTCGATCAGGAAGTTGTTGGGCATTCTCAACAATCGCAGCAGTGGAAGGCATAAACAAAATCGTGTCCGGTGAACTAGTCTCTCTATCGGAACAAGAACTAGTTGATTGTGACCGATCCTATGATGCCGGTTGCAATGGTGGCCTAATGGACTATGCCTTCCAGTTCATTATCGACAATGGTGGCATTGACACTGAAAGGGATTATCCTTACCTTGGCTTCAATAACCAATGTGATCCAACAAAAGTCAGTTTCCAATGCTTAAATCCTAACACCATAGTAATCTTGCAGTTTGTTTATGGTTATGGATTTTGATGCCCTGTTTTTCCTTTTTCCGACAGAAAAACGCCAAGGTTGTTAGCATTGATGGGTACGAGGATGTTCCAAATAACGAGAATGCTTTAAAAAAGGCTGTCGCACATCAGCCTGTGAGTATCGCCATTGAAGCTAGTGGTAGAGCTTTCCAACTCTATGAATCAGTAAGCTCACCTATTTTTCTCATGCAAAATAACACTCTGTACAAGAATTAGAGTGTTTTACCATTTGTCATTGTTTGAACATATTTTCAGGGAGTTTTCAATGGTGAATGCGGGTTAGCTTTAGACCACGGCGTGGTTGCGGTCGGATATGGCACCGACGATAACGGTCAAGACTACTGGATTGTGAGGAATTCATGGGGCAGCAACTGGGGTGAAAATGGATATATAAGAACGGAGCGTAATGTTAATGCAAACACCGGAAAGTGTGGTATTGCAATGGAGGCTTCCTATCCAGTTAAAAATGGGGCAAACATCATCCAACCTTACCATAATGAAAGCACTGAGAAGATCAGCAGTGCTTGAATTCATTGCTACAGTTTGCAGTTCTTGAGTTAAAAATGTCTCACCTGCTCTGTTTTAGGCCATTGGAGAAGACAATCAGTGACTCCCAGATGCAAAAAAGGATGCTGGGATTTTATCATTGTTATATGTGTATTTACAATTCATCAAAAACAACGACTGGGAAACTGGTACTGTTGTGATTTATGATTCATGACATTTCAATTCATGTGTTTTTATGGCTGAATTTTCTATAGTAATGGCTCTGCCAATTCTGTTTGTAACACCCTATACCCGACATGATCTTCGGGTCCGAACGACAAGATGCAACGTTCATCGTCAGAACGACTACGGTCATTTTCATTCAAATTATCCCACTACTTGATTAAATTCAATCAGGACATGCATTAAACGCGTTAAACAACCATTTACTTCTATTCATCTAATCAATTCATTAACCAACATTACTTAACCCGGTGGCACATGCCTTTTAACCAACAAAAAAGATAATTATACAAACATTATTGAGTCCGATATCTTGATTGGATGTTGAAGTAAACACTCGAGATCTCAAATTGAACTTAACTTGCAAACGAAAAATAAAAACCGTGTAATGAGCAATAAAACTCAGTTGTATTGCCATAATTCAAATCAAATAATATAAGCAATAATCAAAACGCATATAATTTCAATGTTTATTCTGTTAATCAATATAAGTGTATCTTATAACCAAATCTTGTTCAACACATTTATATATACATACATATTGACTAGTGAATCAATAGTTAAAAAAATTATCAAATACTTCATATCATTATCACTCTACCAAATCGAGTTGTGCAATTACTCAACTTGTAACATTTAATCATGTTTCATTACATTACGACGACATCAACTGATTCATTCTCTATCTTATCAAATCAGCTCTTCAATTTATTAACTGGCTCACAATTTTTTTTTGTATTTACTTTCAACATCCAATGTTGTATATAAATGCATGCATTTGTTTAATCATTTTCAAATATCATTATCACATTCATGCACAATTTAACACTTTTCACATATAATTTGTTATCATCACAATTAAACTCGTATATTTCCTTTCATTTTAACATTTCAATCATTTCCCAGTCTAATAGCTCTTATCCACTTATTCGACCCTTAAAAGCTTAAAACCATATTCTGGACCCCTTAAAAGTTGGAATTTTTTTTTTTTTTTATACTTTTGAATGTTAAAAAAAATTTTGGACTACTTAAAAACTGAAAAACAATATTTTGGATCCCTTTCAACCCTGGGTGGTCGCACCTCCCGAGGACCCCCAAGGTCGGGTCTGCACAAGTGAAATCCATATTGAAAGTACACTTCTTCTATTTGATATTAATTAGAATAAGATGTGTCAACCTTATTACGTTGCTTCTATTAGACATTGATTAGAATAAGGTTTTTCATCCTATAAATAGACGTAGTCAAAACTTCTTTTGTATCATTTGAATTCGACATTAGTGAATTTTTTTTTCTTCTGCCCGTAATTTTTTTCCCAAAAGAATTTCCACGTAAAATCTTGTTCTATTTCTTTTTCTTTTTCTTTGTGATATTTCTATATTGTTATTATCGACGTTCAATTTTAACACTTCTGCATATTGATACATATATTGATTCAATATCATTTCTTAACTTATGACATTTAACCAATTTAAATCTTTATAACCCTATTAACTTGTCACATGCTCATAATGAACACATAAATTCATCTAACACATCGATATAATTCAACCAATTATAATAAACTACTAATTCATTTTATAATGCTTCTATTATTTCTCTCCTCCTCTCCATTCCACATCTTATATGTACATGTATTTATATAAGAATCTTTAGCCTTTAGTAAGGCATGCTTATATGTAACATTAATTATTCTTTTACTATTTACATATACTTTTAATAAAAATGTCTTCTTAAATAGCAGTTACTTAATTGTTTATATTTTAGTCTATAAAATTCAAAATTACGATCCTTTTTTATTTTTAAAACTAGATTTAAAGAACATTTTAGCGTAAAAATTTTGTTTTTTTTTTTTTTCAAATCTTCACATGTTCTGCTACTAGGTAGCTTTGACCATTCTTCACTAAAAAATAAATATATTTCAGTATAAGTCTTGTATTATTGTTTTGTTTGTTTCCCTTAAAAATAGACTTATTAAGCTTTTAAATAAATTTCATATTTTAAACATATTTTTACAATTTATAATGATTTTTCAAAGTTAGAATAAAGAAACCCAGAATTATTTTGACATTATCTCATAATCTACAATTCCATTGCTTACACCGTTATTTTTATGCAAAACTAGACTCAATAAGCTTTAATTTCATACTTGATTCAATCTCTAACTCGATTTCTACAATTTTGGTGAATTTTCAAAGTTGTACTCCCACTGTTGTCCATAAAATATTTAGTGAAACATTTTGCTCCTCCATGATTTGATTAAGTTATTTCTTCTCATTTCATTATACAACATAATATATTCCAATCAAATTCAATGTCAATTCATATAACTTAGTTCAATAATCAGTCTCAAACATAACATTCTAAACTTAAATAATCATTTTCAATTTACCTCGATATCGTACCGTGCAAAAATAAATAAATATAATGATTCAAATTATAGAAATACAAACATAACATGAATTAGCTTAGTAAGTTCCATATGAACTTACCTGACAAAACAGCAATGGCATGATGTCGGAGACTAATATGAATTTTTTCCTTTTTCTCGATTATCTTTCGATTGACTCAATTTTCGATCTAAATGATAATTCATTTCAATTATCAATTCAAAACATCTTTTAACAGCCTATTGGATGTATATGACAATTCAATTTCATTATACAAAAGTTTCCTAAAATTTTACATTTTATTCAATTTAGTCTCTAAAATAGAAATTGTTATAACTTTCAAAATTAAGCCTCGATTTCAAAATTGATCCCAATTACATCCTTCTACAGTTCTTTATTATCAATATTTATAGAAATTTCACATCAATTTTATAATATTTACACTTAAATCCTATATACAAATATCAATTAAACTTTACAAACTAATTATCTTTTCATTTCTAAGCTAAAAGTTAACTTACTAACATGAAAAGCTTCAAAAATCATTAGTAATAACGTTTTGAAACTTTAACAATTTTGAAAAATAAAATATGATTTAGCCAAATCAAATTATAACAATCTTAAAAACATAAAATTTTTGAAAAAAAGGACCTCAGAGGACTTACAATGGAAGAGCCGATTGTTTGAAGCATTCAACAATGACTTCTAAGCTTTTTTTTTTTTCTTGATGTTTTCGGTGGGTGAAGGTAAATAAAGATGATGATGATGATGATACTTACCTTTTTCTTTGTTTGTTTTATTTTTTTTAACATATAAACTTTAAATTTAATAATTTTATAACTTATATGGCTACCTACCGTCCACTACTACACCAAAATTGCTAATTGCCATTTTGATTCTTGATTTAATTGCTACATAAGTTCTTTAGTAATTAAAAATTAATGATTAACTTTTACGACTTTTACAATTTAATTTTTATACCTTAATTAACCATTAATTCTATAAAATTATCTATTCAAAACTCAATTCACCTATATAATAACTCTGTAAATATTTAATAAAAATATTTATGGGTTTGATTTACGAAAATGAGGTCCCGATACTTCATTTTTCAACACCGTTGACTTTAGGTCATTACACTTGTAGCTTGATTAATTATCAATTCAATAAAATTTCTAAATCAAAATTCAATATAATTCAAATTAAACTCATAAATATTATAAAATAATAATATTTACGGACTTGCTCATTGAAAATGGGATTACAAAACCATCGTTTTTTGACACTACTGAAAATTGGGTTACTACATCATAAATATTTAATCATATTTATGGGCTTGATTTACGAAAATGGAGTCCCGAGACCGTATTTTTTTCAACATCACTGACTTTTGGGTTGTTACAAGTCTCCCCCTTAAGAAATCCCTGAAATTTACCTAGATAGAGATGGGTACTAGAATTTCATTTTCGAATCAATTAATTCATTTGTTATCCTTCTTTATTAGTCCTTAGACTCGTTTAATCGAATTGCATGATCTTTCACATGCTATTAATATTCATATATCGAAATTTATATTTCTCTTACCCTATTCACATGTTATAACTTTTATTAATCTGATTCGAAGTCAAACTAGATACATAGATCAATCATCTTGCATCCTAATTCAATATCGCAATACATCATCAAATAATCGAAATAGTTATACTGGTACTTAAGTGCATCATCTACCAACCGAAGTGTAACCTAAACATTTAATAGTAAAAAATTTCCAATCCCGCTATAAGTTAAAATCACATTCTATCAATCCCAATCCTTCCTCAATTCAGTATTTCAATACAGTACGCCAAATATTTCAACTCGATTTTAACATCGAGTACAACGTATTGATTAAATCGTACTACTTCTATTTATCACATAAATAATTAAATATACCATTTAAATCACAAGCAATATTTCATCATCTTTTAACCATTTTATGCAATTTTAATCCTAATAATCAGACTCAGACTCGATATAGGTACATGGATCTGCCACCTCGAGTTGCTTAGTGTATTATTGAGGTTTTCAACTTAAAACTCACTTAACAATAATAAGTTTACTTTTAGATAGTCGACAGTAGAACGTAGTTTAATTACAACTTGTCACATCTCAAAAATCGAGTTAGTAGAATTGAGTTAGTAAATTGAGGGTTAGTGAACCAGAAATTGGAATTAGGTTAGAATGTTAAAATAAATAGGAATAAATAAAAAATTAAAATAATTAGAATTAAAAAAACTAGATTAAGAAATTAAAATTGGGTGTCCGGGAATTAAATTGCTTAAAACGGATTTTTAAAAACGAGATCGGATTTGCAAATAATTAAGAAGATAAGCTTTAATTTAAAACAAAGACCAACATGAAAAAGAGAATGAACTGTAGGTGGTCAAATGGGAAAATACCCAAATTTTAAAATATGGTTGGTTATTTAACCCCCCTGTACTACTCCATTCAAAAAAATTTCAAACACCAAATTAAAGTTTTTCTCTCAAAATTGATTCATCCTTTTTCAATTTCTAGCCATCCATTAAAGAAAACTCATCCTTTCTCCTTCAATTTCACCATTGCTCTTCAACACAGTTTAGCTCGAATTTGATCCTCAACTCGTTGTTTTCATTAAATTGAGTTAACATTCTGACTTTTTATGATTAAACTAAGTATGTTGTTATTTCGATTCAAATTTTAATTGATTGAATCAATATCTCAATAGATCAATTGATTTTAAACTGAATTTTGACTTGAAAATGGTAGATCTCATAATACTAAGCTAAGTTACCGATTTGATTTTCAACTCATTTTGATATGATCAAAAGGTATTTGATCTTAATTTAACAAATCCTTTACAAATTCTAATGAATTGGATATTTTCCCTTTTAAATGTTCATACAAGCTTTATTTTTCTGAAAAAAGTTAGATTCGTGTAATTAGATGAAATTGAGGGTTTAAATCTATAATTAAGTAATAATTAGGATGTCTGGAATCGAAATTGAGGCTTGGAAATGAGGTTTGAGTGTTGAAATCTTTATTTCGATAAAACTAGCTAGTTTTCCGTGTTACGAATGAAAAACTTAAATCTGTGATTCTAGAGTGATTTGATTGTGCTTGTTGTTGTTGTTTGTAAATGCATCGTGTTTGATGTGTATGCAAAATGTCAAATCACTTAGGAGATTCTTCAAGCAAAGGCAAAGGCAAACAAAAGCTTATTTGAGCTTTTGGCATTAAAGTGAAAGCTTCAAAGTAAGTGATATGATGTGCTGCATTTATGCACAAATCAATGTGTTAAAAGGGGAGCTTTGGTAGCCTCATCACCTATCCTAAGTTCCAAGAGTAAGTGTTTTTAATTAACCTTTAAGATACTTTGCAAATAAAGCTTATATGTAATGTGATATGTATATAATGTGTTAATGTGATTATATGGGATGTAATTATGTCAAAATATTACTTGTGATCTGCTGGTTTTATGCACACATTTTGTTAAGTATGACTCATATTTCAAATCAAATTTGACAAATAATCTTCCAGTTAAACTCTGTTTTTTTTTGTTTCAATTAAATTCTATTTATTTGTTTCAATCAAAGTTTTATTAGTTTAGATTATTTTATTATTATTTGACATGGAAATTTAGTCTATAAATATACTCTTCTATAACATTAGAAAACACACCCATTAGAGATTAGAACTTCTAACACTTTTGGAGAATTTTGTGTTCTATTTTTTAAGGGTTCTTTGTTTTCTGATTTTCGAGTTTAGTTTTTCATCTCTATCTTTTGTATTCTCCATTCTTTTGCCATTATAATAAAATTATATTTGCCCGTAAATTTTTATCCTCTTCGGAGGGGTTTTTTCACGTTAAATTTGTGTTCAATTTCTCAATTTATTCCACTATTTTTTACTTGTTAGTTTTTTAATCGGATTGATCCCCAACAAGTGATATCAGAGCTATTTTGATTTTCGAAAATCAACCCGTTTAGAGATGGCAACAACAAGGTTCGATATTAAGAAGTTCGATGGTGTCACAAATTTCAATTTATGGCAAGTTCGAATGATGACAATTCTAGTTTAGACCGGCTTGAAAAAGATCATTACTAAGAAAAGTCCGAGAATCTAGATTAATCAGAATGGGAAGAGCCTGATGAAAAGGTCCTGTTTGCAATCCAATTGTGCCTCGTGAATAGGATATTGCAAAAGGTGTTGATGGAGAAGACTTTATCCTCATTGTGGAAAAGGTTAGAAACACTTTATGCGACTAAGTTTCTAGCGAACCATTTAGTGTTGAAATAACGTCTATTTACGTTTCGCATGAACGAAGGTGAGCTTCTTAGAGATCACATCAGTCAATTTATTATCATTTTAAATAATTTAAGTAACGTTGAGGTTCAGATTGACGATGAACATCAGATTATGCTATTATTATGTTCTATAGCCCATTCATACAAGTCTTTCAAGGAGACATTGATTTATGGAAAAGACAAACTTTCGCTCAAGGATGTAAAGGGTCATTTGTTGAGTAAAGAAAAACTCGAGAATGAGTTTGGTTCGAATAACAAGGTAGATAAGCTTGCTTCCGTTTTGGTAGCATCAAAGAAGCGAGACAAAATGTGTCTCTATTGTAAGAAGCTACGTCACGTCAAAGCAGATTGCTATAAACTGCTAAAAAGGCTGCTGAGAGTAATGAGAAAGATTTAGCTGGTGCTAATTTGGCCAATAAAAGTGATGATGATTTCTTGTTAGTGTCAACGAGCAAAAGCTTCGAGCTTACATCCAAGTGGATCTTAGATTCGGGATGTTCTTTCCACATGTGTCCCAACAGAGAATGGTTCTTCACATACAGTTCAGTTGAAGATGGAGTTGTGCGCATGAGTAATGATTCATCCAGTAAGGTAATCGGTATTGGTACTGTTAAAATTAATATGCACAATGGGATGATTAGGATACTCTCAAATGTCAGGTATGTACCTGACTTACAAAATAATCTCATCTCTTTGAGTACTTTAAACTCGAAAGATTGTAGGATCAATATCGAGTCTAGCGATATTAAGGTGTCTCGTGGAGCTCTCGTTTTGTTAAAAGGTAAAAGGACCGACCATCTTTATATTCTGAAAGGTTCTACATTGACCAGTGAAATCGGACGTCCTTCGTTCGTTACAGAGTTGAAGTTAACTCTTTTAGAGCTAAGGCAACTTGGTCATAGGAGGGAAAAATGTATGACTGTTTCGTTGAAGAGAGGTTCTCTTTTGGATGTAGGTTTTGAAAAGTTAAGACATTGTGTTCGTGAAAATCAAACCCGAGTTAGTTTTGATTTGACAATACACAAGTTGAAGGCTAGAAGACTTCCAACTTCTAAGCACAGATTCGACTCAGTTAATTCCCTTCATAATTCAAGATAGGATCGTGACGGGTTTTGGCAAAGATGACGTTGTGAAAATATGAGTCAATGAGGAGATTTGTTAAGTATGACTCATATTTCAAGTCAAATTTGAGAAATAATCTTCTAGTTAAACTTAGTTTATTTGTTTCAATTAAACTCTATTTATTTGTTTCAATCAAAGTCTTATTAGTTTAGATTATTTTATTATTATTTGACCTAGAAATTTAGCCTATTTTTGTGTTTACATTTTGAGGGTTCTTTGTTTTTGGGTTTTCGGGATTTAGTTTTTTATCTCCATATTTTATACTCTTTATTCTTTTGCCATTATAGTAAATTTATCTTTGCTCGTGGTTTTTTATCCTCCACGTTAAATTTGTGCATTCAATTTCTCAATTTCTTTCGCTATTTTTTTACTTGTTCGTTACTTAATCAGATCGATCCCCAACACATTTGAGATGAAAGTGTATGTGGCTCAATGAGCATTTTTATGGCACTCGAAAGTGCATAATATGTGAATGTGATAAGTGATATGATCATGATGAACATGATATGTGAAAGTGTGCATGAACTAAAAAATAAGTGTGTGTATAATTGAATATATTGGCATTGTGATTTTCTGGAACCATTGGATATCATTGGCATGCCATAAGATTATAAGTACTTACCATTGTTATGCTTATGTGTGAGGGCATTGAGGCCCCGGGATTGGTTTGGAGAGATAAGAGAATGTTTTCATTCAATAGGACTGGTTAGTGTGTTTGGAGAGTGTTAGCTTCATGCTATACTTAATAAAGATAGCGATGGACTCTATGAGTCAATTGGAGTGTTTGGAGATCCGTTTATCCAATGCGTTATATTATATGCATGTTTCTTAGTCATAATTATGCCGATATATCAATATGAAAGTTATGAGATATGCTTGATAACTTGCCATGATTGATTAAGATAGTATGCTTTCTTTTAACTATGGATACTATGTTTACTTGTGGCAATCTTTGAGCACTCACTAAGCTTAAAAAATCTCACACTCTTTATGAACAATTTGCATAGAAATAGCTTATTTGAGGAGAAGTGAGTCATCCAAGTGATCCAAAGCAAGGCAAATTATCTTGAGTATGTGATGTGTTTTCAACTTCAATAAGAAAGGCAACGTGGGACCAAAGTTGAGGGCTTTATAGACTTTACTAATTCTTGGTTGTAATGGACTTTTTAAGGATTGTTTTAATGATTTCATATCTAGTTTGTGATTGGTTGTTTGGTTGGATATAATACTTGAATATGCATAACATGTTTGTTGAAGATGCATGATGAATGGTATGTGTGTCTACTAGTGAAATGTTGTTATAGGAAATGGTAAGTTGAACATATGGACAAGTTTTAAATGTCATATTGGTATGAAATGAACCTATTTTGCACTAAGAAATGTACAAGCTACAAATTTGACATGTTAGGTAATTGAATTGTGACTTTAGGATTGCATGCTAGCATAACAATTTACTTGAGATGTCATAGTATGTTAATGTATGATTTAGTGTGATCGAGCATGATTTATATGATCTATGAGTGTTATATGATATGCTAGAATAGGGAAATTGGAATGGAAACATGACATGGTAAGTGTGGTAGTGTTTAAACTTAAAAAGTGTAAATTTTGGGTTGAAATTGCAACCGTCATCTCGTTGTCGCTTGGATGTCATCTCGACGTGGACTCATCGTCATGACGTCTTTTTCCATGTCATCCCGAAAAGGGACCCCTTCCAAAGCTCATTCCAACGTGCTACATCATGTCATCTCAACGTGGTGCCTGACTTGTCCAAGACATGTTTTCACAGCCTTGCAATTTAGTCCTTAGATTTTGGTGATACATTTAGAGTCCAAAACGTTTACAAAATGCTTTGAAGTGCATGAGTGAGTTTTATATGCTTAATTTCATAAACCCATTTTTAACTTTATAAAAAATATTTTCAACAATTTTGAAAATTTCACGATTTAGTTCTTAAATTTGCATTTCGAAATTAAAAGAGATTTGCTTGTCATTTTGAACTGTTATGATCTATATGAATGGAAAAGTTAGGAATTTATGAATGTTTCGTATGATGCATGTTAAATGACTTATTTACCCCTAATGTAATTTTTATCAAAATAACATTGCGAAAGTATAATCCCTGGTTTGCATGTTAATTTGAACTAAATGGTTGACATTTAAGCATGTATTCATTGTATGATTGGTGGTTTTATGGTGTGTTTGGATGATTGGAAAGAAAAGTCAAGTAAGTGGCTAATGTGACGTTCTGGATTCGAATCGGACAGTCTTGACTGAGTTTGGAGCGCCACACAACTGATTAGGGCTCATTGGCATTAAGATATGAGCTAAATTTTCGATCATAGGTTGCATTTCAGATCAAATTTTATTGTAAGCCTACTCATCAATAAAGAAATCTTGTAAGAACCAAACAAGACACGAAAATAAAATTGAATTACAAGCGATATACAATTGATCGCAACAACATTTCCTCAGCAAAACCAATTCCTATTCTTCCTATACTAAAACCCCATCCTCATCCACCGAACCTCCGCAAAGTCATAATTTACTTGACAATATTTGATACTAAAACCCCATTCTCTTCCATCGAACCTCCGCAAAGGCAATATTTAATTTAAACAACATACATATCAATCTCCGTAAAGCCATCCAAACACCCACAAATCCAATATCTTTAACATACAATCAATTCTCCGTACAATCCACCCAAACCTCCAGAAAGCCAATATTTTTAACACACACACATCAACTCTTCGTACAGTCCACTCGAACCTGTGCAAAACCAATATTTCTCGGGAATCACGATATGCATTTAAACCCTACTGGAGGCCAAAGTTTAATAAAAATCATCTTCTCCGATCCCAAACATTCTTCAATTTCTCCACAGTTTTCATCCCTCCAACTTCGAGTACATATCATTAGCATTAAGGAATATTTTTAGTATCTTGTTATAAAAGCTATAAATTTTACTTGTACATGGCTGTTTGGGCAGCATAAATAAAACACACTAAACACTTGAATAAATCCTAACACCGGCTGTTTTGGAAAGCTTTGACAAGTCAATTATTCATAAAAATTTAATCATGCAATTTCACATACAGCTTGTACAAATCGGACAGCATTTAACATGGCGAATAAGCCATGAAATTCAACTTACAGCACACCTTCAAGCTGTCTAAAAATTAACAGCATTTAACGTAATTTTTAACCTCTTTACTCACATGTAACTATGCAGGGCATTTATCTGGCATTAACGCATTTTTTTTTTGGTGAATTACAGTAACAGAGCAAAGTCTAAACAATTAACGCGACTAGCACGACTCGAACTCAGGCCACACAGTGAACACCCTTTGACTATCAAGTCATCACATGAGGTTCAGTATTAACACATTTAATTGGTCCTACTTAGGATAATATAAGACAACATTAAAACAAAGTATTTAACCATCAACACCGCCATTAATTTGTCCCATTTTGGACAACACCGAAACAACATTAAAACATAATATTCAACCAACATCACCACCATTAATTTGTCCCTAAAATTCACAATTTGCATAACCCAAAAATAATAAAAAATAATAGAAGACCTTTTTTCAAAGCAAATTCTTCTTCATTGAAATTTGTTTGAAGTCAAAGCTTGTTAAATACAAGAGAGGAATGTGAAAAATATTTCGATGATAAAGTTTGTAGTTTAAACTTTAAACCCAAGATGGATTTGAAATTTCAAAACTGAGTTAAAAACCCTAACTTCCAGAGAAGAGATGAAGCAATGTGAGAGAAGACGAACTTTAACAAAAAAATTTATCAAAGAAAAAGAATTTAAAATAATACATTTTTCATTTAATTATAATTTTTTTACACGCTAATTTAATGACATGGAAAAATTAAGAGACATCCCATAATTTTATCGGACAAACGTTTTTTTTTAACGCCATTAAACCTTTGGACTAAAATCTACAACAGAAAAATAGTTTACGCGCTAAAATGAAACAAAAAAAAAAAAATAGGAACCAAAGTGAGAAAACGGGCATAGTTTGAGGTCCAAATTGTAAATAAAGCCTAAATAAAATAAAGGACCTGAAATTGGCACTTTATGAAAGACACAGAAAAGGTATTCTTATTCAAGGCATTGGCGATCCAGTGTAGTCAAGGATGCAAGGGGCACTCTAGGCGCTAGAACTCTTATATTGCTTCAGGCACAAGGCACAAAAATAGTGCTAGCCTGAGTAAAGCACAATACAAGAGTTTTTGTGAGTGTATACGTGTGTCTGCACGTGTGAGTATATATATATAAAGCTTAAGATATATAATAAACTCTATAGTCTGGTCTAGTTTATCTACAAAACCTGCAATCTTTTTATGGGTTAGTACGCACCATTTTCTGACTGTCAATGTTTGTTGTTGAACTCAAGTGAAAAATGTATGGAACGTAAGAAATTAAAGAGAACTTTATTTAAGTGGGATTTTTATTATAGCTATTGCCTTACCAAAAAGCACACCTAGGCGTGCCTGATCAAATGAGGCTCGCCTGAATGGGCCTGAGGTGCTTTTGCAAAGGCACAGCCGTGCCAAGGCGCATGCCTTGACAACAGTTCATTACGATGAAAAACATCATAATGTTTCGCCATAGATTAAGAAATGATTACTAACGCATCATGGAGACAATAAGGCCCTGTGAATGAAAATGCAGGGTATTGTAAAATATACACACCTTTTCTTCATCTCCTTCAATATTTTCATATGCCAGGTTTTCTTCTTGAGGACTATTAAAGACAGCCATTGCAGAGTAATTGCGGCTTTGCAGCTTTTAAGATGGCTGCCAACAAATAATTCACCACATTAGAAACTTAGCAATGATAAGTGAAGATGAAGAAAAGAGAGCTTTCCAAAGACCAAGTCATTGACCAATTCCATGAACTTCAAAACATCTGTAATACAGGTATTTAGTTGCACTTCATCTTTGGAATATAGAAGATGATTTTGCTTTAAGCGACAATCTCGTTACCATAGAACAGAATACAGAAGAGTTATTTGAGATTTAAGAATTTAGTTCATCTTTCAAGTGCCGTAGAAGTGCAGTTTATCAGAGTATTCAAAAACGAATAACCAGGAAAATTTCAGTTCAATTATTGGGATTAATAATTTTTTTTCGTATAGAATATATTTCAAACGAACCCATCACTTCACCAGTCTCAATCTTTTAAAATTAAGATATGCAGCAATCCGAAGTAAAGAAAAGCTAAGCCAAGGATTTCTAAAGAGAAAACAACATAGAAGTAAGATAAAATCAACCTTTACTTCAATGGCAACAGCTCCAGGAATGACTGGATATTTCTTCTATACAAACATAAACTGTTATTCTATGGAGTAGTAGCTTCTCCCTTTCAGGTTGAGATACCTGGTTTTCCAGAAAAAAATAACCATACATAGATGATAATAGTAAAAAAAAATGAAATTAAAGATAATAAGCAGTCAAATGTCCATACATCTCGAATCAGGGAAATTTCACCATGCTCTGGCTTAGCAAGAACCAGTTTCATTGCAGCACATGCATCATCTAGGCAATTATGAGCAGCACCTGGCATTCGAACTTCATATCCCAATACAGACTGTAAAAACAATGCACAAAAAGTTAAAATTTAAAACAAGCATATAAAACTACCAGTAGATTTTTGCCTTCTACAGCACCATGCAAGATCTTTACTAAGAAATAAAGAACAAAGCAGACTTATTTGTGGTTACCTGGACTCAAGGAAAGCATCGCTACGGGTATGCTCAATTCATTCATACTCTTAATCAAGTAAGTGTTGAAAATAGTTGTCATATATAGGTACTTCAGGGAAAATGAAGACTGAGGGTAACATAGTTTGGGCACAAGTAATGAGTAATATGAAGGGATTTCATTGACAAGCCATTCATAGCACATTCTGAACAGCCTACACATACCTACATAATTCAATAGCCAAAAAGAAAAAAACAATGTAGTGCTGTATCTAATATGTGTGAAACATGCAGAACAACACATGCAGTATTTAAGGTTCATTCCATCAAAAATTGTTCTTTTAAGGTAGGGAAAAGAAAACTATTACCTTGCACGAAGTTATTCAAAGATGGTTTTCTATAGATAGGTGCATCCAAATATTTGAAGATACATGAGGGGTCAATCACACTTGCATGGTCTATCTTTAACACTGTATCCAAAAAAACAGCAACACTTAACAGTAAGAAAATCATAACTAAGACCTGATAGGCAATTGGTTCTACCTAAAATGAAATAAAAACTTTCAGCCATTATTCAACATACCTTGCAAATCATTGTGTAAACTATGTCCCACTAAAATAGTTCCGCCAGATAACAGCTTCTTCATGGATTTCTATGAAATGTTCCATTGCTCAGATAAATTGAAGGAGGTCCAAGAAACAGAAAGATTAGCCATTCCATTCCTGTATGTCAGCTACTGAACAAGTAACACCATCCAAGTTTCCTGCTGCAACTCCAGTAATCTCAGTCCGATAATCAGCCAGTGCTTTGTTTGGTTTTACAAGTTCATCGGTTTTTACCTTAAAAAGAACGAACACCAAAAAGAAATGTTTCATTTTTGCTAGCACAATACAAAACAATGATAATAGCAAGTAACTTCCTTGACCTCAAGTAACTAGAGGGTACAAAAATACATTTGCTAAATGATAAACACAGAAGAGAAACGTCCATAGCAAGTTTTACATTCTTCTGAGGTGGACATTTTGGAAACTAGTTTTCATTAAGATGCTGTAGTATCAAAGGTCCCTTTTTTAATTCCATAAAGAAAATCCACTTAATACCTGTAAATCACGAACTACAGCACAAACTCTCACCAATGCTTCAGTGCCATCTTCGCAGAGAACCATTTCGCAACCAACAGCAATCCTTGCATTAGGCTTCATCGCCCAGGATTTTTTAGAGGGCTTGCTAACGGTCCATCCCCACATTTATAACTAATAAGAACTCTGAAGAATGGATAGAAGCATAAATGAGATGAAGGCAAAATTCTAAAAGAGATAGCAGCAATAAACCTCATCGCTTGTCAGGAATGCATAATCAAGTGGATATTGTGGCCGTTCCAGAGTTCAACAAACACGACTCAGCACTGCCACCATAACCAATTAACAAGACCAAGTAAGAAATGGTACTACAGAGCTACTCACGATATGGAGTGCCTTGGAAAAATGCTATTATACCTGCTCAGGGGATTCATTGTCCCCAGATTGTTTTCTAAATTTTTCCACTATGTTCCTATTTAAATGACCTTGCAACACTCTAGACAAAAGCTGCAAACAAGCGATAGAGAAAAATAAAACATGACATTAACATCATCGAACCCATATTACTAAACAAATTTCAGTAATTGAAAACAAAAAACAGGCGTGAATTTACTTTCAAACCATCTTTGGTAAATGTCTTAAGAAACGATACTAAGACATCATTGGACCGCTTCGAAGGATCACTCAGAGAAGCACCGAAGCTTTTGTCATAAGTATTCAAGAAATCCTCCCATCCTCCTTGTGTTCTTTCCAGTCCTCTCTTTTGAACTAACTTCACGATTTCAACAAGAACCCGTTCATTCTCAAGGCAAAGCATTAGATTTCTTTTTTGCTTAAATGAATTTCTGTAAATATGTTAACATTATATTTTCAAAACTAAAAGAATTGCACAATCGAATTTAGCAAACTGACTGCTGCATAACTAATGAAAATTAACATATATACATGCATAAATCAAAGCGCTTTACCTTTTCCTGGGCCGTTTCGAGTTTCCCGTCCATCAGGAATTGAACGAGAAAGAAGCATGAGCAGGCAGTGGTTTAGTGGTGTCGTAGGCCGTTATTTGGCAGTATTGACGCTGTCAGCCACCGTTAAAGTCCTCAACAGCGGTGTGAAGCGGATGGCGGGCGCAAATAGCATTGTTAAGAGGAAAATAGCGGCGATAACGGTCCGCTAAACCGATAGGACTGAAAAAAAACTGTGCTTCTCAACGAAGTAAACACAGATAGAGTATGAGATGAGACAGAGTAAGAGAAAATTTAAGAAAATCAAATATAGCTGATGCAGAGGCAGAGAGCAGATAACTAGAGTGATAAATATTGATTTGGTTTCAAAAGTTACGGCAACGATGTGGGAAGAGAGATGGGAGTATCATCGTGCGCCGGGTCACCGTACAGGCCAGAAGATTTGGTCGAAAAGCGGGAGTATGTGAACAAAAATAAAATATAAGTTCGAAAATAGTATATTTTTTAAATCTGGTTAAAAGTATTTATATGTTAAGTTGTAATTATCTCTCGCAAAATATTTAGTGTTCATTTCGGTCAATTATTTATCATCTCTTTTTGGTTGAGCGACATATATTTTCACGGTGTTCGTTTTTTCAATTATGAAGTATGGTTCAGCGATTTTACTCACACTGGATCTAACGTTCAAGTGGTTTAGCCAATAGTGGGCCAATAAATCTTGAAGAGCGATGTGGGTGGGGTTTTTGAGGAATACAAATAACTTTTGATTTTTTTTTTTAGATTTGAATAGCATTTGGAATAACTAGTGAATTACAACTCTATTGTACTGCAACCGATGCATTGGCCTTTGCGACCTTAATACTTTTTACCGATTGATTCCATTATCACAAAGTGGCCTCAAAATTGGCTTGGTTCCAAGATATAGAATTTATGTTGAATCACCATTTAGTAAGGCTACTGGGGCTTAAGTCCCTTTCTTTGGCGAGACATCAAATATATGTATCTTTACCGATAAACCAATTTCTAAATGTTAGAGTATACCTTAAAGAGATCCCACTTCCCCATGAATTTATCTTTGAATCATGATTTTTTTGCTCAACTTTATCTCAATTTTACCGAGGGAGCAATCCTATATTTTTTTACCTTGAATTGGTCAAAATATGCGGAATTTTTTACTTTTCGTGGAGGATTAGATCCAATGATTGGGGGTTTATGGTTGATTGTTATTACACACCATCATTTAGTTATTGCCTAAATAATCCAAAAAAATTAATTATTTACAAGAATGAAAGTTCAAAAACAATCACTCAAATGACTTGAAATGAACAATAAAATTGAGTTATGGATATCAGATGATCGACACCCACTTAAAATCTGACACAATCATTACCTAATGATTGTGTCATATATTAAAAATAATAATTTTTTGGGTTATGGACATTAAATCATCAACACCCATGTATTGTTTTACAAATTGTATGATACTAATATTCATTTTATACCAATATTTTTTTAAAATAAAATGAGTTATGGACATTAAATGACCGGCATCACTTTTAGAGAATAAAAAAATGTATTTTTTGAATTTTAGCCACTGCATGATCGTTAACAATATTTTATCTAATTAGAAAAAATTGGCTTCTTTTTTCTCTTTTGTTATGGCAGTTGCTTCTTTACATGTAATAATTATTTTATTTTTAGGAAATTATTTCTTCCCCCACTTATCTTCTTTCTACTCTTCACTCTTCATTTTCCGATTTCCTTCCAGGATCCCTAGAGACCAAGCCTTTATTTCTCCTACATAGAGAAAATACAAATGGAGTCTTCAATATCTTCAAGGAGGCCTTGTTTCATCGAAGAAGATGATGGATTGGCTTCCATTGTGGATATAGAGGCTGGATAGGCTGGATATTCAGGGAGTCATTACTAAAGGATTAACTAAAATGAGTTTCTTTCAAGACCTCTTTGTTACTCTAGAAGGAGTTGTTTGAGGAATTTATCTTCTTTTTTCGTCATCTTCTTCTGGTTCAGTTTTTCTCTGAGTGTTAAAATTGAAAGTTGATAATGAAGAAATATTGCACAAACAGTCACTCAACTTTAATCTCAATAACAAAACAGTCACTCAACTTTCAATCCAGTTACTCGACTTTAAAAAAATAACATATCGATCATTAACTTTATTGAAAAGTAACAAATCGGTCACCCATTAACATTTTCTATTACATGCCTAATGGGGCAGATGACGTGACAGTTAACTAGTTGATATGGCTAGTTAATTTGCCACATTGGACATTTTCCTATCATCCCTCTCACACGTCACCATTAAATAGCAAAAACGAAAAGAGAAAAGGGAGGTTCACCATTTTTTTTCATCCTTCTCAGCTCCCCTCACCACCACCCTCAACGTTGGCCACTTTCACAAGCCCACTATCCTTTAATCACCACGCCAGGATCACTCACTATCACTCTTTTGCCAAGACACCACCACCATAACCACCAAATCTCAACCCCTAAAAATTCTAGACCCGTGAAGTTCCAACGAAAAACAAAAATACCAAATAACAAGCATCCAAAATCAAACCAGGAAAAAAAATCCCAAATTGGCCTGCATCAAAAGAGAGAAGTAAAAAAATAAAAAAGAAAGAGAATCAAAAGAGAAGAAATCCACACGCATTTCAGGTTTTAGGGTTAGAGAATTGAGCCACTAGTTTGATGATTCAAGCAGTCAAAAGTCATGGTTGGTCGAAATATAATGGTGATCCGATGGTGGACGATGGAGATTCGTTGAAGCCTTGTTCGAAGCTTCAAGGTCTTAATCTTGGGTTTTTGAAGGCCTATGGGAAATTTGAAGTGAGATTTGAGAAAAGGCAGAGAGGAGCTATTTGGTGATGACGGTTGGTCGGAAAAAGGCCATTAACGATGGTGACTAGAGTTAAGAAAAAAAAAAGAAAAAGAGAAGAGAAAAAGAGAGGAAAATAAGGGATAGAGATTCAACAAAGTCACTTGGGGCACAAAGAATCAAAGGGACAACATCGAACTAGGTGGTGGCTCCACCTTGGAGGAACAAAATGACAGTAGCTAGGATTCTTAAATTAGGACCGTTTAAACAATAGCTAGGATGCCAACATGGCCAGTTAAATGATAGGTCAACTTTCTATTATGTCTGTAACGAAAAATGATTACTTGGATTGGTTTGTTATTTTTGAAAGATGAGTGATTGTTTTGTCATTAAGATCAAAATTGAATGAGTGATGGTACCCTTAAAAAATTAACTAAGTTTTACATTTTTCCACGTAAAACACTATGATAATTTGGAAAATGATTGTATGAAAAAAAAACGTCACATCATATTGTATCCCTTACCAATTATTTAACGTCATTTCAACATCTTTTTTCATGTCATTAACACATCATTTTGATAATTTTTGAACCTCAATCTTAGACCATCGATCTTGAACCTTAAACCCTAAATCTTGAACCTTAAACCCTAAATCTTAAACCTTAAACCTTAAACCATCGAGCCTAAACCCTAAAGGGATTAGAGTTTAAGGTTTAAGGTCTAGCATCTAAGGTTTGAGGTCTATAGTCCAATGTTTAAGGTTTAGAGTTTAAGGCTTTAGGGTATAAGATTTAGGATTCATGGTTTTAGAGTTAAAAAATTTATCAAAATGATATGTCAATGAGATGAAGTAACAAAATTAAAATTACATTAAATAATTGATAAGTGATACAAAATAATATGCCGCCTCTGTTTCATACAATTTTTTTTTCCAAAGGTTAACTATCATATCATTATTTTCTTATGGTAAAGTGACATCTCATCAATCAAGGATTTTGACGAAAAATTAAATTTAAACAACCTAATTAATATATTAGAATTAAGGTTAACTTATACAACAAGTGGCTTTAGTAGAAAAAAGGATGTTTATTCATCCTGATAGATATACTATCATATAATCACATCAGTATATAAAAAAAAAAATTATTGCAAGAAGTTTAATTGAATTTTTTTATTATTTTAAGATTTTTTAACATTTAAGGAAGTAAAGAAAATGGATATTTTTTTTGAATATGGTTAAAACATAGAAGAGGATAAAAAGGGTCAAAGCGTGAATAAAATCTTTCACTTCACCTCTCTTTGTCTTTCTGGCTTCATCTCTCTTTTGTTTTTGTTTTTATTTTTATTTTTTAATTGTTTTCTATTCATCTCCCTCTTACAGTCTTACTTACTAATGAAAAAGTGAAAATGAGATTGAGATTTGTTGTGTTTTTTATGGTATTATTATAATGAAAGGAGAAATCCTTTTCCTCTTCTTTGAAAGCTATGGCTCTGCAAGCAGAAGGGACTCAGCAGATTCAAAGCCCTCCATTGATGAACCTTGATGGCCTGTTATGTGAAGAAGAAGATTTAGGAGTTTATAGTTTTGAAGAAAATGGAAGTGAAATTCCTGGTGAAAAGGAGAATTTGGTACCTTTATTTCTTAACGAACATGATTTGTTCTGGGAAGACGATGAGTTAATCTCTTTAATGTCTAAAGAGAAACAAACCCATCATGGTTACATTGATGTTTGTTCAGATGAGTCTTTAGTTTTAGCTCGTAAAGAAGCTTTGGAGTGGGTTTTCAAGGTTAAGGCACACTATGGGTTCAATGCCTTGACCATGGTTCTTGCTGTTAATTATTTTGATAGGTTCATTTTAAGCTTTAAATTCCAAGAAGACAAGCCATGGATGGCACAATTGACTGTCGTGGCTTGTTTATCTTTGGCTACCAAGGTTGAGGAAACTCAAGTGCCACTTCTCTTAGACCTCCAAGTATGTGTCTAATGCAAACAACATTGTAGTCTAAGTTGTGTTTCTGAACTTGTTATCGACTTATTAAAGTTGGGTTATTGTGATTTATTTATTTTTCTTTAGGTGGAGGAAGCAAAGTATGTGTTTGATTCAAAGACCATACAAAGAATGGAGCTTTTGGTGTTGTCAACCCTGCAATGGAGGATGAATCCTGTGACACCAATATCTTTCTTTGATCATATTACAAGGAGGCTTGGGTTGAGGACCCATTTACATTGGGATTTCCTTCGTAGGTGTGAGCATTTGCTTCTTTTCCTCATTACTGGTGAGTGAGTAGTCAAAACAGCTTTTATTTCCATCGCTAATCAAAAAGCTCAGGTTCCTTGTAATAAGAAGCAAATGTGCATATTTGTTGTTTGGCCATTTATTTGAGTTCTAATCTTAGGTTTCCAATCCAATTTTGATCCAGATTCAAGGTTCATGCTTTACACTCCTTCTATCTTAGCTGCTGCAACAATGCTGCATGTTATAAAAGAGGTTGAACCATGCCATGATCTTGAATATCAGAAACAGCTCATTGCTGTACTCAAGGCATGTAAGGTCTGTATACAATTACTTGGGGTTAACTATTCTAAAATGATATTTGTTTACTTAAGACTACGATTGACTTGATTGTCCATTAGTTAATTCAGATTTTGTTTCAATAGGATAAAGTAAATGCCTGCTACAAGCTCATCTCAGAGTTATTGGAAAGCGAGTACAAAGGAAACCAAG
The DNA here is from genome assembly GCA_039519145.1 of Kokia cookei. Lineage (NCBI taxonomy): Eukaryota > Viridiplantae > Streptophyta > Magnoliopsida > Malvales > Malvaceae > Kokia > Kokia cookei. The sequence goes on from CM076909.1 coordinate 17,482,075, forward strand.
GCCACAAAAGGAAGTATAAATCAATACCAAGCAGCCCTAATGGTGTCATTGATGCATCATTTAGCTGTGATAGCTCATACGATTCGTGGGCTGTGACATCTTCGGTCTCATCGTCACCCCAGCCACCGTTCAAAAGGAGTAGAGCTCAAGACCAGCAGATGCGGCTACCTTCACTAAACCGTATGTTTGTGGATGTGCTTAGTAGCCCTCGTTAATCTTTCTTTGTCATATAACTAGTACTGTTAAACATGTTATTAGATTTTCCTCATCTGCAAACCAGTAGTAATGGTTCTGTAATGTGCAATTGATATGTGTTTCATAACTTAGTTGTTGCCTTTTATGGCCAAATTTTCTAACATGGATCGGAGATGTATTAATATCTGCTAAATTCCATTTTGATTCAGCTTTGGAGGTCAGTTGGGAGTCTGTCTATGGTTGCCTCATTATGCTATGGTTTCTGATTCTTCTAATGTATAGCTGTGAAAGAACATATGTTTATCTGCATGCATCTACATTAGTTTTAGTCATTTATCTCAGAATTTAGGTGAAAGTAGAACAAAGATCAAGTTAGGCAACCCAAGTCAAACTGCTTTGTAACTTTTGTGCTCTCCGGGGGTAGATAGATGATGACTGTTTTATAAAAACGAGATAGAGGAAAAAGAAATAATGATCAATCGGAAATTTGGGATATGGGATTTTGGTCCCCCTTAGTTTACTAAATAAAAATCAGGGGTCAGGGAGCTCTTTCAACAAGGTCAAACAGAATGGCAAATCCCCACCATCAACCTTAAGTATGGCATTAGCCATTATGACAAGTTATGTTATGCTCTGCCAAATATTTAATCTTTTAAGTCCATAACCATCTTTATTCTTAATGATTTTGATATCCTTTTACTGGAAAAAAGTACTTGCTGTCATCTGTGGCATTATTATCTATCATGACTGCTTTTTCCTTGTTTGCATGTCTTGGGACCTTTTCATTTGAGTAACTTTCTTAGTTTGTGGTTGTATATTCTTGGATTTGCCAACATCAAATATTGAAGAAACAGCTAATCTATAAAAGTTAAAAAGGCATAGGGATTTATTGGTGAAGAACTTTGAATGCACTAATGATGATTTTAGTAAATCTGTTCTAATGTCCTAGACCTAGAGATGTTTGCAGTGCCAAAATCATGCATGATTGCCCTTACGATAAGAAAATTCGTTCATGCATAGTAGTTAAGAAATGATTATGTTATCACACTGCTAAATCATCATATTCTAATTACATTTGATGATTGCCCATGTTTCATAAGTGTTGGTCATATTGCTTATACATAAAAGAAAGTTTTGGCAGACATCAAATAGCTAGGTTGGGAAGAATTAACTGTTGTCTTTCTGGTTTTCATTTTGACTTGCATTTACAGTATTTGGATTAAGGTTCGAGTGTTCGACACAATTTTGTTCATTTATTAAAAGTTTTTCCATGTATTTGGAGAGTCACATCTTTATACGGAGTCCAAGTAGACATAGAATGTAAGGAAGGTCACAATGAGAATAGGGTTTTTGTATTTCAAACCAAGCAAACTGGAAAAGCTTGTGGATGAAGAAAGTAGAGATTTGGCAATCAATAGATATGTGTAAGGCTTTTAAATTTTCAGAATGTCTTTTGTGCTTGTGGTCCTCCATTTGCTTTGAAGTACTTTTTTTCTTTTGGACAGTTCCATTTATCACCATCTTCAAGTTCTGCTTATACTTTGCTTGAGAAGATATCATTTTCCTTTAACATTAATAGCCCCTGGTATATGTTATAGTTACTTCCAAAACATTTTCATGTTGATTTTTGTCTTATGATTGAACTGTTTCATGGTTTTTAGGTTAAAAGGCAATGAGAAAAACTTCTCATGTCCATCTCATCAGGTTTCTCATATAGTAACTCATCATTGGGAAGTGCATTTAGATGCCATGTGTTTAAGCAAAACTTGAAATTTCAATTAGTCATCTTCAAGAGAATTTGAATTCAACCATCTAAATTCATAGCTAGATTGATAATAGAAAGAAGGAATAAATAAAGAAATATAAAGGAAAATCCTTTTTTTTTTATCCTTTATACTAACTAATTTGTCTTGGCATGGTTTGATAATAATGGAATGCAGGAAAAGCAAAAAGAAAAGGGGAGGAAAACTAAGTACGAGTAAAATCCGATTCAATTCGAAAAATTTGATAAAAAATTTAAATTTTGAATTAAATGCTTCGAGTTATTCAGATCAACTTAGGTAAAAAATTAAGTTTTTCGGTTTAACTTGAATATGAATTACACAATTTGAGTTATCCGAAAATCTAAATAAAAAAAAGTAAAATTTTGTCGTTTTGATAAATGTTTATAAATGTTTACTTTTTTTAAAAATCATGTCGATTTGATAAATGTTTACTCATTAGGTTAAAAGATAAAATCATTATATTGTTTATGTAGTTAAATAATCTTGTATTTCGTTTATTAGTTAAGTAATCGGTCAATGTAAATGCAATATTGAGTATAAATAATAAGATTTATTAACTTGACTTGAAATTTTTTGACTCGATTCGATTCGAAAAAATTTCAAATGAGTTCAGTTGCTAAAATAAGATTCGTTAATTTGATTAACTCGAAATTTTTTAACTTGATCCGATTCGACCGAATACTCATCCCTAATTGTATCCCTTCAAAGGATAAAGAAGGTAAAATAATCTTATATATTTTTTTGGTACAATCATGTTGGTTTAGGTAAAAGTACTCTCCATTAGTAATGATTGCATTTCGATTTTCTATTAAAAAATAGATAAATTAGTTTTTATATATTTTGAAACGTGTCAATTAATCCATTCATTAAGTTTTATCTGTGAAATGATGACATGAAACATTAAATCAATGTTGAAAATTATTTTTATGGGTGAACTATAAAAATTATCACCCAACTATGTTTTTCGTTCTATTTTAATCATTCAACTATTAATTTTTCGATTTAGTTACTAAACTTTTCAAAATTAAATGTTTTAGTTACTCTGAGCTGATGTGATCTTTTTTTATTGGTCTAGTTACAAAATTAGTCCTCTAATGCTTACACATTCTATCAATTTGATCTTAAATGTAAAAAAATTTAACAAATTTAGCCATCAAGGTTTACAAAATTTATCATTTTAGTTCTAATTTTAAAAAACTCAGTAAAATTGGCCCTCGATATTTATATAATTGTCAATTTAATCCTAACTTCAAAAAAAAAAAAAAAAATTTATAACCCATTGACTAACCTATTTGAGATATTAAAAAGAAACTTCTTTCAAGTTAGTAGCAAATGAAAAAAAAAACATTATTTATTCAGATAATAATACAACCGATTATTCCAGATATGTTCCGAATCAATTAATTAGATTAAGTGTGAAACTTAAATTAAAAATCTCTGTAAGGTAGAATATGAAAATAACATATTGATTAGCATGTTTGATATAAAAATAAATAAAATGAGATAAGAGTAATTTAAAAGGATTGGCAGAAGGCATTCCCTTTTCCATAAATCATTGTACAAAACTGCAGAGAAGGGAGTGGCAGAGAGGTCTCATGAAGGAAGCCTCATCTCTGCGCTTCAAAACAAAACCCACTGTATTGAGATTTCACTTTCATAGTTTGACCCTTCAAAATAAACATTCTGTTTTAATAGTCTTTTTATTTATTATTATTGTAAGATATTGGTGTAAACCAGTTGAGCTTTTTATCTATAAATGTGGCAGCTCAGCACACTGAATTCTCTTTGAACAAAACAGACAAACTGTACAACCATTGCCATAATTTCAAACACAACAAACATGTTTTGCTTAGTTTGGTGGATTTATGAGTGGCTTCAATGATTTCTTCTTCACCTTCTAATCATATCTTGTTTGAATATTAACTTTGAAATTTCTCCATAACAATATTTTAAGTTCATGTGGGGAACTGCTGCCTCGTTGAAATCTCTTGTCCAAACCTATTTGGGATGGATTTTGACCGACTTGAATAACTTGTTTCACCTTTATTTTTATATTGAATTAATAATTCGAACCGGACGGGACAAGACTGTGGAGTGTTCCTTCTATTTCGGATAAATTAAAGAAGAAACAGAATCAACATCACGATGAGGAGTAGCACGACAGCTAACGTCCCGACATGGCGACGTGTTTCAACTTAACTGAGATTTTCTTTCAATTAAAATCTGTTATCTTTTTTTAATTAAACTCTGATTAGTTTAGGAATGTTTTAGTCATATTAGGATTTTAGTATTAGGTCTTTGTAATCATGTTTAGAGAGTTGACAAAATATCTCTTAGGTGAAATTTGATGAAGAGTTTTGCGGGGAGTTTTTTAGAGAGCTTTACATTCGGGTTTTGGGTTTTGCTCATTTAGGTTATTTTTACCATCTTGCACTCTTCATTTATTTTCTCATTAAGTGAAACCTCCTTTATCGATGTTTTTTATCTTTTTCAAATAAGTTTTTTTAAGTAAATACTTGTACGCCCAATTTTCTTTTTTTTTTTTTCGGTTCTTATTCGTTATTTATACGAGTCAATCCCCAACAAAAATTAAAAATCGCCTTAGAAAAAGCTCTGCCCTACCTACTTAATAGTTTGTTCTAAGCCTTGTTGAATATAAAAACATTTCTTATACTGTTTCTCATAAATAATGGATGCATGTGTGTGTGTATATACACATAGATATATCACAGTTTCTTAATCATAAAAGTAGTTCAAAATCTAATGGATAACGAAATTTTAGTTAAATGTTTCTGCCCATTGTTTCTCCAATCTTTTTCTTAAAACAAGGGTTTCAAGGATAAAATTTCCAAAAATCTTTCAAATACATAAAAGAAAACCTTAAAAAGAAACATGGATATTGAACACATACCCTAATTCGACGGTAAGCTCGAGTGACATAACCAGAGACATTGGTGGATAACAAATCAAGTCCTTGCCCAGATATTGAAGACGTAGCCTATTTATTGGCTGCGAAGTGAAAGCAAACCAGGTTTATCAGTGATTTCAGAAGTAGTCGAGGCAGACAAATAGAAAAAATGTACATTACGAGACAAAACAAAAGGAGTAGGAAAGGTCATTTGTATAAGGATCATTGTTCCATTACTTTAGAGATATTGCATCTTTTGCAGATTCCAGGGTTATGGCCACACCAGCGGCTGCCGCAGTGAGGACACCGCCGCTGGTCTTGGGGATGTTTTGTGGATCTTGGTGAATTAACTGCGCATTCTTTATGTCCTGCCCTGTCCCTGCTGATGAACAATAGCTTTCAACTTCACCTTTTGCATCTTTGGTCTCACTCTTGGGTCGGTTATCCATATTGAATCTCATAGTCTTGATTTAGATTTTGCATTTTCATTTTAACAAGTGATTGACAACATATGTTTGATGCTATAATTAGTGTGTGAGCTCCCTTTATCCCTCCCTTATTTTACTGTCTATTTTGACACATGGTTGATGATCTCCAACACCATTTTTAAGACAAACTAAAGGCCCTAACATCAAGTCTACGCCAAACACATGTCACTCTCTTATGTTATTCAGAATCTTCATTTTCCCTTGAAATATTCATGCCAAACATCAGTGTTCAATACATTCGAACAGAAGGTACGATACAATTGAGTATAGAGTCCGGCTAACATAGTCCGAGAACGAAACTTCTAAATGGTTCCCAAAGAAAAGATTCATCCACATCTCTGTCATTTAAAATTTAACAAAAAAATATGTAAAAATGAATGGTAAAGTCAATAACATTTGACTCACGCATATGAACACACATTGCCAACAAGTGCAGCTGATGGTTGGATTACAATTGAAACACTAGACACAATTAGGGATATTGATATGGCAAGGGAACTTGACAAAACTGTAATGCCAAGCAGATCATTAAAGGGCTTATACTTGGTTGTTGCTCTGATCAGCAACTCATAAGAGGTGACCCGACTGCAGTCAGAAGCATCAGAGAGACTTTGCCTTAGTGAGTTGTACTTCCAGCAGCATCGACATCGATGTTCAAGATGTTTTTCCTGTTCTAGGTTTCTGAAATTGCTTTTTCTTCAATTGGACTCAAGGCCTCTGCCCCATCATCTTCATCTGTAGCATATAAGATCCGTTTGATAGCTGCAACAATCTGCAATAACATGTTGTAAAGCATTAAAACAATGGATTCTAACAATCCCTTGAACAACATTCTTTTCTATTATAAATCTGAACGTCAAAGGAGAAAATACCGGTGATCTACATTGTTCTCAACTTCGAAAAGTGGAAATCACTTCCTTTCTAAAGACTAGCAGAAGAGAGATTGTTATATTCTTAAATCGATAATATGTTGCGAAGTGGCCATCCATGCATTGGCGAACCCAGTTCACACAACTACAAGCTCCTACAAAACACTCGAGCTCACCCAAAGTTGCGAGCTCTGATAGGCGAACCCATACTTGCGAGCTCCTTACTCTGCAAGTTGCCAACTTGTTAACTTGTACTGAAACAATGATATTTTTTTATGAGATGCTTTGGCTGTTGATTAGACTAAAATCAAAAAATAGAGAGGCAAGTTGTACCGTACAAGTTTCAAGACTTGCCAAGTTATAATTGTTTATTATTGTTTTCAATTTATTTAAGCATAGATGTTGGTGTAAACAATATGTTGGAATGAAAATCAGAAGTTTATAATCTGATTACTTCTTTGTTCTGTTTTATTGTTTTCTATCTCAGAACATTCTTTCATCAAATATCCAACAAATGATATCTAAAGCCACTTATCTTTGAAGGCATGTTTCCATAAAATGTCTTCAGCAAGTTTTTCATCACCTCCATCCCCTGTTTTCATGGGTGAAAACTATTATATTTTGAGCAGTGAAAACGAAAACTTATGTTCAAGCCTTTGATCTTTAGGAAGTTGTAAATGCTGAAATAGAACCACCAGTATTGAGACCAAATCCTACACTTGCAACACAACAAGGAATGTGCCAAAAAAACACAAGGGGATGTCTTGCCTACAAAACAGTATTTTAGATGTGATCTTTACAAAAATCATGGTTTATGACACTCCTAAACAAGCTTGGGTCAAGGAGGAGTTCCAAGGTTTGCAGATTATAAGGCAACAACAAATGATAAATCTCATATAAGACTTTGAAAATCTCAAGATGAAAGAAGCTGAGACTGTAAAGCATTACTTTGACATCAGCATGGTAGTGGTGAACCAGATAAGACTGCTAGGAGGCCCATTCGCCGATAGTAGAGTGGTTGAGAAGTTGATCACCACACTTCCTGAGAGATATGAATCAAAGATATCCTCACTAAAAGATTCAAGGGATCTGTCAATCATCTCACTCTTTCAATTAATCGAGGCTATGTACACATACTATTATTTAATTAAGATTTTTCTAAAAAAAAATGAAAAACTTTTCATAAATTTTATGACGGAGTTTACGTCACTAAACTCATAACATCAAATTCAATCAAGCATTATATAGCAAATATAACCATACTTATATACAAATTTTATATATTTTGTGAATGTTCATATTAAGTATGATGATTTAATATTAATGTCACTTAGATTTTTAGTTTATTTACACTAAATGTGGGTTTTTCCGTCCAAATTTTATTTTGGTTTAAATGATTCCATGTGTGCACTATATCTAAATTATTTTTGTTTAAATATATTTTGCTTATTAATTTAATTGTATTTGAAATAATTGATTTTGATGTGGTAATTATTGGGACTTATATTATTTATATTTGTAACTTGTAATTTAAAAACGTTCATATCTGGAAGATCCAACGCACGATGCTATGCAATTTTCAGCTAAACCTAAACTTTGAAGCAGAAGTAAAAAAAAGGAGAAAATAAAAGAAAACCTGTAAGTCAATCAATACATACAATTTTTACTGGCAAAGGTAGTCCAAATGTTCTCAAATGGGTTTATCAATATCCATAATAGTGGGCAGAAGATGGGATTTTGTCAAGAATTTGTAAGGCTTCTTTCATGGTGGGTCTCTTTTGTGGGATTGGAGATGCGCAATTGTACCCTAACTTGAAACAAGCCAGCAATGCATCCTCTTTGCCTTCCAAATCCCCACGAATAGCCGCATCAGCCATCCTCAATGCCTTGTTCTGGTCCTCAACCACCACCCCGCTTCCCTGCCCCAGCTCATCCACAATTATAACTTTCCCCGTTAGAAGCTCAAGTAAAATCACCCCAAATGCGTATACGTCCCACTTGGGGTTGGGCTTGAGGCTCCGAAGTGACTCCGGGGCATGGTACGGCGATACACCGAATGAGCTTGGGCTTGGACTTGGACTGGGGCTAGGTCCCACTACATCTTGGAGGCTATCCCTTGATGCTGTCGACCTCTTGCTACCAAAATTTACGGCTGACATTCCCACTTTGGAGCTTGTATCACCTGTTACTAGCCTTTCCAGACCGAAATCTCCAATCTTGGGTTCCATGTTAGAGTCTAAGAGGATATTGCTGGGCTTCAAATTGGCGTGCACATGTTTCTTCTCATGGAGATATGCTAGCCCACGGGCCACACCTTTAGCAATTCTTAGCCGAGCCTCCCAGGGAAGATGACAAGGTGAAGAACCAACTTTTCCTGAAACAGAAAGCCAATACTTAAACAAATGTAAACGCATGAAGATGGGTTCTTTTCATATTCAATCGATGTTTGACTTTCTCATGCATTAAACGACAACCTTTTAGTTAAAACTACTCCACCGCCATGACTTCACTTCTTCAGCGTTGACAGGAACATCTCACATACATAGTTTTTATATATTTAACCTTGAAAATGTGAAAAATTGAAAAAGGTAAAAAGGACTCACTGTAACGAGCGTTGGCGAGGCTGCCATTTGGTACAAAATCGTAGATGATAAGCTTTTCATCAACTCCCCAATAGAAACCACGAATCCTGACCAGATTGGGGTGCACCAGTTTAGAAATTATTCGAACCTGGGTCTCGAAATCCCTGAACCGATCCACACTGTTCTCACCAATCCGTCGAACCGCCAAGGAGGCCCCATCTTCAAGCACCGCCTTGTACACTATGTTAGACCCGGTGGCACCTAATATGTATGCCGATGCTTTAAGTAACGTATCCAGGTCAAGTTTCTTTTCCCCATCGACGGTCACCAACGTCCCTTTCTTGTCATCTTCTTGCCCTTGCTGCCGTTGATCATCATCATCATCTTCTTCTTCCTCTTCAGTACTGTTGGATTCTTCTTCGTACTTCCCTCTCTTTATCAAACATGCCCATACCGCAAACATTTTTGATTCTGACGATGGGGATGCTGTATTAGCTTCTTGCTTCAGTGTGGTCTCCAGTACTGTGTTTTTTCTCTTTATTTTGTAGACGAAAAAGAATACCATCATTACTATTCCAATTCCAGCTATATCACCGACTATAATTCCCACTATTGTTCCTGGTTTAAGCTTGTTTCGCCGTGGTGTTTTAGCTCCGGGATCCGTTGTCTTGGGCATGGCAGCCATTGCTGGAGGATAAGTTGGTGAAGGACTTGGACAGTCACGCTCTGTTGCTTCACCACATAGATGAGGATTCCCGGAAAAAGATTTGGAATCTTGGTTCTTGAAAACAACAGAGTCCGGAACTTCTCCTGTAAGATTGTTGAAGGAAAGATCAATGGTAGCGTTACCAGGGATTTTCTCGGCGAATTCTGATGGAATTTCCCCGGAAAGTCTGTTGTAAGAAAAATTCAAGTAGTTGAGATTGCTGCCTCCGAAGTTTGGTGGCAAGGAACCCTCGACAAGATTGGAAGAGAGATCTAAAACTTGAACAGATTGGAACCCAGTTGGGAGATTCCCTGAAAAGTAATTGTTCTTCAGAGAAACAACAGTTAGATTCTGGGTAGTAGTAAGAGTTGCAGGTAAAGCCCCCGTCAATCCATTATCGGAAAGGTTAAGGAATTGAAGGTTTTGCAGAGTTCCAATGGTTTCTGGTATTCCACCGGAGATGAAATTGTTTGACAAATCAAGAAACCGAATCTGGGTTGAATTGAATAACGAAACAGGAAGAGACCCATTGAGAGAATTGTTGGAAAGATCAAGATGCTGAAGGTGTTGAAATAAGCCCAGATCGGATGGAATTGAACCAAGAAGCTTAGAATTGGGAAGAGACAAGCCTGTAACTCGAAGGTCGCCTTCAATGGAGTTGCTTACTGCTCCGCAAGTTACTCCATTCCAAGAACAAGGCGTCTGGTCGGCGGAGTTCCAGCTTTGTAACACGTTTAGAGGATCACTAAGAATCAAATACCTGAAAGAAAGCAAGAGAATCCCATCTGTGTTTAACCCGAAAGCTTGAACCACAAGAAACTCAACCACAATAAGAATTCTCCACCATAAATGAAGTTTAAGACCGGAGGAGGAACTCATGATTTGTCAAACTGATCACACATTTCTTGTGTGAAAGTAGACACAGAGAGAGGAGGGAGGAAGGAGACGAGAGAGAAAGGAACTAACTGAGACTTATCATTTATGTTAATGAAGTTGCAGAGAGGCCATGTGATGAAAGTTAGCTAAAAAGAAATATATATATATACACAGCTCAATAAAAACAAACTTGTCTCATATAGCCAAAAATGTTCTGGATTGGCAGCTATCGGCATATATATATATATATAATATATGGTTTTTTAAGGATTGCTCGAAATGATTACTTGTTGATGATCTCACATTGGTTTTAGAAATAAATAAATCAAGTAAAGCTATAGCCTATAGGCTACAAGAACAGAATCACAGAATAGCATCTTTGCTACAAGACATCCATGTCAAGATGGAAAGCTTGCATTGTTCTCTCTTGAATTGACTTTAATCAAACTCTTTTTTTTATCCTTTTTTTGGAAAATATTTAAATTTATGAAACGAACTGTTGCTGAATCTATAGACAAATAGAAGATAACTTGACGAACTAAAACATCTTAATGCCCAGAAGAAAAGAAAGCAAAAGCGATTCTCATAATAACCATGAGCGAAATAGTAGTAGTTTAAATCGTGAAAACGGGGTTATGGGAGAGCAATAAAAATGTTGTGCTACTAAGCGAAATTGTGAAGTGCTAAACCCTAGATGACATTAGTCCAGTAGTCGAAAGCATCATTAACTTACGCTCTGACCCGGGTAGCATGGAGCATGTGAATCAGTACAGATCACCTTGCAAGGTTAAATACTATTGGATAACCAATAGTGAAATAGTACCGTGACGAAAAGGTGAAAAAAATCCCATCGAAAAATAAAATAGAATATATATTTATATCAATCGAGTTAAGATTCAGATCTATAAAAATGAACTGCGAAAGTGAGATTCTTTCAAGGAAAAGAAAAAAAGGTCACAAAAACAAGAGAATGAGCATATATTCCTCAAATCTCGATTGGTCATACATCAATAATTTTATGTTTCTTCAAATTTAGATGATTGAGTGTAAGGAACACAGTGTGTGCATTTCCTATCAAAATCAAGTTGGGGGGGGGGGGGGTAGGGGAAAGAAAAATTGAGAGAGAAAATGAATCAAAAAACATCGATGCTGTAAATATGTAGGGGCAACATCATTGTGAAGGGGTCCCTAACATCATCTCCAGAGAGTCATTAATGGTTTCATTAGAATTTTAGGTCTTCATTCATTGCTCCACCCTTTTCAAAAATTTTACCATCTGCCATCATCCATAAATAAAATCATACATTTACATCTCCTCTACCCTATATATCCTTAAAACATCAAAATTCCTCCCTCAGCAAATTGATTTCAACAGGGCCCCCAACCATGAGCTACCAACAGTCGGTTCAGTGCTTTCAATGTCTGAAGGAGCACAAAAGAAAACGATGAAGCTCCAAATTTAAAACTATTCTGAAATCCCCAAAAAAAAAAGAAAAGACTTTTGGACCTGTAATCAACAGGTATGATGCCTGTCCAAATAGTCCTGGATTTGGCAGCATACAAGTTGATCAGGCTGTCCATAGCTAATTTCTTCTCAACATTTTGTAAGATTGCAGCTATGGGTCCTAGATTTCCCTTTTTTTTTTAATTTATTGGCAGATTTGAGTTTGAAGACAATGGGGAAAGCTTTTGGATTCTTCTTCGTCTCTCAGCAAATGCCTACTCCGAATTTGCAGAATCTTAAGATCTGAACTTGTAATTTTGTTCACACCTGGGGTTTTTATTCATTTCATCTTCTTTTTAATTGTTTGTGGCAGCTTTACCTACCTTTTTATAATATATTTAAAGCTATTAAAAAGCACTGGAGAATACCTTGTTTGATGTGCTTCATTTACTTGAAATTTCGTAAACAATTTAACAATTTTAGCTCGTAGCATTCACATATTATGTAAATATTTATGCAGGATATATTAAATTTATTATTATATAAATCAAAATTATCATAAATTAATGAAAAATATTAACTTTATGAGTAATTATTTTTAATCGCTTATTTATTACTTTAATCTTTTTTGAAACATACCAATAGCTAAATATAAAAATTGGAAGAGACTAGAAAAGATGTTTTTACCAAAATTATTATACATATAATCATAGTATCTTTCATGTCACTTTTGCAAACCATAACTAATTCCTTCGGGAATTTATTGATATCCCTCTTAACAATATTATTTTTAACATTTTAACTCATTTTTTTTTTTAAAAGTGCAATATGTATTACAAATTTATTATTTATCGTAGGTTGTTATACATTGATGATCGTAAACTCGAAAGCTAAATAAGACCCGAGCAAGTCCCACTAGATGGAGGAATGCGAGGAGTCAACAAAGAGAGCTCACATGTGCCAAGAGAAACACGCGGTCTTAGTTCACATGTATTCAAGGAGCTCTCAGGGGGAGATCGTGAGGTTTGACAGACGACCCAATATAAAACATGTGTCTAATACGTTCAAAGTGTCAGTCCTAAAAATAGTAGAATCAAATCATGAATAATAAAATCATATAGTAAATAATAATAATATGTATAAATACTTAAATATTCTAAAAAATTTTTACTGTAACACAGGGAAAATATTATAATAAAGAAAATTAGAGGAAAAGATCTAAAGGGACTTTAATGGCAAAAAAAAGAAAAGAAAAAAAGATTGGCCCATGACTGGGTTATTGTTTTATTTTGAGGACGAAAACAGACTTTTGAAAAGTTGAAAGTGGATCCACCACCAGATTTTGACAGCTTGCATGGTAACTGACATCAGCTACAGGATTAACATTTTGCAGTGACTGGGATCATGTCTTCTACTCCCACACTATCGCTTTCCATCAGCTCCCTGTTTATGAAAATTCCCACCAAATTTTATCATGAACATTTCTCAACAAACAAAGTAAAACTGGAACCCTTGATATTAAAATTCAAACTTCTCGATTTGATAATGGAGAGCGAATTTTAAGAAGTAAAGAGGAAGAAGATTCAAAAATAGTGGTTTGGGGTGTCTTCCTCTTAAAGAGAGTTTTTAGAATTTTATTATAATTATACATAATAATTTATTTTTCACTTTGTTGAAAAAGAGTTATAACGTGTAATTTAGAGGTATTATATTAATTTTAATTTGAAATTTTATTGAACAAATTTTGTTGTCCAATAATGTGTTACAAGAATCAAAATTGTATAGCAAAATGACCGAATTATATTTTTCATAAGTAAAGATTTGTTTCCCACATTGTCAAAGAAATTAGCGAGCTTTAAAAACGATAGTCGTGATTGTGAATCGATGAACTATTAAAAAATCGAGAGTCACGATCTTAAATCAACAAACCGTTAAAATATCAACTGCGAACATAGATCAACGAGCTGTTAAAAAACTGAGGGTCGTGATCTTAAATCAATGAACCATAAAAATATTAACGGTAAGCGTAGGTTAAATCTCCCTATATAATAAAATTATAAAGATCCTCTTACAAGGAGGACACTCCAAACCACCATTTTTAGATCTTATTCCTCTCTACTTCTTTAAACTCCTCCATTCTCACCTATGTTAATATTTTATATCAACAAACCTCCATCTAAATTTGGGGTTATGTACCATAAAAGTATTATTTCCGAAATTATTTACGAAAATGAGCCAAAGTGAAAAGAAAATTACAGTAATAGACCAATTTTACAAAAACGCCTTTACGTGAAGACATTTTTAGGGGAAATTCTACAAAAACGCTTCTACGTGGATGTATTTTTTCTTGATAGAGACAAAAATACTCCTACGTGAAAATATTTTACAAAAAAAACTCTGCATGAAAAGACTTTTCCTATTTGATTTTGAAAAACACGATCATGTAGAGACGTTTTTGTCTCAGTTAAATAAAAGTGCTTCCACATTTTTACAAAATTGATTTATTCTTAAATTTTTTTTTATTTTAACCTATTTTCGTAAATAATTTTAGAAATCAACTTTTTATGGTAGATAATCTCTAAATTTGTTTTATATTTGTATGTAAAAATAATTCAAGATGTGGCTGTTCAGCCAGCAGGTACAATAAAAGCTTTCCGACGAGAAATATGCAATCCAACCATTGCTTGCTACACTTGTGCTTGTGCAAGTGCGGGTCATGCCAACCCCTATCTTTCTTATCTTCTCCCACTTTCATTGCAATTTGGAAACTACCGTAAAAAGGAAAAGCAAACAAACAAAACTGCATTTGTTTGACAGCCTACTTCTATCTAACTACAAATTAACTTGGATTCATAGTTTACCAAAAAAAAAATTCAATTAAAATATGTTATCAATCCTTTTTTTTTTTTACAGAATTGAAATTTAGTTTTTTTTTTGTTTTATTTTAAGGAATCTAGTTATTTTATTTTTCAAATTTAAAAATGTTAATATGATTGTTAATACCGTTAAAATGTTTCTCTTAAATTCATGTTTATTACAATGTCATTCTTTTGTAACATGGTTACTAAATGAATTTTTTTATCGCAAATGGCCACACCAATAAATTTTAACAGAAAAATTTTACTAGTGTTAACAATTTGATTTAAAATTTGAAATTTGAAAATACAAGGGATTAAATTCCTAAAATAAAATTACAAAGGTAAAATTCCAAATGTATAAAAGGTACAGGGACTTGGAGCATATTTTAACCTTTACAAAATCTGGAAATAGTTAATGCAGAACTTCAACGAGGAAAATCTTGAACACACGAATGGAACACGAAAAATAACTCGAACAGAAAATGAAGCAATAGGACAAGGCTCCAAGGCGTATATCAAGACACTATTTTTAACGTTCTATTCACCCTTACATATACTCAATGCGTAGATGAGTTTCAAGCAAATGAACCTCAAGGATATAATGAAGCCCGATGACTATTTGCATTTTGCACTAACAAAAAAAACCCACTAAGCACTAAACAGAGTATACTAAAAAATCAATTTCTACAAAGTATTTTTACAGTAATTCTTTATTGAACATGTTGAATGATGACTCCTATATCAAGTCAAATTTGAGAAATAATCTTTCAGTTAAAAATCAATTAAATTCGGAGGGGTTTTCCACATTAAACTTGTGTGTTCAATTTCTCAATTTATTCCGCTATTTTTACTTGTTCGTTGCTTAATTGGGTCGACCTCCAATAATTGGTATAAGAGTTAGTTCGATTTCCACAGATCAACTCGTTTAGAGATCGTAGATTAACAAGGTTCGATAGTGAGAAGTTCGATGGTGTCACAAATTTCAATTTATGGTGAGTTCGGATGATGGCAATTCTAGTTCAGACCGGCTTGAAAAATGTCGTTACCGAGAAAAAGCCCAAGAATCTAGATCAATCAGAATGGTAAGAGCTTCATAAAAAGGCTTTGTCTGCAATCCAGTTGTGCCTCGTGAATAGGGTATTGTTGGAGGTATTGATGGAAAAGACCTCATTCGCCTTGTGGAAAAGGCTAGAAACTCTTTATGTGACTAAGTCTCTAGGTAACCGTTTAGTGTTGAAACAACGTCTATTTATGTTTCGCATAAACGAAGGTAAGCTTCTTAGAGATGACATCAGTCAATTTATTACCCTTTTAAATGATTTAAGTAACGTTGAGGTTCAGACTGACGATAAAGATCAGGCTATGCTATTATTGTGTTCTTTACTCCCTTCATACAAGTCTTTCAAAGAGGCCCTGATTTATGGAACAGACAAACTTTCATTCGAGGATGTGAAGGGTCACTTGTTAAGTAAAGACAAACTCGACAATGAGTTTGGTTCTGATAGTAAGGCAGATAAGCAAGCTTCTGTTTCGGTAGCATCAAAGAAGCGAGACAAAATGTGTCCCTATTGTAAGAAATTAGGTCACGTCAAAGCATATTATTACAAACTGCGAAATAAAAGGGCTGCTGAAAGTAACGAGGAAGATTTATATAGTGCTAATTTGGCCGATGAAAGTGGTGATGATTTCTTGTTAGTATCAACGAGCGAAAGCTCCGAGCTTACGTCCGAGTGGATCTTAGATTCAAGATGTTCTTTCCACATGTGTCCCAATTGAGAATGGTTCTCCACATACAGTTCAGTTGAAGGTGGAGTTGTGCATATGGGAAACGATTCATCCAGTAAAGTAATTGATATTGATACTGTTAAAATTAGGATACACGATGGTACGATTAGGACACTATCAGATGTCAATTATATACCTGATTTACGAAATAATCTCATCTCCTTAAGTGTTTTAGACTCGAAAGGTTGCAGAATCAACATCGAGTCAAGCGACATTAAGGTGTCTCGTGGGGCTCTCATTTTGTTAAAAGGTAAAAAGATTGGCAGTCTTTATATTCTGGAAGGTTTTACAGTAACCGATGAAATCAAACGTCCCTCGTCCGTTACGGAGTTGAAGTTAACTCGTTTGGAGCAGAGGTGTAACACCCAAAACTCGATGCCATCGTCGATTAGGGTCTCGAAGTCATTCAATCATTTATCAGTGTTTATCTTTTAAAATCATGTCAACCATTTTTATATTATTAAAGAAAAACACCTAACACATTATAAGTAATCATTTACTTATAAATACAATTTAACAAAGGCAATTAAGTCATTTTTCTAGATTTTTGAAGACTTCGACCGATACTTGTTGGACAAGTATCGGTAATAGTCAAGTCAATAAACAATTAAGAAACGATGCAGACGTCTACCGATACTTGTGATAGTGCTACTGATACAAGTATAACAACTACCGAAACTAGTTGTGCTTCTACCGAAACTAGTTAAGAAGTTCTACCCTGCAACTTCTATCGATACAAGTATTCTAACTACTGATACAAATATGCTCAATACTACCGAATCTTGAATTTCAACTACCGATACAACTTAAGTCAGTAGACAACTTCTCTCCTACCTTGTATTTATACCGATACATACAGGAGTTCTACCAACACAAATATGCAGAATTCTCAAATTTATACAAGTTCATCTATAAAACTTCATTCATAGACTTAAGGTGCAAGAAATAACACTTTTATGTTTAAATACAAGACTTAACATAACATCAAAGCACTAGTTGTTTCACACAACATTAAGTAAACATTCAAAACTTATCATTTAACCAAAAATACTACAAGTATCATAATTCATGTAAGCATATACAAAATATAACATCATCCTAGTACATGTCATATAACCAAGTGATGTAAGAACTACCGAACCAGCTCTGGGATAGTGTGATGTCTTCGAGGTAATCCGATCTTCAATTAGCCAAAACGAAATCTACAAAACAACCAAAATACACAGGTAAGCTTTCTAACTTAGTAAGTTCGTGCATAGTGAATTATTACTCAACATTAAACATTTCAAAAACAATTAACATCAAAACACAAAATTTTCTCTTCAAACAACCTTATGCTCTATCGAGTCATAAGTCTTCCTTTAACCATATTCTAATTCTCATCTCGAGACATGAGTCTTCCTTAATCAAAATCTCATTCTCATTTCGAGACATGAGTCTTCCTTAATAAAAAAAAGTCTCATTCTCATTTCGAGACATGAGTCTTCCTTATTCAAAATCTATTCTCATTTTGGGTCATGAATCTTCCTTATTCATAGTCTCATTCTCATCTCGAGACACGAGTCTTCCATTTATACAATTTCTCATACTCAACCCGAGACATGAGTCTTCCTTTTTATACATCAAGTATTCCAAGCACATTCTCATTAGGTAATAATCAGCAGTTCAAATAGGAAATCCAACAACGAACTTACCGGATAAAATTGCAGTTCAAGCGAAACTTTAGGGATTATTCTATGATTTTCCCCTTTCGACGATCTGTGACTCGATCTTGATCTATCACAAAATAAATCAATTCTCCCATTAAATCATATAATTTAATCAATTTACACATATAAATCTTTTTTCAAAAGATTACGAAATTACCCCTAAACTTTACATTTCTATTCAATTTAATCATTAGAGCCAAAACATGTAAAATAACATTTTTCATTCAATTTTATAATAGCCAAATATCCATAGGTATTCATCCAACATCCCCATTCAACTATTTCATAACAAGGATATGTATTTTCATCATTTTTACAACCTAGTCCTCAAACCTTAATTTCAACAAAAATCACTTTACAAAATCAATGAATCTATTCATCAAACACACAAATCTATCCATTACCTTCAAAAGCAAGCATTTTCATCAATGGAAAGTTTTACAACATTTGACAGATTCACAAATTAGTCCTTGCATAAGCTAGATTAAGTTAATACGGACTCGAAAACATAAAAATTACTAAAAACGACCAAGGTTTGCTTACCCAAATCAAAGGTCAAAGATTAAAAATGAAAAACCCTAAGTTTTCCTCCTTTTATCCGTGTAGAGAAGAAGAAGAAGAAAGAAAATGTGAAATTATCATCTTTCTTTCTTTAATTTAATATATATACAATAGCATTTTTGGAATTTCTTAAACTTTCATAATTAACTTAATTAATCATCTTTTTAACCTTAATTTATCCTATTATTAATCAATATTTGTCATGATAATCCACCCACTAATAATCTTTTAGGTTAATTTACTCACTTGGTCCCTCTAATTAACTAATTCACATTTGCACCTTTTGCGATTTAATCCCTTTTACTCAATTCACTATCTAAACATTAAAATTCCTTAACTGAATTTTAATACGATGCTAACAACATTGTACTTATAATAATAAATAAAATTTTTCACTCAACTTGCGGAGTTGTGGTCTTGAAACCACTATTTTCGACACCACTAGAACTAGGTTGTTACAGGAGGCAACTTGGTTATAGGAGGGAAAAAGTTATGACTATTTCGTTGAAGAGAGGTTCTCTTTTGGATGCAGGTTTTGAAAAATTAGGGCACTGTGTTTGTAAAAATCAAACTCGAGTTAATTTTGATTTGGCAGTGCACAAGTTGAAGGCTAGAAGACTTCCAGCTTCTAAGCACAGATTCGACTTAGTTAATTCCCTACATAGTTCAAGATAGGCCCGTGGTAGGCTTTGGCAAAATAGACATTGTGGAAATACAAGTCAAGGTGGAAATTTGTTGAATTATGACTCCTATTTCAAGTCAAATTTGAGAAATAATCTTTCAGATAAACTCTATTTATTTGTTTCAATTAAACTCTATTTATTTGTTTGAGTCAAACTCTTATTAGTCTAGATTATTTTATTATTATTTGACCTGAGAATTTAGCCTATAAATAAGCTCTTTTACAACATTCGAAATACACCCATTAAAGTTGAGAACTCCTAATACTTTTGGAGAATTTAGTGTTTACATTTTGAGGGTTCTTTGTTTTCGGGTTTTCGGAGTTTAGTTTTCATCTCCATCTTTTGTACTCTTCATTCTTTTGTCATTATAATAAAATTATCTTTGCCCGTGAATTTTTATCCTCTTCAAAGGGGTTTTTCCACGTTAAATTTGTGTGCTCAATTTCTCAATTTATTCCGCTATTTTTACTTGTTCGTTGCTTAATCAGATCGATCCCCAACAGAACAATCTAATAATAGTAGAAGATGAAGGATAGACATAATTTTTGAGAATTTTTTGTATGTTTTCCAAATGAAATCTCACTCCTATTATAGGAATTATCGTATCTTTTCATAGAAACATAGCTTTCAATAGGTATTTTTTTAATAATCACATAAATATTCAACTAATATCTCTCAAATAAACATAACTTTTCAAGTAAAATTGCTTGAATAGTTATAATTCTTTGTAAAAAATCGAGTGATATAATCTTGATAAATAACCAAAAGATATAAATTTTGATTAATTACACCCTTTCATTTATTTGGAACATTATAAATATTTGAAAATGTTTCAACAATCTCCTCCCATTTTCAAAATATTTTAGTTTTGATAATCTTGAAAATCAGTTTGCTTAAATGAAGGTGTCTTACAATTGAACTTTCACTTAGTGAAAACATGTTAAAGTTAATCGAACACATCTCACACAATAATTTCAACATCGGTCAATGCTTAGTATCTAGTGTCACACCTGAAAATGTTAAGCTTATGTTGCAATGGTGACCTTTAGGTATTAATTTGAAAAGCTTACATATTGAACGGGCTCTAATGTAAATAAGAGGAATTTACAGACTAGTTGGATTTCAACTTTTAGTTCAATTACTCTTGAACTAAATATCTTCTTAGCGGGAGACATGATGATTAGGGATATCTACAAATGGCTGTTGAATTGGTTTTGGTGAAGGAAGTGCAAGAGGATTATATAAGGGAGAGACATTATTCTTTAGTGTCATTCTTTTATTTTTTTGTTCTTCCTTCATATTTTTCTTCTCTAGTTTGTTCTGGAAGAGAGAAGGATTAAGGAGTGTTATGCATGGAGGGAAGAGATTGAAGTTTGAACCTAAGAAATTGAAAATTTCACAAGCTAGTAAGCTTTCTAACCTCTCTACATTAATGAATTTAAGAAAAGAAAAGAAAGTTAAGAATTTCAATTAATCCATTGATTTTGTTCTGTATTGCGTAATATTGTGAATAATCATTTAAGTTTGGCAATGTTTGTATCATCTTTTGAATGTTAAGTTGAGTTGGCATATACCTAATGATAATACTAGTTTGGAGTTCTCTTTTGATGATTTTGAGCTTATGACATTAATAGTTTGTAATCTAATTATGCATATATGTGTAATGATGTGATTATGTGAATATGTTAGTATGAAAGATCATTATATAATGTTTATGCTATGTATCACATGTTGTTTGCATGCCAAGTAACTAATTTTGAGTTTTGAGTTTAATAACTTGTGAATATGTTGGTGACCAAGTGTTTGAATGTGTTTAGATAAGCATCAGTGGTGTTTACAACATGCATCTGAAAACTTTTTCAAAACAAAATAATAAAAAATAAGATACTTTAGTATCATAAACTTAAATCATTAATTAACTTATTTAGTTCACAAAATTATTATTTTAGAAAATTTTTAAAATTTTAACTTTCTTTATATATATATCTTTTGATTTTTTTTAAATTATTATAGTTTTTTAAAAATTTTAAATTTTGGAATTTTTATAAATATTTTGAATTTTGAAAATTATTTAATTTTTTTTTGTAATTTTTGTTGAGAGAGAGACCAGTTTGTTCATTTTCAAAATTGATAGGGATCGTTTACATCAATCTGTTATTCGAATTATTCAAATTATTTGAATTGTAAAATTCAACTCGATTTGAACTTGAAACTCAAATTACTTATTTGAGTTGTCTCGAATAACTCAATTCGATTAAAACTAATTAAAGTTTATATAACAAATGTGCAATATCTATAAGATCATATTATTAAAAATATTTATATATTTTTAATAATATAAAATATAATATTGGAATTAAATAGAACCTCATGTAATAGTTTGATGATCAAGGATATTCACCGTTCCATGTATAACTTGAGTTCAAGTTACGTTAGTCGCGTTATTTTTTTGGTGAATTACAGTAATAAGACAAAGTCCAAACAACAAATGCGACCAGCACGACTCGAACTCAAGTCACACTTGAGACAATAAATACCTTTGACCATCAAGCTATCGCATAGGGTTTGAAATTTACATTTTTTATTTTATAGTAAGACCACATATAATAAATAAAATAAATTTAAAAAATTATCACTTTAGGTTCATTTGAATGGAGATTATTGAGTAGGTTCATTTGAATGAAGATTTAGAGCAATATTTTCAAAACCTAATGAATATTAGGCATGAAAGAAAAGATAGATAGGAAAATCAATGGCTTAAAATTTGCTAAATATGCAGTTAACAAATATAGGTCAAAAGCTTGAAAAAAAAAACACAATGGTACATAAATTTTGCTAATTTCGCTCAAAACACACCAACCTAATGATTTGGTGGTTTTATAGGTGAAATTTTGGTTGCCCTGAAGTTTTTTATTTTCTAGAAAGGGTCAATTATTAAAATAGTCATTTTTATTAGGTTACATTTTAGTTATTATGTTTGAAATATTACATTTTAGTCACTTAACATTTTAGGTACTGAACGTTAATTGTCACTAACGGCAAGGGCGAAGCTAGAAAATTTTTTTTAAGGGGGACGAAGTTAGATTGAAATTTTTATGATAGTAAAAATGCAATTTTTAAAGGATTAAATAAAAAAATTATCATTTTTAAGGGGACCAAAGTGCAATTTTACTTTTAATAATTTAAAATTTTTAAAAAATTTCAAGGGCTAAATAGAAATTTTCCTATTTTAGTAGGGCCAAGGCCCCTGCCAACTCCCCTGGATTCGCCCCTGGTTAACGATGTAATGGTAAACTGACGTGACACGTTAAATTATCATTTCAAACAAAAATTTTAAGTTAAATTTTACAATTGGTATCTATATTTTTTTCGTTGAGAAATCTAATTTTTTTTCTTTTATGTTATTTGAACTTTCTCTTTTCTTTTTTTTTCCTTTATTTTGCATTCTCTTCTCTTTATCTTTTTGTTTTCCTCCATTCTTCATTTCTTTTAACGTAGTTTTTTATGTTTTACATGTGTTAAAACTAGCTCATATACTTTTATTTTCTTGAACAATTTATTTTTCTTATTTTTATTTCTTTATTTTCCTTTTTTTCTTCTCTTTATTTTTCTCTTTTCTCATATTCTTCATTGCAAAAACCTAATATTTGTCCACCAAATAAACCAAGTCCTTATTTCTTTCACATAATTCCTAAATTGAATTCTACTTAAAACTGAATATAAATCATTTTTAATAAAATCTCGATATGACTATAACTTAATTTTGAAACTAAAATTGGACTTAACTAATCAATATAAAAAATCATATCCTTAATGAAATCTAAACATAAATTGAATTCTTTATATTCAAAACAAATTTTGTTTGTTTTCAAATTTTTACAAAATCGAGTAGATTATTCATTTCCTTTTCTTTTCTTTTCTGACGAATAAAATTAAACAAATGATAAAATTGATCTAAACCTTTTTGGATATTCCCAAGTAAGCTTGATTGGAAGGCGAGTATGGATGAACTGAAGAGAGAAAGTGAGCATGGAACCAAATCGGTTTGGGTAAAGTTGAGGATAAGTTTCGTATGGTGATCGTTTTAGTCATTGAGAGTATAAAGCTCGTTTGAAAAATCCGTGAAATAACATAGTTTCGAGAGGGTGAGAATGTTGTAGGTAAGATAAATAAGGTGGTCGTGTGGGTTGGTTAGGAGGTTAAAGGAAGAGGCTCGGGAAACTGTGTTGAGGGTGGACTGCCATAAGTCACGATTGGTGAGGTCTTCAAGTGAGGCGAGCTTGTGGACTAGGTCATTGAGAGATCCAAAGTAGTTTGTTAAAGTGATGATGGATGGTGAGGGTTTGTAATTGTGGGGTGAGAATATGTGAAGCAAATTTTATTTTGGTTTTAACTACATTAAAAGAGATAAAGAAGGGAGGAAAACAGAGAAGAAACAGAAGAAAATAGGAAAAAAAGAAAAATTAAAAGAACATAAAATAAAATAATTAAATTGCTCAAAATGAAAAAAAATAGGTTCAATTGAATAATTTAACCTAAAATTTTTGTTTGAAATGATGATTTAATGTGTCATGTCAGTTTACTATTACATCGTTAACGGTAATTAACGACTCAATGACTAAAATGTTATAACACGTTAACATAAGCGATTAAAACGTAACATTTCAAACAAACATGACTAAAATATAACTCGAAGTAACTAAGAATGATTATTTCAATAATTTACCCGAAGAACAAGATTTGAAAAAAAAAAACTTGCACAAATTAATTAATGCGTGCAACAAATAATTGAGCTGTTGTTTACTTTGATTGATATTCTATAGACAATGACTAGGTGGCCAAATTACTGCAAAACAATGGGTCATGGTGGGACAATGGGGGAATGGAGCCTGATTTCTGCCCATAGACACTCACTCCTATTTGATTATCATAAACCCAATGCTTTCAACAAAGTTAAATCCAATCTTTAATTCCACATGCTTAGCCACACTTTTAGGGTCAGACCCACTCTTGCAGGCAGCTTGTCAACCAGGTGGTTGGGATTTTCACCATTTTTTCTTTTGGGTGGGGGGGTATTGAGCCGAGTCCTGGATTGGGATAAGGAAACAGGTGATTCCCATTAATTGGGAATCTTAAGTTTTAATTAAATGGGGGCTTCATTCGGGGAATAATTTGACTGCCATTAATCTAATATATCTTTCCCAATTGATTTTTTTAAAATATTTCAATGTAACCATGAATAGAATTTGATTCGATTTGCAAAAATTTAAAAAAATTTCGAATTTTGAATTAATCAAATTATTCGAATCAACTCAAATAACTCGATTCGAGTTTTGAGTTCAAATCGAATTGAATTTCACAATTCGAATAACTTGAATAACATATTCATGTAAACACCCTTTTGGTCTCTATTAATTTTAAAAATAAACAAACTAATATCTCTCAACAAAAATTACAAAAAAAAAAATTCAAAATATTTATAAAAGTTTCAAAATTTATATTTTTAAAAAATTATAAAAATTCTAAAAATATATAATAAAAAATTTAAAATTTTAAAAATATTGTGAAATAATAATGTTGGGCCCTAATTAATGATTCAAATTTATGATACTCAAGTATCTTATTTGTTATTATTATTTTGTTTTGAATTTTTTTCAAATATATATGGTTTTAAATTTATGTGCTCTATGCAATTAGTTATACTATAATAATATTTTTATTTGACATGTTTAATTTTTTTAATTTCATTCGAACAATTTCATTCAATTTGGTTCGACTCGACTTAAATTTTATTTAACTAAATTTGATCCGAAAAAAATTAAATTGAATTGGAATCATAAAATAAGACTCATAAACTCAAAAAAAAATTCATTCAATTCAATTTAACTCGACTCAATTAATCAGATGTTTCGGCTTTGAAGTTTGAAATGTGGTTTGAGCCCCACTTAGCAGAGAAAACTGGGTCTGAGTATAGGGCTTGAAAATGGGCGTGGAAAATCGTGAGATAGGATCATCATAATATGGCCAGCATACCTCTTTATGTCTAAAGATTCTTTTTGGGTGAGACTACTTTACTTTATTTTAAATGCTTAACCTAACCATACCTAGTCTATACCTACTCTAAAATGTAGGTATGGTTTTGGCTTAAAAAAATTCCCGTAAAATAAAAATTATTTGGATTTTGATTTACAGATTTTTGAGGTTTAAAATTATTTTATGAAATAAAATTAAATTGTAAAAAGAGAAAAAGAATGAGACTTTTTGATTGGTACAAGCAGTGCAAACAAAGAAGATCATATAACAATAATTTTACAGTCCGATAACCTAAATGAAAAACTTTTAAATAGTTCAATGATTATTTTGTAACTTTTCAAAGTTAAATGATCAAAACGTAAATTTATTAATAATTTAATGATATTGAGTGTATTTAACCTTTCTTTTTAATTGTTTTTAACAAAAAAAATGATTTTTTAATTATGTTTTGATTATTTTTGTATTTGTTTTTTAAAATATTTTTTTTTTACTTTTAACTTATTAAAATATTTCTGAAATTTTTAAGGGATTGAACCAAAAAAATTAGAGGTCCAACCAATTGAAGTTGGGCTCTTGTGCTTACAATATTGGCAAACCTTAGCTTCTAGGGCGGGCTGATCACACCCTTAGCCATGAAAATAAATAGGTGGTCGAATGTGGGAAGATACTAAATTTGTTTCGGGATCCATCAAAATGGGTTAGTCCAAGAGGCGAATTTATGGAAAATTGTTATTTAGGTCTTTTAAAATTTTTTAAAATTTTTAATTAGTAAAGATAAAATTATATTTTGATCCCCTTAAAATTATAAAATATTGATTTGATCCTTTAAAAATTATAAAAATATAAACTAATAAAAATTAATATTTAATTTCGACCCCCTAAAATTATTAGTTGCAAGGTCGGATTTATGAAAAAAAATCTTTTCTTAAAAACTGATGCATAAGAAGGAAAGGTGAGTTCTTGTTGAAATCGACAATCGTCCGACCTAGTGAGGCTCACGAGGCTTAAAAACCCTAACTAAAACAACAAGGAACCAGAGAAGGTGAAAAAAGAAAAGAAAAGAAAATGAGAGTCGGTGATAGAAGTGTTTATGGGCTGAGCTTAAACATGATATTAGCATATTTTGTGTTTAATATATTAACATAGTTCGACGTGAAATATGAGTTTAAAATTTTGCTCAAACTTATTCATATTTGCAAAAAACTAACCTAAGCCCATCTTAGGCTCGTTTATATTATTTTTTAAAATTTTTTTAAAATATTTATATTATATCGTTTCAATATTTAATAATTTTATATATTTTTTGTTATTTGAAATTTTTTATATGGTCATCTTAACAATATTTTAATGTTTATATTAGAATAATATTATATATTTTGTATATGTTTATTTTTTAATGTGTTATGAATTACATAATATATAAAAATAATATAATATAAAATATTATAAACTAAAAACAGGTTAGGTCGGACTTGAACCTTGAATGTTCAAGCTCCAACCCGATCCATATTTTAAACGGACCTATTATTACCCAAACCCTCCCAAATTTCAAGTGAACCTTCGAACCTGGACGAATAACCCTACTCATGAATAGGTCTAGTTGGTGATAATGGAGGTTTCAGGTAAGAAATTTGGAGAGGGAAATTTTATGAGCTTGGTTGGGTGAAAAATTGAGGGATGGGAGGAGAGAGCGAAAAAGTAAAAAGAAAATAAAATTTAGTGTGTTTAGTTGGGAAAAGTGAGAAGAAATAAAATATAAGAGATATTATTTTTCATCTTAATGGATAAAAATCAATCATTTCAATTTGGAATGATAAGAGAAGAGAAAATGAGAGTTAATTGAAAAAATATGTATTTTTCAAATGTTTTAATTTATTTTATTTTTCAATCTACCAAGCAATGGATGGAAAGAAATTTTTCAATCCATCTTTCCTATCACAAGATATTTTACAATTTAATTTCGTCACCCTAAAATTCTTTTCTGACGTCGCCCCTACTTTCAATGGAAAGTGAAAAAATGTGAGATTAAAATAAATTTCATATAATATGTATAATAAACTAAACAAATGTGTGATGAAAGAATATCATAATTTTACCTAATTATCGATTAAAGCGATCTTTCATCTCTCTCTAGTGACATTTTCATTTGAATACGACTTGAAATTTTCTATTCGAAAAACTAATACTTTAATACTTCATATTTTAAGACACTTCAAATTTATCAATACTAATAATTTCCTTTTTTTTGAAATATTTTTAGATTCTATTTATTTTTTATTATTTTTAAAATAAATATTTATTATTTATAATATCAATTTAATATATAATGAATAATAAATTATTTTTTGTTGATTTAATTTTTTAAAACTCGTATTTTCATAAAGATTATAGATATGTTATGTATAGATTTTTTTTATATAAATTTAAATTATTCACATTAATCCCATTTTTTAAATATAATAAAAATTTATTGTTTAATATAATAATTTTAAAGCCCTCTGTAACTATATTAATTTTTTTAATCATAAAAAATAAAATTTAGAAAAATAGGAGGCAATATAATTAGGGTTGTAAATGAACCGAGCTTGAACGAACAAATCTCTGTTCATGTTTGTTTGTTTATTTTTAAGCTTGTTCAGTTTGTGTTCGTTAAGAATTTTAAATTTTTGTTTATATTCGTTTATTTAAAATTATGTGTGTTAATGTTTGTTTGTTTAATGTTCACGAATATGTTCATTTAACTTAATTGAACATGTTCACGAACATTAAACAAAAATATTCATGAACATATAATTGAATATGTTCACGAATAATATTAATAAACAATAAACAAATAAACAATAAATACATACACATATATTATTTTAATATTTTTTAAGAAGATATTATTAATAAATAAACAATTTATTCGTCGTTCGTTTATTAAACAAATATAATTTTTTTTATTTATACTTATTTATTTAATTTAATAAATAAACATAAACGAAAATTATATCAACATTATGTTGATTTTCATTCCTAAATATTGTCATTAAAGTCAAACCGTCCACTTGAATTATTTTAGCCGACATATCATTGCTTTGTACCCAAGTGGGCGATTGAGACTTTTATCAATGTGGCTAAAGTGGTATTGCCTGTGATGCCAAATTATTTCAGATTATTGGTCAGGATATGCAAGAAGATTGAAAAATTGACGAGGAATTTTATTTGGGGAGATTATTGTTCAAATTATTTTATGTTTGTTCAAACTTAATTCGATTCGAAATATGAGTTTAAAATTTTATCCAAACTTGTCCATATTTGCAAAAGACTAACCTAAGCCCATTTGATGCTCGTTTATTTTATTTTTTAAAATTTTTTAAAATATTTATATTATATTATTTCATTATTTAATAATTTTATATATTTTTTATATGGGCATCTTAATATTTTAATGTTTACATTAGAGTAGTATTATATATTTTGTATAAGTTTTGTTTAAATGTGTTTTAAATTACATAATATATAAAAACAACATAATATAAAATATTATAAATTAAAAAACGGGTTAGTCCGAACTCAAGCCTTAAATATTCAAGTCTTAACCCCCACCCATATTTTAAATAGACCTATTATTTTATCCACACCTATTTTTCGGACCTAATATTTTTATTTTAATCCTTTCAAATTTTGGGCGTGAAATAATATTTCGATAAACTTATTTAATACAGTAACTTATTAAGTCAAATAATTGGAAACTTATAATAATAGCTACCTAGGTAAATATATTAATATCTCAATTATGAGTTTTAGGATTTAATTTAATCAATTATTTTTCAATTGAATCTTAGTTCAGTTGGTATCAATATTGTTGGCAGTTTAAGAGAATGTAAATTTGAGTGCGTTAAAGCATATTATCCTCTTATTTAAAGGTTATGAAAAAGTTATAAGTAGTTCTAAACATTGTATAAAAAAAATAGAAATCGTGATGAAAATAAATAAATAAATTGATGAATTATTTATGTTTGCATATTGTGTTTTATTTTTACATTAATTATATATGTATAATATAAATCAATAAATATGTAAAAAAATTTAAAAAGAAATTGATTTGTGCTTTTTACATATGAATTATTTTTATTCTTTTGCAATATATATATATATATATAGAAAAGAAAGGTTTGTCCTTTGATCAAAATAAGCATAAACTAAATGAGAGTTTGAAAGAATAAAAAATCTTTCGATTTATAAATAATATAATTCTTTTTTTGAATTTTTTTGAGTTCGGCCGTGTGGTTTGAATATTAAGTATGAATCATAGTTCAAATACTTTGTGATTCATTTCATATATTTCGTGTTCCAGATATTAAAATAACTATCCAACAGGATAAAACTATCTTGATCAAGATGATAGACCTATTTTATGTACTATCAATAGGATCAATTATAACAAGTCACACACTCATATTCCGGAAATACAAAAACAAATAGATTTCACGGTCGAACTACAGAAATAGAATGGGGCTAAAAGAATTCGAGAACTAAAGGTTTCACTTTTTATATTGAAAAGCAAGGTTTTGTGATTCTTGTAAATCTAATTCATTGAAATTTCATCCAGTAAAACGGAAAAATTATAAATCTCCAAAATAATAGATATATATATTATATTTGTATTTTGATTTTTATGTAGTAAATTACCATGTGGACAATCAGTATATTTCATGAGATTTTAAGTCTTCATAAATTCCTAAAAGATTGGTCTAAGGTTAAGCTGAAGTGTATACCTACCAATTGGAATTTTGGGAATTGATTTCAACGTTGTAAATTAGTGGTATAATTATTTGAGAGGACCAAACTAAAATGTAATACTCATGTTGTCCCTCTATTTCCATTTTGATCAATTTGATCCTCTACTTCAAATTTTATTTTACGATAAACAAAGTATAATATGTAAGAAAAGAAAACCAAAACCGTTATGTGACAAATTTTAACCATTTGCTCCTTAAATTGTTAGCAATTTACCGGTTAATTCTAGGTGAGTGAAATTGATATTGAAGTGTAGATGTAATAAAAAGGACTAAAATAAACAATTTACATTAGTATAAGGACTTATCGAGGACTATTACCAATTATTTGCCAACCCAATGAAAAGTTGTACTCTTTCTCACTTTACAGTCAAAGATTTCCTTTGTCTTGGCCTATCAGTCACCATCTCCAAAAACGAGCGTCTAAAAGAAATTGGTTAAATTTTTGTTTTCCATTATAATTTTTTTTCATGCAAAAGAGGGATTAAACCAAAACAAATTAAAACAAGATTACACTACATTAGTCAGATCATCATGTAGAGATTTAAGAGTTTCATCCGAAGTTGCATGAATATAAACTTGTCCAAAGATTTTGAGAATGATTTTTTTACCAAACAATCTGTTACCTTGTTGGTCTCTCTGAAAACATATATTAAGCGAATTGTCCAATCATGTTGGAAAAGCTCCTTGATGTTACAGATCACCAAAGAACCATGTTGCTCCTTTTCAGCTTCTTGAATTTTCTTTTAATTCCACAACTACAACTATTTAATCTAAAATTTTACGTTTTATTTAAAATCTTTAATCACAGAATTACTTGACACTTGTTTTGTTTAGAGTGTGTTGAGAAACGATTAAATCTTTCGAAAAAATATCTTCAAAATATCGTCTATTGAGAGTTGATGAATCTTAATCGTGATTTTATTTATTCGAAAAGACGACGAACGCAACAGCAGAGCAAGAAACTTTCATTGGATAAGAACCCATGCACCTATACCACATTATAAAATCAAATTTGCAATTGAGAAATTGAGAGGGAGAGAGATTAGGGCAGCAATAACAACCATACAAGAATGTTCTAAAAGGATTCTGGCAGAAACAGAGAAAAGAACAGATGAAACAGCCCCCGACCCTCCAATCCTGGAGGAATAATTAGTTTTTCTTTTCTTTTCTTTCCTTTCCTTTCCTTTCCTTTAGATTCCCACTTTGAGCGGCTCTTTCTCTATACATACTTACATTTCTATATAATTTAATTTGACCACTTTTTGTTCATGTCTTGCTCATTTTGGTCGCCACCGTTGCTTAATGGCTACTGCCCCCATACATTGCAAAAAGTCATAAAAAATATCTTTCTTTTAACAACATTACCAATAATGTCACAACATCAAAGACCAAGATCTAAATTTGTAATAATGAAAAATTAAAAAAGAAATTTGAGTGAACATGTATTGACTTAATGATTAGAGTGTTCATTGAGTCGCGTTACTGATAAAACTTTATTCTGTTATTGTAATTCACCAAAAAAAAAAAAAAAGATAGGAGTTTACACGTACACATCTCTCGCATAAAAACCCTTCCAAAAAAGAAAAGGAAAAATGATTCTCTTTCAATGGGTTACGGTTTCGCTTTGTTTCCTTCACCAATAAAAAGGCATCAAGAATAACAAATGATGTCTACTTTTGTATCCACCTCCCATTTTCTATCTCCTCTCCCCCCCATTATTCCTTTCCAATTTTTATTTTTGATCTTTGAACATTACACCCATTTAACCCCATCAGATTCCATATGTGATTTCAAGACTACTAAAATTTAAGACCATCAGATCAATTCATTGATGAAGAACAAGCACAATTTTACCCTTAATAGGTTCACTTTGGTTTCCAGAAGAAGGGACAAGCTGTAATGTGTAAAGTGCATAAGTTCTGAAAGAGAACAAATGCGAATGTAGAGCTAGTTAGCTTTCAAAGTTAGCATCTTCTCACAATCGCAAAAATTCAGTCAAATTCTACTTCCATTGATGGAACACCTTCAAAAAGCTTTAAACCGTCCTTTACTATCCCACCCAAGACAAACCCTTTGCTATAAAAAGGTGACGGTACCTCATTCAATGGAGATGCTTAGCTTAACCATTCTTTTTGGCTCCATGCTTTATTGACTGAATATTTTGAAAGTGCTTGCACAACTTATATTATTATACAAATGGAGGTTTCAACTTTCGACCTTAAGGCCAGAGCCCCAACCACATCTGCATTAACAATGAGACACTCCTGTCTCGTTCTTCTAGTATTGGCCATGCTTCTTCTTTCAAAATCAACTTCTGTTGAGTGTTCCAGGCCTCTTCGATCAGCGAAATCCACCAGTGATGCAACCGGAGAAGCTGTTCGTGGTGTTAAAGATGTTCGGGCTGGTTCGAATTCGGCTGAAGATAGGAGCGGTCAGGGTTTAGCAGAGAAGCAAGTCACAACTATGGCTGCTGGACCTAGTAGAAAAGGCCCTGGTCATTAGTAAACTATCCTTCAGATTCATGTTGTTCAATTCTTTTTAGTCCTTCTGGTCGTAATTGGTGAGGGGTGTGGTATATGTAACTATTGTATCTATGTGAACATTTATAGAGGATTTATTGATTCTGTCTCGTATACGACATTACAAATGTCTCATAGGATTTCTTAGGCTTTTCTTAGGATGTATTTTTCATTGTTAAAAGAGAAATAATTTTTTTCCCAAATTATAGAGTAATCTATAAGGTTGCAAACACCATTTTTCATATCTTTTTGGCTTGTTCTTGGCAACTTCAAAGTAGCTTGTTTCTTATCTTTTCGGTAAATTACAAACGAATATCAGAGTTTCATGATTTGTAGCATTTGTTCATTGCAAAATGAAGTAAAGAATTTGTAGCATTTGTTCAATCCTTTTTAGTCCTTTGGTACGTGCATGGATGGGTGGAATTTATTAAATTTTATTTACCGAAGTTATCAATTTTTAAGTTTGGATAATCAACAGACTTGAGACGATTTTTTGGATGGGAACTAGGCATTTTTTGCTTGAGATGTCTGCATGACGTTTGAAGATCTATATCTTAGCTTCTAAACGCACTTTGAATCACTCGATTTCGAGTTCGGGAGATCAAGTTATGACCGTTTTAATAAAGATTACGTGGGCAGAATTTCTGGACGTGATTATGACGAGAATTACGAGTTTCGAGCTTTTAATTCGGGTTTAAATCATATTGGATTTGTGCTTTAGGCTTAAATTTTATTATATATGAGCCCAATATTGTATTTATCAGCTCTTATTATTTTATTATTATTTTATTCCGAATTTTTAGTAATTAATAAGTACTTTAAGTTATTTAGAAGTTTTATGTCAATTATTTAGATTTATGCAGCTAATCTATATATAGGCCTTGGCATTGTACACAAAAAATACACTTGATTTTTATTCTTTTGAGTTAAAAATAATTTTCCGAGTTTTTCTTCAAGAATTATTGTCGAGTTTCTTTTAGAAACGGTTTTAACAATCTTTTAAGTTGTGGGAATCATTTCTTAAGACGTCATATTATCTTTTCTATTATTGATCTATCGTTTATTGTTTAATTTAGTTTAATTTTTCCTGTTTTAGTTTGTTGATTTAATTGATTTTCATTCTAAGTTGAAATTGCTTCAAGAGACGTTTTTCTACCTTGTTCCATCAAGAAACACATCAAAAATTAGAAATTTCAATTTTTTCTTGTTGTTTTAATCATTCTTGCACAAAGAGTTTGCTTTTGTCTTTAAAATCACTTCTAACAAATCTGTTTGTGTTTTATTTTTTTCAGATCTGGTTGGGACGTTTTCTTGAGGTCCAAGGACAGTTTTTTTCGTCCAAGAAACACTAATTTTGTTTTTTTTTTGGATCCTTTACCAGCCATTCGTCCTTCTTTCGTTTTAATTTCGTTTGATTCTTCTTATTGTCAATTAATTTGTTTTCATTGTTTTCGTTTTATTTTATGTTCTTCTAGAGCTCTAGGATAGATCCGTGACTTAGGCAAGCTGCGATCCTGTTTCGCACGCGTTCCCTTATCACCTTCTGGTTCGTAATTGGTTAGGGGTGTGGTATATGTAACTATTGTATCTATGTGTACAGTTTTAGAGGATTTATTGATTTTGTCTCGTATACGACATTGCCTATGTTTCTATAAGGTTGCGAACACCATTTTTCATGTCTTTTTGGCTTGTTCTTGGCAACTTCAAAGTAGCCTATGTTTCTTATCTTTTCTGTAAATTACAAACAAATATCAGAGCTTCTTGAATTATGGCATTTGTTCATTGCAAAATGAAGTAAAGCATAACGAATCAAATTAAATCTTCAATGGAGTGAAGAAGTATAACCATAAGCCCTGCAATAACACTCTTGTTTTGACTGAATACCGGTTTTCGGTTTTTCGGGTTTCGAGATTCTTTTTTTCTGAAGAAGGCTGATAAGTGTCTGCTAGGGATGTTTATCCTAGATGCAGTCCATAGCTTTCCCAACTATCTGCAACTTGAAAGAAACGATCGAAGTTCTCCCTAAAGCCCGAAAAATTGTCTTGCGATGCAAGTTAACTCTTCATTCGAAAGACTTCTCTTATTGCTCGTTGGTAAGGTAAGATGAATGAGTAAAAGTGGTAAATTAGGCCTTCTAAGTCATATGACCATCATAAGATTATTAAAAAGTCTAGAAGTTCAATAGAAATCTCTAGGATAAGAAAACAGAGTCTATTTTATCCTCCCCTAAAAAGGCCAGTCATCACTATAGAATTCAGCAGTCATTGACGGCAGACGCTGGATAATGGATGACCGTAACAAGCTGGAAGCACCAGTGGTGCTGTCATATGGCTCTCGAACAACTGCAGTTTGCTGAAGCTGTAAAGCATACTCCAAGTCCCATGCCACATCACTCAAGCTAGGCCTATCATCACCATATTCTTGCAGACATTTCTCAGTTATCTCTACAAATTTTCTTAATGAGTTGGGGTTGATCTGAGCTTTTATGGATGGATCAACAATCTGGTCGAGCAGTCCTTTCTTCTTGCAAAACATTCCCCATTCGGCTAGGTTAACTTGCTCTCTTGGAAGTGTAGGATTGATAGCTGGCCTTGCACATAGCACCTCGAGAAGAACCACACCAAATGAATAAACATCGGATTTTTG
The DNA here is from genome assembly GCA_039519145.1 of Kokia cookei. NCBI lineage: Eukaryota > Viridiplantae > Streptophyta > Magnoliopsida > Malvales > Malvaceae > Kokia > Kokia cookei. The sequence goes on from CM076909.1 coordinate 17,517,508, forward strand.
TGTCAGCTTCTGTGTCATGAAGTACTCTGGATCAAGATAACCAAAGTCAGCTACTTTGGCTACAAGGTTCTCATCAAGCAAGATGTTTGTCGACTTGACATCTCGATGAATGATACCCCCAGCTGCACCTTTGTGAAGGTAGTCAAGTCCTCTTGCTACACCAAGGCATATTTCAAGTCTTTGCTTCCAAGACAAGCAAGGCAGTTTTGAGTTATACAAGTGTTCCCTTAGGGTTCCTTTCTCCATGAACTCATACACCAGTATCATCTCCAACCCTTCGTCACAATATCCGATCAAGGAAACAAGATGTAGATGACGAATTTTGGATAAAACCATGACCTCCGTCTGAAATTCCGGGATGCCTTGATCTGACCCTGGCTCACTTCGTTTGACAGCCACTTTCTCACCAGTTCTAAGAGTTCCTCGATAAACATTACCAAATCCACCCTTACCGATAAGCAACTTCGTATCAAAGTTGCTTGTGGCTAATTGAATCTCAAAAAATGGTATCTTCAAACCCAGATTCAAATCAGGGGCAGGTGAGGCATCGGTGGTGTCTTCTCTGCTTAGTGATGACTGTTGAGACATCTTATTACTGGGAGCACTTCCTTTACATGCAGTTAATGATGGCCCTTTCGAAGTTCCAACGGACTCAGACTTAATGCAGTGCAATCTGATAAACAACAGACCTCCGAAGATGCAAACAAGAACTAGACCTCCAAGGACCGGACTGACAATAACAAAGATGGACTTCTGCTTGGGCTTAACAAGCTCAGATTCTCTCATCATTTCCATTATCTCAACCCCATTCAGAAAGGCATTTTTCACCGAAGAACTACGATCAGGCCCTATGGAGATGTTCATGAATCCTGAATCATCAGAATCAACCACAAAGTCGACGAAGAACGGAGTTGCCAATCGCCCCATTCTTTTATAAGGATCGATTTCCTGGCTCAAGTAGCTACCTATAAAGAGAAGAAATCGTATCTTACTCCGTGAAGAGCTAACAATGTCACAAAAATGAACCCGAACCAAGTGCCGAGCATTTGGAGTTACATTGTAGGACCATGTTATGTTGAAGTTTTCTGACACCATACTGGTGTTACTTATATTCATCTCTTTGGCAGTCATATATACAAGACCTGGTGCAATAAATTGGTTAAAAGCCAAAAAAGTGTGTTTAACTGGTAGGACTCGGCTCCTTTTTGCAGTGTCTGCATAATACAGATAACTGTCATCGGGAAGCCATTTTCTCAATAAAGTGTCATTACTTGGTGTAAGGGTAGGGCCACCAACATTAATCCTATGAATTGTTTGTAAAACTTGAGAGAGTATCCCTTTGTAACCACTGTTATCTTCATCATTAATCAAGCCCGGAGGAGCTGGAAAGACCTCGATCGCATTTACGAAAGCGAAAGAAGGTCCTTGAGGTACAAAGTAGATTGAAAATTCACTTACAGGAATGCTTAAAATAAATTCCTTTATAACAGCGGTGTTGCTACTATTTTGGAGTTTGAAATTATGCAAGAGCAGGAAACCAGGAACTGAAACATCGAAAACAGCAGCTGAGAGTTTTTTCGAACTGAAGAAATGAAGGCGTACCAGGTAAGGACCGTTTCTGTCGATTTTGAACACATACGAAGATTTCTGCCTGAAAATTCTTGCTGTTCGATATAGAGCTGGTGATGTTTTGGATGCCTGCTTATCGTTTGTGACAGAACTGTTCTGTTTGGTAAAGGAGACAAGACCAGAATTAATGTCACCAACATAAGTCCGAGAAGTGAAATTTAAGTTGATGTTTGATCCACAGTTGATGAAATACTTGTTTGGAAGAGTGTATGCTGAAGAGGGTAGTTGATAAGATGAGAAAAGGACCAGAAAGAGGAGAAGAATTAAAGGTTCGTGGAGTTTATCCTCCATTGAATTTTCTTTTTGTTTCTTCCACTCAGACCAATGTGGCATTATGTAAATCAAAATGACTATTCCAAGGGTTGAAGACAAGTTAACATAGGGAATTTACAGACTTATGAAACAAAACAGGCTCTAAGAAAATTCTACGCAATTTTGACTTGGGAATTATCTAAAATGCCCCTTGAATTATATAGATTTTGTTGAAGCAGTAGAGGGCAGAATGGGCCATAAGGGCAAATGGATGTCAATTTAAGCTTAGATTTTTCTACTAAAGTGTCCAAATTGATTGAATGAGTTGTTGCAATTTTTGTGGAAATATGACAATAATTGTGAGAGGTCATTGAGCATCACAAGCTGTAATTGTGATTAGAGGGGTTTATGGATCGAGTCGAGTTGGGTTTAAGTCAGGTCTAAACATGATATTAACATATTTTATGTGTGCTCAAGCTCACTCGACCCGAAATTTGAACTTAAAATTTTGTCCAAATTCATCCATATTTGCAAAAGACTAATCCAAACCCATTTTAGATCCGTTCATATTATTTTTAATTTTTTAAAAAAAAATATTATATTATTTTAATTTAATAGATAATAATTTTATACATTTCCTATTTATTGAAATTTTTGTATAGTCATTTTAATATTATTTTAATATTTACTTTAAAATAATATTATATATTTAATAGTCAAATGTTTTTATTTCTAATTTATTAAACAAAATAAAAACTAAAAATCGTTGATTCCCTAATCCCAATCAAGGTTCTCAAATCCAAAATTCCCAAAATTTGGGTCTTGGGATGAATCATTCTTATAGTTGCTTATTTTTAGGTTCTAGTTCTTGAATTTTTTAGTATTTAAATATCACTTCAAGTCAATGAAACTTAGATTTCTTTCAAAAAATTGTTTCTATATTTTTTGTCAACATTTATTTAAGTTTGGATTAATATAGACGGAGGTATCTGAATATGATAACTTGTTATTATTTGATACTTAAATTTAAAAATCGAAAGTCAATTTAGTATTTTTTTCAAGTACCTGATTAATATTGTTAAAATACATTGATATGAGGTTGACATGACACTGACATTAATAACATGGTGACACATAATAGCTTCACATTTTGACATGTGACTACTTTTTTAAAATTTCAAATATTTTTATTTTATCACGTTTCAAATTATGAGGTTATCACACGTCAACATACTATTAATCATTAATGTCATGTCAGTGTATTTTAACGGTGTTAGTCAAATACCGAAAAAAATATTAAATTGGTCTACAGTTTTCAAGTTTAGGTACTCGTTAAGTAAAAAAAAAATTAGATACCAAGTATGTACAAGTTGCTATAAGTTCATGTACTTCCATATATATTAACCCTTTCAATTTCTTAAAGTTAGTGTGATACTTAAAAATATTAAGCACGAAAAATGAATTTGAACAAAAAAAAATTTGTTTAAAATATGGGTCAGGCTTGAGTTTGAATATTCAAAGCTTGATCCTAACCTTTTTTTTAAGTTTATTACTTTTATATATTATGTAATTTATAACACAAAAATTAAATCTATAATACAAATATATAATAGTGGTATAACGTAAAAATTAAAAAAATCTTAAGATGACTATATAAAATTTTAATAAATAAAAAATTATTAAATTATTAAATATAAATTAAGAATAATATTAATATAAATTTTTAAAATTTTAAAAAAAATTATGGGTGGATCTCAAATAGGCTTGGTTTGGCCTATTACAATTATAGTCAGATCTGGATAAAACTTTTAGCTCATTTATTGAGTCGGGCCAAATTTAAGCAAATATAAAATGAGTTAATATTACGCTTAGATACAGCCGAAACTTAATCCGAACCATGAACACTTTTAGTCTACAAGTGATTTAGAGGGTAATATGTTCCTGGAATGGATAAATTAAGGCACTGGTTAGCAGCAGCCGAATATGGACTTTAGACAATACAAGATATGTTCAATTAAACATCAATACAGTGAAAAAGTAGTAGTTACTAGCAACTAAGAAGACAAATTAGCAGCCCAAAAGGCATGAGACTATCTCCCACCATCAATCCTCAGCTGAGAGAACACACCACTTTCTGTTGTGTCTGAACCACCGTCGATTTCCATAGGCACATCATCTTTCTCAATTGGGCAATTGTTTGAAGGCAACCGTTGGAAAGGTCTCGACGACATGTTGAAAGAAGCATCTATGGCACTGTCCTCGTGCGGCTCTCGGAGCACCCCTGTCTGCTGTAGCTGCAATGTGTATTCCAAGTCCCAGCAGATGTCAAGCATTGTTGGTCTGCTGGCACCAGTTGGCATCAGGCATTTCTCAACTATTTCACTAAACTTTCTCAGTGAATTTGGATTAATCTGGGAAGCAATCCAAGGATCAATGATCTTTTCGAGTTCCCCTTTGTTTAACCAAATCAGTCCCCACTCAGCTAAGTTTATCTCCTCCTTCTTATGTGAGTTAATGATAGCTGGTCTAGCGCAAAGAACTTCAAGGAGTACAACACCAAAAGAATAAACATCAGATTTTTCGGTGAACTGAAGGCATCTAAAATACTCAGGATCCAAATACCCAAAGCTGCCTTTGATGCCGGTACTGAACTCATCTGGATTGAGAAGGCCGGACTTCGAAAGACCGAAATCTGCAACTTTTGCAACATATTGCTCATCAAGCAGGATGTTTGTGGACTTAACATCGCGGTGAATGATTCCTCCATCCGAACCAGTATGGAGATAATGAAGACCCTTGGCTGCACCGATACAAATTTCGAGTCTTTGCGTCCATGTCAATAAAGACAGTGAAGATGATCTCTCCGGATTCCCTCCCGACTTGTAAAGATGATCCCTGAGAGTCCCTCTCTCCATGAACTCATAAACCAGTATCATCTCAGACCCTTCATCACAATATCCGATCAGTGAAACAAGATGGCGGTGTCGAATCTTGGATAGAATCATTACCTCAGTTTGGAATTCGGGAAGCCCCTGGCCATGTTTGGACTCACTTCTTTTGACTGCAACTTTGAGATCATTTCTTAGAATCCCTTTGTAGACTTTACCAAAGCCTCCTTCCCCAATCAGCAACTTAGCCTCGAAGTTATTGGTTGCCTCTAATATTTCAGCAAAAGGCATCTTTAACTTAAGGTTTAAGTTGGGAACAGGAACGGGATTGACTGATTTCGAGCTTGTTCCGATATAAGGACTCGCTCCTCCGAAAGGAAGGGTTCCATATGAAGGCATTGGCTCAAAAGATCTAGTTTTGCTTCGCTTCTTAAACAAGTATGCCACTACCAAACTACAAAGAACAACAAACCCAAGGACTGAACCGATTATGATAAACACTGAGTTCTTCCCTTTTGGCTCACTAATGTTAGGTTCCAAACCTGGTTGAGTGATGAACTCCATGATCTCGAGTCCATTCAGGTAAGCAAATTTACTTATGGTAAAGTCCCCCCAAGGAACAATACTAACACTAATGAAATCAGACTCACCTGAGTCAACCACAAACTCTTTGTAGAATGGAACGGTCAATTTGACAGTATACTTGTAAGGATTGATTTGTTGGTTGAAGTTATTGTATATGTAGAGGCTGAAATTGACAATGTTGGGCGACGTACTAAGAATGTCACAGAAATGGAGTCGGACAAGATGCTGAGCGTTCCTACTGACATTGAAATGCCAAGTAATGTTAGTAGAATTTGATGACTGCCCATCATTTAGGGTTACTTGTTTGCAACCCCTATAGACACGATCGGGGATAAAGAATTTAGAGGCTGCAATATAGGTATCATTATCCATATTTTCATCATCGTAGTTCAGCTTAATAGTCGATTGATAACTACAATTTTTGGCCCAATTTCGAACAACTATGTAGTCATCATCAGCTACCCATTCTGATGCAACAACTGTTGTGTCATTAATGGATGGGGATGGGCTCCCAAAAGCAACTCTATGAAGTGTTCTAAGCAACTGAGAGGGCAAACCCCGGTAAAGACCCATTCTTCCTGCAGAATTCAGATGAGTTCGGTTATCCCTTAGACTCGGAACAAGAAAAACTTCTATGGCGTTCACAAATGCACTAGATGATTGATGTGCGGGGATGAAGAAGATTCTAAACTTGGATGAACTGATAGGCACTAAGAAATCCTTAATCACAGGGACAGAAGTAGTGTTTCTTACACTGAAATTGGATAGCAGAGACTTACTTGAAGCTGAAACATTGAATAAGGCATCATCTAGATTAAGAAAAGGAAAGAAATGAAGGCGTACCACATACAGGCCTTTGTCAGTGATATCGAGATCATAGGAAAAAGGGTCTCTTGAAAACCTTGCTGTTTGATACAGAACCGAGTCTGACGATGACTGCTGGCTATTGTCTTTCACAGTTTTGCCTTTTACGACAGAGAAGGAGTGTGGGTTCATGTCACCAACAAATTTCCTACTGCCCAGTAACGGGGAAGAGTCAGACCCACAGTTGATGAAGTATTTTTCTGGAAAAACATAGGGGTTTGAGACAATCAAAACAGGAAACAAAGGCAAGATTAGGTAGAGGAACCATAGATTTCCCATTGAAACTGGTTGATGGCCAAGAGGGTGGTTTGGTTTTAGTGAAGGAGAATAATAGCTAAAAAGAAAGACTTTGGTTGACGACTTGACTAAGGTTCATGTTGTATGGATACAGTTTACTTGAAAAGAAAACAAGATGAAGGGCCTCTAATATGGATTGGCAAGCGGACTATCCATTTTCCTTGATACGGCGTTTACTGTTCTAAAGAAGCCAAAGTTTTTGACTTTTCCTCAGTTCAACAGCAACCCCAGTTAGTTGGGTTTATAATGAATATCTTCATTAATCACGCGGCTGACGGTTTCTTGTCGTTTTAAATCAATTACTTTTAATCCTTTCTGAAAGTAGAAAGTTGGAAAGGCCAATGAATGCTGGAAATGGCAAATCCTCAGAGCCAGCACAGAGAAGAACAAGTGCGGTTCAAATGGCTGCACTCAAGTTCCCTATTTCCCCCACTGTTGTTGCAGCAATTTCGAACTCTATAAATTTGAAGGAGTGATGCATTTATATTAGAAAAGTGCAAGGTTCTTCATTCTGGATTTAAATCCCGGAAGTGGTCTTTCCTTAAATTATATAGCAGTGGTTGTTGTGGGTCTTTCATGGAAGTAAATGGAATTAGTTGGTGTAGTGGTGGGATAATAAAATAATGATGTGTTCTTCTGAAGGTTTTTTCCCAGAAAGTGACCTCCACATAATTAAATAAATATAACATCTTTCTGGATTTGTTTTTCTCTATTAAGTTGTTGTAATGATAGACTAAACTGAATGTTCGAAAGTCATTTTTATTTTTTTTTAAATTATACTATTAAAAAAAATAAGTGTGAATTTATGAAAATTTTGTGCAATTTCTTTCTTTTCCCCAAAACTTGTACAACTCTTAGAAGGAATAAAATATTATAAATATTAAAATTTAAATCTAGTAAATAGGCTTGATGGTATTTTTAGCCCATGAATTTTTTCTAAAAAATTATTTAAGATTTTTTAATTTTATTATTCAATTAAGCCTTAAATTAATAAAACTGGATAAATAAACTATTGACTAATGTTTATCATTACGGTGCTAACGTGACTATTGACGGTGTTGTACATCAACAAAAAAAAATTATTTCTTAAAAAATAAAAATAAATGGAATATTTTTATTTTTGTTGGAATGTATAATTTTTAAAAATTACAAATAATTTTTTTTTAAATTATAAACTGTAAAACATTTTTAAATTTATAAAAATATTAAAGAAATTCAAAAAGTCTTGAATTTTATAATTTTTTTAAAAAATTATTTTTTAACATCGTTTTCTTATTATTTTGTATTTGTAAACCTAATCGAACAATGAAATTATATAATCGAAATCCCTAAATTTGTAATTATCACTTTTATTATTCGATCAACTCTATTAGTTGAATTATTTTAACAAAAAAAATCAATATTTCTATAATTAATATAAATATTATAATATAAAGTTATTTTATAATGTGACATTGTTGGGGATAAATTCGGTTAAGCAATGAACAAGTAAAATAAGAAGAAATTGAAAAGATCGAACACAAATATTTTACGTGAAAAAATCCCTCCAAAGAGGATAAAAAATCACGGATAAAGATAATTTCACTAAAACGACAAAAATAAAGAGTAAAAAAGATGGAGATAAAATTAAATCCTAAAACCTGAAATAAGAACCCTTAAAACGTAAACACAAAAATCTCTGAAAGCTTGTAAAAGCTAATACCTAAATGTGTAATGAGTTCAATTATTTCTAGGGTGAAAAATGACTTATTTATAGGCTAAATTCTTAAGTCAAATAATATTAAAATAACTTACACTAATCAAAGTTTAAGTGGGAAACTAAAAACAAAGTTTAACTGGGAGAAGAAAAACCGAAAAATATGAGGCATAACTCCACAAATCTCCACTTTGACTCATATTTTCACAACACATTGTTTGCCAAAGCCCGCCATGGGCTTATCTCGAACTATGTAAGATATTAACTTAGTCGAAGTTGTGCTTAGAAGCTGGAAGTCTTCTTGTTTTCAACTTGTGCAATGTCAAACTAAAACTAACTCAAATCTGATTTCCACAAACGCAACGCCTTATCTTTTCAAAATATGGATCTAAAAGAGAACCTCTCTTATACGAAACAGTCATACCTTTTTGCCTCCTATGACCAAGTTGTCTCTGCTTCAAACAAGCCAACTTCGACTCTTTAACAGAGGAAGGACGTCCTATTTCACTAGTCACCGTTGATCCTTCTAGAACAAGGTTGTCAATCTTTTTACCTTTCATCAAAATGAGAGCCCCATGAGATATCTAAATGTTGTTTGACTCGATGTTAATTCTACAATCCTTCGGATCCAAATTTCCCAAGGAGATGAGATTTTTCTTTAAGTCAGACACATGTTAGACATCTGACAATGTACTAATTGCCTTATCATGCATCCAGCTCTACCGAATCTAGATATCGAGTGTTACGCCTTATACAAATGTAATTTAGATCTTTTCTTATAACTATGACAATGTTTCTAGTAAATGTACAATGTGTGGTCTTTATTACAACTCAATAAATTTTCAGACTTCTCTACTTTCTTGCTTATTCTATAGAATACATACTAGGACGCTACCTAATGAACTTATGCACAGTCTTTACCATGCCACTTAACTTCCTCTGTATGTATAACAACCTAACACATCACTCCTTTTGGCGTAGCCTTGATGTTGTCTCTCGGTGTACCCTTTTTTACAAACTTGAAAACAGAAACAACCCTTGTAAGTTCATAAAAATTTAGTGAGATAAACCTTTAAATACCTTTTTCATTTACTTTACGTTGCCTTTGTTACTTTGCACATCTTTGATATGTTTTCTAACATTTCTTTTCGCCTATGGCAGGTAAATCACTTAAACTACCTTTAGAGACTTGCCTTACTTTCACATTCATTGAAGCATTACCTTTTGTGTCTCTTTAACATCTTATCTTATTATATTCTTACTGACTTTACCATTTCCTTGGGGTGAGATAGGCTACGCCCACTACTTATCACACAGTTTGTCATGATCTTCCTTCTTCAGAATACTATTTGTGTTTATCTTTAGTTCATATCCTAAGTTCATCAATATTTTGGCACTCTTTAGCTTCATGTTCCTCTCTTGTTATTAGACAAGTTCGTCATTTCGTTCAAATACAGAGCATTTCTTTTAGAGTTCGTAGGATACTTAAGTTCCTTTTATTTGTCCCATACATTATTTCTTACCCTTACCTTATCTTCAAAGTGTTATTAATTCAGAATTCGTCGTACATTTCCTTCTTTCCCTTTCCAGAGGTTCACCACATAGGCGTACCTTTTCATAAATAATCACAAGGGACATTATTTACTTAGATAGCCACAAAGGCTCCTTTTTCAAAGATAGCCACAAGGGCTTCTTTTAACCTCACAACAAAGACGTACTGTTTCAGATGTTCGTTATTAAGGCGCTCCTTTCAGTGGATTGTCACAAAAACTTTCCTTTAACATAGTTTTCCACAGAGGCTTTTCGTAACATTTAGTACTCGCAACGAAGGCTTTCTTGTCTATGGTTTCGTCACAAAGGCATTCCTTTAACAAGGGTTTCCATCAAGATTTGATGATGTGACTAGTGTTCTTGAAACATGACTGGATTGATCGATTGGATCAATTGAATCAAGAATCGACCACTATATTGGTCCAAACAAAGGGGTTGAATTGATTGAATCAGAAATTGCTCCAAACTAGTAAAATTGAAAATTAGGACAAAAACTAGTAGTTGAACAGGTTGAACCGATTTAATAATTTTTTTAAAAAAGTATGAGTTTTTAATTATTTATTTAATTACTTTTAGTCTAGCAATTGAACTGATCAAACCGATTGGATCGGGAATCAATGGTCTGACCGACTCAACTACTTCGGTTATTAGAACATTGTATGTAACACTCTAAGTTTTAATCATGTCATCACCTGAAAATTTATATAAAATTTTGGATAAACTACACTCTAGGTCACCCAACTATGGGTACGTTTCTTTTTTGGTCATTAAACTATAATTATTTTTAAATTGATCACTCAACTGATCAAGATTTTTTTATCCATTTTATTATAATTGGAGGACGATATGACAGTTAAAAATTCGATATGATAACAAATTTAACTTTTAACTTTTAACATTTAACTATTATATCAATTTAATTATAATTTTAAAAAATAACTCATAAAATTATAATTAGTCTCAATTTGATTCTAATTCTAAAAAAAATGAAAGAAATATATAAAAACATAAATATTTAAAAAAAAAATTATATATATATTACAATAAAACACAATCTCATCTCATGAAAATCCTCAATCTCTATCTGTTTTCAACAAATTATTAATGTCAATTTTTAAATTATAGTTAGGGGTGTTGAAATTTTGGTTAAAATAAAATTAATCGATAAAATTAATTTAGTTCGGTTAATCGGTCGGAGGTTGATTAAATTTTTTTTGAAATTTCGATTAACGGTGGATTCAAAATTGAATAATTAATCAAATTAATTAAATTTAATAAATAATATTATATATTATATGTATTAGACTATTATTTATTAGGTTAATTTGATCAAATGAATCTTATCAAATATTTTATATGTTATATATTTGTTTAAAAAAAAAACATATAAATTTCGATTCGCTTAATTATTTTTAAAAAAAAATACTATTCAATTAACGATTAAAAATTAAAAATTTTAATTAATACTAATTTAATTCGACAGTAATAATTATAATTATAGAGAAGCTGAAGCTTTGACCGACGAAATAGAAGAAGAGTCTAGAATAGTGGTGAAGTCTCTAGGATCAAAGGGATCTTTTACAATTGTCAAGATGAGGTGTTTTTGCTTAAAATTTTTAATTTTCAAATGATGTGATACAAAATATTATTTAACTTTTGTAAAAATTGAATTATAAAAGAAAATGTAAATTTCAACAGTCGGCCCATAGTTTCGATTTTTATATTCACTCTATATTAATTAGGTTGCCGACCCTTTCCACCACCATCAGTCTCATTCTCATACAATCAAAGATCAAGATGGTGGGTCAATGGACGGCGACTAAACCAAGCCGGAGCGATGAAATTCTGGACTCGGATCAACAACAACGAATCACCAACCAGGTCAGAGCTCAGTTCGATTCGATGGTCCGAAAACGACCCACCAAACCCAACCGGAGTGAACCGGATTTGACCTCCTCCAATCCTCCTTCGGATGTCGACCAAAACATACCCGAGCTGGACAAGTTACGGTCCCTTCAGTCTCAATCTCAGGTACGCAATTCCTTAACCTTGTCCCCCATCGTCTTTGTCTTTCAAGTTTTGGGTTCAGCTCTTTGTTTGGCTTTCATAGGTGAAGATCTCAGTGGGGGGAGCTACAGTGGAAGAGGAGGAGTTTGTGGAGACACAGTATTACAGGGAGATGAATTCCATTGACAAACAGCATCACACGGTTGGTGTTTTTGTCTGAACACTGCAGCATCTTCGTGATTTTATTTCTCACTGGGCTTTGTTTTTTTGGTTATGGATGACAGACAGGAAGTGGGTTCATAAGAGTGGTGAAAGAAGGAGGTGAAGGAAATGGTTATGATATTCAACTGGAAAATGGGCAGGATGCAATCAACAAGCCTATGTTCAAAAGCAACCCAGCAACTAATGACTGGATTCCGACCCTGGAAGATGATCAGGTATTCATTTAGGGCTTAATTCCATCAAATAGAAAGAATTGAAAGGGTGATCTGTTTGATGATGTACATATGATCAGGTCTTTGTTTCATCCAAGCCAAATCGAAGTGAGGGTTGTTAGATCAACACTTGATGTTTACCAACTTTGCTTATATCATAGTCCTGGAATAACACAGAAATTGGGTATGGTTTGAACATTGTGTTTACATGATTAGAGTACTTATTCTACGTTGTTCTTTGCTTAATGTAAAGGTAAAAATTAAAATCCCCAATAATTTCAGAAACTAAGCAATTTCTTCACCAGCTGATTTGCTTTACGCATGGCTGCCAATGGTTCAACTTTAGGCATAGTCGATTTTCAGTTCCTGCTGTTCAAATGATCTGCAAAATTGGAATTCGAACTAGTAAGAATGTAATTTAAAGAGATTTACAAATAATATAGAATTGCCTTTGGGAAATACAAACTGGCTACCCAAAACCGGGAGCCATTAAAAGAAACCAGCTACACTATTATCCCCTTCCACTGGAACAGAGAAAGGAACAGTCAGCTCAACACTCTAACAGCTCAACACTCTAACCTAGCTCCAGTATCCCAGCTAAGCCCGCCAGTAGCCCCCGGAATACCACTCAGCACCGCCTCGGCTCAAAGGCAGCAAAACAAGAAGAGCAGGGATAAGGAGGAAGAGATGGGCCTCAGAAAACAACATCGCCATCTCTTCCATGCTTCAACAATGTTATTCACAGCTAATCAGGTGGGTCCACCCACCACCGCTTCAACACCAGGATGTACCTTTTTAACTCCTGCTTTCTAAGTGCTTGCAGAAAAATTATACTGTCATGTGTTGGGAATAAACCAAGAAATGCAAAAACAAAGCTCATGTTGAAGTCACAAATTGTCATAATATTTTGAGTTGGTTTACATTTCTTTCAGATATAAGGTATTCGACAAGAAGGCGAAATACATGCTTCTCTATATGTGTTCTTTGGCCCCAATGCAATCTTTTAAAATAAATACAAGCAGGGAAATAAAAATTAGAAATAATTTATATTTCAAAAATATATAGGTTGTTTAAATTTTACCTTAAAGTGAAACTAGTATCTCGTATCATGTTGAATATTATTCGATACTTCCTCGACCTTCAATGAGTTTAATTGTGTTTATTCCCAATCGAGCAAATATATGCAATATATAAATAAAAAAAAACCAATTAACAGTTTTCCCAGATTGTTGAAATTGCTCTATTGCATCCAAATTTGATTCCCTATTTTCAAAAATGTACAATGTTAGTAATAACTTCTCCATCGTCGATACTATTCGTGCTTTAAATCGTAATTTGTTTGTAAATTATGCAATATAAGTTGATCTGTCGTAATTTGATATGTCAAATTAAACTCTTCATTACATTTAAAGAGTTTATTCTCCAGACGTCGTGACGATGCGACGAAATTCTCACTTATGTGAGGATAAAGTTTCTCCAAAACAGTACGAGGTTATTGAAGTCACTTCAATTTAGTTAGATACTCTATCTGATTCACAGGTATCTACTACATTTGAACTATAAAATTATCAACTAGCTCGTGACAGGAAGAGACTAGAGATCAGATCACCGTAGAAGTTTTGCCATGAAAATCTAGTGGCATATGCTCTAATTGTTGTTGAGAGTATTGATTCAACCGATCATTTGAATTACTCTGAGGCAATTCAGGCTCTTGATCCCATCAAGTGGCTTGTAATCATGGAATAGGAGATGGAGACCCTGTAAAAGAACAATACTTGGAAGCTCTCATGAGACCACCCACCAAAAGGAAGATTATTGGTTGCTAGTGGGTGTTCAAAAAGAAGGAAGGGTCAGGTCTAGATAACACTAAGTATAAAGCAAGATTGATTGTAAAAGGTTACGGTCAAATGGAAAGAGTTGATTTTCACGATGTTTTCTCTCTTGTTGTGAAAGATACGTCCATTTGGGCATCACTGACCCTTGTTGCATTATAATTGAAATGGATTACGTAAAAAAATACATATTTCATACATTTTGATGGTTTTTAGATTAATGACTTATTTACAATCTACAAAAATGGTTACAAAGACTCAAAGAATCATGACGCCATATTACCCCGAAGTTCATGTAATATTCTACTACCTAATTAACTTTGTCCTTAATTTGCTGCTTTTGATGCTGATTTTGTATCTTTATAACTGTTTTTCTACCTTTTTTGGATTTGAAAAAGTTAAAAATTAGACTTGATATGTGTACACATTTGATGTGCAAGCACTCATGACGGAGTTAAAATTTTAATCAGAACTATTTTTACTATAATTATTAAATAATGATTTAATTTTCGGTCAAAGAAATGTTTGAGTGAATTATGGAAACTGATATCCTTTATGGAAAGGATATCATATTTAATGGAAAGATTATCATTGATGAGGATTAAGGAGTAACACCAGACGTATAATAAAATTTATTATTTATAAAAAAAAAAAAAAAAAAAAGGAAAACTTTGAACTAGTTTAAGTGTTGTTTGTGTTTTTATTTTATTTTATTTTATTTGTAAAAGTAATATTTTAATAAATAAATTTCATATTTAAAAAAAAAATGGGTATTCATTCCTTAAATGTATTTTTACAAAATCTTATGTACTTTTCTCGGAAAAAGAATTTTTAAAATTTTTTTATTTTTAAGTTTTTAAGAAGTAAAACTAAATTGACTAATGTGTAGAGTTAAGGGTTAAATTTGTTAAATTTTTAGAATTAGGACTAAATTGATAGAATCTGAAAATATTGAAGGATTAAATTTATTATTATGTCAATAAGAAGGGATACGATTAGAGATTTAATTAAGGAGTGACCAAAATATTAAATGTCGATAACGTTACTAATTAAAATAGAAAATTTTAAACCTAAGTGGCCAAAACAGAAAAACACAAAATTAGATTTTTATTTTTATAGTTTACCCTAAAATATATTATGAACATAGAAAACGGGTCAGATTCGAGCCTTAAATGTTCAAGCCTGATCCCTAACCATATTTTAAATGAATCATTTTCTTATCTAAACTCATTTTCGAACCTAATATTTTTGTCCAAATCTTCTTAAAATTTAGACAAACTTTAAAGTTTGAGCAAATAACTCCTTCAGAATAATAGAGAAATTGGATAAGGCTTATAATAGTTTAAACTATATGTGTGTGTGTGTGTGTGTGTGTGTTTGCTACATTCCTCTTTGCCCTCAAGTTGCAATGTAAAGGTAAAATCATAAAATGCAATGAAAAACAAGGTTTCCAGCAGAAAGCCACAGCCATGAAAGACATTTTTCATGGAAAATTATAAAAACGTTTACTAATCCCAAACAATTTCAGAAGCTAAGTAACTTCTTCCCGAGCTGCCTTGCTTTGCACATGGCTTCCAATGGTTGAACTTTAGGCATAGTAAGCCCTTGGCCTTCGGTCATGTCGATTTTCTTTTCACTCACCCTTTCCCACTCAAAACATTGAATCAATGCCCCTAATGTCAACCCCAAAACATGCTGAGCTAATACCATTCCAGGGCAAGCTCTTCTTCCTAGTCCAAACGGCATCAACTTGTACATCTGGTCACTCATCTCTTTGCCTTCCTCAAACCTCTCTGGCTTAAAGCTTAATGCATCATCCCATAACTTAGGGTCTCTTTGAATAGCCCAAGCATTCACCATCACAAGTGCATCTCTGGGTATTTCATAGCCTCCAATACTGCAAACTTCAGATGCCGAATGTGGAACTAACAGTGGAGCTGCAGGATATAGTCGAAGTGTCTCTGAAATTATGCTTTGTAAGTAAGGTAATTTTGCGACATCAGCTTCTTCCACCGGCTTTTCTTGACCGACAAGTTTGTCTAATTCAGCTCTACCTTTTTCTAGCACATGAGGATTGTTCAGCAGATTAGACATTGCCCATTCCAATGTTATTGCCGTTGTATCAGTTCCTGCATTTAAAATTACCTGCAAAAATGAAATTCAAACCAATAAAAAATTGTGTGATGTAAGCTTAATATATCTCTCTTCATTTAAAAAAAAAAAAATCAACTTGATTTTTATAAAGAATAATATTTAATAAATTTAATTACCATTTTAAACTCATATTTAAATATATAATAGATACAAATATCAAACACCAAATATTTCAAAAGAAATAAATTACTATTATAACTTTAAAGAGAAAAAAGGGTATAAAACTGTAATAATAATACAATAAAAATAAAAATCAATAGTGACACATAAGAAAAATAAAATAATAGACAAAACTGGGGATCTTGTACCAAAATCCAGTTTGTCCACTCCTCAATAATTTTAAAATATAAAAGGTCATGATGGTTACCAATCATTTTTCCTAGAGATTTCTGAAAAAGCATCTAGGAATAAAATAATTAAGAACTTAGAAAATTTCAACCGACCTGTATGAGTCCTTTGATGATTTCATCAGTATAATATTCCGGCTGACATTCTAGCATAGACAGCACATTGGTTATCATGGTGTTTTTGATGTTGAAATCGCCTTTCTTGCTTCCATGTTCATCGATCATTCCTTGCATTAATTCATCTGTTTTACTAGCCAGATCTTTTATTCTCTTGATGTATCCATCGTAATCAACCAACTGCAGTATTGGCAGGAAATCTCCAGGATATGAAGACACTGTCAATTCGAAAAGCTCCTTAATCATATCCCGGAACCGCCTCCCTTCGTCAGAATTCTGGGTAGCTTCGTCGCCGAAATACCGTTTCCCAGCCATCATTCTCATGATTATGTTAAACGTCAGCTCCGCAAACACTGATTTCAGCTCTACCTTGGCGAACCCATCGGCGGAAACCTGGTACAACCGGCGCAACAAGCGGCTGACTTCATCCCTTCGAATGTCTAAAGACATGTTCAAACGAGTGGAGGAGAAGATCTCGATGGTGGAGAATCGACGTAGGTTGCGCCAATGATCGCCGTAGGGAGCGAAACCAAGAGTGGTATAGTTATAGCCGAGGTACTTGCCCATGATGAAGCGGGGGCGGTTGGCTAAGACGATGTCATTCTTGGTGAAAACATTGTTGGGCGGCAGAGGGTGATGAAACGACGACCAGGAAACGAGAGCCAAGCTTGAGGGAGAAGATGGGGCCGTGTTTTTGGGAGAGGGTGAAGAGTGTTCGATGGAGGGGTTCTTTGAGGAGATGGAGATGACCCAGAATCGGAAGAGCCCAAGGACTTGGTGGGAGATTTTTGCGAGTTGAGGTGATTAACTTGGTGGCCACCCATAGTATAAGAGCCGAAAGCAAAGAGTATATTAAGATTTCTTCCATTTTCCTTGCTCAAACTCAGATTTGTTGTAGGTTTTCTGGTGATATTTTTTCTTAAAAGGAAAAACTTTGGAATGGAGAGAAGAAAAAAAAAGGAAGAAAAAAAGTTGACAACAATTTTTTCTTCTTACTTGAATGTCTTAGCCCAACATTTTACACGTATTTATAATAAAAAGAATTCAACTTAACATTATTCAAAGCAATAATCATATGTGTTTATGTCGTAAGAAGTTAAGATAAAATAATATTTTAAACATTAAAAATAACATTATCTTCAACACTCTTCTCTTATTCAAACTTTGCCTTGGGTAAGGCTTTTGTCAAAATATATGCAAGTTGGTCTTTTGAGCTACAATGGACCAACTTTACTTCATTTTTTTCTTCATCTTCTCAAACAAAATGATACTTGATTTTTATGTGCTTGGTACTTCTATGGAAAACTGGATTTTTTTTCCATTGCCACTACTGATTTATTGTCACACCTTGCTTCAGTGAGCCAAGCTAAAATCAACCAACAATTTCTTCAGCCAAAGTGTTTGATTACAGTGGCTATAGTTGCAATATATTCTGCTTCTGCAGTTGATTGTGTCACAATTTCTTGCTTCTTTGAATTCCATGTAAATCCTCCCGAATGAAGCGTAAATAAGTAGCCTGAAGTGTTGTTCATATCATCACAAGATTCAACCCAGTCACTATCCATATAGCCCAACAATTTCACTTTAGCTGACTTTTGGAATAAAAAACCAAAAGTAATTGTCCCCTTAATGTATCATAGCACTCTCTTTCTTGGTCTGAGAAGAGTATTTTTAGGACAATGCATAAATTTGGAAAGACGACTGACAACAAACATTATGTTTGGACTAATTATTGTCAGATACACTAAGCAACCAATTAGCCTTCTGTAATTGGTTTCTTTACCCACGGCAGATCTTTGCTGAGCTTTTCATTTTGAGCCAATGGGATGCTAATAACTTTGCAGTTCTTTATGTGGAAATTCTTTTAGCACTTGTTTGGCATAGTTTTGTTGAGAAATGAAAATTCCTTGTTTGGATTGAGAAATCTCGATTCCATGTTATGAAAGACCTTCATCATTTGATCTTTAATTTTTGCATCAATTTGGAGGAGCCCCGTGAGTAACATCTCTTGTTCGATCTGATCGTCGGGTTTGAGCTATAGGATACCGTATTCGTTTCTATAGCAATGACAGTCAAATACGCAGTAAATAATCATTTACACATGTAATTTAAGTGTCAATCACATCCAAACATGTTACACAATCAATTTTGAGTCTTAATCGAGCTTACGAAAGTTCTTTTGTCAACCCGAACTTGAAATAGGACCAAATTACAAAGTTTTTAAAAGTTCAAGATCGACATTGCGACGTCATCCCTTCCACGTCGTGACGTCGTTAAACAATTTGTCACGTCACGACCTCAGGCCACTAGACGTCGCAACGTCACATAATGTCAACCGAAGTTGCGATGAGGAAAGATGCTCGTCGGGGACGATGATCATGTTTTTGGTAAAAATGAATCATTTGGTACCTATTCCAAGTTTCTAACAACAACCATTCAACATATATACCAAATACCAATTTCATTTGAATCAAAACATACCAAATGAGTTCAAACATACAACTTCAACTTCAACTTCATATCAAACATCCCACACCTATTCATCAATTATACTTAACAATTCAATGTCATGAAATACATATCAACCAAGTTATCCAAACACCAAACCTTATCTATGCCATACCATAATGAGACTTACCATTTCACTTCATTTACATATACTAGTGCTCCTTATACACATCTATAGCATATAAGCCTTTAAGTTTAATCATCAACCATAAAAACTAGGCCACATTTTACAAGCATGTTTCAAGTTGCTAATGTTCAAATACATTTCCAATTCACCAATCAAACAAGCTACCATTTCTAACTCATTTCATACCATTCCATATGCCATTCATATAGTTATAGATCATCACAACCTTAAGCATGAAATACATATATATTCATCTCCATATATGAATAACACCAACCAAACATATCATATGAAATGGTTAAGTCAAGTTGCCAAGAGGAAACATATTTACATACTAAGATGTACCACAAGACACCTTATATACATGCCACAATCCTCGAAAGAAAAAGATCAAATAGTTACCGAATTTGAGGATAGTGTGAGCTTTGAAACGGTCCGGCTTGACGTGTTCCACAAAATGATGATCTACATGTTATAAAAAAGTTTATTTAAAAAAAATATATGTTATAAATGTGTTATAATAAATTTATTTAAAAAAAGTTATGGTCAAGAAGTATAGACATAACTTATTTATGTGTTTATGCTATATATATTATAAAAATAATATATTTATTCTTAAAAAAATGTTATTTTTTATCATAACTTATTTATAAAAAAAAGCTATAAAAGTTTAGGACAATTTATAATTTTTTTATACAATATTTTTATAAAGGTTATATATTATAAATTTTATATTATTTTTTACTTAATTTACATATTATAAAATGGATATAATCTAGCATAAGTCTTTCTTCAAATTAAGTTTTTATAATTAAACTTACAAACTAATTGACGGTGAGTTCAGATATTATAATGTAGATACTAATTGTTAATTTGATATCTTGCATAATTAATTCATATCATATTGTTAAAATTGATCATTGGCAATAAAGAAATATTGCAAATAAAACGAAAAAGAGAAAGAATACACAAATTTTACGTGAAAACTCTTTTGGGAAAAAATCACGGGTAGAGGAGAAAAAAATTCACTAATGTTGAAAATCAAATGACACAAGAGGAGACGACTATGTCTATTTATCGGTTGAAAAACTTTATTCTAATCAATCTCTAGTAGAAGTAATGTAGTAAAGTCGAAACACCTTATTCTAAACAAAATCAAATAGTAGAAGTATACTTCTATACGGATTCCACTTGTGCAGTCTGTATTGTACCGCGAGGGCCTCCGACGCCCGCTCCCTCGGTTGCGACCCCAATCCAGTTTTATGCTTAATGAGGATCTGCGGCCTTCGCCCCCACAGATCCCATTACTTTTTCACTTGTATTTTATTTTTTAATAAGAATTTGGGTCATACAACTCTAACACATATATTTCCTTATTTGTATCTAATTTATTAGTACAATATCATATCATATCTTTTATTATTTGTGTATATAGTTCTACTATAAATAGGCTATGTAACCCAATGAAAATTAAAAAATAATATTATTTTCTTTGACATAAAATTCATTCCTCTTTTTCTTTTTCTTAACTTTGTAACAATAATTATGAAGATAGAAAGTGTTTTTTATTATTAAAAATTAAGATATAAAATTTTTACCATCAACTTCAACTGTCTTTTTTATTATTTTATTCCATCTTTTTTTATTAAAAAAAAATGAAGTGATGCATCAATTTGATTGCTGGAACTTGTTTTATTAATATAGAAGATCAAATAGAAATATTCCTTTATGCAAACACAAAGTGATTTACAGGCAAGCCAAGAGGTGCCGCCGTTTGCTCCTTAGATTTCTTTTAATTAAATTATACTATTAAATATTTATCTAAGTGAATCCCTTAAATTTTTAGATCGTGTAGGGATTCACTCACATAAACATTTTGTATCTTTTTGTGTTATTAATAATTTAACGATTTAATTATTATATTTTATATTCAATTTATATAAGTTATGTTTGTCAAATTCGAGGTAAATTAAAACCTTTAAACCATTTATTTTATGTTAAATAATTTAATTATTCAATAAATATTAATATATAATATTTTTTATTGATAGAATAGAGATATCGGATCAATTTAAAATTTTAAATGCATGACAAGTATAATTATATTGATAAATTCAACGATTGAATCTTTGAAAAATTAATCTTACAAAATGATACGAAAGAGTATAAAGCCCTTGAACTTTAAAATTACAATCAATTAAACCCCTTGACCATTAAAATTAACAGTCAACTATTACAGAATAACAATAGTCATTTTTTTTATGTGTTCTCGCCATGTGGCACGCTATGTAACACTCCAAAATTTTGAATGCCTATTTATTTAGTTCTATCAATAAATTTACTTCTACATCACTACTTAAATGTTTTGCATACTTGTTTGAGATTTGGAGTTCGAGTTGCATCTTTTGAAATTTTTAGTTTTTTTTTAATTGAACCTTAAGCTTTGAACTCTTCTTATAAGTTAAATCTCATGCGTTAATGTTTAAACAATGAAGCTAATGGTTCAATGGTTAAACTTATGTACTCCTTCTAATCTTGTGTTCGAGTTGTTGTGTTATCGATGAGGGAAGATATTATTTTTGTGTTTTGTTTCGTAAGGCCAATTTAGTTGATTTTAAAATTAATCAAATTGTTTTTGTTCCCCCTTTTTGTTTTTACGTTTTCTTTCTTTCAAGGTTTTTCCTACCATTCTTTTTAATTTTTTAATTTTTATTTTGTCTTCTTTTCTTTTGAATTCTTTGGTTAATTTTGCTTAGGGGTGTAAATGAACAAAACGTTCGATGAACTGTTCATATAACGTTCGTTTATTTAGCTAAATAAACGAGTATGAATAAAATTTTTATGTTCGTTTATTAAACGAACAAACACGAATAGAGGTGTGTTCGGTTCGTTTATGTTCACGAACAAGCTCTTTTATTGGTTTGTTTATAAGATCGTTTATTGACTCGTTTATTTATTAATAATATTTTCTTATATAAATATTAAAATAATATCTATGTGTATGCATTTATTGTTTGTTTGTTTGTTTATTATTCATTAACATTGTTCATGAACATGTTCATTTAATGTTCGTGAACATGTTCGATTAAGTTAAATGAACATGTTCATGAACATTAAACAAACGACTATGAATGCACATAATTTTAAATAAATGAACATGAACAAAAATTTGAAATTCTTAACGAACACGAACATGAACCGAACATGAACAACTTCAAAAATAAACAAACGAACACGAACAGAGGTCTGTTCGTTCAAGCTCGGTTCATTTACAACCCTAATTTTGCTACTGATCGCTTGGGAAAATTGCTTAAACTGTTGTTTTCGTTTGAAGGATTATTCAACATAAGTCTTGTTGTTAAGATCTTGTTATATTGCTTTAGTTGAGCTTTGGCCAAATTGGGCTTTGATTTTCCTTGTTCAATTGCCTTTCTTGAGTTTTCAATTGGTTCACTATGTTAGATGAAGGAGTTGTTTGTCTCGATCCTTCGCCAAATTAGGCTATTGCGCTATGCGTTATACGAGGGTAAGCACGTTATTGAATTTGGGATTTTTATGTCGAAGCTTTTCGACTAACTTAATTTGTGCATTAATTCAATGGTTGTGGGAATAATTACATTGTTGGTCTCTGTTGG
Organism: Kokia cookei; assembly: GCA_039519145.1. Lineage (NCBI taxonomy): Eukaryota > Viridiplantae > Streptophyta > Magnoliopsida > Malvales > Malvaceae > Kokia > Kokia cookei. The sequence goes on from CM076909.1 coordinate 17,540,431, forward strand.
ATCTTTATTTTAGGCTTCGAGAGTCTCGAGATTGCCTGGCATCGTCGGTGTATCAGGTGGGTATCGAAAACCCTGAATTTTTACTATTTGGTCGTAAAAAATTGGAGCCTGTCGACACCACACGGGTGTGTGGTGGACCGTGTGCGCCATACGACCGTGTGTTATACCATGTGACAGGCTCTTTAGTACACTTTTTACTGCATTTAGGCCACACAGTCTAATCACACGGGCATGTGGTAAACTGTGTGAGGAAAAATAAGGAGTAAGGTTCACACGGGCGTGTGCTCAGACTGTGTAACTCACTATTTGTGTATTAGGGGCACACGAGCAGGGGCAGGGGCATGTGCCAGACCATGTGAGGTACATGAGTGTATGTTCAGATCGTGTAACTCACTGTTTGGGAAATAGAGTCACACGAAAAGCCACACGGGCATGTGCTAGGCTGTGTGGAGCCACACAAGCTAGCCCTTCAGGCCGTGTGAAGCCACACGGGCGTGTGAGCCTAACCCTTAAATTTTTTGATAAAATCATAATCATCGTGCGAGTCGAACATAAGCTGTCCATAGGATTTGTATGTGTTGAATTAGACTATTTGAACTATTATATTGTGATTTGAAATGAGTTCTGAATAACTATATGTGATGATATTGTTGTTATTGACACATTCTATTAAATATGAGTTGTATATTCATAACTTTGTATGAATTATATCTGTCATTTGAATTTTGCATTCGCATGGGTTTGGAAATATGTAAGGAAGTGTTTTTTTACTAATTTGGTAGCTAAGCCACCCGTAACTATATCTGATTTGGCAGCTAGACTACAATTATTGAATCGTGTCATACCGGCACCATGTAGTGTGTAGGGTTGGATGGGTATTATATACCTATATGGTATGTTAGGTTGGATGAAAATGGTGTAGTAGATGGGGTAAAAAAACTGCATCTGTATCTGTATCTATACATATATCTGCATCTGCATCTGATCTACTTTGTATCTTGATTGTTCTGCATTTAAAATTATAGTGATTCATCGAACAGATTTGATGAAGTTTGAATATGATATTGAACATGATAGTGAGTCTGAATTTATATCTATGTGTATGCATTATTGTTTGTTTGTTTGTTTGTTTATTATTCATTAACATTGTTCATGAACATGTTCATTTAATGTTTGTGAACATGTTCGATTAAGTTAAATGAACATGTTCATGAACATTAAACAAACGACTATGAATGCACATAATTTTAAATAAATGAACATGAACAAAAATTTGAAATTCTTAACGAACACGAACACGAACCGAACATGAACAACTTCAAAAATAAACAAACGAACACGAACAGAGGTCTGTTCATTCAAGCTCGGTTCATTTACAACCCTAATTTTGCTACTGATCGCTTGGGAAAATTGCTTAAACTGTTGTTTTCGTTTGAAGGATTATTCAGCATAAGTCTTGTTGTTAAGATCTTGTTATATTGCTTTAGTTGAGCTTTGGCCAAATTGGGCTTTGATTTTCCTTGTTCAATTGCCTTTCTTGAGTATTCAATTGGTTCACTATATTAGATAAAGGAGTTGTTTGTCTCGATCCTTCGCCAAATTAGGCTATTACGCTATGCGTTATACGAGGGTAAGCACGTTATTGAATTTAGGGTTTTTATGTCGAAGCTTTTCGACTAACTTAATTTGTGCATTAATTCAATGGTTGTGGGAACAAATACATTGTCGATCTCTGTTGGATCTTTATTTTAGGCTTCGAGAGTCTCGAGATTGCCTGGCATCGTCGCTGTATCAGGTGGGTATCGAAAACCCTGAATTTTTACTATTTGGTCGTAAAAAATTAGAGCCTATCTACACCACACGGGCGTGTGGTGGACCGTGTGAGCCACACGACCGTGTGTTATACCATGTGACAAGCCATTTAATACACTGTTTACTGCATTTAGGCCACACAGTCTAATCACACGGGCATGTGGTAAACTGTGTGAGGAAAAATAAGGAGTAAGGTTCACACGGGCGTGTGCTCAGACTGTGTAACTCACTATTTGTGTATCAGGGGCACACGAGCAAGGGCAGGGGCGTGTGCCAGACCATGTGAGGTACATGAGCGTATGTTCAGATCGTGTAACTCATTGTTTGGGAAATAGAGTCACATGGAAAGCCACACGGCCATGTGCCAGGTTGTGTGGAGCCACACAAGCTAGCCCTTCAGGCCGTGTGAAGCCACACGGGCGTGTGAGCCTAAACCCTAAATTTTTTGATAAAATCGTAATCATCGTGCGAGTCGAACGTAAGTTGTCCATATGATTCGTATGTGTTGAATTAGACTATATGAACTATTATATTGTGATTTGAAATGAGTTCTGAATAACTATATGTGATGATATTGTTGTTATTGACACATTCTATTAAACATGAGTTGTATATTCATAACTTTGTATGAATTATATTTGTCATTTGAATTTTGCATTCGCATGGGTTTGGAAATATGTAAGGAAGTGTTTTTTTACTAATTTGGTAGCTAAGCCACCCATAACTATATCTGATTTGGTAGCAAGACTACAATTATTGAATCATGTCATACCGGCACCATGTAGTGTGTAGGGTTGGATGGGTATTATATACCTATATGGTATGTTAGGTTGGATGAAAATGGTGTAGTAGATGGGGTAAAAAAACTGCATCTTTATCTGTATCTATACATATATCTGCATCTGCATCTGATCTACTTTGTATCTTGATTGTTCTTCATCTAAAATTATAATGATTCATCGAACAGATTTGATGAAGTTTGAATTTGATATTGAACATGATAGTGAGTCTGAATTTATATTAACTACTAAGTTATTCATAAGCATGTTGAAATTACTTATTTTATATATATTGAGTCTGTAGCTCGCTAATGTTATTGAATGAATTTCAGGTAATTCTCAGAACTGAACGGGTTGGCGGATGGGGAGCTCGATCTTCTAATTGTCCTTCTAAATATGCTTTTAGTTTGTTTTCGTATTTTTGTATATCGAGTTTTTAGAACTTAAGTATGTTTTCAATTCCTTAATAGTTTCCAAGATTTAATTAAGTATTATTTAACTTGCTTTAAGAGTTTGATTTTATTTTGGAAAGTTAATGTAGCATTCTAGACTTGGTTTTCTCATCTAAGTCGGGTATAGGGTGTTACACGCTAGGATTGTGTCATGAGGCAAAAATATGTATTTTATATTTAAAAATAGGTTATACCAGAATGATCTAGTTTTACTAAAAGTTCAGAAGAATAAAAATTAAAGAAGATGAGAAGGTATAAGTTGATTTTTCGTGTTAATAGTTACACGAATCATTATAGTTTTGCATAATGTTTTTGTTTTAGATTTCTGTTGACAGATTATTTGGCTGAAAATGAGTAGATGTATTAGTGCTATTATTACTATGATGGTGAGGTCCATGACACTGAGATTATCTTGGTTTTTTTATTGGAGAACATAACGCGACTGGTTTTTAACCAGACATAGATTTGACAGAACTTCGTAAAAGAAATAGGTGCAAAATATTTGGATCTACGTGGATGAGAGTTTCTTCTATTAAGTATCAATTTTGTGCTTCGGTCAATTCCATGATATATGACTTATTTGATATCAAATGTGCTCGTGGCTTGAAGGCGATGGTGCAAACTCACCTCGATAGTGGATCACCGTTTCTTGAGTTATATGTGGAATCTTCAAGGCTCGATGAAGGACTTGCGACTTCAAAGTCTACTACTGTTCGAGAGGAATACATGACCCCTGCATAACACTTAGTTAGTGGGAGGCAGAACACTGAACCATCCATTTTTTGTGGTAGAACGGAATATACGAACCCTGTACAATAGTCAATTAGTGGATGGGACATGCACCTCGGTGGGTCGATGTTCAATGCTAAGAATACTTACTAGGGAATGGTATCAACTTCCAGTGGTTGGCAATTGACATATGATTTTGGAAGATCTAATATGCACACGAGAAATTATGATGTACTCCCTATGACATCCACTGGCAATGGGACCTCCACCATGGTAGATGTTTGCGGGTTGGAGGATGAAGATGACAATGACTCCGATGTGGATCCACCCTCGGAGCCCGATGTCAACGGTTCAAAAGTTGCATTATTTTTTAAATCGGAGCCTGTTTCAATTGAACCTAAAGACGATGAAGGGGATTTAGATAAAGAAGAAGAATATCCACAATTCATGCCGTACTCGCCTTCAGCCCACATGTGTAATGTTGATCTATTGACAGATGTTTCATTGGACTTTCCAGATCTACCACAAAAGAGATGTGACCACAAAAGTCTGTCGTTGGATTCGGGTGACTTGGAAGTTAGTAGGGAGTTTTCAAGTATGGTTAGTTTTCTCAGTGCATTGAATCAATACAGCATCAAGAATGAGGTTAACTAACACATTTTTAAATCCAAATTCAAAAATTTCAAGTCCAAGTATGTAGTGCGAGACGATACTTGTTCATGGAAATCACGGCATTCGTTAAGAAAAGGATAGGATTATGGGAGATAAAAAAGTTCTCTGATCCGCATACGTGTGTTGCCTCTGGTATAGTAACACTGGGTGATTAGGGTTATGAATATTAGAATTTAGGGTAACTTTCAATTAATTTAATGTACTCGTGGGGTTACAAGTGTTTCACAAGATCATCCCAAGCTTGATTCAGATATGACCGCGATTTTAATACTACTAATGGTGAAAGCGGATCCGAGGACTATTGTGTCGGTCTTAATTGCCAATATTCATAGCCAATTCAATAACATGCCTTCTTATTGCAATGCATGGATAGCTAAGCAGAAGGCGTTAGAGAATATGCATAGTGGGTGGGATGCTACATACAATGAAGTATGACAGTGATGTTAGGTATTGGAGATGCACGTTCAAGGTTGCGTAATAGACCTTGAAACGGGTCTTATGTATGACAATGTTCGCTTACTCCGTGGGTGTCGAGTGTTCAAGCGTCTGTTTCGGAGCTTCAAGCAATCTCGGGATGCATTCCACAACTGCAATTCACTGGTACAAATTAACGGTTCCTTTATGTATGGTATATATACCCATAATCTATTGTTGGTTGTGGCACAAGATGGTGATCGGAGGATCCTTCAATTGTAGAGTTAAGTGACAATTGAGATTTCTTTCTTTCTAGGTTGAGGAGGCATGTCTACCTTCAACCTGATATCTACGTTGTAATAGATTCAGGAATTGGAATACTAGCCACAATTGATCGATAGGGATGCCTCTAGGATCACACACAGCATCGATATTGTCTAAGACACGTTGCGTCCAACTACTACGAGCAATATCAGTCTATTGCTGAGGGACGAAAAGTGACCAACATCAGTATTTTGGTTTGTAATATTCCATTTGTTCTCAATATTTTTTGGTATGTAACCTTCGCTATCCACTTATATTAACAGGGTACGAGATTAATAAGGGTCATTTTCATGAGATGCTGACAATTTTGTAGTTAACTAATGAACAAGGCGCAATGTACCTCTCTAACATACCTTTCGATCAATGGGCACAATCATACGATGGTAGACTACGATATGGATAGATGACCTCAAACTTTATGAAATGCATCAATTTCGTTTTAAAAGGAATGCATCATTTGCCGATAACCTTGGTTGTGAATGAGACATACTTCCTTTTGGTAGCACTATTCTCGAAGCGAGCGACGAGTTATAAAGGGCAATTGCAAGGAGGCCATGTTTGGTGTCGAGCGGTACTGTAAGAAATAAATAAGCTAAGGCATGAGCTAACTCCATGCATGCAATGTGTCACGATCACGACAACTTATGGTTTCGAACGAAGGAGTTTGATAGACCGAACCAAGGTATTGCTAGTGGACAATATTGTGTACACCTCAAAAATAGGACTTACAACTGTGGGAGGTTTGATGCACTTCATTATCCATGTGCTCATGCAATTGCAGCTTGTATGAATCTCCATTTGGATCACATATTCTCACTAGTCTCATATGAACGTAAGTGGTTATCTATATCGCTTGCTCTGTTTAAGTTGTTACCCGATAGAGAGTTGTGTCGCAAACCAAAAGGTTAACTGTTCTCGACTCGAATACGCGATAACATGGATATCCAGAAAAGGACTAGCCAACAGAGGTTATGCGAGTGGTGTATGAACCCGGGCCATACAATAACGTCATGTCCACATCAAAATCAATAAGTCATTGTCTATACAAAGTAAACATTTTTATATAAAACAATTAGGATTCAAAAGAACTAAATGAAGAAGTAAACTTCTATTTTTTTTAAATGATGCAATATAAAAAGAATGTGTACAAAAATATTCAAAGTAAACTTCTATTTTATTAAATGATAGAATATAAAAATAATGTGTACAAAATATTCAAAAGAACTTTTATTTTATTATTTTATTAAATGATACAATATAAAAATAATGTGTACAAAAAAATTCAAAGTAAACTTCTATTTTATTAAATGATAAAGGCTTAAACAACAAAATGGTATTTAAACTATACTAGTTTTCCTAAATTGATACCTAAACTTTTTTTTTTGGTGAAAATTGGTACTTAAACTATTAAACCGTTACCCATTTTACTCCAACTGTTAGTCCCGTTAGAAAAAAAAATTTTAACCAATGACAACTTGTCACATTGACATCTATTTATTTTTTTTCAAAATATTAATAAAATTCATAAATGCATTTTAAAATAGTTAAAAAATTAAAACATTTTTAAACAGTAAGTTAAATTTTACTCTTTTAATATATCTCTAAAACATTTCACGAACCCTATTTCTTTCAAAAAAAAATTCAGCAACTCTCTTTACTTCAAAAAATTCATCAACCCTTCCAATCATCATCTTTGAACCTTCAATCCCTTGTACAATTGATAGGAGGGTAAGTTTGAAGAACCAATTTTTATTGAAACCCTTGTTTAAGTAAAAAATTATTTTTTGGTGTAGAGCAAAAACTTAGGGTTCTTTCTTTTTTACTTGGTTAGATGTAGTAGATGTAGACTGCAAGCTCAAATTGTTCCTATGGATTAAGAGCGCCAATTTGTACTTCAAATACCACTTTGGAGCAAAAGGAATAAATTCTATGGTTGTTCAAAGTATAAAAAGGTATTTTAATTTGTTTTTTTTTTTTGTTTCACACCATATTTGGCATAAATAAATATTTGTTAGTTGTATATATCTAGGAGTTTTTATGTTGAAGGCTTAATTTGACAGAAATTTAGTTTTTGTTCTGAAATTGAGATGTATTAAAAATTGGCTAAGGAATGTTTACTGTTAATATTATAAGGTTGATTGTTTAAATGAGTTTTTTTTTTATATGAAGTTTAGTTTGATGATGATATTTACTTAAAATGAGATATTTGATTTTTGAATTAAATTGATTTTGTATATTCAAATGGTGTAGGGTGGCTGTGATTTCAAGACTACTAAAATTTAAGACCATCAGATCAATTCATTGATGAAGAACAAGCACAATTTTACCCTTAATAGGTTCACTTTGGTTTCCAGAAAAAGGGACAAGCTGTAAAGTGTAAAGTGCATAAGTTCTGAAAGAGACAACAAATGTGAATGTAAAGCTAGTTAGCTTTCAAAGTTAGCGTCTCCTCACAATCGCAAAAATTCAGTCAAATTCTACTTCCATTGATGGAACACCTTCAAAAAGCTTTAAACCGTCCTTTACTATCCCACCCAAGACAAACCCTTTGCTATAAAAAGGTGACGGTACCTCATCCAATGGAGATGCTTAGCTTAACCATTCTTTTTGGCTCCATGCTTTATTGACAGAATATTTTGAAAGTGCTTACACAACTTATATTATTATACAAATGGAGGTTTCGACTTTCGACCTTAAGGCCAGAGCCCCAACCACATCTGCATTAACAATGAGACACTCTTGTCTCGTTCTTCTAGTATTGGCCATGCTTGTTCTTTCAGAATCAACTTCTGTTGAGTGTTCCAGGCCTCTTCGATCAGCGAAATCCACCAGTGATGCAACCGGAGAAGCTGTTTGTGGTGTTAAAGATGTTCGGGCTGGTTCGAATTGGGCTGAAGATAGGAGCGGTCAGGGTTTAGCAGAGAAGCAAGTCACAACTATGGCTGCTGGACCTAGTAGAAAAGGCCCTGGTCATTAGTAAACTATCCTTCAGATTCACGTTGTTCAATTCTTTTTAGTCTTTCTGGTCGTAATTGGTGAGGGGTGTGGTATATGTAACTATTGTATCTATGTGTACAGTTATAGAGGATTTATTGATTCTGTCTCGTATACGACATTACAAATGTCTCATAGGATTTCTTTGGCTTTTCTTAGGATGTATTTTTCATTGTTAAAAGAGAAATAATATTTTTCCCAAATTATAGAGTAATCTATAAGGTTGCAAACACCAATTTTCATATCTTTTTGGCTTGTTCTTGGCAACTTCAAAGTAGCTTGTTTCTTATCTTTTCGGTAAATTACAAACGAATATCAGAGTTTCATGATTTGCAGCATTTGTTCATTGCAAAATGAAGTAAAGAATTTGTAGCATTTGTTTAATCCTTTTTAGTCCTTTGGATACGTGCATGGATGGGTGGAATTTATTAAATTTCATTTATCGAAGTTATCAATTTTCAAGTTTGGATAATCAATAGACTTGAGACGATTTTTTGGATGGGAACTAGGCATTTTTTGGTTGAGATGTCTGCATGACCTTTGAAGATCTATCTCTTAACTTCGAAACACACTTTGAATCACTCGATTTCGAGTTCGGGAGATCAAGTTATGACCGTTGTAATAAAGATTACGTGGGCAGAATTTCTGGACGTGATTATGACGAGAATTACGAGTTTCTGGCTTTTAATTCAAGTTTAAATCATATTGGATTTGGGCTTTAGGCTTAAATTTTATTATATATGAGCTCAATATTGTATTTATCAACTCTTATTATTTTATTATAATTTTATTCTGAATTTTTAATAATTAATAAGTAGTTTAAGTTATTTAGAAGTTTTATGTCAATTATTTAGATTTATGCAGCTAATCTATATATAGGCCTTGACATTGTACACAAAAAATACACTTGATTTTTATTCTTTTGAGTTAATAATAATTCTCTGAGTTTTTCTTCAAGAATTATTGTTGAGTTTCTTTTAGAAACGGTTTTAACAATCTTTTAAGTTGTGGGAATCATTTCTTAGGACGTCATATTATCTTTTCTATTATTGATCTATCGTTTCTTGTTTAATTTAGTTTAATTTTTGCTGTTTTAGTTTGTTGATTTAATTGATTTTCATTCTAAGTTGAAATTGCTTCAAGAGACGTTCTCTTACCTTGTTCCATCAAGAAACACATCAAAAATTAGAAATTTCAATCTTTTTCTTGTTGTTTTAATCATTCTTGCACAAAGAGTTTGCTTTTGTCTTTAAAATCACTTCTAACAAATCTGTTAGTGTTTTATATTTTTCAGATCTGGTTGGGACGTTTTCCTGAGATATAAGGACAGTTTTTTTGGTCCAAGAAACACTAATTTTGTTTTTTATTAGATCCTTTACCAACCATTCATCCTTCTTTCGTTTTAATTTCATTTGATTCTTCTTATTGTCAATTAGTTTGTTTTCATTGTTTTCGTTTTATTTTATGTTCTTCTAGAGCTCTAGGATAGATCCGTGACTTAGACAAGCTACTATCCCATTTCGCACGCGTTCCCCTATCACCTTCTGGTTCGTAATTGGTTAGGGGTGTGGTATATGTAACTATTGTATCTATGTGTACAGTTTTAGAGGATTTATTGATTTTGTCTCGTATACGACATTGCCTATGTTTCTATAAGGTTGCGAACACCATTTTTCATGTCTTTTTGGCTTGTTCTTGGCAACTTCAAAGTAGCCTATGTTTCTTATCTTTTCTGTAAATTACAAACAAATATCAGAGCTTCTTGAATTATGGCATTTGTTCATTGCAAAATGAAGTAAAGCATAACGAATCAAATTAAATCTTCAATGGAGTGAAGAAGTATAACCATAAGCCCTGCAATAACACTCTTGTTTTGACTGAATACCGGTTTTCGGTTTTTCGGGTTTCGAGATTCTTTTTTTCTGAAGAAGGCTGATAAGTGTCTGCTAGGGATGTTTATCCTAGATGCAGTCCATAGCTTTCCCAACTATCTGCAACTTGAAAGAAACGATCGAAGTTCTCCCTAAAGCCCGAAAAATTGTCTTGCGATGCAAGTTAACTCTTCATTCGAAAGACTTCTCTTATTGCTCGTTGGTAAGGTAAGATGAATGAGTAAAAGTGGTAAATTAGGCCTTCTAAGTCATATGACCATCATAAGATTATTAAAAAGTCTAGAAGTTCAATAGAAATCTCTAGGATAAGAAAACAGAGTCTATTTTATCCTCCCCTAAAAAGGCCAGTCATCACTATAGAATTCAGCAGTCATTGACGGCAGACGCTGGATAATGGATGACCGTAACAAGCTGGAAGCACCAGTGGTGCTGTCATATGGCTCTCGAACAACTGCAGTTTGCTGAAGCTGTAAAGCATACTCCAAGTCCCATGCCACATCACTCAAGCTAGGCCTATCATCACCATATTCTTGCAGACATTTCTCAGTTATCTCTACAAATTTTCTTAATGAGTTGGGGTTGATCTGAGCTTTTATGGATGGATCAACAATCTGGTCGAGCAGTCCTTTCTTCTTGCAAAACATTCCCCATTCGGCTAGGTTAACTTGCTCTCTTGGAAGTGTAGGATTGATAGCTGGCCTTGCACATAGCACCTCGAGAAGAACCACACCAAATGAATAAACATCGGATATTTGTGTCAGCTTCTGTGTCATGAAGTACTCTGGATCAAGATAACCAAAAGTTCCTTTAACAAATGTGATAACATGGGTATGACTAGGAGGACTTGATTTTGAAAGGCCAAAGTCAGCTACTTTGGCTACAAGGTTCTCATCAAGCAAGATGTTTGTCGACTTGACATCTCGATGAATGATACCCCCAGCTGCACCTTTGTGAAGGTAGTCAAGTCCTCTTGCTACACCAAGGCATATTTCAAGTCTTTGCTTCCAAGACAAGCAAGGCAGTTTTGAGTTATACAAGTGTTCCCTTAGGGTTCCTTTCTCCATGAACTCATACACCAGTATCATCTCCAACCCTTCGTCACAATATCCGATCAAGGAAACAAGATGTAGATGACGAATTTTGGATAAAACCATGACCTCCGTCTGAAATTCCGGGATGCCTTGATCTGACCCTGGCTCACTTCGTTTGACAGCCACTTTCTCACCAGTTCTAAGAGTTCCTCGATAAACATTACCAAATCCACCCTTACCGATAAGCAACTTCGTATCAAAGTTGCTTGTGGCTAATTGAATCTCAAAAAATGGTATCTTCAAACCCAGATTCAAATCAGGGGCAGGTGAGGCATCGGTGGTGTCTTCTCTGCTTAGTGATGACTGTTGAGACATCTTATTACTGGGAGCACTTCCTTTACATGCAGTTAATGATGGCCCTTTCGAAGTTCCAACGGACTCAGACTTAATGCAGTGCAATCTGATAAACAACAGACCTCCGAAGATGCAAACAAGAACTAGACCTCCAAGGACCGGACTGACAATAACAAAGATGGACTTCTGCTTGGGCTTAACAAGCTCAGATTCTCTCATCATTTCCATTATCTCAACCCCATTCAGAAAGGCATTTTTCACCGAAGAACTACGATCAGGCCCTATGGAGATGTTCATGAATCCTGAATCATCAGAATCAACCACAAAGTCGACGAAGAACGGAGTTGCCAATCGCCCCATTCTTTTATAAGGATCGATTTCCTGGCTCAAGTAGCTACCTATAAAGAGAAGAAATCGTATCTTACTCCGTGAAGAGCTAACAATGTCACAAAAATGAACCCGAACCAAGTGCCGAGCATTTGGAGTTACATTGTAGGACCATGTTATGTTGAAGTTTTCTGACACCATACTGGTGTTACTTATATTCATCTCTTTGGCAGTCATATATACAAGACCTGGTGCAATAAATTGGTTAAAAGCCAAAAAAGTGTGTTTAACTGGTAGGACTCGGCTCCTTTTTGCAGTGTCTGCATAATACAGATAACTGTCATCGGGAAGCCATTTTCTCAATAAAGTGTCATTACTTGGTGTAAGGGTAGGGCCACCAACATTAATCCTATGAATTGTTTGTAAAACTTGAGAGAGTATCCCTTTGTAACCACTGTTATCTTCATCATTAATCAAGCCCGGAGGAGCTGGAAAGACCTCGATCGCATTTACGAAAGCGAAAGAAGGTCCTTGAGGTACAAAGTAGATTGAAAATTCACTTACAGGAATGCTTAAAATAAATTCCTTTATAACAGCGGTGTTGCTACTATTTTGGAGTTTGAAATTATGCAAGAGCAGGAAACCAGGAACTGAAACATCGAAAACAGCAGCTGAGAGTTTTTTCGAACTGAAGAAATGAAGGCGTACCAGGTAAGGACCGTTTCTGTCGATTTTGAACACATACGAAGATTTCTGCCTGAAAATTCTTGCTGTTCGATATAGAGCTGGTGATGTTTTGGATGCCTGCTTATCGTTTGTGACAGAACTGTTCTGTTTGGTAAAGGAGACAAGACCAGAATTAATGTCACCAACATAAGTCCGAGAAGTGAAATTTAAGTTGATGTTTGATCCACAGTTGATGAAATACTTGTTTGGAAGAGTGTATGCTGAAGAGGGTAGTTGATAAGATGAGAAAAGGACCAGAAAGAGGAGAAGAATTAAAGGTTCGTGGAGTTTATCCTCCATTGAATTTTCTTTTTGTTTCTTCCACTCAGACCAATGTGGCATTATGTAAATCAAAATGACTATTCCAAGGGTTGAAGACAAGTTAACATAGGGAATTTACAGACTTATGAAACAAAACAGGCTCTAAGAAAATTCTACGCAATTTTGACTTGGGAATTATCTAAAATGCCCCTTGAATTATATAGATTTTGTTGAAGCAGTAGAGGGCAGAATGGGCCATAAGGGCAAATGGATGTCAATTTAAGCTTAGATTTTTCTACTAAAGTGTCCAAATTGATTGAATGAGTTGTTGCAATTTTTGTGGAAATATGACAATAATTGTGAGAGGTCGTATGGAAGACGTCCATTGAGCATCACAAGCTGTAATTGTGATTAGAGGGGTTTATGGATCGAGTCGAGTTGGGTTTAAGTCAGGTCTAAACATGATATTAACATATTTTATGTGTGCTCAAGCTCACTCGACCCGAAATTTGGACTTAAAATTTTGTCCAAATTCATCCATATTTGCAAAAGACTAATCCAAACCCATTTTAGATCCGTTCATATTATTTTTAATTTTTTAAAAAAAATATTATATTATTTTAATTTAATAGATAATAATTTTATACATTTCCTATTTATTGAAATTTTTGTATAGTCATTTTAATATTATTTTAATATTTACTTTAAAATAATATTATATATTTAATAGTCAAATGTTTTTATTTCTAATTTATTAAACAAAATAAAAACTAAAAATCGTTGATTCCCTAATCCCAATCAAGGTTCTCAAATCCAAAATTCCCAAAATTTGGGTCTTGGGATGAATCATTCTTATAGTTGCTTATTTTTAGGTTCTAGTTCTTGAATTTTTTAGTATTTAAATATCACTTCAAGTCAATGAAACTTAGATTTCTTTCAAAAAATTGTTTCTATATTTTTTGTCAACATTTATTTAAGTTTGGATTAATATATACGGAGGTATCTGAATATGATAACTTGTTATTATTTGATACTTAAATTTAAAAATCGAAAGTCAATTTAGTATTTTTTTCAAGTACCTGATTAATATTGTTAAAATACATTGATATGACGTTGACATGATACTGACATTAATAACATGGTGACACATAATAGCTTCACATTTTGACATGTGACTACTTTTTTAAAATTTCAAATATTTTTATTTATCACGTTTCAAATTATGAGGTTATCACACGTCAACATACTATTAATCATTAATGTCATGTCAGTGTATTTTAACGGTGTTAGTCAAATACCGAAAAAAATATTAAATTGGTCTACAGTTTTCAAGTTTAGGTACTCGTTAAGTAAAAAAAAAAATTAGATACCAAGTATGTACAAGTTGCTATAAGTTCATGTACTTCCATATATATTAACCCTTTCAATTTCTTAAAGTTAGTGTGATACTTAAAAATATTAAGCATGAAAAATGAATTTGAACAAAAAAAAGTTTGTTTAAAATATGGGTCAGGCTTGAGTTTGAATATTCAAAGCTTGATCCTAACCTTTTTTTAAAGTTTATTACTTTTATATATTATGTAAATTATAACACAAAAATTAAATCTATAATACAAATATATAATAGTGGTATAACGTAAAAATTAAAAAAATCTTAAGATGACTATATAAAATTTTAATAAATAAAAAATTATTAAATTATTAAATATAAATTAAGAATAATATTAATATAAATTTTTAAAATTTTAAAAAAAATTATGGGTGGATCTCAAATAGGCTTGGTTTGGCCTATTACAATTATAGTCAGATCTGGATAAAACTTTTAGCTCATTTATTGAGTCGGGCCAAATTTAAGCAAATATAAAATGAGTTAATATTACGCTTAGATACAGCCGAAACTTAATCCGAACCATGAACACTTTTAGTCTACAAGTGATTTAGAGGGTAATATGTTCCTGGAATGGATAAATTAAGGCACTGGTTAGCAGCAGCCGAATATGGACTTTAGACAATACAAGATATGTTCAATTAAACATCAATACAGTGAAAAAGTAGTAGTAACTAGCAACTAAGAAGACAAATTAGCAGCCCAAAAGGCAGGAGACTATCTCCCACCATCAATCCTCAGCTGAGAGAACACACCACTTTCTGTTGTGTCTGAACCACCGTCGATTTCCATAGGCACATCATCTTTCTCAATTGGGCAATTGTTTGAAGGCAACCGTTGGAAAGGTCTCGACGACATGTTGAAAGAAGCATCTATGGCACTGTCCTCGTGCGGCTCTCGGAGCACCCCTGTCTGCTGTAGCTGCAATGTGTATTCCAAGTCCCAGCAGATGTCAAGCATTGTTGGTCTGCTGGCACCAATTGGCATCAGGCATTTCTCAACTATTTCACTAAACTTTCTCAGTGAATTTGGATTAATCTGGGAAGCAATCCAAGGATCAATGATCTTTTCGAGTTCCCCTTTGTTTAACCAAATCAGTCCCCACTCAGCTAAGTTTATCTCCTCCTTCTTATGTGAGTTAATGATAGCTGGTCTAGCGCAAAGAACTTCAAGGAGTACAACACCAAAAGAATAAACATCAGATTTTTCGGTGAACTGAAGGCATCTAAAATACTCAGGATCCAAATACCCAAAGCTGCCTTTGATGCCGGTACTGAACTCATCTGGATTGAGAAGGCCGGACTTCGAAAGACCGAAATCTGCAACTTTTGCAACATATTGCTCATCAAGCAGGATGTTTGTGGACTTAACATCGCGGTGAATGATTCCTCCATCCGAACCAGTATGGAGATAATGAAGACCCTTGGCTGCACCGATACAAATTTCGAGTCTTTGCGTCCATGTCAATAAAGACAGTGAAGATGATCTCTCCGGATTCCCTCCCGACTTGTAAAGATGATCCCTGAGAGTCCCTCTCTCCATGAACTCATAAACCAGTATCATCTCAGACCCTTCATCACAATATCCGATCAGTGAAACAAGATGGCGGTGTCGAATCTTGGATAGAATCATTACCTCAGTTTGAAATTCGGGAAGCCCCTGGCCATGTTTGGACTCACTTCTTTTGACTGCAACTTTGAGATCATTTCTTAGAATCCCTTTGTAGACTTTACCAAAGCCTCCTTCCCCAATCAGCAACTTAGCCTCGAAGTTATTGGTTGCCTCTAATATTTCAGCAAAAGGCATCTTTAACTTAAGGTTTAAGTTGGGAACAGGAACGGGATTGACTGATTTCGAGCTTGTTCCGATATAAGGACTCGCTCCTCCGAAAGGAAGGGTGCCATATGAAGGCATTGGCTCAAAAGATCTAGTTTTGCTTCGCTTCTTAAACAAGTATGCCACTACCAAACTACAAAGAACAACAAACCCAAGGACTGAACCGATTATGATAAACACTGAGTTCTTCCCTTTTGGCTCACTAATGTTAGGTTCCAAACCTGGTTGAGTGATGAACTCCATGATCTCGAGTCCATTCAGGTAAGCAAATTTACTTATGGTAAAGTCCCCCCAAGGAACAATACTAACACTAATGAAATCAGACTCACCTGAGTCAACCACAAACTCATTGTAGAATGGAACGGTCAATTTGACAGTATACTTGTAAGGATTGATTTGTTGGTTGAAGTTATTGTATATGTAGAGGCTGAAATTGACAATGTTGGGCGACGTACTAAGAATGTCACAGAAATGGAGTCGGACAAGATGCTGAGCGTTCCTACTGACATTGAAATGCCAAGTAATGTTAGTAGAATTTGATGACTGCCCATCATTTAGGGTTACTTGTTTGCAACCCCTATAGACACGATCGGGGATAAAGAATTTAGAGGCTGCAATATAGGTATCATTATCCATATTTTCATCATCGTAGTTCAGCTTAATAGTCGATTGATAACTACAATTTTTGGCCCAATTTCGAACAACTATGTAGTCATCATCAGCTACCCATTCTGATGCAACAACTGTTGTGTCATTAATGGATGGGGATGGGCTCCCAAAAGCAACTCTATGAAGTGTTCTAAGCAACTGAGAGGGCAAACCCCGGTAAAGACCCTTTCTTCCTGCAGAATTCAGATGAGTTCGGTTATCCCTTAGACTCGGAACAAGAAAAACTTCTATGGCGTTCACAAATGCACTAGATGATTGATGTGCGGGGATGAAGAAGATTCTAAACTTGGATGAACTGATAGGCACTAAGAAATCCTTAATCACAGGGACAGAAGTAGTGTTTCTTACACTGAAATTGGATAGCAGAGACTTACTTGAAGCTGAAACATTGAATAAGGCATCATCTAGATTAAGAAAAGGAAAGAAATGAAGGCGTACCACATACAGGCCTTTGTCAGTGATATCGAGATCATAGGAAAAAGGGTCTCTTGAAAACCTTGCTGTTTGATACAGAACCGAGTCTGACGATGACTGCTGGCTATTGTCTTTCACAGTTTTGCCTTTTACGACAGAGAAGGAGTGTGGGTTCATGTCACCAACAAATTTCCTACTGCCCAGTAACGGGGAAGAGTCAGACCCACAGTTGATGAAGTATTTTTCAGGAAAAACATAGGGGTTTGAGACAATCAAAACAGGAAACAAAGGCAAGATTAGGTAGAGGAACCATAGATTTCCCATTGAAACTGGTTGATGGCCAAGAGGGTGGTTTGGTTTTAGTGAAGGAGAATAATAGCTAAAAAGAAAGACTTTGGTTGACGAGTTGACTAAGGTTCATGTTGTATGGATACAGTTTACTTGAAAAGAAAACAAGATGAAGGGCCTCTAATATGGATTGGCAAGCGGACTATCCATTTTCCTTGATACGGCGTTTACTGTTCTAAAGAAGCCAAAGTTTTTGACTTTTCCTCAGTTCAACAGCAACCCCAGTTAGTTGGGTTTATAATGAAAATCTTCATTAATCACGCGGCTGACGGTTTCTTGTCGTTTTAAATCAATCACTTTTAATCCTTTCTGAAAGTAGAAAGCTGGAAAGGCCAATGAATGCTGGAAATGGCAAATCCTCAGAGCCAGCACAGAGAAGAACAAGTGCGGTTCAAATGGCTGCACTCAAGTTCCCTATTTCCCCCACTGTTGTTGCAGCAATTTCGAACTCTATAAATTTGAAGGAGTGATGCATTTATATTAGAAAAGTGCAAGGTTCTTCATTCTGGATTTAAATCCCGGAAGTGGTCTTTCCTTAAATTATATAGCAGTGGTTGTTGTGGGTCTTTCATGGAAGTAAATGGAATTAGTTGGTGTAGTGGTGGGATAATAAAATAATGATGTGTTCTTCTGAAGGTTTTTTCCCAGAAAGTGACCTCCACATAATTAAATAAATATAACATCTTTCTGGATTTGTTTTTCTCTATTAAGTTGTTGTAATGATAGACTAAACTGACTGTTCGAAAGTCATTTTTATTTTTTTTTAAATTATACTATTAAAAAAAATAAGTGTGAATTTATGAAAATTTTGTGCAATTTCTTTCTTTTCCCCAAAACTTGTACAACTCTTAGAAGGAATAAAATATTATAAATATTAAAATTTAAATCTAGTAAATAGGCTTGATGGTATTTTTAGCCCATGAATTTTTTCTAAAAAATTATTTAAGATTTTTTAATTTTATTACTCAATTAAGCCTTAAATTAATAAAACTGGATAAATAAACTATTGACTAATGTTTATCATTACGGTGCTAACGTGACCATTGACGGTGTTGTACATCAACAAAAAAAAAATTATTTCTTTAAAAATAAAAATAAATGGAATATTTTTATTTTTGTTGGAATGTATAATTTTTAAAAAAAATTATAAACTGTAAAACATTATTAAATTTATAAAAATATTAAAGAAATTCAAAAAGTCTTGAATTTTATAATTTTTTTAAAAAATTATTTTTTAACATCGTTTTCTTATTATTTTGTATTTGTAAACCTAATCGAACAATGAAATTATATAATCGAAATCCCTAAATTTGTAATTATCACTTTTATTATTCGATCAACTCTATTAGTTGAATTATTTTAACAAAAAAAAATTAATATTTCTATAATTAATATAAATATTATAATATAAAGTTATTTTATAATGTGACATTGTTGGGGATAAACTCGGTTAAGCAATGAACAAGTAAAATAAGAAGAAATTGAAAAGATCGAACACAAATATTTTACATGAAAAAAAAATCCCTCCAAAGAGGATTAAAAATCACGGATAAAGATAATTTCACTAAAACGACAAAAATAAAGAGTAAAAAAGATGGAGATAAAATTAAATCCTAAAACCTGAAATAAGAACCCTTAAAACGTAAACACAAAAATCTCTGAAAGCTTGTAAAAGCTAATACCTAAATGTGTAATGAGTTCAATTATTTATAGGGTGAAAAATGACTTATTTATAGGCTAAATTCGTAAGTCAAATAATATTAAAATAACCTACATTAATCAGAGTTTAAGTTGGAAACTAAAAACAAAGTTTAACTGGAAGAAGAAAAACCGAAAAATACGAGGCATACTTTGACTCATATTTTCACAACACATTCTTTGCCAAAGCCCGCCATGGGCTTATCTCGAACTATGTAAGATATTAACTTAGTCGAAGTTGTGCTTAGAAGCTGGAAGTCTTCTAGTTTTCAACTTGTGCACTGTCAAACCAAAACTAACTCAAATCTGATTTCCACAAACGCAGCGCCTTATCTTTTCAAAATATGGATCTAAAAGAGAACCTCTCTTATACGAAACAGTCATACGTTTTTGCCTCCTATGACCAAGTTGTCTCTGCTTCAAACAAGCCAACTTCGACTCTTTAACAGATGAAGGACGTCCTATTTCACCAGTCACTGTTGATCCTTCTAGAACAAGGTTGTCAATCTTTTTACCTTTCATCAAAATGAGAGCCCCATGAGAAATCTAAATGTCGTTTGACTCGATGTTAATTCTACAATCCTTCGGATCCATATTTCCCAAGGAGATGAGATTTTTCTTTAAGTCAAACACATGTTAGACATCTGACAATGTACTAATTGCCTTATCATGCATCCAGCTCTACCGAATCTAGATATCGAGTGTTACACCTTATACAAATGTAATTTAGATCTTTTCTTATAACTATGACAATGTTTTAGTAAATGTACAATGTGTGGTCTTTATTACAACTCAATAAATTTTCAGACTTCTCTACTTTCTTGCTTATTCTATAGAATACATACTAGGATGCTACCTAATGAACTTATGCACAATCTTTAGCATGCCACTTTACTTCCTCTGTATGTATAACAACCTAACACATTACTCCTTTTGGCGTAGCCTTGATGTTGTCTCTCGGTGTACCCTTTTTTACAAACTTGAAAACAGAAACAACCCTTGTAAGTTCATAAAAATTTAGTGAGACAAACCTTTAAATACCTTTTTCATTTACTTTACTTGCCTTTGTTACTTTGCACATCTTTGATATGTTTCCTAACATTTCTTTTCGCCTTTGGCAGGAACATCACTTAAACTACCTTTAGAGACTTGCCTCACTTTCACATTCATTGAAGCATTACCTTTTGTGTCTCTTTAACATCTTATATTATTACATTCTTACTGACTTTACCATTTCCTTGGGGTGAGATAGGCTACGCCCACTACTTATCACAGAGTTTGTCATGATCTTCCTTCTTCATAATACTATTTGTGTTTATCTTTAGTTCATATCCTAAGTTCATCAATATTTTGGCACTCTTTAGCTTCATGTTCCTCTCTTGTTACTAGACAGGTTCGTCGTTTCGTTCACATACAGAGCATTTCTTTTAGAGTTCGTAGGATACTTAAGTTCCTTTTATTTGTCCCATACATTATTTCTTACCCTTACCTTATCTTCAGAGTGTTGTTAATTCAGAATTCATTGTACATTTCCTTCTTTCCCTTTTCAGAGGTTCACCACAGAGGCGTACCTTTCCATAAATCACCACAAGGGACATTCTTTACTTAGATAGCCACCAAGGCTCCTTTTGCAAAGATAGCCACAAGGGCTTCTTTTAACCTCACAACAAAGACGTCCTGTTCAGATGTTTGTTATTAAGGTGCTCCTTTCAGTGGATTGTAACAAAAACTTTCCTTTAACATAGTTTTCCACAGAGGCTTTTCGTAACATTTAGTACTCGCAACGAAGGCTTTCCTATCTATGGTTTCGTCACAAAGGCATTCCTTTAACAAGGGTTGCCATCAAGATTTGATGATGTGACTAATGTTCTTGAAACATGACTGGATTGATCGATTGGATCAATTGAATCAAGAATCGACCACTATATTGGTCCAAACAAAGGGGTTGAATTGATTGAATCAGAAATTACTCCAAACTAGTAAAATTGAAAATTAGGACAAAAACTAGTAGTTGAACAGGTTGAACCGATTTAATTATTTTTTAAAAAAAGTATGAATTTTTAATTATTTATTTAATTACTTTTAGTCTAGCAATTGAACTGATCAAACCGATTGGATCGGGAATCAATGGTCTGACCGACTCAACTACTTCGGTTATTAGAACATTGTATGTAACACTCTAAGTTTTTATCATGTCATCGCCTAAAAAATTATATAAAATTTTGGTTAAACTACACAATAGGTCACCCAACTATGGGTACGTTTCTTTTTTGGTCATTAAACTATAATTATTTTTAAATTGATCACTCAACTGATCAAGATTTTTTTATCCATTTTATTATAATTGGAGGATGATATGACAGTTAAAAATTCGATATAATAATAAATTTAACTTTTAACTTTTAACTTTTAACTATTATATCAATTTAATTATAATTTTAAAAAATAACTCATAAAATTATAATTAGTCTCAATTTAATTCTAATTCCAAAAAAATTAAAGAAATATATAAAAACATACATATTTTTTTTAAAAATATATATATATATATATATTACAATAAAACACAATCCCATCTCATGAAACTCCTCAATCTCTCTCTGTTTTCAACAAATTATTAATGTCAATTTTTAAATTATAGTTAGGGGCGTTGAAATTTTGGTTAAAATAAAATTAATCGATAAAATCAATTTAGTTCGTTTAATCGGTCGGAGGTCGATTAAATTTTTTTTGAAATTTCGATTAACGGTAGATTCGAAATTGAATAATTAATCAAATTAATTAAATTTAATAAATAATATTATATATTATATGTATTAGGCTATTATTTATTAGTTTAATTTGATCAAATGAATCTTATCAAATATTTTATATATTATATACTTGTTTTAACAAAAAAAAAAGATAATCATATAAATTTCGATTCGCTTAATTATTTTTTAAAAAAATACTATTCAATTAACGATTAAGAAATTATAAATTTTACTTAATACTAATTTAATTCGACAGTAATAATTATAATTATAGAGAAGCTGAAGCTTTGACCGATGAAATAGAAGAAGAGTCTAGAATAGTTGGTGAAGTCTCTAGGATCAAAGGGATCTTTTACAATTGTCAAGATGAGGTGTCGTTTGCTTAAAATTTTTAATTTTCAAATGATATGATACAAAATATTATTAAACTTTTGTAAAAATTAAATTATAAAAGAAAATGTAAATTTCAACATTCGGCCTGATCTCGTACGAAAGATGGTGGGATCGAAATGAGTTACACAGTTCCCAGTATTTATAGCGGGTTTTTTACTTAAATATTACAAAAAAAAATAATTAATAATCAAAATGGTACCCTAAATTATTATTTATTAAAATGATATGTTTAGTTAAGTGGAGGGACTCTAAGTGACAGCACTAAGGGGTATTTTTGACATGTGTTTTTTTTTTATTTTATTATTTTTATATATTTAAAAATAAAAAAATATTATTTTATTAGTGGAAGGACTTAAAGTGGCAGCACTCAGAGTTTTTTTCAGAAAAATACGAGAAAAATACAACAAAAAAATACCTAACACCCAGTGGAGGAACACGAAGTGGCGGTACCAATGGAGGGTTATCAAGTGGCGGCACTAAGGGGTATTTTGCCACTTGGCAGCACCCTATTGTGTCGTGTGTGTGTGTTTATTTTATTTTATTTGTGAAAATAAATTTGGGTGGTTGGGAATTTTTAGGGTTTGTGATAAAAATTATATGAAATAAAATTTTTGTTATAAAATAGGAAAGGCAGGAGCAAATAAACGGGAAAGAAAGAAAGGAAAGAAAGGAAGAAGGAGAGGAAAGAAAGAAGAAGGAAAGAAAGGTAATGTGTTTAATTTTAATTTTATTTGAGTATGATATCTTTTTAAAATAGTATTTTATTTATTAAATTTTATTTAATTTTTAACAGATTTATTGAAGATGAATAATCAATTTTTTGTATGCATTTATTTTGATGGAGTAATTTTGAGAACATCGGTTGGATGTATATTTGATTTTCGGGAACAAATAAGAATGAGATTTCGTCGAAATATATCGGTTGATGATATGAAAGCAAGGATTAGTGCAAAAAATTTTAGACGTTGTGGGAGAAGAATCTCGAAACTTTTCTACATGTTTCCAGTTTCGATAGATCTCATCAAATTCACCGAGATGGAACTTGTAAACAATGAAGACGTGGAGACAGTGATCACTCTTTATTGTTCGAATCAAAGTGACCCAAATGCACCGGTTCAATTGTTTGCTGAGTTAGTTGATGTGGAACCTGTACAAAATGAAGATCCAACTCCATTAGAAAATGAAGATTCAACTCCGTGTATGGTGGTTCCAGTATCGTACATTGAAAGTCAATCAATCGTATGTGGGCTAAACATCGATCTTAATGCTGCTGCGCCCGAGAATGATGCAGATCAAGATGGTGGATATGATAGTAGTATTCCTTCTGATAATGAAGTCGATATTGATAGTGATCCGGATGTGGATGAGGTCCTAGATGATATTGACGATGAAGGGGCGAATGACGATGAAAATCCAGTTACACATATTGTGATGCACAATAATCCTCCTGGGGCACACATGTCGCTTATAAACCCCGATGCGACACATGCCGAGTTCGCGGAATACCCTGAAATAGTACTTGCTCACTGATTGGCCGTAGCAACAGATTGTGAAGAGTTGTTTATGGGCCAAAAATTTGAATCCAAGGAAGAGTGCATACTTGCTATTAAGCGATATAACATGAATGTGTCAATAGATTACAAAGTCGCAGTGTCTAAACCGACAATGTATATTGGAGAGTGCTGGAAGTCGACGGAAGGTTGCAAGTGGCGTGTGCGAGCTGCATTTATCCAGAAGTCGCAGATGTGGGAGATAAGAAAATTTGATGGGCCTTACACATGCAGTTCAACACGTTTGTTAGAAGATCACCGGAAACTTGATTCCAGAATCATCTACACACATATCATGCCAATGGTTAAGGACGACACGACCATCAAGGTTTCTACATTGATTGTGGACATGCAATCACGATTCCATTATCGGGTTTCATATCGAAAAGCATGGATTACGAAACAGATGACAATGAAACAATTGTTCGGTGATTGGGATGCATCATACAATGAGCTGCAAGGATGGATAGCCGCAATGCGACAGTACGTGCCGGGGACTGCGATTGAGTTTGTGACACGACCTTATTATGGCTCAGATAACAACATGCAACCGGGAAGAAGAATTTTTCTGTATATATTTTGGACGTTTGATCCCTGCGTTCGAACATTTCCTCACTGCAAGCCATTTGTCCAGGTAGATGGAACGTGGTTATACGGGAAATATATGCAAATCCTACTAATTGCGGTGGCTCAAGACAGGAATCAAAACGTGCTCCCAATATAATTCGCTATTGTGGACAAAAAAGACATGGAATCTTGGGAATTCTTCTTGAGAAACCTGCGGAGGCATGTGATTTATAACGATAATATTTGCATCATCTCTGATAGAGTGAAGGGTATTATTGCGGCCATTAGGCATACAAGTGTACCATGAAAATCGGTTTACAGCAGCTGACACATTGCGGCTAACTTTCAACGAGAATATAAGAATGCAGACTGGCGAAGACAACTTGTGAAAATGGGTAAAAAAATTAAGTTCCAAATTATATTTTTAAGCTTTTAATTTTAAACTGTAACTTATGTTTTCTTAATATTCCTACAGCGTACGAGCTAGAGCCACACCGATTTCGGCAAAGAATGACCAGACTTGCGCGTGACATGGAAGGTCAAACGAACAAGCCTCTACGCGAGTTGTTGGGTACCATGGACTCGTGACAATGGTCTCAAAGTTTTGATGAGGGGTATCGATCTGATCAAATGATGACCAATCTGGCAAAATCGATTAACGACATGTTCAAGAGAATACGACATCTTTCGATTTCATCCGTGTTCTCCGCTACGTTCTATAGGCTAGCTACCTTGATGTCAGTAATGGGGATGCGGCAAATCGATCAGATAAAAGCCCGTTACGTGTTTGTCGAAGCTGTCAGGAATGCAATAGATGCAAACCGTCAGAGTGCGAGGACGATGAACGTTGAAATATATTCACGACAGTTTCAACGATTTCAAGTTACTAAGACCATTGGGCGTCGACCTGGTATCCCACCTAGGTCATACGGGGTTGATCTCCAAAACAGACACTGCGATTGCAGGAGGTTCGATACACTTCGTTATCCCTGTGCCCATGTCGTTGCAGTTTGTGCTAAAGTGTTGCTCAATGTTGAACAGTTCATCAACCCTGTTTACACTCTCCATCGTACGTTACGTATTTGGGAAAATGAGTTCCCCATCTTGCCTGACTTGTCTAGGAGGTACTCCGACGACTTTCGAGCTTATCCCGAACAAAGGTTTACGAAGGAATCCGAAAAGTCATCCTCATATCACCAGAATCTACAACGAAATGGAAATTCTGGAGAAAACAGACGGCGGTAAGCTGTGTGGACTATGTAGGCTAGCTGGGCATACTCGGCGTAATTGCCCTCAACGAACCTATCATATTGGTCAGTCATCCGGATCGAGTAGGGCCTAAACCAGGTTCATCATCATATACCTCTTACTTTTATTTTTACATTAATTTTCAAAGTTGTCCACTTACGTCACAGTCACTAAATTATTTATATCTTGAGGTAAAGAATTCAAAATTATAATCCATTTGATGTTTCTGAAATTAGACTCAAATATTTTTTTACCATAAAAATTATATATCTTCCAATTTTTCATCTCTCAAATTCTCTACACTTTTCTTCAAAAATATCTCACTTAAAAAAAATGGTAAAATTACGTTTTAAGTCCCTAAACCTTTCAACTTTACGGTTTAAGGTTTCAAGTTTAAGGTTTACAATTTAGATTTTAGGGTTTAATGTTATGAAATTTAAATAAATGATCAAATAGGTTAAAATATATGTACATTATGGAAAAAAAATTCATTATTATAATTCATCAACAGTCAAATTTAAACACTATTAGATACAACCCAGTATTCATGATTAGTTGGTGTGATTCTCGGGGTATATCTTCGTGGTGGTCGGCGTCTACGTTGAGGTTGCTCGTCAAGTTCATCATCATCATCATTAGGGTCCATTTGCCCCGGAGGAGTAGAGTATTGCTCGGAAGGAATAGAGTATCGCGATGGCTCGTCAAACTCAGCCTGATATTCTTCCCTTGAGTATTACGATGGCTCATCAAATTGAGGCTGATATCCTTGGCTTGAGTATTGCGGTGGCTCGTTAAATTGAGGCTGATATCATTGGCTTGATGAGCTATGCATATGTGATGATCCCGCAAAATCAGGACGATAAGAATCATCGTTATTCAATGCCTCTTCATCTTCCTCTTCTTGTTGCTCTGGCACTGGCTGTGGCTCTAGGGCAGGAGCTACATGATAGGGGAGATCTTGTCGAGACATGTATGGGGGAATTATCGTCGATGAAGCACCAATCAAATATGGTTTCCCAAACTCAATGAACCACTGCATGTACTGCACCGATGGCTGTAAATCCGGAGTGTACTCCATCGGAGGTACTCGCATCATTCCGTTGTTCCACACATAAACATATTGCCCATGCACACTCCCCCAATCACAATTTGCTTTCCCCTTCTTATCCATCCCATGAATAGACCTTAATTGGAATGGGGATAGCCTGTTTACAACCAAACTGCCGGAGTACTCGATCCCCGGCATACCACTCCACTGTTTGAAAATTGATTATCGGTGCGTTAATGCACCATTAATCTGAGTGGAGGAATGTCGAGGCGGGAATAACAGCTGTAATTTCTGGCTGTATATATGGGGTCCAGATGAACTGCACAATTAATAACATGTCAATATATTAATAAGATTAAAGTAATATAATTTAGTAACATGCAACCATATTAACACGAGTCAAGTAATATAATTTAACATGTTAATGAATAACATACCCCTTCCTCAGCATATTGCTCTAGCATCAAACGATACATGGGAACTATGTACTGCCTCCTGATCCCCGGTTTTGTTTTCCATCTAAGAAAACAAAAAATAACTTGTTAGAATAATATAATTAATAAAATATATCAAATAATTAAAATTTAGGGTATATGATAATCACCTGTTAACGAGTGGAAAAACATATGTTTAGTGCCTAACGGATGCCAAGAATGACATTCGATATAGTGCCCAAGATTGCAATAGCACTAGGCATCCACCTATATCCCGAGAAGAAGCGTTTGTGGCGCAACAAAGTTCTCGATATAGCATGACAAGCACCGTAGATCCCCAACTATATTCATGAATCTTTTGCAAATCTCTTAGTAAAGACAAATACATCAAGTGGATCTTATTGTTATTTGTGTCCGGCATGAGTATGCCCCCTATCATTAGCAAAATATAGGCTCGAACGGCCCAAGAAACCTCCATTTCAGTTGCGTGTTCGGGTAAGTGCTGAAAATTGCTCTTCAACCATGTAAATAACAACGACGTGAAATCATTGTTATTACAAAAATAACAACGACGTGAAAAAAAATTATCAATTAGTTCAATACATAAGTTTACCAATATAATACAAAAATAATAATTAAATACCAAAATGCGTTATTTACTAAAATTGTACAAAATATATATTTATAAACTAAAATAGTATCCACACACCATTATTTACTAAAATGGTACAAAATAATTTATTTTGTACCATTTTGGTAAATAATATGATGGGGATATTATTTTCATACTTAATTATTTTCTATATTATAATTTGGTAAAAATATGATGGGGATATTATTTTGATAATTAATTATTTTTTATATTATATTTTGGTAATTAATTAACTAGGTTTAACTTTTTGTGAATTATTAAAACTCTCTTATTTTTATAAAATAATAAATTTTTTAATTTCATACTTGTAACTAATTTTAATTATAACTTAAAAATGGATTATTGTTTATTTTATTAAACACTTGTAATAGTTTTCTTTCACATTTTATTAAACAATCTTATGACTTGTATAATAAAGTTACTAACTAACAAAATTTAAACATTATTAAATTTTAAATCAATAAATATGAACAATATTTTTTACTCACTACTACTAACAACAAAATAAAATTACTAACTAACAAAATTAAATTAAAGTAAATTAATAATAACATAATAACAAACTTACATTTCTTATTCTCCTCTTAATTTTCTCACAAACTATAACAACATTAAATAACATATCAATTAAAAATTAAATTAAAGAAAACAAAAAACTTAAAATAATCAAATTAACTAACAAATTAAAATATTTTAAAATTAACAATACTTAAAATATTAACTAAACTTACATTTCTTCCACTCCTCTTAATTTACTCTTTTAATCAACCTATTAAACAAATAAAATTATAATATCAAATCAAACACATTACCACTACTAATTAAAAAATTAAAATATTTTAAAATTAAATTTAAAAATAAACACATTACATTTTTTTCATTCTTTTTTTTTCCCCCTTTCTTCTCCTTCTTCCTTCTTCTTTCTTTCTCTTTTTTATTTCTTTTTTCCTTTAATTTTCGTTGCCCCCCCCTCCCACCTATTTTATAACAAAAAAAATTATTTTATTTAATTTTTATCACCTACTAAAAATATTCAACCACTCAAATTAATTTTCACCTCTTAAAAAACCTACACAAACACACACAAGACACAATGGGGTGCTGCAAAGTGGCAAAACACCCTTTAGTGCCGCCACTTGATAACCCTCCATTGGTGCAGCCACTTCGTGTTCCTCCATTGGGTGTCAGGTATTTTTTTGTCGTATTTTTCTGAAAAAAAACCCTGAGTGCCGTCACTTTAAATCCTTCTACTAATAAAATAATATTTTTTTATTTTTAAATATATAAAAATAATAAAAAATTAAAAAAAACACGTGTCAAAAATACCCCTTAGTGCCGCCACTTAGAGTCCTTCCACTTAACTAAACATATCATTTTGATAAATAAAAATTTTGGGTTACCATTTTAGTTATTAATTATTTTTTTTGTATAATATTTGGTAAAAAACCCATTTATAGCCCATGGTTTCGATTTTTATATTCACTCTATATTAATTAGGTTGCCGACCCTTTCCACCACCATCAGTCTCATTCTCATACAATCAAAGATCAAGATGGTGGGTCAATGGACGGCGACTAAACCAAGCCGGAGCGATGAAATTCTGGACTCGGATCAACAACAACGAATCACCAACCAGGTCAGAGCTCAGTTCGATTCGATGGTCCGAAAACGACCCACCAAACCCAACCGGAGTGAACCGGATTTGACCTCCTCCAATCCTCCTTCGGATGTCGACCAAAACATACCCGAGCTGGACAAGTTACGGTCCCTTCAGTCTCAATCTCAGGTACGCAATTCCTTAACCTTGTCCCCCATCGTCTTTGTCTTTCAAGTTTTGGGTTCAGCTCTTTGTTTGGCTTTCATAGGTGAAGATCTCAGTGGGGGGAGCTACAGTGGAAGAGGAGGAGTTTGTGGAGACACAGTATTACAGGGAGATGAATTCCATTGACAAACAGCATCACACGGTTGGTGTTTTTGTCTGAACACTGCAGCATCTTCGTGATTTTATTTCTCACTGGGCTTTGTTTTTTTGGTTATGGATGACAGACAGGAAGTGGGTTCATAAGAGTGGTGAAAGAAGGAGGTGAAGGAAATGGTTATGATATTCAACTGGAAAATAGGCAGGATGCAATCAACAAGCCTATGTTCAAAAGCAACCCAGCAACTAATGACTGGATTCCGACCCTGGAAGATGATCAGGTATTCATTTAGGGCTTAATTCCATCAAATAGAAAGAATTGAAAGGGTGATCTGTTTGATGATGTACATATGATCAGGTCTTTGTTTCATCCAAGCCTAATGGAAGTGAGGGTTGTTAGATCGACACTTGATGTTTACCAACTTTGCTTATATCATAGTCCTGGAATAACACAGAAATTGGGTATGGTTTGAACATTGTGTTTACATGATTAGAGTACTTATTCTACGTTGTTCTTTGCTTAATGTAAAGGTAAAAATTAAAATCCCCAATAATTTCAGAAACTAAGCAATTTCTTCACCAGCTGATTTGCTTTACGCATGGCTGCCAATGGTTCAACTTTAGGCATAGTCGATTTTCAGTTCCTGCTGTTCAAATGATCTGCAAAATTGGAATTCGAACTAGTAAGAATGTAATTTAAAGAGATTTACAAATAATATAGAATTGCCTTTGGGAAATACAAACTGGCTACCCAAAACCGGGAGCCATTAAAAGAAACCAGCTACCCTATTATCCCCTTCCACTGGAACAGAGAAAGGAACAGTCAGCTCAACACTCTAACAGCTCAACACTCTAACCTAGCTCCAGTATCCCAGCTAAGCCCGCCAGTAGCCCCCGGAATACCACTCAGCACCGCCTCGGCTCAAAGGCAGCAAAACAAAAAGAGCAGGGATAAGGAGGAAGAGATGGGCCTCAGAAAACAACATCGCCATCTCTTCCATGCTTCAACAATGTTATTCACAGCTAATCAGGTGGGTCCACCCACCACCGCTTCAACACCAGGATGTACCTTTTTAACTCCTGCTTTCTAAGTGCTTGCAGAAAAATTCTACTGTCATGTGTTGGGAATAAACCAAGAAATGCAAAAACAAAGCTCATGTTGAAGTCACAAATTGTCATAATATTTTGAGTTGGTTTACATTTCTTTCAGATATAAGCTATTCGACAAGAAGGCGAAATACATGCTTCTCTATATGTGTTCTTTGGCCCCAATGCAATCTTTTAAAATAAATACAAGCAGGGAAATAAAAATTAGAAATAATTTATATTTCAAAAATATATAGGTTGTTTAAATTTTACCTTAAAGTGAAACTAGTATCTCGTATCATGTTGAATATTATTCGATACTTCCTCGACCTTCAATGAGTTTAATTGTGTTTATTCCCAATCGAGCAAATATATGCAATATATCAATAAAAAAAAACCAATTAACAGTTTTCCCAGATTGTTGAAATTGCTCTATTGCATCCAAATTTGATTCCCTATTTTCAAAAATGTACAATGTTAGTAATAACTTCTCCATCGTCGATACTATTCGTGCTTTAAGTCGTAATTTGTTTGTAAATTATGCAATAAGTTGATCTGTCGTAATTTGATATGTCAAATTAAACTCTTCATTACATTTAAAGAGTTTATTCTCCAGACGTCGTGACGATGCGACGAAATTCTCACTTATGTGAGGATAAAGTTTCTCCAAAACAGTACGAGGTTATTGAAGTCACTTCAATTTAGTTAGATACTCTATCTGATTCACAGGTATCTACTACATTTGAACTATAAAATTATCAACTAGCTCGTGACAGGAAGAGACTAGAGATCAGATCACCGCAGAAGTTTTGCCATGAAAATCTAGTGGCATATGCTCTAAGTGTTGTTGAGAGTATTGATTCAACCGATCATTTGAATTACTCTGAGGCAGTTCAGGCTCTTGATCCCATCAAGTGGCTTGTAATCATGGAATAGGAGATGGAGTCCCTGTAAAAGAACAATACTTGGAAGCTCTCATGAGACCACCCACCAAAAAGAAGATTATTGGTTGCTAGTGGGTGTTCAAAAAGAAGGAAGGGTCAGGTCTAGATAACACTAAGTATAAAGCAAGATTGATTGTAAAAGGTTACGGTCAAATGGAAAGAGTTGATTTCCACGATGTTTTCTCTCTTGTTGTGAAAGATACGTCCATTTGGGCATCACTGACCCTTGTTGCATTATAATTGAAATGGATTACGTAAAAAAATACATATTTCATACATTTTGATGGTTTTTAGATTAATGACTTATTTACAATCTACAAAAATGGTTACAAAGACTCAAAGAATCATGACGCCATATTACCCCGAAGTTCATGTAATATTCTACTACCTAATTAACTTTGTCCTTAATTTGCTGCTTTTGATGCTGATTTTGTATCTTTATAACTGTTTTTCTACCTTTTTTGGATTTGAAAAAGTTAAAAATTAGACTTGATATGTGTACACATTTGATGTGCAAGCACTCATGACGGAGTTAAAATTTTAATCAGAACTATTTTTACTAGAATTATTAAATAATGATTTAATTTTCGGTCAAAGAAATGTTTGAGTGAATTATGGAAACTGATATCCTTTATGGAAAGGATATCATATTTAATGGAAAGATTATCATTGATGAGGATTAAGGAGTAACACCAGACGTATAATAAAATTTATTATTTATAAAAAAAAAAAAAAAAAGGAAAACTTTGAACTAGTTTAAGTGTTGTTTGTGTTTTTATTTTATTTTATTTTATTTGTAAAAGTAATATTTTAATAAATAAATATCATATTTAAAAAAAAAATGGGTATTCATTCCTTAAATGTATTTTTACAAAATCTTATGTACTTTTCTCGGAAAAAGAATTTTTAAAATTTTTTTATTTTTAAGTTTTTAAGAAGTAAAACTAAATTGACTAATGTGTAGAGTTAAGGGTTAAATTTGTTAAATTTTTAGAATTAGGACTAAATTGATAGAATCTGAAAATATTGAAGGATTAAATTTATTATTATGTCAATAAGAAGGGATACGATTAGAGATTTAATTAAGGAGTGACCAAAATATTAAATGTCGATAACGTTACTAATTAAAATAGAAAATTTTAAACCTAAGTGGCCAAAACAGAAAAACACAAAATTAGATTTTTATTTTTATAGTTTACCCTAAAATATATTATGAACATAGAAAACGGGTCAGATTCGAGCCTTAAATGTTCAAGCCTGATCCCTAACCATATTTTAAATGAATCATTTTCTTATCTAAACTCATTTTCGAACCTAATATTTTTGTCCAAATCTTCTTAAAATTTAGACAAACTTTAAAGTTTGAGCAAATAACTCCTTCAGAATAATAGAGAAATTGGATAAGGCTTATAATAGTTTAAACTATATGTGTGTGTGTGTGTTTGCTACATTCCTCTTTGCCCTCAAGTTGCAATGTAAAGGTAAAATCATAAAATGCAATGAAAAACAAGGTTTCCAGCAGAAAGCCACAGCCATGAAAGACATTTTTCATGGAAAATTATAAAAACGTTTACTAATCCCAAACAATTTCAGAAGCTAAGTAACTTCTTCCCGAGCTGCCTTGCTTTGCACATGGCTTCCAATGGTTGAACTTTAGGCATAGTAAGCCCTTGGCCTTCGGTCATGTCGATTTTCTTTTCACTCACCCTTTCCCACTAAAAAATTGAATCAATGCCCCTAATGTCAACCCCAAAACATGCTGAGCTAATACCATTCCAGGGCAAGCTCTTCTTCCTAGTCCAAACGGCATCAACTTGTACATCTGGTCACTCATCTCTTTGCCTTCCTCAAGCCTCTCTGGCTTAAAGCTTAATGCATCATCCCATAACTTAGGGTCTCTTTGAATAGCCCAAGCATTCACCATCACAAGTGCATCTCTGGGTATTTCATAGCCTCCAATACTGCAAACTTCAGATGCCGAATGTGGAACTAACAGTGGAGCTGCAGGATATAGTCGAAGTGTCTCTGAAATTATGCTTTGTAAGTAAGGTAATTTTGCGACATCAGCTTCTTCCACCGGCTTTTCTTGACCGACAAGTTTGTCTAATTCAGCTCTACCTTTTTCTAGCACATGAGGATTGTTCAGCAGATTAGACATTGCCCATTCCAATGTTATTGCCGTTGTATCAGTTCCTGCATTTAAAATTACCTGCAAAAATGAAATTCAAACCAATAAAAAATTGTGTGATGTAAGCTTAATATATCTCTCTTCATTTAAAAAAAAAAAAAATCAACTTGATTTTTATAAAGAATAATATTTAATAAATTTAATTACCATTTTAAACTCATATTTAAATATATAATAGATACAAATATCAAACACCAAATATTTCAAAAGAAATAAATTACTATTATAACTTTAAAGAGAAAAAAAGGTATAAAACTGTAATAATAATACAATAAAAATAAAAATCAATAGTGACACATAAGAAAAATAAAATAATAGACAAAACTGGGGATCTTGTACCAAAATCCAGTTTGTCCACTCCTCAATAATTTTAAAATATAAAAGGTCATGATGGTTACCAATCATTTTTCCTAGAGATTTCTGAAAAAGCATCTAGGAATAAAATAATTAAGAACTTAGAAAATTTCAACCGACCTGTATGAGTCCTTTGATGATTTCATCAGTATAATATTCCGGCTGACATTCTAGCATAGACAGCACATTGGTTATCATGGTGTTTTTGATGTTGAAATCGCCTTTCTTGCTTCCATGTTCATCGATCATTCCTTGCATTAATTCATCTGTTTTACTAGCCAGATCTTTTATTCTCTTGATGTATCCATCGTAATCAACCAACTGCAGTATTGGCAGGAAATCTCCAGGATATGAAGACACTGTCAATTCGAAAAGCTCCTTAATCATATCCCGGAACCGCCTCCCTTCGTCAGAATTCTGGGTAGCTTCGTCGCCGAAATACCGTTTCCCAGCCATCATTCTCATGATTATGTTAAACGTCAGCTCCGCAAACACTGATTTCAGCTCTACCTTGGCGAACCCATCGGCGGAAACCTGGTACAACCGGCGCAACAAGCGGCTGACTTCATCCCTTCGAATGTCTAAAGACATGTTCAAACGAGTGGAGGAGAAGATCTCGATGGTGGAGAATCGACGTAGGTTGCGCCAATGATCGCCGTAGGGAGCGAAACCAAGAGTGGTATAGTTATAGCCGAGGTACTTGCCCATGATGAAGCGGGGGCGGTTGGCTAAGACGATGTCATTCTTGGTGAAAACATTGTTGGACGGCAGAGGGTGATGAAACGACGACCAGGAAACGAGAGCCAAGCTTGAGGGAGAAGATGGGGCCGTGTTTTTGGGAGAGGGTGAAGAGTGTTCGATGGAGGGGTTCTTTGAGGAGATGGAGATGACCCAGAATCGGAAGAGCCCAAGGACTTGGTGGGAGATTTTTGCGAGTTGAGGTGATTAACTTGGTGGCCACCCATAGTATAAGAGCCGAAAGCAAAGAGTATATTAAGATTTCTTCCATTTTCCTTGCTCAAACTCAGATTTGTTGTAGGTTTTCTGGTGATATTTTTTCTTAAAAGGAAAAACTTTGGAATGGAGAGAAGAAAAAAAAAGGAAGAAAAAAAGTTGACAACAATTTTTTCTTCTTACTTGAATGTCTTAGCCCAACATTTTACACGTATTTATAATAAAAAGAATTCAACTTAACATTATTCAAAGCAATAATCATATGTGTTTATGTCGTAAGAAGTTAAGATAAAATAATATTTTAAACATTAAAAATAACATTATCTTCAACACTCTTCTCTTATTCAAACTTTGCCTTGGGTAAGGCTTTTGTCAAAATATATGCAAGTTGGTCTTTTGAGCTACAATGGACCAACTTTACTTCATTTTTTTCTTCATCTTCTCAAACAAAATGATACTTGATTTTTATGTGCTTGGTACTTCTATGGAAAACTGGATTTTTTTTCCATTGCCACTACTGATTTATTGTCACACCTTGCTTCAGTGAGCCAAGCTAAAATCAACCAACAATTTCTTCAGCCAAAGTGTTTGATTACAGTGGCTATAGTTGCAATATATTCTGCTTCTGCAGTTGATTGTGTCACAATTTCTTGCTTCTTTGAATTCCATGTAAATCCTCCCGAATGAAGCGTAAATAAGTAGCCTGAAGTGTTGTTCATATCATCACAAGATTCAACCCAGTCACTATCCATATAGCCCAACAATTTCACTTTAGCTGACTTTTGGAATAAAAAACCAAAAGTAATTGTCCCCTTAATGTATCATAGCACTCTCTTTCTTGGTCTGAGAAGAGTATTTTTAGGACAATGCATAAATTTGGAAAGACGACTGACAACAAACATTATGTTTGGACTAATTATTGTCAGATACACTAAGCAACCAATTAGCCTTCTGTAATTGGTTTCTTTACCCACGGCAGATCTTTGCTGAGCTTTTCATTTTGAGCCAATGGGATGCTAATAACTTTGCAGTTCTTTATGTGGAAATTCTTTTAGCACTTGTTTGGCATAGTTTTGTTGAGAAATGAAAATTCCTTGTTTGGATTGAGAAATCTCGATTCCATGTTATGAAAGACCTTCATCATTTGATCTTTAATTTTTGCATCAATTTGGAGGAGCCTCGTGAGTAACATCTCTTGTTCGATCTGATCGTCGGGTTTGAGCTATAGGATACCGTATTCGTTTCTATAGCAATGACAGTCAAATACGCAGTAAATAATCATTTACACATGTAATTTAAGTGTCAATCACATCCAAACATGTTACACAATCAATTTTGAGTCTTAATCGAGCTTACGAAAGTTCTTTTGTCAACCCGAACTTGAAATAGGACCAAATTACAAAGTTTTTAAAAGTTCAAGATCGACATTGCGACGTCATCCCTTCCACGTCGTGACGTCGTTAAACAATTTGTCACGTCACGACCTCAGGCCACTAGACGTCGCAACGTCACATAATGTCAACCGAAGTTGCGATGAGGAAAGATGCTCGTCGGGGACGATGATCATGTTTTTGGTAAAAATGAATCATTTGGTACCTATTCCAAGTTTCTAACAACAACCATTCAACATATATACCAAATACCAATTTCATTTGAATCAAAACATACCAAATGAGTTCAAACATACAACTTCAACTTCAACTTCATATCAAACATCCCACACCTATTCATCAATTATACTTAACAATTCAATGTCATGAAATACATATCAACCAAGTTATCCAAACACCAAACCTTATCTATGCCATACCATAATGAGACTTACCATTTCACTTCATTTACATATACTAGTGCTCCTTATACACATCTATAGCATATAAGCCTTTAAGTTTAATCATCAACCATAAAAACTAGGCCACATTTTACAAGCATGTTTCAAGTTGCTAATGTTCAAATACATTTCCAATTCACCAATCAAACAAGCTACCATTTCTAACTCATTTCATACCATTCCATATGCCATTCATATAGTTATAGATCATCACAACCTTAAGCATGAAATACATATATATTCATCTCCATATATGAATAACACCAACCAAACATATCATATGAAATGGTTAAGTCAAGTTGCCAAGAGGAAACATATTTACATACTAAGATGTACCACAAGACACCTTATATACATGCCACAATCCTCGATAGAAAAAGATCAAATAGTTACCGAATTTGAGGATAGTGTGAGCTTTGAAACGGTCCGGCTTGACGTGTTCCGCAAAATGATGATCTACATGTTATAAAAAAGTTTATTTTAAAAAAATATATGTTATAAATGTGTTATAATAAATTTATTTAAAAAAAGTTATGGTCAAGAAGTATAGACATAACTTATTTATGTGTTTATGCTATATATATTATAAAAATAATATATTTATTCTTAAAAAAATGTTATTTTTTATCATAACTTATTTATAAAAAAAAGCTATAAAGTTTAGGACAATTTATAATTTTTTTATGCAATATTTTTATAAAGGTTATATATTATAAATTTTATATTATTTTTTACTGAATTTACATATTATAAAATGGATATAATCTAGCATAAGTCTTTCTTCAAATTAAGTTTTTATAATTAAACTTACAAACTAATTGACGGTGAGTTCAGATATTATAATGTAGATACTAATTGTTAATTTGATATCTTGCATAATTAATTCATATCATATTGTTAAAATTGATCATTGGCAATAAAGAAATATTGCAAATAAAACGAAAAAGAGAAAGAATACACAAATTTTACGTGAAAACTCTTTTGGGAAAAAATCACGGGTAGAGGAGAAAAAATTTCACTAATGTTGAAAATCAAATGACACAAGAGGAGACGACTATGTCTATTTATCGGTTGAAAAACTTTATTCTAATCAATCTCTAGTAGAAGTAATGTAGTAAAGTCGAAACACCTTATTCTAAAGAAAATCAAATAGTAGAAGTATACTTCTATACGGATTCCACTTGTGCAGTCTGTATTGTACCGCGAGGGCCTCCGACGCCCGCTCCCTCGGTTGCGACCCCAATCCAGTTTTATGCTTAATGAGGTTCTGCGGCCTTCGCCCCCACAGATCCCATTACTTTTTCACTTGTATTTTATTTTTTAATAAGAATTTGGGTCATACAACTCTAACACATATATTTCCTTATTTGTATCTAATTTATTAGTACAATATCATATCATATCTTTTATTATTTGTGTATATAGTTCTACTATAAATAGGCTATGTAACCCAATGAAAATTAAAAAATAATATTATTTTCTTTGACATAAAATTCATTCCTCTTTTTCTTTTTCTTAACTTTGTAACACTAATTATGAAAATGAAAGTGTTTTTTATTATTAAAAATTAAGATATAAAATTTTTACCATCAACTTCAACTGTCTTTTTTATTATTTTATTCCATCTTTTTTTATTAAAAAAAAATGAAGTGATGCATCAATTTGATTGCTGGAACTTGTTCTTATTAATATAGAAGATCAAATAGAAATATTCCTTTATGCAAACACAAAGTGATTTACAGGCAAGCCAAGAGGTGCCGCCGTTTGCTCCTTAGATTTCTTTTAATTAAATTATACTATTAAATATTTATCTAAGTGAATCCCTTAAATTTTTAGATCGTGTAGGGATTCACTCACATAAACATTTTGTATCTTTTTGTGTTATTAATAATTTAACGATTTAATTATTATATTTTATATTCAATTTATATAAGTTATGTTTGTCAAATTCGAGGTAAATTAAAACCTTTAAACCATTTATTTTATGTTAAATAATTTAATTATTCAATAAATATTAATATATAATATTTTTTATTGATAGAATAGAGATATCGGATCAATTTAAAATTTTAAATGCATGACAAGTATAATTATATTGATAAATTCAACGATTGGATCTTTGAAAAATTAATCTTACAAAATGATACGAAAAAGTATAAAGCCCTTGAACTTTAAAAGTACAATCAATTAAACCCCTTGACCGTTAAAATTAACAGTCAACTATTACAGAATAACAATAGTCATTTTTTTTATGTGTTCTCGCCATGTGGCACGCTATGTAACACTCCAAAATTTTGAATGCCTGTTTATTTAGTTCTATCAATAAATTTACTTCTACATCACTACTTAAATGTTTTGCATACTTGTTTGAGATTTGGAGTTTGAGTTGCATCTTTTGAAATTTTTAGTTTTTTTTTAATTGAACCTTAAGCTTTGAACTCTTCTTATAAGTTAAATCTCATGCATTAATGTTTAAACAATGAAGCTAATGGTTCAATGGTTAAACTTATGTACTCCTTCTAATCTTGTGTTCGAGTTGTTGTGTTATCGATGAGGGAAGATATTATTTTTGTGTTTTGTTTCGTAAGGCCAATTTAGTTGATTTTAAAATTAATCAAATTGTTTTTGTTCCCCCTTTTTGTTTTTACGTTTTCTTTCTTTCAAGGTTTTTCCTACCATTCTTTTTAATTTTTTAATTTTTATTTTGTCTTCTTTTCTTTGAATTCTTTGGTTAATCTTGCAGGGGTGTAAATGAACAAAACGTTCGATGAACTGTTCATATAACGTTCGTTTATTTAGCTAAATAAACGAGAATGAATAAAATTTTATGTTCGTTTATTAAACGAACAAACACGAATAGAGGTGTGTTCGGTTCGTTTATGTTCACGAACAAGCTCTTTTATTGGTTTGTTGATAAGATCGTTTATTGACTCGTTTATTTATTAATAATATTTTCTTATATAAATATTAAAATAATATCTATGTGTATGCATTTATTGTTTGTTTGTTTGTTTATTATTCATTAACATTGTTCATGAACATGTTCATTTAATGTTCGTGAACATTTTCGATTAAGTTAAATGAACATGTTCATGAACATTAAACAAACGACTATGAATGCACATAATTTTAAATAAATGAACATGAACAAAAATTTGAAATTCTTAACGAACACGAACATGAACCGAACATGAACAACTTCAAAAATAAACAAACGAACACGAACAGAGGTCTGTTCGTTCAAGCTCGGTTCATTTACAACCCTAATTTTGCTACTGATCGCTTGGGAAAATTGCTTAAACTGTTGTTTTCGTTTGAAGGATTATTCAACATAAGTCTTGTTGTTAAGATCTTGTTATATTGCTTTAGTTGAGCTTTGGCCAAATTGGGCTTTGATTTTCCTTGTTCAATTGCCTTTCTTGAGTTTTCAATTGGTTCACTATGTTAGATGAAGGAGTTGTTTGTCTCGATCCTTCGCCAAATTAAGCTATTGCGCTATGCGTTATACGAGGGTAAGCACGTTATTGAATTTGGGATTTTTATGTCGAAGCTTTTTGACTAACTTAATTTGTGCATTAATTCAATGGTTGTGGGAATAATTACATTGTTGGTCTCTGTTGGATCTTTATTTTAGGCTTCGAGAGTCTCGAGATTGCCTGGCATCGTCGCTGTATCAGGTGGGTATCGAAAACCCTGAATTTTTACTATTTGGTCGTAAAAAATTGGAGCCTGTCGACACCACACGGGCGTGTGGTGGACCGTGTGAGCCACACGACCGTGTGAGCCACACGACCGTGTGTTATACCATGTGACAGGCTCTTTAGTACACTTTTTACTGCATTTAGGCCACACAGTCTAATCACACGGGCATGTGGTAAACTGTGTGAGGAAAAATAAGGAGTAAGGTTCACACGGGCGTGTGCTCAGACTGTGTAACTCACTATTTGTGTATTAGGGGCACACGAGCAGGGGCAGGGGCATGTGCCAGACCATGTGAGGTACATGAGTGTATGTTCAGATCGTGTAACTCACTGTTTGGGAAATAGAGTCACACGAAAAGCCACACGGGCATGTGCTAGGCTGTGTGGAGCCACACAAGCTAGCCCTTCAGGCCGTGTGAAGCCACACGGGCGTGTGAGCCTAACCCTTAAATTTTTTGATAAAATCATAATCATCGTGCGAGTCGAACGTAAGCTGTCCATAAGATTTGTATGTGTTGAATTAGACTATTTGAACTATTATATTGTGATTTGAAATGAGTTCTGAATAACTATATGTGATGATATTGTTGTTATTGACACATTCTATTAAATATGAGTTGTATATTCATAACTTTGTATGAATTATATCTGTCATTTGAATTTTGCATTCGCATGGGTTTGGAAATATGTAAGGAAGTGTTTTTTTACTAATTTGGTAGCTAAGCCACCCGTAACTATATCTGATTTGGCAGCTAGACTACAATTATTGAATCGTGTCATACCGGCACCATGTAGTGTGTAGGGTTGGATGGGTATTATATACCTATATGGTATGTTAGGTTGGATGAAAATGGTGTAGTAGATGGGGTAAAAAAACTGCATCTGTATCTGTATCTATACATATATCTGCATCTGCATCTGATCTACTTTGTATCTTGATTGTTCTGCATTTAAAATTATAGTGATTCATCGAACAGATTTGATGAAGTTTGAATATGATATTGAACATGATAGTGAGTCTGAATTTATATCTATGTGTATGCATTTATTATTTGTTTGTTTGTTTGTTTATTATTCATTAACATTGTTCATGAACATGTTCATTTAATGTTTGTGAACATGTTCGATTAAGTTAAATGAACATGTTCATGAACATTAAACAAACGACTATGAATGCACATAATTTTAAATAAATGAACATGAACAAAAATTTGAAATTCTTAACGAACACGAACACGAACCGAACATGAACAACTTCAAAAATAAACAAACGAACACGAACAGAGGTCTGTTCATTCAAGCTCGGTTCATTTACAACCCTAATTTTGCTACTGATCGCTTGGGAAAATTACTTAAACTGTTGTTTTCGTTTGAAGGATTATTCAGCATAAGTC
This sequence comes from Kokia cookei, assembly GCA_039519145.1. Lineage (NCBI taxonomy): Eukaryota > Viridiplantae > Streptophyta > Magnoliopsida > Malvales > Malvaceae > Kokia > Kokia cookei. The sequence continues at coordinate 17,582,565 of CM076909.1, forward strand.
TTGTTGTTAAGATCTTGTTATATTGCTTTAGTTGAGCTTTGGCCAAATTGGGCTTTGATTTTCCTTGTTCAATTGCCTTTCTTGAGTATTCAATTGGTTCACTATGTTAGATAAAGGAGTTGTTTGTCTCGATCCTTCGCCAAATTAGGCTATTACGCTATGCGTTATACGAGGGTAAGCACGTTATTGAATTTAGGGTTTTTATGTCGAAGCTTTTCGACTAACTTAATTTGTGCATTAATTCAATGGTTGTGGGAACAAATACATTGTCGATCTCTGTTGGATCTTTATTTTAGGCTTCGAGAGTCTCGAGATTGCCTGGCATCGTCGCTGTATCAGGTGGGTATCGAAAACCCTGAATTTTTACTATTTGGTCGTAAAAAATTAGAGCCTATCTACACCACACGGGCGTGTGGTGGACCGTGTGAGCCACACGACCGTGTGTTATACCATGTGACAAGCCATTTAATACACTGTTTACTGCATTTAGGCCACACAGTCCAATCACACGGGCATGTGGTAAACTGTGTGAGGAAAAATAAGGAGTAAGGTTCACACGGGCGTGTGCTCAGACTGTGTAACTCACTATTTGTGTATCAGGGGCACACGAGCAGGGGCAGGGGCGTGTGCCAGACCATGTGAGGTACATGAGCGTATGTTCAGATCGTGTAACTCATTGTTTGGGAAATAGAGTCACATGGAAAGCCACACGGCCATGTGCCAGGTTGTGTGGAGCCACACAAGCTAGCCCTTCAGGCCGTGTGAAGCCACACGGGCGTGTGAGCCTAAACCCTAAATTTTTTGATAAAATCGTAATCATCGTGCGAGTCGAACGTAAGTTGTCCATATGATTCGTATGTGTTGAATTAGACTATATGAACTATTATATTGTGATTTGAAATGAGTTCTGAATAACTATATGTGATGATATTGTTGTTATTGACACATTCTATTAAACATGAGTTGTATATTCATAACTTTGTATGAATTATATCTGTCATTTGAATTTTGCATTCGCATGGGTTTGGAAATATGTAAGGAAGTGTTTTTTTACTAATTTGGTAGCTAAGCCACCCATAACTATATCTGATTTGGTAGCAAGACTACAATTATTGAATCGTGTCATACCGGCACCATGTAGTGTGTAGGGTTGGATGGGTATTATATACCTATATGGTATGTTAGGTTGGATGAAAATGGTGTAGTAGATGGGGTAAAAAAACTGCATCTTTATCTGTATCTATACATATATCTGCATCTGCATCTGATCTACTTTGTATCTTGATTGTTCTGCATCTAAAATTATAGTGATTCATCGAACAGATTTGATGAAGTTTGAATTTGATATTGAACATGATAGTGAGTCTGAATTTATATTAACTACTAAGTTATTCATAAGCATGTTGAAATTACTTATTTTATATATATTGAGTCTGTAGCTCGCTAATGTTATTGAATGAATTTCAGGTAATTCTCAGAACTGAACGGGTTGGCGGATGGGGAGCTCGATCTTATAATTGTCCTTCTAAATATGCTTTTAGTTTGTTTTCGTATTTTTGTATATCGAGTTTTTAGAACTTAAGTATGTTTTCAATTCCTTAATAGTTTCCAAGATTTAATTAAGTATTATTTAACTTGCTTTAAGAGTTTGATTTTATTTTGGAAAGTTAATGTAGCATTCTAGACTTGGTTTTCTCATCTAAGTCGGGTATAGGGTGTTACACGCTAGGATTGTGTCATGAGGCAAAAATATGTATTTTATATTTAAAAATAGGTTATACCAGAATGATCTAGTTTTACTAGAAGTTCAGAAGAATAGAAATTAAAGAAGATGAGAAGGTATAAGTTGATTTTTCGTGTTAATAGTTACACGAATCATTATAGTTTTGCATAATGTTTTTGTTTTAGATTTCTGTTGACAGATTATTTGGCTGAAAATGAGTAGATGTATTAGTGCTATTATTACTATGATGGTGAGGTCCATGACACTGAGATTATCTTGGTTTTTTTATTGGAGAACATAACGCGACTGGTTTTTAACCAGACATAGATTTGACAGAACTTCGTAAAAGAAATAGGTGCAAAATATTTGGATCTACGTGGATGAGAGTTTCTTCTATTAAGTATCAATTTTGTGCTTCGATCAATTCCATGATATATGACTTATTTGATATCAAATGTGCTCGTGGCTTGAAGGCGATGGTGCAAACTCACCTCGATAGTGGATCACCGTTTCTTGAGTTATATGTGGAATCTTCAAGGCTCGATGAAGGACTTGCGACTTCAAAGTCTACCACTGTTCGAGAGGAATACATGACCCCTGCATAACACTTAGTTAGTGGGAGGCAGAACACTGAACCATCCATTTTTTGTGGTAGAACGGAATATACGAACCCTGTACAATAGTCAATTAGTGGATGGGACATGCACCTCGGTGGGTCGATGTTCAATGCTAAGAATACTTACTAGGGAATGGTATCAACTTCCAGTGATTGGCAATTGACATATGATTTTGGAAGATCTAATATGCACACGAGAAATGATGATGTACTCCCTATGACATCCACTGGCAATGGGACCTCCACCATGGTAGATGTTTGCGGGTTGGAGGATGAAGATGACAATGACTCCGATGTGGATCCACCCCCGGAGCCCGATGTCAACGGTTCAAAAGTTGCATTATTTTTTAAATCGGAGCCTGTTTCAATCGAACCTAAAGACGATGAAGGGGATTTAGATAAAGAAGAAGAATATCCACAATTCATGCCGTACTCGCCTTCAGCCCACATGTGTAATGTTGATCTATTGACAGATGTTTCATTGGACTTTCCAGATCTACCACAAAAGAGATGTGACCACAAAAGTCTGTCGTTGGATTCGGGTGACTTGGAAGTTAGTAGGGAGTTTTCAAGTATGGTTAGTTTTCTCAGTGCATTGAATCAATACAGCATCAAGAATGAGGTTAACTAACACATTTTTAAATCCAAATTCAAAAATTTCAAGTCCAAGTGTGTAGTGCGAGACGATACTTGTTCATGGAAATCACGGCATTCGTTAAGAAAAGGATAGGATTATGGGAGATAAAAAAGTTCTCTGATCCGCATACGTGTGTTGCCTCTGGTATAGTAACACTGGGTGATTAGGGTTATGAATATTAGAATTTAGGGTAACTTTCAATTAATTTAATGTACTCGTGGGGTTACAAGTGTTTCACAAGATCATCCTAAGCTTGATTCAGATATGACCGCGATTTTAATACTACTAATGGTGAAAGCGGATCCGAGGACTATTGTGTCGGTCTTAATTGCCAATATTCATAGCCAATTCAATAACATGCCTTCTTATTGCAATGCATGGATAGCTAAGCAGAAGGCGTTAGAGAATATGCATAGTGGGTGGGATGCTACATACAATGAAGTATGACAGTGATGTTAGGTATTGGAGATGCACGTTCAAGGTTGCGTAACAGACCTTGAAACGGGTCTTATGTATGACAATGTTCGCTTACTCCGTGGGTGTCGAGTGTTCAAGCGTCTGTTTCGGAGCTTCAAGCAATCTCGGGATGCATTCCACAACTGCAATTCACTGGTACAAATTAACGGTTCCTTTATGTATGGTAGATATACCCATAATCTATTGTTGGTTGTGGCACAAGATGGTGATCGGAGGATCCTTCAATTGTAGAGTTAAGTGACAATTGAGATTTCTTTCTTTCTAGGTTGAGGAGGCATGTCTACCTTCAACCTGATATCTACGTTGTAATAGATTCAGGAATTGGAATACTAGCCACAATTGATCGATAGGGATGCCTCTAGGATCACACACAGCATCGATATTGTCTAAGACACGTTGCGTCCAACTACTACGAGCAATATCAGTCTATTGCTGAGGGACGAAAAGTGACCAACATCAGTATTTTGGTTTGTAATATTCCATTTGTTCTCAATATTTTTTGGTATGTAACCTTCGCTATCCACTTATATTAACAGGGTACGAGATTAATAAGGGTCATTTTCATGAGATGCTGACAATTTTGTAGTTAACTAATGAACAAGGCGCAATGTACCTCTCTAACATACCTTTCGATCAATGGGCACAATCATACGATGGTAGACTACGATATGGCTAGATGACCTCAAACTTTATGAAATGCATCAATTTCGTTTTAAAAGGAATGCATCATTTGCCGATAACCTTGGTTGTGAATGAGACATACTTCCTTTTGGTAGCACTATTCTCGAAGCGAGCGACGAGTTATAAAGGGCAATTGCAAGGAGGCCATGTTTGGTGTCGAGCGGTACTGTAAGAAATAAATAAGCTAAGGCATGAGCTAACTCCATGCATGCAATGTGTCACGATCACGACAACTTATGGTTTCGAACGAAGGAGTTTGATAGACCGAACCAAGGTATTGCTAGTGGACAATATTGTGTACACCTCAAAAATAGGACTTACAACTGTGGGAGGTTTGATGCACTTCATTATCCATGTGCTCATGCAATTGCAGCTTGTATGAATCTCCATTTGGATCACATATTCTCACTAGTCTCATATGAACGTAAGTGGTTATCTATATCGCTTGCTCTGTTTAAGTTGTTACCCAATAGAGAGTTGTGTCGCAAACCAAAAGGTTAACTGTTCTCGACTCGAATACGCGATAACATGGATATCCAGAAAAGGACTAGCCAACAGAGGTTATGCGAGTGGTGTATGAACCCGGGCCATACAATAACGTCATGTCCACAACAAAATCAATAAGTCATTGTCTATACAAAGTAAACATTTTTATATAAAACAATTAGGATTCAAAAGAACTAAATGAAGAAGTAAACTTCTATTTTTTTTAAATGATGCAATATAAAAAGAATGTGTACAAAAATATTCAAAGTAAACTTCTATTTTATTAAATGATAGAATATAAAAATAATGTGTACAAAATATTCAAAAGAACTTTTATTTTATTATTTTATTAAATGATACAATATAAAAATAATGTGTACAAAAAAATTCAAAGTAAACTTCTATTTTATTAAATGATAAAGGCTTAAACAACAAAATGGTATTTAAACTATACTAGTTTTCCTAAATTGATACCTAAACTTTTTTTTTTGGTGAAAATTGGTACTTAAACTATTAAACCGTTACCCATTTTACTCCAACTGTTAGTCCCGTTAGAAAAAAAAATTTTAACCAATGACAACTTGTCACATTGACATCTATTTTTTTTTTTTCAAAATATTAATAAAATTCATAAATGCATTTTAAAATAGTTAAAAAATTAAAACATTTTTAAACAGTAAGTTAAATTTTACTCTTTTAATATATCTCTAAAACATTTCACGAACCCTATTTCTTTCAAAAAAAAATTCAGCAACTCTCTTTACTTCAAAAAATTCATCAACCCTTCCAATCATCATCTTTGAACCTTCAATCCGTTGTACAATTGATAGGAGGGTAAGTTTGAAGAACCAATTTTTATTGAAACCCTTGTTTAAGTAAAAAATTATTTTTTGGTGTAGAGCAAAAACTTAGGGTTCTTTCTTTTTTACTTGGTTAGATGTAGTAGATGTAGACTGCAAGCTCAAATTGTTCCTATGGATTAAGAGCGCCAATTTGTACTTCAAATACCACTTTGGAGCAAAAGGAATAAATTCTATGGTTGTTCAAAGTATAAAAAGGTATTTTAATTTGTTTTTTTTTTTTGTTTCACACCATATTTGGCATAAATAAATATTTGTTAGTTGTATATATCTAGGAGTTTTTATGTTGAAGGCTTAATTTGACAGAAATTTAGTTTTTGTTCTGAAATTGAGATGTATTAAAAATTGGCTAAGGAATGTTTACTGTTAATATTATAAGGTTGATTGTTTAAATGAGTTTTTTTTTTATATGAAGTTTAGTTTGATGATGATATTTACTTAAAATGAGATATTTGATTTTTGAATTAAATTGATTTTGTATATTCAAATGGTGTAGGGTGGCTGTGATTTCAAGACTACTAAAATTTAAGACCATCAGATCAATTCATTGATGAAGAACAAGCACAATTTTACCCTTAATAGGTTCACTTTGGTTTCCAGAAGAAGGGACAAGCTGTAATGTGTAAAGTGCATAAGTTCTGAAAGAGACACAAATGCGAATGTAGAGCTAGTTAGCTTTCAAAGTTAGCATCTTCTCACAATCGCAAAAATTCAGTCAAATTCTACTTCCATTGATGGAACACCTTCAAAAAGCTTTAAACCGTCCTTTACTATCCCACCCAAGACAAACCCTTTGCTATAAAAAGGTGACGGTACCTCATCCAATGGAGATGCTTAGCTTAACCATTCTTTTTGGCTCCATGCTTTATTGACTGAATATTTTGAAAGTGCTTGCACAACTTATATTATTATACAAATGGAGGTTTCGACTTTCGACCTTAAGGCCAGAGCCCCAACCACATCTGCATTAACAATGAGACACTCTTGTCTCGTTCTTCTAGTATTGGCCATGCTTCTTCTTTCAGAATCAACTTCTGTTGAGTGTTCCAGGCCTCTTCGATCAGCGAAATCCACCAGTGATGCAACCGGAGAAGCTGTTTGTGGTGTTAAAGATGTTCGGGCTGGTTCGAATTGGGCTGAAGATAGGAGCGGTCAGGGTTTAGCAGAGAAGCAAGTCACAACTATGGCTGCTGGACCTAGTAGAAAAGGCCCTGGTCATTAGTAAACTATCCTTCAGATTCACGTTGTTCAATTCTTTTTAGTCTTTCTGGTCGTAATTGGTGAGGGGTGTGGTATATGTAACTATTGTATCTATGTGTACAGTTATAGAGGATTTATTGATTCTGTCTCGTATACGACATTACAAATGTCTCATAGGATTTCTTTGGCTTTTCTTAGGATGTATTTTTCATTGTTAAAAGAGAAATAATATTTTTCCCAAATTATAGAGTAATCTATAAGGTTGCAAACACCAATTTTCATATCTTTTTGGCTTGTTCTTGGCAACTTCAAAGTAGCTTGTTTCTTATATTTTCGGTAAATTACAAACGAATATCAGAGTTTCATGATTTGCAGCATTTGTTCATTGCAAAATGAAGTAAAGAATTTGTAGCATTTGTTTAATCCTTTTTAGTCCTTTGGATACGTGCATGGATGGGTGGAATTTATTAAATTTCATTTATCGAAGTTATCAATTTTCAAGTTTGGATAATCAATAGACTTGAGACGATTTTTTGGATGGGAACTAGGCATTTTTTGGTTGAGATGTCTGCATGACCTTTGAAGATCTATCTCTTAACTTCGAAACACACTTTGAATCACTCGATTTCGAGTTCGGGAGATCAAGTTATGACCGTTGTAATAAAGATTACGTGGGCAGAATTTCTGGACGTGATTATGACGAGAATTACGAGTTTCTGGCTTTTAATTCAAGTTTAAATCATATTGGATTTGGGCTTTAGGCTTAAATTTTATTATATATGAGCTCAATATTGTATTTATCAACTCTTATTATTTTATTATAATTTTATTCTGAATTTATTTATCAACTCTTATTATTTTACGAGAAGTAAAGCATAACGAATCAAATTAAATCTTCAATGGAGTGAAGAAGTATAACCATAAGCCCTGCAATAACACTCTTGTTTTGACTGAATACCGGTTTTCGGTTTTTCGGGTTTCGAGATTCTTTTTTTCTGAAGAAGGCTGATAAGTGTCTGCTAGGGATGTTTATCCTAGATGCAGTCCATAGCTTTCCCAACTATCTGCAACTTGAAAGAAACGATCGAAGTTCTCCCTAAAGCCCGAAAAATTGTCTTGCGATGCAAGTTAACTCTTCATTCGAAAGACTTCTCTTATTGCTCGTTGGTAAGGTAAGATGAATGAGTAAAAGTGGTAAATTAGGCCTTCTAAGTCATATGACCATCATAAGATTATTAAAAAGTCTAGAAGTTCAATAGAAATCTCTAGGATAAGAAAACAGAGTCTATTTTATCCTCCCCTAAAAAGGCCAGTCATCACTATAGAATTCAGCAGTCATTGACGGCAGACGCTGGATAATGGATGACCGTAACAAGCTGGAAGCACCAGTGGTGCTGTCATATGGCTCTCGAACAACTGCAGTTTGCTGAAGCTGTAAAGCATACTCCAAGTCCCATGCCACATCACTCAAGCTAGGCCTATCATCACCATATTCTTGCAGACATTTCTCAGTTATCTCTACAAATTTTCTTAATGAGTTGGGGTTGATCTGAGCTTTTATGGATGGATCAACAATCTGGTCGAGCAGTCCTTTCTTCTTGCAAAACATTCCCCATTCGGCTAGGTTAACTTGCTCTCTTGGAAGTGTAGGATTGATAGCTGGCCTTGCACATAGCACCTCGAGAAGAACCACACCAAATGAATAAACATCGGATATTTGTGTCAGCTTCTGTGTCATGAAGTACTCTGGATCAAGATAACCAAAGTCAGCTACTTTGGCTACAAGGTTCTCATCAAGCAAGATGTTTGTCGACTTGACATCTCGATGAATGATACCCCCAGCTGCACCTTTGTGAAGGTAGTCAAGTCCTCTTGCTACACCAAGGCATATTTCAAGTCTTTGCTTCCAAGACAAGCAAGGCAGTTTTGAGTTATACAAGTGTTCCCTTAGGGTTCCTTTCTCCATGAACTCATACACCAGTATCATCTCCAACCCTTCGTCACAATATCCGATCAAGGAAACAAGATGTAGATGACGAATTTTGGATAAAACCATGACCTCCGTCTGAAATTCCGGGATGCCTTGATCTGACCCTGGCTCACTTCGTTTGACAGCCACTTTCTCACCAGTTCTAAGAGTTCCTCGATAAACATTACCAAATCCACCCTTACCGATAAGCAACTTCGTATCAAAGTTGCTTGTGGCTAATTGAATCTCAAAAAATGGTATCTTCAAACCCAGATTCAAATCAGGGGCAGGTGAGGCATCGGTGGTGTCTTCTCTGCTTAGTGATGACTGTTGAGACATCTTATTACTGGGAGCACTTCCTTTACATGCAGTTAATGATGGCCCTTTCGAAGTTCCAACGGACTCAGACTTAATGCAGTGCAATCTGATAAACAACAGACCTCCGAAGATGCAAACAAGAACTAGACCTCCAAGGACCGGACTGACAATAACAAAGATAGACTTCTGCTTGGGCTTAACAAGCTCAGATTCTCTCATCATTTCCATTATCTCAACCCCATTCAGAAAGGCATTTTTCACCGAAGAACTACGATCAGGCCCTATGGAGATGTTCATGAATCCTGAATCATCAGAATCAACCACAAAGTCGACGAAGAACGGAGTTGCCAATCGCCCCATTCTTTTATAAGGATCGATTTCCTGGCTCAAGTAGCTACCTATAAAGAGAAGAAATCGTATCTTACTCCGTGAAGAGCTAACAATGTCACAAAAATGAACCCGAACCAAGTGCCGAGCATTTGGAGTTACATTGTAGGACCATGTTATGTTGAAGTTTTCTGACACCATACTGGTGTTACTTATATTCATCTCTTTGGCAGTCATATATACAAGACCTGGTGCAATAAATTGGTTAAAAGCCAAAAAAGTGTGTTTAACTGGTAGGACTCGGCTCCTTTTTGCAGTGTCTGCATAATACAGATAACTGTCATCGGGAAGCCATTTTCTCAATAAAGTGTCATTACTTGGTGTAAGGGTAGGGCCACCAACATTAATCCTATGAATTGTTTGTAAAACTTGAGAGAGTATCCCTTTGTAACCACTGTTATCTTCATCATTAATCAAGCCCGGAGGAGCTGGAAAGACCTCGATCGCATTTACGAAAGCGAAAGAAGGTCCTTGAGGTACAAAGTAGATTGAAAATTCACTTACAGGAATGCTTAAAATAAATTCCTTTATAACAGCGGTGTTGCTACTATTTTGGAGTTTGAAATTATGCAAGAGCAGGAAACCAGGAACTGAAACATCGAAAACAGCAGCTGAGAGTTTTTTCGAACTGAAGAAATGAAGGCGTACCAGGTAAGGACCGTTTCTGTCGATTTTGAACACATACGAAGATTTCTGCCTGAAAATTCTTGCTGTTCGATATAGAGCTGGTGATGTTTTGGATGCCTGCTTATCGTTTGTGACAGAACTGTTCTGTTTGGTAAAGGAGACAAGACCAGAATTAATGTCACCAACATAAGTCCGAGAAGTGAAATTTAAGTTGATGTTTGATCCACAGTTGATGAAATACTTGTTTGGAAGAGTGTATGCTGAAGAGGGTAGTTGATAAGATGAGAAAAGGACCAGAAAGAGGAGAAGAATTAAAGGTTCGTGGAGTTTATCCTCCATTGAATTTTCTTTTTGTTTCTTCCACTCAGACCAATGTGGCATTATGTAAATCAAAATGACTATTCCAAGGGTTGAAGACAAGTTAACATAGGGAATTTACAGACTTATGAAACAAAACAGGCTCTAAGAAAATTCTACGCAATTTTGACTTGGGAATTATCTAAAATGCCCCTTGAATTATATAGATTTTGTTGAAGCAGTAGAGGGCAGAATGGGCCATAAGGGCAAATGGATGTCAATTTAAGCTTAGATTTTTCTACTAAAGTGTCCAAATTGATTGAATGAGTTGTTGCAATTTTTGTGGAAATATGACAATAATTGTGAGAGGTCGGGATTGAGCATCACAAGCTGTAATTGTGATTAGAGGGGTTTATGGATCGAGTCGAGTTGGGTTTAAGTCAGGTCTAAACATGATATTAACATATTTTATGTGTGCTCAAGCTCACTCGACCCGAAATTTGAACTTAAAATTTTGTCCAAATTCATCCATATTTGCAAAAGACTAATCCAAACCCATTTTAGATCCGTTCATATTATTTTTAATTTTTTTAAAAAAAATATTATATTATTTTAATTTAATAGATAATAATTTTATACATTTCCTATTTATTGAAATTTTTGTATAGTCATTTTAATATTATTTTAATATTTACTTTAAAATAATATTATATATTTAATAGTCAAATGTTTTTATTTCTAATTTATTAAACAAAATAAAAACTAAAAATCGTTGATTCCCTAATCCCAATCAAGGTTCTCAAATCCAAAATTCCCAAAATTTGGGTCTTGGGATGAATCATTCTTATAGTTGCTTATTTTTAGGTTCTAGTTCTTGAATTTTTTAGTATTTAAATATCACTTCAAGTCAATGAAACTTAGATTTCTTTCAAAAAATTGTTTCTATATTTTTTGTCAACATTTATTTAAGTTTGGATTAATATAGACGGAGGTATCTGAATATGATAACTTGTTATTATTTGATACTTAAATTTAAAAATCGAAAGTCAATTTAGTATTTTTTTCAAGTACCTGATTAATATTGTTAAAATACATTGATATGAGGTTGACATGACACTGACATTAATAACATGGTGACACATAATAGCTTCACATTTTGACATGTGACTACTTTTTTAAAATTTCAAATATTTTTATTTTATCACGTTTCAAATTATGAGGTTATCACACGTCAACATACTATTAATCATTAATGTCATGTCAGTGTATTTTAACGGTGTTAGTCAAATACCGAAAAAAATATTAAATTGGTCTACAGTTTTCAAGTTTAGGTACTCGTTAAGTAAAAAAAAAATTAGATACCAAGTATGTACAAGTTGCTATAAGTTCATGTACTTCCATATATATTAACCCTTTCAATTTCTTAAAGTTAGTGTGATACTTAAAAATATTAAGCACGAAAAATGAATTTGAACAAAAAAAAATTTGTTTAAAATATGGGTCAGGCTTGAGTTTGAATATTCAAAGCTTGATCCTAACCTTTTTTTTAAGTTTATTACTTTTATATATTATGTAATTTATAACACAAAAATTAAATCTATAATACAAATATATAATAGTGGTATAACGTAAAAATTAAAAAAATCTTAAGATGACTATATAAAATTTTAATAAATAAAAAATTATTAAATTATTAAATATAAATTAAGAATAATATTAATATAAATTTTTAAAATTTTAAAAAAAATTATGGGTGGATCTCAAATAGGCTTGGTTTGGCCTATTACAATTATAGTCAGATCTGGATAAAACTTTTAGCTCATTTATTGAGTCGGGCCAAATTTAAGCAAATATAAAATGAGTTAATATTACGCTTAGATACAGCCGAAACTTAATCCGAACCATGAACACTTTTAGTCTACAAGTGATTTAGAGGGTAATATGTTCCTGGAATGGATAAATTAAGGCACTGGTTAGCAGCAGCCGAATATGGACTTTAGACAATACAAGATATGTTCAATTAAACATCAATACAGTGAAAAAGTAGTAGTTACTAGCAACTAAGAAGACAAATTAGCAGCCCAAAAGGCATGAGACTATCTCCCACCATCAATCCTCAGCTGAGAGAACACACCACTTTCTGTTGTGTCTGAACCACCGTCGATTTCCATAGGCACATCATCTTTCTCAATTGGGCAATTGTTTGAAGGCAACCGTTGGAAAGGTCTCGACGACATGTTGAAAGAAGCATCTATGGCACTGTCCTCGTGCGGCTCTCGGAGCACCCCTGTCTGCTGTAGCTGCAATGTGTATTCCAAGTCCCAGCAGATGTCAAGCATTGTTGGTCTGCTGGCACCAGTTGGCATCAGGCATTTCTCAACTATTTCACTAAACTTTCTCAGTGAATTTGGATTAATCTGGGAAGCAATCCAAGGATCAATGATCTTTTCGAGTTCCCCTTTGTTTAACCAAATCAGTCCCCACTCAGCTAAGTTTATCTCCTCCTTCTTATGTGAGTTAATGATAGCTGGTCTAGCGCAAAGAACTTCAAGGAGTACAACACCAAAAGAATAAACATCAGATTTTTCGGTGAACTGAAGGCATCTAAAATACTCAGGATCCAAATACCCAAAGCTGCCTTTGATGCCGGTACTGAACTCATCTGGATTGAGAAGGCCGGACTTCGAAAGACCGAAATCTGCAACTTTTGCAACATATTGCTCATCAAGCAGGATGTTTGTGGACTTAACATCGCGGTGAATGATTCCTCCATCCGAACCAGTATGGAGATAATGAAGACCCTTGGCTGCACCGATACAAATTTCGAGTCTTTGCGTCCATGTCAATAAAGACAGTGAAGATGATCTCTCCGGATTCCCTCCCGACTTGTAAAGATGATCCCTGAGAGTCCCTCTCTCCATGAACTCATAAACCAGTATCATCTCAGACCCTTCATCACAATATCCGATCAGTGAAACAAGATGGCGGTGTCGAATCTTGGATAGAATCATTACCTCAGTTTGGAATTCGGGAAGCCCCTGGCCATGTTTGGACTCACTTCTTTTGACTGCAACTTTGAGATCATTTCTTAGAATCCCTTTGTAGACTTTACCAAAGCCTCCTTCCCCAATCAGCAACTTAGCCTCGAAGTTATTGGTTGCCTCTAATATTTCAGCAAAAGGCATCTTTAACTTAAGGTTTAAGTTGGGAACAGGAACGGGATTGACTGATTTCGAGCTTGTTCCGATATAAGGACTCGCTCCTCCGAAAGGAAGGGTGCCATATGAAGGCATTGGCTCAAAAGATCTAGTTTTGCTTCGCTTCTTAAACAAGTATGCCACTACCAAACTACAAAGAACAACAAACCCAAGGACTGAACCGATTATGATAAACACTGAGTTCTTCCCTTTTGGCTCACTAATGTTAGGTTCCAAACCTGGTTGAGTGATGAACTCCATGATCTCGAGTCCATTCAGGTAAGCAAATTTACTTATGGTAAAGTCCCCCCAAGGAACAATACTAACACTAATGAAATCAGACTCACCTGAGTCAACCACAAACTCATTGTAGAATGGAACGGTCAATTTGACAGTATACTTGTAAGGATTGATTTGTTGGTTGAAGTTATTGTATATGTAGAGGCTGAAATTGACAATGTTGGGCGACGTACTAAGAATGTCACAGAAATGGAGTCGGACAAGATGCTGAGCGTTCCTACTGACATTGAAATGCCAAGTAATGTTAGTAGAATTTGATGACTGCCCATCATTTAGGGTTACTTGTTTGCAACCCCTATAGACACGATCGGGGATAAAGAATTTAGAGGCTGCAATATAGGTATCATTATCCATATTTTCATCATCGTAGTTCAGCTTAATAGTCGATTGATAACTACAATTTTTGGCCCAATTTCGAACAACTATGTAGTCATCATCAGCTACCCATTCTGATGCAACAACTGTTGTGTCATTAATGGATGGGGATGGGCTCCCAAAAGCAACTCTATGAAGTGTTCTAAGCAACTGAGAGGGCAAACCCCGGTAAAGACCCATTCTTCCTGCAGAATTCAGATGAGTTCGGTTATCCCTTAGACTCGGAACAAGAAAAACTTCTATGGCGTTCACAAATGCACTAGATGATTGATGTGCGGGGATGAAGAAGATTCTAAACTTGGATGAACTGATAGGCACTAAGAAATCCTTAATCACAGGGACAGAAGTAGTGTTTCTTACACTGAAATTGGATAGCAGAGACTTACTTGAAGCTGAAACATTGAATAAGGCATCATCTAGATTAAGAAAAGGAAAGAAATGAAGGCGTACCACATACAGGCCTTTGTCAGTGATATCGAGATCATAGGAAAAAGGGTCTCTTGAAAACCTTGCTGTTTGATACAGAACCGAGTCTGACGATGACTGCTGGCTATTGTCTTTCACAGTTTTGCCTTTTACGACAGAGAAGGAGTGTGGGTTCATGTCACCAACAAATTTCCTACTGCCCAGTAACGGGGAAGAATCAGACCCACAGTTGATGAAGTATTTTTCTGGAAAAACATAGGGGTTTGAGACAATCAAAACAGGAAACAAAGGCAAGATTAGGTAGAGGAACCATAGATTTCCCATTGAAACTGGTTGATGGCCAAGAGGGTGGTTTGGTTTTAGTGAAGGAGAATAATAGCTAAAAAGAAAGACTTTGGTTGACGACTTGACTAAGGTTCATGTTGTATGGATACAGTTTACTTGAAAAGAAAACAAGATGAAGGGCCTCTAATATGGATTGGCAAGCGGACTATCCATTTTCCTTGATACGGCGTTTACTGTTCTAAAGAAGCCAAAGTTTTTGACTTTTCCTCAGTTCAACAGCAACCCCAGTTAGTTGGGTTTATAATGAAAATCTTCATTAATCACGCGGCTGACGGTTTCTTGTCGTTTTAAATCAATCACTTTTAATCCTTTCTGAAAGTAGAAAGCTGGAAAGGCCAATGAATGCTGGAAATGGCAAATCCTCAGAGCCAGCACAGAGAAGAACAAGTGCGGTTCAAATGGCTGCACTCAAGTTCCCTATTTCCCCCACTGTTGTTGCAGCAATTTCGAACT
Source organism: Kokia cookei (assembly GCA_039519145.1). Lineage (NCBI taxonomy): Eukaryota > Viridiplantae > Streptophyta > Magnoliopsida > Malvales > Malvaceae > Kokia > Kokia cookei. Next base: position 17,597,939 of record CM076909.1, read on the forward strand.
CTATAAATTTGAAGGAGTGATGCATTTATATTAGAAAAGTGCAAGGTTCTTCATTCTGGATTTAAATCCCGGAAGTGGTCTTTCCTTAAATTATATAGCAGTGGTTGTTGTGGGTCTTTCATGGAAGTAAATGGAATTAGTTGGTGTAGTGGTGGGATAATAAAATAATGATGTGTTCTTCTGAAGGTTTTTTCCCAGAAAGTGACCTCCACATAATTAAATAAATATAACATCTTTCTGGATTTGTTTTTCTCTATTAAGTTGTTGTAATGATAGACTAAACTGAATGTTCGAAATAAAAGTCATTTTTATTTTTTTTTAAATTATACTATTAAAAAAAATAAGTGTGAATTTATGAAAATTTTGTGCAATTTCTTTCTTTTCCCCAAAACTTGTACAACTCTTAGAAGGAATAAAATATTATAAATATTAAAATTTAAATCTAGTAAATAGGCTTGATGGTATTTTTAGCCCATGAATTTTTTCTAAAAAATTATTTAAGATTTTTTAATTTTATTACTCAATTAAGCTTTAAATTAATAAAACTGGATAAATAAACTATTGACTAATGTTTATCATTACGGTGCTAACGTGACCATTGACGGTGTTGTACATCAACAAAAAAAAATTTATTTCTTTAAAAATAAAAATAAATGGAATATTTTTATTTTTGTTGGAATGTATAATTTTTAAAAAAATTTATAAACTGTAAAACATTATTAAATTTATAAAAATATTAAAGAAATTCAAAAAGTCTTGAATTTTATAATTTTTTTAAAAAATTATTTTTTAACATCGTTTTCTTATTATTTTGTATTTGTAAACCTAATCGAACAATGAAATTATATAATCGAAATCCCTAAATTTGTAATTATCACTTTTATTATTCGATCAACTCTATTAGTTGAATTATTTTAACAAAAAAAAAATTAATATTTCTATAATTAATATAAATATTATAATATAAAGTTATTTTATAATGTGACATTGTTGGGGATAAACTCGGTTAAGCAATGAACAAGTAAAATAAGAAGAAATTGAAAAGATCGAACACAAATATTTTACATGAAAAAATCCCTCCAAAGAGGATTAAAAATCACGGATAAAGATAATTTCACTAAAACGACAAAAATAAAGAGTAAAAAAGATGGAGATAAAATTAAATCCTAAAACCTGAAATAAGAACCCTTAAAACGTAAACACAAAAATCTCTGAAAGCTTGTAAAAGCTAATACCTAAATGTGTAATGAGTTCAATTATTTATAGGGTGAAAAATGACTTATTTATAGGCTAAATTCGTAAGTCAAATAATATTAAAATAACCTACATTAATCAGAGTTTAAGTTGGAAACTAAAAACAAAGTTTAACTAGAAGAAGAAAAACCGAAAAATACGAGGCATACTTTGACTCATATTTTCACAACACATTCTTTGCCAAAGCCCGCCATGGGCTTATCTCGAACTATGTAAGATATTAACTTAGTCGAAGTTGTGCTTAGAAGCTGAAAGTCTTCTAGTTTTCAACTTGTGCACTGTCAAACCAAAACTAACTCAAATCTGATTTCAACAAACGCAGCGCCTTATCTTTTCAAAATATGGATCTAAAAGAGAACCTCTCTTATACGAAACAGTCATACCTTTTTGCCTCCTATGACCAAGTTGTCTCTGCTTCAAACAAGCCAACTTCGACTCTTTAACAGAGGAAGGACGTCCTATTTCACCAGTCACTGTTGATCCTTCTAGAACAAGGTTGTCAATCTTTTTACCTTTCATCAAAATGAGAGCCCCATGAGAAATCTAAATGTCGTTTGACTCGATGTTAATTCTACAATCCTTCGGATCCAAATTTCCCAAGGAGATGAGATTTTTCTTTAAGTCAAACACATGTTAGACATCTGACAATGTACTAATTGCCTTATCATGCATCCAGCTCTACCGAATCTAGATATCGAGTGTTACACCTTATACAAATGTAATTTAGATATTTTCTTATAACTATGACAATGTTTCTAGTAAATGTACAATGTGTGGTCTTTATTACAACTCAATAAATTTTCAGACTTCTCTACTTTCTTGCTTATTCTATAGAATACATACTAGGATGCTACCTAATGAACTTATGCACAATCTTTAGCATGCCACTTAACTTCCTCTGTATGTATAACAACCTAACACATCACTCCTTTTGGCGTAGCCTTGATGTTGTCTCTCGGTGTACCCTTTTTTACAAACTTGAAAACAGAAACAACCCTTGTAAGTTCATAAAAATTTAGTGAGACAAACCTTTAAATACCTTTTTCATTTACTTTACTTGCCTTTGTTACTTTGCACATCTTTGATATGTTTCCTAACATTTCTTTTCGCCTTTGGCAGGAACATCACTTAAACTACCTTTAGAGACTTGCCTCACTTTCACATTCATTGAAGCATTACCTTTTGTGTCTCTTTAACATCTTATATTATTACATTCTTACTGACTTTACCATTTCCTTGGGGTGAGATAGGCTACGCCCACTACTTATCACAGAGTTTGTCATGATCTTCCTTCTTCATAATACTATTTGTGTTTATCTTTAGTTCATATCCTAAGTTCATCAATATTTTGGCACTCTTTAGCTTCATGTTCCTCTCTTGTTACTAGACAGGTTCGTCGTTTCGTTCACATACAGAGTATTTCTTTTAGAGTTCGTAGGATACTTAAGTTCCTTTTATTTGTCCCATACATTATTTCTTACCCTTACCTTATCTTCAGAGTGTTATTAATTCAGAATTCATTGTACATTTCCTTCTTTCCCTTTTCAGAGGTTCACCACAGAGGCGTACCTTTCCATAAATCACCACAAGGGACATTCTTTACTTAGATAGCCACCAAGGCTCCTTTTGCAAAGATAGCCACAAGGGCTTCTTTTAACCTCACAACAAAGACGTCCTGTTCAGATGTTTGTTATTAAGGTGCTCCTTTCAGTGGATTGTAACAAAAACTTTCCTTTAACATAGTTTTCCACAGAGGCTTTTCGTAACATTTAGTACTCGCAACGAAGGCTTTCCTATCTATGGTTTCGTCACAAAGGCATTCTTTTAACAAGGGTTGCCATCAAGATTTGATGATGTGACTAGTGTTCTTGAAACATGACTGGATTGATCGATTGGATCAATTGAATCAAGAATCGACCACTATATTGGTCCAAACAAAGGGGTTGAATTGATTGAATCAGAAATTACTCCAAACTAGTAAAATTGAAAATTAGGACAAAAACTAGTAGTTGAACAGGTTGAACCGATTTAATTATTTTTTTAAAAAAGTATGAATTTTTAATTATTTATTTAATTACTTTTAGTCTAGCAATTGAACTGATCAAACCGATTGGATCGGGAATCAATGGTTTGACCGACTCAACTACTTCGGTTATTAGAACATTGTATGTAACACTCTAAGTTTTTATCATGTCATCGCCTAAAAATTTATATAAAATTTTGGATAAACTACACAATAGGTCACCCAACTATGGGTACGTTTCTTTTTTGGTCATTAAACTATAATTATTTTTAAATTGATCACTCAACTGATCAAGATTTTTTTATCCATTTTATTATAATTGGAGGATGATATGACAGTTAAAAATTCGATATGATAATAAATTTAACTTTTAACTTTTAACTATTATATCAATTTAATTATAATTTTAAAAAATAACTCATAAAATTATAATTAGTCTCAATTTAATTCTAATTCCAAAAAAATTAAAGAAATATATAAAAACATACATATTTTAAAAAAATAATAATATATATATATATATATTACAATAAAACACAATCCCATCTCATGAAACTCCTCAATCTCTCTCTGTTTTCAACAAATTATTAATGTCAATTTTTAAATTATAGTTAGGGGCGTTGAAATTTTGGTTAAAATAAAATTAATCGATAAAATCAATTTAGTTCGTTTAATCGGTCGGAGGTCGATTAAATTTTTTTTGAAATTTCGATTAACGGTAGATTCGAAATTGAATAATTAATCAAATTAATTAAATTTAATAAATAATATTATATATTATATGTATTAGGCTATTATTTATTAGTTTAATTTGATCAAATGAATCTTATCAAATATTTTATATATTATATACTTGTTTTAACAAAAAAAAAAAGATAAACATATAAATTTCGATTCGCTTAATTATTTTTAAAAAAAATACTATTCAATTAACGATTAAGAAATTATAAATTTTACTTAATACTAATTTAATTCGACAGTAATAATTATAATTATAGAGAAGCTGAAGCTTTGACCGATGAAATAGAAGAAGAGTCTAGAATAGTTGGTGAAGTCTCTAGGATCAAAGGGATCTTTTACAATTGTCAAGATGAGGTGTCGTTTGCTTAAAATTTTTAATTTTCAAATGATATGATACAAAATATTATTAAACTTTTGTAAAAATTAAATTATAAAAGAAAATGTAAATTTCAACATTCGGCCTGATCTCGTACGAAAGATGGTGGGATCGAAATGAGTTACACAGTTCCCAGTATTTATAGCGGGTTTTTTACTTAAATATTACAAAAAAATAATAATTAATAATCAAAATGGTACCCTAAATTATTATTTATTAAAATGATATGTTTAGTTAAGTGGAGAGACTCTAAGTGACAGCACTAAGGGGTATTTTTGACATGTGTTTTTTATTTTTATTTTATTATTTTTATATATTTAAAAATAAAAAAATATTATTTTATTAGTGGAAGGACTTAAAGTGGCAGCACTCAGAGTTTTTTTCAGAAAAATACGAGAAAAATACAACAAAAAAATACCTAACACCCAGTGGAGGAACACGAAGTGGCGGTACCAATGGAGGGTTATCAAGTGGCGGCACTAAGGGGTGTTTTGCCACTTGGCAGCACCCTATTGTGTCGTGTGTGTGTGTTTATTTTATTTTATTTGTGAAAATAAATTTGGGTGGTTGGGAATTTTTAGGGTTTGTGATAAAAATTATATGAAATAAAATTTTTGTTATAAAATAGGAAAGGCAAGAGCAAATAAACGGGAAAGAAAGAAAGGAAAGAAAGGAAGAAGGAGAGGAAAGAAAGAAGAAGGAAAGAAAGGTAATGTGTTTAATTTTAATTTTATTTGAGTATGATATCTTTTTAAAATAGTATTTTATTTATTAAATTTTATTTAATTTTTAACAGATTTATTGAAGATGAATAATCAATTTTTTGTATGCATTTATTTTGATGGAGTAATTTTGAGAACATCGGTTGGATGTATATTTGATTTTCGGGAACAAATAAGAATGAGATTTCGTCGAAATATATCGGTTGATGATATGAAAGCAAGGATTAGTGCAAAAAATTTTAGACGTTGTGGGAGAAGAATCTCGAAACTTTTCTACATGTTTCCAGTTTCGATAGATCCCATCAAATTCACCGAGATGGAACTTGTAAACAATGAAGACGTGGAGACAGTGATCACTCTTTATTGTTCGAATCAAAGTGACCCAAATGCACCGGTTCAATTGTTTGCTGAGTTAGTTGATGTGGAACCTGTACAAAATGAAGATCCAACTCCATTAGAAAATGAAGATTCAACTCCGTGTATGGTGGTTCCAGTATCGTACATTGAAAGTCAATCAATCGTATGTGGGCTAGACATCGATCTTAATGCTGCTGCGCCCGAGAATGATGCAGATCAAGATGGTGGATATGATAGTAGTATTCCTTCTGATAATGAAGTCGATATTGATAGTGATCCGGATGTGGATGAGGTCCCAGATGATATTGACGATGAAGGGGCGAATGACGATGAAAATCCAGTTACACATATTGTGATGCACAATAATCCTCCTGGGGCACACATGTCGCTTATAAACCCCGATGCGACACATGCCGAGTTCGCGGAATACCCTGAAATAGTACCTGCTCACCGATTGGCCGTAGCAACAGATTGTGAAGAGTTGTTTATGGGCCAAAAATTTGAATCCAAGGAAGAGTGCATACTTGCTATTAAGCGATATAACATGAATGTGTCGATAGACTACAAAGTCGCAGTGTCTAAACCGACAATGTATATTGGAGAGTGCTGGAAGTCGACGGAAGGTTGCAAGTGGCGTGTGCGAGCTGCATTTATCCAGAAGTCGCAGATGTGGGAGATAAGAAAATTTGATGGGCCTTACACGTGCAGTTCAACACGTTTGATAGAAGATCACCGGAAACTTGATTCCAGAATCATCTACACACATATCATGCCAATGGTTAAGGACGACACGACCATCAAGGTTTCTACATTGATTGTGGACATGCAATCACGATTCCATTATCGGGTTTCATATCGAAAAGCATGGATTACGAAACAGATGGCAATGAAACAATTGTTCGGTGATTGGGATGCATCATACAATGAGCTGCAAGGATGGATAGCCGCAATGCGACAGTACGTGCCGGGGACTGCGATTGAGTTTGTGACACGACCTTATTATGGCTCAGATAACAACATGCAACCGGGAAGAAGAATTTTTCTGTATATATTTTGGACGTTTGATCCCTGCGTTCGAACATTTCCTCACTGCAAGCCATTTGTCCAGGTAGATGGAACGTGGTTATACGGGAAATATATGCAAATCCTACTAATTGCGGTGGCTCAAGACGGGAATCAAAACGTGCTCCCAATATAATTCGCTATTGTGGACAAAAAAGACATGGAATCTTGGGAATTCTTCTTGAGAAACCTGCGGAGGCATGTGATTTATAACGATAATATTTGCATCATCTCTGATAGAGTGAAGGGTATTATTGCGGCCATTAGGCATACAAGTGTACCATGGAAATCGGTTTACAGCAGCCGACACATTGCGGCTAACTTTCAACGAGAATATAAGAATGCAGACTGGCGAAGACAACTTGTGAAAATGGGTAAAAAAATTAAGTTCCAAATTATATTTTTAAGCTTTTAATTTTAAACTGTAACTTATGTTTTCTTAATATTCCTACAGCGTACGAGCTAGAGCCACACCGATTTCGGCAAAGAATGACCAGACTTGCGCGTGACATGGAAGGTCAAACGAACAAGCCTCTACGCGAGTTGTTGGGTACCATGGACTCGTGACAATGGTCTCAAAGTTTTGATGAGGGGTATCGATCTGATCAAATGATGATCAATCTGGCAAAATCGATTAACGGCATGTTCAAGAGAATACGACATCTTTCGATTTCATCCGTGTTCTCCGCTACGTTCTATAGGCTAGCTACCTTGATGTCAGTAATGGGGATGCGACAAATCGATCAGATAAAAGCCCGTTACGTGTTTGTCGAAGCTGTCAGGAATGCAATAGATGCAAACCGTCAGAGTGCGAGGACGATGAACGTTGAAATATATTCACGACAGTTTCAACGATTTCAAGTTACTGAGACCATTGGGCGTCGACCTGGTATCCCACCTAGGTCATACGGGGTTGATCTCCAAAACAGACACTTGCGATTGCAGGAGGTTCGATACACTTCGTTATCCCTGTGCCCATGTCGTTGCAGTTTGTGCTAAAGTGTTGCTCAATGTTGAACAGTTCATCGACCCCGTTTACACTCTCCATCGTACGTTACGTATTTGGGAAAATGAGTTCCCCATCTTGCCTGACTTGTCTAGGAGGTACTCCGACGACTTTCGAGCTTATCCCGAACAAAGGTTTACGAAGGAATCCGAAAAGTCGTCCTCATATCACCAGAATCTACAACGAAATGGAAATTCTGGAGAAAACAGACGGCGGTAAGCTGTGTGGACTATGTAGGCTAGCTGGGCATACTCGGCGTAATTGCCCTCAACGAACCTATCATATTGGTCAGTCATCCGGATCGAGTAGGGCCTAAACCCGGTTCATCATCATATACCTCTTACTTTTATTTTTACATTAATTTTCAAAGTTGTCCACTTACGTCACAGTCACTAAATTATTTATATCTTGAGGTAAAGAATTCAAAATTATAATCCATTTGATGTTTCTGAAATTAGACTCAAATATTTTTTTACCATAAAAATTATATATCTTCCAATTTTTCATCTCTCAAATTCTCTACACTTTTCTTCAAAAATATCTCACTTAAAAAAAATGGTAAAATTACGTTTTAAGTCCCTAAACCTTTCAACTTTACGGTTTAAGGTTTCAAGTTTAAGGTTTACAATTTAGATTTTAGGGTTTAATGTTATGAAATTTAAATAAATGATCAAATAGGTTAAAATATATGTACATTATGGAAAAAAAATTCATTATTATAATTCATCAACAGTCAAATTTAAACACTATTAGATACAACCCAGTATTCATGATTAGTTGGTGTGATTCTCGGGGTATATCTTCGTGGTGGTCGGCGTCTACGTTGAGGTTGCTCGTCAAGTTCATCATCATCATCATTAGGGTCCATTTGCCCCGGAGGAGTAGAGTATTGCTCGGAAGGAATAGAGTATCGCGATGGCTCGTCAAACTCAGCCTGATATTCTTCCCTTGAGTATTACGATGGCTCATCAAATTGAGGCTGATATCCTTGGCTTGAGTATTGCGGTGGCTCGTTAAATTGAGGCTGATATCATTGGCTTGATGAGCTATGCATATGTGATGATCCCGCAAAATCAGGACGATAAGAATCATCGTTATTCAATGCCTCTTCATCTTCCTCTTCTTGTTGCTCTGGCACTGGCTGTGGCTCTAGGGCAGGAGCTACATGATAGGGGAGATCTTGTCGAGACATGTATGGGGGAATTATCGTCGATGAAGCACCAATCAAATATGGTTTCCCAAACTCAATGAACCACTGCATGTACTGCACCGATGGCTGTAAATCCGGAGTGTACTCCATCGGAGGTACTCGCATCATTCCGTTGTTCCACACATAAACATATTGCCCATGCACACTCCCCCAATCACAATTTGCTTTCCCCTTCTTATCCATCCCATGAATAGACCTTAATTGGAATGGGGATAACCTGTTTACAACCAAACTGCCGGAGTACTCGATCCCCGGCATACCACTCCACTGTTTGAAAATTGATTATCGGTGCGTTAATGCACCATTAATCTGAGTGGAGGAATGTCGAGGCGGGAATAACAGCTGTAATTTCTGGCTGTATATATGGGGTCCAGATGAACTGCACAATTAATAACATGTCAATATATTAATAAGATTAAAGTAATATAATTTAGTAACATGCAACCATATTAACACGAGTTAAGTAATATAATTTAACATGTTAATGAATAACATACCCCTTCCTCAGCATATTGCTCTAGCATCAAACGATACATGGGAACTATGTACTGCCTCCTGATCCCCGGTTTTGTTTTCCATCTAAGAAAACAAAAAATAACTTGTTAGAATAATATAATTAATAAAATATATCAAATAATTAAAATTTAGGGTATATGATAATCACCTGTTAACGAGTGGAAAAACATATGTTTAGTGCCTAACGGATGCCAAGAATGACATTCGATATAGTGCCCAAGATTGCAATAGCACTAGGCATCCACCTATATCCCGAGAAGAAGCGTTTGTGGCGCAACAAAGTTCTCGATATAGCATGACAAGCACCGTAGATCCCCAACTATATTCATGAATCTTTCGCAAATCTCTTAGTAAAGACAAATACATCAAGTGGATCTTATTGTTATTTGTGCCCGGCATGAGTATGCCCCCTATCATTAGCAAAATATAGGCTCGAACGGCCCAAGAAACCTCCATTTCAGTTGCGTGTTCGGGTAAGTGCTGAAAATTGCTCTTCAACCATGTAAATAACAACGACGTGAAATCATTGTTATTACAAAAATAACAACGACGTGAAAAAAAATTATCAATTAGTTCAATACATAAGTTTACCAATATAATACAAAAATAATAATTAAATACCAAAATGCGTTATTTACTAAAATTGTACAAAATATATATTTATAAACTAAAATAGTATCCACACACAGTTATTTACTAAAATGGTACAAAATAATTTATTTTGTACCATTTTGGTAAATAATATGATGGGGATATTATTTTCATACTTAATTATTTTCTATATTATATTTTGGTAAAAATATGATGGGGATATTATTTTGATAATTAATTATTTTTTATATTATATTTTGGTAATTAATTAACTAGGTTTAACTTTTTGTGAATTATTAAAACTCTCTTATTTTTATAAAATAATAAATTTTTTAATTTCATACTTGTAACTAATTTTAATTATAACTTAAAAATGAATTATTGTTTATTTTATTAAACACTTGTAATAGTTTTCTTTCACATTTTATTAAACAATCTTATGACTTGTATAATAAAATTACTAACTAACAAAATTTAAACATTATTAAATTTTAAATCAATAAATATGAACAATATTTTTTACTCACTACTACTAACAACAAAATAAAATTACTAACTAGCAAAATTAAATTAAAGTAAATTAATAATAACATAATAACAAACTTACATTTCTTATTCTACTCTTAATTTTCTCACCAACTATAACAACATTAAATAACAAATCAATTAAAAATTAAATTAAAGAAAACAAAAAACTTAAAATAATCAAATTAACTAACAAATTAAAATATTTTAAAATTAACAATACTTAAAATATTAACTAGACTTACATTTCTTCCACTCCTCTTAATTTACTCTTTTAATCAACCTATTAAACAAATAAAATTATAATATCAAATCAAACACATTACCACTACTAATTAAAAAATTAAAATATTTTAAAATTAAATTTAAAAATAAACACATTGCTTTTTTTTTCATTCTTTTTTTTTTCCCTTTCTTCTCCTTCTTCCTTCTTCTTTCTTTCTCTTTTTTATTTCTTTTTTCCTTTAATTTTCGTTGCCCCCCCCCCTCCCACCTATTTTATAACAAAAAAATTTATTTTATTTAATTTTTATCACCCACTAAAAACCTTCAACCACTCAAATTAATTTCCACCTCTTAAAAAACCACACAAACACACACAAGACACAATGGGGTGCTGCCAAGTGGCAAAACACCCTTTAGTGCCGCCACTTGATAACCCTCCATTGGTGCCGCCACTTCGTGTTCCTCCATTGGGTGTCAGGTATTTTTTTGTCGTATTTTTCTGAAAAAAAACCCTGAGTGCCGTTACTTTAAATCCTTCTACTAATAAAATAATATTTTTTTATTTTTAAATATATAAAAATAATAAAAAATTAAAAAAAACACGTCTCAAAAATACCCCTTAGTGCCGTCACTTAGAGTCCTTCCACTTAACTAAACATACCATTTTGATAAATAAAAATTTTGGGATACCATTTTAGTTATTAATTATTTTTTTTTTATAATATTTGGTAAAAAACCCATTTATAGCCCATGGTTTCCATTTTTATATTCACTCTATATTAATTAGGTTGCCGACCCTTTCCACCACCATCAGTCTCATTCTCATACAATCAAAGATCAAGATGGTGGGTCAATGGACGGCGACTAAACCAAGCCGGAGCGATGAAATTCTGGACTCGGATCAACAACAACGAATCACCAACCAGGTCAGAGCTCAGTTCGATTCGATGGTCCGAAAACGACCCACCAAACCCAACCGGAGTGAACCGGATTTGACCTCCTCCAATCCTCCTTCGGATGTCGACCAAAACATACCCGAGCTGGACAAGTTACGGTCCCTTCAGTCTCAATCTCAGGTACGCAATTCCTTAACCTTGTCCCCCATCGTCTTTGTCTTTCAAGTTTTGGGTTCAGCTCTTTGTTTGGCTTTCATAGGTGAAGATCTCAGTGGGGGGAGCTACAGTGGAAGAGGAGGAGTTTGTGGAGACACAGTATTACAGGGAGATGAATTCCATTGACAAACAGCATCACACGGTTGGTGTTTTTGTCTGAACACTGCAGCATCTTCGTGATTTTATTTCTCACTGGGTTTTGTTTTTTTGGTTATGGATGACAGACAGGAAGTGGGTTCATAAGAGTGGTGAAAGAAGGAGGTGAAGGAAATGGTTATGATATTCAACTGGAAAATAGGCAGGATGCAATCAACAAGCCTATGTTCAAAAGCAACCCAGCAACTAATGACTGGATTCCGACCCTGGAAGATGATCAGGTATTCATTTAGGGCTTAATTCCATCAAATAGAAAGAATTGAAAGGGTGATCTGTTTGATGATGTACATATGATCAGGTCTTTGTTTCATCCAAGCCTAATGGAAGTGAGGGTTGTTAGATCAACACTTGATGTTTACCAACTTTGCTTATATCATAGTCCTGGAATAACACAGAAATTGGGTATGGTTTGAACATTGTGTTTACATGATTAGAGTACTTATTCTACGTTGTTCTTTGATTAATGTAAAGGTAAAAATTAAAATCCCCAATAATTTCAGAAACTGAGCAATTTCTTCACCAGCTGATTTGCTTTACACATGGCTGCCAATGGTTCAACTTTAGGCATAGTTCCTGCTGTTCAAATGATCTGCAAAATTGGAATTCGAACTAGTAAGAATGTAATTTAAAGAGATTTACAAATAATATAGAATTGCCTTTGGGAAATACAAACTGGCTACCCAAAACCGGAGCCATTAAAAGAAACCAGCTACACTATTATCCCCTTCCACTGGAACAGAGAAAGGAACAGTCAGCTCAACACTCTAACAGCTCAACACTCTAACCTAGCTCCAGTATCCCAGCTAAGCCCGCCAGTAGCCCCCGGAATCCCACTCAGCACGGCCTCGGCTCAAAGGCAGCAAAACAAAAAGAGCAGGGATAAGGAGGAAGAGATGGGCCTCAGAAAACAACATCGCCATCTCTTCCATGCTTCAACAATGTTATTCACAGCTAATCAGGTGGGTCCACCCACCACCGCTTCAACACCAGGATGTACCTTTTTAACTCCTGCTTTCTAAGTGCTTGCAGAAAAATTCTACTGTTATGTGTTGGGAATAAACCAAGAAATGCAAAAACAAAGCTCATGTTGAAGTCACAAATTGTCATAATATTTTGAGTTGGTTTACATTTCTTTCAGATATAAGCTATTCGACAAGAAGGCGAAATACATGCTTCTCTATATGTGTTCTTTGGCCCCAATGCAATCTTTTAAAATAAATACAAGCAGGGAAATAAAAATTAGAAATAATTTATATTTCAAAAATATATAGGTTGTTTAAATTTTACCTTAAAGTGAAACTAGTATCTCGTATCATGTTGAATATTATTCGATACTTCCTCGACCTTCAATGAGTTTAATTGTGTTTATTCCCAATCGAGCAAATATATGCAATATATCAATAAAAAAAAACCAATTAACAGTTTTCCCATATTGTTGAAATTGCTCTATTGCATCCAAATTTGATTCCCTATTTTCAAAAATGTACAATGTTAGTAATAACTTTTCCATCGTCGATACTATTCGTGCTTTAAGTCGTAATTTGTTTGTAAATTATGCAATAAGTTGATCTGTCGTAATTTGATATGTCAAATTAAACTCTTCATTACATTTAAAGAGTTTATTCTCCAGACGTCGTGACGATGCGACGAAATTCTCACTTATGTGAGGATAAAGTTTCTCCAAAACAGTACGAGGTTATTGAAGTCACTTCAATTTAGTTAGATACTCTATCTGATTCACAGGTATCTACTACATTTGAACTATAAAATTATCAACTAGCTCGTGACAGGAAGAGACTAGAGATCAGATCACCGCAGAAGTTTTGCCATGAAAATCTAGTGGCATATGCTCTAAGTGTTGTTGAGAGTATTGATTCAACCGATCATTTGAATTACTCTGAGGCAGTTCAGGCTCTTGATCCCATCAAGTGGTTTGTAATCATGGAATAGGAGATGGAGTCCCTGTAAAAGAACAATACTTGGAAGCTCTCATGAGACCACCCACCAAAAAGAAGATTATTGGTTGCTAGTGGGTGTTCAAAAAGAAGGAAGGGTCAGGTCTAGATAACACTAAGTATAAAGCAAGATTGATTGTAAAAGGTTACGGTCAAATGGAAAGAGTTGATTTCCACGATGTTTTCTCTCTTGTTGTGAAAGATACGTCCATTTGGGCATCACTGACCCTTGTTGCATTATAATTGAAATGGATTACGTAAAAAAATACATATTTCATACATTTTGATGGTTTTTAGATTAATGACTTATTTACAATCTACAAAAATGGTTACAAAGACTCAAAGAATCATGACGCCATATTACCCCGAAGTTCATGTAATATTCTACTACCTAATTAACTTTGTCCTTAATTTGCTGCTTTTGATGCTGATTTTGTATCTTTATAACTGTTTTTCTACCTTTTTTGGATTTGAAAAAGTTAAAAATTAGACTTGATATGTGTACACATTTGATGTGCAAGCACTCATGACGGAGTTAAAATTTTAATCAGAACTATTTTTACTAGAATTATTAAATAATGATTTAATTTTCGGTCAAAGAAATGTTTGAGTGAATTATGGAAACTGATATCCTTTATGGAAAGGATATCATATTTAATGGAAAGATTATCATTGATGAGGATTAAGGAGTAACACCAGACGTATAATAAAATTTATTATTTATAAAAAAAAAAAAAAAAAGGAAAACTTTGAACTAGTTTAAGTGTTGTTTGTGTTTTTATTTTATTTTATTTTATTTGTAAAAGTAATATTTTAATAAATAAATATCATATTTAAAAAAAAAATGGGTATTCATTCCTTAAATGTATTTTTACAAAATCTTATGTACTTTTCTCGGAAAAAGAATTTTTAAAATTTTTTTATTTTTAAGTTTTTAAGAAGTAAAACTAAATTGACTAATGTGTAGAGTTAAGGGTTAAATTTGTTAAATTTTTAGAATTAGGACTAAATTGATAGAATCTGAAAATATTGAAGGATTAAATTTATTATTATGTCAATAAGAAGGGATACGATTAGAGATTTAATTAAGGAGTGACCAAAATATTAAATGTCGATAACGTTACTAATTAAAATAGAAAATTTTAAACCTAAGTGGCCAAAACAGAAAAACACAAAATTAGATTTTTATTTTTATAGTTTACCCTAAAATATATTATGAACATAGAAAACGGGTCAGATTCGAGCCTTAAATGTTCAAGCCTGATCCCTAACCATATTTTAAATGAATCATTTTCTTATCTAAACTCATTTTCGAACCTAATATTTTTGTCCAAATCTTCTTAAAATTTAGACAAACTTTAAAGTTTGAGCAAATAACTCCTTCAGAATAATAGAGAAATTGGATAAGGCTTATAATAGTTTAAACTATATGTGTGTGTGTGTGTTTGCTACATTCCTCTTTGCCCTCAAGTTGCAATGTAAAGGTAAAATCATAAAATGCAATGAAAAACAAGGTTTCCAGCAGAAAGCCACAGCCATGAAAGACATTTTTCATGGAAAATTATAAAAACGTTTACTAATCCCAAACAATTTCAGAAGCTAAGTAACTTCTTCCCGAGCTGCCTTGCTTTAAACATGGCTTCCAATGGTTGAACTTTAGGCATAGTAAGCCCTTGGCCTTCGGTCATGTCGATTTTCTTTTCACTCACCCTTTCCCACTAAAAAATTGAATCAATGCCCCTAATGTCAACCCCAAAACATGCTGAGCTAATACCATTCCAGGGCAAGCTCTTCTTCCTAGTCCAAACGGCATCAACTTGTACATCTGGTCACTCATCTCTTTGCCTTCCTCAAGCCTCTCTGGCTTAAAGCTTAATGCATCATCCCATAACTTAGGGTCTCTTTGAATAGCCCAAGCATTCACCATCACAAGTGCATCTCTGGGTATTTCATAGCCTCCAATACTGCAAACTTCAGATGCCGAATGTGGAACTAACAGTGGAGCTGCAGGATATAGTCGAAGTGTCTCTGAAATTATGCTTTGTAAGTAAGGTAATTTTGCGACATCAGCTTCTTCCACCGGCTTTTCTTGACCGACAAGTTTGTCTAATTCAGCTCTACCTTTTTCTAGCACATGAGGATTGTTCAGCAGATTAGACATTGCCCATTCCAATGTTATTGCCGTTGTATCAGTTCCTGCATTTAAAATTACCTGCAAAAATGAAATTCAAACCAATAAAAAATTGTGTGATGTAAGCTTAATATATCTCTCTTCATTTAAAAAAAAAAAAATCAACTTGATTTTTATAAAGAATAATATTTAATAAATTTAATTACCATTTTAAACTCATATTTAAATATATAATAGATACAAATATCAAACACCAAATATTTCAAAAGAAATAAATTACTATTATAACTTTAAAGAGAAAAAAAGGTATAAAACTGTAATAATAATACAATAAAAATAAAAATCAATAGTGACACATAAGAAAAATAAAATAATAGACAAAACTGGGGATCTTGTACCAAAATCCAGTTTGTCCACTCCTCAATAATTTTAAAATATAAAAGGTCATGATGGTTACCAATCATTTTTCCTAGAGATTTCTGAAAAAGCATCTAGGAATAAAATAATTAAGAACTTAGAAAATTTCAACCGACCTGTATGAGTCCTTTGATGATTTCATCAGTATAATATTCCGGCTGACATTCTAGCATAGACAGCACATTGGTTATCATGGTGTTTTTGATGTTGAAATCGCCTTTCTTGCTTCCATGTTCATCGATCATTCCTTGCATTAATTCATCTGTTTTACTAGCCAGATCTTTTATTCTCTTGATGTATCCATCGTAATCAACCAACTGCAGTATTGGCAGGAAATCTCCAGGATATGAAGACACTGTCAATTCGAAAAGCTCCTTAATCATATCCCGGAACCGCCTCCCTTCGTCAGAATTCTGGGTAGCTTCGTCGCCGAAATACCGTTTCCCAGCCATCATTCTCATGATTATGTTAAACGTCAGCTCCGCAAACACTGATTTCAGCTCTACCTTGGCGAACCCATCGGCGGAAACCTGGTACAACCGGCGCAACAAGCGGCTGACTTCATCCCTTCGAATGTCTAAAGACATGTTCAAACGAGTGGAGGAGAAGATCTCGATGGTGGAGAATCGACGTAGGTTGCGCCAATGATCGCCGTAGGGAGCGAAACCAAGAGTGGTATAGTTATAGCCGAGGTACTTGCCCATGATGAAGCGGGGGCGGTTGGCTAAGACGATGTCATTCTTGGTGAAAACATTGTTGGGCGGCAGAGGGTGATGAAACGACGACCAGGAAACGAGAGCCAAGCTTGAGGGAGAAGATGGGGCCGTGTTTTTGGGAGAGGGTGAAGAGTGTTCGATGGAGGGGTTCTTTGAGGAGATGGAGATGACCCAGAATCGGAAGAGCCCAAGGACTTGGTGGGAGATTTTTGCGAGTTGAGGTGATTAACTTGGTGGCCACCCATAGTATAAGAGCCGAAAGCAAAGAGTATATTAAGATTTCTTCCATTTTCCTTGCTCAAACTCAGATTTGTTGTAGGTTTTCTGGTGATATTTTTTCTTAAAAGGAAAAACTTTGGAATGGAGAGAAGAAAAAAAAAGGAAGAAAAAAAGTTGACAACAATTTTTTCTTCTTACTTGAATGTCTTAGCCCAACATTTTACACGTATTTATAATAAAAAGAATTCAACTTAACATTATTCAAAGCAATAATCATATGTGTTTATGTCGTAAGAAGTTAAGATAAAATAATATTTTAAACATTAAAAATAACATTATCTTCAACACTCTTCTCTTATTCAAACTTTGCCTTGGGTAAGGCTTTTGTCAAAATATATGCAAGTTGGTCTTTTGAGCTACAATGGACCAACTTTACTTCATTTTTTTCTTCATCTTCTCAAACAAAATGATACTTGATTTTTATGTGCTTGGTACTTCTATGGAAAACTGGATTTTTTTTCCATTGCCACTACTGATTTATTGTCACACCTTGCTTCAGTGAGCCAAGCTAAAATCAACCAACAATTTCTTCAGCCAAAGTGTTTGATTACAGTGGCTATAGTTGCAATATATTCTGCTTCTGCAGTTGATTGTGTCACAATTTCTTGCTTCTTTGAATTCCATGTAAATCCTCCCGAATGAAGCGTAAATAAGTAGCCTGAAGTGTTGTTCATATCATCACAAGATTCAACCCAGTCACTATCCATATAGCCCAACAATTTCACTTTAGCTGACTTTTGGAATAAAAAACCAAAAGTAATTGTCCCCTTAATGTATCATAGCACTCTCTTTCTTGGTCTGAGAAGAGTATTTTTAGGACAATGCATAAATTTGGAAAGACGACTGACAACAAACATTATGTTTGGACTAATTATTGTCAGATACACTAAGCAACCAATTAGCCTTCTGTAATTGGTTTCTTTACCCACGGCAGATCTTTGCTGAGCTTTTCATTTTGAGCCAATGGGATGCTAATAACTTTGCAGTTCTTTATGTGGAAATTCTTTTAGCACTTGTTTGGCATAGTTTTGTTGAGAAATGAAAATTCCTTGTTTGGATTGAGAAATCTCGATTCCATGTTATGAAAGACCTTCATCATTTGATCTTTAATTTTTGCATCAATTTGGAGGAGCCCCGTGAGTAACATCTCTTGTTCGATCTGATCGTCGGGTTTGAGCTATAGGATACCGTATTCGTTTCTATAGCAATGACAGTCAAATACGCAGTAAATAATCATTTACACATGTAATTTAAGTGTCAATCACATCCAAACATGTTACACAATCAATTTTGAGTCTTAATCGAGCTTACGAAAGTTCTTTTGTCAACCCGAACTTGAAATAGGACCAAATTACAAAGTTTTTAAAAGTTCAAGATCGACATTGCGACGTCATCCCTTCCACGTCGTGACGTCGTTAAACAATTTGTCACGTCACGACCTCAGGCCACTAGACGTCGCAACGTCACATAATGTCAACCGAAGTTGCGATGAGGAAAGATGCTCGTCGGGGACGATGATCATGTTTTTGGTAAAAATGAATCATTTGGTACCTATTCCAAGTTTCTAACAACAACCATTCAACATATATACCAAATACCAATTTCATTTGAATCAAAACATACCAAATGAGTTCAAACATACAACTTCAACTTCAACTTCATATCAAACATCCCACACCTATTCATCAATTATACTTAACAATTCAATGTCATGAAATACATATCAACCAAGTTATCCAAACACCAAACCTTATCTATGCCATACCATAATGAGACTTACCATTTCACTTCATTTACATATACTAGTGCACCTTATACACATCTATAGCATATAAGCCTTTAAGTTTAATCATCAACCATAAAAACTAGGCCACATTTTACAAGCATGTTTCAAGTTGCTAATGTTCAAATACATTTCCAATTCACCAATCAAACAAGCTACCATTTCTAACTCATTTCATACCATTCCATATGCCATTCATATAGTTATAGATCATCACAACCTTAAGCATGAAATACATATATATTCATCTCCATATATGAATAACACCAACCAAACATATCATATGAAATGGTTAAGTCAAGTTGCCAAGAGCAAACATATTTACATACTAAGATGTACCACAAGACACCTTATATACATGCCACAATCCTCGATAGAAAAAGATCAAATAGTTACCGAATTTGAGGATAGTGTGAGCTTTGAAACGGTCCGGCTTGACGTGTTCCGCAAAATGATGATCTACATGTTATAAAAAAGTTTATTTTAAAAAAATATATGTTATAAATGTGTTATAATAAATTTATTTAAAAAAAGTTATGGTCAAGAAGTATAGACATAACTTATTTATGTGTTTATGCTATATATATTATAAAAATAATATATTTATTCTTAAAAAAATGTTATTTTTTATCATAACTTATTTATAAAAAAAAGCTATAAAAGTTTAGGACAATTTATAATTTTTTTATGCAATATTTTTATAAAGGTTATATATTATAAATTTTATATTATTTTTTACTGAATTTACATATTATAAAATGGATATAATCTAGCATAAGTCTTTCTTCAAATTAAGTTTTTATAATTAAACTTACAAACTAATTGACGGTGAGTTCAGATATTATAATGTAGATACTAATTGTTAATTTGATATCTTGCATAATTAATTCATATCATATTGTTAAAATTGATCATTGGCAATAAAGAAATATTGCAAATAAAACGAAAAAGAGAAAGAATACACAAATTTTACGTGAAAACTCTTTTGGGAAAAAATCACGGGTAGAGGAGAAAAAATTTCACTAATGTTGAAAATCAAATGACACAAGAGGAGACGACTATGTCTATTTATCGGTTGAAAAACTTTATTCTAATCAATCTCTAGTAGAAGTAATGTAGTAAAGTCGAAACACCTTATTCTAAAGAAAATCAAATAGTAGAAGTATACTTCTATACGGATTCCACTTGTGCAGTCTGTATTGTACCGCGAGGGCCTCCGACGCCCGCTCCCTCGGTTGCGACCCCAATCCAGTTTTATGCTTAATGAGGTTCTGCGGCCTTCGCCCCCACAGATCCCATTACTTTTTCACTTGTATTTTATTTTTTAATAAGAATTTGGGTCATACAACTCTAACACATATATTTCCTTATTTGTATCTAATTTATTAGTACAATATCATATCATATCTTTTATTATTTGTGTATATAGTTCTACTATAAATAGGCTATGTAACCCAATGAAAATTAAAAAATAATATTATTTTCTTTGACATAAAATTCATTCCTCTTTTTCTTTTTCTTAACTTTGTAACACTAATTATGAAGATAGAAAGTGTTTTTTATTATTAAAAATTAAGATATAAAATTTTTACCATCAACTTCAACTGTCTTTTTTATTATTTTATTCCATCTTTTTTTATTAAAAAAAAATGAAGTGATGCATCAATTTGATTGCTGGAACTTGTTCTTATTAATATAGAAGATCAAATAGAAATATTCCTTTATGCAAACACAAAGTGATTTACAGGCAAGCCAAGAGGTGCCGCCGTTTGCTCCTTAGATTTCTTTTAATTAAATTATACTATTAAATATTTATCTAAGTGAATCCCTTAAATTTTTAGATCGTGTAGGGATTCACTCACATAAACATTTTGTATCTTTTTGTGTTATTAATAATTTAACGATTTAATTATTATATTTTATATTCAATTTATATAAGTTATGTTTGTCAAATTCGAGGTAAATTAAAACCTTTAAACCATTTATTTTATGTTAAATAATTTAATTATTCAATAAATATTAATATATAATATTTTTTATTGATAGAATAGAGATATCGGATCAATTTAAAATTTTAAATGCATGACAAGTATAATTATATTGATAAATTCAACGATTGGATCTTTGAAAAATTAATCTTACAAAATGATACGAAAGAGTATAAAGCCCTTGAACTTTAAAAGTACAATCAATTAAACCCCTTGACCGTTAAAATTAACAGTCAACTATTACAGAATAACAATAGTCATTTTTTTTATGTGTTCTCGCCATGTGGCACGCTATGTAACACTCCAAAATTTTGAATGCCTGTTTATTTAGTTCTATCAATAAATTTACTTCTACATCACTACTTAAATGTTTTGCATACTTGTTTGAGATTTGGAGTTTGAGTTGCATCTTTTGAAATTTTTAGTTTTTTTTTAATTGAACCTTAAGCTTTGAACTCTTCTTATAAGTTAAATCTCATGCATTAATGTTTAAACAATGAAGCTAATGGTTCAATGGTTAAACTTATGTACTCCTTCTAATCTTGTGTTCGAGTTGTTGTGTTATCGATGAGGGAAGATATTATTTTTGTGTTTTGTTTCGTAAGGCCAATTTAGTTGATTTTAAAATTAATCAAATTGTTTTTGTTCCCCCTTTTTGTTTTTACGTTTTCTTTCTTTCAAGGTTTTTCCTACCATTCTTTTTAATTTTTTAATTTTTATTTTGTCTTCTTTTCTTTTGAATTCTTTGGTTAATTTTGCTTAGGGGTGTAAATGAACAAAACGTTCGATGAACTGTTCATATAACGTTCGTTTATTTAGCTAAATAAACGAGAATGAATAAAATTTTATGTTCGTTTATTAAACGAACAAACACGAATAGAGGTGTGTTCGGTTCGTTTATGTTCACGAACAAGCTCTTTTATTGGTTTGTTTATAAGATCGTTTATTGACTCGTTTATTTATTAATAATATTTTCTTATATAAATATTAAAATAATATCTATGTGTATGCATTTATTGTTTGTTTGTTTGTTTATTATTCATTAACATTGTTCATGAACATGTTCATTTAATGTTCGTGAACATGTTCGATTAAGTTAAATGAACATGTTCATGAACATTAAACAAACGACTATGAATGCACATAATTTTAAATAAATGAACATGAACAAAAATTTGAAATTCTTAACGAACACGAACATGAACCGAACATGAACAACTTCAAAAATAAACAAACGAACACGAACAGAGGTCTGTTCGTTCAAGCTCGGTTCATTTACAACCCTAATTTTGCTACTGATCGCTTGGGAAAATTGCTTAAACTGTTGTTTTCGTTTGAAGGATTATTCAACATAAGTCTTGTTGTTAAGATCTTGTTATATTGCTTTAGTTGAGCTTTGGCCAAATTGGGCTTTGATTTTCCTTGTTCAATTGCCTTTCTTGAGTTTTCAATTGGTTCACTATGTTAGATGAAGGAGTTGTTTGTCTCGATCCTTCGCCAAATTAAGCTATTGCGCTATGCGTTATACGAGGGTAAGCACGTTATTGAATTTGGGATTTTTATGTCGAAGCTTTTTGACTAACTTAATTTGTGCATTAATTCAATGGTTGTGGGAATAATTACATTGTTGGTCTCTGTTGGATCTTTATTTTAGGCTTCGAGAGTCTCGAGATTGCCTGGCATCGTCGCTGTATCAGGTGGGTATCGAAAACCCTGAATTTTTACTATTTGGTCGTAAAAAATTGGAGCCTGTCGACACCACACGGGCGTGTGGTGGACCGTGTGAGCCACACGACCGTGTGAGCCACACGACCGTGTGTTATACCATGTGACAGGCTCTTTAGTACACTTTTTACTGCATTTAGGCCACACAGTCTAATCACACGGGCATGTGGTAAACTGTGTGAGGAAAAATAAGGAGTAAGGTTCACACGGGCGTGTGCTCAGACTGTGTAACTCACTATTTGTGTATTAGGGGCACACGAGCAGGGGCAGGGGCATGTGCCAGACCATGTGAGGTACATGAGTGTATGTTCAGATCGTGTAACTCACTGTTTGGGAAATAGAGTCACACGAAAAGCCACACGGGCATGTGCTAGGCTGTGTGGAGCCACACAAGCTAGCCCTTCAGGCCGTGTGAAGCCACACGGGCGTGTGAGCCTAACCCTTAAATTTTTTGATAAAATCATAATCATCGTGCGAGTCGAACGTAAGCTGTCCATAAGATTTGTATGTGTTGAATTAGACTATTTGAACTATTATATTGTGATTTGAAATGAGTTCTGAATAACTATATGTGATGATATTGTTGTTATTGACACATTCTATTAAATATGAGTTGTATATTCATAACTTTGTATGAATTATATCTGTCATTTGAATTTTGCATTCGCATGGGTTTGGAAATATGTAAGGAAGTGTTTTTTTACTAATTTGGTAGCTAAGCCACCCGTAACTATATCTGATTTGGCAGCTAGACTACAATTATTGAATCGTGTCATACCGGCACCATGTAGTGTGTAGGGTTGGATGGGTATTATATACCTATATGGTATGTTAGGTTGGATGAAAATGGTGTAGTAGATGGGGTAAAAAAACTGCATCTGTATCTGTATCTATACATATATCTGCATCTGCATCTGATCTACTTTGTATCTTGATTGTTCTGCATTTAAAATTATAGTGATTCATCGAACAGATTTGATGAAGTTTGAATATGATATTGAACATGATAGTGAGTCTGAATTTATATCTATGTGTATGCATTTATTATTTGTTTGTTTGTTTGTTTATTATTCATTAACATTGTTCATGAACATGTTCATTTAATGTTTGTGAACATGTTCGATTAAGTTAAATGAACATGTTCATGAACATTAAACAAACGACTATGAATGCACATAATTTTAAATAAATGAACATGAACAAAAATTTGAAATTCTTAACGAACACGAACACGAACCGAACATGAACAACTTCAAAAATAAACAAACGAACACGAACAGAGGTCTGTTCATTCAAGCTCGGTTCATTTACAACCCTAATTTTGCTACTGATCGCTTGGGAAAATTACTTAAACTGTTGTTTTCGTTTGAAGGATTATTCAACATAAGTCTTGTTGTTAAGATCTTGTTATATTGCTTTAGTTGAGCTTTGGCCAAATTGGGCTTTGATTTTCCTTGTTCAATTGCCTTTCTTGAGTATTCAATTGGTTCACTATGTTAGATAAAGGAGTTGTTTGTCTCGATCCTTCGCCAAATTAGGCTATTACGCTATGCGTTATACGAGGGTAAGCACGTTATTGAATTTAGGGTTTTTATGTCGAAGCTTTTCGACTAACTTAATTTGTGCATTAATTCAATGGTTGTGGGAACAAATACATTGTCGATCTCTGTTGGATCTTTATTTTAGGCTTCGAGAGTCTCGAGATTGCCTGGCATCGTCGCTGTATCAGGTGGGTATCGAAAACCCTGAATTTTTACTATTTGGTCGTAAAAAATTAGAGCCTATCTACACCACACGGGCGTGTGGTGGACCGTGTGAGCCACACGACCGTGTGTTATACCATGTGACAAGCCATTTAATACACTGTTTACTACATTTAGGCCACACAGTCCAATCACACGGGCATGTGGTAAACTGTGTGAGGAAAAATAAGGAGTAAGGTTCACACGGGCGTGTGCTCAGACTGTGTAACTCACTATTTGTGTATCAGGGGCACACGAGCAGGGGCAGGGGCGTGTGCCAGACCATGTGAGGTACATGAGCGTATGTTCAGATCGTGTAACTCATTGTTTGGGAAATAGAGTCACATGGAAAGCCACACGGCCATGTGCCAGGTTGTGTGGAGCCACACAAGCTAGCCCTTCAGGCCGTGTGAAGCCACACGGGCGTGTGAGCCTAAACCCTAAATTTTTTGATAAAATCGTAATCATCGTGCGAGTCGAACGTAAGTTGTCCATATGATTCGTATGTGTTGAATTAGACTATATGAACTATTATATTGTGATTTGAAATGAGTTCTGAATAACTATATGTGATGATATTGTTGTTATTGACACATTCTATTAAACATGAGTTGTATATTCATAACTTTGTATGAATTATATCTGTCATTTGAATTTTGCATTCGCATGGGTTTGGAAATATGTAAGGAAGTGTTTTTTTACTAATTTGGTAGCTAAGCCACCCATAACTATATCTGATTTGGTAGCAAGACTACAATTATTGAATCGTGTCATACCGGCACCATGTAGTGTGTAGGGTTGGATGGGTATTATATACCTATATGGTATGTTAGGTTGGATGAAAATGGTGTAGTAGATGGGGTAAAAAAACTGCATCTTTATCTGTATCTATACATATATCTGCATCTGCATCTGATCTACTTTGTATCTTGATTGTTCTGCATCTAAAATTATAGTGATTCATCGAACAGATTTGATGAAGTTTGAATTTGATATTGAACATGATAGTGAGTCTGAATTTATATTAACTACTAAGTTATTCATAAGCATGTTGAAATTACTTATTTTATATATATTGAGTCTGTAGCTCGCTAATGTTATTGAATGAATTTCAGGTAATTCTCAGAACTGAACGGGTTGGCGGATGGGGAGCTCGATCTTATAATTGTCCTTCTAAATATGCTTTTAGTTTGTTTTCGTATTTTTGTATATCGAGTTTTTAGAACTTAAGTATGTTTTCAATTCCTTAATAGTTTCCAAGATTTAATTAAGTATTATTTAACTTGCTTTAAGAGTTTGATTTTATTTTGGAAAGTTAATGTAGCATTCTAGACTTGGTTTTCTCATCTAAGTCGGGTATAGGGTGTTACACGCTAGGATTGTGTCATGAGGCAAAAATATGTATTTTATATTTAAAAATAGGTTATACCAGAATGATCTAGTTTTACTAGAAGTTCAGAAGAATAGAAATTAAAGAAGATGAGAAGGTATAAGTTGATTTTTCGTGTTAATAGTTACACGAATCATTATAGTTTTGCATAATGTTTTTGTTTTAGATTTCTGTTGACAGATTATTTGGCTGAAAATGAGTAGATGTATTAGTGCTATTATTACTATGATGGTGAGGTCCATGACACTGAGATTATCTTGGTTTTTTTATTGGAGAACATAACGCGACTGGTTTTTAACCAGACATAGATTTGACAGAACTTCGTAAAAGAAATAGGTGCAAAATATTTGGATCTACGTGGATGAGAGTTTCTTCTATTAAGTATCAATTTTGTGCTTCGGTCAATTCCATGATATATGACTTATTTGATATCAAATGTGCTCGTGGCTTGAAGGCGATGGTGCAAACTCACCTCGATAGTGGATCACCGTTTCTTGAGTTATATGTGGAATCTTCAAGGCTCGATGAAGGACTTGCGACTTCAAAGTCTACTACTGTTCGAGAGGAATACATGACCCCTGCATAACACTTAGTTAGTGGGAGGCAGAACACTGAACCATCCATTTTTTGTGGTAGAACGGAATATACGAACCCTGTACAATAGTCAATTAGTGGATGGGACATGCACCTCGGTGGGTCGATGTTCAATGCTAAGAATACTTACTAGGGAATGGTATCAACTTCCAGTGGTTGGCAATTGACATATGATTTTGGAAGATCTAATATGCACACGAGAAATGATGATGTACTCCCTATGACATCCACTGGCAATGGGACCTCCACCATGGTAGATGTTTGCGGGTTGGAGGATGAAGATGACAATGACTCCGATGTGGATCCACCCCCGGAGCCCGATGTCAACGGTTCAAAAGTTGCATTATTTTTTAAATCGGAGCCTGTTTCAATCGAACCTAAAGACGATGAAGGGGATTTAGATAAAGAAGAAGAATATCCACAATTCATGCCGTACTCGCCTTCAGCCCACATGTGTAATGTTGATCTATTGACAGATGTTTCATTGGACTTTCCAGATCTACCACAAAAGAGATGTGACCACAAAAGTCTGTCGTTGGATTCGGGTGACTTGGAAGTTAGTAGGGAGTTTTCAAGTATGGTTAGTTTTCTCAGTGCATTGAATCAATACAGCATCAAGAATGAGGTTAACTAACACATTTTTAAATCCAAATTCAAAAATTTCAAGTCCAAGTGTGTAGTGCGAGACGATACTTGTTCATGGAAATCACGGCATTCGTTAAGAAAAGGATAGGATTATGGGAGATAAAAAAGTTCTCTGATCCGCATACGTGTGTTGCCTCTGGTATAGTAACACTGGGTGATTAGGGTTATGAATATTAGAATTTAGGGTAACTTTCAATTAATTTAATGTACTCGTGGGGTTACAAGTGTTTCACAAGATCATCCTAAGCTTGATTCAGATATGACCGCGATTTTAATACTACTAATGGTGAAAGCGGATCCGAGGACTATTGTGTCGGTCTTAATTGCCAATATTCATAGCCAATTCAATAACATGCCTTCTTATTGCAATGCATGGATAGCTAAGCAGAAGGCGTTAGAGAATATGCATAGTGGGTGGGATGCTACATACAATGAAGTATGACAGTGATGTTAGGTATTGGAGATGCACGTTCAAGGTTGCGTAACAGACCTTGAAACGGGTCTTATGTATGACAATGTTCGCTTACTCCGTGGGTGTCGAGTGTTCAAGCGTCTGTTTCGGAGCTTCAAGCAATCTCGGGATGCATTCCACAACTGCAATTCACTGGTACAAATTAACGGTTCCTTTATGTATGGTAGATATACCCATAATCTATTGTTGGTTGTGGCACAAGATGGTGATCGGAGGATCCTTCAATTGTAGAGTTAAGTGACAATTGAGATTTCTTTCTTTCTAGGTTGAGGAGGCATGTCTACCTTCAACCTGATATCTACGTTGTAATAGATTCAGGAATTGGAATACTAGCCACAATTGATCGATAGGGATGCCTCTAGGATCACACACAGCATCGATATTGTCTAAGACACGTTGCGTCCAACTACTACGAGCAATATCAGTCTATTGCTGAGGGACGAAAAGTGACCAACATCAGTATTTTGGTTTGTAATATTCCATTTGTTCTCAATATTTTTTGGTATGTAACCTTCGCTATCCACTTATATTAACAGGGTACGAGATTAATAAGGGTCATTTTCATGAGATGCTGACAATTTTGTAGTTAACTAATGAACAAGGCGCAATGTACCTCTCTAACATACCTTTCGATCAATGGGCACAATCATACGATGGTAGACTACGATATGGCTAGATGACCTCAAACTTTATGAAATGCATCAATTTCGTTTTAAAAGGAATGCATCATTTGCCGATAACCTTGGTTGTGAATGAGACATACTTCCTTTTGGTAGCACTATTCTCGAAGCGAGCGACGAGTTATAAAGGGCAATTGCAAGGAGGCCATGTTTGGTGTCGAGCGGTACTGTAAGAAATAAATAAGCTAAGGCATGAGCTAACTCCATGCATGCAATGTGTCACGATCACGACAACTTATGGTTTCGAACGAAGGAGTTTGATAGACCGAACCAAGGTATTGCTAGTGGACAATATTGTGTACACCTCAAAAATAGGACTTACAACTGTGGGAGGTTTGATGCACTTCATTATCCATGTGCTCATGCAATTGCAGCTTGTATGAATCTCCATTTGGATCACATATTCTCACTAGTCTCATATGAACGTAAGTGGTTATCTATATCGCTTGCTCTGTTTAAGTTGTTACCCAATAGAGAGTTGTGTCGCAAACCAAAAGGTTAACTGTTCTCGACTCGAATACGCGATAACATGGATATCCAGAAAAGGACTAGCCAACAGAGGTTATGCGAGTGGTGTATGAACCCGGGCCATACAATAACGTCATGTCCACAACAAAATCAATAAGTCATTGTCTATACAAAGTAAACATTTTTATATAAAACAATTAGGATTCAAAAGAACTAAATGAAGAAGTAAACTTCTATTTTTTTTAAATGATGCAATATAAAAAGAATGTGTACAAAAATATTCAAAGTAAACTTCTATTTTATTAAATGATAGAATATAAAAATAATGTGTACAAAATATTCAAAAGAACTTTTATTTTATTATTTTATTAAATGATACAATATAAAAATAATGTGTACAAAAAAATTCAAAGTAAACTTCTATTTTATTAAATGATAAAGGCTTAAACAACAAAATGGTATTTAAACTATACTAGTTTTCCTAAATTGATACCTAAACTTTTTTTTTTGGTGAAAATTGGTACTTAAACTATTAAACCGTTACCCATTTTACTCCAACTGTTAGTCCCGTTAGAAAAAAAAATTTTAACCAATGACAACTTGTCACATTGACATCTATTTTTTTTTTTTCAAAATATTAATAAAATTCATAAATGCATTTTAAAATAGTTAAAAAATTAAAACATTTTTAAACAGTAAGTTAAATTTTACTCTTTTAATATATCTCTAAAACATTTCACGAACCCTATTTCTTTCAAAAAAAAATTCAGCAACTCTCTTTACTTCAAAAAATTCATCAACCCTTCCAATCATCATCTTTGAACCTTCAATCCGTTGTACAATTGATAGGAGGGTAAGTTTGAAGAACCAATTTTTATTGAAACCCTTGTTTAAGTAAAAAATTATTTTTTGGTGTAGAGCAAAAACTTAGGGTTCTTTCTTTTTTACTTGGTTAGATGTAGTAGATGTAGACTGCAAGCTCAAATTGTTCCTATGGATTAAGAGCGCCAATTTGTACTTCAAATACCACTTTGGAGCAAAAGGAATAAATTCTATGGTTGTTCAAAGTATAAAAAGGTATTTTAATTTGTTTTTTTTTTTTTGTTTCACACCATATTTGGCATAAATAAATATTTGTTAGTTGTATATATCTAGGAGTTTTTATGTTGAAGGCTTAATTTGACAGAAATTTAGTTTTTGTTCTGAAATTGAGATGTATTAAAAATTGGCTAAGGAATGTTTACTGTTAATATTATAAGGTTGATTGTTTAAATGAGTTTTTTTTTTATATGAAGTTTAGTTTGATGATGATATTTACTTAAAATGAGATATTTGATTTTTGAATTAAATTGATTTTGTATATTCAAATGGTGTAGGGTGGCTGTGATTTCAAGACTACTAAAATTTAAGACCATCAGATCAATTCATTGATGAAGAACAAGCACAATTTTACCCTTAATAGGTTCACTTTGGTTTCCAGAAGAAGGGACAAGCTGTAATGTGTAAAGTGCATAAGTTCTGAAAGAGACACAAATGCGAATGTAGAGCTAGTTAGCTTTCAAAGTTAGCATCTTCTCACAATCGCAAAAATTCAGTCAAATTCTACTTCCATTGATGGAACACCTTCAAAAAGCTTTAAACCGTCCTTTACTATCCCACCCAAGACAAACCCTTTGCTATAAAAAGGTGACGGTACCTCATTCAATGGAGATGCTTAGCTTAACCATTCTTTTTGGCTCCATGCTTTATTGACTGAATATTTTGAAAGTGCTTGCACAACTTATATTATTATACAAATGGAGGTTTCAACTTTCGACCTTAAGGCCAGAGCCCCAACCACATCTGCATTAACAATGAGACACTCCTGTCTCGTTCTTCTAGTATTGGCCATGCTTCTTCTTTCAGAATCAACTTCTGTTGAGTGTTCCAGGCCTCTTCGATCAGCGAAATCCACCAGTGATGCAACCGGAGAAGCTGTTCGTGGTGTTAAAGATGTTCGGGCTGGTTCGAATTCGGCTGAAGATAGGAGCGGTCAGGGTTTAGCAGAGAAGCAAGTCACAACTATGGCTGCTGGACCTAGTAGAAAAGGCCCTGGTCATTAGTAAACTATCCTTCAGATTCATGTTGTTCAATTCTTTTTAGTCCTTCTGGTCGTAATTGGTGAGGGGTGTGGTATATGTAACTATTGTATCTATGTGAACATTTATAGAGGATTTATTGATTCTGTCTCGTATACGACATTACAAATGTCTCATAGGATTTCTTAGGCTTTTCTTAGGATGTATTTTTCATTGTTAAAAGAGAAATAATTTTTTTCCCAAATTATAGAGTAATCTATAAGGTTGCAAACACCATTTTTCATATCTTTTTGGCTTGTTCTTGGCAACTTCAAAGTAGCTTGTTTCTTATCTTTTCGGTAAATTACAAACGAATATCAGAGTTTCATGATTTGTAGCATTTGTTCATTGCAAAATGAAGTAAAGAATTTGTAGCATTTGTTCAATCCTTTTTAGTCCTTTGGTACGTGCATGGATGGGTGGAATTTATTAAATTTTATTTACCGAAGTTATCAATTTTTAAGTTTGGATAATCAACAGACTTGAGACGATTTTTTGGATGGGAACTAGGCATTTTTTGCTTGAGATGTCTGCATGACGTTTGAAGATCTATATCTTAGCTTCTAAACGCACTTTGAATCACTCGATTTCGAGTTCGGGAGATCAAGTTATGACCGTTTTAATAAAGATTACGTGGGCAGAATTTCTGGACGTGATTATGACGAGAATTACGAGTTTCGAGCTTTTAATTCGGGTTTAAATCATATTGGATTTGGGCTTTAGGCTTAAATTTTATTATATATGAGCCCAATATTGTATTTATCAGCTCTTATTATTTTATTATTATTTTATTCCGAATTTTTAGTAATTAATAAGTACTTTAAGTTATTTAGAAGTTTTATGTCAATTATTTAGATTTATGCAGCTAATCTATATATAGGCCTTGGCATTGTACACAAAAAATACACTTGATTTTTATTCTTTTGAGTTAAAAATAATTTTCCGAGTTTTTCTTCAAGAATTATTGTCGAGTTTCTTTTAGAAACGGTTTTAACAATCTTTTAAGTTATGGGAATCATTTCTTAAGACGTCATATTATCTTTTCTATTATTGATCTATCGTTTATTGTTTAATTTAGTTTAATTTTTGCTGTTTTAGTTTGTTGATTTAATTGATTTTCATTCTAAGTTGAAATTGCTTCAAGAGACGTTTTTCTACCTTGTTCCATCAAGAAACACATAAAAAATTAGAAATTTCAATTTTTTCTTGTTGTTTTAATCATTCTTGCACAAAGAGTTTGCTTTTGTCTTTAAAATCACTTCTAACAAATCTGTTTGTGTTTTATTTTTTTCAGATCTGGTTGGGACGTTTTCTTGAGGTCCAAGGACAGTGTTTTTCGTCCAAGAAACACTAATTTTGTTTTTTTTTTGGATCCTTTACCAGCCATTCGTCCTTCTTTCGTTTTAATTTCGTTTGATTCTTCTTATTGTCAATTAATTTGTTTTCATTGTTTTCGTTTTATTTTATGTTCTTCTAGAGCTCTAGGATAGATCCGTGACTTAGGCAAGCTGCGATCCTGTTTCGCACGCGTTCCCTTATCACCTTCTGGTTCGTAATTGGTTAGGGGTGTGGTATATGTAACTATTGTATCTATGTGTACAGTTTTAGAGGATTTATTGATTTTGTCTCGTATACGACATTGCCTATGTTTCTATAAGGTTGCGAACACCATTTTTCATGTCTTTTTGGCTTGTTCTTGGCAACTTCAAAGTAGCCTATGTTTCTTATCTTTTCTGTAAATTACAAACAAATATCAGAGCTTCTTGAATTATGGCATTTGTTCATTGCAAAATGAAGTAAAGCATAACGAATCAAATTAAATCTTCAATGGAGTGAAGAAGTATAACCATAAGCCCTGCAATAACACTCTTGTTTTGACTGAATACCGGTTTTCGGTTTTTCGGGTTTCGAGATTCTTTTTTTCTGAAGAAGGCTGATAAGTGTCTGCTAGGGATGTTTATCCTAGATGCAGTCCATAGCTTTCCCAACTATCTGCAACTTGAAAGAAACGATCGAAGTTCTCCCTAAAGCCCGAAAAATTGTCTTGCGATGCAAGTTAACTCTTCATTCGAAAGACTTCTCTTATTGCTCGTTGGTAAGGTAAGATGAATGAGTAAAAGTGGTAAATTAGGCCTTCTAAGTCATATGACCATCATAAGATTATTAAAAAGTCTAGAAGTTCAATAGAAATCTCTAGGATAAGAAAACAGAGTCTATTTTATCCTCCCCTAAAAAGGCCAGTCATCACTATAGAATTCAGCAGTCATTGACGGCAGACGCTGGATAATGGATGACCGTAACAAGCTGGAAGCACCAGTGGTGCTGTCATATGGCTCTCGAACAACTGCAGTTTGCTGAAGCTGTAAAGCATACTCCAAGTCCCATGCCACATCACTCAAGCTAGGCCTATCATCACCATATTCTTGCAGACATTTCTCAGTTATCTCTACAAATTTTCTTAATGAGTTGGGGTTGATCTGAGCTTTTATGGA
Source organism: Kokia cookei (assembly GCA_039519145.1). Taxonomy (NCBI): domain Eukaryota; kingdom Viridiplantae; phylum Streptophyta; class Magnoliopsida; order Malvales; family Malvaceae; genus Kokia; species Kokia cookei. The sequence goes on from CM076909.1 coordinate 17,631,409, forward strand.
TGGATCAACAATCTGGTCGAGCAGTCCTTTCTTCTTGCAAAACATTCCCCATTCGGCTAGGTTAACTTGCTCTCTTGGAAGTGTAGGATTGATAGCTGGCCTTGCACATAGCACCTCGAGAAGAACCACACCAAATGAATAAACATCGGATTTTTGTGTCAGCTTCTGTGTCATGAAGTACTCTGGATCAAGATAACCAAAGTCAGCTACTTTGGCTACAAGGTTCTCATCAAGCAAGATGTTTGTCGACTTGACATCTCGATGAATGATACCCCCAGCTGCACCTTTGTGAAGGTAGTCAAGTCCTCTTGCTACACCAAGGCATATTTCAAGTCTTTGCTTCCAAGACAAGCAAGGCAGTTTTGAGTTATACAAGTGTTCCCTTAGGGTTCCTTTCTCCATGAACTCATACACCAGTATCATCTCCAACCCTTCGTCACAATATCCGATCAAGGAAACAAGATGTAGATGACGAATTTTGGATAAAACCATGACCTCCGTCTGAAATTCCGGGATGCCTTGATCTGACCCTGGCTCACTTCGTTTGACAGCCACTTTCTCACCAGTTCTAAGAGTTCCTCGATAAACATTACCAAATCCACCCTTACCGATAAGCAACTTCGTATCAAAGTTGCTTGTGGCTAATTGAATCTCAAAAAATGGTATCTTCAAACCCAGATTCAAATCAGGGGCAGGTGAGGCATCGGTGGTGTCTTCTCTGCTTAGTGATGACTGTTGAGACATCTTATTACTGGGAGCACTTCCTTTACATGCAGTTAATGATGGCCCTTTCGAAGTTCCAACGGACTCAGACTTAATGCAGTGCAATCTGATAAACAACAGACCTCCGAAGATGCAAACAAGAACTAGACCTCCAAGGACCGGACTGACAATAACAAAGATGGACTTCTGCTTGGGCTTAACAAGCTCAGATTCTCTCATCATTTCCATTATCTCAACCCCATTCAGAAAGGCATTTTTCACCGAAGAACTACGATCAGGCCCTATGGAGATGTTCATGAATCCTGAATCATCAGAATCAACCACAAAGTCGACGAAGAACGGAGTTGCCAATCGCCCCATTCTTTTATAAGGATCGATTTCCTGGCTCAAGTAGCTACCTATAAAGAGAAGAAATCGTATCTTACTCCGTGAAGAGCTAACAATGTCACAAAAATGAACCCGAACCAAGTGCCGAGCATTTGGAGTTACATTGTAGGACCATGTTATGTTGAAGTTTTCTGACACCATACTGGTGTTACTTATATTCATCTCTTTGGCAGTCATATATACAAGACCTGGTGCAATAAATTGGTTAAAAGCCAAAAAAGTGTGTTTAACTGGTAGGACTCGGCTCCTTTTTGCAGTGTCTGCATAATACAGATAACTGTCATCGGGAAGCCATTTTCTCAATAAAGTGTCATTACTTGGTGTAAGGGTAGGGCCACCAACATTAATCCTATGAATTGTTTGTAAAACTTGAGAGAGTATCCCTTTGTAACCACTGTTATCTTCATCATTAATCAAGCCCGGAGGAGCTGGAAAGACCTCGATCGCATTTACGAAAGCGAAAGAAGGTCCTTGAGGTACAAAGTAGATTGAAAATTCACTTACAGGAATGCTTAAAATAAATTCCTTTATAACAGCGGTGTTGCTACTATTTTGGAGTTTGAAATTATGCAAGAGCAGGAAACCAGGAACTGAAACATCGAAAACAGCAGCTGAGAGTTTTTTCGAACTGAAGAAATGAAGGCGTACCAGGTAAGGACCGTTTCTGTCGATTTTGAACACATACGAAGATTTCTGCCTGAAAATTCTTGCTATTCGATATAGAGCTGGTGATGTTTTGGATGCCTGCTTATCGTTTGTGACAGAACTGTTCTGTTTGGTAAAGGAGACAAGACCAGAATTAATGTCACCAACATAAGTCCGAGAAGTGAAATTTAAGTTGATGTTTGATCCACAGTTGATGAAATACTTGTTTGGAAGAGTGTATGCTGAAGAGGGTAGTTGATAAGATGAGAAAAGGACCAGAAAGAGGAGAAGAATTAAAGGTTCGTGGAGTTTATCCTCCATTGAATTTTCTTTTTGTTTCTTCCACTCAGACCAATGTGGCATTATGTAAATCAAAATGACTATTCCAAGGGTTGAAGACAAGTTAACATAGGGAATTTACAGACTTATGAAACAAAACAGGCTCTAAGAAAATTCTACGCAATTTTGACTTGGGAATTATCTAAAATGCCCCTTGAATTATATAGATTTTGTTGAAGCAGTAGAGGGCAGAATGGGCCATAAGGGCAAATGGATGTCAATTTAAGCTTAGATTTTTCTACTAAAGTGTCCAAATTGATTGAATGAGTTGTTGCAATTTTTGTGGAAATATGACAATAATTGTGAGAGGTCGTATGGAAGACGTCCATTGAGCATCACAAGCTGTAATTGTGATTAGAGGGGTTTATGGATCGAGTCGAGTTGGGTTTAAGTCAGGTCTAAACATGATATTAACATATTTTATGTGTGCTCAAGCTCACTCGACCCGAAATTTGGACTTAAAATTTTGTCCAAATTCATCCATATTTGTAAAAGACTAATCCAAACCCATTTTAGATCCGTTCATATTATTTTTAATTTTTTAAAAAAAATATTATATTATTTTAATTTAATAGATAATAATTTTATACATTTCCTATTTATTGAAATTTTTGTATAGTCATTTTAATATTATTTTAATATTTACTTTAAAATAATATTATATATTTAATAGTCAAATGTTTTTATTTCTAATTTATTAAACAAAATAAAAACTAAAAATCGTTGATTCCCTAATCCCAATCAAGGTTCTCAAATCCAAAATTCCCAAAATTTGGGTCTTGGGATGAATCATTCTTATAGTTGCTTATTTTTAGGTTCTAGTTCTTGAATTTTTTAGTATTTAAATATCACTTCAAGTCAATGAAACTTAGATTTCTTTCAAAAAATTGTTTCTATATTTTTTGTCAACATTTATTTAAGTTTGGATTAATATATACGGAGGTATCTGAATATGATAACTTGTTATTATTTGATACTTAAATTTAAAAATCGAAAGTCAATTTAGTATTTTTTTCAAGTACCTGATTAATATTGTTAAAATACATTGATATGACGTTGACATGATACTGACATTAATAACATGGTGACACATAATAGCTTCACATTTTGACATGTGACTACTTTTTTAAAATTTCAAATATTTTTTTTATCACGTTTCAAATTATGAGGTTATCACACGTCAACATACTATTAATCATTAATGTCATGTCAGTGTATTTTAACGGTGTTAGTCAAATACCGAAAAAAATATTAAATTGGTCTACAGTTTTCAAGTTTAGGTACTCGTTAAGTAAAAAAAAAAATTAGATACCAAGTATGTACAAGTTGCTATAAGTTCATGTACTTCCATATATATTAACCCTTTCAATTTCTTAAAGTTAGTGTGATACTTAAAAATATTAAGCATGAAAAATGAATTTGAACAAAAAAAAGTTTGTTTAAAATATGGGTCAGGCTTGAGTTTGAATATTCAAAGCTTGATCCTAACCTTTTTTTAAAGTTTATTACTTTTATATATTATGTAAATTATAACACAAAAATTAAATCTATAATACAAATATATAATAGTGGTATAACGTAAAAATTAAAAAAATCTTAAGATGACTATATAAAATTTTAATAAATAAAAAATTATTAAATTATTAAATATAAATTAAGAATAATATTAATATAAATTTTTAAAATTTTAAAAAAAATTATGGGTGGATCTCAAATAGGCTTGGTTTGGCCTATTACAATTATAGTCAGATCTGGATAAAACTTTTAGCTCATTTATTGAGTCGGGCCAAATTTAAGCAAATATAAAATGAGTTAATATTACGCTTAGATACAGCCGAAACTTAATCCGAACCATGAACACTTTTAGTCTACAAGTGATTTAGAGGGTAATATGTTCCTGGAATGGATAAATTAAGGCACTGGTTAGCAGCAGCCGAATATGGACTTTAGACAATACAAGATATGTTCAATTAAACATCAATACAGTGAAAAAGTAGTAGTAACTAGCAACTAAGAAGACAAATTAGCAGCCCAAAAGGCAGGAGACTATCTCCCACCATCAATCCTCAGCTGAGAGAACACACCACTTTCTGTTGTGTCTGAACCACCGTCGATTTCCATAGGCACATCATCTTTCTCAATTGGGCAATTGTTTGAAGGCAACCGTTGGAAAGGTCTCGACGACATGTTGAAAGAAGCATCTATGGCACTGTCCTCGTGCGGCTCTCGGAGCACCCCTGTCTGCTGTAGCTGCAATGTGTATTCCAAGTCCCAGCAGATGTCAAGCATTGTTGGTCTGCTGGCACCAATTGGCATCAGGCATTTCTCAACTATTTCACTAAACTTTCTCAGTGAATTTGGATTAATCTGGGAAGCAATCCAAGGATCAATGATCTTTTCGAGTTCCCCTTTGTTTAACCAAATCAGTCCCCACTCAGCTAAGTTTATCTCCTCCTTCTTATGTGAGTTAATGATAGCTGGTCTAGCGCAAAGAACTTCAAGGAGTACAACACCAAAAGAATAAACATCAGATTTTTCGGTGAACTGAAGGCATCTAAAATACTCAGGATCCAAATACCCAAAGCTGCCTTTGATGCCGGTACTGAACTCATCTGGATTGAGAAGGCCGGACTTCGAAAGACCGAAATCTGCAACTTTTGCAACATATTGCTCATCAAGCAGGATGTTTGTGGACTTAACATCGCGGTGAATGATTCCTCCATCCGAACCAGTATGGAGATAATGAAGACCCTTGGCTGCACCGATACAAATTTCGAGTCTTTGCGTCCATGTCAATAAAGACAGTGAAGATGATCTCTCCGGATTCCCTCCCGACTTGTAAAGATGATCCCTGAGAGTCCCTCTCTCCATGAACTCATAAACCAGTATCATCTCAGACCCTTCATCACAATATCCGATCAGTGAAACAAGATGGCGGTGTCGAATCTTGGATAGAATCATTACCTCAGTTTGAAATTCGGGAAGCCCCTGGCCATGTTTGGACTCACTTCTTTTGACTGCAACTTTGAGATCATTTCTTAGAATCCCTTTGTAGACTTTACCAAAGCCTCCTTCCCCAATCAGCAACTTAGCCTCGAAGTTATTGGTTGCCTCTAATATTTCAGCAAAAGGCATCTTTAACTTAAGGTTTAAGTTGGGAACAGGAACGGGATTGACTGATTTCGAGCTTGTTCCGATATAAGGACTCGCTCCTCCGAAAGGAAGGGTGCCATATGAAGGCATTGGCTCAAAAGATCTAGTTTTGCTTCGCTTCTTAAACAAGTATGCCACTACCAAACTACAAAGAACAACAAACCCAAGGACTGAACCGATTATGATAAACACTGAGTTCTTCCCTTTTGGCTCACTAATGTTAGGTTCCAAACCTGGTTGAGTGATGAACTCCATGATCTCGAGTCCATTCAGGTAAGCAAATTTACTTATGGTAAAGTCCCCCCAAGGAACAATACTAACACTAATGAAATCAGACTCACCTGAGTCAACCACAAACTCTTTGTAGAATGGAACGGTCAATTTGACAGTATACTTGTAAGGATTGATTTGTTGGTTGAAGTTATTGTATATGTAGAGGCTGAAATTGACAATGTTGGGCGACGTACTAAGAATGTCACAGAAATGGAGTCGGACAAGATGCTGAGCGTTCCTACTGACATTGAAATGCCAAGTAATGTTAGTAGAATTTGATGACTGCCCATCATTTAGGGTTACTTGTTTGCAACCCCTATAGACACGATCGGGGATAAAGAATTTAGAGGCTGCAATATAGGTATCATTATCCATATTTTCATCATCGTAGTTCAGCTTAATAGTCGATTGATAACTACAATTTTTGGCCCAATTTCGAACAACTATGTAGTCATCATCAGCTACCCATTCTGATGCAACAACTGTTGTGTCATTAATGGATGGGGATGGGCTCCCAAAAGCAACTCTATGAAGTGTTCTAAGCAACTGAGAGGGCAAACCCCGGTAAAGACCCATTCTTCCTGCAGAATTCAGATGAGTTCGGTTATCCCTTAGACTCGGAACAAGAAAAACTTCTATGGCGTTCACAAATGCACTAGATGATTGATGTGCGGGGATGAAGAAGATTCTAAACTTGGATGAACTGATAGGCACTAAGAAATCCTTAATCACAGGGACAGAAGTAGTGTTTCTTACACTGAAATTGGATAGCAGAGACTTACTTGAAGCTGAAACATTGAATAAGGCATCATCTAGATTAAGAAAAGGAAAGAAATGAAGGCGTACCACATACAGGCCTTTGTCAGTGATATCGAGATCATAGGAAAAAGGGTCTCTTGAAAACCTTGCTGTTTGATACAGAACCGAGTCTGACGATGACTGCTGGCTATTGTCTTTCACAGTTTTGCCTTTTACGACAGAGAAGGAGTGTGGGTTCATGTCACCAACAAATTTCCTACTGCCCAGTAACGGGGAAGAATCAGACCCACAGTTGATGAAGTATTTTTCAGGAAAAACATAGGGGTTTGAGACAATCAAAACAGGAAACAAAGGCAAGATTAGGTAGAGGAACCATAGATTTCCCATTGAAACTGGTTGATGGCCAAGAGGGTGGTTTGGTTTTAGTGAAGGAGAATAATAGCTAAAAAGAAAGACTTTGGTTGACGAGTTGACTAAGGTTCATGTTGTATGGATACAGTTTACTTGAAAAGAAAACAAGATGAAGGGCCTCTAATATGGATTGGCAAGCGGACTATCCATTTTCCTTGATACGGCGTTTACTGTTCTAAAGAAGCCAAAGTTTTTGACTTTTCCTCAGTTCAACAGCAACCCCAGTTAGTTGGGTTTATAATGAAAATCTTCATTAATCACGCGGCTGACGGTTTCTTGTCGTTTTAAATCAATCACTTTTAATCCTTTCTGAAAGTAGAAAGCTGGAAAGGCCAATGAATGCTGGAAATGGCAAATCCTCAGAGCCAGCACAGAGAAGAACAAGTGCGGTTCAAATGGCTGCACTCAAGTTCCCTATTTCCCCCACTGTTGTTGCAGCAATTTCGAACTCTATAAATTTGAAGGAGTGATGCATTTATATTAGAAAAGTGCAAGGTTCTTCATTCTGGATTTAAATCCCGGAAGTGGTCTTTCCTTAAATTATATAGCAGTGGTTGTTGTGGGTCTTTCATGGAAGTAAATGGAATTAGTTGGTGTAGTGGTGGGATAATAAAATAATGATGTGTTCTTCTGAAGGTTTTTTCCCAGAAAGTGACCTCCACATAATTAAATAAATATAACATCTTTCTGGATTTGTTTTTCTCTATTAAGTTGTTGTAATGATAGACTAAACTGAATGTTCGAAATCAAATCATGATTTCACGTCATTTTTATTTTTTTTTAAATTATACTATTAAAAAAAATAAGTGTGAATTTATGAAAATTTTGTGCAATTTCTTTCTTTTCCCCAAAACTTGTACAACTCTTAGAAGGAATAAAATATTATAAATATTAAAATTTAAATCTAGTAAATAGGCTTGATGGTATTTTTAGCCCATGAATTTTTTCTAAAAAATTATTTAAGATTTTTTAATTTTATTATTCAATTAAGCTTTAAATTAATAAAACTGGATAAATAAACTATTGACTAATGTTTATCATTACGGTGCTAACGTGACTATTGACGGTGTTGTACATCAACAAAAAAAAATTTATTTCTTTAAAAATAAAAATAAATGGAATATTTTTATTTTTGTTGGAATGTATAATTTTTAAAAATTAAAATAATTTTTTTTTAAATTATAAACTGTAAAACATTTTTAAATTTATAAAAATATTAAAGAAATTCAAAAAGTCTTGAATTTTATAATTTTTTTAAAAAATTATTTTTTAACATCGTTTTCTTATTATTTTGTATTTGTAAACCTAATCGAACAATGAAATTATATAATCGAAATCCCTAAATTTGTAATTATCACTTTTATTATTCGATCAACTCTATTAGTTGAATTATTTTAACAAAAAAAAATTATTGTTTCTATAATTAATATAAATATTATAATATAAAGTTATTTTATAATGTGACATTGTTGGGGATAAACTCGGTTAAGCAATGAACAAGTAAAATAAGAAGAAATTGAAAAGATTGAACACAAATATTTTACGTGAAAAAATCTCTCCAAAGAGGATAAAAAATCACGGATAAAGATAATTTCACTAAAACGACAAAAATAAAGAGTAAAAAAGATGGAGATAAAATTAAATCCTAAAACCTGAAATAAGAACCCTTAAAACGTAAACACAAAAATCTCTGAAAGCTTGTAAAAGCTAATACCTAAATGTGTAATGAGTTCAATTATTTATAAGGTGAAAAATGACTTATTTATAGGCTAAATTCGTAAGTCAAATAATATTAAAATAACCTACATTAATCAGAGTTTAAGTTGGAAACTAAAAACAAAGTTTAACTGGAAGATGAAAAACCGAAAAATACGAAGCATACTTTGACTCATATTTTCACAACACATTGTTTGCCAAAGCCCGCCATGGGCTTATCTCGAACTATGTAAGATATTAACTTAGTCGAAGTTGTGCTTAGAAGCTGGAAGTCTTCTTGTTTTCAACTTGTGCAATGTCAAACTAAAACTAACTCAAATCTGATTTCCACAAACGCAACGCCTTATCTTTTCAAAATATGGATCTAAAAGAGAACCTCTCTTATACGAAACAGTCATACCTTTTTGCCTCCTATGACCAAGTTGTCTCTGCTTCAAACAAGCCAACTTCGACTCTTTAACAGAGGAAGGACGTCCTATTTCACTAGTCACCGTTGATCCTTCTAGAACAAGGTTGTCAATCTTTTTACCTTTCATCAAAATGAGAGCCCCATGAGATATCTAAATGTCGTTTGACTCGATGTTAATTCTACAATCCTTCGGATCCAAATTTCCCAAGGAGATGAGATTTTTCTTTAAGTCAGACACATGTTAGACATCTGACAATGTACTAATTGCCTTATCATGCATCCAGCTCTACCGAATCTAGATATCGAGTGTTACGCCTTATACAAATGTAATTTAGATCTTTTCTTATAACTATGACAATGTTTCTAGTAAATGTACAATGTGTGGTCTTTATTACAACTCAATAAATTTTCAGACTTCTCTACTTTCTTGCTTATTCTATAGAATACATACTAGGACGCTACCTAATGAACTTATGCACAGTCTTTACCATGCCACTTAACTTCCTCTGTATGTATAACAACCTAACACATCACTCCTTTTGGCGTAGCCTTGATGTTGTCTCTCGGTGTACCCTTTTTTACAAACTTGAAAACAGAAACAACCCTTGTAAGTTCATAAAAATTTAGTGAGATAAACCTTTAAATACCTTTTTCATTTACTTTACGTTGCCTTTGTTACTTTGCACATCTTTGATATGTTTTCTAACATTTCTTTTCGCCTATGGCAGGTAAATCACTTAAACTACCTTTAGAGACTTGCCTTTAAATTTTCTTTTCACTCACCCTTTCCCACTCAAAACATTGAATCAATGCCCCTAATGTCAACCCCAAAACATGCTGAGCTAATACCATTCCAGGGCAAGCTCTTCTTCCTAGTCCAAACGGCATCAACTTGTACATCTGGTCACTCATCTCTTTGCCTTCCTCAAGCCTCTCTGGCTTAAAGCTTAATGCATCATCCCATAACTTAGGGTCTCTTTGAATAGCCCAAGCATTCACCATCACAAGTGCATCTCTGGGTATTTCATAGCCTCCAATACTGCAAACTTCAGATGCCGAATGTGGAACTAACAGTGGAGCTGCAGGATATAGTCGAAGTGTCTCTGAAATTATGCTTTGTAAGTAAGGTAATTTTGCGACATCAGCTTCTTCCACCGGCTTTTCTTGACCGACAAGTTTGTCTAATTCAGCTCTACCTTTTTCTAGCACATGAGGATTGTTCAGCAGATTAGACATTGCCCATTCCAATGTTATTGCCGTTGTATCAGTTCCTGCATTTAAAATTACCTGCAAAAATGAAATTCAAACCAATAAAAAATTGTGTGATGTAAGCTTAATATATCTCTCTTCATTTAAAAAAAAAAAAATCAACTTGATTTTTATAAAGAATAATATTTAATAAATTTAATTACCATTTTAAACTCATATTTAAATATATAATAGATACAAATATCAAACACCAAATATTTCAAAAGAAATAAATTACTATTATAACTTTAAAGAGAAAAAAAGGTATAAAACTGTAATAATAATACAATAAAAATAAAAATCAATAGTGACACATAAGAAAAATAAAATAATAGACAAAACTGGGGATCTTGTACCAAAATCCAGTTTGTCCACTCCTCAATAATTTTAAAATATAAAAGGTCATGATGGTTACCAATCATTTTTCCTAGAGATTTCTGAAAAAGCATCTAGGAATAAAATAATTAAGAACTTAGAAAATTTCAACCGACCTGTATGAGTCCTTTGATGATTTCATCAGTATAATATTCCGGCTGACATTCTAGCATAGACAGCACATTGGTTATCATGGTGTTTTTGATGTTGAAATCGCCTTTCTTGCTTCCATGTTCATCGATCATTCCTTGCATTAATTCATCTGTTTTACTAGCCAGATCTTTTATTCTCTTGATGTATCCATCGTAATCAACCAACTGCAGTATTGGCAGGAAATCTCCAGGATATGAAGACACTGTCAATTCGAAAAGCTCCTTAATCATATCCCGGAACCGCCTCCCTTCGTCAGAATTCTGGGTAGCTTCGTCGCCGAAATACCGTTTCCCAGCCATCATTCTCATGATTATGTTAAACGTCAGCTCCGCAAACACTGATTTCAGCTCTACCTTGGCGAACCCATCGGCGGAAACCTGGTACAACCGGCGCAACAAGCGGCTGACTTCATCCCTTCGAATGTCTAAAGACATGTTCAAACGAGTGGAGGAGAAGATCTCGATGGTGGAGAATCGACGTAGGTTGCGCCAATGATCGCCGTAGGGAGCGAAACCAAGAGTGGTATAGTTATAGCCGAGGTACTTGCCCATGATGAAGCGGGGGCGGTTGGCTAAGACGATGTCATTCTTGGTGAAAACATTGTTGGACGGCAGAGGGTGATGAAACGACGACCAGGAAACGAGAGCCAAGCTTGAGGGAGAAGATGGGGCCGTGTTTTTGGGAGAGGGTGAAGAGTGTTCGATGGAGGGGTTCTTTGAGGAGATGGAGATGACCCAGAATCGGAAGAGCCCAAGGACTTGGTGGGAGATTTTTGCGAGTTGAGGTGATTAACTTGGTGGCCACCCATAGTATAAGAGCCGAAAGCAAAGAGTATATTAAGATTTCTTCCATTTTCCTTGCTCAAACTCAGATTTGTTGTAGGTTTTCTGGTGATATTTTTTCTTAAAAGGAAAAACTTTGGAATGGAGAGAAGAAAAAAAAAGGAAGAAAAAAAGTTGACAACAATTTTTTCTTCTTACTTGAATGTCTTAGCCCAACATTTTACACGTATTTATAATAAAAAGAATTCAACTTAACATTATTCAAAGCAATAATCATATGTGTTTATGTCGTAAGAAGTTAAGATAAAATAATATTTTAAACATTAAAAATAACATTATCTTCAACACTCTTCTCTTATTCAAACTTTGCCTTGGGTAAGGCTTTTGTCAAAATATATGCAAGTTGGTCTTTTGAGCTACAATGGACCAACTTTACTTCATTTTTTTCTTCATCTTCTCAAACAAAATGATACTTGATTTTTATGTGCTTGGTACTTCTATGGAAAACTGGATTTTTTTTCCATTGCCACTACTGATTTATTGTCACACCTTGCTTCAGTGAGCCAAGCTAAAATCAACCAACAATTTCTTCAGCCAAAGTGTTTGATTACAGTGGCTATAGTTGCAATATATTCTGCTTCTGCAGTTGATTGTGTCACAATTTCTTGCTTCTTTAAATTCCATGTAAATCCTCCCGAATGAAGCGTAAATAAGTAGCCTGAAGTGTTGTTCATATCATCACAAGATTCAACCCAGTCACTATCCATATAGCCCAACAATTTCACTTTAGCTGACTTTTGGAATAAAAAACCAAAAGTAATTGTCCCCTTAATGTATCATAGCACTCTCTTTCTTGGTCTGAGAAGAGTATTTTTAGGACAATGCATAAATTTGGAAAGACGACTGACAACAAACATTATGTTTGGTCTAATTATTGTCAGATACACTAAGCAACCAATTAGCCTTCTGTAATTGGTTTCTTTACCCACGGCAGATCTTTGCTGAGCTTTTCATTTTGAGCCAATGGGATGCTAATAACTTTGCAGTTCTTTATGTGGAAATTCTTTTAGCACTTGTTTGGCATAGTTTTGTTGAGAAATGAAAATTCCTTGTTTGGATTGAGAAATCTCGATTCCATGTTATGAAAGACCTTCATCATTTGATCTTTAATTTTTGCATCAATTTGGAGGAGCCCCGTGAGTAACATCTCTTGTTCGATCTGATCGTCGGGTTTGAGCTATAGGATACCGTATTCGTTTCTATAGCAATGACAGTCAAATACGCAGTAAATAATCATTTACACATGTAATTTAAGTGTCAATCACATCCAAACATGTTACACAATCAATTTTGAGTCTTAATCGAGCTTACGAAAGTTCTTTTGTCAACCCGAACTTGAAATAGGACCAAATTACAAAGTTTTTAAAAGTTCAAGATCGACATTGCGACGTCATCCCTTCCACGTCGTGACGTCGTTAAACAATTTGTCACGTCACGACCTCAGGCCACTAGACGTCGCAACGTCACATAATGTCAACCGAAGTTGCGATGAGGAAAGATGCTCGTCGGGGACGATGATCATGTTTTTGGTAAAAATGAATCATTTGGTACCTATTCCAAGTTTCTAACAACAACCATTCAACATATATACCAAATACCAATTTCATTTGAATCAAAACATACCAAATGAGTTCAAACATACAACTTCAACTTCAACTTCATACCAAACATCCCACACCTATTCATCAGTTATACTTAACAATTCAATGTCATGAAATACATATCAACCAAGTTATCCAAACACCAAACCTTATCTATGCCATACCATAATGAGACTTACCATTTCACTTCATTTACATATACTAGTGCACCTTATACACATCTATAGCATATAAGCCTTTAAGTTTAATCATCAACCATAAAAACTAGGCCACATTTTACAAGCATGTTTCAAGTTGCTAATGTTCAAATACATTTCCAATTCACCAATCAAACAAGCTACCATTTCTAACTCATTTCATACCATTCCATATGCCATTCATATAGTTATAGATCATCACAACCTTAAGCATGAAATACATATATATTCATCTCCATTTATGAATAACACCAACCAAACATATCGTATGAAATGGTTAAGTCAAGTTGCCAAGAGGAAACATATTTACATACTAAGATGTACCACAAGACACCTTATATACATGCCACAATCCTCGATAGAAAAAGATCAAATAGTTACCGAATTTGAGGATAGTGTGAGCTTTGAAACGGTCCGGCTTGACGTGTTCCGCAAAATGATGATCTACATGTTATAAAAAAGTTTATTTTAAAAAAATATATGTTATAAATGTGTTATAATAAATTTATTTAAAAAAAGTTATGGTCAAGAAGTATAGACATAACTTATTTATGTGTTTATGCTATATATATTATAAAAATAATATATTTATTCTTAAAAAAATGTTATTTTTTATCATAACTTATTTATAAAAAAAAGCTATAAAAGTTTAGGACAATTTATAATTTTTTTATACAATATTTTTATAAAGGTTATATATTATAAATTTTATATTATTTTTTACTTAATTTACATATTATAAAATGGATATAATCTAGCATAAGTCTTTCTTCAAATTAAGTTTTTATAATTAAACTTACAAACTAATTGACGGTGAGTTCAGATATTATAATGTAGATACTAATTGTTAATTTGATATCTTGCATAATTAATTCATATCATATTGTTAAAATTGATCATTGGCAATAAAGAAATATTGCAAATAAAACGAAAAAGAGAAAGAATAAACAAATTTTACGTGAAAACTCTTTTGGGAAAAAATCACGGGTAGAGGAGAAAAAAATTCACTAATGTTGAAAATCAAATGACACAAGAGGAGACGACTATGTCTATTTATCGGTTGAAAAACTTTATTCTAATCAATCTCTAGTAGAAGTAATGTAGTAAAGTCGAAACACCTTATTCTAAAGAAAATCAAATAGTAGAAGTATACTTCTATACGGATTCCACTTGTGCAGTCTGTATTGTACCGCGAGGGCCTCCGACGCCCGCTCCCTCGGTTGCGACCCCAATCCAGTTTTATGCTTAATGAGGTTCTGCGGCCTTCGCCCCCACAGATCCCATTACTTTTTCACTTGTATTTTATTTTTTAATAAGAATTTGGGTCATACAACTCTAACACATATATTTCCTTATTTGTATCTAATTTATTAGTACAATATCATATCATATCTTTTATTATTTGTGTACATATTTTTTATTGATAGAATAGAGATATCGGATCAATTTAAAATTTTAAATGCATGACAAGTATAATTATATTGATAAATTCAACGATTGGATCTTTGAAAAATTAATCTTACAAAATGATACGAAAGAGTATAAAGCCCTTGAACTTTAAAATTACAATCAATTAAACCCCTTGACCGTTAAAATTAATAGTCAACTATTACAGAATAACAATAGTCATTTTTTTTATGTGTTCTCGCCATGTGGCACGCTATGTAACACTCCAAAAATTTGAATGCTTGTTTATTTAGTTCTATCAATAAATTTACTTCTACATCACTACTTAAATGTTTTGCATACTTGTTTGAGATTTGGGGTTCGAGTTGCATCTTTTGAAATTTTTAGTTTTTTTTTAATTGAACCTTAGGCTTTGAACTCTTCTTATAAGTTAAATCTCCTGCGTTAATGTTTAAACAATGAAGCTAATGGTTCAATGGTTAAGCTTATGTACTCCTTCTAGTCTTGTGTTTGAGTTGTTGCGTTATCGATAAGGGAAGATATTATTTTTGTGTTTTGTTTCGTAAGGCCAATTTAGTTGATTTTAAAATTAATCAAATTGTTTTTGTTCCCCCTTTTTGTTTTTACGTTTTCTTTCTTTCATGGTTTTTCCTACCATTCTTTTTAATTTTTTAATTTTTATTTTGTCTTCTTTTCTTTTGAATTCTTTGGTTAATTTTGCTTAGGGGTGTAAATGAACAAAACGTTCGATGAACTGTTCATATAACGTTCGTTTATTTAGCTAAATAAACGAGTATGAATAAAATTTTTATGTTCGTTTATTAAACGAACAAACACAAATAGAGGTGTGTTCGGTTCGTTTATGTTCACGAACAAGCTCTTTTATTGGTTTGTTTGTAAGATCATTTATTGACTCGTTTATTTATTAATAATATTTTCTTATATAAATATTAAAATAATATCTATGTGTATGCATTTATTGTTTGTTTGTTTGTTTGTTTATTATTCATTAACATTGTTCATGAACATGTTCATTTAATGTTCGTGAACATGTTCGATTAAGTTAAATGAACATGTTCATGAACATTAAACAAACGACTATGAATGCACATAATTTTAAATAAATGAACATGAACAAAAATTTGAAATTCTTAACGAACACGAACACGAACCGAACATGAACAATTTCAAAAATAAACAAACGAACACGAACAGAGGTCTGTTCATTCAAGCTCGGTTCATTTACAACCCTAATTTTGCTACTGATCGCTCGGGAAAATTGCTTAAACTGTTGTTTTCGTTTGAAGAATTATTCAGCATAAGTCTTGTTGTTAAGATCTTGTTATATTGCTTTAGTTGAGCTTTGGCCAAATTGGGCTTTGATTTTCCTTGTTCAATTGCCTTTCTTGAGTTTTCAATTGGTTCACTATGTTAGATGAAGGAGTTGTTTGTCTCGATCCTTCGCCAAATTAGGCTATTGCGCTATGTGTTATACGAGGGTAAGCACGTTATTGAATTTGGGGTTTTTATGTCGAAACTTTTCGACTAACTTAATTTGTGCATTAATTCAATGGTTGTGGGAATAATTACATTGTTGGTCTCTGTTGGATTTTTAATTTAGGCTTCGAGAGTCTCGAGATTGCCTGGCATCGTCGGTGTATCAGGTGGGTATCGAAAACCCTGAATTTTTACTATTTGGTCGTAAAAAATTAGAGCCTGTCGACACCACACGGGCGTGTGGTGGACCGTGTGAGCCACACGACCGTGTGTTATACCATGTGACAGGCTCTTTAGTACACTGTTTACTGCATTTAGGCCACACAGTCTAATCACACGGGCATGTGGTAAACTGTGTGAGGAAAAATAAGGAGTAAGGTTCACACGGGCGTGTGCTCAGACTGTGTAACTCACTATTTGTGTATTAGGGGCACACGAGCAGGAGCAGGGGCAGGGGCATGTGCCAGACCATGTGAGGTACATGATTGTATGTTCAGATCGTGTAACTCACTGTTTGGGAAATAGAGTCACACGAAAAGCCACACGGCCATGTGCTAGGCTGTGTGGAGCTACACAAGCTAGCCCTTCAGGCCGTGTGAAGCCACACGGGCGTGTGAGCCTAACCTTTAAATTTTTTGATAAAATCGTAATCATCGTGCGAGTCGAACGTAAGCTGTCCATAGAATTTGTATGTGTTGAATTAGACTATTTGAACTATTATATTGTGATTTGAAATGAGTTCTGAATAACTATATGTGATGATATTGTTGTTATTGACACATTCTATTAAATATGAGTTGTATATTCATAACTTTGTATGAATTATATCTGTCATTTGAATTTTGCATTCGCATGGGTTTGGAAATATGTAAGGAAGTGTTTTTTTACTAATTTGGTAGCTAAGCCACCCGTAACTATATCTGATTTGGCAGCTAGACTACAATTATTGAATCGTGTCATACCGGCACCATGTAGTGTGTAGGGTTGGATGGGTATTATATACCTATATGGTGTGATAAGTTGGATGAAAATGGTGTAGTAGATGGGGTAAAAAAACTGCATTTGTATCTGTATCTATACATATATCTGCATCTGCATCTGATCTACTTTGTATCTTGATTG
Source organism: Kokia cookei (assembly GCA_039519145.1). Taxonomy (NCBI): domain Eukaryota; kingdom Viridiplantae; phylum Streptophyta; class Magnoliopsida; order Malvales; family Malvaceae; genus Kokia; species Kokia cookei. The sequence continues at coordinate 17,648,666 of CM076909.1, forward strand.
TTCTGCATCTAAAATTATAGTGATTCATCGAACAAATTTGATGAAGTTTGAAAATGATATTGAACTTGATAGTGAATTTGAATTTATATTAACTACTAATTTATTCATAAGCATGTTGAAATTACTTATGTTATATATATTGAGTCTGTAGCTCGCTAATGTTATTGAATGAATTTCAGGTAATTCTCATAACTGAACGGGTTGGCGGATGGGGAGCTCGATCTTCTAATTGTCCTTGTAAATATGCTTTTAGTTTGTTTTCGTATTTTTGTATTTCGAGTTTTTAGAACTTAACTATGTTTTCAATTCCTTAATAGTTTCCAAGATTTAATTAAGTATTATTTAACTTGCTTTAAGAGTTTGATTTTATTTTGGAAAGTTAATGTAGCATTCTAGACTTGGTCTTCTCATCTAAGCCGGGTATAGGGTGTTACACGCTAGGATTGTGTCATGAGGCAAACATATGTATTTTATATTTAAAAATAGGTTATACCAGAATGATCCAGTTTTACCAAAAGTTCAGAAGAATAGAAATTGAAGAAGTTGAGAAGGTATAAGTTGATTTTTCGTGTTAATAGTTACACGAATCATTATAGTTTTGCATAATGTTTTTGTTTTAGATTTCTGTTAACAGATTATTTGGCTGAAAATGAGTAGATGTATTAGTGCTATTATTACTATGACGGTGAGGTCCATGACACTGAGATTATCTTGGTTTTTTTATCGGAGAGCATAACACGACTGGTTTTTAACCAGAACATAGATTTGACCGAACTTCATAAAAGAAATAGGTGCAAAATATTCGGATCTACGTGAATGAGAGTTTCTTCTATTAAGTATCAATTTTGTGCTTCGGTCAATTCCATGATATATGACTTATTTGATATCAAAGGTGCTCGTGGCTTGAAGGCGATGATGCAAACTCACCTCGATAATGGATCACCGTTTCTTGAGTTATATGTGGAATCTTCAAGGCTAGATGAAGGACTTGCGACTTCAAAATCTACTACTGTTCGAGAGGAATACATGACCCCTGCACAACACTTAGTTAGTGGGAGGCAGAACACCGAACCATCCATTTTTTGTGGTAGAATGGAATATACGAACCCTGCACAATAGTCAATTAGTGGATGGGACATGCACCTCGGTGGGTCGATGTTCAATGCTAAGAATATTTACTGGGGAATGGTATCAACTTCCAATGGTTGGCAATTGACATATGATTTTGGAAGATCTAATATGCACACGAGAAAGGATGATGTACTCCCTATGACATCCACTGGCGATGGGACCTCCACCATGGCAGATGTTTGCGGCTTGGAGGATGAAGATGACAATGAATCCGATGTGGATCCACCCCCGGAGCCCGATGTCTACGGTTCAGAAGTTGCATTATTTTTTAAATCGGAGCCTGTTTTAACCGAACCTAAAGACGATGAAGGGGATTTAGATAAATAAGAAGAATATCCACGATTCACGTCATACTCACCTTTAGCCCACATGTGTAATATGATCTATCAACAGATGTTTTATTGGACTTTCCAGATCTACCACAAAAGAGACGTGACCACAAAAGTTTGTCGTTGGATTCGGGTGACTTAGAATTTAGTAGGGAGTTTTCTAGTATGGTTGGTTTTCTCAGTGCATTGAATCAATATAGCATCAAGAATGAGGTTAACTAATGCATTTTTAAATCCAAATTCAAAAATTTCAAGTCCAAGTGTGTAGTGCGAGACGATACTTGTTCATGGAAAATCACGGCTTTCGTTAAGAAGAGGATATGATTATGGGAGATAAAAAAGTTCTCTAATCCGCATATGTGTGTTGCCTCTTGTATAGTAACATTGGGTGATTAGGGTTATGAATATTAGAGTTTAGGGTAGCTTTCAATTAATTTAATGTACTCGTGGGTTACAATTAATTTAATTTTGTAGTTAACTAATGAACAAGGCGCAATGTACCTCTCTAACATACCTTTCGATCAATGGGCACAATCATATGATGGTAGGCTACGATATGGCTAGATGACCTCAAACTTGATGAAATGCATCAATTTCATTTTAAAAAGAATGCATCATTTGTCGATAACCTCGGTTGTGAATGAGACATACTTCCATTCGGTAGCACTATTCTCGAAGAGAGCGACGAGTTATAAAGGGCAATTGCAAGCAGGCCATGTTTGGTGTCGAGCGGTACTATAAGAAATAAATATGCTAAGGCACAAGCTAACTCCATGCATGCAATGTGTCACGATCACGACAACCTATGGTTTCGGATGAAGGAGTTTGATAGACCGAACCAAGGTATTGCTAGTGGACAATATTGTGTACACCTCAAAAATAGAACTTACAATTGTGAGAGGTTTGATGCGCTTCGTTATCCATGAGCTCATGCAATTGCAGCTTGTATGAATCTCCATTTGGATCACATATTCTCACTAGTCTCATATGAACATAAGTGGTTATCTATATCGCTTGCTCTGTTTAAGTTGTTACCCGATAGAGAATTGTGTCGCAAACCAAAAGGTTAACTATTCTCGACTCGAATACGCGATAACATGGATATCCAGAAAAGGACCAGCCAACAGAGGTTATTGGAGTGGTGTATGAACCCGGGCCATACAATACCGTCATGTCCACATCAAAATCAATAAGTCGTTGTCTATACAAAGTAAACATTTTTATATAAAACAATTAGGATTCAAAAGAACTAAATGAAGAAGTAAACTTCTATTTTTTTAAATGATGCAATATAAAAAGAATGTGTACAAAAATATTCAAAGTAAACTTCTATTTTATTAAATGATAGAATATAAAAATAATGTGTACAAAATATTCAAAAGAACTTTTATTTTTTTAAATGATACAATTTAAAAATAATGTGTACAAAAAAATTCAAAGTAAACTTCTATTTTATTAAATGATAAAGGCTTAAACAACAAAAAGGTACTTAAACTATACTAGTTTTCCCAAATTGATACCTAAACTTTTTTTTTGGTGAAAATTGATACTTAAACTATTAAACCGTTACCCATTTTACTCCAACTGTTAGTCCCGTTAGAAAAAAAATTTTAACCAATGACAACTTGTCATGTTGACATCTATTTATTTTTTTCAAAATAGTAATAAAATTCATAAATGCATTTTAAAATAGTTAAAAAATTAAAACATTTTTAAACAGTAAGTAAAATTTTACTCTTTTAATATATCTCTAAAACATTTCACGAACCCTATTTCTTTCAAAAAAAATTCAGCAACTCTCTTTACTTCAAAAAATTCATCAACCCTTCCAATCATCATCTTTGAACCTTCAATCCCTTGTAAAATTGATAGGAGGGTAAGTTTGAAGAACCAATTTTTTTATTGAAACCCTTGTTTAAGTAAAGAATTATTTTTTGGTGTAGAGCAAAAACTTAAGGTTCTTTCTTTCTTACTTGGTTAGATGTAGTAGATGTAGACAACAAGCTCAAAAACTCATGGTGGATTGAGGGTTGTCCATTGTTCCTATGGATTAAGAGCGCCAATTTGTACTTCAAATACCACTTTGGAGCAAAGGGAGTAAATTCTATGGTTGTTCAAAGTATAAAGAGGTATTTTAATTTGTTTTTTTTTTGTATCACACCATATTTGGCGTAAATAAATATTGGGTAGTTGCATATATCTAGGAGTTTTTATGTTGAAGGCTTAATTTGACATAAATTTAGTTTTTGTTCTGAAATTGAGATGTATTAAAAATTGGCTAAGGAATGTTTATTGTTAATATTATAAGGTTGATTTTTTAAATGAGTTTTGTTTGATATGAAGTTTAGTTTGATGATGATATTTACTTAAAATGAGATATTTGATTTTTGAATTAAATTGATTTGTATATTCAAATGGTGTAGGGTGGCGGTGTTTTCTTTGAATGGGTTGAGAAGCAAGATGGCAATGAAAATCTTGATGAATTGAAAGGGAAGATGTAACACCCGAAAACCGTAACCATCTTCGATCTAGGGTCTCAGGGTTTACAGTACTTTATGAGTTTTTTTTTTCATACAAACAATTCAATCATAATCTATAGAATTACAAACTAGCAACCCAGAATACTAGCTCCATTTAAACTTTCACATTCATTCACAATTATACCAAAAAATCAAGGATCAATTCAAACCATACTAATCTTAGGATCACAATCGGAAATTTTCCCAACAAGGGTTACACGACCTTGTGTCTCAACACACAACTTTCATCACTAGCCAACCAAATTATAATCCAAAACATACTCATCAATACATTTGCAAGAAATAATCAATATTCATATCACATATATTGACATCTATATTTCATATCAAACCATAATACCACAATATCAACCAAGTTACATCAATCATTCTTTCTATCACTATGTAGTTCCCAAACCCGACATCATTGTCGGTTAAGGTTTCGAGGTCTTTTCGATCATTTACCGTTGAATAATTTCCAATATCACTTCATTTTAATATAATTAAATAAAATATTATATCATGCACAAAAATAATTATAAACTTAAATAACAATACAATCTATTTAGGGGAAAAATGGCATTTCACAATTTTAGAGGACTTCTACTGGTACCTGTTGGACAAGTATTGGTAGAAGTCAAGTCAGTAAACAACCTTAAAGTAGCTACAGTTTCCTACTGGTAGTTGGGAAGGTCCTACCTATACAAGTATGACTACTACCGATACAATTATTACTTCTACCGATGCAACAAACTCCAGTGAACTAAGAAGTTTTACCCTGTAACTTCTACCTAAACAAGTATTCAGACTACCTATACTACTATGATCAGAACTATTAATACTTCTGTAATGCTACCGATACAATGCAAATCAGTAACCAAGTCTCAAATACCTTGAACTTTCTCCAGTGAGCTAAGAAGTTTTACCCTGTAACTTCTACCTAAACAAGTATTTAGACTACCTATACTACTATGATCAGGACTATTAATACTTCTGTAATGCTACCGGTATAATGCAAATTAGTAGCCAAAGTCTCAAATACCCTGAACTTTTACTGAAACATACAAGAGTACTACCGAACAAGTATGCATATTTCAAATATGCACTTAAATCTTCTAAGTTTACAACTGAATGATACCAAAAGTTTCATCAAAACACAACACAAAATATACAATTTCTCATAGAAAGAAGTAGACCATATCAATATTCATGGATTCACAAGACATTATATCTTATGCATATATGTCTATTTGAAACGTCAACAAACTTACAAAAACATAAGCTCAACATTTGACAAGTCATTCTACAACTCATCCAAATCAAGCACCATTGAAGATAATAACATCCTAGTACATGCCATATAACCAAGTGTTGTAAATACTACCGAGCGAGCTCCCGAGATAGTGTGACTTCTTGAAGTGATCCGATCTTCTAGCAGCAATATAGAATCTACAAAATGACAACAATTTCATTGGTAAGCTTACCTAGCTTAGAAAGTTCGTAGAGTTTAATAAATTACCAAACATCATGTTTTGAACAATATTTGACTTATTCGAACTAGAATAAGGCCTTGCTTCCACAAGCTATAATCCATAATTTCATCCTCATGTCTAAATCAACTTTGTTACCAGTATACGATGCTGCTCACACGAGCTGTTGAGGACTTGCAACATATGTGGTACCTCAACCATCGATACGATATGCTATAATCCAAAATTTCATTCTCATGTCTGTATAAACTTTTTTACCAGTATACAATGTTGCTCACACGAGCTGTCAAGGACTCGTAACATATGCGGTACCTCAACCATCAATACGGTATCTGTGCATATAACTATTCCCTAACGATGCTGCTCACACGAGCTGTTGAGGATATGCACTTATGCATAAATCCCAGCCATCGTAGGGCCTATAATCCATTCTCGAATTCATTTCTCATTTCTTGACTCACGATGCTGCTCACACGAGCTATCGAGGACTCGCAAAATATGCAGTACCTTAGTCATCGCGTCAGTTTCAAATCATCGATTCAAAGCTTGATATCTTTTTCATTCATTTTTTTCATCTTTCTCAATTTCATGTACCATAACCTGTTCTATGAAGATTATAAAGAATGCAATAATGTACTATTAAAATGCAAATTTAACGTTAAAAACTTACCAGACGAATTTGCAATTAAAGTGAACTCTAAGGATTAATCCGTAATTTTCTTTTTTCCACGATAGGTAACACCTTTTTGATGTATTACAATAATTTCATTCAATTATTTAAATCAACATGGATTTTTAATCATTTTATGCAAATAAGTCTATTTGGTATTTTTACAAAATTCCCTTAACTTTTCACTTTTATTAAATTTAGTCCTTAAGCCTTAAACTTGCAATTTAACCATTTTTATTCAAATTTCAGCTTTGCCTAATGTTCATGAGCCTTTCAACAGCCCAATTTTGCCATTATTTTATCTTAAGTCCTTTCAAATTTATCACTTTAACATTTTAGTCCTTAAACATTAAAATAATAAAAAACTACTTTACAAAATAATCAAATCTAATAACCAAGCTTAATAAACTTAAATAAATCTTCAAGAATCATCTCATTCATCAATGACAAGATTTATAACATTTGAAAAAAATCATAAATTAGTCCTTGGGTTAGCCAGGTTAAGCTAATATGGACTCAAAAATGTAAAAATTATTAAAAACGAGCAAGATTTACTCACCAAATGGATGAACCAAAGTTGGTTGAATATCCTCCCATGTCTTTAGGGTTTCAGCCATGATGGAAAGAAGAAGAAGATGAAATTGTCATTTTTGTTTTACTTTTAATTTAACTTATTAAAAGAATTACAATTTTACCATTTTATTACACTTAATAAATTTAGCTTTTCAAGTGTCCAAAACCGTCCACTACTCTCGTTTAAGGTATAATTACCCTTTAAGTAACACATTTACTCAATGATATCTTTATTTTGTAGCTTTTACGATTTAGTCATTTTCACATAATTAACTATCTAAACATTAAAATTTCACAACCAAATTTTAGTACAATACTAATGACCTTATAAATATTAAATAATTAATATTTATGATCTGACACATTGAAGTGGTGGCCTCGAAATCACCATTTCTAATCATACTGAAAAATAGACTAATTAGTAAATCCTCATTTTATTAGGATTTAATTGCAATTCACCAAAATCTAAAGAGTTTCAAATCATTTGTATTATTAGGACATTTAAAGAGGGTCCAATTTTATAATTGGTCCTTCAATTATATTAAATTCAAATAAGCAAACTTGTTTTCAATTTAGCCTTAAACTAATTAGGACTAAATGAATAAATAACCCAAAAGTTAGTGGATGGTAATCATGTCACCACCGCTTGGACTTTTTGACCATGGTTTAATTACCATTTTCGTCCCTTTACTATATTTAATCTATAGCAATTAACTTTTACCTCTTTTACAATTTACTACTTTTCCTTAATTAAGTAATTAATCATCAAAATTACCCAACAAAACTTCAATTCACATATAATAAAACTCTATAAATATTTAATAAAAATATTTATGGTCCTAAATTTTAGAAATGAGGTCTCGATACGTCATTTTCTAAAATCACTTGACCTTTGAACCAAACCACTTATACTAACTTTTAATTCAATAATTAAAATTCTTAAATTCAAATTTTCATATAAAATTATTATTGACTTATTTAATTTAAACACTCATTATAAAAATTTTCTCGTCGAGTTTATGATCCCGAAATCACTGTTTTCGACACCACTAAAAAAAATGTTGTTACAATAGATCCAAATGCTATTGATTGAGAATAGAGAAATTAAGATTGAGAACACCGAATTGAAGAAAATAGTGAAGGTGGATGAAATAGAGAAGTTAGTGAGGAAGGTTGCAAAGCAAAAGGAGAACTTAAAAGGGTATAAATTGTTGGTGACAAAGATTAAGAATGATGTGTATTTCTATATGGGTTGCTTTCATTGCATCATGGATAGTTTTTGTTGTCCTTAAATTTGTGGTCTAGAGAGTAGAATAATTTTTTGGAATGCTTTTACATTATTTACTGACTTTGGAATAGAATGGAAGTTATGAGACTTGTGAAATGTAATGAGATGATTTAGCTTTTGAGAATATGTTTATGATTATATTTATGTTGGATTACATAAATTTGGCATCCCCTTTTATTGGGAAACAACACAAACAAGAAACATTAGAATATAACATTGCATTCAAAGAGAATATAATACCAAAATTAAGTATAATAAAGCAAAATCAATAGTCCACCTGTACGATTTGAATTTTTTTTATAATAAAGCAAAATTAAGTATAATTGTAAAAAAAGAATCATACACTACTTTCTATTAGAATAGATACCCTAGGAAGTAATAGCCAAAAGAAATAAATCATGGCAACAAGAAGCATTAGAATTTATAAATAACATTGCATACAAAGACAATATAATACCAAAAATCTCAAAATTTGACATGTTGACATTGATGTTTTCCAATAATACAAAAAGAACATAACACCAAAAATCTCAAAGTTTGAGCAATTCACAACTGCAATCTAACTAACAAACTGTCTCTCTCAAGCAGGCCAATGAATTGATGAGGATGGTTATGCAAGTCTTGATGAGGCTACAAGTTGAGATGATTTAGGTATTAAGGAAGTAATAGAGGATGTAGGTGTTGAGGAGGCAACAAATTGGGGGGATGCTGGTGCGATCGATGAGGAGGCTATAGGCCTGGATTGGGGCCTATTTATTAGCATTTGCCCTTGTCTCCCATGCTGCCAAAAAAAGGATTTTTTCTAAGAAACATTTATAAATCAAACAAACCATATCAAAGTGGTAACAATTAATTTTTGATGGTTTAAGGATATTTATATTAAGAATTTGCATTCTTGTTGTAGTGTTAGTGTAGATTCCTATGCCTTGCATTCTTGTTCTCCCTCTTGCACCAATGGGTTTACTCCTCATTCCTTCAGTTTCAAGATGTGAGTGAGAAGTAGTTGATGTATTCATCCTTGAGGCACAAACTTTCCTTCTACTTGTTCGTTGAGGTACCTATACGAACAAATCAACAAAAAAGTTGAACAAAAGTGAAAACAAAAATTATAGAGTTTATATCATTCAGTACCATTTCATCTATCGATGATTATGTTGGGGGGATACTGTTGTGAGTCAGTTCCTTCATTTCGGTCCATTTGCTACAAAAAAGTAAGAGTGTTGAAGTCATTTCTAATAAAATTAGAAAACCACATGTATAACGGAAAATAAGAAGTCTTAAATAGGATTATTGATGTGTTTTGAGTTGACAGGTTCTAGAGTTATGGCCAACCATCCCACATCTTCTGTAACACCTCGATTTTGATAATGTCGAAAAATAATGGTTTGGGGCCACTCATTTTCGATTGAGAAGTTAGAAAATATAGAAATTAATAATCACAAATAATAATGATACGGTCATAATAAAAATGTATATAGATATTGATAATAGGAAATTTTTAATTAAAAAGGAATAGTGACTAATTTGTAGGAATTTTAGAAGTTAAGTGTTATAATTCAATTTACATGATAGCAAAGGAAATAAAATTTGTAAGCCTAGAGGGCAATATTACGCTAACAATGAAGAGTATGGGTTAAGCTACTAACTCTAGATATTTGTGGCTTGTATTTTTAAATAATAAAGTTAAAAGAAGTAAGTGGAGGATATTAAATGGTAAAAAAAAAAAAGAGAGAGAAAAGGAAAGAGGAAATAGAAAGAAAGTTCATTCTTTTCTCTCATCAAGAACGTGGAACCCTCTTCATTCAAGCAAGGAGGTTTTAGCTAACAAATTTCCTTTGAATTGGTAAGATATTGGGAATTGTTTTATATAATTTGTTATTTTTTAGTTTAAATTGGGTGACCCAAGGGTTTAATTGTTAGATTTTTAAAGTATGAGGTTTCTACCATTTATGTTTTGATGAGTTCTTGGTTGCCATGAGTGAAAGGTTAATGTAATAAGTTGAGATAGGAGTAATATGTAAATGATATGTTGTGATTTTGAAAGTTAAAGGCTTGATAGATAGATAGATACGATAGTCAAAGGGAGTAATTTTGGAAAAAAGATGAAGTTCTTGTTATGGTTGTGCATATATAAAATTTCATTAGCATGAATTTACTGAGTTTCTTCATGTATTATGGGTTGAATAAACATAATAATGGTGCAAAGTTAAGTCTTGAAGGGTGAATTGTTGTTTACCTCAAAATAGAGCTATGACGAATGAATTAGTATCGAAATGGGAATTTAAATGCTAATGGGAATAAAATTTATTTCCAGATCAAGAATCACAACGTGTTGAGGATATGCGAGGCAACGACAAGGCTACTGAGTAGGCTCGATTGGTAGAACTTCTTATCAAGTAAGTTTATTTATGAACTTACCTTATTTTTATACATTATCGTGTTTAAATGTTGTTTTATTATGTAAATTAAATAGTTGCGTGTGTATATATGTATAAGATGGCAAGCGTAAACACATATATATAAGTTGACGAGTGTAAACGTTTATAATCTGGCGAGCGTAAACGCATATGTATAAGCTGACGAGCGTAAATGTGTGCAAGATGGTGAGCGTAGACACATATGTATAAGCTGACGAGTGTAAACGCAAATGTTTAAGCTGACGAGCGTAAACGTGTGCAAGCTAGCAAGCATAAACGCATATGTATAAGATGACGAGCGTAAACGTGTGCAAGCTTGCGAGCGTAAACGCGTATTTATACATATTTACGTATAAGTAAAAAGTGTAAATGTGTTGAATGTTTGAATTGAGTTCTAACAATAAGTAGATGGAATTCTACATAGATGAAAGCTTGGATTCAAAGTATTTTAATTAGTTCGCAGGATGAATGCTTGTATGCTAAATTCCTTTGAAACTATTACCATTTAGTAAACTCACTTATTTTATTTGTTTTGTAAATTTGAAACTTTTGACTACTTCATGGGTTTGATCATCGAAGCAATCACATCTACTCTCACCCATATTCGGTAGTACTTGATGCTCACTTTTGGTTTGATATGGCACGTATATAGGGTGTCTCATTTTGGATAGTATAGTTTGGGTTAGGGTTGAATTTTGTAAATCATATCTACCTAAGTTAACAAATGATTCTTTTGTTCTTTTGAATTATTGTATGACGAAGTTTGATATGAATGATCTTAAGGAAATATCATGTTCACATCCATGTTCTTGATGTGTGAAATCTTGTGTAATTGGCTGTATATGTATATACATATTTATGTGAGATCATTTGGAGCTTTAAATTACATGTATTTGCATACATTTTAAGTGTGTTTTAGGTTATGGTAAGATATGATGAAGGTTTATTGAAGTGTTTACTCTGGTTGGGGATGATTTGAACTCATTTTTCTCAATTTAAGGGCTTACACGGGCGTGGGATTTAGGGGTGCTTGCTGCAGGGCATACACGGCTTGACACATGACCCAATACAAAGCCATGTTTCCCATTTTTGTAGCTATACACGGGTAAACACACGGGCGTGTGGCTCAAATTCAAACAGACCCACGACCTAGCCCACGACAGTGTGAAATTTCATAAATTGGTGCAGTGGACACACGGTCCGACACACGACCTGATCCACAGCCATGTGTCCCATTTTTGAACTCACACACGAGCAAGCACTCGGCTTGGAAAACTTCTCAACTTACACTTTTACCTTTATAATTGATTCAATTTGATCCTTGATTGATTCAAAAATTAGGATTATTAATTTGAAAGTCGTTTAAATTCTGTATGACCATATTTCTTAGTAAATGATTTTTCTTGTGTAACAAATGTGATGAGAACATTTCGGCATACATAGTAGCTCATTGTGTACATACTCCGAGAATAGAATCCGTATATGGTTGTTACATCTTCGACAAGTCATTTTGATTCCTCTTTTGGACAGCTTTCTTCTATTTGATGTCTCACCCTCTTCCTTTCTCCTTTTAAAAGGGGGATCGATTGGCCCTATTCTAGTGTCCTTCCAAAAATTCACACTCGGGATAATGGGAAGTGTACAATTGTACAACATTTTGTATGTATCCCTTTTGTAATAATCATTTACATATTCTTAAACTCTTTCTTCTCTAAACAAAATTATAGATTCAGCATGTGGGCGTGGAATGCCTGTTAGATTCCAATATACATGTACATTTCCAGCCCACTACAACATAAGTGTTCCCATTATGGTCGACCTCATAATCATCTTGCCCATTCCAACATACATGACAGAAATAACTTAAATCTTTATGTTCTTCATTTTTCTATTTATTTCTGGGCATAATCACTGGACCAATTTTCACACTTTTTCTTATTTTGCACTACCCTATTCATGACGTAGTGTCTAATATGCTCAAACAAAGAAATGATAGATTTAAACCTAGTTGTCACAATTGCGGAGTTGAAGGCCTCACCAAAGTTGTTATTGATTGCATAACACTTTGAATGAGGTTTGAAAAAAGCTTTTGACCAATGTTTTGGTTCGTTCCTCATCAAACTTTCCAAAGCAACTTCCTTTAACTGACCAATTCTTATAGTATATTTTTGAAAGAGACCTTCAGTTGTTGACTTAAAACAAGCCCAAAAAAGTTTTTGTAAATCACCACCCTTGTGCTCTTTCCTCTAGTTTTCATACATGTGTCTTGCAAAGAATCTATGCTCAACATATGGTAATATCAAGGGCATTTCTTCTAGCAAATCCTTCAAAAGAAGTAAAACTGATTATGATTATTATAATATTATTACACACATAACAGTAGTCAAATAAAGAAAAAAATATATAGAAATTTCTAACTTTCTGCATATCATTTATTACAGTAAAGCCTTTCCCATCTCCCATTTCCAAGTCTGATTGAAGATGTTTCGAGAACAAAACCCAAGATTCCCTGTTCTCCACTTCTATAACTGGCCAAGCTATAGGGAAAATTTAGTTGTTACCATCCCTACCCACGGCAACTAAGAGTTCTCCCTTAAACGGCCCTTTAAGGTAGGAACCATCTAAAGATAGAATGGGTGTACAAAAGTTTTTAAATCCACCCTTTAAATGTAACATTAGCGTTTTTGAACCGGAGTTGGAACAGTAATAGTGTCGAGTTAAGAGTTAGAATATGTGGTTAAAATAAGAAGATTAGGAAAAATTAAGAATTAGAATGTGTAGTCTAAATAAGAAAGGTTAAGAAAATTCAAAGATTAATTAATAATTACGTGAAAGCATAAGGGACTAAATAGAAATTTAGCCAAAATGAATTATGAGTCATCATGGGAATTATAGTGATTAAGCAGGGGCAAAAGAGTAATTTGGTGGAAAATATTTTTGGAGGCAATGTTTTGGGCCAAAATATAATGTTGGATGGCCTAGGGATTAAAAGAGCAATTTTACCATTTTTATTAAGTGAGATATTTTAAGGGAAAATTCTAGTGAATTTGAGAGAGGGAAAATCAATTAAAAAGCAAAAATATCAGCTCTCTCCATAAGCTAGCCGTCCAAGTCTTCATCTCTCATTTCTAACTTTTGCTTTTATTCCAATTAAGTCCTTGCATCATTGTTAAGCCCTCCAAGTTCCAAAACCTTCCATTTTCTTTAAAATTTCTTAAGGAAAGGCATAGAAGGAAGCTAGTAGACACTTTAATTTCCTTATAGAGTCCACTTTAAAGTGTTAAAGTGGATAGGGATTGAATTAGAATTTTGGGAATTCAAGAAGAAATGTAAGAGATGATTCAACTTTCATGATATACATGTATATTTACATAATCTAGCATGAAAGAGTATTGAATTTTAGTCTTAAGCTTATATGTGTTTGTATGAAATTGAAGAAAGAGGGAAGAAGGAGAAGGACCAAATTGAAGAAAAAGGAAAGGAGAAAGCTAAGGTGTGAGAAGAAATTATCTACAAGTGAGGTAAGTACTACAAGTATTAAAAGACTTAGTAAAAATTAAGTTAAAGTGTTTATAATTTTAATATATATGATTAATCATGATGAAAATGAGATGTTTAATTATAAGTATGATAATTATGTGTGATTGAATGAAATTTAGTATAAAGAAGCATGAGAAAGGAAGCATGTCCATTAAAACAGTTTGGACAGAACAGAAGATTAACTTCGAAAATTCATAAAAAATCGTATAAAAATAGTTAGAGGTTGAATTAAATATGTAATTAAATCTTGTTGAGTGTAGTTTTATAGGGAAGAAACACTGAAAGAAAAGAAATTTTATATTTCTAGATATACTAGTTTTTGTGTAACAAGGTCAGAGTAGGTTTGAGTTCCCCTGTTCTGCCTTTGAAAAATCATAGAAAAATGTAGAAAACTTATTATAGACTGAAATTTATATGGTTGAATCCTTAATGAGTCTATTTTCAAAATAAACATATGGTAACATTATTGGATTCCTGTACTAAAAGATAAATAATTTTTAGTAAAGGAATGTCGAAACTGTTAGGCAGCAGAGAAGGGGCAAATTGAAAGAATTTACTGTACAAATTAGCTAAAGTAAAAATTCTGAAATTTTTATGGTAAAAATATATTTGAGTCTAGTTTCAAGAACATCAAGCGGATATTAATTTCAAATTCTGTAGCTCAGGATATAAATAATTTAGTGACTGTGACACAAGTGTACAGCTTTGAAAATTAATGTAAAGAGAAAAAGAAAAATTGAATAGAAATGAAAATTTGATGCATATAAAGTGATATGTGATGAAATTGAGAAATGAGAATGAAATGGATAAATCAAAGGGTTCCAAAGTTATTGGTACCTAATTGTTTATGATATTTGGTTGTTATTTGGTTAAATTGATTTGTTATTGATTTGTATTACTATAATCTGAATTATTCATTATTTAATGTTTATTTTGATATTTATATTTAATAAGTGAATACGAGGTAAGCGTTAATATTGAGATGAATGAAAATTTATATTGAATTAATAGTTTATTTGAATTGAATTTGATTGATTTGTGATCAAAATTGAAAGTGAAAGTGAAAGTGGAAGTGAAATTGAAATTGAAAGTGATATGAATTGTAAATTGAAAATCCCTATTAACTAGTCGGGCTGAGTCGGATATAGTTGGCATGCCATAGGATTGGAAGAGTTCAGGGATACTTTGACCCTAAGTCGATGAGACACTGGGTGTCATTATTTTACTTCAGATAGATTCGATGAGGTACTAGGTATCACTTTACTTCGGCTAGGTCGATGAGACACTGGGTGTCACTTTATTGCTTCGAACTATCCGATGAGGCACTAGGTGCAATTCTGGAGTGTTTGGTTGGATCCATGTATCCGCCAAGGCCCGGGTCTTGTAAATTGGGTAAATAATGTGAAAAAAATGAATGTGCAAATTGTGATATTGAGATAAGTGAAATGATAATCACATGAAAGGTAAATACAATATATGTATAAAAAATCAAAGAATGATAAAACTAAATAAGCTAAGAGATTGGAATGGCTAAAATGTGAAATGAGGAAAAATATGTGAATTCATAATACTACTGTAAGTTAAATGTTATATACATAAAAGGTATGTATTTTACATGAATTAATAATTATATGAATGAGTTTGAAATGTGTGATTAAAAGATGAATGATTAATGACTCTTGCAATACTTACTAAGCCTTCATCGGCTTAACGCGTTTATTTCAACGCATAGGTATAAGACCTCCGAGAAGCTAAGGTTGGATTAGGTGCCTCTCATCAAATCACATCAACATTGGAAGATTGCATGACAAAATATATTTATTTTGTGTGAAATGACATGTACAAATGGTAAAGTTCTTATATAATTTCAAGGGGTTAGTTTGAAATTTCTAGCTATATTTCTTGATTTTAGAACAGAGGTATCAATATTTTTATAGTGGTATCGATATTTGCCTTGTTTTGAGTAAAAATTTCATTTTCATTATTTCCAAACTGGTTTTAAGTCTCGATTTTGATTATACTTGATTATTTTGTGATATTTTGAGTAAAACGATTCAATTACACAGCAATTGAAAGAAAATTTTGTTATACTCATTTTTAATTCTCTGACACTGTATGTAATACTCTTATACCGGGTTTATACGTGTGAATCGGGTGTAGAGGTGTTACATTTGGTGGTATCACAGCAAAGGTTTTTTGATGTGGATTACATTGTTGAATATCCACCCCGTTGAGAAGATTCCATTGGAGAAAATGTCAGTTGAACAATAGAGCTTATTTTAAATGTGAGTCAAAGGACCATTTGATCCGAAACTACTTGCAAAGAGGTAAATTACATGGAAACATTGGTGACTCTGGTGCGAGATCGACAATATAGGTAATCGATGGATTTGAAGTCCGTAAGACCTCGAACTTCTGTTACTAGAACGAAGAGAAGAAGAGGGCGTTCTTGATGAGAATACCGGTAAATCTTTTTTTTTTGTGATTTTTCTATAAATTGTGTTAATTGACACATTCGTATATATATATGCATATCAGAAGTGAAAGAGAGAGGGAATTAGCGGTAGAACCTACTAAGTACGAGATAGTTATTACTAATCCTTTAGGACAATGTGAAAGAATTAATAAAGTATGCAAGAGGTGCACCTTAAAGATTCAAGGTTATGAGTTTCTAATAGATCTTATGACCTTTATATTTTATGAGTTAGATGTGACAGTGGGAATAGATTAGCTGTCAGAAACGTGGGGTCATGGTTGAGTGTAGAAGAGAAAGAATTTCTTTAAGAATTTCGGATGGCAAAGAAATTATTATAATTGATGAAGATAAGTGAATAATATACTGATAAAAAGTTTAAGTTTTAAAATGAAATGTGAATAAGTTTAAATTCATAGAATAACTAAAGTGAAGTTTAAAATACTAGAGTTGTGACTAATTAGATCGTTCAATGAAAGAATGGAAAAATCTAGGGTCGTGAATGTTTGAAGGAAGATGAACTCTGATCGCTAGTAGTTACCTCGAGATTTTTATTGACGCTGCAGAGTCAATAAAACTAGAGGGAAGGACCAAGAGACGTCACTCCTGTCCGAACTATACAAGAATCCGAAGATTCTTCTAAAACATTCATTGATCCTATTATTTTTCCTAAATGATATAAATGAAAATAGTGATGGAAGAAGTTTAATAGGTAAAAGGGGAGTGTCTTTTTATAATTAAAGGATATGGGATAATGATAAGGTTTATAATACAAGTGAGAAGCAAAAAAAAATTATATGTTAGTAATTAATCTAGTATAGAGATTCGAGAGATAATTAGTCACTTTCGAGTTATGAAGGAAATAAAAAAAGAAGAATAGAATTTGAATGCATGGAAGAATTACGAGAATGAAAATAGAGTCATATTTATGTTATAAAAGGATGAAAGAAAATACAAGGAGTTCTTTAAGTATTGATATAGGAAGATAAAAAAAATTGTATAGTTTTAATGGTAATCAATGAGTTATGATGTTATATGTTTGAAGCTATGAAATAACAAAGTAAGTTATATGTTAGTGAAGTGATGTGAAATAAAGGAAGTGTATATTTAGATTAAATAATGAAAGGTTAAGATTTACGCTATAAGTGAGGGAAGTGTGAAATTTTATGATCAGTTAACTAAGTTCACTCACTTTCATCTGGTCAGAACCGATTTCTCCTTGTATAAGTATGCTCAATTGTTTATAGATGAAAGAGTAAGACTTCATGATATTCCTATATCCATTATTTCTGATTGAGATCCTGAATTTACATCAAAGTTTTGGAGAAAATGTAGGACTCCAGTATGGTGAATGAAGTTAAGTGTGAATAAGTTAGTGAGTTCTGACTTGATTCAGAAAAATAGAAAAGAAAGTGAAGTTGATCAGATATCGTTTAAAGGTTGTTTTGGATAGACAAAGGTCATAGGCTAATTTAAAAGAGAAAAGATATTGAGCTTAATATGGGTGAAAAAGTTTTCTTGAAGGTATCTCAATGGAGAAAGATTCTTTAATTTAAGAAAAAGGAGAAGTTGAGTCCAAGATTCATTGGACCATATGAGATACTGAAATCAATTGCATATTGATTAACACTCCCTTCAAAGTTGGACAAGATTCATAGTTTTTTCTATGTATCTATGTTACGAAGATATTAGTCCGGTGTATCTCATGTGATTATTTCGAAAGTTATTGAAATACAATCGGATTTGATTCATGAAGAAGAACCGATTAAGATACTTGTATGAGAGGTAAAAGAATTGAGAAACAAAAGTGTCCCCTTTGATAAAGGTTTTATGAAAGCATCATAATTCAGAAGAAGCAACATGGGAAAGAGAAGAAACTATGATACACAATATTCGCAGCTATTCATTATAGGTAAATTTCAAGGACAAAATTTTTTTTAGGAGAGAAGAATTGTAACATCCACGTTTTTGAACCGGAGTTGGAACAGTAATAGTGTCGAGTTAAGAGTTAGAATATGTGGTTAAAATAAGAAGATTAGGAAAAATTAAGAGACTAAATAAGAAAGGTTAAAAGTTAAGAGTTAGAATGTGTAGTCTAAATAAGAAAGATTAAGAAAATTCAAGGATTAATTAGTAATTGTGTGAAAGCATAAGAGACTAAATAGCAATTTAGCCAAAATGAATTATGAGACATCATGGGAATTATAGTGATTAAGCAGGGGCAAAATAGTAATTTGGTGGAAGATATTTTTGGAGGTGATGTTTGGGCTAAAGTGTAATGTTAGATGGCTTAGGGATTAAAAAAAGCAATTTTACCATTTTTATTCAGTGAAATATTTTAAGAGAAAATTCTAGAGAACTTGAGAGAGGGAAAAATCAATTAAAAGCAAAAATATCAGCTCTCTCCATAAGCTAGCCGTCCAAGTCTTCATCTCTCATTTCTAACTTTTGCTTTTATTCCAATTAAGTCCTTACACCATTGTTAAGCCCTCCAAGCTCCAAAACCTTCCATTTTCTTTAAAATTTCTTAAGGAAAGGCATAGAAGGAAGCTAGTAGAGTCCACTTTAAAGTGTTAAAGTGGATAGGGATTGAATTAGAATTTTGGGAATTCAAGAACAAAGGTAAGAGATGATTCAACTTTCATGATATACATGTATATTTACATAATCTAGCATGAAAGAGTATTGAATTTTAGCTTAAGCTTATATGTGTTTGTATGAAATTGAAGAAAGAGAGAAGAAGGAGAAGGACCAAATTGAAGAAAAAGAAAAGGAGAAAGCTAAGGTTTGAGAAGAAATTATCTACAAGTGAGGTAAGTACTACAAGTATTAAAAGACTTAGTAACAATTAAGTTAAAGTGTTTATAATTTAAAAATATATGATTAATCATGGTGAAAATGAGATGTTTAGTTATAAGTATGATAATTATGTGTGATTAAATGAAATTTAGTATATTTAATTAAAGCTTATTGAGTTTAGTTTTATATGGAAGAAATAGTGAAAGAAAAGAAATTGTATATTTCTAGATATACTAGTTTTTGTGTAACAAGGTCAGAGTAGGTTCGAGTTCCCCTGTTCTGACTTATAAAAATCATATAAAAATTTATAAAAAATATTATAGACTGAAATTTATATGGTTTAATACTTAATGAGTCTATTTTCAAAAGAAATAGACGGGAACATTATTGGATTCCTGTACTAAAAGATAAATAATTTTTAGTAAAGAAAGGTCGAAACTGTTAGGCAGCAGAGAAGGGGTAAATTGAAAGAATTTACTGTATAAATTAGCTAAAGTAAAAATTCTGGAATTTTTATGGTAAAAAGATATTTGAGTCTAGTTTCAAGAACGTGAAGAAGATATTAATTTCAAATTCTGTAGCTCAAGATATAAATAATTTAGTGACTTGTGACACAAGTGTACAACTTTGAAAATTAATGTAAAACAAAAAAGAAAAATTGAATAGAAATGAAAAATTGATGCATATAAAGTGATATGTGATGAAATTGAGAAATAAGAATGAAATGGATAAATCAAAGGGTTCCAAAGTTATTGGTACCTAATTGTTTATGATATTTGGTTGTTATTTGGTTAAATTGATTTGTTATTGATTTGTATTACTATAATCTAAATTATTCATTATTTAATGTTTATTTCGATATTTATATTTAATAAGTGAATACGAGGTAAGCGTTAATATTGAGATGAATGAAAATTTATATTGAATTAATAATATATTTGAATTGAATTTGAACGATTTGTGATCAAAATTGAAAGTGAAAGTGAAAGTGAAATTGGAATTGAAAGTGATATGAATTGTAAATTGAAAATCCCTATTAACTAGTCGGACTGAGTCGGATATAGTTGGCATGCAATAGGATTGGAAGAGTTTAGGGATACTTCGACCTTGAGTCAATGAGACACTGGGTGTCATTATTTTACTTTGGATAGATTCGATGAAGTACTGGGTATCACTTTACTTCAGCTAGGCCGATAAGACACTGAGTGTCACTTTATTGCTTCGAACTATCCGATGAGGCACTAGGTGCAATTCTGGAGTGTTTGGTTGGATCCATGTATCCGCCAAGGTCCGAGTCTTGTAAATAGGGTAAATAATGTGAAAAAAATGAATGTGCAAATTGTGATATTGAGGTAAGTGAAATGATAATCACATGAAAGGTAAGTACAATATATGTATAAAAAATCAAAGAATGATAAAACTAAATAAGCTAAGAGATTGGAATGGCTAAAATGTGAAATGAGGAAGAATATGTGAATTCATAACACTACTGTAAGTTAAATGTTATATACATAAAAGGTATGTATTTTACATGAATTAATAATTATATGAATGATTTTGAAATGTGTGATTAAAAGATGAATGATTAATGACTCTTGTAGTACTTGCTAAGCCTTCACCGACTGAACGCGTTTATTTCAACGCGTAGGTATAAGACCTCCGAGAAGCTAAGGTTGGATTAGGTGCCTCTCATCAAATCACATCAACATTGGAAGATTGCATGACAAAATATATTTATTTTGTGTGAAATGACATGTACAAATGGTAAAGTTTTTATATAATTTCAAGGGGTTAGTTTGAAATTTATAGCTATATTTCTTGATTTTAGAACAGAGGTATTAATATTTTTATGGTGGTATCGATATTTGCCTTGTTTTGAGTAAAAATTTTATTTTCATTATTTTCAAACTGGTTTTAAGTCTCGATTTTGATTATACTTGATTATTTTGTGATATTTTGAGTAAAACGATTCAATTACACAGTATTTGAAAGAAAATTTTGTTATACTCATTTTTAATTCTCTAACACTCTTATACCGGGTTTATACGTGTGAACCGGGTGTAGGGGTGTTACATTAAAGAACTAAAACAAATATATAATCTCCTAAACTTAGGGTTTTCAGTAGGAATTGGTCTCACAACTAATAAGTCAAAGTTACCATTTGGATCTACACTTTTTAAGGCAAAAACATAATTAAATAAGTGGTTAGACTCATACTCTAAGCTACCCCTTATTTGTTCTATAGCCCAAGACCTAGCTCTTTAATAAACATTCTTGTTTAGTTCTAGTTTCAACTCTTCCTTAGCTAGTCTTTGCATCTCAAATAGCTTTAACCTAGGGATAATCTTAATCTTGCTAAGAAAGTGTTTCCCTATGATATTATAATTTGCTCTTTTGTTCTTGAAGATTATGGAACAAGTATGTTCACTGTAACACCCCTTACTCGATTTGATCATCGAACTCCAGTAAGTAGGTGTCACTACGACTCCCTTCTAATACGAGGCTAATTAAAATCTTAATTCCATATTATTTACGGGATTATACTTTATTAGGAAATCATTAGAGAGATTAATGATAGAAAGACAAGTTGATTTACTTCTATTTTAAAACAACTAATGATGACAGAAGGCTTCTACCGATATTTGTATGTTTGGGTATCGGTAGTACCAATGGCAGTAAGGATTCAGGATTTACTGTAGAGTTCTATTGGTAATTTCATAAGTTTTACCTATACAACCTTGCTAACTACCGATATAATATGTGATACTACCGATATTACAAATTCTAGAGAGCCATGGTAAAATTTGTCTATGACTTCTGTCGAAACGTTTTTTTTTTTGGAAAACAAACCGGTCTCGAATGATATTTTAGAAATCGAAATATGGAGTCGCCACCAATCTTTTTATATGGTATGATTGGATCACCACAAAACGTTTAAAACTCGTTTTGAAAAATATTTTGGTATTCGAAATTCAAAAAATGGGTTTGGGAGTCGGTTATGTGTGAGGAAGGATTAGCACCCTCACACGCCCAAAATTGGTACCACATCGACTACTTTCGGGTCTTTGGTTGTTAAAACTTTGCAATCTCGAGCGAATTTTAAAATGCAATCTTTGTACTCATAAATAACTTCACATGGTTTTCAAAGATCATATTTGAGAAAAACGTTCGTGGATTTCAAATTTCTTGTAGAATTGAAGTCGTGTCCAACACGTTAAGGCACTATGTTCTCGAAATTTCGAAATTGAAGGATATTTTGAAAGATTTTCAAAAAGGATATTTTATCGTACGAATTATACAAAAGATCATACCCAGCACGTTAGGGCATAATTTTTTGAAACTTTCATACGAAAGGATATTGCCTCATTTAAAATACGATCCTCAGACACATAACTTATTACACGTGATTTTGAAAAATTGGATTTGAAGAAAATGTCCATATGTTTTGAATTTCTCGGAGAATTGAAGTCATGTCCAACACGTTAGGGTACGGCGTTCTCGGAATCTCGAAATTAAAGGGCATTTGAAAAGTTTGGAAGAGAATATTCGATTCGTGTAGATTATATGAAAAATCACACCCAGCACGTTAGGGCATATGAGATTTCCACACGAAAAGGATATTGCCTCGGTTTTAAAGGTTTATTTGTATGTAAAAATAATTTTGAAAACGAACGTGTAAATTAAATATGAATGGACAACTAATAGCAAAGATTAAATAACACGAAAAGTAATTAAGCAGATAAATAAATGCACAAATTTTAAACATAAAATTAATAGAATACAAAATACGAAAGAATAATAATTAAATTCTATGTATGAACATCGAAGAAAAAAAGAAAAAAAGAACAAAACAAACAGGGAAAAAACTGAGCTTTGGAAAATTCGGGATGAAAACATAATTTTCGAGGAATTTGGGGTCAAAATTGAAATTTTTAGAAAATTTAGGATTAAAATCAAACTTTTGGAAAATTTGAGGTCGAAAATGTGACTTTGGAGAATTTTAAGGGCAAAATGGTGATTTTTAGATATTCAAGGCAAAATGGTAATTTTGAAAAAGTTTAAGGTTAAAATGCATTTTTAGAAAGTTCAGGGGTTAAAATGTGATTTTTGAGAAGTTTGGGGGTTAAAATATGATTTTTGTGAAGTTCATAGGTCAAAATCTAGTTTTTGCAAGGTTTAGGGGTTAAAATGTAATTTTTATAAAGTTTGAGGGTTAAAATTTAATTTTTGTAGGGACTAAATTGAAAAGAAACTAAAATTATTGGGCAAAATTATAATAAATTAAAAATATGCATTAATGATTGAATTGAAACAAATAAAAAGAGAGAAAGACCAAAGGGGAAATTTACCCATTTTTAAAAAAAAAAAACCTAATTCTAAAGCTTAGGCCAAAACGACGCTGTTTTTGGGTGTTTAAGTCACTCCCAAAACTACGTCGTTTTGGGAACCTATATAACCTCCTTTTAATCCCTTTTTTCTTCATTTTTCACTCATTTATCCAAAAAAAAAATCACAAATCCTCTCCTCTCTCTCTCTCCCTTCTCTCTTTTTTTTGGTGATGCTTCTCCAGTCGTTGGCCACCGTCCGTCGGCCGTCGCTGTCGCCATCGTGCACGGTGGCCCAAGGTATAAAATTTTCTTTTTTTTTTTAATCTTTTTCTTTTAAAACATAGATCGGGGCTAGATCTTGGTAGATCTAGCCCTTAAAATTCAAAAATATTTTGGAATGCCCCTTTTTTTCGAAATCTATTTTAAATCTGGGTTTTTTAATTTTTTTTTGTTTTTTTAGTCTATGTTATTATTTTTTCGAAAATATGTGTAAAACAACAACAACAACAACAACAATAATAATAATAATAATAATTGTTGAAACCCAATTTTGATCGGGCTTAAACTAAAATCCTTTTTAAATTTATTATAAGATTTAATTTATTTTAAATTTAAATTTGTTTTAAATTTAAATTTAAATTAAGTTTAAATTTACTTTTAAAATTAAAATTATTTTAAATTTAAGAAGTCCCATTACAAACAAAGTGCCTATTTTTACAAAGCCCAAACTGGGCCTGATCCTAACAGACCCAAAACCTAAGCCCAAATGACCCAAGTACAGACGGGCCCAAGTGACCCAAACTCAAAACAAAAGACCTAATCTATTATTGTTGCTATTATTGTCTCCACCTCAGCCAACCGAAGGTCGCCACATCATCACCAAGTTGCACCACGAGCAACTTGCACTGCCACCAGCTGCTTCAACCGCCACTGCCTTCGCCGAACCTGCAAAAGAGAAAAACAAGACCGGTATTAAATGGCAAACAACAAATAATCATCATTGTATTGATGGCTATAAAGCCAGAACTTAAACAAATTGTAAAGGACATTTTTTGAAAAAAGAGAGCAATCGAATTCAACACAAAATTTTAGCAATCCATACACACATTTTATTTATTAGTATCCAATAGATTCGAACAGATACAAAGCAACCTCAAACAGACCCAAAACATTCAGGCATTAAAATCATTCAGGTATTGCTTCAATACATTCATTTATTATCATTCATAATTTATGTATCTAAAACCTTTTATATTCTGGCTTTTTAATTGTATTAAAGGTATAACTTTTATTATTTATTATCCTTTTCGGTTATTTCGAAGGCATTAAATGAAAGTTATCATTATTATTAATACTATTAATATTAATTTAATAATAATAATGACCATAACAATATTAATGGCAACTATAATTAATATTATTAATAATATAATAATAATAGATATTAATAATAATAATAACCGAAAGGTCAGAGGGCTTATCCTCGGTTGGTTCTGCCGTCGTCGGGGCTTCACGCTGAAGTTTCCCTTGAATGTCGCCATCGCCTTGTCGTGCATAGATCTGTAAAAAGAAAGAACAAAGGGTTGTAAAAAGGTTTTTAAAAAAAGAATCTCAATGGACCGACTTGAAACAAAATAGAAACCACGAATGAAATCTATACTTTCGGGTTTTGAAATAGAAATTTTTTTAAAAAAAGGGGTATAAAAAAGGGAAAAGGATTTTCGAAGAAAAAAATCGAAAAGGTTTTTTTTTAAAAAAAAGAGAGAAAAGAGAGAACCTAGATCTTTCGGTCTGCCTAACGGCGCGTGGGTGAATCTGGCCGGCGTATGGACGCATACGCGATGACCGGTGACTTGGGAGATGTAAGGGCGACAGCGCGTGGCGCGCGTAGCAGCCAACTGCCGGCGAACCAGCGAAGGAGCCACAGTCGACCCCTTGGAGAATTTCAGAGAGGAAAAAGTGGGGGAATGGTTTTTTTTTTTAAATAAAATGAAAAAGTGTTTTTTTTCTTAGAAAATAGGCTTATATACCCTTATCCAAGCGGCACTGTTTTGGCATCTGAACTTAGAGGCCAAAACGATGCCGTTTCAACCTCTACCCATGGTCGACCCGAAATCCGACCCGACCGCCTCAAGATCCGTGTGTTTTTTATTAATGGTATATTTATGCATTCGATCCTTCCGCTTTTTCTCAAATTTTCAATCAGGTCCTTTTTGTACTTTTAATTGATTCTAAATTGGCCCAATGATTTTCAATGCTTTTCAATTTAATCCTTTGACCTTTTGAAAGTATCAGGGGCTGCCACGTATTACTATTTTGGTTTATTTATGTTGATGGTCCCTCTTATTTCTGATTTGTTTTAATTTAATCCTTAAATCAAGTTTTGTTTAATTATAAAATTGACCCAAAAATTTTTCATGGTTTTCAAACTAGTCCTCTGACTTCAGGATGCCTGAGGGGCTGCCACTTGTCACTTATTTTTGGTTTTATTTCCCTGGAGGTCCTTAGACTGTCCGAAAATTCCATTTTTGAGCCCGAAACTTCCAAAAATTCCATTTTTGACCCAAAAACTTCCAAAAATTCCATTTTTGAGCCCGAAACTTCCAAAAATTCCATTTTTGACCCCAAAAATTCCAAAAATTCCATTTTTACCCTCGAACTTCCAAAAATTCCTTTTTTGACCCTAAAACTTTAAAAAATTCCATTTTTGACCCTAAAACTTTCAAAAATTCCATTTTTACGCCCAAACTTCCAAAAATTCCATTTTAGACCTTAAAACTTCCAAAAATTCCATTTTAGACCTTAAAACTTCCAAAAATTCCATTTTAACCCCAAAACTTTCCCAAAATTACAATTTTACCCCTAAAAATCCAAAATTACCATTTTACCCCTAAGTATCCGAAAAGTCTCATTTTCAACTCCGATTGCATGATTTTTTCTTCATCATCAATATTTGCATTTAATTTTAACCATTATGCACTCGTATTTTACTTTTTTTTATTTTTTACCATTTATCTTCTTATTTATCTTACTTCGCATTATTTAACATCCGTTATTAACTGCTTATTCATATGAAACTCGCATGTTTGATTTCAAAATGATTTTTTATAAAAACTTTAAAATCGAGGCAATATTCTTTTATTTCGAGTTTCGAAAGTTTGTGTCTTAACTTACTAGGCGCAATTTTTCTTCAAATCGAAATAGTCAAATACCCTTAAGCGAGGCAATGTTTCCTTATCTTCGATTTTGAAATGTTGCGCCTTCACTTACTAGGTGCAACCTTTCTTCAAATCAAGATAATCGAATATCCTTTTCCCAAAATTTTAAAAAAGTTTTACAAAAGAAAAGCTCGTTATTTCTGGATCTTGAAATGTCATGTGCTAACTCACTGGACGTAACTTTCTTCCTCGATCACTTTGAAATAGTGGTATTTCCAAACAAACCTAATTTCTTTTAAACTTAACTCATGCATTCAAGGATCGTATTTTAAACTTTATTCCAGCTTTTAAATGTTACAAATTAAGACCCAAAAATAATCAATATGGTACCAATTTTGGGCGTATGAGGGTGCTAATCCTTTCTCATGCGTAACCGACTCCCGAACCTATTTTTTTGGATTTCGAAGACCTGCATGTTTTCAAAACGGTATTTTAAAACGTTTTGTGGTGATCCAATCACACCGAATAAAGGATTGGTGGCGACTCCCATTTTCCAACATTAAAGTAATGTTTGACAGCTGGCGACTCCACTAGGGACTTCCTTAAAAAAAACGAGAGTCAAGCCAAAATTGATTATTTTCGGGTCTTCTTTGGAAACTTTTAAGCTTTAGTTTTGTTAAATATGCGATCCTCGACATCCTTTGCGACATTATAACATGTGATATTGCTAGTGTAAATTTGCACACATCTGCGTTTGATATTACCCTTTTAAGTGGAAGCCGAAAACTACTCCTTCGTGAGGTCTTCACCTCCGTGCAGGATAGTGGATCGCTTTCGAGATTACAAAGTACCCTTGTTTTCGTGAAGTTTTCACTTCCGTGCAAAAATGTGGGAAATGCATCCCCCTAAACCGAACTCGTTCGTATGAGCCTGTAATGGGTGAGGATCGAGGAATCTGCTGGTTTGAGTTCCCCTACTTTAGAACCTAAAACCACATATAGTAAGTCGTAGGAACTTGCTTTAGAAGGAATTATACTAAACCATTTAGCAACCTTCCAAGACAAACTCTTAGGTTCTATGTTATACTTGTATATTGATATTGTTGTGTTTCGCTAACTTATTTATTTTGTCTTTTTTTGCAGTGCATTTCATCATCATATAAAGGAAAGGTATAGACTCAAAAGTTTAGTTACTGATAAGAGAATTAATCATGAAAAACAAGTACTTTGATAAAGTGAAGGATAATATGGTCGTGCGCGTGTGGTTGGAGGAGACTCAGCGCCAAAAGGGGGACAGCTTAGTGGAAGGATATGAGTCAGAGCTTTGGGATTATACCAGGATCTGCACGGCTCAAAACAATGTGCTAGAATTAAAAGAGATATGAGATAGTTGGGATAACAACATGAAACAAACCATTCATTAAGAATACGGAGATTTTCCATACTTGTACGAAGTTAAGGTAGACAAATCCCTCTTTAGAGCCTTAACACAGCATTGGAACCCAACCTACAATTTCTTCACCTTCGAGAATATAGACATGACACCGACGATAGAAGAATACACCACTCTGCTCTGTTGTTCGAAGATTTCGGTAAATAAGGCCTATTCTAGAGCTCTAAATCTCTCGACCATTGTTAAAAGATTAATAAACATCACTGGCATGAGCGAACAATGGGTTGTAGCTCGAGTTAAGGTCAAAGGCGATAACAAGTGCATCACGTGGAAAAGTCTGCGAGATTTGATACTGGCTCATCCAGATACAAAGAAAAAGATCGACATCTTAGCCCTAAGTATCTACGGGTTGGTCATTTTTCCAAAGGCTTTGGGGCATATAGATGATGCGGTAATAGATTTGTTTGATAGATTGAGTAAAAGAGTGACACCTGTCCCGACCATACTGGCTGAAACTTTTTGATCCTTAAATGCGTGCAGAAAGGAGGGAGAAGGTCGATTTATTGCTTGCGCACCGCTATTAATGGTATGGTTTCATAGTCACTTCTGGAAAACAGAAAAAGTCTCCTATCAACACTTGTCTAAAGATTACTCCCCTTTGAAAGAGTTCGTGGTCACGCAAAGACAAGAAAACTTCTTAGAAGAAAAGTGGATGACTATACTCCAAAGCCTCAAAGACGAAGACATAGAGTGGCGAGCGTCATGGTTCGCTCCTGATGAAATATTGTATCGGTGCGGAGATCTCGACTAGGTCCCATTGGCAGAAATATGGGGAGCAACCGGATATGCACCTTTGCTGGTTTCAAGACAATACAGATCAAGACAGTTCATACCCACGACTCAGGGGTTAGCTCAGTGTGAATTCGTATATCGGGGAGAAAACAATAAGAAAATGATTCGGGAAATCTCAAATGCATGGAACCAGGTTCGAAAAATGAAAGCATTCGACACCAATCCCATGATAATTACAGAATATGATTGGTGGAGAAACAGAAGGATCAACGATAATATTTCTGTGCCAAACTCGGAGATGTCCGCCCAATTGAAGAACACTTGCAGGTTGTCTCGACTAAATTAGAAATAATTAAACAGAATTTCGAAAGGAAAAATGATGAGATGGAGAAAATGATAGAAAAGTTGGAAGAAGAGAAGGTGCTTTTAGGATTGGACGTTGATGTTCAGATGCTAGAAGCGAAAAAATTGAGAAAAGGGAAGAATAAGGCTGAAGAAGATCTTAGCAGCCTAAAAAAGGACTATAAAAAGCTTCGATTGTTAATGAGAACCGTCGGTTTAGGTAAGACGTCAGAGCAATGGCAGTAGGAAATCCGCGAAGAAAAAAATAGAACAAGTCACTGGAAAAATAAATTTCAAGACGCCCAAGTTTAGGAAAATGCTATGAAGAGTAGCCTTCTGGAAAGCCAAGTCGAAGTGACCAAATTAAAAGCTCGAGTAAGAGAATTGGAGGAATCCTTGTATAGGCATCGTAGTCGAATGTGACCAAATTAAAAGCTCGAGCTGAGATCGAGAGACTGAATAAGAGGGTGGAAGAATTAGAAGCCTCTTTGCAGAATAGTGAAATACGAACTGAGATTTTGGAAAGGACGTTGGAGACAAATGATTGGCATCTTCAGCAAACCCAAAAAGAAGTTAGAGAAAGAGATTATGTTATAGGTGAAGCCTTAAATCAAATCCGCGAAGTAGTCGATCATGTGCAAACACTGATAGTTGAAGCAGAAGAGCTAAGCCTACAATACGGGACGAAGACGGAACGAGGTCAAAAGCTATCAAGACTCCTTAAGAAAGTCAAGACTCTGAGCATTAAAGCAAAATCGTTTATGTAATTTGCTTTATGTTAAGGAACTTGTTATCCAAATGAAATTTTTTAAATGGAAAATGAATTATAAGTCAATACCTTTCTCTTGCATACATGCATCTTATTCGCATCACATTTTTGCATGTTTCTGCATAACGATCCTAACTTATTAAAAATTTACCATTCAGCTACATCAGTAATCATTGAAAACACACATCGCTATAATACTCGAAAGAAAACTAAGGCCATGAAGCAAAGACTTGAACAAATCCAAAAAGAATTACAAGACTAGATGCAAGAGCACATCCAAGAGCAAATGACCATGATGTGCAGAGAAATGAAAAATCAATTCATGGAGGTACAAAAGAGCTTAATGAATGAATTAGCACAAGTAAAACAAAGCATGATCAATAAAGGAAAGAGCCCTGCTATTGAGGAAGAAGAGGACTTAATGGTCCCCCCAGGGTTTACACCTCGCCATAACCCGGCTTCACATGAAATACCGGCACGGGAGCCCACCATTACTATAAGGGCACAGCAACAAGCCACAGGCACGTCGAGACTAGCTAATTATCCAATTGGATCCGGGTCAAACCTAGAGGTTAATGCTGCAAATCTGGGTGTCCCAAACTTTGACGAGATGATAAGAAAGGATCTCCCTAGACAAATACACGAAAAATACAAGCGATTAGAGGAGAAAATCGATGCGATGCAAGGAGTTGAAATTTCCTATGAGGTAGATGCCAAAGAGTTAAGTCTGGTTCCGGGTCTGGTTCTCCCTCCCAAATTCAAAGTTCTAGAATTTGAAAAATATAACGGGACGAGTTGCCCTGAAGCCCACCTAACCATGTTCTGTAGGAAGATGACGGGGCACGTGCATAATGACTAATTGTTAATCCATTACTTTCAAGACAGCTTGGCCAGGTCGACAATCAGATGGTACAATCAATTGAGCCGATCTAAAATTCATTCATGGAAAGATTTGGCACAGGCTTTCTTAAAGCAATACGGTTATATGATAGAAATAGCTCATGATCGGCTTACACTGCAAAATATGGAGAATAAGTCAAACGAGAGCTTTAGAATGTATGCGTAGAGATGGCGCGAGGTGGCAACCCAAGTACAGCCACCACTAACAAAAAAGGAGACAACGATGTTGTTTGTCAATACCCTCAAAGCTCTTTACCTGAATCACCTGTTAGGAAATGCCACCAAGAGTTTCTCTGATATGGTATGTCGGGGGAGATGATTGAAAATGCAATCAAGGCCGGCAAGATTGAAACTGGAGAAAGCCCTAAAAGGTCTACCCCCAAAAGAAGGGATAATGAGGTTAACAATGCAAGCATATACAAACCTAGCTACACCAAACCCTTCATGATAGGTCAGCCCAAAGCTCCAATGGGTAATTACCAAAATGCCCTACGATAGGAACCGGGCATCAGGCCAAATAGAGGAAGAGTTCAATATACTCCCCTTCCGATGTCATAAGGAGAACTCTACAAGATATTGTATGGCGCGCATGAGGTAGCTCCTCAGCGTGTAAGACCATATAAACTCTCATTCCCGGCTTGGTACGATGCGAATGCTCACTGTGAATACCATGCAGGGGCAGAAGGACACTCGATTGAAAACTGCCCTGCTTTTAAAAGACGAGTCGAAGGACTCATAGAACATGGAGTCGTAAAATTAAAAGAGCCAGAAAAGCCCAATATAGCTGGGAATCCTCTGCCTAATCACCCAGAGCAAGAGGTGAATGCCTTGCTGGAAGAAGGAGCTCGGAAAGTTAAGAGAAATGTTAAAGAAATTAAGTCTCCACTTCGATGGTTATGGCAAGAGTTGGTCAAAGAAGGGATAATCGTGAAGGATGAAAAGAGTATGATAATCGGGGATGATAACCATTGTGAGTTTCATGCCATTAAGGGGCATGAAATTCAAAACTGCGTCGAGTTCAAAGTCGTGGTACAGATGTTGATGGACAATCGAGAGTTGAATTTTTTGAAGAAAGAGGGGAAGCTAATGATGTTTATGCCTCCGAGGACGGAACACTAAGGCTTATAAAAGTAATCACCCCAAGGAGATTATTTGTGGCACGACAAGAGAACAGACAACCCCTCGCATCATCATACAAAGGCCTGCAACGTTTCCTTACAGGGACAGTAAGAAGATCCCATGGGGTTACAATTGTAACGTGGGCATACCAAGAGAGGGGGAACCCAAGAAGGACGTGAATCTTGTTACCTATAGCGGTAAAAATTATGACCGTGTAAATAAAGGAAAAGAGGTCAGCAAAGGGAAAGCAAGAATGTGTGAGCCTGAGGAAGGAATAACTAGCAAGCCCGAAGTACCCATAAATGAGCCTTTATCCGAGAATGAGGCGAAAGAGTTTTTATAGTTTTTAAGGCATAGTGAATATAGTGTAGTAGAACAACTACACAAACAGCCTGCTCGGATATCAATCCTGTCATTACTCTTAAGCTCGAAAGCCCATCGAAGCGCACTAATGAAGGTGCTGAACGAAACATATGTAGCAAATGACATCTTCGTCAGTAAGCTAGATCGATTGGTCAATAACATGAGTGCTGATACATTTTCTTCAGCGATGATGAAATACCGACGGGAGGAATAGGGTCCACCAAGGCTTTACACATCACTACCCATTGTAAAGGGTATACGCTACCTGGAGTACTCATAAACAATGGTTTAGCCCTGAATGTGCTACCGCTAGCTACACTACAAAGATTGCCAATTGATAGCTCTCACATGAAAGGGTGTAATAACATAGTGAGAGCATTTGACAGGACAGAAAGGAAGGTAATGGGAAAGATTGAAATACCTCTCCAAATTGGGTCGAATACATATGAAGTGGATTTTCTAATGATGGATATTAGGCCCACTTATAACTGTCTACTGGGAAGACCATGGATCCACTCAGCTGGAGCAGTACCTTCTTCTTTGCACCAGAAAGTGAAGCTAATAAATGAAGGGCTGCTAATTACGATTAATGCTGAGGAGGAAATAATCGCGTCCATAACGAGCGATTCACCCTACGTGGGAATAGACGATTAAGGTTGTGGAATGCTCGTTTCGCTCACTAGAGTTTGTCAATGCAACTTTCATTTTGGAAGGGAGCAAGATACCTGTGCCTACAATATCATCGACCACCAGGATGAGCTTGCAATTAACAGTCGAAAGGGGAGCTATACCTGGGAAAGGACTAGAAAAATATCTCCAAGGAAGAGTTAATGTGTCGATGCTGATAGAAAAGCGGGATCGTTATGGCCTAAGGTACAAGCCGAACGCGAAACAAAAGAGGAGGAGCTAGAAAAAAAGCAAGAAAGAAGGAAGGCCAGACTGTCTGGAAAGGACATCTCGTGGGAACCCATGATTTTCGTGCACATCTATGAGACTTTCGTCTCAGGAGGGGTGATCAACCAGAAAACAGAGCGGGAAAAAGAGCAAGTGACGATTGGAACCAAAGGGGGCATCATGAAAGATCTAGGCATTAATGCTATATCAGATGAAGGAAGGGAAGGGAATCCATCAAGAATTGGTCCGTGTGCACCTGAAAGCACCTTGAATAATTGGACCGTGGAGGAACTCCCTGTAATTTTTAAGATTTCCTCAGAGTAATGCTCGAGAACACCTATTGCTTTAGGCTCGAAAGCAATATGGATCTTTTTGTAAAAGGGCCCATGGTCATTATTCAGTTATTTTGAATGAAATGCACTTTCCATCTTATATTCTTCTCCATAATTATTCTTTCATTTCTTAATTCAGCTTAATAAACCATTCGTACATATCCAATAAACAAGATTAATTATTCTTTAATACATACATACTCATACATATACCACATAATCATTCTTTCGTAAATTTATTTTGCTCTTTGGACCTTCCTTTCATCCCTTGATAGATCCTCGAATATCAATAATATGAGCAACCCTGACGCTAACTTAGAACCTCACTTCGAGCAAGATACGTGTTTGGAAGAGCTTTAGGACCTTGAAGATAATCAAGATTGTAATCTACCTCCGGATCTGTTAAGGATGATGGAACAGGAAGAAAAACAGATCCTACCTCATTCAGACCCAGTGGAAGTTATTAATCTGGGGCACGAAGATGAAAAGAAAGAGGTGAAAATTAGGACAAGCATCTCCGTAGAAACTAGAAGGAATCTTATCGAGTTGCTTCAAGAGTACCAAGATATCTTCTCATGGTCATACCAAGATATGTCCGGCTTGAGCACTGACATTGTGGTGCACAAACTCCCTATAAAGGAAGAAAGCAGACCCGTCCAGTAAAAACTCCGAAGGATGAGACCGGATGTGTTGTTAAAAAAAAGAAGAAGTCAAGAAACAATTTGACGCCGGTTTTCTCCAGATAGTTAAATACTCTGAATGGGTAGCTAATATAGTCCCCGTTCCTAAAAAAGACGGA
The DNA here is from genome assembly GCA_039519145.1 of Kokia cookei. NCBI lineage: Eukaryota > Viridiplantae > Streptophyta > Magnoliopsida > Malvales > Malvaceae > Kokia > Kokia cookei. Next base: position 17,683,083 of record CM076909.1, read on the forward strand.
AATGTGCACATGTGTGTGGACTACCGAGATTTAAATAAAGTTAGCCCAAAGGATAATTTCCCCTTACCCTACATTGACACTTTAGTCGATAACACGACAGAACATTTTTTGTTTTCCTTTATGGATGGTTTCTCTGGGTATAATCAGATAAGGATGAACCCTGAGGATATGATCAAAACCACATTTGTCACGCTATGGGGAACATTTTGTTACAAGGTGATGCCCTTCGGACTTAAAAATGAGGGGTAACTTATCAAAGGGCCATGGTGACCCTGTTCCACGACATGATGCATAAGGAGATTGAAGTTTACGTTGATGACATGATTGCGAAATTCCAAACGGAGGAAGAACATGTAAGAATCTTAAGAAAGTTATTTGGAAGGCTAAGGAAATATCAATTAAAGCTAAACCCAGCAAAGTGCACTTTTTGGGCCACATCAGGAAAATTGTTAGGCTTTGTAGTCAGCAAAAGAGGAATTGAAATTGACCTAGATAAAGTCAAAGCCATACAGGAGCTACCACCACCCAGCATGCAAAAAGAAGTTCGAGGGTTCTTAGGAAATCTAAATTACATTGCTCGGTTCATTTCACAGTTGACTGAGAAATGCGATCCTATCTTCCGCCTACTTAGAAAGCGCAACCTGGGTGTATGGGATGATGAATGTCAAGAAACCTTTAACAAGGTCAAAGATTATTTATCCAAAGCTCCCATCTTGGTACCTCTAATTCCTAATAAGCCATTGATCATGTACTTGACGGTCTTTAAAAATTCCATGGGATGCGTACTAGGCCAACACGATGAATCCGAAAAGAAGGAAAGGGCGATATATTATCTCAGCAAGAAATTCACTGATTACGAGACGCGATATTCGCCAATTGAGAAATTATGTTGTGCACTAGTCTGGACTACACGCAGATTAAGATAATACATGTTATACCATACCACTTGGTTGATCTCGAAATTAGATCCTCTGAAGTACCTGATGGAGTCAGCTGCATTGAATGGGAGATTGGCTTGATGGCAAATCTTGCTCTCAGAATTTGACATAGTCTACGTCAATCAGAAAGCAGTAAAAGGGAGTACGATAGCAGACTTCCTGGCCAGTAGGGTTTTAGAGGACTATAGCATAAACTTCGATTTCCCGAATGAAGATTTAATGTATATTATGACTACTGAAGGGATAATCACGGAAGAACGACATTGGAGATTGAATTTTGATGGAGCTTCAAATGCCACAGGAAATAGGGTCGGGGCAGTCTTGGTCTCACCAAAAGGAGATCACTACCCTTTCACCAGCAAACTTGATTTTAACTGCACAAAGAACATGGCTGAATACGAAGCATGTATCTTGGGAATCCGTGCGGCCATAGAGCGGGGAATCAAAATTTTAAAGATTTATAGAGACTCTGTACTGGTAATCTATCAACTCAAAGGAGAATAGGAAACAAGGGATTCTAAGTTAGTGGATTACCACAGATTGGTCCTCGAGTTGATCACGAAATTCGATGATGTCACATTTCATTATCTCCCACGAGAAGAAAACCAGATGGCCGATGCTCTTGCCACTTTAGCCTCAATGATTAAGGTGAGTAGGAAAGAAGATGTAAAGCCCATTTAAATGAGTATCTATGAAGCTCCTGCTCATTGTTGTGATATTGAGGTAAAGGAAGAAGAAGAAAAGGATGATCGCCCATGGTACCAGAATATTCTTCAGTTTGTGAGAGATCGAAAGTACCCCGAGCAAGCCTCAGAAAATGAAAAGAGGACATTAAGATCAAGTGTACAAGAGGAGAAAAGATCAAGTGTTGCTGAGATGTGTTGACACAATTGAAGCTAAGAAGATCTTAGAAGAAGTTCAAGAAGGCATTTATGGGACACACGCCAACGGTTTCACGATGGGCCGGCAAATAATGAGATTTGGGTATTACTAGTCTACTATGGAGGGCGATTGCATCAATTATGCCAAGAAGTGCCATAAGTGTCAGATCTATGGAGACAAGATTCATGTACCTCCATCACACCTTCATGTCATGACCTCTCCCTGGCCTTTTTCTATGTGGGGCATGGATGTCATCGGACCAATTTCTCCAAAGGCTTCCAATGGCCATAGATTCATCTTTGTGGTGATTGACTACTTCACTAAATGGGTAGAGGCAACCTCATATGCAAATGTTACCAAGTTTGCGGTTAGCAAGTTCCTAAAAAAGGAAATTATTTGTCGATACGGGATACCTGATAGGATCATATCCGACAATGCCCTGAATTTGAACAATAGCACGATAGTAGAAGTTTGCTAACAGTTCAAAATCAAGCATCATAATTCTTCTCCCTATCGCCCAAAAATGAATGGAGCTGTGGAGGCAGCTAATAAGAACATCAAGAAGATTGTGGAAAAAATGACTGAGACTTACAAGGACTGGCACGAAAAACTACCATTTGCCCTCTTTGCCTACAGAACTTCAGTCAGGACTTCTACTGGGGCAATACCATTCTCATTGGCATACGGTATGGAAGCAGTCTTGCCTATAGAGGTTGAAATACCCTTCCTTCGAGTCTTAACCGAGCTTCAACTAGATGAGGCTGAATGGATCCAAGCTCGATATGATCAGTTGAATTTAATCGAGGAAAATAGATTAAAAGCCATTCGCCATGGCCAGATGTACCAGAAAAGAATGATGTGAGCTTACGACAAAAAGGTTTGTCCCAGGGAATTCTATGAGGGAGATCTAGTTTTGAAAAAGATATTTCTCATACATAAAGATTTTCGTGGAAAATGGATGCCCAATTGGGAAGGACCTTATGTGGTAAAGAAAGCTTTCTCAGGAGGAGCTCTCATCCTAACAGAAATGGACAGTAAGGATCTGTACAACCCCGTCAATTCAGACTCGGTGAAAAAATACTTCGCCTAAAAACAAAAGGGGAATTGAGATGAAAACCCGCAAAGGACGTCTCGAAAAAAAGAAGTTCAGGATGAAAACCCACAAAGGGCATCCTGGAACCAAGGAAATTTTGAGTTGAAAACCCGCAAAGGGCGACTCAGATCCAAGAACGGGTCGACAAGATGGAGTAAGGTTACAACTTGAAACATTAACAAAGCACTCTAGATCTTCTAGACACACATCTGAGCTAGGAATGATTCTCAAGCAAGTCGGTGCAGAGTAGCTCATTTTGCGATATCCGGGGCAACTAATTATCCTTTATTGTATACTTGGAAATTTTCGACTAATGATTGTTTCCTTTGATCCTCTTTTTAATAGGATTTTTGAAATACGACTTTGTTTCTGCACAATTTTGTCCAAGCATTTTGCATCTAAATAACGGGTAATGAACTAAGAAATCATACAAAAAGTTATGAGCATTATTCTGGAATTTTTAGAAGTTACAAAAGTCCGAAACAAGATCACCAATGGGAAGACAAGCTTAAAAACAAGCAGTTCTAGAACAGCCTAGAAAGATGGAGCAACACATCAAAGACAAAATTTGGACGGGCGACAGATCATGCCGACCTGAATAATAATAAATAAATCTAACATTCATCATACACATTCATACAAGTTAGGAGCATTTAATTCATTCTAATCATGACTTTCTAATTTAGACCTACATAGAAGCCCATAGAAGCATATTTCACAGGTCACATCCCCATGGCGAGATGAATCATTAAGATTACCAAGGAAAAGTTGAAGAGGTGCAGGACTCCAATAACTTACCCCGATCACGGGGCAGATTACGATTATCCACAAACAGCGATGCGATCATCTTCCTGATGAGATACTGAGAAGTAGACCAAATCAATGAAACGAGGCTCAAAGCGAGCGAATCCTCGAACTCTAGCTTCCTGATGAGATACTGAGAAGTGGACCAAATTTGTCTTCTTGATGAGATACAGAGAAGCGAATTGAAACAAATGACACGGTCTTCTTCCTGACGAGATATTGAGAAGAAGGCCAAATCAAACCCACACTCGAGCAAATCTTCGAATCCCAGCTTCCTGATGAGATACTGAGAAGCAGGGCGAAGCAATAAAAGGTTAGCTTCCTGATGAGATACTGAGAAGTGGACCAAATTCGTCTTCTTGATGAGATACAGAGAAGCGAATTGAAACAAACGATGCAGTCATCTTCCTGATGAGATACTGAGAAGAAGACCAAATCAAACTCATGCTCGATGTGAGCAAATCTTCGAACCCCAGCTTCTTGATGAGACACTGAGAAGCAGGTCGAAGCAATAAAAAGTTAGCTTCCTGATGAAATACGGGGAAGTGAACCAAAACCATCTTCCTGATGAAACACAGAGAAGCGGATCAAAACAAGTGATATGGTCGTCTTCTTGATGAGATATTGAGAAGAAGGCCAAATCAATGAAACCAGACTCAAAGACTACGGTGATGAATTCCAATCCCCTTGAAAGGAATGGAGTGAAATTACAGTAGCAAATTTTATCTTTTTGAAGATTACCTTAGGGCAAGATGGAGTCATGATAAATAAGATGCAGAGGTAGATGCGGCAAAATCAAACGGTCAATAAAGCGAAAGGTGGGTCACTTGAAGAATGAGCGTAAAAAAAAATGAGACTTGACAAAATTGGGTCTTCTTTTGGTCTTTGTCTTGTTCCTGTTACACAGCAACGAGCAAAGAGGGGCAGCTATCGAAGCCTAATTTTGACCGGGCTTAAACTAAAATCCTTTTTAAATTTATTATAAGATTTAATTTATTTTAAATTTAAACTTATTTTAAATTTAAATTAAGTTTAAATTTACTTTTAAAATTAAAATTATTTTAAATTTAAAAAGTCTCATTACAAACAAAATGCCTATTTTTACAAAGCCCAAACTGGGCCTGATCCTAACAGACCCAAAACCTAAGCCCAAATGACCCAAGTACAGATGGGCTCAAGTGACCCAAATTCTAAACAAAAGACCTAATCTACTATTGTTGCTGCTTTGCCTCCACCTCAACCAACCGGAGGTCACCACATCATCACCAAGTTGCACCATCAGCAACTTGCACTGCCACCAGCTGCTTCAACCGCCACTGCCATCGCCGAACCTGCAAAAGAGAAGAACAAGACCAGTATTAAATGGCAAACAACAAATAATCATCATTGTATTGATGGCTATAAAGACAGAACTCAAACAAATTGTAAAGGACTTTTTTTTGAAAAAAGAGAGCAATCAAATTCAACTCAAAATTTTAGCAATCCATACACACATTTTATTTATCAGTATCCAATAGATTCGAACAGATACAAAGCAACCTCAAGCAGACCAAAACATTCAGGCATTGCTTCAATACATTCATTTATTATCATTCATAATTTATGTATCTAAAACCTTTTATATTTTGGCTTTTTAATTGTATTAAAGGTATAGCTTTTATTATTTATTATCCTTTTCGGTTATTTCGAATACATTAAATGAAAGTTATCATTATTATTAATACTATTAATATTAATTTAATAATAATAATGACCATAACAATATTAATGGCAACTATAATTAATATTATTAATAATATAATAATAATAATAATAATAGATATTATTAATAATAATAAACCGAAAGGTCAGAGGGCTTATCCTCAGTTGGTTCTGTTGTCGTCGAGGCTTCGTGCTGAAGTTTCCCCTGAATGCTGCCATCGCCTCGTCGTGCATAGATCTACAAAAAGAAAGAACAAAGGGTTATAAAAAGGTTTTTAAAAAAAGAATCTCAACAGACCAACTTGAAACAAAATAGAAACCATGAATGAAATCTATACTTTCGAGTTTTGAAATAGAAATTTTAAAAAAAAAAAAGGGAAAAGGATTTTCGAAGAAAAAATCGAAAAGATTTTTTAAAAAAAGAGAGAAAAGAGAGAACCTAGATCTTTCGGTCTGCCTGACGGCGCGTGGGTGAATCTGGACGGTATACGGACGCATGCGCGATGATCAGTGACTTGGGCGACATAAGGCGGCAACGCGTGGCGCGCGTAGCAGCCAACCGCCGATGAACTAGCGAAGGAGCCACGGCAGGCCCCTTGGAGAATTTCAGAGAGGAAAAAGTGGGGGAATGGTTTTTTATTAATAGGCTTATATACCCCTATCCAAGCGGCACCGTTTTGGCATCTGAACTTAGAGGCCAAAACGATGCTGTTTCAACCTCTACCCATGGCCGACCCGAAATCCGACTCGACTCGCCTCAGGATCCGCGTGTTTTTTATTAATGGTATATTTATGCATTCGATCCTTTCGCTTTTTCTCAAATTTTCAATCAGGTCCTTTTCGTACTTTTAATTGATTTTAAATTGGCCCAATGATTTTCAATGCTTTTCAATTTAATCCTTTGACCTTTTGAAAGCATCAGGGGCTGCCACGTGTCACTATTTTGGTTTATTTATGCTAATGGTCCCTCTTATTTCTGATTTATTTTAATTTAATCCTTAAATCAAGTTTTATTTAATTACAAAATTGACCCAAAAATTTTTCATGGCTTTCAAACTAGTCCTCTGACTTCAGGATGCTTGAGGGGCTGCCACGTGTCACTTATTTTTTGTTTTATTTCCCTGGAGGTCTTTGGACTGTCCGAAAATTTCATTTTTGACCTGGAAACTTCCAAAAATTCCATTTTTACCTCCGAACTTCCAAAAATTCCATTTTTAACCCTGAAACTTCCAAAAATTCCATTTTTGACCCCGAAACTTCTAAAAATTCCATTTGTTACCCCCGAACTTCCAAAAATTCCATTTTTGTCCCTTAAACTTCTAAAAATTGCATTTTTACCCTCAAACTTCCAAAAATTCCATTTTTGACCTCAAAACTTACAAAATTTTTATTTTTAACCTCGAACTTTCCCAAAATTACCATATTGCCCCTAAAAATCCAAAATTACCATTTTGCCCCCTCGAGTATCCGAAAAGTCTCATTTTCAACTTCGATTGCATTATTTTTTCTTCATATCAATATTTGCATTTAATTTTAACCATTATGCACTCATATTTTGCATTTTTTGATTTTTTTTACCATTTATCTTCTTATTTGTCTTACTTCGTGTTATTTAACATCCATTATTAATTGCTTATTCATATTAAACTCGCATGTTTGTTTTCAAAATGGTTTTTCATAAAAACTTTAAAATCGAGGCAATATTCTTTTATTTCGAGTTTCGAAAGTTTGTGCCGTAACTTATTAGGCGTAATTTTTCTTCAAATCGAAATAATCGAATACCCTTAAGCGAGGAAATGTTTCCTTATCTTCGATTTTGAAATGTTGCGCCTTAACTTACTAGGTGCAACCTTTCTTCAAATCAAGATAATCGAATATCCTTTTCTCAAAATTTTAAAAAAGTTTTACAAAAGAAAAGTTCGTTATATCTGGATCTTGAAATGTCGTGTCCTAACTCACTGGACGTAACTTTCTTACTCGATCACTTTGAAATAGCGGGATTTCCAAACAAACCTGATTTCTTTTAAACTTAACTCACGCATTCAAGGTTCATATTTTAAACTTTATTCGAGCTTTTAAATGTTACAAATTAAGACCCGAAAATTATCAATACAGTACCAATTTTGGGCGTATGAGGGTGCTAATCCTTCCTCATGCGTAACCGACTCCCGAACCTGTCTTTATGGATTTCGAAGACTTGTATGTTTTCAAAACGGTATTTTAAAACGTTTTGTGGTGATCCAATCACATCGAATAAAGGATTGATGGCGACTCCCATTTTCCAACATTAAAGTAATTTTCGAAACTCGTCGTTTTTGCAAAAAAGGGATGATTTCGACAATAATAATAATAGTATGTATTATCCTTACGAAAATTAGGAAAGTAAAATAAAAATAAAAATAATATATGCGTATATGTATGTGTAAAAATAGAAATACCTTACACAAATATTGGTGATTCTTGAAATTTCGAATCTATTTTTTTGTTCTTTTTTATTGATTTTTTTTTGTGTTTTTTGAAGAAAATCAAAAAAAGAGAGACCCATTTTACACATTGATTTGTGGCATTTATAGTCGAAACATACATTCCTTTCTTTGTATTTGAGCTAGTTTCTATCCTTTCATACACTTGTGCAGGAGATGATGGCGGTGGTGGCAAGTTGGTGGTGTCAGATGGTGGCGAAGGCAAGTGACAAGGGCAAGTGGGCGAGGCTTGCGGTGGCTGAAAGGAACCTTAACATTAGGGTTTCTGATTTTTTTCAAAATTTAGGCTTATTGGGTCACATTGTAAATTGGCTTTGGGTGTTATTAAGTTTTGGGGTTTGTAATTTGGACATTTAAATTTAAAATTTGGGTTTTGATGTTGGACCTGAACGAAATTGGGCTCCAACAGCCGCCCCTCTTTGCTCATTGCCATGTGACGAGGATAGGGCAAAGAATAAAAGGAAGCCCAATTTCGTCAGGTCTTGTTTCTTTGATGCTCTTCCTTCAATTAGCCCACCCTTCGTTTTCTTGGTCGTTCAGCTTCACTGCATCCGCTTCTCTACGTCTTCGGTGTTGTGATCCCATCTTGCCTTAAGGTAATTTCAAAAAGACAAAATTTGCTACTGTAATTTTACTTAATTCACTTGCAACTTCAAGGAGATTTGATATTTGTCATCGTAGTCTCTGATTCAATTCACTGACACTTTAGGTGTGTTGTAGCTTCATCTCTCGGTCTACTTCTCTATATCTCATCAGGAAGATGACCGCTTTATTGCTTCAACCCACTTCTCTGTATCTCATCAGGAAGATAGGGGTTTGAAGCTTCACTCGCATTAAAATTTGCTTCATTTGATTTGGTCTATTTCTCTGTATCTCATCAGGAAGATGACAGCCTCATTTGTATCTCATTAGGAAGATAGGGGTTTCAACCCACTTCTCTGTATCTCATTAGGAAGATGAATTTGGTCTACTTCTCTGTATCTCATCAGGAAGACGATCGCTTTATTGCTTTGACCCATTTCTCTGTATCTCATTAGGAAGATGGGGTCTGAAAGTTTCATTCCACTTTACTGCAACTTCAGAGAAATTGATATTCACTTTTGTGAGATGGTAGTTTAAATCTGCCCTCTTGACTTTAGGGTAAAAGATGGGATTTATGGTTTCAGTCTGCCTCATGACTGGGTAAGAGATTGGATTTTTTTTTGTAAGATATTAGGTGGTTGCAATCTGCCTCAAGCTCGAGTAAGAGATTAGCTGATGGTGATCTACCCCAAGCTCGAGGTAAAAGATCGAATGGTTGCAATCTGCCCTAGGCTTGGGGTAAGAGATTGGCTGATGGTGACCTGCCTCAAGCTTGGGGTAAAAGATCGGATGACTATGATCTACCCCATGATCGGGGTAAGAGATTGGCTAATGGTGATCTGCCCCAAGCTCGGAGTAAGAGATCAAATGGTTACAATTTGTCTCAGGCTCGGGGTAAGAGATTGGCTAATAGTGATATGCCCCAAGCTCGGAGTAAGAGATCAGATGGTTGCAATCTGCCCTAGGCTCGGGGTAAGAGATTGGATGATGGTGATTTGCCCCAAGCTCGGGGTGAAAGATCGGATGACTGTGATCTGCCCCATGATCGGGGTAAGAAATCGGATGGTTGTAATTTGTCTTAAGCTCGTGGTAAAAGATTGGTTGATGGTGATTTGCCCCAAGCTCAGGGTAAAAGATCGGATGGTTGCAATCTGCCTTAGGCTCGGGGTAAGAGATTGACTGATAATGATCTGCCTCAAGCTCGGGGTAAAAGATCGAATGGCTGTAATCTGCCCCAGGTTTGGGGTAAAAGATTGGATGGTTGTAATTTACCCCAAGCTCGGGGTAAGAGATTGGCTGATGGTGATCTACCCCAAGCTCGGGGTAAAAGATCGGATGACTGTGATCTACCCCATGATCGGAGTAAGAGATTAGATGACTGCAATCTGTCCTAGGCTCGGGGTAAGAGATTGGTTGATGGTGATCTGCCCTAAGCTCGCGGTAAAAGATCGAATGGATGTAATCTGCGCTAAGCTTGGGGTAAGAGATTGGTTGATGGTGATCTGCCTCAAGCTCGAGGTAAAAGATCGGATGATTGTGATCTACCCCATGATCGGGGTAAGAGATCAAAATCTTCAATCTGCCCTTCTTGATTAAGGGTAAAAACTTGGAATGATGTAGTTTGAGTCCAACTCCACTGCAACTTCAGGAAGATAGGATTTGATATCGAAACTTCATCTTGCTCTTACTGCAACTTCAAAGAGATAAAGACTTAGTATTGTAGTTTGATCTGATCCACTATGACTTCGAGGTAAAAGATTCACTATTACGGCTTCAATCTACTCATCTTCATCTTCAGGGTATAAGACTCATCGTTGCGGCCTTAATCTTTCCCATCATGTTTCTAGGTTTGTCGTTATGGTCTCAACCTATATCTTCGTGTTTCCTTGGTTCATTTCGGCATTATATGGTAACGAAACCTGTAGGCTATGCTTTAAGGGGCCTCTATGTAGACCAGATTATTAGGATGCCATGATTAGAATGAGTCAAATGCTCCTAACCAAATGGGTATGAATGATGGATGCAAAAATGTCATCTCTGAGAATGATTTTATTTTTAGTCCTTAGGTCGACATTGTTCGTCGTTTGTCTAAGTCATATCATTGATGTGTTATCATGTTCTCATTTTGGTATGATATCTTTGACATGAAACCTAAAAAGGTTTTCGTAATTTGAACTATTTATTTCAAGACCCTTCTAACCCTCGGGTTTGGTTATTTCCAACTAGTGGTCCTGTTTCAGGACCCTGTACTATTTAGAAATTTTCTAGACCGATATGTAGAAATAATTTTATTCCTTATATCATTAGACCACTAATTGTCATTTCAATGCAAAAAATGCTTGAACAGAGTTGTAAGGTGGATAAAATTGAATTTTATTGGAAGCAGAGCTTGCATGACTGAAAAGATCGTTGGCTCATAAATCGCTATTTTGATGCAGAATTGTTTGAACATGGTCGCAGAGCGAATGAATTTTTGTTGGAGACGAGGCTCACATGAATGAAAAGATTAAAAATGACCCATATTACTCAAAAAGTGGACAAACATAAAGTGAGCAAAGAATAGAGTTAGTTGCCCTAAATATCAAAGTATAAGCTTCACTGAGCAAACTTGATGAGGACTATTTTGAGATTGACATGTGTTCTTGAAACTTGGAGTACTTCGTCAATGCTTCAAGGTGTAAAGTTTTTCAACTTTTCTACTTTTGAGAGAGAAGACCATTCATGCCTATTTTCTCTTATTCAAATTTGAGCCACCTTTTCATGTTTTCAACTCAAATTTCCTTAGGTTTCAAGATGCCCTTTCCGAGTTTTCACTTCGACCTCTCATTTTTTTTTTGTTTTTTTCTATTTTATTTTTCTTGTTTAGGTGAAATATTTTTTCACCGAGTTTGAATTTACGAGATTGTAGAGCTTTTTCCCATCCATTTCAGTTAAAACGAGAGCTCCTCTAGAGAAGGCTTTTTTCACCACATACGGTCCTTCCCAATTAGGCGTCCACTTCCCTCGAAAATCCTTTTGTATAGGGAGTATCTTCTTTAGAACCAGGTCTCCTTCATGAAACTCTCTAGGGCGAACCTTTTTGCTGTAAGATCACATCATTCATTTATGGTACATTTGACCATGACGGACCGCTTTTAATCTCTTCTCTTCAATCAGATTCAACTGATCGTATCTGGATTGGACCCATTCTCTTCATCTGATTTTAATTCTGACAAAATTCGAAGAGAAGGAACCTCTACTTTGATAGGTAGAACGTTTTCATCCCATAGGCTAACGAGAACGGTGTTGCCCCAGTAGAAGTTCTGACTAAGGTCCTATAAGCAAGAAGGGTAAATGGTAACTTTTCATGTCAATCTTTATAGGTTTCTGTCATTTTCCTAATGATCTTCTTGATGTTCTTGTTGGTTTCCTCTACTGCCCCATTCATCTTTAGGCGATAAGGAGATGGGTTGTGATGTTTGATGTTGAATTGGCTATAAACCTCCGCTATCGTGCTGTTATTCAAATTTAAAGCATTGTCAGATATGATCCTTTCTGACATTTCATATCGACAAATAATCTCTTTTTTTAGGAATTTGCTAACCGTGGTTTTTTTGTAACATTGACGTATGAAGCAGCTTCTACCCATTTAGTGAAGTAGTCAATGACCACAAAGATGAATCGATGTCCGTTAGAAGCTTTTGGTGAGATTGGTTCGATGACATCCATGCCCCACATGGAAAATGGTCATGGGGATGTTAAGGCATGGAGAGGTGAAGACGGCACATAGATCTTATTCCCATAAATTTGACATTTTTGACACCTCATAGTTAATGCAATCATTTTCCATAGTGGACCAATAATAACCAAATCTCATTATTTGTCGAGCCATTGTGAAACCATTGGCATATGTTCTACAGATACCCCCATGGACTTCTTCTAGGATTTTCCTAGCATCAATAGCATCAACACATCTTAGTAACACTTGATCTTTGCTCCTCTTATACAGGATTTTTCCATCTAAGACATAATCAATTGCCAGTCTTACTTATCATTCTCAGTAGCTTGCTCTGGGTACTTGCGGACTCTTATATAATGCAAGATGTTTTGGTGCCAAGGATGGTCATCCCTTTCTTCTTCCTCGATGTTGTAACAGTGGGCAGAAGCCTCGTAAATGCTCATTTGAATGAGCCTTATGTCCTTTGGCCTGTTTACTTTAATCATCGAGGCAAGTATAGCTAAAGCATCAGCCATTTGGTTCTTATCTCGTAGGAGATAATGGAATGTAATGTCATCAAACTCTTTGATTAACTCGAGAATCAATCTTCGATAGTCAATTAACTTGGAGTCTTTTGTTTCCCATTCTCCTTTGAGCTGGTAGATTACAAGTGCAAAATCCCCGTATACTTCCAAAATTTTGATCTCTCATTCTATGGCTGCATGGATTCCCATGATACATGCTTCATATTCAAACATGTTATTTGTACAGTCGAATTCGAGCTTACTAGTGAAAGGATAATGGTCACCTTCTGGAGATACCAAAACTACCCCAATTTCATTACCCGTGGCATTCGAGGCACCGTCAAAATTTAGCTTCCAAGGTTGTTCTTTTGAAGCTCCTTCCTTAGTGGTTGCAATAAACATTAAATCTTCATTCGGGAAGTCAAAATCTATTGCCTTGTAATCCTCTAGAGCTTTGCTGGCTAAGAAATTCGCTATTGCACTTCCTTTTTTTTCTTTTTGGCTTACATAAACTATATCAAATTCGGAGAGTAGGATCTACCATCTAGCCATCCTCCCATTCAATGTGGTTGACTCCATCATGAATTTTAATGGTTTTAACTTTTAGATTAGCCATGTTGTATGGTATATCATGTACTGTCATAACCTTCGAGTAGTCCAAACCAACACGTAGCATAGCTTTTCAATCGATGAGTACCTTGTTTCACAATCGATGAACTTTTTTGCTAAGGTAGTGTATGACTCTTTCTTTAGTTTCAGTCTCGTCATGTTAGCCAAGTACAAATCTCATAAAATTTTCAAAAATTGTCAAGTATAAGATCAATGGCTTGTTGGGGCTTGGCTGTACTATGATTAGAGCATTAGGTAAATAATGTTTGACCTTATCAAAAATTTTCTGACATTCGTCATCCCTCACACCTGGGTTATGTTTTCTAAGGAGATGAAAGATAGGATCACATTTCTCGGTCAATTATGAGATGAATCGAGCGATGTAGTTCAGTCTTTTTAGGAAACCCCGAACTTCTTTTTGTGTACGAGGTGATAGTAACTCTTGTATGGCCTTGACCTTATCTGGATCAATCTCAATGCCCCTCTTGCTGACCACAGACCTTAATAACTTGCCTGAGGTGGCTCCAAAGGTGCAGTTGGTCGAGTTTAACTTTAGCTGAAACTTTCTTAACCTCAAGAACAGTTTCCTTAGGACCTTCACATGTTCCTCCCCTGTACGGGATTTTGCGATTATATTATCAACATAAACCTCAATTTCTTTGTGCATCATATCATGAAATAAAATCACCATAGCTCTTTGATATGTCGCCCCTGTGTTTTTAAGTCCAAAGGACCTGACCTTATAACAAAAGGTTCCCTACATTATGACAAAGGTAGTCTTTTTCATGTCTTCGGGATCCATCCTTATCTGGTTGTATCCGGAGAAGTCATCCATTAAGGAGAACAATGCATGACCTACTGTATTATCGACCAAGGTATCAATATGAGGTAACGAAAAATTGTCCTTTGGGCTTGCCTTCTTCAAATCCTGATAATTGACACACATTCGTACCTTCTCATCTTTCTTAGGGACTGGAACTATATTAGCTACCCATTCTGAATACTTGACCACTTGGAGGAAGTCAGCATCGAACTGCTTTCTGACTTCTTCTTTTATCTTTAACAATACATCAGGTTTCATCCTTCGAAGCTTCTATTGAATAGGTTTACAATTCTCATTTATAGGGACTCTATGTACTACAACATTGGTACTTAACCCCAGCATATCCTGATAGGACCACGTGAAAACATCTTTGAACTCATGGAGCAGCTTGTTTCGCTAGAAATGGTCGTCCCGATTTTCACTTCCTTCTTTTCTTCCTTATTTCCCAAACCCACAATTTCCACTGACTCTTCATGAAGCAGGATTTGTTTTTCATCTTGCTCCACCATTCTCAATTGATCGGGAGATAAGTTACAATCTTGGTCACCTTTGAAGTGTTGAGGTTTTTCTGGGCACATGTTCTTCTCAAAAGGGCTCCGAGTCAACAGCAGTGTTGCTCGTATCCTTGATAACAAAGGACCCAGCATAAAGACAAAAGGGGATCTAAAGAATAATTGAACTAAAGAATGATTAATTGTGGTATGAACAAATGAGAAGAATGATAAAGTGTTTGCCAAATGGGACAAAAACAATGCATCATTTTTATTGAAATAAAAGATAGTAGTCATGTGCCCTTTATAAAAGGATCCCTATTACTCGCGGGCTTAAAGTGATAAGTGTGTTTTGAATATTTTCCTTGAAAATTCCTAAAAACTATAGGAAGCTCTTCCACAGTTTAGTTGAAACACTTCCAAGGGCATAATGATGAACTCTCAATAGGTTTCACTCTTAGTATGAATTTTGCTCAAATTTTTTTTTTAACATTCCCTCATTATCTTGATGTTTCCTCTCAGTGTTCATTTAGGGTTGATGACTCTCCCACACAAATGTTTCAAATATGAGGAATTCCATTGAAATTTAATGCATGAAATGCAATGCAAATGAATGATAAAATGTATGCAAAAAGGCGTTGATTCTTGGTTCCATTCCATTAGAACAACTTTGCTAGAAAACAAATTTCTGTACATAAGGCAGATACATGCATGGTCGTGCCTTAATGCTCAAAGTCCTAATCTTCCAAGCTATTTTGCTCCAGTTTGACCCTATTTTCAAGTTCAAAATGTCGATCTTGAATGGCTAAAATCTACAAGTGGTTAGTCATTTCTCGTACTTGGTCAAATCCTTGGTTGCGACATGGTCTCTATCTCAGACTTGCCCCTAAGAGCGTTGGAGTTATTCCTCATTTATTTCAAATTTTCTTTGGCGATATCTTCTTGTCTTTAGATAGGTATAAATTCCTTCGACAAAGAATAGTCCTCAAAGAATACTCAACAAGAGACTTTCTCAATTTTCAAAAATGGCTACGGATCCATCCTAGCAAAAAGTTGTGCACCAATACACCTTCTTTTGCCTTTTATTCGATAAGTGTTTAGTGGTTGAGATTGTTAGAACATAAGTGATTTTCTTGTCACATCGATAAAATGCATCTGCAACCGTGTCTTCTACGTGCCCCAACACTTTTAAGGAGGATGACTATCTCATACCTATTTGAGGCAAGAATGTTGACATTTTTTCATCTGAGTGTACTGTGTCTTGTAGGTTTTCCAAAGTAGCGTACTTGTTGTCTTCTTTTTCCTTAATCAAGATTTCAACCCAATGCTCACTCGTCTAGAATAGACCTTATTACTCTGAATCCTCGAGCAATGAGGTGAAGTATCGTATTATTCATATTTCTGAAAGTGAAACAACCTAACTTGAGTAGGTAAGGCAAATCATCATACTTGAATCAAACATCTGCTTCACTTTGTCTTCCATACTTCTTTCAACTCTTGCAAACTATTATGGCTTTTATGTATCTGGGTGTAACCCCAAAACTTTGATATGTGCCTCTTTGACAGACAATCACCCTTTTATTGTTATTTTTCTTTGACCATATACGCACGGCCACGTTGACTTCTACCTTATCAAGGAATCTATTTTCTTATGACCAGTTCTTTATTTGACAATAGATTATGAATCAACACTTTTTTTTTATGAAAATGCAATGCAAACAGATTCAAAATATATTGCAATTAAAAGCAAAAATATAACCGTGTTTCTTACCTTATTCGGGTAACCACTAAAGGTTTGGCACAATTCTATTTAAGGTAGGCTCTCATGGGATTAAATGCAAGTTAAAATGTGCAGTTGATGAATGCATGTATGCATAAGAAAATGCATTGATTTTGAACTCAATTCCATTAGAACAACTTCTCTGAAAGATAAATTTCTTTACATAAAGCGAATGACATAAACGGCTTTGCCTTACTACCAAAAGCTTTGATCTTCCTAAGAAGTCCGGCTAGTTTTCTCCCCGTCCTAATTTGATTCGTATTGCATGCTCAATATATCAGCTTTAATGGCTAACGTTTGCATGTAATCAGCCATTTCTCTCATTTGGGTGAGTGCTTTCAACCTGTCTCTGAGCCTATCAAAAATGGTGCACAACTGATGAACCTCCATTCTCTTTCTCTTCGATAAGCGTTCAATGATCTGAAGGTCTCGGCGAGGATTGCTGGGGCCGAAGTGACTCCCTTGCTAAAAAGATTTACATTTGCATCTTCTACATGCCTTAATGCTTTTAAGAAAATGACTAACCCGTATATGCCTAGAACGAAAATGTCGGTACGTTTCTTCTCCTCTAGGTGTGCCAGTATTAGAAATCATAGACTTTTCCAATTGATATACTTATTATCTCCTTTTACCTTGTTCTGGGATGCAACCCACTGTTCACTCATTCCGATTATGTTCGTCAGTCTTTTCAAAAAAGGTTGGGACATATGCATATTTCGAAAACACCTTATCGACTTGAATCCTTGGGCAATGAATCAGTGCGGTGTATTCTTCCACTGTGGGCGTCATGTCAAAGTTTCCTAAGGTGAAACAGCTATATGTGAGATCCCAATGTTAGGTGAGAGCTCCAAAGAGGTGTTTGTCTATCTTCCCTTCGAGTGAGTAGGGTAGGTCTTCGTATTCCCTATAAAACATTTGCTTCGTCTTATTATCCCACTGACCCCAAATGTCTCTTAACTCTTACAAACTGTTATGAGTCACCTTAACCCAAGTATGATCCCAAAATTTTGATAAATGCCCTTTTTTCAAACTGTTTTCTTTCTCACGCTGTCGCTCCTCTGACCATAAGCGTGCTACCATGTTATCTTCCACTCTATCAAGAATTCCATCCTCCATGACAAAACTGCTGTTTTGGTAATCGAACTTAAATCAATACCTTTTCTTGTATGATGATGCAATGCAAGTAAAAGAGACAAAATAGAACAAGTTAGCAAAACACATCAATATCAATATGCAGGTATAGAACAAAGAACCTAAGAACTTGTCTTGGATAGTTGCTAAAAGGTTCGGTATAACTCCTTCTAAGGCAAGTACTTATGGCTCATTACATGTGGTTTAGTCTCTAGAGTAAAGGATACCCAAACCAGCGGATTCCTCGATCCTCACCTATTATAGGCTCATACGGATGAGGTCGATCTAGGGGGACATTTCACACATGTTTGCACGGAAATGAAAACTTCACGAAAACATGGGTACGGTTGTAATCCCAAAAGTGATTCACTATCCTGCACGGAGGTGAAAACCTCACGAAGGAGGAGTTTCCCACTTCCACATAAGAAGGTAGTAACAAAATGCATATGAATGCAAACTTATACTAGCAATTATAGCATAACATAAAAATACAAAGGATCGTATATTAAACAAAATCAAAGTTTTAAAATTTTCAACAAAAGACCCGAAAATAATCAACTTTTGGCTTGACTCTTTTTTTTTAAATTCCCCTGTGGAGTCGCCAAGCTGTCGAAACATTTTTTTTGGAAAACAAACCGGTCTCGAACAATATTTTAAAAATCGAAATATGGAGTCGCCACCAATCTTTTTATATGGTGTGATTGGATCACCACAAAACGTTTAAAATTCATTTTGAAAAATATTTTGGTATTTAAAATCCAGAAAATGGGTTCAAGAGTCGGTTACGTGTGAGGAGGGATTAGCACCCTCGCACACCCAAAATTGGTCCCACATCGACTCCTTTCGTGTCTTTTGTTGTTAAAACTTTGCAATCTCAAGTGATTTTTAAAATGCGATCTTTGTACTCATAAATAACTTCGCATGGTTTTCAAAGATCATATTTGAGAAAAACGTCTGTGCGTTTCGAATTTCTCAGAGAATTGAAGTCATGTCCAACACGTTAGGGCACTACATTCTTGGAATTTCGAAATTGAAGGATATTTTGAAAGATTTTCAAAGAGGATATTTGATCGTACGAATTATACAAAAGATCATACCCAGCGCGTTAGGGCATAATTTTTTGAAACTTTCATACGAAAAGATATTACCTTGTTTTTTGTTTAAAATTATTTGTATATTTTTAAGAACTTGAAGTTTCGAATTAAGTTTAAAATACGATCCTAGGACACATAACTTATTACACGTGATTTTCAAAAATTGGATTTGAAGAACAATGCCTATATGTTTTGAATTTCTCAGAGAATTGAAGTCGTGTCTAGCACGTTAGGGCACGACGTTCTCGAAATCTCGAAATTAAAGGGCATTTGAAAAGTTTGGAAGAAGATATTCGCTGTAGATTATACGAAAAATCACACTCAGCACGTTAGGGCATGATTTTTTGATATTTTTGAGAAGTTTAGGGGTTAAAATGTAATTTTTGAGAAATTTAAGGGTTAAAATGTAATTTTTATGAAGTTTAGGGGTCAAAATATGATTTTTGATAAGTTCGAGGGTTAAAATATGATTTTTGAGAAGTTTGGGAGTTAAAATGTAATTTTTACGATGTTTAGTGGTCAAAATGTAATTTTTACGAAGTTTGAGTGTCAAAATGTAATTTATCAAATTTTGGGGTTTAAAATGTAATTTTGCAAAGTTTGAGGGTCAAAATATGATTTTTGAGAAGTTTAAGGACCTTCTGAGCAATAAACCTTAAAGAAGGCGACAAGTGTCAGCTTCCTAGGCCTCTAGAAGTGAAAGGACCAATTTGAAAATCATTTAAAATTACTGGGAAAATTTATAATAAAAATAAAATTTAATTTAAGGATGAAATTGAAACAAAGGAAAATAGAAAGGACCAAATGCTGAAATAACCAAAAAAAGGACACGTGGCAGCTTCTCAGGCTTTTAGAGAGTCAAGCGACTAAATTGAAAAGAAACTAAAATTATTGGGCAATATTATAATAAATTAAAAATATGCATTAAAGATTAAATTGAGACAAATAAAATAAGAGAAAGACCAAAGGGGAAAATTACCCATTTTTTAAAAAAAAACTGATTCTAAAGCTTAGGCCAAAACGACATCTTATTGGGAACCTATATAACCCCCTTTTAACCTCTTTTTTCTTCATTTTTCACTCATTTCTCTAAAAAAAAAATCATAAATCCTTTCCTCTCTCTCTCCCTTCTCTCTTCTTTTTTTTTTTTGGTGATGCTTCTCCAACCGTCGGCTACCGTTCACCAACCACCGTCGGCCACCGCCGTTGTCACCGTGCATGATGGCCCAAGGTAAAAAATTTTCCTTTTTTTTAATCTTTTTCTTTTAAAACATAGATCGGGGCTAGATCTACCAAGATCTAGCCACTAAAATTCAAAAATATTTTGGAATGCCCCCTTTTTTTCCGAACTCTATTTTAAATATGGGGTTTTTTTAATTTTTTTGTATTTTTAGTCCATATTATTATTTTTCAAAAATATGTGTAAAATAATAATAATAATAGTATGTATTATCCTTACGAAAATTAGGACAATAAAATAAAAATAGAAACAATATATGCGTATATGTATGTGTAAAAATTGAAATACCTTGCACAAATACTGGTGATTCTTGAAATTTCAAATCTGTTTTTTGTTATTTTTTATTGATTTTTTATTGTATTTTTTTTGAAGAAAATTGAAAAAAGAGAGACCTTTTTACACATTGATTTGTGGCATTTATAGTCGAAACATACATTGCCTTTCTTTGTATTTGTGCTAGTTTCTATCCTTTCATCCACTTATGTAGGTGATGATGGCGGTGGTGGCAAGTTGGTGGTGTCAGATGGTGGCAGAGGTAAGTGGCAAGGGCAAGTGGGTGAGGCTTGTGGCGGCTGAAAGGAACCCTAACATTAGGGTTTCTAATTTTTTTTTTCAAAATTTGGGCTTATTGGGCCACATTGTAAATTGGCTTTGGGTGTTATTGGGTTTTGGGGTTTGTAATTTGGGATGTAATTTGGACATTTAAATTTAAAATGAAATTTAAATTTAAAATTTGGGTTTTGAAGTTGGGCCCGAACGAAATTAGGCTCCAACAACTTCTATCGGACCTTAACTCCAAACTACCGCAACTACTCTTGTATTACCGAAACTTGAAGGATTTCTACCGACACTATACAAGTTAATAATTGACTTACCATCTTCTCCTACACATCTATCGGTACCTTGTGGAGTTCTACCGAAACTTCCAAAATTTACACAATTCTACCGGTAGTTGATTACTACTACCGGAACAAGTTACTAGTTTCATATTATAACGATAATAGACCAACACATTTCAACAACATCCCAGCCAACCATTTTTCCCTATTGGAAATTGGATGTTCATCACATCACAAAACAAAAAATACATGACATTCTAGACCTTAAATAAAATTGGGTACACTCGACTCTTCTTAGGTTCATGCCAATTCAAAATAAAGCAAACTCACAGAAGCTTGAGTACGGGATTTTTCTTTGGATGACGAGATGCATGCGAACTAAAATGAACTGATCCTGCGCATGCAACACAAACATACGCTAAGTATAAAACAATGGTATTTTCAATATCCTAAACATTTAAGCAAAAATAAGAATATTTATAGGTTTATTTTAGCACACATCCAAACTACCCTGTTATCATATATTATAAGTAATCATCACTGACACTATAAAATATATTACATCTTTCTCAACGATTATTATGCCTATATGCACATTTAGAATTCCGTTCTTATTTACAATTCATATTTCACCACATATTCAATGTATTTCTTGCATCCACGCTATCTTTAAACATATCAACTCAAAGCTTACTCATATTCGTTTTTTTTTCAAATTTTTGATATATGTCTCATGACATTTTCATTCCTTACATTTATAAATTTCTTTCAGGTTTTTAGTTCTTTATTAACACGACTTGGACTCTGACAAAAACATGGGTCCAACCAACACACCGATTTGGCATCCAGTGACTCATCGGATTAGAAAATCGCGCTCAACACTAAAATACAGGTGACGCCCAGTGTCTCATCTGTTAAATCAAAGCAACTTGGCACTCAATGCCTCATCGACTCGCAGTCAAAGTAACCCAGAACTCTTCCTATCCTATGACATGTCATTTATATCCGACTCAACCTGAACAGTTAATAGGGTAAATCATTTCACATATATAAATATACATACCACACAATACCTTTTAGCTTTTGCCTTTAATCTAGTTATGAATGCATTTGTATTTGTTATGAAGCACCACATAATTACTTCTCTTATTATAAAATAACTCATGCAATATTCATAAGTAATAAACATTGATCCTCACATTTGTGTGTGTGTATATATATATATAACTCAATCAAAACATTTGGGTAGAGAAATCCATACCTTAATTTCCTTGCTTTATACATTTAATTAAGTGCGTGAAAATTTATAATTAGTTTAGGTTATAGAAATATCAACTGTAAATTCCAAGCTACTCGTCAACTACTTTGTCCTTGCCCTTTCTTTTTGAGGAGTCCGGGTCAATGTTAGCTACGGAATTAAATACACACAATTTCGTCAATAAATAAACAAAGTTTACTCTAATTGAATTTAACTTCCTATTTCTCATTTTTACATTAATTTACTAGATTCCAAATTTGGCCCTCCCTTCTTAAACTAATAACTAATTCCACCATTTAATCTCTTTATCTCATCTAACCCAACTTATTTATTAAGATAAATCCTTCCAACTTTATCCATTCAACAATGGTGGTATTTAAGATCTTTAACAATAATGAAAAATACGGTATGGATTAAGAAGGGTGAGGTACTGAGTTTCCAAAAACATAAAAATTACAATAAATAATTTGGTTAAGCTTACCAATTTGAAGCTTGAACCAAAACACCCAAACTTCTCCTTTCTCCCTTCTCTGGTTGGAATATGGCTGAGAATGAAGAAGATATTTTTCTTTCTCCTTAATAACCCATACCTAGTCTAATCATTACCCCTTTCTTGCCTCTTTTCCTTAATTCATTATAAATTCACAATTTCAACACCCATTTCCAGCCACAATTCCTCCACCTAACGGCACTAAGTGCCAACATGCCTATTTTGCCCTATTGGTCCCTCATGCTTCATTCTATTGAATTTTTTTTATAAATTGTACTTTTAATTTACATACAATTTAGTCCTCACACCTAATTAAGACTCTTCACACTTAAAATCACCTATTTAAATATCAAGTATCCTACAATTTATTTCCGTAAGTATTTTTATTAAACATTTACGAGTCCGATTTACAAACACGGAGTCTCAAAAATACGCTTTTTCGATAACCCCAAATCCGAGTCGTTACATTCACTATCAAATGTCTTGACCTTAAAGCATCCATCCTCATTATCCTTGGCAGCATATATCATTCATGGGCACCCTTGAGCTTTGCACTTAGCTCTTGTCCTAAATTTTTCATTTCTAGTCAACTTAAAATCAAATCTATTGTGGACAGCATAAGCTGAAAGAGCTTCCTTAAATTGTTTGGGGCTCTCAAAGATCATTCCTATTTCAACACTACCCTCACTAAAAAAATTTACTACTTTTCTTACAAACGAGCTCACCATTAGAATCTGAATCATAGCTACCTAAATCTTCAAATCCTATATAATCTGTTTTATCCCCAATACCCTCACCATTAACCTCCCTTGTTATATCCCTCAGAAGACCACTTAGGTTAACAACAAGCTCCAAATCTTCAGTTCTCACCGACCTATTTTTCTTTTTCTCTATAAAAGCCTTATACTTGTTTCTAATATTCATTATCTCATCATCATCATCATTACTAACCCATCCTTCTGTACTTATCTCTTTTGGTTCACTGCTTTGAAAGTTAATATCATCCTCATCCTCATCCTCGTTTACATCTTTACTTATATCATCGCTTACCCTATTAGTATTTACTCCTTCTACCCCACTGGCAATAGCAGTTACCTTATTTAACTCTGTAGAACCACTAATCCTCTCTCCCTCTAACTCAGGTTCAAGCCTAACACCCTCACCATTTAACTCAAGTTCAATTGAATCCCTATCAACACTAGCCCAAAACATTTTCCTTATAGCTTGAGTCTAAAAAAATAAATTAAAAAACGTAAGATACCACTAATTTACCAAAAGTCAACAAATATCTCAATCAGTCAACCTAAACCATACTTAAACAAAATTAATTAGTAACAAAAATATGAATTAGATTATACAACAAATATGGTACCTTTTTTGGCCTTTTGTCTCTTGAAAGGTGTGTTCCACTTTCTTAATATAAAATTTCAAGAATCCACTACCTATCCAAAAATTTCAAGAACCCATTGTTAAGTAATTTGGAATATATACTGATTCAATCAAGATGAGGAAAAAACGATAATAAACAAATAGATTAATGATTTAACAATGAATAATTAAAATTAAAAAAAAAATTTGCACCCAATACAACTTTTTAACTAAAAATTTGAAGAACCCACTACCTGCCAAAATTTTACATAAATTAGATTAAGCTTAAACAACTACAAAAACACTTAACAAATAGTGTTAGCTTAAGCCTAAACCATACCTTTCTACAACGCATTCAGTTTGCCCAAATCAATTAGGATTTTTTAGTTTGCCTAAAATAAAAATCAAATAATTATGAAATTAAAAAGGTTTTAACAATAAAAATGGCAAACAAGGGTTCCAAGAAGAAAAAAGTTCTTCAATCAAACAAGATTTCAGTAAAAAAAAATTGGTTCTTCAAACTTACCTTCCTATAAATCCTATAAAGGTTGAAGTCTACAAGGGTTTAGAGGTTCCCAGAAGATGATTGAAAGGGTTGGTGAATTGTTTAAACAAAGTGAGTTGCTGAAATTTTGTTGATTGAATGAGAGTTGTTGAATTTTTTTTAATAAAATAGCGTTCCTCAAATTTTTTGAACGAAAAAGGATTAGTGAAATTTTTTAGGGATATTTTCAAAGAATAGAATTTCACTTACTGTTTAAATTTAAGTTAAAATGTTTTACTTTTTTTTAACTATTTTAAACTGCATTTATAATTTTTATTAATATTTTGAAAAAAAATAAATAGATGTCTACTTGGCAAGTTGTGATTGGTTAAAAAAAAAATTCTAACGGGACTAATAGTTGGGGTAAAATGGGTAACGGTTTAATAATTTAGGTACCAGTTTTGACCAAAAAAAAAGTTTAGGTACCAATTTGGGAAAACTAGTATAGTTTAGGTACCATTTTGTTGTTTAAGCAAATGATAAAATATATAAATAATGTGTAAAAAAAAATTCAAAGTAAACTTCTCTTTTATTTAATGATAGAATATAAAAATAATGTGTACAAAAATATTCAAAAGAACTTTTATTTTATTAAATGATACAATAGAAAAATAATGTGTACAAAAAATTCAAAACAAACTTCTATTTTATTAAATGATAGAATATAAAAATAATCTGTACAAAAATATTCAATAGAATTTTTATTTTGTTAAATGATACAATATAAAAATAATGTGGACAAAAAATTTCAAAACTTCTATTTTGTTAAATGATAGAATATAAAAATAATGCGTACAAAAATATTTAAAAGATTTTCTATTTTATTTAATGATACAATGTAAAAATGATGTGTACAAGAACATTCAAAAGAACTTTTATTTTATTAAATGATATAATATAAAAATAATGTGT
This sequence comes from Kokia cookei, assembly GCA_039519145.1. Lineage (NCBI taxonomy): Eukaryota > Viridiplantae > Streptophyta > Magnoliopsida > Malvales > Malvaceae > Kokia > Kokia cookei. The sequence goes on from CM076909.1 coordinate 17,708,366, forward strand.
ACAAAAAAATTCAAAAGAACATCAATGCATATGTCGGTCAGAATTTGTGCCACATGAGGGTGGTCGACAGTTATGTGCTGGATTCCTTCTTGGTTCAACTTTTGGTAGGGGTTATGGTTGTCGGGGTTCAGCTTTCGGGCGAGGTTGTGGTTGTGGTTGTTGGGAAGATTACCCACCTTGATAGAACAAAGATCCCGGAGGTGTTTGCATCACCCACAGTGAATGAGCGTAACTGGGTTGAATCCCATAAGGCGATGGGAATTGAGCTGAACTCCCCATCGGAGCCTCATGCGGTGCCTCAATCAATGATGGCCTATACATCATCGATTAAGTCGAAGTCATTGGGAAATGAGATGCCCCGAGCGTGTGGCACATCATCCAACCTAGCATAGGAGTGAAAGCAAAAAAATGTGGTGCAACAAATGGTGCATGTGTGAACATATAAGAGTTAGGATACACACTCGATATAATCTGAAGGGATTGTAGTGTGGGCATTGATGTTGAGGTTGTCGGGGCCGGTTCTTGCATGGGCACTGATGATAGGCTTGCCTCGCCACCCTTTGGATTTAAAGGGCCCCATCATGGCCTACTGATACGGGGATGTCGACATCTCGCCTCATCATTGAGTAAATATGGCTTGCCATGGATCCTAAACCATGGCATGTAATCCGGATCGCATGTTAACTCTGAAATGATAATTGGTTCGCTGGTAGGTAAAAAATCATACTGATTATCCCACATGGTGATGTATTGCAAGTGGAAAACTGACCAATTTGTATATGGTTATCGTAAGTCAATGCAATGCACAATATCGAGCTCTTGAAGTGCCATGAGAATCGATTGTTGAAAATCTGAACTGTCGCAACACTATATCCGCCTCATGCATCTCGACGGTAGCGTACACAACCAATGGGACCTTAACGTGCCAGGCATTGGGGTTCACAAAGAATTCCTCCGGAATTACTACCCGAATTGTCGAAACCTTGTATGATGTCCATTCAAACTATATAAACATGATAAAAACATTAGTTATATACATAATACTAAATATTAGTTACAAAATCGACTATGTTATGTATATATAGTTTAAAATTAAATAAATACTTACATTTGCTTCTGATCGTTGGTCTAATAGAAGCCATATGTCGTCAAGATCGATAGGTAATCCCATGTAAACCGACGCATGGTTCCACCTATTTAAATAAAATAGTAGCATAATAATTTTATTTTAAATCTATATAATAATTGTAAAATCTAATATAAAATTTACCTTGTTATGAGTGGGAATGTATACAACTGGTCCACTCGAGGACGTAAAAATTGAAAGCGAAATCGAGCCCATGATTGTGGTAGTATGAAGCAACCACCAATTTTGATTTTATTTGGTTGCGTCACCCGACACATCTCCTGGTACAATGTTGCCAAAATGACGGACCCCAACTGAGTTCGCCAGTTATGTTAAAATCGATGATTTTCAGTAGCCACCTTAGATGTACGAGGTTTCATGACTTGTTGGAGATCAAATAACCCCTGATAATCTAAAGGATGTACGCCCGAGTGTATTGTTGTCTTTCTATGTCAATTTAATCATCCACCAGTCTTGTGAAATTATTTCGTAACTAGGTCATTTCGATTTGACCTCTTTAAATCATCTTCGAAACCGCACCCAAAAGATCGTAAAATACGGCTCCCCAATCACCAAATTGGGCAAACCTAGTGACTGCGAACCCATTCACCGATAACCCTAACTGTAAGTGCACGTCCTCCAAAGTGATAGTACACTCCTTGCATGGAAGATGGAATGTGTGCGTCTCGGGTCTCCACCTCTCCACCAACGCGTTGGTGAGTTTCAGGTCCAACTTGCACTCCCGACCTACAACGGCAATGTGCCAAAAACCAGTTTCCCTCAGGTATGTTCCGATCAGTGATGATGGACGATCAGGTAGATTACGAATAAAGCATTACAAAATTCGATCTTCTGACTGTTCACATAAAAATTATAAAAATGAAATAAAAAATTAAAAAAATTGAAATTAATTCTTACCATTTGTAATTGGTCGACGAAAATATGCTTGTCATCAAGACGAATTAAAGACTCGATGAACAAACTTTTAATAATATAAGTATTTCTTGAAAATACTAATAAAAAATAATTAATAGTATAATTCAGAAAAAAAAATTTTGAGAGTATTTGGGAGATTTTATGAGATTTGTTTGAGAAATATTATAAATTTAGAGAGAATTGTGTGAGAAATAGGGTTTGGGGGTATTTATAGTTTTTTTAAATGGTCGTTGGAGGCCCAACTACTATATAGCCGTTGGGAATATGATCGTTGGGAAAACAAGGGGTAAAGTGTGTCCACGTCAACAACTTTACCCTTGACATGGGAAAAAAACGCTGAGCTGAGCACGTTTTTCTGAATTTCTCTTGAAAATGACGCTAGCTCAGCGCATTTTAGTAAAACTGGACCATTCCGATAATAATGGCCCATTTTTATAAATAATTTTAGAAATAAACCTTTTTAGTACATACACTTTAAAAACATTAAAATCATTACAAATTATAAAAATATTAAAGAATTATAGAAAAACCATAAAAATATAAAAAGTATTTTTTAAAAAAGTATAAAAATATTAAAAGTGAAAATTTATAAAAATATATTTTTTATAAAATTTATTAAAATGAAAATTTATAAAAAAAATTAGAGAAAAATATTAAAAATTGTAAAAAAATAATAATAAATTTTAAAATATATATAAATTATGAAAAATAAAAAAATAATTGTAAAAATAATGAAAAAAATGTTTAAAATATAGAAAATTATTAAAAATAGAAAAAATTATAGAAAATGCAAAAAAATATAGAAAATTACAAAAAATATTATTAAAAGTTATTGAAAAATAATATAAAATTACAAAAATATAAAAAAAAAATGTTTACAATTTTATATACAAATAATCTCGATTCTCACTTGCATTCTCAACTCATTTCCCCACCTTAGTTTACATCTTAAAACACTTTTTAGTTATTGACGATAGACAAAAGAGGCGTAAGGTTTAGGGAGTTCTGAGGTGGATGAACACAACAAATAATTTTAAGAATTACATAAATATTTCATAATTTTTAATAGGTGTTTATTGTTAACTATCATTCGTGTGCAAATGGAAAAAGTTATTTTTATATTTTTCATATATTTTAATTTTTTATAACTTTTATGCTTCTTATAATATTTTATAAATTTATTAATATTTCTAATAAATTTTTATATTTTTTAAAAAAATAATTTTTAAAAATTTTCTATTTTTTTGTAATTTACATTTCTTATAATTTATATATATATTTTTTTAATTTATTTAAAATTTATTAATTATTTTTAGAATTTATATATTTTTCATTTATAATAATTTTTATAACTTTCTATATTTTATAATTTTTTGCACTTTTATATTTGTATAATATTTTTATGATATTCTATAGTTTCTATGATTTTTTTATAATTTTTAATGGCTTTAAATATAAAATACCAGCTTTTGCGATGTGGTACAATTGTGGTGTACCAAGTTGCAAAAATGACTAGAAAAAAGATTGCCATTACAAACTGTAACGATTGACTGTTAATTTTAACAGTCAAAGAATTTAATTCTAATATTTAAGGACTTAATTAGGTAAAGAAATACAAAACTTAACTGGTTTCTTTTAGAGTTGAAGGGCTTTTAAGACCCATTCAACCAAATATTTTTTTTTTAATTCTCCCTTCCCTAGCTTCCTCCATTTATCCCCCCCCCCCTCCCCAAAGAACAAAAGACCTCATGAATTTTTCTTAGAAAAACAAGACATGGAAAATCCATTATAAATTAAATATTTTATTCACCAAAAAAATATCAAAATATTTTTAAAATAATATATAAAACAAAACTTCGTTACTTAAAAATATTATTTAAAAGTATAATGTTAATTTATAATTAATAAACGTCAATAGTAAAATTTTAAAATGAGCATTAACATCTATTAATGTTGTTCATTTATAAATTACAAAACTTATTATAATAATACATAATTTATTTTGATTGTAAACATATAATTTTATTTTAATTTATATGGAGAGATGATTAAAGCTTTGTCAAACATTCATTTAATATGCCTTCTGTTGAAAAAGTTAAGTCAGATCCGCCCATAATAGGTCAAACCCGATCCATTTGGAATTAAAATAAAACTACCTATTGGTAGTTATAAAATAATTCAAAAATGGAAGTTATAAAAAAGGGATAATAATATATTTACCCCTATACTTTAGCAAAAATTTTAATGTGGTATTTAAAGTCTCTAAATGTCCAATGTACCCTCTGTACTTTATTTCCATCTTCCAAAAAGATACTTGGGTCTAACGGTGTTAAAGTATGACATGACAGTACACGTGGACCACTAAAATATCGACACGTGGAACTTTTTGTAGGGAAAATGTCAACCAATTCAAACTTAGGGGCATGATAACAATTTTACCATTTTATTTCTAAAGGCAAAAGAAAATGTTTGACATTTTTTGGAAAATGACACATGGCTCATTTTGCCACATCACTCTTTTATGCAACCATTTGAAGGATTGAAGCACAATTATACCAAACCTTTATTTTGACTAAAATTAAATAAAATTCCCAAATTTCATATTCTTCATCAACGACAATGTCTATATCTTCTTCCCCAGAATTTTCTCTTTAAAAAAAATGATTTCGCAATAACCATCCCCAACTTGTAACCTGTAACACCCTATACTCGACTCGATCGCCAAGTTCGAATTATAAGAAGTCGCATTCGTTGTTGAGCAACTACGAACAACTTATAATCCAATTCACATCATTAAACATTCAATTACAAGCAAATTAAGTATATAAAATGATATATATTCATTTTTAGGTCAAGAGCTTACGAAAGCTTTAATGATAACCCGAGATTGAATTAGGACTAAACTGTAATATTTACAATTTTTTTAAATGAAACTTCAACCTGTAATTTCCAATAAACTAATATACACATTCATACTATACTTTCAGCCAAAACATGCAATCCTCATGGATCAAACATGAACAAAAACACCTTGATAAATGATGTACCAATGCCACATTACCTAGTTTAATTCAATCAAGCGTTTAAACTATATGCTTAATCATTTAAGCTATGAACATAACAACATTATACATTTCAACCATACATTAAACTCAGTTATCTATTACATTCATATGTCCAATTCTATATATATATATATCAACATTCTTGTTCCAAAACATATTATTATACCAAAATTGACTCTAATTTGGTACATGCCACTCTTAAAAACAAAAATGAGATTATACAAACTTTGCTGAGTCAGTGATTGATTCCAAGATGATGGATCTACTACTCAAATTGTGGGGAACCTACTATACCTGCACATGGAGAAAACAAATCATATGCTGAGCAAATATGCTCAGTGGTATTTCCATAATTCAAGCCAAATAACACAAGCTTATACATATGCACATATTCCATTCAAAACCTAATCTCATACCATTGAAGTCAAATTCTTTCATTACATATAGTCTTACATATAACCAATCTTAAATTCAATATACCATTTCATATCGATGTTACCATTATCACATAACTTACTTATATTCATTTTATACTTAAATTCATCACATAAGTATCAAAACATACCATTCATGCTATTCAACAATTAAGGTGCCATTTTTTTCTTAATAAACTATCAAATAATAGCAAAGCATTGAAATTTGCATATACACATTCAAATTTGTACATGCTTTTCGACTATTTTCGAGCCTATTGGCTCTCTAAATATCATTCAGCCCTTACGGCTCGTTTTCGACTCTTTTACATTTTGTCATATATCACATTTCAATTTGATTTACCATTTCACATACCATTTAGTCAATTCATATGTTTATAACTCTATTAACCAGACATGGACTTTAATCGAATACATTGATCCATCACCCCAAGTTGCCCAGCAACAACGACGTTATTCAAGTATATACTACCACCTCGAGTTGCACTAAAAAGATGGTTTTCTCAATCTAATTAATTTGTCACCCCGGGTTGCCCGACAATGATGGTTTTCAATCGATATCCTGACCCTATGACATGCCAACTACATCTGACTTAGTCCAAATAGCTAATAAGGTAACCAAATTTCTAATTCATTAAATATAGTTCAAATAATATTTAATCATATCCAGTTTACCATCAATTCATCAAATCATCATATAATACAACATGTTTCAACACAATTTCATACCAATTATATATATCAAGCAAATCATATAATTTTCTATTCTATTCAATTTAGTCCTTATCTCGATATTCAATCTCAACCATATCAATTCAACTCAAATAAACATCGATGACTCACCTCAATGCCATATGATGCAAAATGACATGAACATGTAGAAAATAAATGGTTCTCGAATCATAGAAATACAAATTGAATTTTTGAGCTATTCGTCAATGACTTTCGATTTTCCTTTCCCTCTTGATGGTTCCATGCCAACGTTAGCTAAATAAAATCACAAAACAAATAATATTGTCAAATTCCATTCAAATCAAAACCAATTATAATATCAAGCATGTTTTACAATTTATTCAATTTAGTTATTAAACTTGGGACAAACATAACTTTCAATCTAGAGCTTCGGATTGAAATCTGATTTTGCAATTACTTATTAGGGACATCCTATTTTCTATTCCTACCATTATTTCAAAACCATTTTTATTTTATTCAATTTGGTCCTTAATGTATGAAACTAACAACTAAGCTTTACAATTTAGTCCTTTTCTTAATCTAAGCTTAATTTCTCACAAGTTCACATCAATTTCATCTAATTCTTAATAATGGTAACTTTATAAAACTTTAAAGGTTTTAAAATTTAGTACATGGGCTAGCTAAATCAAGCTCCCATGATTCAATTTTCATAAAAAAAATCAAAGCAAAATTGGTTAGGGACTTACTTGAATTAAGGGCCAAATGCTTAAAAACCTAACAATGGCCTCCTCCTCCTTGGTTTCTTTGTTTTGACCGGTTGGAGAAGATGATGTTTCATCTCTCCTTCCACTAATTTTCCTTTTTATACTAAGGTTAATCTATTAGTTAACTTAATTAATCATGTTTTCACCTTAATTAATCACAATTGCTTAATTAATCAACTAACATCATTATTGTCGACTAATTCTTACTCATGCATGGTCTAATCGCTGTTTTGAACCTTTGGCTAATTGCAATTAAGTCCCCAAGCCATTTCCTAATTAATAGCTATAGCAATTTGACTTTACAATTTAGTCCCTTGGCCCTAATTAACCACAATTTTGGCAAAATTGACCATCCAAATTTTAATTCACATATATAATAACTTCGTAAATATCCTTATTTAATATTTATAGACTCGATTTACGAAAAAAAGATCCCGAAATTACAATTTATTATAGCAATGGTTATCAAGTTGTTACATATCATTTATGGTTTAGCTTTTGGTTTCATTTTTGTCACTTCTCATTTAGTGAAAGAAAAATGAAAAACCTAGCAATCTTCTTCCCTATTTAAAAACCCATCTTTAAAATCTCAAATTTTCATATATATATATATATATATTGCCATAATCAATGGGTTTTAGGATTGAAATTAGAAGTAGATTACAAAAAGTTTTTAATGAAGTTTATTTTTTTTATTTTTACCTTGAAAAAAAGGGTAAAATTGTTTCAAAGACCCTTGACTTGGCAATTTTTTTTGCAAAAAATGTGACATGTGGCGTGTTAGAGTGGTCTACATGTCCTGACATGTCAAGTTTTAACGTTGTTAGACTCAAGTAACTATTTAGATGATAGAAGCAAAATACAAGAGACACTTAACATTTAAAAATTTTAGATACCCACATTAAAAAAATTTCTATAGTAAAAGGGGCAAATATGCCATTATCCAAAAAAAAAAAAAAATTACCCATTTTGGAAAATGGCACTTGGCCATATACTCTAACAAAAGGCAATAAAGGAAAAAATAAATAAAGAATTATACAATTCTTTCAATTTATTCTGATAGAAACATGGCGGATACCATTTACAAAGATTAAGAAGTTATGGTGATGAAAATCTTAATGGCATCCCACCATTAATAATGAATAGAAAATGGATTCGATCATCTTTGTTTCATTACCGAATGTAAAAGAAAAAAAAATTCTTACACATATAATATTCGAATATCTCTACATGATTGAAGAATTTAGGTAATAAATTGTAGAAAATTTTCATTATATGATCTTGTCTCTGTCAGTCTCGTACTTAAAAGATTATGTAAGTCTGTTAAATTTTAATAATATATATTTTTTGAAATAATATAATTGGCACTGAATAAGGGGATGGAAAAAGAACATGTCCCAACCAGAGTACATTGGGACTCAACAAAACTAGGTGTCAAGAAAACCAGTAAAGGTAACAAACCCAACACAAAATAGTAAAGAAACATAAATGAAAGACAACCCAAAAGCAAACCAAAACTTGTAAAAATGAGAAATCAAAACGATAGAGAGAAAAGAAAAAACCCAAAAAGTCTCAAAACTAGTCTGCAAATCATACTCCAAAGATCCGAAGATTAACGTCTACAGTAAGATCTAGAGGGGATGGAGGCTTTTATAGAAGCATCCAAGTCAGATCTTCAGTTTTGTGATACGCTAAAGCCATGATTTTATCAAGAGAAATAGATTGATCTATATGTCGCGGCGGTTTTCTCCACTACTCGGATGCCTCTTCGATCTAAAAATGTTCCTCTCTGAAACGACGTCCCTCATTAGCCAAGGTATGTGCTGCGTTGTTAGCCAGTCTTTTGATATGATGAAAAGATACCTTCTCAAAAAGCTCTAATCGGCATTTGATGTCAACCAAGATTAGGCTAATAACTGATTTGTCTTCCGATGGTGCATGTATCTTTTCTACACTTGGATGTGCTGAAAACCAACCTCCTGGGTAAATCGGAGCGCTTGTTCACACACAAGAGCCTCTGCAACAAAAGCATCAACAACATTAACATGAGGGTATGTACATGGCCCCATTATCAACCCTTCGCCATTTCTTGCAATTACACCTGAACATGTTGATTTCTCATTATTATTGAAAGCTGAATCGAAATTTAATTTAATAAAACCCTTGCATAGTGGCTTCCAATGGGGTTGATCGCCCTTGGTATTCGAGTGGGTTACATGATTCAAGCCTTTTAATTCGGCAAGGTAGCCCATAATAAACAGTCACGTCTTGCATAGATTTACGCTGTCCATCATGGATAAGTTTGTTCTTAGCATACCATATAGCCCAAACTGTAATTGTCATGAGCTTTTTATATCTGTCATCTGCTTGAAAACAATCAACTAACCAGGTCTTATGGTCATGATAGTGTAACATTATAGGCATAGGCAGATGTAAAGATTTCCAGATCTGACACGTTGCTGGACACTTTCTCAATAGATGATCAATAGATTCGGCCTCTGTTTGGCACAATTGAAAAAAAATGGAGGAGCCAATATGTCTTTTGGTGAGGTTGTCAAAAGTGGGCATAAAATTGTTATAGACTTTCCACATAGAAATTTTTAGCTTCACTGGAATTTGTAATTTCCAAAGGTCTAAGAAGAAAGATTTTGTAGCTAAATCCATAGGATTAGTCAGTCCTTATTGTAATTGCGAATTTTCTTGTAAAAGGAGTCTGTAGCCAGTTTTCATAAAGTAGGCACCCGAACCCTCCAATCTCCAGATTTTTTTATCGGGCAATGGTGACTTCACAAGGGGAATTGACAGAATGACCTTCGCCTGATCTTCTTCAACAATCTTATTAATTGCAGAAGTGTTCCAGGTACCGTTTTTAGAATTAATAAGATGTGATACTGTCGAATACTTGATATTAATATTCTGACATTTTATCCGACCATCACTAGAACTCGGGAGCCACGGATCATTCCAGATGTTCATAGACTCGCCATCACCTATCCGTTAACCCAATCCTCTTTCCAGAACTGCTAAAGCACTCAGAATACTCCTCTAGGTAAGGGACGGGTAAGAGCCTAACTTTGATGATAGGAATTCTGCATGAGGGAAATAAAGAGCCTTCATAACATGACCAAGTAGATAGTATGGTTAAGTCCAAATATGCCAGCATTGTTTAGCTAATAAAGAAAAGTTAAATAAGGTCAAATCCCTAAACCCCAAGCCTCCAATGGACTTTGGCAAACTAATAAAACTTTATGTGCTCCAATGAATGCCTTCTAAGGTTTTTGCATTTCTCCACTAAAACTTATTTAACACGTTTTCTATCTTAGTACACAAAGATTTTGGAAAAAGGAAGCACTAGCATAAACTGATATTGCTTGCAATACTGCTTTATTCAAAGTAGCTTTCCCTCTCAAAAACAAAAATCGAAAATTCCAGCTATCCAATCGTTGTTGTATTTTGTCCACATACTGTACAAAAGTTTTCTTCTTATTTCACCTCACCATCATAGGCAAGCCTAGGTACTTTTCAGGATTCAGAGATATCCTAGCACCCAAAATCCCACTAACATCTGATTTGTCTTGTTCATTCACATTAGCACCAAAATAAATCAAAGACTTATTGTAGTTGACCAATTGACCAGACGCCCTTTCATATTCTGCAATAATTTGACAAACATTTTCAACCCCCTCCTTTGTAGCTTCCCCAAAGAAAATACTATCTTAGGCAAAAAAATAAGTGGTTTATCATCAAGCCCTCTCTTCCAATTTGAACCCCTTGAACCCTTTTCTCTTCTTGAGCCACCCGTAAGCTTGTTGATAGGCCTTCCGCACATATTAAGAAAAGATAGGGGCCAAGCAAGTCTCTCTGTCTTAACCCTCTTGAGGGAATAAAACTATTACTTTTACAACCATTTATTTCCACTATGTAAGATACGGACGCCACACATCTCATTACTAAAGTCATCCAATCCACATGAAATCCTAATTTTAACATCATCCCAGTTAGAAAATTTCACTCCACTCTGTTATACGCCTTTGACATGTCTAATTTAAGTGCGAAATTCCCCTTTTTTCGCCATTTCTTATATTTCAAAATATGAAGCAATTAATAAGCAATCAAGATGTTGTCAGATATTTGACGCCCCGGGATAAACGCCACTTGTCACTCATGCACACAGAAATTTAGTAATCCACTTATTCTGTTAACTATGACCTTAACAACAATCTTGTAAATAATATTACAAAGACTAATTGGTTGAAATTGCATAATAGTTCATGGATTACTAACCTTGGGAATCAAGACAATATGAGTGGTGTTTATGTCCTCAACTGCAACAGCCCTTCTAATAACAGCAAGGCAATAATCAGTAACCTCAAGCCCCACGATATGCCAATATCTCTAGAAAAAGAGTGCTAGGAATCCATCACTGCCCGACACCTTAAGTGAGCCCATCTCCTTTAATGTGCCCTAAATTTCATCCTACGAGAACGACTTTAAAGGTTGAGAATTCATCTCATCGAAAATGCGCCGTTTAACTTTATAAAAAATGTTCGACTCCTTACCCTCCTCAAATTCCGTGAACAATTTTTTAAAATATTTCGATGCTATTTTCTCTATCCCATCATGGTCATTCACCTAACGACCCTCATCATTTTCTAGGCCCTTAATCGTGTTCCGTTTCTTTCTTCCCGTAGCCATCTTAAGGAAAAACATTGTGTTACGATCTTCGTGGTGCAGCCAATTCGTACGCGCCCTCTATTCCCATTATCTCTCTTCTTTATCAGCCTCGAGATTTAAACCAAGTTGAATATTAAAACGTAGTTCGACTAGGATATCATCGTTGGGCTTAAGTTCTTGTAAGCGCAACATTCGGGCCACTAGCCCTTTCTTGCGAAACTTTCGTTTTCTCCTTGTTGTAATGTTCCATTCAAAAAGTTTGTTTCCCAATTCCAGAAGCTTAGTTGGTAGATACGTGGATTCCTAGTAGGATTGAATTAAATCCTCACATTCGACATCTAGAAACCAGTCAGCATCAAATTTAAATTATCGCTTACCATCCATCACCTTGGTTGGCGTGAGTCCCTCCATTTGTATTAGCCATAAGGGGAAAGTGATTAGAAATAGAGTGGTTTAGATAGTTTACAGAGTAATCCAAGAAAAGATCCCACCAAGCTTGGTTCGTTACACCTTGATCCAACCTCTCCCTTATATTTGTATCACCCAATCTCCCTCTTTCTCATGTATACCACCTTCCAAAGAAGCCTAAATCATTAAGAGCATAACTAGTTAGGGTCGATCGAAAAGTAGACGTATTTTTATCAGATAGAATACGACCACCTTTCTTTTCAAAAGAGAAAGCTATCTCGTTGAAGTCCCTAACCACTAGCCATGAGAGCTGTCGATCATTGCTCAGTTGACATAATAAATCCCATGAAAATTTTTGAAGCCGCTCTTTAGGATTTCCATGAAACTCGGTAAGTCTCCAACAAACACCATTCTGACCATCGTGAATTTCCACATCAATGTGATAGTGCGAAAAAGTTCTAAGGACAACCACCTCATGTTGTCTCCAGCCTAAGCACAATCCGCCTTTTGAACCGTCAGCATCCACTTCAATACCATGCGAGAAACCTCATTATCACCTAACACCTTCTGTCTTTCTCCCACTGATTTTTATTTTCATAAGAAACAAAATTTAGGGAAAAATCTCTCAAGTGATTGTTGAGTCTTTGAACTTTCTGTGGGTTCCCCAGCCCATGAACGTTTCAACTTAGAATCTTCATAGTTCTCGACTGACCCGTCCCATGGGTTCAGCCGATTTTTAGGTAACATCAACGTGTTCTCTTAGAATCTCGCTCGAATATTTTGTGTTTGAAACTTGCAAGACATAGTTGGTTCTAGGCCTATTCTTTTCACAAATTGACTCGAAAGGCCTGTCTTCATCAAGAGCATCCACATCCTCCAAATCATTAACATTGCTGTCCAAATTAGGATTTGAAATTCCTGCCAAATTAATTCCATGATTTACGCCCACAAATCCCCTCAAATTTGGGATACCGTGATCCCCATTGGATATATTCTTTCCTTTTTCATTGTTTCCCAAATTAGCATCCTAGTTGCTCCCTACATCTCTCGCTAGATTCTGCCTCCTCCCGTCATCCACCGTGGTGTAGCCTTTAGTGTAATGTCCCAGCCCAACGACAATTCCTTATTATCCTGTATCATACGAATGGCACAATAGCTTTCTCCATGTCCTGGTTTTCTATAAAGAAAGCAAAATGTTGTTAGCTTTTCATACTTAAAAGACACAAAAGTTTACCATTTGGAAAGATCGGTTTTTTTCTCCTCTTAGGCGGTTTACGAACATCAAGAACGACTCAAACTCTTATGAAACTTCGTAGCCATTGCATCATAATCTCAAAACTCTCTAATGAAAGCCCCAAACTATATAGCCATTGCTTCCATATACATCCCATTAGGGAGATCATGTATCTGAACCCAAAAGACTATGTGGAATAACGGAACCCCCAATGGATCTTCCCCGTCTCTTAATTTGTGAAGAATTAACAAGTGATTGTTAAATGTCCAAAAGGCACACCATTTAGAACTTTGTCAATGTCAACTTCATAGTAGAATCTGAATGTAAACCTCTTCTCCCGCAGATTCATAATGCCACTATACTTTGGACCCTCTTGCAGGCGCTTGGACTGAGTCTAGTTTAGGTCCATCCAAGGATTTGCACGTCACTTCTTCACTTTTTTGCTTTTTTGGATGGGTGCACTCCTCCGAGTGAAGGCATAAGTCGTACTTAGTCACTAGTTTGATCGCTATGCCATTCTCGACAACGATGTGGTGATAGCTGATTGACGAGTTGCTTCGGTCTACCTTGTTAAATCATCTACATTGATTCAGGGCTTGATGTCAGAGTGCATTCTTCCCTGTTGTAGAAGTTGCACTTCCCAGTAGATGGCATAGATTTACTAAAGTGGATTCTATAGAATGATAGTTGACCGCCTTAGTCGTTAGAAAACAACCCACTAATGTTAGATCAGAGACCGTTTCCCCCTCCTCCACATCCTGATCCACCCCTCATTCTCTTCTCTCTCATCTTCATCATCAAGCCGCGAATCCGCTAAACTTGTTTCCATGACTAAAACAAAAAAGAAAGTCAACGCCAAAAGAAAGAATCAAAGAAGACAAAGAATCAAGAAAGACAAAAACCACAATAGCCTACAAAAAAAACATGCCACAGGGTCAAACATTTCAATCATTTTTTAATTACAATTTAATAGTTTAATATATTTATTTTTGCATAATAGATTATTGAATGTGATAATCTTCAAGTTCAAACTTTGTCACTCTCATTCTTTCATTTAATATTATATAAAAAAAAAAGAACTTAATAAGTAGCTCCACTGGAAAAGAGGATGTTGTTAATCTTAGGGATTTCAGGTTCAAGCGCTTGTGTGTGTAAGGTGTGTGTGCGTTGTCAAAGGGTTAAGAAAGTATGAACAGATACTATCATGTAATGACACCAATATATTAAAAAATAATATTATATAAAAAATAAATATATAATTTTGAATAAGGTTATGTAAATTAAATTTAGTTATAACAACTTTTAAATAATATTAGCATTTATTATTTATTCTATTTAGGTTTATTCAACAGTATGTACTAAAAAACTACTTAATTAATTTAATTAAAATTAGGTTTATTCAACGTTTAATTTATTTCTTTTTTACTTTAACGATGTTAGTTGTATGTATTAATTAAACTATTTTTAATTACTTCTTATGCCCTTTTTAAACATTATAACATTCTACAAATAATATGATAAAGAAATTAAAACACAATACTATAAATGTTTAATTTTAAAATCTTGATAGTTAAGCTTAGAATGATTTCAATAAAATGGTACACCGAACATTAAAAACCTATAAAAAGTCAAATTGTTTTTTAATGAAAATATTAATTAAAATATTTTTTTTTAACTACGTTAGTGTGACAACCTGTTTTGCAATCCAAATATATTTTATTTTGACATGACGCTATTTATTTTATATATCACATAAATACATAATTCAAAAATTACAATAATATTAAAAAATTCAAAATTAAAAAAATTCATAAAAAAAAATGAAGTAAATGTAAATTGTCATGCAAGCTGTCATATTTAAAAACTTAACATTTTAGTAAGTATTTTCGTTAAAAATAATAATTTGACTATGTTTGAAAGGTTAATGGTCAAATTCGACTATTTTTAAAAAATTTAAAGCTAAATTTAGTTAAAAAGAATAATGATCAAATTGATAAAATATATAAATATTAAAAAATATTGACATTATACCTAAAACTAATGGCTAAAATAAATAATTAAATTAAATTAATTCCAAAAATAGATGAATTTATTATTTATTGTGATTAATAGTAAATCTTAATAATATTTTAATATTATAATATACTAAACGTATCGATAAATGAAGCCAACTAACCCAAAATTATTTCCTATTTTGCATAAAAACCTTATTTTAGATTAAGGTAAACTATCAAAATAGTTATTTTTGTTTTCCTCAAGTTACATTTTAGTAATTTATATTTGAAATATTACATTTTAATAATTTACGTTAACGTGTTATAATATTTTAGTCAGTAAGCATTAATTGCAGCTAACGGTGTAAGTATAAACTGACGTGACACGTTAAATCATCATTTCAAACAAAAATTTTACGTATAATTTTGAACGTCTAATTCAATTCTATTTTTTTTATTCATCACCAGTAGTCCCCGCAAGAACATGAACCATTCACAAAATGGTGGAACCTATTCCGATCCCTCATTACAATTTTACGGCCGGTGATCTTAGAGATCAACTTGGTCACGGCATGGCAATCCGAACACACCCGGAGGTTTTTTACGATTTTGATAGGGGTCCTCGGTTGAGTGCTGATAAGACCATATGCAAGCGCCAGCTTCTCACTATGAACTTCAAGCGACTGCTCTTTTTGTTCATCCCCTATGTCGTGTAATACAATCTCTGTTTGTGGGGTGTAACCGTGAGCTTTGAGCCAACCATTCATTTCCTCTAACATCTCATATATTTCTTTGGTTTTTGGATGTTTCAAATCCCCAGCAAGGAACTCATGAACCCTATTGTGCACTTCAATTGAGCTACAACCAGGCTCCTTCTGCACCCCACTGTCTTTCATCAAGGTCCTTATCCTCGCCACCTCTTCCCAATCGCCTTTCGCAGCATACATGTTGGAAAGAAGAATATAAGTCCCTGAATTAGCAAGATTGTGGCTGACAAGATACACTGCTATTTTCTCTCCCAATTCAAGATTACCATGTAATCTACATGCCCCAAGCAAAGCTCCCCACAAGATGGGATCGGGCTCTACCTTCATGTTCCTCACAAGCTCATATGCCTCTTCTAATCGACCAGCACGACCAAGAAGGTTTACCATACATCCATAATGTTCGATCTTGGGTTCGATCTCATACTCATCTCTCATTGCATTGAAAAAACTCCATCCCTCTTTGACCAAATCAGCGTGACCACATGCACCCAAAACACCAATGAAAGTAATATCAGTAGGGCGCAAACCAATCCTGCACATCTCATGAAACAACTCCAATGCATCTTGGCTGAACCCGTGCAAGGCATACCCTATAATCATCGAATTCCATGCAACAACATCCTTAGAATAAATCCTATCGAACACTAATCTTGCATCCTCCAGGCTCCCACATTTGCTATACATATCAATCAAAGCAGTAGCAACACGAACACTCACTTGAATATCATTGTTTTGCATATAGGAATGAAGCCATCTGCCTGACTCTAAAGCTCCAAGCTGACCACAAGCTGATAAAACAGCTAGTATAGTGATTTCATTAGGCCTAGCTTTCGCTGCCAACATTCGCCTGAAAAGCACCAAAGCTTCCTTAGGCATTCCATGTTGAGTATACCCATCGATCATCACATTCCAACATACCACATCCTTCTTCACCATTCCATCAAACAGCAACCTTGCCTCCTTAAGCTCCCCGTGTTTCGCGTAACAAGTTAGCATCGTGGTCAAAGAAACTAAACTCTTTTCTGGCATTCTCTCGAACACGAGACGGGCAGACCGAACGTCACTCCCTCTCGCGTAAACATCGACTAGACCTGTCTTTACAAACAAATCTGAATCAAACCCAAGTTTGATAACTTGAGAATGAAACATTTTTCCATGTTCAAGAGAACAAGATTTCAATATGGAAGAGAAAGTGAACTCATTAGGCTGCACACCTTCAAATAACATTTGCGTATAGATAAATAAAGCTTCTTGGGAGAGACCATGGAGGGCGTGGGCGTTAATGATAGAAGTGTAGAAAAAGATGTTGGGGTTGAGAGTTCGATTGAAGAGAGCGAGTGAATAGTCGAGACGGCCTTGTGAAGAGTACGAGCGTTGAAGCTTGAAATTTAGGATGGGGTGTTGATGAAGGCCGTGGCGGAGAAGAGCTGCGTGGGTTTGGAGCAAGTGATGGATGGAGCTGGATTTATCTAAAAGAAGAGCTAGCTTGTCTGGTGATGGTGGAAAGTTGGTGACGGCGGCGGATGAGAGAGTGCTACGGTTTATGGAGGGTGTTGGCGGTGGAGGAGAAGTGAAAAGCAGGGCTGAGGACATGCTTGAATGAAGCAAATTCTCAACAATTCAGGCACTCACGAGCTGTTGATGAGCATTTTGATTTTCAGAGTATACTCATAGATTTGCTTGATTTGTAACTTTTACCTTATCCAACATAGATTTCGAACAAACTTGAGTCGAGTGGAACAGAAGTACCTAACAAGTTCAGATTTTGTTTGCATCTATAATCCCCATCTGATTTTATATTTTTGTTTCAAATTTTAATCTTACGAAATAAATTATCGAATTATGTACTGAACTGGTAACAAGCAAAAGATAATTATTTGGTACTAGTTAAATTTTTTTTTTATAAATGATGTTGAGATTTTAACACATATTTTATATATTTAGTTTTTTAATTTTATAAATACTTTAAGAGTATATAACAAGCAACTCCTGGAGAATATATACTCATCTATATGGACACCAACCACACTAAGGATCATTATAAGATAACATGCGGGAGTCGAGTCTAGTGACTCACCAAAGACCTACATTTACCTCGACTTGAAGCTTCTGTTTCAATTGTCCTTCCTAATCGAGCAACTGCAACTGCTTGAAAGATCATAAAATTGCTATTAGAATCCCCATTTACAGATGATTTACCAACATTTCAACTACGTGTGATCCCCATGTAGGGCCTTCCACTCACACCGATTCTTACTCCTTTAAACATCCTTACTCTTCAACAATCGTAACATATAGGGCTATAAGACTTATCAGAAAGTTGAATCATCCACTGATTAAACGAGATCTTAGCTCCATCTTAATGAAGGAGAAGAGAACGCTTAGGTTAAAAAGAAGAACCTGAACGTTGAGCAAAAAGAATGCCCCCCTCCCTTCAATATATATACTCTCGGTCCACTTGATTTCCTTACCAAATCAAGGGGTAGGTAAAAGAAAACCCAGCGAAGGTCAACTTTACTATTGACCAGTCATAGGGAGGGTCAAATCAATCCAATTGAATCCCAACTAATCTCGTTACAATAACTAACTAGAACAGTGCTCATGCAAATCGAGTATTCTATACCTTGACGGTGACTCACGTATGGCGTGATCTTAAGACAATTAAATCTTTATAGCCTTCTCATACACTTGGTAGGCTCTTTGTCCTCAACCAAAAACTTTGGGGTGTACTCTTTCTTGTGTGTATTCTTTCTTCACTTGAAGATACCCGATAATTAAATCCTTAGATACCGCTAACGGGTGTATAACATCCCACCCGATGAAGCCCTAGTACTCGAGTGTTGTTTTGGAGGTAAGATGTAACACTCATATCTTGTTTTTATAGTCGAAATAGGGATATGGAGAGTTATTGTACATATCAAAACATTCTCATAACATTCTAACTTAGGCCACATGCCCGTGTGCCTGCCCGTGTAAGCCCTGCAGCTAACACACCCAGGACACACGCCCGTGTGCAAGCCATCTGTGCTTAAAAATACCTAGAACTCAACTCAAACACCACATAATTGACTAGGTACCTAAATTGAATCATACCAAAATGCTACCTTAACTCAAAACACGACCAAAACATCTAAAACAATGGTTGAATAATCCCTTTAAAGCTACATATAATCACCTACATAAAACACAATTCAATAGCATATAAACATACCCAATCAACTAAGGATATTCCATTTCACAAAAGCATCTTTACAATTTCAAAAAATCATCACCTATATTGACTAGCATAAAAGTGTCATACAAATCAAAAGAATGACCTAAATAATGCATCTAAGACAAGACACCCTAATTACATGCCATAAGTAACCAAAAGGCGAGTCAACAAAGGCTACCCAAAAGATGTGCAAGAAGATGCGCATGCTCCGGTGATCCAATCCGAGTAGTGACAAAAGTTAAAAAATCTACAAAACAATTACACAAGGTAAGTATGATGAAGACTAAGAAATTTCCAAAGGACTTAATATAAATCCTCTTAATCATAAGAACTTTAAATGTTCAACATGGATTATTTATATCAAAGCCGATGACATTCATCTTCAAAGTATCTTGACATATTACTTTCATAATTGTCTCACTCCCTCGAGACATCATATCCCAACCTTATTCGTATATTATTTTTGATGGATCATTATAAAAGTATTTTTTACACAAGACTCAATCACATTTCCACTCGTCAGCTAATGTATGTTTATGCTCGTCAGCCACTATACGTTTATGCTCGTCAGCCACTATAAGATACACTTACGAATTAATACTTTTATTTGATCCATCAATACTTTCTTTAATTCACTCGTTAGTTGTTTCTTTACTATTGCATAAATTTGCTTATATATTAATAAAGTTAAAAATGTAAGGTAGAAATAAAAGAGGTTAAGGACTTACTTGTCGAGTGTTGCAAACCAACCGAGATTATTCGAGGGCTTTTCCCTTGCCTCGTGCGTCCTCCACAAGTTGCGATTCTTGATCTAAATAACAATTTCATTTCATTAAAAACTCCAATTCCATAGAAATAACTAATTTACTTTTTAAATCTTTTTTAAGGAAAATTTACAAAATTACCCCTAGAGGTTAGCAAAATTCGATTCTATTCACAAAACTCGATAAAAAATTCAAATTTTGAATTAAATAGTTCGAGTTATTTGAGTTAATCGACTTATTCGGATCTACTCGAATAAAAAATTAAGTTTTTCGGTTTAACTCGAATATAAATTACACAATTCGAGTTATCCGAAAATCAGAATAAGAAAAGGCAAAACTACATCGTTTTGATAAATGTTTAGCTTTTTTAAAGTTAAAAGTCAAAAACATTAAGTTAAAAGGTAAAATTATGTCATTTTGATAAATGTTTACCTATTAAGTTAAAAGGCAAAACCATTATATTGTATATGTAGTTAAATAATTTTATACTTCGTCTACTAATTAAATAATTGGTCCATGTAAGCACAACATTGAGTATAAATAATAGGATTTGTTAACTCGACTCAACTTGACTTGAAATTTGTTGACTCGATTTGTTTTGATTCGAAAAAAATTCAAATTGAGTTTGGTTGCAAAAATAAGATTCGTCAACTCGACTAACTCGAAATTTTTTGACTCGATTCAACTCGACTCAATTGAATACCCACCCCTAATTACCCCAAATACTTTACCTTTTACACGTCATTTACCTAAACTTAAAATTTAACTTCAATACATGAGAAATTAATTTAGTTCATGATGACTCAAGTTCACATGCACAAGGATAACCTATAACTTCATCAAACTAACAAGAGTTTCCCTTTGGATATTATTTCTCAATCATTTAGTCCTTAACTTCCAAAATCACAACAAGAATTAAAGTCACTTATCAAACTGCTCATATTCAACTATTAGAATAAAAGAATATACCTCAAAGTCTCTAATGGTCAAACCTTATAACTTTAATAATCTCACAAATAGACCCTTGGGTCATCTAAACCAAGCTAATTTGGACTCAATTCCAACAAAAATCCTAAAAACAAACCTCAAGTCTTCTTCAATTAAAGGGAGTTTTGGCTGAATGTAGGGTTCCCTTCAATCTCTATTTTCCTTCTTGATTTCACGATAGAGAGAAGAAAAATGAAAGAAATCTTTCTAATATCATCATTATCCTCATTTTTAATATATTAACCACTAAATATCTACATTTGGTTACCTACTCCTCCATTACATCTCCTTGAAGATATATTTACCCTTTGATTCATCATTTATGACCAATTTCTATATTCCTTAAACAAAAATTTAACTTCCTCAATTTAGTCCTTTTTTTTTTCTAGATTAATCAATCTATCATCTAGATTTCATAACCAAACTTAATATGACCAACTCATAAATTCTTAAATATTATAATACCAATATTTACTAACTTTCTTTTCGAAATTTGTGGTCTTGAATTACCATTCCCGATACCACTAAAATTAGGATGTTACATAAGAATTACAAAATATGTTCTGAGTAAGTGAGGTGATAGAATTACTTAAGAAACGAGAATTTATGGGTACACCCCAAAGCGAAGCCTTTGTTGGGCGAACAAGTCAGAAGAAAGCGATAGCGTGGTTTTGTCTGCCCAAACGACGCTTTTGGTGAAAAGAATGGGCGAGCAGTTAACATTTGGATATTGAGTGAAGATGTCTCTGAACCAGGGGAACTAGTAAAGTGTTAAGGAATATTCAAGTAACAGGGATAATACCAAAAGGTGTTGTATGGTCGAGTTTGGCTAGAAATAGTGTTGGTTATGTTCTAACGAGATGGTTAAGAATGAACAAGGGACTTGACTTGAAAATATTTATAAATATAGTGATATATTGTCGTACACATTTTCTTACAACTGTAAACCACCCATATAGTAGAGAGAATAGGATAGTGACGCATGTCAAGTTTTCATACGGACAAAAAATTGTATATCTAGATAACCAGGGAAAGAAAAAGGGGAGTATTTCCCATCCTTCTTCAAGAAGTATTTCTTTCCTTCACGAAAGGTAAGTTGTAGATCTGAATCCCCACCTACTAGTGTTTCACGTTTAGGTAAAATTCATGATCTTCCATGCCATGATGTGAAAGAGTAAGTCTATTCAACTAGGAAAGGTTAAGAATATAAGACCTTATTTAAGGGATTTTTAGTGCTAGAGATGATAAAAAAAGGGGTATATGAGCGGATCTTAATGAGTTTCCATGTTCTGTAGTAGTGATTGTTGCTGATCATTCGATGGAAATTTGGATCTAGAGTTTGGAGCTGAAAAAGGTGAAAGCTGTAACAGCCCGTTTTTCAATAGTGTTGGAAATAATGATTTCGAGACCACAAACCCAATGAGAAAATTTTATAATGAGTGTTTAAATTAAATAAGTCAATAATAATTTTATATGGAATTTTGAATTAAAGAATTTTAATAATTGAATTAAAATTTAGTATAAGTGGTTTTGTTCAAAAGTCAAGTGATTTTAGAAAATGAGGTATTGGGACCTCGTTTTTGAAATTACGTGTCGTAAATACTTTTATTAAATATTTACAGAGTCTTATTATATGTGAATTGAAGTTCAGTTGGGTAATTTTGATGATTAATTGCTTAATTAAGGAAAATGAGTAAATTGTAAAAGAGGTAAAAGTTAATTGCTATTGATTAAAAATAAAAGGGAACAAATTGGTAATTACACCATTGTCAAAAATTCCAAGCGGTGGTGGATATGATTACCATCCACTAACTTTTGGGTTATTTATTCATTAAGTCCTAATTAGTTTAGGACTAAATTGAAAACAAGTTTGGTTAATTAAAATTTAAATATAATTGAAGGACCAATTATGAAGTTGAACCCTCTTTAAATGGCCTAATAATAGAAATTATGTGAAACTCTTTAGATTTTGATAAATTACAATTAAATCCTAATAAAATGAGGATTTACTAATTAATTTAATTTAGTATGATCGGGAATGGTGGTTTTGAGGCCACAAATTTAATGGGTTAGACCGTAAATATTAATTATTTGATATTTATGAGGTCATTAGTATATTATTAAATTTTGGTTAAGAAATTCTATCGTTTAGGTAGCTAATCAAGTGAAAAGGATTAAATCATGAAATGTGTAAAAATTATATTCTTTTAATTAAAGGCATTAAATGCTAAATTAAAAGTAAGGTAAAATACTTGGATGGTAATTAAACTATCCAAAAGGTAAGTCGACGGTTTTGACTTTATATGGCTAGATTTCATGTTGATTAAAAAGGGGTAAATAGGTAATCATGTAAGTTATGAAATTAAATTAAAACAAAGGCTAAAATTTCATGGCTTTTCCTTCTTCTTCTTCCTTAACAAGTCGAACCCTAAAGGAAAGGAAGGAAGCATATTCGGCCATGCTTTAAGCTTTGATTGATAGGTGATTTCTCACCCGTATTTAGTAATTTTTATGTTTTTGAGTTCGTTTTAGCTTAATCTAGCTAGCCCAAGGACCAATTTGTGATTTTTTCAAATGTTATAAATTTTTCCATTGATGAATAATCTTGTTCTTGAAAGATTATGGAAGATTTATAAGCTTGGTTGTTAGATTTGATTATTTTGAAAAGTAGTTCTTGATGATTTTAATGTTTAAGGACTAAAATGTTAAAGTGATAAATTTGTAAGGACCTAAGGAGAAATAATTGAAAAATTAGGTTGTATTGAAGTACTATAGCATTCGGAAAAGCTGCAATTTGAATAAAAATGGTTAATTTGCAAGTTTAGGGCTTACGGACTAAATTGAATAAAAGTGAAAAGTTAAGGGTAATTTTGTAAAAATACCAAAAATGTTTAATTGCATCAGATGATTAAAAATTCATGTTGTTTTAAATAATTGAGTGAAATTATTGTAATAGATCAACATCATGTCATCGATCGGAGAAAAGGAAAAAAATTACAGATTTGTCCTTAGAGTTCACTTTAACTGCAATTTTGTCCGGTAAGTTCGTAATGTTATATTCTTATTAATAACTGCTTATAACTACTTTTCTAATGATTGTTGGAAATGAGAAGCGACGATTGGAAACGTGAAAGATAGAAACGACAAGATGAGGAGTTCCCGACCTTGTGCCAAAGATAGAAAATGGTCCGATGTCTGAGATCTTTCATTTTTTGCGAATTCTCTACAGCATCATGAGTCACCGTAAGGTGAATTGAATCCAAGAATGGATTAGAGGCCCTACGATGGCTGAGATTTATGCTTGTATGCATATTCTCGTAAGCTTAGTGTAAGCAGCATTGTAGGGAAAATATATACTGTATCGATGGCTATGAATAGCATCGTATACTAGTAACAGACATGACCATTGGGGTCAACAGGGATTAAAATGAGCATCATGACCTTTGGGTTAACAAGGAGTAAATCGAATATCGATCACCGGAGTACAATTCTGATTTGGCTCGACTGATTTACAGATTTGTTCAACACATGTTATTCGGTAAATTGATAAACTTTGCGAACTTATTAAGCTATGAAAGCTTACCAGTTAATTGTTGTGGTTTTGTAGATTCTATTTTGCTAGTTGAAGATTGGATCACCTCAAAGAAATCACACTATCTCGAGAGCTCGTTCAGTAGTATTTACATCACTTGGTTATATGGCATGTACTAGGATGATGTTACCCTTGAAACGCTTGATTTTAGATTGTGGATTTCTTTGTCTAACTAAACTTGCATGCTTGCTTGATGTTCTAATTAAGCAAATGTGTTTAGTAATGAGTTGAAATGTGAATTTAAGAATCTTTGTGTTGATTGATTGTATTTTGTGTTATATGATAAATCAAGTATTGTCAGGTATAGATTTTGCATGATGAGAATTTGAATAGGAGTCTTGTATTGAGTGATGTTTGATAAACTTGAAGACTTGAGTGATTAAACGAATTCTGCATACTTGTATCGGTAGTTGCATAATAAGTACCAGTAGTATTACCCATAGGAGTATCAGTAGTTTATGTACTTGTACCAGTAGAAGTTGTAGGGTAGGACATCTTAGCTCTCTGGAGTTTTTAGTACCGGTAGAAGCATGATTTGTTTCGGTAGAAGCTTGACTTGTATCGGTAAAACTATCATCGGTATCTATAAAAGTCTGCACTATTTTCCTGAATTATTTACTGACTCGGCAACTACTGATACTTGCCCAATAGGTACCAATAGAAATCTCCCAGAATCGTGGAAATGACATTTCTACCTTATTGAGTTGATAAACAAAGTAAGAATAACGAATTATAAAAGTATATATATTTTATTAAATCAAGAAAGATGTTAAAAATAAGATTTGAATAGGTAACGATTTGAGGCACGAAAGCATGTGATCTCGAGACGCTAACCGGTGACGGTGTTGGGTTTAAGTACTATACAATGACAGTATGAATGATTGATGTAGCTTGGATGCTATTATGACATTATGGTTGACATGGAATATGGATGTCATGATTTGTTATATGAATATTGATTCTTTCTTGCGATGTAATAATGAATATGTTTAGGTTATAGTTTGGTTAGCTAGTGGTGGAAACTGTGCGTTTAAGACACAGAGCAATGCGATATCAGGTGGAAAATATTCGTATGTGACTCTTAAATTCTTGCGTGATTGAATTTGATTCTTGATTTATTGAAAGGTTGTAAATGAATGTGTGAGATTAAATGAAGTTAGTATTCTGAGTTGCAAGTTTGTAATTAAATAAATTATGATTGTTTTGTATGTAAAAAAAAAGACTCGTAAAGTTCTATAAACCCTAAGACCCTAGATCGGAGATGGTTATGGTTTTCGGGTGTTACATTTAGCCAGGTGAGTCTTTAAGTTGACTCTTGTATGTATAATGTATGTTTTAGAAACTTCTATAAAATGAAATAAATTTGTGAAATCGAAGCTAAGAAAGTGCATTGTGATTATTCTGAAAAGTTATGTATGAAGTATGAATATGAATGATAAACACGTCTATATGTGTTTGAAAGCATGAATATGTCTGTCATGAGCAAGTTATTACAAGAAAGGTCTTTGTATGAATATTTTTACCGTTCATATTTAAATAATTTACAGAAAAAAAAAAAACTTGACACCTATGAGTGTCAAGGTGTTATAATCATTTCATAATAATTATCCTAATTCTAGGGGCGAAACTAGAAATTTTTTTGGGGGTTGAAATTAAATTATAATTTTTATGATAGTAAAAATACATTTTTTAAAGGATTAAATCAAAATTTTATAAGAATTTCATAAAAACTTATAAATATTGTAAAAACTTATAAAAAATTATAAAAAAATTTATAATAAGTTCTAATAAATTATAAAAAAACTATGATTTTTAATTAAATTATAAAAATTCATTCATTGGTTCTTCATATAGGAAATTAAACTTCTTTTTTTTTTTTTTTTAATATACTAGTATGATTACATAGTGGTATTTGTTCATACTTTCTTAACCCTTTGGCAATGCACACACACCTTGCACACATAGGCGCTCGGACTCGGGACCCCTAAGATGAATAACATCCTCTTTTCCACTAGAGTCACTTGTTGGGTTCGAAAATTAAACTTCTAAAATTAAAATGAACACACGACATTAAACTAACATTGTATAAAAAGAATAGTCATCATAATCAATGTTGTTTGAACATAACTAGATCGACCGATCATACTGGTTGGACCGAGAATCGTCAAGAGTACTGGTCTGGAGAAAGCTATTCCAAAACTATTGTTTTATTTGCATAGGATCAATAACATTTTATTCAACATGAAATTATCTTAACAATCTGATGGTTATTTTTATCATCCAAAGATCCGTCTAATGTCATGTGTTCATTATGTTTTTAAGGGTTTAAATAACATTATTTTATTAGAATTTTTTATTATTTATAAGTTTTTATAGTATTTAAATATTTTAAATATGCTTTATTAATTTTATAAATTTTTATAAATTTTTATAATTTATTAGAATTTTTTTATCATTATAAGTTTTTATAATATTTAAATATTTTAAATATGCTTTATTATTTTTATAAATTTATTTATTATAATTTTTTAATTTTTATATATTTTTATGAGAAAATATAATATTAAATTACAAATTGACATGTGTCACTATCTAATTGATCTGTCAATTAATTTTAACAGTCAATATAATCAAAGATAAAAACTATTAACGAATTAACTTAATGAATTTTTTTAATAACAATTGAGCAAATTTAGAGCAAGGATAAATTGATTTGTTTTTCATTTTTTCTTAAACTCATTTTGTAGCTATAAATTTAAAAACTTTTATATTTAAATCGAAAAAGCTCATAGAGTAAACACATAGTCATGACATGTTGAATTCAACTTATAAGAAATATGTTAAAATATGTTTCAAGCGGTTATACTCTTCATATTTTTATTTTAAAAATTAGTTTTTTATTTTTATTTTTAAGATTTAAAAAATGTAAATCTAATTATTAATATTGTTAATTCTTACCTTAAATTCAAATTCATTACAATTTTTTTAAATGATTACAAGTGAGTATTTTTTTAATTTCAAAATGTTACATTAATGAGTTTAACAGAACAATTTTAGTGTGTTTTCTAATAAATAGACTAAAACTCAAATGTAGGATCGGGTTTAAAAATTAAGATTTGATTCGATTAAACCTTTTTACTTAAATAAAAAAAATAATTGGTTAAATTGATAAATGATTGTTCTACATATTAAGTTTGTTGAGTGTTTTTCTCTGTCCCTCTTAAATGATGAGATTTGTCTATTTATATGATATAGGTATTGTTCATTAATATGATATACTAGGTAGGTTTCATGCATGTCAATACGTATCCTACTTTAGACTTAACACATGTTTATGCGATTCCATGCGCGATCTCACGTGTGACTTCGCAGGAGGATATAGGTCCCATCCTACAAACACCTATTATCATGTGAGCTCAGTCTGTGAGCTCAATGTGCAAGCTCGATAGAATCCAGCTCAAACCCATTCAAATTTTGGGACCGATGATAGCTAGTATCATAACAAATTTCAATTTTATAAATAATTTAACTCGATAATAATAATAATGCGTGATCTCACGTGTGACTTCGCAGAAGGATGTAGATACCCATCCTATAAACACCTATTATCATGTGAGCTCAGTCTGCGAATTCAATTTGCAAGCTCAATGCACAAACTCTGTAGAATCCGATCTAAACGCATTCAAATTTTGGGCCGATGATAACTAGTATCATAACAAATTTCAATTCTATAAATAATTTAACTTGATAATAATAATGAAGTTAAATTTGACTTTTCAAACTAAAGTAAAGTAAATTGCGAGCAAATGCTTGATTTGCTAGCCATTCCATCTATTTATGTGGCAAATTGCCAAGAATCCCATAAATTTATAGTATACGGTAAAATAAAAGAACTAAAGGCACTAAAGGCGAAAAAGAAAAGGCCACGATCAATGGTGGGAAGGAACGGTAGTTGTCCTTTTCGTTTTAGTTTTGTTCAAACCAAGTCCAAAAGCCAAAAGCACCCTCCACTAGACACTACCTACACTCCAACATGCAACCGGAAGACAATAAGGTTCCGTTACTATCCGATCAAGACTCGGACCAGGATGTTGCCTACGACTCCGGTGAAAAGGTCCACATCGTTGGAATCAATGAACCGGACGATGAAGCTTCACTAGTTGTCGTCCCACCTTTTTCCTGGAAAAAGCTTTGGCTTTTCACCGGACCCGATTTTTTAATGTCAATGGCGTTTTTTATCTTGGGAATTTAGAAGGCGATCTCCAAGCCGGAGCTATAGCCGGTTACTCTTTACTGTGGTTGTTGATGTGGGCTACGGCTATAGGGTTGTTGTTTCAGTTGTTGGCTGCAAGGCTTGGTGTGGCAACAGGGAAACACTTGATTGAGCTTTGTAGCGAAGAGTATCCGACTAGGGCTAGGATGGTTTTGTAGGTGATGGCAAAGCTGGCTTTGATTGCAGCTGATATACAGGAAGTTAGGGGTGTTCATAATAGGGTACCTGCGATTTCAGGTATTAAAAATGTCGACCCGTGACTCAACCTTTGAATATCGAGTACCTGAAATTTCGGGTACCGTAATAGTCGAGTATCCGTGTTTTTGAATCACAAGGTACTTAGATTAAATTTGTGTAAATTTTTTTACAAATCATATAATTTATAGTGATTCAAAATGATAAACTTGAAAATTCAAAGTAGATAATAGCATAATCAAAATATAAAGTTTAGAAATTCAAACATAAAATTTATAAATCCAAATTACATAATACAAATATAAAACTTCAAAAAAAAATACAACTAAAGATAAAACATATAGTCATGTACTCATCAATTATTATGGCATGGTCTGATGTCCGAAACTTCGTTTGTTTCATCAATGATAATAGTTTGTTGCTCAAAAGTCAAATCTTGCATCTCTACAAAAAAAAAAAAACATTTCAAATATACAACAATAATGTATGTTTAGAAATATAAAGATTTAAATATCTAAACTATATAAATAAATATTACAAAATAAAAATAATAAATTTAAAAATACTCTTGGTTGAAAATTGAACGAGTAGAGTTGACGGAGATGATGTGCGTGGGAGAATTAAATGAGTGGGACATTGATTTAATAATTAAGTAAAAAATTGAGAATCAGTTTAAGTTTTAATTAAAAAATGTAAATAATTTAAAAATAAAAAATATATAAATACACATAGATAACCGGGTCGGGTACCCGCAAAATTTAGAAATTACGGCCCGGATCGACTCATGAACCCGTAAAAAAAAATAGCGGGTTGGGTACCTGACCCGAAAATTTTGTTAAAAATAAAAAAATACTCATTTATTTTTTTATCGAGTCAACGATTGGATATCTCGGATCAAATATTTTTGAACATCCCTACAGGAAGTCATTGGAAGTGCTATTGCTATTAAGATTTTAAGTAATGGTGATTTGCCTTTGTGGGCTGGATTTCTTATTACAGCTAGAGATTGGTTAGTGGTGTTGTTGATTTTTTGAGTTATTATTATTGTTACCAGTATTTGCGTGCATTAAAGGTTGTTTCTTTATGATAAATGATGTCTGAATTTTCAAGGTTTTCGGTTTATTTTGTATGCTCACCTAGTTCTTCGTTTTATTTGCCTTGCTACAGTTCTATCTTCTTGTTTCTTGAAAACTATGGAGTGAGGAAGCTCGAAGCATTTTTTGTTCTACTTATTGCAGCATTGGCCGTCTCATTTGCTTGGATGTTTCGTGAAACAAAACCAAGTGGCACCGAGCTTCTTCACGGTGACAAACTCGGCTCCATTGAAGCAAATTTCATGTTTCACATATCTCAATGAATTTCATTTAGTATTGCAGTTCATTGATGCTCAAATGGTTTCATATTATTCACAGGTGTTTTGGTTCCAAAACCATCAAGCAGGCTGTGGGAGTTGTGGGCTGCATTATTATGCCTCATAATGTATTCTTGCACTCTTCTCTAGTGTTGGAAAAAATGAGTTTGAAAAACGTAACGAAAAATAAATTTAAAAAAAAACAGAATTAAATTTTTTTTTTTCAAAACAATATCTTGGTTGTGATATCTAGACTAATAAACATTTGCCGAGTATGGGCTCATTTCAAATCAAAAAAATTACCAATGCGATAATTTCACAATTTATCTAAACTTTTGAGTCAAGTTGTAAATCAGAAAAATATCTCTAGAGATTTTCTGAAATAATATCTTCAGAGAATTTTCTCTCTGTAACTTTCTTTTGAATTAAAGTGTGTGAAAAATAATGACCCAAAGCTCTCTTTATATAGGGAGAATTTAGAGAGTTCAAATATGATTAAACTTAATGACTTTAATATTAAATTAATAAAATACTATTAAGATAGTTTTTAAATTTAATTTAATATTAATTTATCAAAATAATATTATTTTTGAAATAGTTAATTTGAAGTCAAATTCTCTGATAGAGTCAACACCATCGTGTCTGATGATGCAGGTACGACACCCTTATTGCACCTCAAGCTGGTTCGACTGCTGCCAGTTCGATCAAGGTCAGTGATGACTCTATCGATTCGATCTAGCCATCGGTTGGACCGTTGGTCCGATTTCACATTCCGGGCTCGATTCGACCATTTTTTGGGTCTTGGTATTAGTTTTGGACTCCCATGCCCAATTTACAATCTTAGAACCAATTTTCAAGTTCAATTACTTATTGAGCCAATTGTCTGACTTGAAAATTAATTTTTTAAAATATCATATTAATTTTAATTTATTTGATTGATTTAATTTTACTTGATTAAAATTAATTTTTCCAAAATCACTTAGATTTTTCAAATTGATTTTTTTTAAAATTTCTTTAATCAAATTCTCTAGTTGAACAATTCTCACGACCAGTTAATTTAATTCCGCATCGAATAAATCGACTCAATTAAATTATTTCCAAAGTCGTAGAATTTTCTTTTGATTCAAATGTAGTCCGATCAAGCTTTTGTTGAGCTAGCAGAAGGGCCAATCGGACATATACGATTAGGCTCTAGTAATTGCAATTATGTCTAGAAGCATCATTCTGATAATTCACAATTACTTAATCATTTAGTCAGTCCACAAAAAGTATTATGATTGAAAACTTCTTATTGTATACTCTTTACGAAAACAATTCATCTAACAGCTTTGTCCAATGACCTCGTTATGTGTGTGTTAATCTCATATGAAATCCTTGATTCCTTTGAGTTCAATCCGTTCACTTAATACAATCCTATTTTATCTTATTGTCATTATTGTGCCTTCTTAATGATTAATATGATCACTGTAAACAAATGACCGTGACAAATTGTTCGTTAGAGAACAAGTAACCCGTGGCCATGTTCTATATTTATCAATCCATACAATGTCAATGATATCATTAACTCTTTAATTGAGCTATGAATTTCACTATTGCTAGTAAAGCCATGCCATACACAAGTCATTAACCCAACATACCGAATATGGGCTCGATCATTTTTAGAGCATAAGCCTCCACTTATGTCAAAGTACATGAGTTGCATACGCATGGTTAGTGACTAACTTAGGATTTAGGTAAATCACACCATGAACGTCAAAAGTGAATTAATTCAGAAACAGATTCAGAATTAATTCATCTTGGGTCCAGTCCAATGTATCATTCTACCAATGAATACATTTATGTCTCTACCCGTGGAGCCAATTGCTTCGATAGCCAAGACTAGTCATCTCCCTAATTGGAATTGTAGACGACATAATAATCCTTCTCAATATTTGAATCAAATACTCACTTTGATTCTTTTACGGGATTATAGACTTATTTAGATTATCTACTGAAGTAAGTTTTATTTCTCGCAATGTAATGTTCTTACAATGCCACATATCTTCAATTTGAACTTAGATAATCAACGAGCTAATATTTGCATGTCACAATTTCGCTATGCATGTGAAATATGAAAGACAAAAAATACAAAAGACATAATAGTGAAATGTGAAATTAATTTTATTTATTTATTCATCGTTCAAATCAATAGAAAACAGTTAAAAGTTTACTACAATATGGATATATTTCCCAACATCTAGTGCAATCACGCCAAATCGATCGTAACAAGAAAGGTTGGGTTGAAGAAGCTCTTAATTATTACTCGATCGAGTCGACTGTTGCGCTTATAATTTCATTTATAATCAATCTGTTTGATTCCACTGTCTTTGCTAAAGCATTTCACAACACAGAAATAGCCACTGGTATTGGTCTTGGGAATGCAGGCCAGTATCTTGAAGAAAAATATGGAGGCGGGTTATTCCCCATTTTGTATATATGGGCTTGATGGGCGTCGAAACCACCAAATAAATATTCTTACGATAAAATAAAACAAAACAATAGTATAAAACGGTAGGTTCGATTCCACATGGACTGGTTGTTGTAATCTACTTTCGTGTTTTTCTCTTGAATAGGACTTTCGTCGTGTCAACAGTCGTGCCCACGACTTGAAACTGTCTTGCAGGAAAATAAATAAACAAATAAATCAGGGGGTGGTCGAAAATGTTTAGAAAATAAGTGAAATAACAGAATTTAACAATTTTAAATATCGCAAAATAAAATAAGAAAATAAATACAAATCTTGTAATCAGAATTAATAAGCTTTAGCCTTAGACACGGTGTGCTCAGATTTCCGATTCGATCCTTGAAAAGGTGTTTTCTCCTTCGAACAATAAGTTGGCTATAACAGCTAAAAACGTCCTAGCCGCCAATTCTTCCTTTCATAGTTGGTTCTGGTACCACCTGTCAAACCAACCCTTACAATTTGTCTAACCTCGATAGCCTTGCGTTCTGAAAAACCCAACTCGGATTAACGGCCTCAACCGCGCTAGACATTTAAACCCAATCACTATCTCCCTTGAAGAAAATCCCACTAGTATGACCCTACCAGGATATGCCAATTTGTTCACAGGAATCTGAATACAACATGGTTGATTCGTCTTCCCAACTGTACGCCAAAACAAATTCAACTCAACGTGCACTTTGCATTGAAAGCAAGTTAACTTTAAGGGACGAATTTGTACTATCCAATATTCTGGAGAGATGGTGAATACCGTATGAAAGATGTTTAATGCGTATTGTTTCTCACAATTCTTGTCCGGAAAGAACACTGGCCTAAAGCCAAGATGGAAGTTTAGTGAAGCATGAATTTAATCATGCTCTTGTTGGATTATGAAAATAGATTTAATGGTAATGGAAAATGTGGAAAGGAAAAGGAAAAGGGACTTGAAGAACAATTAAACCAACAAAGATTTGGAAGGAAATTGAAATTGAAAATGGCATAATGTTACAAACGAATGGAAAAATAAAAGGAAAAGGAATAGTTGCATTAAACTCTATTAATTTCAAGTGTGTCTTTTAATGTTACCACCAAGCCCTATTTATATACAACTATTTTACTAAATACAGCTT
The DNA here is from genome assembly GCA_039519145.1 of Kokia cookei. Lineage (NCBI taxonomy): Eukaryota > Viridiplantae > Streptophyta > Magnoliopsida > Malvales > Malvaceae > Kokia > Kokia cookei. The sequence goes on from CM076909.1 coordinate 17,742,446, forward strand.
AACCACCACTCAAAATAATAATTAAATCAAATGAAAATCAAAATTTTCTTCTATTTTAAGCTTTACATGGTCAAACAAAAATCTATTAAATCTTTGACCGTTTCCAACTTTTTGATTTGGTCCCATTTTTCGATTATGTTGCAATTTGGTCTTTTTCATCCCAATTGAATACCTGTCATGAATAAAACATAAATTCGCCAAATTAGTAGGGATCAATTCAATATTTATCCAATTTAAGCACAAAAAATAATGAAAATTTAATGTGTTATCAAATCTCCCTTACTTAGCTCATACTTGTCCTCAAGCATAATATTTATTTTATACTAAAGTTATTCGATAATTTCTTCGAAATCAGATTTTCTTCCTTAGCCAAGTGTCATGTAGACAATTAGGGAATCACAAACAGGTAATTGCCTATGTCCAACCAAGAAGCATTTTATAAACTTTCAAATATTATGTAAAGAAAATCAATCACTTTAAAAATTAAAGCTTAATTAAACTTGCTAAATACTCGTACCCAACTTTTACACACACACACACACACACATATATATATTTCTTTTTATATTTTTTGAGACATAATAAAAAAATTTTACGTGAATTTAAATGACAAGCCAAGCACCTCAACCCAATTACTCACTTTGGTTACATTTCTGAATCTTCACTCTTAACCAAGGCAAAATTTTATTTATTTACATCCAAACTTTATTTATTTACATAATTTGAGTACTTTATTAGGCAAGTCTAAAAAGTTTCTAATTTAATTAAGTGTTTGACTTTTTCCATAATATTTTCAACTCTATAAAATGTGTGTCAATCAAAATAAGCAATCATTTTTCAAGAATTCATAATTATTTAAACGAACCAAGCATAAGAAAGAAAAGTGCAACTGTGAAACTAATTATCAAATAACATTAATATAATAAGCATATATGCAAAGAGAAATAACATGACATGCATAATGAATTCCCCTTACTTAACTTATGCTTGTCGTCAAGCATATTGTAAAGAATTTAAGTGCAGTAGAGAGAAAGGTAAAGTATACTCCCCATGTATTTCTAACTTGGTAGAGGGTAGTTTGGGTAGTTCGGGTTGGTTCTGGCTGATTTGATCTTGGGTGTATGTTTCAACACATGACAACATTGAAATTTGACAAGGCGTTCCCACACCATAAAATCCAAATATGATTTATTTTTGCATTGAGGATAGTCTCTCCCATTGTTCCTAAAAAACAACACCTTAAAATAGATAAATAATAATCTTTTTATTTTCAATAAAAATTAAACTGAATAATTAAATAAATTAAAATAAATTTGGGTTGCCTCCCAAAAAGCACTTTTGTTTAACGTAATTAGCTCGATGACCTTAAATTTTATCTGTTTAACTCCTTATGGATCAATTCTTCCATTACGTGCACTTGCATGTTCTCGTAGAAAGGTTTCAAACTTTTCCCATTCTTCTCGAAACACTTTCTGGATTCCTCCATCATTGGTGGATTGAGACATCTTTGAGTTTTTCTGTTCGAGTTTACCTTTTCTGCTATCAGAATCCTTAAATGTTTCAATAACAGTTTGAGCTCTAATTTCGGGGCCTTAATGCGAATGACAGCTTCATGTATTGGATCATTTGTTATTGCACTGGAATGACTCATATCCTTATAAACATTAAACCTGACTACTTCACTGTCAAATTCCATGGTGAGTGTTCCACTCCAAACATCAATTTTCGTTCGCACGATGCTTAAAAATGGTTTCCCGAGTAGAATATCGGAACAATTCGTCGAGTTGTCATCCTCTATGTCAACAATGTAAAAATCTGCAACAAAATTAATTCATTTACCTTGACGAGGACATCTTCTAGAACTCTTTTCGGATACACTATAGACCTATCTGCAAGCTGAATGATTACACCTATTTCTTTCAAAGGACTCACATTATGTAGTTTATAACAGAGACATAACGTTAATAGATGCACCTAAGTTGAACATGGCTTTCTTGATTCCAACACTACCTATTTTACAAGATATGGAAAACATACCTTGGTCCTTAGATTTTGGTGGTATCTTCTTCTGTAACACAGCGGAAATGTTTTCTTCAATCCTCACCTTTTCATTACCTAGGAGCTTCTTCTTACTTGTGCATAATTGCTTTAAAAATTTTGCATAGTATGGTATTTGTTGGACAAGTATCAGTAGAAGTCAAGTCTGTGAGCAATTCAGGAAGGATGCAGATTTCTACCGATACAAGTGATAGTTCTACCGATTCAAGTGTCACTTTTACCGACACAAGTCATGCTTCTACCGATACTAAAAACTCTAGAGAGCTAAGAAGTCCTACCCTGGAACTTCTACCTATACAAGCACACAGACCACCGAGACTTCTATAAACAGAACTACCGATACTTATTATGCAACTACCGATACAACTCAAGTCAGTGAACAACCTCTCTCCTAGCCTGTACTTTTACCGACACATGCATAAGTTCTACCGAAACAAGTATGCATAATTCAAATATTCACACAAGTTCTCCTGTTCATCAAATAACTCTCATTTCAAAAGCATAAGGTACAATGGATAATATTCTTAAAGTTCATAAACACATATAACATTACATTTTCATTTCATTGTGTGCCTACTTTCAACCATGAGCAACATACAAAATATAGCAACAATCTAACCATGGTTTCAACAATGAACTATCAACCGAAATCAAGTGTTATACAAAATAACATCACCATAGTACATGTCATATAATCAAGTGATGTAAAAACTACCAAACGAGCTCCGCAATAGTGTGACTTCTTTGAGATGATCTGATCTTCAAGCAGCTAAATAATATACAAAACAACAATAACATCATTGGTAAGCTTCATAGCTTAGTAAGTTCAAAGATTCTAAAAGAGTTACCAAACATATGCATAAAGCAGTTATAACTCAACCGAGCCAAGATAACTCATTGCTTCCTCGAGTCATATTTAACATTTCAACTTTCCTATCTATATCATTTCTATTACCAGTACCCGATATTGCTCACACAAGCTATCGAGGACTCGCAACATATGCAGTACCCCAGCCATCGATACGGTGTCTGTTTATATAACTGTCTCCTAACGATACTACTCACATGAGCTGTCGAGAATATGCACTTATGCATAATTCCCAGCCATCGTAAGGCCTGTAATTCATTCTAGGATTCATATCTCTTTTCCGACTAATGATGTTGCTCACACAAGCTATCGAGAACTTACAACATATGCGGTACCCTAGCCATCGCGTTGGTTTCTCTTCATCGGCTTAAAGCCTACTATCTTTGTCGATTCCTTTCTTTCAACCTCTTTGTTCCCAAGAACTTCCATTTGTTTTAACAAGGATAAGATAGGTACAATTAATATCATAATACAAATTTACATTACGAACTTATCAGACTGAATTTACATTACAAATTTATTAATTTCCCTTTTTTGTAATCTAAATCAACAAATCATCCAAATTTCCTCATTAAATAATGTAAATAAGTCATTCAATAAAATGTAATCCTTTTTAAGAAATTTACGAATTTACACTTGTATTTTAATTTTATTCAGTTTAGTCCTTAAACACGATACATGCGAAATAACCTTTCTCTTTTACAACCAATACCAGCCGAATAATCATAGGCCTCCACAAGTCCCTACAATACAATTATTTCACACCAAACATGCATAATTTCACCCTTTTAACATTTTAATCCTCAAACCCTAATTTAATCCAAAATCACTTTACAAAAAGATCCAACCCAAACATCAAACATACAAATCCATCAAAAGCTTTCAAAAAACATATATTAAAAAATGGCAAGTCTCATAACATTTGACAGATTCACAAATTAGTCTTTAGGTAAGCTATATTAAGCTAATACAGACTCAAAAGCATAAAAATTACTAAAAAATGGTAACAATAGCTTATTCAAATCAAATCTCAAAGCTTAGAATGTAAACCCTAGCTTCCACCCTTGCTGTTGCTGAAGAAGATGATGAAAATAGAAAAAGAAATGTTATTTTCTTCTTTAATTTCACTTTTATGTCCAATGGTAATTTTGTAATTATTTAAACTTTCATAATTAGCTTTATTAATCACTTAGTTAACTTTTAATTAATCCTATTGATTATCTATATATCTCATAATAATCTATCCACTAAAATACTTTTGGTTATTTTATTCATTTGGTCCTTCTAATTAACCAACTCAACTTTTGCACCTTTTATGATTTAATCCTTTCTATTCAATTAACTGTCTACATATAAAAATTTCATAACCAAATTTTTATACGATGCTAATGACATCATAAATATTAAAATAAATAAATTTATGACTCGCCTTGTCGGATTTGTGATCTCGAAATCACTATTTTCGACACCATTGAAAACCAAGCTGTTATACACAGGTTTCAAAACTATACCACTTCTTAACGTCATAGCACTTACATTATGTCGAGGATCAGGTTCAGTTTGAGATGAAAACTTACCTTCGGTCTCCAAATGACTAACTGTGAGAGTAAGCTTTCTTAGTTACTTATCTATTTCTTGAAAGTGTGCTTCAGTCTTTTGTTGGAACTTTTCAATGCTAATAGCTAACCTGTCCACTATGGTTTCAAGAGATGACTTTGGAGGTTGATACTGTTGAGGTAGAGGTAGCCTTGGTTGATACAGTTGATTGTATCGAGGGTTTGATCCATAGCTTAGATTTGGGTGATCCTTTCACCTCGCATTATAAGTGTTCGAGTATGGGTCATATTTCTTTGGGTGGCCTTGGAAAGTTCCCAACTACATTTGCTTGTTCTGTTATGCCATCGTGTAAAATAAGATACGAGTCCGTCAGATGATCTGGCATTGCACAAATCCCACAAAGCCTTGCTGGGTTCGTCTTATCTAAAAGTAAATTTTGCACAATATTAGTAAGTTTATCTATTTTGTCTTCTAATAATAAAGAACTTAACCCATGAACCTGTCTCGTGGGTTCTGTAGTCAGTCGAAATTGTTGAGAGTTCGTAGCTATTGTTGGAATAAACTCTTGTTGAAATCAACTCTTTACTCTTTGGGGAGTCATGTTAACAAGTGCCCCTCCACTTGCAGCGTTAATCATCTTCATCTCCATAGGGAGTAGTCCTTCGTAGAATTACTGCAATAATGATTGTTTAGATAGGCAATGTTGTGGGAAACTTGCACATAACTTCTTGCATTGCTCCTAGTAATCGTAGAGCGATTCAATCTCTTTTTGTCGAATTCCAACAATGTCTCATCTTAGCTCGACTGCTTGTGCTACTGGGAAAAACCTATCAAGAAATAAACAAGACATATCAACCCAAGTGTTAACAGATCCCTACTCTCTAGCAGAGTAGACTAATGAAAAAGGAAATGTACGAAGTTTAATTTAGTCTTCGATTACTCCCTGAGGTTTCATGCTCGTGCAAACCATACGGAACTCCTTTAGGTCCATGTGCGGATTCTCATTTTGAATCCCACGAAAGGTGGGCAATAGATGGATTAAACCCGACTTCAACTCGAACGGTGTTCCTCTCGCTGGATAAGTTATACAAGGTGGATATTGTTCATTTGGTGCTGCCATGAGTTGACGAATAGTTTGATTTTCCATTATCTTCGGTTCTTCGCCACCAAAAATTTCCTTGGTAAAAGCTTCTTCTTTAAACTCAGTTTGTAGACATTTACTGTTTCTCAACCTTCGGGCTAATTTCTTTATCTCCGGTTCAATGTTGTCGAGAGGTCTTTGTTCAAACCTTGTCATAAAGAAAAACAAACGAAAATTAGAAAAATATTACCTATCCCTGGTAATGGCGCCAAAATTTAATGGGCGTTGAAACCACCAAATAAATATTCCTACAACAAAACAATACAAAACAGTAGTATAAGGCAGTAGGGTCGATTCTACAGAGACTGGTTGTTGTAATCTACTTTCGTGTTTTTCTCTTGAATAGGACTTTCGTCGTGTCAACAATCGTGCCCACGACTTGAAATTGTCTTGCTGGAAAATAAATAAATAAATCAATGAGTGGTAAAAAATGTTCAGAAAATAAGTGAAACAGCAAAATTTAACAATTTTAAAAATCGCAAAGTAAAATAAGAAAATAAATATAAATCTTGTAATCAGAATTAATAAGCCTTAGCCTGAGACTCAGTGTGCTCCAGTTTTCGATTCGATCCTTGAAAAGGTGTTTTCTCCTTCGAACAATAAGTTGGTTAAAACAACTACGAACGTCTTAGTCGTCAATTCTTCCTTTCGTAGTTGGTTCCGGTACGACTTGTCAAACCTACCCTTACCGATTGTCTAACCGCGATACACGCGTTCTCAATGCAAGACCTCAATAGCCTTACGTTCTAAAGAACCCAACTCGGACTAAAGGTCTCAACCGCACGGGATGTTTAAATTCGATCACTATCTCCCTTGACGAAAATCTCACTAGTATGACCTTACCAGGATACGCCAATTTGTTTGCGGGAATCTTAATACAGCACAGTTGATCCATCTTCCCAACTGTACTCCAAAACGAATTCAACCCAATGTTCACTTTGCGTTGAAAGCAAGTTAACTTTAAGGGACGAATTTGTAATATCCCAATATTTCGAAGAGATGGTGAATACCGTACGAAAGATGTTTAATGCGTATTGTTTCTCACAATTCTTGAGCGAAAAGAACACCGACCTAAAGCCAAGATGAAAGTTTAATGAAGCATTAATTTAATCATGCTCTTGTTGGATTATGAAAATAGATTTAATTGTAATGGAAAATGTGGAAAGGATAACGAAAAGAGACTTGAAAAACAATTAAACCAACAAAGATTTGAAAGGAAATTGGAATTGAAAATGGCAGAATGTTACAGACGAATGGAAAAATAAAAGGAAAATGAATAATTGTATTAAACTCTATTAATTTCAAGTGTGTCTTTCAATGTCACCACCAAACCCTATTTATGTACAGTTTTTTACTAAATATAGCCTAACCACCACTTAAAATATTTATTAAATAAAATAAAAAATCAAATATTTATTCTATTTTAAGCTTTACATGGTCAAACAAAAATCTATTAAATCCTTGATCGTTTCTAACTTTTTGATTTGGCCCCATTTTGTCGATTATGCTGCAATTTGGTCATTTTCATCCCAATTGAATACCTGTATGATTAAAACATAAATTCACCAAATTAGTAGGGATCAATTCAATATTTACCCAATTTAAGCATAAAAAATAATGCAAATTTAATGTGTTATTAGTGCTATTGGGTTGTTAACAGTTGGACAAAGTAGCATTATTATAGGCACTTACGCAAGGCAGTTCATCAAGTGAGGCTTTTGAGCTTTGATCACAACTCCTTGTGATTGAAAACTCCTTATTGTGCAATTATAAGTGTTCTTATAGTTGTTAATAGCTTTGATCACAAAGAGTTGTGCAATTATTCTTACTATTATAGTTGTTCTTTGTTGGGAACTCGACGAGTTCAACACACCCACTACAGAGGACCTAGGACTTAAAAGTAATGTTACACCAACTCTTTGAAGTAGGTTAACCTTTTATTTTCTAACTTTTTAGTGCACTATAGTACTCAAGCGACAGGGCCGGCCACATATCATTCAGGCCGTAGAGCCGACCATATATAGAAGCTAACCCAAGTGCACTAAGTGCTTAGAAACCTAAGACTTAACCGAGACCTACAATTACAAGAGAAGAGAACACATTTTATTAATACAAAATACAATTACAATATGACACACACTTACAAAATCTAAAAGCTTTTACCCCTATTTAAAGAGTTTAGTGGTCATTAGATTGTTGACACATGTTAACATCCTTACCATTAATTTTATAAATATCTAATAACTAGAATGTTCATGTATAATATCTAGTCTTCTAGATAATATCATATTTTTTTATTTTATATTCTAGAGTATTCCAAATAAACTATCTCCTAAAGGTTAAGTTTGACTTTTATTTTGAAGTTGCATTAGCTTTCAACACTCCCCCTCAATGCAAACTTCTTTCCATAGATGTTTTGCAGATTATACTGAGTACTTCTTTGAACTTCTCAAACTTTGGTCTACTCAAACTCTTCATAAATATGTCTGCAACTTGCTCATCTGTATTTGTTGGCACCATCTTTATCTCCCCTTCGAGGACCTTTTTGTGAATATAATGATAGTTCACTTGTAGATGTTTTGTCATAGCATGAACACTAAACTTATGGCAAATTACTTGATAGTAAGTTGACTAATGAAGATCTTTCATCAATTGTTTCGACCAAGTACTCTCTTGTGTCGTTGATGTCGTCGATCGATATTTAACTCCAGTGCTTGATAATGACACTATTGGTTGTCTCTTGTTTCACCATGATATTGCTCCTGATCCAATGCTGAAGATGTACCTAATTATTGATCGCCATATATCATAGTCTCCAGTATAATCGGCATTACAATATCTAGCCATCAAACATTCTTTAATGAAAGACTTGCGAGTCAAACCTCTTGTGTGGTAATTCTGCAAACTCTAACCCATCATTTGCCGATAGATCGACATTATGCATGTAGGTTGGAGGTGAGTACGCCGTGAATCGTGGATCTTCTTCTTCTTCATCTTCACACCCTTCACTGTCTTTCGATTTAGTTGGAACATGCTCTGGTTTAGAAAATAATGCAACTTTTGAACCGTCGGCATCGAGCTCCCAAGGTGGATCCACATCGGATTCATTACCATCTTCATTCTCAAACCCACCAACATTTTCCATGTTAGAGGTCCCCTTGCCGGTGGACGTCATAGGGAGTACATAATCCTTTCTCGTGTACATGTCGGAACGTCCAAAATCACATGTTGATTGCCAACCACTAGAAGTTGTTGCCATTCCCTAGCAAGTAATCGCAACATTGAACATCGACCCACCGAGGTGCATGTCTCATCCACTAACTGAGTGTCGTGCATGGATCGTGTATTCCATTCTACCACCAAAACTCGATAGTTCGGTGTTCTACCTCCCACGATTGAAATCTAAGGTCGAGACGGATGAGTGTCTTCCCATTGATGATTCTGAGATATCATAATGAGAATTTTCTAATAAAGTGGTTGGATTATTGACATTTTCAACTGTTCTCGCCTCTTGAACGTGAAGAAATGTTGAAGTCGCAAGTCCTTCATCTAGCCTTGAAAATGACTCATATAACTCAAGAATTGGTGATTTATTGTTCAGGTGCGTCTACACCATCACCTTCAAGCCCAAACACCTTTGATATCAAATGAGTTATATCTCACGGGATCGATTGAAGTACAAAATCGATACTTAATAGATGAAACTCTCATTGTTGTATATCCAACGAATTTTAGCCTAATTCTTTTTCGAAGTTCTTTTAACTCTATGTTCTGGTTAACAGCTAGTCGTGTTGTGTTCTCTGATGAAAAAATCATGTCGTTCTTGGTGTCATGGACCTCACCGTCGTAATAAATAATAGCACTAATCCGTCCACTCATTTTTAACCAAATTATCTGTCGAGAAAAATTTGAAACAAAAACATTATGCAAAAATATAATTCTTCCTATAAATATTAACACAGAAAATAAACTTATACCTTCCTTGCGAACTTCTATTCTTCTAAACTTCATCAAATTATATTGCTCCAACTTATGCCACTAAAAGCTGAAATATGGGTCATTTATAGCCCAAGGGATAACATACCACTCCTTTCTGTAAAATTACCCTAGATAACAGGGGTTAAAATTTTTAGAGAAAAAACGCTTCAAGTAGGACTCATTATCAGCATCAGTACTAAAAAGGGCATCCAGTTGAAAGCATTTTCAGTACTTTTGCTGACAGTGCAACCTACTTAGAGCGTTTTTCCTCTAAAAACCTCAACCCCCACTATTCGGGGTATTTTTTAGAATCGTTTCAGATATCCCAAGATACTCGAGATATTTTTCAGAACTCATATTGTCAAAATTATTTTTTTCAAAACCAATATCGTCAAAATTATTGTTAAGAACCCCTAAACCCTAAACAAACCCAAAACCATAATTGAACCTAAACTTACCTAATAATAAAATCATTTTTCCTTAAAACTTTAAAACCTTAATTAATAAACACTTAAAAATTAAATAAAACACTAAAAATCATAATTAATAATCACTTAAAAAATAAATAAAACCTTAATTTAAATTATCATAAACAGTAATTTAAAAAATCATAGGTCATAATTAAACAATTTAACATTTAAAAAAACACAAGGAAAAACACACTGACTTGGAAGCTTTTTTGTATAGCGCGTTGACCTGGATGCTTTTACTAGCCAGGGAAAAAGTGCTCAGCTAGACGTGCGTTTCTAGTTTTCTCCTGAAAGTGACACCTATTCGACGCATTTTTGTAAAAATAGGTCATTACTATAAATACCAACCAAAGTGACCCATTTTCGCAAATTTTTTAGAAATGAGCCTTTTATGATAAATCAATTAGTATTGCTTGTACTTGAATAATCTATTCTAAATAAAATATATATTTCTTAAAAAATAAAATATTAAAATTTTGAATTTTTTCATACTTTTTGCAAATGGATTAATAATGATTAGAATTTTTTTTATTTGCATTATATTTGAATTTTTAAAATTATTTCTATGTTAGTTATTTCAATAATTATTATTTTTTATAATGATGTTTTGTATTAATTACATAATGTAAAATTATATTATATATTGAATATGGTAAAAATGATTTAATTAAAATTTAAATATATTTCTTGTTTTTATAATATTTAAATTATTAAATAAGTTAATATAATTTAAGTATAATGACTTTTTAATTTTTCAACTTAAAAAAAATTATTTTAATCTTTTATTTTTTTTTAACTCTTAAACTTACATTTCTAGTGAATCACTCAAAATAAATGAAAAAGTTAATATTTGTTAATTTTACTGACGTGTTATTCACGTGGTAATTTATATGTATATCACATTAATAAAGTTAAAAAATATTAATTTTTTCATTATTTTAGACGATTTAACAAAAAACACAAATTTAAGAGTTAAAAAAATAAAAAATTAAATGAATGTTAAAATAATTTTTTTTTGTAAAATTAAAAGATTAAATAAATCATTATGCTTATAATTTAGGGAGTTACTTTTGGATGGAAGATCACGAAGAAATTAAAATAGGGACGATGATAAGATTAGCAATTGTAGCAATTAGATTAAAATTAGTGGCAAATTAAATGCGTAAAATTTATATATGGGTCTCTAATGAAAATTCTTTTAGATATTTAGTTATTCTTACAGGAAGTAGGATTACTACAATTGGCCAATCATAGAAGTGTAAAAAAAAAAAATTCTAAAATTCCAGTCAAAATACCCAACGACGAGAATCTGCCAATCTCCCAACTAAGCAAAGCCAGCAAAACGATTAAATAAATTAAAAAAAGTAACTAATCCCAAAAAAAAAAAAAAAAAAGCTTGAAAAAGGAAAAAGAATGGCCTGAAGACCCAGCAACAGGATAGCGAAATCTGGGACTTATTTATTTTTTCGTTTTGGAAAGACTAACGATATCAATAAACAAGAAGGAAAAAAACCCAAAATTCAAAGCTGCATTAAGGTACTGAATTTTTTCTTTGGTTTTAGAAATCTCTCTGTATTTCTTGAGTTGATATATGCATTTGTGTTGTTGTTTACTTATCTGGAGTTGGGTATTCTTTTGAAATAATAAGTAAACCCATTTGATCTAATTACTTCCTTTATGATCATATGGTTTCATAGTATGATTTTGAAAGGCTAAGTGGGTGTTTGGATGAATTATATTTTAAGGACCACTGATGGGGTTTTAGGGTTAATTCTTATTCATTTGTTTATCTGTCTTGCTGCTGGGAAAATGCGAAAAATAGCTTATGTTTGTTCAATGAACAAATTAATTTTTTTAGTGAGTATGACACTAATATGCAGGAGTGCCAAAATCATTAAATTCTAAAACGATTTGATTAAGTTGTGACTTTACTATGCTGTTATTGGGAACTTGGAAAGCAAGTAAATTATCAACTTAGAAATATAAGTGACATTAGAAACCATTTCTGATAGGTTTTGGAAGTAATGGTTTAGGTAAATTTGTAGCTTCATTACAGGCGCGCTAGTTTTCATCTGGTAGCATGTGGAACTTGAACATGGTTCCCACGACGATTTATGGTTGTTTTAGTAATTCTTGTTGAGGCCTTTATGTCCTTGATTTGAAACATCAACTGGTTGATTTGTATAGGATGGCTCTGTATCCCAGTAGTCTTATCCGGTTATTTTGTTCTAATAGTGTCTTTTTTCTATTCTAAAAGGTGTGTCTGATGTGCAATAGGAGAAATATATCCAAATAACTAATTGTTGATTTCCTAGAAATTAGGACAGTAGTGAAGAGGGACTGCAGGTAGTACAGAAGCTTACAAAGTATTGGAGTAAAGGAAATTTTATTTTATCTAATCTTTAGAGAGGGTTTGGCTTGTTTTTAGTGAAGTAACTCTCTTTGGTAGTGGGTGGGTGGGTGGGGATCATGTTATGTTTAATGTGGAGAGGTCGCTAGTCTTGATTATTTGTTTTACGTTTGCGTTTGTTACATTTCATGGATGCTAGGAAAATTATCAGTATAATGAACTTTTTAAGGAAACTTTGCTGTAATTGCTGGGAGTGTTTTGGTGGTAAATATTATATTGGATGGTTTAAATATTTTTTTTATTTTGTTCGCGCTCTTAGTATTTTAAGTTTCAATCAAGCTTGATCTAAAATTTTGATTCTACAGTGGGATTGCTAGTTGGCGAAAGTGGGATTTCAAGAACCTGTCTGGTTCTTGTTATCAAGATAGTGTGCTACATGAGCTATGGTGCTGATGTTCAAAAGGGTTTTCTTCAGTTTTATGGAATAATATGGTTTCCAAAGGATTCGTCATCCATTATTGAAATAGGATTTTGCTGTTAGAATTTATGAAACACGGTATGTACCATGTCCTTGTTGTATGTGACTTTCTGGCTTCACTTTTTTCGCCCTCCAAACTTCTGCAAATGAGTTCATGCATTTTATCCCTGTATTAGTTTGGTTATGAAATAACTGTTATGTTGGCAGAATAAGCTTTAGTTCATTGATATTTTGCTTTAGGTTAAATTGAATGCTGAGAAAGGAATTATGTTAAACTAAAGTAATTAGGCCCAACGTTTTCTCCCTGTTGTTTCACGACAAAGATACTTGCATCTTTTGTTTGCTTATTATTATTCTTTTAGTTTTTCTCCTTCTACTCTTCTTACATGCGATCTCTCTGACTTTTTTTGTTACCAGATCATATGGAGATATCTTTGTTAAAAGCACTTCTCGGTAACATTTCCTCATTTTTAAATTTGTCATCTTTTGAGAACATTAACTCAGAACCAGTTCAGAAGTTTTACCAGAGAGCAGAAGAGATACTAAAGTTGTTGAAGCCAGTTCTTAGCGCAATCATTGATTCAGAAATTACTTCTGATGAAGTGCTTAGTAAGGCATTTGAAGGATTGTGTCTCTCTATAGAAGAATTGAGAGAGCAATTCGAGAGCTGGCAACCCCTTTTGAGTAAAGTTTACTTTGTAAGTTACTTGTTACTTGAGTTCACATCTTCACTTAGCAATTTTAGTCCACTTATGACTGGAAAAGAAGTACCTAAGTTAAACATTTAGACATTGACATTCACCTGATATAGTGAAGCTTTGATCAATTACCCATCTTAACATTAATATTTTCTTATGAGCTGCATGTTGTAGATTGTTGCTGTCATTTTACAGTTAATTCTTGTGCATATTTTCCACCACTATTGTCTATGTATATCCGCATTTTCTTCTAATTTCTTATGGTTATTAGAACATCATCATGTTTGTCCTAAGAGATTGTTGGAATGTATAGTTTTTGGAATAAGTTTAGCCCCTAGCGCTGATTCTTGAATATCTGCTCTGCTCATATTTAGGTGGAAAATTGCTATATATGGGTGCCCTTTTAGGAAATAATGTTATAGAAGAATATAATTTTCTTTTAAGGTACTATCAGTCAATTAGTGTTGTCCTTTAGTTAAATGCACTTGGATAACCATATTCTCTTCCACTTGACTTCTAGGTTCTGCAAGTTGAGTCATTAATATCGAAGATTCGGAATTTTAGCCTTGATGTATTCCAGTTGTTGAAGTCTTCCCATCAGCATCTGCCTGATGAATTGAGTTCAGCATCTCTTGAGGTAATTTAAAACCCAAGTTAATTGAAGCTTTTACTTTTATTTGAAGATTGTACTCTTCATCTTGTATTTAAGTTTTATAAATACAGCTTAATTATTGTATTCTCACAATGATTACCAAAAAACTGTCATGTATTGGAGCGTGAATGGCATCTAAGTATACAGTTGTGAGATGTGAAAAAATATGCAGCTTTCATTTTGATTTAATTTTTCTGAGTTCAAAGAATGCTAAAGGGGAATCCACGTTTCAGGATGTTTAATTATTGGCAATTGATTGCAGCACTGCTTGCAGAAAATTAAGCATGTAGCATATGAGCAAGCATCATCTGTCATCAGGGAAACCATACGGGACCAAGTGGATAGTGTTGGACCATCCTCGGACATAATGTTGAAAATTTCAGAGAACTTGAGTTTGAGGTCAAACCAGGAGATTCTGATAGAGGCTGTGGCCCTTGAAAAGTTGAAGGAGAATGCTGAACAAGCTGACAAAACTGCAGAAGCTGAGTTTATTGATCAAATTATTGCTCTTGTAAATTGCATGCATGATCATCTTGTATTAATGAAACAATCTGAGACCTGTAGCCCAGTTCCCATACCTGCTGATTTCTGCTGCCCCCTTTCCCTAGAGCTAATGACTGATCCAGTGATTGTGGCATCTGGCCAAACCTATGAGCGGGCTTTCATCAAAAACTGGATTAGTCTTGGGCTCACTGTGTGCCCCAAGACACGGCAAACTTTGGCTCATACCACTCTTATACCTAATTACACAGTAAAGGCACTAATTGCAAATTGGTGCGAGTCAAATGATGTGAAGTTGCCTAATCCCACGAAGTCCATCAGTTTAGACCAATCCTATCCCCTTCTTGTGCATGCAGAGTCTGTCTTGCCAAGGGATTCAAATAGTTTTCCTCCCCCTAGAAGCGGCCAACCATTGTCACCTCAGTCACGGTCTAGAGGTCAAGCTGGTAAGAACCTAGTCACATCCAGCGGACTTCATCACAAGGGAACCTCCCCACTACATCCTCGTTCTACCTCAGAAAGTTCCTTGCCATCTATAGCTGGAAATGGAGGGGGTTTGGATGCTGCAAGAATATCACTAAACAGTGCGGAAGACAGGTCAAAGGTGGAAGAAAGGTATAGTGATTCCATTGGTGAACCCCCTGCATCACCTTCTAACAATATTGGTCAATCATCTCAGAACCACACAAGATCTGTCTCAGCCTCTAGTGCACTTCCTAATCCAGGTTCTCCTCGAGGAGCTACTGGAGATGCCAATGAGACTTCTGAGGGGTCAACTCATCTCACAGCCTACAATAGTGATGCTTCTGGAGAGGTGAAATCTGATGCACAGCCTACAGTTAGCTCAGCCATTCCACAAAGAGAACGTGAGTTTCCTCCTCGGCTGATGGATACACGATCTCGAAGCCAAACAATCTGGCGCCGGCCGTCGGAAAGATTCATTCCAAGAATAGTTTCTTCTCCTGGGGTTGAGAACAGGGCTTACCTTTCTGGCATTGAAACCCAGGTTAAGAAGTTAGTGGAGGACTTGAAGTGCACTTCAGTTGATACTCAAAGAGAGGCCACAGCTCAACTCAGGTTACTTGCTAAGCACAATATGGATAATCGGATTATAATAGCGAACTGTGGGGCCATTATCTTGTTAGTTGATTTGCTTCGTTCACCGGATACACAGACTCAGGAAAATGCTGTTACAGCACTTCTTAACTTGTCAATTAATGATAACAACAAAACAGCAATTGCTGATGCCGATGCAATTGAGCCTCTGATTCATGTCCTTGAGACAGGAAGCCCTGAAGCTAAAGAAAACTCAGCTGCCACTCTCTTCAGCCTTTCAGTCATTGAGGATAACAAAGTCAAGATTGGAAGGTCTGGGGCAATCAAGCCCCTTGTTGATTTATTGGGGAATGGTACTCCTAGGGGAAAGAAAGATGCAGCTACCGCGTTGTTTAATCTGTCAATATTTCATGAAAACAAGGGTCGAATTGTGCAAGCCGGTGCTGTAAGACATCTTGTGGACTTGATGGACCCAGCAGCTGGAATGGTTGATAAGGCAGTTGCTGTTTTGGCTAATCTTGCTACAATTCCCGAAGGGAGAATTGCTATTGGGCAGGAGGGTGGGATTCCTGTGCTGGTTGAGGTTGTTGAGTTGGGCTCAGCGAGAGGAAAGGAAAATGCTGCCGCTGCCCTTTTACAACTCTGCACAACCAGTGGTAGGTTTTGCAATATGGTGCTCCAAGAAGGAGCTGTTCCACCACTAGTGGCCTTGTCCCAGACCGGCACCCCAAGAGCTAAAGAGAAGGTAATAGTTCTGCTCTTCATTTTTCTTTTGTTTCTCACTAAACCTTTCATCTTTACCATTATATCACAGGCACAGGGACTTCTGAGCTACTTCAGAAACCGCCGACATGGTAGTGCTTGAAGAGGCTGAAAGTAGGCATTGGGTCTAATGCAGTTTGTATACAGTTGATGCTTCAAATAATGCATTTTACAGGGTTTTGTTGTAGAGAAAAAGAGAAATTTTAATTTGTAGAGGATTCTATAGTGTCCTCTTGTGAAAGTGCTGCTTTTGATATGTGGCAATTGTGAATGTAAGAAAGAAGATTCATACATGTGAGACTGTCTGGTGTTTGCAGCCTCGCTAGAAGACGATAGGAACCAATGAATAATGTCTGTCCTGCTTTATTTTTTACTAGAAACTGTTCTTTCAGAGTAAACTAAATATAACTAAATATTCAGATTGATTTGTAAGATATGCCATTTTAAGCTTTTCTGTACTTGTATCTTCTTACTCCTTTCATTGGAACATTGTCTAACCAAACTCCTTTTTTCCCTGTCTGCAATATTTGATTTCTCAATTTGATCTTGAGATTCATTAGCATACAAAGTTGGTAAAATAAATTATGATTTTATTAATATATAATCCAGAAATAAATAAGGAATTAACATCAAAGACAAAGAAAATGGGAATAAAAAAGAATAGTGGAAATTACAAAGGAAAAAAAAAACTAGAGTCTCCGCCTCTCAACCAAAGAATTACAACGCAGAATGTGGAATGTGGGGAAATCTAAAAACAAACATCAAAACCAATCTAGAAGCTCAAAGCAATGGCTGCCCATCCCAACGCCAATCCTCCAATTATCTTCTTCATGTTCTTCGTTTTCTCTGCTCCACTCTGCATTTGTTTACAAAAACTCTTTAATTTAATTTTAAGATGAAAAAAAGATCCGTTGTTTTTCAGAAAATTAAACGAACTAGCTCTACGTTTATCAGCAGTGGACGCGCTTAAACGAAAAACAAGATCTCTCTACATTTATGCAGTGTAAATGTTCAGATCTGAAAGCGCATTGTAATATGATGTAAGCTACTGAAACGTTATTAAAGTGAAGAGAATGTACCTCATCGGCAGCGACAGATGGACCGGGAGAGGAAGCACCGAGGCTAGGTCCAGGAGCTCCAGTTGGTGGAGCGGGAGGTCCAAGCATATCAGGTGAAGGAGCCGGAGCATGGTGTTTCTTGGATTTCTTGCTTTTACTCTTGCTCTTGCTTGGAGCTGGGGCCGGAACCTCAGCAGTAGTTGGTGCCGCAACAGGAGCTGGAGGAGAGGCCGAGCTCTCTGGTGGAGTCGTCGGTGCAGCAACGGGAGGTGATTTGGCTGGAGGAGAGCTCACAGGTACTGGAGCCGGTGGAGAACTCACCGGAGAAGCATCCGGAGGAGAAGAAGCCGGAGCAGATTTAGATGGGGCTGGAACCGCCGCGGACTTCTCCGGAGCTGCAGCCGGTTGTGAAGAAGTTGGTGGGGAAGTGGTAGGGGCAGCAGTTGGAGCCGGTGATTTAGGTTTGCTTGCAGGGGCAGTAGCAGGAGCAGTAGCAGGAGTAGTCGCAGCCGGCGGAGCTTTAGTAGGTGAGGCTGCGGAAGATTGACCACCGACAGCGGTCACCACAAAGCAAATCAAAGCAACTGCAAATGCACTTCTACGATCCATTTCTTGAAGACAGAGGGAGAGTGAAGTAGTAATAGAAAGTAATGACAATGGGACGAGAGACTCTCACTAAATATATAAATACATGAGGGAGAGAAAATCAGAAAAAAAAAAAAAAAGTTATGAACGTGTTTGGATCAGAAATAGCCGTTGGATGAGAAGCTATTGCGGGGCGCACCGGCATCAAACTACCAAACAAAGACACAGTGTAATGTGGCGATCAAGACTCGACACAGTCTGGATTCGGGGCCCACATAGAAGGACCACCTAATTTTGCTGTTACATTTCTGGTTAAGGTAAACTGCACCCAAGGTCACGAACTATTAATAAATTTACGTTTCAGTCATTAAATTTCAAAAAGTTACGAAATGGTCACTAAATCATTCGGAAGTTTTTTATTTAATTCATTGGGCTATTAAAATAGTTGTTGTATAGCTTTTTTTATTCACTTGACCTGCACCAATCAAAAACTCTCCTTCTCTTTCTCCTTCTCTTCAATGATTTATTTTTTTTAATGAAACACTTTAAACGTTATGAATTTACGAACCAATATCCAAATAATTTATTCTCTGATCTCTAACATTGACTGTTAGATTGACTTGAATCTGAAGTATGTTCTTGTACTCATCGATATTTACTAATCCATTGTACAAATCGTCGAATAGTTGCTTGGAGTTAACTAACCAAACTTTTTTTAAAAAACTTAACAACTCAATGACTTAAATAAAAACTTTCGAATAGTTCAGTGACTTAAATGAAAAGTTTTGAAAAATTCAGTGACCATGTTGTAACTTTTTGAAGTTGAGTGATCAAAATATAAATTTATTAATAATTTAGTGACATTCGGTGTAGTTTACCTACTGATTAATATTATAATAAAGGTTTAATTCTATCTCTAACCGAGGGCGAATCTAGAGGGTCTGGCAAGGATCTTGATCCCCCTAAAATGGAAATATTTCTATTTAGGCTCTTGAAATTTTTTAAAATTTTAAATTAGTAAAGGTAAAATTGCACTTTGATCCTCCTTAAAAATGATAAAATTTTGATTTAATCGTTTAAAAATTGCATTTTTACTATGTCTATTCATACTTTCTTAACCCTTTGACAACGCACACACACCTTACACACACAGGTGCTCAAACCCGGGTCTTTTAGGATAAACATCATTCTTTTTTTCACTGGAGCCACTCGTTGGATTCTTTTAATTTTTAAATCAACAAGGAGAGATATTAACTTTATGAAAAATTTTAAAAGCTGAAAGATTACAGGGGTTGAAAAAAATAAAACCTACAATAAATAATTGAATGATTCAATTAAAGTGAAGTTTTAATTGTTATGAAGAAGTAGTGAGACAGCTGGAGGTAGGGAGAGTGGGGTACTGCTGGGCAAAGAGACAAACCAATAGGAGGCGGCCGCGTGAGTGGGTAAAGCTGTTACGGGTGATATTTTGAGATGGGTCACCGAGTCACCGGCAAGAAACTGTGTCTCTGCAAGCAAAACTTGTCTGGAATAACGTGACGTGTATTATACTTAAACACCCTAACCTTTCCTCTTTCTGTTAAAAATTGTAAAGTGGCTAAAGCTTTTTATTTTTTATCATCTGTATATTCGAGTTTTATGAAACATTCTGCAAAATAGTTGAGCTGTGTAATTATTTCACCTATACCCTTCGGACTCTCTCGGTACGAGAAAGTATTGAATGAAATAGGGTATTATTTTTTTTTTATGATGGTTTAATATTACATTAATAATTATTATCAAAAAAATATTACATTAATAATTTTATTTTAAATTTTAAGATTTTTATTTGAATTTAATTTTTTTTTAGAATAAAAATACTGAAATTCAAAATAAAAATATTAATACGACATTAAACTATTAAAAAAGAATACAGATGACGAGACGTCACTACTTCGTATAATTCTTTCTCGTCAAACTCGATCCTTCCACAATATTTATATAGACATTATCATACATTATATGAATTGTAGAATATATCATTAGATTGTCATATATAATAAATTTATACTTCAACAATCAGATTGGATTTCTGATTTTTGATTAATTTTACTTTCATCTTCACTAGTATTAATCAAACTCAAATATTACATCGATATCTATATCACGAATTTAATCATTATAGTTCACCACAACAAATAACATATTGTTTATTTTGTATAAAATTTCAATTTAAATTAAAAAAATTAATCAATATATAAATATAAAATAATATTATTATTCTCGATAATATAATATCTTTAACTATAACATAAACATATTTCATATCAAAATAAAACTATGCTTAATAGATTTTATATATCTAATTAATCTTTTTATTTGTGTGATGCATTGAGTTATAATATAATATAAATTAAAATTTATTAAATTAATTCTATTTTTAATATTTCTATGAATAATATTGAGGGGAAATTAAAATAGATTCTCAAATATGAAATAAATATAGGATTTATTTATTTTATTTTATAAATATAAGGAAGCAAATTTCATAAATAAATAATATTATATAATTATATTTTATTATATAAATCATACAAATCCTATTTCAAATAATGTTTTTTAGTTTCATCAGTCATTTGTTTTTAAGATCAACAAATTCAACGGCATTTGTAAAATATATTTTTGTAGCGTTTGATGATGATTATACAAATGATTAGGAGTGTTGAATCGGTTAATCGACTCAAATTAACATTAATCGAATTTATAAATCTTTTGAAATTTTTAATCGTTAGTTGAATTGATTTTTTCCAAAATAAATAACCGAATCGAACTATTTCTGTTAATTCGGTCGGTTAACCGAATTAATCGAAATTTATATATTTTTTTAGTTTTAGTTAAAAAAGTATAAAACATATAAAAATTTAATCAAATTAATCGACCGATTTCGAATCAAATTATAATATTATTTATTAAGTTTAGTTAATTTAATTAACCGATCGATTTCGAATTGAATTAACCGTTAATTGAACTTTCAAAAAATTATTAATCGATCTTAACCGAATTAATTCGATTTTACCCGAAATTTATATGCCCCTACAAATGATTGTAAAAAGTTAGCTTAATAATCAATTTGTAAATTTTTTTATCATAATTATTAGCGTTGAATTTTTTTTTGCTATTTTTCATGTCCGTTTTATAGTCCATGTTTGGGGTGCGTGGCTATCTTTTTCCATTGAAAATTTTAATAGATATTAAAATAAAAAGTAATATTAAACATATAGAAGATAATAACAATAAATAATTGCCATTTCAACTTACTACAAAGTAACTTATAAATATATTATTTATATTTAAAAATAATATTATCACCTAATAATAAAATACATAAAAGAGAAGCTTGTAATGATAAAATAAAATAGTTGGGTTAGGGTTACAATACAAATGTTATGTTATATGCCAAGATTGAGTTGGCATTAATTCTTCCGAATTCATTTTTAATTTAAAAATTATCTTGGTATGTTAACGATAATAAAATAAAGTTTTGTTGAGTAAAAATTTGTTATATGGGAAGATTAATTAATTAAATTTAATTTATTTAATTACATTTTATGAGAAGTTAAGAGTATAATATAAAATATTCTATATGCATTATAAATTATAATTGTGATAGTTTACACAAT